>JBAFXB010000002.1:5971958-8957938 GCA_037177825.1 Diaporthe sp. P3_1W
TCTTGCACCAACTTGGCTGCAGAGCCTCGAGAAACGCATGGAGTCACTCAACCCCAACCCGGAGTTCAGGCTCTTCCTCTCCATGGAGGCGAGCCCCAAGATCCCTGTCAACCTGCTCCGTGCCTCTCGCGTGCTCATGTATGAGCAACCTGCTGGTGTCAGGGCCAACATGAAAGACTCGATGTCTTCGCTTTCCGCGCGACCCTCGAAGAGCCCTGTTGAGCGGCAGAGGCTGTACCTGCTGCTTTCCTTCCTGCATGCTGTTGTTCAAGAGCGCTTGCGTTATGCGCCTAGTCTTGGTTGGAAGGGGTTCTGGGAGTTCAATGACAGTGATGTGAGTATTTTGTCTTCCAACTGAGTTTTGGCTCGAACTGACAAATCGTAGTATGAATGCTCGGCCTTTGTGATTGATACGTGGGTCGAAACAGTCGCCCAAAACCGGACAAACATTGCACCACAGAATATCCCCTGGGAAATGATTCGGTACCTCGTCACAGAAACTTACGGCGGCAAAATCGACGACGAGGGCGACTACAAGCTCCTCACGGAGCTCGTCCACTCCTTCCTGACACCCGCAGCCTACGACATTGGCCACAAGCTGGTTGAGGGCGGTGACAAGGAGGGCAACCTGGAGGTGCCGTCGGGCACGTCTATGCAGGACTTTATGGGATGGATCCACAAACTTCCCGAGCGCGAGCCGCCCACATATCTGGGCTTGCCGGCCAATGCGGAGAAGCTGCTGCTCGTCGGGCTCGGGCAGAGCATGATCCAGAACTTGAGGAAGGTGACGGACCTGCTGGACGAGGGTGAGCAATTGGTGACCGAAGCAGCGCAGGCTGCATAATAGGGCAGGAGCGGTCACGATGTCCTACTGAGGGAGTGTGGTCGCACGCAGGAAGAGAGCAGGTGGAGATGGTCGTGTCTTGTTTTCTTGGGATCATTATAGCATTTTGGTCTCTTTTTCTAGGGTCTCTTCATCTATCTGGGCGTCTGGCGGAAGAGAAGCTGGGAACTTGGTTGCTGCCTTCGTCACAGACAGATACCCCTTTACCGAGAGATGGCTTCTTTTATGTCACATTTGTGTTTAGACTTTGTAGAGAAATTCAGTCGAACATTTCTCAATGCTTGATACTGGAGGTACAGGCCAACCCAACTTCGCAATTGCTCATCCGGACGGGCACAGGAACTGCTCCGTCCGGGCAAAAGGCAAACAAGTCGGCGATTCCCGTGGGGATCGAGGGCCGAGTGATCCGGGAAACACAGCCTTGCCGATCGGCTGTGTGCTGGATACACTGTTAGTTTCAACGGGCCTGCGTGTTGTGGCGCCCACAGTCAGTTTTGCATGCGACCCATCTTGGAGCAGGAGGTGGAACCAGCCATTGCGGGGGCGCAGCCTTCGGAGCCCGCTTAGAGAAGGAAAGAAAAATGCGTCTACACTGCAGAGATCTTGAGCCGATGGGCCGGGACTTGGGCCATGAGCTGTTTCTATCCCCATCCTGCCATGAGGGCCGCTACACAGATCCATATGGTTGGTTGGCTGGGATGATATGCTGGTGAAGCTTGGGTGATCACGTTGAGGGATCGTCGCGGTTGTGGCGCGTACATCAAGAGCTCTAGTGGGTCTAGCCCTGCTGCCACGACATTCAACTGCGGGGCAGGTACTGTGTACATGGCGTATAGAAGCTTCGGTGAAGATCAAAAGTCCTGTTCTCTCTCATAGAGGGGGACCTGCTCGGCCTTTTGGTAGCGGGCAAAATTTCAACAACTCATGTATCAATGCCAACACCACTCAGAAGCTCGTCCCCTCGTGTTCATGTAACGCTCGGCGGCCACAACTGACGTCTGCAGGGAAGCTGTTTGTCACGAACAAGAAGCCGGGCGGCAAGAGTACTACCCAGGTACGGTAGCAGTACTTGTTGAGCCACACCTGCAGGGCAGGGCAGGGCCGTCAGCCTAACGGCATTCCGTGCAAGTGACGCAACAATGAAGCTGCTGGCGTGTTTCGAGCCACCACAGCTGCCTTCACTTCTATTCCGGACTTCTCCTCTCTGCGTTTTATTCCGTGGCATACGCAGGGATCTCTGTTGCTTGGCCGATCAATTGAATACGACGCGCAGGTTTGCAAACACAGGTACTGTACCCAGTAGAAAGTGGCACCCAGGAGGAGGTACCCGGTCGACGCGCGCCACCCACCCTTCGGCCCTCTTGTGACGAACTTCTCACCTTAAAGACTTGGCCTACCTCTTCCTTTCTTTCTTCCTCCAGTGTCGATCCCAGCCGTGTCACACGCTCTTCCTTCACATAAGGTCTGTAACAGCTGTGCAACCCACGCCTGATCCTTTTACTCCTGCGCCACCTGCAAGCTCCCAGATCTTATAAGAGATCTGCCCGCTCATCGTAAACCGCACCCCGGACTTCTGTTTGGACAGCCTCGCTTTACTCCTCCAGCTCTGCCAGAGGAAGGTACCCGTGTCTTCAATCAGTTCAGCCTCCCGCCACATAGTAAACACTCCGTGCATTGGCGCCATCATGGACCGAGTCAAACAGGGTATGTTGCCGCCCATCTCCGTCTATTCAGCAAACCTGTGGTGAAGTGACACACCCTGACCTGGCTATCATGTAGCAAATCCCTTCGCGAAGAGGGAGTCCCATCCCCCTGCGGCCGTCATCACCTACAAGGTCCTGACAATCCTGACATGGCTTCTCTCGGTCATCGTCTCGGTCTACTACTCGGTTAGATCCCCCGCCGACGATATCAAGCACGGCAGGACCATCGAGGGCCAGAACTACCTGCACTGGTCCGGCTTCACGCTCAACTTCGTGCTCGTATATGTCTACTTGTGAGCTCCAGACCTATCATTAGGGCCTCTCAAAATATTCTACAGGTGGCTAACGCGAGACGGCGCCAACCAGCATTATCCTGTTCATCTCACAGGTCGGCTACGTGTGGCACCTCTTCTCGAGCGACATCGAGAAGGTGAACCCGGCCTGCGCCGTCGGCTCCCACTTCATCGCGAACAACCTGCTGCACTTTGCCTTCGTCATGCTCTTCGTCCGCAGCCACTTCGTCTGGGCTGAGCTCATCCTGATCATCAACTTCTTCAACCTGAGCTCGCTGGCCTTCCGCCACCACTCGTACCCCCGGTTCATCCACACCCCCGTCGTGTCTGGCCCCCTGGCTTGGACATTTGTCGCCATTTGTAAGTCGTGTTTCCATGGCCAGAACAGAATTTTTTTCCATCCCTTGAACTTAACAAAAATTGATTTCTAACTGAGGATTCTTGGACAGACTGGAACGGCGCGATCATGGTTCCGCACGAGGGCAGCCTGGTTGCGAGGATCTTCGCCAACATCTTTGTCTGGTCCATCCTGGTCTACGGCCTGTTCTTTATTGTTATCTACAAGGTAAGTCTCGACGGCAGGAGACTTCTAGGCTGAGTTGCAAAACTAACCTCCAACCAGGACTACACAATCGGCTTCTGGCTCAGCGTCCTGTCTGCATCTTTGGGCGTTGCTCAGTTCCAACGCCAGTTCATCGCTTTCCAGTGGATCTTTGCCTTCGTCATCATGGCCGTATTGTTCAGCTTGTCTACGGTCGTAGCCGCCGCTGTATGGTCGGGCCGTGAGCTCCACTTCGGAAAGAACAAGACCGTGGCCCCCGACGCAGAGCGCGCTCCCCTTCTGGCAGATGACAGCCAAGCAGCCTAAGCCAAGTCATTCGCGACGCCGGGATTAACGAGCGCCACATTCGTTTTGAACCTGCGAGAGCCTCGTCTGTAGGCAAATGGGATGATGGTTTCGGTCGGGCAGAGCCGTGTCGGCCGACACTGGATGAACTGGTTTGCAGTCCCGGATGGTAATCTTAGGATTACCACGGTGGCGTGCCGGGGGCGTTGTTATTCACCAGATGATAGCCATCTGGGCGGTCGAGGATATTATTGAACAGCCCACCGCGAGAATGAAGTATGTGCAAGCAGGCATTTGACCTTCTTATTGGAGTGGGGGAAAAAAGCATGTCCGGCTGTGATGATTCCACTGTATGTTTGAATAGTTTCGAAAATGTGATTGTGGTCCAGGTACGAGATATATTGCGTGATGACACATTTAATTGCCGGCACGAGAGGGAAAAGAAGGAAACGCTGCAATATCGCATGATGGTCTACGTCTAAGCCATGGCTCCTACGGGAGAGTGCTTACATAAGCACACACCGCCCCTGATTCTCACCTGGTGCAACATCGTCAGGCGGCATGGGCTTCGTTTCTTTCATGACAGCACATGCAATTTCAGGAGAAGGCTCGAAGCCCAAACGTCAATGTCAGGACAGAGGATCCTGAGAAAGTTCCCTTTCCCCCTAAACCTCGGCACCGACATTTGTAATGTGAATCGGATTCGCAGGATCTTGGAGTCCTCCAGAGGCGTTCGCTTCGTCCAGAGGATTCTCAATGACGACGAGAGAGGACACCCAAAGATACAATGCATCCTCAATAACGGACCCCCTCTGAGTGTGAGACAGTCAGCCAAGAGTCCTGGTCCCACGATAGAACACCACACCAACGTCGCGGCGGCCCACGGAAAGAATCCCAGTCCGTCGAAGCCCACACCAAATATCGACGAAATGCAGCTCGCCGCCACGTTCATGGCCGGAAGGTATGAACGCCATAGCTCAAGTGAGCAACACTTCAAAGGGAATCCCGTAAACTCAAAGGAACCTGATTTAATTTACTGATATTGGGATCACCAGGTTTGCCGCAAAGGAGGCTGTCATCAAAGCCCACCCGCAGAGAAATCTGACCTGGCATGGTATCACCATATCACATCAGGCCTCGACACACGCAGACAGGAAGGGCGCCCCGGCGGCTATAATCAAGGGCACCAATGAGGACTACGAGGCTCTCATTAGCATTAGCCACGACGGGGACTACGCGACCGCCGTATGTCTGGGTGCCCAGCAGGCGAGCCAGGCCGGGGACTGACCATGGGCATGGGGTGGTGGATGCTTCTTCCACCGAATTCCACCAGGTTGGCTGCGCGTGAGCAAATCTCCGACCTGCCGCATCGCGAGAAGGAACGGCTGATGCCTACTGGGCTCGGCAATGCCATGCAGCAAAGCGCGCGGAGGACGCGCCTGGCAGATTGCCTCTCACGTTGCACAGCATCGAAGCAGCAGGCCTGGCTCATTTTTCGGGTAGCACAAGGGCAAAGCCAGCCCATGTGTGATCACGTTGCAAGGCAGGGGCACTGCATGTCTGCAAAAGTAGAAACAACATCAAGCCGCAACCTCGTGCAACATGTGGACTCTTGGAACGAGACTGGAGCTACAAGGGGCCACCATGAACGAGGCTGCCTTCTCGACGGGCCTGAGGATTCTGGTCATCCTGAGCTGAGACATGATGAGAAAAAACGAAGAGAATGATTCTCGGCAGATTGCAGGAAACCTCGGCGCGAGGTTTGGCGGGCTGAACGTGCGAGGCGTAGCATGTTCAGATGGACGGGAGCTGACAATGGCATGGCGGACTTGATAAATAACCACCCTTCGGATTCACCTGTTCCAATCAACATGGGATGACAACGATCTCCTTCTCATTTGCACGCCCCGGCCGATGAGGTCCCCACGAACCTCACCATTCTCTCTCTGCCGTCTCTCTTTAATGACCTCACAGACCCAACGTCGCAGTGCTTTGTATTAGAATCATTTGAAGAGGCAATTGGTCGTCACATTGCCAAGCTACAGCCATTCGCTTCCAACGACACGACGCGACACGACTCACCGGTCGACCAAAGCGCGCGCTGCTGCTGCGACGATGCTACCTCGATTGTGGGCACTGGTCGTCGCACTAGCCTCATCTTTTCACCTGTCCAGTTGTTTGCACATTCCGCCCAATGCCATCAAGGAGTCCCTTCGTTGTCACTATGACTACATTGTCGTCGGTGGTGGTGCTTCTGGCTTAGTCGTAGCAAATCGACTCAGCGAAGATCCTAATGGTCCGCTTGACCCCTACCAGACTTTGTTTGCTGCGGCCTGGCTGACCATGCTTTCTCACAGTAACGGTATTAGTGCTTGAGGCTGGAACACTGTTAGTCAAGTGATCTGCTGAGGCCTCTTTTCACTACTCAACTGACTACGATCGCAGAGACACGGGAGGGGCGAAGGTGACGATCCCAGCGGAGATAGGCGACACGCTCTGGACCGATTACGACTGGCAGCTTAAGACCGTTCCACAGGAGTTCCTAAACAACAGGAATGTCGCACTCAACCAAGGCAAGGTCGTCGGCGGAGGCACCATTCTTAATGGGATGGTGTGGACCCGGGGCTCGGCCAGGGATTACGACGCCTGGGGAGACCTCAACGATGTCGAGGGGCGGGAAAATGAGTACAACTGGCGGTGGGAAGACCTTCTGCCCTACTTCCAAAAGGTACGACCGGTCACGAAAAGCTTATCGTCGGTTACGGCTGACACGTGTGGCGATTACAGAGCGAGAACTTCTCTGCGGACGTCGATGCTGCGGTCCAGTCAAAATTCAACATCAGGCCCAACGCGGACATCCATGGAGACGAGGGACCTTTGTCTGTTGCCTATCCTCGCTTCTTCTACGACCAGTCTGGTATGAATCCGTTTCACCCATGGCTACACGCCATCAAAAGTCGGTGAACAAAGCTGATGAATCTTAGCCAACTTCCTGGATGGCATGGCAGAGATGGGTTTGCCCATCTTGTCTGAGCCCAACGAGGGAACCTGTGTCGGGGCTATGATCAACCCCTCCAGCATGAGCGCACAGAACCAGTCGCGGTGTGACAGTCGCACAGCATACCTCGATCCTGTGGTAGACCGCCCCAATCTTCATGTCGCCACGGAGCAGATGGTCACACAGATCCTCCTGGAGGAGGTAGGCAACCCAGGTGCTGGTGATGGCGACTCTTCATCTGGTCGGCTACAGAAGGCAATTGGAGTTGAGGTATGTCCGAGAAAATTGTTTCCACCAAACGACTGTGCCCTGACATTTGTTCACAGTTCTCTCACTCAAAATCGAGTCCCATAGCCAACGTTACCTGCTCGAGAGAGGTTATCATGGCAGCTGGTGCCATCTTTTCCCCCACGATTCTGCAATTATCCGGAATAGGTCCTGGAGACGTACTCAAGTCTCTTGACATCCCAGTACGAGTCGACCTACCTGGAGTTGGCGCGAACTTGCAAGACCATGGAATGTTACATCCTGTATATCCATGTACGTAAAAAGTCCAAGAGCAGACCTCACCCTCCTCTCTAATTCTGAATCGACTTAACCCATGTGCAGAAGCCACTGCCTCCGGTGACTTGCTAACGTAACATTACAGACACTAATGCCTCCTTGATCACCGCCAAATCCATCGAGGCCAACAATGATTCCCGGGCTGCCGCCCTGAATGAGTACGAAGCATACCGCACAGGGCCGTTGACCGCGCCGTTGATCAGCACAATCGCATTCCCAGCCATGCGACACTTTGCAGACGACTGGGTCGAGCTCATCGATGCTGCCGACCGGCGCGACATCGACAAGACACTGCCACCAGGCACCCCTCCGTCCGTCCGGGCGGGTTACCTGGCCCAGCGCAAATACCAGATCCCACTGCTCCGCAACCCGACCGAAGGCGCTGTCGAGATCCTGGCGGACTCGATCGGGACGCTGTCCGTGGCGATGCAGCGGCCCCTGTCCCGCGGCACCGTCCGCCCGGCATCGCGCAACATCTTCGACTCCCCGCCGCTCGTCGACCCGCGCTACTGCTCCGAGCCGTTCGACTGCCTGGTCTTGGCGCGGGCGCTGCTGTTCAACTGCGCGCTGGTCCGCACCCGCGCCATGGCGGAGCTGCAGCCCGTCCCGCAGGAGCCCTACTTCTGCCCGGACGACCTGTCCCCGGGCGGGGCCGCCAACAACAACAACACTACCGAGCAGAGGAACGTCACGGACGCTAGGATGCTGGAGCTGGCGAGGCGGTTCCTGGCCACCGAGTTCCACCCCTCGGGCTCCACGGCGATGCTGCCCCTCGACCTGGGCGGGGTGGTCGACACGGAGCTGAGGGTGTACGGGACGGAGGGGCTGAGGGTCGTCGACGCCGGCGTGATGCCGATGGTGCTCGGGGCGCACCTCCAGGCTGCTGTCTACGCGATAGCCGAGAGGGCTGCTGATGTTATTTCTGGTCGAGATGTGGATGGTGATGTGGAAGTTGACTGTTCTGGCCCATGTGCTTCTGGGTAAATGAAAGTGAGGGCTGTACAGCTCAGGACTGGGAACGGTTTTCCTGAAATTCGAAAGTAAAATACCTTCAGAGACACATAGTTTAATCAGACATGTTGATATTGTTTACGGAGCGTCTCAGTATGATCCGTGTCATTAGAAAGGTCTCGCGTGAGGTGATCGTGCTCTGATCAAGATCTCTCTGGAGGTAGCAATTCCTGTGGCGGCTTAGACTTAACTTGATTTCCCCAAAGATCGTCTCCATTTATAGTTGTGAGCAATCAAAACCCTATTGTTGCTTCATCTGTAGACAGATACTTATTCTTGGAAGACGCCAGGCATGCGGGAAATCTCAACTGCGCAAAACCCCAATCTGCCTCCTCGTCTAATCGACAATATGCTTCTTGTCCGCCCACGAAGGCAGTATTTTCCGGCACACATCCTCGTAATCCTTCATCCTCTCATCTCTTAGGGTCACCCGCGGTGTTGTCCAGAACATTGACCAGTCCGACTCGGACAGCTTCATCGTGCCCCGCGACCGCTCGAAATACCACTTGTTGACGGGGTTGTTCTTCCTGCTCCTCCAACACACGCCCTCGGGGAAGCAGTCTCTCACCATGGCGTTGAACACGATATCCGCGACGCCCCCGGCCCCCTGGCTCTTCTTGAGGACGGCGAACTTGTCCAGGTAGGGGACCAGTCGTCCACTTTGGTATGCTGTTTCCTCGTCCATACCGAATGGTCGTTCCCAGGTCAGGATCGCGCCTCCTTCATATTCCCCGGCGATGATGATACCTGCAAGGCTTTTTTCAACCCGGTTCAGATAGTGTTGGACGTCCAGCTTCCTGTTGAAGGAATTTTCGATCAAATGAACCAGCCGAGGCATGTCGATGCAGGAATCGGTCAATTTGAGCCTCGGAGCCCCTGGCTTTGGAGGTACCCACCCTACGGA
The DNA here is from genome assembly GCA_037177825.1 of Diaporthe sp. P3_1W. Taxonomy (NCBI): domain Eukaryota; kingdom Fungi; phylum Ascomycota; class Sordariomycetes; order Diaporthales; family Diaporthaceae; genus Diaporthe; species Diaporthe sp. P3_1W. The sequence goes on from JBAFXB010000002.1 coordinate 5,981,123, forward strand.
CGATGGATCTGGGTAGACTGTCACAGGCATGCCTCTCTTAGCTAAAGTCGTAGGTGACATGACTGGGCTGCTACTTGGGTCCGCGTTCCGCGAGATGGGTTTGATTCGGCCAAGAGGCAGGGATGACGAGTGAGTTGGGCGGTCTGTGAGGAGGTTATGAATCAAGGGGTTGTGGCTTTTCCTCGTCCCGACTGTGCCCACAAATCCCATCACGCCGCCTTCGTAAGCATCCTCGCTTCGGGAATGCAGATTCGCCGCTTCTCTGGGCGTAGTGATCAATGCAGAGGATGTCGAAGGCAGAATCGCAAGCGTGTTCTTGGCCAAGTCGAGATTTCGCATGTGTGCTCGTACAGAAGGGCTGCTCTCGCTCTCTTGTTGCGAGGTTGTGTTCAAAGACTGCAGATGTGTCTTTGCAGTTTTGACCTCATCCTCCAGGTTGAGAAACACATGTGCGTTATTCCAGCGGTTCTTGGCGGGAATGCCACCGACAGGATCCAGGATGATCACCCGGTCGACAAAGGCCTTCTTTCCCGGCAAGGTCAAGCCCTCCTCGTACTCTCCTCCAGGCCCGGATGGCTTAGCTAACTGCAATCCAGATAGGTAGCGTGTCAGGGATAAAATTGCTTCGTCGGGGTCAATAGGTTGAGAGTTTCCATCATATTGCTGGACAATCGGTGGGACAATGACAGCCGATCCTTTATTGAGAGCCGTCAATATGGAGCTACCCTCCTCAACGATGGTGGTGTTGGATACCAATGGCGAGGCTTGGCTCCCAGTGGACGCATGTTGAGTGGACAGTGGGAAGTCCGTCATGACTGTTGTCCAAGGTTCTCCATATTGATCAATGGCCCCGGCTAGCCTGTAAGCCTGTTGGTTCAGGCTTCGAGACCAGTACTTGTCGTCCGGCCCCAGCTCGCAGTCGAGGACGATCACACTGACCAGGCCGAGCACCCGCAGCTGCGCAAGTGTCTTGGCGACACCCCTCAAGGTGGCTTCGTCGGCCTCTTGTGGCAGCCTGAACTTGATAAGAGCGGCGTGAGGAACAGGGTCGACAGGAGCTCGCTTTGTCGTGACTGAGCCCTGAACAAATCTGGGCGTCTCGCTGATAGCTCGAGCCCCATTCGTCAGTGGATCAACGTTGATCGATCCCACGGCCTCCGGGGCTGCGGACTCCCTTGCCACTGTGGGCGCGAATGTCTGCAGATACTGCTTCGCATCCCTTTTTGTGGCCGACGAAGATTCCAGTACTGAAACGTACAGATCCTGAGAAGATCTTGTCAATTTCAAGCAACTTAAAACACATCATATGAAAGAGTACTCACTCTATCTTGGGACCTTTTCTCTCGCGCCTTTCTGGGAATGGAAGCATAATGTTCCTTGAGGATTTCTTTGGAGAATTGGTCTTTTGGTGATGCCACTCGAAAAGTCTGTGTGGCAGCTGCCGCTGGACTTTTCGAACTACTAGATCTCGTCCTGGAGGAAGCCTGTGGTTTGGTTCAGCAAAATGACTGCGTGAGTTGGGTTGCCGTTGCATGCGAGTTCAGGAGCGATCTCGGTAGGGCAACACAGCCAAGGTTCCAACGCTTACCTCTGCGAGGACCGTCGCCTTCTTCTTCCATGCTGAGCTACGCAGGATCATGATTTGAAGCACATGCCTCAACTGCGAGCAGGCTGAAGGGACCACACGATGGTGGAAAATAAACGAGGGATAATTTTGTTTACTGGCCAAGGTCCGGCGATCGGTGTAAGTGCCTCGGTGCTAGTTGAGCTCATTTGACTCAATGTTCAAGATAAGCGATCTGATAAGAAACCCTCGGCCGAACCCCCGACGTCGTTCTAGCAACAAGGATAGTCCCCTCTCGCCTGCTGGAGCACCACTTGCACTTCAAAGGCTCATACTAAATAGCACATCGAAAACGGCACTCAGAAGCCTGTACCAAGCTTTATCTTGCTCAGGTGCTGCTTACAACAAGTCTACCAAACTTAGCAAGCCGGAACATAGCGCATTTAGGGCCTGGTTAGATGCTGAACGGCGCATCATGCTCGGCTAAACCCGCGGAGCTTCCGGGTTAACTGGGTCGCCTCGACGAGGTGACAGCTCGGAACGCGATCCCAATACAGCTCGAATGAGTAGTCCACGAGATCCTTGAAGTAGTTTGCAGTGTTTCGCAGGCTCCTACCTTACTCCGAGATCCCCCGTATAATTCCGTAAAGCCTTTACCGACAGAGGGACTCAGCCATATCACAGAGCCAGTTGGCGTGCGGTCTGAGAACCCTCCCTTCCCCGCAACAACCGAAGCGGTCGGACTTAACACAGCACGACTCCACGAGAAATGCCGTTGTCGTCATCCGACATAAGCCGTATAAATTAAGAGCTTTTGAAGTGAAAACGGCGCTTGACTTTTCGAATTCATCCCTTCCAGCTCCATTTGTGTGAGAATCGGTGTTTTGATTACTACAAAGTGCGTGAACATTTTCTCCCGTCTCAGTATGTAAATTCTACAGCCTCAGTCCGGGTGGACCGATGATTCACTCGAGTCACCGATGTATGGCCCACTCACATAGCCATTAGATCCTAAAACAGCCTCCCAATTCCAGTTCGCACATCTACAGCATTAAACCCTCGAGAGCATCACGCAACCATGGCCCCCAATGTCTTCTGGATCGGTCTTGGCAACATGGGCCGTGTAAGTGAACCTGTCATGCGGACCTACACAATCCAGGCGTTCTAACCTCGCTCTAGGGCATGGCCAAAAACATCGCCGAGAAAGGCCAACTAGGCGGTCCTTTGGCCATCTACAACCGGTCTAAGCAACGAGCAGTTGAGCTGAGCGCCGGCCTGCCCTCAGGAAAGTCGGAGGTGGCAGAGTCCATCGAGGCTGGAGTGGCAAAGGCCGATGTTATATTCATCTGCCTCGCGAACGACGCGGCTGTCACGGAGACAGTTAGTGCTATCGTGAAGGCCGATGTCAAAGGCAAGGTAGTTGTTGACTGCTCGACTATCCACCCTGACACCACTGAGGCAATCGCCAAGACGATTATCTCCAAGGGAGCCGAGTTCGTCGCGTGCCCTGTCTTTGGCGCACCACCAATGGCGGACGCCGGTCAGCTTGTGCCCGTTCCCGCTGGGCCCAAGTCGGCTGTGGATAGGATCAAGCCTTTCCTCGAGGGTGTCACCTCGCGGGCGATCATCGACATGAGCGGCGAGCCTTACAGCAAAGCCTCGCAACTCAAGCTGCTGGGCAACACTTTCATCCTGAACATGGTCGAGCAAGTCGCCGAGGGCCACGTGCTCGCCGAGAAGAGCGGTCTGGGGACACAGTACTCGCACAAGTTCATCGAGCTGATGCTGCCCGGCATCTACCCTCCCTACTCGACGAGGATGCTGAGCGGTGACTACTGGAAGAGGAAGGAGCCTCTGTTCCACGCAGATCTCGCCAGGAAAGACGCCGGGCACGCCCTGAAGATCGCGAAGGACTCTGGGGTAAAGCTGGGGAACCTCGAGGTAGCGGATGCACATCTGGCAAAGATCCAGGAGCACACGGACAATGGCGATATTGCAGGCATCTATGGAGCCGTGAGACAGGAGAATGGCCTGAAGTTTGAGAATGATGCTTAGGTGGTTGGAGGTTCGAGTGTCTCATTGAGGCTGGGAGCAGGTGAAGGGCGCCTCGATCAAGCTGCTGTACAGTCTGCGAACAAGGCTGGACGTATTTATCCCCAGCCTGCATGGATCGTTCCCTGGCTCAGTTTGCAAATGATATCAGGACTACTCGGCGAATCACTTAGACTGGGTATCTTTTTTTCTTGGTAATCGGCCGATGTAATACGTCTGTCTCGTGTTGGAAATGTGTTATTTCTGGAGCGATCTCACAACTGGCACATGGCAGTAACACATGCTTGCTCAACAAGTCAGAATTGGAGAGGTCTGTCCTTGGAGGGATTCTGGTTACGTAAGCGGAGCTCCGACTCGGTAGGCCCAGCGAGAAGCAGGCAAGCGAGCATCATCACCCGTCCAAACCGCCACAATCGAGCTCGCTCCCATCATCCCTACGCGCCAAACCGCCAGACCCTTCAAAATGGCTAACGGGTAAGCTTGAATCCATCACCGTGCATAGGCATGGGACAGAGAAACTGCTGTCTGCATGTGCTGACGCTGCGCTTCCAGGTGGAGCATCTTCATCGGCCTGTTCATCATCGCCGCCATGTGCGTGGGCGCATGGTTCCTGTCTCCCAAGGGCGAAAACCAAGTGTGAGTGTCACTGACGTCTCTGGAGATTCGGTCTCGCCCCAGGGCGTGTAATGGTCGTGTCTTGTGCTGACTGGTGCTGGCCTCCAGGCTCTGGCGATCATCCCTCATCCTCGCATTCGTCTGTTGCTATCTGATGTGGGCACTCACGTTTCTGGCCCAACTACACCCCTTGATCGAGCCGAAGCGATCCGACCTGAGAGAGAAGTTTGTGCACGAGTAGGACGAGTAGGCTCAGGGAACTGGAGGTCGAATCGAGAAGGTGTTCGGAGGGACAGGGAGCTGTACAAACAACTGTTCATCATTCATCACATTGCCGGCGTTGGGGGAATAATAGGACCTACACCACGAAGCTTCCTGGACTGTGTTCAACTGTGATATTCGGTTCAGTGATGAGAATGGGTGAACATCTGCAGCCGGGCAGGGACAACAACAGAGCTGTCGTGGGTGAGGAGTTTACGACGACGCTCCGACAGGCGCGCCGTGATTGTATAGAGCCTAACTACGGAGAGGAAGCCTCAACCACTCGAGAGGAGGTGAGGTACTGTTGGCGGTCCTAAGGAATTAGATTGCTATATGCGCTATATGGCCAGCTGGCCGACCCAGTCCCTCACGTAGACAATCAAGGCCCAAAGCGCCTTGCCCTCCTCTGCCACGCTCCCTTCACCCTGCGAGTCAACGCCGTCCAGCCCTGCTACCCACAGTATAGCCCTGCCGACGAGCCAGCGGCTCAGAGCCCCCGTCGTAGCCAGCATCGCGGCGACCCCGTAGCCGCAGTCCAGGAGGATCTTGAGCGCCTCCACATTGTTCGCCACCACGGCCCAGCCGAGCGACCTCGCCGCCGCGGGGACGTCGTACTCCCATATGACCATCAGTATGGGGAACAGCTTCGTGCTGCTGGAGACGAGGAGCGCGGTCGACACGGAGTTTGGGCGGGAGTACCGCGGGAGGACGCCGAGGAGGCCCAGGGGCGAGAAAGGCGACGAGGTCAGGAAGCGGATGGAGAGGTGGAAGGCGAGGGTCGACAGGGTGCATAGTATTACTGGGAGAGAGTGTCAGCCGTCCTGAAAGGGGCTCTTTGTGTGTGCTTGTGTGTGCGCGCGCGGCGAAACACATGAGGCGGGCTTACAGAAGAACATGTACTGGAACACGATGGGCTGCTGCGCGAGGCGGCCAAAATTGCTGTCGGCGAGAGAGGCGGGGCCGTCCGGGACGGACTGCTTCTCGATGCGGGCCCAGGTGAGGTAGACGTCGAAGAGCAGCAGGAGGATGCCGAGGCGGATGATGGACGGGTCGAACTGGTCGTGGTCCCGCATCAGGGTGTTGTGCAGCAGGTGGCGGTAGACCTGGGGCTTGATGAGCACCAGGTCGATGAAGAGCACGATGTAGTCATGCTCGACGTATTTGTCGCAGAAGCGGCCGCAGTTGCGGCACACCGTCAGGCGGATGTTGTGGCCGCTCGACTTGTCGCCGGCGCCCGAGTACTTGGTCCACAGCGTCTTGACGGGGTGGCGGCATTCTATGCAGATCGGCATCGGGGGCAGTCGGTCGGTCGCTCGCAGCTTGCGTCGTCGCGGTCGGTCATGTCATATCATGTCACTGCAGGGGGCAATCGACATTCCGGACAAGGCTGGCGACCATGGACAGTGGGTTGTCGCGAAGTAAAGAGCATGGCGCGTTCAAGTTCAAGGTTCGAAGTTCGAATTCAGGTACGAGCCCGGCTTAGGCTTTGGAGCCAATCAGTCCGGGGTACAGCACCGTAAGCTCACTCATTCATGTCGACATTGAGTGACGCCAGCTGCTTTTTCGTGGGAACATCCGACGAGCGACAATCTGCAGATCACGGTTGTCTTAGTCTACTGTGGTAAAGAAAAGGCGACACCCTTCGTCATCCAAGTGGAATAGCCGCCATGTGCAATTACTCAAAGCAGCCGCAACCTCAACAGGCGCTGTCACCCAGCGCCATCGAGCCCCTGCTTGCTGCTGAGGTCCCAGACCACCCGGCCTGCACGGAAGCTCTCGCTCTGGCCCAGTCATCCCTGCCTGCATCCGTCCTCAACCACAGCCTCCGCGTATTCTTCTACGCGCGCCGCGCCCTCCTGCTCCCGGCCCCAGCTGAGCTCACTGCCCCCTCCACCGAGCCCCATGTCCTGTTTGTAGCATGCATCCTCCACGACATCGGCATCTCAGACGCCCTCGCAGCTGAGCCGGAGCGCTTCGAGGTCGCGGGCGCCAACCTGGCAGCGTCGCTGCTGAGGAGGCACGGCGTGAGCGGGGACGCCGCCCGCGAGGCGTGGCTCGCCATCGCGATGCACTCCAGCCAGCACATTGCCGAAGGCGCGGGCGGGCTCATCACTGCTCTCAGGCTGGGCGTGCGGGCCGACTTTGGCATCTATGCTGGTCTCGGGGCGGGCGCCCTCGGTGAGGCTGAGGACCGTCTGCCGCGGCTGGCCCTCGAGAAGGAGCTCGGTGACGCGGTCGTGAGGCAGGCAGTGGCGCTACCGTCCAAGGCGCCGGGAGGTTCGTGGCCAGGGGATTTGGTGAGGGCAAAAGAGGCAGAGCCGGAGTGGGAGGGGGTCAATAAGGCTTTCTGAAATCATTCAATTATGAAGGGCTACTAAAAGTACAGACTTCACCTTGCTTCTTCCAACACTCAAGTGCCTGACCCTCCTTCCAGTTCATTTTGCCGACAGGATGACTTACAAATCTGGCACCTTTCTTGTCATCTAACGAGTGGGAAGATTGGAGTCGTTGTTGTTCATGTACACAAGCTCTGGATGAAATGGACTACGTCTAGGGGCTCGCTTGGAAGAGAAAACCTGGGCAGCCAGGTGGGAGCCTCGTTTGCGATGGAACAGCACCGAACAGAAGATCCCTCTTCGATAATATAAAAATGAGTAAATAAAATACTATTCCTTCAATAAAACCTCTATTTCGGTTAATTCCAACTGTTGACTGCTCAGCGCTTCGCCCCCAAGAACCATACACACCTTATATACAGAAAAACCCTGAACAAACGCCTTCGATGCATGCGTTGTGAAGAAACCCCCCGTGTCAGGAGCCCTTGTCTATTTCGATCTAATCCGCCTTCTTGTCCTTGGCAAATCCTGAGTCGCTTCGCTGGGGCGTGCGGCCTCTGAGAGCACTCCCGTTCCCGTCACTCCGGCTTGACGAGCCGTTGCCCAGACCTGGCAGGCCCGGAATGACCTGGTCGAGTAGACCGCTTCCGATCCGGCCATCCTCGCTATTGGTGTCTTCCAATTCGATTAGGTCTGGCTCCCCATCGGCATGCTGCCGGGTGCGGCTTGGGCCCAGGATCGGTGTGTTAGGTCTCTTCGCCCATGCACCGCGCAGCCACGTCTCAATAGTCATTGCAGCTTTGTCCAGTCCGGTGCCCTGCTTGGTCGCGGATGTGGCATCGCGGCCCTCTTCAAAGGGGCTCTCGACAATGGCAGCCGCCTCGTCATTGGTGAAGCCAAACCTGGCTGTTTCAGATCCCATGACTGCCATGGAGGGGAGTGACTCGATGTTCAGTCCTGGCAGATGCTTTTTGGTCCAGGTGTTGAAGTAGTCCTTTTCCGGGCCTGGAGCACGCACGCTCCTGCTCAACGTTCCCACACCGCCCGGTCTCCGCATCCACGCTGGACGAAGATCATCATTGCCGCTGCCAACCCTGCTGCGGGACGGTGTTGGTGCCGACGATGCGTAAGTCGTGCCGATTTGTGGACGGTTTGCGAGTAAGCTGTGACGCCGGGAAGAGATACTCCCCGGGCTTTCGACAATGTCGGAGCTAAGAGTGATGCTGGGGACGTCGAGTGAGCCCCTCGGAGTGCTCAAAGTGGAGGCTGTACGCAGGCTCTTCTTCCTCCTCGGTGGGAAGTAGCCCATGGCCTTCCGCGAAACCCTTGCGATCTCGATTGGGTCCTTGCAGTTATCAAGCTTGACCCATCTGACATGTGTCCAAGGTTTTTCTTCCTCCTTCGGCTCCTCGACTGCATGCTCGTTCCGTGAGGCGAAAAAGTCGTCGTGGAGTGGCTGTGCCGAGTTTGATCTCGTGGCATCCGATGACGTCCCTGGTGTGGCGGCAGAAGGCGTTGTAGCAAGAAGATCTACCTCTTTGGCATAGTATGAAGGACCATCGCAAGGCCGCCCTTTCATCTCGCATGCATCTACCGGGAGTGCCAACCATTTCCGTACCTGTATGTTGTCCCGAGACCACAGCCCATTTGCCTTCCTAAAAGCGTCCTCCTGACATCGATACCTCAGGATGATGCCGGCGTATGTATCAGTCGGCGATGTGTGGTGTATGTAGACCAGCTGGTCCTCTACCTCCGGGTTGACGATATTGGTTCTCGAGTCTTCATCAGAATTCCGTCTCTTGAACTTGCCTGTCACATCGAGCCCACCGTTGACACCATCGTGGCTTTCCAGAACGCTGGCTGTCTTCGCCGCCCTGAAGGCTGCCTGACGCTCTGCCACTGATCCCGCTGCGACATCCTCAATCCGCGGGCTCTGGCCTTCAGGCGGCTCTGGCCCCCACGCACTGGGCTGCTTTCGAAGAGTGCCGCTCGAGGCTCTGTGCATCGGCTTCCGGGGGCTGGCCCCTCTATTACGTGCTTCGTTGCCATCTCCTGACCCGTCACCTCCAGTTAGCAGGCTTGTAGTGAAGTCTTGAATAGACGCCCAACTAGAGCTCCATTGCCCGTCGAGCCAGCTCTTTCCAAACGGAGAGTCTCCGGTGTTGGACCGGGTGGGGGCGACCCTGCTTGATGACCTCGAGGTCTGTCCTATTCGCGCGGTTGGGATGGGGCTTGCCCCCCTGCTCGACGATGGACTCGCGGAGGTCCTTAATAGGGATGTAGATCTCGAGGAGCCATCGGCTCCTGTTCCTAGCCGACGGTTTCGGGGGCGCGCATCGGCATCGTGAGCAGGAGCAGAGAGTCGGGCAGAGGACGACATCACGACGAGGCCTACGACCTCGGCGCGGTGCAGTCGCCGGGATGAATGGCAACCATCAGTTCAGGGGCGGCAGGGACGGCGATAAGGGCGAGTGTGGCTTGGGGATGTATGCGTTGCTGAGAAAGGTATTGAATTAGGGACGTTGGTTGGAGCCACAGCAGGTGTGTCTGGGCCGACAGCAGGATGGTCTCGGGGGCTGTTGAGCCAAGGGATCGAGGCGGACCCGAAAGGGTGTTCGTGGGTGCCGTGCAACGACGCAGCGTTGGGGGGTAGCGGACGACTAGGCAGGCTAGTGTCGCGATAGCGGGATCAATAGCGAGTGTCGGTCGAGTGCTGGAGTGCCGTCAAGGTCCCAGGATGCCCAGGGAGAGCCGTCGTCGCTCGGTTCGATTGCGTGGGTGTTGTCGGGAGGGAGATTTGATACTAGGGAGTTGGAATTGAGGGATACGTACTCCATACCTGACCTGCCTACCTATACTCCAAAAATACAACCCCCAGGTCGGCCAACGGGCGAGCCGTCACCTTTGTCAGGCTTGTCTGGAATGCAGGTGGGTACATTGTAAGCGTTCTAACACTCCCTACCTCCTTACGCTCGCCCAGCCGGTTCACGGCCCCCTCTGCATTGGCGACTGCATGCCAGAGGATTTAGATCCGACACCACACCCTTGATTGTTGGGCTCATGATATTGCAACCGTCACCAGCTATGGCTACGACTACAGCTACGGATATGAGAGACCTGTTGACCTCTCCCGTAGCCTTGTACGTCAAACTGGCCACGACTCGCCAGCAACAAGTCGCATGCAGCCAAGTAAAATACGAGTACCCCGATAACATCTCCTATGGCCAAGAGGCAGTATCACTGCCGAGCTCGTCATCGTCCAGCTTGTGGCACATGGTTAGAGCCCTTGTGCTCTCACGAGGGAAGCACCTGCACAGGGCGTGCCTGGGTACGGTGGACCTTCACCACTTTATGTCTTCCTAGTACTTCAAGAAAGGTATCTAAGATATATTGCCTGCATGTAAGGGCCCAGCCTTACAAGTCTACATATTTATGGTTTAGACTATCTGGTACTTCGAGGACTTGGCTCCACAGAGGGATCCCTAACCCTCCTGTAACGCAAGAGGGGCACATGGCACGCACGGGCCAAGTCGGGACAGAGCAGAGCGGCCACGGTCTAGCAGGGATTCGTTGCCATGCCCGCGAGTAAATGATTTGTTTACCAATACGCGCCTCCGTCCCGCCAGAATCCGACTTCCCTTCAATGCCTACACCCACGACGACGACCAAGCCAAGCCTGTCACCATGAGGGTAACAGAGATCATTATAGATGTTCGTCGAAATCCTCTATCGCAGCTCAAAGATCTGTGACTAACAACCCCGCAGGGCTTCAAGTCGTACGCCCAGCGTACCGTGATATCAGGATGGTAAACAACATTCCCACGGCGTGCGCACCTCATTCACGACCGCTGACGAGCTCGCAGGGACGAGACATTCAATTCCATCACTGGCCTCAACGGCAGTGGCAAGTCCAATATCCTGGACTCCATCTGCTTCGTCCTGGGCATCACGAACATGACCACGGTCCGGGCGCAAAACTTACAGGTGCGGCTCAAGCTGCCCCTCTCCTCTCTACCCGTTGTATAGCCCGCGTTCTGACCTTCTTCGCGAATTTAGGACTTGATTTACAAGCGCGGTCAAGCCGGAGTCACGAAAGCTAGTGTCACAATCGTCTTCGACAACCGGGATAAGAACAAGTCGCCCATCGGTTTCGAGGAGTACTCGACCATCAGCGTCACCCGACAAATCGTCCTCGGCGGGACGTCCAAATACCTTATCAATGGCCACCGAGCGCAGCAACAGACTGTACAGAACCTCTTCCAGTCTGTAGGACTGAACATCAACAACCCCAACTTCCTCATCATGCAGGGAAAGATCACAAAAGTACTGAACATGAAGTCGGTGGAGATTTTGGCCATGATCGAAGAGGCAGCCGGTACCAGGATGTTTGAAGACCGTCGGGACAAGGCCCTGAAGACTATGTCGAAGAAGGAAATGAAGTTGCAGGAGATACAGGCGCTCCTCCATGAAGAGATCGAACCCAAGCTTGAGAAACTTCGTCAGGAAAAGAGGGCCTTTCTCGACTTCCAACAGACCCAAAATGATCTCGAACGCTTGACAAGACTAGTCGTTGCGCATGACTATGTCAAGTACCAGGAGCGACTTGAGCAATCCGGTTCTGATCTCGGCAGCAAGAAGAAGCGGCAGCAGGATCTTGAAGAGTCGGCTGTCAGGCTGAAGAGCGAGATATCTCATTTGGAGGAGGACGTGCAACGGGTCAAGTCTCAGCGGGACAAGGAGCTTCGAAAAGGCGCCAAGGCACAAGCTCTGGAGGACTCCGTAAAGAAGCTTTCTAACGAACTCGTTCGTTTGGCAACCGTCATGGATCTCAAGAAATCCAGCTTGACTGAGGAACAAGACCGGAGGATAGCAGGGGAGAAGAACGTCGCAGAACTTGAGGCTGCCCTGCAAGAAAAGACCAAGGTTTTTGACAAGATGAAGGCAAAGCATGACTCCGCCAAGGAAGAGCTCGAGAGGCAGAGCCAGGAGGCCGAATCCAAGGAAGAACTCCTGCAGACTTTACAGACTGGCGTTGCGTCCAAGGAAGGTCAGGAGAATGGTTATCAAGCCCAATTGCAAGACGCGAGGAGTCGAGCCTCTGCTGCAGGTACGGAGCAAGAACAAGCCAAGATCAAAATTGCCCATCTCGAGAAGCGCATCAAAGAGGAAGAGCCGCGGGCCAAGAAGGCGAAGGAACAGAACGCCGGCTTGCTTAATGAGCTTGAAGGTCTCAAGTCCCAGGCGCAGAAGCTTGAGAAAGAGCTCGGCAAGCTCGGTTTCAGCCCAGGGGCCGAGGAGGACTTGTATAAAGAGGAGAGCAGTCTTCAGCAAAAGATTCGAAGCTTGAGACAAGAATCTGATGCATTGAAGCGCAGAGTGGCCAATATCGACTTCAACTATGCCGACCCAGTGCCGAACTTCGACAGATCCAAGGTGAAGGGGCTTGTCGCTCAGCTTTTCACACTCGACAAAGATCACACCAGGGCTGGAACTGCTCTCGAGATCTGTGCCGGTGGCCGTCTCTACAACGTTGTGGTCGACAACGAGGTGACTGGTACACAGCTGCTCAAAGGCGGCAAGCTGCGAAAACGCGTCACCATCATTCCCCTCAACAAGATCGCTGCGTTCAAGGCATCTGCGCAGACGATTGCGACAGCTCAGAGGATCGCTCCAGGGAAAGTCGACTTGGCTCTGTCGCTTGTCGGCTATGATGACGAGGTCTCGGCAGCCATGTCATACGTCTTTGGCAATACTCTAGTGTGCGAAGACGCCGACACTGCCAAGAGGGTGACCTTTGATCCTAACGTCCGAATGAGAAGCATCACACTCCAAGGCGACTCGTACGATCCGTCTGGCACGCTCTCTGGTGGCAGTGCACCGAATTCTAGCGGAGTGTTGGTGACCATGCAGAAACTCAACGATCTGAACCGACAGTTGTGGGAGGCTGAGGCCTCGCTCCGAGACCTTCAGGCCAAGATTGCCCGCGAAAGATCGAAGCTCGACCAGGCCCGTCGGATTAAGCAAGAACTTGATCTCAAGTCCCATGAGATCAAGTTGGCGGAGGAGCAAATAGGAAGCAATTCGTCCTCGTCCATCATCCAGGAGGTGCAGAACATGAAAGAAACCATCGTGCAACTCAAAACGAATATTCAAGAGGCCAAGAAGCGCCACGTGGAGGCTACAGCAGACGCCAAACGGATTGAGAAGGACATGAAGGATTTCGACAACAACAAGGACGGGAAACTGGTTGAGTTACAAGCCTCTTTGGACAAGCTACGGTCGTCTTTGGAGAAGAACAGAACATCTGTCAAGACTCTTCAGAAGGAGTTGCAGAATGCTCAGCTGGATTCCGAGCAAGTGTCTGGCGACCTCGCTGCTGCACGCGAGCAGCTCCAGGAGGTCGACTTGGCTATCAAGGCTCAACAAGATGAGATCGCTCAGACGTCTAAGCAGCGGGACGAACTCAAAGAGACCCATGAAAAAGCCCAGGCCGACCTCGATGAGGAGCGGGCCAAGCTTAGCATTTTCGACGACGAGCTTCGCGCTCTGGAGGACGCGATGCGTTCGAAAAACTCTCGCATCACTGAGGAAGGGCTGGAAATGCAAAAGCTAGGCCACCAGGTTGAGAAGTTCAACAAGGAGCAGCAAAATGCCGTGCAGGCCGTTGCTCACATGGAGAAAGAGCACGAATGGATTGCCGACGAGAAGGACAACTTCGGTCGTTCGGGCACCCCGTACGACTTCAAGAACCACAACATTGGGGAGTGCAAGTCAACGCTGAAGAACCTGACCGAACGATTCCAAGGCATGAAGAAGAAGATCAACCCCAAGGTCATGAACATGATCGACAGCGTCGAGAAGAAGGAAGCATCCCTAAAGCACATGATGAAGACAGTCATCCGCGACAAGAAGAAGATCGAGGAGACCATCATCAGCCTGGACGATTACAAGAAGAAGGCACTGCATGAGACTTGGGAAAAAGTCAACGCCGACTTTGGTGGCATATTCTCGGAGTTGCTGCCCGGAGGCAGTTTCGCGAAGCTGGACCCACCAGAGGGCAAAACCATCAGCGATGGTCTCGAGGTCAAGGTCTGTCTGGGCAAGGTTTGGAAGCAGAGTCTGACAGAGTTGAGTGGTGGTCAGAGGTATGTTATTCGCACGTCGCCATTTCTGGAATAGGTGCTAATGTCTCCTGCAGATCTCTTATTGCTCTGTCGCTCATCATGGCGCTGTTGCAGTTCAAGCCAGCGCCTATGTACATCTTGGACGAGGTCGACGCTGCGCTGGACCTGTCGCACACCCAAAATATCGGCCGTCTGATCAAGACACGGTTCAAGGGCTCACAGTTCATTGTTGTCAGTCTAAAGGACGGCATGTTCCAGAATGCGAACCGCATCTTCAAGACACGGTTCAGCGAGGGTACGAGTATGGTGCAGGCATTGACCCCTGCGGACATCAAGTAAGAGGGCAGGGCTGTCTTTCTCGTTTGGAGTTCAGGAAACCGGGAGGTTGGCGTGTACACTGTCCTGTAACGGTTTGATATCACAAGTGACATACAATCGGGATACGGATTGGCACTGGGTTATTCACGAGTCGATGATGGGTATGTCTTTTGTCTAATTAGTCTTTTTGGGTCCGCCGCATTGAAATGAATCCCATGTTGCGCCTCGCTTTTTGCTACACACTTTTGAAGAAATGCTGTCCTCTCTGCAACACCTCTATAGACATGCCCACAGCCAAGTAGCTCTCTGGGGACTCCGGCTTGTCGAAAAGAGGAGTCACCTGCATACCCAGGCAGCCCTTTTTCGGCGCGCCCTCGTCAATCTCTCTGTTAGCTCTGAGCGTCCTATCTGGCTCGACATTGTGGCGTATTCCCGTGTCGGGATTCACGTTGGGCAACTTGCACCTATGACAAGCATTAGTACCTTGCGATTGTAGCTTTGGGGATTCACATTTCCGCGCTCACCTTGTGGTCCGGCACGAGACGTGGAAGTCTGACTGATCCTCCTTGTGAGATGGATCCGTGAGCCGGATCTTTGTCCACGAGTCCTCGTCGTATGCAGGAGAGCCACTGACTACAGTGGGATCTTCAGTCAGCATCCGATGGGTTTGTAGAGTGCGGCATAAATCAGAGGACGGCATGCACGAACCGAAAATGTTGGCGCGGAACCTTTTGGGGTCCAGCTTGTCCAGGTCCGCATCCTTCTTCACCTGCGTCTCTAAGTCTCGCACACTAGACAGACCGAGAACGTGGATAGGATACTATATAAATCATCTGGTCAGCAAAATAGCCCAAACCCTACAAACTCGTTCACTGTCGTCTGAAGGGGTGGGAGACGTCTTGCTCACAGAGTCTTGGAAGCTCACGACAGGCTGATATCCAGCCTCGTCCTTCACCGGGGCACACTTGAACACAGGCCGCAGGCCCTCGGGGTCGATGCGGAAGAGGCCTAGGGGGTTGCTCACGCCCAGGTAGCGCCTCAACTCGTCGGGCAGCTCGCTCCCCAGGTTGAGCGCGGTGGCCGTGTCCTTCCAGACGCGCACCCGCTCGCGCGCGTAGCCCTTGGCGGTGATCTCCCCGGCCGAGGGGAACGCCACGGGCAGCAAGACCTCCTCCTCGGGCACCGCCCTCCAGCCCCTGGAGCACTTGGCCGCGAAGGACTGCAGGGCGCCGGCCAGCCCGGGCCTCCGGCTGGGGAACCGCAGGACGAGGAAGGTCTCGTCCGACTTGGTCTCCCTCTCGCCGCCCCTGATCTTGTCCAGGTCGGGCTGCCACAGCTCCACCTCGACCGTCGCGAGCAGGGGGAACTGCCGCTGGGTGATGAACTCCCAGGCGTGGTCGCCCTTGGCCTGATCGCCGTCCGCGCCGGCGGGGGAGGGGCTCTTGAGCTGGGCGAAGGTGAAGAGCCGGTCGAACTCCAGGCCGGTGTGGACGACCTTTGCCCTGGTGACCTCGATGCCCCTGCACGACTTGATGGGGTAGATGAAGAGCGACTTGACCTCGGCCGCCGCCGAGCCCGGGGAGGCGTGCTTGGCGGTCCGGTGGTGGTCGCTGAGGTTGGATTTTGACGGCTGCAGGCCCAGCCTTGTGTGGGTTATTGGGAGTGCATCGCTCTTGCGCGGCGGGAAGGGCGGGAACAGCACAAAGACCGGGGCGCAGAAGGCACAGAGGGTCACGATCAGGACCAGTATCGAGGCCGGGTCGAAGGGAGTAGCTGCAGAGGGGATCGTGATGTTACCCGCCGTGGCGTTGGACGCCGGCAGGTACTTGTCCATGTACCCCATCCTATCCTACGGTAGAGCGATCGTAATAGGCTGCTCAAGCTATACTGTAATGCAATGTAGAAAGAAACACGCTTCTGTGGGAACGATCAGGTGTGTTTCCGCGGCCTCGTTGTGAGGCAGTAGAGGTGTTGAGAGTGAGCTGGCCCGTGATGCGAGTCGGTGTTTGGGCCCCTCGGATAGCCAGGAGTCATCTTGCGACACTTGCGGGTTTGGGAGGCACCTGTTAACGTCTGATGCTTCCCGGCTTCCGCTACGCTACCTACCGTACCAGAGAAAGAAATCCTGTATATTGGGCTCAAGTTGTTCATTGTTCACTATTAATCGACATACTAGGACAGAGCCGATATCTCGTGATGCTGGGCTCGGTGTTGCAGTGAATTTTGGGCCCTATAAGAAATCATTATGCCGTATCTCCCGAAGTTGTCCCCTGGTCCACACGGCCATGGCAGCTGAGGTCAGTCCCAAAAGCCAGGGGCACGTTTGACGTTTGACAGGCGCTGGAAAGCTCAGACCACCACAGTCCGGAGCCCCAGAGAGCCCCTAGGCGAATGCAAGCGGTAGCTGGCCGAGAAAAGCCACGTGGAAGATTGCCGGGTGGGGTGCCTTGTGGCCGAGACAGGCCATGGCCGCCTGGGACCTAGCACCCACGGTAACGTAACCCCACAGGGTCGAGACGATGCCCTGGGCAGGAAATCACGCAAGGACTGCGACTTGCTACTGCTTACCTGCTGCCCACTGGTGATGAATAGCAGCAGTCCTTGGTGAACCCACCGCGGAAGCCCCTTGATATTTCGCTCGCGGCACATGACGAAACCGAACGGGTAGACTTTGCAACTTCTTGCAGTCCATCGCCATTTCATGGATCGCTCGGCTCGGCTGTGGACAACCCGACAACTGCCCGATCTTCGTATTAGTGAGTGGCCTTTTCCCGTCGGCTGGCGGTCGGTCATTGTGTAGGTGAAACCCAGTCGAGATATTAGGGGCTCTGTCCGATGCTACTATCGCTAGAATGCGACGTTGTGAGGCTTCGACTTGGCTGATCGGTCCAACGGCTTCATCCTGCTTATCGAGATTAGATCACTTGCAGGTACTAAACTGTACCACTCCGTACCGTGCTATACTGTACTGTACTTTTGTAGGCTAGTACTGTGTATCCCACCTCCCACGTGTACTTTTACGCGAATTGGACAGTGGACAGAATAAATCATCACTGACGGTCACATTCCCTTGGCGGGCTGCTGTCGATACCTCTTGAGGTTGTGATGAATCGCGTTTCAAGATAGCCTCCTGCGACCCACCATCTGACATACTGCCGTCCAGCGGGCCGCTGCAAGCCCAGGCCTAGGAAATCTAGCCACGGACATCTCTGCAGGAATGGTTCTGCAGGGTGGTCGATCGAGCTGTTCCGCTCCCGGTCGATACGGTCTTTCCCACCGCCCATGGCCAAGTGCTTGCTGCAGTGAGTGAGCTTCCAGGATTCTGTGGCTTGCGCTACTCCCAACGCACCACCCATGAGCCGCATTGAAGCAGGCTGGGGTTGTCTGGTTGTTCAAAATCGGCTCCAACGGGCAATTGTAGATGGCCTGCCTAATCGAGCGGTCCCCATGCAAAGCCTTGCCCAGTTTGCCCGTGTGGGGCGATCTTGCCAACTAAACTGACACATAGTGGAACATCTTCACACTGGATGAAATGTGTATACCGTGCTGTGTTTATGCGATTACTGTAGCTGCAAAGGTCAACAAACATCCCTCGGCATCCCCGGCTTTGATGGGTTGAAGGGTGTGCCAGCAGGCGCCGGCAGGTGCATGTCAAAGTTCCACGGCCTGGCCAGTAAGCTGATGATTGATGGAAAAGATCAATCCCCAGGCTACGTGCAATGCGAGACGTCGGCTGCATGCTTCCAGCTTGGTGCTTAGCTAGCTCCATCGAAGGTTCCTTCTCGAAAAGGCCAAAATGTACCAGCAGAGCAATTTCGAGAGATGCCGGAGTGATGCATATGACGGTAGAAACTGCGGACTGTGTGCGCTGTTGTGCTCACCGGAGATCAGACCGGAGAAATGCATCGTACATCAGGTCCTGGGCCCCCTGTGGGTCTGGACGCTCCCTGGCGGGACCGCGAATTTGAGAGCGTGGTATAATCGAGATGCCCTTGGTCTCCTACAGTATGAGAGGTGCGGTTTATTTACCGACGTCGAGTCAAGGAACACTTGACCACGAGTAGAGTGGGGGTGCTCTGAGAAAAGTGAGTCGTGAAGATTCCGGTGGAACAAAAGCTGGTAAACCAATTAGTATAATCACGGTAGAAAGATGTCGCCGTATCCAATGTGTGGTAAGGGTCCAAGCCTCCAGGGCTTCGGTGGGCAAAAGAGGGTTGGTGTGATTCCGAATTCGCGGTTCTTAACTGGGGTGGGCAGGTCCACCCGTGGCCGCTCTGTGCTCTTTTGGGACGACGGCGCGTCGTGAGCCATTGGCCAGGGGCCTGGCTCGCACTGCGCTGGCTGGCTGGCTGGCTGGGCGGCTCATCGTCGCAGGTACTGTCTATTTCCCGTGAAAGTGGCTGGAGTGGTAGCGGGTATCGCTTTCCAAACGACTGGGACACGGGCTGGCCCAGGCCGAGGCCCGACAGTCCGGGACAGCAAAGATCGCCAGGTACCCAGACTGGACCTTGGACTGGACTGAACTGGGCTGGACTAGACAGTCCAGTTCCTAACCACATGACCTCGGACGACGTCGTCATGGAGGAACCCCAAAGGCAGTGCTGTGATTATTCCTGTAGCACCGCAGTGCCGAAGATGCATAACAACGCTGCATGACAACGGCCAGGGCCCGCGTGTTGAGGTAATGTACCTGCCTGTCTTGCATGCTTGCATGAAGACGGGAAGGCACACGATTTCGGGATGCGTCCACAGAGCATGGACGTGATTTTGGCCAAGGCGCAACGAGTCTGCCCCGGAATACGGGACCAGACTATCTAAGGGTTCCTCCAGCCAGTGACTCGGACGCGTCAGGGCCCAGGCCTGGAATGAGTACTTGAAGTATACTGATGAATCTCGGGAGAAGGATGTTGGTGACGGTGGGCAAATTGAAGGACACAAAGTCAGGTGGATGCCCGCTCGAATCAAGCCGGCCGCTGGGTGCATAGAAGAGGAAATGACGACCGCAGGGTAGGGACCGGGACCAGAACTGAGACCGGGACCAGGAAGGGACCGTTGCTAGGCAATGTATCATTGCATGCCTTGCCTTGGTTGTTGGTTATTGGGGTTTGTTAGCGTACGAGCCTGGGAGCCAGCGAGTTTGAGGGCCTTGTTCCCACGTGAAGTTCGTCTGATAAAATGTAAATTGGGACGGTCGGCCCCAGCCGCGCAGGCACGGTCGCACTCGGCTGATCGGGCTGACGGGGCTGACCCAGGTGCAGCAGGACCATGGATACCAGGCTGGCCAGCTGCGTCGGGAGCGGCAGCAGAAGCAGCAGCAGAAGCAGCTCACTGGCCCAGCGTGTGAGGGGGAGATGGCGGGCGAGATGCACGAGATGGAGGGCACGCACCTGGGAAGCCGGGCAGGCCTGTGGCAGAGAGGGTGGAGTGGAGCAGGTCGGATGACGACTTGTACATGTACCGTACCCAGGTATTCTTGCAGAACCAGAGCCTGCGTCCCCAAAGTACCGGTACCGGGTATGCAGGTGCGCACTGGCCAGCACGGCTTGGCGGCCTGACTAATCACCCGAAGCAAGATATGGCACTGTCGCCTGTCGCATGTCGTCTTGCTCAAGCACCCCACACCCTGTGCCCCGAAGCAGGCAAGCCGGGAACGCTGGCCACCAGATGGGTGCCAGCCTGCCTGCCTGTCTGCCAGGGGGGGTTGACGGACGAGGGGAGACCGGATGAGTCTCGTCGGTCGTGGCTGCCACGGCACAGCAATCCCATGCGCTCGGGGGCGGCGCATCGGCCTGCATCTTGGAGCCAGGGGGCCTGTGGGCTTGGATCTGGATCTCGTTGGGCTGGGCTGGGCTGGGCCAAGGTCGTCCCAGGTCGACAAAGGTCACTCGACACCACTACACTTCAGGCCGGCCCACACCCACGACGGCGGTTGCGCCTTCCTGCATGGTCGACAATGTCTTGCAGCACATCAGGTATTGTGCCTGCGGTGGCCAAGATGGAAGGTGCGAGGCAGGAAGACTGGGACTGGGACCGGGACTGGGACTCAGGCCCCGGAAATCAAAACAAAAAGAAAACGCCATCCTCACGGACAGCAACGAACGACTGACTGTTCCGGGGGTCCGCCAGTCCGTTCGACAGGCTTGTTGATCGACAACTTGGGCAGCCACGCAGCTGGCTCCTGGACTGTCAGAATTAGAATCCATCCCATCTTTCCTCTCACCCTCATCCTCACCACCCAGACCACTATTCTCGGATCCACCACCTGCTCCTCTCATGTCCCCATCGCCACGGCCCGACAATTCCACGCGTGATGAGGGCTCCCCTGGCCAGTGGGTGTGGGTATCCTCGTCCTTGGCCGCTTGATTGCACGCGACCAGGATCAAGCTTTGTCCAAAGTCTGGGTTTCGAATTCTATCATACACGGTCCTGCCACTCCCTCCTTGACTTCAATCTTGCAATCCTCCCTGGAACATGTGGAGCAATTCTCCAACTTTGGCAGCGGGGCGCTTATCACCCAAGTGCTACACTACACCACGCCGTGGCATGCCATCGTAAAGGCTGGGATGGCAAGGCCGCCCTGCTCTTCTACCCTCCACAAGGGCCCTCTGGGAGGGTGTGCCGCATGGGAGCCTCGACTACATGGGGGGGCTGCCTGAGGGTATTCATTCGTACCCCGGTACCACCGGGAGATCCACACAGTACCATCTTGGCCTTTGACGCCTCGTCCATTGTCGACAAGAGCTATTCTTGCCACAGGAGGCGCCTTTGCCTACTCGCGCGGCTGACCTATCCAAGTGCTGCTACAACAATCTGCCTCAGGACGCCCAGTCAGGTCACTGCTGTGACAAACTGTGGGCTTGGGAGGAGTAAGCCCTGTGGATGGCCACGCCCCGCCTGTCCACTCCCATCGTCCGAGTTGTCTGTGAGGTCTGGAGCCGCTCATGGGTAAGTAGTATCAGGAAGTACAGATCCCAAAAACCTGCAGGGTATTGCCTGACACGGTCTGTCAAGGGTCCGCCAGACCCCAGTTCAAACACCCATGTGAGATGAGGTCTGAGGTCTAGCCCATGCAGGCGTTACTGTAGGTATGAATCCTCCACCTCGGTGGTATCCCCAAGCCTCACACTGGGGCAGTACCACGGCATCAGCCAACTTACAAGGTACTTGCGCACTTCATATTGCGGGGCCTTGACTGATAGTTTCGACTGGGATTTGACAGTTGCCCCCCAAGATCCTCGACTGGGCCATCCAGAAATCGCAGGACCGGCGAGGCAGAACCACCTGCTGCGTTGTGGACGCAACCCAGACATCATCCACCCCAGCAAGCGGAAGCAGAACGGGCCTTCCCTAGCTTTTTAGATACCCACCGGATGGCACATACAAAGGTAGTCCTTGGTCAATTATAGGACCAGCATATCTTAGTACAAAGCTCATTGCGGCCGGCCCTGTCGACTATACTCTGTCTACATCTGTCGCCAATTCCGAAGGTCAACATCCTTCCCAAACGGAGAACCTTCGGGCCTCAACGGATCCAATAGTCCAGCCATCAGAGAATGTAAGGGCACCCGAAATTTCCGGATCCTTTGCCACTTACCAGGCCTTCTCATCACGTCTGGACCTTCATGGATGACTAGGTCATATGCAACTGACCCTTGTGTAGCAGAAATATCCTCTTCGACCCCCTCTGTCACCTCTAGGCAGGGCATCTCCTAGAGGGCCCAGCCAAATTCAGCACGTGGTTGTCATTTGAAAGAACCAGGTCCTGTCATCGGACCCGTTTACTACCACAGTTCAGGCCGACCTCTTCACGTACTCGGCCTTAGATCTTGTCTGTTGAGGGCTGTCAGGAGCAACAGAGTCTCTTGTCATATTATACTCAAACGGCTGACTCCCACTCCTCCTCCATCTCGCTCACAATTGGATCCCACTCGCCGGCCAGTCTCGGCACTTTGGTCTCCCCGAATTGTCTCTACGCTCCTTGACTGGCGCCAGTGGTCTCGTGTCAGACCATAAAGGCTCTGATAAGGCAGACAGCACCGGGGTGTAACTCACATGCGTATAGCAGGTCAACATTCTAGCCCTGAGGCACACACGAGCTGCTTCCCGCAAGGGAACGTGTTTGCTACCCGGAGCCTCTAGTCTCCTTGACCTGGCAGCAGTCGCGCAGAGCACTGTGGGGATCTATCCACGGCTGGCGAATACATCTTCGCTGCATACATACCCTTGTAGGTTGCCACCCCCATAGTCACACCGGTAAGGTTGTTGCAAAAGTCGTACCAGTACCTCGAAATACCACCGTCATCCCCAGGAAGACTGGCCCTGGCCACATATCTGGAGTACTCAGCAATGTGCCCGCTATCACCCGGGACACTTTTCTTTCGCACACAGAAACACAGCCCCTCCCTGTGCCTGTTCTATCCGAGCGCAGTCTTCACCACATAACCACCTGCCTTTTCTCTACCCAGCAGTTAGCAGGCCAGTGAATGAAAGCTGATCAATAATTCGATCAATCTCAGGATCAGGCTCTCACTGGGCACAGTAGCCCCACAAAGAACCCAAGCTCAAGTCAACATTCCCGCCCTGTCCCGCTATTCCAGTTGCCCCCCCTCCTCGTCGTGGGTATTCCCGGAGCACGCAGGTTACACACTGCTGTAGTGGCAAGTCCTCTAGCCAAAGACAACTACCTTGTGAGCGGACAGACTCTTCGCCTCTTGAGCCTCAACTAATGGCAACTTTGCACCACTAGGTCCCTCAGATCGTTGGACAGTGTTCTGCGCAACAAGTCTCCCAGTGCTGGAATTTGCAAAAGTCGCGGGCCTTGGCGAAACGTCACAGCTACGACTAAAAAAAACCAGCTCCGGGAGCAACATTTGCGGCCGTCTTCCGGAAAGCGTTTGTCTGCTAATTATCTGCCACGCAACGCTGAGCTTCAGAAGACTTTGTCCACAGCAAGCTGTATCCACCTTTGACCAAGCGCGCGGGTTGTGGTCCATTGGTGGCCTGGCCTCCTCATTCGACTTCGTTCCATTTCAGGGATGCTGGAGCATGCTGACAATTTTATTCCTTCTACGGCAACGACGACGACGGTGGTTAACTTGAACCAATTACGTCGCATAATTCTAACGTCGGTACAGTGCAGAATATAGGCGCAGGTCCAGAGAGCCATGAGCGAGTACTATCATAACTTCCTGTCCTCCGTGTCAGGACTGGGGACCAACTCTGGCCTGAACTCGCAGGATGCTTCCAGAGCACCTCCTGCTACTTTTGGCACTGGAAGCAATATGGAACCGAACAAGTTCCAAAACATGACATATTACTCTGGGTTTCCAGAGCCTGGCTTGTTCCAACCACCGAGATCCCAGCGAAACAGAAGAAAGTCTGCCCCCGGTGCGGATCACATCAAACACAGAAGAACTCGCAGCGGCTGTTTTACCTGCCGTAGTAGACGGGTCAAGGTGCGCCACGGCCTCGAGTTTCTCCCCCAGACACCAAATCCTAACTTTTTCCCAGTGTGACGAGACGCACCCCGTTTGTGAACGTGGGTAACATTCCCTTCTGCTACCCACCCTTCTTCGGAGATGCTGACATTGGTGACAGGGTGCCGCAAAGGTACACGAGACTGCGTGTATCCGGATCCCCCATCTTCAAAATACTCCGTCCCACATGGAGGCAAGGATGCGGACACCAGTCGGCAAGCGAGTCCGACGTCTTCAAACGAGGAGGAGGATGACGCAGACCAGGACGCAAGATTGAGCCCGATCCCAGACGAAGACGAAGACGACTTAGCGAGTGTCTCGGAGCAATCAATGCCATCCACAAAGAGCCTCCGGCATATGAGCACGGCATCGTCTTTGAACCTGAAGCGACTTTTGACTCGGACTCGTCAGCCATCTGAGACGTCGTCTCAAGAAGGCGCCAAAGGCTCGTCGCCGACAAGATCGATCGGGACAACTAGCAGTCATACTCCGTTGATGGCAAACTTACCAGATCTACTGTTCAATACGGTTCCAGATCTGTCCCACCTTCCAGCCGATTTAAGATTCTACCTGGAATTTTACCTGGAAAATATCACGCATTACCATTATGGTGTACACAGAGACTTTGCCGGCTTCTTTCGAACAACACTCATCAGTTTGGCACTCCGCAACGAGCCCCTGCTACATGCTATCGTTGCATTCGCGGCATACCATCAGACACTCGGGAACCCGAACGGGCAGCTGCCGGAATTCCTAAAATATTACAACAGAAGTGTCATTCTGCTTCTTGATCTTCTCAAGAACGAGGACAGGCATGAGCTCACGACACTGTTGACAATTCTGCAGCTGGCGACAATAGAGGTGAGTAGTGCGTGAGGAAGTCTTGAGTCTGTGTTGAGTCCTAACCTGTGAGAATAGGAGTATCTTGGCGACTGGGTAAACCTGATGGGACACCAGAAGGCAGCCCTTGAGATCTTGAGCCAGCTGTTCACGCCTCAGTCTATCGTGGAAACGTCTCTCAATCGCACTATTTTGTCATGGTACATTCGCTTCGACATTCTTGTTGGGCTGATGGGAGGTTTCGGGACGAGCCTCCCACGAGACTGGTTCGTCGCGTTCGACGGGCATTGTCGAGTGAGACTGGCGAGCGAGCCCGACAATCTGGACTGGTTATATGAAAGGGCCGAGAACCGTCTGCGCCTGATATGCCACGATATCTGCCTCCTTGTTGCCAAGCGTGCCAGAGATAACATGGAAGGAGCGTTGGTTATTGCGGAACACGAGAATGTGGCCCGGCAATTGCGGGAGTGGAGGGAGACCCTCGAACCCGCCCTTACAGATTCCTCACGCCTGGCAACTTTGCCCTCATATCCTTCAGACGAGGCCTTCAGTACTCCATCAAGGACCGCACCCTTGTACGATGCACCGTTGTCTTCTACGACATTGCTACTTTGCGAATGGCATGCCACGGTGATGATGCACCTGTACCAGGCAAGCCAGGGCAGCCAAAGCCAAATATTACCAGAGCTGGGGAGTCCACCACAGCACGCCGAGGCCATTAGCCAGATCTTCAGCGCTGGTGAGCAATGGGCCTCCGGTCCAAAGGGCTGGCTGATTATGCTCCACCCCTGCATCACGATTGCGTCGATGTTCCTCCCGCCAAACCCGGGGAGCAATCTATGGCTGAGGAAGAAGTTCGCCTTGCTCGAGAGCTCTGGGTGAGTGCTGTTCTCGTTGCGCTGCATGCCCCACGGCTAATCCCAGTACCAAATGTGACGCTGACTTGTGTTTCCCCCTCCACTAGCTACATATTCCCCATCACGGTGCGAAGAAGACTGGCGGAGCTTTTTCAAGATGAGACAGTCGTGCGATGGTGGCTCCCAGATGACCACGGGTTCACTCCGATGTTACAGAGCGTGCGGGCCTTTGCAGACGAAAGAAACGCGGCGGCCACCTCAGCTCGGACCGAGGGCCTCCAGGACATGAAGAGTGTCTTTGCGGCCTTGCATCTTGGAGGCGACACGGCCTCTGTTGCGGGGGCCGGGGGCAGCTTGCTTAGCCCTGGGGAGGCAGGAAAGGAATGGAGCATCAAAAGTCAAATTGGGTGAAGGTCGCGGGAAGTGTCCGGGACAATGGACGCAGCATTTGAAGGGAGAAAGTCGGGTTGCTGGCATGAAGAGGAAAGAACTCGGTTGGCCTTGGCAATGTCGTCGTCGACCAAGCCCGATGCACATGGGGCATGTGAGGCTGAAAAACAGGGGCCCGCTCTGGCCCTGTTCCCTGGTTAAAGTTTTCTGTTCGCCCTCAGCCGGCTACTTCCGGTGGACTCTTTAACCATTGATCATTCCAATGGAGACCAGCGGCACGATCAGACCTGGCAGGCGTTAGATCAAGAGGCTACTAGTGCGGAGTGGTCGGCTGTCCCAATGCTCGGTTTCCTCCACGTTTCCTACTACCCCAACCCACCCGAGGCTTCAGACAACCCTGTCGTCCGCGGGCTGCCGTCGACTAGTCCACTTTATAGACTACCTTACTGACTATCTACTTGGCCCCCGACCTGGATCGACACCTGCCGCGATGTCATGCTACACGTCACTTTCCACTCTGGTCAACTAGCTGCATAAGGGGGCGGTGGGGCTGGGGCTGGAACAGCACAAGTTGTGCTTAGCAATAAGTGCGAATAAGTGCTTTGTATAGCGGATTTATGCATTGGTATGGGGACGTGATCGTCCTTTCCCCCCGCATGCGACAGGTGGCCAGAGACAAAACAGATAACCAAGAGAGCAGGCGGCTGAGCCAGGGGCTCCAGAAAAGGAATCGCGGAGGGGAAGATGAGGCAATGGATGAGGCAACGAGAGCATAGACCGATGGAGACGGCAGATTCCGCGAAGAGGAATCGAAATTTTGTGACGGGCCTTCCCTCCGCCCCCGAGGCAGGAAACAGCAAGGCCCTAACAGCTCAGCCGACTGACCGTCCTGAATCGTGACGCGCGCTATGCCGGTGCTAATCACAGTGTGACTAGATACGGCCTCGGGCTAGATATATTTCTTTTTTGGCGGCTGCTCCTGCCCTTCAAGATATGAACGGCGAGGATGCTCCCGTATCCCGTGACACCTCAGCGTCGTCCAGGTCCACGACCACGCAGAGGGGCCTCCGCTGTCCATCCATCCATGAGCAGCTTTCACTCGGAGATTGCGGTGGCACAGGCCAAAGGAAAACAGCACATAGAGAGATATTTGGGGCGCCCTTGTGGCTGATATGGGGCGGATCTGTGAAGCATCTTGCATGGCAGATACTTGGCCTAGACAACTATTTCAATTTGGAGTACATGTTATTACTGGACAGTGGCTGTGCTTGTGTGTGCCTGGATGCATGCGTGCCGCTCGCGTATGCGGCGCCCAAGCCCGGCCCATGGCCACCATCTGTTATTTATATGCGTGCATCACCACATGCTTAGCGAGCTGTCCGGGGAGGGGAGAGGGGTATCTTCCGGCAAGGCACATGCAGGACCGTTGAAGCAGCGCTGACCAGTCAGACTGCCTGGTCGGCCAATTCGATCGGAAAGGCGTCGACACATGCTCGGATTTCAACTGCAGGCAGGAGAGGGGGGATGATGTGGTACAGATGCGCGCACATGTCTGTTCACGGCGCTGGCCTCTTGCTCACTCCCCATCCCCTTCGGCTTCCCCTGAGGCGTTCCGTCGGCCTCTGGTTATGTGGCAGTATATCTACTGGTTGTCCAGGTAATCTGCAGTCTGAGGTTGCGTCGGTGCGTGTCCCTGGTAAGCCCAGGGAGGATCCTGGGAGGGGGTTGAAGCTGGGCGAGGTTGTTCATTGTTGGCCGTGCCCCCGCGTACAGCAGGAACGGGCCATATCTACTAGTCAGCCGACTGTGTGGCCTGCCACAGTGCTGTCTACACCTGCGGGTGATTCCGAGAAATGTGATTGTATGTAGACTACTGTGCGTCTGGCACCCGGGACTGTAGGATTGCAGATTGCAGACACGGCAGTCTAGGTAACCCCCAGGGTAGTAGTCTGGGAGTCGGGATACTACATGAATGAACAGATTTTGGGGACACGAGAGACTCGGGAAAAGCATGTTGGCGCCGGTGCTGCTCTCCTTCGCATCTATCGCAGATTGGGGTCGGATGCACGGTGCTGATTGCCTAGTTGTGGTAGTGTAGTGTATGTGGTGTAGCAGTAAGCAGTAGGGCTAGGTGGGCCAAGTAGGTGGCCTAGGTAGGTAGGTACATGCTGCCAGGCACAGCCGAGCCGGTCTTGTCCATCAGTAAGCAATCGGGCTGGCCGTCGCACGACACTAGCGGCTCAACATGTTATCCTCCACTTCCAGTGTTACTGTGGTACCGTACTGTACTGCCAGCAACAGGGGCAACCGGCCCAGGTATCTACAATGCAGCAATATCAGTGGACCACTAAGGCAGGCAGGAACTGAAACAGGTAGTCCCCAAGCAGTAGCAGCTGCTGCATCTGACTGTCAGCTGCCCGAGTCGATGCAATTCCAATGTCCCCATTTCAGCTCAGATCAAGGCCTCATTCCCACTCGGGCAGCTCGAGGGCCATGTGAGAGAAGAGGCAGACTGAGAATTTCTCGAGAAGTCATGTTTCCACCACCCGCCATCAGCCTCTCTTATCCCTAGCCTACCTTACCTAGCCAGGCCCTTGTCGACGGGCCTGCTCTAGCCCACCTGGCTGCCTCTGCCTCTGCCTCTGCCTCTGCCTCTCTGCTTGCTCACGTCGTCGTCGTCGTCTGGTTGACGGTGTGTCATCTGATCTCGTCTTGTCTTGCACTGTCTCGTCCCCAAATCTCAGCAACCGGCTGGGCCTCGCCAATGAGCCTGCCGCCCTTTCAGCTTGCATCAAGCCGCCTTCATTTCCTCGTGCCAGCTCATCTTAGACGGCCACTGCTACCACCCTCACCACCTCCGCCAGCCGTGCATTGCATTGTGCATGCACATGCGCACACGTCCCCCGCCAGGCCCCAAGCCCAAGACGCAGCCCAAGTCCAAGACGCGTTGCGTGCCTGAGCAACACCCGACCCGCCAGCTAAGCTATGGCGGCCGAGTCGTCCTCTGAGCCCGCTGTCACGTCTGACGGTGACCAGCCTCAAGCCGCCAATGGCGACGTCCCAGCCCCCGGACCGCCCGCCCAGGATCTTGATTTCGTCACCCTGGGCATGTTTATCATTGGTATGTTGCAGCACTCCCTTACCATGTGTGTGTATGTGTGGGTGTGTGGGTGTGTGGGAGTGTGTATATGTGTGTGTTTGTCTTTCTCTCCCGGCCTACTCTCGTCGCACGTATTCTGCCTGTGTTTCGTGTTTCGGCCTGATTGATTGATTGCCTGCTTGCTGCTGTCCAACCACCATCTTCACCCTTCTCGCTTGCTTTTTCTTCCCTTCTCTCTGCCAGCGATGCTTCTCGTGCCTGCTGTGCCTCTTATGCTCGCCCTGGCCCGGCCATAGAGCCGTCTGTCTCCTTCTCAGCCCTCCTTCGTATCTGTTCCCATGTCGTCACGATGCCCTCTCCTGTCGTGAGCGACACCACCATGCTGCACGCCGCCCTGAGCCTGTTCGCCTTCCTCTCATACGTCTGTCACTACTACCTCACCAAACCCTTGCCTCCTTGGCTGCAACGTCCCCTCGGCTCCTCCCGGGCCTCAGAACGAGAGTGCGACTCCGTGGAACCGGAAGCTGACATCCGTCACAAAGATGAGATCGAGTATACGCCGCCCAAGCCTCCCCAAAAGGACGTATTAGGCGGTGCAGGCTCCTATGCCGCACTAGGTGCCCGTCTCTTCTCCCCAGGCCCCATCCAGTCCAAGACGGTCGGCTGGATCGTGGACCAGGGCTCCGACTTCCCCCCGGCCGTAACGACGCTTATCGACAGCTGGGAGACCGCCGCTCTTGTCCGCCACGACCCGGATCGCTTGACGACCAGGGGATGGAATGGGTACGTCGACGACAACGAGACCAGGGCCTTCAAGTACACCACCCCCAAGAAGCGCCTGGTAGCCGCTGACCTCAGCGGCTCGCCGCTGCTGCAGTCGCGCGCGTTCCACATCATCTGCAGCCCCTCCAGGTGCCGGGAGCTGGTCACGGAGCTGCTGACCCTTCGCAAGGACGAGGCCCTGCCCGAGGACGACGAGGGTCGAGGGGGTTACTCGCGGCCCATCATCATCTGGGAGCCGGTGCCCGACCTGTGCACGCCCGACGAGCTCCTCAACCTGACCAAC
This sequence comes from Diaporthe sp. P3_1W, assembly GCA_037177825.1. Taxonomy (NCBI): domain Eukaryota; kingdom Fungi; phylum Ascomycota; class Sordariomycetes; order Diaporthales; family Diaporthaceae; genus Diaporthe; species Diaporthe sp. P3_1W. Next base: position 6,011,122 of record JBAFXB010000002.1, read on the forward strand.
TGCCTGCCTCTCGTGGATGTCTGCAGCCCAAACCACTCGGAGCTGGCTGGTTTCATGGGCGACTCCGGTATCGACCCGGAGACTGGCGAGATCAGCACCTTCGCCGTTGAGCAGGCGTGCGAACAGCTCCTCGGCTCCATGCCCCTATCCAGCTTCACCCTCGTGGTGAGGGCCGGCGAGAAGGGCTGCTACAGTAAGTGGCCTAGAAAAAGGAATCCATTCCCTCCTGTGCGGTTTCTATTTAGGGCTACGAGACACATATCACTAACGAAAATCTCACAGTTGCCAAGAATGGTGGGCGCAACAACTCATCCAAGAAGAGCGGCTCGAAGCAGCGGAAGAAGGTCCACGCCGCGCACGGCGGCCTGCAGCCCGATACGGACATGATGAGCCTCTTTGCCGGTCTCCTGCAGCAGTCCGCTCCCGACGAGGACGGCGCTGACGAGGACGGCGCCACCACCTTTAGCTTCATCCAGGACGAGCTCGACGAGGCGGAGATAGACCCCGGGCTGGACAAGTGGATACCCGCCTTCTTCACCAGGGAAGATGCTGCCGCTGGGAGGGTCGTTGATCCCACTGGTGGCGGGAATACATTCCTCGGCGGGCTGGGTGTTGCGCTGGCGAGGGGCAAGACCATGGAGGAGGCCGTGTGCTGGGGCAGCATCGCCGCAAGCTTCGCCATCGAGCAGGTTGGTGTTCCTGAGCTGGGCAGGGACGACGACGGCGAGGAGACGTGGAACGGCGATCGAGTGCAGGACAGGCTGGAGGCTTTACAGGCACGTCTTGAGGCTCCAGTTGAATAACGTCTGGTTTTCAGTGGGAAGGGGTAAGTTAGACTTGCAGGGGACTGCGAGGCACTTATACAGCGCATACATACATATGTTGTGCGGAAGATGAGGGCCGGGAAGAAAAATTTGAAGATACCACGGTTTGATATGGCAGCGGACAGATATAACACATAGACTTGGGGACTGGCGTTTATGGGAACCGCTTACCACCCGGCAATGGGTTGGGGACGAAAGAAAAACAGAATCAATGCTTCACTGCCGCGATGCATACCAAAACAAACATCTAATCGGGACCGAAGTTGCCTTCAATATTCACAGGACGGACGTTGTCGTTTCCATCCGGAGCCAGACGCCAGGAACCAACCATCCAAACATAATACCATGATGTGCCACACAAGCCAATCCCATAGACAGACCATAACACGCGTGCGTACCTTATTCATCATCCTCATTAGATCTTATACACAAGCTGTCCATCGGTATACCTGGGTAATCCATCACCGTTAGCAAGCCGAAACAGGGTAAGGTGCAATCTGGGTAAACTCGGGGACAACTCACATAATGCTCATGGCGTTCTCGTCCAACTTCTTCAGCGCCTTGATGCCCTCCTCCTTGGTGAACGCGCCGCCGCTGCTGGAGCCAACCCGCCCGTTGACGCCGTCGATCAGCTCGTCCACGTCGGCGGCGTCGTCCTCGAACAGGTCCGTATTCATCAACGGGCCCAGGGCGGCCCTGAACGTCGAGAACCGCTCGTCGCTGATCGGCGCGGCCTCCTCGGCGCCCAGGCTCAGGCCGGCGGCGCCGCTGGCCAGCTGCGTGTCGTCCTGGCTCTCGCCCGCGCTCTGCGACTCCAGCTGTGAGGCCGGCACCGACGACGCGAACGACAGGTTGGACTGGGACTGGGACTGCCCGTTGCTGCCGGCCGTGCGGCCGGAGCGCCGGGGCGTGGCCTCCTCGGCCTCCTCCTCGTCATCATCTTCTTGCTGCTCTGACGGCTCGTGCGTGCCGTTGGTGTGGCCGTTGGTGCCGTTGGCCCCATTGGCCCGCCCGCGAGCGTTGGCACGGCTCGCCCTTGCGGACGCGCGCGCCGACCGGCTGTTCCGTGCTGACGCACGCTGGTCTCCGTCCTCGTCGTCATCGCTCGACGAGTCGTCGTCCGAGTCTGAACTCAGCGGCTGCGCCGTCGTCCGCCTGCGCTTCTTGCGGGACTCGTCCTCCACGACCTCCTTGAACAGCGCGAATCGCAGGATACTCTCCGCGGCTACTGCGTCGCGCTCCTCGACGCGGTTGGACAGTCGTGATTTGGCGTGCGCCGTCGCCAGACGGATGAGTGTCTCGAGCGTACGCACTGTCATGGGACTCGTACGGCGCTGGTTGCCCTCGAGGTCGTCATTACGCAGGCCAACATAGATGTCGGCGATGCGGTCCGCAGCATCTTGGGACAGGATGGGCTTTATACGAGTCTTCGCGTACTGGATGTACTTCTTCATAAAGGGGATGCTGAGGACCTTGGGCTTCTTAGAGCCACGGCCAACGACCCCGGCGTGAAGCATCGCATCATATTTCTCGTAGACGTCGGTGGGCCGTTGAGAGTCGTTCTGCGCTTGGCCACCAACGCTGAGGGACTGTTGGGCATTTTCCCGCACAGGTGCACCTTCTTCTGTTCCGGCCTGGCGGTATCGATGCATGCGAAGGACATGCTCCGATACTTGCCGGTCACGGGTATCCTCGATGTCGTCCGTGACAACAAACAGAAGATCAAAACGTGAGAGAAGCGAGTCGGGCAGCGCAATGTTCTTGTGCGGGTCCTTGTGGGGATCGTACTGGCCAAAGATTGGATTGGCAGCTGCGACAACACTGCATCGTGCGTTGAGCGAAGTGTGGATGCCAGCCTTCGCGATTGTGACAGTCTGCTGCTCCATGACTTCGTGGATGGCGACACGATCAATGTCGGACATCTTGTCGAACTCGTCGATACAGACCACACCACGGTCAGCCATCACCATGGCACCTGCTTCAAGGCGGCGCTCGCCAGTCTCCTTGTCCGAGGTAACAGCAGCTGTGAGACCTACGCCTGAAGATCCACGACCAGTTGTCGCGATAGCCAGAGGAGCAGTGTTGAGGACAAATCGCAAGAGCTGTGACTTGGCGGTGGAGGGGTCACCGACCATGAGGATATTGATGTCACCACGCAAGTGGGTGCCATTCTCCAAGTTCTTCTCCATTCCGCCCAGGAGCATGAGGAGAATAGCTTTCTTGATGTGGTCGTGGCCATAAATACTAGGCGCCAGTGACTGGGAGAGCATCTCGAACAGATTCTTGCTCTTGGCGACCTTGTTAATGTTCCGCAGGTCGGTATCGGTGATGGGCGCGGTGGCTATGCCGCCTCCAGACTTTGACGCGAGAAGGACGATGTTGTTGGCCAGTATTATTGTCTTGAACAGTGCACTGCTGTGATTCGCGTTCCTGTTACCCAACGTCCTGTAGATTCCGACAAGCTGGATCCGGTCACCAGGCTTGACCTTGTCGACAAGGTCATCATCGAGAATGACATCGACGCCGCGAGGGAGTTGCCCAGCCGGGGCTCGTTCGGGCATTTCCTGTATGGAAATACTCTGGTGATCCCTGTAGGTGCACCAGCCGTACTCGGTCATGAGCGGGTTTCCCTTGTCGTCTTCTTGTGGGTAGACGCTGTTTGTAGTGACGCCGTTGGTCATGGTCTGGTCTCGGTATTCCCGGAAGTGAAACTTGTTCTCTGTCTCGTTGTAGTGCACACTCTTGACGATCTTGGGCCGAATGAGGGAGCATCGCGTCACGATACCCTCAATGGAGACCATGTGGTTCAGGTGGTGGGCGGAAAGTGTGCGAGGGTTGCAGGAGTGCAGGCCGAAGCTGCCAGACCAGGCGCAGTAGTACATGACCTCGTCATCGGTCTGGTCTGGTCGCGCCTGTGGGATTGTCTTGACGATCTGTTTGAGGGCATGGTTGAAAGCGAGCGTGTAGTCGAAGGGTTCTACGAGGAGTCCCTCTGCAATTTGCGGATTGTGGTCGCGGACGTGGTCTATGTTGACTACCAATCTCCTCTGATTCTTCTGCAGCATCAGAATAATGTCGGACCTGTAGCTTCGTACATTTTGGTCATCTGCAGAAAGCTGTCAGCGGTCGATTCGAGCGTTCTCAGCCTGTGGTAGACGGGATACGCACGTGGATCAAGGAACTCCTCGGCCTGGCGCACTCGGTCGCGCGCGGCCTCATCGCGCAGCATAAAACTGTCCATGATTTCGTGCTTGGGACCAATATAGACAGATCAGACAGCGAATTGAGGCGGGTGGAGAGTTGACGTCGAGATTTGCAGGAGGTGAGGAAATGGGGGGGGTCGCTGGGGCGGTTTGGTTAATTGGGAAGAAAGAGGCAGGCGCTGCCACTTTTTGGGACGCGTCGACGCGAAGTCGATTTGGTTGACCGCGTCCTGGCGCGTAAAGTGGTTTCACTAACAGACGCGACTTCTTTTTGCTGGTCTATCGAGGTGACTGACATGTATTTCGAGTTAGGTGCTAAATTCCATTTACTTCCCTGCAAGTCTTTGACCCCTGGCGTCCTAGGTCCCGCATTGAGGGGCTCCCGGGCAGTCAATGTAATACAAGCAGCCCCGAGGCATATCTGTTGGCTACAAACTATGTTGGATTTATCGTCACGAAGCAAAGAATCAGCACATGTCACCTCGAGATCGTGAACTCGCCCTCGAGGAAAGTTTACGAACTCACGTTAAAAAAACTGTTGAGAGATAATCAAGTTGTCAACGGATCGTCAATGCGCATGATCCGAGGCTGTGCATTATAGCATCTCATTCAGACTTTAATACTGCTTTCGCCTCACCTTCACCCTGCACCCTTCCCATGATCGCTATCTTTGAACACGCTATTGTTTTCACCCCGAATCCCTCCTCTTCCCAAAGCCAGCCCCTTTATGATTCAAGTTACTGGATTACTGTTGCTCGATTTCGGGCTCGAGGGAGCCCACCTGATTAACCCGCTCAAGAGCCAGCAACTTGCTCGTTTCAAAGGGTCCAAATCAGTCGTCTATGTTGTCCATTCTTGCCACCTGGGCTCTCATTTCCATGCATTCAAGCCAGCCCACGGGTCTGCTTGGCTCTGCGGTTGCTGTTGCGAAGACGGCTGCTGTGCCGGATATCCATAATTACTTGCTCCGTAGTGGACAGTTTGCTGGGGACCTAGTGGCGGTGGACCGGGCGGAGGCGGAGGCGGTACGAATCCCGGGGGAACATAACTTTGCGACGGCGTAGCCCCCGGTGCATGGGGATTTCCATAGGTGCTGAAAGGCCTTGAAGACTGTCCAAAGGTCGTTTGCGTAGGAGGTGGTGACGCAGGCCCGGGTCGCATACCGGCGACTGATCCGAAACTTGTCTGTGTCGGCGGCGGTGAGGTAGGTCCAGGCGTACGCCCGTATGTGCTCGGATTGTAGGCGCTTTGATATTGTGGCATTTGCGTTTGAGAAGGTGGGGGCGACGTTGGGACTTGGTACTGGCCGGCAAAGTTCGTTTGCGGGTATCTCGGAACGTTGTTGTTGAAGTTCAGTGGTGATGGCGTAGGTCGTGTCGAATCCGCTGGGTTCGGTGGCGATGAGGAAGGCTCCATTGACATCCTCTCCATCAAGCCACGGATGCGTTCCTGTTCAAGCGAGGCTTGCGCACTCTTGTTGGCAGCGCGCTCCTGCTCGATCTGGTTCAAGAGCTGAGCACCTTCAGAACGGCGATTGTTGACAAAGGACTCCACGTTCTTCTCGAGGCTCTCAACTGTCTCCTTCATCTCTGCATACCATCTCTTCGCGCTTTGTAGGCCTGCTTCGAGATCCAGGAACTCTTGATACGCTCGCTTGTATTTCCCAACAACCGAGGCCCGCTGCCTCTGAATGGCCTCGTATTTGCTCTGCTCCGACCTGACGCGCTTGTCCTGCAGAAGATTGTTGAACGTCATGGAGAGCTCTTTCATCAGGGCTGACTGTTTGTGATTCGCTTGAAGTAGGCGAGTCTGGTGCGGCCGGAACTTTTCCAATTCTTGTTGGAAAAGCTGATTCTCATAATTTGCTATCGACTTCTTGTTCAAAATGAGAATTTGGGAAATGTCGTCGTTGTGGACCTATTTCCAGTTAGCAGGGACCAGTAAATCAGAAGCGCATAGCAGGCTTGCCTTCTCTTTCAGATCCTTGAGGACCTGATTCCGTTCCCTTTTGATCAGGTTCAACTTCTTCAAAGTCTCCTCGACCTTCTTAATCTGATCCATGACGCTAGGCCCACTGTCATCGAAATCTGCGTCCAGAAGGTTCGGCTCCGTTGCAGGGCTTCCTACACCACTTGATTTCCCGCGCACCTTGCTCACAACCTTCTGGAACAGCGCGTCAACTTCACCGTGCTGAGCCGCGGAACGCATCTCATCGAAGACGTCTTGGTTCTGTCCCAGCTTCGAAGCAAGTTGCGCGTCGCTTCTGGATGCCTCGTTCAAAGCCTCGCGGTAGTTCCTGATGTCGCTCCTCAGTGTCGTAGTCAGCCGTCCACTGGGTTGTTGAGTCCATTCACTCTCGTACTTCGACCGCATCTTCTCGCATACCCCCTCCTCCATGTCCAGCTGTTGTGAACACTTATCCAATATGGAAATTGTGGAATCTCTCTCGGATCTCAAGGTCTCGAAAATCATGCGTGGATTTTCATGTCCTGCAACGTCATCACACCATGTACGAAAATCCTCGTCTGGGAGTATGTCTTGGTCAAAGCCACCCTTGAGTACCTGCAATGCCCCTGGGAGCCTGAGGTAATCCAAACTCGCAGCCATTTCGCTGTTTGCCAGATCCACACGTTCCGTTTCGGCCCTGATCAATTTCGCCTTCTCTTCGTCGTAGAGGCTTGCAGATTCTGTCACTGCCATCGGTACGATCTTCGAGAACAGGTCCGGACCAGTTATTCGTTGGATGTCCTGGCCAGCATAGAGCTCTGAGACCGGTATGGGTTTGGCGGCAGGCAGTTTGGCCACGGGAGCAAGACTAGCCTCTGGGGGAACATTTTGATGGTAGATGTAGTCATTGTCTTTGGCCAGTTCCTTCAGTTTCTCCTGAACGGTCGAAAGATGCCGCTTCGTGTGCTCAGCAAGGAGGCTACCACAGTCTGCTTGGAGATTCGAGCTTGGAGGGACAAACCCAGGAAAGCTCGAGGCGCCTTTATTGGCTTCCTTTGCTAGGTTCTCGGCAGCTTGGAGCCTACCGACAGCAACACCATGGGCGTTAGCATCGTCGTCTGCCAACGCCTGGTAGTACTGGGCCATGGAATTTAACAGGTTGGCTTTGATCTGCGGTGCGTAGTTAGCAAAACCGCGTTGTATGGCGCTATGGCCTTTGAAAGAGTTGGGGACCTACCTGGACCATCAGAAGCCAAACCTTCTCGAAGATTGCCTTTGTGACATTTTCCTGGACGCCCTCAATGGACTGGCTGTATAGAGTGCCTGCTTGACTGGCAAGCTTGGCCAAAAGCCCAACCTTCTTCTGGTCAGCTATCTGCTTCTCCAGGAACACCTCCTGGGCCTGGGCGAGGGTGATGGCGATGAGCGTCTTTACGGTGTCGCGGCTCAGATCGACGGAGGGCGCGTGGAGGAAGTTCTCGTTAATGTAGCTGAACATGCCGGCAGACGCCTGGAACGAATGGTAGGCGGTCTTCAAGCCCGACTCTTCCGACCTGGGCTGATTCGCGGCATGGCAGGACAGGACGGCAGAAATGTTGAATATGATGGAGGCTTTTTCGAAGGCCAAGGAGTACTGGGAGGTGGGCTTGTGTGTGAAGGCGTCGAACCTGGGAGAGACATTAGCCACATGCCAGCGGGGACCGAGGCAGGCCTCGTTGAAATAACGCACCATGTGAAAGAGATCTTGATGTGCTGCTCGTCGACGGGGAAGCGCAAGTCGAGCAGTTCAAGCTGGCCGTAGTATCTGTAGAGCAGATCCCTCCCAGCAGTGCTGTCTTTCCCGGCACCTCTCATGTCCTGCCTGAGGCGGTTTAGGGTGGCGCATTCCTCAGCATATCTCTCGGGATCGTCGCCATAGGTGTGCTGTATGTAGTGTTTCAGAGGGTGTATCCAGTCGATCTCGTTGGTGGCCTTGAGAGGCACCGATATCATGGGAATCTGGGCCATGTTTGCTCGTTGGGAACTGGTGACCGGGGGGTTCAGAGGGGCGGGGTCGTCGAAGCCAGAGACCAGAGACCAAAGCTTGCAGCCAGGCGTGACGCGGCAGATCGCCCTTCCGAGGTCTTCAAGAGAGCTTTCAGCCCAGAATGTGAACGGGAAGAGGTTCTCTCGTCAATCTCATAACGATGGGGTGCTCCTTGTGGTCGGCGCGGTTCGTGGGGAGGTAGGATAAGCTCTCGCTAGATAGCTGCTTGTGGCTGGATTGATGGATGTATCGTGCTGCTATGTATGTACTGGACTGTACATCAGTGGGTTTGCTTGGGTCCAAATGCAAACGCAGATACACGCAGAACCTAGGTAGTTTGGTGGTACGTACCACTATCCTGTGTGGCTTGCAGCGGAGGTGTGGGGACGGACTCCAAGAACGCGCAGGGCCGCCCAAATGCAAGTGGCGAGACTGGTGCTGTGGTTTCGTCGCTGCTTTGGGTCGTTTCTTGAGAATTAGAGAAAAGACATTGATTTGACGATGATGCACCAGAGTAGACAAACGACTGGAGTCCCCCCAAATCATAGCCGCCCGAGGACAGCAGTGCTCTGACGGTCCTAGGCAGTGACGGAGGCGTCGTTGGTCGCGGCCTCTGCTCGGGAGCTCCCTTCCTTGCTGGGATCAACCCGTCTTGCTGGCTTCCAGCTGGATCCCTAGCCGCCATTGCAACCCTGTGCCGCATCTTCACCGGGCAGTCCCACGCAACCAGCATGCCGTCAAGTATTTGCACCCAGACACATATCTGGGCCACTCTTCGCCTTCGTTCCTACGCACGCAAGACGGCCATCAAGGAGGGCAGTGTTTGATGTGACCAATACTTTTCGACCGGTCTGAATCAGATTATCGTGCAACCATAGTAGGAACACACACTCTCAGGCGAATGACCTGTCGATTTGGGCTTTCAAGGGTGCAGCGGCATTGACAACCTTGGACCAGCGGCTGATGTGCTTGCAGACAGACGGACCGTTCCTGCGACCGCTGGACAGATTTAGTACTGTATGTGCGAGAACCTCCCTGTTGGGTCTTTAATTAAGCTGCCGTGCTTGCATCAACCGTGCGGCGCATGCCTGTGGCCCATTCTGCGACCTGCATTATTTGGGTCTTGGGTATCATCAAGGCGTCTAACAACTAGACTATACCATACATGCACCCTTCTTATCATGTTTACATGTTCCAGAGCGGCATGTGTGTATCATTTTATCATATTCAGCTCCAGCATTCCTTATTCAAAAAAATGAGCACAAAATGTGGTACCCACGCAACCAAGTGCTTGCAGTTCATTCTGGCGGATCTTGATACTGTACCTTGTAATGACTACACTACGCTGTCCTACATGTCATATCTAATCACTACCTAGCTACGCTACCGTAATCACCGCCCCCCTCCCCCTCCTAATAACAAATTAATAAGTAGGGGGGGCGAGGAGGGTTTCCATGTACTGACTGGGTGTCTACTACTCGATATAAAAGAGTACCACAGCGACCACAGTATCAATCATGGATACGCTCGCCGAGATCACCTTTACAGAATCCTGACCGGGAGCTTTCCAATTGGCTACGTCAACCTTGGCTGACACTTACAGTCCACATTGTTATCATCCACCCATCGAATGGTATAGAACGAGACTGGGGGAATGAATCTCAGGTCTAGTGAAAATGGAAACAAGAGACCATGAGGCAGGGTATTCCTGGAGTTGTCTTATGGGAAAGATCAGAAAGCCAAGATGTTGTGTGGCTGGAAACTTGCCCTCTATTACCGCCAAAGATATCACATAAGCGAGGTTTTTTTTTTTTTTTTTTTGGCTTTGTAATCTGAGTGCTATCAAGAGGCAAGAACACTCCTTATTGCAATCTTACGGCTTATAAGCCTATTCCGTCGTGTGCTTCCAAGTGTGCTGTGAGCACAGAGTCCGAGGCCATATCCAAGGCGGACGCTGAGCGCATTAGCCAGCAATGTCAAGGGAAGGAGACAGCAGTCGAGCCGCTATCCAATTACAAATCCAGGGAAGAAGGCTCTCTTTTTTCTGAATATCCTCTACGAAGTTTCGGAACCCCGCTGACTCCAAGCGTGGAGGACGGGGCGAGAAGTTCGGAAGTCCCGCCGCTTCCACTTATACAAAACCCCGTTACGCTATCCTCTGTTCCCTGCTTTGGACTTGAATATGGCTTGAAATGCTTCCCTTGGCTTTTCTGGCATTTATGTCTTTGGAGTACTTCTCGACCGAATTGCGTGCTTGGAAAGCTTGGAAACAACTATGGCCGCTTCTCCACTCACAATTGGGCGCAAATGGTGAGATGTGCGTTTACTATGTTGACCAGCCTTTTACTTTTACCTCAAGCCCAAAGGTTCCGCTGCGAAGTCGCGCCGGGCCGCTGGTGCAGCTCCCAGTTTCGGAGCTCCGGCTTCTCGGAAGTGTGGGGTCGTCACTGCATGGGCAGCTCCCGTCTCGGGCATAATTCTGGCGCCCCCCCGCTCTTTGCGGATTAAACAGGGCCCCATACCGTATACGCCATCAGAGCCCTCCCCAAATGCAGCCATTCATAAGAAGGGCCTTGCGTGTGAGGCTCCCCCTTTCAACTGCACCCGAACCACGGCTGAGGTCTTATGTCCCCTTGAGAAATCATCAATCTACTTACTCATCCATATATCGTCACAAACACACCATGTCCTTTGATCGCCGTAAGCTCATGCCCATCTGGGAGCCCCTCCCGTCGCCGCGGGCCCGGCTTTCGCTGACTTCAGTTAGTTGTCCGTTTCGTGCCCAAGGGCGGCAGCAGCTCCGTTCTCATCGGCGAGCCGGTCGACTCCTCGGTCGATGTTGGAGCCGCCGTCCGGAAGGGCCAGGACGTCCAAGTCAAGGTGTTCAGCGGCTCGTCAGTCTTGAGTCCTGGCTCGGCCACGGACAAGGTTGACGTCATTGACCGGGTCTTGTCGCCTCTTGACACTCCCGAAGTCGGGACTGTCCGATGTATTGGCTTGAACGTATGTTTGGCGGAAAACGCACCCTCATGACGATAGTTTGACCTGTAGCTGACATTGCCCACAGTACAGAGGACACGCCAAGGAAGTGGGCATGAAGATCCCTGAGGTCCCGGTCGTTTTCATGTAGGTGGGATACTAGGCGCATATCATCTCTTTCAAGCTCTCTAACACGCTTTTTTTATAGGAAGCCAGCCACTTCTCTGGCAGACCCATGGCCAGCGCCGACGGTGATCCCGAAGCATACGCTCAAGGATGACTGCGCCGACTACGAGAGCGAGCTCGCGGTGGTCATCGGCAAGACGGCCAAGAACGTCAGCAAGGAGCAGGCCCTCGACTACGTGCTGGGCTACACGGCGTGCAACGACATCTCGAGCCGCGTGCAGCAGCTCAACCAGAGTCAATGGAGCTACTCCAAGGGCTTTGACGGTGCCTGCCCCATAGGCCCCACCCTGGTCTCGACCAAGGCGATCGCGGACCCGTCGAAACTGAAGCTTAGGGGCTTGTTGAATGGCAAGGTTGTGCAGGAAAGCGGGCTTGAGTGAGTCCCTGGAATTTACCAACGGCCGTGACACGAGGACTTATGCTGACTTTCTTCGTGCTCAGCGACCTCATCTTCGATGTGGCAGAGCTGGTTAGCTGGTGCTCTCAGGGCACCACGCTCCTGCCCGGCACCCTTATGTAAGTCACGCAGTACCGACCTTCTGCTCTTCTCATGCCTTTGAGGAAAACCGTGTACCTTTGTCTCAATCTGACCTGAAACCCTGTAGTATCACTGGTACTCCTGCTGGCATTGGCTGGGGCCGCAACCCCAAGCTTACCCTGCACGGTGGCGACGAGTTCGTTGTCGAGATTCTGCCCCACATTGGCAGCTTGTACAACGTTTTGGAGGACGAGAAATAATCTAAACATCGCCGGGTCGATATAGACGGGAATGAAGCATGCAATAGAGTCATGCTGTGCTTTGGATTTCGCCCGTTTGTTTCCGGTGTAGAATGAGTCTGATAAAAATAGCAATTCAAATTCTTACATGATTTGCCTCATGGGGCTCACAGAACAAACTTTTCTACGCATATGAATCCACTGCTTATTTCCGCGTCTAACACAGATTTCGAGGTTCAGGACCGCAATTCTTCTTGAGCTCTACTGAGATACAACGAATGACCCTTCCATAACTTCGACTACTTAGTAAATTGTGTGAAAAGGGTCCTGGGACGACTTTGCTCCACCAGACATGAAATTGCATAGCGTTCAGCAGAAATTTTCCACAATTTCGTAAGCAGGTATGCTCCCGCTACATGTATTCTATTGAATGGCTATATTTTAATGCACATCGAGATCTTGATCTTCTTTTTCTAAAATGGACGTCTAGACTTGACCCTCTAATTTTGAAAGAGACGCAGAACTTGATGCTCCTACCAAATTTAGTCCCACGCCTGTTGGTTTTTTCATCCTCTTACGGCACTGGACCAATGAACAGAACGACCAACCCATCATGAGTCAAGAATCCCAGGTAGATGGGCCTTCCCATACTCTATCACTCCCTCAGGACCCTTTTCAACTTGAAGCCCCTTTGGCAGAGACATGACTTTGATGTCTGGCACTATCTCTCTTGCAACGGAGACGGCTTGCGCCGCCTCCTCAGGAGTCCACATCGACGCCGTAAACTGGGGGAGACAGACTGTTCAGCATCGATGTTGAACTCAAGCACTGATGAGGCTACGTACCATGAGGTTTGGTTTGTGTTCCTCTACCATGGCTCTGACGCCTTCTATGCCTGGTTCATGATTGTTTAGTTCCCGAGCTAATGATGCACACTCCACCCAGTATCTAGTATGCTGCTTACTGGTCGTGTTGGCAACATAATCAATGTGATGCGTGGCTCTCATCTCCTCAACCAGTCTGCCACAGAGCTTCTTTGCTCGTTCAGGAGAAGAATTAACGGTTACCAGCTTGAAAGGGCCGGCCGGTTTTGCATTTTCTGTTGTTGCCATTTTGTGCGATGTGAGTATGTAGGGTGTAGTTTAAGTATAATAGGTTCAGAGTATTTTTTTTATCAATAGATTGTAACATTCAACATGTCTTGCATCGAGAACCGAGCAAAGAGATATATTCACAGTACCGGGTTCCCGGTCCTTCTTTTACTTCCGCAAATCCGAATTTCCTCGGTCCGCGCCAGGCCTTCTGAGTAGGGGCCGGCCTGGGCAGCTTGCCTCGGAGATAGTTGAGCTCGGAGACATCGGCAATAAAGGATAGGCTTCATCGCCGGGCCCGATGCCAAAATACACACATTGGCTGAGAGCGGCCTAAATTGAAGAACAGAAAAGACTAATCAATGCTGAGATTTGTCTGTTGCTCGGATTGCGAAGAGCTAAAAGGCCAATCAACAACTTAAGCTAAAGCACAGAATCGTCATTCGTTGCATCAGGATCTGCGTAGCTGCATGGGCCAAGAACCACCGAAGTGATACTCCAAATTCAAGATAAAAATTAACACATGACAGTAAGAAGTGTCCCTGGGGCTTCTTCAGACGGATGGCACTTTCGCACAGCATGCAGTCGATTTGCAGATTGTTTATAGCCATTGCCATAATGGGTAATTGGGCAACAACTTTTGTAGCCGAGGTCTGATGCTGCACATGTTGCGACAAGATGAGATTGAAAAGGCGACTTCTGATTATTTTTAGAGCAGAAAACTCCGTATGAGATCATTCTCAACCAGGCAGGACTCAATGGCTTGACTGGCGACGTGACATGTGAAGAAGATTACCTAGGTAGCCCTTCGGCAGATTATTCCTCCGTCTAGTTATCAATGTGATGTGATGCTTTCGTGACACACTTGAACTGTGGAGCCAGTTGATTGCCTGTGATAGTCTTAATCGCAACTCCCAAGCACATTGCCGGGATCGGGTGGAAGTTAATATCGAAGTTCAAAATCTTTGGTCTTTTTGGATCGTTCCTGGTCAGCTTCAGCAAGACCCCATCACCAACACCTGTCGTGTCCCAGAGCTAATACCAAGACTACAGAGCTGGTTTCGTGGTCACGAATTTCCACACGCGTCCAAAGGCTTTGGGCTACGACACCCGCGCTGCCGATACAGCATGACAAGCCAATTTGGCTGTGGATTCCCAGATCCCACTTTCCGCCTGCCCGAGCTTGCAGGAAAACGGCATAGTTCCGGCCCTGTGGGAGGCAAAGGCACTAAGGCTCCAGCTAGTGTCCCATGTTGATGGAGTAGCGAACTCTTGCCCTGGGAGGCGTTCTAAGATCCCGGGACACGTTGTACCAGGATGGCCCAGCAAGGCTGAGAGCACAGTCGATGTTCGGCGTGGAGCCCGTCGATCGTGGACGGAACCCGATTGGGTTGTGAGGACTGATAATACAACTGGCGCTGGATCATAGCTTGCAGGGCATATATGGATGCAGAATGAGCAGGGAGTGAGTGGGTGACGAGTAAGTGGCACGTATCGTCTGTGGAAATTGGGAGTCACGAAGCTGCTCAATGCTGGATTGGCAACTGGCTGGGATTTCTTGTCTTGGGGCACCTGCGGAAAGCGACCCCTTTCTCTGAGTCACAGGTCTTGTTTGTCAGAGGTGCTTGACAGAAATGGTTCTAACTGGAACCAAGAGATTATGTCACAGTAAACATATTTTGCTCATCATCTTGTATCGTATGGTTAGGATCATGGCAGAGAACATTTTGCAAAGTACAACATTAATGATGACGGGCCTTTTGGATCACTCTAGTCTGATCTAACTGTAGGCCATGACTTCCTCTACTTTGCTTCCCCTCTTCAACAAAAGTGCAGAAAATTACAGGAGGGCGAAGAGTCATCTATCCAAAGCTTGGATGGAGGTGGAATAAAGGCAGAAGATCACGCCACTCGGAGAACATTTCTTAGGGGTTAGTCACAGTTTTCGACATTAGCAATGCCGGGTCGCGTAAACGAGCATTCCGGATCTATCATAGTCCAGCCCGAGCGAGGATGTGGTCTGTCGTGGGCCCGAAAATACCAGGCTGGCACCGCAGCTTAATAGGTTATATATCCCGGCTCCGCTTGGCTGCCGATTCCCCCGTCGTCAGGGAGCTACCCTGGTCAACGGCCCCAAGAGTTCTTTGAGACGCGTCCGCGGATGATCCAGGCCGTGTCTGGCAGAAGCGCGCCGCTTGCATTGCCGTTTTCAAGGCGTCTTTGACAGTTTCATCGGGCCGGAGATGACAAGCAGTAAGACAAGACCGTCTGCGGTAAATGAGCCACCTAATAACCTGTGTCTCGGTTTCACCAGTCGTGGGTTTGAGAAGAAGAAGCTCTGCCAGGCACTGCCTTTGACAGCTTGACAAGGTGCCACGAGGTAGCCTCGAGGTGCATGTAACGTGGCTCAGGGCCTAGAAGGGTAGCAGGGCCTTCCATTTGAGTTCGATCGATTGATCTTGCACTACCCTCCCTTGTCCCTATCAGACCGTCCGGAGCCATGTTCGCAATGCCTTGCGTTCGTTCGAGGATTGGGCTGCCAAGGATGGGGGATTTAAAGGTGTGGCTGCAAGAGATCTCTCACAGGGGAGGGTGGTATCATCATGCAGCGAACGACCGGGAATCCCACGTGCTGGTCACACGCTCCGACGGCCTGCACGCCTCATTCGACGACGTCAACCATGCTGTCATATAGCGCGGGACGATGAGCTGCAGCAACACGTTGGCACGCTGGTGGAGGGAGGTGAAGTTGCCGAGGCGTGGACGAAAGGGCCCGGCATGCTCGGATGAACTGGAAACGTCGCTCAGGTGCCGCGATCGATTGGTGATGGTTGATTGACGGGAGGGAGGCAGTTGAATTGCGAGGAGTCGGCCGCCGGATCGGGGCTTTGATGAGCAAGGAGTGTTCTAGAACGGAGAGGGTCGAAGACCCCGGATCCCGGAGAAAAGGGAGATCCACAGCCCACCGGGCAAAGAGAGGCAGAACAGAAAACATCCTTTTTCGAGCAGTTGCTTCTGGTGGAGTCTTCCCACGCATGCCAATCTGACACTGATCGGTGCCGTTTCAATGCCACAAATCGAACGAGTCGTGAGACAAGGCAAGCCAGGGCAAGACATGGCGGGACAGGGCAACGCCATGTTCCTACGTACACAGTTGTATCAAGATCGCCGGCCTGGGTACGTCAGCTGATCCGAGACTCGGGAGACGTCGACGGCCCCGGTCTTGGATGAGGTGCAGGAGAGGCAGGAGGAAGACGACGACGACGACGACTACGACAACGGGTGGCATCCGGGAATTGGACTCGCCCAGTGAATACCGATGGGGCCAAGCGTCTCAACCAGTCGGACGATGGATGAAACGCGATCGCAGTGTGTCCTCCAAGGTTCTCGGGATGACGGGCACAGCCTGCTGTTGGTCCGAAGGAGCACACGATACGGATACGCCAATACGTGCCCGAGAGCTGTGCACAAGGCTGGCCAGGCATCCATGTAGTTCGCCCCAGGACAACTGACCGATGAGCCGAATGTGCGAGTCTCACCGCCTGCTGTGCTGCATGCAGAGGCTGCCTCGAGGAGCCTTGTGGCTGCCTCTCTTCTCAGCTCGACGTGACACAGCAGGACCGGCCAGTGTTTTCTCTTCTTTGGCAGCCGAAGCCACGCAATGTGCGTATGCAGGTATGAGGTAGAGTGAGCACATACACAGTATACATACACACACACAATCCTGCATATACAGTTCCCAACACACATCTACAAGTACAATGCACGTCTGGATATCCCTCCACTTGCATACATGGATGACGCTTGTTGTTCGGTGGCCTTGAGGTGCCAATTTCCCCTTGGTGGTGGTGTTCCGGCGCGTCGCCCCCAACATGGCCCATGCAACGCAATCCCGAGCCCAAGCACCAACCAGCACAGGCGCGCCGAGGGGAAAGAGAGAGAGCAGGTTCATGGATGGGCTGGATGGATGGATGGACGAGTGAACCAGGCGTGACATGACAGGGCCCTAGTCCCGGCCCCGTCCGCGTGGGCGTGGGCGTGGGCGTTTGGCATGGGCGTGGGCGGATTTTGTCCCCCTTGGTTGCATTTTCGAAAGATTTTCCCCCTTTTGACCAATTTATCAAGAGTTGTTCTGGCAGGACCTAATAAACCTTACTTAGCTCGCCTATATGCACCTATCTATAGTCAGCCCACGTCTGTCCCGTCCCGTCTTGACCGTCCAACTCGAGGTGTTGATCGGTACCCCCTCCCACTTTGCACGTTGCACGGACTGCACACACCGATCGGCCGCCTGCGGCCCAGCTCTTTCTACTCGGTGATCGTTGCATCGCCTCATTTCACATCTCACACATGGAAGACCAGGGAACAGAGTGAGAGGGAGAGAAAAAAAACTGTATAAGTCTCAGCTGGCCCTCATCCTGACTTCCGTGCCTGGCCTTTGTCGTGCTATTTTCCTCTCCCCATCGCCAGTCACCAAATCTTCTGCCCTATTGCGCGACTGCTCGCTCAACCTGACAAGACCCACCACCGACCCCAGAGTCATCGAGGTTCCTACACACATTTACACCCAGATACATATATATACCGTCACCTCTGCACCAACTCCACCCACCTCTGCTGCACACACACACACACACACACACACACACACAAACGGCCCTACACGTGGACCGCCCCAGCATTACACGCCCCGGCCAATTTCATATATCCAGCCTCGTTACCAACATGTCCGTCAAGGAGCATACCGAGCTCGTCGTCCACTGCTGCTCGACCTGCTGTAAGGCAGCCGACTTCGGTATGCAACCTGGTCCGCCAGGACAAAAACACCAAAAACCACTGCCGTTTGCTAACTCTTGGATAAGGTACCCACGACTACTGCTCCGGCAGCTCTTACTACTGCCCTCGGTGTCCCCATTAAGGACCATGCACCTGCCTGCGTCCAATTTTTTCTCCCTCTCTGCTTTTGCCTCTCGTCCCGCACAACCCCTGGTCCTCCATCCCGCCGTTCTGGGCGAGCCGCATCTCCCATGGGCCAGGGCAAGGCCTGCGCCTGCCTTAGTCCTGCAGCTGGCTACCACCACCCCCTGAGCTGGCCACCACTGGCCCCAACGAAGATCTCCTCCGCCTTACCTGGTCGAGCACATCTGCTTGCGCTCGGTGCAACCATGCAACCATGCGAGCCATGCAACCCTCGACGACATACGACAAAAAAAAAAACAAAGAACATCCTCCAATCCTCCACCTCCCGGCCCCCGTCCCCCTCTCGCCCGCCGGGGCCCCTGATGGCGCGCCCATCGCCAGTCCTTGCCTTGCTCCACCGCAGGACCTCCCTCCTCCCTCTCTGGCCCTTCTCCGGTCGTTTTGAACCTTATGCCACATTACGCACCACGGCCTTCACCTCGCCTTTTGCAAATCTCGCTTCGACTTGCGCCTCACCGCCGTCCTCTCCCACCCCTGGATCCCCCCTCGTACACCGAGATTGAGAGGCTGGCGCGCGGCGGCCACTATCTGCCTTGGGGGGCGTGCAAGGCTGCAGATGGGCTGATGGGCTGCTCCCCGGGGTGTGCTCCCCCGGGGGGGGGGGGCGTGGGATTGTTTCGCCCCGGCCTGGCATCGCCCGACTTCTATGTGCTTTTTTTTGTGGACGGACGGACACCAATGCAGGCAGGCTCAGGGGCGTCTCCATCCCCAAGGCAGTCTGTGTTCTTGCATGAGGTCTTACTGTGTGTGTGTCTGTGTGTGTGCATGCAGTAGAAAGACTCACTCACTCACTCCCACCAAACAAATCCCCCTTTCGCACACCCACAGTCTCGGCAGGAGTTACTCTTCGTTTCTCGCGCTATCCCGCTGCTAGCCAGCGAGGCATTCCTTTTTATTATACCCATATATCACCATCGCTTTGCGCGGGAGTTGTCTTTTTTTCATTTTCCTTTTGTTTCTCGGGAACCGACTGGCTCATGATTGGTCATGTCTAGGGGTACTAGGTGTTTTCGGAAGGAGGGTGGGTTTACTGTTCATGGGATATATATCGGCGTATTGGGTGTACTAGGGAAGGGTCGGGATGCATACTTGTATGTACGTATGCATATTAAAGCACCAGCTGTTGCTACCATCGTCATGGGAGTGGATCAATTCAATTCCCGTGAAGCTTTGCCTGCGTGCTACGTACTCCTCTCCTCGTGTTCTCTACGGGAAATGATCAGCAGCGAACCATGCCGTCAGATATGAGACTGCCGCTGTGGGATCTCGCGATGGGAGACCTGCAAAAAAGGAAAGAGGCGAGAAAAGCAAAAATTGTTAATTTGGGACCTGACTGATGGTCGATGTCATGTCAGGCCACGACCCCCAAGCATGATGACACGGCTGCGGAATCTGATACGTCTCTCCTCACACAAGTGCTGACCTCCCGCCTAATGCTGTGCAACAAACACCAAGTCTCCCACCGGGCTTGAGCTCCCCTCGGCCACGGCAAGGGGCCTGACTGGCCGCAGGGGCTTTGGAAGCCCAGAGATACATCGCCATGCCCACCACCACTTCTGCGTAGCCTGTCTGCCTCCTGCACGACGAGCCCCCTTCTCACCCACCTCCGCCCAGCTCAACAACAGGCTTGACCCCCACCCTGCGAAATGCAAGGCTGGGCACGACCATTGCGGCCAGCGCATACGCACCCGGGCCTTTCCTCATGAAGACACACCGGCAGCTCGCCCGTGCATGCATTGGTTTCGGTCGAATGGGGCCCCAAACGCGGACGGCACTCCAAAGGGCTGCTCCCACCCTCCCCCTCCCTTCTGCCCCGTGCGCTGCGGGAACTGTTGCCTGAGGGAAGAAGGAGGGAGGTTCTGCCGGGTGCACCCAGCAGGCCGGGCCCACCACCGAAGCGGCCGGGCACGGCAGGTGGAAAGAAGACTAGGCCAAGGGAGAAGCCGGCCGCAGCATGCTTTGATAATCCCAGGCCGCCGGGGCAGGGTAGCAGATATCATAAATGACGAGCAGGCCTGGGCCGGCCAGCACATTGGATGGGGAGTGGTCAGCACTAGGCAGGCTGCAGACGAGGCCACGGGCAAGCTACTGACGGTCGTGATCCTGTGACACTGGCCGTCATGGACACCCGTCGTCCGTTGCGCGATTTCTTCCGTCCTGGGTACCGTTGCCGTGCGCACCGGCCGTGGTCATCCTCCCACCTGACCGGGAACGTCATGGTTACTTCTTCACACGTGCATGACACTCATTTGTCCCGCGCCATTTTGCTTCTGCAAGGCCAGACAGGTACATGGAAGGAGTGCTGGAGAAAATATGGGGTATTTATTGAATTAAACGTGTACACCGAGAGTCCCAAGGATGCAGAGCCAGCTAATAGAGGGTGTGGAAAACTGCCGCAATACTCGACTTGTCAAACTTGACGTATTTGCCCTTGCCCTTGTCGACCTCGTGGTATCGATCCCAAAATCGGTTGTACAGAGGCTCAACAGTCTGCTGGACCGCTTTTGCGAACATCCGGCGGACCTCGGGCTCCATACTGTACTGCTTGTGCTTTGCAACCATGTCGTCAAAGCTGGCGTTGAACGCTTGGAACTTGTCCTTGATCTTCTCCCGGTCTTTGGACGAGAGCCCCTTCATGATCGATGCAGAATCCACAATACCCTGTCCAGATGTGGGCCGGTTCGCTCGAGAGGTATGGATCACATCCAGGAGATGTACCGATACGTCTTTGCATACGTCCGTGTACGTCGCATTCGCCTTCTTTCGCCAGGTGTCAATAACGCTCGGAAGCTTCTGCTGCAGCATAGGCCCAAGTTCAGAGTCCCGAATCATGCGCTCGACAATGACAATATTGTTGGCCATAAAGACTCCCACCACTGGTTTCCTCCCGAAAAGGGTTCTGGCGCGCGAATCCAACGACGAGAAAAGTGTCTCAATGGTGTCCGCGCAGTAATTAGCGAATATCTCCTTTCCGTCAGCGCTGACATCGAAAGACGCAAGATTGGGTACGCTGTCCCCAGCATTCCTCGCTGCCGCCGAAGATGACTTCCAACCCCCGTCGCCTATCGATACCATGATAATGGACATGGGTCGCAGGAAGTTCGCCATAGTTTGTAATCTTTGCATCGTGTCCGAAACGACGGGCACGGGAGCCCCGTCTGCGGGCAGCATCTGCAGGCTGTTGATTTTCATCTGCAAGGCATCCAGCAGTTCAGCCAGTGACGACTTGGCCGTCTCCTTGACGGGCTTGAGCGCTGCTGCGAGCGATGGCTTCAGCTCCCCTGTTGTTGACTCCAGGTTGTTCGAAAGGCTCGACATGACCTCCACTATCTCGTATGCCAGGAAGCAATCAGTGTTGAGATGGCTTCTGATGTGGATGTTCAACTCTCGCAAGGTCCGGGCGAGTTCGGCAAGGGGCGTCTGGCAGGTCGATTGAAACACGGGACCCCAGTCTTCTCTTGTAAAGATGCGACATATTATCTCATACTCGGCCAAGAACAAGCCTTCCATTGCTTGTGCATACGTGCCGATGCCACTTGTTCCAGCGCGGTAGTTTGACGATGAGTCTTTCCTCTTGGCGGTATTCACACTTGCCGACGCGAGGTTCAACAGCGTTGCCGTCAGGTACTGCCCGCGGACCTCGGCATAGATCTTAGCTGATGGGGACTCCTGCGCGACGCCGCTCTCCCGGTGAGCGCCGGCAATGTACGAGTTTAGCAGGCCCAGCCTCGTGTTCTTGTCCTGGGACAGCACGGGGAAGGGCTGCTGCTTGGTGATGTAGTGGAGTGGCTCGATGGATCGTGGTGTCTCGCTTCGCAGCATCTTGTCGAAGTAAGCCTCGAGTTGCGTATTCCCGGACTTGATCAACCGCTGTAGATCCGACGTCGTCTGCTGTGTGGACCGCAGGTTCGAGGCTTTCATGTCGGCCAGGGCCTTGTTCAAACGCTTGAGCGAGCTGAGGTAGCTGGAGAGGCCGGCCTTCTCGGGGCCCATGCGGATGATCTGCTCCTCGTCATTCTTGCTGTCGGACTGCTGGCGCAGCCGGCCGATGGCCGAGAGTACGCCGTCGATGTCTGTGAATGGGGCTGATTGTCAGAGTGCAATGCGCCGGGGGTGCGGTATTGGTGGGCCTTTCGCAACGCATCACGTACTATTGCAGAAGACCTGCAGCTGCTTTGTCTCCCCGTTGAGAGGGCCGACGGCCTCGTTGAGGCGCTTGCCCGTGCCTTGCACGCGAGAGAGCTGGGCCTCGATCTTCTTGGTCAGCTGAGCCCTCTTGTCGAGGTGCGACTTGAGGACGTCGACTTCGGCGCGCGCCTCCTCCTCGGCATGCTGCCGACTGGAGGGGGCGGAAACCATGGCACCGCGATTGTGATTCCAGCGCCTTTCGCAAAGCGAATGCTGATGAGAGTGAGTGAAGATCCCTCGAAATGTTGTGATGGAACACGTGGGAAAGGGATGGGCAAACCCTCAATTCCCCAATTTCACGATGACATGGGAGGAGGTCCACGGGTGGGTTGAGATGGAGAGCGCGCCCAAGGGATATGGGGCCTGGGCCTGAAACGACCCAAACTCCGGCTGGCAGGCCCGCTACTGTCGCAGCGAGCGGATGACGCACGTCAGGTAACGGGGCGGGGAGCACAGACAAACGTTGGATACGCAGGGATGGGCCGCCGATTCAGGGGCACGCAACCTTGGAGGGCTAGTCGCTGCAAGAGCACTGACCGTAGGGGGCTGTCGTCGATCAATCGTTCTCCCGTAGAAGCATACTGCATCTCATTCACATGCCATTCCGGCATCCTCGACTGGTGTCCAGATGAACGGCGTATATTGTTAGCCTTACTTGCGCTGCAGGGACAAGCAGCATCCCAAGTTGACGTTTCGTCCTTTTATTTCTTCCTTTGAAGCACCAGTTCGGTGCCGTCATCGTCCCATCTGCAGGTCCGTCGAGAGATGCCGAAGTCCAGTGCTTGGATACATTGGAGCCAGAGACTACGATTGTCACAATATCGTCTTTTTCAAGCCGGAGTTTTTAACATTTCTTTTACTAGCTCAATTCTTCACAT
The DNA here is from genome assembly GCA_037177825.1 of Diaporthe sp. P3_1W. Taxonomy (NCBI): domain Eukaryota; kingdom Fungi; phylum Ascomycota; class Sordariomycetes; order Diaporthales; family Diaporthaceae; genus Diaporthe; species Diaporthe sp. P3_1W. The sequence goes on from JBAFXB010000002.1 coordinate 6,034,141, forward strand.
AATCTCCTCACTTCTGCGGGATGGCGGTGACACCATGTCCGGAAAAGTAGTCCTCCACAAGCCTCGAGACACCCAGAACAATAAATTCAATGTCCTCACTTGTGACCGTGTATGGAGGGGCAATGATTCTACGACAGGTTAGCACTTGACTTCGAAGCCTGGACCGAGGATCTTTGCGGATGGTGAAGGAGCTGCGATATCAGGGTTAGTAGTTTGTACGCACATGTGGTCTCCGTTGACTCCATCTACGGTTCCGGCACCGGGGTATACCAGCATGCAGTATGGCTCCGTCAGTCCTAACTCGCTGATCTCCATGGACACGCCGGCTTCGGATGGAAAGGGCGTCTTGGTCGCTTTATCCTGGACAAACTCGACTGCCCAGAATAGCCCTCGCCCTCGGATGTTGGCTACGTGTTTGTGGGAGCCCAGGCGTGCCTGCAGTGATTTCCCGAGAAGCTCGCCCATAGCACGTACGTTGGCGATGAGATTACCTTCTTGGATAATCCGCTGTACTGCAACAACTGCTGCGCAACCCACAGCGTGAGCCTGGTATGTGTGCCCGTGCATAAATGCTCTGCGATGGTGTTAACAAGCTTTCATCGCCGCCACCGAAGAAGTACTCACGCGCTGCCATTCTCGAGAGTGTCGACAACGTTCTTGTGGATGAGCACTCCAGCTACGGGCTGATAACCACCACTGAGACCCTTGCCGACTGTTTGAATATCAGGCACAACACCCTCATGCTGCCAGGCGTGATGCGTTCCTGTACGTCCCATGCCGCACATGACCTCATCCATGATGAGCAGAGCGCCATTCTTGCGACATACTTCCTTCATGGCCTTGAAATAGCCTGGGACAGCTGGCACACATCCCAGTGCCTGTTTCCAAGGTTTCAGTCAACAGGGCTTTTCATGAAAAGTAGAGCCCGAGAAGGCCAGACATCACTCACAGCACCAACAACTGGCTCCGCAACGAATGCGCAGACCGTCTCAGGGCCAACCCTCTGGAACTCTTGGTCAAGCTCGAGGGCAAGTCTCTGGACGTACGACTCGTCCGTCTCGCCTTGTTCCTTACCGCGGTACGCGTAGCATGGTGAGACTTTGGAGACTGTATCTGTGAGCATCGGCTCAAATTTTGCCCGTCGGGCAACATGGCCACCCATGGCAAGAGACCCGAGAGTTGTCCCATGATACGACTGCTGCCGAGAGATGAACCGGACTCTAGCTGGCTCGGGAGTCTCTTTCTCCAGAAAGTACTGCCGGGCCAATTTCTATTGAAAGGGTAGTCAGTCATCCATCTCACTACAATAAGTAAGAGCGTTCATATTTTCGTGAAAGCCACCGCCTGATATGTAGTCTCTCTTGTGTAGCCGCATCAAAGCAGAGCTTACCATTGCCGCTTCCATGGCTTCCGAACCTGCTGCTCGTCAGCTCAAATCTACCTCGTGGGTAATTACAGTACTAGCCTGAGCCCACAATATACGCCCTCGTCATTTGCCCATCCGTGGTGTCAACCATGGCCCGTCCAGCCTGCTCAACAATGGATGTTTTGAAGAAAGTCGAGACACAGTAGCTCAGCTTCTGGATCTGGTCTACCATGGCTTGATTCACGGCAGCATTCCCATGCTGGGGCAGGTCAGCCGGGATACATGGACCGAGGGGGACGCGAGGGGCCTCGCCCATCGCGATTGAACAGCATCTCACTTGAGACACTGACGATATGGTGAACATACACCAACGCAGGCCACAGCTGCACCGCCTGAGGCATCGAAGATCCTCCGGCCATCCTCCAGAATGAGGTAGTGGCCCTCGCCTCGCTCAATGCTGGGGAATTCACGGTGAAGGTGTCGATGGAGCACTGCGGATTTCGGGGCACCATTCAGCTTGGCAGCATTGCCAGGTTTGGGGGCTCCATTAGAGCTGTCAAGCTGGAGTTGAGTCATAGTATCAGGACAGAGACAAGGTATGGGGCACTTTCGAAGAGATAGGAGAGCTTGGTGGGGGTAAAACAATCGGCCGTTTCTGTCGAGTTGACAGGCTCAAGACCACTCGCCTAGCCGGGAGTCTAAGGGTCTAGTCTTATATATACACATCGCCAAAGCTCGACCGGCAGGCAGGCAGGCGTACATGCATCGACAGGAGACCCATCATCGTCTAAATCGTTGCTGGGCGTGTCGTATCCATGAATTTAAAGCGTCTTCTGATGTGACCCGACCTCCGCAGGCCGGAGGGGGAGAGTCACTCAGTGCCTCGATGGACGGGCATCGCCTGCCCAGGTACCTACCAGGTAGCCAGATGGATAGGTACATACGCTTGGTCTTTCTGACACTCCGCAAGCCGCAAGCCGAGGAGAAGACATCGGGCAACATTCGGGCAAGCTCCCGGCCTCAAGTGGCCGCTGGTGGTGCGGTTTTGTGGAGCGAACTTTGGACTTTGGACTAGAAAGCCCATGTACAACCTCTGATTTGTCCTGTGCCCCTGACTCAGGACGCTAGTACTGTAAGTACAGTACACGCCGATCCTTAGTACCGGCAGTGATCCTTCGGATCAAGTTGACTCGGCACGATATTTGCTGACGGTCCCGACTGAACTCGGCCCGAACGGCCTACACCTCATGGCCATCACCGGAGCACTCATTACCCAAGGCGCAAAGTTGAGTTCATCGTCGACCTGCTGTGTAGACAAGTTTAGATCTACATCTGGAACAGAGATCTGCCGCTTGCCGCAACCAGCAGATGTCAATATGCCGGTGCCCTCGGCTGGCTGCTTGCGTGGATCGCTGAGGGTGCTGTCGCCGTGCTTGCAGGTGCATGGCGCCCGTTGCGGCAACGGCACCCTCTCGGCTTCCCGGTCTCGGGTCTGGCCCCCAGGATGTAACGCTCCTTGCCGAACGGCCGCTTCCACTGGGTATCCTCGCCTACCTTACGTTCTGCAGTAGTCGCATGTAAATCACGATGGCGGTCTGCACGTCGCTCACCTTCCACTTGCGAACTAGCCTTGTGCAGCAGCCGGCAACCTCAAGAGGACGACCTTGGACCGTGGAGGTCTTGGAGAGGCTGTCATTGATGGGTCATCATGCACAAACAACGGTCAAGAGCCAAAGCCGGTCGACATTCGTGGATCCCACCTGGAGCCCATGCAGGCCTTGGCCAGTCGTTTTCACTGTTCTGTGGTTTCCTGTGCACCTCGTCCCAACGTGGCAACATGCGTGTCCATGTCGAACATTCCTGGCGGGGAGGGGGAATCCGTAACGGGTACCATGTACAGACTGCCCACCATCATTCGTCCCGGTCAAGAAGAATTAATTGCCAGAAAGGAACACGCTCTCCATGCCGTGAGGCCGAGCGGCTGTCTTCTCCCTGTTCGCACGCCCTTCGACGTCGTGACCGAGAGGACGCCCATGTGCCGAAGCTGCGATGAAACCTAGGTCGAGATTACTTGAGAAACCCCGTGCCTTGACGAGAAGGTGCCGTAGGCTTTGCATTTTGCCCATAAGCCACACTGCACACGGATGTCTAATCCTCCGGTGAGAGCGTGTAAGTGGTCCAACGCTGCGGATCTCTCCGGCATCAACCAAGTCGTAGTGTGCCAACAATGCAGTGGAGGGAAGGATCACCTCCATGCTCCACGTAGCTCGTAATATGAACCAATAAAGCTGTTGTCATGCTGCAGAAATATCTGCTGAGTTCGGCGGACTCCTGCAAAACGGCCCATGTGTTGTAGACTCAGGCCGAAGAACCGCACTTTCGAGTAGCAGAGGATTGTGGCAGAGGCAATGCAGCTGTGCCGCACACCCTGCAGATCAAAGCCGTCGCCTCATGAGATAATTCTTTACGGCGTCTCAGTGAGCTCGACTTCGGCGACCATATCGGGTGCTGTTGCCTTGAGCCCGTAGGATAAATTATGTCCGGTGTGTCCTTTGGCTTATATGGGCCTGTTGATGGGGGAAGATATAAGTTAGAGATATACTCTGGGATATTTACTTATTCTCTGCTTTATAAGAAGGTATTTATTACTTATAAAGCAATAATAATTATAACTTGATAAATAAAGCCTTTCCTCTCTTTAAAGGGGAATAAAAATTTTAATAGCTAAATAAGTTAATAAGGTTTTTTTCTTATTTAATTATAAATTCCTTTTTCTTTTATTAAATATTTTATAATTAAGTTAATCTTTAATTCTTAATTATTTTATTTATTATATTAAATATCTTTTATTAATAAATAAATCTTAAGATTTATTATAATAAATATTATTATAAATAATAATATTATTACCTTTTTATTTAATTAATAACTTTAAAATAAAAATAATTATATATTTTAATATCTTAAATTTAAATAAAAAGCTTAAGATATAAATATATTTAATATTTTTTTTAAAAAAAAGATATTATTTTTAAGGAATTTATCTTAATTAATTATATAATTTATATTAATAAAATAAATATAATAATTAATACCTTAAATTTATAATTTAAAATTATTAATTTAATAAAAAGCTTATTAAAATAATAAGTTAAATATAAGAAATAAAAAGATTTTAAATAAAAGATTTATTAAATAAAATAATTTTAAAATAAATAAATTTCTTTTATTATCTTATTAAAAATTAAGAATATAAATTTATTTATTAATATTTATAATTATATTACTTTTATATATAATATATTAAATAAATTTATTTAAGAATAAATTTTATATAATATTAAATAAATATATTTAAATAAATATTTATTTATAATAATATTTTTTAATAAATATTATATTTTAAAAGCTAAGTTAATTTTAATTAATTATATAGCTTATTTTAATAAATAAATAATAATTAATATTTTATTTAATTTTCTTATAATTTATTAAAACTTTAAAAAATAATATAATTAAATTTATATTAAAGATAATAATAAAAAATATAACTTAAAATTCTTATTTAATTATTTTTTATTAAAGAAAATATTAATAAATAAAGAAAAGATATATATATAAATAAAAGCTAAAATATATAAATAAATAATAATTAAAAAATAAAAATTAAATTAATTTAATATAAGAAATAATAAAAATAAATTAAATAAGCTTAATTACTTTTATTTATAATATTTTATATATAATAAAGGTAAATATAATAAATAAAGTTATTAAGTAATTTATTTTAAAAGAATTCTTAAGGGATTTTAAGATATTTAAAAACCTTTATTTAAGAAAAAAAAAGGATCCTTTTTTATAATAATTATTATAAAAAAATATATATTTTTTTTATTTTTTAATTTTAAAGATATTAAATTAAATAATCTTATTATATTATATTTATTATTTATTATTTTTATTTAAATATTATATAATTTATAAAATTTATTATTAATAATATTTTTATTTATTCTTTTTATTATAAAAAAGTATTTTAATTTCTTTATTTTTAATCTTAATATAAAATTTAAGAAAATCTTATATATTCTCTTTTATATAATTAATTTTTATATTATTTAAACTTTACTTTTTATTATTATTTTAATTAATAATTATAATATTAATAATTAAATTTTATTTTAAAATTTATTTTTTTTATATTATTATTTAATATATTTAAATTATAATAAATAAGGAAATTATATTCCTTTAATTAATTAATATTAATATCTTTATTATTAATATTATTATTAATATTAAAAATTTTAATTTATTTTTAATATAATTAATAAAAGCTAAGAATTTATATAATAATATTAATAAATATATTATATTTATTAATAATAAGCTTAAATAAGAATAATTATATATTAATATTATTATTTAAAGTTTTTTAATTTATTTATTTTTTAATATTAATAATATTATTTTTAATTTTAAATTTATTAAAATCTTTTTAATTAATATTTATAAAATTATTAAAATTTAAAAGTTTATAATTATTAAATAAAGTATTTATAATAAGATTTATATAATTATTTTTATTATTATTAATAATAATTATAATTAATTATATATTAATTATAAAATTATTAAAATAACTAAGGACTTTATTTTTATTTATTTTTATTTAAATCTTTAATATTAAGAATTTAATTAAGTTTTTAATATTTATTATAATTTTATTTATTATCTTATTTATAAATTTAATAGAATTATTATTTATAAAGATAATATTAATATATTTTATTTTCTTATTACTTTTTTTTAATAAATTATTATAAATATTAATAGCCTTAATATTATTATTCTTTAATATTTATTTTATTTACTTTCCTTTATAAAAATTAATAATATTATTAATTCTTTAAATAAAAATAATATTACTTATATTAATAATAATTATATTATTATTTATAAATTATATAATAAATAAAAAATTAAATTAAAAAAGTTATTTTATCTTTTTTATATTTACTTTATAAATATTTTAAGTATATTTATTTAAATTAAAATTAATCTTATTATTAATATTTTAAATTTATAATCTTTATTTTTAAATTATTATAATTATATATAAAACTTAAATATATTTATTTTATTTCTTATTCCTCTTATTAACCTTATTAATCTTACTTAATAAAATAGCTTATTTATTATAAAAATTATTATTTAAAAAAAAGGATAAAATAATTTATTAAGGCTTATAATAATAATTAAAAAGAAAGCCTTAAATTAATATAAAGATATTATCTTATTTAATTTAAAAGTAAATATATATATTTTTAATAATAAAAAATAATTTAAAAACTTAATTATATTTAATATCTTTATTAAGTTAATTAAATAAAATATATAATTTTTATTTATTAATAATAATAATATATTATTTATATTAATAAATAAATTTAATAATTAAAAGTTATTTATTATTATTAATATAATATTAATATTTAATATTAAATATAATATTTTTTTTTAATTAAATATAAAAGGTAAGCTTATAAGGTATTAAAATAAAAATAAGATTATTATTAATTATAATAATTAATAAATTAAGTTTATTATATAATATAATAATCTTTTTTATTTAAAGCTTTATAAATTAATAAATAATATTTTTCTTATAAATTATTTTATTAATTTAATAGAATATAATAGCCTTATTTAATAATATTATTATATTATAAAGTATCCTTTCTTTCTTAATATAATTATTTTATTTAATATTAATAAGGGTTTTTTTATTATTAAAATTTAAATTTAAAAAGTTATTATTTTAAAAGAGATTTATTTAATTTATATAATTATTAAGGCATTAAATAAAGCTTTTAAGGAATTTATTTAATAATAAGAAATTAAATTTAATATATTAATATATATTAATATATAGGGATTTTATTTTATTAAATTTTATAATAAACTTTTTTTTATATTTTTTATAAATAATATTATTTAATTTATTTAAGGGAAGAATTTTTATATAAAGAATTAAATTTTAGCGATTTTTTATTTATTATATAAAGAGATTAAGATTTAATTTAAGATTATTATTAAGGATTATTAATTTAATAATAAATTTTATTAAAGCTTAATTAATAAATATTTAAAATATTATTATATTTAATTTAAAGTTATTATTACTTATAATTATTATATAAGTAAATCTTATAAATATATTAATTATATATTATAAGATAAAGCTATTCTTATAATTTAAGAATATATTATTATTAATTAATTAATGAAAATTATTATAAAATTAATATTATATATAATTAAGAATTTTAAGTTTTTTAAAAATTTATAATTAAAAGTAATAAAATATAATTTATAAATAAAGAATTAATTATTAATAAAGGCTTTTTAAAATTAAATCTTAATTTAATTAAAAATCTATTTAATTATATATTACCTTTTATATATCTCCTTAATATTTATTTCTTTTAATTTTAAAAGAGTTAATTTATTATTTTTAAGAATTGTATCTTTTAATATTTTTAATTAATAAATTAAGATTTATAAGAATATAATCCTTTAATAAGCTACTTATAATATTAAACTTAAGCTTAATTATAAATAAATTTAAGGAATTAAAGTTTAAATAATAATCTTATTTAAAATTTATAATATAAATAAGCTTTATATATTTAAAGCTTAATTAAGATAATTTATTAAAATAAATAATAAAGTTATTTATAAGATTTAAAATAAGGAAAAGTATTAAGTATTTTATATTAATAAGGTTAAGATATAAAGAGGTTATAAAAAGAATAATTTATATAATAATAAAATCTTTATTTAAAGGAAAGAGTAAAATTATTAATTAAATTATAATTTAATATAGCTTAATAATAATAAAAATAATAATATTAATTATTAATTAAATTTAAATAAGGATAATTTAATTATAAATAAGGTAGCTTTTAATAATAATAATATTTATTATAAGTTTAAAGATAAATATAGAAACTTATTAAATAATAATTTTTTTTAATTATTAAAATAAGATAATAATTCTTTATAATTTTTAAAGAATTAATCTTATAATAAAGGGGATAATATTAATAATATTATCTTTAAAATTTTAAATTTTAATTATAATTAATAAATAAATCTTAAATTTAAATTCTTTATTATTATTATTTATATAATTATAATATATAATTCCTTAATTAATAATTTATATATTTTTAAAAATAATACTATTAATAATAATAAATTAAATATAAATATTAAAAATCTTATTAATTAACTATTTATTATTTAAAAGATAATAAAAAATAAAGTAATTAAATATAAAGGAAAGAAATATAAAAGGTGCTTATATAATAAGGCTTATTATATCTTTCTTAAATATATTAATAAAAATAAAGAGATTTATATTATTAAATATATTAATTATAAATAAAATAGCATTAAGATATATCTTAAGGTTTAAGGTATTTAATATATATAATTATAGCATAATATTAAAATATTTTAAAAAAAGAAATATATTAAAAAGGGTAGTAAAATAAGGTATTAAAGGGTTTTTATAAATTAAAAATGCTATTATTATTAAAAATAAGTATTTATATATAATAAAAAGATACTTTATAATATATATTTAACTATTAGCTTTAAGATAATCATTAATATATATAATTTAGAGAAATATATAAAAATTAAAAAATACGATAAATATATATAAATAAGCTAGAATTATAAAAGTCTTCTTTATATAAGGTATATCTTTATAAAATATAATTACTTCTTTATATCTTTAAATAATTTAATTAAAAAGATATATTTTATTATAAAAGGTAAGATAAAGTTTTATAGCAAAGGCTTTAATAAAATTTACTATTAATATTTAGCTTTTAAAAAATCTAAAGGTTTTTATTAATTATATAATCCTTATATAAAGTATATTAAGAAATCCACCCCTTATATAAAGTTTTTTAAGGAAAATAAGTATATTTTATAATATATTATAAAAATATAAAAGCTAAATATAATTATAAGATAACTTAAGCTTTATAAGAATTAAATAAACCTTACTTTTCCTTAACTTAAAAAGCTTATTATTTATATTACTTCCCTAGCTTTAATTAAAAAAGCTAAGTTTTAAATTAAGATAAAAGGAGAATATTAAGCTAGAATAGCATTTAATAATAATATACTTTATTTATAATAATTATTAATTTTAAGGTTAAATAGAATATATATATAGAATACCTTAAGGTAATTATAAATAGTTTTTTAATAATAAATTATATAATATATTGAATTTACTATATTAATTAATATTAATAATAAATAACTTAATATAACTTATAATAAGATTATTTAATAAAACCTTAAATTTTAAATATAAAATTATAATATATTTTAAATTAATTAAATAATTATTATTATTAATAAAGTTTTTTAAATTAAATTCTTTTTTAATATATAACTTAAATATATATATCTTTATAATTATTAATATTTTTTATTATTTTTATTTTAATATTAAATAATTTTTTAATAAATTATATTCTTTAAATTTATAATAATAATATTAAAGCTAAAGAATAAAATTAAATATATTTTAAGGATTTTATAAATAATATTAATAAAGGGTTTAATTATAAAGATATTAATATAATTTAAGTTAAAGGTCTTAATAGCCTTTTTAATTAAGGTATTTTTATTTATAATAAATTATTTAATAATAATTATAATAATCTTTTAAAAAAACTTTCTTTTAATAATAATATAATATTATACCTTTCTTTTTATAAGGTATTAATTATTATTTAATAAGATATTATAATTAATCCTTAATCTTATATTAAGGTAATAAAAAGCTTTAATATTAAAAGATAAATTAAAGATATAAATAAAAAGTATATTAATATTATTAAAAATAAAATTTTTAAAAAAGTTTTTATTAATAATATATTAATTAAAATTATATTTATTATATTTAAATAAATATAATAAAAATAATTTATTATTAATAAATAAATTATTAAATATAAGATTAAATTATATATTAAAGGCTTTTAATAAAGATTAAATATTAATTATTATAAAATATATATTATTATTATTAAAGCTATATTATAAAAAATTATTATTATTATTATTATAATCTTAAAATAACCTTTTTATATTATAAATATTAAGATAGTTTTCTTTAATAAAGATTTTAAAAAAGTTATTTATATAAGGCCTTTTATAAAATAAAAGATTCTTAAGGGAAAAATTTAAAAACTTTAAAAAATTCTTTATAAGTTTAAATAAATATTAAAGGAATAATATTTTAAAATCTTTATAAAATTAATAAAATAAAGTTTTTAAAAATTACCTTTTAATAAATATATCTTTATTAATTTAATTAATATTATTATTATTAAAATTTAAATTAATAATTTTCTTATTATTATTAAGATAATAAAAATAATAATATTATTAAAAAAAAGGCTTTATATTATATTTAAAATAAAAAATAATAAAAAAATAATATTTTATCTTAATATATAAGTTTAATAAAAGCTTAATAAAATTATATTATATTAAGTTTATTATATTTATTATATATTTAAGCGTTTTTAATAATAAAAATTATTTAAAAAGGTAATTTTATTTTTATTTAAGGTTATATTTTAAAAAAAATAGAATTTAATTAATTTAAAATTTTTATAAAGATATTAAGAATAAAATAAATATTTTAATTTTTTTATATTTTAAATATAATTAAATATTATATTTATAAATTAATTTTATTTTTAATATAATTTTATTTTATTATAAAATTATAATAAAACCTTAAATTATATATATAAATATCTTTTTAAATTTCTTAATATTAATATTAAATATAAAAAAAAATTTATAAATTTAATAATATTTATTAATTTTAATTTTATTAAATATTTTAATATTAAATAATTTATTATTAATTAAGTTATTATTTTTAATAAAGTATTAATTTTATAATATTTATAATAATAAAAGATAATAATTTTATTAATAATTTATATTAAATATATTATTATAATTAAATTAATTAAAAAAGTTATTTAAATAAAAGCATTTTTTAATTTTTTTAATTTTTTAAAGTTTATAATAAATATAATACTTATATATATTAATAATAATATAATAATTATAATTATTTAAAATCTTTATTTTTATAATAAAATTAAATATATTAATATTTATTATTATTTTATTTAAAAGTATATAATAAAAATTAATAATATTATTATATATTATATAAATATTAAATTTAATATTATTAATATTTTTATTAAGATTTTTTTTTAAAATAAATATTATAAATTAATAAAATTAATAAGGTTAATTAATATTTAATTAAATAAATATTTATAAAGTAATTTAAAGGAAATAATTAAAAAGGAATTTAAAAAATATAAAGAAAATAAGATTTATAAAGGTTTTTAAAATTAAAGGGAAAGTTAAAGATATATTTTAAGATATTTATTTATTCTTTATTTTATAAAAAGATATTTATTATTTATAAAATAATAATAATTATAGCTTTATAATTAAAGCCTTTCCTTCCTTTAAGGGGGAATAAGAGTTTTAATAGCTAGGCAAGCTAATAAGGTTTTTCTCCTATTTATGTGTTGGGTGATCATCGGCGTCTATACAAAGGCGCCGCATTCAAACTTGAACCGGCATGCAGATTTCCATCGCACAGCAGAGTACCTCGCGTACGCCACATCCTGAGGAGCGGTCACGAGATCCGTGCCTCAATGTACAGGCACCCAGCAGCCTGTTCTTCCCGGTCAAAAATTGCAAATGGCTTGAAGCAATGGCAGCTATGGTCGTCGGCCCATCCTTCATGGCTGAAATGTGTTCGTGTACCTTTTGTATCACCAGTGCAAATCAGCAGATTGCACCTAGGTAGGTCGTTGGAACAATCTGCCTGGAATGGGACAAAGCGGGGTGATCTAGCTACGGACGAAAGTGGACGTTGCAGTTGGCTCCCGTACCTATCGTGACAGAGCCCGCCAGGATGGGCTGTTGTGTTGCAGTTTTGCTTGAAATCAGCATCGAGATGCCCAGGGAAAAGATCCAAGCGTGCCCTCGGCCAAGCACGCGTTGCACAACCTGCCTGGTATTTGTTTGACGAATGACAGCGTTCGCTGTCAGTGATCAATGTCGCGTCATGCGTATCGAACAGTCAGACATTGTGTAATACTTGTAACGAGGGCCATATGCAGTCTAGTCAGTCTAGTCCGTGAGAGCTCCGGAGCTTGGGGCGCATGTCAGCTGTGGGGACTGGGAACCGGTTGGCTGTGATTGGCCAGTGTCTGCGCGAGGGTCCACCCAAGTAAACAATGGACAAACAAGCTCTGGCACACTCCGAACCCCCTTCCACACGATCGATGTAATGTCGCGTATACCGTCATCCCTCACACACACCTTGACAACGACTCGGACATCGCTGTAGCGCCGCCTAGCTTCCTCTATTCTCACCGGGCTCAAATATGCTTGCCTTATACTGACAGCCTCGCCACATTATCCCATCTTTGCTTTGCGACACCCGTTACACGTCTCGAGCCTGCGCGACATCATGGCAATGCGTCCTGGGCCACCGCGCCAGCCCGTGGGGTCTGCGGCGTGGTGCACAGAGGAGAGATCCTCGGCGCTCCAGATCTCTAAGTCTGAGGTGGAAGAGTTTGGCTACTCTGCAAGGAACGAGCTGGAATGGCTCAACGAGCACATGGCAGACGTCTTCTCCGAGAACCAGATGTACGTGTCAGACGCGTCAAATGTCGCAGTCTTCCACTGACAATGACACAGAAATGTAGTCGAGGTCTTCAAAACGCCAGGAAAGCTCCGTGGAAAGACCCCGAGGACCGCGCGCAAACCTATCCAAAATGAAAATAGAGTAGTAAGATCACTGCCACATCCATGTTGCCTTCACCTTCCAGGCTGACAAGCTCGAAAGCCCCTGTCAAACATATTCTCTGCGACGCCTAAAGGCGAGCCTAACCCCTTCACAACATCCGCGTCGCACAATGACAGAACCCCAAAGTTCCGAATAGCCGAGGACAATCCGGCCAGTCCAGCCACGCGTCCTTCTATAATTCGGAAACCCGTGCCCACGAAGCCCGCATTTCAAGAACCAGTTGCAGTCGCTGACTCTGGATATTATGGGAGCCAGAGTCAAGAGGTCACTTTCCAAAGCGATGAGTTGGTTGGGAATGCCGAGCCAGTACCACCCCGGAGTCCTCAACGGACACCAGGACAGCCAAGGCAACCGTTGACGGCTCTAGCAGAATCTGATGCCATAGATAACCTGGGCCCGACGACTGAGATTTTCGAGGATCCCGTTGAGTCTGTAAATGGCGCAGAGGACTGCACCAGAGCTGCTTCCCCGGAGGCACCGGTCGATCAAGAAGCGGAGGCAGAGCCAGTGCCGGCATCATCGCCAGTCAACTTGTTGGGTCATGAAGCGCCCGAGAAGTCTCCAGTCGAAGTGTCACCGCCAAGACCCTCGCCGGCTCGGCCAGAACCGCCTCCAGCTGATGAAGATGACGAGGAGCGTTTGGAGGGAACTGCATCAGAGCCTGCACTCGGAAGCACCGCTGACGACGACGAAGTCGCGGACGTAACCGGATCGCCATCAGATGGCTCAAGCCCCATACGACCTCTTATGCGTAAGAGCAGTCTCAACTTTGCTTCTCTTCCTGCACGCGAGCCTATGGCCTCTAACAAGAGTCTGGGTGCCCGGGTATCGAGAACAAGCCACATCGACCAGGCTCGTACTAGCTTTTATCCTAGAGCAACTGGGGGCAAGAGCCTAGGAGTCCGACAAGAAACGCGCGGAGATGATCACGAGGCCATGGATATCGACGAGGATGAGACGGCAGGAGCCAGCCATAAAGAAAGCACTGTCGCTGCTCACAGCAAGACATACACTCAGAGGCTGCAGGATCAGATCAGTATGCTCGGGAAATCGCAGGCAGGTGGAACAAGACTCTCAAAATCGATCCCGAGTCTTGTTGGCACTCAGAAAGCTGTACCCAGCAACCAGTCCCAAATCCCACATACCACTCGTGCAGATGCAGAGATGGATCAGACACCACCGAGGAATCAGCAGGTGGCGAAAACTCCTGGAGCTTTCCCTGAAGACGACGAGGACGACTGGATTGCTCCGCCTATGACAATCCAGGCTGCCACGCAGAGCCCTCGTCCCGCGATGGAGAAGAGCTATACTGCGGACGTAATGGAGGGACTACACGGCAAGAATACTGTTGGTGGTGCTGAATTCGTCCTGCCACAGCACCCGTCACAGTCCGGCGCGTCGGAATCACCACCCAACGCACCTGCTAACAAGCCAGACCTGGCTCCTTCCACCGTTGGTCACATCAAATCGGCGTCGGTTGATTTGTCAAGTCACAATCATCCGCCACAAGTCTCTGATTCCAGCCTCAGGAAGATTGTTTCGGCTTCGAATCCGATGTCGGTGACGATCCAGGACAATAACATGGAAGAGCCCCCCAAATCGCCGTCAAGAACTTTCCGCGAGAGCCCCTTGAAACACAGCGCCTTGAAACAGGTTAAGAACAAGTTTTCCTCCATACTCAAGAACTCCAAGGGCCTGTTGGCAAGCAGTGCTGCAATTAGTGCGGAGGGTAAGGCATCGTTGGTAAACTCGCCCTCGACTGTGAGATTGGAAAAACAGCCGACCAATTCGACCGGTTCCCTGCGATCACGCAACGAGCCCGAGCCTCTGTATCCAGATCTGACGCGCCATGCATCATGGGATTCGCAACCTGCGCCAACACCATCGAGCCCATCGCGACCCAATGGGCGTAGGACCCGTGCGTCTGCAGAGCGAGATAGGAAGGAGCAGAAACAAAAGGGTAGGGAGGATAAGGAAGCAGCTCATATCGCCACTCAGATGGACAAGCTCGAGAAGGAGCGGGAAAAGGAACGGGAAAAGGCACGTGTTTTCAGCAAAGAGCAGGAGAGAATCGCCGCAGCTGAGAAGCAGCTTGCTGCACAGAAAGAGCGCGAGAGGGCTATGCGGACGCCGGCACCGAAGGAAACCTCCAGACCGACGCGAAGTAGCCCGCGAAAAGCAAAGACTCAGCAGGAAACAGACGCTAAGGCCGCGGCGGAGACGACTGAGCCTGAATTCGCCGATCAAGACATAGAGATGACCGATGCTCCTACGAGTAAGGTGGCACCTCCTACGATTCCGCGCCCAACGCCTGGCTCATCTTTAAATCGCGAGATAAAGCGACCATCAAGGCCGACCAGGGAACCGGCCACGAAACCGAAGCAGGCGCCCACTCTGATACGCGTGAACACATCTTCTCAGAACTCTGGATTCCACCCCTCTAACAGCGTCTTGGCTGCAACACTGGAGAACACTCTTGGACCTTCTCAACAGCCAATCAAGGGCAAGACCAGCCAGCCCACGTTGCAGAGCAAGATGTCGCAGCAGAGTTTCAACAGCTCTGTGAACTCAACGACAGGTCGTCCCAAAGCCCTGGATCTTGCCGCGAAACGAAAACAGCAGGAAGAAAAGGAAGCTCAGCGGAGGCGCGATGCCAAAGCAGAGATTGATCGGAAGCGGGCGGCGATGCGGGAGGAAGAGCGGCGCCAGGAGCAAGAGCGACGAGAGAAAGAGCGGCAACAGGCAGCAAAGGAGGAAGAGGCCAAGAAGAAAGCGCAACGACAGGCCGCGATCGAGAAGGCGAAGCAAACTCGAGCCCCGCCGCCCGCTGTCCGTTCCCAGCCTAATGCCGCGCCTGAATACAACAGTGTGCGGGACAAGGCAGGTCTTCCTCGGCCACCGTCTCGCCTTCAGCACTCTACAGCCCACCGATCACAAGAAGATGTCAGCCGTCCGGTCAATGCTGTCCTGTCAAGCACGACGAGCATGTCTCTGAAGAGGCCGCTTCAACATGATGGCGTGGATGACGGGGCACAACGACCGACTGCACCCCGAAGCGGACCGTCGCAGCCAAAGGAGGTCAAGCGCATGCGCATGTCAGATGAGTTCGATCTCGAGGACGAGGCAGAAATCCAGTCGTACGGGACCAGCTTGAAGGGGCCGCCTGTCCGACCTTCAGCCGGCTTTAAGAAAGTAAGTTGTTGACGACCTGGACATATTGCTGCAGTGACGATATGCTGACCAGAGACGCCAGGATCTGCCAAACAAGTCACTGTACAGCGGCTATGCCCCTGCGCCCCAGGGCGCCACACGCGACATTTTCAAGGCACCGGTGGCACCTCAGCAGCACAATAAGTCTGGCCATCCTCTTGATATGGCACAAGTCTCGAAGGGACCCATACCATTTGCGGCCAGCCACCACGCTGCTGGACCATCCCACAAGACCCCAGCCAGGCCAAAGAGTGTTGTGGCCACTAAATCAGCCGCCAAACCCAGATCATCACCCCGCTTCCAGAACGGCGACAATATCGAGCTTCCAGAGATTCAGACGGACGACGACGATGATGACGAAGAGGAGGACGAAGGGGCCAAGGCGCTTGGAGTCGCCTCGTGGGCTGACACGCCTGCTCTTCGGCGCGAGCTTATGCGGCAGGAGACAGTCGATCCTCTGCAGGTGTTTGGGCCCCCGGCGCCACTCAACATGGAAGAGGTGTTCAGCAAGAGCAAGGATAGGTGGCACAAGTTCCGAGCGAGGACGAGCAGCGCCAACTGGAGCGGGGCGGATCGGCTGACGGAGGACGAGATCCGGAAGGACCTGGCTGCACGAGACCGAATGAGACGCGAAGGAGGGTGGACATATGAATTGAGCAAGGACATGTGAGAACCGTGTGGGGCCGGCGGCATCGTTACGGACTACGAGTGTTGCACAAGCGTCCGGAAAGAGACGACGTCCGGTTATAGCATTGCTTCGGAGTTGGGCTGTGATATTGGCATTGATATGTTATGGGCCTTGAGGAGAACAATTGTTTACTGCGGTATGAAAGCCATTTGGCCTGCCATGATTGTTGTCGTGGGTATATTTAGATTCACAAGCAAGGAGTCTATGACAATGTCAGCATCTTCTTTTCTCCCTGCAAACGATTTGTGGCAGACAAAAGGCATTTGGACCCCTAGATCCCAAGATACAGGCACACCAAACTTAGTAGGCGTGCAGAGTGGCGTTGGGCAGAAAAACTGACAGCGGCGCGAGGCCGAACGTAACAGCCCTCAGGCCCAAGCTGAGACCCCGGCGTCGGCTGCCTACCTTGGTGACCAGGGCGCCGTTCAGGAGGGCCAGGGCCAGGGACGAGGCGGATAGACCTACTTGTTGCTCGAAGCTGTCTGAGATTCCGGCCATTGTGAACACGTATGTGTCGAACACTAGGGACGTTGGGCCGTCAGTCGTCAGCCAGGATGAACCAACTCGGAGTATATAGGTAGGTCTGGTGCCCTAAGTGTCAATATTGAGATGTACTGTTCTGCCAAGTAGCTCCGGTTGTTCTCTCCGTCAACTGAATAACGATGGCTCGGGTAGCCCTTCAACGATCAACATGGTTTTTAATAATACCTCTTAAGGCCGAGCCCTTGGCCTGACACTTCTCCTCATCAACAGCAGCTTTCATCGCCAGCAATTCATCTTTGATGCACATAGTCGATTCGGAAGACGGCCGGATCCGCTGAAGGGACCTCGTAGCAATTTCATCCTGGTCTCTGGGAAGAAGCCATCGCGGCGACTCAGGGAGGAATAACATGGACAACAAGATGATTGATGGGAGCCGAATGGGGATCAGCAGAGGGATCTGGTACTATTGTTTCTCGCTGAGCTTTACGAAGAAGGTAGCAATAACCATCCCCACAAGGTTTCCTAAATCAAATTGTCAGTCGGTTTATCAAGCGATATACTATGTGTCTCTCCTTCGAACACGACCGAATTGCTTTACCTATCACGATGCCAATTGAGTAGCACGATATAAGGAATCCGCGCAACCTAGCTGGTGAGTACTCCTGTGCTTCGTCAACATAAAACACACTCGCTCGGCGTCTCCGTTACACATGAGGATGACGGTGCCGTGCTCAGAGAGGTATTGAAACTACCATGCGCAAAGACGTAGAAGTTTCCAATACTGACACCAAGTAGAAATCTACCAAAGAACAGCACGTCAAACGAGACCGTCACCGTCAGGATGACCGTGGCAATGATGAAGATCACGCATCCACCAGCAAGTGAGAGCCTGCGTCCCATGATCTTCGACGCCAGACCCGCAGTTGCGCTGGGCGCAATACTCCCCAGAGGCGTCAGAGCCGCGAGCAGTTGCGGACTTGATCTGGCAGTGTTGTAGCCGATAGGTGACTGAGAGTCCTCGTATCCGAAGGCCTGACAATGTCAATATCTGGGCGCAACGTGCTTGGAGCACATTATCCGAGGATATTTCTCATACTTGGAGAAAACCCGGTATGGCCTGCATGGAAGTGACAATCGAGGTGTCAATCCCCAGGTTGAAGGACACCAACGACACCCAGATACACGTCGCCACACATTTCCAGTGATCTCGCATACGGACCAAAGCTTGCCCTTTGTGGTTGTCCATAGCCAACAGACGGAATGGTAGTAACTGAGGGGCAGCATCCAGATTAGTGGAATTTACAAGGAAAATTTCCCATGGGCATCAAAGGAGCCCCTATATCATCCTATATGTAACCGTAGACGGTGTTCGGTGATGCACGACGCCAACCTCATGACGCCGAGACCAGGGTGGTGGGGCCATGAAAGTGTATCGATGTATACTTCCAGTGCCAGTATCACTCCGAAGGTTTCAATATGCCTACGCTGCGTATGGAGCCCAGAAATTGAAACCGAGGCCCTCAAAACTTTCGTGGTAGCCAACATGTCTCCTATTCCAAGGACCTCCCCGCGGCTTCCAATGCAACGGCGGAGTTCCACCGTGTCCCGCATGTGAGGTGAACTTGACCGTGTCACATCCGGTAAAGTTGCAGACATGTCGCGTCGGCAACATGCCTTCGAGATAGATCTTTGAAGGGGTGAGTCAAGGCTCGAGCGGCTGCCACAAATATTGAAGAAATGGCTCTTGGACAGTCGATTCCACACCACAGCAGATCTTTGACAAACTTTGCACGGTACATTATCAAACTGTGGTCAACGCTGTATTTATTCATTCGCCAGATCGCTCCCCTCATCTCGTCTCTCAGCTCGGTCTCACCCCAAGCGAATGGGATGAAGAAAGCGGTCTCAGATCTGATGTGCTTCCATGAATTGAGTTCAAGTGTGCTTATGAAGGGAAAGTCAGCAAGACTCACCCAGTGAGTACATGGGCGGCAGAAATACCCAACCGAGGCCAACCACGTGGAAACCCAAGCACAGCACTGTGTCAGTGTGTGTGTGCGTGGGCGTACTAGAGATCCCAGGTAGCTACAGTTGTACCTGCACCACAGGATCTCATCGAGGCCGTGTGGGCCCGCCTGTCAGCCTTGTTGGACGGTAGAGGTGGGCAGGAGTCGCTTGGGTCTACCGCGTACCCACAGAGAGAGATAGACTACTGTACCCAGGTAGACTGTTAGGTTTAGGTGCATACAAGGACCCCTGTAGGGATGGGCCTGCTCTGCATTGCTACGTCATCTCGGCCCGTTCACCTGGACAGCCAGTCAACAGTCCCACTCTGCAAGCTCTCAGGACCGCAGGGCGGGTGGAGCAGCGGGGATGCTTGCTGAGCCCCTGGGCCCTTGCTGAACCACAAGCAAAGCCCCTCTGTCACGACGTTGTGCTCGCGTACCAACCACCAGCCTTTCTCATATTACCCACCCAGGTGCCTAATAATACCTGACTGCTCTCACCCGTGTGTTTTGTAGGCACGGCAATACAGACAGCCCGGCAACGCATGGTTTCTTGTCCGGCCACAGCGCACCTGCGCACTTGCCTTTTTTTCTTGGAGCCAAGCAGTCTGACGGCGCCGCTGATCGACTCTTGCAGAATTATTGACGCCCGTTTCCTGCCCTGCTTGCCCTGCTCGCCCTGCCTGGACCCCAATCACAACCACGAGCACGTTGCCGTTGCCGTTACAGAGTGCACATTGTAGAACTACGTACCTACACACTTGCACATTGGCACAGTCATCCTCGGTCAGAGCGCGACGAACCAGGCCAGACCGCCCACACACCCTTCGCTTCGCCCCATACCGCAGCAGAAGCAACCAGTGTTTTTTCACGCGACACCTTTGGGGCACCAGCTTTGACCTTTCCTCCCCAGCTCTGATCTAATCTCTTACGAAGCTCTTTATCTGTTTATTCGCCCGACTTCTGGGCCCCAAGCAGCGCAGATCAACCCCACGATATCCGACGTCCGTTCCAGCCAGTGCAGATCACAACTCAGCCCAAGGTGGAAGCGACTGTCACGGAATTGGCAATATCTTCTCAAACAGAGTGTGCTGACAGCTATCCCCATTACACCCGCGTGGTAGACCGTGCCCAATGAAGCTGGATCCGAAGCTTGACAGCGTCTCGAGCCACAACACACAGCCCTTCTGCTACCTTCTCTAGCTGGTCAGGACTGCTGTGGACATCTGCCACCATGGTCAAGATAGACGTCAACCAGGACTACTATGCAGACCTGGAGCTGCCCCAGTCAGTCGACACAGAGACTGTCAAAAAGCAGTATAGAAAACTTGGTATGTTCGCCTGACCGCCTGGCCTGGCCACTTGCTGCGTCTTCCTTCGATCTGACCACGACCCTTGTGCTTTGCAGCCCTCAAATACCACCCCGACCGCAACCCGGGCAGCGAGGTCGAGGCCGGCAAGAGATTCACGAGAATCCAGGCAGCCTACGAGGTCCTCACCAACCCCGAGCAGAAACAGCGATATGACAACTCACGCCGCTCTCGCTTCCCCGGCGCGTCCGGCGTTAAAGGCAACCCCTGGTCAGATGTCACCAAGAACTATCCTCCTCCTCCGCGCCCGCCAGGCTTTCCCCAGCGTCCGCCTCCCCCCAAACGACCTGGTAGTACAACCGGCGCCGACAGATACGCGCAGTTCGCGAAGGATGTGCCACCTAACTCCCCTCGATCCAGCCGAAAGCCAGCAGATGCGACTTGGAAAGCTTGGGAGGAGATGAGACCGGGTACCAAGGCCAAGGCTACTGGCGGCCAAGCATCTGGGTCAGGAACGTCGGCAAGGGCCTCGAGTGCACCCAAGCCCCCAGGAGCACCGCCTCCGGTGCCCCCACGCTCTCCTCAGAAACAACCCAAGGGGTCCTTTGGACATCGCGTGAGCCGCGGCTATACGCCTCAGTCGCCTAGTGGGGACGAGCCTTCCGTTGCCGGCAACAACTATTTCACCACCAGGACCCGTCCCGACCTTTTCAGCGAGACCTCTTCAGCCGCCCAGGCTCGTCGGCGCCAACCCTCGAACCCCACGCCTACCTCGGAGTTTCGCGACAGCACATTCATGGACACTAGGCAGAGGACGCCATACATGTCTCACGGCGGCGAGAAACTCGATCCTTTCCAAGGCGCCGCCGGCATCAATCGGTCCCGCAGCACGCGAGAGACGAACTCTGCGTCTTACCAGCACACCGACGACGAGGATTCGCCGACGACGAGCGCGCGTCAGCGTCGCGCAAGCGTTCCTGACAATCTAGACAACGACCCCAAGGGAAAGCGGAGGGAGAAGAGCAATGTCAATGGTGCCGCCGAACCAGATACAAGCCCTGACGGCTTCAGCCCGGCCCCCGAGGAACAGTCCCGTACTCAGCAGGAGGGCGCGGACGGCAAGGAGGGATCCAAATTGTATGCCAATCAGCCATATGTTCGTTCTAATTTTGCAAAGAATGAAGTTCCTCCAAAGACCCAGCAAGCGACCAGTCGTGCGGGCAGTGAGAGAATCTTCAACAAGTCGTTTCACCCCAGTCCAGCGTTGCACGACCTGCCTGCCCGACAGTCTTCGAGTGAAGACCCAAAGCCCTCCAACTCTGGCTTAAATGCCTTTGAGCTCAAGGTCCGCGACATTTTGAGTCGGCTCTCGGCAGTGAAATACTCGCCGTACGGGACGGGTGTGCAGTCGGCTGCAGAGCGAGACGCGCAGCATTCCCAGGACTTTCGACAGCAGAGCAGGGCTGACAGTGGAAACCCCAGCAGCTTTGGTGTGCCGTTCAACGACGAATCCTTCACTGACAGCCACCGATTTTCCAGGAACAGCGCCGACAACATCAACACTAGGTTTGTTGCTGACGAGAGTGATGCTAGTAACTGGCAGTTCAACGCCGGGTCCCCAGTCGACGAGACTGGGCGACCGGCCATGCCGCGATCGAAGTCCGGAAGCCGAGTCGGCCGGAAATCGCCCTTCCGCGCTCAATCCTTCCATATGCCCTCTGCTGAGCCTGCTAACGAGGGTGGCCCACCCCAGAACAACTCCTTCAACCCCGACGAGTGGTCTGAGAAGATCGGGCCGCAGATCTTTCAGACATCGACTGCGCAAAAGGCGAACACGGCCCGGCCGATTCGCAACCCCAGCAAAAAGCCTAAGCCTGTCCGTATGACGGCGGGCACGGCGGGCATGGTCGAGTCTGATGAGAGCAGCAGTGGACAGGACGACTCTCTCAAGAAGCCGACTACGCCAGGGAACACAAATGGTATCAACGAAACCGCCAGTCCTAATGCCATGGACATCGATCCCCCCATGGACTACCTTAGTGCGAAAGGGGTTCGCAACATCCCCGTCGAGCCATCCCGCCCGGAGTGGAGGGCAGGAGATGTCAAGGGAATGACCCCTGGTCTGACACCCGGTGCTGTCCCTCACGCAGGAGGCTCGGAAGACACAGAAGAGTTCCGGGCCAGCCTCTCTGACCTGAAGAACGTAGAGCCATTCGCTCAACGTCCTACGGGTCTGAACTCATTCGGAGACCTGAAATCAACCCTTCCATTCCAGAGTGGCGCATCAGGACAAGCTCCCGTCGCACAGCCCCAGCCTAACCCCAAGCCGGCCAACCTTCATCTCCCGGTGGCACCAAAGCCACCCGGCGCACCACCTACTCTCGCCGTGCCGGGCCTGAAACCTTCTGCGGCTGCATGGGAGAAGTATGCTGGGGATTTCTACAGGTACTTGACTGAGTGGCACAGGTTTAACACCAAGTTCTCCGACCACTTCCATGCAAGGAACCTTGAGGTGCAAAAGAAGGTGGCCGATCCTGGCTGGGTCAAGTCGAGGGATCCTTCTGGTATCCAGGAGTACCTCACGTGGGCCGAGCAGGATCGACAGGTGCGTGCCACGTGGGCGCAGGCTTGCGACAACCACGAGATGCATGTCAGGGTCTTTGTGGCCCACCGGGACAAAATGATGAAGTAATCCTGGCGATTCGGTCGAGGATGTCACTTCTTGTTTGTTCCTGACAGAGCCCTCAAGAGCAGAATATCACCGAAGGTTGAATTTTGGCGGAGTGTTTCCGCAACGGCCTGCTTTGTACCGCCAAATATTGGAAGGAATCGACCAGGCCGGTACATTTGTTTTGGGAGAACAGAATCACTCCCTGCAGAAGAAAGTGTGCCTCCGAGACACACGCTTCACATAAGCTCAGATACATCCTCAAGCCCTGGGTGCTCTCAGCGAGTATGGCTCGCGTTTGCGAGCTGTTGTGATCTCTGACGTTGGAAGCAGCGAGGCACACGGGGGGTTGGGGGCTCACTGGTTGGGATCATTGTCGAGCGTCATGAGGTTGAGGCTTGTTGCGACATATGACCCCATAGACACTTGGAGATCTGTCACGTCGGAGATGTAGGCTCCTTGGTCAAGGGCCGGTAGATTAAGGCGCCCGGAGTCTTGGTGTTTTTTCGAGGCCGAATGAGCGGTCAATGAGCAACTAAGGATGGAAAAGGCCATGGATAGGCAAAGCAAGGACAGATGGGGTGGTTTGGTACAATACCTATCTCGCATATACATTAGTAATGAATTGGCAAGAACATTGTTCCAGCGTGTGTTCTGTTTGAGCGTCCAGGGCTCGGGTATGAAGGAACGCCGTGGTCCTGCTGTTGGAGTTGGTGTTTTGGGATATGTCCATCTTGGGCTAGAGCAGATACACAACCCCGAACTTTCATGATCAAAATGGTATGAATTGCTGTCTTCCCAGGCGGCGTAGTTTGGACACCGTTCAATGGTGCTGGAGCGAAATTTGCCCTGGCTCGCAATCAAGGGGACACGAGATTCCCGTGATTACACATTATGCAACCGGATCGCACCTTTCACGATCACTAGTAGGCTCGGGGAGAGGAGCAAGCAGCATTTAAGCTCTTTGAGACGGAAGCAATCTTTCAGTTGCTGCCTTTTCTTCTGTCTTTATTCACCTGATGCGGTGTGCTATATAGCTGGTACCTGGCCCTCACACCCTGGAACTCCCCCAATCCATAAACCCAGACAGAGAGATTCCGATTACACCTTCCATACAAGCAAACGAACCACCAGGTCCCTTGTTTCTTTCTGTCGACCCGTCAGATAGCCACAGCGTCGTCAGGCTCGCCTGTGTCGTCTGTAACGGATGGGACGCCTTCCTGACCTTCGCCCTCTATCTTCTTGCCCGCCTCGTAAGTGAGCCGGCGCCAGCCGCACTCAGCTGAGGGGTCCTTGATCCACTCCACCGTGGGGAAGTAATGCTCGTTCTTCTTCATGGTAATGACCCATGGCACGCTGTCGAAGGTGACAGCTCTAAGCCGGAAGTCTGCAGTACCTTGATTAGCATATACGACGGGTGAGGTGCGCCGTTTCTGGATGAGAAGACTCACAGGTGTTGTCTGGAATATCTACTACAGCCGCAGTGAACGACTCGAGGTTTGGCGTGGGTTTGTTGTTCACGTGTGTGATGAAGTTTGTCGGCGCCAGTCCGTATTGGTAAGCCGGCGACCCCCGTGTACGAGCAGAAACGTACACCTCGCTGAAGAGCTTGCTGATCTGCTGGCGCACGGCGTGGTGCGGCCTGTGGAGCACGGCACCACAGAATGAGACAGCACGATCCGTCTCGACGTCGTCAGCAGCCACCGTGGGCAGCTTAAGTTGGATCTCCTCACAGTCGCGAACAATGACGGCGTCCAGGAAGTTGTTTGAGTACATGATATCCAGCTCCGAGATGCGCGTGATCAGCTTCCCGTTAAGTGTCAGCAGGATATCGCCCTCAAGCAGTCCCTCGTCGCCTTCCTTGTCCTTCCGCTCGAATGTCCTCTTTGTCACCATGAACAACTGGTGGTGGCTTGTGTTGACCCGGGATACCTGGGCTATCCACTCTTCCGACACGCCCATGAGACGTGCTTGCGACATTGCGATGGATCGGAACTCAACCGAGAGCATTCGAAGATCAGGCACAACGCCTTGTGAGATCTGCGACACCACCGGGAGCAGTGTTGGCGTGGCAAGGCCGAGATGATACTCCTCATCTCTATGGGTCGAGGGATTGCGCTCTCCGAGATATGTCAGCCACAGCGCCTGCACCGTGCCGTCCGGCGCGACCAAGACGCCGCTTCCGCATTGCTGGCTCAAGCTTGTATCGACCGTTATAGCATCTACATTGACAGCCCTGTATCGGGGTGCACCAGAGTTGGCCGGAATAGCAACAGCAAAGATCTCAGTGACGGTCGTGGCGGCATGGACGACGCGGCCAATCCTGTTGTACCCGATGAAGTAGGTCGACGCGCCTTGCGTGATTTCCTCGCTTGAGAGTCTCGCGCTCTGGACAGGAGCGTCAACCAGCTTAGGGTCATACTGGATAATGGCGTAGTTTTGCAAGGGGTGGAGGAAGACGACCTTGCCCTCGACAACGATGGAGTCCGCAATGGTGATGCTAATGTCGCACAAGTCGTAGGGCACAATAGCTCGAGAGATGACTACCAGCCCCTTGTCTGCGTCGACGACCAATCCCATTCCCCATTTCCGGTTCTTTGGAAAGCCGTCCAGCTTGACCGGCATTGTGCAGTTGACATGCACAAAGCTCTTCACGAGTTCGGCCACGGCTGGATGAGAGGTATGCTCGAGCTGAATGAAGGATGCCTTGCGCGGTACCGGGGGCACCGGCGGAATCGGGTCTGCAAGATCAGTGAAATCCCACACTCCGCTCTCGTCGTTCCGCACCGCGAGCTTCATCTTGGAGGACCAGTGCCTGTCAATGTATATGATAGTCGTGTTGAGCGTGTGTAGGTCCCTGAGGTGTTTGTAGGTCACGACAACGCGTGCTTTGTCAGGTATACCCTTGGCGACCTCAATAAAAGTCTCCAAGTCTGGTACTTTCTTGTGGTCGAGAGTCTGCAGTATCCAACCGTTATCGCTGTTATCGAAGCGGAAGGAGCCCGTCGCTTCGCAGATATACACCCCGCGTGCAGCCACACCATATAGCCTGGCCTGCTGGTATGACAGCGTGTGGAAACTGCCGCCAGCGACTGACACGAAGCGATCAGGAGTGATTCCGTGCAAATCACCGACCTGGATCTCCACCTCAACGTCGTCTCCTCCCCTCTGAAGGAGCAGTTTCACGGTGCTGCCGACGTTCGAGTCCATAATGTCATCGAGCCGTACGAACGAGGTTATCAGCTCGTCGTTCACTTTGACAAGAACGTCACCTTCCTCGACCTTGCCGTGGGATGGGCCCTCGGGAAGGACGATCTCAGCAACCAGCATGTTGGTCTCTCTGGGGAATTGTTTCCTCATTTGTGCCTCCCATTCGGAAGAGAGGCCCAGCCGCCTGCACTCATCGAAGGGTTTCAGGAGGAATTGGCACTGGATATCGCCTCTGGTAATGGGTTTTCCCTCTTGGAGACATTTCAGAGCTCTCAATGGTCGATCCAGAGGCAAGAAATAGTCTGTGGACGCGCCGTCGGCTCTTCCGCCAGCCTGCAGAGCAACAGCAGAGCCATCGAGGTTAACGACTGGACTGCCAGAGGAACCTCCACTAGCAGCGGCGCTGGCTTGATAATACGAAGTGCTATGCGACGACTCGTTAGCAATTTGATAGTCTATGGTGTCTTTGAGGGAGTCGTTTGGTGCCAGCAGCCAAGCCTCACAAGTAAATTGCAGACAGGAGACAAACTCACTTGAAATCGCTGTAACCTTCGCCGTACTCTGGGGCGTTGCGGTCTAAACGGCTGATGACACCAGAAAGAATGCTGAGTTTCTCACCCGCATCGTTACCAACGACGCGAATCTCGATACCAACTGTTTGCACACATCACATCAGCCAAGAGCCGCATAACATTTCCGATTCTGGAAATTTTACCTTTAGCCAGGTCGGGCCGTAATGACAGGGCTTTTACCGGCATATACTTGATGGCCTTGGGGTCGAACTTCAGAATGCCAAAGTCGTGGACCGGGTCTCGGTAGACAGGGTAGGCATCCACCTCCTCATGGTTGTCAAAGATACAGTATCCCCAGAACGGCCCCGCACCAACGACGTGCCTATTCGTCAGGATGTAGCCCCTCTCGGCGTCCACGACAAAGCCGGTGGCCTCGGAGTTCAGGGCTGGATCGGTGTCGAAGGAGCAGGTCTGGCAGAAGCGGATAGAAACGACGTTTCTGACGACATTCTCGATGGTCAACTGCCACTCGGCAGTGTCGGGCCCCAGGGAGGGGAGGGTCTGCAGGGCGGCTTCCTCGATGAATTCGTGGTCGTGCATGTCGAGGTCGGCGGCCTCGATGTCGGGGGTGTTGTCGCCGGCAGACTGCTTGCCGTTCAAGGAGTGGCGATGGTGTTTGGGTGGGCGGCCGGTCTCGAGCGCGTCGAAGGGAGAGGGCTTGCGCTTGGCGCGAGGCGAAGTGTTTGTGCCGTTCATGTTGAGAGGGCTTGATGGAGACTCGCCGGTAAGCGGCTGTGGTACCGAGTCCGAGGTCGAGGTCGAGGTCGAGGCGGAGGAGGTTGCCGTGAAAGCCCTGGCGAGACGAATGTGAGGTAGTACAGCTGGTGACTGGCGCAGCGGAGCTAAAAGACCAGATGAAAAGACGTGGAGCGGACGGCGGCGTCGCTGGGTGGTGGTGTTGAGGAGCGTTGAGATGCAGTTCCCAGTAGCGAGCTTGCCAGTGCCAGTGCCAATGCCAATGCCAACTCGGCTGCGCAGCGAGGGCAGAGCTGTTCGCATCAAGGCCTGTTGCCCTCGTCCGACGGAATGCAGCGCAGTCACTGGCCTATGTAAAGACTGTAGGAGGAGACAAGGACATGAGTGACAGGAAGGCGACGAGGACGATGCAGAGGGCACGAGGAGGCGATGAGGTCGCAAGCCGCAAACATTTACAGGTTGCCCTCGAGCTGACGGCCGCCTCCACACCCCTGTCCCGCCTTACCTGCACTTACATGGGCCCAGTGAAATTGAGCTGTTCGCACAAGGCATTGTTCGGATCCCGCCCGCCAAGGCACAGCTGTGGGCAGTGGACTTAGTCAGCCCTTTTTTTTTCACTGACCATTCTACTATTATCCTGTATGGGCATATGCACGTCCTCCAGGATCGATCCACAGGTGCCTTGCCTTGACCACCCACATGGCTACCTAGGCACCTACATAGTAGTATATCCTGGAAAGTATACCTGGTTTTTGTTCATTCGAGATTGTAGACTATAGATACGGCGTCGAGCCTTGAGTTTCGGCTACTTGAGCCGGGATGCACAACACGTGGGCTATTTGCTTACTACCCCCTTCGCGCGCAAGGCGACAGATACAACCCCGACAGACGGTAGACGAGTCCCAAGGCTGAGTGTCTGCACGCCGCCATGATTGTTCTTGTGCATACGTCAGGGCAGCGCGTGGCCGCCTTTACGGATGCAAACGATGGGGTCGTGCCCCCTGGTTGTCGGTGCCGGGCCCGGCGCCCACAGGCCCCGCGGGTTGGCCGCCCCAGGCCAGCTAGGCCGTCTTAGCAGCTTAGTAGAGGGAGATGTGGCTATTTAAAGTTTGACGCAATATGCAAGACAGCTGGCATCGGGGCCGCGTGCCCTATGAGAGAGGGCAGGAGAGTGGGCAGCAGGCCGAACAGTAGATGCGGGGGAAAGACGATCGCTGCAAGTCAGAGCCCAGGCCGGACAAGGGAAGGCAAGGGAACGAAAGCATCTTTGCAGTGGATGAACCACGTCGACGTTGAGATGCAAGATCGAGATGGGGCAGGACAATACACGACCAGGCCCGCCCTGGCCCGGCGAGCGAACAGGTACTATTCCTATGTAGACCTCGGCCCGTCCCCTGGGTAGAGCAGGGCTCGAGCAGGGCACCTGGGTACCTAGGTACCTTAGGTACAATCAGTAGCCTACTTAGTCCAGACTTTGGGTTGGTCAGTCAGGGCCAGGCGGTCGCCGGCCCATGGTCGAGGTCAGATAGAGGTCAGTGGTCAGTGGTCAGTGGTCATGATTGTCGTTGAAATAATATCTTTGGGGATTGG
The DNA here is from genome assembly GCA_037177825.1 of Diaporthe sp. P3_1W. Classification (NCBI taxonomy): domain Eukaryota; kingdom Fungi; phylum Ascomycota; class Sordariomycetes; order Diaporthales; family Diaporthaceae; genus Diaporthe; species Diaporthe sp. P3_1W. The sequence goes on from JBAFXB010000002.1 coordinate 6,063,896, forward strand.
GGACCCATGCCCACACCCACGCCCATGCCTGTCTCCCACTCCCTCCCATGTCCGTCCCATCTCATATATATTGACGGGCCTTTTCTTAGATCAGCCAACGTAACCAAGAGTCGACGCCATATCTCGCTCACCCTGTCCCTCCAGTTGGCATTGTGGTCTTGGATAGTCGTGCACCCGGATATCTATCTACGCTGGACACAGTCTCGTCGTCGTTGTCGTCAAGATTGATCCTCCCCTCGGTCAGACCTTCCACAACCTTGACAGCCAGCGCCTGCGCACAGTCGACCCCTCCAACAACAACAACACGCTGCAGCTCCAACTCCAGCCCGGTCCACCTCCCTCCCGGCCTCACTCCGTCTCTGCCAGCTTACAGCTCTACGACTGACATCTTGCAAGTCCAAGCTAATGCCGACAAGACTGTCCTGCAGTCAATTATCTCGGCCCATCTCCTAGCCTCTCTCTCCAGCGCCATCCACCGCCCACCACCGCCCAGACCGCCTTCTACCCTCATCTCGCTTAAGCCCGTTTTCTGCGTGATCGCATTGAACCGGAGACGTCATTTCCTCCCCCATGGGCATTTTGTCGCTCCACGATATTTCCTACTGGCGAATAGATCCCGCCCTGTCGTCTGGGTAGAAGCGGGTCCGCTCAGCTCTTTGTGACGGCCCCAGCGCTTTCTCGGCCGGAGAATTATTGATAGCTCGTCCACGTCGCCGGCACTCATCAAACCCGCCCCACGTCCCCCCTTGCCCACGAGGCCAGGTCCCGACTCTACCGCGACTCCCAGCGCGAACCACGGCGGCCTCGAAGCCTCCCAGGGCCAAGACCGACGGCCATCCGGCTCCAGATCCGACAGCCTCGGGACCACCGACCGTCGCTCGATCTCCCAATTAAGCATCGCACCGGCGAGTCATTGCTTGCTGGCCACATCTGATCTTCTCTCGTCTCCTGTCTGCTTCATGGCCGTCTCATGACAGCTTGCCGTCTCACCATTCACACACGCCGGCCGCCGAGTAAAAGAGCCAGGAGATCGCGCTGGAAGGCACAGGCTCGAGGGCTGCAATCGCGTCCACAATGGATACCCTCACCCCGACCGGCAATCTGACTCCAATCACTGTTGGCTCAGGAACCTCGACGCCCAGGAGCCCCAAGAGGATCAGCTTCGTGCCGCTGGTCACCGTCATTGGCTTCCACCATGCGAGAGGGCCTGAAGTCGAGTCGTGGTTTGGCAGTGCGGAGGGTACAGACCCGGCGGTCGACTATGGGTGGTCACTGCTGCCCTTCATGGCGCTCAGTGATGGCGCGCATGCGTGAGTGCCCGCCCATCCCTTAGCAACCCGGGCCACCTGGCGGGGGCCTTGACGAGATCTACCACTAACCGCCGTGGTCCACGGGCACAGATCGACTGAAGACTTCTCCTACTTCACCCTGCTGAAGCCCGCCACCGAGACCGAGCCCGCAACATCGCTGTTTGGAATATCATGTACCAGGCAGATGGACGCCTCCGCCCTGATCAACCGTCCCGCCGATGTCACTCGGTCGACCGTGCAGAAGGCCGTCGTCGTCATAGCCGACAACCCGCAGACCTTTGGCACGCTCAGGGAACGACTCAGTGTCGTCACACACGCATGGTTTGCACAGCGCGAGTTCACCGACACGGAGATCCTGCGTCGCTTCCAGGAGAGTCTGGCGGATGAGAAAGAACGAGGTCTTCTGAGCGAGGACGAGAACCGGGACGCCTACCTCGGCATGAGTTTGAGGGAGATGATCCACGAGTTCAGGTGGCAGACTTTGGTCTTGTTAAAGTGCTGCCTTTTGCAGCCCAAGGTAAGGAGAAATTGCTCCAGCGGCCCTCAGTGCCTTTGGATATGTGGGCTTCACTAACTCAATCTCTCTATCTTGGCAGATGTTATTCTTTGGTTCCCGTTGCGAGCGACTTTGCATGATGCAGTTTTCTTTGATATCTTTGATACCCGGTCTTATTCGAAAGCTCCAGGACTGTGCCGACCCGGAACTGAACAGTTACGAGAAGCATTTGACCATGCCCACAAACTTAAAATCTAGTGACAGATCATCGTTACAGGCATGGATGGGGCTTCCGCTTCAGATATTCGGCAAGGTCGGTGCTCCGTACTGGGTAATGCCTGCGAATTGAAGCTGACTGAAAACACAGGGAAGCCTGTTTGGACCATATACACCACTTCAACAGCTCGATGTCTTGGCAGACCACGAGACGAAATCGTACATCGTTGGAAGCACCAATTCACTCCTTCTCCAACAGCGAGACAGGTACAGTGATATTCTGATTAACCTCGACGACGAGTTCATCAATATCACGTCGACGTCGCTGAAGCAAGCACTGCAACTCTCAACCCCGGACAGAAGATGGATCGATTTCATCACACAGACCGTGAACGAGACCTGGGACGATGCGAATCCAAGCCGGCCAAAGACAATGGGTTTCATGGGAAGCGAGGAGTTCATCCGACTCCAATTCGAGGATTACATTATTGCGCTTCTCTCGGCCGTCAAGTATCACAACTACATGGCCAAGCATAGAGATAACCCGAAAATGCTCCTTCCGCACATTGACGGCGACCCAGCTGTGGACTTCAACCTGGACTGGGTCGAGGCCTGGATGAAGACGGAGAATTACCGGATATGGAACAACAACACCGACAGCCACCTGTTTGATATCGCTGAACCCAGACACATTTGTGCAGGTGGCCTCACCATCGACGACGTATCAAGGCGCGTGACCCAGCAAGTACAGGATATGCACTTGGACGAGAAGCTATCGCAGGGAAGGGAGGCGGCCGCGAGGAATTTGGCCGCGGCGAGAGACAAGGGAGGAGCAATGATCACCAAGTTCTACGGGGAGCTCGAGGCGTATCGCGAGGCACAGCGGAAGAAAGCAGAGGAGACCAGGCAACAGCAGTCCAGTGACTCTGTGCCTGCCAGTCCAACCATCAAGAATGGTCACGATGCCGAGAAGGCTGGCGTGGGTGCCTATATGAGTAGTTGGGCCACCTGGGCCGGGGAGAAGCGCAAGGCGCTCGCCAACCGTGGCGCCGGCGACAGGAGCAGCGGCAGCAGCGCGAGCGGGTGGGGCCTCGGCCTGGGGAGGGCCAAGAGCAAGAGGGACGGGAGCAGCACGGCCTCGCTGCACTCTGCATCGGAGAAGGATGTCAAGAGCCCGCGCATGTCGACGTCCTCGTCATTCTTCGGAGGGCCAAGGAAGAGCCTCGACAGCGCAAAGGAGCTAGAGAAGGCCCGGCAGGAGGATGTGCGCCCGGGGACGCAACACTCGTTCAGCGAGAGCATCCTCGGCTCCGAGGAGTCCGGGACCGTGTCCTCGCCCGAGGTCTCGCCGCAGAAGCCGCGGATCGACTTCGCCAAGCAGGAGACGAGCGTGTGGAACGACGCCGAGTCGCCGACAGAGTACAAGCTGGCATAGCGGCCGGCGGCGCGGAGGCGGAGCCGGAACCCCCTCGCCCCCCTGAGGAGGTGCGGTGTGCGGCCAAATCGTAATAGTCTGGGTTGAGAGTGTCAGGCATGCGTGTAAAGGAAGCATGGAAGAAAGGCATCAAGCATCTCGGATGGTTTTAGATCAAAAACAAAGTATACCACGGCATAGCATAGCATTCATGGCACATTGAAGGCCACTAGCAGCCACAGCAGCAAGGACTTTGCCTAGTTTGGATAGGTCAAAATACATTGTTGGCAACGTTTTGTCTCTCGATGGCCCGTTTATCGTCTGTTCGTTGTGTGTTCATAGTCTCAACAGCTGCTGTCACTCGGGCTCCAACCCACTAGCCATCTCCCCGACCAAAGGGATGTGAAAGACCTCATTCGTCACGAGACCCACGGCCATCTCAGCTCGTGCCCAAACTCCTCCCGGAGTGTGTGTGTGCCGTTGGCCAGACCAATGACACGGTCCTATGGTCTCAACTGCTCAGGGCTTGCCCCAGGTCATCAGGCTGATCACACGAGTAGAGGTGGGCAGGGGGGACTCCAGCACTCAAGTCATCGATGACTTTGATTCAGAGACTTTGTTATTTATCCCCAACGCATGAATAAAAGACACCCTCCTTCTTCTTCGTAACGCCTTGGCCTGGACATGCTGAAGTTTCGGAAGAAAAGGTCTGCTGTTAGATGACCTCTCTGTCTCTGTTTTTTGTCTCCTTGCGCTTGGCGGGGACGGGCCCGGGGCCAGCAAGGACTTGGAAAACGCCGTTGTGTATCTACCGAATTGTCTGAAGTAAAAAGTACGACAACCATTGTTAAGAATGCGCCTGTGATGCAGTGCCCTCATGTTTTCCTTGCATCTGCCCCTTTGACACACCCCTGTAATCCTTGGTATCACGAACAGCATCGCCGAAACACGTATTAATCTGCTAAACAGTCGCGTTGATTCAGGTCGGCGTCCTGTTCACTGCGGACCGTGAAATTCTCCCTCCATCGCTGCAACGCCGCTGGCTTCCACGTTGTGGTAGTCGAGGATTTCGGAGTACCTGTGATCAGGCATTAGCACGAATACGCTTTCAAGCTTGGCCAACCCCTTCGAGGTCGGTCGGTACGGCAAACCCACATCATGATCTTCCATGTGTCCACAGGCAGATCCGCGTCGTTGAAACTCCAGTCGAACTTCTCCTCGGCCACAGGCTCGTCGGTGGGGTCGTGGTAGGGAGCTAGGTACTCATGTGCCAGAGCGTCCGCAGCTGTTATTCGCTTCTTGGGGTCGAAGACAAGCATACGTTCCAGGAGGTCGACAGCTACAGTAATTGATTGTTAAAAGTGTGTTTTCTCACAGCTGCGGGGTTGCAGGATTCACGAACCAGACTCGTCAGCGTTCTTAAACTTTGTTGCCAGAGGTTGACGCTCCCGCTTGGGCAGAGACTTGACGAATCTCAGGGTCTGCCACACTGTCAGTCACTTGGGTCGCCGACGTCACAAACGGTGCGCGACTCACATTTTCGCTAGCAATGGTGTTGATGACATCGTCGGGTGGTGTTCCGAGAAGCTCTGTGATGATGGAAAACTGGTTGACGTGGTCCTTTCCAGGGAAGAGTGGTTTGCCCTCGAGCATTTCCGCGAAAATGCAGCCTGCGCTCCAGATATCGACCTCAACATCGTATTTTTGCCATGTGAGCATGATCTCGGGCGCGCGGTAGTATCTTGTTGATACGTAGCCCGTCATCTGGGGGTCTTGAATTCGGGCCAAGCCGAAGTCGCAAATCTTGAGATCACAATTCTCGTTGACCAGGATGTTGCTAGGTTTCAGGTCCCGGTGCACCACGCCAGCAGAGTGCACGTATTTCAGACCCCGCATGATCTGGTAGAGGAAATACTGGATGAATTGCTTCTCGAGGGGTCTGGAGGTCAACAGCCGGTGCAGATCAGTCCCCAAGAGCTCGGTGACGAAGTAGATGTCTTCGAGGGGGGAGATGAAGATATCGCTGAGAGAGATGACGTTCTCGTGCCTGAGGTGCTTGAGCAGTTTCAGCTCACGGTAGGTCCTCTTGGCCAGGACGGGGGTGCTGAAGGGCTTCATGATCTTCTTAATGGCAACATTTTGGTTGGTGAGCTGGTCTCTGGCGGAGCAAACCAGGCCAAACGCGCCCATGCCCACAGGTTGCAGGTCCGAGTACCTCGATGTGATCTCGAAGGTCGTCCCAAAGATTTGGGCGCGGACGAATTCAGCCATGATGAATGTGATTCGGGAAACCGGATGGTCAGGGCGACGTATCGAAGGGGATCAACAGGAGAGGCAGAGATCGACGTGAGATGATGCGATTTTGACAAGTCGCTCAAACCTGTTGTGTCGCTGTGGATGGGCGGGCAGTAGTGAAGCAGACCTGCGGGGTGGTTGTGGGAGGGCGAAAAGGATGCAGCAATGGCCGTGTGAGCTAAGGAGTGCTCGGTTGTAGGGACGCTTGGCCGGCTGGCTGGCTGGCAACTGTGGTGGGGACGAAGAGGTAGAGGTGGGCGACGCGGGGCTCCGAAGTGCTGGCGGAAGCTGGGGTTGAGGAACCGAAGAGTGGCACAGAGGGGAGGGAAGGCGAGGCGCTGAAAGTCGGTGTATTAGCTTTCCAGTCTAGCAATTTCCTAGCGATGGGCGCTTGCGATTGGGTTTCATCTCTCGAGGTGCTGCCATGCAACTGCCTCGCCTTGCAAGCTCACTGCAGCAGCAATGGTATTACCCGCCCAGCCCGAGCATTTGGGGGCTGAGAATTGGGGGTGCAGGAAGAGGAAGGGGCTGTTGGGCTCTGGCAATTGCCATCGTGCATATGCCAGATTGTGTGTTGTTGTCCCTGGAGCTGGAACAGGGGCCCTCCACGTACCGAGGCGCGAGAGAGATCCGTGTGCTTTCTGTCTTCGGTGTGCGATGTCAAGTATGGTGCCTCGGCGACTAGCCTGAATGACTGACTGACTTGGGCGCTGGGTTGATGCGGCAGCAGGTACAAAATTGCTATGCAAATATGAGCTCAAGGAACTCGGTATTTGGCAAAGCTGGGCTGGTGTATAGGGCTATTGCAGAGCGACAGAAGTGAAGGGTAGAGAATCACGGCCGAGGCCTTTGGAGAGGGACGGAAAGATCAGAATTGCCCACAGGCTCCCCGGATCTCGATCATTCCTTATGGACAGTCGGGCTCGTACCTGAGTCAAGTAGCCTTTTCTGGCAGTGCCGTTGATCAGCTCGCCGATAGTTCAGAGTTGGATTGGGTAGTATCCGGCTGGCGTCTCCGACTCTTCTGATGCTGGCCTGACGGTTGTATGAAGGGTAGAGTCTTGAGAGGCTTCTCAACTGTAACTGCGCAAAGCTCGCAAGAGAGGAGAGGATTTGAGGCGGGCCGAGGGGGGGGAATGGGGGGGATTTTGGGCTGGCAAAAACCGGGTTTTAGGGATGCTGGCACTGGGCATGCCACTCCACGATAAGATAATCGATTGACAGCTTTTGCAAGACGGACCAAATCGAGATGGTGACCACGACTGGTTCTGGTTCTGGGACTGGGACTGGACTGGGAACTACTTGAGCTGTGACTGGGGCTGGGCCATGCCCCCTTGTTTTTTCTGGGGCGGGAGGCAGAGATGCAACAGCGCAACAGCAAGCACACGCTGAGCTGGGCAGGGCCAAATCCAGGCTGGAAAATGGCACCTTTCCCGATGGGAATCCTCCCGCACGCCTAATTCGACATAGGTACGTGTGGCCACCGTTGCGGGACGGAAACGGTGACTCGTGGACCACAGGGCAGCGACGACCGCGGCTGGTGCCTCGTGGCTGGGTGAGAATGGCTACATGGGCATCTGATGTGACGGGCAACCTGGCCCGTTTAGACCACACCTGATTGCACTTCTGGTCAGCCAGCAGACTGTACTGGTTGGTACTGGTGGCTGCAAGCTGGGAAGGCTCCGTCTCCCAGGAGCCCTCAACCCCCACCCTCCTCCTTCCCCTCCAAAAAGCAGAGACAGAGTCGAGCTGCTGGTGGTGCAGTGGTTGCGGTGGTGGTGCTGAGATGCGCAGGTGGCTGTGGTGGCTGGCTGGCCGGTGGGAAGGGTTCGTTCGTACTATGCCCCTCCATGTGGTCATCACATCCCACTTTCTCTCTTTCCCATCCCGCAGAGATCGATTTCCGGCAGCCCACTGACCGACCCTGGATGGCACTTCTCTCGTCGTGGCGTAGCTTCGTGCAAGGTAGCCTCGCTGTTCCAAGGTTTTCCTATAGCGCGCATCTTTCTCATCTCCAGCCCCGGCCCCTAGCCACAAAAGCCATCGGGTTTCCCTGTTGTTGCTCTCTTCTCACCGGCAAGCGATGCTGTGCTGTTGGTGGCCGACCTGACTGCTGGCTGTCCATCATCCGGCAATAAAAATTACTGACGGATGACGTCAGGACCCACCCCTGCCGTTTCTTGACACTGACAGATTACTGTACAAGGTGCACCTGCCTATCCTGTGCTCCTGCTCTGCGTTGCTGCCCCACCAGAGCTCGACGGGCGGCTGCAGGGTGTTCCTGCCTGACCTGATGAGCGAGGACTTTCAGGAAGGCTGTCTTCAGCCCACGGCCCGTTTGAGCTCGGCGGCCGGACTGTATTAAACTGTCGACTCCTTTGCCTTTGCTCATGAGCGTATGAGAGCGCAGGTGCACAAACATGATACCTAGGTTGCTGTCCGGCCCCACAAAAAGACAGGTTCCGCCCATCGTCAAAACCGGTGCTGATCGAGAAGCGTCTAGCCCGGCGAAGATCCCGCAGGCCTGGACCCGGATCCCTGTCTTAGCTAGTTTGACACTGCGGACCTTTTTGTCCGCATACTAATAAGTACATCTAAGCCGGCCTGCCCGCCGCCAGCTGTCAGCTGCCATCTCTGGTCGACAGTCCGCTACTTGATAGCTTAAATCTCAACGTGGCACCGTTGGGATATCAGGTGCCTGTGAGAAAGCCAGGCAGGCGGCAGGACAGCAGAATTTCAGAGAGGTATCTAATAAGCCATGGACAACCCGAAGGACCCATAATAAGTTGTCTGAGGTACCCTTCAGTTATGCCATGCCGTCCAACCGACAACAAGGCAGCCTACAAGAACAAGCTATACACAAGTAGCTTTTCACAGTGCTCAAGACCTATGGCGCTTTTCCCGCCAATATTCCACCTTTAAAGGGTCACAGGTCAACCAGATGCTGTGTCCAACAACTATCCTAGCCTCCAAAGGAGCCCACCTGACACGGACAAGTCGCATGGTTGCAGGCGGTAGACGATAATACGGTCGTGTATGTACGTGCCTGAGAAGGCCCCGCCGCCACAAACCTAATCTGGATCGGCCTCACTTGCCCACCACTCAGCTACTACACACTATAACAACAGACATATCAGACCTGTGTCGATTCATGGCCCATCGAAAATCCGGGTGCCCCAAGGAGGCTAGAATGACACTTGAGATCACATCGTGTCTAGTGTAGTCTGCCGCCGCGGCCCTGCCCGATGCCGACCTTTACCAGCTTGCCGGGCGCCGATCCCTTCTCTTCCCAGCCGCAGGCACACACAGATCTTGCGCTTTTCCTGCCAATGGCAACCTTAGTCCTCTGGGCTGGATTATCAAGGTGAGAGAAACTCTAAAATGTTGCCCCCTCCCCATTCCACAATCTATCCAGCACTCCTTCACGACTCAGAACCTCGCAGTCTAGAAAATTGTGCGCGCGCGCGGGCAGCATCTTCGGATGCGAACAGCTACCTCTCCTTGGGCGATGACGACATAGGGGCAGCGGGCGGGCCCACAGACACGACAACGACACGCGCAGCGCAGCTTGGATGACATCATTGACGGTAGCGAAGGGGGGCCCTCCTGCCCGTCGCGGGTCAACACCCCTGGAAAGCCGAGTTTCGAGGGCTCGAGGCTTGCGAGCTCTCTCTCTCTTAAACGCCAGCTGCTGGTGAGGATAGATCAGGTTCGACAGAGATGGTCCCCACCTGGACCCTGGATTTGCACAAGGGTCCAGGGCGAGACTGTCAGCGCAGCGTATTCAACAGTGCCTCTGTTCGTCATGACTAGGTCATTATGGGCCCTTGATCTGACTCGGAGGGGTCGCTTTGTCAGTTTTGAACTTCAAATAATGTACGGAAAGGGAAGAAGAATTGCAAGTATACGGAGAAGATTGGGGAAAAAAGGAAGACCCAGGCGGGCGTGGGGGTGGGGTGGAAATCTCTTCTTCCCGAGCTGGCTATTGCACGTCTTCTTCCGGTAGGAGCAGTTTCTGACACTGTAGCATCCGCTAGTATACCGAGAGAGTAGAACATTGCTGTGTAGGTATGCCCCTTGCGGCTGACATATGTCGTAGAAGACGGACCCATGCATCGATGTCTCGTACCACACCAGGATACTCAAGGAATGCGGAGATTCGTACAGATTAAAACGGAGGGTGTACAGACCCTGCTGACTAAACTGGGTTACGTAACCTGAATTTTAACGTCATCACACGACCCTATAGCGCCCTCTACAGCTATAATTATTAGCGCCCTATATAACCTCTATTATTACTAAACTTAATATAACTACTCTTTATTAACGCTATATTAAATTAATTAACTTCTTATCAATATTAATTAAATTAATATTAAAAATATTATTTAATTGCTTAGATTTTATTTTTTTAATATTATAATAATAATGTAAGTCCTTAATTACTTTAATTTTAAGATATAATGGTAGATTAATTATTATAATTAAAATATTAATATTATTATAATTAATTATTGCTAATTAGCCCTTTCTAATCTTCTTCTCTTTTTAAAATTTTTTTATAATAGATATAATATTTTTAAGGAGCTTTAGGTTAATTTAAATAAATTAATAAAATTATTTAATTTTTTTATAATTATTAAAAATTTATAATTATTTTATATAATTTTAGAATGTAGCTAAGGTATTTAGCGCCTATTAATTATAATAATAAATAATGCCTTTATAATTAAGAATAATTATAAATAGAAAGTAATTACTTATATAATTAAAGAAATGCTTAGTAAGTAGAAGCTTATAATTTAGGAAGAGAAATATATTTATTATAATTTTTAAGAGGTTTTTAAAGTTTAGTATAGCTAGGCGAAGCTTATAGCAGTATATTATAACTTCCTTACTTGTATTACTTAAGATTTCTCTCTTATAAAGCCTAAAAGATTTAAAGCAGCCCTTTATTAAGAGTATTTAGGGATTTTATTAAGAAAGAATATTATAAAGGATTGGCTTGCTGCCTATTAAAAGTAAAAATAAGGCGTTTATATATTTATTTAAGTAACTTTAAAATAGCTAGAAAAGAAGGATTATTAATATAAATAGGCTGTTAATAATAAGGGTAATATTATAGGTATCTTTTGGTATAGGAAGTAGTAGATGGGTTGGATTTAAGAATAATGCTTCTCTCGTAATATTTTACTTAATTATATATATTTAATTAATAATAAAAAGATACCCTTTTTTTAAAGTATAGCTATTATTTATATAAAGAAGATTTTGTTGTTATTTTAAGGTATTATTAATAATAAGAAGGAGGAGGGCTTTTAGTGGCTTTTTAAGTAAGTTTATAAGCTTTTTAAGCAGTGTAAAATTAACCTTCTTACTCTCTTTATTATTAATTATAATACTACTTTAATAAATACTTTAAAGCATAAATTCCCTTAAATATATTATTAATTTTATATCTTTTATATTAATATAAATATAATTTTAAATATTAAAAAGAAATGGAGGAAATTAGTAGTAAGAATATTAGTAATATTGGTAGTAATGAGAAATGCTATGGAGGTTAATGGGGCTGAAGATCTCAATAAGGATATCGCTTCCCTTAATATGTTAGCGAGAAATGCAATTATGATATCCTTAAGGGTCCTTAATAATATCCTTTATATTTAAATAGCCTTCTTTAACCTCCTTAAGATTATAGAATATATTATAAGTTGCGAGATTTATGAGATAGCTTAGTGATAGCTTTAAAAGATCTTTTTAAATTAAATGGTAATCTTTAATTATCTTAAGATATATTATATTAATAAGGAGGAAAAGATTATTGTTAAATAGGCTGCCTATATTACTTATTAAATATTTAACTTTAGTTTATATATAATTTCCTTTTTAAAGTATATATATTGTTAAGTTAAGCTTTAATTGGGTTATGATATAGGGAATTTATTTTATTTAATAAAGGCTTTTTATGAAGCTATTAAAGAGAGGGCTTGTAATTTTCGTTATAAGGAAGTGTAGTAAAAAATAGTAGCTTTTAAGAAGTTTAATGGCTAAAAATAGCTTAAGATACTTCCTTTATAAATCTTAAGGAATATTTTTAATTTTCTTAAAACTATTTATTATTATATATATTAAATGCTTTAAGGAGAAGCTTATTAAGGGAGCTATATAGCTATTAATTATTATTACCCTTTTTATATTTAATATAGTATTATTTACGCTAATTGCATAGTAGATAACTTAAAGAGAAGCATTCCTCTTAAGAAGAGCGATATTTATAAAGATTATTACCTTAATTATAACCTTTTCCTTAAGAATTCTCTCCTTAATATACTTTTACTTAAAAAGATTATCGTTATAAAGGGTAAATCTTATGATATATTTATATTTAAAGGCAATAAAGATAGTATTTAAGAGGCTTATAGGAAAGCTATAATAAGTAAAAAGATAATATTAACTATTATAAATCTAAGTAGTAAAGTAAGTAATAAGATAAGGGCGATGATGGCTTTTATATAGCGTATTAATTCAGCATTTAAGTGGAATAATAAAATCCTTAAGTTTTTAAATAAAAGGGATATTTAAAATAGCAATACTTAATAGAATATTATTTATTAAGATTAGCAGCTAGTAATAGGGCTTATAAAGTAGTTAACTTGATAGCCCTTAAAGTGAAAGAGGCCCTTAGGTATTATGGCATTTTCTATTATAATTTTATTAGTACCTTTACCCTTAAGGATAAGGTTAATAATAAAAAAATAATATATAGGAGTTATAAAAAGCATTAATTAATTATTATAAGTAATTTTAACTATTAAGGATTTTATTAATGGTGATAATAGCGAGGAGGGCATTTAAGAGGAGATTATGGTTTATATATACTAAATATAAAACGATATATTATATAATTATATTAAATTACTTAATTAAGCGATATAATTAATTAATTTATAACTTTTTATAATAAGGGTAATGGTAATATTATTATTAAAGTTAATCTAACGTTGCCCTATATTAATTTAGTGGCAGGGCGCTAATTGCGCGCTAACTGCAGTATATATCTGTATACCCTCCGTTTTAATCTGTACGAATCTCTGCATTCTACTCAAGTTGGCGCTCGTCGTCTCGCGGGACTGTGACACAGGCTATGCCACTAAGGGTCATACCATAGCAAAACACCCCATAGGACATGAGACATTATACCATAAGAGCTTGCCCTATTGGATATAGATACATGTCTCTTGGAGTGTCGGCCGAAGAACAACCCACAGGAAGTTATCCCATGAGGTTATCCCACAGGAAGTTATCCCATCGGAGGTTATCCCATAGGAGGTTATCCCATAGGAGGTTATCCCACACCAGACTATCCCACGGGAGGTTATCCCACATCAGATTATAACTCGTAGAAGCATATCCCGTAGGATGTCACCTTACGGGGCTCTTATAATGCATCAGGTCATCACACAAAGCAACCCGAGTTCGACTTCGCCATTCTCATCGTCGTGTGCTTAGACCTGGAAGCAAGAGACACACGAGGCACCCGGAACAAGCTCATCTGACTCAATAAGGTCTGTTGCTACTCGATTTCGTATAAAAATGCAAGTGCTCTTGATGTAAAACAACAACCTCTACCGGCGCCCTCGCCCTGTAAGCCCGGCTCATAGATCTCCGCCCTCGGACTTGTCCGCTGGCAGCGGTTCGACGTTCCAGATTCCCTCGGCATACTCGTTGATGCACCGGTCGCTGCTGAAGAAGCCCATACGCGAGACACTGGTAATGCTCTTCGTGAGCCACTCATCCTGGTTCTTGTAGGCCTCGTCGATGACGTGATGCGTCTCGATGTAGCTGTGGAAGTCGTCTGACACAAGGTAGTAGTCGCCGTGGTCGCGCACCGCCGAGATCATGCCCGCGAAGTCGTTGGATTGTCCGAAAGTGCCCTTCTCGATGGCCTCAAACACCTTGGCGAGATCTGGGTCTACAGCATGCGAGCCGTATGTGTGCGAGTGACGCAAGTCCTCGACATCCTCAGCTAGGTTTCCGAAGAGGAAGATGTTGTCCTCGCCGATTTCACGAGTGATCTCAATCTATGAGGGGTGTTAGTAAATGACTTCGAACACAACAGCGTGAGGGAAAAGGGGTCAGCCGCCAATCCAGTGGCAGAGCCGTAGCGCCCAAGTGATTGATTACTTACGTTAGCACCGTCTGTAGCAATTCAAAGTTAGTTACCATGTTAACCAAACAATTCAGGGAAGGAGTGACTGCTGCTTACCGCAGGTTCCAATGATCAGACCGCCGTTCAGGACGAACTTCATGTTGCTGGTACCTGAAGCCTCGGTACCGGCCGTGGAGATGTGCTCGCTGATGTCTGAGGCAGGAACGATGATCTCCGCCTTGCTGACGTTGTAGTCCTCCAGGAAGACGACCTTGAGGAGGTCTCCAATGTCCTCATCCTTATTGACAACAGCGCCGACGTTGTTGACAAGGTGAATAATTTGCTTGGCCTGCGATGTACAAAGTAGTTAGTCGTGGTTACTAACAGATGGAAGTACTCCAAGGAGAAGGGGGGGGGGGTGAAAGTACGTACCATCCAATACCCAGGGGCGGCCTTGCCACCGAAGATTGTCACTCGTGGTTGCACCTTCTTCCTCTCCTCCGGTGTCATAGCCTTCAGCGTCAAGTACCGATGGATCGTTCCGAAGATGTTCAGCTGCTGGCGCTTGTACTCGTGGATACGCTTGACCTGGACATCAAAGAGCGCGGCGGGGTTGACAGTCACACCAGTGCTGGCCTTGATATGCTTTGCAAGCCTGACCTTGTTGGCGTATTTGATCTCCTGCCACTCCTTTCGGAAGTCCTTGTCCTTTACGGAAAGCTCGATCTTGTTGAGCTCCGTCAGGTCCTTCAGGAAGTTGTAGCTGCCGGTCTTGCTGGCAATAAGCTCGGATAGACGTGGGTTAGCTTGGTGCAGCCAGCGCCGGGGGGTAATGCCGTTTGTCACATTGGTAAATTTGTCTGGGCCGTAGATCTCGACGAAATCTTTGAAGATGGTGGTCTTGATGAGGTCAGAGTGCAACTCGGCCACACCGTTCACCTTGTGGGACCCAATAATGGCCAGGTACGCCATGCGCACCATCTTCGGCTGAGATTCTTCAATGATAGATACCCGGCTGAGGAGGTCGCGATCATTGGGGTGAGCACGCTCAACGCTCTGAAGGAAGGCGAGGTTGATGTCGTAAATGATCTGCAAGTGACGTGGTAGGAGATGCTGGAACAGGCCCACGGACCATTTCTCCAGAGCTTCAGGAAGAACCGTGTGGTTTGTATATCCGAAGGTCTGCGTGACGATGTTCCAGGCTTCGTCCCACTCAAGTCCCTCCACATCGACCAGGATCCGCTGTAGCTCCACGATAGCCAGGGTAGGATGGGTATCATTTAGCTGGATAGCAACCTGGTCGGGGAATTCGCTCCAGGCCCGCTTCGACTTCTTGAAACGGCGGACGATATCGTATAGCGAGGCGGCAACCCAGAAGTATTGTTGTTTGAGACGGAGCTCTTTGCCCCGGTCTAGGTTGTCATTGGGGTACAGCACGGCGCTGATGGTCTCGGCACGTTGCTGGTCAGCAACGGAGCTCTCGTACTCGCCAGAGTTGAACTTCTGGAAGTCGAACTCTCCACTGGCAGCCTTGCTCGACCAGAGCCTGAGATTGTTTGTGGACTTGGTGGCGTAGCCTGGGATCGGAACATCGTAGGCTATGGCCGTGACAACGTCTCCGCCCTCCCAGCGCGCAACGGTCTTGCCGGCAGAGTTCTGAGATTTTGTCACCTGCCCGTAGAATTGTATCTGGGGTATAGTTAGTATCATATCAGAGGGAACTATACTAGCAGGGATGATCATCAACATACGTCAACAGTAACATCATGACGGGGGAATTCCCAAGGGTTGAAGTCTGCAGCATTTGGAGTCAGCTGTCAGATCAATGAGGAGGATATTTTGTGCGGTCCTACCCAGCCAGTAATCCGGAACTTCGACTTGGTATCCGTCAATAATCTCCTGCTTGAAGATACCATAGCGGTATCGCAGTCCGTAACCCCAGGCGGGGTAGTCGAGACTGGCTAGACTGTCGAGGAAGCAAGCCGCCAGCCGGCCCAGGCCGCCGTTGCCCAGGGCGGCGTCGTGCTCCTGGCTGATGATGTCCTCGATGCGGAAGCCGAGATCAGCGAGCCCGCTCTTTGCGATGTCCTTCTGGCCGATGTTGAGCATGGCGTTGTCAAGGGCCCGGCCCATGAGGAACTCCAGGCTCAGGTAGTAGACCCGCTTGCTGTCGGCGAAGGTGTGGCGCTGCTGGGTCCTGTTCCACTCGAGGATGAGGCGGTCCCGGAAGGCCAGGCCGGTGGCGGCGTATGCGGCCTGCTCGTCGCAGTTGAAGACGCTGCGCGCCAGGGTGGTCTCGACGTGGCGGACGACCTCGTTCTCGAAGCCATCCTTGTCCTTGAAGCCCTGGGTCTTGTGCTTGGTCCAAGCCTCCCGCTGGGGCTCGGGGATGGAAGCTGCGCAACGAACATCGTTAGCACCTGCACGTCATCTCCTGGAATGGGGCGGTCCGCTTGGAAAACCGGCCCCCCGGCTCCGTGAAGGTTCCACTTTTCCGGTGTAGTATCGGGGCAAGGATTGGCATAACCCCACCTTCGACGGTCTTGATATCCCCGGCACCGAACCCAGTAAAGGTGCGCTTGTGCTTCGGCCTCGAAATACCGGCGGGGCTGACAGAGCCCTGTATGTCGACGATGGGGGCGCTTGTTGAGGGCCGGCGCTCCCTCGTGGGGACCCTCTGGGGCTCGGTGGAAGCCATTGGATAGGAGGCAGGGGTGATCTTGACGGCAATCTCTTGTCAGCACTTATATTTGGCAATTGGTCCAGAAAAAGAAACGCGTGGAAATAGAACAGCACAGGAGTCCGAGGGGGCGGCGTGGGAATTGCTGCTGGCTGTAAGCTCAAAGCACCCCGCAGGAGGCACTAGCGGTGGTCTGCAGCTATGGCGGGGTAGGGTGAAGCTTCAGGAGCTTGGTGTGGGCGGATGAGAGAATGGTGAGACCAGTAGCCCGCCCTCCTGGAGCTTGGACGTCCAACACTGCACATTCGTCGCCCGGAGCTTTCCCCCGGGTCTCTTTTCTGAAGCGCAGGAAATCTGACGAGGGCGAGGCCGGCGGGAGGCACAGAGAGATGCATGTATGCTCGTTGCGGGCACATGCAGGGAAAGTCGGCCCACATACCTGGTTATTCCGCAAGAGCACGGGTGCCAATTGCTGTTGCTAACGATGCCGGCGTGAGGAGGACGGGGGGATTCTCTGCGGGCGCGATCAGGCACTGAGCGATGGGAACAGAGCAATTGAGTCCAACTCAAGCCAGTCCTCGTTCAGGTGAGGTTTGAGAAGGGGGGAACAGAATAGAAGAAAGAAGGGAGTCCAGAAGAGAAGGCCGCACGATCAAGGACGAGCGACTCCGGGGGAGCTTTTATACAGCTATGGGAAGCTCGCTTCTGCACGGCTAGCTTGCTCAAGCACGCCCACATCTTCCCAACGTTGACTGACTGACTGATCATAACCGCGCCGGTGGTACCTTCCCACTCGCCTGCCCACACATCAAGAGCCGCCCACCCCCCCTGCGAAACGGACCAAGAATAGAGGTGGAGGTGCAGGTGCGGGTGCAGGTGCAGGCATGTGCATGGAGCCGGGAAGCGCAGGATTCCTCCTCGCAACTAAGAGCTTGCCCTTGGATCCGGGCCTGTACCTTGGAACAAGGTACGGTAGCCCTCCCACCACGCCATGCAAATGCGGGGTGAGGTGGTGGGTGCTCGGCCACTGCCAACAACGCCGTCACCGCAGCACCCATTGAGTTCACACCGCTGACGGCAGAGTCGCATGTTGCATGTTGCATGTTGCATGGGGGGAAGGGCTCTACTGCGGCTTCCCATATCCAGTTGGCTTCCCGTATCTGCTCGCTCGTGCTGCTCGATGATCCTCGATGGTGCTGGGGTGGGGGGGACTAGAGCTGCAACTCCTTCAGCGTTGTCGTACGAGTCCTAGGCGCAGAGGGTCCCTCCTCTCAACCGCGCCCCTCCCCAAAACGCCCGCCTCTACTGTACGGTACAGCACAGCAATGCCGAGGCTGTTGATAGCATTGCACCACCTGTCAGGCTGTTCGAGAGTCGAGACATGGAAGCAACTCGAAACAGTTTTGACGGTTTCTGTTGCAGGTGAGAGTGGCACTGGCGCTGGTGGCTGTCACGGCGAAAGCTCCCGCGATGATGAGACGTAATTGTACAGGTTGCGTGCTACACGTAGCTGCAGTACCCCACCTTCGCCGGGGGCAACGGCCTGCCGTCTGATACACAGATAATGCACGACGTCTTCGGGCCTCGCTCCATCGTGATCTGTGCTCCTTTGGCTGGGCTGACGGGCTGACGGGGGCGGACGGACTGGCTGTAGCATGCCTGATGTTCGGCCACTGTCTCGGCCGTTGTGAAGTTTAGACTTGTCCAAGCCCACAAGTCCCCACGGGTTGTGTGGGTGGCCGGGGGCGGGTCGCTGTCAGTTCCCCAGTCTGGATCCACTTCCTGGGACCTCGACCTTCCCGACACGCGATCGGTCCCGATGGTGGACGATGGTCGTCCAACGAGACGACCTGTTCGCGCAGGACGGACCAACTGCTCGGTGGAGACACGGCAGCCAAGAATGGGCTGATTTTCTCACCCATCACGAGTGCCGCTCCGCTGCTCGCCAGCTCAGCCGGCCAGCCGACCTGAGGTCCTGCACCCGAGACCTAGATCTTCCAATCGTCTTCTTGAATTAAGCTAATAATCCCACTATTTCGTTGACGTGCTGGGGCTGCTCCGCGTCTTCTTGAATACATGTACAATTCACCTCCTGCCCGTAACCAGGTATCATGAACCAGATTGTTCGTCTCGTTCCCTTCATGACCCGCCCCAACTCCTTGCCAGAATAAAACAACCGTCCTGTCCCTCCTCGTGCTGGAGAGGTAGGATCGTCAGGCCACCGAATACCATCGTGTGCCAACAGTCCTGGGCCGCCGCTTTCCCCATCGTTTTCCACAAAAAAAAGCCACCCGGCCGCGTCCGAGATTTCCAACCAAGAGCAATTACGGCAGTGCCAGAAATTGGCCCCTCCCCCTCCGCAACGCCGGGCCGCGAACACACTGCCGTCCTAAACGCCGAACTGATGCACTGAATGGTAAAGACCGCTCGTCGACATGATGGAAAGCCGCAACCGGAACAAAGAAAAGGTCGAGGTCTCGGTGAGATATTATAGAATACCGGAATCCTTGAGTGCGTTGTTGAGAATGGTCTCTTTCACGGCGGCGAAGACTAATCTGATGTTCGACGTGTCCGTTGCTTGTGTCAAGCTAGGCGGGCACTGTCAGCGCATGGACGATGGACATTGCATTCCAGTTGCGATACTTACTGAGGGTAAAGATTCAGGTGTGCTCGGTTGACTTGATTAAACCTCCACAAGAGGTATTTGGCCGCCTTGTTGACGTCGTTGCCGCCAGAGTAGTCGGGGAAGTAGTTGCCGAGTGGCGATCTGCCCAGCTTCTGCTTAAAGATGTCGACTTTATTGAGGAACAGTATTATGCTTGTTCTCATGAACCATCTCGAGTTGACAACCGAATCGAACAGGAGTAAGCTTTCCATCATACGGTTCTGCTCACATTAGCAGGCGGGACGTCTCGTTGGACCGGTGGCTGCGGCCTACCTGACTACTCTCCTCCAGCAACACTTGATCGTACTCGCTGAGAGCGACACAAAAGATAATTGAAGTAACATTCTCGAAACAGTGGATCCACTTTTTGCGTTCGCTGCGTTGTCCGCCGACGTCAAACATACTACGGCGAGTCAGCTTGGAGGTGATCATATAGGCCTAGACACGATTGGTAAGTAGACTGTCTTACTGAATGCTCAGCTGTCCCATTTGGAACCGAGTTTCGTAAATGCCGGTGGTTTTCGTCCTCGCGCGAAGAACATCCATCTCGTTCGGCAGATAATCTGGTCTGACTATTCGCTGAGCCTGCTCGAAGAAGCTGTAGGCATGGCGATTAGTATCTCCGCCTGGGGCCAACAAAGCTTCGGTGACAGAGGGGAGAGAGGATGTTGCCCCGGGGGCGGGGGAGGTGATAACGCACTATTCGGCCGAGTCCATCAAGTAGAACTCGGTTTGCCGATCCATCAATTGCTCCCTTGCTGGATCGTTCCATATTGCGAACACTGCGTCTCCAACCTTGGAGTCCATGATCGCCTGGGGCCCGGCCTCGACGCTGTATTCTAGGATATAATCGCAATACGCCCTGTTCTCCTCGTTTGCTGGCTCGATGTCGAACTGGCGCATGGCGTTGATGACGGCTTTCGCACATTCTATCAGGTTCTTGAAAACGGTCGGCCTGTAGTTGTAGAGCTCATCGTCCGAGTAGCCCTTTAGGTGGATGATTTTCATTTGCTTCACAATCGTGGATTTGCCGCTCTCACCGGATCCTAGATGAGCCAGGTTAGTCTGATTGTTAATCCAGGTCACGTCGCGACTAGGTTATGGGCCTTTTCCGTACCCAGCAACAGGATCTTGCATTCTCGCCGCAGACGTTTCGAGTCCTCCTCCAAGTCCTTGTCGATCTTCTGACTCCGCTTCTTTTGCTCCGTCTCCTCGCTATTTGCGCTCATGCAGGCACCCATCTTGTGGGGTGTCGGTGCCCTCCCACGGAGCCGCGTTCAGGGTTCACAAGACGGGACGGCTGCGAAGATGGTACAACAAGCCCGCGAACTGGAATCGAGGGGTTTTGGCTGCCAGATAAGCTAGGCGCCCATGAGACTCGGAGCTGGCAAGAAGCACTGGATCGGTGGTGGCCAACTTGATGAGATGCGAGGGCCAGAACGGAGCAGCGCAGAGCAGAGCGGTCCGTTCGCGAGGTCCAGGTGAACGGCGTATCTCGGCGCGACTGGACAGGCCGGGCGAGGAAGCAATTGATGAGCGCCGATGGCTGGCGTGGATGAGCGAGCGAAATTGATGCAATTGCAGGTCGCTTCACAAAACTGGGAACACATGCGCCGAGCCAAGGGCTGGGTTAAAAGGCCAAAGTTGTCGTAGCAGAGTAAGTAAGGTTTGAGGGCTTGGGCTTGCCGTTGCGGGGGGGTGGTGGAAGGGAGCTTGACGTCGGGTTTAGCCGCAGAGGCCGGACTGAGTTTGGCTCTCGTCTGGTTAGTCGCGCCTGCACTGACTGCGGCCTAACGAACCAGCGCTGGGAGTTCGGAATGGGGGCTTCGGGTTGAATGAAAGTTGAGATTATCGGAAATTGAGCGATTAGGATCCGTATGGTGAGCGAGCGAGCGAGAGACAGGTAGACCAACACAGAGAGGTGTGTGTGTGTGAGAGGGAGGGAGAGAGAGAGCTGTACAGCAAAGGGATGGCGAGGCGATTCCCCAGCAGCACAGAACAGAACAGCACCTGCTGAATTATACAGGAACAACAGTTGCGATTACCTGCGGGATGTACAGGTAAACTGGATTGGAGAGGCCACCCGGGTGTCTGGGTCGTGAGAAATTGGTGGACTGCGATGAGGCGTCAGATTCGCGTAGACTTGGCTACCATGTAGCTAGGTAGTGGCGGACTTGTGGCGTGCTGGTAGAGAATGGCGATGCGACGGCATGTCCCTGCGATGGGCGAGGAACAAAGACTGAACGGAACGACAGACCGACGTCAGATGGTCGTGGAGGCAAGAGACGGGACGTAGACGGGCATGAAACCACACGTGATGGTGTTGCAGAGTCGGTTCGGGGCAGGTCGAATCGAGAACGGAAATCCAAGAGCCAAAAACTCAGCCCAAGTCGAAATGGCGAGTCGAGGATCCGTCGGGAAGACTGGCTGACGGCGGCGGCAGTGGTTGAGCGGTGGTGACCTCGGGGAATGGAGGTGTGGGTGAGTGTGAAGTGGTAAGTGCAGATACCAGCCTAGACCACGCAGGCACGGTGCAATCTGGAGGGCAGGCGAGCCAGCACGAGGACGGAAGCCGGGACCTGTAGAGGTGCTGCCGGTGGTGGTGCTTCCCTGCTCGAAGCTGCGGGAACTCTGTGATGAGATGAGGTCCCCTCGGTGATGAAATGACGAAGACCGAGTACGAGTCTCAAACAACAGCAAGATATGGGACCTCGGCGCCAGGAACAAGTACTGGACAGGTACCTCCTGATATCTACCTAGGCAGTTGCGGGTGCAGGTACAGCCATTAACAGACGTGACCAGAAAACGGGCTGGCTTGGCGACAGCGTCTCTTGTCTGCTCCAGACACGTCGCGCAGAGACAGCAACAGGGCAGGCTCGAGCGCGAGGGACGGTGTCAGTGACGGCAACCGGAATCGACAGGACAGGATGAGGAACGGGTGGGTGTGGGAAAGGAAGGCAAAGAAAGGCAAACCGCAGACGGGCGGTTGGTGGTTGTGGTGATAGCAGCCCCGGCAAGGACAAGACGGTAGCCAGGTACCGTACCGAACGGAGTAGTGCCCTGCCCTGCCCTGCCCTGTGCTGCAGCTGCAGGTAGCGGTCAGAAAAGCGGGACGTTCTGGCGAGGTCAGTCTGTTCTGGTCTGCTGGGTCTGCTGGGTCTGCTGCGAGTGCTCGACTGTAGGTGGTCCGCCCTGACCGGCAAATGCAGCGAGCTGGAGCCCCCAGGGCCGACCGCTCAGCCCGGCCGCTGGGTCTTCCCAGGAGCCTAGCGGCGAATCTCAATCCAGGGCCCCAATTTTGTTCTCTGGACCCCAGATGGCGGGGACCCACCTGGCCACAGCTCGCAGCTCGCAGCTCGCAGCTCGGGGTGGGCACGCAGCACACGGCAACCCGTGCACGCTTGCCTACAGTCCACAGTTCTGCAGCAGCTGCAGCAGCACAAAGAAGCAACAAGCACCCGTGCCCAGGGAGGAGCTCTCCGAGGCGACCACGCGCCAGTCAGCATCATTCCATACTGTGAAAGTGCCTACATGCAGTATCACCGGGGCAGGGCCCTCCATTTTACATCACGAACAGGACGCCCGGGCACCCGTGTGGACATTCCAATCCGAGCTCTGGCATCGCACAGGCTGATGAGGCTGACACCAGCGGGCAGCAGTGTCCACTGCCCACACGGCACAGCAGAGCACAATTTCCCGGGATCTGGTCCTTGGCCCTCATCCTGGTTTTGGCTTTTGGCTTTTCAAGGTTGGTTTTGCTTTTGACTTTGACTGCCGTCCACGCTCCAGTCCAGTCGTGTGCAGTGGCAGACTGCGTCCTCTCCGGCTGTGACGACGCCATTGTTATTAATTGCCCGAGCTCTTGTCCTCCGCTCCCACCCAACAAGACGGGGTTCGTCTGAGCATTACCCAATCTATGCGGCATATTCTCTGGCCCTTCGACTGCATATAGTCTACCACAGTATCTACCATCCCTGTGTACTAACAACCCCCCCGTCCCCCCAACCCCCAGCCTGGTCAGCCTCTTCTGTCAGCCTGCCGACCTGTCAGCTGTTCTGTCAGCCACTCTTTGCAGCCACTCGTTCGGTTGACTCGAGACGACACATCTGGATCTGGGACTTCCCAAGGCTGAGTCGGCATCCACACCCAAAAAGGTTTGCCCGTCTCGGCCGAATTGAGGTCTGGCCGCCGACATTGTCACCAGCACACATCCCAGCTCGGGTGCCCGGTCAATATCATGCCGCCAGGGCTAACAGGTGACAGCTCGAGCCGACCTCTCGCCCTGTCATTCATTGCTGGCCTGCCTGGATACCGATCCGGCATGTCCCACCGCGGCCTCCAGCCTATAGATATGGTATGTGTTTAGTACTATACAGCCTTGTTCAGAGCTGAGGGCTGCCATCGGAAATGATATCTTCTGCGCAGCGCCCATGCCGCCAAGGCACATCAAGCCAGCACGCGCCAGAGTCCCGACGTGCAGGCCCATGCGTGCCACAGCGGCCTCATACAAGCTCCGGGTAGCTTCCACGGGATCCTCTTCGCGTTTCGGGCCCGTGGACAACCATATACCTGAGATCCTTGCCCGGGTCAAGCAACAGACTAGGAGTGCAGTACGTACATCTACCAACAGCTGGGAAAGGGCAGCAATAATGAGAAAGGATCGCTCTCCGAGCCACGTGTTTTGTGCCAGACACTGCGCTGGGCCTGGCCCACCCGGTGCTTCATCCCGACAAGGGGGCAGGCATGAAGCACCCTGATGAAGGCGCCCAAGCCCAAGGGGTCACAGGCTGAGAGCTCTCCACCAGTCCAGTCCAATCCAACCTCAGCCGCCCTCCCGAAATAGGCATGTCCCAAACGAGGCTGAAATCGCAGCAATAGGCCCACCCGAAACCCCCGAATGAGATCTGTGGCATGGCATATGTCGTTCCCACACATCACAAACAACATAGTCTAGACTATACGGTTACAGCGCCAGTGCCACACTCCATCACACAGCCTGACAATGAGCAAGCCTGCCAATTTACCGTTGATGGCACTCCTGTGTCAACAACTTGCTAGCTGCCCACATCAACTGGCTGCATGCAGTCAGCCAAAGCACAACACAAAACAAACACCCCTTCCCGCCATTAACCAATGAACCAATGAACCAACCTCTTGCTTCCCTTTACCAGCGGGTATGCTTCGGCATGGTCTAGCCGGTGAGCCTTTTCCGGCCGAACATTCATCTCGTGCTGGCTCTGGCGCTGGGCCATGCTCCCTGGCACGCATAGAAATATATACTTTACGGCTGCGAGTCATGGGAAACCTTACCGCCTGCTAGCCGTCTCACGACTGCATATCAATCACTCAATGGTGGCGATTCCACCCTGGGCGGTCTAGGCTGCGCTGCATCTCGCAGTTGGGGGGAAACGGGATTGGGTGGGCAGTGGGCGGGCCACATTCCTCACCCCCTCCGGCCAACCAGGCACGCCGTTGCATGGGCTTGTTTTTGAGTTTTGCTGCTTTGGTTGCCGTTTGGCCGGCCCCCAATGTGTATGTGTGTGTGTGTGTTTGTGTGTGTTTGTTTCGCTGATCACGACGGTCTTTTAACGGGGAAACTTTGAGAGAACTTGGAAGGAGAGATCTTCCTCGGTGTTACCGGCCCCACGCAGCATTCATCGTCTCCGCTGCGGTCGAGCCCGGGGTTCCTCTCACCGCGCCCTCGGCGTGGGTTCCTCCAAGTTTCCAAGCCCTTCCAGCTCCTGTGGCGATAAACACTTCCGCCCGGGCAGCGCGAGCAGGAAGCGAATACAAAACTAGATTGCCTCCGCACCTGGACCGTCTGTTTGTCATATCAAAAGCACTCTCCTCCAGGCAGCGTTGGTCATGCTTGAACCTTTATACTACATGTATCTGCTGAGATGTTCGTCCCTCTACACCCACCCTTTGCCGACGACGGCTCTCCACGCTTTGTTTGGCCCAATAGAACATGAGATGCTGGACCGAGGGACATGGGCCATGTCAGAAGCCCGCACATGCTTCAACCACAGGACAGGAACGGCCCCCTAGGCTCTTGAAACATTCACGTGGCCACAAATCAGCGGCGATTTTATTCATATTAATTTTTTTTGATTCCGCCCAATTGGGTCATTCTATCCTCGTAGGCCTGCTGCACAACGCAGCAAGCTAGTTGTGTTCGTAAACCCTCCTGCCTCGTCGAACGCCGCCTGAACCCAGCTCGCACATCCAGGCAGGCCTTCTGCCGGTATAAAATCAGCATCGTGTGTATGTCCATGCCGACCCTCTCATGCAGATTGAGCACAGGACAGCCGATGCAAAGACGATCTAAACTCCCTCCCGAGTGACCAAGTCCAGATGACCTCCGGCTCCACGAACGGCGCGCAACGCCTGCAAATGTGGTGAGCCACAAGTCAAAGTTTGAGATGTAATTGTACAAATCAACGCTGTTTCGCAGGGCTGTCTACGCAAGGTAACCAAGCTCGTCATCCTCCAGACGCTCCAGGTATTCCTTGTCCAACAGGATTTCAATGCACTTCTTGATGTCCGCCACCTTTGGAACGAACCGCGTTCGGATCTGGTTGATCGTCTCACTGACCAGCTGCTGATGCTTCATCTTCTTGCGAGCCTTCATAATACGAACGATCGCGGACTATATGACAGGTTAGCTGGGGTCAGACGCCGGACAAGGCTGGCGCATAAGCCTACCTGAAGCAGAAGCTTGCGATCTTCCTCGATGGTCTTGTTCGTCTCGACCTCCTCCTGCTTGGACTCCGACTTGGTTCCGATATTGAGGTTGACACGAATCTTCTTGCTCTTGAAGCCATAGTTCAGGTGGAATGTCTTGCCCTTGGCAGGCTTGCCATCCTCGGGTGACATGGTAAGAATCTTGGCCTTCAAAAGGATCCCAAGGGCGGGATCCAGGCTCTCGGCGTTCATTTGCGTCGCCTCGGCGATTTCCTCGTACGTGTTCTGGTCGTTCTCGTTGAAGAGTAGCAGGACCGCCATCTGGTACAAGGAGACTTGGTAGGTGTAGGGCGTCTTGCTGTTCTTGCAGTAGTTGGCTTTCAGCTCGCCCTTGCACAGTTGCCAGAGCCATGTCAGTTTCCGCCCCTCGTGCTTGTGCTTGTAAAACCTTGTGAACCTCTCAATGTCGGCCGCGATTTCGGCAGGAGGGTTGTACGTTGTGGACGGAGGCGTCAGAGGCCAGAAGCCAGTACCAAGGATGTTGTAGTATGAATCTAGCAACGAAGAATCCTCGAGACCGCTTGTGTGCTCCTTGAAGCCAGCGTTGAGGTCCTTGGAGATCTGCATGTCCTGGAACATTCGCTGCAGCTTGTTGGTGTACTCGAACCCGCATGCTTCCTTAAGTTTGCTTATCATGCTAGTCTCAGCGTCGTCCGAGGACGAGTTGCTGTGGACCAACCGTCGAGCAAGCATCCGCGAGTAGAACTTCTGGAAAACATCCTTGTCCTCGATGTACTTGAAAACGGTCATAATCTGGCCAAGTGTCTCTTCCAACTGCGACTCCTCAACGCCAGTGCCACTCTTGCGAAGCAGGACGTCTGTATACTTGGCGAGCAGCTCAGGGGACTTGTTGGACCCTGACTTGCACATGTCATTGCGGTTGACAAACTCGCGACAGGCATTGTCAAGTGATCTCGTAAACTCCGGCTCATCCCTGAACGCCCGCTTCACCAGTCCTTGATATTGGGCGTGGATCTCCAGAAGAGCGTCCACATAGACCTTTGGCTCGAGCTTGTCGGCATCTTGTGCAACCTTGGTCACGGCAGCCAGACCAGCCCCTCGGACATGGGCTTCAAATTTGGCACGAAGCGGATCCAGACCGTTCTGGATCCTGGCGAGCAGGTCGTACATCCTGGCCATGTCCTCCTCGCGGTCGTTCTCAAGCAGTATCTGGAACTCGTCCCTGAGGAGATTGGCGTGATCCTTGATCAAGGCATCATTGCAAGCCATCTTTAGAGACACTGCTATGTCTGGATGAAGATACAGCTTGACGCGCTCCTCTTCCTCGTCCAGTCGAGCCACGGCCTTCTTCATGTACTCCACGACGCTGTTCTCGGCAAGGAACTGTTTACTCTCCCGCTGATAGAAGGCTCTGGTTGCCTCGAGGAACGGTCGCTCAAAGTGGTATCGGTAGCAGTCCAGAGTCGTCTTGCTGGGGTCAGACGGATCCAAGCCTAGGGCTACGAATGAGTCAACGACTTGTTTGATCTGGTTATGCTCGATGGTCTCGCCGTTTCGTTGCTTCTCGACCAACTTCAGGACCGCGTCCATAACCTTCTCGTCGATCTTCTCGAAGAGAACGCCACGCCACTGCACGAGATGCAGGGTGTATACGTCAAAGATGTTCTTCTTGCCTTCGTCCATCTCCCGCTTGACCCAGTGCCGGTTCAGATATCGGAACAGGTGGTGGACGTATTTTCCAGCGTTAGTAAAGCGCTCCCACTCCTTGATGTAGTATGTAAGTAGCGCCTCGTCTGTGTGCTGCAGAGCTCTGTCCAGCAGGTCCTTGAGATGTTGATCGAGGTAGTCCATCAACTTCTTGTAGAGATCCTCGCCCAGGAGGTGTGCGCCCCTATGATTACCACCGAGGCTGGGCGATGCAGGCGCTGAGTTGGTCATGGGATGAGCCTTCTGCGACGTACAGAAGTTGTGGACGGCAGTGTAGATGCCCATGTACTGTTTTCGTGATTCGGACGCGTCAGTTATGCCACTTCAACAGCCGACAAGGCAGTTAGGCCGGTAGAGAAAAGGGTGGGAGATGCTTACATCGTCCATGGTCATTCCATTCTGAAGATCTGTCATAATCTTGGTGATGCCAGATGCAAGGTAGCTCCACGTATCCTGGATGGAATCGCGGTCGGGGCCCTTGGGCATCCCCGCGGTCGACCGCATTGTGGTCGTGGTAGAGCCACTTGGGGGCATCGTGAAAGGTGGCGATGCTTTGTCAAGACTCTGCTGTCGGGTACGGGCTTTCTGGCAGGATGGGAGGAGAGGCGGGGAAAGATGGTTGGATGGGTGAGATGCGAAGCGTCTCCGACTGATGAAGAATGGTAGTCGAGTCAGAAAGTTGCTGGTCAAAGTAGGGTGTGCAGGATTCTTGTGGAAGAGGCGTGGATGTCACAAGTCGCAGGTTGAGTTGGGAAAGTCGAGTTGGTGACGTGAGGCGAAGTTGGAGGGGGATAGCGGCAGTGAAATGGGAGCGCCCTTGTCTGGTGAGCCTGAAAATGCCCCCTCGAAGCAGACCTCGAAAAAGAAATGAAGAGACGGAAAAGCAGATGCGTAGAAAGAAGATAGACAATGCAAAAACGCTGTCTCGACCTGCAGTGGGGAGGGGTTTGATCGTTGTCGTTGGTGTTGGCCTCGTCGCACGGGGAGGCAGGATGCAGAGGGAAGGGGAGTTTGTTGGTCGGTAGTGGTTTGATGCCTACAATGGGGCAGGGAAGGTGGTGGTGGGTGTGAATCCATTGGCGACCTTGCTCGGCAAGGACAAAATAGCCCACTTACAGCCCCCAAAACTTGTCACCCGCTACCACTGCCCATCAACTTAACCACCTAGTTTCTTTTCATAAAATTTCTGAATAAACTAAAAAATAAGCTGAACTGATAGCTGTGATTAATTATTAACTATTGAAGTTTTATGGAATTTGACTGGGATTTTTGTTATGTGATATTTGACGCAGCTTTTGTAGAGCAGTTTGTGAGTGCCCTCTTTCTTGTCCCGGCCGAGCCTTGATCGAAGGCAGCCAGGGGTCGGGGACCAGGCTTGTCCAGGCAGGCACCTGTACTGCCTGGCAGGTCGGCCAGCCAGCTGAAGGGGCTGCAGTTGGAAGGACTGAACTGCGTTGTTGATGGCAGGCAGGGTCCGTGCTCCAGGCTGGCAGACCCACTCTTGACGAGTTCACTGTTGAAATGCACAATGTGAACCTCAACTCAACTTGACTCAACTCACTCGAGCTTCATTCACGAATGTGATTTATGCCAGTGAATCGAAGCCGCCAGAACCCTCGAGAACAAGATAATGCTCGTGCCAGGACATGGCCATTTCGAGTAGTGTAACACCGATGATGTCTCATCACCAGCCAGCGCAACCAAGCCATTGCTCAGTCACGGGTGCCTGGCTCATAGATTAGAAATTGTATGATTGTCTTGTCTACTGTACACTATGAGACTGGTCTCCTGTCCTCTTCTCCTCCTAGTCTTCGAACCAACCTAAACACATTCACCGAGAAGTTGAGAATCCACCCGAACAGGCCGAGAAGCAGGAACGAAGCCAGAGCCTTCATCTTGACATTCTGATCCCTAGGGCTGTTATTGATATTCAGTGAGTCGAAGGCCAGCGTGGTGCTTGCCGACTTGAATATGATAAAGAACAGATCCATCAAGGTAAGCGACACCTTCTGCATGGGCGATCGCAGCCCTAGTTGCAGGCCTCTGTACTCGTCCCATGTCATGTAACACACATATGGCATGACAATACAATCCACCACAATAGCCACGATCCACTGAGAGCGGAGTGTTGCCCCGGGACCGCCTGCCCTGTCGCTGTACAGCAGCCAGAGGTTGCCCGAGAAGGCGAGCGAGATGGCCGACGTCACCAGGACGAACAGCCTCAGCAGGGCAGGCACCAGCGGGTTGTTAAGAAGCAGGCGCCATACCTGCTCGTGCAGCGCCTGCCTCCTGCTCCTCCGTATCCGCTGCTCTAGGGTGTTGGGCAGGCGCGGGACACGGACGTCGTTGAATCCGGGCATCAACTCCTCGAGCTTCTCCGATTCGACATGCTGCGACCTCTCGCCGGGGATTCGGCCGTACCTCGAGGCCTGCACAAACCCCGTCCACGGCGATGTCGAGTCCGCATAGCGCATCATATGATTCGGGATGATCACCGGCTCGGCATTTCGAAGATGGTCCCACTTCTTTCCCCGTTGGGTCTGCCTTCTCCTCTTGATCGCCAGGTGCTTCTTCTTCAGGGGCATGGACGGTTCGGAGGGTTCGGCGGCGTCCCATGCCACGAAGCCGTCCCTGGAAACCCTTCGTTGTGGTGGTAGTGCCGGCGCATTGCTGTGGTCGGCTTGTGCGGTCTGCGGTGGTCTGCTTGGTACGGTCTGTTTTGGTTCCGGGGCAGGAGGGCCATTTTCCTCATAGGATGCGATCCATGCTGCGCTGAGTTAGCCAAGGGTGGAGACAGACCTGAGGCGATGTGTTTCTGGGAAGGCTTACGAGGTAGACTTCGAAATCTGCCACAATTGGCTTCGACAGCAGTGCTTCCCGTCCCAGGGCGGAAGCTGTCCATCACAACAGGTCCAACGACCAGCCGCGGAAGGGGCGATATGGAGAGACAGGTTGGGTCGGACAAAGGGGCGTCGTTAAGGTCTTATGGCGCTTCCGATCCGCAAGGGGTGAAACACGGAGAAGTGAGGTCTGTGATGTGTTTATAGGACAGTCGACCGAGGATCGACGCTCTCTCTCTCTCTCTCAATTCCTCTCTCTTTCTCTTTTTCCTCTAACTAGGTGTTGGTTGAGTGCACTAGAATCCCTGTGGGCGCGTCAAGTAAAGCCGGGATGATGCGACTTGCATATGCGTTGGGATTGGAAGTGAGGTATCAGGGTATCAACAGGCGTTCGGGAGATCAGGAAGGATGCGCAATAAAGAAATTATGAATTAACACAGCACGAAGGTCGAATGCAAGAAATGCTGCAAATGCGATCACACAGGTTCTTTCTGGTCCAGCAAACGGGCGCGGGCCGTAAATGAGTCGTCGCTTGAATGGCCGCGACCTTGGTGGTGCTCACTGGCACCGACAAAAATAGGCGCGGCCCTAAATGAGATGATGACGGGGCGGTTGGTCAAATCCAGCGGACCGCGGCACAGGCCTGCCAACTCATCGTTTAGGTGGCCAGCGCTGCAGACGAGGCTGACTGCTTTGCTCGGTTGATTGAGCGAATGAAAGAAAGAATGCACGCAAGGAAGAAGGAAGGGAGGGAAGGGAAGGGAAGGGAAGAGACGACGGCCGGAGAACACAAGCAAGCGAGTGGAATTGGCGTGCAGGAGAAGGACCTGGCGCCGCGAAATGAGGGAGGCTAGTTGGGTCGGCAGCGGTATCAAGCGAGAATAGTGGACAGGGCAATCCTCATCCAACACTCGAGAGACCCACATGCGCGAGAGAAGCACCCCGCGATTGCTGCCGTGCTGCAGCCGTGGTAGTGCGCTACCTATAGACCCGAGTCCTGCGCCGACAGACCCACTGCTACGGAGTGGTCGCAGCTCGAGGTTCCCCTAGCCTGCAGGGACACGGGCCACCCAAAGCCACCATCTAACCTCGTGCGTCATTGCTTTGGCCAGGATTGGGGAGGGAGGGAGCTTGAATGAAAAAATTACAATGACAGGCCCAGCCAGGTCCAGATAACCTAGGCAGGTAGACACCAGCATCCAGGCTTGTGTCGTGACGACAGCTTCTCGCAGGCCTCCCTCCCTCCCTCGCCGCCCTCCGATTTTCCAACCCGCTTTTGACACGCGTGTCTCCCACAACCATGCTCTTGATCTAAGATGGGACCCTTTCTACTTGCACCCAGGCTGGTAACTTGAATGACGGATTGGCTCTCTCAACCATCTTCGAGCCTCAGGAAGTCTTTTCTCGCCAGTCAGTGCCGTGCTCCGTCAGCTATAGCGCGATCCGCCGCCAAAGATGCGTATCTTCCTCCTCCCGATATCGACGCGTCGAACGCTCCTGTACGCGCACCGCCTCAATGCTGCGACCGCCTCGCAGCAAGCGAAACAGTCATTACTGGAAAGGATACAGTCCAAGGCTGCCAAGACGTGGGCGGGCTGGGAGCAGAAGGAGTCAGGATGGCAAAAGACCGTCGTCGGCTATGGGAATGAGGCACTGAAGAGAATACCCTACGAGGAGTGGGCCTTGAAGTCCGTGCCGCCTCTGTCGACAAAGCGCAAGGACGACGAACTGCGGGGCGACGACAAAGTAGAGGTCATTTACCCCAGGAAACTGGTATCGGCCGACAAAGTTACCGAGGTCCTGCATGCTCTGGGCACGGAACGTGAAGCTCTGCACCGGCGAAGGCTCATCTGGTGTCTTGTTGGAATGCCGATAAGTGCTCCATTCGCATTGGTTCCAATGTTCGTGCTATTGCCTGTACTATCGTGTAAAGTCTTTGCTAACGAGGGCGGGATAGAATCCCGAATATCCCCTTCTTCTATCTCGTGTACCGTGCCTGGTCGCATTGGCGCGCTCTCGCCGGCGGGAAACACATCCAGTTCTTACTCCAGAACAAACTCCTGATTCATACCCCGTCTCCAAAACTCGACGAGGTCTACTCAGAGCAAGAGCCACCGCTGCCATCAACTCCTGAAACCACGACCACACCAGGGGAACCCAAGAACAAAAACCCAACGCTACCCAAGAACGCCCAGCCGGAAGGTGGTGAAACGATGCTGCTGTCCCAGGCCAATGGGAAGATAATGACGCAGGCTTTGGACCTGCCTCAGCTCGAGATCGAGCTCGAGCGAGCGATATGGCAGGTGGAGACCGCCATCGAGAAGCAGAATGCTGAACGCAGCGCCTCGAAGAAGGATGATCCAAAGTCGCAATGATGTGAGGTGGCCAACGATATTATGTTATAGTACGAATCGGAAATGGTGTTATGATAGCATGCGACACGCGCAGGGCAGAGCTGGCTGGCACCGTGCGTTTGGAGCTGGGACCTTCGGGTCGAATCCCACTCAAGTCCTCATCTCAGGCGATGATCTCCACACACAAATTCAAATCCGCTTCTCGATTCCCCTTGTCCCCCGACTGACAATGTCAGATCTGACGCGCAAGGTAGTGACCTCTTAGTGAATCGAGCCCGACGATGGTGAGGAACGTTGAGCAGACGCTCAGGAGACTCAAGATCAGGACGATTTGCAGCCGGTGCCGGGCGGATGAGTCCTGCTGGAGCATGGAGAAGTCACTGGCCGCCTGCCTCTCCACGTCAGAAAGCCAGCCGTGCCGAACGTCGCCGACCTTGACCACCCGGAACATGGTTCCGGTCTCTGTGTGCGTCTCCGGGGGTGTCTCCACCGTGGTGATGGCCAAGCTCGACCCCTTTGCCGATGAATCGCAGATCTTGGTACAGATCACCGTGCTAACGTCCTTGGGGGGTGGTGAGCAGGCTGTCGAGCGCTCATATGCAATGGCAGCCTTGCGACGCAGAAGTCGCTCCGTGGGGGTCTCGGTTGTCTTCCTCCTGACCGGCCTGAGTCTTGTAGAACGGCGGTTTTGTCTCCTGAGCTCCTTGTCACTGCAGTAGGTTGGGTTCAACGGTGACGAGGCGCTCGGGGCGTACTGTTGTGCGGCTGCTGCGATCAGGGCGGGGATGATGTTGTCTTTAGCACACATCTCTGGGTATCCCGTCCTGTCGACGTCGTTTTGTGAAGAGGTTTGAGACATGTTGTATTGGCTCGTCTCCAGCATTGCAGAGTTGATTGCGAGAATCATGAGGAGTGTCAGGAAGAATGGACGAAGAGGCGGGGCTCAGTGAAGAGGTCGAGGGGGCGGAGGAAGGGAGGAGCAATGCAGTATGAGACAAGTCACGATACAATGTCGCACTTGTGTCTACTTGTGGAATCTACTCG
This sequence comes from Diaporthe sp. P3_1W, assembly GCA_037177825.1. NCBI lineage: Eukaryota > Fungi > Ascomycota > Sordariomycetes > Diaporthales > Diaporthaceae > Diaporthe > Diaporthe sp. P3_1W. The sequence continues at coordinate 6,097,774 of JBAFXB010000002.1, forward strand.
GGCGGGATGGCAGGAATGTGGAATCCACAAGGCCAAAAGGGAATGAGCCCATGCCCGTTTTGTTTTGTTTTTATCACCACCCTTGACCCGAAATCTTGGGGATGGCCGGGGCCTGCTCCTTCGCGACAATATGTACAAGGTTTCGCGAAAGGGCAGAAGAGAGTGCCGCATGCCAAGTTCACCACGTAGTCGCCCCGATACAATCGTGTGCGGTCCACAGAATGTCTCAGTTAAGGGGAAGGTGGCTTCTGCCACTCCCTGTCAAGGTGCTCATCACGTCTAACCTAATTTCGACTCGACGGGCCAGATTAATCTATTCAGATGACGGGCCGCCTGTTCAATCTCGGGGGTGAACTCCCCTGGCCGGGGTTGTACACGCACTGGCCAGCTCTGGCCAGCACTCGGTCCCTTCAATATGGGCCACGCTCCAACGCTGCCCCGTCGCCCTGTTCTATACATGTATTTGTGCTGACAGGCTGACCACCTGCACGCAAACGCCGCCAGGAGAAATTGTGTGCACGCTGCACAGTAGAAGCCGTGCATCGTTCCTGAATTGCCGTGGATAAGTGGGACGTATCCCCTCCCCGAACGCATACCTCCGACGCTAGACCTGGCTGACGGCTGTAGAGGGCAACCGTTGCTTCCGGCGGAGCTTCACACCGCTCACCGAGCTCCAGTGAGCCCCGATAAGTGGGTGTTGCATCATGTTGACAAGCCACTGGCCCCAGAGGCGGACCCGAGCCGCCTGAGGAGTAACGGTGCTGGTTACCCTCGTGCCATCAGACGCTGTTCTGGCTGGATGTTAAATGCTACCTATCCTGGCCCACGCCTGAGACGGAGGGTGTCAAAAGGCAGGCGGACCTTGGGCTCCTGAGCCGATGGGACGGGGAGATACAGCTCTTCGCGGGTTGAGCAAGATAGCGTCGCCCACCTCCAGGAGGGGACATGTCACACTCCCAATGGAAATGCCTCAGTCTCGTGCACTGAAGCGAGTCAAACCAACAGGCTCAAATCGAGGGTGTGATCGTCGACAGACCCTCAGCCGGGACAGGGCCAAGACGGTCTCCTATTGATCGAGCGGACACACACGGTCCGGACGGCCGACAAGGCCGACCCAAGGCCGACCCAAGGCCGACCCAAGGCCCCGAAACGAGAGTACAAACAAATCTTCCCCCAGTTCGGCGAGACCGGAAGGGCTTGTCCATCTATCTAGATAGGGCTGCCAGCGTCGCAGGCGGTGGTGGTTGGCATCCACAGCGACTCCGCCTGATCGTAAGCGGGAATCGGCCCACCGTGGTGTAATGATACTGTAGGTTTGTCCCTCACCGCAGCGCTGGTCGACCAGCCAGCCCGCCCGCGGGGATATCTGCTGTTGGTGGACCAAAAGGAGAGCAACTTTTCGTCCCGGCTGCGGAAGTGCGACCACGCAGGTAGGCCCTTACGGAGCAATTCAGGCACGGCGTTCTCGGTGCTCTGCCACCGGACTACGGCGTCCATTGGTGGCCTTTTGATATCGTTGCAACATAGCTCGACCACGATCTGATTGAAATACGCCATAGCTATTGTTAGGCGTCACGTTGAAATAAAGAATCTCTCCTAAGGTCGGGTATCCAATGCCCCTTAGTCCATTCCATGTCACACGTCCATGCAGATGATTCTTGCTCCATTCACTTCACGGGGAAACAGAGATCCATGGCATCAGTCATTCTTGACTCTAACGCTTTCTTGATGTGGATTGCAGTAAACTTTTCTTTTCCATTGCCGTGATCTAAGTGGAGGCTGTAAAAAATGAGATACTCCTACAACTCCACGAACCACTGTCATGTCAGTGTACCATCTGACTCCTGCCTCGAACACAGAATTTACTAGAATAAAGGCCTCGGGGAAGGACACCTCAAAATTACGGTCTACCCGCCCCATCCTGCAAAATCAACGCCAAGAAACTATCAAGCTGTGGGTATGCCTAAGTCATGAGACGCTGGGATAGCAGTGATCGCACGCAGTCCCGACCTTGGTATGAGTGCTATGGCGACTTGCTGAGTGGCGCGCATCAGTGGAGCGAATAAGTCGTGATTTGAGATGCAGATCTCGTTCTGCACTCGACGTCCCTCATCGCGCGTAACAACTACCAGCAAATCAAATCTGACTGTTTATGACGCGCCCTGCAAAGCCTCTGCAGGGTCCTCTGTGGATGCAGGCACTTCTGTGGCCGTCTCCATCGGCACCTCCATGGGAGCGTCCATGGGGGCCTCCATGGGAGCCTCCATGGGAGCCTCGTGGGGCACCTCGCCCGATCCCTCGGCGACACCCTCGGTGACAGCTTCGGTCGCAACTTCGGCCGCAGACTCGGTAGCAGCCTCGGGGGCGGGCTCTGGTGCAGACTCTGGTGCAGACTCTGGTGCAATCTCTTGCGCAACGTCTGTAGGAAGCTCCGTCGGTATCTCAGCCGTGGCATCCGCGGGCGCCTCTGCCAGGAGGTCCTCTTTCAACGCGGCCTCTGCATCAGATGTCTCCGTCATGCGCATCTTCTTTGCACGGCCATTGTCGTGGAACTCGAGTGACTCCTTTGCCTCCTTCAGCTCCAGCTCCATCTCGTCCAGTCGTCGTTTCATGCTGTTCTCTCGTCGGTGGCTTTCGTCAAGTTGAGAGCGGAGTTGAGCTTCGGATGATGCGAGCGCTTCGAGCTGAGCACGCAGCTGAGCCTCGGTCTGCGCGGCATCGTGACCTCCGTCGAGTCCATTGCCAGCAGCTGGGCCGGCGCCGGTGCCGTAGGTCTCGTAGTGCTGAAGGCGACGCTGGATCAAGTCGTTGATGACTTCCAGCTCGTCGATGCGAGTCTTCAGGCCCGAGTTCAGGGCGAGAAGTTCCTCGGGCGTTTGTGGCACGCCCTCGCCGTTCATAGGAGAGGGTACGCGACCGTTGCCTGGACCTGGGACGCCAAAGCCAGACAATGGCTGCTGCAGGTGGTGCTCATCGAGGCCGTGGTACAGCATGTGTCCGGCGTACATGTTGGGGGTCGCGGTCCGCGATATGGGAGAGTTGGTGTCGTCGATGTGGCCATTGCCAGCCTTTTGAGAGGTTCGTCGCACGCCGAGGGCAGCGGCAGCAGCGTTCTGGGCCTGGAGATCAGCGACGTTGGCATCAGAGGCGACAGCCTGGTTCTGTTGGGAGGGAAGGAATGGAACATTAGCCTCGTCGGACTCGAGGGGCGTTCTGTTAGGGCAGGCAGAAGAATGGGCCGCGTACCTTCTTCTTCATGTCCATGCCCGGGCGCATGGTCTTGACGCGGTTGCGGCTCTTGATAACGTCCGTCTTGAGGGAAATGGGCCTGGGGCGGCCGTGCAGCTTGAGGAACAAGCCGCAGGCGTTGCAGAGGACCGCGCCGGACTCATCGCGACGCCACAGAGGGGTGGTTGAGGTCTGACAATTCTGGCAGATGGGCTGCGATGTTTGTTGGTCATTGTTAGCCGCCATGGAGGCCATCATGGTTGGGAGGACTGCAGCAGCGCGCTGCTTGAGACAAAGTCGCTGCGAGATGGGACGGAATGGTATCGTAGCGTATCGGGACTATCGTGAGATACAGGTAGGGAAAAGGGAATGGGCTTGTTGATAAGATCTCGGGTGCCAGAGATAAGAGACTTTTGAGGACGGGAGAAGTTTTGGGGGGGAAGAGCCAGAACCCGCCCACAGGCCAACAACCCAGTTTTTTTCTCCCACTAGCGGGCGATCCCACCCGAGCCATAGCCATGCTCACATGTTCCAGCCAATCAAAGGTTGCGCTTATTATCAGCACCGGCAGTCTACACCCTGCACCTCTTTTTTTGGTGAATTTTTTTCTTGATCGGTTCATCTCCCTCTGATTGTTTTGCGTGACGCGTGGCGCGAGGATGCAACGCTTCACTTGGTAGCACACGAGTGCAATAGGGTGCGGTGCAGATGACAGTGGTGCAAAGATGAATAAATGTAAAATGCGACTTACGAGATTCCCACCTGGGCCAGCGCTCGTCGCAGCCGGCGCTGTTGCAGGTGTTGAGTACATCGTGGACGGCGTACTTGTCATTGCTCTGTGCATTGAGGAGACCTGTTAGCTCGGGGCTGACTTGGATGCTGATGGAAGATTGGCAGACAGAACACTGTGCGCTTCGGCCGAGTGCGGGTCTGAAGGGAGCGAAGACCGGGCTTAGATCGAGATGGTGGCACATGCGCGCGTGTGTAGAGCGAGGCGCGTTCACGTCCTGTCCCATCCCGTGTCTGAGCTGTTCCCCGGGCAAGGCTGAATGCCTGGCACCAGTCCGCCCCGTCCAAGATGTACTTCTTATAGCCACACATGTTCGCATTCAGGGAATCCACCTACCTCATCTGTGGTGGGCTTGACGTCGAAGTTGCGGCGGCGGCTGCAGCGGCCGCCGCCGCAATGGACGAGATGCCTGGGAGCTGTTGATGGGAGTGAGAGGCCGTGGTCGAGGTCGAGCTCGGTCGCGATATCGGTTCGAGGGTCGCAGGCGGTGGCAGGCCGCCTTGGCCTTCTTCCATCTTGACCCGAGGGGAAAAGTTCAAGGGCGGCAGCCCAATATATAGGTGGTTGTGATCGGGCGGAGGTGTTAGACAAGGATGAGGCACAGGTAGAGGGAGAAGCAGCGGGGAGCGAGTGGAAGCCAGCTTGGCGACGGGCAGGGAGGTCGCGGGAGAGAGGTTTGCTCGTCGGGTTCGGGATCAGCGCCGGAGCCGGAGCCGGAGCACTGCTTTCGTGTCTTGAAGACGACTGGCGCCAACCTGTCGAGTTGTTGGGCAGTTGAATGTCGTATGCAGGAAGGGTCGCAAATATGCCCGAGGCGAGACGGCTCGGTGCTGACCAGGGAAACCCGCGTCTGGGACACGCGCGACGGACGGTAGAAAGAGAAGCGAGGAGCGAGCGACTCGAAGATGGAGGGGCAACGGAACAGACAGATAGCCACCAATAATACTTCAAAACATTACAAACTCGATGGACTAATGTAGTTGACTTGCAGGTAGAGAAACGCTTCAGAGACAGAATATAGACACAGACAAGAGAGATTGAGAGATAGAGAAGGCATTGCCAAAGCTCAAATAGCAGTAGACGAGGAAGAATATCCATCCAGGCGTGTCAGCCACCGACCGAGCGGGCAAATTATTTCACAATCGGCAAGAGGCAGAACCCCCCGGACCCTGGCCAGAGCAGACCGAGCCCCTGATTTCTGCGTACTACTAGTACTTGGGCAATGTCGTGTTGGCCGGATTCTGGCTCGAGCTCGAGCTCCAAGCTCACCCTTGCCCTCACGCACTGTACTGTGTGTCTTTAGGAGAGCGAGCCTGGTGCTACTTGTGCGGTGCGAGCAGACCAGACAGGTACGGAGTGGCCGTTTCATTGGGCCATCCCTTGAAGGCGAACCCAGCAAACAGAGTTGTGGCGGCGGGCAGGACTGATAGACTGATACGGTACGAGACTTTGCCACGGACTGAGACTAGTTGCACAAGACACAGCCTCTGCCTTCTCAAATTATCAAATTTGGGGGACGGAACTCAGTGTCTCGTTCTTGCACACTCCTGCTGGAGATACCGGCCCCCATGGAAGGCTGGCCGTAGGAAAGGGAGTGATCAGCCAAGCGTTTGCTCCATGGAGATTTCTATATCGGGAAGCAGTGGAGGTGAGAGCTTAATTTGGATCTTTCGCAAATCAAGAGCCACGCACCGTAGTACCCAGGTGTAGAGTACATACAATGACAAGCGCATGCAGGCACAATCTACGAGATGCCTTGCCATGACTCCAGAAGCCTGTTGGGAAGAGCGTACGCCCAACCCTGCGCCTTGACAGATACCATATTCCTTGGTGAGCATGCCCCGGGCACGTGTCCTTCCTACTGTACACTGTACGGAATCGAGAACCCATGCATGCTGGATGAACTTCACAGCCCGTCGTTCCTGGAGCTTTTTGGACGGGACGGGAAGCTTGCCGAGTGGTGGCTCACGAGGTCGACATGGGGCCAAGCGGGAGGTACCTAAGTACCTAAGTATCTACGTACTAGTCTAGTCTGACAAGGAGCCCGCCGCTTGGGAGCTTTTGCCTGCCGACCTGGAGCCGAAAAAAAAGAGAGCGCCCAAACAATTTTGGCGATCAACTCCAGCTTCAGTTGTCTGCCCGTCCGTTACAAGTTTGCATCACACCCAACCTTACACCCTTCCCGCTGGGAATTTCAGCCAAAATGTCTACAAAGCACGAGAAAGACAAACCGTATGCAATGTTTCCCGTTCTTCGAAAGTATGAGGCTCCAAGTTGCTGACCACGACTCTCTAGGTGGGACACGGAGGACATTAACAAGTGGGAGATCCCCGCCTTCAAACGCGAGGACAATGCCGGAGGGACATTCGCAGAGGAGTCGACTTTCACAGTTCTTTTTCCAAAGTATCGTGAGGTCTATTTGAAGGAAGCAGTCAGTACCATCGCCCTCGAAGCTAATCCCGTAGCCTCCGTCTGTGAACAGAGACTGACCAGAGACTGACCAGTGGCCACTCGTCACCCGAGCGCTCGAGAAACATGGCATAGCCTGCACTTTGGATTTGGTGGAGGGAATGATGACTGTCAAGACGACTCGAAAGACTTTTGATCCCGCCGCCATATTGAATGCGCGAGACCTCATCAAGCTGCTCGCGCGAAGCGTGCCCGCCCCTCAGGCGATCAAGATCCTCGAAGATGGCGTGGCATGCGACATCATAAAGATCCGAAACCTGGTCGGCAACAAGGAGAAGTTTGCAAAGAGGCGGCAGCGCATTCTGGGGCCCGGTGGTTCCACCTTGAAAGCGCTGGAGCTGCTCACATCGACATACGTCCTGGTTCATGGCAACACCGTCAGTGTGATGGGCCCGTTCAAGTCGCTGAAAGAAGTCCGCAGAGTCGTCGAGGACTGCATGCACAACATCCACCCGATTTATCTCATCAAGGAGCTCATGGTCAAGAGGGAACTGGCCAAGGACCCAGCGCTGGCGAATGAGAACTGGGACCGGTTCCTGCCAAACTTCAGGAAAAACCTGAGCAAGAGGAGAGTGCCGCACAATGTTACCGACAAGAGCAAGAAGTCGTACACGGCGTTTCCTCCTGCGCCCGAGAAGAGCAAGCTGGATCTCGAGATCGAAGATGGCACATACTTCATGGGCAAGCAGGCAAAGGAGCGAGCCGCTAAGGCTGAACGGGAAGAGACGGCAAGACAGAGGAAAGAGGAGAAGAAGCGGGAGCGGGAGCAAGAGTTTGTTCCACCAGAGGAGCCGGGTTCGAAACCAAAGAAGAGGAAGAAGAACAAGGAAGCGTCGGCTTGAAGCTTCAGACCTCACTTCTCAGTCGGTGCCTCGACCACCCACACGATACCCGGTCAAAATCGCAGACCAAATGTAATTTGATGGCTTCACAAGCGACCTTTACCAAAAGACTGCTCGACGGGACAGCAGTGTATGTGAGGTGTTTATGAAAGGCTATCTGAAAGATGCGCGGCTGCCAGACCTTACAATTTCGAACTCGAAGCGGAACCCGAAGAGATGTCGATGACCAACTTGCCAAACTGCTTGCCGTCCTTCATGTCGGCGAAGAGCTCGTCGATGCCGTCCAAATTCTTCAGGCCTTTCGCCACCCGGCTGATGACTGGTTTCAGGAGCGGCCGTTCCCTGACGAAGGCCACCATGTCCCTGAACTCCGCCCTTGACCCCATGGTGCTGCCTCGCAACTCGACGTTCTTCAAGACGGCTTGCATACCCCACGGCATGGTCGGCGCGGTGGTCATGCCGTACAGAGAAATGATGCCTCCCGGCTTGAGCAGCTTGGTCGCCCTCGCGACGATGTCTCCCCCAGCCCCGTCGATTACGGCGTCTAGGAAAGGCCTCTCCTTTGGCAGGGCTTTTTGCAGCTGCTTGTCCCAGTCCTTGTCCCGGTACGACACGCCGCCCTTGGCGCCCAGCTTCACAGCTTTCTCGATTTTGGCCTTGTCACCGCTCGTAACCCACGCATTACAACCAAGGGCGACGGCAAACTGCAGCACTTGTAGAGCAACACCGCCACCAATCCTGTTCACCTCGTCAGTGAATCGTCACATCCTCTGGTGTGCTATAATATGTCTCATGAGTAACTCGAGCCGTGCCAGAGCCTATACTGTTGAGTCTGCTTTGACATCACAGGCATGGCTCGGAAGTGCGCCATTTCAAGCAAAGAGACTCATGACACAGCTGAGCGAACCCGGGACACGCTGTAGCATTTGGAAATGGTGAGATGGGGAAGCATGGCAAATACGCACCCTGTGATGAGAATGTTGCGGCCACGGCTCGCGTTTTCCCCGGTCTTGGTTACGAGAGCCCTCCAGCCCGTCAGGCCCACGAGCGGCAGCGCTGCCCCCTCAATGGCTGACAGGTGCTCCGGCGCGACCTCGACGTCTTCCTCGCTGCAGACTATGTACTCCTGTGCGGTTCCCGCGTCATACATTGCAGTTCCGCCAATGACGCTTACTATTGCGTTAGATTGCAAGTTTTTTTAAGGTGACCAAGGGGGTGCTGAAGAGGAATAGACTAGAGTAGAAAGGATGAGAGAATAGAACCGCATACCTATACTTCTTGATGTCTTCAGGCCCGTCCGGGTGTGCGTCCCAGCCTCGGGCTGGGAAGAGAAGAACATCCTTGTCCTGAAGGTTGCGAACACATTGCGGCCCGGATTGGATCACCGTCCCGTGGCCGTCTGCGAGGAGAGGGTGGTCGAAAGAGATGCCCGGGTAAAGTTGCTGGCGGACAAAAAGGTCGCGGTGGTTTAGGGCCGCGGCATTGAGGCGAATGAGGACTTCCTTTGGGCCAGGAGAGGGCTTGGGCACTTGTTTGAGTTGGAGGCTGTGGGGGTAGTGAGCATTTTCGCGAAGCCTTTGACTGGTTGTTATTTCACACAAGAGCTTACGGGTAGTAAACCTTCCCTGGCTTCCCGTCTATCTTCTTGACTGTTAATGCGACAGGCATTTTTGGCTGCGTGGTTGGATTCTCGCAATATTTTCTCCCGATCTTGTTGCCGGATGTAGGAATTGCGCAAGTTGCTTTGCGACCAGACAAAAGATAAAACCAAGTGAGATAGTCTAGATGTACCAAGCCACTGAAATGGAATGACGTCTATGCAAGGAGAGTGATGTTCATATCCAAGTACCGGAGCTACAGAAGCATGAGCCACTCACTCCCCGCATTTCGGTGCCGATGAGCCTCGGCTTATGTGCCGCCGGAGCGGCCGGGAATGCTGGGAGAGAACCGGGGGCCGGATGACAGGAAGAAGCAATGGCACAGAGCCTAGCGGATCCTTCGATCACGGTTTCTATACACTGCATACGCCTGCACTGGATGCATGGTTCTAAATTCTGTTCCTGAAGATAAAAAGCCCGAAGTCCGGATGATCACGTCGACAGCCTCGACACAGCGATGGCAGCCGCAAAGGTAGCAAACATTGACACGAAACTCGCGACGGACGTCAACCCCATGCCGCTGATCCCATGTCCCGATGAACACCCGCCGCCCAGCCTGGCGCCGACGGCCATCAGGAAGCCGCCCAAGAACGCCTTCCACGGGGCTATGTACATCGTCAATGCGCCCGGCGCCACCGCGAGGTCAGGCCTCTCCCGTACCAGCAGCAACGCGCCGGCCATCATGGACGCAGAGAAGACCAACGTTCCGGTGGCAGGCCGCGGGCCCTTCCCGCCCTCGAGCAGGTATAAGACCCAGTCACCAACGTGTTCGTAGCAGGTCGACACGCCGACCAGCGAGCCCCTCGCCAGGAGCGAGACCAGCTGCGCGGCGCCGATGACCAGCCCGCCCGCAATGGGCTGCAGCGCCGATTGCGCCGAGGGGGCCTTGCCGGCGACCGTGACCACGATTGCGCCCAGGAGGACCTCGTAGAACACAAAGGTGGCGACGCGCCCCGTGCCCAAGAGCTGGGCCAGCGACTTGGGGCCAGAGCTCCCGGTCTGGCTCTTCCCCCTGGCGGCCTGCCTCCGCTGCTGGGCGGCCACCCACGGCCGCAGCACCGCGGACCAGAATATGCCGCCGATGATGGCCCCCGCGAGGGTTATTTTCCCCGAGGGTACCCCCATTGCGACCTGTGGGAAGACCATACCGGGGCACGATGCCGCGAGGGACATGCCGGCGCCGAGGAAGGCGCCCCCGATGAGGTTGCCGTCGAGGGGGAAACCCAGGATGCCAGCGGGCGAGTAGGAGCGTGGTGGAGGGACTTTGAAGCCCAGATTGTGGAGGATGTGGACGGCGAGGCTGGACGGAATGTCAGCCTTTCATCCATCCATTCATCCAATGCCATGTGCTGTTGGTGATCATGAGGGAGGACGGAAACCAAGGGAACACTCACGCGCTGCAACCTGTGGCCGTGAGGAAGGTCTGCACCATATTCCACTTCTGCAGCGTGAACTGCGATGCGATCAGGTATGGCGAGTACATGCCCGAGGCGACGAGGGCACCCCCAAAGGCCAGTCCGGTGGCGATTACCTCCAACATTTCTTTGTGTTGTATGTGTGTGTAGTTGCTGTGTGTAGCCGTTGAGTGGACAGACTGACTTGAGGAGCTCTTAGAGAAGCTGGCTGAAGTTGTTTCGAGACCAGAACCTCTGAAGCCACAGAAACTCGACGGTGTCGAGGCTAATAAGTATCCCGTCCAAGCATGGTCGCCGGTCCACAGACGGTTGCGGCAACCTCGAGCCAGCTATTCTTTGACCCGGCAGCCGCGGCGCAAGGCGGAAGGCCGGCGGGTGGAGCTTTTCTCACTACAACCTTTGTGGTTACAACAACGAAACGACAGGAGCGATCCTAGGTAGTAGCCCGCCCCTTTCCTAGGTGAACACCTCACGAAACCAAATGCCGGTACACACCTACTTGGGTACGCAGGGCGTAGAGCTCTCATTCGGGATTATTAGAAATCATAAGAGCCGAGGGAGACTGACCGTGACAGGCAACCCACGCCCAACCAGCGACCCACCACAAAGACTAAAATGCCACAGCCAGCCCCGTGCGGTTCGCCGACCCGGGGACGTTTGGGGTCCAAGCAGGTCCGCCTCCCGCTGGTCCCGCTGGTCCCGCTGTCCCCGTTCGGCGACCTCGACGAAAGTCAAATCGTCCCAGACAAGGGAACCAGCCATCCATCGCCATCGCCAGTCAGTCAGTCAGTCAGTCAGTCAGTCACGAGGTTGCTGCAACGCCTCCCCCCTCCCCGCCCCTCTTCCTCGCCGTGACCTCGATCTCCACCCTCATCTCCTCCTTCATCAGCCCCGCGACAATCATCGTAGCAGCGGGCCTGACCTCGCCCAGCCAGCGCCGCAGCACCGGCCACGTCGCCGGGAAGTCGCCCCGCTCCGGCAGGATGTAGCGCACCCGCACCACGTCCGCGACGCCCGCCCCGGCCTCGGCCAGCGCGGCCGCGATGTTGACCATGCACTGCTCCGCCTGCTCCGCCACGTCGGGCGAGATGGCCCCCGTCTTGTAGTCGTACCTGGTGTGGGTGTGGCGCTCACTTGTCAGGGCCCCATGATGCATTTTGAGTGGTTTTTTGGCTGGCTGGTGGCGGTGTTCTTGGGACCAAAAGGTAGGAGGGAGGGAGGGGTGACTCATCAGCCGGCTGGCAGCTCAGCTGGGCTCACTCACCCTGTGCATCCCGACACGAACACAAAGTCGCCGTCGACAACGGCCCTGGAGTAACCAATCTCGGCCTCGAAGGCGCTGCCTGAGCTGATGAGCTGCCGGGAGGCGGGCGGGGGAGACATTGCGGAGGTCTCGATGGGGTGCTGGGACGAGAATCTCGAGGTTGACTTGACTTTGACAAGGGTGACTCTAATTAGACTCCTGCCGCTTGTTGACGTGCATGTATAGATCACCACGTGGCTCTGTGGCACCTCAGAATCCTGGGCGTTGGAGATCCTGCGACTTACTGAGACCAGGGTCAATTTGCATACAAGAGACAGGGTGACAGGGTGCCTAGGTAAGTCTACTCATGGCCGGCATTTATAGTTAGATTCACAATAGTCTCGAGATAGTCTGCTCCAGCCCTAGGCTTTGCATGCAAGTATCCACTCTTCCAGCATCAAGTGGCACCGTAATCATCCCCTTCACCATACAAATACAGGGTTAAGACACTGCTTGCAAGATGTTACAATAGCTTATTGGTCTGACACCATGCAGCTAACAACTGCGTATTGCTCTGCTCCATCAGTCAGAGTCATCACCCGCGCCTTTGAGCGCACACACACGCCAAACTCACACGCAGGAGCAGGTCGATATGTTTCATTATTAGACCAAGTCTTATTTCTGTTATACCTGCTTATAATCAACACCCCCAAAAGGCTACCTCTGCAGGATGCCTGCTGTCTGGGCGGATGTCCACCTCCTCAATAGTAGCCACCTATATAGGCATGCCTGGCTTTTCTCTTTTGAATATCCTATCCATACTTTGAGCGTCCCAAGCCGTGCCTCTAAACTCCAGGCCAAGCCCTGAAACACAAACAAGCAGCAACTCCTAGCAGTCGTTCGTTCCCCGTCACCATCTCGCCCCCTCTTCTCGCACATGTCCTTGGAATTTTTATTAAAAAAATCACAAAGCACAGCTCTATCACCCCAACATGGAATGCGTCCGGATGGCCTTTGGACCGAGTTCACTGGGGTAGACAATTAGCAAAGTGTCATAGTAGGGTAGCATGTATCCCCGAGCAAGCTCGCAAAGGGGTGGGAACTTACTTAAAATCCACACGGTGCAGGCTCATGGACCTCTGTGCCTCCAGCCCCTGCGCATCCAGGTTGTGCACGCAGAACACCAGGCGGGCTGCCACCAGCGAGCCAAGGAACATGGCCTCCTCGAAACCGTGTTTTGTCCATTCGGCCAGGTACGTCGGCATTGCCGCCAGTTTGATCGACGTCGGCGTCTGGCTGTGAAAGTGATGTGACATGTGTGGCGCTGACACGTCGCCCGACGCAGATCCCGGCGCGCCACCGGGGGTGGACACGCCAGGGTGCGGCGTCTGCTGCAGCGACGCTGCCGTCGTGGCTGCCTGCAGCAGCGGGTTGACGCCCGAAGAGGCACCCGTGGGCATTGTGTGCGGCGGGCCTGTGAAGCTGCCCGTTGGCGTCTGCGACCCCGTCCCGGCGGGCGTCGCCACGTTGGAGGGCAGCTCCGACGTGAACATTGTCGCGCTACTAGGCGAGATCAGGTGTCGCAGTGTCAGGGTCTGCAGGATGTTGTCTTTCAGCCCGCGGATGCGGCTGCCGTTGCCCACGAAGACGATGTTGTCCCAGCAGCCGGGCCGCATGTACATGTCGCCAATCTCCTGCACGGCCCGGTAAATCGTCGTTGCGATCCGGTCGATTTCGGCGCGGTCCGCAAATGTGAACCTTTCCAGGCCGATCTCGATGTCCTTCTTGATGCGCTTCGTTTGGGGTTCTGAAGACGCAGCCGGTGCGGCTGTCGATTCCGGGGGCGGCAAGAAGTTGTCTACTTTAAAGGCATCACCACTCGGCTGATCCCCGGCTGGTTTCTCTGCCTCACCTGCCGGTGCTTCCACTTTCGGCTCCTCGCCATTAGCAGGCGGTACGACACTCTCCTTCTCCTGTTCGGCCGCTTTTGCCGGCGGGGGTGCCGGCTCCTCGTGGACAATCTCTTCGTAGTGGAACACATTCTTCACCCTCTTCGAGTTGGGCAATCGCGAGGGTTTGTTTGCATCCACGGCATCCTGGCCTTTGCCTTTCTTACCTGCCTTTGCCCTCTCCTGCTTCTCCTTCTCCTTCTTCGCTAGGAATTCTTTCGTCTGACCACTCGTAACGATGTTTGCAATGTCAAGGACACCGTCCTGATCGGGACCCTTGTCCTCTCCGGTAGCCCCATCCTCAGCATCCGCACCCACGGGCAAGTCGCTCGTTGTGCCCGCCGCCGCTTGAGCAGCAGGTTGGCCCGTGGGTGCCGCTGCAGTCTGCTGGCTGGTGCCACTCGCCGAGGGAAGCTCCATCAACCCAGGCTGATCCGCCGCGTACGGCAGAACCTCACAGATCTGACTCTTCTTCAGCTGTTCGGCCATTTCATAGGAGAAACCCTTGTTCTCGAGCAATTTCTTGAGCTTGAGAGTGAACGCCTCGCCCCCGGAGATGGCCGACTCCTCATCGCTTTCTGGAGTCGTCAAACCCACGTCCTTGTGGCTTACGACCCTGTTGTCATGTATACAGGTCACGTCAACCTTCTGGAAGCCAATGTCGACGACCGTCATGGTCGGCCACCGTAGTCCGTATTGCGTCGCGACGCCGCTGTGAATGAGGCAGAGTGCCGGTGTCTTGGTCTTCTCGAAGACATAGCGCGCGATGGCTTCGCAGTCAGGGCGAGTCCACTGGGGCGACGCCATGAGCGTGATGGGAGTGTTGTGGTAGGTCGTGGTCAGCATGCTGTGGACGTGGTCCAGGAACGCGAGGAAGGCGTCCATATCCACGATACGACCGCCTATGCAGAGAAGAAGGCGTGTGAGTATGTGCGATGTCATTTAATGGGCGAATTGAAGCGCAGCCACAAGACTCACCTCGGATGGGGTACACGGCGCCCTCGCTAGAGTCGGGGTCCTCGACGAATTCGTACTCGTCCTCGGACTTGATCCCATCAGCGGCCCCGGCCTGCGCGACTCCGTTAGATCCAAGGGGGTTGTTCTTCTTCCTCTTGACGGTATGATATGGCCTCCATGCCCCGGTCTGCCCGTCTTTAAACATGCGCGTTGGGAAGCGCTGGGAGGGCGGCGTCAATTCGCTGCAACCGAGCTGGGCCATGGTTGTGGAGGAGCCAGGGCAGATGACGAGAACCTGCTCCTCCTTCCATTTTGTTTGCGAAGACATCGTGGGGTCTCGCGGGTTGAAGGGCGAAGGTGAGAAGCGAGGGGATACCCGCCGTTTGAAGTCCAGTCGAGTCGACGTGCCTGGGCGCTGGTGTGTCGCGACCGCGCCTTGGAACTTGTAAGCTTGCTGGGAATTTTAGCGGGCTAGGAGCTCAGGCGCACGACCCTAACCCTAGACCGGCCGCAGCCCGCGCTCATCAACCATGGTTACTCGGGAATCTTCGTCAGGAATCTATGCATCCATGTGTATTTACCAACGGCCTATGGAGTAGCTCAAGCGTGGGGTGATTAGAAGAAGAGAAAATTGATGCCAACTATTTCTTTTGACAACCAAGTCTATGAAATGAGACGGCGGGACCGCTGGTAGTGAAGGACCTGCTGCGTCGCATCACGCAGGCGATGGAGCACTCGGGACTTGGAAGTATTCAACCAATGCGCAACACCACCCATCGAGTCACTACGGCGTGGAAAGAGAGAGTTTGCAATGGTGGCATCATGTAGATGCTTATCTTAGGTGTGTTAGCTACCAACAGGAGTTCGTATCCATGTAGCAATGCATAAAACATTAGACATAAAAGCTGCCCAGTCACCTGCTCCCAGCCTCCAGCCTCTGGCTGCCGTGCCGTGCCGTGCCGTGCCCAGACCTGTTTTGCCCCTCGAGGGGTTTGGATATCGCGATTCTGTGCCCAAAAACGCCAATGCCATAAAGAGTCATTCCCTGTCCCGAAACAAAATGGAGGGCTTGCCCGCCCTTTAATATGTGGCCTCGAGTTCAACCCCAAAGCTCATCACCTCGTGTCTCGCCGCCTTGGCATCTTTGGTTGTGGCCATCTCGTTCTCTGGCTTAGGCGTGCGAGGCTCCTGCTCGTCTCCGGATGATGTCGGTCCCGAGGTGTGGAGTGTGGATGGCGTCCTGGGCATATCCTCCGTTTCCATGCTCAAATGCTTCTCAATGACAGTAGTGTATGTTGGTGAAGACGCCCTAGACCGCGACTGCTGCTGCTCCTGTGTCTCAACGTCCTGCTCGCATGGGCTTGCCGGTGTCACATTAGACGCCCATTTGGCGGCAGACTCAATTACCCCATCCATGGTCTTGTGCTCCGGCCCCTCTTCGCTCTTGCTCGTCATCGTCGACTGGAACGAATTCCTCAACGGGCTCTTCAATGGGATCTCGCCGAAATCGCTCTTGCTGAAGCGGGATGACCTTGCAGGGCTCCTGGGTGGAATCGCCGGTATAACGCGCTTGGGGATGTTGACAAGCGCCCCTTTGGCGTGGATGATTTGAGTGACCTGCGGTGACGACGGAACCGCTCTGACTGGTTGAGCAGCTGTCGCCAACTCGAAGACGATCGGTTCGTCATCTTCATCGTCGCACTCTGAATCGCACTGGTCGTCATCCTCGAGCTCTGGGTCGGATTCGATGTCTGAGCCTTCCTCGTCCTCGTCGTCTGCATCCTCATCGCGCTCATCGCGCTCATCGACGGAGACCTTGTCCACCTTCTTGGCATGATCATCGGCAGCGGTTTCGGTTTCCTCGGCTACCGATGTTATCTCGTTCGCGGCTTTCTCTTCGGCTACACTGTCCTCTGGGATCGAGTCCGGGCGCTCCCTGGATGAGCTCCTGATGACGGCCTCCTGTGAGTGCTCCATCTCCTCCGGCTCCATGACGACCGGCAGCTTGTCAATCGACGCTCGGTCCACACCCTCGTCTGATGTTGGCGTGGTTCCCCGAGTGTCGACGGTCGTCTGTGTGAAGGCATCCGTCATACGGCTGAGAGTAGTCCTGTTGGACATATAGCTGCCCCTGTTGCTCTGTGTTATGTAGGTGTCTGTGCTCTGGCGGTTGTTGAACTGGCCGAACAAAGGACTGCTCGGGCTCGGGGCATACTCGAATTGGCTGCTGGCAGGCCTGTGTCTCGTCCCAGCTTCTCGAATCTCGAGTCCCGCCATCTCGAGCGCCCTAACACCAAATGGATCTGGATCCTCGTTGTCTGGTACCCCAAATGCGGGCCTTCCCGGGGATAGCAGAGAGAGCGCGGATGGATCCTCGATCACGGCGTCGCCGGGGGCTGGCTGCAACGCCAATTTCTCCAAGAGAGGCGCGTTGAAGTCGACCCTGCCCTCTGCGCATTTGAGAACCTCGTACAAAGTCTTAATTTCCGGCACGTCTTTCTCAGGCACCTGTCCGGCCAGCACATCAAGGACGGAGACATCGCCACCGTAAAATCTCTGATTTTCCGAACCACGTTCAGTAACCGACGACCCATCGATGTTGACAGCCCGGTGTTCGCCCCTCGCCCTGACATAGGTCAGCACTGTGTGCCCTGGATCCTTACCCCGGACCTCGTTCTCGATGCGCCCCTCTGTTATGGTAGGTCCAACGGCTAGCTGTACGTCGGCGCCCAGGGTGGTCTGTGGTCGTGTGAACATCTCCAGGTCAGACATTGAGTTGATAACCAAGACGCAGTCGTAAACATCCACCCCTATCACGAAGCCAAGGGCTGCCGTGTGCAGGAGGAATGCCGAAGGCGGGGACCACCTTCCGTCCGACTTCCTGGCAACCAGAATTCCACTCCCTCCGCTGCCGCTCTTCCACAGGCCAGACCTCATACAAGAGAAGATTGCAAGGCCGACAGCGTTCTGGACTATCCTCGGCGGTATTTTCCTCTTCTTGTGCTGCAAGGATGTGGTGGATGAGCGCCTCTCGAGATTCGTGGGGCTGTCATCGCGAGCGGCGACGCACCCTTCGGCTGTGCTTTCATGTTAGCCAGTGCTCACGGGACAATTCGGGTGCTCAGTCCTGACGTACTGCAGAATGCCTGAAGTATGCGAGCTGCCTTCTCACTCTCGCGGTCCAACGTCGATGGCCAGTAGTCCTCGGGCCCATGGCGACGGGTCAAGGCATTGGCGGTGTCAGGGACAGCGACAGGGGCAAGGACAGGATTGGTGAGCCCAGCGTTCGGCTTTGGCCTGTCTCTCGAAGACCAAAACGCAGATATGCGCTGCATGGTGAAAGCGCAAGCGGGTGTACTGAAGGATTATTGTTCAGGCCATTAAAGAAAAACAAAGAATGACAGGCATTGAGGTTATGAGAGTGCAGGGGCAGACTCTGGCCGTGTTTGGCCCCTGCGCTGGTCGCCCGTGTCCAGGTGAGGCGGGGAAGGAGGTGGGATGCTGTTATGGTGAAGATTGGATGTTGTTGGATGGGTGGGTTGAGGAATGGTGGTCTCGAAGTGGGTGGGTGGCTGGTTACACACACAGCTTCGAGGGCCGCGGGCGGGTACCAGGGTGACGGTAGTGGGCGAGGAAACAGGAGCGAGAAAGGCACGGCCGCGGGTCGGTAGTGGGATCAGGGCGCCTTTTTGGCTCAAAGGCCGGGTGAACGGGTCGAACAAGCACGGTCTGGGGCCAGCCTCGTTATGCTAGTTCTTTGAACGGCAAGCAGCAGCAGGTCGGGCGAGAAAATGGGCGTCTGGGGCCGTTTTGTAGCTGCAGGTGGCCAAAGACGGGTGACGTGTGGTACGGTGTTTGGTACAGGTACGGGATGCAGGTGCAGGCGGGCCAGGCTGTGAGCGAGCAAGCAGGAAAAACAGTACTTGTACAGTAGATAAAAACAGAACCGATCGGCGTTTTCTGCTCGGCAGCTTCGGCAGGCGTGTTGCGTGCGCGGGTGGGTGCGTGGGTGCAAGCCAGCGAGCAAGCGAGCAAGCGAGCGGGTCGGGCTGCGTGTGCTGTTGGTATTATTATTATATTACCGGGAGAGCAGGAAAAGCAGTCCGTCCGGGGTGGGTTCTGCTCTGTCTGGGTTGGGTTTGAATTCTGGATCTGGATCTGCAAGTATGTATGAATGCGCTGTAGTGTGGGAGGGCCAACTGCGCCTGTCTGCTGACGTCGACGGCACGTCGATGACCAAGGACCCCAGATGCACAGAGGCTGCTCGCGGTAGCTGATGGCTGGGCGTGCAGCACGGGTGCAGGTCTGCAGGAGCTAATACGTAGCGAGTAGAGGGGCATATGCAGGCGTGGGTGGCATCCGGTTGTTGGCTAACTCTTGTCAGGTCAGGCTTGCCGACTGGGTGGTTCGTCGTGGTCGTCGACTGGCTCGAGTCCAACGGTACCTGAGCGGTTGATAGAGTGGGGACGCACCCTTTCGACTGCAGGCTCCCGTACTATCGGTGTTGGGTCACAGTCAGCTTTGTGCTGGGCTGATCTGCTGGTGTGGATGCCGGAGGCGGGGGGGAGAAGAGGAGGTGAAGGAGAAGAGAGTCAAGGCAAGACAAGGCAAGGCAAGCAGGGCAGAGAAGATCGCCGTGGTGCCGATACGACTAGTTATGTTATTGTATGGGTACAGCCCGTGGTGACAGGCAGCACGGCACGGCACAGTACAACACAACACAATACAGGAACGGACGTGCGAAAAGGAGAGAGGGGGGAGGGGCGAAATCAAGGCACATCAAGTCGAGTCAAGTTAGATTGCAGAAGAAAAAGTCCAAGCCCCCAGACAAGAATGCAGTGGAGGGGGGGGCCGGACGGGGCAGGGAGGGTCATTTTGAAGGCCATGGAAAATACATTACAAAAAGAAAGCTCTGTCCCGTGCCAATTAGCAGTGGCATTGCAGCCGTCCCGAAGGAGAAATTTGAATTGCTGAAATGGACGTTTGGTGTTCCAGCCCGCCGTGTCCAGGGGCCGGCTCTCGCGTGCGACTTGCTGCCTGCTGCTGCTTCTCTGCTACACGGGTATTCTGCGTCTCATTACGCGGCGGGGGTCGAAATGAGATGAACCTTTTGCGTACAGCCTTGAAACATGCACAACTGCCACTCCACCTCCCATCCACTGCCCATCCACCCCACCCTCAATCTCGCCCGTCGCCCATGGCACCTGGCCCATGGCCTTGGACCCGTGGCCCTTGACCCCAAGGCCCATTCGCCATGAGGCAACCCAGCCCAACCCAGCCCGCATTGCTGCCATCTCCTTCTTTTACGACGGATGCTACCCTTTGCACTACACAGCGCTGCAGTTCTCCTATGCCCTTTTTATTACGACGACTCGGCGAGCTGCCCTTGGACCCCGATGCCGATGTCAAACCCCCCCGACTGCGACGACGCTCGGACTCTTTCTTCATCAGCGCCAGGACTGGGAATGACTCTCTTCAGCACCTGCCGTGGCTTGGACACCAAGGGCGGCGCCTTGCTTCTTCGACCGTTGGGTCTAATGCGTTAGCACTAGCGAGAGGCCGACTGCATCTCTAGCACCGAGACCATCTCGAGTTCGACCAGAGACGACATGTGCCGCTGGTCTGGTCTGCCATCTCATGTTTTTTATTCCGACACAGTTCTGGGACCTGACTCGGGCTAATCGCAACTGCTCACACACGCACACATACACACGTGTTTCGTTTGCACGTTTCCTCTGTCCACACCGACGCCAAGCCTAGGTACTGTGCCGGGCTGTGCTGCCTTGCTATCCTGCCCGCCCTCGGTCGACATTTCCGGCCGTCCCACTGTCCCGCTCAGCGGAGGGGCCGACGACAGGTGTCGCAATCCTCGCGAGCACATATAGACGGGGGGCAGAGATTTGTGACAGCGTCGTAGCCATGGCCAATTCCCGATCCCGAGTCGATCAATCGCATCAAACACTCATCACGCCCGCCCCCAAGCAACATCTGCCAAGACCTCGATCTCTGCCGGTCCGTCCACCCTGGTGTGTCACGAAGCTCGAGCATCGCCATGCGAAAGAGTCGCCGTCTGCCTGGCAGAATTCCTCGGCCCCAATTCGGCACTGCATGCTGTCGTGCCCTCTCCCTCGTTCAGGTAGCCCCCAAACAAGATTCACTCGCAATTGAAGCCTGCTGCAGGGCTGCTAAAAGTGGCCATTGCTGTCGAGTGTGACGCTGTTCTCTCGCCAGAATCACATCTCAGCCTTTTCGGTAACTTCAAGCAGAGCCGCCTCCCGCCTAGAACCTTCCTCAGGAGCGGTTTCACAGGGCGGAATTGACCACACCCACGCACCATGACAACTCTTGGTACATTGCTGACACGGAATCCTGGAGCTTATGCCGCCCATCGAGACTCCTGTCACACTCACGTGGAGATGCAGGCCCACAGGATCGACACAAGCCTCTCAGCACGCCCATTCAAGGACTGGGGGGAGACCCACCGGCGGACATTCTGGCCATACACGTATACAACCTTGAATCGCTGCATCCGCCTCAACTCTAATTTCCTCCCTCTCCCCCTCCCTTGCCCTATCATACAAAGCCCCCAGACGAGGCAAACGCAAATTGGCCTCAGCTCGAAGGTGGCTCGGACTTCGTCACCCAACCTCAGCTTTCCTCATGACGGCCCAGCCCCTCCTTGGCTCGCCATGTCTTGCATGCGCTGCAGACAGAGAGCAGACACGTTTTGACTTTTCGGGACCAACAACCGAGGCTTCCACTTTGGCGTCCGATGCGTCACAGTCGTATCAATTGTTTTACCTGAGCGTTTTCGCTATATTCCAGAACCCATCAGCCGAACCCTCCCAGGCAGTAGTAGTAGATCGATCACCCAGTCCCAAGAAACATGCCGTGCCATCCCAGTGCGATAAAGGCGAAGCAAAACAAACCGCAGACAATCAGATGCTGTTCGCCACATACAGTTCCAATAAGATTCACAAAATATTCAAATCGCTTCATCTCACCAACATATGATGAACCCGTGACATGTTCCGGTCGTGCGTGGTTGCAGCCGCCCCATGCCTAGAGGCTCTTCTTCAGACCACCCAGCGAACCCACGCCGGCCTTGATATCCTGCGCCTGCTTGTTTCCCTTGAGCTCCGCTGCGATGCAAGAGTCAGCAAAGTTGGGTGGTGGTGAGTGCCCCAGAGGCGGAAATTTCACAACAGCGTTGAGGCAAAGGGGCTTCCCGGCGTTCCACACATGGGCTGGAGGAAGAGACAGGAGAGGCAAGCCATGGGACGAGAAGCCCCTTGCGCAACCCCTTCGCGTCCTTTCCGTAAGCCGAGGGAGGATCAGGCAGTCGAAGAGAGGAGGGGAAGACCGCCGGTGTTCAGACCAGGTCGTATGCAACACTTCGGAGGGCGGGGAGGGGCGGGAAGTTCACGGCACATGGACGGCACATGGACGCAGCAACGGGGCGAAAACAGAAAGAGCGGAAACCTTGAAGGCGCCGAGAGTGCCGAAGGGCGGAACGTGCAACAGACCATGCTGCGCAGGGCATAACAAAAGAAGACTTACAGTCGACAAAGTCCTCCCCCCTCTTCAGGCCTTGGGCCTGCATCTCCTTTGCCTCGGCCTCAGCCTTGGCCTTCATCATGAAAACACTGGAGAAGAAGGAAAAACGTCAAGTCAGTGATTATTGTCCTTAACCTCATCCAACAGGGGTAAGAGAGAAACAAATGTAGGCGGGGCAGGCCTTACCCGAATTTCTCAATCAGAGGGTCCATGTAGCCCTGGTCATAGGCAAAGTACGACCCCGCCAGGACGAGGATGACGGTGAGGAGGGAGATGGCGAGCTGGTAGGTTGATTCCATATTGAAGGCGCGTTCGCGGGCGAATGAAATGTAATTAGTTGCCTGAGAGTGAAGTAATTGCTGCGCTGAATTTGGACAGGTAGTGGGGCTGAATTTGTTGAAACAGACAACCTTCCCAATTGACCTTGGAGTGAGTTATCTAACTTATATTCAAATCATTCGCACCACCATGTATCTTGTCCACGGCCGTTTGGGTTGTACAATATCCAAGTTCCTCGTCCAGGAGCTGCGGGTAACCTACGATGACGTCCACCCCGCTCAAGGATGATGCGCGGCTAGCCGTCAGGTTCCAAGTTCCCGGGCACCATGAAGCAGGTTTTTTGGTACCCCATGTGGCGTCGTCAAAACCGCCCTGCTGCGGCTAGCAAGCGGGCGTTTGCTCAAACTACAACGACACGTTGCACTGCTACGTTGGAAAAGTCTTGGGCTTGTCCATACATTGACATAAATTATAGATAGGAGCACGTGGACGCGGCAGGGGATGGTGGGTGATTAAAATGGTTGGCACTGGGCTCAAATTCTATTTGATATCGTCAAATCGTTTCGAAGCTACATGAGTGGTGTAGATCGGTTTGGGGCGCCGTGGGGGCATTTGTCTATATATATGAGAAAGCAGCAGCGGCACCAGCGGCGGCAGCAGAAAGAACTCCTAGTCTTCGTAAACCCAGCCCCCGGAAAAGCAATTCCCAGAACACCAGCACTCGATTGCCGAGCCCAAGTCTAGTCGCAGGTCTATGCAGTGCGTGAGAAAGAGCGTAAAGGTCATGGTAGTAGTTTAACAAGGTCGTCCGTCGCAACAGGCCACATGTGCCGAGCGGTGCTCTACTGCGCGGGGGCCACGACAGCAGGGGACACGGACGCGGAGCCGGGGTATCTCCCTCCCTGGAGCAGGTACCGCTCGAAGTCGAGGCAGTCCCTGGTGGTCCTGCCTGTCGACGACACGGCGCGACCTGGCCGCCAGTCGCCCGGCATATCCTCCCAGTTGTCGTTGGTGACGCCGTGGAAGCTGTAGGCCTCGTTGGAGGACCTCTCGACGCCCACACATTCGAAGTCCCCTTCCAGGTGGATGCGCTCTAGCTTCGGCAGCCGGTTCCGCAGGCCGACAAACAGGCCTCTGAAGGTGCCGCGGCAGAGGTGGATGCCGCCCAAGCCGCCCTCGTGAACCTTGGCGAGACCACGGCCGCCGAGGCGGAGACGTTCGAGCGTGTTGGCGTGCCGCAGGATAAAGCCGCGCAGGTCCTCCTCGTCGCAGGATATGCCCTCCAGCTTGAGGTCGGTGAGCTTCTCGAAGGTGAAGCCCTCAAGCAGCGTGTCGAACCAAATGATGAACTTGTGCTTGGGCATGCCGTAGGTGTGGAAGGCCAGGGTGAGATGGGTGACATTGGTAGCGCAGCGCAGGATGTGGCCCAAGCCCTTGATGGCCTTGAACCTCTGATTCGGCAGCTTGAGCGTGGAGGGGTCAACGGTGATGTTCAGCGTGGACAGCTTGGAGAACGAGGTCGAGACGCAGTCGAACCAGTGCCTCCTCTCATCGGGCAGCCTCAGCGTCTCCAGCGGGAAGCGGTCAATGGTCAGTGAGGTCAGGTTTGTCTCCTTGAGGGCAGATGCGATGAGAGCGAGGTTCTTGGCGGCATGGTCCCGGTCCATCTTCCGGCAGCTGGGCAGCCCCTGGAAGACCTGGTCCAGCACATCAATGTCGAAGGGGCACCTGGTGAAGGTGACATCGAGATCGCGTAGATTTGGCAGGTTCCGGAACGCCTCCAGGACCATGTCCGGGCGGCTGTCAAAGGCCGGGACGGTCATGCGTTGCTGCTTTGCCTCCCAGTAGGCCAGCCAGGCGGCTTGCAGACGCTCGTTGCGCTCCTCGGGGTCCTCGAGGTAGTGCTGGAAGAAGGAGGCGTGGCGAGCATTGTACTCGTCGACATCGGCGAAGTTGATAGTGAGAGACTGGATGGCACTCCTCAAGCGCTGGTGAGTTGCGATGGAGTGCAGCCTGGCGACGTCGTCTCTCCAGCTGACGACATTGATCTTTGACTGCATCAAGTACTCAAGGCCGATCTCCGCAAAGAACGAGGACATAAGGCGGAGGTTCTTGACACTAGGCAGGTCACAAGACTCATAGATGAGGCGCACCAGCTCTACGGGGAGGGACTCCATGATGGAGGAGCAGGTAGCCTGCCTGAGGCGGCTGCAGGTCGCATACGAGGAGGGACGCAAGGGGGAGAGAGTCCGGTGGTGGTGGGATGGGCGAGGCCGAGGGCGACAGGCACTGCAGATGAATACAATATCGGACAGGACAGGACAGCAGACAGGCGGACAGGCAGATTGTAAAATACAAGATGGTGAAGATCGAGCAGAGGGAGGGAGGCGGGCGAGAAAAAGTTGTTGAAGAAGTCCCGAGACTTTGTACCTACATAAGGGGGGAACGGGGATGGGGTGAGATCAACGAGTCGGGACTGGCAATGCAGGCATTTTGCAGGCATTCCACCAGCAGAGGCGTCTGGCGGGACAGGGGTCTGGCAGGTACATGGCCTGGACGGCATGGACGGCCCAGCAGGCGCAGGAACCACCCGGCGGCACGGTCTGTGGGCGAGTGCAGCAGCAGCAAGTAGCGAGCAGCAGAGGCGGCAGTCGCAAGTGACATCTCACCAGGTTCGTTCAGGTCAGGTCAGGTCAGAGCAGGAGGGGGCCCAGGCCACCAGGTCGGGCCGGACGGTGAGAGGGATTTGGCATGGAGCTGGGGATGCGTGCATTGGTTTTTGGGGGGCGCCAGGGACGACACACCACGACGAAAAGCAAGCGAACCAAGACCAACGAGACCGACCGAAAAGTGGACAGCTAGTCTACCTGGGTGGCAGGCGGCCACTGAGAGGGCCAGCAGATGGGCAGAGGGCCGACGGTAGAGCGGTGCTCAGTCACCGAAAGTCTGATGTGAAAACGAAAGTTCAGAAGTCCAAGTCGGCGGTGAAGCTTTAAGACACACATGGGCCGCCATTGGCCCCCAGCCCCCGATGACCCCCGGCCTGTGCGACGGCACCAGCAGCAGCAGTCGAAAGGTTGTTTATTTTGTTTCGCCCTCGTTTTCTTTTCCCTGCTCACCAGCCAGCAGAGCCCGCCAGCACCACCACGCAGTGCCTGCTGCACGCACGATGCTACTGCTGGTCGAATCGACGCGTCCGTACTGTCCTGCAACTCTGCACTATCACACTGCACCACCACGCTAGATGGCCGCTGCTTCTGCTGCTGTGCTTCTGCTGCTGCTGCTGCTGCTGTGCTGCTGGGGAGGCGAGAGGCCAAGGACGAGGGATCAGAAGATGAGATGAGATGAGATACATAGATGCCAGCCTAACGGGGACCACATAGTACCACGCATCGACAGTAAGTCATCTGCGACCAGTCGAGCCCGAAACGAGCCCACTGCGCCCAAGGTGGGTAGTGCAGCAGCATTGGTCTCACGGTCTCCACGGTCTGACTGTCTCACCGTCGAAAAGAAAAGACAAGCACCAAAAAAAAAGTGGCCTTAATTTTTCCCTTTTCCTTCTTTGACGCTGCGTGACGGTTTCTAGATGCCCGGGGATCTGGTTCCGACACTTGCATTGTGGACCGGGACTACGTTTCGACAGCAAAAGGGGAGCCCCCTGCGGGCCCTGCCCACCACGCCCCCATGCCGCGTCCATCCCTGCTCCCGCCTTTTCCATCGCCCGCCTGTTAGCCCGGGCGCCCGTCCAGCCCTGCCAGACCTTAACTCGCCCGCATGGCAAGAGGTACCTGCGTACCCATGTACCCTCGTACCCAGGTACCCAAGTACCGGAGCAAGGCCTCGGCCCTCTTTCCTCCACACAGCTAATGTGTGTTTATTTCTTCTTGTTGCTCTTTTTCCTGTTCATCTCGTCCTGCCTCACCACCGACATCATTATTAATCCACAGTGCTGCAAGGTACAGTGGATACAGGAGGAGAGAGGGCAGGCGAGGGCCCGCCCATTACCGCCAGACCTGTTCTTCTTTCTCCAGCGGTCACGCGAGGAATGGATGTACCGCGGCTGATGGGGCAGACGAGACTAGATATTCGATTGGCTTGAGTAGTCCATGTTGGAAACTCCCTCCATACGTGAGTGTGTACGTATATATGTATCTATGTGCAGTGTGCAGGTTAAATGCTCATCACATTTTCCACAAATATACCCGGGGTTCACCACCACGTCTACGACGCAGCCAGCATCGGTGAGCAGCCTCAGCTGCTGCAGCTGCTGCAGTTGCTCAAGCTCCGAGCTTGCGCTGGAGGTGCAGCTCACAGAAGTGCAGCTGGGGGAGGATATCCCACAAGAGGCAGTAGGGTATCCCAGAGGAGGCTCACCCACGGGAGGTCATCCCACAGGAGGTTCACCCACGGGAGGTTCACCCACGGGAGGTTATCCCACAGGAAGGTTATCCCATGGGAGGCAGGAAGGTATCCCAGAGGAGGTTATCCCAGAGGAGGTTCTCCCAGAGGAGGTTCTCCCACGGGAGGGCTGGAGCTGAAGCCGAAGCTGAAGCGTCATCGCCTTGTCGATGCCCACAAACTCGCCGGCACTCTCTCCCCCGCCAGGGTCTGCCCTTGCGGGAGGGCGTTTCGTGTGGTATCCATCCCCATGTTGAGCGGGCGCTCAACGTGCCACCAGGTGCCTAGCTCCCGGCGGCTTTTGAGAGACCAAGGCAAGAGAGCACGAGGGTGGGTTACTTCCTGAGTCCTGAGTCCTGGGTTTGATCACCGGGTTGACAAGTGACTCGTACCCGAAAGTCTGCTTCCCAGGAAAGACTGAGATGTAAAAAAAAAAAAAAGAGGGCCCCCCAAAAAATTAAGAGAGAGCGAGTGAGGGGGCTCCACTCCCATGCAGCGTCGCACCCACCGCAAACCACGAGGCCCGTGATAGGGCTGGGGGTGTGGAAGGGGTGTGAAGGAGGGTGGGCTGCGCGTGCGGGCTGCCGACAGGCCCAAGTTAGCCTTACCGACTTTTCACTTCTCTCGCCCAGCTCGCCTGGGGTTCGGTCTTCAGCCCGCGGGCTGCATCGCCCGCTCCCTGCTCTTGCTCCCTGCCGGTCTCCTGTTGGCTGGCGGCTGCTTGCCCGCCAGACCTGCCTGTCCTGTCTGGTCTGGTCTGGCCCTGGGCTGCAGGTGGGTTTCGATTGTCAGAAACTGTTTCCAGCATTTTCACGGACGCATTCATCGGCTCCACCCCAACAAAGATGACCGGCCCCGGCTCTGGTCAGCAGACTTGGCGCATCAGCCATCGTCCTTCTCTGCCGCTTCGGACCTCGACCTAGTGAAACCTCGTGTCACCCACGTTGGCGACGAGGGTATAAGAATAGTGGGGATCGCCCTCTCACCACCTCTTCGATTCCATCTCGTACATATCAACCAGCAGTCGGTGAGCACCCGACTTTTGCCAGCCGAGGGCCGGCCCAGACATGGGCAACAATGTGTACACCTGGCAAACCACCGGTGAGCATGCAATCTCGGCTTTTAGTAGGTTTCTATTAGCTACGTATTCGCAAATATCTGTCAGCTATCGCTGCTCGTCTCTTACTTCCAGGACGGACCCATTCCATTTACCGACACCCGAACGCCAAACCCCCAAACCCAGATCCCCTTCCTGAGCCCTTCGCCAAAAATTGCCTGGGCTTTAGAAGTGCTATGCTGCTTACATCGTATGCTGTCGCTCGGTAAACCTCGTATGTAATCGCAGCCTCCGTCCGGCTGCTGTGTGATATCGTATCGTAATTATTGCGTTGGACACTGTGTAATAAACGTGATTGTTCAGTGCCCAAAGAGCGTGCCCACGACCATATCGCACACCTCCGTGACCGTAGGCACCCTTCCGTTGGTCAGGGCCGCCTCGACGCCCCGGCTCGTGCTGGCAATGCCAGTCTCGAGATAGGCCCGCTCGGCACCGCTCAGCTTGCGGTGCTCGACCTCCTTCCACTTCTGTTCGGCCTCCTCCTTGGCCTTCTGCAGGACATCATCCGTGTCCTCCTTCTGCCAGAGGTTGCACTTGTTGCACGAATTGCATGGCCTCCCGTCGCCCTCGGGCCTAAAGTGCTGACAGAAGTGCTGGTAGCCCGCGTCACCGCCTTCCTTGCCGCCAATGTCCTTGCGGCAGACGTAGCACATCTTGTAGCCACACTGGCACGTCATCTTGTTGCACCCGGCCGTCTTGACAAATGAGGCGTTGCACTTGGGACACACACGCTTCACAGCCATGCTCATCGCCTGCTCGACCTGGGTGCGGAGGGCGATGAGGCTGGACTCGTTGCACACGTGGATGTCGATCCACTCCTTTTCGCAGTGGAGGCAGGAGCTGCGCCCGCAGTCCGGCGACTGGCAGGTAAACTTGAGGCCGCGTTGGCGTCGGCTGTGACGCTTGAGCGACGCATTGAACTCCCCGAGCACTCTCTTCCCGCACGGCAGCTCCATCGCTCCCAGCAGCGCAATGAAGAGGTAGACAAGGGCGAGGACCACGAGAATGGGGAACCACGCAATAGCGTTAAGCGTCCTCAGGAGGCCGTTGCTTGGTCCGTCAGCCCCGAAGTGGGGTTGCAGCTCTCTCGACGTGAGGTATACGTCGTCCACCTCCGCGTAGTCGCAGAACGGACACCGTGCCAAGGGAAGCCCAGACGCCAGGAGACTATACTCGGCCAGCCGTTGATCGAACTTGCGCATGATCTCGGCACCTTTCTTCACCTCGAGCATTGCCCTGTGCATCTGGTCAAATGAGATGCAGCTGTCGCACGAGTCCGAGGTGGCGTTCTCGGGCATCGCCGGACATCTGAGGGTGCCGGTCTGCGGCTCGATGGTCTTGGCCCAACTTTGTCCGAAGACGGCCTCGGTGACAGACAGCTGAACGCATCTGCGACATATCATATGACCGTTGGTATTGCACGTGGTGAAGTCCTCGAATGAGCCGGCGGTGAAGCAGCAGCAACACTCGTGGGTCTGGTTCTCCCTCTCTGCCTCGTCCAGGTTCATGGCTGTGGCCATCTCTCGGTCCTTCTCTTCCGTTTTCTCCCTCGCGGAGACCCTGAGGGGCTCGATCAATTCTGCAAACAATTCCCGGTCGAGCTCCGCGTTGCCCGTAGATTTCAGTGAAGGCACGATGGATCCCTGGCCAGATGATTTCCACACAACCAGCTTCCCCGTGTCGGTGGATGAGAGCGTCTTTCTTCTATACAACAAAAGCGAGGACAGAGTAAATCTCCACGACTTCTGGGAGAGGTCGACCAAGGTCTTTCTTGCGGACAGGTAGGAATAGTTGGATTCCGCGAGGACGGCATTGATTGTCGAGCGCGACAGGCCCTTGAACTCGTGCCACGCCAGTTCTTTGGCAGCAGCTATATACTCGGGGCTCTTGAATTTCTCTGACTTGGGCACCAGAGCGGTGCCGCTTGCCTGAGGCTGGAGCTGCCTCCAGCGCCCTTTGACCCATCCCACGCGGTTTTTGAGCAGGGCGTCTGCGACGACTGCCAGCCTGGACTCCTCGGAGAAGCTGGACAGCATCTCGCGGAACACCTCGACCTGAACATCGGGGAAGACCACGGCAAGGGCTTCCAGGCTGCCGTTGAGGTCTCGCAGGTCGGGCGCCTCGTCGTCCTCATGGCAGGCGCCGATTTGAGAGTCGTCGCATATGTATTCGGGGTTTGTGTCACTCTTGGCCGAGGACGAGCTCAGCTTGCGCTTGTTGGCCGGCCGCACGGGGCTGGAGTGCAGCAGGGCGGAGAAGACCATCTTGACCTGTTGTCGTGGCGGCCCACGACGGTCATGCTAGCCTGAGTGTCGGCTGCGGCGCTGGGTGGTGGTGTAATTGGAGGTGGTTTCTTTCCATTTGCGTGCGGTCTGTCGCAATCAGGCTGGATGGCTTAGACGACGTAAGGGACAGCCGTCTGTCGCGTCGTGGGTAGCTGCGGGCAGGTAGGCAGACTCGGGTGCTGGAGGGCGAGAGTTGCGCAGAAACGCCAGAACAATGGTAGGACCCGACACGAAACTGGCTGTCGCGTCTCCGGCCCTTTGTGGTTCAAGTCGGCGCGGCGTTGAATGAAGTATTTGTGTTGGGGGGGCATTGATATAGGTCATAATGCCGACCTACAGAGACATACCCCGGACCAAGTAAATTGGACTCCATAATTCAACTTGACTGCTTGGCACGAGGGGTCCTCGGGTCCCGATAGAATTCGCCCGCGCGGCCAGATTTATCGATAAGCGAGGCGCAGCCACAAGGGGCAGGGGGGCAGGGGCTACGTAAGGCCATTTCCCAGCTCCATCTTACCATCTTACCATCCAACATGCGGTGCCGGCCTAGGTACCTGCCTGTAGGGACCGACAACTGACTGCAGTACGTATTCCCGTAACCCTGCACACACGCCGACCTTCACATGACTATTTATCAGGCCTCGAAAGGCACGAGATCCAGTGTGCAACCTCGCCATTATTCCATGGAGGACTTATACGGGAAATGGGACCACACAGGATCACGCATCCTGCTCGCGACTAACGAGCCATCCATCGGCTGTCAAATGCCTGAACAAGAGCGCACACCAGCGGTTGCTTGACGCTATCGTGCCGCGGAGCGAGTATCTTGTGACCCAACACACGATATTTGCAGCCAACGTGCATCCATCCATCCATCCATCCATCTTGCAGTCTCGCTCTGTACTCCTGAACTGGCAGAATAGGGGTTCTCAATCATAGATACAGTCGTAGATAACGTTTGTGCAATCTCCTTACTCGGCCTATCTACAATAGTCTCGTCACCGCCTCACATAAAAATGGTTAGGCCAGGCAATATGGGACGCGGTAGGATCACTTGATGTCCTTGCGATCCATATTGCAACACCAATCCATTTGAAGATACTAGCTAGATACGACATCAGGGGCTCCAAATTGTACATGAAAAGGAGAAGAAGACGGGAACACCGCGTACACATAGCTCTCAACATTAGCAAACAGCAGGCGCCTGCCATCGTGTCACTTCTAACATATCCATTCTGCCATATCACGTATCAAGGTTCTTCTACAATTTGCCCTTTGCATCCGGCGCAAGCTCGACAGCGGCGCCGCCTATGGCCAGCTTGCCTGTCTCCTTGACCTTGGTCTGGAAGATGACCTTGTTGCCATCCTTCCACATCTCAGTCACCAGCGTCTCACCCGGCAGCACTGTGCCGGCGAAGCGAACCTTGATGTTCTTGTATGGGCCGAATCTGTGCGGTGACAACCGCGTTAGTAATTGACCTACGAGGAGGAAAGTACTGCTATGGTGAGGAACTTACTGCTCGTAAACAGCCTTGCCAGCGATCCCCATGAAGCAGAGGCCGTGCAGGATAGGAACCTTGAACCCGCCCATCTTGGCGAAGGCGGGATCAACATGGAGCGGGCTGTTTGAATTACAGTCAGTATTCTTCGCCTCCGAGTCGCTCCCCAGCATCGAAACACTTACTTGTAGTCGCCGCTCAGCCGGTAGATACACGCCTGCTCCTCAGTCGTCTTGGACTCGACGACGACGTCCGGCGCACGCCCGGGCGGCTTGTTCGCCGCCGTGCTGGCGCCCCTGTCGGCGGGCTTCTTCTGCCCGCCGAAGCCGCCGGATCCCCGGAGGAAGACAGTCATCTCGTTGTAGAACAGCTCCTCCTTGGTCTCGGCGTTGACGGTGGTCACGCCGTGCCTGACGATGGCCGCGTTGCCCTTGTCGACGACCTCGATCAGCTTGGCGTAGCTGAGCAGCCGGCCCGACGTGGGGATCGGGTGCTTCCGGACCTCGAGGTACTGCTCGCCGTGGAGGAGCATCATGGGGCTGAAGTTGGGGACGAGGCTGTCGAGGCTGAATGGCGTCTCGGCGTCGAACGGAGGGATGACTCCGTAGGTCGGGAGCACCTGGAAGTCCTCGGCTCCCTCGAAGACGTAGCGGAGGTCATTCCTCTTCGCACCCACTCCGAGGTTGTAGAGAATCGCATCGCGCTCGGTGAATGTGAACTCGGTAGCTGGGGACTCAGCCTTGAGGGCTGTTTGGATGGCGTCCAGGTACTCATTTCCGCCCGAGGGTGCATCACTCTGGAGATAGCGTCAGAGAATGTCTACCAAGTTGTATTCTTTACACTATGCTATCGAAAAACAGAGTACATCAATGGAACGCAGGTGAACTGGAAGAGGCTCATACCTTAGCACCTCCGCCTGCCTTGTTCCCAGCATTCGCCATGATCTTCTCCAAGCTGGCCTGGGTCTTGTCAGGGTGGTCGGACCGGCCGTCAAAGGTGACAACGTCCTTCCAGTTCTTCAGGACCTCTTCAGGTGTGAGTGGCACGTTTGTGGGGAAGCCGTGCCCTCCAGTCCGCTGCCACCTGGTCGCGCCGACCCATCCACTGCCTACTTCGTACAGGCCTCCAGTTGGGTTCTTGGGGACCTTGTCACTGGACAGAGCGACGACCACCGGGGCGATGTACTCCGGCTTGAAAGCCTGCACCAGCTCTTCAGGCAGGATGGTCTTGGTCATTGCTGTGCCAGCGTTGGGGGCAATGGTGTTGACGTAGATGTTGTACTTGGCACCCTCAAGCGCAAGGGCGCGGGAGAAACCAAGAATCGCGCATTTCTGATCAATGGTCAATTAGTTCCTGCAGATCAACAGCAGCCTAGGGCAGACAGAGACTTACCGCTGCGGAGTAGTTGGCCTGGCCAAAGTTTCCGTAGATACCACTTGTGGAAGTAGTGTTGATGATACGGCCATACTTCTGCTTCAGCATATAGGGCCAAGCGGCCTTGGACACCTTGTAAGTTCCGCGAGCATGCACGTTCATGACAGGGTCCCAGAGGCTGTCGTCCATGTTGTGGAATGACTTGTCACGCAGGATACCTGCGTTGTTGATAACAATGTCGACCCGGCCGAAGGCGTCGATAGCAGCCTTCACGACGGCATCGCCATCCTCAGCCGAGGCCTTGACGCCAACGGCCTTGCCGCCCGACTTCTTGATCTCGTTGACCACGTCGTCTGGGTTGACA
This sequence comes from Diaporthe sp. P3_1W, assembly GCA_037177825.1. Taxonomy (NCBI): domain Eukaryota; kingdom Fungi; phylum Ascomycota; class Sordariomycetes; order Diaporthales; family Diaporthaceae; genus Diaporthe; species Diaporthe sp. P3_1W. The sequence goes on from JBAFXB010000002.1 coordinate 6,131,198, forward strand.
AGGTCGTTGACGACAACGGCAGCCCCGTACTTCGCGAAAGCCAGCGAGTAAGCACGGCCAATTCTGATTTGTTGTCAGCTGCGTACATGGTAAAGTCACAGGAAGTCACACTCACCCAGCGCCACCTCCGGTCACCAACGCAACACGGCCGGAGAAGTCAAGCTTCTCCCCTCCTTGGTTGGGGCCTAGCTTCTGAGACTCTTCCAGCAGGGTTACAAAGTCGTTGGGCCCGGTTGGGTATTGAGGCTTGGAGAAGTCGATTACTGAGTCCCACTTCTTCAGGACAGCCCCCGGTGTGTAGCTGTCGTCGCACTTGAGAAGCTGGCCGCTTGAGCGCTCCCACCTGAGCTTGGCCATGTGGCCACCGCCAACCTCGAAGATGCCGCCAGTCTCAGTCGTGTTGTCCTTGTGGACCAGGACAGCAACCAAGGGCACAACCCACTCGGGTTTCATGAGCTCAAGGATGTCTGGGGGCATGATAGTCTCGGTCATGCGGCTAGCTGCAATCGGGGCAATGACGTTGCACAGGATGTTGTACTTGATGCCCTCCTTGGCCAGAGTCTCGGTAAAACCGACCTGGGCCAGCTTGGCGGCTGCACGGTGTCAGTCAAGAAGGAGCTCACGCCAGTGTTGCGGGCGCTTCTCTTACCAGAGTAATTTGTCTGACCAAAGTTGCCAAACAAGCCAGCAGCCGACGCCGTATTAATGACACGACCGTACTTCTGTTTCCTAAAGTGCGGCCATGCTGCCCTAGCACACTTGTAGGCGCCCTTGACGTGGACCTTGAAGATCAGATCCCAGTCTTCGTCCTTGATATTCTTGAAGCTGACGTCTCGCAGGATACCGGCGTTGTTGATCAGGATATCAATACGACCAAACGCCTTGATCGCGGTGTCGATGATCTTGTCTCCGTTCTCTACAGAGTCGTAGTTTGCGACGGCCTTGCCGCCGGCCTTCTTTATCTCATCGACGACTACATCGGCGGCCTGGAGCGAGCAGAGGTCAGCTATGTGCGCGCGACAACACCAGCTGGGTATGGTTGCGTTGATCTCACTTTTGAGGAGTTGCCTTCGCCCTTGAAAGACCCGCCCAGGTCGTTCACGACGACGCTGGCGCCTCTGGATCCGAAGAAGGTGGCATATGCCTTTCCCAGACCACCTCCAGCGCCTGTGACGACCACGACCTGGCCGTCGTACCTTAATTGGCCTGCCATATTGGATAAGACACTGGTTGCTTGAGCTGTTGGGGAAATCGAAGGTGCAAGGTCCGATCACTGGGGGAGAGAAAGGAGGAGGATGGAGCAGAGAAGGTGGAAAGTCTTAAAAGAGACGGAGACGAAGTGAAGACGTCAAGGAAGCAAGTAACCTTTTGGTAGGCGTGAGAATCGGCAAGCCGTTGCAATGAGCCTCGGCTTTGAACCCCTGTGCACACGGTTCCAGAATGCCAGTCCGATTTACCGAGGGGCCCGTGGGGAAAAGCCGGCCCAAACCGTTCTGGGCGATCGCCCGCCTTCGTCATGTCGCCCTTTTCACATGCTTTGCAAGTCAGTCGCCTGAATGATTACTCTCAGTCCATGCACGCACTGTACATGGTCACTGTACCGTCTCCGGGGTAATGAGGTCACCTGGGGTCACCTGGGGTCGGGGCCGGGGCTGGCATATGCTTCTGACGGGCACAACGTGGACGGACTAGACTATTGCACCTGTACTCCAGCATTTTGACCTGTGAGATCCTCACAATGGTGATGGTTTGGATATGAGAGTGCTACCCGTATGAGGAATGAGGTCCTGCTCTCTTGTCTTATGAGGCCCTGGCCCTGACTTGTGACGGGTGGGCGGCACATAGCTATGCCAATACAATTGAATCATCTTCCGGTGCCGGAAGAGACAAGAAAGGCGAGGCTCTCTCAATCAATACCTTGGGAACCGCTACTAATGTGGAGACCCTTGTTGACTGCCGCTTGCCCTCAATCGTCACCAACGACAAGATAGCCTGTGGTATCTTTTATTAAAAAAAAAAAAAGAGCCCAAGAAACAATCTCTGGCCCACTCGTACGAGGCAAGGAGAAACCACTTGGCACGCTTGTTGAGTGATCATAAGCTTCAACTTCTCCCCTCCCCTCGAATTTACACACCATGGCGAGTACTCCAGATGTGCCACTCCAGTCGCGAATAGTCGACGACAAGTCTCCAAAATGTATCCCATTCAGTATGTGCCAGTCCCCTCTCACTCGAGGTTTATCTTCGTAGAGCCGCAGAAGGCTGACCGTCCAATAGTCCTTGAGCGCCTAAAGGCCCACCAGGCGCAACAGTCCGCCTCCAGCGGCGGCGCGGGCAGGCCCTTCGTGATAGGCCTGAACGGCGTCCAGGGCGTGGGCAAGACGACCCTCGTCAAGGCCCTCGCCGAGACCCTCCAGCAGCGGGAGCGCCTGCAGACCATCGTCGTCAGTATAGACGACTTCTACCTCCGCCACCAGGACCAGCTGGCCCTCGCCTCCGCCCACACGGACAACGCCCTGGTGCAGGTCAGGGGCGAGCCGGGCACCCACGACACGGCCCTCATGCGCGACGTCTTCACCTCGCTCGTCGCCTCCCAGCCCACCCTCATCCCGCAGTACGACAAGTCCGCCTTCAACGGGCTGGGCGACCGCGCACCCCAGTCGACCTGGATCCCCGTGAACCAGCCCGGCCAGCCCCCCGTGCAGGTCGTGCTGCTCGAGGGGTGGTGCGTCGGGTTCAGGAGCGTCGGCCATGACGTCGTCGAGGCCAAGTGGAGGGCCCCGAGCCGCACGCTGCACAGCCACAAGCTCGAGGACCTCTTCTTCGTCAACGACCAGCTCAAGGAGTACGACGTCGTGACCGACCTGTTCGACGCGTTCATCCACATCGACGCCGAGGACACGCAGTATGTCTACGACTGGAGGTTGCAGCAGGAGCGGCAGCTGAGGCAGGAGAAGGGTTCCGGCATGACGGATGAGCAGGTGGTCAAGTTCGTGGACGCCTATTACCCGGCATACGAGCTATTCTCGGACGCGGTTAGGAAAGGGATATTCGCGGATCGCAAGGGCTGTCAGCTGCAGCTGACTGTAGGTAAGGACAGGAGTGTCGTGGACAGCTTGACCATCTAATCTGCGCGGGATTACCTGAAAGAGATCGTGCTCGAGGACAAATCCAGATAGCATCCTATTTCAGAGTTCTGGCCAGTGTCATTGAGCATAGGAGGCGGTGCTGCAGCCTTCAGAGGCTGCGAGAAGAGCACACAATATTCTCAAGTTTTTGAGACCGTATTTGTGGAGGCAAAGGAAAGATGCCGAATCATACGAGCAATCAAAATGGTATCATTGGGTGCTACCAGAACTATTTCCCTCTGGTCTAATCATCTGGTTGATGCCTCTCATCGTGTAGCTAAGCTCCAAGCGACCTGCCATTTCTCCTGGCGTTGTCCAGGCTTTGCTGTATTATGCCATGCCCATACACGTCTTCGCTAATCATGCTCGACAACGGCCCAATAAAACTCCGTTACAGCCTGATACTCTTGCGCCACTGCAAAGCAAAAACGCGTGGTGTCTGAGAGAGCTCTGCCCTGCTCCCTAGTCGCCGGACTGACTGCCCTTCAACATCGCACTGCTGTCATGCTTCAGCTTAGACAGCTTGCGATCTATGTTCTCCTTCTTACGCCGCACTTCCTCCTCACGCTCCGAGATCTGTGTCTCGTACTGCTCTACGATCTTGCGTTTAGCCTGCCGCGCCTCCCTCATCCTCGTGACAATGTTGCTGAATCGTTCCAGAAACCAGTCGCCGCTCTCATCCCACTCGCGCACGGACATCTGGGTGAAGAGTTGAGCCTGGGTATCCTCATCCTTACTCCTGTAGAACTCGAGGCGGTCATCAAGGTTGTCGGCCGGAGGTTTGGCTGGTGACATTATTACCTGTCTTGTGGGATCATGATCGAAGGGCTCGTTCTGTAATTCCGCGAAGTTCATTTTGCGCAAAGCTTCCTCGTCGTAATCGATGTTGCGGACTCGTTTCTTGGGAGGGGAAAGCTTTGGGCCAAGGAGTGCCTGGCGGATAGGGCTTCCTAGTAAGGCCTCGTCTTGTATTTTGACAGTTTTCTGAGGTTTCTGTGCCACCGCAGGCTTCGCAGGGTTGAGAACCATTGTCGCATCATCAGGAACAACGCGTTGCCGAGCTGCCTTTGGGGTGTGCTCTTGTTCCTGATCCGGAAATTCATCTCCTTGGGAATGGAAGTCGCTATCATCCGTGTCCCAGTCCAGAGCCGGGTTCCCGACATTCTGAAAGTCCGTGGAGCGCTGAGCACCCTGGGCAAGCTCTTTGGCAGGCTGAAAATACGCATTAGGTTTGAGAGCCGCGCTGCTGTACTTTTCGGGAGAAATGCGCCGGGACGTTTCCTTGGGGAGAGGTGGTTGTTCAAAACGACGAGTCTTCTTGGTCTCCGTCCCGGAAATGGGAAATTGTGATCGCAAGAATCCAGGGTCTCTCTGTGGCCGAGGACTCGCCTCGTCTGACGTGCTGCCAAAGGGGTGCTGCCGGAATCTGGGAGCGTCTGTTCTGGGGTTGTCCGGTGCATGAGTTATCATACTGGAGTTGAATACCTTCCCTTGGAGCGAAGGGACCACCAATTGACCATTCTGGTACTCAAAAACCGGGGCACTCTCAGCACTCCGGTGGGCGTGCCGACCTCGTCGTGGAGGTTGACGGTTGTCGATGATGTCAGAGCGGGAATCATCAGCATATTCGCCATGGCGATTGGAGTACTGTGCTGAGGCTGGCCGGGCAGGTTCGCTCTCGGAAAACAAGGAGTTGATGTTGGACTGTTCATCCCATTGCTCTCGCAGCCCGCCTTTCTCGTGCGGCCCCTCCGACACTGATTCCCAACCGCGAGTTGCCCCTGGGCCATCGTCTCTTTGCCGCTCGATCAACGCATCGGCACGTGGTGGCCCAAGAGAAAGCTGTGCATGGAGCCCTAATGGCTTGGAAACCTGCGTTGAGAAGTTGACGGCCTCGGTGGCCGCTTGATGATCTAGGAGGGGAATCATGGGCGAGGGGGCACGAGCCGCTGTCTGGGTGAGTGCCTGGAGTGGCGGACTACCAGGCGCATGAGGGTTGATGACCGGGGAGCCCTCATGTTTCTGGATGAAACTCTGCATCTTCCTCTTCGCCGTGGGCACCATCATCGTGGCGGAGAGGCGAGGACGTCGGAAGGAATGCTAGAGAATGGAGGTGAGATGCTGAGAGCGTTTGGTCAAGAATGTTCCAAGGCCGTGGTGGCGAGTAGTTAAGAGCGGTGGGGAAAGGAGTCTAAACTCCCAAGAGTTGAAGCCTCTTGTCTGCCGTCAAACAGTGGTCGTGGAGAAAGTGGATTTCGTATGGTCCATAGATGGGAGAAATGAAGGTGTCGCCCAGCTCAACACAAATTTGCAATGCAGCGCATTGTACACTGAGCTTTGATGAGGCTCGACTGCTCGAGTCCTCGTCCAGCGCTCGAGGATGACCCGGACAGAACCTTGGACGAATTGGCTTGTTTGCCAGGCATCAATCGAGGTTGGACTGTGTGATTATCAAGGAAAGCACGTCGTGGACGCGCCGCATCATGCCTCCCCAAAAAGCCAGGGACCACCATCAGCTGGCTAGCTCCAATGTGGTGGATCCCTGCAGTTGCAGGTGCATGGGCCAGGCACAAACAAAACTGCCCATGTCCCACCCCTAGCGAGGGATTACAAGTACCCAGGTAGACTACACCTGTGTTTAAAAAACATCTACAGATTACTCCCTCTATATAGAGCGCCCTCAATATTACCACCTAACACTACCTGCCTAGCTCATCAGCCAATCATGACACAAGTGCCTGCTGCATGCAGGCACAGGAAAAGGCCGCCAGCAGCCACAGCCGTAACCTCACTTGGCCAAAATTGCTCCAAGACCGGTTACTGTCCATCTGCCACTTTATATCCTTTTAAAGTTTCAGCCCCACCAACGCCTCAACTATCTTGCTGTTGACTTCGAAATCGAGGTATACACATCACCAAAAGGCCCTTCAGGCATCTGATGGCTCAGGGTGGCTACGCATTCGAGGCCGTATTTGCATCACCGCCCCCGGACGAAGACGAGCCCAAATCCAGTTTTGATGCAAGCCCATCTGTCGTCGAGCGTTTGATGGATGAGCTCTACATTTAACAGTGCAGAGACGCTTCCGGAAAGGATATCCTCAGATGGTTCGGCGTCTTCCATGTTCGAGGCTATCAGAAATTATACAGTAGAATTCTGAACAATGCGGGAGGATGAGCAGTGTGAGAAGAGAGGTTGTTTGTCTGCCTCGGTGTGTAGTGCAGGTGGCTGACTAAGCCGTTGCACCCACCTCTCCAAGTTTTGATTTAATATAGTCATTCAAGATATATATGTGTACAACACATTGTGATGTTGATACTTGAGTGGTTATTTTCCAGTATTTACTGGTAGACCAGGCTGGAAGTGTTTGCAGCAGGTTTGCTTGTATCAGTTGTTAGATTGTAGGAAATATCTGGACTAAAGGGCCTAGACCAACCCCAGCTTAAATGGGACCGATCTCGGCAGCCGCCGCATTATCAATCAACGGGCTGGATTGAGTTGAAATTCGCCGCTGGAGGAAATACCCAAGTCCCTGGGTAGTCCAAACGTCCCGCAGTGTCCTTAGCAGCCCTCGTTCCAGATATCGTCATCGTACTCAAACCACCATGGCGCCCTCCCTAGAAGAGCCAGAGGCCGTCCAGGACGTCCTCAAGAATCATGCCAAAACAAAGCCGTCATTAGTCGCCCCCGAGCCAGAACACTGCCCCGGCCCCGAGTCCGACACAGCAGGCACCGCAGACTCGTGCGCAGGTTGCCCCAACCAGAAGATATGTGCCTCGGCGCCCAAGGGGCCTGACCCAGACATATCCCTGATATCACAACGCCTGGCCGGGGTGAAGCATCGGGTGCTGGTCCTGAGCGGCAAAGGAGGGGTTGGCAGTGCGTCCCGTCCCGTCCAGTGGATTTTGTACCCTCTGCCCGCTGGCATTTGGCTGACTTGAGGCGTTCCCAGAATCGACATTCACAAGTTTACTCGCGCACGCGTTCGCCCTGAACCCCGACAGCACCATCGGCATCATGGACACGGATATCTGCGGGCCCTCCATACCCAAGATGATGGGCGCCGAGAACGAGACAATACACATCAGCAACTCGGGCTGGTCGCCCGTGTGGGTCATGGACAATCTCGGGGTTATGAGCATACAGTTCATGCTGCCAAACAAGGATGATGCAATAATATGGCGTGGGCCGAAGAAGAACGGCCTGATCAAGCAGTTCCTGAAGGATGTCGACTGGGGCGAGCTGGACCTGTTGCTGGTCGACACGCCACCCGGCACGAGCGACGAGCACCTGAGCGTGAACTCCTACCTGAAAGAGAGCGGCATCGACGGCGCGATCATCGTTACGACCCCAAACGAGGTGTCACTGCTGGACGTACGGAAGGAGATCGACTTTTGCCAGAAGGCAGGCATCAAAATTCTGGGCCTGGTCGACAACATGGCAGGCTTCGTCTGCCCCAAATGCACAAAGGAGAGTCAGGTTTTCGAGGCGACGTCGGGCGGCGGCAAGGCACTGTCAGAAGAGATCGGCATTACATATCTCGGCGCCGTGCCCCTGGACCCTCGCATTGGCATGGCTGGTGACTACGGAGAGAGCTACTTCGACTCATTTCCCGACAGCCCGGCCTGCAAGGCGATCAAGAAGGTGGTGAGAGGGGTGGCCTCCCAGATAGCACTAGACTCCGAGAGCCTCTTCCCTGAGGAGTAGACCTCGACCAAGAAATAACCGCGTGATACCCCAATCCTCTGCGCCACGCGCAAGTGCTGTCCAGCGAGAAGGGTCTCTGGCGAAATCGCTGCCGCGTGTCTGGTGCCACCTTTCCCTGCTTCCAGCATGACAGGCTTCAGTCGGTCTCCCTTTCAGTCTGTTTCAAAGATATCCCGTTCCAAACCCACTGCGACTTAGGCAGCACCGAGCTTCTCGGGGATCTCCTCCAAATCGTCGACTGAGCTGAGGTCTATCACCTTGTTGACCTCGGCCGTGTTCCGGAACAGCTCCTTTGCGCCGGCGTAGAGCATGCGGAGCTCGCTATTGCAGGTGACGGGGAGGTAGAACAGCAGCACGTAGGGGACCGATTGTCGTCCAGAGGGCTGGCATGAAAGATGAAGTCAGATCACATCCTATCCACCCAGTCGGATATCATGAAAGGGGGGGGGGTTGTACCAAGGTCATTGGGTAGCTCAGGAGCACGAATCTGGGCGAGTGGTCCGGCAGGTCCTCCCCAATCTCTTCGAGGCTCTTGTATACGGTCTTGTCGTCATCTTGCTTGATCTCCTTGGTCGCCTTATCGATCATGTCTGCGCCGGGAAGTAGCGTCAGCTTCCACCTCTTGGTCTGGCACCGCCAACTGCGACTGAATAACCTCACTGTGGCGGCGGGCTAGAGACGTACATACAGATGACGGCTTGGGCATCGTTGGACCTTGAAGTCCCGAGCCGGAACTTCCGCAGATGGTCCTTGGTATCCTGGGAGAAGGTGTATAGCCTCGCTTCGGAGCTCTAGCAACAATGCACAGCTGGTCAGCCAGTGCGCGCGCGCCTTGGAGTTGTGTTTCCGCAGGTCAAATGGCTGCATACCATGATTTCTGTTCTATGTGCTGCAACAGTGGTCTCCTTGGTAATCTGCAGATGTCGATATCGATACCGGTCTTTGGGTATGTACGTCGGTGCAAGCTGTACTCGCTATGGGCTGAGGTCGAACAGCAAGCTTAGGTGGTTCAGACACAGGAACCCCCAGAGCAAGGTCAGCCCCGCTACGGGCGCCCCGCCCATTTTGGGACCCAGGGACGAGCCGAGAGCGGTGCCGGACACCGGGGCCCACCACGTCGAAGCTTCACAAGTCTCTATGACGGTATCACCTCAGCAACTACTTCCTCACAACGCATTTGTAGTTGCTGTGGTTGATGACTTTGGGCGAAATATTGTTCTCTCACACAACAAGTCTTGAATGACCAAAATCGGGACTGCCAGCCAAGCCTAGATCGACGGATTTCTTCATGTTCTCTCGTGTCTCGCAGATTGCGCGTCATCTCTCCAGACCTGCCGCCCAATTCGCTTATACCGGTACGACTCCCATCCTTTCGACCGGAGTGCGCCCACAGGTAAACATGTCGACAGCCGAGCAGAACTTCGCGCGAACGATCCACACTGCAGCATGTCTGATCATCGGTGACGAGGTGCTTGGGGGCAAGGCACGTTTTATCCTTACCGAGCTCAATTCGGCCGTCTGTGATCTTCTGGCTAACGGGTGATGGCTGTACTCTACGCAGACCAAAGATGTAAGTCGTGTATAGATAGCACTTTTCGAGAAATACACTAAACATTGGTAATCAAGAGCAACTCGAATTACATGGCCAACTTTTGTTTCTCACTGGGCATTGTAAGTGCTACAAATGGCCCTGTGCTCTGTGAACTCAGCTGAGTGTTGCTGGACAGCAACTCAAGAGGATTGAAGTCATAGAGGACGATGAGTCGGAGATCATCGAAGCTGTCCGCCGGATGAGTGACAAATATGACTTTGTCGTGACCAGGTGAGGAGAGATTCTGAGAAAGGACCGACCTATCTGGACGTCCCAATGCCTGGAACCGCATGAGAAATGGCTGCTGACGAGACGACCTCAAAGTGGTGGCATTGGGCCGACGTAAGACTTCTGCAGAACCAACCCTTATTGGAATGCCAGCTTGCTAAGTTCTGCGTAGGCATGACGATATTACGTACCAGTCCATAGCCAAAGCCTTCGGGCTCAAGATCAAACTGTACGAGGAGGCATACCAACGGATGAAGAAGCTGTCTCGGCCCCACTCATCGCAGCCAGCCTTCAACTGGGACGAGGACAGTCCTGCGAAGAAGGCGAAGCTCAGGATGGTCGAGTTGCCTACAGAAGACTCTGTTCCCCTCGAGAAGCAGTTCCTGTTCCCGCGGGAAGACCTATGGGTGCCTGTTGCAGTAGTTAACGGCAATGTTCACATCCTGCCTGGAGTGCCCCGTCTTTGTAAGTCATATCACTGTATATATGTGTACATCTGGCCTGCCCCTGACGTCAAACCCGTCTCGCTTCAGTTGAGGGACTGCTGGATGGCTTGAAGCCACATCTTCTACCACGCCTAGTTGACCCTGAGGGTAAGGGCATACACAGGGTGCTTATATCGACGCCAATGGCCGAGAGTGCCGTGGCCACCTACCTGACCGAGCTGGCGGCCAAGGTCGAGCCGCAGGGCGTCAAGGTGGGGTCTTATCCTCGATGGGAGAAGAAGAGAAACACGGTGACTCTGGTCGGCAAAGATAGGGCGTACTTGGACAGTATCAAGGATGAGGTGGCTCAGAACGTCAATGGGCGGGTCGTGCAGGTGGAAGGCGAGGACGATGACCTGCCCGACGCCAACTGAATTAGAGACCGGGGTGATCGATTAGACACTCCGTCCATGTTGCAATCAACGTATCGCCAGAGAGTTTGACCGTGTGATTGTGCGATCTGTCCGGCAGATCTATCGACGGTTCCGTGGAGGCGGATATCGAGCAACACGCACCGAATACGATGGGGATCCACTTGGATGTCCGAACAACAGGATCCGAGACGGAACGACAATGCGTCGGGACGGGTAATCATTTGATGCCTTAGCTAGATGCCGGGATGATGCTTTCGGGGCTCTGAGAAGTCGAGGGCCTCGCCCATTCAACACGTCGCCCCGCCTGAGTAGTCCAAGCCCGAGGCTAGAGAGAGGCTAAAGGAGCCAGAACTGAGATCAGATACGGCATTGTAGCAGTCATTGATGTCCCAGCGATGGGACATCACATGTGGCACGGACTTAGTGCAGGTGCCCGTCGATGAGCTCTATCCTGACCTGATGCCAGGGAGGGCAGAGGCAGCAGATTTGGTGTCCGGCCCAAGAGCTTGGTCGCCCAGAGCTCATTACAGTTTATATCGGACCCCTGCTGCGGATCAAACACCCTAGCACAACAAGCTTGAGGTATCCGTCTCTGAGACTTCCCGTTAGTGTATCCACTTTCTTCTAGAAAATTTGTCGGCGTTGTGGGCGAGATTATCGACAGCCCCCAAGATTTCCCAAATGGGAGTCCCCTCAAATAGACAGGACCCACGGAGCGGAGATGGAGGGCACAAGTGACGGAAGACCGTCGGTCTGACGGAAGGTTTCCGATTCGAGTAGACGAGAGAAGATTTGTGGGAGCAGGGCTTTGAAATATCCTCAACAAAAGGGTCGCGGATTTCGGTGAGCGTTTTCAAACAAGAATCGGCCCTGATGGAGCATCACACGGTACCAACAGGTCGGAAAGACAGCCATGAGTATCCGAACCTATCAGGGGAGCCACCATGACCAATCGCCCACGATGGCAGCAGCGTTGGGCACGCTGCTCCCGGGGTTTTGATACCGGTCTGACCAGCTATGGGTGCCATGCGTTGCGCTGCGTTGCCCGTTCGCTAAACCGATCTCGAGTCGTGGGCCGAGAGGGCACATGCATATACCCAGCTGGGGGAGTTCCCATCAGCAGCCGCGCGCCGGCCCACGGTAGATTGGCTCTGGGCGGCCCAATTCCCAAAGGTGCCCGCATCGGGGGCTGGCGTGCTGGCGTGATGAAGCTGTCCCCCGATGCGACCATCGATCACTTTCGAGGCTAGGGGAGTTGCTTGCTCTCCGAAAAGACGCGAACGCTCTGGCTCGTTATCGCGGCAGGTGCCCGTTGAGAGCACCCGCACCTGCGCTGCACCCCTGAGGGGAGGGGAAGCTTGGGAAGGGACAACCCAGGTAGACCCCGATATCAAACCAAACCTGAGGCGGCTAAGGATGAAGCTACGGGAACATCACCGAAGTTGCTTGCTCGCCGCGCGAACCCCCCGGGCCTGGGTGGTGTGGCCGGTGGTGGTGGTGGTTGTCGACTTGCAGACTAAAGCCGTTTGGTCTCATCTCAGTAAGATTGGGTGGGGTGGGGTACGCTCTCTCCCCTGACTCCTGTTACCTGTTTGCGTACAGTACAGTACAGTACCCCATCTCGGGAGAGGAGACGAGCCAGACGGGCACCGTACGGGCTACTTAGCGACAGCTTCGTCCGCTAGCACCCCGGCAGCCGTGCCCGGGGTTTCTTGCTCTGGCAGGCTGGTGTTTTTCTTTTCCGGGGGACGTCTCCAGAGTAGCTGCCCCAGGGAACGTTGATGACATGACATGACTTTAGAGATATTAGAGTCCACGTGAGGAGAGCATTTGCGCCGGGTTCGCGGATTGGCCCGCCGCACGAGTGTAACTTGCGGTATCTATCAGGCGTCGTTGTGCGTCTTCTGCCTCTCCCGCCTGCTGTTCGTGCATGCCGCAAGCTGCAACTAGCCATGCAGGAGCAAGACACTATCCTTGAAGACGGGCAGGCCGGCCACGTGGATGGGCTGGGCGGTGGATCTCAGACAGCCGCGAGCCTGCCTGTGACGGAGGGGAAAGAAAGGACGAAGGCATCCCCTGGGTTGGCCGTGGTCGCCCAAGCAGCCCAAGCCGGAATCGATCTCGAGGGCTCTGGCACCCTGAACTTTGCTGAACCCGACGGACCCAGCATGGTCAATACACGTACCTGGAGGTCCGAGTCTAATAATGTGTCCAATTCGGCATTGCCAGCCGACGGCCGAGCGCCAGCGCAGCGACAAGGCCAGCGCAGGGCAATCCGACCGTTGTGGGCTGTGGGTTGTGGATTGTGGACTCGGGCGACACTGAACCCCAGGAAGTTTTCCTGGTGCTGCAGTGGCAGGTCCACATCACGATTGGCGGCGGTGAAATTGGCGCGTGTCCGCTCTCATTTCCATATCACGCAACCTGACCAGCCCGGCGGCTGAACAAAAACAGGGCGCCAGCCCGATAGGGGGGGCTGGGCCGGGCTGGCAGGCTGATTGAGCCTTGGTTGTTGTTTATTGGGAGCTGCACGAGCGCCGCGGCGATCAGAGGGAGCAGAAAGGCTGGTTGCACAAGGAGATATGCATCACCATGGGATCAGTTTCAACAGACAGGATGTTTTCCTGCATGATCCCCCCTAGACTTTACATCGTACCCGCCCCCGGCTGCCCGGACCCTAGATTTCGCGCCGTCATCATGACGAACGAATGGCAGAAGCAGCCCCAGAAGCTTGAAGCAGTGCGGCCTTCGACATGGCGACATGTGTTGGGTTGAACCGCTCGAGCGATGGCACGGATGCAAGTCCACACCTTGGTTCCGACACCGTCTCCATCCTGCCCGATGCCTGCTGTTATTACCACCACGGCCACGAGAGGCCATGGTCCGCGCTTTGATGCGCGCTGTCGCTGCTTGTCCTTGCTGCCTCGGGCGCTGTCATTGCCGTTGCCGTTGTCACCGTCGCCCAGACCAGACGGACGGCCCGGGCGGGAGTTTGACAGAAGAGGTGAGGCCCTCGCGTCGTGCCTCTTCGCCCTTCGCCCTTCCCCTCCAAAAACCCCCCCACGGCCTACTCCTGGCTGCCTGGACGCCTGGATGCCTCTCGGGACGAGGTGCAACAGCCGTGACACGGGCTGTGTTGGTGGCACTCGAGGAGCTGTCGTCTCCCGCGTGGAGCCTATTTTTATTGCGGCGAGACCTTGTGGTGTAGCCTCTGCTTGGCTTGCGCGACCTCGCCCAACTTGAACATGAACATGAGCATTGCTGGACGTGTGCGGATGTGGCTAGACCAGAGGGGTCCGACACCAGCAACAAGTGTCGTTGCTGCTAGTTCGACGTTGGCCATCTGCCAGTCCGGTCCCCAACGCAGCTACCGAGGCATGCGATGCAGGCTAGCACATAGGACTGCAACGCTGGGGAGGGTAGCAGCGCCCTTGCCGGCTTGTTTTTCAGCCTGGTCAAACATCGAGAATATTCCTTCGACATGCAGAAAATAGCCACAGGCAAGGCACAGGCAGGCGCAGGCCCCTATGCCGGGCCGCGCTGGTGGGATGAGGTCAGCCCCCTGTGAGGCTCAAGAAGCCATCTGTACGATCCTATTGAGCCCGAGGGGGTTGCATCCAGTGCGTAGGAAGGCCGTCCCACCGGCGCATGCGATATTCTTGTCCCCCTGCCACCCGCCTCCCGGGGGCGTTCTCAGCGCCGAGAGGCTCGCCGTGCCCTGTCTGTGACGCGAGCCGGAGGGGGTGTGGACAATGGACAGGTGCTAACTCGATCTGTGCCTACACTACACTACTGTACATACACATGTACTTTAAACAAGACAGATACGCAGCTGGGGTTCACACCTGCCTGGGTAGAACGCAGTCTCCAGCGGGCCTCTTGGCGTGGTATACTGTGTGCTCCATCATGCAGGCATAGCGAGCCTGTTGGTTGTCGAGCAAACCTCCGAATGACGAGCTGGCCCACCATCCACCGTCATATGGCATGCGACGTGCCATATCAGAGCCCGAAGCGCATATACCTGCCTGCTAGCCCTGCGCACATCACGGTTCACCCAGAGCTGCTGCCGGTTTGAGGTGAGCGAGACTGAGGCCTAATAAAAGCACGGAGTATTCAATTTAGGACCCCATCAGACCGACAGGCCGATCCGCACTGTGTACCTGCCCTGCCCTCCTTGCCCCCAACTCCTGGGAGCCAATCACAGCTCCCAGCCTCTGCAGCTCTGGTAGCATTCTCGGCTCATCTTTGTGAGAAGTACCCTGGTGGGTACCCAGGTGGGAGGCAAGGTGGGGTACCCAGGTACATCCTCCAACGTCCTGAGCGCCCATGTGGTGGACAAAGCGCTCCTACTAGCAGAAGACAGACAGCCAGCCAGCCAGCCAGAGACAGCCAGAGGGACCTGGCAGACCCAGACGGGGTGTGGGAGCTGCTTGGTGCTCCTGCTCCTGCTCTTGCTGCTCTTGTCCTTGCTCCTGCTTCTTGCTCCTCCTGCTCTTGCTGGGGTGCCGCTACCGCTGCCGCTGCCGCCGCCTCTGGAACCTGGAACCTGCAATCACTTCCGTTTCCATTTCCCAGGGCGCCCACCCTGCACCCACACACCACACCTCAATCTGGCGTACCCACGCCATCCATTTTAATTCTTTCTCCTGCCTACTCCTACTCCTTGCCAACCTCCCGCGCATCAGAACTGCCGCGACAACCCTCGACTCTCGACTCTCCATCGCCTTCCTTTCGCTTTGGCCAGCAAACACCATCCGATTTCTGGCGATCGATAGTCGGCTACCCACGACAAAGTCTCCCAATTGACCAACCCGTGCCCGGCCTCTCAACCACCCCCCGGACGAACTTGGGCGTTTTGACTCCCAGCTTGGCGCTGGAATTTGGACTGGGATCGCCGTCTCTTCTTCAAACAAGCACCACCACACTAGAGGGCCCCGACTCCATCTTCTGTCCCGAAAGCCAAACGCACCTCCATTCGCCAACACATCATCATCGTTCAGCTGCTCCGCCCATCCTGTTCGATATCAACTAGTTTCGGTTCGTGTCAATACTACAGGCCTTAGTCGTCTCGATTCCTCTTATCGCAGCTACAATGGCTTCCAAGGTACGCTCCAAACGTCCACACACCATCCCTTGTCAGCTCCCGCTCCGGCCATGATCTGTTCCCAATTGCGCCCTGTCTGCGTCGCGCCCAGCCTGCTGACAACCTTCGCCAGCAGTTTCTGAGAGAGTACAAATTGGTGGTCGTCGGCGGAGGTGGTGTCGGTAAATCGTGTCTTACGATTCAATTGATCCAAAGCCATTTCGTCGATGAATACGACCCAACAATCGAGGGTATGTCGCACACCAATCCCATCCCTGCTGGCTGCATCAATTGACCCTTTGTCGCAGACTCGTACCGAAAGCAATGTGTCATTGACGACGAGGTCGCGCTGCTCGATGTTCTCGACACCGCCGGCCAAGAAGAGTACTCTGCCATGCGAGAGCAATACATGCGGACAGGCGAAGGTTTTCTGCTCGTTTACTCCATCACGTCCCGCCAGAGTTTCGAAGAGATCACAACCTTCCAGCAACAAATCCTGCGAGTCAAGGACAAGGACTACTTCCCCATGGTCGTTGTGGGCAACAAGTGCGATCTGGAGGGCGAGCGAGAGGTTACCAGGCAGGGTATGTCGCACCGCCTCTTTTTGAAATTTCAGCGCAGCTCGGTGGTATGCTAACGGTCCTTCGCAGAGGGTGAGAACCTGGCAAGGTCATTCGGCTGCAAGTTTATCGAGACATCAGCAAAGTCTCGGATCAACGTCGACAAGGCATTCTACGATATCGTACGCGAAATCCGACGCTTCAACCGCGAAATGCAAGGATACTCGACCGGCAGCGGCGCCTCAGCACCAAACGGTGCCGTCAAGCCGATGGATGTCAGCGATAACGATGCCGAGGCGGGATGCTGCTCCAAGTGCGTGATAATGTGAGAGGTTTCGGATCTGCGGCGTTGCAGAGCGGGATGTTCGGGGGCAAGGGACGTCCGTCAAGAGAAGAGAGTACGGTCGGGCCAAGGAATGGGACGCACTGATTCTTAACGAGTCAATCGATGGTAACGTCCAAGCTTGATACGACGACATATTTGCATAAGGCTGGGGAGTCGAGTTCCCTTCCAGACGATATGGACGCACATGGCCAGCATTTCTGGAGGAGTTGACGCGCGCGAACTCGGACTCTCATGGGACACGACAGGGCATGGCCTCCATTTGATTTTCCCCTTCTCCTTGTCAACCGGAGACGCATGGACACTTTACAGAACTTTTTATTTACTATTACCCAGGTCACTTTGCCACTTGTTTTTCTTTTTAGGGGGGTTTTGTCTTATCTGCACCGAAAACTGAATCTTATATTATGGTTGCTATCCCGACCTGTAATCTCTTTTTTTCGTCTGCCTTCCCTCGTCTGTGGACCGCGGACTGTGGCTCTCGCGTATTAAGACGTTATATTCCTCTCAGGAGCTCTCACATGTAAGAAGCGGCATATCTCGATGTGCAACAGTGTGATCGTCAATCAAGTGCAAGCAATGTCCCATCAAATCTGACCCAGGTCATTTGTACCACCCAACAAGATCGACGGTCTTGCGTCTCGAAAGGGGACGAACACCTCCCTTCTGAGCGTATCTATCGATGCCAGGTACCTTTGTGACACCACCACATCGGTATCCGAAGTCTCCAGGCAGGCAGCGTGTGTACTTGATTATTTCGACCAGGTGGGAAAAAGGGAAATCTCCCAAGTTCCTCAACCTAGTTATATATCAGAAACTTGCGAACCTTAGGGACAACCACATATTACTATCAGCCAATTCCTCGGGAAATGCTGGTTCCGCTGTCGTAGAGGCGAGACGGTCTCCCACGGCTGACGAGAGTGAGTAATGGATAGATTGACTGCATTTATTCAGAAGACACGCGGCTTTTTGCGTCGTTGCTATTACTCTGGTGTTCCCCATTTCGTAGCAGATAAAACAAACACATTTGTCCAAGAGACTCTGCTCTATCCCTCTGCCCTATGCAGAATACTCCGGGCTCATCCCTAGTACCACTCCGAAGTACTAAGACGGGACTCCTCTTCCGCCATCAACACAAAAGGAGTTATTCAAAAGTCCCTCCGGAAATGGGTGGGAAAGGCGGGAGGCGCAGAGCCTCTTTCGACATTTAGCCACCACCATCCCGTCCCAAATCCCAGTGATGCGTTCCATTCCCATGATATCATGTTCAGACGCAGGATTCGCATGTGCCAAACTTACCGTTCGAGGAGGCGTGAATGCCGTGCGGACAGCACACCCGGATGTTATTGACAGGGAGGTCCGTCCAAGGCCCCATCGCCCAACGCACAGCAGGTCGCACGGCATCATGCCCACGAGCCAATCTCAGCGGCCACGGATAGACATCTCAAGATGGTCCATGCGAGGTAACGCATCAAGCTCAACGGCGCCAAGGAACGAGGTACACGCAGGCACTGAAAGGAGGCTTGCTCGCAGCCCAGGCTCGCCCACAGCCACCCCCCTGCCGAGTCACCAAACCATCAACATTCCTGCCACAACTGTGGCTTTCTTTGACCGCTTAAGATGAACGAGCTCTTTTAGTGCCCACGGTGGCCATGGCTTACTTTGGGAGGGATTGAAGGACGGCGAAATACCGGGAACGAGACCGAGGCCAAGGCTGGATGTCTTGACTCTCGAGCCAAGCGGGCTCGTCGGGGCACAGCACATCATGCCGAACGGGCCGCGGAGGCCCTGGCGGGAAAGAAAAAAGTATGGCGAGTCCCCGTGGCGCACCGAGCCAATAGGTGTGGTCAATACTCCGCCGATATCTCTTGGTGCACAGGGCCGCTCTGGGCGAGTGGTAATGTACGCTACGGTGTAGGAGGTCCTGCGTTGGAGGTGGCCTGTGTTGTGCTGGAGCTTCTGTCAATCAGGGACAAACCTACCTGCTTCATCTTTTGGCATGAATGTTCTGACTAATCATGGTTTGCGGAAGAGGTGACTTCTATAAAAGAGCTTCCACAACACAGTGTCCAGCGCCCTTTGAAGTAGTTGTATGCACATTTTCAAAGACATCTCAACTGTGGCTCTGAGAATTATTGGTTCTTGAATATTTTACATATCATGTAAGTATTCTGCTATGCAACTCCAGAGTATATGTTATTCTTTATCCCAAGATTGAATGTAACAGCATTTGGGCAACTTGAGTGAACTAGACTTGTTGTGGATATTTATGGCCACACAAGGGATTTAAAGTTTATTCGCCGACAATTGGCTCTATAGTATGCAAGACGTGTGTAAGACGTGTTTTCATGATCAATTCGCATGATCACGTCCATTCTGTTGTGAAAGAGCTACAGTCTTCACTCGACGTTGGTCTCACATTCAACAATAACAATTTCTGCGGAAGTTTCAAAAAGATGTAGAAACTCTGCGTATAAATTTAAATGACGAATTGCTTTAATTTTCAAACAAAAGCATACCAGCAAGTATCAAATGCGCTTGCGGGTGAGCTTTGCTGTGCTCACCAAGCAGTTCCTCTGAAAAAGTCAAGGGATTTACCCTCGACTTTCCTCAGAGGATTAAGCCCATGGTCACTTCGGGGCATGAGGTGTGTGCATGTAGAAACAAAATCTAAGACTCAAAGTTTTGGGTTGATCTCATTGGCATTAGACAGTTTTGTAAATTCTAGGACGGTTGTGGGGTTTGCCACGAGAGCGGGTGTTTTCAGCACAATATATTTATGTGGTCTCGTTTTTAATCTGTACACATATGCCTCTTAAGCACAATATATTTATGCAGCGGAAACTAGCGGATGATCCACAGATGACTACAGTCACAATCTCAGCGGAACTAGCTAGTCATCAAGGAGAATCAGCAGGCTCAGCCTTTCAGAGAAATTTGTAAGCCCGTGGTCTGGGAAAGTTCCAAGGTTGGCATTGCAAAGGCAGGGCTTGTAGGTGGCTTTCCATCTTGAATTTATTATTCGCAAGACAAGATACAGGTACCACCAATTCGGTCCTAAGACTGGCCGTTGCGTGGCAATGCATCTTGATATGATCACTGCACTAGAACTCATGTATCTGGACGTGCCATCCCTCAACTTGAGATGTTCATTCTGGAAGTGAATGCTGTTCCGAGGATGAGTTGCCGGCATACCTCAAGTGACTGTAATGAGCACACTCCTAGAGTCTCCATTGGCACTTCTGTGCCACTATGTATGTGAACGATGAGATAGAGGTGCCCGTTGGGTCTGACCGAGCTACTGTACAGCCAGGAGACGCTATGGCGACATGGGTGTGTGCATGTAGTAATGGTCTCCGAGCTTTGCACGTAGAAACAGTACTGGCTACATGAGTAGACCACGTTCTTGGTGTTTAATATTCTTTCAGACTCTTGAACACACCGCGCGGTACTGACAACAATTGACAATATACGAGGGGCTGTGAGCGCTGGTGTCTTACACGATGTATGTATTTTTCTTCCGGCCCGTGGTCGGCACAGCCCTATCCTCTCAACAAGCAGATTGAACATCCAGATAGCCCAGGTTAGATGTGCAACTTGTAGTAATATGTATCACTGCTTGGAGTTGAAACTGTATTTACAGCGAGGCTGCAATAGTCTTCTAATTATAGCACTTTAAGGTGACATTGCATATGGTCACTCCTCACTTGCAATTTATAATATCGGAGCAACTACAAACAACAAGTCGTTGATTGGGACCATTGCAAATGGGTAATTCGTTCTACCTCTTGCCAGTCAATACTTCAGATGCTGAAGCCATCACGCGCAGCGTCGACGTCTCAGCGATGCAAAATGGTCCGCTCTTCGGAACCATGTTCCCTACATACAGCACCATATCATCGGCGGCGCGGGACGTGATGACGCAGTGGTATATCGACAGGCTGAAAGAAGCATTGGAAGGGCAGGGGGATCATATATTTCTGAAGGCGGGTCAGCACACCGAGGATGGTGTCGATGACAACCAAACACGGCCAATTGGCTTCAGCGGGTGAGAGATCATTGAACGCGCCGATGCGACATACGACCAGCACACAGAGGACGAAACCAAAGGCTCGCTCGACGCAGCCAGTGAAAGAGGAGACCTACTGCAACAGCAGCACCACTACAACCAGTAAAAAGGAACGGGGAGCATTGACCGAGACACTCGATGTTGACGGCTGGCTGGCTCTTTCAGAGGGACTCAAGACGGAGCATATGCGAGTACTGGAGGGTTTGGACAATCTGTGCCGAGTCGGGTCTATGATACTGGAGAGAAGCCGTGATAAGACGGACAAGTGCCGTGGGGGGTCCTTAGAATGTTGACACATATACGTACATCAGCTTGTGGTTGAGACTTTGAAGCCAGATGAGGAGGCCCCTAGTTTAATGATGATCCACGTTTCATACCACGTTCCAAGAGTTGCAGTGGGTTTATATGTATGTTGGTTCGGGTGGACTCCACGGTGAGCTGTCATGTGTGGGTTTGCAAAAGACTCCTGTGGTCTTGAGGCGGGGAACCAACAGACGCATGGCTTGCGCAGAGATAAAAAAGGTTGAAGACACATCTCATCTGGCGCGTGGTAGTCTAAGTCGGGATACGATCCGTCAGGACGGAAAGCCGCTGCGCATATGTACTTGCGGCACCTGAGGGTGTTCCTTTGTACTCGAGGTTTGGCTTCAAGATAGCTGGCCAGGTTGAGACAACTTATGGCGACATCATGAGCATGTTCCGGCCGTCTCATCAATGAATCTCCTTGCTCTGAGTACCCATCCTGACACCTCATGTGGCAGAAGATTTGGAATGTGGTGCTTATCACTTTGACATGAACGATCTCGCTACCCTTAAAGTTTTTCCGGAAGCTGTTCGTCGAGTATCAAGCCTGCAAGCAATTGGATCGGCCTGCGGATTCACCTCCATGGGGCATCAGCCACGGCAGTGGGATTATTGGAGACACGTTACTGTGGTCGCCAGCAGCAAGAATGACAAACTCATCCGGTGTCAGGCACACTGTCGGATGTCCGCCCATCAACATCAATGAGTTCAAGTCTCGCGTTGGGTCTGGAGCTGGCAGCTAGTTCGGATACCCTCGCCTGGCGAATCAACTTACACGGTTTGGCGCCTGGTAAGCTGAAGAGGGTATCCATGCGTCGAGTCAGGAGCAACGGCATGCATCGCACTATCGGTGGCCATCGTGACGGGTGGGTGGACCGTCCTGCCACTCTAATGATACAGTAGACGGACAAAGAGGCAGACACGTAGGCAGACACAGGCTCAGAACTGTACACGGTTTGTGGAATGATCCGAAGTCTGACACAGTCTTGTTGATGCACCACGGACTGGAATTGGTCGCAAGATCTTTCTGAAGAAAGTATCTTTGAAGATGCCCGTCGCATGGCCGGACAGCCCCACTACTTGCGGACAGAGTTGGTGCCGGCGGCATGCCGGCTCTCATTACCCTGTTTCCCCTGCAGCGGTCGGGCCCGTATCGGCAGGAACCCTTGGCTACTGTGGTACTGTGGCGGGGGACCGACAAAAGGGGGCCCTTGTCCAGTCGCGATACATATTTTGCCGCCTCTTGCGCCGGAGCCTCGCCCTCTCGAGTCGTCCTCAACAATTCCCTTCCTCTTCCACCGGCCCGTCTCGCTCAATTCTAGGCAGTCTGAAAAAAACCAGCGCAAAATGTCTACAACAACCACCGTCACGGCCTCGGCCCCCCAGGCCACCGGCATCAATGCTGAGACCATCCTGCGCCTCTTCCCTGACATCGACACGACCAACACCTCGGAGCTCGACGGCCACGATGCCGAGCAGATCCGCCTCATGGACGAGGTCTGCATCGTCCTAGATGAGAATGACGAGGCCATTGGCACCGCCAGCAAGAAAGTTTGTACGTATTACTGTTCAGTTGCCATCGTGGTCAGTGTTGGGACGCCGACTGACTGACTACCGCCCCCAGGCCATCTGATGACCAACATCGACAAAGGACTGCTTCACCGCGCCTTCTCCGTTTTCCTCTTCAACGACAAGAACGAGCTCCTTCTGCAGCAGCGCGCCTCAGAAAAGATCACCTTCCCCGACATGTGGACCAACACCTGCTGCTCCCACCCTCTAATGATCCCCGGCGAGACCGGCTCCAACCTTGCGGAGTGCATCGAGGGCGTCAAGAGGGCGGCGCAGAGAAAACTCGACCACGAGCTGGGCATCAAGAAGGAGCAGGTTCCTATCGAGGACTTCCACTTCCTCACGCGCATTCACTACAAGGCACCGAGTGACGGCAAGTGGGGCGAGCACGAGAGTACGTTGAACTATTCCCTTTGCCGAGTATCACTCGGCTCGGTAACCGAGCGATGCGCAAGGCCCCCATTCTGACTGACCGTGTGCAGTTGACTACATCCTCTTCATCAAGGCCAACGTCGACCTCAACGTGAACCCCAACGAGGCCCAGGCGACGCAATACGTGACACCGGAGGCGCTTAAGAAGCAGTTTGACGACCCTGCACTCAAGTTCACACCATGGTTCAAGCTCATCTGCAACTCCATGCTGTTTGAGTGGTGGTCGCACCTGGACTCGGGCCTGGAAGCCTACAAGCACGAGCAGCAGATCCGACGCATGTGATGTGATCATCTGGACGGATTGCTTTTTTCGCGATTTGACCATTGTCCTTCACTCGCTGGAGGATTGATATAAGAACAAAAAGTTTAGACATGGTACTGCCTTTCTTCAGGCGCAAGGCCTTGTTCCTGTGGCCCCGGTCCTCAAACACATGCGATACCCATATCCGACTGTTGGCAAGCTGGAACTGTTATGATATTCCGTACATAGCACTAATACAAGCATGGCGATCTCCTTTCATCACGAGACTCGCGTACTTCGACCCCAGTACCAGTGATCAGGATGTTGCCGTCTCTAAGTGACGTCTCTCAGAGGTCGAATCGTTGCTTGGGGAATTGACACGCCTTGTTCCAGGAGCTGTCGAGGGAGGGTGGGCGTGCAAGTCGAGACGACACACGGGGGCTACAAACCGAAGGATTTTGGACACATTCAAGAGGTTGCACGGCTCTCAGACACCGACCTAGAGTCGTCTAAGATGTGGGATGCAGTTGCCAATACCAGACGTACCAGGAAGACTAACACGTTGTCCGAGTGATCACGACACCGCATAATGCCAGCTAATTACAAATTGGATGGATAACAAGGGTTCGAAGCTGAGTTTCCAGGCATGGTTTATTGGATGTCGAGGAATGTTGGTTTTCTTGACTGCTCAGGGCAAGTAATTTAGGAGCGTTGTAGATCTGATAGGGAGACAGATTGCGAGCAAGAGATACGCGGCCTCGGGTGTTAGCAAGCTTGCGAAGCCGAAGGGGGCGGGAGCAACGTGCCCCGCGGGCGTGGGCACGAGGCTCTCACCGGGACTCGTTGATCGGATTTGGTCGGCTAGATATTGTTGGGATCTGGAGATATAACGTGGGTTACGCAGCAGTGCCGCACAGTTGGACAGAGAGACAGACGGTCTTGATGCCTCGCCAGCACACCCCAGACATCCCGCGCTGGCCGGGCTTGGCTGATGTATGTCTGTGTGCCCGTGCCCCCATTCGACGCCTCATGGGGAGGAATAGCAAAGCATGAGAGGCTCTGGCAGGGAGCGACGCCGATTCTTGCGTGGGACAGACAACCATGGCCCGCGGCGTCGTCACTGTTTGTCTGTTTCCCCTCAGGGTCGGGATCCGATAAGCCACAGATATGCTGCCTGTCACCACCAGGGCCGGCAGGTCTCACCCTGCAGCTTACCGAGAAGGGCCCATCCTCCAGTCAGTGTCCCTGCTGGAGTTACTACTGCACCTGCAAACATCCCGCGTGCCGGTGGTAACCCGACTAACCCGGTAGTCACGAGTAGAGTGGTGGTATGCAGGTAGCGGACAGGACCGAGTCTTGGCGGATGTACCTACCACTCGGTCTATTTAAGCTTCCCTAGCTCGTCTCGCCCGTTGCCTCTCCTCTCCTCCTCCAACTACTACCATTGCCACTACTCTTTTCCACAGATCTTCCAGAAAGAGACACTCTAGCAGGATATCAGACTACTCACCAAGGCTTAGGAGTCCATCAACTTCACAAGCTCCATCCCACCGGGGCGTTCCTAACTAGAACAAATACTCAGATCGCAACTGCTCCCGTCCTTTGTCCCCCAGAAACTCACGAACAAAGCTTCACAGCACCTGCTCGCTCGACTGCTTGCTTGACTGCTTGACTGACCGACTGACCGAACCTCATCTCCTAAACCCAAGCTATCCAAGGCGTTATTCGTCGAACTCTACATTGATGTCTGTTGATATACGCACCTGTCTCAACTGCCTCACCCACCCCTCCAGGTTTATGCCCGTCTCGAGATCCCAATTATCTCGAGTCCATACGGGTGATAGTATCCAAAATATAAAACACACGTAGAATTCCGAGGTGAGTCTTCCCTGCCCTGCCCCTGTGCTTGCCGCGGGGACAAGTCTTCTGATAAGTCTGCCCAGTCATCGACTGCCCAGCATGGAGACCGTGAGCAGTAGTAGCACCGTCACCCTCGTCGAGATCAAGCACTCGCTCATCCCAAAGAAGTGGGGGGAGTCTGTCCGTATCGTCGACATGTCCGAGTGTCAGCAGGTAGCCATCTCGCTGGCCCATGCCTTCGCCGCGGACGACCTCGCGTGCTATCTCCTGAACTCGGACGACATGGCCGGCCTTTCTCCGGAGGAGAAGTGGAAGCTGCACGTGGACATTTTCCAGTACATCGTTGCGGCTCACTGTCTCAACGGCGAGACTCACGTCATTGGGCCCGACCATGAGGGCGTCGCTTTGTGGTCAGTGTTCCCGCTACGCCCTAGGCATTTACCATGCCCTGCCCTGCCCTAGCTGAGCGTCCACATTTCTCTGGTTCGAGAGTGGAGGATCGTGCCACAAGGATTCTAACAACTTGAGCAGGATGCCGCCTGGCAAGAACATCGACGATTGGTACACGGTTCTCCGAAGTGGCATGTGGAGGCTCTACTTCCAGCTCTCGTCGGAGGGAAGGCAGCGCTACTACAACGAGATGCTTCCGCTTCTCCACGACACCAAGGCCGAGGTTCTTGGCGAGCGCGACGACAATGCCTACTACCTCGTCTACCTGGGCACCAAGCCCCACGCACGAGGCCGAGGATACGCCGGAAAGCTCTTGCGGACCATGATCGCCAGGGTAAGTCAAGACACCCCCCCCCCCAAATGCTGAGGCCAACCTGCTAACGTTGCCGGCTGCCGCAGGCGGATTCTGAGAACAGGCCTGTGTACCTTGAGTCGAGCTCCCTGGCCAACAACGCCTACTACGCCAAGTTTGGGTTTGTTGTGAAAAAGGAGATATTCCTCAAGCGAGGGGCCGTTCCGGTCCAGCTGACCATCATGGTGCGAGAGCCCCAGCCCGCCGCCAAGGTTGCTAACGTCCCCGTCGTCAAGAGGCAGGTTAGAACAGCAGCACCGGGTGGCCGTGTCCTGGACTCTTAAGGGAACTCGTGGACTTGTGGGCTGGTGCGCGGCCGGCCGTCTTGTTCTCTTAAGAGGAAGGGAGAGAGGCCCCGTCATGATTGGCCCCGTGTGCACCTCAGTCGTGTACCATGTGTGTGCGTGCCCGTGTGGTGTGTCTGTTTTATGGATGTGTGTGATTTCATGCTTGTTTTTGAGGCAACCAGGCTAGACTGACCCGGAGTCCCTCCTTGTGCTCGTCATTATCTTGACGACGCTTTACTGCTATGGGCCACTAGATTGAAAGCTTGTCATGGCCCTTCATTTCTAACATTTTGTTCCCCCGAACCAACACCCGCCCCGCGCGAACCGGTCTTTACATCATAGCATAGGTATTATCATCAATGGAGAAAAAGCAAAAAGGGCAATCATTCCTTTTGCCGCAAAAGACGCCGCCCCAGCCCCAACAGTGTGTAATTGTGGATGCGAATGTCTCCCGGCGGCCATGTTCTTACACAAGTAAACAAACACAGGCGGGTAAATATCAACTGATCAGTACTCAAGTATTGCCCACGTCTCGTCGTCGACCGTCGTGTATACAAGCCCCTGGCCCAGCAACTCGTCCGACGCACCGAGGACCTCCCGGGACGTCATGCCCGTGCCGCTCGTGATGAGGTTGAGATGGACGCCCTCGTTGCTGCCGGGCGTATCGGACAGGAACCTGAACATGCGCTGGGCGCTAGGCGAGCAGGCGCCGAGCTTGGCCGCGTTCTCGCCGCCGCCGTTGGCGCCGTACGAGTCGACGAACATGCTGTCGCCGTTCCCGGCGTTGCCGTCGCCGTGGCCGTTGGCGGCGCCGCCGAGCTCGCCTTTGGTCAGGTAGAGGTGGACGTAGGTGGCCTCGAGCATGTGGTAGTTGACCTCGTTGAAGTCGTCGACGGCGCGGATGAAGTGGGCGCCGACGTGGCGCTTGCCGCTGAAGGACTTGAGGCGGCCCCAGACGCGGACGTGCTGGTCGGGCTGGTACTTTGGCTCCAGGTCCTCGGGCTTGTCGGCGTCGACCCACTTCTTGACGTCGATGGTGCCCGTGCCGTCGTCGAGGCGGTAGGTTATGTTGGTCGACTGCGGGTTGACCTGGCGCACCTGGCCGACGATGGTGACCTGGGTGATGGGGTGGCCGTCGATGGAGAAGTCGGCGCCCGGGTATGCCTCCTCGAGGTCGTTGAGCTGCTTGATCGTCACGGGGCGGAGGGACTCGTCGGCGAAACTCTGGACGGTGGGGGAAGCAGAGGTCAGCGCATGTTTGGCAGCACAGCATCCACAGAGAGGATTTGAAGGGGCGTGGGTACCTTTGCACCGCCTTGGCCACCTTGGCTGCCTGACTGCGAGCCGCCATAGACGAAGCCGCCGTCAGTGTCGCCGCCTTTCGTGCCGTATGATGTGTATGAAGCTATCACAGATTGTCAGTTCAGGTTCCATTTTTCTTCTTTCTTACGCAAATGGTGATCCAAGCGACGTACTCATGGTAAAGGGCGGTGGTGAGTCAAAGGAGAGGGGTTGTGGCGTGGGTGAAGTTGGTGGGTCGGGCGGTGTTGAAGATTGGGATCAGATCGAGGGAGACGCGTCTCGGGAAGGCGTTGACGCGCCGGGCACTGGGAAACCACTTTAACGTGGTGACCTAGAGAGGGGTGCGGGGCCCTGGGCCTAGTGGGTACCACTGGAGAGTAAGCCCGAGCGCTCGTTACATAAGCAAAGTCACTGCCTCCAGGAAGACGTGGGGGAACTCTTCAACTGCAGCTTGTCTAACCCCGACGTGGGTGCTGCTAGGCCCCTAGGCTTGATTCTATGTACACTATTCAGTCTTTGAGTATAAACTAATCTCTAGGAAGAAATCCAATGAGGCAAGAATGGCAGGACTATACTATGTGAGCAGTCCGGTAGACCGTAGAATGTTCTAGGAGACTTTAGGGACCCCGCGATCGGTGCTGTTGACATCTGATCTGGAGCCCACAGCGGCAATCATGGCGCGGCATCCGGGGTCGTGGCGGGTCTTTTTAGCCTCGGCTCACTCGCCTCGCCAACGTCAACGTCAATCACTCAATCAATCACCACTCTCCTCAACACCACGAACACATCTGCCTTCCCTGCTGAGGAACACACCTAATATAGCCACGCTCTCGTGGACGACAGCCTTATCCGTAGCTCACATTTTTTCCATACTCACTGTTTTGTGCTCTTCCTTGCGTCTTCTATTCGTCCTCTGCAACTCATCATATCCTCCTGCCCATCGCACATCATCTATCATCTATCACCATCACCATCACTAGTCACCTAACTCCCTGTGTCTTCCACCCAGATACAACTCCCGGCTTGACCGACTACTCGACTCGGCCCAGGTGATCATCATGGCTCCATCACATTCCGCCACCCTGCCCATCATTCCTCTGCCACATGGCATAGTCCTCCTGCCGGGTACCATCCAACGAATCCCCGTTTCTCCCAGCCGCCCGGACATACCGGCCTTGCTATCAACCGTCTTCACCCGTGCCGCCACCAGCGGATCCAATGGTCGCATAGAAACCGTCCCTATCGCTTGTGTCCCCCAGGCTCGCCTGTCACCTTTGATGGGGCCCAATGGCCAGCTTCTGATCGAAAATGGCGAGCGGGACTACTCAAAGGTTGCCCAAGATGACTCGGGACGCAAGATATCAAAGTCCGATTTATTCTCCTGTGGTGTTGCTGCAAAGATCACTGGCGTCGAAGGTCGCGGAACTGGCGACTTCTCTTTGATAGTCGAGGGCGTCACAAGGGTCAAGGTGGAGAAGATATATCAAATGCAACCATACTTCGAGGGCAAGGTCACCTACCTCAAGGACCAAGGTAAGAAGTCACTGCGCGTCCACTAATCGCGACCTCATCTCTTTACACCCTGTCTTTCCGCTCATCCGGTCATCCGATGTCGTGGCTTCGTGTGCTGACTCGCTATCCAGTATCACAAGACAAGCCTGTCGAGGAACTTTTCCAAGCTCTTAGACTCTTGTCAAGGGAGCTGGTCGCCATACTCAGGGTGGCTGCCATATTCAGATCATCAGGCTCTCCGGGCCTGTCGCCTCTATTGGCCCGAAGGCTGGACTTCTTCATCAACAAGAAGACCTTAGCTGAAGCTGGCCTGCTTGCCGATTTCATGGCCAATGTTGTCGAGGCTTCTTTCGAGGAGAAGCTCAAGGTCCTGTCACTTTTTGACACAAAAGAGCGGATGGTTAAGGTCATCGAGCTACTGGAACGGCAAATTTCTTCTATTAAAAACAACATCCGCATCACCACTTTTACGTCCTCGTCTGTTCCGGTCATTATTGATTCCGACGACAAAGACCAAGAGCCACAGCGCAAGCCCAGCAAGCCCCTCGGCCCAGTGCGTGGACCTGGGAGTGGCTTTGGTCTGCCGTTCTCAGGCTCAAGGGGAATGAACGGTCCAGCGGGCGGCGACGATGACGAGCCCAACGAGATAGAGGAACTGCAAAAGAAGCTCGAAGCGGCAAAGCTGTCCCCCGAGGCAGCCAAAGTGGCTGAAAGAGAGCTCAAAAGGCTGAAGAAAATGATACCAGCACAAGCCGAACACGCCGTAACCCGAAACTACTTGGAAACGCTGGCCGAAGTTCCCTGGACTAATGTCACAGATGATAGACTTGGGCCTGGGACGCTGACAGCAGCAAGAAAACAGCTTGACGACGATCACTACGGCCTCGACAAAGTGAAAGCCAGGCTTCTGGAGTATCTCGCTGTGCTGCGACTGAAGCAGTCTGTCAACGAGGACATAGATGCCAAAATCAAACAGGCCGAGGAAGAGACTGCATCCCTGGGGACAAGCGAGAAGTCCGAAGGCGAAACCCCTGCTCCGAGTGACCAAGATGACCAGGTCAAGGCAAGCACGGCCAAGGTCGAAGTGCTGAAGAGTAAGCGGATGGTTGACAAGTCGCCAATCTTGCTTCTCGTCGGTCCTCCAGGAGTTGGCAAGACGTCCCTGGCGCGATCGGTGGCCAAAGCTCTAGGCAGGAAATTTCACCGAATCTCGCTGGGTGGTGTTCGCGACGAGGCGGAAATTCGTGGTCATCGCAGGACTTATGTCGCCGCGATGCCGGGTCTCATTGTTCAGGGCTTGCGCAAGGTTGGGGTGGCTAACCCTGTCTTCCTCTTGGATGAGATCGACAAGTTGGGACAGGCAAACTTCAACGGAGATCCATCAGCTGCTATGCTGGAGGTCCTCGACCCTGAGCAGAACCACACGTTCGTGGACCACTACATCAACATTCCCTTGGATCTCAGCAAGGTTCTCTTCATCGCTACAGCCAACTCGCTTGATACTATACCCGCTCCTCTACTGGATCGCTTGGAGATGATCTACCTTCCCGGGTATACAACTTTGGAAAAGCGACACATTGCCACGTCTCATCTTATTCCCAAGCAGGTGCGTGTCAACGGTCTTGACGAAGATCACGTCAAGTTCACCGATGATGTTGTTTCCAAGATCATCGAATCATATACTCGTGAAGCTGGAGTTCGCAACTTGGAGCGGGAGATTGGTAGTGTTTGCAGAGCGAAAGCAGTTGAATATGCCGACGCCAAAGATGCCGGGCGCCTGGAAACATACAAGTCCTTGCTCACCGTCGAAGACGTCGAGAACACCCTGGGAATTGAGAAGTTCGAGGAAGAAATCGCCGAAAAGACCAGCCGCCCTGGTATTGTCACGGGCCTTGTGGCTTACAGCTCCGGTGGGAACGGCTCCATCCTATTCATCGAAGTGGCCGACATGCCCGGTTCCGGCACTGTGCAGCTTACTGGAAAACTGGGTGACGTTCTGAAGGAGAGCGTCGAGGTTGCGCTGTCCTGGGTTAAGGCGCACGCCTTCGAGCTTGGACTAGCTCAAGACCCGTCAGAGAACATCATGAAGAACCGTAGTCTTCACGTGCACTGTCCCTCCGGGTCTATTCCCAAGGACGGGCCCAGTAGCGGCATGGCGCAGGCGATTGCGCTGATATCCTTGTTTTCCGGGAAAGCTGTGCCACCTACTATGGCCATGACGGTACGTGCTGTGCTACTCCTATGCACCCTCACAGGGCTTACGTGCGTTGCGGGTCGGGGGCTAACACGACATACGACTTTTAGGGGGAGATATCGCTTCGTGGCCGCGTCACAGCAGTCGGGGGCATCAAGGAGAAGTTGATCGGGGCGCTTCGGGCTGGTGTCCAGACCGTCATCCTGCCGGCCCAGAACCGCAAAGACGTCAAGGACCTGCCACAGGAGGTCAAGGATGGACTGGACATTGTCCATGTCGGGTAAGTCTCCCCTCGTTCATGCGGTGCGCTCCGAACAGCCTCCCATGACCAGCCTTCAACCTCGGTTATCTACACCCTTACTGACGCTGGCTGCTTCAGCCACATCTGGGAGGCCCTGCGTTACATCTGGCCAGAAGCACACTGGCCTGAGGATCACGAGCTCCCGGGATTCCAGAGCCGGCTGTGAACATGGTCTCATCGCTTGCGCTCCTACCCCCGCGAACCACAACCTACGTGACCGAGACATGCTCTGTCTCTGTGGCTGGGTTCGTCTCACTCAAAGACCAAGGCCCAGCATTCCGCCCCGCCCGAGCATATGTAATGGCTCCTATTGGCCTCAGCCTTTTCTGATGTGATTTCCCAAACCCATTTCCGAATGCTGACCGTTGGACGAATGTCAGAAGCCCACGTTGCCCACATATGCGAGCTCGCGACGTCGTGCAGCAGTAGGGCCGGCACTTACCAACGTCACGGATATAGTGCTTTCTCGTCTAAATCTGAGATGGGATCTTTGTGTAATGCGCACCGCCATGCACAAGGGTTGATTTGACTGCAGGGCGAACGTACCGGAGAGGAACACGGGTGATCGACGAACGCCCCATACCCCCATTCGCAGCTTCGGAGAAGGGAACGGGCATAGGAAAAGGGCTGCGGCGAGGGACATGGACACGCACATACACACGAGACTGTTATGGCGGCTATGCGTGGTTCCTGCGGTGCGAGCATTGTCCAGGGGAGCGCATCTTCAGGCTGTTTTATATATCCGGTTGAACAAGGCGCCTCCGTTCGCCGTTCAACAGCGTCGTTTAATTGCAAGATCTTTGGACGAGGTTCGCACAAAGGGGAGTATACAGTCAAGTCACCTACCACGGTGCCACGTTGGACAATCTGACACGGGCGCCCGACGATCGCCGTTGCTACTCGGGGCTGGAATTCGCCCCCTCTCCCTCTTTCACGCGGCTGCGCTCGTTGACGCGGCGGGACGGGGAAGGGGGGCCTCCTGCTGTGCCTACTGTCTACTGTCTCTTTTTGTGTGTCTGATGGGTTTCTGGTCCGATCTCTCCTGCTGCCCCGCCGCCCCATGTCTTGGTCCCATGCTCTTGTCTCTATGTTTGGCTTGGGCGAGTTTCGGCTGAAGTTGCGGATAGTTTTAGTCCAGCTGTCAATCATCCGTCATCCCTCCATGTCACCCCCTTGCCCCCCTGTGCTCCCATGTTTTGAAGATTGCCGGAGATGCAGTGTGCGTGTGTGCGTGTGTGTGTTAAGAAAATAAAAAGTTGTGACCGAAAGGGACGAACTAGGCCTGGGCATCCAACGCATTTGTCTCCTTGGTCCCGCGTCTCTGGTACTCAACGTCCATGCCCCGTGCGCCCAGCCTCGGGAAATCTCATGAGACGGGAACCGGACGGAAATGTAGGCTGGCCGGCTGCAGTGCGTGCAAAATCGCCCGGCCGGTAGGCGGGCGGGCAGGCAGGCAGGCCGGCCGTCAGCTTTCTTTGCGCCTCTCTCTGCTGCCCTTTCTTTTCTCCCCGTGTTCCTGCGCCCCTTCCCCCCTCCTGTTCTCGCCGACGAACCTGCCTGTGAACTACAAACATACATACAGGCCCAAGGTCATGCGCTCCGGTGCTCTGGCCCGGCGGCCGTGTTTTGGCCGGGGGGCCGATAAATCATGCAAAACTTGAGTTTCCCAGCCCCCCGGCGACCCGAGTGGTTCGAACCATAACCTCGCGTGACCCGTTCGCGACGCATGTGTCTAAATTTGGCCGCTTGCTGTTGGATGATCAGCAGTCAATAATCCTGTCGCAATATAGGCGGGCCAGGGCCGGTGGTCCTGGGTTGTTCCCAGGTGGGCGTTGCCGGCCCTGCGGCCGTGGGGAATTTCCTCTGGCTAGTCATAGCACCAACTCCCCCCTGCAACGGAGGTTCCGGGCGAGGCGGACAAGGACAACACCACTGCTACGGTGACAGTGCCTGTATACACTACATACGGCACGCTCTGGAGAGGGTGGACATCTGATATCGTCCGTGTCCTCTCATCATGACATTCCGGCGTCGATCCCTCGGCCCAGGTGGGGCCCAAGTCTCTCCACAACCGAACGGTGTCTCTGTGTCTGGGTGCCCTGGTGACACGGGGTGCGACGACGGGGGCAGCGACCCGGGAATCAGAGGGAGAGGAAGGGAGGGGAGTTCACCGGCACCTCGGGGCGAAGACACCGCGGGCGGGGTTTAGGTGAGGGAAAACGCCAGGTGCAGGGCCGAGGCCACGTTCCTCTTGGGGGGAGGAAAAGGGATGATGAAACCAGACAACGATAGACGAGGGCGTCGTCGGTCACAGGGCTTGAGCTTGTGTCAGAAAGACCGCCCAGCGGCGAGGGCTTTCGTTGACTGCGTCGTACAGCACACAACTGGGCGCACACAAGACACATAGCACACAGAGCGCACACAGCACACAGCGCACACAGCAGTGCCCCGGGTACTGTTACAGTCGAGGCGGCTACAACATGTCGATCTGAACCGACTGTGCGCGCATGCGGTTGTGGTTGTGGTGTGGGGATCCAATCGTGAAACCCAAAATGTGTCCCATCTGTGTAATATGATGTGGGTGGGGTGCGCATGTCTGTGTGTGCGAGGTGTGTCTGTGTGTGTGTGCGTGAGGGCCGTCTCTTTTTTTGGAAGCGGGAGAGTACATAGATACGTCCGGTCTCTTCCTGGTCAGCCTGGATGGACATGGACGACGGCTGTCCGAGTCGTCGTTTGTTCCGAAAGGCAATATATATCAAACGTCCGAAGATACTGCGCTTGGCGACTGATCTCCGGGCATCTGGGTCCCTCGAGAGGGGCCCCCGAGGTGGTGCATGCAGCTCTTGTTACAGCGGCGAGCATGCAGGCACCGCTTCGGTACCTGACCAGGAGCACTGGAGCCCTACGCCAGCTACGTGGTTCCGGTAGCAGCTACCGAGCCACACTGCCGGGGCGGCCCGCTCTTCAAAGTACCTGACCATCACCGACCTGAAAAGCATGGCAGGTAGTAATAGCCTACTCAGACGAGTAATAATACCACCACCAACACAGGCACAGGTCCTTGTAGATAATTGTAGGGCACATGCCGTGTCTTGTAAAGTCGACGAACCGCCTGCTCCGGCCTCACCGCACATTCAGACAGACAGAGTTGAGCTCTCGAGACGGCTAGCCCAACTCTATTGCTCCCCCGTGCCGTAGCAGACAGACATACACATGGCATTTTCTGGCCTGAAATAGACAAGAGGGGGACAATAAGTTGGAGAAAGCTGGTGACCAAGCCCGTCCGCTCGCCCGCCCAGCCAGCCAGCCAGCCCGCCGGGCGAGCTTGCGGCTCCATCTGGTGGAGGAGCAAGTTATTGTATTGTCTCGCCCCATGGTCGAGGTGGCATGTGGCCTCGCATTCGGATCATGCGGTGGTCCACTGGCGGGTACCCCTCCGCCCAGTCAGTTGCCCAGCCTCGGCGGCGATGAGCGATAGACAGCCAGCGAGGCAAGACTGTCGGGAAAATCCCCGAGATCTTCGACGTCAAGAGGGCTGGGATGCCGCCGTGGCCGCCGAGTCGGGACGCAGCAGAGTCGTCCGCGCACCCCTACGAGATTGAGTTCGCCAGAAGAGAACTTCTGGAACAAGCGACTCGAAGGTTAAGCCTCGACAGGAGATCTGCTCCGACTGACACAGACGTCGACATCCTGATTCCCCGACCTGGGCCAGCCTGGGCTGTCCCCTGCTCTGCGATGGTCGTGGATCAGGGCTTTCACCGTCCGTGGCCGCTCTTGGCGGGCAAGTCTGCTGAGAACCGAAAGGCTGGTCTTGGCCTGATGGCGATGGCGAGGCAACACCGAACCCAGTGTGACCCCGCCTCTCCACCTTCTCTCTCTTTGTCTCGTGTGGTTGTGTTCCATTCTTCAATTGGTGTCAAGACTGCGCTGGTGGGAGGAATGGGGACATTAGTGAGGCCGGTTTTGATGGTTTGGGGGCCACTGAACTATGTGCTCCACGAGATACTGCCCGACTCAATGCGCGGGACAGGGACAGGGACAGGGACAGGGATGTTAGCAGGGACAGGGACCCCTTCATCAGGCAAAGCCCGGTCGGCGTATTATTCCTGTGGACTGGGAAGGCTATTCACCAGTAGACCTGGCGATGCTACGCTGGACGGAGTGCGCTGGATCCAACAGTTCGAGGATCGAGAGTCGCAAGCCGAGGTGCCGGAAAGCTACGTTAGCATGAACGCTACGGTCGCAGGGCTTCTCAAATGCCCGCGTGCTATAGGCAAGGGTTGGCTATAGCAAGATCGTGAAGGTGTGAGCGATCGATGACCGGTTCCCGAGAATCCTGAGTTTCAGCTGCTGCAGGTTCCCCAGCCTGGGCCGGCAGCATCTGATTCCTGGTAGCGATGGCACCTTTGGCGGGCCCCGGGAGATTGGGAGATTGGGGGGCATGAACCGGGCCTCACTCTCTCTCTTTCTCACTCACAACCTTCACCAACCTCACCTCACCTCACCCTGGGTGGCCCTGGCCCTGGCCCCGACACCTGACAGTCCCCATTGAGCAAATTATTTCATCCCATCTTTTTTCCCTTTTTATTCCTCCGCGGACCCATGCGCCAGTCCCTCCCCCTGTCCTTGACGGTGAGTGTTTCTGGGGAAGCCGTGGCACATCCCCAGTCGGTATCCATCCACCTCGGAGATACACTGAGGCTCGGGGAGCGCATGGTGGAGATGGCCTCGAGGTGAACCGAGCCGCCTTCGTCATCGCATTCCAATTCGGGCGGGAAGTCAGTCAGTCAGTTGAGCAGACAGCCTTGGCGCCCACGGGTGCTGCTACTTGTGTGCCGCACAGGCTTGCAGCGCCGAATCCGACAATTCGGTAGAGTGGCATCTATACCACATATACAACGCACTGCTAAGCATGCACACGGTAGTGGTGGTATCGCCAGGCCGAGCGAGGGGATCCCGTCGCCGGCTCTGTCACATCAGCCAGCCCTACCCAGATAGTTCAGTCGACGTCGTTAGAAGATGGGCTTGTTCTGACCCCACGCCGCACCGCGCGCAATCACGTCCTGCTATGTGTATGTATGTGTGTAAGTAGGTATGCAGGCGTGCAGGCATGCACGCATGCATGTCCACACCCACTGCAAGAAGCTTTTCGGGCAATTCGAGACGCTGAGCATGTCTGAAATGAGTTGCGGCCCATCCTGGTATCGGCGGCGCGCGGCTCGGACATGCATGCAGCTAGCTACATACCACATGCACCATACCACACCAAACCATACCAGAGCGTCCGCATAGAATTAGTTGTCGTCGTCGTTGTCCATGTTGCCACCGCGGTGCTACATGCAGCGCTGCACCTCGAGAGAAGGCGGCAAGGCGACAGGGAAAATTTAAGGGGTCTGGGTCTCTTGCTGATCCGCGCGTCAGCTCCATGCAGGCTAGCCAGCACCAAAGGGAAGAGTTCGAGAAATTCTCCGCGTGATGCAATTCAATCGGCAGCTAGCTCGCAGACAGCCCGGGGTGGCCATATCAACTGGAGATTGGGGATCGGCTTTTGGCCATGCGGACCAGAGACGCCTCTCCGCCTCCCTCCCTGGTGCCTGCTGCGACGGCGACGTGGCCGCTCCGGACAAGGCGGCGGCGGCATGCTCATCATCATCATAATGATCATGGCATATCCACAAGGCAAAGTTCATGTATAGTACCAAGACCCATGCCAGGAGTACCACGGCAGGCGTGGTTCGTCAACTTCACCACGCTTTTTCGCTCCAGTCGTTCGTCGACAAGGGTTGTGGGGATTGGGACGGGGGTGAGGATTTAACCGCGGTCCGAGTCGAATCGGAAGATTAGGAAGGGTCAACAAGGGGCTGAGGCACTGACATGCTGCAATCAACTGAACGGTGAACCGGGGTGGCCGTCTGATCTTTGACTCGATGAAAAACCTCCGGATTTTCCTCCCTCATTGCCGACTGTCGCGCGGGGTGGGAACGAGGGAACGGGCAGGCGGCAGATGGCCCAACAGAGATCCAGCGTTCAATCGACGAGGGGGGTTGGGAGGGGGGATGCGAGGAGGATAACTTTGCTTGGTTGCTTGCTGAAACATGACTGCACGAGTCAGCGGTGTCAGTGTATCCGCGGTCCTCACTCCTCCTCACTGGGCCTGACCCTTTCAGAAAGAGCCTCTGTCTCGGCATGACTCTTTGGCCGCCGGCCTCGCCGTGGTTACATACGACAGTGCTACCTACATACCCTCCCTCGGACACAAGATTTGGTGCGATTTCTGGGGGTGAATATGACAGCGTACTCCTCGGCACCCGCATGGACTTGTTGCAAATTGAAGGAGGTTTGCGGCTCTCCACCATGGCGGTTGCGGTGGCTTCCGCTGTCCGTTGCGTCTCATATGCATCTTTGGTAGCGGAGGTACTTTTCTTTTTCTTGATCCTGCACAACGGCTGTCATTATCGAGGATCTGCCCTGGATGAGGAGATGCGAGCGGCGAGACAGGGCCCGGGCGTGCCATAGTAACGAGGTGCAGGATCCTGAGTAGGCTTGGTGACGTTAGGCACGTCCATGAGGCCAAGCAATCTTGGCTGGCATTCCATGGCCATTAGATAGAGGTGCTGGTGCTGGTGCTGCTGCCGGTTGTAACAGAGGAGATTCGAGACACGAAGGGTTCTCAGCCCGGCCTTGTGGCCATCCAGGAAAAGCTCCGATTGCTCGAGAGAGAGGCGTGGCAGGGGCGTTTGCTATTCTCTATCTGACCCGTTCGACTCTGCCACAGGGGAGACGCATGGTCGATAGCCGCTGGAGAGATCAGGTGCGCATATACAGCATACCGTGCTATGCAGTATCACAAGTACAGCACGGGTCGGATTTGTGTCTGGCTCCCGACGACATCCGAGGCGTGAAAGCTCCAGTGTCCCCATCCTGACTGCAGGCATCGCGAGCCGGACAAAAGACGGAGAAATTAATTTGCCAAGACCCCTGTCGAAGCCTGCAGAAAGCTCCAGTACATGTACAATTACAGTAAATGTCGGGAAAAGGACCGACGCAGGGTGAGGGCTTCGTGGTGGATAGATGCTCGGGCTGGCGAGGACCGACATGCCTGCTGGCTCGTGCTTTTAGTGCCGAAGTGGGTTGGTTTAGCTGCACCTGTCATCCACCGTTGCGTTTTGCAGCACGTACATACCGCGGCATGCTCGCAAGGCGAGCGACCGCCAGCCGCCGTATCCTTACCCAGCACTGCACCCTTATTAGATGGAGACACAGAGCAGGTCGATGGGGCCGAACGCATCAGCTTTGAAACGAAATTGATCCCTTGTCATCTCCAAAGCTGTCCGCGGCTTCCGCTGCTCGCTGGGACCGGTCAGATCGCGTCATCCTGCTGCTATCTGGCGGCCCCGCCCAGTCCGTCATCTTGTCACGATGGGTATGATGAGGCTGGCGGGCATCATGCCATGGAAATCTTCCGGTCGGGCCTCTGCGCTGCAGACAGGCAGGCACGCAGGCCAGTTGGCGGCTGGGCTGGCATGTGAATTCCGCATCCTCAGCTGACGGCGGCCCCTCACCACCTACGCGTCACGTTGCATTCTTCCATAGATAGAAACCTGCCAGGGGAGCAATCCGGAACGGGAGATTCGCAAAATGGCTGTTTGCGGACCCGGGAGGCAGTGCTGTGAGTGAAAGCTTGTCCCAAGGAGGAGGAGAGTCAAAAAAGCAGCGCACGGCTTGGCCTCTGGGGATCCAAGGAATGCCAGGATCTCGGTATGGAACTATTCCATTCAGGTGACCCGCCGCAAAGGAAAAAATAAAAAGTCTCCAGCGGTTCCATCCCGCACGAATGTTGTATCATATATCATGGCCAGCCGGGGTAGCCGCAGGAGGCCATAGCTCGCAGACTGCCAAACTGCCAACACAGCGCCAGGCGGTAGCTACAGGTTCGGGCGATATTTCGAACCCCGGCCGGGTGGAAGGGCCAGAATGTGGCCCCCCCCAGTCTTTGCTAGCCCACCAGCCCATCGAGCCCAAAGCCCCCTGTTCCTGCGTCTTATATTAGCTTAATTAAAGATTGTCGGGCCTCTCCACGCTCCCATGTGGGATGACGTGGGGACGGACTGGGGGCCTACGGTGAGCGGTACTTGGTGACTGGGTACCTTGGCCTTGGTGGACCATTGAGGCTCCTTCCGGCAGGTATTGTGAGCGTCGTTGCGCTGTGACCCGTGAGGGCTTCCCCTCCGTGGACCGTTGGACCGTCGGTAATTTGTGTCAACAAGCGGAGTATGGAGCGGTGTGGCGGCCTAGCAGAGTGTGGTAGATCGAGTGCATGAGCGTCTGCTGAGTCAGTCGGTTCAGCATCCGAAACGCGAGGGAAGGAAGAAGGCTGAGAGGCAGGCAGGCAAGCAGGCAAGCACAATTCGGCTCATTCTGCAACAGGGTAGAGAGCACGTTCGATTTGTGCACACCAGGGACCACTTCCGTCGCCTGTGTATCCGGAAGCTCTGAGAGCTTGTTTTGGTTTGGGGGAGGAAAATGGCCGAGGCTTGGGCATGTCAGGAACTCAAGCCACAGTGGGGCAGGGCGTCGATGGGAGACAGGGCTATTGGTGAGCAGAGGAGAGGGTGGGTAAAGCACTAGAAAAGGGACGGGAAAAGAAGACAGAGGAAAAAAAAGGAATACCCGCCGAATCAAGGGGCGGGCAGTACCATAGATGGTGGGCACAGGTACGGACTCGGGTCTCTGGAACTAGTGTAGAATGCTTCCAAAATGCTTCCATCGCGCTTCCAGACCCGCAGTCTCCTGCCACCGCTCTGTGCTGTTACGGTGGGAATACGCGGAGCTCCACCCAGCCTACCTCGGCGCTTGTCGGGCCCAGAGCCACTGTGCGCCCTGTACTGTATGTTACTGTGCTCTGGTGCAGGTGAGCAGGTCTGGCTCGTCGGTCGGGGTGTGATGCCTCCCCGTGGAGGCACCAGTGCTCTCACAGGATGACACCGACACCGACGCTGGAGGACGTGTGAGGGCCTGTGAGGCGGGCGACCGCACAGGTCGGGCAGAGGTGCATGAAGGTGAGTGCATCAAGAGGCGCGAATAAGCTCCGATCGCATAACTTGTGCGGATG
Organism: Diaporthe sp. P3_1W; assembly: GCA_037177825.1. NCBI lineage: Eukaryota > Fungi > Ascomycota > Sordariomycetes > Diaporthales > Diaporthaceae > Diaporthe > Diaporthe sp. P3_1W. Next base: position 6,171,678 of record JBAFXB010000002.1, read on the forward strand.
GTCTCACACAAAGATGGGACGAGAGATCGACAGGGTGGCAGCGGTAACATGATGGGGCAATAGGAGGAGCGCGCTATAGGCTGCTAGCCCCGAAAAAGATGGGATGATTGAGCGTCGATGTCGCACATTCAGCCTCCCTCCAGACGGCAGGCGTGACCACATGGTTTGAGCCGCATCGACTTCCTCCTTCCAACTCCGGTGCTACGCAAACACACACACCTACACACCTACACACACGCATTCACACCACTTTTAGTTTTCTGTTCCTCCTCGCTTTCCCTTCTCGGTCGCGATACGAGTACGCTCAGCTACTGACCGGCATCACCTCGTCTCTCTGTTGTCCTCGTGACCACAAGACTGCACGGGTTTCAGATCTGACGATTCATGCAGGAGAACCCCCCCCCCAGTCGTGGGAGGGGTCCGTGGTAGAGTTCGGTTGCGGGAAATTTTGTCAGCCTTGCATTTTCTCGGGAGATGGACACGTCGTGAAAGTTCGGACGAAATCCCACAGACTGCGGGCCCCCCGGTCCTCAACCAACACACACACACACCCCCTCCGCCCCCAGGCCTGCGCAGTAGTGTACATATGGCTGTCAGGGGCGGGCCTGGTTCTCGGAGCCGAGCTACCGCATATGTGCACATGGACCGTAATCACCGCGTAGACTACTGCACTCATTGGCAAGTAAACAATAATAATAGTATCTACTGCGTACTAGGACAGCATGTGGAGCTGCACATGGAACCCTATCCCCGAGTCTTGTGGCCTTGACTCGGACGCAGCCGGAGGGTAGCTCGGGCTTTGGGTGTTGCCTGTTGCCTGTTGCAGGGCAGAGTTGGTGGGTGGGTTGGGTTACGTTCCGTACAGTAATACCACGGTACAGGCCAAGGTGGAGGCGGAAGTGGAGGGCTCGGAAGGTGCAACGGTGAGTCGTCCCCTCCCAAGGCCCCAGGCGCGGAGATTCGACTAGCGGATCTGGTGAGGCGTGTGTCACGGCTTGATGGCAGAGGACGGGAGGCGGGAGACGGTGAAGGGGCCGGCGAAAGGACTCCCGACGCAATCCCGACGCAGCCCAGGTCGTGCCGTGCCACGTTGCTGCGACTGCCTGGCAGACTGGGCTGCTGGTGGCAGAGGCTGGGCTACCTAGGTAGAGCTGGGCAGGCCTCGAAGGGGCTGGCGGCTGCCCATGGTGTTTGGTTCGAGATCCGTAGTAGACACAGGGCACAGACATGGACAATCAGAATCAGTACATCTGTCTAATTAGTGGCCTGCTACATACTCACACACGCTTGTGGTCCAGCAGGTGGGATGGGCAAGCCACATTTGATCTTCTTCAACAGGCGGCGCTACTGCATGCAACGGGGTCCATGCATGTGGGAGTGGGAGGAAACCGTGGAACTGGCTGCGGGCAGATTACGGTACGCCGTTCGGTCGGTTCCATGTCGACTCGCTTGCCACTTGGGTGGTTTTATCTCACCACCACCAACACCCACCACCCAAAGTCTGCTGCAGCGCTAGGCGCGGCGCCTCGAGGTGCAGGCCGCGACGCAAATTGCGGTTGAGATGGAGCGGCCAGCCACATCTACAGGGTACGTATTGCACCGTCGCCAAACCATGGTACCTACCTGCGCCTGCGCCTGCACCTGCACCTGCATGAACGTACACATCTAGATACAGCACAGGAGAAGTGCAGCACGGACTGGGGGCGGCGGATCCATCCATTGATGGCGACATGCGGTGTACTGTACTGCCCGGTGTGTAGCAGAGGCTGCCGAGGAATGGGCTTCGGCAGTGGCACCTCCCATGCCCCTGTCATTAAACCCATCGGCGCGTCCTGTGCCTTGGTTGTGATGTCAGGATGGCCAATATGCGTTGATGTGGATATGGATGTGAATGTGGTTTTCTGCTTAGCAGAGTGTTGCAAGTCCTGCTCGTCTCGCTGTTGTTCTTTCGAGATGGAGGTTATTGCACCCACGCCCCTCTCCCACTCCCGGATGCTTTTCTCGACGAAAGTTGGTGTCGTAGGTAGGTACCTAGGTACCTAGTCACTCAGGCTGTCTGTCTTGTCTGTTGTCTGCCATCATCAATGGCCAGATGCGGTGGGCTATACTTTTTTATGCCTTTGCTCTTTCCCCTATCTTCACTTACGAGACAGTGCCTACTACCTTGTAATAGGAATTAGATAGGTACCGTGTGTGTCTCTAGCTCCAAGGTTTTGGCAAGAACGGTCGTTGGTGAGGTGTACATGAGTACTGGTAGGTGCCATTTTATCGTCCACCGCACCGTGCTGACCTACTCTGTGTCGCAGCTGCCGTACAGTGTGTGCATGTAGATGGCGCTTGGGCATGCACGGATATCCTGACATGCACAAACCGTGCTGCCAAATGCAACGGCGCCTCAGCATCTGCGACCGCAGCACCAGCAGCCTGCAAACTGCAACTTCATCTCCAGGCCCCCGGCAAAACGTGCCTTAGCCCAAGCGAGGCGTCTTCGGCGGGCCAGACCGATCCAATCGACTCGACTCGGCTCGACTCGACTCGACCTGAGCTTGAGTCAACCTGAGGCGCCCGAATGTCGTGGTCACCCTTGAAAATGATGCTGCTGATACTCTGCCGCCCATCCATCCTGCCACTGCTACTGCACATCCGGCCATCCTGCCATCTTGCTGCCATCTAAGGTGCGCCAAAGAAGCTCGCGGCGGCTGCAACCTCAGTCTATTCACCCACGAGATTGCCTTCGCATCCGGGCTGCTACTCTGTGTATCAGACTTGCCGGATCGACCACGACCCAATCATCAGATCAATCCAACCACAAGCCCAGCCCAGCCCAGCACGAATACCACAGTAATAATCAGACCCTAGGTATCCAACCAAGGATACCTAGATAGTCTGTTGTCCCAATCCAGCCATGCCGAAGCAGCCTGAGAAGCTGAGCCTGAGCCTGGACATAGCCCTCAACCGAGTCCTGCCTGACCTGAACCAGCACCGTAGACACAGAAACTGAGCCTGGTACGCTACGAAATCCTGGCGAACCTCGCCAGAGCTGGATCAGTACCCACCTTTGCCTATTCTTCGGCTAAAGTGTTCCTGCACGCAATGCCCATCCCGTACCGCTACCGCGACCGTGCCTTGGGACGACACCCCATCTCACATCTTTGGACGGTCACGCAAACAAGGCCCTTGCCAACCAATGGCCTGGCCGCGAATGACGACACATGCCACGATCCATCATTTCCGCGCCCGGAGGAATCCATCACGAGAAATTGGATGCCACCGGCTCAGGTCCCGCCGAGGCAATGGGATCGTTGAAAGGGTGCCCTGCTGCACATGCTGGCCCTGCCACCTGCTCTTACAGCCACCCCCCGAGGGTGCCCGCCATTCGTGCCTCGAGCTCGACATTCATGCGCTTGATCCTGCCCTCCGCTCCTCCAAGGTTTGGCCCGTCACCCTGGGTTGGCATCAGATGGTCAAGGGTTCCTGGCCAAGCCGTTCATCGACCCGGACACAGGGCAAATGCGCTCTCTCTGAGATCAGTTTCTCGCCTTGCCAATCGCGTCCACGCCGTCCCGTCATGACACCCACCCCCGTTGTGTCCTCGAACGTCCTTTTTTGGACAGTCGCTGTCCCATCCTGGGATTCAGGGCCCATGCTGCGAAACGCCACGGACGCTTTATTTCATGTACTTCATCCTGCTGCTATCACACTCACCGCTGCCCACACACGTCCACCGTCGCCCAGGCCTTCTGCCGCCACCTGCGAGCATGAACAGCTGTCAGTCATGGCCCGCCAACCCCCCCTGCTCCACACACTCGCTCTCAAAAGCTACCCAAAAAGGTGTAGCCCCTCCGCATCAGCTTCAACCCTCCTCCGGCCAGCAGCCACGAGAAAAGGGCTGACTAGTCCTTTTGGCCCCAAGGATCAGGATGGATGCGACACAGTTCAGTTCATGGACGATCAACCCGCGTCAGATCACGTCCTGCCGGGATACACTAGGTATACATGGGTCCTCCCACAACAACTAGACTACTAACGCTTGCCCTGTGCCGTGTCAGTAGCCATCCTAGACCTTGGCCCATGATGCTCGCTGCGGTGCTATGTACTCATCAAGCATTGCCCGAGGCTGATCTTCGTTCGCTGGGGCATATTTCTGCAGCTCTGGCAGGGCTGGGTCCTGACAGGGTTTCATAACCCACCACTGTCACCAGTCATCGAGAGAGGCCCTTGTATAGCAGCTGTGGGCAGTTCGAGACATCCAACCCAGAATGCTGCAGTTGCTGCAGCGCTGTTGCTGCCGCTACCGAACCCGACACGCGAGACACACCCCGTCCCTGTGCGTCCCCCAAAAAGCAAATTGCGCTGAGGACTTGTCTTACTGCTTTTGGACGAATTTCTTCACAATTTTACTTGACAATCCACGACGAAACCTGCCGGAGAATTTGCGGCGGTCCGTAATAGACTGGACCCACGCCTTCTCGGCCTGCCTTGCCTATCATCAATGCCCCTCTGCAGTATTCGAACCTGTCTTGTCTTGCGTCTCTCTTGACGCCGTCCACGCTGCTCGACCCGTGCCTGACACCTGTCCCTGTCCCTGTGCGAGTGCCTGTCTCCCCCTGTTCACCCTGCCCTGCCATGCCTCGCTACCTGTAGGTGGGCTGGCTGATGGACATGGGATGAGAGCAGAGGCACCATCGGCACGATATCAGATCATTTCCTGTCCCCCACCTGCCTTTGCTGCTCCTTGCAACCTTCACGGAAACTCGTGGACGGACAAGATTGGCCTTGGCACAAAGCGTCCCGCGGGGCCTCTCAAACTACGTCCTGTGTTTCTCAGCAGTATTGATGCTCGGAGGCGCAGGCCTTCGTCCCGCTGCGCACAGATCAGGTAGCATGCGGTATGAACGTGTGCGAGTGTATGTATTGTGTGCGTATGCCGTGTGTATATATAATATGTGTGTACGTGCATATGTGCAGGCCGAGCAAAGCTGATGACCGCATCGACGACAACATCATTGAGCCTGCTGGGACTGGCCCGCCAGCACCCTCGCTCACTACATAGAGTATGCCCCCGGCCCTTGCACTACGACATACAGCGTACTACGTGCACATGAGAGTTGCGAGTTACGTGCAGGGGATTGCTGGTGGCATACAGGCATTGGATGTACCCTTGAATTAGCACCACACATCAGGATGGGCCAGGGGTGGTCCCTGGCATCCACTCCGCTCTCCAGACCATCTCAACCCTGAAGCACCCTTGTCTTGATCTTGGCTCCATCTCAATTGCTCCGTCCTCTTTAAGTCGCACAAAAGGCCTCGGACAACTAACACACGGTTCTTTATTTTCTATCTGGGCTACTGCACCATTCTCGACGTGACATGGGTTCCGGGGATCCATAAGACAAAGACCATAAACCGCCGTTGCATCCTCTTTACTTTGCTCTCGACCCTGACCGCGTGTGGTCTCTCCCAAGCACATCGGCCCAGGCTTTTCCATAGCTTCCATGACATCCAGAGAGCTTCCTGGTGCTTCTCCTGCAGCTCTCCGACACCCCCAAACACGACCACGAACACCTCCGCATGCCGTACCACTGAGACCTCAGGAGCCATCGACCTAGTATTACAGTGCACGTTTGCTCTGCCCGAGTGCTGGAACTGTGTGTCAGCTTCTGTCACCACCGGGACTCGACGGGCCCTACCGGACCGAATCTACCAGTCGCCCCATCTCTCTGAAAGCGCGACGTCCTTCCACTTGATGCTGCCGACCGGAGTGTTCGATCTTTTCTTGTCGCGAGATTGGCACCTGCAGAGACAGCTCAGCACGTCCAAGACCCAAGACCAGGCCGCACGATCCTAGAAAATTCGCCACTATCGACAAGCAGGCTCGAACAGGCAGGCCGTCGCCATTCCCACTACCACCCGGTCTTTCGAGATTAGACCCTCCCTGCAGCTTGGGCACTTCCCAAGGCACGGCCAGCTCGCGAAGCCGTGGAAAGCCAGACCGATTCCAGGGCTCCTGCCGCGCGGGATCGTGAGGGTGACTGCGTCGTCGAAGCGAGGGCAAGCGGTGATTTGGCCCAGGCGCTAAATCTCTTAGAATCATTTCCATGCAAACCATACTCCACCACCGAGACATTTCGCATAACTCGTTCGGCCAACGCCGTGGCTGTTCAGACCTGGTGCGCTTCGCTCTTGACATCTCGTGGCCCAGGGCAGGCTCTGAAAGTCCTGCTTCCGGGTCAGCAGGAGACTATCCATCTCCGCCCATGTCAGGGTCTCCACCGATTCCACCCAGAGTAACTCAAGAGGCCGACGACCGAGTTCAGGGAGTGTACCAGACGGCCAGCCACGATGTGTATCGCGGAAGCTCGACGACACAAGCAGATTCGAGAATGTTGCCAGGGATATTGGCACCCGTTAGGCCTTACCAGCCAGATCTTGCGGAGCGCATGCCATACGCGTTCCCGCGCCCAGAAAACCCAATGCAAAGACCTTTTGTGCCGTACACGTCGCAGCACAGCCAGGTCATGTCGCAACCCCCTTACCTCCCTGCCCCAGGCCCAATTCCAGCACCTGGACCTATCCCAGGCTACCCCATTACTTCCCGACCGCCGACACAAGAAAGCCAGCAATCATTTGCCTCGCCCAAGTCCCAGAGAAAGACGAAGGGGCACGTGGCCTCGGCGTGTGTGCCGTGCAAGAAGGCCCATCTCAGGTAAGTGTCGAGCCGCCCTCCATCACAAGACCGAAACATACTAATCCGCGCCAGATGTGACGGTACGTTTGAATCCTCCTTCTCCACCTTGCGAGTCCCTTCTCCCAGCTCAGGATCTAGCGCCGAGGGCCATTGCGTTGAAGCAAGTTGGGGCAAGCCCGGCTTGCTTCGACTAGGCTCTGCACTTGCATGAATGCTACACCAAGTAGTCCTCGTCACATCAACACCAGGCAGAACTTGCGGGCGTATTGCGGGAATAGCTGCAGATGCTCTCAAAACGCCTGCGGCCCAGGTGGCGCATGCGCGCAGAGTTTCTTGGAGACGGCGTGGAATAGCAAGTGCTACCGAACGCTTGTCGTGGGCAGGCAACACTTGTTCCCCTGCTACCAACTGATGCCGGACTATTTTGAATTCTGAAAAAGAAGCTGACGTTTTGGTATCAACAGCCCAGAGGCCGTGCACGAGATGTATGCAGAACGGCAAGGAAGATGCGTGCGTTGATGTTCAACACAAGAAGCGCGGTCGCCCACGGCTTCGAGATGATCATCGTGGTGCCGGGTTCGACTCTCGACTCGGACAAAGTCAAGATCAGAGTCTCAGGCGGCCGTTATCCTTGTACGCCCCACAGGGTTCTATGGGCTCGGGCTTCGACGATTCCCTGAGACGAACGCAGTCATACCGCGTGCTGAAGTCCCAACCGACGGAGCCTTTGGCACCTCGCTTCCTTGAACGAGGCTCCGCAAGCGGCGCCAATGTGTATCCCGCCCCTCTTGCCATCTCAACAACACCACCAGAGCCCGCAGCATTCCTGACCATGGACTTGGAGGTGGTGAAAGCCTCCAGCACATTCTGGGAAGCTGTTGGCCGCCCACTCATACAGAGCCCGCGAATCACTGAGATGCTCGCTCTTGGGGACAGGGAGAAGATTGTGGCGCTCCAGCGGCAGATGCAAGACGAGCAGGCACGGAGGGAGCCGAACTACCTGCCACCCATGTATGCCAAGCAGGAGGAGGAGAGCGTGCTCCGGTCGCTCGGATTCAGCAGGGAGGAAATGGCCAGTTACTCGCTTGAGCTTCTGGAGAACCTCCGCTTCAACGACCAGGCAGGACAGCCGAGGAATCTGTCAGTCCGCCTTGGTCTCGCAAAGCGCGGGTCGATATACTTCATCGTTGTCGTCGTGAACACGAACACGGCCATTCGAGGTTTCCAGCCACCGACGCCCTCACCACAAGGCCGAGACCCTCGGGATTTGGCGTACTCGTACCCGGCGCCTCAAATGCCCTATCCGCAGCCAACACCTGTCTCAGCCACTTTCGACCACGGGCGAGGGAGATCAGTGAGCGATGTGGCATACTTTCCGAGACAGCCTGCCACCCCTGGGCAAATGATGCCAGGCCTGAGCCCTCGGCTCCCATCCTATGCCGCATCGCCCAGCAGGCCGGACTATCCCGTCGGACATCCTGCCTACCAGATCCCTCGCAGCGAGCTGTCCACGGCGCCACGCACCTCGCAGGCGCCGGGATATCAGTTGCCACCCATAAGACAGCCAGCGCAGTTCCAGACCCCTGCGCAGACCCAGGCTCAGTCACAGCAGCCTCAGTACCACCATCAACCTCAGCAGCAGGGTGGTCCATCCGAGCAAGGCTGGCCCCGTGATGATAGGCAGAGGGTTCATATCGAAGGCCTCATCGACAGGCCGGATCCCGCTCATCGGCATCAAGGTTGAAGGCAACACGACCGCGTTCGTTGCTGCTCATAATTTTACAGAACCAAGCTGATCGGCGCCCTGGTGGGGATTTCCGTGGTGGCCTGGGCGACCAGCTCTGGTCTCCTCCGGCGCACGGCAACACCTTGCTGTTTCTTGGACTTCTTCAAATCTCCCAGGCCGGCTCCAACTCCAGCCAAGCGCCATCGTTGGGCGAGGCTTGTTGTCGAGCGTCTGAGGGCGATTCGGCGGAGGCGGGCCGCATTGTACTAGTACGGCACATATCGATTTGTTCTGCGTGCTGTTGTCGTGTTCGTTAAAGATCGGGTCGCGATGATACCACTGTGCGAGTTCTGCATCGGTTTGGGTTTGGGTGGGAAAGGGAGCGGCCGGCTTGAGCGCATGTTGCGAGCATAGAGGATGGACGTAGATGCCTTTCCGGGTGGGCCGCTGGTTCCTGCTCATGGGGTCTCTCTTTACCAGCACATCGCAGAGTTTGCAGGAGTTGCGGCTGGAGAGGTTAGCCGGGCCGAGCCTTTCCATGATTTGGTTGGCGTTGGGACGTGAAGGCACATGTTGGTACCCGTTTGTTCGGCGGCCGTGGTAACACCTTAGACACCACGTTGCTTGGGTTCGCTCGTTCTTAAGAGTCAATTCTTCTTGTTGCCCTGTGTCCAAATGTCCTGGAGTCCCGAGTGCTCGTGTGAATTCTCCAATGCTACCGACCCCATGTTGAGAGGATACGCGGAGCCTCCAGCTGAGCCAAGGGAACACCACCTGGCGACCTGTAGGGAGTATCCGTGCGCGTGAGCGAGCTCTTGTCGGTGTATTCTCCGGCAGGAGGGACGTTGTACAGAAAAAGAACCTGCGGAAGCGGGTCTCCAAAAACACATTGATGGTAGGACCTTTAAGGTGGTAGCCACGGGAAGGCTTACAGCCTGCGCCAGCAGCACGCAACGCAACAAACGTCAAGGAGATGCCCGGGGAGATTGCGTGTAAGTACTTGACGAGGCAGATAGGGAGGAGGAGTGATGACAAGAGAGGAGGCGGGATAGGAGAGAACAAGGGAGAGAAAAGGAGCAAGGCAAGGAAGAAAAGAGGGAGTAGTCAGCGAGGTAGTAGAAAGGCAACTTGACCCAGGAATATCAGAGAAACATATAGCAATTTCGACAGCCACGCAAGGTTATGTTGCTAGCTCGAAGAAACAAAACGGGGAAACGTCTGTGTTGAAGGCAGTAACAAGTCGAGCAAGGGGGCCGTGAGTAGGAGGCACTTGCCCTTTTGCAGACTCGACAACCGAACTATTTACCTTGGTATCCATTTTCTCCTCCCTTTTGTATACTGCCCCGGACCCTACCCAACTCTTTTATTATTACCACACGGACTACATCCTGTCGCTCAACCTTCCCTTCCACACTGGACGCTGCAGAAGCTCAATCTCCAGCAGCAGTGAAGAATGAAGACCTTCGTCTGGAAACAGGGTACGGTTAGTTTCGCTTCCCACACCCTTGCCCCCCCCCCCCTTCAATCCAGAGCCGCCACGCGCAGACAGACACAGACGGACGGGCGGACAGATAGACAGATAAACAGAGACGCATGTACGCACACCCACCCACACACACCCACACACGCGCACGCATACACAACTACCCACCCCATCCATCCCTTGGGTGGCTCGCCCCGTCAAGCCGCCGCGTCGCACCCAGCCCAGGCACCGCGCATGACAGCAGCCCTGGGGTGGGTACGGAGTACGGAGTACAGGTAGGGGCTGTCACCGTCTTGTGGAACCTGCTTCCTCTTGGGGCGGGCAGCTGGTTGATCAGTGCAGTGCCAAGCACTGCATGGTGTGCATAAAATTCCCCGAGACCTGGGCCAGCGACCACCCGGCAGCGGCCCAGCAGCAGCACACACCCAGCTGCTAAGCATCGCGGCTCTTCTGCCACAGCCTCCTTCCGGCTCACGGGACAGGGCAGCGGACAGGCTGGACAGGCTGCCACGGCATCAGGGGTGGCCCCCGGGCTCGACAGGCTCGTCCAAATATCCCGATGGCCGCCTGTCAAGTGGGGCCAAGGGGGGGGGGAAGGCGGGCGGGCGGAAGAATTCGCCCAGGGCAGCATCAGGCCTGACAGGGCAGACAGGCACGCAGGACCACCGGCTAACCGACCGCCACGCTACCGCACTACCACGCTACGCAGCCGGCACTTGCCCCGATGTGAAGGGCCCGAGCTGGCTTATAGCTGGCGCTATTGGGAATAACATTGTTCGCGGACCATCGAATGTGGCAAGGCCCTGGACGACACCTCAAATGAGCTCCTCTTAAACGAGCTAGCCATTGGATGAGGCTCTGAACCTTCCGACTTCCTTATTTCGGCCGCACTGCCAGATTCTGATGGGGCCTTTCCTCTCCTCAACGCTCTGTCGCGACTCCATCCGCCGGCGAATTTTGCCTGGGACCAGGGCTTCCAGCTCCCTGGTCCCGCGCCTGGGCACGCGTTGTCATCGCTGATCATTTCCGCTTTGCCGCCCCTCGCTGGCATCAGCTTGACGCTCGCCTACCTTGGGTTTTGTCCCTTTTGCGCCACACCAGCACACGATCATGACGAGCTGAGGTTTCAGGCGCGCAGCCTCGCATCCCATGGCTGCTTGAGGGAGACACTTCAAACGATTCAAGGGGTGCATCGCGGGCTGCAGAACCAGCCCAACCTTCTTGTCCGCGTTCCGGCGAAAAAGTGGTTCCGGTACCTTGGTGGAGGCGGGTCGATCGTACCATTCTGTCGACGTGCTGAAACTCAACAATTGGCAATTGCGAGCACTTGGGACTCGCCATGGAGACATTTTCGAGGCGGTCGCTACTTTTGTCCTGTCTTGCGAGTGCAAGGGGGGAAAACAGTCCGGCCTCATGCAACAGCCCAATAGAGGAATTGACTGTCTTCCTGAGGATAAAAGGGGCGGCGCTCGCCACTGCAGCCACAGCTTGGCAAGCATATTACTCACAGGCCCCGGTGCCGAACTCCCTGGGCAAATTTCACGCGCTATTCTTGACGAGATGCAGACAGGAGGCGCGCAACCGGGAATCTGGGAATGCTTCGCCTGGGCCAAGCAGCCAATATCTTCCCCTGCTGGGCCTTGCAGGGGAGAGGGGGGCTGCGAAGCCGCATTGATCAGGATCATCCGTCGTTTGCCTGCGTTGAGTAGTCATCGGCAGAAGGCGACTGAAATTGTGCTTCTGCCCGTTATTACCGGAGATTCCTTACCTATAAGGCTGAACCTACCTTCCGGTATGGGATATGCTGGTAGACCTATTAGTACACTAGGCTCACCGGCAACTCACCGATATGAGGCCGCCATAGCCGTCGAGGATAAAGACTTAGCAAACTCTCCCAGGCCAGCTCGAATTGCCTGCCAGGTTTAATATGGAGGGGGCCAGGACTTGCGTACTATGACGTCTGCAGTACTTTGTGTGAGTGTGTTGGAGGGCTTCATATCGACTGTGTATCGCAAGTGAGGCCACGAGGACCCATCGTCATCGTTACTGCCTTGGCTCTTGCAGACGCGTTTGGTGGATCATTCTGCCGAACGATGAGTTGTGGATGGGCTGGACGTCAGCCCGAAGAGCTCAGCCCTGAGGCCTGCGTCTTTACTTCTCTCTAACACGTGTTTCAGTGCGTCTGTAGAGCCAGTAAGTGACCCCCGGCAGCGCTTTTGTTGTGGTTGGCTCATCCCATGCTTGGGAACAATGATTTGCCATAAAGTATCAAGGCATTGAGATGCAAGGCCTGATATGAGACGACACAGACAACGGGGCATCTATCAGCAGAGTTTGTCGTATGGAAAGTATACCTCGAAAGAAGTCGCTGGCTTGTCGGCGCGGGCTAGAATGCCGCCCAACACATCGCAATGCGCCCGCCGACATTCAGGAGATCACTGAACTACAGATCCTTATCAAGTCTGAGGCACGAGATCGCGGACTGATCGAAGAACGTTTGCATCTCTGACCGAGATCTCGTGGGTGACATCTACCCATTTGTGCTTCTGTGGGAATTGTTGGAATACGAAAAGACTTACTGCCATTTATCGCCAAGTAGCATACGAGCTTCCAAGACGATCCTGATCACACTATGGTCAGGTATTTTCGAAGCTTAGATGGCGACTCAAGATGACCTTTGACTGGCCAACCAGCAGAGAAAGCACCAATGCGGACTGAGCGCATCCTCTCGACATGCCAATGACACGAAGTCAGCTGATCAATTCGTTTCTGGTCTTCCGGCAAGCCACTCTGTCACAGACTCGCGGTCCGCATCCCATACAAGACGTCGAAACCGTGCTCACGTCGACTGGGCGCTTCGTAGGCTTCTAGCCTCATGCAACGCCAGAACCAGGAGCAACGCCGCTGGGTGAAGCACCACCAGTGTTGCCGTCACATGCAATTAATTAACTAACTACGTCTGGTCAATTGTTACAGGGCACCGCATCTTTTTAAAATCGCCGTTAAGCTCCAGCCATCCCCGCCAAACGCCACTGACATTATCCAGGAACCAAATCGAGCTGCTCACCGTCCCGCGGAGTCTTCAGAAGTGCGAAACTCTGTACTGTACGAGCTGCCGTTCGCGGTATGATTTCTGCATATTTTAAACTTTGATTGGCTTTGAATACGAGTGCGAAGTCTGGAGTTGATTTGATCAAGGCTTGTTGGATGTAACGCGTGCCCCGCATCTATGGATTGCGAGGTAGGAATATGTCTACTTAAGGCGGCCGCCAGCCAGTCGCTACACCACATCCAGAATTCTCCTTCCAATCGTCATTCTGCCGCGAATAACACAATCTAGTACTCAAGATAGAACAGCACAAGAAGGCAATACTATGGCGGCCGAGGTTTGCACTTCGACTTATGTCAATGACCACCACGATGTGAGGGCACTCGTGAACTACCTCCCGTTGGACAAGATGGATTTCGGACCGGATGACATGCCCGCACCAAAGAAATTTGGCGAGTTCATTGAGTCGAGCAGGTACAGTACGTTCTCCATCTAATACGCTGTTTGTGAGATTTGCTGGTCACGGGGGTTGATATCGTTACTGGAATTACCATAATTCGCTGACGCGAGACTCGTGGAGTGACATTCCACAACGCCAGAGGCAAGGAGGATTCGTTCAAGCTGGACAGAAACGGCTTTGAGATCGTCACCCTCCCGGAGAAGGAGCGGGACGTCACCACAGATGACAAGATCAAGGAGGACTTCATGCCGGAGGTGATGGATGTCATCAAGAAGAGGTACGCCCGCCTAAAGCTACCTACTCCTGTATGGTGGTGTGACTGACCAGCACGACTGGCGGTTCCTGCAGGACGGGAGCCTCGCTCGTCGTCCCTTTCGCCCACGTGCTCCGCCGGACCGAGAACAGCTTCTTCGCGGAGGCCGTGGACACGGAGCGCTATAACCGGTTTGCTACCGTGTGGCCGCACAGTGACTTCACCGTCGTCTACCCAGAGCGGCTGCCTTTCATCAAAGAGGCCATCATGAACTACGACGGCATTCCTGCGGACGCGCGAGAGGAGCTGCAGCGGGCCGCGAAGTCTGCCTCGCGTTGGGCTTTTGTGCAGGTGAGCTTTCGAGCAATCTCCTCCTCCCTTGGCACTCCCCTGGCAGGACATTGTGCTCTTCTGCAAATCTAGACTGCTCGCTGATCAAGGTTCCGGACAGATATGGAAGCCACTGAAGACGCTGGTGCGCGACCCTCTTGCGCTCTGTGACTCGTCGACCTTGAGCAAGGAGGACTGGAGGTTTCGCCAGGCCGATGACCCAAACATCTCCTACTCGCTCCTGGCACACCCTGAGAAGGAGGAGAAGCACGCTTGGTATTACGTCCATGAGATGAAGCCAAACGAGATGTTTCTGTTCAAGGGTTGCGATAGCAGGCAAGGCGAGCCGGGTTTCACCGGGTACGCCGGTGCGCACACGGCGATTGTGCTCCCGGACTCTCAGGATAAGCCCCCGAGAGAGAGCATCGAGGCTCGATTTTTCTGCCTCTGGGAGTGAGAGGCTGAAGTTAGTTGTAGCTATGATTGATATATCTAAGAGAGAAATTGGACTAGTCTCTCAGACAATTAGCTCTTGCTTATCATTGCCGTGTCCCGGTAATAATTATACAACTGGACAAACAAGTAAGCGCACTTACGTCTGCCTATATGTAAGTGTCTATATGAAGTGTTCACATATCATGGATGGCCGGCGAGGTTGAGAGGAACAGCCCCGCCGCAGGGCGACCCACTGCTGTATCGTACAGGTAATACAGTGGGCGAATGGCTTGAGACGAGTGCCTTGGACTTAAAATTCTCCAAGGCTAGGGAATCAAGGATGTCAACTCTCCCCAAGTAAGGAGCGCTCGATGTTCAAGTGATCCGCGTTCAAGGGGTAGCTGCGGCGAGGATACCAATATTACAGGGTACTGGGTAGCCAAGCAAGCAGGCAGCCAGGCAGCCAGGCATGTGCTAGTGTCAGGAAACCCACTGCGGGCGGTGCTGTTAGGCGCTGCGGCACCTGAGCCGTTTGCAAACGCGACTTCCGGGACTGCACGCTGCTTAATTGCGATGCTTGTTCGCGTCAAGGCAGGCGCGTCGAGACAGATGCCTGCCTCATGAGTGACGACTTGGAGACCAAAAGCGGCATCCCAAATCGAGCACCGAAATCCTGTCCAGCCGTGCCCATTCCGAGGTCTGACCTTAGTCCAGCGTATCCATTTTCTGTTTTTGTCGGCGGCGGCAGCTCACTCAAGCGTCCTTCCGGTGCCTGTTGCCCGCAATCTGATCACCACAGTTCTCCGATGCGCCAGGGGCCTGCGATGTTCACGGTCTCCTCCCGCGATGGCCGAGCCAATGGACGTTGACGGCCCTCGTGGCGTCAAGAGGAAGGCTGACAATGTCGACGTGACCAATTCACGGCGAATCAAGGCCCTAGATCCAGATGTCATCAACAAGATCGCAGCCGGCGAGATCATCGTTGCCCCCGTTCACGCACTCAAGGAGCTCATCGAGAATGCTGTGGATGCTGGCTCTACCGCCCTCGAGGTTTTGGCCAAAGACGGTGGTCTCAAACTGCTTCAGATAACTGACAATGGCAGTGGAATAGATGTGCGTGCTTTCAAATCCCGCTTCCCCTCTTTCAATCCCTCCACTGCTTCCTCATCCTGAAGGACTGTGGCCTCGGTCTCAGAAATTGCCACAACCGAGCGAGCGTCTGACCATTCAATAGAAAGAAGACTTGCCCATCCTGTGCGAGCGTTTTACCACATCCAAGCTGCAGAAGTTTGAGGACCTCTCGTCCATAGCCACATATGGATTTCGCGGCGAGGCTTTGGCAAGTATCAGCCACATAGCCCACCTGACAGTCACCACCAAGACCAAGGACTCGACATGTGCCTGGCGTGCTTATTACGGCGGAGGCAAGCTTGAGCCCTCCAAGCCAGGCCAGACCGCGGATCCCAAGCCGGTGGCGGGCAGAAACGGCACCCAAATTACTGTCGAGGACCTCTTCTACAATGTGCCCACGAGGCGGCGCGCATTCCGCTCTGCTTCCGACGAATACAACAAAATCATCGACGTGGTTGGCCGTTATGCCATTCACTGCAGCCATGTCGCCTTCTCATGCAAGAAACAAGGAGAATCCTCTACGAGCATATCTGTGCCGGCCACTGCCTCTGTCGTCGACCGTGTTCGCCAAATCTACGGCACTAGTGTCGCCAACGAGCTGGTCGAATACTCTACCTCAGACGACCGATGGGGCTTCAAAGCCGAGGGTTATGCCACAAATGCCAACTACCATATAAAGAAGACGACCTTGCTTTTGTTCATCAATCACCGCTGTGTCGAATCGACAAACATCAGAAAGGCCGTCGAGCAGACATATTCAGCATTCCTGCCAAAAAGTGGCCATCCTTTCGTATATCTCAGCCTCGAGATTGATCCTGGAAGGGTTGATGTCAACGTGCACCCAACAAAACGGGAGGTCAATTTTCTCAACGAAGATGAGATTATCCATGCCATCTGTGAGCACATTCGCAGCAAACTCGCAGCTGTTGACCAGAGCCGGACCTTCATGACACAAACGCTGCTTCCAGGTGCCGATTGGGGATCCACACAGAAGCAGACTGAAGACGATGCAACCCCGTCGTCGACGACACGTGCCTCTGGGAAGAAAACGACGCGTTATGAAAACACTCTCGTCCGGACAGATACCAATCTACGCAAGATCACCAGCATGTTCGCTCCAAGCGAAGATTCATCATCTACACCAAGAGACTCTAGCACAGTACCAACCACTGCACCCGATGCGCAACCTCCAGAAGCCATCGAATATGAGACTAATGACCGCGAGCAAGTCCCGTGTCGTCTCGCCAGTGTCCGTGAGCTGCGTGCAGAAGTCCGAGATGACATGCACCATGAGCTTACAGAGGTATTTGCGACACACACTTTTGTCGGGGTCGTCGATGAGCGGCGTCGGCTTGCAGCCATACAGGGCGGCGTCAAGCTCTACCTCGTTGACTATGGTCGCGCCTGCTTTGAATATTTCTACCAGGTCGGACTGACTGACTTCGGAAATTTCGGAGTTGTGAAATTCAGCCCTTCCCTAGACCTTCGTGCTGTTTTGCGCATAGCAGCGGAGCACGAGAAGGAGAAATGCTCTACATCAGAGGATGATTTTGATGTAGATGAGGTCGTGGACCTGGTGTCATCACAGCTTATCGAGCGCCGTGAGATGCTACTGGAATACTTCTCATTCGAGATCTCACCGGCCGGAGAACTTATCAGCATTCCCCTCCTTGTGAAGGGCTACACCCCGTCCATGGCGAAGCTACCAAACTTCCTGCTCCGGCTGGGCCCGCACGTTGACTGGACTGAGGAGAGGGCTTGCTTCGAGACATTTCTGAAGGAGCTGGCGTCGCTCTATGTTCCTGAGGTGCTGCCACCAACGCCAGGTGAAGCCGAGGCGGCCGCTGCCGAACAAATCGACGAAGAGCTCAGGGCAAGAAGGAAGCACGTCCGCTGGGCTGTCGAGCATGTTTTCTTTCCCGCATTCAAGGCCCGCCTCGTGGCCACAAACAGCTTGATGAAGGGAGGCGTGTTGGAGGTTGCCAATTTGAAGGGGTTGTACAGAGTGTTTGAGAGATGCTGATTCAGACACCATTTGGCTCCGTATCAAGTGTCCCACCACATTTCCCATGGCTTGTAGCTCTTGATCACATTTTGCCTGCTAGACACGACCAAATTAGCTGCCGTGATTGACCAAAATACCAAACAACCTCTGTCTTATCTATCATGGACACCATGCCCTGTCTCTTGTCACTGCTGTTTTCAACGTCAACAAGTAAGGCACACTGAGCGCCCTGAGACCGTGCATTCTAGTACACGCTCGTGCCTGTCTTTTATAAGTAATCTTGAACTTTTGTGTATTATATGAGGCACTTGTAAGCAGGGGAACAGTCTTTCCTCTAAGAGCCGGGTGCGCTATATGCAGGCCGGTGACACGAACACTGACACCTGCAATGAGCTCTGAAAAGTCATTTCCATTCGTCTATGGGTTCGTTTCGGTACCTGGATGGAGCTCGTTCCCATGGCCCCAACCTGAAAGACCCCTTGATACTGTACAGTAGTAGCCCCACGCCCTCACAGCCTGTCCCACAGGCCAATTCACGTTATACGGCTCTGCCTAGGATAAGCTTATTTACCGTCTTCCCACTCCGGGTTCTGTAGTATCAGATTAGCAGACTGCCAGTATCGGCTGTAACAGAGATCAACATGCCTTCTTGAGGATGACCAGGCCCTCGAGCACATTGCTCACGCTGATGTATTCCTCGTCCTCGAGCTCAGCCCGCTCGCCGTATCCCAGCAGGACGGGGGTACTCTGTGTCTGCCAGCCAGTGATGGTCTTGGGGCGACCGGCTTGACCGACTACATCAACTGCCTGACCAACGCGCACGTTGACCGTCAGGGGCTTGAGGTTCTCGTCGAGAGTGACGAGGAAACGCGGGTGCATGGCGGTGACCAAAAAGTACAAGAGATAATGAGAGTTCTTGGTGATGAACTGCTTGGAGTCAATCATAGCCACGAGCACAGCCAGCAGGCCTGCACATGAGACCCTTGACAAGATCTGCCGATCAGTGTGGAAGGGGCTGAGGGACATGGTGCCCTTCCCCATGTGCAGGAGACCCTGGGCAATCCGCACCATGAAGAGTGACTCCTTCTCACGGTGGTAGTAGCTTGCTAATTGTCGAAGCAGTTGCGCTAATCTGGCATTGTTTGTGCCGGCGCCGAGAAGACCCATGGCAAAGATGGCGTTGATCGCAACATCGTTGTCATTGTCGTGACTGTATCGTGAAAGTGTGTCATAGACCTTCATCTGAGGGTTGCTTGGGCTGATCAAGCCCATGGCGAGAGGAACTGCCCGGCGGATGTTGGGCTCACCGTAGTGCATGAGATGGCCGAACTGGCGAAGCACCATCTCCTGGCCGACCTCCTCGCCCATTGCGAGCAAGCCAAGACCGAGCACGGCATAGGATTGTACCAGTTCATCACCCTTCTTCTCGTCAGACTCCTCCATGTGCTCGTTACACATGTGCAGGAGCTCTTGGATCTTCAGCACAGCACCGGTGCCTGCCCAGGCACAGATCTCAGCTAGGACAGCTGTGGGCTTTGCCGCAGGGTGGTCGATTGCCTTGAGGGTCTCCAGAATGACATCCACCTCTTCTTGCTTACCGAAGAAGAGCAGGCCAAGCCCCAGAGCCAGGAATCGAGTCCATTTGTCCTTCAGTTGGTTTTGGCGCTCATCATCGAGGAGGGTTGTGATGATCGCTTCTGTCACGTCTGGGTGAGATGTGCCGACGAAGATAAGGCCACAGGCCAAGGCGGCCATGGCTGAGATTTGCATGTCCTGGGTGGTGTCATTAATGATAGGCAGAAGCTTCTCCAGCAGCTCCTCCTTGTTGGAGCCAGCGTACGTCAGGCCAAGTCCCATTATCGAAGCAACACGGATGAGAGGGTTGGAGTGCTCAAGTTTCTCAGGCTCTCCAAGCAGAGCCATGACAGGCTCAGAGTCCATCTTCACACCGGCATTCATGATGCCAATAGCGAGCATGGCTCCCGCGACAATTTGCGGCTCCTCAGAGTATGTATACTTGTCGATCTTGTCCAGGCCGTTCTCGACATCCCACAGCAGTAAGGTTCCCAATGATGCAACTGTTGACATCATACCTTCGTCCTTGGTCTTCCACACCCAGCTGTTGGTATCCTTGTCTACCAGCATCATCTTGTCGTTGCCGAAGCCAGCGTTCACGAACGCGTTGACAAACCCTGCAGCCAGGTTGTGACGAGCAGAGTCCAGGTTGGTCATTCCAGCTACACGACTGCTCTCCAGATGGCTCTTGTAGATGTCTTCAGTCGTCTTAGGGTCGAGGATGTTAAGCTCCTTGCCAAGGGTCTTGAAGTGCTCCGACAGACGGAGATTGCTGAGACTCTCTTGGACTTCAGGATCCTCTTCTTCGGAGTCCAGGAATATCCTCTGTCGCGCGATCAGGAACGCTAATTGCTTCTTCAGTGTAGGGTCTGTCGCTGCCTCGAAATCCGCCTTGATCTGGTCTGTGTCGTTGAGACGGATGGCCAAGACCATGGCCTGCGTGTATTGGTTGTATTCCTTGTAGATGTCATGAGCGACACGAAGGAACAGCTCGTTGTCTGGGTATGTCAGAAGGTTGACCATGGAAACCATGTACAAGCAAACTCTGGAGTAGGTATCCTCGTCGATGAACTCTGGAAGCTTCTCAATGATCTCCAGCTCGCTCATCAAATCAACAGCGTCGGCCTCCGCGTTGCTCTTGAGAAACAGAGGTACAAGGGACAGCGCCAGATCCACCAGATCAGTGGTGGATTCCTCAGCCGTGATCCTCTTGGCATAGACCTCCCCAATCTCCAGGGCCAGATGCCGGACATATTCATGTCCCCAGGAGCCGATGTCCTGCGTTGGCGCCAACAGCCTGTACTTCAGGGTATCTTGTCTGTCCTCATCTGAGAAAGTCATGCCGATCACGGACATCACATCGGCCAACGAGTTCTTGTCATCGCCTGCTGGCCAGTTCTCGTACAAAGCGGTCATGGTGTCGTAGTGGGGTCGGAGAAACTTCAAGGGCTTCGGAACAGCAGTCATAGATGACGTCGATGTCTTGATGAAGTTCTTCATGGCCTCCAAGGCCGGCTTGTAGAGGGACGCATCGGGCTCCTGGTGTGATGGGTCAGCATTGCTTGATCACAGTAAGGTGCAAGGTGTTGGGGTGGACAAACGGTCAACCGCTCGACAAGCATATCAAGCTCGCTCTTGAGTTGTTGGTCCTCCTCGCTAAGATCTTCTGTGGCTAAAAGGGTTGATGGGTCAGTCTGCGGTCGCAAGTCGTGGAATGGCGGCGCATACTGTCATCCTTCTCGTCGGCCTTCTTTCCGTTTGCCAGAGGCTTGCCATCCTTCTCCTTGGGGACGTCATCAGGCTTGCCATTCTCAACCGCCTTGCCCTTTCCCTTGTCGATGGCAGTGGGCTTGTCACTGTCTTGAGCCATAATGGATGTGGGCTGCGGTTAGGAGGCACGTTGTGGATTCGAGGTCGGCGCAGACGGGAATTGCGTCAAGTGGCGCCTGGGAAAGCTGAACAGGGAGGAGATGATTCACAAGGAGGGAATGAGGAGGTTTGAAGAGTTTGCGTCCGGGTATATGTGGTGTCCAAGGGCGATCGGAGCCTGTGGGTGGATGGTGTGTAGTGATGTTGATGCTGGTGCTCGAAGCTTCGTAGAGTGCCAGCCCGCAGCTTTAGCTCCCGGGACCTGGATATTACGCGAGTCTCTGCCGCCTGGAGATGGCAAGCAAGGTCATCATCCAGAGGCGCCGAGCAGGGGCCCTTCCCACCTTGGGAGGCCTGTGCTGGTCAGTGCGCCGTATCTAATCACTGATAAGATAAGCCCAACTTCATCCCACCATGGGGTAAATTTCAGAGAGAGACTCGGTCTCGATGCGACTACTAGTATTCATCACGATTACGGTACGAGACAGACTTGGTTGCATTTGGCCTCTCAACCCACAATCCGCCCGTCTACCCAGTCATTGGGACACAGAATAATCCTTCCGCGCCTAGAACTCTTACAAGTTACCTACGCAAGTCAAGGAACGGCCAACCCATCAGCACCATCAGAAGAATCGCCTGTCATCATGAAGTTGGACACAAAATCCATGCGCCACCTCGCGCCTGAGGATTGGCGGGTGCTCACGGCAGTATGTCTCTCATAATCCTCCTCATAAATCTTTAGTCAAGCCCGTGCTCATCGAACCAAAACCAGGTGGAAATGGGCTCCAAAAACCATGAAATCGTCCCGACAGCCATGATCGACAAGATCGCCCGCCTGCGCGGCGGCAGCAGCGGCGTGCACAAGTCCATCTCGAACCTCGCAAAGACGGGCCTCATAGGCCGGGTCAAGGAAGCAAAATACGACGGCTACCGCCTTACATACGGCGGGCTCGACTACCTCGCGTTACACACCTACTCCTCGAAGAAACAGATCTACAGCGTGGGCAGCCGGGTGGGCGTGGGCAAGGAGAGCGACATCATGATGGTGGCAGACGACAAGGGGCAGCAAAAGATATTGAAGATACACAGGCTGGGGCGCATATCATTCCGCACGGTCAAGACGAACCGAGATTATCTGAAGAAGCGGCAGGGCGGCTCGTGGATGTATCTGTCGAGGCTGTCGGCAATGAAGGAGTTCGCATTCATGCAAGCCCTGAGGGAGGAGGGCTTCCCTGTGCCTGAGCCTATTGCGCAGTCAAGGCATACCATTCTCATGTCGTTCATCGACGACTCCTACCCATTACGACAGATTTCAGCCGTTCCTGACCCAGCAGGCTTGTACGCGGAGCTGATTTCCATGATTCTCCGACTGGCTAAGCACGGACTGATACATGGCGATTTCAACGAGTTCAATATTCTCATCAAGGAGGAAAGGGCAGACGACGACGATGGCCAGGAAGACCCTGCAGGAGCCGCTATAACACTAACGCCCATCCTTATTGATTTCCCACAGATGATCTCGATGGACCACCAAAATGCCGAGATGTACTTTGACCGCGATGTCAACTGCCTAAAACGGTTCTTCGAGAGGAGGTTCCATTTCACCAGCACTGAACCTGGCCCCTTCTACAAGGATGCGAGGAAGACTGTGGGGCAAGACGGCGCTAGGAAGATTGATGTTGCAGTCGAGGCTTCGGGTTTCACAAAGAAGATGTCTAAGGATCTCGAGGCCGCCATAAGAGAGCAGACTGACTCAAGAGACGAGAGCGGGAATGGCCTTTCTGAAGACGAAGATGGCCCAGACTCGGAAGACGAAGCCGACACGAGTGGCGGTGAGGGCGAGCCGGATAGCGAGGCCGATCAAGAACCCGAGCTTCAACAAGGCGCCCAAGACGGTAAACTTGATGACCTGGCAAGACTAGAGATCAAAGATACTTCATGAGGGCCAGAACCATCGTCAACTTGAAAATTTGAGCACCGTTTTGCAACTCTGGTTCCTGAAGGATGCTGCGACTCTCAAAATGCAGGCGCAGGCATTCACTTGCGGAGTTTGGCGCACGTATTGCTATCAACGACTTCCATGAATGTATATTGCCGGTGGCGATCCTGCTGCTACAGCAAGGTCCAAACAACGGAAAGTGATATGGTACAGAAGACAAAATGGGTGTTGATGATGTACTGATCTTCCCTGCTCTAACTGCTAGAAAGCAGATCCGTCATGCGAGGTGGACAGCCTCTTGCGTTAAGGGACATACTTGCGATGATAAGACCAGAGTGTAAGAGAGGACACCAAAATTTCGGACCCTGCTGACATCGAACAACCTCCACAAGCCCTCGGGATAAGGCTGATAATGAAAACTATGCCGGGAGTGCTGACGTCGAAAGAGCGTGGTCCAAAGCGTGTGAAGAATGACGGTCAGAAAGGATGGTATTCCTCTAGACAGCTTCCTTCTTGATGATGGGAGACGACTGCGACTTGTGGTTGGTGGGCGAGTCGACAACCGTTACGCCCTCATCAGCAGACCCGTCATCCGAAGAAGACGTGACTGCGCACTGTCTGCGTGGGATAGTCAGCACAGGCAAGGCTTCAACGACTGGCTGTGAAGAATCCTACTGGTGAATGCGGTCCTTCGTCATGTTCACGTTTCCGCTCTTGGCAGCGAGAGCAGGACGGTGGGGGGCTCCAGGAGCGGCGCTACACATATGTTAGCACCGGCAAGATAGTGAGCAGACAGAGAGTTCTTTTCGGCGAGACCAACCTGGCAAAGCGAGGGGTGCGGCCCCAGCTGCTCGGCTGCGAGCTGTAAATGGAAGGGGTCATGCCAACGGCCATAGTTCCATATGCGCCGATGTTGTACTCGTTGGTGCGGTACTGGCGGCGCTCGGCGGTAACGCGCTTCAGCTCTTTCTGAGAAGGCGTGTCGGCGTAGCGAACCTGCATCAGGAAACACTCGTCACCAATGGCCTGGCCATGGTAGCGTCTGATGACCTCCTCGCAGATATCGCGACTCTCGAAACTGCGATAACTGATCAGATTCATGTATGGAGGTTGGAGAACAATGCGAGTAAACTTACCGAGCAAATCCAACACCGCGGCTGTTGCCCATGCTGTCGCGAAGGATCTTGCTCGACATGATCTGGTAGGGCTCAAAAATTGCGACGAGTTGCTATGAAGAGTCAGCACAATGATAGGCTTTCAGAAGAGGAAAGGGAGGACTGACCGCCTCTGTGACAGACTTTGGCAAGTTGGAGATGTACAGGTTGGTCGACTCATCGTCTCCCTCAGCCTTGAGGCGAGCATTGAAGCTCTCCCGTGCGAAGCCAACTTCGTAGCCAAGAAGGTAGAAGGCCTGAATGCACTTCTCGGAGTCCCGGACATGCTTGAACTTGGCAAAGCCGAATCTGTACATATTAGTGTCTCGTCACGGACAGGCCCAGATTGCAGTGAGCACTTACCCCTTGCAGGCACCGGTGGTGGTGTCAATAATTGCCTTGCTCTGCTCGACCTCTCCGAACCGAGAGGCATACTTCAGCAGGAGCTCATCATCAGTGGTGGGGTGAAGGCCACGAATGTAGACGTTCCTGTTGCCATCGATGCGGTTGTCCAAGCACTGGTCCAGTGTCTTGCGCTGCTCTGGGGTGGTGAAGACAGCCGGCACAGCAGAAGGGATGGAGGGATCCTGCTCAGCAAGAGCGCGGAGCTCAGCCTCAGCAACGCGCTTTCCCTTGGAGCTGACAGGACCGAGAGTTCCAGACACAGCAAGCTGCTGAGGGGACGGAGTGGTGTAGCTCGATCGGTCCGCAGACATGACCCGAGGAGCAGACTGTCGGTCTCCCATTCCACCAAAGAAAGGCGTACCCGGGGTGGACTCGGTGGCAGTGGTGGAGTAAGAGCCTCGGCGGTTGTCGAGTCCAGGCAGGTCTCGAAGTCCACGCTCCATCCGGTCCGCGTAGGAGGCCGCTCGTCCAGGGGTGTAAGGGACCATGTAGGCGCCATAAGCACCAGCAACGCCGCCCTGATGCATGTAGTGGCTGGCGGGGATGCCAGGGCCGTAGACAGAATCAGAGACCTGGGCCATTCCCATGTTGTAAGGAGGCTGAATGTGGCTTCCATAGCCAGGGTAGACGACAGAGGTGTCAGCGGGCATGTAGCTGCCAGGAGGCATGGCAACAGGCGCAGCGCCCTGGGGAACGTTATTATTAGCCAGGCCGAGAGTGCCGAAAGAACTGACAAGACCGCCAAGGCCATCATGATGGGCAGCTGGGTAGTGAATGCCACGGGGTCCAGCAACATCATGAGCTCCTTGAGCAGCCATGTAAGCAGGTCCCACGCCGGGGCGAGGTCCCTGGTTGTTGGCATCGGAAGCCATAGCGGCGTGGTTGTGGTAAGACATTGTGGTTTCTAAATAGTGAATAGGTCAGCACTGACTTTAATACGGATCGTAGATCATGAGGAAAGGTGTGAGAGCACAAGTAGACGGGCTGCCCAAAGAAGTCCGAATCGGCCTCCTGTCGCCAGGCAACCAGGCTGGTAGAAGCTAGATTGTGCTGCTTGGAATTAACCAAGCTTGAGAACAATTGCTGATGTCACAACCCAGTATAGGATGTGATCACCCAGCACGATGCTCCTCCACCGAGACAAGAGGCAGTGAATGGGTTAGATGTCACAGGGCAAGTGTTCCCACATCTGAGGCATTGCAAACACAGTGGGAAATCACAACGAGGAGACTCACCTTGGTTGGATGTATCGATGAGGATGCTATCAAAGCTGCACAGGAAGTGGTCAGTCAAAAGAATGGAAACAGGAACAGCCACGATGCTCGCTGTTCTTGGGATCGTTATGCTGTTTGATGTGGAAGGTTTTGAGGTGAGAGTCTGGACCAAGCTGCTGGTGGTCTTCGAAGAGAGCGTAACGATGGGTTGAAAGTAATAGGCAAGGGAAACAGGCAAGGCTTCGAGAAAGCTTCCAGGGGCCGAAAGATTGATGCTCGGTCGGTGGCCAAAGTGAAAGGCAGGGGAGCTCAGTTCACTCTGGGATGGCAGAGCACTAACCTTGCCGTCTTCAAATTGGGACCCCCACTGAGCTGAAAAGATCAGACGAATCGAGGCAGGGCACAAAGATGAGCGACAGAGCAGGCAACCTGGGGATGGTATGTTGGCGTCACAGGAGGGGTTTTGGTATGAAGCGAGTGGTTTGGGGGGTAGAAATGGAGCTATGAAGCAAGCTGGTGGAGTGATCGATCTGTGATGCTGGTGATGAAGAGAGAAGAGAAGAACACAAACCTGAGCGAGACAGGAAGAGATACTAAAGAGACAGACTGCCCCGAAGCACAGATAACACTGAATTCGACAGAGAAGCTGCGAGGCGCAATGATTGGAAGGAGGATGGAGGCCGATCGCGGTATGCAGGCAGCTACCCAGGCAAAGTCTTGATGTCGTAGTGTCTAGAAGAAGGAGTAACTGTCTCGAAGAAAGAGTGGCCAACGCCCGACAGACGTTGTTGACCGAAATGATCGAAGACAGAAGGTAGAAGATGGCGAGGAAGGCACGATGTTGGATGGCAAGGTAGCCAGGATCAGAGGAGACCTTGACTGGGTGGTGGTTTTGCGCATGTGAGAGAGGAAGACAGCAGGGCCACTGAGTTTGGGACAACAGATGACGGCCGTTGTGGAGAGCACGCGCAATTGACTTCGAGAATAGCAGTTCAGAGATAGCTGGAGGTTTCCCTGCCTACTAAGTTGAATGCCAATAACTGGAAGGTCTGTGAAAGCAACCTAGAAGCTCCTATCAGAGATTGTTTACCGACCAAGTGAACCAGCAGGAAAGGGCCATTCACCTGGTGATTCCTTTCTGTTCTTGCCAACCTCAACCTGGCAATAAGTCAAGTCCGCAAGCCTCCCCCTTCTGTTGTAGCTTCCGGGATTTCAAGCAGGGTGGATGTAGGTGGCTGCTACCTACTACCCGGTAGGCACCTGCAGTTAGGTATCACACTTGAAGCCTTTGATGTCCAGGACTTTTCTCGGTCCGCCTCTCAACGTACCTTCCCAGGTTGAGCAGCAGAACCGGCCACCACAATCTGGAGCTCTGTGAACCTCCCGGCTATGACCGCTCAAATGTATGATATTTCCGCTCCTAGAGAAGTCGAGTCGCCTTGCCAACACAAGTACAAAAGCCGTTCTCAGACAGTATCTGACCCAGTAGATCGTAAGGAATAAAAGTTTCGTCCAGGATTGACAAACCAAAGCACAATTGCCAGCAAGGAAGCCTTGAGAATAAAAATATGGAAAGATGGTAAGAATAACAACGAGAGTTAGGTTTTCTCCTATTTACGAGTGGACTGCTATCAATGGTGTTTGCTCGACATCATGATAGCTTGAGAAGTCCAGTTCCAGCTCCAAACCTGAGGAAGACAGCACCGGTTTCGAAGAAGGAGAACCTCCCGAGGCAGCAGAAGGCAAGAGCCTTTATGGGCCGTTGCAGACTAGCAAGGCATTCGCCGACCATTCGAGGCCAACATGCAAGCAATCACAACATCCCGCCCTTTGCTCTGCCCTTCCCCGCAAGCTAATAAACGGCAGGATTGTGATCAAAAACGCAGGACAACCGCAGATGCGAACGGGCCTCCCTCCGACCAGAGACGCGGGAAGGGGACAGGAAAGAAAAAGGAAAGAAGGAGAGGAACCCCCAGGCAGGCACGGCAGGACACAAACGTCAACATTGCTTCTCACCCTCCGGCAACTGCGCCCAGCAGACGCAGCGGCACAACGTGGCTGCCGCAAAGTTGACAATTGACATGTCGATCAAGCTGCCCGTCTCAGGGTCCCCCTTGGGGAAGGCAAGACACCCTCCTGGGGGCTCTCGATGCAGCATCCAGGGCATCTTGCGCGAGATGACGCGGGTGCGGGCGAGGCTCAGTCGGGCATATCTCCTGTGTCTTACTCCTGCCTCTCTGACTGGGCCCAGGGTGTCTCGCCGCATACTCGACTCGAGGGCCTGCCGAGGCGACCTAGCTCGTGAAACCAAACCGAGAGCTTCGAGCACGGGTCATTCCAGGCATTGCTCTTCACCTCTGAGGAGTTGTCGTCATTTCTGGGAATCGTAGTCCCGCAAAATGGTGCATGGATAGCAAGTCCACACCAGTCCAGTTGAGGCTACGAATCATCCTCTCAGCGGGCCGTGGATGACTGCACAATCGAATAAGGTACTCGAATTGACTTTTGTCCCCGGATTTCCCGTGCAAACAAACCTTACCAAGCTCGTCGAGGAGTGCAGGAAGAAAAAGCAACCAAGCGCCCCTCGTTGCGGGCGTCCCGACGGGCAGTCGTTTGCTCCAAGATTGCATGCCCACAAACAAGGGTCAGGACAAACAGCCACCCCTCGTGTGGCCATGCTGCAGGTTTAGATGGCTGAAGCTGTAGGTGGCATGCCATTCGAGGACGTGCCACGGTTTGTTGGCGGAGAGTCCTCTCGAAGCTTGTGCTCGAGATGATCCACGATACATATCAAGCCCGGGACCGACTTCGGCCACCCTGGTTAGTTGATCCGGGCCAAAGCCGATTAGCCAGCCATGGTGAACGCTGTGGGCCGATTCTTGCTTGCTCTGGTTTTTATCACCTACACGAGATGTTAGCATCTTGCCCGAGTCGAGGATATAGTCAGAATAGAAATAAATATCAGCTCGTGCACCTGTCCTACAAAGAAGCGATACTCGTGCTTCTGTCACATTAGTTCTTGGGACTGCAGGGGTACAATCATAACCATGGTCACTCGGCCGGAACCGGGCAGAGATAAAGTATTAACAATTGGTATTGTGTTATGAACGTGGGCAACAAAGTTGATCTTTCTAGGCTTGCTGAACTTCAATAAATTTTCAAGTATGCCATGACTCCTGTATCCCCAACAACACACTATTCAACCAGATAAAGCCTGGCACGAATGGTCTCCTCTTCACAGAAAATGCGATCAAAACACGCTGGCTTTCTATGACCAAACGTCCTCCTATGTAGCCTGTTAGCATCGTGCCTTCATATTGCCTAGTGTGTAGACGTACCTGGTATTGGTTGGCAGCTCTCATATTCTTGACAATCTCCTCTGCCTTGGCCTCTGACACGCCCCTGTGCTCAGAAATGATTTGTGCCAGGACAGTGTTGACCTCACGGGCCATGTTCGCAGCATCACCACAGACGTAGAAGTAGGCCTTCTTCTCGAGGAGCTCGTTGATTTCCTTGCCTTGCTGCTTGAGAAGATGCTGCACATAGACCTTGCTAGGTCCTTCCCTCGAGAATGCGGTGTGCATCACGAATTGGTCACCCATAGCTTTCTTGTATTGCTACACGCTGTCAGTATTGGGGTCCTTGAGCTTTTTGCGGAAGACCTGCTACTTACCTCCCACTCGGACTCGTACATGAAGTCCTCGCTTCGCTTCCGACAGCCAAAGAAGAGAATGGTCTTGCCAACGCTTTGGCCATCTTCAGCCTCCTTTGCTCTTTCCTGAACGAATCCACGGAACGGTGCGACACCGGTGCCAGGCCCGATCATGATGACTGGCTTCGAGGGATCGGAGGGCAGCTTGAAGTTCGAGTGGCGTACATGCACAGGAACATGAATACCGTCATATTTGTTGCGGGGGCCAGTGAGCTCGTAAGTTGCACCGAAAGGCTCTGGGTTTGGATCGCCGTTCTGCTTCTGCTTCAGAGCAAGGAGGTAGTTGGTAGCAACACCTCGGAATGGGTCATCCCGGCCAGGGAGAGTCTGGTTTTCAACGACAGCGGTGATCGAAATCTTCTTGGGCTGCACCATTGCAGACGAGGAGATGGAGTAGTAGCGGGGCTGCAGCTTAGTGATGCCTTCAATGAAACATGAGAAAGGGACGTTGGTCCACTGCTGGCCCTTCCCGACTGTCTCGAGCACCCTGGCGATGTTGAGATGTTTGGCGCTGATCTGTTCATGGAAGTAGTCCTTGTCGCCACCAAGCTTGGTCATTTCAGCCTTGGAGTCCTCGTCAGGGGCGAACGCCGACAGGGTGGCCAGGAATTGACGGGACACAGGGGCACAAATTTCCATGTGGTAACGAATGATCGCATCGAAGGTGGTTGGGGTGGGGAATGGGACCTTTGCCGTGGGCTCCAGAGCCTTGACGCTGACGACTTGATCGCGCTTCTCCGACAGTCCCAGGACGTTGATCAAGCGATCAGCCTCTTCACCGGGGTTGGTAGGCCAGATGGCGATGTGGTCACCTGTCTGGTAGCTCAGGTTGGAACCGCTGATGTCGACCTCCATGTGCAGGCAGTTTCGGTCCTTGACGGAGAACAGCTCGTAAGATTCGGCAATAGGGGCAATGTAGGGGTTGTGCGCGTTGAAAGGCCCCTTGGCGGTGCCCTCGAGATGCATCTTGTTGGGTTCTCCGAGGTAGACCTCGTGCGAGTCCTTGGTCAGGCCCTCTCGGTCGATGATGCTGAATATCGGCTCGTACACCGCCTCGCGCTCTTCCAGTCCCATCTTCTCAGAGAGAGCAGTCCACATGGGCTCCTTCCAGGCGAGGAAGTCTTCTTCCATGGTGCCGGCTCCGTCATCACCCTCGCCGGGCTCGCCAATCCTGTAAGCGCCAAGTTTCTCGAGGGCCTTGTTGACGTTGCGAACCATTGAGTTGTAGTGCTCGTATGTGTTGTTGCCCAAGCCGAATGCGACGTAGTTCAGGTTGCTCAGAGGGGGGTCGTTGCTCTCGGAGAAGGACACATCCTCTCCGGTGATGAACTCATAGAAGTCTACAGCGTTGTCCGTGGGCTCGCCCTCACCGTACGTGGCCAGAACAAACATGACCACCTTGTCGTTAGGAACGCAGTCAAGGTTCTCGTAGTCGTAGTCCTCCAGGTCGGCGACCATAGTCTCGAGTCCGAACCTGCTCTTGCCTTCTTTGGCGAGCCTCGAGGCGTAGTCCTCGGCAGTTCCGGTCTGGGATCCGTAGAAAATGATGCAGTTCTTTCCGCTCTCCTCCATCTTCTCCAGAATGTTTCTGGTTTTCCCGGCCTTCGCGGCATGTCCGTTGGCGAATGAGTTGGCATATGGATCCTTGGTGACTCCCCAATATTTACCCTTTGTGAAGTACGCCAGGGTTCCGAGGAGGATCGCCGCAAGGACGACAATGTCCAGGGTGTCGAGTTCAGCCATGTTGGCGCGACCGGTGCCGAGGCACACGTGCTAAACCAGTGAATCTGCGACTACGTTGCGGAGACAGCTGCAAAGCCTACGGGGAGTCAGTTTTGGACAACGAGGCTATCGCGAGTACTATTGGGGACAAACCTGGGGCGTTCCTGGGCGGCGGAAATGCTGACGGATGGGCTGAGTGGTTTGGACCAGGAAGAGAACCGAAGACGGCACGCAACCTCTGTGGCTCGAGTCGCCAAGAGCCGCGGTGGGGATGTACAGGCAGTTCGTGCGGAAGAGCCCGGGGTTGAAGAGTTGCAGGATTACCGGCTGACGACCGTCGAGGGAAGATGACACGGTCAGCCACCAGCGCTGCAGTGAAGGGTGGAAGTCGCCTTGCAGAGTGCAACAACGTTTTATAAAGCCCGAGAGCGAAGGAGACAGCAAAGCGTGTTGGGATTCAAACGTGGCGTCGGAGTGGAGGAGGACGAGAAGGGACGGGGGAGCGATAACTGATAACGGGCTTTTCGTGGTCCGGTTTTAATCCGAGCGAAAGAAAAAGTGTAAACGGTCGGGGCCCCTCGCCTGGGGCTGTGTGGGTGGGCTGCTAAGGAAATGCCGGGTTTTCTTTTTAGGGGACCACGCCTGTGCCGCCTTCCCCTGTCTGGGTGCCCAGGTGCTTTATAGGTTCCCAGCCGGGTCTGGTCCCACGGTTCCCCAACGTCGGCCCATGGCACTGGGCCGTTCTGTGTTGGCCCAAACGTTGCTGTTGGTTAAGAGCCCTTACTGCCAGTACCTCGTGTGGACCTCGACCTGGGCTAACAATTTGCGCCGTCCTCCCGAGAGATCCCACGCGGCTGCGATGTATCCATAAGGTAGTGCTTTGCGTGAGGAGGATCAGTTGTCCCCGAGGCCGCTCTACGAGTAATGACCTCTCTCGCTCTCGCGCTGTGTGCTGGGTCTTACGGCCTTCACAAGTTGCCCGAGCATCTGGAAAGCGAGACCGGGTTCCTGCTGATTCACCGTCCTTTCGCTCCAATGCCCAGTTGTCCACAGTTTTCGCTTCCGACGCCCGATACGCATGAGAGGGTTCATTACGGTTACGGTTACGGTTGCGGTGCGGTGCGGCGCGAGCGGTGCGGTGCGTTGCACCTAGGCACTCGTCATCTGCAAGCACAAGTGGGCAGATTCAACAGCCAACCACCCACGAAGGAGGATTCTGTGCTAGGGCTTACTGCATGGAACACCCAACTGCAAATAAGCACGATAGCCCTGCATTGACTGCTCGATTTTCTCTGCGCGATGCCCGGGTGGCTATCTGGATCTAGGGGGCGCCCAGTCAATCTCGAATATTCCATATCTTTGCACGTCCTGAGAACTGAGACCCGAGGGCTGAGGCGACAAACTCAACGGACTTGGATGACGCCTAGATTGCCGTACCGAGGCACGGTGATGGGAATGGTGCCGGCAACGCCTTGAAATTAATGCACATGGAGTCATAGACGGTTATTGCTACGCTCCGTTGTGATACTTTGACTGCGGCCTCCTTGCCTCCTTGTCTCCTTGTCGCAACCCGGGCAGCCGGGCTGACGCCTGCTGACGGTGACCACGATGTGATCTCCCCCTCCTTGGCAGCCTGCGATCCCGTTCCACAATGTCGGCGATGTAATCGGTTCCGAGTCAACCGACCACAATCTCAGAATGTTACTGCGCCCGGAGACGCCTTGAGGACCGGCACGCACGGCGCCCGCTAAGGTTGCACTGTGGTACTTGCATCCGGTTGGACATCATGCAGCGGCTGACTCATACGAGGGCTGTGATTCCAGCGTTGGTCCGCACTGCTGGAGTGGGTTTATTACTACTGTAATTATGGAGGCTCGAGTTGGGCGGCGGGCCACGGAGCCCGGGCTGATGGTCTCCAAATCGTTCCGCGCCTCCGACTCCGGGAGCGAATTATGGGGCCCAACCGGGTTCCAGTTCAGTCCTGTCCCCGGATGCTGATGTATATATAAATATATACATTTGTATGTCACGCCTTGGGTGTCATCTCTGATGCCCCGCTAGTCTTGTGGCGATTGGGACTTCTGCTGATGGCAATACTGTTTTATCGCCTATGCAGCAACAATCCTACGCCGCCTACAGCATCCGAACAAGCTCGCTCGAGTGACAATCAGCATTCTGTCAGAATGCAGATGGCTTGGCATGATGTTGAGCCAAACCATGACGCTCGGGGCAGCGCCCCTACCTGGGATGTGATTGGTTGAGGTGCTGTGCGTACCTTGCATTTTCTCGCTTGCCAGCCTGCCATGCCTGTCCATAGAGATGGCTCCTGGGATTGCGTTCGCTCTCTGCAATCTAACCAACTTTGGGAAGTCAAGCGCCCGCCCGCACATAGACTCCCCTTGACCTGTGGTTGAGGTGATTCGGAAGCCGCCGCAGAGGGCGAGAGAGTCTCAGAGACATCTGGATTGGCCCGTCGAAGCGGCCCATACCCCTACCTCCCCCTGCCTAGGTACCCAGGTGTGGTCAGGTACCTTCGGGCGCCAGGGCTCCAGACAACAGCACAACTCTGAGGACCTGTAGGAGGGGAGACCTTCCCGCCCCGACCGCCCACCTCCATAGTCTGCTGCCGCCGTGTAGACACCTCTAGACTACATACCTCAAACCGTACCTGCCCGCCACCCTGTCGCCTGGGCATAGCTGTGCGTTGTCTGCCTATCTGTCCGTCTATCTGTCTGCCCGGCCGGGGTGTGTCACCTTCCATCAAGGCCATCTGATGCCCTGTATAAAGGGGGCCTGGAGAGAGGCCCAGCATGGGTAAGTCCGTCCATTCGACACCCGTGGGTATCCTGAGTTGTGAAACGACCAGTTCCAGCACGCTCTCAGCTCGGCAGCTCGGGTGGCGGGCCCATCCCATCTGTGCACAATCCGAGCCTCACCTGTTTCACAACACTGCCAAAAGAGGGGAACGAACCATTGCGAAGCAGCAGCATGTCTGTTTCCAGTGCCTCAACCCATCCCTGTTGCCCTCTCCTGACACCGCACTACCACTGCACATTGCGCGCTGCACGCTGCACTCGTGCGCTCTCCCTCACTACTTGCGATCCCCCATAGTCACCCCGGAGCCATCCCACCGCTGCGGGCACGAGTTGCATGTTCGAAGTTGCGGATTGCGGACTGCGGACTCGGATTGCGCGTTGCCGTGTGCTGACTTAGAGCTGCCCTGTAGCTCCTTCTTCGACGCTGCCCGACCATGCCTACGATACTCTGAAGTTCTCGCCCCGGTCACCTATACACGAGGAGGATGAGGACTGGGACAAGACCGTGACATCTGGCGCGCTGGATCCTCAGAAAGCACAATACATAGCCCATTCTCGCGAGTCGTCCTTGGAAAAGTTGCAGGCTGGCGCGCAACCCGCCAGCTCCCCGTCGCAGTCGCAGTCCCACCATCAGCAACAACACCAGCAACCCTCCTCTCAACAACACTCCCCCTCCGCTGCGCCGCGCAACCAGCCACCCGCCTCTCGCTCGGCCCTCGGTGGCGCATTCGACCGAATCATTGATCCGAGGGGTACATATGGGCATCACCGACAGACCTCTATTGTGCACGGAATACAACACTCGAGGAATGGGAGTCGTGCCAGCTCGTCTTCCAGCCCACTGAGCCCCCAGATAATAGCTGCCGCCGGCACTGGGCTCACGCCGGAACGAGCTGAGATGCACCCTTATGGAGACGTAGCCCTCGCTTCACGCCCGTCTACGGCCATGTCAGGCGCATCATTGACTCCTGGGCCTCAAATACCAGAGCGGACTTCGTCGGCGACAGATACAAGTGTCAACGCCTTCACGCAGAGAAAGTTGGAAAGAATGCATAGCGGGAAGGGCAAGCGCGACCACGCGCACCACCATTCGCACTCGAGACACCACAGAGATGAGCAGAAGACTGTGGGGGAGTATGCCCTCCACGTTTTGTTTACCTCGGTAGGACATCTTGGGGTATCCGTTGTAGGGGCGCATGCTAACGCCGACTCAGTTCATCGGCCAAGCCGAGGAGAAGCTGAATGAATCTATAACGGTGCCTTTCGAGCCCGAGCCTCAAATCGAGCAAATATGCGGCCCCGGCGTGGATCCCGCCTTCGACCAGAGCATAGTGGCCCTCGGTCACATCGCTAGTCCGAAACCAAAGGCGCTCATCGATTCCATGATGCTGTGGAGAAAAAGCAAAAGTGATGCCGCAAACGAAGCACGCTCGGCGTACAAGGGGCAGACTCTTTCCGGTCCTCTGCAGAGGAGGAACACGGAGCCGGTGCAGCCCAACGGGAATGGCATCGGGGATACTTTGCAGCAAAATGGCCACTCATCTGTCACATCGAGGCAGGAATTCGTAGCCCAAGCCGAACGTCGGTCCCTGGTTTCCATATACATCCTATGTCGAGTTCTGCTCGAGGTCATCGGCCAAAGCACTCTCTCCTCCATCACGCCTGAAATGGAGGATAAGCTAGAGGGTATCATTTTCAGCCAACTGAAGATCGCCGACACAGAGCAGCTGATGTTCTCGCCACTGAAACTCGCAAACTGGAATCTCTTCGCGCAACTTCTCGGGGTCATGAGCGACATCAATTTCACAGGTGTCACGGAGCGCTTCATTGCCGATCTGGACCGCTCGCTCCAGGAGCATGGGGTTCTCAAGAGTCCCATATCTGCAAGTCGGGATGCCACAGAGGGGAAGATCGAGCTGGTCCTCGGCGGAATGAAACATCTGAGGCTGAAGGTCAACAGCCCTGGTGCCTGGGACCAGACTTGCAATTTCATGATCGCACTCGGCAGGCTTTTCGGGCGGTCACACGGTCAAAAGGTTAAGTCTGCGTTTTGTCAGATGCTGGAGATGCTGCTACTTCCCATCGCTGCGAAAGCCGACAACAGCGACTTCAGCCATCCAAAGTGGGTCGAAGTCCTTGCCAACATCAGCCCGCGGCTTGGGCAAATATTTGTCAAGCCGCGCCACTGGACATTCGCGTTTCCCTTGACGGCTACTATGCTCTGCGTGTCGCCTCCCGACACCTTCTCGTCGCAATGGCTTCAGCTCGTATTATCACTGCAGACAAAGCTTAAGGACCGCTACGCCAGGCCCGTATGCCTGCAGGTTTTGTCACGACTTGTGTGGACGTATCTGATGCGGACTACTGACACTGCAGCGGGTACAATCAGGAAGCTGGATGAAGTTCTTAAGCTAGTCTTGCCCCCGGGAAGACGCCCCGTGCTTGCCAGTGACACTTCTGTTGCGGACCCTCTGATACATATCATCCGAATAATCGGGTTCAAGCAGCCAGAATACTGCTTCAAAAACTTCATCTTTCCTCTTGTCAACGCTGAACAATTCAATTCCAACAAGGACCTGAAGATCGAAAACCTCGATCCGGACAAAATTGTCATCGGTATAAGGTCGTTTCTGGTTGTCATCTCGGATCTGGAAAGGGGGGATGAGGGTTGTCCGCCATTTCCTCAGTATTATCCTGCCCCGACTCCGCCACCAGATCGCTTGCCCACGTCACCGATCATCGCCTCCCCAAGGGATGATTCTCTTCCAAGCCCGTCTGCGATATCTCCTGGTGGAGAAGCCCAGACAAGCCCGGTCTTGAGTCACTTACTGAATGACGCGGTGCGGGAATATTATGTCAAGTTCTGTGAGATCCTGGGCAAAATCACGATGATCTGCGACAACACATTTGGAGGCCAGGCTGCGTTGGAGGAGAAGTTCAGCAGTCCTGGGCCAAAGACCCCAATCTCAGAGACTTTCAACTTCCGCCGCGATGATCACCAGAGCCCTCAGGATCAGAAGCAGGCCTTTTACGAACTACTTCATGTCGCCGTACAAGCCCTTCCACGCTGCCTGTCTGCAGACATCCCTTTCAATTCCCTTATCAACCTACTCTGTACAGGGACGGCCCATCTGCAGTACAGCATCGCCGATTCATCGGCCCAGTCTCTGAAGGCTATCGCACGACAGTCTTATGCACAACCAGTGGCGACTGGGTTTTCCCGATTCATCTTCAACTTTGATGACAGGTACTCAACCATGTCGGACGGTGGAATGCTCGGCCCCGGCCACGTTGAGAACACCTTGAGGCTCTATGTTGAGCTACTTCAGATCTGGATCGAAGAAATCAAGCGAAAACAGAGGCACGCTGTCGCAGAGGCTGGTGAAAACAGTGCTGCTGAAAAACGAGGCATGCAGCTGGACATATCCAGCATCTGGGCCGAGGTGGATCAGATCGAAGCGCACGGCTTGTTCTTTCTCTGCTCACAGTCTCGCACTGTACGCTCCTTCGCCATTACGGTCCTACGGCTAATCACTGAGTTTGACACGGCACTTGGCAAGTCGACGAGCCCGGAGAAGGACACTTTGAGACTGATTGACATTCTTGAAAATGACTCCGTGCAAGTTATGAACTTCAAGGACGACCAATTGTCGGTTGCCGAACGAAGCCGTATGCAGAGAGGGATGCAAGACAACAACCAGAGTGCCCTTGTTGAGCTCTGTACAAGCGATGTTTCCTACGATACTACGCTCTGGTTTAAACTGTTTCCGAATCTGATCCGGCTCGCGTACGAGAAATGCCCTTTTACTGTCACGATCGGGCGCGACCTCATCTGCAATCGCATCCTCCAGATGTACAAGACAATCACGCTCCTCTCTGAGCCCTCTCGGGGTCTTTACTATGGATCGGACCCAGGCAGTGCTCGTTTTGTCGGACGTACACCCACAGTGCAACCAGACGTCTTGATTGAGCAATGGAAATTGTTTCTAGTTTTCGCCTGTACGACGCTGGCGGACCCCGGGAACCCGCAGTCTAATCCACTGCACGGGAACCAGCACCTGCGCAAGGGCTCCTTGGCTTCGTCGACTGATAAGATTGTGTCGGCGAGGACACTCTTCAAATATCTCAACCCACTCCTCTCTGTCTCATCTGCGTCTGTTCGGGAGGCTGTAGTCACTGCGATGGGTTCTATCAACATCTATATATATCGGACTCTTCTTGAAGAACTCCAGGGCTACGCCTCGCGGTGCAATGACGAGGCAAGAGCACGTATCCATCAGCGCACGAACAGCAGTCCCCGCCGGAATCGTAAGATGGACTTGTTGAGGACCGAGATCACCCACGTCTACAAACTCACGTCGCACTTCTTGAAACAGCCCGAGGTATATCAAGATGAGTGGATACTCAACAATCTCGTCTCATACGCAAAAGACCTGAAGTTATTCCTAATGGATGGTGAGGTGCAAATGGACTGGGAGTTTCAAAAACTGCGGCGACACTACTGCGGGCTGATGGAGGAGCTCTTTGAAGGCATCAATCGAACGAGCGATCCATCAAGGTGGATGACTTTTGAAGCCCGCAAGTCAGCTTTTGCGTTGATGGAGGAGTGGTGTGGCTTTTCACCCAACCAATCTCAGATCCGTCAAAGAGAAGACACTATGAGAC
This sequence comes from Diaporthe sp. P3_1W, assembly GCA_037177825.1. Taxonomy (NCBI): domain Eukaryota; kingdom Fungi; phylum Ascomycota; class Sordariomycetes; order Diaporthales; family Diaporthaceae; genus Diaporthe; species Diaporthe sp. P3_1W. Next base: position 6,210,309 of record JBAFXB010000002.1, read on the forward strand.
AGTCAATGATCGACCAACAGAACCTCGGTGAAAGGAATACAGCATCAGCTGCGATGGAGATCGAAAAGCGCAATCTGAGGACCTCTGCCCTGAGCGCTATGGCTGCGCTCTGCGCGGGTCCCATCAGTGTCACAACTGAAAGCGGCGCGTCCCTGCAATTTGACGTGCGGCGAATGCTGGCATGGTTAGAAACAATCTTCAGCAATGGCAATGATCGGATGAAAATGATCGGCAGACGAGCGCTGAAGAATCTGATCATCTACAACCAGGAGTTTCCTTATCTTCTGGAGCACTGCATTTTACGATGCTATCTTACCGACATTCCCAAGGTCCTCGAGAGTTATTTCACTGTGGTCACTCAAGTTCTTCACGAATACCCCGACTACCCCTCTCCCTTCTGGAAGCTCCTGGGCCTATGCTTGTTTACCCTGGGCAACGACCAGAGCGATATCAGAACCCGATCTGCACAGGTTCTCCATGCCATCGAAGAACGGCATCTACATGCCAAAATATCCAAGATTCAGGATTTTGACATCAGCATCTCCGACAAGACGAAGGCAGTATATAAGCTGGCTCAGTACAAGATTTCCGAGAGGCTGTCGAAGCAACACACAGATTTAGCCTTCTACATCTTCTCCGAATTTACGCTGTACTTCAAGGATCTGCAGCCAGTCAACCAGAGGAGCGTCATCGCTGTGATACTGCCCTGGATCCAGTCGGTGGAATTGAAAGTCGACCCAAACGGCGGCCCAACTGGACAGTCGTACGTTCTGCTGGCGAACTTGTTGGAGATCACAATAAAGTCAAGCGCCGCGCTTCATAATGAAGTGCAGGCTCTGTGGCAAGCGCTCGCCACGGGGCCCTACCCTGGTAATGTGCGGCTTGTACTCGATTTCATCATGTCGTTGTGCCTTGAGCGGCGGGAGCAGAATTTCGTCGAATACGCCAAGCAGATTGTAGTGTTCCTTGCGAGCACCAACAGCAACCCTGGGCACAAAGTTGTCGAGTTCCTCCTGCTTCAGATTACCCCAAAAGCAATGGTACCAAACGAGAAGCGGGAAACGGCGCCACCCCCGTCAGACGTCAACCATTTCCCTTACTGTGCTGACTTGACCGACGCTCTCCCGGTTGGTACCAAGCAAGCCGGCTTCTCTCTTGGCCAGCTCTCTCTGATATTGTTGGTGGACCTCATGGTGTCCCCCGTCAACCTGCAGAAAGACAGCATACCGGTACTGCTGCAGGTGGTCACTGTTCTGTGGGACCACTACACGCCTCTGGTTCAAGAGCAAGCCCGGGAGATGCTCGTGCACCTTATCCACGAATTGGTAATTTCGAAGCTCGACGACGAGTCTCCTGAAGAATTGAAGAAGCCCATTGAGGATCTCATCGAATTGATTCGGCGGCATGATCGCTCCGTTGTTTGGGGCTACGAGGACAGCAATGGCAAGGTTAATGATCACGACACCAAGGTCCCTCCCAGCATGGAGTCCCTGACCAAGAGGATTGTGGAAACGTTTGAGATCACTTTCCCGGGAATCAAGGAGCAGTGGAGTCGGCTCTCTCTGACCTGGGCCACAACATGCCCTGTTCGACATCTGGCCTGCCGCTCCTTCCAAATCTTCCGTTGCATCCTGACCTCACTGGACCAGTATATGTTGGGCGATATGCTTGCCAGGCTGTCAAACACCGTTGCTGACGAGGATGCCGAGATCCAGTCATTCGCCATGGAGATCTTGACGACCCTGAAGACCCTAATTGCCAAGCTTGAAGCGGAAAAGTTGACCACGTTTCCCCAGCTATTTTGGACGACCTGTGCATGCATGGAGTCTATCAACGAACGCGAGTTCCTTGAATCTGTGGAAATGCTCAACGAGTTCATGGACAAGGTTGACCTTCAACAGGCAAGCGTCCGGCGATTGCTCATGGATGGGCAACCGTCAAAATGGGAGGGAACATTCGAAGGACTGCAGCCGCTGCTGTACAAAGGCCTGCGTTCTTCCATATGCCTCGAAGCGACCCTCAAAACCATTAGCAGGGTTGTCACGCTACCAGCTGATCCGTTGATCGGAGATGACAACCGCATCTTCTTTGCCATCGTCGCCAATTTTCCTCGTTTCGTCCATGCATTGGAGCAAGGCGAGCCAAGCGATGATGTTGCACAGACTGCCGAGACCCTTCTACAAGTTGCAGTCACGCAGGGTCTCTCGACCGTGGCCCTAGTCCTCAATGACTACCTCTCGCCGCACGACGACATGCCCAAAGATTTCGTGACTCGAATGTTTGCGGCTTTGAAGGAGTCCTTCCTCCCACGACTGGATTTCGCGTTGATCACAACTCTCATGGGGATGCTGACGAACAAATCCGGCTGGGTAAAGACGTGCACTATGCGCATTTTGCGGGTGGTCATTCCCGAGATCGACCTGAGGAAGCCTGAGATGGCGGGCCATGGCTCGGACCTCATCTCGCCCCTGCTGAGGCTACTCCAAACGGAGTTTTGTATGGAAGCACTTGATGTCTTGGACAGCATTATGACGATGTCGGGGTCATCGATGGACAAACATCATTTGCGGATGAGCATGACGCGTCCCACATCAAAAGCGGTCCGCAAAGAGTACGAAAGGGCTCAGAGCCTGTTCGGTATACCGGAAGACTCTGGCTGGGCGATTCCAGTGCCTGCAAAGAAGACGGATTCCACGCGGGCGAACATCCATGCCTCTTTCTACATGTGCCAGAGCGTCGAGGGGGAGATCATCGAATCGGCACCGACCCCTGACGTGGAGTTTCACGCGGATGAGTTCCCATATGGGTACTTTCCGAACGCCGATAGGACAGACACGATGATGTCGGATGAAGTCCGTGGAGAAATTGGTCCTGCAGACCTGGCGTCCAAGCTGGACAGCCTTGATGACTTCTTCGATGACTTGTCCACAAGCCCACCGAGTGACGGGCGGTCCTCTCGGACCATAACAGAGTATACTCCAGACACGTTTTCTGAGTCCGGAGCACAACTCTATGACGAACAGGTTCTGCCGATCTTGAGCGCGGCTGGGAGCAACACATCCTTCCAGAATGGGTTCGCTGAGAGACCTGCGCGTGATGGCAGCGGCAAGAACTCGAGCGCTTTCGCGACGGCCTCAAGTCGACCAGGTCTTCACTCGCGTTCCGTGACCTCGCCATCGGCGCCGGCGTCCTATTTGCCGCATTTCACCTCGGACGATGAGATCTACTCTGACATGGAAGACAACGGTCAAGTCCAGGAGCACGACGAAGGGTCGTTCTTTCTCGAAAACATGGTGAAGCGGCCAGCGCAGCAGAGTCGGTCTCGCCTTGCGGGCAGCCGGTCTCGGGAAAATCTACCGCAATGGTCGCATCCAAATTTCGGCCCTGGGTCGATGTCGAAGGTGCCAAATGCATTTGTTCAGAACTCGCCTCAGGGTGACATGATGTGAGCGGGATGGGCTTGATGAATTTTGCTACCTCTACTTCCAATATCCAATGAATGTCATGTTGGGCCGGGGGGGGGGAGGCTGCGATTTCAGGATTCAGGTGTACGGGATATACTGGGAGGCATAGTGTACACATGTACGTACGGCACGGTTTGAATGAAGCGGGCAATGGGGCATTACGGAGCGGACGTTACGATTGGCATGTGATATCGGAAATACCAAATACTTTGGTTCATGAACAGTTTTTTGTCCACTTCTAATTTCGACATTGTTGTGGAAATCGTCCCTGCGCTGTAGCCGCAGAAACGGGCCACATTGTGTCATTAGACTCGAGGGAAGTCCAATGGGTGAGATGAAATATTCAGCCTTGATGCGGGATGGTTAGTTTGCACACTATTGCTTCTGCATGGTTCGGTTGAAAATGTGTGCTTGTCTGGCGCTGGAGACGATAGAGTGACCTAGCCAAGTTGACGTTGACCGCCCATAATGTACCTGGGTACCTAGGTATGCTACCGCACTCCAGATTAGCGATAATGGTGGGTCCAGGGAGGGGACCCTAGCCCCTGCCTGCTGCAGCTTGCTCCCCAGTAAGGTCCAAATTTGATGGACTGATAACCGAGAAAGGCAAGGCGGTCAACTGCCCGATAGCGGCAGAATCCTAAATTTCGAGACCAGAGGACGCCCATGTCCTGACGATCACCCTGTGATCATCGGACAGAGAACATTTCACCCATACCGAATCTGAACGTTTAATTCTTGAAAATATGCGCTTCATTTGAGCATTTGAAATCACGGCTTCTGAATCAAGACAGGCGACAAACAACCAAGACAGAATTCTGGCGACATTAACAATCACCTCCATACCGGGCGAGATTGCCTCGTGCCGCGCTGGTGAGCAGGAGCCCTTGGAGTGGTTGGTCAGGGCGGCTTTGGGCGCCACAAGCTTTGGCAAGACGACGCCGGCCGTGCCTTACGCCAGACTACTGAGCGTCATCCACTGTTGTCGCCAAGATGGTCAAGAGAGGTCGTGGGGCCGACGCCTCAATACCGCACAAGCGGCAGAAGGTTGTCCACGAGGCGCCAACAAGCGAAGAGATCCACACAAGCCGGCAGCTGATGCAGCTTCTCGCATTCGATCAGGATTTGCAGAGAGCAAGACATGGTAATGCGAACCGCCCCTGGACCATAACGAATCGTGGCTGACAATCTTCAAGGCTTACAATCATTCAAGGTCTTCCTCGATGGGCTGCTGTCAGAGAATGGCGCCGACGATGAGAAGGTGCAAATATTGAGGGATTATCTCGAATCAGCTAAGCGGCAAGAAAACGAATTTGAAGCAACTTGTCTGCCAGACATCATGGAGACTTGGAGCTACGCCGCTCATGCAAACAACGATAATATCATGTCCGCGGTTGCAGTGACTCTCGATCTGCTGATAAAATTCATATCGAAACGGCTCGATTTAACGGCACTTGGTTTAAGTATCGGCCGGACGCTATTGCAGCCACGACAGCAAGAACTCATCGCCCGGAATTTGTCGGCAGACAAAGGCAAAGAATTCATTTTCTCGCCTACCTTGAGGTTTCTCAGGGAACTCATGTGCCTCGATGGCGGTACTCTGGCCAAGCCAATGTTCCGTGGGCAGAGTCTCACTTTCAAATCCCTGGCCCGCAATATGGGTATAAAGCATCTTGGGGCGGGACTTGAAGATCTGAAGAGACCCTCGGCCCGTACAAACGCGATTCGATTCTTCTTAAGCGCCCTCAAGTTCCTGCCCGCCGAGGGGAAGGCTGAACTTCTGTCACAAAGGGAGCTTCCTTCAGCACTGACGAAATCCCTGCTGGACGACCCGCCATATCTCATCTTCGAGATCCTTGACTCGCTGCGAAATCACGTCGTCAAGGACAGCAAGCTTGCCGGATATTCCAAAAGCAAGCTGCTCAATTCTCTGACTCTAGGACGACTGGCGTCACTCTACCAGTACAAACACGACGGTGCCACAACGGAGGGCTCCGGCACAACGGTGGAAGAGGCAGTCCATGCATTTCTCATCTTGGCCTGCACATCACCATCAGCCGGCGTTTTGAGACCACAGTCGGGATTCTACCCAAGGAACATTGACCCGGATGCTGCTCTACTTCCTTCGGCCGAAGATGAGATAGAGCCCGGCTTAGAGAGCATAACTTGGATGAACAGATTCAAAGATGACGTGCCGGTGCGCAACAGCATCTTAGCCGACTTCACTCAGAGCTCAAGTTTACGCCCATGGTCAAGTCAGAGACACAGTGACCTCCTGGTCACTGTTTTCCAAGCGGCTCCCGAGTTGGTTGCGCACTATTTCATCAACAAACGATCCTTCACATTTGAACCGAAGTTGTCGGCGACATGGATCGGCTACTCAGCGTTTTTGTTCAAAACAATTGAGTCGCCTTTGCCCGATTTCTTCGGCCACAAGAATGGATACGCCCTGCTCCCACCACCGACATCAATCATCATCGATAACATAATACCGCTCCCGATGGATCAGAAGATACTTGTCAAGTGCCTGACGCAAAAGGCAGAGCTCGTATCATTTGTAGCAGTCAGATTGCTCGTGATGGCCATACAGAAGCTCCAGGCCGCCCTGCAAATGCACGCGGAGGCAGCCAAGGCTCAAAGCAAGCCGCTTTGGGATGATTCTGCAAGGAAGCTCGTCGATGCGTTTTGCCAACGAGCTCCGGGTATCAAAGAAGTTATTGCTTGCTACCGGGAAGTTGGCGACTCGGACCTCCTTCAGCGGGAGGCGGCGAGCAAACTGTTGAGGCTGTACTACGAAGTCATCCCACAGGTGGCTTTGATGGCTAAGTTCGACGTGTCAACCCTCTTGATCTCCGCAATCCAGCGGTTGGGTGAAGCCGAGGAAAGCCCTGAAGACCGAGCGCTTCGCCTGGTCGAGCTGGAAAATCTGCTCGCCATCTCTGGGTATTCCCCTGGGATGAGGTGGTTCTCCAAAACGCAAGGGCTATCACTGTCACCATTTGTAGCCTTGTTGAAGGTGTCTGTTGCTGCTCCCACGGGTGTATCACTTGAGGGACTCAAGAATGCCCTCGGGGCTGTTGCAGAAGAACACCAACTTATTCAGTCCGGAAGCAGTGACTCACTACCACTGCTGACCGTTCTTCATTCTATGAGAGAATCCAGGAATCTGGCCTCTTGCGATGCTTTGTGGGCTCTGCTTGATAACAGCACATCACGATGTGCCACCGCTCCTGTCAAGTACCTTGAGATGATCCAGGATCTTGTCGCTGACGAGCAGAGTGAGGAGCCCACGACATCGGGCTCAATAAGTCCGTTTACTTTTGCCCTATTGGAGCAGCTGCCATTCGCCCTGAGTTCAGCAGGCGAAGAAGAAATACCAGTCTTGGCCCACCTGATCGCAACATACATGTCGTATACAAAGGGCATAAGCAACAGCGACAGTGGCTTCAATGCGCTTCGTGAGAAGTTTGAATCGGCGTTCTCAGAGAACCCCAGTGGGAAGAAGTCACTCAAGAAGTACACAAAACAGGCCAATGCCGCGCGGGAGCTGCAGAGCTGGGGGGCAGACTTCTCGACTGGCGAGGATGAGCACCGGCCCCAAGCAGAGGATAGTCAGAAGGGTGAAGAAGCGCTGGCCGACCTTCTTTCTGCCCCGTCGTCTCTGGCCCAGGACAACTCAGCACTCTCCAAGTGGGCGACCAAGGAGGCGGATGAGCTTGTTGAGGAGGGACACGCAGGGTCTGTTGTGTCCCTGCTTGCCTCGGAGCACACCAGCATCCGGAAAGAAGCACTTGTCAACATCGCAAAGATGGCCGCCAAGATCAAGGACTCGTCGTATGAAGAGAAAGATCAGGTGTGGCTGTTCCTGTTCGAACTCGTCGAGTCGTGCAAAGGCCACATGGACGCAGGACCGATACCCAACTACATCGTGGCCTTCGCAAGGAATGCGCTCGACGTGCTCAAGAACCCCTTGCATTGCCTTTATGGGAAGTTAAACTCATTTCTCATCAAAGGCCCAACATGGAGACTCGACAGGCTGCCGTTAGTTTATGACATCCTGCAAGACGGACCAGAACTCGACGACACTTATTACGCTGAGCTCAGCTGGCTGTTCTCTTACCTACTGGATGGTGTGCAAGGAGAGCCAGACATGGCCTTGTACCACAATACACGCCTGTTTGAGAGGCTGCTGTCTCTGGCAAGTAATCCGTACCTGCGCCCAAACCTCAGGGCGCAGATACTGAGGATCATCTATAGGGCGACATGCATCAAAGGTGGAAGCACAACTCTTGTCACCAGGTTTGGTATTGTCAGCTGGCTCGAGGCGCAGAGTGCAGCGTGTGACTCTGAGTCGGAGCGTCAGACTTACAAAGCTCTTCTGAGGAGGATATGGGATACATCAGACAAGGAGCGAGCGTCTGTGTGGAGCAACGGTGGCATTCAAGATGCGGTACAGGATGTAGTAAATTGACACCTTCCAGGTGTCAATTGACATGGCCATAATTCGATTCCAATAGCCAGAAAGCAGGCTTCTACTACCAGTCTTCTTTCTACCAGGCAAATTTGGATCATGAGACCAACATCGCTTTTGTTGCAGGCAAGACCATGAGAATCACATAGTCTACGCATGTAAAACTCCTCGAGTTCCTTTCTCGCCGCTACCTACATGAAGGGTATGAAGGGGTTGGTCCTTCTCTATGGACCATCTAACAGTGTTCAGGGAGCAATTGAATCTCAAGTACAGGTACATATCTCAGTATGAAGAGCATTCTGTGAAGCATGTATCAGCAGGTAGACAAGTGGGGAAACGTGACCCCTTGAACCCCCCCCCCCACTTTCAAAGGAGCTAGGAACAGCAGCGCATAGGCCAGTTAGCGGCCTCTTGACCACGAAGCTGGTTCAGGTGGCAGGCGGTCTCCTGCCTCAACGTCGGAGAGACACACTAGGGACGAGAACCACACTCCAGCAAGGCCTTCTCCACCTCACAACTTCACCCGCGACAACAGCTCAACACCCAGACAAATCACTTTTGACAACATCCAATATTTCGACCTACCTAGCCACTTCTCGGACCAAATTCTCTGTACCGTTTCTTTGCCAGGCTGTACTGTGCTCCCTTGTTATTATTCTGCCTGACTGACTGACATCAAACAACCGCGACTCCGTCATCAGGTGGCACTGTACCACCACCGCATCAACTCTTTCTTCCATCAGCCTGCCAACAATCAGACCATCAAACCCAAGCCTTTCATCTGGTCTGCAGTCCCAGAGACTGTTCCGTCAAAACAAAATACTTCCGCCTACGAGACTTGCCCTACGAAGAACAGACTGGCCGTCAAGACGCCTCTTGACGAGCCCGACTTCGGGCAGCCTTCCCAGCTGCTAGCTGCAAAGTCAATTCCAGCCTTATCGCGTCGACTTCGAGCTGTACCACCCTGCCTACATGTTGCTGGGGTGGCTCAAGGATACCAAAATACCCGAATCATATTCCTAAGAGGCTGTCATGGCCGTCACAATACGATATGAAGCTGAGGTGCTGCTTCGCTTGAGAGAGTCCCCGCTTTGCATCAAGCCCAAGGACCTTCCACCACGGGAGGAATGGATGGGGTACGAGTACTATCTAGCTCAGCATGTACTCCCCAGCTAACAGAGTCACAGCCCACCTCCAGAACCAACCCGTCCACAGAACAAGACCACGAACGACAGAGGAACACCTCTTGAACAATCCACGCGCAGGCCTGCCACTGAACGTCACGTGTCACGCAATGGAGCAAGTACGATGGCGCCCGCCCTGGTGACTTCTACCCTCGAGAAAGACCCCATACTGATATTGATCAAGGTTCCGATGGCATAATCCTGGGGCCTCCCAGGATGAACTTCACCTCCACCTCATTGCGCGGGAATAATGGCGACAGTGACCGCAGTGAGAGGACCCCTCGCGACCCTGAAGCGCGTGACCGCTTCCTCCGAAGCAAAATCGGCGGTGATGATATCAGCGACCGTTTCCGTGATGCGAGGCAGAGCGACCCCCGACGGCGTGGCGATGGTGACCGTGACGGTGAGGGATGGAGTACGGTCAAACCACGTAAGAGCTTTGGCCAGGAGGGCGCCGAGCGCTTCACCGGCCGCATGGGCGGTGACCGACAGAAGGATGACCGCCGCCCCAAGGAGCGCGACGACCATGACACTCTCAGAGACCGGCCACGCCGTAACATGGACACCGATGGGGAAGAGGGAGACGCACCCCGCAGGAACGGGCTGAACCGGGGTAGGTCAGAACCCTGGTTCAAAGACAACAACAAGACCAACGAGGGTCCTGAACGACCATCGAACCGCGAGCGCATCGACAAGGCCAAGAGCTGGCGTGACCGCAATGATCGCGAACGTAACGATCGCGACCGCAACGATCGACATGACCGGCGGTGGGAGAAGGACCGAGATCAGCGCCCTTCAGAGCGAGAGCCAGAGTGGTTGGATGAGCCGGCTGAAGAGAAAACTCATGGCCACACTGAAGCTGACCTGAAGAAATTCATGGAGACAATGAAGGCGAGCAGAGGAGGGGGTAAACCTACCGAGAAAACCGACATCCAACCGTCGCCTGCGCCTCCTTCGTTCTTCGCCGACCCTCCGGCTGTCCAGTCCGCTCCGGCTGTTGAGCGGGGCCCTGACAAGTTCTTCGAGGCATTCGCCGGGTCTAGATTGACCTCCCTGCCTGCGACTGAAGGGGACAAGCTTGAGGCAACCAAAGCGCCAGCCGGCTTCGAGGCCCCAACCGGAAAGTCCTCGAGATTCGCAAACCTCTTTTCTGCTCAAGCGGTGCCCCAAGTAAGCGAATCTCGCGGACGGACCGAGCCGAGTACTCCAGCTTCTGGGCCTCCGCAACCAAATGCAGAACCCTTGGACTCTCAGCCTGGCCAGCATAATAGCGCAGAGAAGGAGGCGTTCCAAGCTTTGCTGCAGAAACTCCATTTACCACGTCAGGGCGAACAGCAGTCCACGCCAACACCGCCCAATGCCGGCGCATTCACGCAGCCGCCACCCCCACCAATGCAAAACATGCATCAAGACCCGATCCAGAACCTTGCCCAGGCCCTCGCTCAGAAAGCTCATGTTGTATCACCTCAGCCAGCTGACCCATACGGCATGGACCGCCGAGAGGAGCCCCGTCTGCGATCTGTGCCTCCAGGAGGCCCCGAGATTCTGGCGCCGCGCCCTATGCCTCCGCCCAGTCAACCTCCATCTGCTCGCCCCGATCAGATGTTGCAAGATCTCCTTACCCACCGTCACACCGCGCAGAGCCAAGGCAGCGGTAGAGCCGATCACGGGTCGAACGCCAGCAGGGACTTTCTCATGCAACTCATGCAAAGCGGTCGCCATGCACCTGAGCAGCCACGTATCGAGCAAATCATGCGCATGCCGCAGCCCCAGCGGCAAGCCTCGCTCCCTCATTTCCCGGATCGTGAGCCGGACTTTGTGCAACAGCGTGGCCCGGCCCAGCGACAGATGCGCCCACAGGGCCCACCTGGCTTCGCTGACGAGCAATTCCGACACTCTGAGGGCGACGGCCGGCCCATGCATCCAACACAGATATTGCAGAGGCCACCTGGTCTGGACCACGCTCTGCAGCAGCAGCAACAACAGCAACAGCAGCAGTTTATGCAGCCAGGTCAGCAGATGCCTCCTGTCCAGCGGCCCATGATCCCCCCTCCGGGATTGATGGGTCAACCCCGAAACGGACCGGTGCCCGGCATGTTCCAACCCCCTAACATGCCTCCTGGTGTTTTCCCGCCAGACAACATCCCCGGACCACCCCGGAACATGCAGCCCCCACCAGGATTTTTCGGCGGCGGCCCCCCACCACCCGGGGCTGGCCACATGATGATGGGCGGCTTCCCTGGCCCGGACGGAATGGTCTTTGGGGCCCCTTTTGATGGACGCGGTGGAATGCCGCCCCCAGGCGCGGCGCCATTCCGCCGCTAGATAGCAGGAGAAGCACGTGAAGGACGAGTGCAATAACACTGGCTGAATTGTAAAACATAACGCGAGCTCGACTGGCAGCAACTGTGATGGGCTGAGTTGACAGTGATGATGAATGACATGAAGTCGGGCAGGGCACCAGGCTGTTGGTATCTTCCACATTGTTCCTTGGGCCCTACGAATATAGCTCACAGACCAGGACGATTGACTTGCTTAAAGTCCTTCGGCAACTGGGAGCCCTCATGATGGCTTGGCACACTCGAATGGCACGGCGGAACTGGACGCTCGTCTCCGCTCGCAGAGCAGGAGCGAGGGCAGTGGGCAATCGCGTAATTGTCAATAGGTCTTAATGAGAGTATGAATCACACGACCTCAGGGGGCCGCGAAACACATGAAGCACTTATATGTTGCGTACGGGGTTGGGTGAACCCCCAAGGCCTCCCTTGATGGTGACCAAGTCTAGATATTTACACTGGATTTCTACTGACCTACGTACGTTTGTCTGCCTGCCTGCCAGCCTGCCCCAACTCAACCCACAACAATGCTGTATAAGCTGCTGGCACCCAGCAACAACGACGACGACACCACCCTTGTGAAAAGAAAACGCCGTGCTCATGCCTTGATTTTTACATGTTGATCAGGCCGGCAAGCGACCAGTCTTCACATCAAAAGTGAAAACTCCGACACTCAGCAAGCTCCGTAATGCCGTCCGTCTATATACGCACATACACACACACATACAGAAGCCCGCCCATCTGAGAATCCAAAATAGAAGGGGGCTTGGGGGTGCGTAGAGCCAAAGGGCCATAAGCAAGCGGGATTAGGCCGAGAGACGCTACTTCTTCATGCCGAAAATGTTCCGCTTCTTTTTCTCCTTCTTGTGCAGCTTGCCGTCGTCCGGCGGCGGTGTCGGCGCCGAGAAGCTGCCGCCGCCGCCGCCGCCGTTCATCGGGGGTGCCGGCCTCGGGGGCGCCGGGCTGCCGCCCATTGACATCTGCGACATCTGCTGTGTGGGTGGTGCCGGTCTGCCTGGAAGGCCTCCCGCGCCCGGCGGCAGCGGGGCGCGCTGGATGCGCTGCTGACCCGGGGCCATACCCATTGGGCCGCCCTTAGCGGGTGGTGGTGGTCCGGTCTGCATTGGCGGCGGTGGAGGCCGCTCGCGCTCGAAGAGATGCGCTGGTGCTTTTGGCTTGGGGCGTTCCATGGGAAGGTCCAGGCGCCGCTTGTCGACTGACAAGTCGCCGAGTTGGCGGGCGAACATCTTTGGTGTCACCATGTGGCTGGTGACTAGGAACACATCACGGTTCTGCTTATCTGAGACTTCGTAGCACGACCGGGCTTCCGAATATGTTGCGCCGCCTGCGACAAAGACAATTATGCGCTGCCGGTTGTCGGCCACGCGACGTCCTCCACCGGCCCAGCTTGGTTTGGCAGCGCGTAGGGACCCTTGTCCTGCCATCATATCCTCGTTAGGATCTGCTGGCGGTTTCGTGTACGGAAACGTGGTGGGATCCAGGGTGCCTTTGCACATGTGTTCGAGCATGTGCTTCACGTTTGGCTCGAACCTAGAGAGGCCGTACTCCTCGTTCAGCTGTAGGTTCTTGTCGAGTGGGAAAAGTGGTGGTCGGGGTGGCCGGACTTCCTTGAGCCCCTTGAGAATGTGAGCCCCGAGAATATCCAAATTAGTTACGATGTTGCATTGGGACTGCTCGAGGGCTGAATGCGCCACGAGTCGCTTGACATCCTCCTCGACCACGCCTTCTCGGAAGATGAGGTAGGCCATGACCAGGCGTAGCCTGTCTGACTTGGTGATGGACTCGTCGTCTAGTAACCGCACAACCTCCTGGAGGATGTTCTTCGGCTTGCGCAGATCCTCGTCCAGTCCGGTTGCCAGCGTCTGCTCCACAGAGGCGATGTCTGGCAGCTTGTGATTCTGAAATTGGTTCATGCTCTCCTGCGCCATGGACAGGTGCAACGAGTAAGCCTCCTTCATCTCCTGGAACTGGGGCAGACCCGCCAACATGTCCTTGATGGTGTTCAGACTGGGCTTACCCTCCCCGTCCGTGAACTGCGGGTTCTGGTCGATGAACTTCTGGAAGTCGCCCATGAGCTTGTCGATTGTATCCTTCATGTGCCGGTGCCTGTTGTCAACCCAGACCTTGTCCTTCTCTTGGAGCTCCATGTCCTTCTCCTCAGCATCCGCCTGGCCTTCGTTGACGGTCATATGGTATGTCACCTTGTCGCCCTCCTTGATGGTGAGTAGATCGTGCGCCATGGCCTGGTAGGTGAACTCGTGGACGAGGGGCGCCATAAGGTCCATGCTCCTGTCCGTTATCAACAGCACGCCCGTCGGCCTGCTGGATTGCGGAGGGAAGGCCTGGTTCCATTGCGCGTAGTTGTCGAGCTCCTCTTGTACGAATCGGGCGAGATGGGTGCACAGAACGCTTGCGTCGTGTGTGGGGTTCTGTGGTCGGTAATATCGCACTTTGGGGTATTCTCCCAGCGAAATACAAACACTCGTGATCTGGGTGAGGACATGTCAGCTCTGCTTGACGCTGCTTTTGGCAACGGGGTTCAGGGTGGTGCCGACCTTTTGCGCCAATGACTGCATATGTTCCCGGACAAGATGATTACAGCCCGGGTGGTATAACACAGGGAAACTCCACGGGTCGCGAAAAGTGACCAGGTGGGACTCTCGGGGGAAGTAGTCAATGTTCAGTATCTTGTAATCGGCGATTAGCTCGCGAGCTTGTGGGTGGGAATATAGGCGGCGTCGCAATTGTGGTTCCAGGAGATCGGTCAGGACGATGAAGGACCTCTGGTATCTTCCTCGGTCGAAATCGGCAAGAAGGCAGTCGACTATGTGTGGCATTGGGGAGACAAAGTATATAGCGTCCATGGTAGGGTTCATGTCTCTCCTGTCCTCGATGCGCTCGATGTCTGGACGGCGTCAGCATTAGGCGGGCTCTGGGGCACAGTGGAGGGCCGGCGCATACTGGCGACATTCTGGTTGAGGATGTCATCTTCCTTGGCGACATTATCGATGATCTTCTTTGAGAACTCGTCGACAACGAGCACTTTCCACTGCGAGGGCACCGTCAATTAGTCGCTCCGGCCTGATCTGCCTCGGAGTGGTACGGTATGGGCTTCCTTACGTCGCCTTGGGTGATGTCCTTCAGGGTGTTGAGGATGACTGGGCGGATCACAATCAGCAAGCGACCCAGGGCTCAAAACTTCCCATCTCGTGGGCGAGGGGGGCCCTCACCGTCATGCTGTATCTGAATGATGGAGGCGCCCATGTTGGCGGCAAAGCGTCACACGGCGCAGCGAGGCGCCAGAGGTTGCCTCGGGACAGGAGTGGCGGATCTCTTGCCAGGGGTGAAGCACGAGGGGGAGACGGCGCCGATCTTTGTGCTGTGAGAAGGCTCTTCAAAACCACGGTGGCTTGGTAGCCGCTTGTCGGAGGCGGGAATCGAGCGGGTTCAATGGGGAGGATAGATCTTTGACGGGCTCGCAGGGACTCGGTCTCGGGGGGGTTAAAGGAAGGGGTCGAGGCTTGAGATTGGGCGGGCGCTGAGAGAGAAAGGGTCGCTGGGTGCCTGCGGCCCAGGCCAGGCCAGGTTTAGGCTGTGATGGGAGCCGGATTGGACGATGACGGTCGCAAGGTGCTGCGGTTGGATCAATACTTGGATTGGGGTCGACGGGTTTCAAGAACTGGTCTGTGGTGGGATGGATTCATGCCTGTGCCGGACTCTTCCAAGGTTGGCCTACCTGCTGCTGTATGTACAGATCTCAGGGACAGGATGCCGACCGCATGACGCTTCCCCACCAACAAGCGACGAAACTGGGCCAGTCAGTGCCGGTGACGAAGGGTCCCTTCACCCTGGTCCGTGAATGGCAATCAGAAGCGCCCCACTGCGGGAGCCACGCTGCATACCGGAAGCTTAGTCCTGGAGCCCCCCGCGCAGCTTCCCTTAATCACTGTGTACCGTTAGCTACCGCTAGCTACCTGACCACACGCACCTCGCATCACACACCATGGTACCTTGTCCTGCAGTACGTAAGCACCTGGCCAGCACAGTCGACTTCAAGCCGTTTCCTGGCCCGGGGCCCTGCCTGATACCAGCTGGTTTTCCGAGTGCCATCCAGGGCAAAGACAACCCAAAATGGCTCTCCAAGTATTCCACGTTAGCCATTGAATCAAACCGCTCTCCTTGATCTTCTATGGTGCTGGCCAAGCCCCCTGGTCCCCAAAACCCTGAGAAGGGGAACGGGCATTGGTCAACCATCTAGTCTACCTATAATAAGTGCCGTGTTTATCTCGTGCTGGTGGTATTTTTTGCAGAGGAACCCCAAATGCTCAGCGACAGCTACCGAGACATAACCCTCCCCCCCCCCCAGAAAAAGAAGAAGAAAAAACAATAACAGGACACACATGAAGTCATGCTGCCCGTCTCATACATCTCACATCAAGACAACCACATCAACGACCCAGAAGCCTGTCCACAATGCTCACCTGAGCCTCAAACACCGACCCAGGAGTGGCCCATTTCTTAAATTTGGCGATGACCATGTCCGCCAGGCCCGTCAGGTCAGGCGTCAGATGCCGGAGATAGGGAGACTGGCTCGCCATGAACAGTACCACGAAGCATGCCAGCGCCCCGTCCGAGATCGACCACAGGTAGGGAGACCGCTTGTCCAAGATCTCAACAGCCTCCAGCAGGAAGGCCTCGCACGATTGAATACATATGTGGCACTTCTCAATAATCGTCCTGGGGATCGGAGATATCGGGAAAAGCTGAGCGCTCGGCGACCTCGACGAGCCCTGGGGGATCGGTGGTGACGGCTGGAGGTACTTGTACGAAGCAACGTAGATAACGAAAAGGCGATAGATGATATGGCGGGCATGGTGGTAGCGCAGGTTCAGTATGCGCCTCCTGTCGTTCGAGACGGGATCGGTCATTATGGGTGGCGTTATGGGGATCGAGTTGTAGTATTGTTCGAGCTGCCGGTTCAGTTCGGAGCTGATGGCTAACAGCCTGTTCAGGGTCGGGTTGGCGGCCGCTGGTATCGTCTCTGGAAGCACGGTCATGTCGATGTTTTCAGGAGAATACAGCGAACTGTGTACCCTGTTGATCAGTCTTTGTATGGCTGTTTCAGCCACGAAGTAGATCAGGTTATCGTGATCGCTGCCCTCGACGCTCCGAGGAAGGGGCATCTTGTCTCCTAATGGCTCAATCCCTGAACGAACGACGTCAAGAGTGGCTGCCCGATCACTGCTGCGTGTTAGTAAAAGACTCAGATAGGAAGTGAAGTGTGGTAAGGAGATGAAAGAATATGATTCCTGTTGTTGACTCGGCGACAGGGGGGTGGGGATCATTAAGTCGCGGCAAGGGGCTGCTTACCACTCAACCGTGAAGCAACACCAAAATATGCGGAGACGGTCCTCATGGTATTGTTCTGGCTCGCTCGGAAATTGTTCCGTTTGTGTGAAGTCATAGTTGGCTGCGATAGAGAGGCCCGCCGTGTAGATCATCTTCCAAGAATGAAGCGGTCGACCCAGATAGGAGAAATACGTCCCGGCCAGGAACAGAGCCTGACAGACCTTTAGGTTGGGTGTGAACCCCCATGTAGACTTGGAAAGAATAATCCTCAAAGCGGGTTGAAAAAAGTCTAATCCAAGGTCTATAGCAGGATCGGTTTCGTGTTCAGGGACAGCAGCTTCCCTCGACTGGGACGCCACACAGCCCAGGGCCCAGATGCAGAGGCAGATGGCGGTTTCGATGTCTTCTGTCGGCCCGTTTTCCAAGAGATCATTCTGGAGGATATCGTAGTACCGCCGGGAGAATAGGGGCAGGTGTGGCGAGACATCCCTGAAGTATGCGTCAGCGAGCTTCTGCAGTAGCTCGGGCGCGAAGGAGGGCCAGTTGACGGGCTGAGGGTTGACGAGATCCAGGGGACGGGGGAGCGGTGTGCTCTCCTCAAGCTCGTGAAAGTAGGTCCTTGGGAACTCCCCTATCACAGACTGGATGGCTGGGAGTGACAGGAGCCAGATCGAGGTCGCCGTGTGGCCAGGGGGAATCAGGAACTGGGCACTCTCGAAGCTTACGTCGGCAGCTTCCAGCGATCGATTGGACACGGAGAGGGGCGAGGCAGCTGGGATCTGAGGGGAAGAGCGGAAAGACGGGAACGAGGCGGGAGTCGAGGTGTAAGCGTAGTGATCTCCCCGTGCCATGTCGTTCAATCTCTGCCCCTGCTCTTCCAACAGCCTGCCCACAAGTGTCAGCAGAGGCAAACCACATCAGGGAAGTAGGGTGGCAGCAGGTATGGATGTGGGGGTGACGAGGCAACGCCCTTGGCCAGCGATGGAGTCTCTCGCCACATGGGAGCCTGGACAAGCTGTATGGTGGTAACTTACGCCTCTATCCGGCTCAGTCTCTCAGCGACCACTCCTTGGGGCGAGGATGAAGGTTCGACGCTACGTGGTAAGTCAGCCTTGGGCCCGAGAGACGTGGCGAGACGACATGGGATTCTGTCTCCAGACTCACCGATCCACGGGAAGCTCTTTGTATATGCAGTCTGCCGCTGCCTCGAGGCAGGTAGAGCAAGGGTGGTTTCCATCGCACCGCCGCTTCCGATGTCTACAGAAGTCGCAGGCGAGAAGGGCTCCTGGATGTTGTTAGCCAGGGGCCATTACTTAACGACTTTGTGTTGAGGGGGCAAGATAGAAGATAGTCTTACTCTTCCTCGTGTAGTTCATCGTGTGACCGGGTGAGGGTATTATGAGGTTATATCAGAAGTAAGAAGGAGTGTACAAAGTCGACCCTGTTTCCCAGCCCGAGGATCCGAGTCTAGTATGTATGGCTTATCCATGGGTAGTGCAGTGTCTGGACACAGCACCCGAGGCCGGATTATATGGGGTATGAGACTGGGCCCTGGGCCCGAGATATTATATATATGGGGGCCAGTTCTGGAAGTGCCCATGGACAGCCTCAAGTTACATGAAGGGGGGCTGGTTATGGTTCCCGCGCGGCGAGCAGTAATGCTGTGCCCAGGTAGCTTCCTTGACGAATGAGATGACACCAACCGATAGAGGCGCTGATGTTCGATGAGGGATATCCATGATTAGGAGGTGCTGTGTGGTGGAAGGGCCGTCGCATACTCGCCCGTTTTCGCGGTTGCGTGTGTGGTGCGGCTTGGGGAGGTTCGAAGCCAGTCACCCTCGTCGCCTGATGTGTAGGACAAGGGCGTGGGTTCGCCTCTGCGATGGAGCATTAAACCCCCCAGAGGCCCCAGAGGGACCAACGTGCGCCAACGTTGTTCCCATCGCTGCTGCATGCGTGTATCTTGGATATTAGAAACCCAAGAGTTGTTCCTCTGGGGCTTGGTATCCATTACAAACCGTGGCTTGCATCACCCCGGCCCGTCAGTCGCGCGCGGCGTGGATTAGTCACTCCGCTAAAGTCCGCAGCGGCCGATCTTTGCTCATCCCACCCACCCGCGACCACCCTCTTCCTCATTGACCCGAGCATCTGCTTCCATCTTTCCCAGGCCACGGGCACCCCGATTGACTGAGTGAAGGCACATGCAGCTTCGGCCGTCTTGGAGCAGGAACAATTGCGACTTGGCTCATCCGCATCCCTGTTCTTGGTTTACTGACACACAATGCACCATGTCCCAGTCCCGCGGGACCAGTTGACCTCTCACTACCACAATACATGCTTCTGGCAAAGGTCATACTTCGACCTGTTCCACATGTTGCGCCCACGATACCACCCCGCACCGTCGATTGCGGCGAACCGTCAACTGCACAAGGACACCCTTGTGTGCCTCCACGGTGGCACGCTGTTAATCTATGTTGTGCTGTGATGACTGATGTGCATGGCGTAGTCAGAATCCTTTTGTGTGTGAAGACGGCATGTACCTACCTAGTCTGGAAGGCATGTAAACAGGGACAGAACAAGGTTGTTATGGTGTCACTACAGTACATGCTGCTGTGCGTTTCATCGTCCAAACTGCCACTGCCAATGGAGCCCTGGGCTGCTTCTAGAACAAGCTAGAAAATGCCGAAGCGGACCCAGCACGCGACGATACTATCACCGACCCAACGCGGCTTTACCCCCGACCTGCTGTAGCATAATACTTAGACTGGCACGTCACCAGGATGGTGCCGAGGCTCGAATCTCGCCTATCTCCCATCGCACTGCACGAGCGACTCGGGCCTACCATGACCCAGACGACCGCAGGCTGAACGCCTGCAACGGGTTTTATCTACCCAACGGACATCATCGAAAAGACCGCATACCACAGGATGGCCCATGGAAGTGCTTCCGATCATGACCACCATCTCGACCAGGCCAGTCTCTTTCTCAGCAACGAACTGTCACGCCGGCTGACTGCCACTTTCTCGGGTCGGAGATCTTGTCGCCGTCGCCGGCTGTGGCTTGTCGCGACGGGCGGGAAGAGAGGGTGGGTGGGTGACATGGCCCGCGCTAAACGTGCTCTGCAGGAAGTGCATGGTAAGCACGTAGCCAGGCCAGTGGTGTAAGTGACGCACTTCACACCTGCCACGGACTAACGGACTAAGAGGGCACATATGCCCATACAGTACAGCCAAATTCGTGGCATGCAGTCAGCCACAGGCGCACAGTTAGTTCGTGGGCTGTGGGATGTCCATCGCATCGGTCTATGGCCCCAGTAGATATCTGTGCTTGTCCCGGCTCCGTATAGACATTGGTCGGTTGACGGTCGGAGTAGCAAGGCAAGACCTTGTAAGCCGTTGTCAATTTTAAGTTTTACTTTTCGCTTTTTCATTTTTTCTTTATTCTTCGGGAGCCTCCATTTCGCTGGGGAGGAGGCTGCTTTTCGAGCGACGGTCCAGCCAGCCCATCGGCTTCCAGGCCGTGCAACCGCCGATCAGCGAGCCTTAATTCGGTGCCGATCCGGCTTCGACGCCGATCCCTCGCGGCTCGGCTCCTTGCTCGTCCTGACGAAGAGAACCAAACTATCCTGGCCAGGAGCATGCCTGCATTTTCGTACTGCGGCCGAACGGTCACCCACAGGAGTGCCATTATGTCGGCTGCTGTTGTTAAACAAACAATGACACCGCTGTGTTGCGCTGCTGCATACGTCAATTTGGAGGTGCCAGGTGGGGGGGGGGGGGGCGCTGACGATGTCCGAGCCGGAGCCGAGGGTTGGACTTTCCCTTCATGGAAGCCGGCCACCTCTAGTCTCATGGCAGAGAGCCAGCTCCCACGGAACGGCCGGCGACCCGAAGCGTGACCCGAGTACTCTGACTCCTACGCGCTTTTGCTCGCCGAGCACATCATAGCGTCCTGGAAGCACAGCCCCGTCACTGTCTTTTCTCGAAATATGGCTTCTGGATCATGGCTGTCAGACATGCATACCAAGCTTTTGGCATGGTGTGTTCTTGTAATATTAATTCCAATAATACTAAGTTCTGATATCAAGCATGTGTATCGCTGTTGCCTCTCCTTTCCATACAATGCTATGCAGGTGACGTTATTTCTATACCCTGTCTGCCAATGCCCATGCGCCAGATCAATCTACATCATCCGGCCTCGCTACCGGGGCGCCCGGGGCACCCGCGACGTCCGGGGTGCCGGAGACCGGCCTCGAAGATTCAGCCGCGGCTTGACCCTCTGGTGGCTGGGTGTTTGGCGAATTGCTCCTTCTCTTTGTCGCGCCTTTCCCGACTATCTTCTCCGTCCAAAATCCACTGACAGGGCTGGAAGTACGCTCAGGTGATGTCTTCTTGCCTGCCTGGCCCGGGTCTTTCTGTTGACCACCACTAGAATGCGTCTCATCCATCTCGCTTTCAGAGTCTGCCCAGTCCCTTTCGCTCCAATCTACAGAGTCGACCCTCTCCCGGACAGGACGGTGTCCTGGAGGAGTATGGTCCACGGAGTTGCTCGGGAGGTCTAGGACCTTATCCTGAGCCTCAAGGTTCTCGCTCTTCGTCCGATTGTGCCCGCCAGGATCCGAATTCTTCTGTTGTGGGGTTTCTTGATCTTTGCCAAGGCTTGGTCGCATGGCTTCTTCTGTTGGGCCAGGCTCTGACCTGGTCTCGCCGCCGTCCTCACTTGGAGGCTGGCCGGTCGCTTTGGCTCGCTCAGTATTCTTCTCGTCTTCGTCGCGCAGCCGGGCCGCGCATGAGTCGCTGAAATGAGCGTCGACGAGGTGTTTCACCACAGGCCAGCCAAACGCATTGGCGAACATGCGGCGACAGATAATGTTGTTGTGAGCATCCGGCTCCAGCTTGACCAAGACCTTCCGCCAAGAAAGATCGCGGTGGTAAGCGCGAGCTATCTTCTCTTCTACTTTCATGTTTGAGCTGTCAATAACCTCGGATGGGTCTTTGTCTGGGTTTGTATTTTCGGTGTCGTCGTAATCCTTGGTTGAAGATAATGAGTCTTGGTGGGGAGGAGGTTGATGCACCGAAGAAGTTCCAGATTGCGAGTTACGGCTCGAGGAGGATGCCACTGTGTTAAATGACTTCCTGCGTAGAGCCAAGGTACCAGTGGGGCGCTTCTTTAGGGGCGGCGGTGGGATGTCTGCTGGATGATACACTCGATCGTGGAAAATTGTTCTCGGTCTCGTTGAGGGATCAATGATATAATCCACCGAAGGCAATTTCGGGTTGAGGAGATCTCCTGCGGACTCAAAAAATGTGGTCTTCGGCGGTGCTGAGAGGCTGCTGTCGGCATCCGCGCCAAGCTCATGGCCAGATGTGACTTTCGACTTTTGGGACGATTGTGACGATTCTGATGCGTTCTCGTCGAAGCGTAGGGTCTGGCTGCGTTGATAGATCTTCTTCTGTTTCGTGGTAGGTGACGCAGGTTGTTTTGAAGGTTCGTTGTTGTGCTTGAACAAGGAGAAGAATCCGGAGAACGGATTTGTGTTATTAGTGGTGGCCGTAGATGACGGGTATCCTTCGTCTTGGTACGGCGTGGCAACGGTCCTGAGACTCTGCCTGTCATCCTCCAGCATGGCGTCAGTTGGGGGCTGAGGCACCTCGTGAGAATCTCCGGAGCCAACAGGAGTAGCGGCTCCCGAGGCAGGGCTGCTATTGTCGCTGCCTTCCCTGGGGGTCCAAGGGCCACTTCTGGGGGACGTAACGTTCGCACCAGTGAGCTCAGCCCAGCCAAAACCAACGACAGTCTCTACCAGGCCCGCTTCCCGCCGTGCCTTCTCCACGCGGCCCAGGCCCTGCCAGTCCAGGAACAACAAACAGCTAGTTCGCAGTGGAACGATGCCGTCGTTGACAACATTGGAGTACACAGTCCTGTTTCTGAACTTCTTCAGAGCTATGTGCGCCGGGCCTGTGGGCAGTATACGAAGTAGTGGCTTCGATTCAGACTGTGACTCTCCCATGACCTTCTTGTGAGCATTCTCTCCTAGGTTGCTGACGATTGCGCCCCAGCCATTCCTTGCGATTGTCGGTGCCCTCCAGGTCAGTCCAAGATCCTGTCCCGTCCTGCCAACGAGTCCAAAATCCAAGGCGAACTTGACGTACATTGGATTCTCGTGATTGAGACCCAGGAACGGGGACGCCAGCGCAACAAAGTTGATGGGTTTGATGAGGTCGAAGAACTGTGGCGAGTGCTTCTGGATGTAGGCCACAGCGTAGGTCTGGATCAAGCCACCGAGAGAGTGTCCAATGAAGCTGATCTTGGTGATCGTGTAACCCCTGTCCTCGAAGCCTGTCGCGCTCTTGTGGATGGAGCTATGCTTATGGGACGGCTTCCCTTCAGCGTCCTTGTGGGAATTTGGATCTCCTTTCAAAGTATGCGAAAGAACCTCTTGGGCTGCCTTACCAGCCGGCAGAAACGGTTGATCGGGATAGGTAATGGATAAGACGTATCGAGCCAGTCTTTTGCCCAGGTACTTGATGCCCCTCTCTGTGCGGGTGGCATTGCCGGAGAATCCACGAACAATGGTCTCTTCGTCGTCCGAAACTTCATCGTAAGGGTCATCCAGCATTACACCTGAGTCGGTGTTTCCTTCACCGTCTGACTCTTTGGACTTTTGAGACTGGCTCTGCCTTTCCTTAGCTCGTCTCTCCTTAGCATCGACCTTCGCTTGCTTTACGCCGGCATCAATGCTCTCCTTGAGAAACAGCATATCGGAGCCCAGGTTGCTGTGGAGACCGTGTGTGAGCATGACCAAGTGCACCTGTTTCTTCTTCGTCGGCTTCTGATCCTTATTCTTGGACTTGTTGGGGGTCTGAGCTGGCTGGGTCGCCTCGGTGTCTGTGCCCTTGGCAGCATCAGCCTGCGGCGGTGACTGCTCAGCGCCCGGTAATTCCGGGGTGTTCCAAAGGCTTGCGGTGTCTTCGACCTTCAGGTGGATTGCTCTGGAAAATACACCCTTGTTCTGGGCATTATGGCGACCATCCTTGGCGCCCTTGCTCTGTTGGAAGTCACTGACCCGCCCCGGTTGAGGAACCTGGGCGTGGTTTCCAACAACAGGTATGCCGGAATTTAGGGTCAAAGACTTCTCATCCCGCGCCAGCAGCACATCGTAATGGACGGCTGCAGAAGCCGAGAAAATAACTTGTGATGACACCTCGATGATCCACGACACGCTTTCCCCGTCATGATCCGGGCCGTTGCCGAAGTGGCCGGACCCCCCGGTGCCTGCAGTCTGCCTGATTGTCTCCGGAACGACTAAGTGGCAAGTCCAGGTTCCACCAGCCTTGAGCATGGGCTCGAACTCCGGAACTCCATAGAGGCGCGCATCCTCAAACTTTTCGTTGGGGTTGAAGGTGGCGGGATAGGCGGCAGCGGAGAGGTTGTAGGGGCCGTGTACGAATGCGGCCCGGAGGGCGATGGCAGAACTGTTTTTGATGCGCAGGTATAGGCACTCGGGTGAGGGCAGGATGCGGTCTTGTGACGGCGTGTAGGTGACCGTATATCGGACCGTCTCCCCGATCTTCAGGCTGCCGGTCTGGTGGAGCAGCAGCATGATGGCGGTGTCGGCAGTGGGAGCCGGTTGATGACAGACAGAGGATCGCCGTTATTGCGCAAGGTCAACCGGCATGTTCGAGAAGAGGCCCGGGTCTGCTCGCAAGGGTTTGGAGCTCGATAGTCGCGGCAGTGGCCACCAGTGATCGAGGATGGGATCGAGGTTGACGGGATCGAGGCGAGGATGTGGCGGTCGCGTGCGAGTGCACAGAGGAATGCGGCTGGACGATGCACAGTTGTGTCGTCGCTAGAAACGACAGAGGGCAGTCATATTGTCGGCGCGAAGTTGTCTGACAGGCTGTGCAAGTCGATCCTCCTGGCCGGAGTTGGGAGACCCTGTGAGATGTGAAAGTCAGGAGGGTGACATGGAGATGGGAAAGTGAACGAACATCCGAATTCGAGCTCTGGGCGCCGGTATGCGGTACCGAGATATGCTGGGCCCACATCCCATATAATTCCCCTATGAGCTCATGGTTGCGGGTTTGTCTGTGCACTAGGACCCCGAACGCGCCTCCTGAATATCCGTCTAGACTACATACCTGCGTAGAGGTACAACGGTACTTACATGCCTTTCACAGTACAATCTTCCCGATTGCGGTTTGCGTATCCTACCATACAGTAGTAGATGTCCGAGGTCAGACGTGCCCCCTTCCACATGCCTCGACAGCCCCTCCAAGGCGACGCGTGGACACTACCTAAGGGTTCATCCCGGCAGTAGTTTTCTGTACTGTCCTGTGTACCCGTACATTCGGGCCCGGGGCCACGTCGCATGCCATTCTGAACCGGCCGGACGTTTCTGTGAGTCCGTGCTATGCAGTGACAAGCATTCTTCTAGCGCTCCTACGTCACTGCAGAATGGCCAGGATGTTGGGGAAGCCAGCCCCCTGACCTCGCTAAGAACATCAGATTCCAGAGTGCCGCGACTTGCTCCTGCCTCGGAAGTCGGTGCATCTACGAAATGGATCATGAGTGTGCCACATGCTAACAGAATTCGACTTTCAGACTCGGGCAAACCATTGAATCAGTAGAACTAGGCGCTGTGCTTCAGCCATATGCGAGCAATAAGTAGTGCACAATCCCAGTTATTCCCGTGGCAACTGCCAACCCTTCTTTGCAGCCGTCAGTCTGCTTGATGACCTCTCTATCAAAAATGAGCCATGTTTCGCTGAGGAACAGAAGAGCCTGGTCCTGATCTTGTCCGGACATCGCGGTTCTCTCTCGTGTTCGCCAGGATGCCGGAGGGTTCGGGGGTACGAGTACGGGTTGTGGCTGTACATAAACGGGAAGCTTATAGCAGGCAGGGCTGAACCGGAAAAGGCAATATGGTGTCAAGGTTCTGTATGTAACCGCATAGGCAATGTGAGGAATAGTCGGGGAAGTGTGAGCCTAGCCCGAAGCAATGGGTACAAATTGAGTGAGAGGAAGTCCGTGACGCCCGGGGATGACGACGGCAGTTTATCCGAACAGCGATAATCCTCTCGTTGTACCCAAGAACCGTGTGACAGCTACTGACAGGCCATCGGACCTGCCCTCAGGGACAGCAATTTGTAACAGGGTTCTCAAGGAGCGGGTTATCGGATACGAATGGTGCATATCCGCCAGGCTTTCTGCAATATCAATGTGGCATCGCGGCCAACGAGTAACACCCGAAACGTCTGGTCTTGCCTGCCCTGGGGCCAGGTAGGATACTACCACCTAGGTTTTCAAGACTGAGCATCTGCCTGCTCCATCATTTTATCCATCTGTGTCATCATCGCGGCCTCTTCATCTTCAGCCTGTCCGCCGTTGCCGTCGCGAATTCCTCTCGCCAGCAGCTCTGCCTGTACTGTCTTCCTCGTGACCATACTCTCTGCCACCCACGGAAATTCCTCACGCTGCTTCCTCACCCACCCCTCAAGGCTGCGCATGGCGACCACAAGGAACCCAAGCTCCTCTCGCTCCACATCAAAGACTTCCCACCACTCGCACTCGGGCATCTTTGCTCCGACGTCCTTGGCGGCATTATAGATGGCGGAGACTGCCAGCATGTTCGGCTGATGAGTCAGGTATAGCAGCTGCGGGGAGAGCAACGCTGTGTTGAGATACTCGACCGTTCGCCTGGAGATCGACTCCTTGGGCTGATTGCAGAAATCCAACGTCTGGAGGTAAGTGACGGCCAGCGGGTGAGGCAGCGCCACGTGCGTGTCAAAGGACAGCGTGTAAAGGATCCGTGCCTCCAGTGCTAGGACACGGTTATGAAAGGCGAAGTAGTCGGCATCGCTCAGGTAGTAAGACGAGGGATCGTCCACAGGCGGCTGAGCGCCTTTGCTCCTCATAAACGACGAGCTGCTGGACAGCAGATAAGCGTAGACATTTGAGATATCCCGCGGCGAGCGAGCGCGAGAGCCCATCTTTGAGACGAGAAAAACACAGGCGGCCGAGACATCCTATGTCCAAAGTGAGCGGGGATAGATTATCAGAGTCGAGGCAGGGACGAGGACTTACACTGAACTCAGTTGTGAGAAGCGGCCGAGACTCTGCCAGCCAATATCTGGCAAGGATCACGTTCGCCTGAGCGGTGGCAGACTGCGGCAGCTGGAGAAGAACACCCGCAGCCTGTGTCAGCGACTGGGTCACATAGAATATGACATCCTGCAGGTCGTTTGGAAGAGAGCTGAGGTTGTTCCGCTGGTACAATTGCTCGGCGGTTGCCAGCGGGTTCGTCATGTGCGCCATCTTGTCAAAGGGTCCCGAGTTACGATGCTCAGAGTGACGATCCAGACTCTGACCCCCCTAGTGGCCCAAAGTAAAACAAGATTGCCACTCGACTGGGTGACCGTCCTGGGATTGCTCTAGGTCGAAGAGACAATTGTCGGACAGCCGCTGTTCGGTCGAATTGCAGGCTCTGCCATGTGTTGACGGAGGTGGAAAAGGCATTGAATTGCAGATGGGACGAGAAGAAAATATTGGGGCTGCCTCCAGTGGAATGGAAAGTTGGTCGCTCGCCTGAGATGCTACCCTCCCAGGGGTGTATTAGGGCGGTCTAGAGCGACGAATATCTAAAAAGTCAGATTCCTACTATACCTACCCCACCATCTATTACTTATACCAGGTAGCCCCACCTATATACTATTTTTATTACAGCTCCTTACAATTATTTATAATTAATATTTTATTTTATAATAATATTATAACTACCCTTATTTTTAAATATATATATTTTAACTTAATTATAACCTTTTATATCTTATTATAATTATAAACTTATAATTATTATTATATCTACCTTATCCTTAAATAAATTCACTTAATTTAATTATTCCTTTATAAATCCTCTTAATATTTAAAATAATTATATAAATAACCTTAAGTATATTACTTAAATTATTAATAAATTATATATTTATAAATATAATAATATATATATACTTTTAAATAATATTTAAATAAATAAAAATATATTCCTTAATATCTTATTTTTATTTATTATAATTTTCCCTTATTTATTATATTTAAATATTATTTATAATATTTTATTATATTTTAATATTATTTATAATATCCTAGCCTTACTTATTATATCTTAATATTATCTATAATATCTTAATATTACTTATAATATCTTAATATTATTTATAATATCTTAGTTTTATTTATTATATTTTAATATTATTTATAATATTTTAACTTTATTTATTATATTTTAACTTTATTAATTATTATTTATTATTACTTATTATAAAATATTAATATTATTTATAAGAAATTATTTATTTATTTTAAGTTAAAATATATTATAATAATAAATATAAAAATAAAATTATTATTTATAAGCTTAATAATATTTAGTAAACTTATATAATAATAATATACCTTTTTTATAATAAGAAGTTTATTAAGTTATATAATATTTATAAATTTAAAAAAAATAAAGGACTTAATATAAAATATATAAGCTTTATTAAAGAATATATTAATAAAACTTATATAAATTATTATTACTTTAATTATATAAATAAATATTTCTTTATAATTAATAAATATAATATTAAAATATATTAAAATATAAAGAATTAATAAAAATAAATCTTAAAAAAATAAAATAGCTTAAATATTTTAAAAGTATTAAGCTATTCTTAGGCTTTAAGTAGCGTTATATTAATAAAGCGATAAATAAAAACCTATATATATAGCTAAAGATTATTAATAATAAAATTAAAAAAAAAATTAAGAAGAAAATAAAATCTGCTCCGCCTATTTTATATAAAGAGATATTATTATAAAAATATAAAGCTTAAAAATATAATATAAAAATTTAAGGGATTAAATATTAATATATATATAAGTAGAAATATTATAAGAGTTTTATAAAAAATTATATATTTAGAAAAAAAGTTTAAAATATTAAAAAAAAAAGCTAAAATTAATATTAATTAAATAAGATATAAGAACTTAAAATAATATTAATAATAATAATAATAAAATAAAATACCTTTTATATAAATATAAAAGTAAATATAATATAA
Source organism: Diaporthe sp. P3_1W (assembly GCA_037177825.1). Lineage (NCBI taxonomy): Eukaryota > Fungi > Ascomycota > Sordariomycetes > Diaporthales > Diaporthaceae > Diaporthe > Diaporthe sp. P3_1W. The sequence continues at coordinate 6,239,241 of JBAFXB010000002.1, forward strand.
AATAGCATTAAAATAAATAATATAAGGGATATTAAAATAATATTTAAATATATATATTAAAGCGATAATATATTAATTCATTATTAAATATTTATATTTTAATTAAAATATAATTATTTTAATATAAATATTTATAATAATACTTAAACTCTTAAATTAAAATTATAAAAATATAATATATCTTTATTAATTTAAAATAAATTATATATATTATTTATAAATAGTTTTATTATATATATTTAATTAAAAGATAAATATATTTAAATTTTATTTATATATTTAATTAATTATTTAATTAAAGAAAATTATATAAATTATAATTAATTATAATTAAATATTTTATATATTATTATTTATAATATTTTTATTTTTAATTTATAAATAATTATTTTAAAATATAATTAAATAATAAATATAATATATTTTTTTTTAAATATAAGGGTAATTAAAGATTTATAATTATATTTTTTAAATTATATTTATTAAATTATAATTATTTTATTAATTATTTATAAATAAAATTTAATATTTTATTAAATTATTTATTTTAAAACTTTTATATATTTTAAATTATTTTTTTAATTTCTTTATTTTATTTATTTTAAGCTTTTTTATTTTTAATTTAATATTTATTTAAATTTAATTTATTTAAAATAAAAAAACTTAAACTTTTAAATATAATTATAAATATATTAATTTTTTTAAATAATATTAAATTTAAATTATTTTTTAAAATTAATTTTATTTTAAAAAAAATTTCTTTATTATATTTAATATTTATTTTTATAATTTTAATTTTATTAATTTATTTTATTTATATAATAAAATATATTTATTTTATTAATAATTTATTTTATTATTAATTATAAATATATTTAATAATAAATAATTATATATATTAAATTAAGTTATTTTATAATTTAATAAATTAAATAATTATTTTTAAATAATTTTAAAAAATAAAGTTATAATTATTATATATTTAAAATAAAGATAAATTTTATATATATATTATATAATAATTTAAAAAATAATAGCTTTATATTATTTATTTTAAATAATTTATATTTATTTAAATTATATTATAAAAATATTTATATATAATATTTAATAATATTAAATTAAATTAAATTAATAATTAAAAATAATTTTATTTATAATAACTTAATAATATTAATATAAAAATATATAATTTAATATTAAGATTTTTAATATAAATTAATAATTTTTAATATAATATTAATTTATAAAAAATTAAATAATTAATATTTAAAATTATATATAATAAATTTAATTATAATTATTTATAATTTATATTATTTATTATTTTATTAAAATAATTATTATTATTTTAATTTAATAAAAGAATTTAAAAAATATAAATAATTTATAAATATAATATATAAATTATTATTATTTTAAAATCTTTTTAATAAAAATTATTAAAAAATATTATATATTTTATTTTATTAATATATAATTTATAATATTTATATATTTTATTAATAATATTTATAATATATTATTTATATAATAATTATTATAAAAATTAAATATTAAAAAATATAATATTTTTATTATTAATATTATTAAATATATTAAAAATATTATATTAATAAAAATATTAAAAATATTTTATTAATTTATTTTTATAATTTTTTAAATATTTTAAAATATTTTCTTTTATATTATATTAAAATATATTATTTTATATATATTAATTAATTTTTAATAATTAATATATTTATAAAATAATTTTTATTTATTATATTAAATTAATTATTTTTTTAATATATAAAATATTTTAATATATTTCTTTTTATTTTAATATTTAATTTTTTTATTTAATATATATTTAATTTTATATTTTATTTAAAAATTAAATTATTAATAAATTTATTATTCTTTATATATATTAAATTAAACTTTAATAATTTATAATTAAATAAAATATTTTTAATATAATATTAATTAAAATATTATATATTTATTATAAAATAAAATTATATATTTTTATTTTAATTATTAATTATAAAATTAAATTTATAAATTTTTTTATAATAATTATATTTTATTATTTTATTAAAAAAAAATTTATAAGCTTTATTTATATAAAATTATATTTTATTAATAATTTAAATATATTTTTAATAATAAATAATATTATATAATTTTATAAAATTTAAATAAAAATATATAAAAATTAATATTAATTAAATATTAATAAATTTTATTTAAATTTTATTATAAAATAAATAAAATATTAATTTATAATTTATTAAAATATTTTATTATATAATAATAAATAATTATTTTTATATTTTAATTTTTTTATTTAAAAATATTATTAAATTATAAATAATATATTATAATTAAAAATAATTATTTTATTTTATATTTTATTTTAATAATAATAATATATATATTATATAATATAATATTCTTTTTTTATAAAATATATATTATTAAATATTTTAAATATATAATTTATTTTAAAATAATATTTATTATTATATATTTTATATATAAATTTTTAAATTAATATTAATAAAAATATTAATTATTTTTTATTATTATTATTTATATTATATAATAATTATTTATATTAATAAAATAAAAATAATATTTTTATTATAATATTATATAATAAGTATATAATTTATAATATTTAATATATATAATAATTTAATAATTTTATTATAAATAAATAAAACTTTTTATATATTTTAATAATAAAATATAATAATAAAATATATAATTTTTTATAATTAATTATTTTATTATTATTAAAATTTAATAATTAATTCTTTTTTTAATATTTTTATAATTATTTTTAAATATATTATTTTTATATTATTTAATATTATAATTATTATATTTATAATAATAATTATAATATTAAATAATATAAAAATAATATATTTAAAAATAATTATAAAAATATTAAAAAAAAAGAAATTTTAAAATAAATTTATATAATTATTATATTAAAATTATATAAATTTATTTTAAATATTTTATAAATTATATTAATATATTAATAATTAATTAATTTAATTTTTATAATTTTCTTTTTATATTTAAAAGCTTTATTAATTTTATTTTTTATTATATTAATAAATAAATTATTTTTTTAAAAATTATTATTAATAATAAAAAGTTTTAAAAACTTTATATTATTAAATATATAATATATTAATAAATTAAATTAAATTATTAAACTTTATAAAAATATTTAATATAATATAAAAAGCTTTATATATTTTATAAATTAAAAAAACTTTATAATTTTAATATTTTATTTATTAAAATAAGTTTTATAATTTAAAAAATAATAAATTTTATTTATTTATTAATAAAAAACTTTATTTTTTATTTTATTAATTTTCTTTATTATAATTTCTTTTATTATTTAATAATAATTATAATAATTTCTTTTATAAAAAATATTTAATTAATATATTTAATATTTTTAAAAATTAATTTTTTATTTTATATTTTAATTTTTTATATATTATTTTATTTAATTAAAAAATAAAAAAATTTATTAACTTTTAATATTTATAATAAATATAAATATATATTATATTATATATATAAATTAATATAATTTATAATTATTATTATTTATATTAATTATATATATTTTATTATTTTATTTAATTATAAAAAATTATTTTATATATAATAATTTAATAATATTAATATAAAAAAATAAAATTATATATTAAATTATTTATTATAAAATTAATTTATAAATAATTAAATTTATTTTATATAATTTTAAATAATAAATATTTAATAAATAATTAAATATATAACTTTATTATTTAAAATTATTTTTATTATATTTAATAATTTTATATAAAATATTATATTAATTTTTTAATATTATAAAATCTTAATAATATTATAAATATTTTTAAATGCTTTTTAAAATATAATATATTATATATATAAAATCATTATAATTTAAATTTAAATATATATATTCTAATCCTAGTCTCTAGCTTTTATTAAAGTTATATATATACCTTTATACTTACCCCCTTTTTTTCCTTTAATATTAACTTTTAAATATTAACTTATATCCTTTTTTATTTTTCCTATTATTCTTTTTTTTTAATATTTATATTTATAAAATTACTTTACTTTACTTATTATCTCTTTAATAATATTAACTATTTATTTCTTTTAATTTATTTTAAATTATTTAATATACCTTCTTTTAATTATCTTTAATATATTATTTAAGGTAATTAAAAGCTAATTATTTAACTTTATAAAAAAGGATTTAATACTACTTAAATTTATATTATCCTTAAAGATAATTATAAATATAATATATTATAATAAACCCTTTATATATATATATTTAAATAAGGTTTTTTATTTTAATATAAATATATATATAATACCCTTTAGCTTTATTATTAAATTTAAATATTTTTTTTTTATTAATAACTTTTTAATATAAATATATATATCTTCCTTCTTTAAAATAATTATAAAATATTATAAAGAATTTTTATTAAGATTTATAAGGAATTTAGCTTTTATTACTATTAAATATTAATATAAAAAGAAAATAAAATTATAAATATTCTTACTTTTTTTAATAAATAATTATATTTATTAATCCTCTTCCCTTAATTTATTTAATATTAACTCTTTATTTACTTTTTTTAATAAATTAATATTCACCTTCCTATATATCTTATATTTAATATATTAAAAGAAAGCTATCTTAATTAAATAAATTTTTAATATTAAATATTATATAAATAATAATTAAAATTTATAAACCTAAGCTTATATTATATATAAAGTATTAATAAGTATTATAAATTAAAAGATTTTAAATTTAAAATATATAAAGTAATTAATATTTATTTAAAAGAGATATAATAGCTTTATATTAAATATAATAGCCTTATTATATAAGCTATATTAATATAATATATTAAAATAATTAAAACTAAAGGCTTTATACTTATAATTATTAAATTTAATAAAAGTATAAAGACCTTTTTAATTATTATAATTTATTAATAGCTTTTAATAACTAATATTAATAAATATAAAATTAAGCCTTAATATAATAAAGAAGTAGGAATTATTTAAAATACTTTATAAGCGGAAAAGGGTAATTATAAAGATATTAATTTTAATAAAGATAAAGAAAAGCTAAATCAGGGTTTTCAGCTTAAATATAAATATTAAGAATAATATTTATTATTTCAAAATCCCCTAATTATACTTACTTTTAATAAGGTTTATAAATTTAATATTAATATTAAAAATTAATAAATTAAATTATAATAAATATAATTAAATAAAGAAAGATATTATTTTTAATAAATAAATTATTAATTAAAGTTATATATTAAAGTTAAAATATATATATTTAATTGTAAATTAAAGTATTTTTTAAAATTTATTAATAATATTTTTAAGATTATTTTATTTAATTTAAAAATAAAGGCTTATAAGATTATAAATATCTTATAAATAAGATTATATTATTATATATCTTTATACTTTAAATTTAATTTAAAATTATATTTTTTATTAAAAAATAAAATATTTACTTTATTTATTATTAAGATAATTATAAGTATATTTATTTAGGTAAATTTATAATATTATTAAGATTATTTAAAGAACTTTATATAATTAATTATATAATTAAATATAATTTAATTATATTTAAAGAACTTTTATAAGTAATTAAGGTAAATAGAGTTAATTTAAATATATATTTAACCTTAAAAGTAAAAAAGCTTTATAATAAAATAATAAGTAATTTTAAAAAGCTAATTAAGCCTAAAGATATATTTAATTTTTTATTATATAATTATTTCTTCCTTTAATAAAAGCTTAAAGCTTATAAAATAATATAAGTATTATTAAAGCTAATTAAGGTTATTTATATAAATAAAGGGTAGCTAGAGTTTAAGGCGATAATACATAAAATAAAGATTAATATTATAAGGATTATTATTAATATAATAATTATTAATATATTAAATTCATTTAATTCTATATATATAAAGTAAAAAGTAAGAAATAAAATAAATAAAAAAATATAATAATAAATAATTAATTATTTATTATTCCTTTATAAATTAACTAGCCTTCCTTTTATATAAGGCAGCTTTATAAGTCTTAAATAATAGTAAAAGAGAGTAAATATTTATATTTAAAAATATATTATCATCCTTAAATATTAATATTTTTATAAATATATTTAATATATTAAGCGCTTTTTCTTCCTTCTTTATAAAGATAAATACCCCTTATTTATTAATAATAGCCTCCTTTAATTTCAAAGCCTCTTTTATCTTTATAAGATCCTCCTTTTTAATTATTACCTTCTTTATTATTTTTTAAACCTTCTTTTTCTTAAATAACTTAAATAAAGATTTAATATCTTCATTTAAATTTATAAAATTAACCTCCTTTAATATCTTTATAATAATATTAATATAAAACTTAATATTTAGCTTATTATTTAAAATATTTAAAATAATATTTTAAAATATATATATAATAATAAGTAATATTAAAATAAAAGGAAGGTTATAAATATAAGCATTATTATTTATATTAATTTAGCTGATAATTTAAAAGCTAAGGAAATTATATTTATTATTAATATTAACCTTATTAAAAATAATATTAAGAAATTTAATATAATTTAGTTACTCTTATTAAAATAATATAATAAATAAATTAATATATAACTTCTTTAAAAAGTTATTTCATTTTATTATAATAATAAATATATTAATTTTTAAATAATAGCCTAAAGTAATTATAACCCTTTAATTATTATATAAATAAAGGCCTATCTTAATTATTATCTTTTTACTAGCTTTAAATAATCTATCTTATTATATTATATTATTTCTTATTTATAAAATAATATAATATATTTAATTAAAATTAACCTTAATAACTTTTAAAGTTAAAAATAATTATTAAGATATAATTATTAATTCTTTAATTTAAGGCTAAAATATAAAAATAAAAATCTCTTAAAAATCTTTATTAAAAGGCTATAATAAAAAAGGATTATAATTTAATATTTAAAAAGGAAATTTATAATTATAAATATAAATAAACTAAGTTAAGTATTTAATATATATTTAATTATATAGCTTATATTATAATAGATAAATATTATTTATTATAATAAAAATTATAAAATAAATAAAGAAACTAAAGTTATATAGGAATATAAATAATTAAATTTGAAAATATATAGCTGGCTAGGATTTTATATATTAAAGGAATTTAATATATAATATATATTAAGGCATATATTATATAAAAATAATATATTAATATATATTATATATATATATAAATTATAAAATTTATAATATATAATTAAATATAATTTTAATTATTTATTTTTAAAAATTATAAAATTATTATTATATTTAAAGAATATTTAAAATAAAAATAAATTTAATTTATAAAATTATTTAAATAAATTAAATTTATAATAATTAAATTTATTATATTATATAAATATTTATTTTAAAATTTATAATAATTATTTATTTTATATATATATAAAAAATATTTATTTATTATTTATTATTTATAAATATAAATTTAAAATTTAAAATTTAATTTTTATTTATAAATTTTTATTTATTAAATAATATTATAAAAGTTTTTAATATTTTTTTATATTTTAATAATAATATTATTTATTAAATAATAATTATAATTATATATTTTTAAAATAAAATATTTAAAATAAAATATTTATATTATATATAAATATTTATTTAATTATATATTAAATTAATATTTATATATAAATTAATATAATTAATAATTATTATTATTTTATTTAATTATTAAAATAAATATTAAATAATATTTATTATATAATATTTTATATATTTATATATAATTATATAATTATATATTTAATATATTATTTTTAATATTATTTTAATAAAAGCTTTTATATAATAATTAAATAAAGTTATTATATAAATTAAATAAATAAATAAATTTTTATTTTATTAAAATAAAATATAAAATTTAATAAAATATTATTTTAATAATATATTTATTTTTTTAAAATATTAAATTTAAAATTTAAAATTATAATTTTTAAATAAATTATTTTATTATAAAAACTATTTAAAATATTAATATAATTTAATATTTTAATATTAAAAATTATTATAATATAAAAGGTTAAAATATTATATAAATTAAAAAGCTTTATAATTTTATAGCTTTATTTATTAAAATAGCTTTTATAATTTAAAAAAAATAATCTTTATTTATTTATTAATAAAAAATTTTATTCTTTATTTTTTAAATTTTTTTTATAATAGCTTTTTTTATTAAATAATAATTATAATTATTTCTTTTTAATAAAAATATATAAAAAAGAATATTTAATATTATTAAAAATTAAATTTATTTTTCTTTATTTTTTATTTTTATTTATATATTTTTTTATTTTAATAAAAATAAAAAGATTATATTAATCTTAAATATTTATAATAAATATAAATATTTATTTAATTATATATTTAATTTAAATAAAATTTAAAATAAGATTATATTTATAACTTTATATTATTTATATATAAATTAATATAATTTATAATTATTATTATTTATATTAAAAATAAATATTTTTTTATATAATTATTTTATTAAATTATTAAAAAAGATTATTTTTTAAAAAAATTAAATTTATAATTTTAATATTTTTAAATTAAAACTCTTTAATTAAATTAAATTAATTAAATTTAAAATATTTAATATAAATAGCTTTTTTAATTTTTAAATTAATTATTATATTATTAAAAATATTTAAATATTTAAATAAATAATTAACTTTATTATTAATTTCTTTATTAATATTAATTTTATTATTAATTTCTTTATTAATATTAATTTTATTATTAATTTATTTATTAATATTAATTTTATTATTAAAATTATTAATATTTTTAATTAATTAAAAATTATTATAAAAAAAGGAAATATAAAGAAAATAAATTAAAAATATAAAAAGAAAAAAGAAAATTATTTTAATAAATATTTTAATAAATAATTAATTAATATAATTTAATATTATATATTTAAAAATTAAAAATTTAATTTTAAAAAGAATTAATTTTTTTTTATTAAAAGTAATTAATATAATATAAAAAGTTAAAATATTATATAAATTAAAAAACTTTATAATTTTATAATTTTATTTATTAAAATAGCTTTTATAATTAAAAAAAAATACTTTTTATTTATTTATTAATAAAAAATTTTATTTTTTATTTTTTTAACTTTTTTTATAATAACTTTTTTTATTAAAAATATTTTAATATTTTATTAATTAAAAAATATTATTAAAATAATTATATAAAAAGATTATTTTAATAAATAATTAAATTTATTATTAATTAATATAATTATTTATTATATATTTAATTATATTATTTCAAATTTAAAATAAAATAAAATTTTATTATAAAATATATTTAAAATAATATAAAAGATTTAAAATAATTAATAAATAAAATATTTTTATAATTTTATTTATTAAAATAAATTTTATAATTTAAAATTAAAAGATTTTTTTAAAATTTAATAATAATATTAAAATAAAATATAATAATATTATATTTTTATTTAAAAAAAAATATAATTTAATTTATTTATTTAATTTATATAATAATTTTATTTAATTATAAATTATTTAATATTATTATATTATAATTTTTATTAATTTTATTTTAAATATTAAAATAATTAAAAATTTATAATTATATCTTTATAATTATATTTTATTTTTAATTATTTTATATTTTTTAAAGAATTTAATTAATTTTTTTAAGCTTTTATTATTTATTATTTTATTTATAATTTTAATTTTAATATTTATAAAATATTTAATATTTTTAAAATTAATTTTAAAATTTTTAAATATAATAATAAATATATTAATTATTTTAAATAATAATAAATTTAAATTATTATTTAAAATTATTTTTATTTTAAAATTAATTTATTTATTATATTTAATATTTATTTTTATAATTATTTATATTAAATTTATTAATTTATTTTATTTATAATAATTTAAAATAATAAAATATATTTATTTTATTAAATAATAATTATATATATTAAATTAAATTATGTTATTAAATAATTATTTTTAAAGAAATTTAATAAATTAAATAATTATTTTTAAATAATTTTATAATATAAAAAGATTAAATTAATAATTAAAAAAAAATATTTATAATAATTTAATAATTTATTAATAATATTAATATAAAAAGATATAATTTAATATTAAAAACTTTAATATAAATTAATAGCTTTTAATATAATATTAATTTATAAATATAAATTAAATAATTATTATTTAAAGTTATTTATAATAATTATAATTATAATTATTTATAATTTATATTAATTTTTATTTTATTAAAATAATTATTATTATTTTAATTTAATAAAAAAACTTAATAAATATAAATAATTATTAAATCTTATATTTATATTTATATTAAATATAAAGAAATATAAATATATTTTTTATATAATAATTATTTATTTAATTTTTTTTATTATTATTATAATTATTATTATAAAATTTAAATAATTTTAATATTTTATATATAAATATAATTATTATATAATAAAGGCTAGAGTTAATATTTAAATAATTATATTTATATTTAAATACTTATATTTAAATACTAATATTAATTATTAAATAATATTTTAATATTTTATCTTATTCTACCTTTTACCTTATATTTATATTTATATTTATACTTATAGCTTTTTATTTTAATATTATTATTATTAATATTATTTTAAATTTTTATATTTTCTTAAATTTTAATTAATTTTATTAAGTATTATAACTACTTAATATATTTTATATTTTTTTAAAAATTATTATAAAATTCTTATAATATTTTTATTTTTATAAATATTAATAATTAATCCCTTAAACTTTTATATTATATTCTTTAGTTTTATATTTTTTTTATTAAAGATTTATTATAAATTTATAATTTAAAATCTTATAATTAATTTTATTATATTACTTCTTTAAATCTTTAATTATTATAAGCTTTATATATTTCTCCTTAAAGTTTATAAGCTTACTTTATATTATAAAGTTATTATATTAAGCCTTTTACTTTACCTTTATTCTTATTAATTCTTTATATCTTAATATATTTTAATATTATATTTATTTTTTTAATAAAAGTAATTAATATTATAATTAAAGTAAAAGTAGTTTAAATAAGCTTTATTAATTTATTCTTTAATAAAAATAATATATATATAATAAGATTTCTTATTTATAACCTTATTATATTATTTATAATTTTTATTTTTTTTATAAATATTAAAAATATATAGCATTAATATATAAATATAATAAATATATTTAAAGATAATAATAAGAATTTTTATAAAACCCTTTTAATAATAAATTTTAAAATAAATAAAATATTTAACTTTTTATAAATAGTATTAATATTTTATAATAAATAATAATAAGTAATAATTAATAAAATTAAAATATAATAAATAAAGTTAAGATATTATAAATAAAATTAAGATATAATAAATAAAGTTAAGATATTATAAGTAATATTAAAATATATTAAGATATTATAAATAAGGTTAAGATATAATAAATAAGGTTAAGATATTATAAATAATATTAAGATTAATTAAGATATTATAAATAAAGCTAAGTTATTATAAATAATATTAAGATATAATAAATAAGGGAAAGCTATAATAAATAAAGATAAGATATTAAGGAATATATTTTTATTTATTTAAGTTTAATTAAGGAATATATATATATTTTTATAATTATAAATATAAAATTAATTAATAATTTAAATAATAAGCTTATTTAAAGTTATCTTTTTATTTTAAATATTTTTATTATTTAATATTATTAAAAGATAATTATATTTATAAATAAATTTATTTAAAAAATAAATAGATATAATAAAAATTATAAATTTATAATTATAATAATATATAAAAGGTTATAATTAAATTAAATTATATATAATTAAGGGTAAGGTTAGTTAAAGGTTTAATTATAAATAGGTAAATGGTTATAAGGAGCTATAATAAAAATAATATATAGGTAGGGTTATTGGGTATAAGGGAAAAACTATAGGGTGGGGGTAGTGGGCATCTAACTTTTTAGATATTCATCGCTTCAAACCCCCGTAGTGTATGTGCCCAGGCCCGCGCCCATAGTCAATAGGCCCCCACTGCCGGAAGGCTGCACAGCTCAAACAGTTGGGGCGGCCGCTGAAAGTCCAGCTCCGCGAAACTTGAAAACAGCACGAATTCAGTCTCTTTGAGACCCAGGCGAACCAGGACACATCTTCTGTGGTTGAATAAATATAAGTACACATTCATAAAGAATGTTCAATATGTCTTAGTCATACAACGTGAGCTCTATGTGGCAAGTGACCCTACGTAGAACGACCTGCTAGAGAAGTTTCTCTCTGTTCGCCGTCACCCTCTCAAATTTGTCCAGCTCCATTTGGATGCTGTGCCGGCCCTCCGTCAGGCTCCTGAGATGCTGGTCATAGTTCAACATATCTCTCAGCGGCACTCTTGCCTTCAACTTGAGCATCCTCATTGCGCCCTTTTTGTTTTGACGCAAAGTGGTCACAGACTCGTACGGGTCTGGCGGTGCGTAAACCTGCTCAAGGTCTATCTCCCCTTCTCCTGACGCCGTTTCATTGAGATCTTCCGTCTCCATGACCTGTCCTCCATGCCTCGAGGACAGATCATGCCTCACCTGTGCCGCCGCCGATTCGGGACAGACGATCTCGACTTTCATCACTGGCTCCAGCAGTCCAATCTTCTGCATGTCGTGGGCGTTCTTGAACGCGTTCCGGACAGCGTGGTAACCCACTTGTTGGTAATGTGCAGGGGAGGCTGCGCCGAAGAAGTCTTGGGCGCAATCTACCACGACTTCGATACTGCAGCCGTGCAGAGGGTAGCCTTTCCTTGGGCCCCGGTACAAAGCCGCAATGGCCCCATTGTGGAGGTGGTGAGAAACGGTGTCAACGTCGAAGAGCTTCGGGTCATGAATCGGGCGGATGATGTTGACGTTGATCATGTTACCATCTCGCTCGAAACTGGAGTGGTGAAATTCCTCCTCGATTTCGAGGTCAGTGAAGCCGAGGCGAGTGGCGCGGTCACGCCACGATTCTGTCTGTTGCTCCATGTCGATGGGTTCAACAAAAGCCGCACAGGCTACCTTGCCTGGCTTTCCTGCCACGGGACGATCGATGGTATGCTGCTCATGCTGTGATTGCGATGTGACACATTCCTTGTAGTCCACCTGTATAGTGCCGAAGAGAGCATCGATTTTGAACTTCTTCAGATTATCAATCGCAACCTCCAGGTGCAGTAATCCCATTCCAGAAAGAATATATGTCCCAGCCTTTTCATCTTTTGTCCACCGAAGACTGGGATCCTCTCTCGATGCATCCGTCAGTGCGTTTTTCAGGGCTTCCTCATTTGTGGCCGAGAATGGCTCGATGGATATGAAAGTGACAGCTGGTGGGATGATCGCAGGCCGGACCTGGATGCTCTTCATGAGTGTCTCTGTTGCCTTCTCAGGCGAGATAATGAGGGTATCTCCAGTGCGGGCCTTTTTCAGACCTGCCAGGGCACCGATGGCTCCGACCTTGAGGTGCGGAATGTCGTTGTGCTTGTTTGCGAGGATTTGCATCATTGCTAGTGGTTTCTCAGCAAGACGCTGGGTCGAGTTCCACATGGCAGCATTGCGTTGCAGCACACCGTGATACACACGGACAAAACTCAGCATTCCTCGGTGGGCGTCGCTGACAACCTTGAAAACGGATGCAACTGCGACGTTGACACCTTTCTGCTTCAGCCTCATTGTCTCCTTGGCAATCAAATCCTCTAATTTGCGTGTTCCTGTAGCAGTTGTAACCTCTACAGGAGGGCGTTCGTGGGGATTTGGGAGATAATCGACGACAGCATCCAGCAGAGGCTCGACCCCGATATTCCTCAAACTAGCCCCAGCAAAAACCGGCGCAACGCTGCCATTGCCATTCGCAATAGCACGGCGGACACTCAGCTTGACTGTCTCGTCAGATAGATCCGCTCCGTGCTCCGCGAACTCCATCGTAAGATCATCATCGAAGTCGCACAGCTTCTCGATGAGTTGTTCCCGTGCAAGCTCAACCTCTTGGGCAAGGGGTGGATTTTCCGACCCAAGTGCACTTCGAAGGGCGTCACGATTATAGAACTTCTTGGATCCACCACCTGACCATTTGTAGCCCACGCGTTTGATGACATCGATCACGCCAGCGAACTCGTCACCGACCCACCAAGGTATCTGGCAAACCAAGGGCCATGCCTTCAGCTTCGAGGCAATGTCCAAGACCGACTTCTTGAAGGAAGCACCGTCTCGGTCGAGCTTGTTGACGAAGATGATTCTTGGGATCTGGTATTGATGTGCGGCGGCCCAAACTCGTTCAGTGTGAGCTTCAACGCCTTTGACCGAGTCCATGACACACACGGCGCCATCAAGGACAGGCATGCACCGAAGGACTTCAAATTGGAAATCCTGGTGCCCAGGTGTGTCTATCAGATTGATAGTTTTAGCGTGCTCGTTTGGCCCACAGTCCTCAGGCCGGGGCCAGTTGAACGAAATGGCAGCGGATTGGATAGTGATGCCTCTTTCCCTCTCCATGGGAAGGAAATCCGTGACTGTATCACCATGGTCGACATCTAACCCATTGGCCTGTCAGCATGGTGCATTATGAAGCGAGAGAGCCCATATAAATCCTTACTTCCCAAATGCCGTGTGTTGCCGCTACAGTAGAGCATACGCTCTGTTGTAGTGGTTTTGCCCTGGGGAAAGAGTCAGCCCACGTTCGAGGATCCGGAACAAGTGTATCTTCTCAGTCCGGGCACGGGGCCACTTACGGCATCGACATGAGCAATAATGCCTATGTTACGGATGTGCTCCACTGCGGCCTCATGATGAGCTGCCGCGTGAGCCCATCTCTGCGTAGAGCCTTGAAAACAGGCCCAACTTTGTCGTGAACCAAGCCGAGGTACCACCGCGTGGATGAGCAGGCCGGCAAGGCTTTTTGACGGAGTCCTGCGACCTCGCAGAAGGCAGGCCGGCATGGGCATTGCGGCTCATTCAGCGACTCGGCACAGTGAATTCGGCCAGACGGTCCACGAGAGTGATGCCAACATGTCTGTTGCTGGGAGAAGCCCAAAAAGTCGACTTCATGGGTGACCGTTTGTGTGACCAGACCATGTCGACTCCCTGTGTCTGCACCACCCCTCCCCCCTGCTTGTCCTCCAAGGGCCCCACTC
The DNA here is from genome assembly GCA_037177825.1 of Diaporthe sp. P3_1W. NCBI lineage: Eukaryota > Fungi > Ascomycota > Sordariomycetes > Diaporthales > Diaporthaceae > Diaporthe > Diaporthe sp. P3_1W. Next base: position 6,254,664 of record JBAFXB010000002.1, read on the forward strand.
AGACCTTGATTGGGCACTCACCAAGGCTACTGGGAGCACCACTCCCTGCCACCGTGCCTGCCTATCGGTACAGCTTAGGGAGGTACGGCCCATTCCTCCGACTTCAAGCTTATTCCAGTCGGAGGTCTTCGTCGTCATCCTCTCCGACCTCTTGGAAGCCTGCGATTTTATCCTACACGTAGTCTACTGCATCGTGTCTCCCCACGAAAACTGCCCTCTGACGTCCAATCCGCGCTCACCAAGCGTGATCGCATCGCTGGGCCTCTTAGGAACCTCGTCCATCTCCTCCTGCCCCGACACGTGCCGACCGTCAACGTCATCCGCACCCGAGCTTGCTGTGTCTACCTCTCCGTCCTCAACTGCGCCTCCCATGGATTACAGCGCCTCCGTTCACGATGCCGATCACCCCACAGGCGCTTCGCCCTGGGGCAACTCACCGGCGCCCTCGCCTCAAGCCCATCGAACAACATTTGGCGCAGTAGCCGGCGAACCCCCAGCATCGCCACACCGTTTCGGCTCAGACGTCCCAAGCAACGGTTTCGGCGCAGATCACGAAGAAGAGGAAGGCTTTGGGCCTGCAGACCATGGTTTCGGTCGACCAAGCACCGGCAGCACTGTTTCTGAGAGCGACACACAAACGCATACGGCAGAGACAGCATCCGGGGCCGCTTCGCCAGGGCAGCATCACGGAAATGTCTCTCCTTTGCAGCCGCATGATCCCAACCGGCTGTCTGGGGACACTGCGCGTGCTAGTCAAGAGCAACCTCAGGCACGAAAGCCTACGCAGCCGATGTACAAGCTCCAAGCCAAGATCACTGGCCTCGAACGCGCAGCGCGAAAGGACCCTATTCTAAGATTCGATGTCCATGTATGTCTTCTTCTTCGCTACTATGGCTCGTGCAAATGCATGCTGACTGTTGACTGTGGCAGACCAACCTTCCAAAGTTCCGAACCACCCAATTCCGAGATGTCAGACGCCTGCACTCAGAGTTCGTGAAGCTTGCTGAATACCTTATATCTGCGAACCCCGAAGCGATCGTCCCGGCTGTCCCTCCACCTCTGACGTCCGCTGGTGCTGGAACCGACGAGGACGAGATCAGGGTCAAGGCGCTCATGCAGCGGTGGTTCAACTACGTTTGCAGCAACGAGGTGCTCGCCAGAGACGACGAGATGGTTCTTTTCGTGGAAAGCGACTTTGGCTATAGCCCGATGGTGAAGAAAAAGCAGCCTGCCACCGGAGTGCGGCGCAAACTGCTGAAGCAATTCGCACCTCCTCCGGATGACACCCCCGATCTATCCGAGGCTCGACCAATTGTGAAACTTTTCTACCTGGGATCTATGGATGCGGGCCACAAGGTCGACAAGCTGGTCAAATCCCGTCGAGGTAAGTTATGAGTCTATGTTCGGGGATGCTAAGTGTGAATACTAATCAGACGAAGGGCTCGGTCTTGGGCAATCCGAGTTTGGCGTCAGACTTGGAAGTATGCACGTACAGGAGCCACACCAGGGCCTGGCCAACGCGTACCGCAAACTCGGGAAGATCGTTCAGACGGTCGGAGACTCGCAGCAAGCACAGGCTACCGCGGAGGCCTTTACCATTGGTGATCCCCTCCAGTACCACTCCTCGGATGCTTTCATCGTCAAGGAAACCCTGACGAATCGCCAACTTCTCATCCGCGAGTTCCTGCAGGCGCAAGAGAACACTCGGAGCAAACTCAACGCCGCGGATCGTCTGAAGGCCAGCTCGAATGTCCGCCGAGAAAAGGTAGATGAAGCAATCTCGCTGCTAGAGGACGCGAAACAGAACGAGGCCTACCTTTATCAGAAGACTAGGCGAGTGACACAAAACTTGGTTCAAGAACGCCATAAGTGGTTCACAAGGACGGCTGCCGATCTGCGTGCAAGCATTCGCGAGTTTGTGTGCAAGGAAATTGAGGCCGAACGCAGGACTCTGGCCATGCTCGAGAACGTACGACCTGACGTACGTGCCATTGACGCGTCTGGTGGTCTGAGTCGGCTGGGCCGTGAGGCGCACCCGACAGTGCGTCGAACCAGCATGGCGTCAAGCCAGGGTCCCAAGGGAGACGCATGGAGCGGAGTACCGCGACGATCTGTTGATCCGATGGGAAGGAGCGTTTCCACCAGCTTCATGACCAACGTCGCTGAGGATGGGGATGGCGAGGAGGAGAGTGCGAAGGCTCCGGCCGGTGGCTTGCCCGAACAGAATGAAGAGGATGACGAAGACCGAGTGGATGCCCGCAATGCGGCGAGTCGGCTGGCTACGAGCACTTTCTAGAGCTCGTACGCCAAGGGAAATTTCCCGCATGGAATTCTCGAGGTACTGAGCCTCGAACACGCATGCCTAGGGGCACACTCAAAAAGCATTGGTCGGCAGGTTCTTGTAATTATTGTATGTGAACCCACACCTCATCCCTCACCGCTCCCTAGGGCATGGGGCCAGTCTTCAGAGTATATCTTCGAAGAAGGCTTTAATGAACGCGGAGAGGCGACATAGTCATTTCAACTAGCGACTCAAACCTCGTTGCATAATCTGGTAAGGCCCATCTGGGACACACCAGGCCACTAGAGCATGCCTGTCCTATCGTGGGCTCCTGATTCTGCCAGTCTGCATAAGCGTACAGTACAACGTCACGTTGAGCACATATTCGCTTCTGTATGTGAACTCGCCTCGAAGTGATACAACGCATATCGCATCTGCATAATGACGGCTGCAGGCGCTCGAAGCGTCGTGCCCCCAGTCCCAATTAGGCCATGGTCCCCAAAGAGGGCACACAGAGATCAGCAACAAATCCAGCAAGGTCGTACATGTTATCACAGCCGAGTTTTCATACGACGCCACCCTAGCAGGTCTTGGGCGGATTTCTTAGCAGCAGAGGATCCATCACCGGGAAGGTACCCGGCGAACAGTCCTCTTGAGGGTGTGGGCCGGTTCTTGCCCTTTCTCTTTTGGCTGCACCTTCTCTTCCAACCTCCTTCACACATTCACACGAACGATGGTGACATTTGGTTCGAACAGCGCGGCGTCTGCGCAGGAAGCCACCGTTTCGGAAGCAGAGCCGAAGTGATGCATGCCACAGCGGTTCAACGAACTGCGCATACTCTTTGGCCCATCAGTGCCATGCATGCATAACTTGGCAGATCCTACATCGTTTACTGGACGACGGTTGTGACACAGGCAGCATGGCGGCAGCATTGCGACCCCTTCTCGGCAAGGCTCAAACAGATAATTGTCGAGGTGTTCCCACTGCCCTCCCTCCTCGGCTTTTGGCCTTACTGTTGTCGGTTGGGTCCCGTGGTGACGCCAAAGCTGCAGGCGCGAAGCGACCTCCTGCACCTTTATGGGCGACCGTTACGGATGCTGCCGGCGCTGTTCGGGATTGCGCCACTCACAACCCAGCTGGTCGAATATCATTTCTGCTTCTACGACGGAAGGAGGGTCGACCACAGCTCGCTTGGATCGCTGGGCAGGGGCCGACACTACGATCAGAGTTGACGGCCCATGGATTATCCATCTATCTTTGTGGCTTCACGCAATAGTGACCTGTCCTCACCCTCGAGCCATTATCCAAACCCCGGGTGACGGGCTTGCATCAGCATACGCATACGACACCGCCTGGCAAATGAACCTCCGATCTTGCTGGCTTTTTGTGATGCCACCATTAGTTGCCGTGCTATCATCGATGGATCGCTGCCAGCCTTGGTTCAACAGCCCTTGGATCGCTGCAGTCTGCACATCTTGTATCAGGTTAACGCCTCGCAATCGGTTCACCGACGGTTCGCCGGCAAGTCGCGCCGCTCTGCTTCAGGCTGGATTTTCCCGTGCTTGCAGATCCAGGTCTCGCAGTGACCTCCGGCTTGTGGCGGCTGGTGGAACAAACTTGCAGTCGATGCAGCCCACTGATTTCACGATATGCTGCGTTGACACTGGTCGTTGCACATGCATGCGTCTGGACGCAGCTTGCGGGAGATCCGATATGGCAGAGAAGCAATAGCACCCACGCCGCCAGTGACGCCGCTGTCACAAGCTTGCGCTCATCCTTCTCAAGATAGGATTGGGTACCATGACTGGAGGAGTTCCGCCCCTCTCAATGTTCCCAACGCATGCCTCGAAGTTATAGTGTTACATGAGCCGCGACGTCTCGATGCTATCATTTTCGACGCCGATCTCTCACTTGTGACCAGCGAGCGCTTCGAGATTTTGCGCCGCCCTGCCAATACCGAATACACGTGCCGGCCCTCAAAGGATTATGTCGACTAATAAGTTGTTCCTTTTGACCGCTCTACGCTTGTCAAAATACCCGGTACGGGGCGAACACAGTTGCTTCCGACCGTTGAAGCCGCCAACCTCTTGCAGGGTACACCCATACCCATGCAGGCGACGTGCAGGACCTTAGGAGCTCGGCAACAAAACTGGTGTACCCAGAACACTACGTCTTGGAAAACCTCTTGCGAAATACGAGGGCCCGTTCATTTTCGCGCCCATCTCTTGTTGCCTATTCCAATTCTATCTCTTCGCCTAGAGCGGCAAATGAGAACCCGTTCCCTGCGCTCGCAACACCAGCTTTCTCAAGTCAACCAAGGCACGAGCACATTCGCTCAAAGCACTATCACAACTCTTCCATTTTCACCTTGGCTATCATGCTAGCCGACACAGGCATACATACCGCCTTAGTTTCTGCATGCCTCGGCAGTGCTTCGGCTGCTTCCAAGTACAGATAACCGCACTTCCATAATCGACATACAACACAAGCCACCAGATTGTATGACACCACTATTTGCGCACGCCCATACACACCTGTTGCTTTAAGTCAGAAGCTGCCTGCTCGAATGAAATGGTCCCTTTTCATCCACACCTGTACTGGCTGAGACACCCTCACCACAAGTAATACCTGGTCCCGTCTGGGTTGCCCAGGCCGAGGTATTGCAGCGAACCATCCACCCAGTTAGTGCTCTCGACCGAATTCGTTGCCAGCGTTGCTTTTGGGATGATGAGGACTACATTATGATTGAAGGAGAAGAACCGTCAAGATAAGATTCGTCCAGGTTTCTGCTCAAGTCTTGTGCCACAAGGCATACAGCTTCTTATTACACACGGTCTAGATCTGGCGCCCCGTCCTCGAAAAGTCATCGACCTACCCCTCCCTTTCATTTTGAGGACGGCCTCATCACATGGGATCATCCCACTCGGCGAGACATCATTGTAGTCGCGCCATGGTACTCGACATTGCCTGTCTTCCTTCAGTTGGCAGCCGGTACCGGCATAGTTGGTCTACAAGTCTGTCAGCTGCGAAAAGCCGGCGCAGACAACTAGCTTTCCTGCCATATGGCAACCCACTTCAGCCGATTGGTCCTGGACTCAAGTGGTCGAGGGACCTGGTTGCGGTCTCGTCTGTTCCTTTCGTTTGTGCAGATTGATATTATACTCCCTTTGCTTCGAAGCTATAAACTCTTGGCTGTTATTATGCTCCATCGTCGTACGCATCATATCATCGATATCATGGTACATTGCAGCTCTATGGATATCCCGACACCTATATGCAAGGCGCACCGAAGCCCAGCATGCATTTGAGCTGCAGAGACCCATGCATTTTGCTACTTCCGCCTAAACCTGGTCCAGTGGACGGAGTGAAGAGAGCCAAACTATGCTTTGACCAGGGCCAGCATCCAAGCAGGAACCCTCTACCTCTGCGTAAATAGGCTCGGGTAGACGCGAATATCCTTGCCTCCGCAGCATCAAGCTCCGTCCACGGTCTGATAAGTCGTCGAGAGATGACTGGCGGGCTCGTGGTGTGTCTAATGCTGCTCTAAGGCATGCTTCTGAATCAACCAGACGAAGTTCATCCGGTCGTTGTCTCCCTCCCCTGGCATGCTTTCGAGTGGATGCTCCTTTGCCGCCCCTCAACCTTTCCCACCTTGTCTCGCGGATACCAGGAATGGCAGCATCTGCGACATGGGAACATGGTGCGCTCCAGCCCACATCTCCCAGAGCCCGGAGGAGCTCTGGCTCACCGGGACGAAAATTCCAAGATGAGCACCTCAGGGCGTATACCACCCTTGGCCAAGTCATATGTACTCAAGACGTGGCATATTCTGAAGTGCGCGCGTGCGTGATGCAGAGATAAATGGCATTCCTCCTTCAGGACACCGACTCCCTCCCTCCTCTCTTCATCTTCCATCACTCCAGCACATGTCCTGCACTCCTGTCTGAAAGAAATATTACCTGCATTTCCGGCGAGTGCCACTCACAGCCAATTCTCCAATTGTCTGGCCCAGGGGAGATCTGCCCCCACGAAGTGTTCCTCTGTCTCGGGTCCCCTTCCTTGCCACTCCACCAATACACGCCCACGAAGCCACCCTCCCATCCCGCACTCATCCCACGTCTCAAGCATGGCGCCGTCTGCCATGGTTCAGGATGAGATGGAGCCCCTGCAGCTACCCTATGCCAGGGCCTCAAAGATCAGTGCATCCGTCTTACATGGACCAAAGGACCTGCGATTGGTGAGTTTGGTGGTGCTTCATTTGGTTTTTTGGTTCGGGCTGTCACCTTGACAGTCTGACTGTTACACAAGATCTCGCGCCTTACTGGTTTCGCTCGCAAACCTACTACCTATTTTGGGAGACGGAGCTTGCGGGCTGACAGCAGAGCCGCGTACGTTCTTTCAACGACCGAGTCGCTGACCAAACCCGTATAGGAGCACAGGACCCTCAGCGAGCCTGCGCTGGGTGAACTCCAGGTAGCCCTGCGCTCAACCGGTATATGTGGCTCGGATGTGTCTTATTATAAGAAATTCGCGAATGGCGACCTCTGCGCCTGCCAGCCACTTTCGCTCGGTCACGAGTCCTCCGGAGTCGTGGTGGCCATTGGCCCCCAGGTGAGCGGCTTTGCGGTCGGAGACCGCGTCGCTTTGGAGGTTGGTGTCCCCTGTGGACAATGTTCTACATGTCGCAAGGGGCGATATAACCTCTGCAAGAAGATGCGATTCAGGAGCAGCGCGAAATCGTTCCCCCACTTCCAGGGCACGCTCCAGGATAGGATTAATCACCCAGCGGTATGGTGTCACAAGTAAGTGACACAGCAGACAGTCGGAAATTAAGGCATCCCTTACTGACTTCACCCGCCAAAGGCTCCCTGACAACGTCTCATTCGACGCAGCCGCTCTCCTCGAGCCGCTCTCCGTCGCCATACACGCCAGTAACCGCGCGCGGCCAGAGGCTGGTTCCACAGCCCTGGTCCTCGGCGCAGGGACAGTCGGGCTCCTGACCGCGGCCATGGCCCGGCAGTCGGGCTGCACGACAGTGACGGTCTGCGACGTGGACCAGGGCCGCGTCGACTACGCGCTCGACAAGGGATTCGCGACCCACGGCTACGTCGTGCCGCGGCCCCTGCACCTCTCCTCCAGCAGCTCCTCCGTCTCCGGCGCGTCGACCCCTGGCGGCGCGACGGACGGCGCCATGACCCCCGCCAGCAGCGTCTTCTCGACGCTGGACGGCAGGCTGGAGGGCGCCAGGGCGACGGCGGCCGACATCATCGCCGCCTCCTTCAGGGCCTCCTCGGCGCCGCTGGCCGACCCCGACGAGGACGAGGACGACGGCTTCGACGTCACGTTCGAGTGCACGGGCAAGGAGGTCTGCATGCACACGTCCCTGTACGCGACCAGGCCCGGCGGCAAGGTCATCATGGTGGGCATGGGGACGCCCATCCAGACGCTGCCCATGTCGGTGGCGCACCTGCGCGAGGTGGACATCCTGGGCATCTTCCGCTACGCCAACACGTACGCCACGGGCATCCGCCTGCTGTGCGCCCAGAAGAGGGGCGGCGGCGCCTTCGCGCTGCCCAGCCTGGACGACATGGTCACGCACCGGTTCAAGGGCCTCGAGAACGCGAGGCAGGCGTTTGAGCTGGCCGGGCGGACGGTCGATGACGAGGGGAGGATGGTGCTGAAGGTCGTGATCGAGGCGTGATTTGCTGTTATACTCGAGGTGCCTCATCTCTCTTCTCCTTTTGTTTATGAGCCTTCAACATAGGCTTACTTCTAATCAGGGTCGCTGCCGTCTGGTAGGAGCGATGATTGTGGCCTGGCTTTCTATTCCCCAAGGACATCCCTTGATAGCGTCTGCGTAGATCTTAGAACATATGTTATGTTTCTACACACCTGAATCAGCGATTCGCCTAATACATTCCGCCGGACGTGCAATGAAAAAAACGGTTGAAGCTGAACTCCAATGAATACGTGTAGAATACATGACTAGACTTGTCCTTCTCATGAGAAGATTTAACCTGTTCGCGCCCACGTTCTTGAGCCATTATCCAGCACTCATAGGCCATATACTGTTGAAGTCTTTACTGGACCAAGTAATTGGTGTGTCTGAAAAGTTACCGGCTAAAATGAGAGCCTACCATTTCCTACCTAACAAAAACAACTCACTAAAGGTCTCATCTAATGAGTTCAATACAACAATTTGGCGGACCGGCTACGGGAGGCAGTTATGAACAGCTCTCTACTAAGTAATACTTGCTTCACTTTATTTTATGCGATCACGCTCACAAAGATGGCCACCGTGTTAGAAGATTTGTGATTCGTCTGTTTTTCCTATCTAGGAAATGTATGGGCGCTTTACTCTAACATCATGATTAGCCCACCAGAACGACCAAAAGTGCAGTTGTTTCCATTTGTGCCGGCCACGAGACCAAGATCAGCCGAGTCAAGATGCTGTCTGTCCAATCTTCGAGGGCTCCTCAGATAGTCAATAGACCAGGATGGGTCAAGATGAGACTGGCGACCATCAAAATGTGAGGGCGTCTCAGCCGGCCTGAGCAGTAAAACCTGCTCCCGAATTGTCCTTCACGGCCAAGGATTCATAATACAAGGTCTATGAGGAATGACCAATCCCCTTTCCAGGGCCCTAAAACGCCGTGCTCTTCCGTGCCTCTCGTAAATGCCATAATGCCAATTGCCTTTTCCAACGCCAGCCCTGCTGATAGAGACTCGTACGCAATAAATGAGAAGGAAAGCCTTCTACATCAAATCGCCGGCGGCAGACAAGGATCCAGGTCGACCGCCCTTGCTGGGCTGAGAGTGGCCAAAACCAGCTCCCTGAGAAGCGTACGTAGCCACACGCTGGCTGTTGTGAGCCTTCTCAGTCTCAATGGCGTGGAACTTCTTGCCAATGTCTCTGGTGTCGCCGGCTCGGTTCATGAGCTCAGTAAGGAGCTGGATCGTGCTGACATCGTTCTCCTCGCTCAGGAGCTCCTCCTGGAAGGCCTCGGCATCGGATGGCTCGATGATGCTCAGACGGTGAACAAGAGCTTGCACGAGACGCAGCAAGGTCTGGGAAGGCTCGGTGTGGTCGCCAGCGGCAACCTCGGAGTTGACCTCGTCCATGTAAGGGGGAGGGAGTTTCTGCAGGTACTTGATGATGAGGTCGATCCGGGCCTGCAGCATCTTGATGGCGTTCGCCTTGGTGGTGAGGGCCGAAATCATCTCCTGGTCCTCTTTGGACAAAGCAGCATTCTCGGGGTCGACCTTCTCGTCCTCCTTGGCAGCCTGCTTCGCCTTGCCCTTGCCTTTGCCCTTGACGTCAAGCTTCAGAAGCTCCTCCTGCACTCGCTCCGAGGCGGCATTGGCAGCGGCGCCAGCGACCGAGGTCATTCCAATCATTTCAGCCTCGTGCGTCTCGACGGTGAAGGGAAGCTCTCTGAATTTGAGCTTCAGCTGAGAGTCGCCGTCCTTCATCTCTTTGTCCTCGCCCTCGGTGCTGTTGTCTTTGGCCGCATCGTCGACTTCGTATGCAGTCTCGTAGACGGAAAAGGGCAGCTTTCCACCGACAGACTCCTCACCAACCTCCTCGCTGTGGAATCCGAGCAGGATGGCGGACTCGTTGTAGGAAAGGATCTGGTTGTGGATTGGGAGGATGTGGTTTCCCGGGCCGCTTCGGGGGTTCACGGTGAACCAGCCCACCAGGTCGAGAGTGCGATCCTTGTGCACAAGCCTCACTATTAATTTACGGTCAGCACGGTCAAAAACTTCTTCAAGGGCACTCAGTTCAAGACTTACTCTGCTCCAGACGAGTCTCGAACCAGCTAGGCTCTAGGGTGACTTGGTCTCCGTCCACCAGGGTTTGCACCTCGTAGGCAGTCTCGATAGTAACCTCGCGGCCATTCTGCTGGCCGAATAGTGCGCCGACGATAGGGCCCGGCTGCTCCCTCAGCTTGTGCCTGGTCACGTAGTCTCCGATGGAGATCACGGGCAGCGGGTGCAGGATGACGGACTCCATGTTGGGCAGATTGCGCTGCGTGTGCAGCAGGACTAAGTTACAGGTGATTTGCGAGTCGCTCTTGTTCTGCGAGACGTCGGCCTGCTGCGCGATGTCTGTCTGCTGCGAGTTGCCAATCTGCAGCAGCTCGTCAAGCTGCGCCGGGTCGATGGACTCGCCCGAGCTGTCGCTTTGGTGGCAGCTGTCAGACAGATGCGACTCGCTGAGCAGCTGCTCCGATTTGTCAGGTTGCTCCGAGTTGGTCGCCTGCTTCGAGTTGCTACCCTGCTGCGAGTTACTGCCACGCTGCGAGCTGCTCGTCGTCGTGGAGCTGGTTGCCTGCTGCGAGTTGCGCTGGCGAGCGTGCTCTGGGATTGGAGGGAGAGGTCGGTTTGGAGGTGGAGATGGTGGGGGACCGTAAAAGTCTAGGGCAGAGTAAGGTCGACAACTGACACGAGCCTTCTTGGGCCGACCCTCTGACGGTGCGGCAGCAGGCAGAGAGACTGGGCGAGGGCGGTCAGTTGCGTTGGTATTGTTGCTACTGGTGGTGGTGTTGGCACCCGTGCTGGCGGCGCTGGTGCTGGTGTTTTGGGGGGCAACGTTTTGGAGTGGGATGCCGTCACCTCCGTTAACTTGAGCTCCGCCGTTTGGTGGAGCTGTTGCTGCTGCTGCCGCTGGTGATGCTGGTGCTGGTGCTGGGGGAGAGCCCCCAAGGCAGCAACCCAGCAGGGTCTTCGCGGCCATACAGGCCTTGCACTTAACCATCTTAGCGTTGATTTTAGCGCGGATGGTGTGGGTGTGGGTGCGGGCGCGGGGCAGCAGTTGGTGAAGGTCCGTGCGGTGTTTTGGAAAGAGGGTGTTTTGAAATATGCTGCCCGTGTTTTTAATTTTAAGCCAAAGCTTGCTGCAATTGCTCTGCGGCTACCCCACTATGACCAAGCTCACTCTTCTGCACAGGGGCCCCACCACAACTCTGCCCAGGCTCAGCTATCGTACAGGTGCCCAGGTCCATGTGGTCCTTTTCTACTGTCCGCACATCATTCCCAGCATCCACTACCATGTGATGTGGTGAATCCGCAATCTTCGCGCTGTTGGCTCTCACTATCGTTACTCAATTCATCAGACAAACTGAGGGCCAGGGACACATAGTTCTATCCCCATGGACTATATGAGAAATCCAGGGAGAAGTTCCTGGTTGAATGTGAGACCAACAACCATGGCTTCCACGTAGGCTGAGTATAAGTCTTCAACCCACATGATATTAGTAGGCTTGATCAGGACCAGCAGCACAGCCGCAGGACAAACATATTCACTCAGGTAAATCTCAAGCACATACCCTCTCATAATCCTCTCTAGAAATTCGCCTGCTGCTGTGTCAAATCGCTGATAATAGATCAGTCTCCCCGCACAGAATTCTACGTGAAACCCATCCTCTATAAAAGCTGAGCACCATTAATAAGTTCTGGTAATGCAGCATAAGTTGGCTTGACTGTTGTTGACGCGAACTTGGGGTTATTCTCAAGACTTATGCTCTTTCACGAAGGGACAATCAGCTTGCTACTTGACCTGGGGGCAGATGAGTTGAGACCCGAGGTGTGAACGTTTCCAAAGTTTTGCATGAGTGTGGCAACTTGTTTCTTTTCATGTTAGATCCACTTCGCATCTCGCGATCTGCAGAGGTGTAGAGGAGACCATGTCTTCTCCTGTAGAAGCCTGACACGAAAGAATCAGTTTCCCCAAAAGATAATTAGACCAAGTGGTTTTGCAGTTTCACTGCATGGTTTCCTATTTGACCGGCTTTCTTTGCTCTACTTAGACGACACCAGGAGATACAAGGAGAGGCACAAATGTCCCTTGTCCAGACCTTGCCTGTCTTTGTCAAGTTCAACAGGTTCTTTCAAGTGCAAGGCCATAGGAAACATGTGTGGAATGGCTTGGCTGGTCACCGGGTATGCTGGAGTAGGGAACTTTGCAAATGCTTGAGGCAGGTTGGCCACACCTTGAAGAGACTCTCTGATCTCATACCTTGATTATGTCTCTTGACATGCATCTGCAACACACTTACACCTAGATGAGTTGACTCTTCCTTCCAAATTGTCATCAAATTTGCTGGAACACAGCTTAGGCACCCGGATCTTCAATACGTCCTCTCGAAATCCAAGAGATTGCCATAGGAGGGCCTCCATACCCAATATGGACTCGGGTGTGGCTCACAAGGAGAGCAATGACTCCTTTCCGATCAAGAGGAAGCCGGAGGAGGAGGTCCAGTTTGTTTCTTCCAAACCTGTGAAGAAGTGCCGTGGCAGCAGAGATTCTCCAGCGGAGGCCAACCGTGGCGTCAACCCGGCCGACATATCGAGAGTAGGTCGTCCTCCTGGAGACACTGGTTCTGGCAACATGCCTAGCCATCTCGGTCCGAGCCTCCCAGCGAGCCAACCGCTTCATGAATCAAGCAACTTCAATCGCGGAGCTTCGCTGCCCAGTATGGAGAACTACGTGTTCCCTCCACCTCATGATGGGATCACAAGCCGGACCTCTCGAAGCTCTCCCATGCTGTCTCCCAAGCAGTTGCCGCAAACTGCGCCTTCAAGCCAACCTGATGCCCAGATGGCCCCATCAACATCTCCCAACGCCAACGATGCTAAGCCGCCAGCCTGGTTCAATGCGCCATGGGCAGCGGCTGGCGTGCCACCCCAACCAACGTCTATGAACCTCCACATGACGCCCAACCAGCCGATGGTGACCCCGTACATCCAGCCATCAGCCCCCGAGCCATCAGCTGCTGTACGTGATGAGAAGCAGCAGTCGAGAACGTCCGAGAAGGTCACAGATTCAGCCCAGTGTTCCCAGCCAGCCAGCCAGCCGCGCAAGGAGTTGGGCATGGAGCATATCCAGAACAGCCACCAGTATCATCCGCAGGAGAACGATAAGTTAATGCAAGCCACACAGCCTTCCCGAACTCAGAAAGCGTGGCAGCCAACTCAGTCTGCACCTCGAACTCCGCCAGGGCAAATGTCCAGCACGCAAGTGCCAGCGCAACAACATGCGGGCAACAGCAATGGCTACGCCGTGGCAACTGTCCACCCGCTCTCCACAAAGCCACCATGTTTCGCGTGTGAGCAGATGCGGCAACAGGCTTTGCACAACAAGACAAATATTTACCCGCTCATTGGGCCAGCTTCTCACGCGCACCACGGCTGGCATGGCCCTGAAGTCACTCATCTCACACATCCCACTCACATGCAGCCTACGCCGTTCCCGAATACCGGTTTCGCTATGAGTCCTGATGTGCCCCAGAACCATACGCTGCACAGGCCACAGCTCCTTTATCACGGACGAGTGCCCATGGGATACGGCTTGACACACGCACCAACCCAAGGACCATATCCTGCTGCGGTGCAGAGAGCATTGCCGATAGCAGAAACGAGCGCGAGCGAGTCCGCCCCAGGGGTACCCTCTCACAAGTTCAACCATAACCCTCAGCTGAACCTGTCCCCGGTGTCGACCCCTATATCTCAGACAGAGCGTGCCCAGTACACCCAGGGTCAATCTGCCTCTTCTCAACCACTGGCAACACAGACAATCTCAACAACAGCTCCTTCTCCAACCCCAAGCGCAGCCCCTGCACCTCGACCGCTGACTCCTCCGCCCCCGGAGAACCACTCGCCGAATCTCATCGTCGACATCGCTGAAACTTGCGAGGCGTTGTTCCCGTGGGACGAGGTCGCTGAGAGACACAATGTGCCCCGCCAGAAGGTTCTCGACACGTTCGCGGCCATCATCCAGCTGCCTCTGATCCGGTGTACCACCGACAAGAAGCGGCACGGGAGGCTGGCGACAAATAGATTGAAGGATTACACCAGGGGAAAGAACGCCATGTGCATCTCTTCCCCTGCGTCCCCAGCCACTCCACCTGCATCTGCATCTGCCAAGTCCGATTCCAACGAGAACCAGGACAACAGAGCAGTTCTTCCCGGCGTCGTGGAGCTGGCCAATTCGATGGCACCTGTTGGGTTCCCATCAACTCTGACAAAGAAATATCCAGGGACGTGGTGAGGGCAGCTACTTCAGCTCCCTCTACCTCCAACAGGCCGCCACAGCAGTAAGACGACGACAGCACGAGCCCTCAGCCGTTCAACAGGCGGTCCCAATCAACCGGCCTGCCAAGGTTCTCCTGGACGAACTGCTCGTACATGCCCGGGAAGCGCACCGGCACGGACGGGTCCAGCCCCCGGACCCTGGTCCGGCCGAGGTCCTGCATCTGCCTGGACTGCCTGTCGCGCAGGCGCCGCTCCAGCGCCCTGGCGTCCTGCAGCCGGCCCTCGAGCGTCGCCGCCCGGAGCCGCGCCGTCAGCCTGTCCCGCTCGGCGCTGTACCGGAGCAGGATCTGCGACCTGTTGAACTCCGGGTCGCACTGGGCGCAGGTGCAGGCGAGCGAGTTCCGCCGGTCGGGGAGGACGCACTTCCTCGGGCACCGCGAGGACCAGTGCACGAGGTAGTGGCCGCACACCATTTTGTAAGCTAGGCCGGTGCACATTCTTGGGGGTTTCTTTTTTTGTTTCTCTCGGGGAGGGAAGTGGGGCTGGTGATGTTATTTCTTAGTGGAGGTATTCTTGTCCGGTGTATCTCGCAGGTTCTCGCAGCTCGGCCGAAGTGAACATCGCAGAGTGGTCATATCGTTTGATCGTAGATGTTTGGTCACTTCTGGGTGAGCGGTGTTTGCCAATTTTGGTGATCACAGCGCCGCAACGTGAGATAGATTGGGCAGTGTCAGGGACGGTGCGCGGACAAGGAGGAACAAAGAAATCAATAGGTTTGCGAAAACGTGGCCGTTGTTTGTCTCGGCCCTGCCCGAACCTGGCCAATTGTTCCCTGAGACATGACCACAAGAAGTGTCTCTGTCACATCGAAAGAGATGTGGACGGGCAGGAGCTGAGAAGTTACCACCTCCCTTATTAATCTGCCTTGGTCCCGTGCGCATGAGGGTAGTGCCAACGATGGATCTCTTTAAGTCACACTAGCATCATCACAATCTTAAAGGCCGGATATCCCTGGCGAGGAGGGCTTCGGACCGTCATCGCTGTGGTGGTTGATGCTACTTCCTGGCGGTGTCGGTTGGGACTCGGGAGGCCGTTGCGGGCTAAGAGGTTGGACGTCCGGGAACAATCGTCGTCTCCAGGTGGAGTTTCCTCGGTAGCGCAGCGCCTAGGTCGTTTTAGTGTTGTCGTGCTTCGAGGTCTCATCTAGTTAGTTTTAGGGCTCTGTCACATTGCTTTTTCTCCCTAATGCTACTTGGGCAGCAAGAGCCGCGCTCGATCCCAGGACTACCTGGTTCGGCCGGTGGTGCCAAGCAGGCGAATCGCTTCCACGGATTCCGCCTTCGGGAGTCGTCAGCCGCCATCAGGAGACCCCCGACTGAATAAGTCTGGTGCATTCCAAGAATTTCACGCGGCCGAATTGGCTTTTTTGGGTCCGAGTCAGCAATAAGTTCCAGGATTGCTTCTTTTCAGTGCATATCATTAGTCGTATATCTTGACAAAGTTGGCCACACGCTTCTTAGCGCTTCCGAGCCTGGCCGCCGGAGCCCCTTCATCTGTGCGGCCTAATTGACAGTATTGGAAACTCGTCCTCTGGATCCTTTCCCGCGAAGCTCACGGAGCTGACGCCGGGTGAGCGGCTGTCATGCTGACGAATCCCTGGGCCCATACCCGACTCTCCGCCATCGAGTTCGAAGAATTCCGATTGCCCGGGGGTGTCCGGAATTGGGTATCGAGCTGGTATCGTGACGACGGGTGGGCTCCTCAGCGTATTCCTCCAACGCTTCCGCATGCTCCTTGGTACCAATTTGCGGTAGAAATAGTCTCGGAACGACTTGGTTGTGCCGAAGACTATGAAGGCGAGGAGACTCGCGGATACGCCCGGTAGGAAAGTTAAAACGTCGCCAATGGCTCGTTGGTAGCTCAGATCGACAACAGAACCGACTGATTCTTTGCCATTATCTCGAGAAAAGCTGATTTCCTGGGCAATAATTACCAGCTGGAACGCTCTGTGAATATGACGTCAGAACTGTATGGGTGCGTAGGGCGAATCAATGCATTTAGAGACTCACGATAGACCCGCGAAGGCAAGAGTGAAGCGGGTAACCAGCCAGCTGTCATAAATGCTCTTCTGCTGCAATGGGACCCCGCCAGTACTGCTTGCAAGACTTCCGACGGCTGTGTTTTGAGTAGTTGCGGCGTTGGTTCCATTCACAGTCGAGCGATCGGCATATCCAACATGCTGTTTAGATTATATTAGTCAAGAACCGTTTTCCTGGTATCTTTAAGACGATTTCTGGGGCGCTATTGGTCTTGACAGCGGCTCTGTTACTCATGAGGCGCAGCGTTGAAAACTGAACCATGTGATAGGCCATGCCCCATGAGACACGGGGCTTGTACCAGTGACGCACAACATTATACGAAAACCCCGGGTGTAAGGAGTATGAAAGGCACGTACCCAGGTCATCACAGCTCGTGTTGCAACGTATCTCGCGAGGATAGCCAGAAGGAGGATCGTGCCGAGAGCAAGGCTGACACCCACTGCGTTGGATGATCAGTAGCTGTGTAGAGCTGGCGGGGACGTTCCATTGAGTGAACTCACTGATCATATTGGCAAGAAAATAGAACCCAATGGTTGAGCTTTGCACTACGTCGGTGCGCATCAGGCTCACTTGGATGATGGGAATGATAACAGCCGTGGTTTTGGCAGCGTAGCTTCCGTATCGTGTTGCTGATCCGGTTGCTTTCAAATGGTAGATAGAGTAGGCCAGCTCTGTACACCTACTTTCAGGTAAGTTTTTCTCCTGGCCAAGACGGTGCTTCCGGTCGGAGCTTACCATGAGACGACGAGAATCGATTCAACATTGTAGCAGTAAAATTCTAGCCATGGTCAGTAAGTTTCAATCGTAGCAATATAGCTCCAACACAACTGACGAATATAGAATAAAACGAGATCACTGTTGACTGAGGCTCCAGCCACCGACAGTTCAGGGTTGCCGGCTCGTGTGTTAACATAATCAAACTGGTCAAGCTTGATAGAAGTCCACCGGAGGTAGGTGTGCAGCTGTTGCGCCTAGGGGTCTGTCAGTCCGAAAAGTTTGTACGGAGGATGGGGGACTTCTGGAGTCATATGCCTCCATCAGTCACCCTGACATGCGACGAATTGTCTTGGAGTTCTCTAGGACAGAAAGAGAAGCCCGGTAAACACTGACCATGGAAGCTATCGTGCTCAAGGACGTAAAGAAGGCAAAAAATGCCACATCTTTTACAGGTCTATTAGCTGGGCGTCTGGATGAATGCTAAGAAAAACACACTCACAACTCTTCCACTCCCGGTGGGCGATCGTCGCCCACAACAGGGCACAACTCAGTGTTAAGCATATCGAGCTGTAAATTGATACCCCAACCGCCGGGCCAACAGCCTCAGAAGGCAGCTCCTGAGCAACTGGTTCATTCTCGTCAGTACATCTAGCAAAAGGTCTGCCGTGGATATGTGCGTGAAAATTTCACTGCTCGTTCAGACGACTGCGACCCAGGTGCGTTTTCTATTGGAAAGAGACCTACTGCCGGACATCACCGCGATGTAGTCATGAGGCTCTGTGCCTGCTCAGGCAGGGTTATAGCCAATGTGGGTCGATACAAGGACGACAGAAGGAAGGGATGCGAAAATGGCCGGGGGAAACATTAAGTAGCGAGAGAATCCAGGCAATGGAAAAGTAAAAAGAGTGACGTGCTATCTACTTGGGTTACAAGTAGCAGGGAGCGATTGTGCAAAACAAGGAAAAAGGAACTTAGGAAAAAAAGAAGGAACCTGTTGAGAGGTCCTAACATTACCGGATCGTGCATGGGATGGCATTTAGAGAGCTGCCACCAAGTCCCAAAAAGGTCGTGAAGGCAAGCCATGCTCAGGGGTCGAGCACCGGGGTGTGGTCTACTCGACGAAACATCAGGGATGAGGTGCGTTTGACATGGACCACGGTTCGAAGTGGTGGGAGCAGTCGACGACGGATGGGTCCTGGTGGGAATTCGGTTTCAGCTGCCCAGGCAAAACTTAGCAAGACTGAGAAGACGAGGCCAGCTCGGTCGGAAAATCCGAGTCTGATGATCTACACGAGGGAGAGGTCCGTTGCATGTTATGCCGTCGGCGAAGGACCCGCGACGCCACTTGTTTACCTCCGAAGCCTGGCTGGGCGTCTGTCGACGACGAGAAAAGTGCCCGCATGGCCCAACATCGTCGAGTAGACAAGCCGTGCCTGGACTCCGTGGTACACAGACTGGACCCAGGTTGCTGGGTGGCTGGATGGACGATCCGTCCGATTGACGATCTATTTCGGCGCATTGGAGGGGAAACCTTGCTCAAGTACCTGGGTCAGGCGGAGCTGAGCCCGTGCTGAGCTTTGGAATACGACAGTGATGGCTCGCATGTCTAGCGGGTTGCGACGGTAGATCTCAATGCAATCTCTGGACAAGCATCCGTACCGAGAAGTCGAGGAATCGAGAAAGCTCTTTTCCACCATCGACGCAGCTGATGCGGCTAATGCGACTGATGTCCCTGGATTTCCTGCGAGCGAGGGGCCAAGATGCCTCGGCGTCTGAGGGCCTGGTGCGGCAGTTGAGGCAGGCAGGGAGGATAGATCGGCTGCCCCTGCTCCCTTGGGCTGGCACGCTCCACAGCACCCCGACACCTCGGGCCCAGCTCCGAGGCCACGGTCTCGGCTAAGGGATGGCGAAGCTGGGGGGAGTTATCCGAATGGCCAGGAAGTGTCGAGTAGTGTACTAAAAGCGGCTGGTTGCTTGCAGCACTTATATGGGGTGATGGGACTACCGTGCCAAGTGACAGAGCGAGGTGGAGGCCCCGTCTATGTAGATGAAAGCCATCGTCCGGTAATTAACTGATCAGAAATTATCGGGATGAAGACTCGTAAAGCTTGACAACATGTCTAAATATGACCAACCCGTTCTGCCCTTCCAGTGGGGCAATCTGCCACAAGACTTTACACGTGCAATCTCGCCACAATACCTTTGAATGGCTTTGTCGAGGAAGACAGGTAACTAGATATGTATTGCCCTTGTCTGTTCAACTTTGAGTGTCTGGCCAGTTTTGAGACCGTGTGAGATGAGATGTTGGAGATTGACAAGCCTACGATATTTGTCCGCCCACGGCAGCGCGCGTCCGATTTGATCGCCGCTGGGTTGGGGCGATCTCTGATGGTGGGGTGGATTGGGTTGTGTTGATGCAGCCTTGCGGCTGGGTCCTCCTGTCAGCACAGTCCAAAGCCTATTCTGGGGTGCCTGCCACACTGTGCCTTTTAATACTACCGTTCTATTGAACTTTGTCGGCATATCGAGACGCGTCTGTCTGTGCCCCACGCGTCTTGCAGTAAATTGATAGCTGCCATTCATCACGGCCTAGTTCCAACACAACTCCACCGTCTTTGTGTTAACAGCCTTCCCTTGGTTATCCCACTGTTCTTTTCCCGTTCGACCGTGCAATTGTCGCCTATCAGCATCCCTCCTAGCGGGCTTCCATTGTCCTATACGGGCCTGCATTGCAAGCATTTCTCCCGCTGCTCACGGATCCCCCGTTGGACACTTCATCTCCCGATCACAATGGTGGAATGGGAGCCAGTGCTCCCCATTGGTTGGGACCACAGAAACAGAGCCTTCCTGCAGGCCTTGATGGCCCGCGGCTTCATAACACCCGGCGAGGGCAAGTCGATCATTGCCGCGATCCTGTCAGCAGAAGACGGCTCGGCTCGCAGGACAACTGCCGATTCGATCGACGACGACACCTTCAGACAGTACATCGGCAAAGCGCGCGAGGCCGTGGCATCGCTCGACTACGACATCCGTAACACGTACCACCAAGTCGACCGCCAGCAAATATGGGCGCTCATTAACGTGCACAGCGATCCCAGCACCCAACTGGCGACCTCGCGGACTCCTGACGAGATCTCTTTCATCAAACGACTGCTTGATGCCATGTTTGAGACGTACAACACGCCCAGGCAGGAGGTCATGGCCGTCACAGCGGCGCAGGCTAGGAAAGTCGCACGGCCAGCGGCACCAGCCCAGGACGGCGATGCAGATGGGGAGGAGCCTGCACAGCGGACTGCAGACAGGGCCCTGAAGCACAGCGAGATCGAGAGGCTACTGCCCAGTCTGGTCGCCGAGGGCTGGTTCGAGGAGAGCGACGACGGGTTCTACAGCCTAAGCCCGCGTTCACTCATGGAGCTCAAAACGTGGCTGGTGGCGGCCTACAACGACCCTGATGTCGGTCCCAACCACTGGCAGCGCATAAAGTTCTGCGAGGCGTGCAAGGAGATCGTGACAATCGGGCAGAGGTGCCCTGAGCGAGACTGCAACGCACGGATTCATGACATCTGCTCGGAGGCCTACTGGCGCACGCGTAGGGGCGGGCGCACGTGTCCCCGGTGCGAGACGGAATGGACGGGCAGGAACTACGTTGGCGAGAGGGCCGTCACAGAAACAGCTGCGGCACACCGCCGCGTCGGCCGGAAAAGGAGGAGCGATGCGAACGGATCGATGGTGAATGATGAGGCAGATGAGGAGGTCGACAACGAAGACGACGGCGCAGAGTGATGGGAGCTGCGCGCAATAGACATGCTGAACTGCTGCCACTGAGAAGGAAAGAGGGCGAGGCTATCAGGCGGCCTCATACAAGCCTTCCGCGATGCGCGGATATGGGTGCTGGGGCTCAAAGCCTCGGGGGGTCGAGAACACTCCATGGACATGACCAGCCAGAAATCAAAAGGCTGATGCTGGGATGAGGACTGCTCGCAGTGGGTGTTTCTGATACTTCGGGCAAGGCTCCTGTCGAGCACCAGTCACGTCCCAGTATTATTTGGCTCTTGCAGAAGCGAAATATTCTACGATACCCAGCCACAAGAGAATGGCATTGACATGAAACAAGCGGCTAAGTCGCATACCTTCATTCGAACCGTTGCGTGCGTAACCCCTGCAGCTGTGACGTCACCCACCCTTGAGGCCTCTCCCGTCGCGGCCAGGCGAGCCAGGCCAAGGCAGGGCCTTGAACTTCTGGTGTGTCTTGACAAACCATTTGGCGGGGTAACAGAGTCTCAGTGACAAGGGAGCTCCGATTACTGACGGGTTCAAGAAGCTTGGTAGAGTGGCTGTGTGCTCGCAGCTAAACGGGCGGCCTCGACAAAGCCTCGCCACACACCATCATGTGCAACGCTGTATGACATCTCTACTGCGCTGTCTAACACAGTAGCTCGATCAAAGAAAAAGGCACACCTGGATCGCAGCCACTTTCCAGTCCCTCTTGACTTTCTCTCATCATCCACTCCTGACACATTCTCAACTTGTTCCATTGCCCACCGAGGCAAGAAACCAAAATGCTTGAATACATTGCGTACCGCAAGTTCAAGAAGAACAGGGACCGCAAGGTCGAGGAGAGAGCCAAGCTCCAAGAAGAAGCAGAAACAGCCCGGGCACGATCTAAGTCCCCAACAGCCAGCTCGCTCGGGCCAGGGCCAGGTCCCGTCTTGACGGACGACGAGCAGCTCTTCTTCGAGAGGCTCACATCTGAGGACGGCTTTTCCGACGAGAATGGAAAGCGACCACCTCTTCCCCCTAGGGTGAAGACACCCGACATATCGTGGGACAGCGATAACGACAGCTATGTCCGAAGCGAGGATCTCGAGGTCAAAGGAAAGGGCAAGGGCAAAGGAAAGCCCGGCGACGGCAGCAAAGGCGACGGCAAGCAGCCCTCGCGCTTCTCGTTCTTCACGCGCAAGACCGGCAAGAATGAGCTCCAGCCCACCAACCTCGCGGTGCCGCACGACGAGGAGGAGCGCGAGAAGGACGACATCAACCGCATCCTTGACGACCTGAACCTATCCGCGCGTAACAACAAGACCTTTTCCCTATCCAAGGACTCCGCCGAGATGGTGGGCAAATTCACGGTCGTCCTGCAGGATCTGGTCAACGGCGTCCCCACCGCCACGAACGACCTGAAGAAGCTCTTCGACGACCACGACGGCACGCTGGCTAAGAACTACGAGAAGCTGCCCAAGAGCATGCAGAAGATGGTCACCACCCTGCCGACCAAGGTCACCGGTGCCCTCGCCCCGGAGCTGCTCGCCGTGGCCGCCGAGTCTCAGGGCCTCAAGGGTGATGATGCCCCTAAGGGCGGCATCAAGGACCAGGCCATGAAGCTCCTGGTGCCCAAGAATATCTCCGAGCTGGTTACGAAGCCCAGCGCCGTCGTGGGGATGCTCAAGGCCATCATGAACTTCCTGAAGGTGCGGTGGCCGGCGTTCATCGGCACAAACGCCATCTGGAGCATCGCGCTTTTCCGTGAGTAATCCCTACCCCATATGCGCTTCCGGTGCGGTATTGCTGACATCGTGCTCCCAGTACTCATGTTTGTGCTCTGGTACTGCCACAAGCGCGGCCGCGAGGTCCGCCTCGAGCGGGAGAAGTCCGCCAGTGCCGTCGAGGCGGGCAGCCGCATCGAGGAGCTCTCGGACGATGACTCTGTCGTCGAGTCCCGCAGCGGGCGGGCGTCCCCCAAGCGCATCGAGAGCGCAGGGGCAAGCTCACGCAGGAAGAAGTAGAGGACCAGGATCCTATGGATATTGATTACAACCTATTGACGATTAATGACTGGCGAGGCTTGCGACGTGCGACATGATTGCCGGCCTGTTGAGTACGAAGAATTGCTTTCGAAAACTTGGGCGTGGCGTTGGGATGGTTTCTGGGCGAAAGAATGATGGTTATCGAGATACCCTAACAAGAAAGGGGTACCCTACGTGCTCACGAAAGACGTAATGTAATGATCACCGCTTATAGTCATGTTAGCTTTTGCTTTGTCAATAAATTCTGGGTATCACGAATGCTCTCTGTCCCAATGTAAACCAGTCTGCCCCAGGCCAAAACTCTACACGTCTTGAACGACCTCCTTGAACTCCTTGACCGCCTCGTTACGCCGTGTCCGGTCAATGACCTTTGCGCCATCCTGCATCCAGAAGTCGACCTCATCTACAATATCGTACACGATGTCCTCGACGATCTGCTCCCCGTAACGCTCCGCCATCGCTCGAGGAGGCTCTTGTTTCGCAGTGATGGTCGGCTGCTCATCTGTACCCGTCATGACCACGTCGACTCCGTTTTCTTGGTCGTGCTCATAGCCAGGTGGTGGGTACCAGAATTTTGGGCCAAAGTTTACGGCTGCTGCACCGCCGCGGAAAACACTCACGGCGGGGTAGTAACCGAGCATGCCATCATCAAGGCCATCTCGCGCGTCAGGTTGCTTGGCCGTGGCTGGCTTGGAGGCTTGTGGCAAGAATGCCAGAAGATTGGTGAATGCGGTGCCCATCTCGACACCGTTCTTGTACGCCTTGATCCAGGAGTTCGGCAGCGTGCGTAGGCAAGGGACTGGGTGCGTGGGGTTGGGGCCTTCTGACTGGCCTGCACCCGTTCCAGATGTAGACATCGGTGATGGATTCATCAGGTCCTCAAGCTCGGGTGAGGTGTGGTAATCAGGTGTCTCGAAATAGATGTGTGCTTTGAATCGGATCGGCAGCCGGTCCCGGACTATGTTGAGTGATTCCGTCGTTGAGTGGTCTGCCTCTTCCAGTAGGTCAACAGCAGGGTTGAAGTGGCCCGTCACAACTTTCCGATGTATCTGTTCAGAGGGCAGGTTGATCTCGAGCCCGAGCACGTCGCCCTCGCGGAGCTCTTCGCCGGGCGGGAAGAAGTCCTTGGGCCTTGACATGTGCACCGTTTGCCCCTCTTTATCTCGGATTCCGTAGCTGTAGGCATCGAAACCCGCTGGTGCATCCACCGCGGCTTCTCTCCGTGCGAAACCTATTCGGACATGGCCATGCGATTCTGGTTGGTCGGGGCCTGGCGGCGGTGGCTCCCTCAGTATGCCCCTTGTGATCTTGCACTCCCAGTACCAGCGCCCCTCCCTAATCGCGATATTCGCTCGAGACATTCTCCATCCTTTGTTAGTCGTGATGTGCGTTCCGGACTTGTCGAAGAGCAGGTGCGTCGCGGCATCCTCGAAGCTCATGTGAGCGCCAAAGGGTTCTGGCTCCGTCTGCCTGTAGTAAAAGGAGGAGGGAAACTTGGGGTCTGCGATGCAGTGAGTGTAGTAGTACTGCTTCTTATTGTACACGCTTGATGTGCGTTAGTAATGGCCAGAAATGCGGGCGAACCATGCTTGCTTACTGCTCCTGCGTCTCGAAGAACTCGATGTTTTCCCCGTTGGGGCCGGCCACATCGTGATGGGGCGCGAGTTGTGGGCCACGGGCAGGCTCGAAGTCAGTTGCCTTGGGAAGTGGAAGTATGTAACGTGCTGGCGATATCTCTGCAGCTGGAATATTGATCCGACTCTTCTTCGTCTGTCGTGGATCCGGAGTTGCTCTAGAGCTGTCGGCGCCACCAGGAGTGCTAGCAGCCTTGGACTCCCGCTTTTTAAGCGATTCCTTTTTGGTGCGCTTCTCCCGTGAAGCAATTGGCGTCTCTTCAGGAACCTGGGATTTCCTCGAGGTGAAGTCCGGGTTGAGGGGTGAGGATACAGCCGGTACGTGGTCGTCGTCGAGAGCGCGCTTCTGGGGAAGGGAGGCTGGACCTGGGGCGGGTACTGGCGCAAGAGTCGTGCCCCCAGCTGGAGGGATCTCAGGGGTTTCGTTGGACATATTGAACTAACTGGTCCGATAAGGTATTGCTGAATTGGTCGGAAGCACTCGCACCATGTCAAGGCATTGCTTCTGGAAGCGATTTCGTCTAGCATGTAAGTTTGGGGCAAGCTTAAGGGCATGATGCGATGAGAAAGCTCCCAGACGCGCCTTTGCGCCGCGGTTGTCTGATAAGAGGGCACTTATCGATTGGTCGTTGCTAGGCTCCACCCTGCAACTCGGTACCCTACAGGACCTCAATTATCTGCCTGCTTCGCAACATGCCGGCCGAATATTCATTTTCATCAAGCCTCAAGTAATAACAGCCTCCCTCGTCCCCGACCGCGAGCCTTCGCGTGGTATTTGATCATTCGCCCGCTATCCACTCATTTCTTCTTTCCCTGTCGAGCGGTCTTTTCCCCGGCTCAAACAGTTTTCAAAGGGTAGGCCCAGCAAGTGGCTCGCGCTGCTCCCACGTCGGCTTTTGAACTTCGACTGCTCGGCGAAGCTGTGCTGCCACCATGCCTGTCGTCAAGGGTGGTGTGTGGACCAACATTGAGGATGAAGTTCTCAAAGCTGCCGTCTCCAAGTACGGTCTGAATCAGTGGGCGCGTGTCTCCTCCCTGCTTGCTCGAAAAACACCCAAGCAGTGCAAGGCAAGATGGCAAGAATGGCTGGACCCAAGCATCAAAAAAGTCGAGTTCACCAAGGAGGAGGATGAGAAGCTGCTCCACCTAGCGAAGTTGATGCCAACGCAATGGCGGACTATCGCTCCTCTCGTCGGCCGAACGGCCAATCAGTGCATCGAACGGTACCAGAAACTCCTGGACGAGGCAGAGCAGAGGGAGGCTTCCGAGCTTAGCTTGACTGGAGGCGATGAGACGTCCGCACCCACGGCAGATGATGTGAGAAAGCTTCGACCAGGCGAGGTGGACCCCGATCCAGAGACGAAGCCCGCACGGCCGGATACCATCGACCTCGATGAAGACGAAAAGGAGATGCTCAGCGAGGCACGAGCTCGCTTGGCCAACACTCAGGGAAAGAAGGCAAAGCGCAAGGCCCGTGAGCGACAGCAAGAGGAGTCCAGACGTCTCGCTGCTCTTCAAAAGCGCCGCGAGCTGAAGACTGCTGGCATCAACATCAAGGTCACCACGCGGAAGAAGGGTCAGATGGACTACAATGCCGATATTCCCTTTGAGAAGAAAGCAGCGCCGGGATTTTACGACACGAACGAGGAACAATCGCTGAATGAGAGACAGCGATCAAACTTCGACCCCCGAAAACAACAGCTGGCGCAGGCGAAAAGGAAGCAGGATGAGGAGGACGAAGCAGGGCGCAAGAGGAGGAAGGCGGACAAAGATGCTCCTTCGGCCTCATACCGGGAGGCTCTCAAGGCCGGCCAAATGCAGCGGCTCAGGGAAGCCGAGCAGAGTAGTAAGAGGAGAGCCCTCAACTTGCCAGCTCCCCAGGTCGGCGAAGGCGAGTTAGAGGACATCGTGAAGATGGGCATGATTGGCGAGCGTGCGAACACGATGGCTGAGGGTGACAACGACGCCACTCGAGGACTTGTCAACTCATACTCGGCCCTCAACACAGGAGCGCCGATTCGAACGCCGAGGGCCCCCGCTCACGAGGACCACATCGCCAACGAGATCAAAAACATCCGGGCGTTGACCGAGACACAGTCTTCTCTCCTTGGTGGCGAAAACACACCGCTGCACGAGGGTGCTGGTTCAACAGGTTTCGAGTCTGCTGCCCCAAGGATGCAGAACATTGTGACCCCCAATCCCCTCGCGACGCCTCTCAGGTCAGGGGCAAATGGCGTTGGTGCTACACCCCTTCGTCCAGGGCAGACGCCGCTGCGGACACCACGTGATAGCTTTGCACTGAACAGTCAGGGGAACGACATGGTCTTGCGGCATAGGCTCCAGCAAGGCCTGGCGTCTCTGCCCAAACCGAAGCAACAAGCATGGGAGCTTGAGCTGCCAGAGGAGCAACAAGAGGTGATGGTGGCCGAAAATGGCCTGCCGGAGGATGCTGCAGAACGTGACCGCAGGGAACGGGAATTCCGTGAAGCGCAGGAACTCCTGGAGAGGAAGAGGCGCACGCAGGTCATGCAGCGAGGGCTCCCACGACCAGTCTCTGTCAATTTGGCAGTACTCTCGCAGGCTGCTGATGATATTGAGGATCCCGCGGAAAAGGCCGTCGCACGCGAAGCAGCGCTGCTCATGGCTTACGACGCCGCCAAATATCCTCTTTCTAGTGCCACACGCGGCGAGGAGGCTCCCAGCCTGGTCCAGATTGACGATAGTGCACTAGCGGAAGCGAGACGACTGATTTTGATGGATATCAAGGACAAGCCGAAGCCCGAGGAGGTCGAGGCTGCGTGGGCCAAGAGCAACAACAACTCGCTTCTGCTGGGTCTCGGATGCTACGATGACACGGAACAGGATGAATTGGAGGCTTTGAAAGTGGCTGCTGAGGACATCCAAGAAACCATGATTGCATCCGCTGAAAAAGGATCCAAGCTGGAGAAGAAGTTGAACCTACACCTGGGCGGCTACAAGCACCGCGCTGAGACGCTGCGAAAGAAAATCGGCGAGACAGCAACGGAGCTAGAGAAGGCTACCAATGCACTTCACGCCTTTGAGATCATGGCGTCTTCAGAGGAGGTGGCGGTCAAGAACAGGCTGGCTGCTCTGCGAGAAGAGGTCAGCTTTGTGAGCAGGAGGGAGAGAGAAGCGCAGGAGGTATACAGGCGGAACCAGGAAGAGCTGAGTGCTCTGGGGGCCGACGGCGCAAACGGATACCATTAAAAGGGCTGACACCATCCGCAGGGGCGGGCACGAGTGTAATATAGGTTGTGAAAATTGAGAAGCCGAATGAGTGTCAATGCAGGGGAGGATTGAGCTCCTAAGATGGCGGTTGCATGGCAATTGTGTCGCATATTTCCTGGTAGTACCACTGCACCCACCTGCATGCTGGGATAAGAGGTGCAGCAATATCGAGTATTGAAGTTGTGCCAAATTAAGACTGAGACCTTAACGCTCGAGCCTGCCACCCCACTATCGTTGGGCCTAGGTGTAAGCCTCCCACGGGCTACACATATTTAGCTACTTATAGTGTATCAAACCACAGTAAGTCATAATCTATACAGAGAAAGCACCATCTTATGTGATATCAGCCTGTACTAGAAGTACTCCCAATGAACACAACTTCCACTGCGGCAAATGCGGCTGTGGCAGAGTATACCTCAATCTTCTTAGCGTTTGTGAACACTGTGATACTAGCAGAGAAGATTGCGGTGAATATGATGAGTAGACCGAGCCTCCATAGCATATTGTGCACGAAATATAAAACCAGTATCATCACTGTTGGCAGGAGTGACGAAATGACTGCCGCGAGGGCGTCAGCGACGACAGTGATTTTCTTGTCGTCGTAGACTCGCAGATTATTTCCTAAGTCCTGCACTCGAGAATCCCGATTCTGCTGTTGGTCAGCATTGGTTCAACAAACTATCAGGGACGACAAGTCCTGACTTGCCTCTTTCCTGTGCCCATAAGCCCAATGGTACGCATCCAGGATGCTTCCAGTAAGAAGCGAGTTGAACTTGTCCGGTGTTCCCACCCGAGGACTGATGAAGTCACTGTCGTTGACCTCGCCCCAAGTGAGGGCTTCCGCACCAACGAGGAAGTTGTTGCCCATACTCGGTCTGATAAGCCACTTGCGCAGATCCCCAAGGTCCCTCGACGAGGGACCTTCGGCCTGGTCGAGACGCATCACCTGGAGCAACGCTTCATCTGCACGGCGGTGAGTGGTAATCTTTTGATTGCAACTCGGCAGATCTCCACTGACTATACTCCTTGAGAGCTACCTGAATCTTCTTCAACACGTCGTACTGCTCTGATTCACCGTCTTCAGACTCGGCCATGTCCTGCATTTGGCGGAAGTCTTTGACCAGACTTGCCACGCCAGGCTCGTCGGAAGCAATATCCTCGGCCCTAATGTCCCGATACTCCTGCTCAAGGTCCTGGAGTCTCGCTTGGAGCCGCAGGAGATTGATCATTTGAAGCTCGCCAAACTTGCGGAATATCGCTGCTGGGGCTGAGGCTGCCATGAGGCCGGCGAGTTTCGGGTATCCAGAGGGTGGCACATCGGCCGCTTCAGACTCCTCAGCCGGCTCAGCTTGCGTTTGAGGTAACCGGGACATCTTTAAGTGGTGAAGAGCCGGAGTCCTGAACAAAGAAGGTCGATGGTTTGCAAAAGAACGCTCAAAGTTGAGCTTGTTTGCCTCCAGTGGTATGGCCTATTCTATGCGGAGCAGACTGTCGCAGGAATTAGGCATTGGAAGCCTCAAAGCGGAGAATGAACCAACCGTTTCGCCAATGAGATCGCCGAAGTTGTGTATTGTATGTCAGAGTGGCTGCTTACGGAGCGTCGCTTCTTATGGCTTGCATTAGTGGAACGTGATCAGAGATGCATGAGCTGAAGAGAGAGTCCCGCATCACTGTTGTTTCTATCAATGTTCTCTGGAAGCACCAAGGCCCAACACTAGAGAAATTACTGTTTATAGGGCCTCATCCTCTTATCTGGACTCATTGCCAAGTTAATTCGCTACGATGGATCCCCTCTCCATAACGGCCAGCATCGCGGGTGTAATCTCCCTCGCACAAAGTGCCATCTCTGCACTCAGCAGGGACACCCTACGGCACGACCGGGACTATCTCGGAGAAGTAAAGCCGGTAATCAACAAGTTTGAGACAGCCGCTATTCTCTTACAGACTACTAGCAAGCATTTGCCGACTAACGCTGTGGTTCCCGGCGTGGACCTCAGCCTTAGAATATGCATGGAGAGAGGGGAAAATATACAACGGATGATTTATGAGGTGGCCAGCGGAAGCAAGAGTAAATTGCGGGTGTCATCTCGCACGGAACAATTTACCAAGAGATTGTCCAAGGAGGTGGCCGTGTTCGCGGATTCGGTCGCGTCGATAACGACTTTCTCCCAAGAGTGAGTTTTATTTCCTTCTGACGTTACCGAAGGAGTTCGCTTTGCATGGATTATAATTTTGACCTCAAGTATGTCAACAGGGCGAGAACGGAGTACATCTTGAAGTCCATTGACGAGCTCAGAGATATGAGCCTGAGCAGCCTGGAAAATCAACGTAGATTGCTGGGAGAGGTGAATAGGACGTATTTGGACTCCATGAGCAATATTGTGCGAGTCCTCCATGATACTAGAGCTCAAGACAATGACGGGACTCACGTCATAGAGCTCCTATCCCAGCTTAAAGCCGACATGGACAACACGCGCGACAACATCGACAAGAGACGGGAAGACTTGGAAGAGGTACGGGCGCAGCTGGAGAGGACATTTACTCAGCAGAAGCCGCTCGAATTCAGCCAATTCGAAGAGTTTGTGTACAACATCTCCATTCTCAGCCGGGAAGACGGCGTTCATGACGCCGCCTCCAGCACGCACTGCCGCGCAACTCTCGACACCGGGTGTCACGACAATTGGGTGTCGACAGGCATCATCGAACGAGCGGACTTGCAGGATAGCATCATGACGATCACAGACTCGGATCAATTCGGATCGTTCAGCGGCCATACTATGGAGCCTCAGGGGCAGATCGAGCTGACATTCTTCCTGGCCACAGCCAGCGGGAGCTCGCAGCAGACGAGGACGGAGACTTTCTATGTGTTTGACCAGCTCCCGGTCGACCTGGTTCTGGGAAAAGGATTCATTGCCAAGCAGTTCGCGTTAGTGTCCAAGCATGCACTGGGTCTTGTCAGGCAGGGGAAATTCACACAAGGTCTGTACTTACGACTGGACTTGTATACATATACCTTGACCTCCCGGCGACCCCCTCCCCATCCACCCCAATGCAATCTTGCCAGGAACTCATT
Source organism: Diaporthe sp. P3_1W (assembly GCA_037177825.1). Classification (NCBI taxonomy): domain Eukaryota; kingdom Fungi; phylum Ascomycota; class Sordariomycetes; order Diaporthales; family Diaporthaceae; genus Diaporthe; species Diaporthe sp. P3_1W. The sequence continues at coordinate 6,285,555 of JBAFXB010000002.1, forward strand.
TCTAACTTGCTCCCTCCACAGAGGAAGTTCGGACGATCGAGATATCACTGAAGGAGCAAGGCGCAGCCAACACCGAAATCAGCTCCCTCCGCAGAGCAGCTGGGTCGTCGGCCAGGGAAGCGAGACGAGCACAGAAGGCCGCGTCCCGCGCCACAACAAGAGGTTCAAACACGCCCTTCTCGGGGGCATCGGGATGGGGCACTCCACGCCACCCGGACTCCATCCTGCGGGTACATACCAGGAGCTCGAGTCTGATGGTGCCAACAAGCAGGCTTCATATCAGTAGCACCCAGGCTTCTGAAGCATCGGGTCCGGAGGATGACGATGAGGTGCAGGAGCCAGATATAGAGGCTGGGCCGAGTGGTACTGCATAAAGAGGTAGTGCTCCGTCTTTGCGCTGTGATGTGTGCCCGTAGCCTGCTCTTACCACTCAACCGATCGAGGCCAGTACGGCGTACACTTACAGAGAGCTCGAAGTATCTCGCCTTTTCTTTGTTGTAGCCGGTGTCTGTCACGAGGGGGGCTGTGAGACAGGCGGCTGGCTTCAATGCGTCAGGTGAGGTTAATTCCAGGCCATCTCGCAAGTAAGAAGGAAGTAATTCAGAGGGACTGCCAGTGTAAGCCAGACTAACCCAGAAACACCCTCTCAGTACCTGCTTAAGTTGTCTTGACTTTTCCTGTATATTATTTAGATTAAAGTGTTCTCCCACAATCGGTCTATATTTTCGTCACATTATACAAGTCGTTTTCTTTTTTTTTTAAAAAAAATAAATAAAATACTTCAACATATTATCTGGCATCACATCCTGTGGAGGTCACCATTCAGTGCAGTGAGTAGCGCTGCAGGGTCGTGTGCCCTCAGACCCCCCTAAGGTAAGCGCCCAATTACCTACCTAGGTACCTAGGGGTAGGCAGTAACTACCCAACCGAACATGGCAAATCTACACCACAATATCCTTTTGCATGCGACACCTCAGTACACACGCTCGACACCGACGCGCATACTCTAGAAAGGTCCCCTCGGGAGTAGTATGTGGGCGGCCAGAGCAATGGCGTCCACAGCAAGATCAGCCACGCATGGGGCGCTCACCTTCGAGCTGGTAGCCAAGTGCTCTGTGAGTCCCTCTCTTGCCAGCCTCGTCGCCGGGAGCCCGTTGACTGACAGGTGCGCCCACACCAGGGATAGACCACACGAGCCCGCGCCTCCGTCCTCACCCTGCCCCACGGGCCCGTCAACCTCCCCGTGTTCATGCCCGTCGCCACGCAGGCCTCGCTCAAGGGCATCACGCCCGAGCAGCTGGAGCAGACCGGCTGCCGCCTGTGCCTCAACAACACATACCACCTCGGCCTGAAGCCCGGCCAGGACGTCCTTGACGCCGTGGGTGGCGCGCACAAGCTGCAGGGCTGGGGCCACAACATCCTGACGGACAGCGGAGGGTAGGCAACCGTTTCCCTTTCTTCCCACGTGCATGACCACGGTGTGCACGTAGACCTATGGGGGTTGCGACAGAGAAGAAGAGGCAGAGAGACACGCGGAACGAGCACGCAGGCTTACAATGGCAGATTCCAGATGGTCTCCCTCCTCAAGCTGGCAACCATCACGGAGGAAGGGGTGCGCTTCCTCTCACCCCACGACGGCACGCCAATGCTCCTGACGCCGGAGCACTCCATGTCGCTGCAGAACTCGATCGGCTCCGACATCATGATGCAGCTGGACGACGTGCTGGTGACGACCTCCCCGGACGCGGCGCGCATGCGCGAGGCCATGGAGCGCAGCGTGCGGTGGCTGGACCGCTGCGTCGCCGCGCACAGGAACACCTCGACGCAGAACCTCTTCTGCATCATCCAGGGCGGCCTGGACGTCGACATGCGCCGCGAGTGCACCGCCGAGATGGTCGCGCGCGACACCCCCGGGATCGCCATCGGCGGGCTCAGCGGCGGCGAGGCGAAAGCGGACACGTGCCGCGTCGTCGCCGCCTGCACGGCCATGCTGCCCGAGCTCAAGCCCCGCTACGTCATGGGCGTGGGCTACCCGGAGGACCTGGTCGTCAGCGTGGCCCTCGGCGCCGACATGTTCGACTGCGTGTGGCCGACGCGGACGGCCCGCTTCGGCAACGCCGTGACCCGGGGCGGCATGCTCAAGCTCAAGAACTCGGAGTTCGCCAACGACTTCCGTGTCGTCGAGGAGGGGTGCGGGTGTGTCTGCTGCCGGCCGCGCGGGGACGTCCGGGACGGGATCGACGGCCTGGGCGTCACGAGGGCTTTCATACACCACAACGTGGGCAAGGAGACGGTCGCGGCACACCTGCTCACCATGCACAACGTCTGGTACCAGTTGAACCTCATGAGGGGGGTCAGGGAGGCTATCATTGCGGATCGGTTTCCTGCGTTCATCAGGGACTTCTTTGCCAGACTATACCCAGATAGAAGCCAGTACCCCGATTGGGCGGTCGACGCGCTCCAGGGGGTCGGGGTGGACTTAATGCAAGAGTGAGAGAAAATCTGGTGTCCTACGTCTCATCCGGGGCTGAATGAGAAAGTGTGAACGCACGGGTTCGTATTAGTTATTGCATACTCCCTGCCATAACTAAGGTCCCCCCGTATGCCTGAATACAGGCCCTAGCCCGTGAGAGCGAAAATGCCTTGCCATGAGGAAATTGTACAAGGTCTTTCTAGAACGACTGTGAGGTTTTGCTTCCTCGCCTGTCCCATGCAATAGTACAAATGCTGTCTGTAGATCACCAGTCCAATGCTGTTCTGTCGTTAGAAAACGCCGTTCGAACATGTACCATCCCATCATCCAAAATCGTAGATACATCGTGATATTCCTTTAATCATCGAGCACGTCGCATCATGTTCTGCGCCGTATCATACGGCACAAGCGATAGTCCTGATCATCAACTTGCATCCGGGTCATCCTCAGGATCGACGTGTGTCCGCCACTCAAATACTCTATCCGCCCCTCTGCCAGAGCCGGTAAGGCCGGCGAGATTGCTTGCCTTTGGTGGGTCTCTGGTGTGCTGCTTCACAGCCTGTACGCCGGGTGTGAGCATGTCGTCGGGCTCCTCATGGAAAACTGGCCGTGCCGTCCTCCCACTCACAGCTACCCGCTCCACGGGCCTCATGCCGCTCGATCTCGGGCGGGACCTGTCGTCGTCGTACATGTCTCCGGTCTCAACAGTGTGCCTCCTAATCGGCACGCCGACATGGCCAGGCGACATGGCCGAGACCACAGCCGGCAAGGGCATCGTGGCGGCCGTCGGCAACGGTGGGGGCCGGTGCACGGGGCCCTGGCGGAATTCCGTGTTGAATCTGTCCGCTAGCCTTCCCAGGGACGCAGCGCGGACGCCTCGGGCACGGTTGACGTCTAAGACGTAGTCACCAGGCGCAGTCCTGTCAAAACCTGGTGCGAGATCGAGCGTCATCGGGGGGAGAGGAGACGGCCGGGGTGGTTCGGGCGCCACAATGTGGCGCGGGCGCGGGCGGAAGTTGTCATTCATGTGATGGCTCGCCGCGTTCCCTAGTCCGTGGATATCCCCGAAGCCGCCCAGAAAGTCGTCCTCGGGGCCGTCCTCGGACTCCTGCCAGTTCTGCAGACGCCTCGCGTATGCCTCGTCACGATCCTCTTGCAACATGCGTCGCTGTAGCTCGCCCTCGTAAAGCTGTGATCGCGGACGGCGCCCCGGAAATGCTGACATGCCAGGCCCTGGGCGAGCCTGCCTTGTGGGAGAGGGGGGCATCTCGACTGCTGGGCGAACACCAAAACGATCTCGTACAGGCAAGGGGACCTGCATGTGGTCCAGCCGATCGTCCTCGGCAGGGTCATAGTTGAACCAGGAGCACTCGCATGTCTTCCATCTGGCGCCGCAGATCATGCAGAATTCAGCTCCGCAACGACTTTCCATTCGGGTCAGATGAGAACTCGTCTCACACGAGGGAGAGAACACAAAGAGGGAATGGGACGGAGAGAGAGTACGAAAACATACCATGTCATGTGATTGCAGCCTTCCTTCAGTTCGACCATGGCCTTGCACCTGAAGCAACACTGCCAACCCTCGTCCTTGGCCTGCGCCATAAACCTTACCGTATCCTCATCCTTGGGGCAGTCCCTACCACTATGCCACCTGCCGTTACAGCGCGCACAAACCTTGGTCCTGCACTTGTCGCACTTGCCGAACTTTCGCCCGTCGTCGGCTTGACGGATGTCCTCGGGGCGGATGAACTCGCTGCAGCCCTTCTTGGGGCAGTAGATGCGGTTGCGGGTCGAATACTCGACGAACTTCTTGTTCCAGTTCCTCTTGAATTCGTTGTCAAAAAGGCGGTCCACGTGTTTCAGGGGGATGGTGGCCGCGGTGCAGCACTTGGGCGGCATGTGCTGCGGGTCCGTAATGGACAACTTGAAGCTTCGCTTGAGGCAAGAATGGCACATCCGGTGGCCGCATTTAAGCTTGGCCGTCTTGCGGGAAGGGAGGTCGTCCATGCAGATGATACATTCCACTCTGTCGTCGACTGTCAGCTATGGCCTGAGCTGTGCGACGAACCGGAGGGGAGGGGACTCACAATTTTACACGTTTATCTGTGGCATGATGGTGATGAGAGTGTAGTGACGGACCAAAGAAGCTTCCAAGGAAAGTTGACGATGACGAGCGCCTCGATGAGCTTACACTGTGATGTTGCGACGCAGCCGCCTGAGAGCCGCTGACGGTGTTCGACCTCCTAATCGATGCAGACGGCGGGTGGTGGCGGTCGACCTTTTCTAAAGTGGTGACTTCGGTCTCGTAGTATCGCTTCGGGGACGGCCTGGCCCGGTGTGATGAGCCAGGGGTGCCACCAAAGATAGATGACAATACATACCGCTTGGGCGTTGGTGAAGGGTCCATTTGGCTTTCGCTTCGTCTTCTTCGAGGGTCCGTTTTGTGGGAACCGTGCCTTCGATGCCTGTGCTTCCCTCGGCGCTCAAACCGGTCACGAAGACGGTGGTCGTCTTGCGAATCTTCTGACTCCGTAACGTCTGGTTCCGGGATGGGTCTAGCAGATGGGGCGCGGGAATGGGGACGCGAGCGTGGGTGTGGAGGAGGGGGAGGGGGAGGTTCGTGGTCGACGGGAAGGGTGTGCCTAGAGTCCATTTCATCGTAGTCTTCTTCCAGCCTGGCCGGGTCGCCACGTCTTCGACGCGAACGGTGCTGACTTGTCCTTGGCTCTGCCCGACTTGGGCTTCTGTCATCAAGGCTCAACCGCCTGGCCCTCTCGCCCCTCCGAGACCTCCTAACATCCCAACTGTCGTATGTAGTCTCGGTATCCTCACCATTGGATTCCGGTCCTGATGCATACACCCTTCCTCGGAGGACAGGGGCCGAGGGAACGGCGTGGACGGAACGGGCATGAGAACGGGCCCTACGCGCGCCGTGCCGAGCATCCGGGTCATCGTATCCTGCCGGGGCAAGCTCCCTCAGCGAAGGGCGGCGGTAGGGTGCTTCGGCTGTCGACGGTCTCGTCATGGAGGTCATGGGCGGCACCCGCGTGCTCGCCCTCGAGGACGAGACAGAGTGCGGCGGCGGCGTGTAATCGCGGCCACGTGTGTCGGGCTGGTAACGGCGGGAGGGACGGTGGGACGACGATGAGGTCCTGGAACCGGGTGTCTGCATTATTATACCCTCGTCTGGCCTCCTCTCCCGCTCCAGCTCCCAACCTCTCGGATCCAGGCGGTCCCTTGCCGTCGTTTCGCCATCTCTGGCCCAGCCTCTGCCCCTGTCTCTGCCTCTGCCTCTGCCTCTGCTGCTCCTGTGAGGCGGCGAATCCGGTTCTTCGTCTTCGGACCCGGTCGAATCATCGAGCATGGGCGCCGGGGGTAGGACTCGCGAGCTCCTCCTACTCCTGGAGCTCATGGGGCTCTCGAGGTACTCGAGCCTCGCCATTCGTCCACTCCGCACACGTCAGCCCTGATGGGTCGGCATTCGAGAAAGTGTCGAAGGCGGGCAGGCGTGGGCGAGTGGCAGGTGGAAGTGCAAGGGCAAGAGCAAGTGCGAGTGCAAGTGCTGATGTCTCGTTGCTGGCTGGCACGAGGGCGGAGGGGCACGGGGACACAGCAGCACGGGAAGGAGCGAGCACGGACGGGTGGGCAGGTAGGCGGTGGAGAGCAGCAGCAGCAGAAGCAGCAGCAGCAGCAGAGGTCGATCTTCGCAGCGATAGCGTTGCGTAACACTGCCCGCCCGGGGAGGAGAAGGCTAGGTCGGAAGGGATTGAATCGCGGGCTGCATGTGCGTGGTACGCCGAGAGGCAGCCAGATGGTTTCACACAAGTGGTTCACTGCAACCTGTAGGTGCATGAGTGGGGTGAGGCCTGTGTGGGTGATTGGCGATGTTGTGCTGCCGGCGCCAGCTGCTGCAGAGACAGGCACGGCTAGTCCGCCTTACACAAGGGAGATGCAGAGAAAAAAAGGAAGAGCCTTCTGGCGGCGGCAAGAGGGAGGGGATTGGGCATCAGTAGACGAGGCAGGCCTGGATGTCTGGATGTATGGATGTATGGATGGATAGTCGTCGCTGTGTCACCCAAGAGCCGGCTCGTATATCCAAGCCGGTCTCACTCTTGTCCACCTACCCCACAGCGAGGGAGAGGACGACGGCGACAAACGGCTTCGGACCAGTAGCAGTGGCAGAAGCAGTGGCAGAATCGGCATCAGGATCAGTCATGAACCATCGTCCCGTGGGCCCAATGCAAATCGTAGTGGCTGTCAGCTCTGGCTAGTAAGGGTGGCGTGGGCCCCTTTTCAGCTGACATCTGACGGCTGACGCTTCTTGGAGCCGTGAAATGAAGGGTCCAAAATCCCTAGCCACTAGTTGAGGAAGATCGAAAATCTTTGACCCAGGACACAAGACTCGATTGGACTGGATTGGGGTTGGGGACGGGGCTTGCTGGTAGAATTGGGATGGCTGGGTGGGCAGTGCGATGTAATTAATGAGGCGGTGGGTGGGAGGCGAGGTGTAAGTGAACAAGACTCGGGGAAGATTCCGACTGCTAGGCAGGGGAGGATGTTGGTTTGATAGTGCTTAGCTTCAGTCCAGAGCTTGAGCATCATCATCTCTCAGGTCAGAGAAACAGGTAAGCATTTGTATAGGTATGTGGGTGCGTGCACACACGTATATTGTGTTACGCAGATATATAGACTGATTATCTATGAAGACTTCGTTGAGGTCTGCAAAACTGCACTTTGGGCCGATCTGCAGGCCGCCTTTCCTCAGCAGCAGCAACTCTTGGAGCTCGAGCTTAGAGCTGAGGGGGGGCTCGCTGACAGGGTCCAGGGGTCTGCAATTGAGCCACGCTTGGAGCCCCGGCCGTGCAGCCGTGCAGCCTACAATACAGCCTACCCCATACTGCCATAGTGCCTCCGCGAAAGTGGGGCCTTTCGCTCTCGGCTCCGGGCCGGGCCCCTTCCGGCGCTGGCGGTGGCAGGCCGCGGCAGTGGCACTGACAAGACATTGACAGACATTGACGTTGACACTGGCATGTTGACAAGCCCTCCCGTCATTCTGGATGGGCCATTGCCGTATTGGACCTGCATAGTGCATAGTAGTGGTGGCATCTTATGCACCATACACCCGCAGAGAATGGGCGGTTGGTATTGATATCTAGACACAGGGTTGGGGGTATGAGGCGGCGGGTGTATGCTATCCTGTATGGTGTTCGGTTTATCTCACTTTAAATTCACTCTATGTATGCATACATAGATGATGAATATGTCCATATATACACACTCTCTCTCTCTATGTATACTGTGCGCTACTAGATCTGGACAGCAACGCGCTCGTCATGTTCAACTGCTGTGGTCGCTTCATCTGGCTGAAACAGGCTGGGCTAGGTGGACTGGGCTGGACGGGAAGGCGTCTGGTGCCTATTGTATCATGCAGACAGGTGCAGCTGGGCAGATTGAATCCCAGCTGGACGGGCCCTCGGAAGTTCTCCCCAGGGGTACTGCTGCATCCCGTCTCAACCTCCAAGTGCCCGCTGCCCGTGGCCCTCAAGCTTCCGAGCTACCATGTATGCCCGAGGTTCCAATAGGCCAGCGTTGTCGTGCTATTAGGGGCAACCTCCCCAGCCTGGCATAGTGTGGGCAGCTTTAAGGCTGGGGAGGTTATGCTGCGACAGCTTGTGTTTCTCACCCCCACAGAGGTTTACCCAGATCGGTGACCTTGACGTGCCCCTTGACATGCCATCTGCCATGCCATATGCCACCCTGCATCCGTCGAACCAAACCATGCAGCCTGCTCCTGTCTCGAATTCAAGGTTCTAGAACCGTGTCAGGCGACGCAGCTCGCCCGCCGCCAAAAGACCAATATTTGGGAAACAATTGTCGTCCCCACCAACATCATCATATCAATACGACCTGCTAGCGAAATGATCTGCCAGAAAGACTGCTAGAAAAAAAAAAGCACGCCAGCAAACTCTATTGTGTCTCAGCCTCATTCCCGAACACGTCTGACGCTCCCCGCCCGTGCTGTCATTGTCATATCTCGTGAACCGCCGCCAATTTGCACCCTCACACAGCATCTTGACTCGGATAGCTCTCCTGCAACTCATCCATACCGTGTCTCTCTCTCTCTCATTCACTCATTCACTTATCCACTCACTCAACCACACCCGCATGCCCTGTGGTTGACACATCAATGGGCTCACAAGCTTGACTGAGCGAGTTCTCCCGCTTTGTCCTGGCCTGCTCTGCACGCAAGCGTCAGCCCCATGCCGACTTATCTGTGCCACGGCTTCCGCTGGAAACGCCGCAGCATACGCGTGTACGTCGTCGTCCAGAACCTCGACGACGCCGCCCCGGAATGGGTCGTGAAACGGGGCTCCCCACGGAGCCTCATCGAGTCGTTCTACAACCTCTTCGACTTTCTTCCCGAGTGCACCTTCCCCCCAACACGCCGCAGCAGCTACGCCCCGCGCTCGTACTCGCAGTCTCACTCCCTGGACCGCAGCAGTGTCGCCGACGACGACGATGACGCCGCCAGCCACAACACGGCCCGTTCGGCCAGGGGCAGGAGCCGGAGCCGGAGCCGGAGCCGCACCGTCGTGGCTCAGCAGTCCCAGCCTCAGCTCCAGTCCCAGTCCCAGTCCCAGTCGCAGTATCACCAGGACAGGGACCAGGAGGCACCCGCGCCGCCCGCGTCGTGCAGGGAGAGCAGCAACAGCAGCAGGAAGCGGAGCAAGTCCGAGATAAGCCGGAAGCCCCTGCCGCCCACCACCCACGCCCCGGCCGGCTACCAGGCACACCAGGCACACCAGGCCCCGCCGTCGCCGCCCTCGTCCCAGCAGCAGTTCGCCGGCTCGTCCTACGCGAGCGACGGCACCATCGCCGACCCGGTCCTGGCCCAGGACTGGTCGCCCGTCAAGGTCCTCGAGGAGCACGACCCGAGCAACCTCGACGAGGTGTCGCGGCCCTACGCCTACGTCGCCGACTACGTCCAGCGCATCGATTCGTCCTGCAGCATCGTCGAGGAGATCGCCAGGTACGAGCACATGGTGCGCGCGAGCAGGGAGCCCGCCGTCACCGGCCCCAGCTCGGACGAGACCCTCAACGGGAAGCGCGACACGGCCAGGCTCGGCGGCCTCGCCGGCTGGTTCGAGCAGCTGAGGGACCAGCTGCAGAGGGGCGAGGAGATCAGGTGGTACGTGGTCGTCAACGGCGACGAGGAGAGGGAGTGGCCCGCCGAGGGGAGCATGTCGAGGCCCGAGACGAGGGCGCAGATGGCCCACCAGACCCAGTACGCCCACCAGCAGCTGATATTCGAGGGCCGGGACCGGGACCTCGAGGTGCGCAGGGAGCAGCTTAGGAGGGATCTTGGCTACGACCAGGGCGGGATCGACAGGTTGGCGGACAGGAGGATGGAGAGGAGACCGCCGGTCGTCCCTGACAAGGATTTACCGCCTCTACGGATTGATGTTCCAATGCATCCTGCAGGCCCGTCGCGCCCGAAAACGCCAAAGACGCCGGGGAAGGGATCGTTCCGGAGGCTCTTTGGGAGGTCAAAGACTGAGGATCAAACGCCATGAAGGTTGTGCCTCGATCATGGACACTGAAATTCATTTCGACCAATCCGCAACGCTCACTTCCGGCTCGCATCTGAGCAGAGCCGAATTGGATCTTGCCGAGGACATGAGCGTGCGACGCGTCGCGGAATATCGTCATATCAGGCCATCCTACCAACAGAGAACCCCAGAGACGACGTCATCTGTTCTGAGCGACACGCTCAGTCTGAAGTAATATCGTGTATCACTATGAACCTCATCCTTCAAGTATCCGAGCATCAGGGAGAGGCGTACGATGGAGTCAAGGCCAACATGACGCAAGGAATCTTGGGAGAGGGACTCGAGACAAGTGAGGAAAGAGGCGCCAGTGAAAAAAAGGTGCGCTGTACGTCAATAGAGCCTGTGAACCATGATACCACGGCTCTGTCATCACCCATTGCCCGGACGGACCACCTCAACCTGGATGTATACTCATCGACTTGGTGAAGAGAGGATGAACCCGACGGCTCGACTCCCTAGAAAGTGAGCTCATTCTAGAGGATATTTGGAAACATGCGACTGGGTAATGTCGCAGTCTATTCCGCTGTATGACGGGGTTGGCCTTGGAAGCTTTTGACGACGGCAGACGAAAGTGCGTCCATACATGTTTGTGTGACAGAACAACTGCATACAAATCAGACACGGCCAAGGTACTTTTGGGCTCTGATCCGTAGGTATGTAGAATGATTTGATCCAGGACCAGTTGGAAACAATTGGCTGAATCTTCTAAACGCAGATCACCATTTGCATCTTGCCTGTCCTCAATTAGGTTCTAGTCTTGAAGTTTCACGGCAGTCATTATAGCCTCACTGGGCAGCTCGCTCGACATAACATCGACACCGTGGATCTCAAGATGGTCTCATCTCTCAGTGTACTGTGTCAGAGTCCGGTGACACCCCTACCATCCCCTATCGACACCATCAAAGAGCCATGCGTCTTATTCACGCCTTCGGCATTTTGAACTCGGCCAGGGTACAGAGAAGTATGCCCGCGAAGAAATATCTCTTCCAGGGCAGACGATGGCCACGCTACGACTATGGTCGCCACGATCATCTCTGGCCTCCCAGTCCCCATGGCCTCGTCCAATGTTGTCAACCCGTCTACATCCTGGAGCCCTGCGACGTGTTCCGGCTAGCAAACACCCGCATTGACGCCTTTATATCATGGTTTCTCCGGCGCCTGCGTTGTTCGTGGCAAGGTCTCCTGTCTGTATTGACCCGCAAGCTATTGCATACGACTTATCGGAGCCACAGGACTCTGGGCTTTCCGGCTCAGATACCGGCCCCGTCCCTAGTTTATACCTGCTTACAGCGTCGTTCTCAGTCTACCAAGACGAATGAGACGCTTTGGGGTCTCCTTAGGAGTGTCGAGCGTCTTCAGGCAGCGCTCGAGTCAGCGAAGGGAGGTGGCGGCGGTATTAGACACCACGAGCGCTTCGCGGTATGTGGCTAGGCCGGTAAGCCCATGTCCAAACAGTCTCATCATTTCAACGGTCGTTCGCATACGGATAAACAAGCAATAAAACTTCGGAGGCCAGATCAATCTGTGCGCTGTGTTGACGACTTAGTTAGCTACTGATCCTCTGGCTAGGGCTTCACGAGGAGGTCGATGCGAAAGATGGAGGATAGTCATCACTGCTTTTAGAGTGTCACCAACGGAGAAACGCGCAGACCGCCACACACATGGACATCACCATTGAAAAGATGAAATTCAACCAGATGTATCGTATCGCCGTGCGCAGGCCCAATATGTCAGGTGAGGACTACCTGCCCTGCCAGCCGGCGGATCCTCACATCTGCGGACTAACAAGAGAAGGGGAGTAGCTAACACCAGTACTTCACCGCGGTCAAGGCAAAAGGGCGACCACGAAGGCGTCTGCATTGTTTCCAGAAGTGCATGGACAGGACTGGACTGGACGTATGCGCGACTGCCGCACGCACAAATTGTCGACTCCAGATTTGGCCAACCGACCTTTCAGTCAGTGGTCCCGGTCCACTTCGCTTCCATAGGGAACAATCATGTCTACATGAACGACCTTGCCCTTCTCGGCGGGCTGGTGGTGGATGGGTTGCCTCACAATCTCCTGGCCGTCAAGCTCATAGACGGCCGAGGCCCTCGCTTCTGCGGGCGACTCGGGTAAAACCGACGCTCACGCGGCCATGTTCAGGCTGGGCCTCTCCCCATCGCGAAGCTGTACCAGCCGAAGCTGCCGAAAGAGGTCATCCGGAGCGCTCGATTTGAATCGCACCCCAAACGAGCATGACCGCCTACTACATATTCTCACAAAGATCTTGGTGAATACGAGACTGGATTGCATGGTCGAGACGAGCCCCCCTCATGTCCACCAGAATTGGCCTGCGATACCCGAACCCGACGGGGAAATCAGTCTGACCATCCACTCCAACGCAGTCGGTCCTAATCTCATACGGAGCAGCAACATTGGTTCGGCGGAGACGGCAGGCAGGAGTAACCCTCTGATTGAGTATGATCCTCCGTGGTTCGTCCGCCGTCACAGAGGAGGTAGGCCGAGCCTCCCTGGGGACCGAAAACCACACTACCATCGTAGACAACATTGTGCAGATGGAAAAGGGTGTGCGCCACAAACCCGCATCGGCAAATTCGCGCAGAAGAAGGGCCAAAGGAAGAACAGCGGAAAAGTGACGCATCACACGCGTCTGCGGACTCGCAGTGTGACCGTTGAGGCCCGACCATATGGCGCCATATCACAGAGGATGCACAGTGATTTCTCGTATCTTGACGGTCAAGCAGTCATTCAGTCAGCCACTGCAGCAGATTTGGCAATTTGCTTGAGCAAGAGCCCCCGGAATCTCTCCGTCAGTCCTCGTTCAAGAGACAATCATTCCCGTGGCTGAGATATTTCCCAAAGGGGCTACTCTTGGCAATTTGAATTAAGAGGACACCCCGGTCGAACCGGGAAACAAAGATAAAAAAGACAACTTAAAAACCTCAAGAGGCAACGTTTGGTGCCAGGACAAGGGCGAGCGAGTCTTGGTACGAACTATCTCGGCAGCCGGCCAGGAACCGTGGTCCTTGGGGGACGGGAGATGGCCACCCTAGCTCTGCTGCTACTGGCCTGGTGACCCTCTCCTCTGCTTTCGGCCTCGTCATTTATTTATTTTATTCTAATTTTGCGTCCGTGAGGGGGCCATTGGTACCTCACCGTCAGGGACGTACTACTGTACATGACCCTGTGCAGCCCTCCCGGCAGCCTCGAGGGCAGGAGAAGCCCGTATGCACAACGATCAGTTGTGGCTGCCTGCCTCATGCCGTCAGACGTACAAGTGGTCGGCCCGTGGCTTGCATCGATACAACACACGTGCGCCGGCGGACCTAGGTGTGGAAAAGCGTGCAGATGCAGTTGACCTTCCGTACACCACCGGCCGTCTTTGCCGTCTCCCAGGGTGAGCGAGCTTCGACGAAGAGACAGGTCTAAGATGACGAACTCCACAAAAGGATGCTGGGCTGGGTCTACCATGTACAGCATTCCTGGTTCCTGTTAAGCATTGAGAAGCAACCACTATGGAGACTACATTTTGTCGCAAGAGCTACCCCGCGTCCCGGCCGTGCAGGCTCACACGCGCAGACATCCACTCGCAAGGGAGCAGCAGCTCCAGAGGACCCTACTGGCCACGATCTGGGTGCGTGATCTGCGGGCCAAGTTTGGGCGCCAGGGTGTGAGCCGGGGCGTGACTTGGGAAGGCTCGGCCTGCCTCGTGGGAAATGCTGGTTCGCTTATTACGCTTGGGGGCGGCCGTTGTTCTGGTTCGCCTGGGCACGCCCAGCTGCGACTGGACCCTTAAAATTGGCCCATGCCTAACCCCCAGGAAAGCAACGGGGGGTGTTGGCGTGGCTGACGGGGGTCGGCATGGGACCGAGGGAGGATTTGCTTGGGATGGGCTGGGCAGGGCAAAAATCTGGCATTGTTGGAGAAGAGGAAGGAGAGGACGGTTGATGCCTGTTCTTGATGTCGATTTGGAGATATGGTCAACCACTCGCTATCTGCCAAGCGGCTTTGCTCAGTATCTAGCGATGCAAACTGCCTACATAGGAAGGTAGGATGATGATGACAGAGCCTGGATCGCCCACACACATGACATGAAACCAGCATGCCGAGCGGTCGGGACTCCCAAGACTGAGAAGAACCTCGCGGTAGAACATCTCTTGAATGCTCGAAAAGACAAGGAAAACCTTCCTCTCCACGTGCTCAACACCACGTCCCCCTCATGGCTGTGGACCCTTAGACCTTCGACGCCGCTTGGCTTTGCTCGAACGGCCAGCTCTGGCGCGTCCGCAAATCACCAGATGCCGCAGAACAGCCTGGATGTGAGCTGGCAGCTTCGATATACACCCCCCATGACTGGCCCAATCCATCCACTTATCGCCTCCTGGTGGTAGTATTCAGCCACCCTGGAATTGGGCCTTCGATCGCCCCTGCAGCCGACAACTTGTTTGCCTCGCCACCCCGTTAATGACTCTGCAGCCGCCGCGTAGTCGACTGCTGCGTGTGGTGAATCATGGCCTGAGTACTCACACGGTCACGGTCACGGTGGCCGTGCCCGTGCCTGAGGATCTGCAGCAGCAAAGAGCTGGCGTCGTCCATGTCGAATCGCAGCACTTGGCTGCGTGACTGGTCATGTGACGCCGATTGTTACTGCAGTGGCGGCCACGGAGCTGGACCCCCGTTGATCAGACTGTCAGATCGCCCCCTAGGGAGGATAGACGTCGTGTGAGCGTTACACACGACTTCTCATAATGATGACGAAGCTGCAGGTGCTCAACTGAATTTCGAATGGGGCTCCAGAATGTCTGTATGGTGTATTAAAGAGTCTTGGGAGGGGGGTTGGTGACCGGCAATATCGGGCCGCCCGCCGAAGATCGTCCGCCAACCACGGCCTTAGTATTGTTCACGGTGCAACCACGACCCCAGGCGCCCCCCAGGGTTCTTCTCGATTCCCTTGTCGCGACCAGGATTTTGGCTGTCATTTCTTAGCGCTCAGATCTGCCAACCTCGACTGCTCCTCCCACTGCCGAGATGTGAGTTTCGTCAGATCGTTTCCAGCTCGGGCTTTTGTTCGGCGTTGCTTTGCTGGCCGGGCCACCCTTCCTCATCCTCCGTAGACTCCCACTTTCCTGGATGTGCAATTCGGCGTTCGTCATCGTCGAGAGTGCGTGCGAGACAGGAATGCGTTGCGTCAACGAGCAGCAAAGGCCGTCAGATCGGCGTTTGTCCGCCATGGACGTGTTTAATTTGGTTTGGGAGGCCCAGGGGTGTGAAAGCCACCCCCAAAGCATGCGCCGAGGAGCCGGGTTTAATTGAACGTGGCAAGCCAGAATAAGTCCCGATCCGGTTGGTTCCAACGGGATTTCGTGGGGCGGTTTGGGAACACCAGGCTGTCGTAAATCACTGGCAAGGCGATGCTGACCTCTGGATTTGAAATTTCCTGGTATTGTGTCGGCAATGATTGTCGTCGAGATTGTTGGATATTAAGGTGACGTCTTTCCCGATGCCGCAAGGCGGGCTGTGCTGGAAATGGTTGAGACGGTCCGTCCAGAGGCATGCGCAGTGCATCAGTCACTGCGTCTCAGCCGCTAAGGAACGTCCTTCTCCGGACCTCGGCCTCTTTGATGATTTCTGCAGCCAGACTCAGGCTGGGAGCTAGAACCGCATACCGCTCGATTTCCATGACGACCTCATTGATGATGCGATCGATGCTGTCCCCGTGTTGGACCAGCCCCATCAATATGTTGGAGAGAGACGGTGACATTGTCGCTCCCATAACCAGGAGCGTTTGAGACACAATAGAAAGTGCCCCTTGCCAAAGGTATGGCATATGTCCAACATGGCTATTGTAGAAAAGTACTGTCAGCACAAGAACAGAATTTGGTGCTTTTTGATAGAACAGAAAAAGTGATGTTTCTTTTTTCTTGAGGGCAAGTAGGCATGTGTAAGAGAGAATTTGCGAGCCTGAGACTTACTGGGCAGAGATATGCTCCAGCTGGCGGATGGAGGCTTCCAAGCATTTATGACAGCTGTCGCGTACTGCAGGGTCCAACACCGCTTGTTCGTTGTCGAGGACGGCCAGAATGTATGGTCTGTAAATGATAGTCCGGCATGCAAAGAAGCGTAGGCGGAGGACCGTCTGTACTGGATCCGGCAGCATCGTCCGAGCAAAGGGAAACTGCAGTGGGAGCGGCAGGCTCTCGTACCATTGGGTTAGCTGAAAGTCGAGCTCGGCCACGACAGGCTCGAGACTGGTGGTGGTTGCCATGGAATCCTTAGAATAGATAAGCTGGCTGACCCTGTTCAGGAGCCGTCGTAGTGCGATCTCTGCAAGAAAATACCAGAGGTCATCACGCCCCACGGCTTCGTTCTCGTCGCCCTCAAATCCACCTGGCAGCCCGACGTTTTCCTCGAAATGAACGACGCCCGAATGTGGGAGATCGAGTTCTGCAAGCAGGTCACTTTCACAGAGTAAGGAATTCCAGTAAATGCGCTCCGTGAGCTCCCTCTGGTCGGGCGGGATTCTGTTTGGCGACATGAGGAGCAGCTGGAGCTTGTTGCTGGTGGTGCATAGTAGGTTCCAGGCCTCGAGGGGCCGGACAAGGTAGAAGAGGTAGGCAGAGGCAAGCAGGTGGCACTGCGCAGCGAGAACATTGTTGGATGTCATCATTCCAGGAAGCAACGCCCAGGCCGCGGTAAAGTACTGCAGTCCTGGAGGGTCCTCTTGTGGCACCACCCTCGAGATGCTGCCACGTAGGCTTGCCTGGCCGAGCGCGAGGACGAGCAGGACGATGCAGCTTTCTGCACCCTCGCGGAATCCGTTGGACAGTGCGAGGCGGTAGTGGCTTCTCCACGTGTACGGATTCACGCAGGCATACCAGATGTTGACGCGTTCAAAGTAGGCCTCGATGTAGGCTGTCGTGTTAGAGAGGTCGACGCAAGGGGTCTTGGTCAGGGAGTGTAGCGGCTCCCTGGCCATTTCAAGCTGGAGCAGGATCTGGGGGTCGTAGGGGCGGGAGACCAGGTCACGTATCAGGGGCCACTGCAGGAGATGGAGGGCGGCATTGGTGTGTATTTTGGGCATTGTCGAGATGTTGGTATTGGTGGCTGCCCAGGTGCCTATGCCGCCGCTGAGGAGGACAGAGCTAAAGTTCCCGCTGGCCTGCGCCAGCAGGTTCTCGCCGCTGAGGGCGGTGGTGCCACTGCTCAGGTTGGGCGATCCCTGGGCCATGTTGATGCCGTTTGACTGGTTCACGATGTTTATCTGCAGCAGGCTCTCGATGCGGTTCAGGCGCTCGAGGATCAGCTTGTCGCCGGCATCGAGCTTGATGCCGGGCTCCCGGTAGACGCACTCGGCGCCGAGCTCAGTGCACAGCTTGCACTTTGGTTTCGTGCCGTCACATCTCGACTTCCTGGAGCGGCAGACCTCGCAGGCAATGGTGGCCCGCCTCCGAGGGTAGTCCACGCCGGCGTCGGTGTTTCTCCGCTTCAGGGGATTCACGCTGTCCTCGCTGTCGTCCTTCTGCATGCTCACGGACGAGATAGGCTCCGGGCGGTTGTCGGACGACTGCGACAGGTGCCGGGCCTTGTTCGGCGGGCCCAGGGCGCCGTCACGGCCGAAGCTGCCCTGCCGCTGGTTCTTGACAGCGGTGGGGGACTTGAGAGCACCGGAGCCGTTTGTGGAAGTCATGAGGGGAGTTGGCATTTCGATTGAGAAGTTGTCCCTGGTGGGCACGGGAAATGGCCTGACGGCGCTCGCCGTTGCGGTGGCGGTTGTCGAGTGGGGAGAGCCCCCTGTGGATGAGGGCGACATGCTGACCCGCAGGCTCATGTGGTGGGTAGATGTGCTGAGCGGGCGAGCGGGTGGAGGGGGGATAACAGCGGGTCCGAGGGCTCTCGTCTACGGGAATCCAAGGGACGCACGCCCACGCAGAGGTGAGATCCTGGTACGTTGTGTAGTCCTGAAGCTGCGAGCCCTCAGGGCGAGGGTCAGGGGGGAAAGCGAAGCCAGTAAGCCCGGCCGGCGAGTGGTGTCAGACTCAGCAGCGGGTGAGGTCGGGAGACGGAACAAGACGAGACGCGATGGCGATGAAGCTGGCGATGAAGGTGATGATTTTCCAGTTAACCATTGTATTGAAGCCGGTCGGGTGAGGAGAAGACGGGTCTGGGCCCCGTCCGTCTTATGTTTGGAGCCAATTTGCGATCGAATTCTGGAGCAAATCCGGGGTTGCCCTTGCCCAGACTACATTTGTGATGGGCTGCCAGGGGGATTATTACCTCTCGTGTGCTAGAGCACACGACGAGGGGTGTCGACTGGGGGGAGCTTTGGGGGGGGGGGTTTGCGGAAGTTAGTGTATGGTGTGTGTGGGGGAGCGAAATGCTGGGGGAGCGGAGCCGGGAAGCTGGGGGAGTAAGACTGCTATGCTACAACTACCAGGTAGGCAGGTAAATACCTGGTACGCAGTAAGACAAAGACAGCATCTGGACTACCCATTAGGCATGGGGAGTAACAGGGAATAAAAATTCTCAAGTGTGAGGAAGAAGACCAAGTGGGTTATTACGACGGTGACGCTGCAAAGTGACGGCAAGGTTCCGTGCTTGACGCCGCGTCCGTCCATTAGATCTTGACAGCACTGACAGAGGCTGCAAGATCTATCTCGCCAGAGAGGATTAATTGGCAAGAAGGAAGAACAAGAGGGGCGCAGAAGCAATAACAGCTAGCCTGGCTGGACCACACGGTGCCTGAGCACGCGGTCGGGTTACTTTTCCCGGCCGGTTGGGCCAGCTCACTCGTGGAGTCTGGCTTTTGCCTGGCCTGCCTGCCTGTCTGTCTCGAGGTGTCGACAAATGTCCCGTTGTCTCACACGCACATGCAGCTGGCGGCATCTCATGTGCCCGTTGAGCAGGTCGTTGTCAGGGACCCAGGCCGCCGGTTGGGCAGGTCGGCCGGCAGGACAAGGGGCATTGTGTCTATTGTGTCTGGGCGGGTGCAGGTTGATTGGAGGCTCTGGGGAGGTTTAGAGTGCAGGCACTCTCTGACGCAACGTGGCTTGCCTGCAGCAGCAACTCACTCTATGCTTTGTCGAGTCGAATGTTGGCATGCCCGGTCTAGGTAATCTAACCAACTTCTCGTTCCCTGCAACCTACGTAACACAGGAGTAAAGATAGCACAGATAGATGGCTACAATATAACCTACGTATTGCTATACGGCAGTTTGCGACAGGAGACAATGAACGCATTTGATTGTAGTCTATGGTGTACAGTACTAGCCACATGCATCTGGGGCGCCCCGCCCGCCGCAACGACCTCATGGCGCGCGGGGATCAACCACTGTGTCGTCTTTTCAAGTGCAGTTTGGATATCACAGTATCATTCGTATCAGATCTCCTACCTCTAGCCTCCACTCGCACCGCACCCGCCCGAGTATCAGCCTGCCCTACCTGCCTCATTGTGACACACACTGACACCCTCTCTTATAGAGACGCATCAAAGTGCAAGCCCGTGAGCCATACCTTTCATTTCCTGTCTTGTCAGGCCGTGAGGGCCTTGGCCCATATAAATCATCAAGCTGGTCGACACTGCCGAACCGTATTGGCGGGCTCTATGCCCTGGCGCACGACCTTGTTCATGCTGTCTGTCGGGCGACATCATGCCATCCCGGAGACGAGACTTCCTGCTTGCTGGCAGCCCCTTGTAACACAATGCGAAGAGATGGTCCATCCGGAGAGTGTGGCAAAGCGCCGACCGATTCGGGAATAAGAGATGCCATAGGGACGGTGGGATGATCGGCCTTCGTTGGCGCTTCCCATGCCGTATGAGGCCACTAACAAGAGGCAGCGCGGTAGCAATCATCAACTTCCAAAACAGTACACATGCATCACTACTGTGCTCCCACGGATGACAGACCATCTTTTCGTCCCATATCAGATCGCTTCGACGCAGGCCATGCAGATCCAGGTCCCCCGGATAACAAGCGACTGGCCGACAACCGCGTGGCATCGTGCCCCTGTTCTTTCCCCCCTCCCCAAACTTGCGCTCTTTCCCCAAATTCCTGCAAGACGGCCGCGCATGAGTCTTTCTTCTCTCGTCCCATACGGCTTCTGAGACGCGCGAGCAGGGACATCCCTGGCTGTCACTAACTACGGATGATCATCAGACGAACCCCGTCGACCATTCAGCATCCGCGCTTGGTACCGTAAAAAGAGCTGCCCCCGTCATACCCAGACCAGAAAATCTGAGAATAATCTGCCTGTGGGGACATGGGATGGGCAGCAGAGAGGAGGACGGGTCGAGTGCTATTCCGAGTACAGTAGTAGCCGCAGCTGGTAAGGTGAGACGGAAGCCTCTCGTTCCCAGATTCTCCGAGACATTCTACTGGCCACTCGATGGCTTTTTACCACCGCGGTACCTATCCGCACCGGAAATGGCCGTCCAAACCCCATGTACCATATCCTGTGTACCATGTACCATTAGTAGCGAGCAGCCTATGCGGCTCTTTGCATCCCACCCCCACCCCATTCCTACTCGACTTTAACCGGACGCTTCCAACTGGACACTCACGCCTATCCTCTTGACTTCCTTTTCCCTTCCGGCCGGTTACGAAGACAAAGAAGGAAAAAAGTCAACACAGCCGAAACTCTGACTCGGCATCGAGGTGGTCACTGTGGTCCTCGCCACATTCTTCCTTGTATTCGAAATGTGCCTTAGACGGGTACCTAGCTAGGTAGTATCCCGTCCAAAAACCCAACAAATCTGTTCTCTTTCCCGGTATCTTTCCTGTGCCTGTGGGGTTGGAATTCACCACCGGCTTCTCGAAACCTACTAGCCAGACATATAATTGTTGAGCTATAGGCAAGACTCGAATCTCGCGTAACACCATCACCACCAACAACCACAACTCTGTCACCACACAGCAGAAACCCCAGTGGCTGGTAAACCAAACTGCTTCTTCTACCTTGCCTTCGCTACCACGGTTCTTCTCCCCTTGACCCCTACCGTCGAGAGTCCAGCGAAAATTTCACCAGCTCACACTCATTTCTCCCTCCCGTCCAGGCCTCGTGTCAGATTCATCAAGACCAGGTTTTTTTCTTTGCTGGCTACTCCCGTCCAGGCTCTTCATGGACAAGATATTCCCTGCCCATCAGCATCATCACGTTACGGCGGGCACGTCTTGGCATCACCTTCCCGATTGGGTCGGGTGGCCGCTCCTTCGGGCGCCCGGGAGGGACGTGGTCGGGGTCGGCCCTGGGGTGGGGAAGGGGAGAGGCTCCCACCAAGTCCCTGGTTCCCGGACGCAACATCGCGTACATAGTATACTACTGTGTGTTATATCGCTTCGCTAACCCAGCAGGGCTGTGACAGGCCGGTTACACGTCCAGCGGGCAAAAAGAGGCGCGACGGTAGCACGAGGGTGTGGCTCATGTCACTATATGCTCATGTCACCTAGCGACGGCAAAAGAGACTCGCTGGCACCCTTCGGTATTGCGGAATGCAGGGTGGCAGGTTATATATCTACCCTTGCCGGTATTTCACATGCACGCCCACGCGGAGCTCGCGTGGGGGGCTAGTTGAAGAGCCAGTCGGGAAGACAGGCAGATAGGCAGGTAGGCAGTTAACAATATATACACTTGAATATTCCTAGTAAGCCACGTTCTCCGCTAAGCCCACTCAAAAGTCCCTATGAGAGAGAAGGGAGCCCCTACTCGGCGGCAAAGATCACGCTGGTGGGCTGGCCGCCAACATCGGCCGAGGCGACGAAGTCGGTCAGCAGCCCGGTCTCGACATCCCGCCCGATGACCACGACGCGACCGTCGCTCTGGAGCCCGACTGCCACGAGGCTGCCGTCGGCGCTGATGGAGAACTGCCGGGGGATCCTGCCGCCCGCCGCGAACTGCTGGATCTTGGTCAGCGCCCCCGAGGAGTGGTCGATCTCGAAGGTGAAGATCGGGTCCGACACGATCTCGGTGCTGTTAGCCGGATCGAAGTTGGGAATCTTCAGGGTCCCCTCGCCTCGGGAAGACACAAGCAGGAACTTGTTGTCGGGCTGTGAATGGTCAGAATACGGCCAGGGCCGGCGCCGGTAGACGCAGAGGGGGCAAAGCATCTTACCGATATGGCGATCTCGGCCGCGGTGGTCTCGTTGTTGGGCACCGTCCCGTTCAGGCCGTGGGTGCTGCTAAGGTAGACCTCGGTGAAGTCGAGGGTCTTATCGTCGTTGTAAGTGACCTCAAAGCCGGTGACGGTGTTGGCCAGCTCGCTGGCGAGGTAGAAGTAGGTCGTGCCGTCGTCGGTCACGAGGAACACGCCGTGACGGGGTCCACTGCCGGGGACGGCGGCGAGGGGCTCCAGCTCGGTGAAGCTGAGCCCACCCTCGTCGACCGAGTACAGGCGGATAACGTCTGAGCCCAGGTCCGGGACGAGGAGGTACTGCCCCGTGGGGTCTAGCAGGGCCTGGTGAGGATGGGGCGCATCCTGCCTTTCCGGGTTGGGGCCGGGCGCATCAAGGGTGTACGTCTCGGCCTGGACCGGTGCGAGAGTGCTCGCGTCCGAGATGTCGAAGGCGGCGACTGAGGACCCAGAGCTAGAAGGAGAGACATAACGTTAGTCGCGGCCGCCGGTCTGCGCAAGGTGTTCTCGTCAGGTGATGGGAGGGCATCTGCATATCCCTTGCTCCCCAGAGAGTGGTTGGACAGCGTGACATTGGTCGCATGCAGCCGAGGCCGCATGCAGTACAATGCATTAAAATGCAGGTCGCAAGGGCAGTTGTACGTTGCCAGAGTGCCAGAGTGCCCAGAGTGCCAGAGCATTGCATGCATGGGATTTCTGTACGTACTAATGCGCGAGTGCAAGGCCATTGCCGGTCTCGCCATATATAACGCCAGACCTATAGGGGAAGTCAGCAAACTCTCTTCTCTGCGACTGGAGTCCGGGGGCAGCAGGGTTCAAGCTTCACTTACACAGGGCCGCTGAGGGTGTCGACAATGTCTAGCTGGGATAGCGTCCCATTGCTCGTGAGGCCGAACGAAGACAGCGTGCCGTTGGGCGTGGTCAGGCCCTCGTCCAGGCAGTAGATGCGGTTGTTGGCATAGTCGGGAGTCAGCCACGAGGAATTAGCGCCACAGCCTGGCGTCGACGCGATGGCTTGGAGGCTAGAGCCCTTGAGGCTCAGCGTGGTGATGGTATCGAGGTAGGTGGTGGCGTAGAGGAGGGTGGCAGCCGCCTGGCCGGGCAGCACAAGGGCAGTGACCCCTGCGGAGCTGAGCGCGTGCTTGAACATGATGTCTGGTTCTGAGACCGTGTCCGGCAAAAGTCCTGGGCGAATCAACTGGATCCAGGCGCGGCAGCAGCGGAAGCGATCAGGAACAAGGTCGGTGAGCAGGAGGAGGATAGTGGTGAGGACGAAGACGACGAGTCCAGAACCAACGCTGAGGGCTGCGGCGACGGTGAAA
The DNA here is from genome assembly GCA_037177825.1 of Diaporthe sp. P3_1W. Taxonomy (NCBI): domain Eukaryota; kingdom Fungi; phylum Ascomycota; class Sordariomycetes; order Diaporthales; family Diaporthaceae; genus Diaporthe; species Diaporthe sp. P3_1W. The sequence continues at coordinate 6,309,088 of JBAFXB010000002.1, forward strand.
TTCGGACCGCGCGAGACCGACGATCGCCCGCCGGACATGATTACTTCTTATTGTTGTGGCCTCTTGTCTTCAGTGAGGCATGCCGCTCCCCCCGGGCAGCTCGTCATGCTCGAGCCAGGCCGTCAGCGCTGTCATGCGCGATCCACAGTGCTCCAGTAGGCGGTAATTAGGCACAGAACAATCTGGACGAGGCGGGCCAAGACTGTCCTGTCGGTCCTACCCCCTTGCTCCTGCCCAGCTTTATTTTCTAGTCTGGACCGTGGATGGTCTGCAGCAGTCAGTTAGTGTGTGTGCCCCCAACGACTCGCAGCGGGGGCCCGGGGTCAGGGCTGGGCCGAACCTGGTCAGGGCTCGTCCCGGATAGATGGGAGTGCTGGTACTGCGCAGTATTTTTGCATTTAGCCAGGGTCCCCTCCTCCGCCCTGGCGTCGCATTGACGACGGGACTTGGGTGATATTGGAGGGATCCTGACGCCCCGAGGACCAAGAAGATGGACGAGGGCGGAGGCGAGCCAAACAGAGGCCGGCGACGGGCTCTCGTGGGCGAACCGAAGCAGTGCCGGGCGGCTTGGGGGCTCGCTGGCTCGCTGGCTCGATGGTAGTGCCGCAACATGAGCGAGGATCAGGACAAGTGTCCGGCTGACTTACACACACTCACTCACACACCCGCAGCGTACCTGGCAGTGTAATGGGTACCTGAAAACTGTGGGGAAGCAGTGCTGCAGCTCGCGTGATTGCAGGCATTCTTCCAACGTTTTGCAGGTCACCGTGACCTTGGAGCAGGGTTCTCGTGCGGGGAATGGAGGAGAGGTTGTGGGGAAGAGGGAAGCCTCGGTGGTGTGCCCGCGCGCGCGTGGCCCCAGCAGGTGTGGAGTGTGGTGGAGCTCGGCAGCTATGTACATTGTGTATTAGGGAAGGCGCAACCCCATCATCTGTCGACCTATGGGCCACGATCACGACCAAATCACCTTCTTCCAGCGTCTCAACGTCCTTGACGCTTGCGGCACCCGATGGAACTCTCTCTCTGTGCCCCCAGGCCGAGCTCGGCCCAGCACCTGCCTGTCTGCTCCTTCCCTGGACCGAGGTGACGCAGGATGAGCAAGGGCTGGCTCGGCTGTTCAGCATCGGACATCTGCCAGCCTTGACGGGCTTGACGAGGCTCCTTGTGCATTCCAGATGCCGTGCGCTCCAGGACTGCTGGAGAAAGGAGAGGCTCCCACCGACACGATCACGAATGCGAGTGGCTGCAGGCTCCGTGGTCTCCTTTCTGGCTCTCGGCCGATTCAATCTGATAAAACGGTACACTGCAGCGATTCCGCTTACCGTAAATCGTCATCCTTGCGGCGCATCGAAAGGAGAACGGTTCACTTATACACAGCAGCACGAGCTTACCCTACGCTACTGTCTGTTGGCGGTGTGCGCGGTGTCGATACCCTTGCTGGGGGCTTTTGTGGGAATAGATGCCCGAGAAGCAAAGCTATTTTGTTGAAGAATCGCTCGAGCAAGGCAGCTAGTCACCGCCTGACGCCCGGTAATTATATAACCCAGATTCACTAAAGATGCCCGTCTAAAGATAGTGGAAGCCGTTCGCATGTTTCAGGATATAAATGATTCCTTGGGAGCTGTAAACTTAGTTTGATTTGAATCCATGCCGAAATCTGTAAAGAGAACATCCATAGATGACTATTTCCACGGGCAGGGTTACTTGCCCCCTTCAGACGCCAAAGGCGCCGGCGCTATTGCTATTTCGCTTAGCAGTATCATTACCATCCAACATCCCGTATATCATTATTAAATCTCTCTCAAGATCTCCTCAAGTCTCGCCTCAGAGATCGCGATCTGCACGTCGCCCGGTAATGGCGAGACACTGTTCTTCTTCGCGTCTGCACCAGCTGGCGGAAGGTCCGGCAGGAGGCCAGGGTCTATCGCGTCCATCCCACGCTCCGAATGGTGGGTCGTAGGGGGCGGGGAGGAGATTGTGGGCATCATCGGGCTGCTGTTCTTGTTGCTGTGGTTGCTGTCGCCCGGGTCCCCCAGGACGGTCCTCACTCGGTCGACGACCAGGACCTTGAACCGTCCTAGTAGCTCTGGGTCGTCCGCAGGTGTGGTCTCGGCCTGCCAGACTTCGAAGCCTAGTATTTCCTTCGCCCGAGCTATGAGGGCCTCGTCGGCGGGCATGCGTCCTGATGTGGCAACCTCGGCCACGGCAAACTGCATGAGCTTGTCTTCGAAGTCCTGGCTGCTGAACACGGCTCCCGGGTTACTGGATACCGACATGCTTGAGTTTCCGTAGCTGTGGCTGTTGATCATGTTGAAGTCTGCGCCGAGGCTGCTGCTCACTGTAGCATTTTGCCCAGTGAACGGCGCATGGGCGAGTATGGTAGGCTTCGGTGAAGCAGAGGCCGAGTGGGGACCTTGCAGCCGTGTGCGTAGGCCAGATCCAACCGCGCCGATTCCCAAGTCGTCGGGAAGGCCGGGTCCCTCAGTAATAGGCAGAATGCCGGTGGATCGCTTGAAGCGAATGAGCCATTCAGCACTGTCTGCCGGTGTGACGTTAAAAAGATCGTCACTGTAGGAAAGTCTGTGTCAGTGCAAGGTCCGCGCGACTCTTGGAAGTAACATTGGAACTCACTCGTCATATAGAACCCATCGGGCCTGGTGACGGATTTCTTCATCAGTTGGGATGTGCCGATTTGGGTTGTTCGGCGACATAGCGGAGGCCACAAATCGAGCGAGCTCGCGGACAAGTGGACGATAATTCCCTGAGCCATTCAGAAAGAGCTGGGCACGCTTGACGCCGCACATGGGAGAGTATTCGGGACAATGTGCGTTTGCCGGGCTATTTGTGCCCGATCCGGTAAAAGGAGAGAAACCAGAGCCTGATGCACTGGCCCGATCGGTGTTCAGACCTTGAATAAGTGGTTCCAGTGTATGTGATGGCGAGTTGCTGTTCGATGGCGATGCCTGCCCGGGTTCTGTTCGAAGATGCCGTTGTTTGAAAGCATCGAGCCACGCTCTATTGTCAGCCGCGGTCTCATTTTGGCTCTTGCTGCACTTGTGCACGACGCATCGAGCATGGCTTCGGAGCTCGTCGTCTGTTGGTGAAGTGCCCAAGGCACGTTGATTCCTCGTGAACTCTGCTAGTTCGACCTCCAGTTGCGAGTAATTGTAGATCGTGGAGTTGGCGGCGGACTGGTCTTTCAGATCCAGGGTCCCGTTCGGGACTGGCAGACCAGCTCGCTGACGGAAGTCGGACATCCACGACGAATCACCGTATATCAGGCGTAGCATGAAATTGGCAACCTCCTCGGACGGTATGATGGACTTTTCCTCCATTCGACCGACGATGTTGCAAGCTTCTACCTGTAGCTCGTAATCCGTGGTAGTCAGACCAAGGAGTGTTCGAGCCTTGACGAAGTCGTTTAGCTGGGTTTCCATTGGGCAGTTTTCGAAAATGTTTTCTTGTCCATTGATCTGGAGCCGTCCCAGGCAATTTTCTGCGGGACCACGTATACGACTCAGCTGAGCCCTGTGTTTGATCTCATTGGAAGACAGCAGGAGGTCTCGCAGCCAACTGGCGTCCGAGGCCTGGCTGCTGTGGGAGAGGGGTTCTGAGGCATAGATAATTCGGCATGCCTCGTGTTGCATCTCTTCGTCCGATGGGATAGCGCCCATCGCATCACGCGTGTTCCGGAGATAGTAAGCCAGCTCAATCTTGATCAGCTCATACGCGCTGCGTGGCGACTCCGGTGACTGCTGGCTGGCCTGGAACGGGAGAGGAGTTTGCCTCTCTTGATGGATGAGCCCTAGAACACATGTCAGCCTTGCGTTGTCGACAATAATGAACGCGGAGTATGGTCGTACATGGAGGCATAGCGTTTTCCACGTTCGACAAGACAGCGTTTTCAAAACCCCAGTCCCCCTTCCAGTCTTTCATGTCAGAGCCTGTCTTGAAATGCTCAGCGAGATGGTCCACCCGAACGCTCCAACTCGCAAGAGCGAGACCGCAGAATCCACACCTCGACTTAATGTCCGGCGTGGCAACCTTCCACGAATCCATTGACCAGTTCAGGTACTTTGTGTTATGAACCAGTTTCAGGTGTTGGCGGAGGTGGTCTTTCCGGTAGAAGGTCCGCTCGTCCAATTGGCGCTCCTGACACGCCGTATAGTTGTGGCTTTCTGTGTGGGCATCATCCGGTTGAGCTACACCACAGAATGCACAGCAAAGTTGACCAGTATTTGGATTAGGCACCCTTGGGCCTTTCGGGCAGCACACCCACCGCTCCAATGATAAGTGTAATGATTTCTCGTGTCTCTGCCAGTCATGCTTCGTTCGAAAGGATTCCTTTGTCCGTCAGTGCCTGCTCGCAAATTGCGATAGAATTGCAGGTCCGCCATAGCAGCCACCGGGCGAGGGAGGGAAGGAATTATTGATGTGCAAAAAGAGGAAGGAAGCTGAGGCAGCTGGTGAGACAGTGTATAGGGGCAACATACCGTACAGAATGTACACTGGAAAGTCTTCAGCGGCGCGTTAAGGCCTGACTTCTCGTCCCCTTGCTTCGGGGCAGTCCTCCTCCTGCGTCTCCGACGTCCTCTATGTTGAATGGATCCAAATGAGCCAAATGAGCCCCGTGAGTGGTGGGAGAAACCAGACACCAAGGAAGCAGATGACGGCGAGGTGCCGAAGCTGCTGGCAGATGATCCCTTGCAAGACCTATCAGCGTCGTCGTCGGTGAGGTTGTAGTTCAAGCTCATGCTGTTGGGGCTGTCAAGCCCTGAAGAGTGAGAGTTGTTGAGGATAGCCGAGGCAATGGCAGTCACGGAAGCGGGTTCATTTTCTGGAGAAAGTAAGCGACGATTCACAGCCGGGGGTACGAGAGCATGGTTATTACCGGGTGGGGAATTCTGCCATCTCTGTAGAGGATTCATATGCTCTGCCGAAGGAGTGGCTCTCCGAGGGATCTCGATGGCGCCGGAATAACCGCGGACGCTTGGAGACGTGGATCTGGTGGGTTGGAATTTGCCTTTGCTCCTCCGGCGGGCGTTGGCGAGCCAATTCGCGATCTGGGTCTTGTTGAGACCAGTCTGTCGTTGGAGTGTCTCCCTCTCTTCATCTGTTGGGTATGGCCGTGTGGAGTGGGTGGACAGCCACGCCTTGAGGATTCGGACAGATTCTCTGCTGAATCTTGCGCCTATCTTGGGAGTAACTGGAGGCTTGTGACCGTTGTCTTGTTGAGACTCTGTACCGGCAACCAGTGTTTCCAGGTCTGGAGATGAAGAGCTTCGCAGTGTGTTGCCATCCTCGCGAACAAGACTCGCTTGTTGGCCCGCGATAGGCCATGGATTCGACGGAAACGGTTCCGTGGTTGAAGCGACTGAGGGTGCTAGACCAAAGCTGCAGTTGTTCTTTAGGGCAACACAGGTCGTGCAGTAGCCCTTATACTCGCCTTCCTCTAGCCTCTTGCAGGCGAAGCCTGATGCCTCACAGGCATCGCATGGATCATCTGAGAACTCACAGAGGTCGAGTGCGGCAACATTGGACGAGTGAGGAAGAGGCCCAGCCGGAGCATGACTGGGAGCGAGGTTGCTTGTCTCGAAGTGCTCGAGGGCCCAAAAGGAAAAGTCATCACCATCGATGTTTGCCAGGGCCAAGTCGAAGTCTTGATTCTCCCGGACCGGCTGGAAGTCGAGGTTGGTCCCGGAACGGGGAGCCGCGTCCGCCAAACCCAGAGCAGGCTCAGCCTTGTCCCAATTGACAAAGTCTTCCATAACGGAGTCCTCGGGTATGGTAGGCATTCTCGGTCACTTTGGCTGTGCCAGGGCGTGGACTACAGGAAGGGCGTCGTATCGGAGGGAATTCCCGGGACAGAACTGCAGGGCGGGATGGATCCGGGTGCAGAGAAGTGGATGTCAAACAAATGTTTAGATGAGTGCTGACCATTCACAGTGGCGGTTGGGTAGGTCTCATGAGGTATGTCTTGTTGATTGGAGCGCCCTTTGGGTATAGCCCGGCTTGTGAAGAAGCCCAGGAGGGGAGGGTAACTGTGAGTTACGCCTGTATTTCCAAGGCCGGTCGAGGGCAAGACCCCGTGTGTACCAGGCAAGAAGGCGATTAGAAATGAGGTGTCCCTGACAGGATATATGAGGCCAAAGACCCAGCCCTCTTCGGCGATGAGGTCTTCTCTCTCGAGTCTCTGGTCCAGAGACTTCGTTTGAAGCCGTCCAGGTTGAACGAAGCGCAGTCTGATGACAAGAGACAAGACAACGTTTTCCTTTATTCCAGCTTTGTCGTCGAGTTTGGGCCAGATCCTTGAGGTGGTGAGTGACCTGCCACTGTGTCTGCACGTCCAATCAGCCTTGCAAACAATCCGACGTCGTCGTCGCTGCCTCCGATTCGATCCATGGCCCTCTCTATTCCCAGGCAGGCCACCAGCACAGAGGCTCCAATTGCTGTCATCGCTTGACAAGCCGACGCCCTTCGTGTTCCCGTTCTGGTGTAGTGTCTCCGGTTTAACCCCACATTTCGGCTTACGGCTGGGGAATTGTTAACTTGCTACCAAGACGGCAGCGATACCGTAGCTTGTGAGTCTCCTGCACTATCAGGTCCTCCGGTAGCGGGCCTGTTCGCGGTGGCGCTTACTAAACCGCTCAGGTACAGTAATTGCTGCGACCATTGGTCTGACCGTTGGGCCCTCACCGTTGAGAAGCGCCAGGACCGCGGGCACCGTCAGACGGGCTAATGTTATATGAGGCAAGTGGCGTTCAGTCCGCTCATTTGATCTGATCCCTTGTCTATTGAGTAGTCTATCTGTCTAGGCGTCCGCGGCGGCTGGCAACAAGAAGGTCGGCTTCGCTGTGATAACGGCGGCGACACAGCCTGTAGTGATCTGCTGGCCGTCTTCTGGAGGAAATTGCCGTCTAATCTATCCACGGATATCTCGTCCTCTGATGTGACACAACAGAGTGATGAGTCTAGTTCATCTTGCTGAGCAGGCACTGGCGGAATTCGGTGAGTGTGACGCTCTTCTCCTTCAGCGTCGCCTTCTTCCCGTCTTGGGCTTCCGTGTGTGGCTGCGCCTCCAGCGTCCACACCTCGGTCACTCCCAGGGACTCGAGGTAATCCAGCGCCCGCAAGTAGTTTGTGGCGACCTGTGCGATTCCGTGGCTGTCGTCTGACATGGTGAATTTGCCTCCCATCTTGAGCCACTCCTCGGCGATTGGCCTCGCGGGGTACGGCTCGGCCAGACCCTTGCGCAGGGCGCTGCTGTTGCACTCCAGCCAGCCGCCGTAGCTCCTGACCGCCCGGAGGTTTCGCACCACCTTGTCCCACACGGTGCCCTCGGACCCCGGCGCCTTATCAGCCCAAGCCGTCCGCAGGTCCCGCCCGGGCTCCTCGCTCAGCAGCCGGATCAGGTCGAAGTGCCCCACGACCCTCGGCTCCAACGCCGTGAGCATCGCGTGCTGCTCATCGTAGTACCTCGCGTACAGGAGCTCCTCAGTCCCGCCGGCGGCGTCCCTCGCCTTCCCGTAGTAGTCCTTGTCGAAGTCGATAGGCACGCCGCAGGTGTGGTGCAGCGAGCCCATGAAGTAGTCGATGGCCGGGTGGGAGGCCAGCTCGCGGACCAAGGGGCCGTACACCTCCGGGCGGATGAACTCGCCCTCAAAGCCGATGAGGATGTGGATCTGGTCGGCGTACTTTGCCCGCAGGCGCTGGGCCTCGATTAGGTAAGCCTCGTGGCGAGGCATGAGGGCTGCGAGTGAGCCCTCGGGATCGTCGAGCTCCTCTGGGTACAGATCCTCGAGGCCGGTGCGAGGCATGTGCTCTGTCAGAGCCAGGGTCTTGTAGCCGATGCTGATGGCGTGCTGTATGACATCCTCAAGCTGGTCTTTGGCGTGGCCGGGGCAGAATTGCCCCGAGTGGGAGTGCATTGTGAAGGCCATTTTGGCTGTGAATTTGATCGTGAGGTGAGGTGAGGTGAGGCAAGGTGCGTTCTTGTGTTTGTTAAAGTTGTCCTCGACTGCTGGTCGAGTCTGAAGCTTTGCGACCGATGCCTCCGTCAGAGTGTCAGCCAGCTCGTTGTTACACAGAGTTTTGCAAATTTGAGTCGGAGACGGCGTCTCAGCTTATCTGAGCCAAGAGGCAGATTCTTTTTTCGGGTGTTTGCGAACTGGTTGCATCGTGCTTGTTTGTCAGGGCTCCAAATCAGAAGAGCTTGATAGAAATACCTGGACATGAAAACTTGCAATTTACACTTAGACAGCGTTGGACTGGATCGCCCTGAGCCTCTCCTCTGGGCACGTTCTGGGTGTGCGCTATTTCTGGCAAGTGCCCTGTAAGTGCCGCCCTGCTCGGCAAGAACCTTGGAGCTAAAGGCAGCAGGTTAGGAAAGAGCCACCATCATCCTACCTACCTGGAAGTCCACGGGTCCCGAGGGCTGGCCCAGATTATCGCCTACTGTGTCAAGCTGTCAAGTATCACCGAAGAATCGGTTATCTAAGAATCGAGGCTAGCCCGTTTGCGCTTGAACAAGGTGATGCAGAGATGCAACATGCACAAGCGCGACGTCACATCATATAGTCCAATATGGGATGCATACAGCCGCATATGCGGGGATGTCATTCTCACCTGGGGACGACTTCATGTCGTGTCTATCGTCTGGTCTCGTACTACCTCACAGGCTGCCAGGGCTACCTACCGACTGACACAAGCAAGAGACTGATGAGCTCATGACATCTCCAGAACCATGGCGCACTCCTTCCACGTTCCCCTATCCAAGGCGCATCTGAAATGGAACAACGCCCTCCCTCCAGCCCTCACAGTCCCCTCCGGCGCCGAGATCTCGTTCGACCTCAAGGACGGCGCGAACAACCAGATCCGCCCAGACAATGAAGCCACGTGCTTCTCGACATTCGACCGCGATCAAGTAGACCCGGCCTTCGGGCCCGTCTACGTCGAGGGCGCCGAGCCGGGCGATGTGCTCAAGGTCGAGATCCAGTCTCTTGCCACGGCCGACTACGGCTGGACCGCCGTGTTCAACGGGTTCGGCCTGTTGGCCGACGACTTCCCGGAGGAGCATGTCAAGATCTGGGACTTGAGTGGCAAGTCTCTACTCCCTGGGACCACGGGCGCAAACGGCCCTCTCCGCGCCGTCTTCAAGCCCGGCATCTCCGTCCCAGTGAGGCCGTTCCTCGGGGTCGTGGGCATTGCGCCCGCCGAGCAGGGCGAGTTCAGCACCATCCCGCCCTACGCCCTCTCGGGCGGGAACGTCGACACCCGGTACCTCGGGAAGGGATCAACGATCTACTTCCCCGTGCAAGTGCCCGGGGCGCTGTTCAGCTGCGGGGATGCGCACGCTGCGCAGGGTGATGGTGAGGTCTGCGGGACAGCCATAGAGACCCCGGCGAAGGCCACAGTTAAGCTGAGCATCGTCAAGAAGGGCGGAGAGGGCTGGATGGAACTCTCGTGCCCGCACTACATCACGCCGCCGCGGCTGGGAGAGGTTGCTGAGGATGATCTCAAGGGGACCTACGCTGCTCTGGGTATCCACGCGGACCCAAGGGAGGCGGCAAAGATGGCACTGAGGGGTCTTCTTGACTGGCTAGAGAAGAACAAAGGGCTGACGAGGGTGGAAGCCTACATGTTGGCCAGTGTAGCAGCGAGCTTGAGGATGACCGAGGTGGTCGATATGCCAAACTTTGCAGTTTCTTGCTCTATTCCGCTAAATACATTCGAAGAATAGATGCATGCTAGCATCCCAACTCCTTTCGTCCCTAGTGGATGAGCAACCCGTGCAGACTGGCTCAAGAGGCTTGAACTGGTGGCGATATACGGCTTGCAGACCTCAATCTGAATTTCACACCTGATCGCGTCCCTGAGAATAAACGTGGGACTGAAATAATCCAATCACTATCCGAAGAGGAAATCCAAAGACCTCTCGAATGCATTCCTGCGAAGAGTGCGTTAGTGCGTTGAAGGAATGTGGGAATCTAAAGGACTTTGTTCAACATACTTGGCTGGTCGTGGCACAAAGTTCGCCTCATATTCTTCAACTTCGTCGAGATTCTTCACCAAATCAACCTCTTCTGGCTTGTAGAACTTCGACCGCTTCAGCAGCTTCCAGGCAAGAAAAAGCAGAGGGCAAACTGCGATCATAGTGTAGCTGTTGCTCACATGGTCTATTAGAACAAGATGCAGGAGGGCTGGCGGGCTTGTAAGAAGAGGCGACTTACGAGAAAAGGAAAGTCGGCACGTCCCACGACCCTGGAAGGAACACAGTATAGCCCCCAACAAACGTCATGATAAAACAGCCAACAAGGCCATACCAAGCGGCAAAGGGCTGCGGCAGCGGGCCCTTGTACGGGAGGCTGTCCCTCGAGATGCCCTGCGCCTCCAGGGCCTTGAAGAACCGCAGGTAGGTAAAACACATGACACTGAAGTTGATTAGCTGGCTCGCGGTAACGAGCGAGACGAACCAGGAGAGGACGACGGCCGCATTGTTGGAGACCTGGAGGAAGGAAAGCAGCGAGATGAGGAGGACCAGAAGCACTGAGTAGATCGGCACGCCCTTGCGCGTGCACTTGAGGAAGATCTTGGGCGCCTTGCCCTCCAGGGCCAGGCCGTAGAGAGACCTCGAGGCGCAGTAGACGTAGCTGTTCCCGGCGCTGAATGCGGCCGTGAGGACCATGGCGTTCACGACTAGGCCACATTAGAGAGGAACAAGGATGTATAAAGAGGGGCTGTTTGACTGACTGTCAGGGAGAACAGTAATCTTCAGCCTGTTCATGGCAACGACATAAGGAGAAGCCGCAGCACCCGGGGCGCCGGAACTGAAGGCCGTCTTGAGCTCCTCGTCGTTATAGGGGACAAGAATCCCGACCGCCAAGCTTCCGAGAACGAAGAAGGCCGTGAGACGGTAGAACACGGCGTTGAACGCGCGGGGCATGACCACCCTGGGGTTCTCAGCCTCGCCCGCCGCCATGGAAACATAGTCTGGTCTACAGTACCCCCGTCAGTAAAATACTGGCAGTGAGTGCTCGATGCATCAGGGTTCCGCGTCTTGCTTACCCTGCTATAGTGAACGAGGCCTGAATGAGACACTGGAGAAAGCCAAGGAATTTTCCCAAATCTCCCGAATGGTAAAGTTCTGCAAAGGCGCCCGGTTGCTGCCAGTACTTAAAGCCGAACCTCTCGCCGAGAGGATTACCGCCCAGCATCGCGATGAAAGTGAAAAGAATCAGGGCGATAATCAAGAGCACTTTTCCCAAGGCGGCCCAGAATTCGCTCTCGCCGTACCACTGCACCGCGAGCAGGTTGATGAGCCTGAAAGCATGGTTAGATCAGAAGCGAGTGGCTAGACAGGAAAGTTCGCCGGGCTTGACTCACCCATATAGGATGATAACAATGGCTATTATGCCACCGGCAGGGACGATATCGCCTGTGCGCGTTGGGATCAGCTCAAAGGTCCGTAATGTAGCGGCGGGAGAAAGGAGGTGGACTGACTCCAATAATGGATGATAACATTACACGCCGTGATCTCAAAGGGCACCAGGGCGGCCTCGAACACGAAGAAGTTCCACCCGGCGGCAAATCCAAAGGCCTCGTCAACGTAGCGACCAGCAAATCGAATGAAGGGGCTGGAGATGGGCAGGTATGTCACCATCTCGGCCATACACATCGTTACACACAGGATAAACGTGCACCTGGTGCCTGGGTCAGCTGCTGGAAACACACATCTCCCGTTAAGCTGGGATTTACCATATTGTAAAGGCTAAGAATAGTGACGCCGGCCCGCCATTTAACAAGCCCTTGCCGATCTGGACATAAAGAGCGGTACCGATAGTACCGCCTATACCAATGAGTTGAACTGCGGTGTATATAGTCAGCCATTGAAGCGAAACAGTACAAGTCGGATACAGATGGTGGCGTCAAGAAAATCATTCTATTTCCTCCTTCTGTGATTTATCTCACAAGGCACTTTGCACGGCCGATGAGATAGCCTACAGTTACAGCACTGGTCTGGCATCAAAGGCGGGGGAATGGTCTTCGAGGGCAGCTTACTGTGGCGAGACTTGAGCTTCCTGGCAGTGTTATCGCCGTGGCCCATGGACCTGATAGAGCTGCTGCGGTCTGACTGGGCCCTCCCCACAACGGCCTTCTCATCGTCGGCCGGGTAGTAGGCGGGGTGAGCAACGTCGACCCCGGTGGACGACGCCATTGTCGTGTATGATTTTCTTTCGTCTTTCTGTTTTTGTCATATAAACTCGGGAAACTATTTCCCACTCAACGCGTGTCAAGAGCGACAACAAAACCCTGGGCGTGCAGCACAGACTCAGCGAATAGACTTGAGGAGAAGACTGAAGAACTCGGCTCTGAACTGCATTTGCCGTCAAGCTTTTGGGGGGTAATCACGTCTCTAAGACGGGCAGAGTCGAGCGATTTGGCGTCAGCGGGTTGGTACTAGCTCCTGGGCGACTGAAAGCTTTTCAGCGAGAAGCAGTCGAGGACCAAGCCGGGCAGGTGGGCGGGAGGCAACCAGGGCAAGGGCAGGATCACGGAGATGGCGTTTGCCAAGGGGAGATGTTGTGCTACGGTCCCGCGATGGTGCGTGTGTTTCTTTGAGGATCTTAGTTCCCTAATTCCTGACTCGAGGGTCGGGATAGGCAGGACGGCAAAACAAGCAAGGTTGAGGCTGGCGATGGCTGTCTGGGCAGTCTGGGCAAGAGGCGAGGGAAGGGAAAGATAAGACATTCGCCTGAGGGCTGGGCTGCAGGAGAAGATCATCCTGCCTCGCATGCTGGGGGTCTAGACTCCATTACCTCGGTATTCCACATCCACATCCTACCTTGCGGCCGCTATGCTTTGGCGGATCTTCGAAGATTGCTGCTGCTTGCGGGTTTTCGACAAGGGCATTGGAACGATAACTGCGGAGCCCATCTGCACGTAGTAACAGCAAGCGCGGAATTGAGTAGCCCTCGGCCTGAAGACTACTTCTCGGGGCATCCTAAGCCCAGCAGTCCGCTTTGTCGAGCGAAAGCCGGCCCCTTCTGTGGTCTGTCCATCGGGTCAGTGGCACGAGCTGTCAGAGCCGGGCCGCGTGCGCTGGGGCCGTGCTCGTGGGGGTGGGGATGTACGCGACCCCGCCTCTGTCGATGTAGTGTACTGTTAGGAGCTCAGCTTACGTTGGGTACTGTGGTACAGTCTAGCAGTCGCTCCAGCCGCCACTGATTGGTCTGGTGTAGCCCCGACAATCTGGGGCGCCCCACCACACACTTTATTACACAGCTGCTGCCCATCACCACCACGATTGGCAACGGACAGATGGCCGAGGACAGACCGCGCGTGGGGTGCGCGATTGGTGGCTTGCCCGACGTGGGCTGATGCAGCAGCTTGCTCCTCCTAAGCCTAGTTGTCCATCACGATGCTGCTATGTGTTGAAGTGATGTCTCTTCATTCCACCACTTTGCATTTGAGGATTATGACATTGTCTGTGCATAGGCTGGTGGCTGTGCGAAGTATCACCAACGGTGGCGGGGCTATACAGAAAACCCAAATTATCATGAGAGTAGTATCTACCCAATTTACAGTACTTCTCCTTGTTCATACAGTATACAATAGCGCCGGCCCTACAAGTAATTTTTTTGCACCCCATGGTATCATCCGCAGCTGAGTCGAATTCCGCCTGCACGTCGCTTTCTCAAATCCAGTTCGTGTGTACCGTAAGTCATCAGATCCAAGCAATGCCCATCAGCAGCTATGTTCCATCCAGCCAGCCGTCCAGAATTAATTTCAACAGGAAAGAGAGAAAGATTAGAAATGAGCCGCCCCCCTTACCGCCCAAACAGTTTTAGTTTCACAGTCACTCCTTCAATGGTGATTCCCCAAAGACAAGGCCGTCGCCAGTCTCCCATGGCTCGACGTAAACTAAGAAACCGAGAACAATTATAATGCTAGACCTGTTCCGTCGCCGGTCCAGCGGTAAAGTGATAGAAGCTCGCGTCGGCGGTGGTGCTGTTCCGCGAGGTCCTCTGGCACGCGGCCGCGGACCTGCGCCAGGGCGCTGCGCATGACCCTGCTGAAATTCCGCTGTACAGACGAGACATTAGCATTGAGCAATTGCGTAGTGAGGTTGTGTCAAGCAGAATTATGCTGATCCTTACCTGGTACTCCGTATTGAGTGTCACCACAGAAGCCTCGTGAGCCCGAACGATGGTCTCGCAGGCCCGGACGACACTCGGCGACGCCTCGCTCTGAAGCTTGTCGGCGATCAGCAGCAGCAGGAACGAGCCCTGCAAGAGGTAAATGCCAAAGAAGAAGGGCATAAACTCCAGCCCCGGGTCGTATTCGAGGATGTGGCTGATGGCCTCGGCTGCAGAGACCGCGCGTCCCGTGGCAGTTATAAATCCTTGAGAGCTGATCCAGAGGTCGTTGTCGTCGAGCAAGTTGATCGGATCCCATTTTCCAGTGAGCAGGATATGCAGCACGTGCATAACGTGCGTCCCGTACGCCATGACGATTCGCGTCTGGATCTCCGACTCTGTCATCCTGCTAGCGCTCGTCAGAACACTGTGCACAGAGTGCACTGAGGGTGTGCCGGCATCCACAGGGCCAAGGCTGTCGTTGTGGTTCTCCTCTGCCTCGTCTGCTGTGCTCGTGTTGTGCGTGCCTAGGCTCCGCTGGGCAAACTTCTTCAGACTCTGCTCGTAGAGCTGAAGGTGACGCTCGATCTCAAGCGCTTGTCCGTCCCATTCACGAGCTGACCTGAACCCAACCCCAAAACGAGGGTGGTTGCGCGCGTGGTTGAGGTCGACAATCTCACCCAAGATGGCCATCAGCGGGAGAAAGTAGCCATATATGCTATGTCCATTGCATTCGAATGAAGGACCACGGGCCCTTGTTTGTGACTGCGATGCGGATGGGCCCGACGCAAGCACACTGGGATCCGTAAGTGGCGAGGGCTGGGGCTGGAACTCTCCATTCTGGAATGCGGTGTCGTCCATTGGCTGCAGGAGCCCATCACATTCGATATCAAGCAAGAACAAGGGCCGGTTGTAGCAGAGGGCAAGGTGGCGGTCAACGATATAGACAAGCCACCAGATGCGCCGTCTTTCTTCCCGCTCCTCCTCCGTAATCAAGCCTGACACTTCCGACTGATCCTCTGCCCCTTCGTTGTCGTGCTCAGGGGCGCTCATTGACTGGGGAAGTTCACGGCCTAGCCTCAGCTCACGCGCGAGTGACCATGCGGCGTTCCACCACCGGAGACTGGCACCTTTGTACTCGCTAGCAGAGACGACCGTTGCCAGGTGGATGTACGTAACCACATCGTCGAGAGTTCCTGCAGCACCGAAGGGGCCAGTCTCACTGGTTAGGGCCTCCATACTGATTGTACCAGGTAATGCAACACCTAGACCACCAAGAGCAGCACCGTCGATGGCACCCGGGCTGGCAACAGGAGATGAATCTCCCGATGGCGTGTGGATCAGCGGCTTGAGCAGACTGACGGTCAGTTCCAAAAGCCTTTGGCAAATCCGCCCACGAGCAGAGGGTACACTCGTCAGGAAAGGGGCATCACTTGTCTGGGCAGCGACCCAGAGCATGCTGGAAAGCAGAGCCGGCTGACATCTGCGAGGCTTTGACGGATGCAAGAACGATCGCTTCCGGAACACGAAGCCTAAGACGTACGGCGAGTGCGGGTGCATTTGTGCAGAGGACGAGCTCGAGAAGTACAGGTCGATCAGGTCGCACGCAAGTGGTAGAGGTATAATGGTCTCGAGGTGAGGAATCAGAGGCTCCAAGACGGGATATCGAAGCTGGGAGCCGTGGTAGCTGGGGGGAGGTACGTGAGTCTGGTATTGTTGCGGCGGAGATGGCATGTTCATCCACCCGGGCGATGGGCCGTCACCGGCCATAGGATAGGCACTGAGAGGGCTTGTTGCCATCCGAAAAGTACCCGCGTTAGGCGTATATCCTGTCGGATTCTGCGTCTGCAAGCCATATGGAATGTTCGGGTACGCTGAAATATTGCCCTGGCTCGCGCCGTATGCAGGATGAGCTGTTGGATTCATCATGTGGACACTCATTGCCTGTCGGTCGTACGGGTGGTGAATATTGGCATAGCTGCTCGGGTCGAATGCGCCCTGATTTTCAAGATGGTCGCGCTCCATCACTCCTGGGTGTCCGTTGATGTGGGACGCTTGCCCTCCCAGATCCGGCTCGCTGTCCAAACTTCCCAGCCTCTCTTCTCTTCGAGATCCTTCCTCGTCATCCCCATCGCTGCCATTATTGATATTGGACGCAATGGAATCGTCTGGCTTCGATCCTGTTTGTTCATCAGGTTGGTTGTTCTCCGCCCCCGATGCCGGGGACTTGCGACCGCCCTGGGAGGCTGCTTGGGCAGCAGCTTGCTGAGCGAGATCTTTACGGGAGGCCTTGCCTCTCTTCTTCCTTTCCCTCTGGTATTCACAGCCGAGCCCAAATTCTGTGCATGTTAACCATCTTGCACTGGCTATGTTGTACTCGGTCGAGGGAAGCCCTTGGACCTACCTATGCAGTGGGCGCAAGGATGCTGGCCATCGCATTTGGTTCGAAGCTGATTGCACTGATCGCAGGCGCGAGATATCCTTCGCCGTATGGGACCACTGGCGCTTGCTGATCTTCCCCCCGAGCCGTAAGGGTGCTGCCTGTGTTTTCCCTGGGGACCGGCGCGGACCAGGTGTTGGTTGTGTGTTCCTACATGTTGCTGAAGGTGCTGAAGGGCGTAGTGCGATCCTTGAGACAGTCCATCCAGTCCAGATGGATGCATGTGGCCCGGGGGAACATGGCCATTCGAGAGGAGAGTCGACGCAGGTAGAGAATGGTATGGCGAGAATCGGTGAAGAGGATTAGACAACATCTCGAGGCTTTTGTTTGGACGCTTTGTGCGTCAATACTGATGTAAAAAGGTGATCAGGGTAAGAAGATCAAATTGCAGGTGTCTACAGTGAGAGACTGAACCATCTGCGAGGCCTTGATGAAGACCCCGCGATTCCTGGAGTATTTGGGTGCTGGTCAGATCGGGGCCACGTCTGGGAAGTCAACAGGTCCAAAGCAGCATTTGGCAGTGAGGCCGAAATAGTAGTCTCCGGTATATCAATACGAGAAGGCGTTACACTGTCGAAGTAGGCATGTCAGCGGCACATATGCAAGTCTCAGCAACGGAACGAGAAGCATACAGCCACCTTGTCTGGGGCTAGATGCTGGTGCGGGAAGAGTGTGACTGGTCTGATGGGTGAGTACCAGTACTGCCGAAGACGATGTCCAGAGACTTATGAGCCAAGCAAGCAGCCACTAATTCCGGATGGAGAGAGCCGGAATGTCAAGGGGAGGTGAGGGCCGCGGCCCAGATGACAGGGGGCAGGTGGAACAGGCTGCTGGATCTAGAGCGAAGATGGAGTGCTATAAGAGGCGAATCTATACTTACCGAAAGTTTCGAGGTGGAAGCCGAGAAGCACGTTGGTGTACCAAAGTTTGGGCGAGGTGGCACCAGGTGTCAGTGACACCGACTCGGAATCTTGGTTACTTCCTTCCTCAGGGCTCGTCTTCGAAGAGTGTTTTCTATAGACCTGCCCTTGATGCGCTTGAGTCTCCCCGTGGCGAAAGCTGCGGTCCCGAAGCTAGAGGTTACCAACGGGAAGCTCAGAGCACCGTGACCAGAGACTTGCCCTTGGGCTCGAAAGGGCGAGAGAGACTGGAGAGCTGGTCGGAGAGCTGGTCGGAGAGCTGGTCGGAGAGCTGGTCGGAGAGCTGGTCGTCAAGAAGCGGCGAGAAAGTCTCTACTCTGGCACCTCGGGACGATATCTGCGGCAAGAACCTTGAGCTCGTTGCGTACACACAGCTGGACAGCCCTTGAAAGGTGGAGGAGAGTCCTCTGCGCATGAGCATGAGCGAACCGCAGTGGTGATGCCCCGGCTGACCTGACCGGTGTCGGATTCGCCAGGATATTGACGAGACAATCTATGGTATGCAGGAAGACGGAACGGAAGCCATGCATTAAGACCAGGAAAGATTGGCGTTACGGCGACTGGTTGTTGGCAGGGCACGCGTGGCTGGCATATCGAAAAATGGAGATGTGAAGCAGAGTAGGTAAATAAACTATGTCAGAGGCGCGTGAGAGGAATTATGAGTGGCCCGCAGGGTGCGCAGAGTATGGTTCGGCGTCCTTGGGGAACCCAGCGATCTAAGCTCGATGGACGATAGTACGGACCGAGGAGGGCCACAAGCACTGCGTACAGTACAAGCAGGCATACTGCATAGTATGTGGGCAGAATTTCCTTGGGCCAAAAGCGAAGCAAAAGTCGAGCAGGGGGTAGGGGGGAGGCGCTGTCTGGTGGGTGGACTGGGAAGAGGCGGGTACCTGGGGTAGATCCAGCCCAGGACTACCTGGGCTGATCTCCTTACGACTTTCCTTGTACGGGCATGGGCCTTGAGGAGGGGGCAGAAGTTGCTGCTCACGAGATGGGCCACGCCTACGTACAGCATGCGCCGGTCAAGCGAGCCTCGCATGTGCAGAGCTATGTGCAGGTCCTGCTGCATGGTGGAAACACCGCAGGTCTCGCCTATTCCACCATGATCTGCCATGTGCTGGCCTGCCCTGGCCTGGCCTGGCTTGCCATATTGTGTGTGCTGTGCTGATCGGTGTCGTACCGTCCAGACTGTCCTGCACCAACGGGCCAACAAGGATTCGAACCGGCGGCGAGAGGACGGGACTGGGAACCTGACAGCGATTGGAAGGCCGGGGTCGGGCGGATCTGGAGATGACTGGGGTCGCAGAACAGACAATGTCCAGCCTGCCAGCACCCAAGGGAGACAAGGTTCTGAGCATGTCGGGTCCGGAGTGGAGCGGATGCTGCAGGTGCTCGAGTCCTGTGGTGAGATGCGGCAGACTGCACGAATTGGGCGTGGCTGTCCGTACGGTATACTGCGTACTGTTCCTGTAGTGTTCACTACACAGACGGTAGTGCACGGCAGGATGCCGATACTTTGAGTGTACCAGCCTCACACGTGTTGCATGGTCGACAGATGAAGTCGACGTCCCGTAGCCAGGCGACCTGACAGGCGACCTATAGTGTAACGGGGGCCTTGGCTCCAGACGCGGCCTCATCGACGTGCAGTCTGTTCGCCAACGGCTGCAAGGTTGCCGGGGCATTGCATGAGAACCCTAGTTTTGGGACGAACGGGACATGTCGACCCATCATCCTTCATCACTCATGCCTCGTCAGAAGTGCTCGCCCGCATGGTCGAGTAAAACAGCCATGATGTGATGGCAGCAGGCACAGGCAATGCACTGTTGGTGTTTTTCTCAGGCTGCTGTGCGCACGTCGCTTGGCACCGCGCATGGTGGGTGAGGAGAAGGAAGGGAAGGCAGGGCGGGAAGGTCACGATGCTACTCAGCGATCTCCACAAAATAGGGCCGAGTGACACACCCATCTCCTCCTCCCCTCCTCTCCTCCTTGTCCAGGCCGGGCTAGCCTGGCTGGCTGGAGAGCTCCGGCGGGGTCCTGCATGCAAACTCCCAGGCACTCTCACTCAGGCACTCAGGTACTTGGGTACCTCCCCAGGAGCCCAGGAGTAGTGCGCCTTGGCCTGTGCAGGCCTAGCGGAGTCAGTCCAACTCGAGCAACTCACCACTCGCTGTCGACGACTCGATGCTCTCCTGGCCTCGGTACCACTCTGCCCGACACTCTTCGTTGACGGAAACCTTGCATGAACCTACCCATGTCGGTGTCTTGGCTGAACCAGATTCCTGGCGCACCACCTCTTCCACACTGCCAGACTTCCAGACATCTTCTGCACTGGGGGCAATCAGCCAGGCAATCTCAAGCCTAGTCTAATCCCTCCCCGTCTGTCCGCCTTTCCGTCTGCGCACCGCCGGCTGGTGAAAAGCGTCCGTCCCTTCTCTCGCCCCAGGACACGTAACCAGGTGATGGACAAAGATGCGCGCGCTTCCCTGCCTGGGCCACTGCCCAGACGACCGGGTCGTCGATTCTTTTGAGGTCCGACCTGATCCCGCAGATGACGGCCCGGCCATTGCGAATGGGTAGAGGCTGAACACATTAATCCTCGAGCGCTTCGCGTGGTCTGGGGGCACCTAACCGGATCCCAGACACACAAATGCACCTTGAAGCTCGACCAGAGTGCTCACCGAGACAACGAGCAAGCTGCCTAACAACCCTCATACAGCGGGCTGAGGCGAGCAGTGTCATCGACAGCCAGACCTCTATCTCCATGCCCAACATCACCACAACTGTTACGAGTCTGCTCTCAGCCGCATTATGGTTTCAGTGCTAGACTACATGCCTTCTTCTAGAACGTTGGGCTTCCGTTTCCATCCTTGTCATGGCGGTTCTTGACGCCGGGCAGTGATGATGACCAGAAGATATGCGCTGATCGCTATGCTTCTTGGTTCTGGTGGAGCACTGGCTTTTGTCTAGTGACATTCCCGCAGAGAACGCCAGTCTTTCTTGAGCAGTTCTCGCGAGCCCAACAACCGCCATCCAATGAACTAAGTCATTAGGGCTGGAACCGCCGCTAGCTAAGCAACTGGACGGCCCTCACCATTCAACGCGGCCGCACGTCTCGAGTTCCACGTTATAGCTCCCAACTCTGGCCCTCAGATGTTTGCCCAAATCTGAAGACTGCCTACGTGTCCCGTAGCAAATCAAGCCTGGTGATCTGATCACAGTCGGGGAGCCTCAAATCTTGAGCATGGGCAGCCCTGGGACCAGCACCGCAGAACGCAGGACAACGCCACAGTCGCAGACATTCAGAACCATGTCCATGAGCGATCTACGGTCCGATGGCCATGGCATCGAACATCATTCAGATCAGACGAACAAGCTGTCAGAGCAAGCAGCAGCGGTTTCCTTTAAGTGGGCCGGGAGCAGAACTACAGGGTCTTTATGGCTGTGCCAGCGGCGATGGCGACGCGGTATTGGAGCTGTTGTTGAGCACGAGATTGGGGAACCGGCTGCATATGGTGCAACCTTGAGCCTCAGGCACAACGGCGTTAATGGCGTCCCTGGCAGCCTAGTTCAGAAGCCCTCGAGCCGATACACGCACGCGCTGCGTGTCAATCGCGGCTGCCGGGCAGGTGGTGGATGCCACTTTAATTTTGGCCGAGTCGAGTCCCGCCTGCAACCAAGTCTGATTACCACGGAAATGCGGCCATGCGGATATCAAACTGAAATACAAGAGGCCATGTGAGGGTGCTCGCCTCGCATGGTTTCTCGGTGATGTTCGAGCTCCTTTGTGCCATATTGGAGCCTCGGGCTCGCTCTCGGGCTCACCTGTGTCAGTCACGGCCTGGCCCAGAACAGGGGAGAGGGTTCAATCCCTACGCTGCCTTCGTCTGATCTGCCGTGGCACTGCAAGATACCGCAGGTCAAGCCTTGCTCCCGCTGTCGGTCTCCCTCGAATGAATGGCACCTTGCTGACAGAAATGCACAGGGCTGCTACCCCTTCACCGTCACTACCCAGCCAAGCATTTCATGCTGAACGTGGCGCTTGCCGCTAAGCAAAACAGGGAACACTTATACATGGCTCATCACCATGGTGCTGCCCACCCGCGCCTTTTCTTGCTGTGACGCTGCTACAAGTCCAACCCGTTCGTCCGGAGAGACCTCGAGGCTATCAACCGGAGGATCTAGCGCTTTCCCAGTCTCCTTTCCCGTTGGCATCAGCCTCTCAGCAACGATGCGCTCAGTTATTTTCAAATGATGCTGCGAGAGCATTCACTGTTCGACTCTGCAGGAATTCCACGCATCTGATTTTTTTTTCTCTCTCGCTCTATCATTGAGCCTCGCCAGGCGTCGCAAGGCACAGCAAGACGCACAGTGCCGGAAAGATCCTAGCGAGTTGTGGCTGATCTGCACGCTTCCCGTGGATCCGGTCGAGTCACTCTCTCAGGATCACAGGCTAGTCCGGATGCTGAGTTCTCTGCTATGCAGTAGCTTCTTCAAAACTGCAGAAGCGCCGCAGCGCTGTCCAGCAATACCTCCAAGCCCGGTGGTCCGCCGCACCCAATGCTACGTATGCCCTTGTTTTGGGTCACCTCGATACGAGTAGGTCCACACCATCACTATCGGCGGGCTTGGAGATTGCAGATATTTGCCCCAGATCGGACCCCAGTGATCGAGGCCAAAAAGCTCCGGTCAATATAAAACGGATTGCGGGGCACGGCAGGCCACGAGGGTTGTACACATTTGGGCAGCGATCGTAGATTATGACGATGGTACGGCAGGGGCTCACTAGTCAAACGCCGCCTGGCCTGGTGTGCCTGGGACACCACGAGACATTCGTTGTGCGTACTTACTGCCTGATGCCATCACCAACACAACTTTACGGGCAACAACTACGGACGATCGTCAATCGTCGTGTGGTGGCAGGTGGTCGCCACGAGCCCTCAGAAGCACATCGCGTCATAAGATGCCTCGGACTAGAGCTCAAATGCCAGGTGCTTGGACGTCGGGGTTGCAGACGGGTGCCACCGTATTGGTTGCAGGTGTGCACAGTCCGGGCACCGGGCCGAGACTGCGACGGAGCAACCCTGAACCGTGGAACACCACTCTATGATCGACCTCGCCCATGCAAGGCCAAGGCCGGCTGCCGCAGGAGGACCCTGACAAGGCCGTACATGACCCCCAGATTGCTCTGCATCCACATCACGTCCCAATGCGGCCGCTTCACAAAGGGAGTCTTCTCTTGCTGGCCGACTGGACGCTTGGGAACTACTAACATGGAAGCTGTATGTCCAGAGTGACAGGCGTCCAGCCACTCCGACGTGACCTCTTCGGCAGTCGCCCTGTCGCCACGGCACTGGCATCCCTTCTGCCGTGCTCGACACGTGGCTGAGCCCAGATGTGACAATATAGCTCAAACTTGGCCGTTCCGATAGGTCAGGTCCGCATCCCACGGAAGCCAATTTGAGGCTTGACCTGCGAAGCACGGCCCCTACATATTTCGACTTTATTAATTATAGTCAGTGGGCCTGAACAGCCCTGCGATATGTCCAATATAGCTGCAGAGACCACTTGTCTCAAGGATAGAGCCTAGCTGCAAGCCACCGTCCTTATTGGATCACGACACCAACAGACCACCAGCAAGTCCAAGGAAAACGAACTTCACTTTCATTCAGCACCCCAAAGTTTGGGTCTCGATATTAAAAATGCGGCACGTCGCGCCCTGCAGCGTCAGACTCAGCTCACAATCCTACCCAAAGAAAGCTGACCCTCCCTAGTTTTGTTGACGTGACCGAAAGCCTCGCGGTCATTAAAACTGGTTCACACTCACCAAGCGGCCCGTTCTTCCCTTCATCGGTAGTCAATCTTGGTCGAAATCTGGGGAAGGTGGATCTTAATTCGGGAGCCTGCCCGGAAGCCTTCTCCAATGAAATCGGCTGGATATTCCGTCGTATCACCAAGCACCAAGTGAGACCTGCCCGCCATATTCCCCGGGCCTTGTAACACTGTCATATGGCCCAGAGCACACACGACGGCCTCCCCGAGCGGTTGTCAAAGTTGCTAGGCGAGAGATCTGACATCGGCACTGCGCTGCACTTTATCTAGAGTAACCTCCGTAAATCGACTGCCAGGCGGCGCGGCTGGCCCCTTTCGGGCCTCCCCTCCGCTTGGTGTTACACCGCCTGGCTTCCGCTCATCCCGACAAGCAAAGCGGAACTTTTCAGAATAGCCCAGCCTTCCCCAGTGGGAGGAGCCAGCCCCTTTCCAGCGGGAGGAGCCCGTAGCTAGGCCCTACTTTGGCACTGCACCCGACTACGGCAATGGAGACAGGGTGATCCGCTCGGGAGACAAGGTCTTCCGTCTCAGGGGTTACTAGCTAGTTCGACCTGCCGTGACCATGACAGGAGCAGACACTACCGAACACTGGCCATAGTAACAGATATGCTCACGGGAAAGGGCGTTGGAGCCAATGCAAAGCATACTGAACGTCCAGGGTGACGCAGTCTCTTAGCTGCTTCCTCAAGTGTCAGATGTCGGATTCATCGCCGCCGCTATCCCTGAGTCGTGCTTAATTGCAACCGCAGTCTGTCATGGTCAGTCAACCACCTCGACGACGATACATCGCTTCTCGACGGCTGTCAAGCAAGTGCATACTCCAATATGTCACACGCCCCTAGGACGCTAAGTGACGTCTAACTAGGAGCCTCTCGGTCATTTAAGTGTCTCCTGGAAGTGTCCAGAGCTTCGGTGGCCATCCCAGAGCGGACGCGAGGACGTCGAAAGGGTGCTGGATATGTACGATTTCTGCTACTTTCGGACGTCCCATCTGCACAGCTATTGCGCTTGCATAGGTTGAATGCACGTCGATATGGGGTTGTTTTTACCCGGACCTGACTAACGATGGCAATGCTACTGTTTCAAGGAAATATCGAAATGATGCTTGCCACCACCTCCTCCTATGCGGACACAACAGGGACTGACGTATGGAGCAAAAGCTTGCTCGCTCGTTTTCGCTACGGACCTCGAAAATAAGGTTTCCATTATTCTCAGTGCCGAATGCAAGTGTGTTCAGCAGGGCGGAGCAGTACTTCCAGCACGACTCGGGTCTCGTCAAAGAATCGGCATCATCGTGCGCATTAATAGAATACGGTTAGACCAGAGAACACCGCCTTGAGTACCGCACCGGAGTATGCACAACTTGATCCCGATGCTATACGAGAACGTCATTTTTCTTCCCCCACCGCTTTATGAGCTTTGGTAGAATACAAATCCCAACCGGCTAGTGTCGGTATGTTGTTGACCTCCCTGTCCTGCGTCGTCATGCGTCGGAGCTGACCACATCTGTGGTCGCAGAGGTTTCCAAGGTCTGGGGAATGATTTCCTCTGCATCACGGCAGATGAAAGCGACTGTAGGGAAGGGCTGGGTGTCTCCTCACGTGTTGCCATGGGTGTGGATTTGTTTCCTTGTGTCTCCTACTCTCGCTTGTTGAGAGCTTGATGGATGCTGTGAGTACCCAGCAAGTTATCAAATGTTCGCATGAGGAGAGGTGAGCCTTCCCAATACCTGGGTGCTTGAGTAGGAATTTCCTATACTTCCCCCGGAAAACTGGAGGCATGTTCACGGCCTGAGAGACCGTTAGCTGAAACAGAGTTACATCTCTATCAAGGCGACGCACTGGTTTGTGTTGATAAATTGGAGACGTATTAGTTGGGCGATCCAGTTGCAATATTTCATAGTGGAATAGACTTATTTCATGAGTTGTTGCCTCGCAAAGGCGCAAAAGAATATTAGTGGCTTGAGTCATGTTCTACGGATATGTGCGGATGGCAGCGTCTATAGCGGTACGGTGAAGACGTCAGGTTCTGCATATGCTGCTGTGTGAAGGCTGAGAGCGGAGGTTCGGAGAGCCCGGTTCTGAATCGTAGATCTTGCTCTCGCAGTTCGGCCACAACAAAACAAAAACCACGCTGTAGATATGGATTCGGCCGAAAGCTTATCGACTAATTGAAAGTTAAGCTCGTTCTGTAAGCAGGAACGAGAACTTCTAGCTATGTGCCCGGGGATAATGCGAGATACGGTTGAAAGAAGATAGAGTTACCAAGATATAGTTATGAGATACAGTTCAGGAACTGCACATATATCTACGACTACGCAGCAACTTGAAAATACAGAAGAATAAACCCAAAACTATGATCAAATGACATTCGCAGTCCTTGTATTAGTTGCCTCGTCTCTGCCCCAATGTTCCACATCAAATATGGAGATTGGGCATATTTTCCACCGTGGAAGTGGCTCTTGACGCCGAATAAGGCTCACATATCGAGGTGTTTCACCGCTTGACTCATCCGAAAGTCTATAAATGTTGTTCGCTGGTGAGCAACAGCTGACCACTAGTCAGACCTCATCCGCTTTCAGACCCGATTATTCGACATCGGAACCTACGCTTAGGATCTACGGGAAAACCAGAGCTGCCATCTCATGAAGGGCACATGCGCAGCCCAGGGACATTGTCAAGAACTGCATCTCGGAGAAGCAGTATCGACGCTGTAGTTTCTGATCAGGTGTGGGCTTAAAGACGGTGCGTTAGCGGTGGGTCTGTGGCTATTCATGAATCCTTAGGACGTCCAGAGTTGTGGAATGATTGCGTCTGAGTTGATATTTTGATTATGCTCAGACATGTGCTTCGGTGAAGATGAAATAGTTTATACTACTTGAATATATACCAGAGAGATAACATCTGAGTACGGCATCATTCGTAGTATGAATGTGCCGTCTGGAATATCCCAGAAATTAAGTGAGAAGCTGCTAACTTCTCCCATAACAATGAAGTAAAGGGCGGTAAAGCTTTTGCCACAAACTCCTGGTCTCTCAAGTATCATTTTAAACTTTACCAACTCGGTGGTCACGCAGATAGGGCTTTGAGTCTATCATCAGCAGTCTCCTGCATGACTCCATCTTTGCATGCGGCCCATCGTGGTGCATGCGCAGTCGACAGGGCTCAAGATGTTGACGGGCTCAAGTACCCAGCCACATTCTGGCCTATAAGTCTCGCCCTTCCAGCTCAATCCGTGATCAGTATCAGTTGTTTCTGCTCCAGGCAGGATTGAACAGCTTCAATTTCGAGTCCCCAAACTTCTAATTCTGAGATCGTCTGGGAAACCCGCGAGGTTTTCTCTCAACTTTTAGCCATGGCAGACATAGAGAAAGCTGAAATCGAGGCGCCCTCCACGAGCAGTGAGGCAACAACAAGGCCTACATCGCGCGAGGCGATCACGGAAAGGGTGCGACAAGCCAGCATCAGCAACTGCCCGGGCCCAGGCGACGACCTCGAGCGGCAAAACACCCACATCTCCCTGGCAGAGTCCATCCGGCAGACACTCGGCAACCGCCCGGGATGCTTCAAGAACACGGCGCAGGAGGTCTCCTTCGTGGCGCAGGCGACCGTCGCCATGGCGTCGAACCCGTTCCTTACGGGTGCCACGTCGACGGTCACGGCCACCATCGGGCGGGAGCTCGGCATGACGCAGGGCCAGGTCTCATGGATCGCGGCGTCGACGACCCTGGCCGCCGGGTCCTTCCAGCTCGCGCTGGGCCAGCTGTCCGACCTCCTCGGCAGGAGGATGCTGTTCCTCTGGGGCATGGGCTCCTACGCCGTCTTTGTGCTGCTCGTCGGCTTCGCGCAGAACCCCTTCTGGATGGACGTCGTCCTCGGTGTCCTTGGTGTTTCTTCTGCGATGATCGTGCCTCCTGCTGGAGGGATACTAGGGGCGGCGTACGGCAAGCCGAGTAAACGCAAGAACTTGGCCTTCTCTGCTTTCACTGCTGGGAAATCTCTGGGGACTGTTGCGGGAAGTATTACATGCGGCATAGCAGCGAAGTTATTCAATGTGAGTGAAGACAGCAGCTATCCATGAACAAGATGCTAATCTTTCGACAGTGGCGCGCTTCGTTCTACTTCATCGCGATCCTTTTCGCGTTCTTCTTCTTGCACGCTTTCTGGGCGGTCCCGAGCGTCGAGGCTTTCGAGCCCGGAGAGCCCCTCAAGCAGAGACTATCCGCCTTCGCTAGGAAGTTCGATGCTTTGGGCGCGGCTCTCATCCTGTTCGGGACCGGCATGTTTACTGCTGGTATTACACTCGGGCCAGAAGAAGGGTGGACTTCTCCCATCACTCTTCCCTTGATCATCATCGGAGTCGCCCTGATCGTAGTATTTGGATACTGGGAGACGAAGTGTGCACATCCACTCATGCCTCCTTTCATCTGGAAAGACCGCAACTTCGCTTTGCTGAGTAAGTGCACTCCTGAGCCTCGAGTCGAATGAGCTTCCTCCTGCGATGAAAGTGCAGTCTACGTCAGGAATTTGACTGACTTTAAGCTTGATAGGTGCGACAACTGTCTTCGGATACATGTCCTTCCAGGCATCATCCTTCTACCTGGCATTTTTCATGCAAGAAATTCGGGGATACGACCCCCTCAGCGTTGCCGTCCACCTCCTTCCGCAAGCCATTGCCGGCCTGCTGTGGAACGTTCTGATAGGCTACACGTTGCACAAAGTCAACAACACGCTGATCATAGCCGTCGGGTCGCTCTCATACCTCGCTGCCAACATACTTCTGTCCCTGATGCGTGCTGATAGCTCATACTGGGCGTTCATGTTCCCGGCGCTGATCCTCAATGTCGTCGGCGCGGACTTCCAGACCAATGTCTCCAATGTGAGTTATCTGCCAATTTTTCAAGCCGCTGTCGTAGTTGGATATGCTGACGTCTTGGTAGATGTATGTGATGCAGTGCCTGCCGGCACACCAGCAAGGCCTGGCAACCGGCGTACAGAACACCCTCAACCGCTTGAGTGCCACCGTTGGAGTGGGCATTGCCACAGCCATATACAGTTCTGTCGATACGACGGCCCAGGGCATGGCCCATCCGATGCTGAAGTACACCCGGACGTTCGAGGTCTCCGTTGGGATGGCGGCAGTGAGTGTGCTGTTCGTCCCGTGGCTTCGGCTTGGAACCCAGGGGGGCCAAGATAGCGCGACTACGCTCGTCACGGAGAAGAAAGATGTCCAGCCGGTGGTGGATGCTGGTGCGAGAAGTGATGGGGTGAGAGAAGGATGAGGATGGCGGGTATTTTGATACATGGCCATCACTTGATCAGGCTAATCTGATATTGCACTTGTCACCGTATTTTAGTTCAAAAATGTAATGCAACTTCACTACGGTCTGCAAGGGAGAAGAGACACTCAGCTTGATCGATTCGCCGGGAAGATTGATAATCCAGACAGCATTGGCATATCCCATAAGCGCGCGACATGGGTAGGTGGAAGATGACATCCATCATATTAATGACCTGGTATCTGCTATGTCCTGGGACTCCTGATGAAACCAACAACACCGCCACAGTAGCCCACAAGGTTATCAAGCCGGTCCTTCTCCTTCTCCTGATGGCCCTTCCACGTCTTCAGCTCCCTCAGCAGGACTTCACTCTCCATGACGACATCAAAATGCAGCTTCAAGAACACCGTCATCCAAGCCTGTGTCAGCTCGTAGTCTCGTCTGGCTACAAGCCTGGCCGTCATCGCTCGAATGAAATGGAGCAGCTCGTTCTCCTCGCTGTCGCTGGCGTCACCAATGGACAGCGACCGGAGCTCGAGGTCGGCAGCCGACGGCGACAACGACTTCATGTGCTCGATGAAGCCGTCGTATTTGCCACTGACAGCGCCGCCGCGGAGTCTCGCCGAGAAAGTCACCTGTGATCGGCTCCAGTCGAGCTTGGTGATCCTCGATTTGAACTCGTCCTCTTCTTTCGCCTTGGCCGCAGGGTCTTGGCCCTGAGCTTTGTCGCCGCTTGCCGACGGCAGGAAGAAGGGTGCCTTCTCGGGTGCCTTTGGTGCCTCTGTCGGCTTGTTGCGCTTCTTGATCAGGTCGAGGTGCAGGAGAGTCTGCCACCTGCTCTTGGGCACCAGACTTAGCGTCATCATGTCCGCGCTCAGCTGGTCTAGACTTGGAGCCGCCACGCCATCTCCCTCGTCCTCTGCGCTGCCCTCCTCAAATGCGGCCTCCAACAAGCCCTGACCACCTTCGCCCGAGGTCGTGGGACCCGAAATTTGACCGATCTCGCTCTCCGATATCTGCCTGGTCGGAATGTGCTTGAAAACGGCTTTGTTCGTGAAGATGTTTACTCCCAACTGGTCTGCATTCGACACAGCTAGGTACTCTCCGGTCCCTGAAAAGGCCAGCGCCGTGCATGGTGTCTCGAACTTGAAGGCGTCAATGAGATGGCTGGTGGGGAGGTCCCAGATTCGCACAATGCAGTCTTGTGAAGCAGCGATCACCCAGCGACCGTCGTTTGAGAAGCAGAAATCGTTAATCGCACCATTGCAGCCCCAGAATTCTCTGATAGTCTTTTTTGTTTCGATATCCACCACACGGATGGAATTATCGTCGCAAGAAAAGGCGATGAGGTCGTTCGCGGCGTGATACCGGCAGCCTGTAACTTTTGTCATGGGAGCCCAATCGATTTGCTCCAATAAATTTCCCGTGAGGAATTCCCAGAACTTCACTGTCCCATCCAAGGAGCATGATATGACAAGCTTGTTCATCGAATCGACCACGATTCCAGTCACAGGCTTGTTGTGCTTTCCAGTTCCTGGCGCGAAGTTGATGCTCGACCGAGCTTGGAGCTCCTGAACAGAATCCGCCTGTTTCAACTGGTGTATCCTGAGCTGCCTGGCTTGCGCCGGGGTCAGCCGTGATGGGAACCGTTGTCGGTGCACACCTGACTGCAAGTTGAACATGTCGATACTGCCGCCCTCTGAGCCTACCAGCGCGAAGGTGCCGCATGGACTTATGGCAACCGTGGAGACGTTCATGCCATCACCAGTCTGGAATGCCCACCGACCGGCCCTCTTTCGACCCCAAAACCAAGTTCGCGCGTAAGGATCGTCCTTGTGCCCAGTGACTACGCTTTCCCAACCAGTCATCGCGCTCAGCTCAGCATCGGTCCTCTTCTGGACGTTTCCTTTCTGCCAGATCTGATGCTTGCCAGGAATAGCTCCCATACCACCATCGCGATTGAGCGATGAAGATATACATGTAATCTCGGGTGCCTTCAGGTCATCAAGTGTGGTTGTCGGCCCGTGACTGAGAGCAGACTGAGACAAGATGCCAATCTTCTTCGCTTTTTTCCGAATGGCTCCTTGGCTCAACTCGGTGCTCTGGCCGTCGCGGCGCAGACTCCATCCCCAGAGGCTTCGGTCTTTTCCAGCACTCAGGAGCCATTTGTTGCCAGCTTCAGAACCATCAAAGTCGGATGGCAGGAATTCGAGACGTGTCACCGGCCCAGAATGTCCACTTCGCGAATGCAGGATTCGTGGTACAGGTGTGAACGGACTCTCATCGAAAATCCACGACTTCAAGGAGTTGTCCAACCCGCTGGTGATGATGACTGGCTGGCCGGGAAGGAACTCAACCTTGCTCACTCCGCCGCCGATGGTAGGACCCTCCGCTGCTGGCGGGTTGTGGGCACTGCGAAGGACACCCATAATCCTGCCTCCCTTGTTGAGGTCCCAGAATGTGATATCGCCGTTTTTCGTCGTTGCCGTGGCCATCACGCCGTCCTTCCGCCCATCTTGTCCTGCGCCTTGACCATCCGTTCGAAACGAGATCGCAGAGACTGGTGCCTCCTCCGTGCCGGCCATTAGTTGGACTACTCTCTTGTCCATTAGAACATCATGAATGATGAGGGGGCCGTTCGAGTAGGATATCGCGAGCAGCGACAGCGCTGGTGTTGGCTCCAGGCAGGCAATGGCACCGCACTTCTGTGATGGAGGCAGGATAGTATAAACCAGTTTTCCAGTACTGATGTTCCAAATTTCGACCCAGCCATCCCGGCGCCCAACAAAGATCTTGTTCAAGTAGGTTGGCATGTTGCAAATGCCGCCAGTCAGCTCATTGTCTCCGGCCTTGGAGGCCACTGTGTGCAGGGTCGTGTAGTGTTCGTAGGTGGCGGTCTTCCAGGCCTCGATCCTCGTCGAACAGCAAGCCACTATCCAAGAACCGAAAATGAGAATCTGCCGTATGGGTTGGTCAAGGTCGCTGGGCAGCGGCAGTTCTGCGACCTTCTTTCCACGCTGGAAGATCCAGAGCCCTTGGGGGCCGCCATTGCGCGAGTCGCCCCAGGCAGCAAAGACCTTCTCCTTCCAAGCGTATGTTGCTGTTATATCGGCGGGGGCCTGGGGACGAGTGATGAAGACAAGGTTCAAGCCGCGCTTGAGATCGTATGTCTGGAGAGATCGGCCCACCGAGGTGGTTATCTGGAAGGTTGTTTTGCCCAGGGGTATCGATGTGAAGGGAACATTGGTCGGAGAGACCAGGCCGACGGTCTGTTGGAGGGCATCGTCAGCAGGTTGACTCTAGCAGAGCTGAGACCAAAGCATGAGGCATGTCGCATTGGCTTACCCTGAACGGCGCAAATATTCTGGATCCTTTTGGTGCCTGGGATGCAGATTTGGCTGGGGCACCAACTCTTTGGCGCTTGACAAGGGGAACTTCGTTCTGCTCTGAGTGAGGCATCTTGAGCCAGCCCTGGTAATCAAATAATTACCACAGAGTGTCTGATCATGTTGTACCAAATCAAAACAATTGCAGTTTAGCGATGCAGTCGCAGAAATTTGGACCGCTATCTTATCTTATCTTATCTTTGCAAACCATCCATGGTGCTCAGTCTACCAGGTACCCTTGGACCCTGTCCAGTACCAGAGGCATTCTCGCATTCTGTTTACAGAACGCCCACTCCTTGCGTGAATTATTATAGGATAATCCAATAATTTAGTACAATGACTTCGACTTCTGATTCTGAAGCATAATTAACATATGTTCTTTCTTTCTGCAACTGGCGTACTCAAAACAATGCTACAATGGCGGGACACTTAAAAAGGAGAGATGAATTCATTATCCATAGGAATTATGTTTGGGAACTGTGAGAGAAACATATCTAATTATCTTTATACTCCGGGCTCATTCCTAAGCAGCACTGCTTGCCTTCCGCTACTTGGGTAAGATAATGAAGCATATTTCTCAATAAATATATATTAATAACCCTATTTATTTTCATTAGTGCATATGATAATTAATGCAGGTTTAAGGACTGCATAGTCTGGCGGCTTTTTAGTTAAATTAAAATACACAGATTTCCTGTGGTTCCGATTATCGCGAGGATTAATCTGTGTTGGCGCTGTATTGGCATGCATGTATCATTTTTGGTATTTACAGATTAGAATTGGCTTTGACTAAAGTTCCTATGAATGACACGGTGGGATAAATTGCTTTGGACTTGAAAAAAAAAAAGGCTTTCATGTTCCACAGTTCGGAATGAAGACGGCTGATCATAGGTAGCTCTCATGAGAGTGCTATGATACGAGAACGTATACTTAAAGTCAGTTATCAGCACTTTCCTGTCAGGTCTTCTCGAGCTAGAGGTGTGCTTCTTTATGTACCTAACCCACTGAACAGCACTGCAACGATCACGAGGGACGCTGTAGACTGTACGGTGTGGGTGTGTAGGTTGCTTGGTTGCTAATTACGCCCAGAGGGCAGTGCCTATGGTGTTTTGGGCTGCAGCGCTGCTTACATAAGCGGCTGCCTGCCCACTATCTACGGATCCACAGAGGTGTCATCAGGAATGGGGATATCCAGCTCGATAGACTGTGAAATAGTTCAATCCAGGCCATGACATTCCTGACTCAGCTGAGGTTCGAACATGGTGCAAATTCAAGCATTGGTGTCTGAGTAAGGTTGGAGTCAGTGTCCGATCTCTGACACAACCTGTCTAAGCAGAAGTTTACAAGGGACCCTGATGTCTTTGGACGAGTGACCCTTCTGCTGCGAACAGTCAATTGGTGATAGAGGCCTTCCAGAGGCACACCAGCCACCTGGAACAGACTGGATTCCTACCTGGCCCGGACCTAGAGTCTGTGGGGGGGGGGGGCATAGGAAGCTGCTTTAGCAGTCAGCGTGTGCTCGGTGAGCAGGAAGGGAGGAATATAGTTTAGATGTTGCATGGTGGTAATTTTGCTCGCGTATAGTGCGCCATGCGCGGTGAAAGACGACGAACGTGGGGAATTGTGTGGTGCACTGTAATCTATTGTACCTACTGTAGGTAGACTAATGTCTCCTGCACCCCACGCAGGTGGTACGTATACCTTGCTGTTAAATCACTACCTAGGTACTGTGATGCCCTTCAAAAAATTGAGAGCACCTGCCTAATGGTTGTCTAGGCTATATCCGGGAGCCCCAATGCACACGCAGGATTAAGCCTGAGGCTTGCTGTTGCTGCGAACGGTCCTAACGTGCCCCTCCCGTTCGCTGCAGTCCAAGGGTTGCAGCGCGCGTCATAAAGAACGAAACCCGGCTGGACATGCCATTTCTCCAAAGTGCACTTGCAGCAGCATCCGTTGCAAAAAGGTTCTTCGAGACGAGGGAGATGACAGCTGACGCGAGGGTATCGGCCGTATGCCACCTGCCTTCCTCTGTCAACTGACCTGCCCGTGGCATCTGGCGAGGCCATCTGGGTTGATGTGGCGTTAGGGTGGGCAATGCAGGCCCTGAAATAGATACATGACATATCTAAAGGGGTTTAGTAGCGTACCACTGTAGGTACACAGGCAGGTACATGCAGCCTCCAGCGCTGTCGACAACAAAGCTCCAATCTCGAGGCTCGTGATAAACGGCACTACCTTGGATGAGATGGCGTTGGCCTGATCAGTTGCGAACAGATATTCCGATTTCGACGCCAAGCCTTAACCTAAACATCCCAGGCCAGTACCTACGACTCAAGCCAGAGGGAGCCGCTAGCCGTGCTCCTCTGGGAGGGAGGCCTGGCCGCCAGCAAGGAAGGCTCCATTCAAAATCAGAGTCCACTCCACTCCACCCAACTTTGCCTCACTCTCGTTCTCACCGGGCCTCGATTCACCTCACTCACCACACCCAAACACATTGCATTACACTGCACTTTTAGTCTGCTGATTGGAGGCAGGCCGCTGCAGCTCAATCATGGATCAACCGCCACCGCCACCAGGCCATACTCCCGACCCGGCCACACCTGAAAACCACACTCCGGGAGACACATCCACCAGTGGCCTGGCTCACTTACCGAAGTCCCCCGTCTCCTCCATCAGGAGCAACCCTTCCGCCGATCAAGGAGGCAATGCCACCGAACCTGGGACTACAGAGGTGTCCGCGAGCTCGTCCATGCCGCCCCCAGCCCGGCCCATAAAGAGCCCACGCGCACCTCTGGCTCAAAGCAGCCTCGACACCATCAACACTGATACAGGGAACGATGATGCCGTCTCCCTGAGGTCTCGCACGGCCGAGACCAGCTCCATTCGAAGCTCCAGTTCCCTGCGTGACGCCGTCGCTGCCACCGACGACCAGGACTCGGAGACCCCTCGCTTGAATCCTGGCACTTCTACCGACTACGTTGGCGACCACCCGCTGCCTGACCCTGCCATGCCGTCTTCACGCTCTTCCTTCTCCGAGGCTGATAAGGAACTCAAGCGCATGAGTATCTCTTCCATCTACTCCATGGCCTCCGCTCGCGGCATACCGAGCTCAGCAGCATCGGTTAACGGCTCCGATACTGGCTCCGCCGGCACCCACCGCTCCGTGTCCGGCATCATAGCCTCTTCCTCCGGGAAACAAGGCGAGACTGGTGTATCAAACGTGACCGTTACTACTGGCAGTCAGGGCACGCCTGGAGGGAACCTTGCCCCCCGAGATCAACCTCCACATCTCGCCGACCCCCCTAAGAGGAATCACCCGCAACCACCTCGCTCTGACCCTTCTGGCGCCCCCAGGCCTCAACCAATCAGAGAAAGGAGTCGTGCTAAGCGAAGACTCAGCGGTAGTACCGCGGCTAGCAGCCACAGTCCAAGCAGTGACCGGACACCTCACCATAGGGAGAAGGAGGAGGGTTGGTCAACACTCCCGCGCAACACTTGTATCTAGGCGAAGGCTGACCTAACCAACAGCGAAACCTGCGCCATTGGGACTTATCGGCGTGTGTGCCTTGGACGTCAAGGCCAGAAGCAAGCCCAGCAGAAACATCCTAAATCGTCTTCTTGCGAATCGGGAATTCGATGTTAAGATATTCGGAGACAAAGTTATCTTAGACGAAGGTACGGGCGTGACTTATTCTATCAGGATCCAATTGCTAATGTCATGTCAACAGATATCGAGAACTGGCCCGTGTGGTATGTGTTCACTGTCATGCACTCGATCGCCCTGGTGTCTATTTCCCCCACAGTTGAGATTTACTAATCTTGCTGGACGCAGTGACTACTTGATTTCATTCTACTCTGACGGCTTTCCACTTGAAAAGGCAATCGCCTATGTCAAGGCGCGGAAGCCATTTTGTGTCAACGATGTGCCCATGCAGCAGGTTCTGTGGGACCGACGTCTCTGTCTCCATCTTTTAGACAAGATCGACGTTCCAACCCCGAAACGCTTAGAAGTGAACCGTGATGGCGGGTCCCGTATCCTGACTCCCGAGTTGGCAAAGCATATCGAGGAAGTTACTGGCATCTCCCTGGAACCGACTCCCACGGACCCAGAAAAGATGAAATTGCCCCGAAAGGTAGAGCTGCTAGATGATGGTGATATACTCAGCGTCGACGGTGCACTGCTTAAGAAGCCTTTTGTTGAGAAGCCCGTGAGCGGCGAGGATCACAACATCATCGTCTACTTCCCCAATGACGACCCCGACTATCCCGGAGGCGCGAGGAAATTGTTCAGAAAGATTGGGAACAAGAGCTCCGAGTTCGTGCCCGACCTCAAGACCCCGCGCTGCATCACTCAGCCGGCGGAGAGCTTCCTTTACGAAAAGTTTATGAGAGTCGTGAACGCAGAAGATGTGAAGGCATACACAGTCGGTCCGAACTATTGCCATGCGGAGACTCGGAAGTCGCCTGTCGTCGACGGTGTCGTCCGGCGCAACACGCACGGCAAAGAGGTCCGCTATGTGGCTCATCTCACTGACCTGGAAAAGAGTGTTGCAAGTAGGATTGCGACGACCTTTGGCCAGCGCGTCTGTGGCTTTGATCTGCTGCGAGCCGATGGGAAGAGTTATGTCATCGATGTCAACGGGTGGAGCTTCGTCAAAGACAATGATGACTATTACGATCGATGTGCAAATATCATGAAGGAGATCTTCATCAAGGAAAGAGTACGTCGAGGGGCAATGACGCCACCGATGCCCTCCCCTGCCATATCAGATGTCGATCCAATGTCCAGGGCCGCTACTTTCGGCGCCCAGGAGAAGGGCCCCAAAGAGACCCCTCTTACCGGAATGCTGCCGAACCAGAAATCAGCGACTGGTATTCAAGGGTCCAAGTCGACGCAAGATATCAGGACCGCACACTCACCTGTTCCGGACCCAGCTCCAAAGTCAGAGGGCGTCACCGCGTCCAAGGCCGGGAGCGGCGCTACGAGTCCTCTACTACCTCTTTCCGAGCCTCTTGTTAACAGCAAGTCGTCCTCGGCACCAGGGACTGTGCCGGTCACGCCAAATCTCCAGGAACTAGCGACAGAAGAAAAGGATGTGCATACACCGCCGCCACCTCCACCCAAACATTCCTGGAAGCTCAAAGGCATGGTGTCGGTCATTCGACATGCTGATCGTACGCCGAAGCAGAAGTTCAAGTTTACGTTCCACACCGATCCATTTATCGAATTGCTCAGAGGCCATCAAGAGGAGGTACTCCTCATTGGTGAGCCAGCACTGGCGAGCGTCCTCGAAGCCGTCGAGAAAGCCATGAGGGCGGGCGGAGAGGACCGCGACAAGCTCAAGGCGCTGCGGAACGTCCTGGTCAAGAAGAGCAGCTGGCCAGGCACCAAGGTTCAGATCAAGCCAATGTTCCGCAAGAAAAAGAACGAAGAGATGACCCCAGTTGACGAGAAGCAAGTTTCTCCGAGGGAACCAAGTTCACACACCACTGAAGAAGTGCCCGAGGCCTCAAATTCAGGAAACGAGCTTTCCGGCACTGAGAACGTGCCACGCTTCCCTCCCAAGCGCCACGATTCTCTATCAGGGGTCACAATGTCGAAGATCACAGCTGCAGAGAATGGTCTCGTTCTCGACAAGTTGCAACTCATCGTAAAGTGGGGAGGTGAGCCAACGCATTCTGCCCGTTACCAAGCACAAGAGCTTGGTGAAAATATGCGCAACGACCTGGCGATTCTGAACCGTGACGTGCTTGATGAGATACATGTCTTCAGCAGCTCAGAGAGACGAGTGACGACGAGTGCCCAGATTTGGTCGTCTGCCTTTTTGGACCGCACAGACCTTCCAGAGGATTTCATTCAGATTCGGAAGGACCTTCTGGATGACTCCAATGCTGCGAAGGACGAAATGGACAAGGTCAAGAAGAAGCTCAAGGGACTCCTCCGCAAGGGTAACGAACGACCGCCACAGTTCGCTTGGCCAGAGAACATGCCTGAGCCGGCAGAGGTGCAGACCCGTGTTGTGCAGTTGATGAATTTCCATCGCCGGGTCATGCATTTCAACTTCAGCAAGTTGCGCAGCGGAGCTGTAAACTCGCTCAACGCGGTTTCCAACCCAGGTAGCTCAGAAAAGCTCAAGGCTGGCGAGGGTTCGTCCGGCTCCGTCCACTCGATGGCGTCTTCATTATCCCAGGTCACGGCAGTTAATGAGATCCAAGCCCGATGGTGTTGCGGGGAAGATGCCGAGCTGTTCCGCGAACGGTGGGAGAAGCTGTTCACGGAATTCTGTGACGGTGAGAAGGTAGACCCTAGCAAGATCTCCGAGCTATACGACACGATGAAATTTGACGCGCTTCACAACCGTCAGTTCTTAGAGTGGGTATTCAGGCCAACTAAGGAACTGGTTGAGGAGTTCCGCAAGCATGGCGTTGTCGCAGCAGACCAAGACGGCAAGTCGGCTCAAGCTGGTAAGGAATCTCAGCAGCCCGCCAAGTCGTCTGAGGACGGCAAGAACGGGGAGAAGAGCTCTGCCAGAGATGGCGAAAGGGATGATCATAGGGTCAGGCGGTTGTTCAGAAGATCATCCATGGGCAGCAGTATGCGGAAGGCAGACATTGTGGGGGATGCAGAAAAGTACTTTGGCCTCCAGAGGGGCTCGCCCGAAAGCCAGACCAAGGCGAAGACCGATGATCGTTTTGAGCTACTGCGGGAGTTGTACCAGCTTGCCAAAGTCCTATTCGACTTCATCTGCCCCCAGGAGTACGGTATATCTGACAGCGAAAAGGTATGTGATTTCTTGTCTCACGAGAAACGGGGAGACAATACTGACTGTGACATCAACAGCTCGAAATTGGCTTGCTTACCTCCCTTCCTCTTCTGCGAGAAATTGTCTCCGATCTGGAAGAGATGCAAGCCTCGGACGACGCGAAGTGCTTCTTCTACTTCACAAAAGAATCTCACATCTACACTCTCCTCAACTGCATCCTGGAAGGCGGGATCGAGACTAAAATCAAACGCAGCACCATTCCGGAGCTGGACTATCTCTCACACATCTCCTTTGAGCTTTACGAGTCCGAGACCAACCAGCCACAAGGCGCCGCCACAGGCGAGGGCTATCCCACCTTCAATTACAGCATCCGCATTGCCATCAGCCCAGGATGTCACGTCTATGATCCGCTGGACGTCCAGCTCGACAGCAAGCACTGCATCAGCTGCGCGCAGAGGAGGACCCTGACGCCGCACTGTGACTGGAAGGAGGTCATCGAGACGCTGCGCGCCAAGTTTCACACCGTCAAGCTCCCCAAGAGCTTTGTGGCGGTCAACCTTTCGGACGCCTTCTCTTGGTCGGAGAAGCAGCAGCTAGACGGCCAGGAGACGCCAGATGCCGGCGACGTCCTGGAAATGAGGAAAACCCCGGAACGTCCAAAGGCGGACAAGGAGGCCCAAGTGCCCCCGGCGACACCGGCACTGGCAGCGACTGAAGACCCTGCGCAGGTAGTTTCCGCTGCTGCGGCTGCACAGGACACTGAAGGGGAGTCCACCGAACAGGAGGGCGAAACCACTGAGGCCCACCAGGCTGGTGGTTCGTGATCGAAAAGACCAGACGAAGGCGACCGTCACCTTTCACGGCTATGCATTCATTCCGCTGCCTTCATAGCGGGAGTACTTTCTTGATTCAGTAGCGAGATTACATACAACCATCCGCCCTCACGGTATCATAGATAGGGGGAAACAGCGTCCTATAGAAAAGAAACAAGATGCCCTTGTGGGCCCAGCGAGTCCTCAATGGCGAGATCTCAATGCCTTGACCATGTAGGACGAGAATGCCAGCTCGTGCGTGATCTTTGGCGTGCCTGTCGAGCTGACCATGGCGAGGTCGTGCCGCTGCCCCTGATGGTTTAGTTACCACATCCACACTATACCACGGGCACATATATGTGTGTCGGAAACCTTCCCGTCTTTGATCCCCTCTCCCCTCCCTCCGTTGATGATATTGACTGCGGAGCACCTAGCCCTCCCTCTCCTTTCCTCGCTACCATTGCTACCCAACGAGCCGTTGCAATACCGCTTGCTTCCCTGCCTCCCTCCCTGCCTCGATCCCCCCGTCCCTCCCTCTCTCTCTCCTTACCCGTGAGTTTCCACGAAGGACCAATACCAATGTAAAACTGGACCCAGAATGTGACGTATCAAATACACTGGTCACAAACAGCCGAAGGACACTTGTCCGACTTCACACACGGTGAAAACCACGAGCGCCTGGAGCGCCTGGAGCGCGATGTCGTTATCGGGCGATTTCGTGAAGCCTGTAGCCTAGAATTTTCGGTGGACAAGGCACGTAGAGCCTGGTGGTGAGATGCCTCTGCCCCCCCCCCCCCCCGCCCCCAGGCCCCACCAATCCCATCCGGCTATGTGTTGTCCCGGACTCAACACGAGCGAGCCTTTGGGCGAGGGCCCAGCCCAGCCCAAGTCCGGTACGGGTGGTTAAACCGAGAGGTGATGGTTGCAAGAAATTGCTCAGATCCTCCCGAGCCGAGATGTGGAGGACCAGAGAACCAGGCGGTGGTCAGGCCACGGGCTTGTAGATTTGGTCCCCCCACGGGGAAGAGCCCAGGCAACAAGGACGGGCCCGATGAC
Organism: Diaporthe sp. P3_1W; assembly: GCA_037177825.1. Taxonomy (NCBI): domain Eukaryota; kingdom Fungi; phylum Ascomycota; class Sordariomycetes; order Diaporthales; family Diaporthaceae; genus Diaporthe; species Diaporthe sp. P3_1W. Next base: position 6,349,711 of record JBAFXB010000002.1, read on the forward strand.
CTCGTCGCCGCTTGGTCTCTGAGCGTACCAAGGTCCGCACTTTGGGGCTCAGCGGCAGTGGCTACTGCTGTGTGCCTGCGGTCGATGGCGGACATGCAACCGAGGGGAGGGGGGCATTTTAGGGAACTGGTTTGGAAGCAGGATAGATGGCCACACCCGATGATTATCCAGCCGGTCTACCTAGCCTGCGCCATCTACCAAATAATGTGATTTAGGCAGTGTCACGGTCCCCACAGCTATCGTATGGACGTTTTTATTAGATTCGTCTCGATGGGCGAGCAGGCTCTGCTATGAGTTGCTGTCTTGGAGGCTTGGTAGGCAGAGGCCACGGGCTCGCCTCGGGTATAACCTGAATGCGAAGATCGTGGCTTTCGAAGCCCCTGCCCAAGCGGCGACAGCATCATTCACCGGCATCTGATATATTCTTGTCAGCTATGCTTCTGTGTCACTTGGCGCCACTTGCCCTGATCGTCGTGTGTACACATCATCAGGTGTGGCAGCAAGACGGGCCAATTCTGCTGCGTGGTCGCTGCAGGGCCAGGACGGCAGGCACTCGGGTCAAGTGACCATTGGCAGCCGTTGGCCATTCAGACGAGCGCAGATCTTGCCGGGGACCCCATGACTGTCAGTCTGTCGGCACAGGGGGCGGCAGCAGGGGTTCGGCTCCAAGTCAGGGCGTCGACGTTATCTTGAATTCATGTGACTGACGCAGGATCCGTCGTCAGCACGCCCTCAAAGGCGCAGTGATAGGAGACCGGTCAAGAAGTTTTCGAATCATGAGCCTCCTGTAGACGAGCCTTGTGACGGTCACATTTCCTGGATGATCAGAACGAACCTTCTGCGCCGTCTTTGACGCAACCGGGGCCGCTCGCAGTCATCTCGCCGGCAGGGCTAAAATCTTACTGTTTCAGGTGTTTTCTGAGGGCCGGTCCGCGGTGCTGCACAGTTCATCATCAGATTTGGGAAGAAAATGTGACCTGCCTCCCTCCCATGCCAAGTGGCTTCAACATCAACCGTACCGATCCATGGACACATAGAGGACGGCATTGCCAAAAGCATCATCAGATCCATCGTGAGCGCTCTGTCTTTCGAGCCGTGATTATCCGAAGGATGCTTAAAACAGCCTATGAATGGTATATCAACTGCTATACACTAGCAGCAAGATAGCATGGAATGACGAGAGAAGGTGGTGTACTCTAACAACGATCCGGCGACCGGTGAGCAAGGGGTGGGCACCTCTCCGGCGTTGAGGGCGGCGCCTCGATCTCCAGACGTGAGGTCGGCTAGCGGCAGGTGAGGCTGTTCCGGGGCCCCCAAAGAGATTTATCATAACTCACATTGTTGGCAGCGCTGTGTGTTGCGTAGTGCGCACCCACCGGTAAGCGGCTTACGGTGCGGTTTCCCAAGGCGTGCCGGACTTTATTCGAAAACCAATGTCTGGCGCCGGGCTCGCGCGGCGTGCGAGATACCACCTTCAGTTGTGCATGCTGTGTCCCCCACCTGCCGAGGTTGCTGTTGCTTCGCCTGCCCAGAGAAAGGGTTACGGTCATTCCCTGTCATCAACAGGGCACTTATTAATACTACCTCCGCCGCGACGGTGGCACCACGCCGAGACAGTCCCCATAATCCCGAGACGAAGTTTATTGCCAGTGGTGCTTCTGTTGAAGATCCTAGGACACCAGGGTACTGTACCCGCGAGCAGGTGTTCGTGAATGCCTCTTGTGACCGATGTGTTCGTGCCTAGGGTGCTGACTGGTAAGTTTCCTTCCTGAACCTTATTTGTTTACAAATTGATCAGACATCACGCTCGCTTCCATGGACCTTCATGGTTCTTGGCCCCAGCAAATGACAGGCACAGAATGGCTTCCCATCATCTTGAGTTCTGCAAAGCCGTCCTCTTTCAGAGACGTGCATGATTAGCGGCGTTTGGGCAAGGCATTGTTACCTTTGTGCCACGAGCCAACGATGACTGCTGGTATCATGCGATTGTCCAGCAACCCGAAAGAGGTATCGACTGATTTGTGCGTGGAGGTGGATACCACCGAGCCTTGCTACAAGTGAGTCCCGGTTGACGTTTTGAACTTTGGACAGGCTGTGAGGAAGACGCATCTGTGCTGTTTATTAGCTGGGGTGCAGGAAGAGCATAGGGCAGAAGGTCGATTGCATGCGACACTCGGTAAGGCGCATCCTGCAACAGTCAGCAGTCCAGCAGGGTTGAACCAATTGCGATGGCAGCTGGATCCAGATCTGGTATCCACTTTCGCAGCAAGCGATTCGCAGCAGGCAAGCATGCAGGCAAGACTGCAACTTGGCAGATTTTAGCTGTGATCGATTCGTGTTACCAGCAAGTACCAGGTACCGTTCTGTTGCGGAGGCACAGAATGGTCAATTTAACTTCTCGTCGCAAGTCTCGGTCTACCGGGCCAACTCCTCCTTGAGTGTGCCGGCTGAGCACAAACGAAACTCCTGGGGATGGACAAAAAGCACGCCTGACTGTGGGCAGACTTTTGTGGAGATTTGTCCAGACCGTACCGTACCGTATCTTCGGAGTGCGTGTTCTGCGCGGCCTACATGTGGACGCTTCGGAGTACGGTGGTTGTGGACTCTGCGGTCGACCGGAAATGATACCTGGATGACCGGGGCCCATAAATTCATGCCGGACTAAGTCAATCATCACATTAACCCGTCCCCTCACCCAAGCGAGTGGTCGCTTTTCTCGCGAAGAATTCATGTGATGCAGCATGATGTTTTGAGAGGATGGGAGAATGCAGTGCTCCAGTGGCACCAGGCAGCAGTTGTCGAGGCCCTGGCCAACCTGGCAATATTGCGCATAACGAAATTTCTCCTGACTCCCCTGGGCGTGATTCTCGTGGCCAGATACTCACTCGACCGGGCCCAAGGACTCGGCGGCGGAACGTCACCCATGTCAATCTTGTGTGATTCGCCACCCATTGGATACAGCGTCATGTGGCCGGCACGAGATCTCTGAGTAGTCGTACAGCAGTAAGCTCTGGAGTCGACGATTTCTTTGGGCCGAGACGTCAAGTATCGAATGTCCCAAAGCACGAACGAGTGGGGATTCCGGCACCCAGTTCCGAGCAAGGGCGTACCGGGGATGGGATCTGGGAATCCGAACGCCCTCTGTTGATCGGTTCTGGTGGGGTTTGGAACAGGAATCCAAACTCCAACATCCACGAGCACGGCTGGAGAGGTGGAAGGAGCTCGTACACGTAATGTATCAAGGCGTCTGTGCCGGCCTGCAGGGTTGACCGGATTGGTCTTGCTGCCCGAGGGTGTCCCCCGAGGGTGTCCAAAGCGTTGGGTAGGATTCGATTGAGTTGGGCGATGTCGATTCTAGAATGGGTGGTCGGCGTGAGATCAGGTTTTGGCTCATAGCCGACAGAGAAAGACGAGCCCGGGCACCTTGGACAAGACGTCAGCTTCAAAGAGGTTGTTGTTGCAGCAGTGGGAGAGAGGGTCGGCAGTGTAGGTAGAATGACGATGACAGACTGATCCCGTCATATTCTTGGTCGGATCAGTCGCCGTATTCGTTAATGATGCAGGGGCATCAGCGGCATTTCCACTGCGAACCGGGCATTCATATGTTGTAGAACGAACAAGTGTTGTGTGGTCAGTAGCTACTTCCTGCAGTCTCGGAGTCTCGGTAGTAGTCGCAGCAAGAAGGGAGGGTGGGCCGGCGGACGCACCTTCGATGTCCCAGCTTAGATACTAAGTACGTACCCTGGTACCAAGTACCTGCGCGCGGGTTGCTGACGTCCCCCAAGCTGCAGAACCCACCTGCTAACGCGGACGACCTAGGCAAACGGAATCGGCCGTTACGACATGCGGGGCAGCTCGCACGGGAAATCAGAAACCTCCATGCACTAACGGGGACCCTCTTGCGTCTCCGCCGATAGACACCAAATACTCAGATATCTGTTGCAAAATGACAATAAGAAAACCATCATTTCATCGTCAACGTGCTTCAGCATTCGAACGAGCCCGACGATGTCGGCACGCCCTGAACCGGACTCGAGTCCTCTCCCTAAATTTGCCCACGTCATACGCCAGATCACTTAGATGCACACACGTGTTCAGGCCAACCGGTGCATGGGGCGGCGAACGTGGCCAGCCTGGCTCGGGAGGCTGTCTTTCCCGCCAGAGCTGGGCAGATCGAGGGTCAAGATCTGCCTCCGGGGATCTCGGCCGTGGAATCCCAGCTCCTATTCTGGTCGTCCAGCCTCTTGTGTGGATGAGGCTCGTCTGGTGACGGAGGGATCGCAATCTCGCCTGCTGCTCGTGGAGGAAGACCACCCGGTCTGAGCCGCTTCGGATGCGTCCCGAACCACTTCCTGCTGGACTTGCCTCAGCTTCACAAACGGACATTGTGGGCGCTGTCGCGGAAGCGAGGCTCTTGGCTGCGTGCCCTCATCATCGGTGCCCAGCACACTTTGACCCCGGTTCTCGAGGCGAAACACTCGAGACCCAGAAGCCGTCTGAAGCCCCTTATGACCTCTGATATACCCCCTAATGCCCTCTCGGTCTCTGTCCCTGGCTAGAAGAGACAGCCGAGCCACCAAGTCCAGGACCGTGGTAACTCGCCGGCAAGGAACAGGGGCTGGTGCATCTTGAACTGAAGCGAAGAGCCGGCAGAGACGCATTCACATCCGGGCGCCCACCGCACTTGAGCACATCTAAGGTTCAGTAGCTGCAGGTCCAGCCAGGCCCATCCACATGGCGGCAAACCTTAGCCTCAGCCTCGACTCCAGCAGGCACCCCTGGGTCCAAGGCAAATAATGGGTCTCTCCGGCTGTGGTGAATTGTCTCGCCCCTGTGTTTTTAACCATACGACAAGTGATTTTGCGCCCAGCGGCGTGCCGTGGGTGGGTCTCTACATCTGACAAGTGGTTCTTACCGCCGAGTTGACAGGCCAGGGGAATAGAATTCCGGCGCCGGTCGACTTGTCTGCCCCAAACCTGGCCGTTTGGAAAGCTCGGGATGATGCTCGACGCTGAAGCCAGCACTCGAGCGTTGTCATCTAACGAGGCCTGCTTTTAGCCCTACTACGGTAGGAGCAGCAAGCAGGCCAGAAACACACCCTTGACTCGGCAGACCAAATAAATGCCTGAGAGCAAGGGCGATCTGATCGGCCAAGGAGCCATCCTCACAAGCAGCTATATCTTCGGGCAAGAATGTACCGGTACCAAACGAGTACCGTGGATCGGTCAATTCGAACGCCGTTGCCGTCCCTCCATCCAATCCCTCCTTTCGCTTGCTTCCGCGCCATGTTATGCTGTCTGTATCCAAGCGCGCGCCGCCGGTGGCAGATTTCCTATTGTACTTGTGTCCACTTTCTACATGCTCACCCATGTTGCTTGCCCATGGACCTGCCCGCCCGCCCTAAGCCTTACCCTGCTTTTTCTTTCAACAGCTCGTCCTGGTCTCATTCGCAGCTTCTATTCCGGCTCTTGTTCCCTGCCGTAATTAATAGAGGCAGGGCCTGGGCAGACTACTTTCGGCAATCGGGTGTGCTCGTCATAATGCCGGTGCTGTGCCATGACCATCGAAGCCAGAGGATAAATATCATGTCATCGGCCCACCCACAAGTGGATGGGCCGCACAAACTGTTCCCATGAGTTCTCAAGCAAGTGAACCCCCACGATATATGCCCCCCCGATACATATAACGACTTTGTGCGTACGACCAAGATAGCAGGATCGCTGCCGCCGTCACCAGAACCTACAACAGAACCATATAGACACTTCACACTGCACCGAAAGCAAGGCCTGCTTGCCCCAGCAGAACCTCGCCGGCATCACGCACATCAACGCCCCGTGTTCGCCTCGCTCATCCGACCCGAAGGAGCAATTGCAGCCCTACAATCACAGCTTCCCGTACGTGAAGCCGGGAGACAAACAAACCAAGCAGGCCCGGGCCCAAGGACAACGGCTCGCTTCCCTCCACGACCCAAGCATCTCTGCCGAACCATATAGCGTTGCCTGTAACCCATAAAAGCTTTACCCTCTGTTCTTGCAACGTTTTACACTGAGCAGCACCGGAACCCGAATTCACGGCGCTGATATCATTTCCCGAGTGATACTTTTGACTGGCCCCGTGTTTGCCCAACCGAAACCTTGCCTCGTCAGGAACACGGCGTGGAGATCTCACTGGCCGGTGCGCACCAAAAATATCCCGCCATCGCAATTCACCCATCTGGTGCCATTGCCATCAAAGTGGTTTTGGCCGGGGTCACCCATCTCAAATACCCGCCTGGACTGGGATACGAAAAGTAGTCAGGCTTTCCCTGTCGAAACCCACGACGGACCAGTGCAACTGTGATCTGCCCTGGCCCCAGCGCGTCACCGCCCATCAGACTCACTCACTATTTCACTGCTCCATCGCCTCTCTCCTTTCCACGTGGAGGACCCACCGTATCCTCGACCAGACGCTCTCTGCCGACCTCTTCCAACCAGCCTCTTGCCTGGGCGGGAGGTTCGCAGGCCCTTTGACGCCCTACACCACCCCTTCGTCTCACGATGGCCATCCAGAGTAATTGCGCACACTCTTTCCAGGTGATCAAGTCGGATAGCACCCTAGTTGTGTGGCACTGCAATCTCTGCCACTCGGGGCCCTTCTACATCATTTTTGAGTGTCGATATTGCAAGCTCCACACGTGCCGCCCGTGTACCCAGGGAGCCTAGCAGACGGCCAACGACGACGACATCTCCTCGGGAGATGCCCTTGTTGGGGGCTGGCTGCGCCGGAGCCCTCCACGCCCAAAGCGACTCCGACCAAGCCGGCGTGGGGGCACACAGACGGACGACGACTTGGGATTTCCTTTTTGGTATTTGTTGCGTTGGGGCGCCAAACGGGCTGGCCACCTTGTCCTGCGAGCCAGATGTGAGTGCCTCCCCTAGCTCCTGGGATGGACTAGATCCTTGGGGTGGATGTGCCGCTTGTGCTTGTGCAGTGCAGATCTGGCAAGCCACGCCACGACGGCCCCATGCACAGAAGCGTTGTTTCAGCCCAGCCTGGATTCGACCATCTTGCTGGGGCTTGGTACCAATGGAGGTCGCCGCACTCCCAAGAAATTTGGAATATGCACACTACCTGCCTGTCAAATACAGAGCACATCTTTCATTCCTGGAAACAAATTAGCTGACATCACGACTCCTGCAGATCTGGCCAGCCCGGAGACTAGGGTACTCCCAAAACTTGGGGGGCAACCTCCATTGGCCTCACGACAGCTTCCGGCCGCGCGGGTCTGAGAGCTGCGGGGAAGCAACCGGCTTGCCGAAGCAATCGGAGCGAAGCCGAGCGGGCTTTAGAGGATGGAGTGCCAAGCCCGATCCTGGAGAAGCTCACGTCGGGCGGGGGGACGATGGTTTTGGTTATGCTGAGACCTGAGGCCCCCCGACGGGGGCGGTGGCTCATCACGAGGAGACGACATTTCGACTTTCAACTGCCTAGCGATGATGCTTTTCAATGATACCCTCCATCGGCACTCTGTCAAATCTGCGAACTATCGACCGGTCTCTGCTGGAGAGGAACCATTGTCAATTTCTGGCATGTCAAGGTGCATTAGCGGGGCTGCAGGGCTTCACACCATCATCTCTCGTGCCTGCCACGACCAGCCCAGCTAAGCTGCCGCACGCAGCTTTCCCAGATGGTGTCTGGACCCCTTCCGAAGTTACACGCGGTCTTTTAAGCTTTCCAGCACTCCGGCCAACCTGACGATCCCTACACGAACTTCGATCATAACACTCCCACAAATGACACCATCCTCCCGCAACAGCAACCACACGCGGGCCCAGCCCTATATCGCAGTCGGATGCCTCCAAAAGAAGATCTTCTCCCCGAAGTGTCTATGTTTCCTTGTTTTCCTTTGGCTTGGAAAAGGAGTTGATGGGCGCAAGGCATAATCCTAGATTGGCACACGCGTGCTCAGAACTCACGACTCTTTTTTTCTTATTTTACAAACAGCGGTCAAGGGATGGCGTTCCAGTAAACAAAACAAAAAATCAAGGCGTGGTCTGGTACACAGGGTCTCTCCGTCATCCGACTGCTTTTTCTTTTATCTCTATCTCTCTCCTCGGTTTCTGCTAGTTCGTTGCGTCTTGGTCTGTCCGGGTTGGCTGGCCTACCAATCGTCGTCTCCAACCGACCGTGTTTCGTTACGAAGGTGTCAATTCACTATTTGCTGTTCTGGATCTCTTTTTGGCGTGTCGGTGGCGTTTTGTCTGAATCGAATGGCATTTTTAGGATCAACTCACACAGTCCGATGTACGCAAGTGCAAGGCAAGATTGAGGCGCACAGTGAAGATCGTGGGCCACAACACTAATACCTCTGTATATCACAAACGAGACGCTTGTACTCAAAGTTCCTCCAATAAGACCTGTTAAACTGTGCGTGGCGGTGTGCAACCACCCAGTCAAATTGACACCAGAAATATGTTGCAGTGGGAATCGCGTGTAACCGAAGTCAAAATTGAGGCTCAAGCGATCTCGGGGGGTCGCCTCGCCCTCGTCTTTGATTCTTTTTCCTTCGTCTTCCCCTATTCAGCTCTCCCGGCAGTCACATGCTTCCGCGGTCACACAGCGTCGCCTTTTTTTTTTTTGAGGCGGATGCCGTCGTCTATGATGGCTTGACTGAGCAATCCTGCATCCATCCGCTGTCTCTTATCCCCTTCTTGTCGCTGTCCTTCCCCGCCCCTGCCCCAGGCCCTTGGGTATAAGCGAGCCCTGTGTCCCCCTGTTGTGCGACATGACAGATCTGTTAATAGCCTGATATGGTAACGCCCGTCCGATGCGGGAACACCCTGGGCTGGCTTGGCCCTTTCATCACCACACCTGCCATAATGTGCTCGCTTGTTAGAAAGACAGATAGACGGTCAGTATAATACCCAAGAAGCAATTATAGTATCCCGAAGTCGGAAATAAAGTTCGGGTGGTTTCGTTTCGAGAAGACAGGGACGTCTCACTGCAACATGAATCCGCGAGCATGGATCCGCGAGCCTGGGCGTCCTCGTCACCACTGAGGCTTGTTGCCTTCCCGTGGCCACCGCCCCTCGGTTGCCTGATATCCTTTCGGGCTCGCTCGCCTGGATGCATGCGTCACCTTGGTATGGGGCTTCCGCCCTAGGGCCTTACTGGGCGCAGGGGCGTGATATGCTTTGCACGACCAACAGTGATATCGGCTCGCCTTGTCACGTGGCTTTGGCCTCGCTTGTGTTACCTTTGGGCTCCGTTGGTCGATGTGACACCAACGACGTCGAATGTCCCAGATCTCCTTGGCTCTCTTCTTGAGATGTGCCCCTCGTGCTCCGGGGCGGCCGAAAGCGAATCGTCCCGGAATTCAATCCAGCTCTGTTCTCTGTGGACACGTTCAACCATCCGATGTGGGCTTCCACCAGGTTCCATGTGCGATACCACGGTCCAACATTTACCAAGCTCGCAGTACATCATTTTTCGGCAGAAATCATGTCATTCTTAGTTCATGGATACCCATCGGACCTGCCGGGGAGCAAATTCTCCGAACCGGCCGGGGGCCCAGCAGCACGCAGCGGCAGCACGCAGCGGCAACACACGCAAAACTATTGCAGGGCCCAAAATTGTCCGAGACCCTGCGCAGATCCAGCCCTGCCTAGACCGCCAGTGCGCGTTCGTTTACAGTGAAACGTGTCGCGTGACTGGAGCTTCCTGCGGACCTGGGGTGGCCGCGAACGGGGAAAGACTGGGGAGGCAGGGATGCCAGGCGACACAGAGCCTTCGGGCCGACGAGTTGAGGCTCGTGTGCGGTTGTATCGTTGACGTCCGTCAGATGAAATACCCACGCTCGGGTGATGAAACAATTCGCAATGCGCCCACGGAGATGCTTGCGTCGCGAGGTGTAATCCCTCCCGTCCAGGGGCCAGGGTGATAAAAGTGTGGCAGCGATGAGACCGCACGGTGATTGGGCCGCCTTTGACATGCCAACGGTGGTGCCCAATCCAGGCAGGATGACGTCTCCAGAGGCAGCAGAAGGGGACCCGTTGTGAGAACACAAAAGCACGTATTGGGCGATGTCACTGCCGCGCAGGAACGAGATGCTTGGCAGATCTGGCATCGTGGAGGGGAAGCCCCAGGCCGGGGAAGTGCCGGATCTAGCACCGCCCCCTTCCCACGGCCCCAGGCTTTCGTACATGCCGTACGGCTGCCAGCATCTTTTTGCCCTGGACCAACGCTCGCGGGCGGGCGCGGGGGCTGTCCAGCTGCCCGCGCTAGCGGTGTGTGCGCGGGCGGGCACGAGCACTGGAAAGGAGTCATCAACATGCGGTGAGTGTGCAGCAGCCCGCAGATGGAGGGCAACATTAAGTCAGGCCACAAGTGATAGGCCGCCAGGCGGCTGTCACCTCAAGCGAGTGAAACTCCGGGACCCCGGTTGACGGAGCAGGAGCTGAGAACCATGACATCGGCGGCCGAGATCCCCTCAGGCGTAGGGGCCAGTTCCGCACGACCAGAGCATAAGAAGGTTTTCTTCCAGCAGATATGAAAAATAGGCGGTGAGGGGATCGGGGCAGGTAACGGCCATCCAGGGTCCTTCCTAGGAAACCTTGAATGGACGTGCGGCTGCACGCTCCGGGGAAGGTTTGGGAGAGCTCCCGGTGGCAAGGGACCGGCCTTATCGTGTGAATGGTCGGGAGGCTTGGGCTAGGGGCCCAGGAATATCAGAATCACCGGGCTATGCTGACTTCGCCAGTGTCATCCGGACTGCGTGCGTCTAACGGACCACGATGGTGCGTCTTGGACCGGGAGTGGGACTACTGTGTAATAACTTAGCCAGGCACACCGGAAGGCTGCATGAGGCTTAGAACCTTGATCCTAGGCCAAAGTGACATCGCTATGTAAGGTTGTGGCGTACCTAGTTACGTCTTGGCTCGTCCCAAGGGGCTTCTATTCGGCGACGTGATCGGCCTTCGTGTTTTGGAGGGTTTAATGAAGGCGGCATATTGCAGCAAAAAAAACGGCGAGCCGGAACTACTGTATATACTTCCGGCTGGAACGCAGGCATCGTACACAGGCAGTAAAATGCGAATAATTGAAACGGTGTTGGTTGGAAAGTCATTGATGCCCATTCCGGTGGCTTCCGCGTACTTCACTGTATTGTACCGAGTACGTCAATAATGTTTAACTCCCATGTATCGGGTTTGGTATCCTGAATACTTTGGCCTAATGCTGCCTGGCTCAGCACCCCAAGCTTTGGGGCTTGGTTATGTGCGCTGGTCTTGGACAGCTAGCCAGGCTTTCCTGCCATACCCGGGAGCTGTAAGTGGTTTGGCGCCCAGCTAGTAGGCCAAGGACATGTGACTGGAGACATATGTGCATGGCGTGAGAGTGACCTTGTAAAACAAATAGACTTGCCCCAGACGAGGTAGTGTGGCTTTTCCCCAGTGACAGGTGTAGCGCTTCTCATCTGTCTCACAATCGAACCATTATGAGTTGGATGGCACAACCGAAGAGGGATTGTGTGCTCGAGAGGCAGGCCAATAATCCGACAGATATGCGCCGTCACGATCGAGGACAAGAATAGTTGTGGGCGATCTTTCACGCCAAGCGACTGCCAGTCTCTTGGACAAATTTCGAGCAGCAAGCTGGAACCTCTTGTACCTTGTTGTTCTTGTCCTCACATATACCCTCCTCGATCTTAATATACTCCTTGCGAGCAATCTCGGTATTTCCTTTTTGGGCCGCGATAAGTGCATGGCATCAGTGAATCAGACGCAAAATGTGATAGTAGACTCGCTTGAGCGATGAAGGGAAACGCCTGAAACCAGATTGAGTAGTCTGGGTAGTTCGAACAAACCAGCGATAGGTGATTGTGCGGTCATCAGCACACGCGCCACGGTCTGGCGTCCTTCCAAGCCCGGCATCTTCAGATAAGCCTTGCTGATCATCTTGGAATAGCTGCCTCTCCGTTTGAGATTTGACCCTTTAATTTGTTGCCCACGCCAGCACTATCAAAAAGTCCCGTCAGTCGAGTGTCTCACCGCTTTCACCATCCGTCTCACAACGCTACCGTGGCCCAGAGGAAGCCGTGAGGGGAAATTGCTGAAGGGAAGAGACAACAAGGCGAAGTGAACCAATCAGAGGATGACATGGAACGAAGAAGAAAAAGCCCGACCAGTTCGTTGTGAATGCAGACCGCTTCGATGGATGCTTGATCGCAAGATGAGACTGTTTCGTCCTACAGATCTGACGCAGAGCTTGAGCTGGCAATTCTGTGCTTTCTAGCCTGTGTTGAGCCCATCTTCTCCGAGGAACACACGCTGCCAGCGAGCTGATGTCGTTGAATCCGCTGTGGAAGAACGAGTTCGAATGCGAGAGAGACCTGGACTCGGCAAAGCAAGCGCCTAGGAGACGAACGCCTGCCTCAATTCTACCTGCCGATGCCGATGCCAGGCACCCCGTCCACCACGGCCTGAGAATTCCAGTCCTGGCTGAGGCGACATGATGGGCCTTGGCTATCGCCAGGTACCCGGGCCCTCAGAGGCTCTTTGTGTCCTCCAGGGTTGGCCAAGGCCTCTTGCGCTCGCGGAATATTCCGAATTTATCGATGAGAACTTGCGCTACCGCGTGTCCGTTGAAAGGAGATGGATGTGCTGTCTTGGAGAAGGGCGTGACTGACGGAGGTGAAGAGGAAGTGGCGGCCTGACACCTTCAAGGGTTAGTGGTTGGTTGATGCAATTGGCAACTTCGTCAAGTGGGCCTTCCAAGAATGAACATGTTGAAGAAGCCGATGCAGGCTCCGAGACGCAGGCTCTGAGGCAGGATGGTGGGACCGAGAATCATCGCACCGTCTTTCTTGGTCATCGTCCGGTTTGACAATGCCTGGCAGACGCTCGCCAAGGCCAGCCACGAGGTCTCATCTGCGGGACAACAGCTTGTGCAAGATCAGGTGCTTGATGAGGCTGCCATTGCTGCTAGGCCATTATTAGTCTGTTAGGAGCGTTGCTAATGGTGGGAGACTGCGATCTGAGACAGCGCCGATCCATCGATCTCAACCACCACCGAGTCAGGCAGTCCGGCACTTGGAAAAGAGGTTCGGCCCGCTGGCAGCTAAAGCACTGACATCGGAGAATTCGGTTTCATCGCCACGGCCGAAAGAGCGAGTCAGTCTCTGTTTGCATTCCTGGGCTTGCAGGACCGTCCGAACCGCGGAGCCAGACTGATGATGGCTTGCATGACCGGCCCTCCGCGTGACAACTGCTTGTGTTGACGTCCTACCTTGGTCCACCGACAGCCCTGCACCGCAAATGCGGAGGCCCCCCACGGCACGAGCAAACCTCGTGTCGTCAGCGATGCATAGCGATGCACAGCGCACGCAGTGTTGCTGCGTCTCGACGCCCTAGTTGTCGGTAACCCCAATTTGGGACAGCAAATGTCTCTCTTGGAAAATGGTGGACGTCGATCCCGGAACCAGCAATGTCCCTGTTCAATTGGCCACGACATTCCGCATGTCACGTCATCCGCACTGGAGCCCCAATCCCAAGTCTGCAAGTCCATCCAGACCACAAATCGCACCCGGTTGTCGTGTGCGCCTGTTGGGAAAGCTGCAGCTTGGCCGAAAGACCACACAGCAGCTGGATACTTAGCGTTGATCGTGGATGGCTGTGCATGATGGGAGGATCGCGGCCGAGAGCTTGCCTGTTTCCCCACCGCAAGGCAACAACAAGGCAGGCAGCAAGATCGCACTGCGGCCGCTTTGCTGACAGGGGAATCATCCACGAAGAACAGGGTGGCGCGCAAGCAATCGACCCCGCCAGCAGAAGCAACATCTCAGTGCCATCTACGCAAACACTCAGAATCCACCGAGGAGGTGCCGTTCGATGATGGCGAGTCTGAGCGACCATCGTCTGAATATTGACTTTTGGCCATCCAGAGACAGCTCTGGATGCGCCTGTCGCTGGTCCCGAGGGGGAGAACAAGGTTACGCGAAAGCCAACCTTACGACATAAGCTTGAAACATCCGACGAACCTGTCATTCGCTCATCTCTTGGCTCGACAGCAGCGGCAGTCCGGTTGTGTTGCTATCAGCTGCGGCGGGGACGTCATCCTTCGAGAAGCTATTTGCGACGCTCTCCACCAAGCCAGCCCCTACAGCCCTGCACGCTACGGACGTGGGACCAAGAGAGCCTGGCCACGATTGGGATCCTTCCAATTATCTCTCTCGGTCCACTCGAACTCCAGCGTCGCGTGCCCTGCAAACTAGGTTGGTGAGCCATAGTGACATAAGACGACCCCGGATTGATCTGCAAGGCTGTGATCATGGCCCATAAGGGCAGGCTGGCTCAGCTGAGCCTACAGGATGGTGCCGAGATGCGTTGTCAGATTGCTGTCGCTTCGTTCAAAAGTCGAAGTAAGCGCTCTCGACGAGGTATTCCCTCAGGCGTGCATTCTGGTTTACTTTTCAGAGCCCTCGTCCTCCTCACACTCATATCCGTGTGTTATACCTCGCTGTCTGGGAATTGTTCGGCCCATATCCATCGATTAGCAGCCGTATTGGTCGACCTAGTTAGTCTTCCAGAACAGGTATCATCTCTCCTAGCAGACATGGCAGCTCCCAGGACCCTCTACTACTGGCTAGCCAAGGCGAGCCTGCTTGGATTCTCATTGGCGGCCACAGACAAGGCAACTTATACCGACCACTCCGTGACAGCCATCAAAACGTTACAGACCTTTTACGATGAGCCAGATGGGCTCTGGCAAACGACTGGCTGGTGGAACAGTGCGAACTGCCTCACTGTTCTGGGAGACTTCCTCTCCCTTGCCATTGATGGGGCAAATGATTTAGACTTGGACAACGTGCTCTCCAATACTTTCACTCGAGCCCAACAGACCAGTCAGACGGCAACCAAGACGCTTGTGAAAGGCTCGAGTAGGCGTTTGTATGAATCAAGATACATTGCCTCCCCGGTATTGGGCGACTTCGGCCTCGCTGCCAGGGGCTTTAGTGGCTTCATCAATAATTACTATGATGACGAAGGATGGTGGGCTCTCGCCTGGGTCAGGGCTTACGATGTCACTGGCAATTCGGAGTATCTTGACATGGCAGAAAGTATCTTTGCAGATATGCAAGGCGGTGTCAATGGCACTTGTGGGGGAGGTATATGGTGGAGCAAGGACAGGAAGTATAAGAACGCAAGTAAGCAACTTTCTCAAACCGATTCGATTCTGAAATCTCCTCCACGCCTATGAGCCTCTTTGACTACCTGCGCCGGGCTCTGGCAGGCTTTGTCTCTCGAGAGAACGAGTCTAGTGGCAGAGAGCATCCCGGTGCACTGGTTCATCAGGAGGTGGGATTTCCAAGTACTCAATTGCTAACATTTTGTGCTGTAGTCGCTAATGAGCTGTACCTATCCGTTGCTGCTTCTCTTGCAAACCGGGCAGCCGGATCGGATTCGTACTTGAGCATCGCCAGGGACGAGTGGGACTGGTTCAAGGGCAGTGGTATGATAAACGAGAACAACTTGATCAATGATGGACTCGACATAAACCCCGATGGGTCTTGTTCGAACAATGGAGACACAGTTTGGAGCTACAACCAGGGGGTCATCCTCGGTGGGCTCGTCGAACTCTCCAAAGCCACTGGGGACTCTGAGTACCTGTCTGAGGCTACTTCGATCGCGGAGGCTGCGATCGAGGCTCTTTCGGAGAACGGCATCCTTCATGAAAGCTGCGAGCCAAATGATTGCGGGGCCGATGGCTCTCAGTTCAAGGGTGAGCGATTCCATTCCGCACACAGAAACATTGGGTGGGTTACCAAGGCTGACTGAGATACAATACCAGGTATATTCATGCGGAACCTGTACTACTTACAACTCGAGGCCCCGCAAGACAGTTTCCGCAGTTTTATCCTGGATAACGCGGACTCTATTTGGAATAACGACCGTAACAGCAGCGACTTCTTGGGCCTCGTGTGGTCTGGTCCTCCTTCGGCAGGCGGATTCCCTAACGCGAGCACGCAAAGCTCGGCGCTGGATACGCTCGTTGCTGCCGTAGCCGTGTTCTAAGGTGTATGAACAGCATTTTCAGCTTATTTTTACGAAGCACGATCCCAAAACAAATCATATATCGGCTAGGGTTTGAAATTCTGTATATTCTTCTTGCGAAGGCATGTAGGCGTCGATAGATATGGGCAGTCAGTCACAGCTTGAGGATTACCAAATCCGAAGGTTATCTATTAAATACCAGAAAATTGTTTCGTAAGCAATCTATAAGTTTAGGTTATATAACAGTACCAGAATTTTCCTCAGTTGACTCTATTGATGTATCCTAAGACAGAATTGAAATGCTCACACGTGCGTGGATCCCTGAGGAACCCGCCCCCCTCCCCCCCTTTCCCCGGCAACCAGGGTGGGCTGCAGACCCTGAAAAGAAGGGTTTGAGCAGAGGTCGAAATCGCAAGTTGCCACGCCGTGATGCGGCCCTGTTGACAACCAGGAACACCAGCAGCCTGAAGTATTTGTTGCCAGTTTTTACCGTCTAGTCACAAATTTCGGCAGCGATCAGAGCATCGCAAACTCCTAGCAGACAGCACTTCACATTTTGGGAAGTCACGCTAGGACAAGCGTGCCGTCTCATCCAGCTTCACCAAGTGAGGCGCTCCTGTACTACACCGGATTGCTGGGCCTGGAAACTTTGCCGCCACTATCAAGCATACCAAAATGGAAGATGCCCCCGAGGAAGACTTGGACATCAAGCTGCAGACCGTCTCAAGAGACCTCATCGCCGAATTTGATGCCCGCCTCAGGCCCTTCTTGCGGAAGGCAGATGGATCTGGCCGTGTCCGGTCCCGCGTGCGTGCTCGTGAGGTGTCGCATCTTGTGTCAAATGTAGGTAAAGAATGCCACCCTTTGGTCTATTTTTGTGTTGACAGGTCGAGATAGCTCCTCGACCCATTTCAAGAATTGCCTCAGCTCCTTGATCCACACTTGCCCAAGTGGCTCCCCATGCTCGCCGAGGCCTTCCTGGAGTATCAGCAGACCCGGCGAAAACACACCAAAGGAGCTTCCAGTACATCTTCATTGCTGACGCCGTTTCCGACGGCAGTGTGCAAGCTGATCTATACCTTCTGCAAGATCCGCGGTGAGAAGGTCATCGTGAACTTCCTCAATGTCGAGACCCGGTATCTTGAGCTCCTCCTGTCCGCCATCGAGGAGTCGGAGAGGAACCTGGGCTCCGATAGCGATACGCTTCAATGGACCTGGGAGGAACGATACGTCGTACTGCTCTGGCTTTCCCATCTCATGCTTGCACCATTCGACCTAGCAACAATATCCTCAGTCTACATGCATGATGTCGACTTGGCTGGCGTCCCGGGTTTCCTCTGGCCGTTCAATCCTCCCAGCATCACTGTGCGCATTCTGCCGTTGGCAGCCAAGTACATTGCCTCACCAGGAAAAGAAAGGGATGCAGCAAAAACCCTCCTTGTAAGGATGGCCATGCGCCGGGACATGCAGGAGCTCGGCATCCTGCACGCTCTCATCGACTGGGCTCTCTTTTCGTTGCACCCATCTTTAGAGGACAATGATTCTGCGAGCAGTGATGTCCAGAAACATGCAACCAACCAAAATCCCTACATCTTCATTGGAGTGCTTGCTTTCCTGGCAGGAGTCCTGTCATCTGCCGACGCATCTGAGGTGGAAAAGTACTCATCCAAAGTCTTCTACACCGTGAATGCTACGATGTGGAGCGACGATGGTACTTCTAACATTATCAACTCGTCTGCAGTGGCAAAGAAGACGGTCATCAAGGTCATGCGCTCGATTTCTGTGTCCAAGTTGACAAGAGAGAGCCGAGACATGTCAGGAATCCAGCTTGTCGAGACCACCGTGCGGTACCTTCTGAGGAGCCTGTCGGATAAAGACACGCCTGTCAGATTCGCGGCGAGTAAAGCCTTGGGAGCCATCACCCTCAGTTTACCCAAGGAGATGGCCTCACAAGTTGTGGCGGCTGTTCTGCAAGCGCTAGAGGAACATGTTCGGGTGGCCGTCCAGGCATCAAGCTCGAACGCGTCAAGTCGGCAGCCACCAAAGAAGGACTTGACTTCAGTGGATCCTCTTGAGTGGCATGGGCTCATGCTCGCCCTGTCTTATCTCTTGTATCGGCGTTCGCCACCCCCGGAGAGCCTCGGGAAGATCGTGCAAGCCTTACTGCTTGGTCTCTCGTTCGAGCAGCGGAGCGCATCAGGAGTCTCTGTCGGAGCCAATGTTCGCGATGCAGCTTGTTTCGGCGTCTGGGCTCTCGCAAGACGTTATTCCACTGAAGAACTCGTTGCAGTCAATCATGAGCTCTTGGAAAGAGAGAGCCGTGAAAGTGACAGTGGCTCCATTTTGCAGATGCTTGCCACTCATTTGGTAGTCACGGCTTGTCTGGACCCCGCGGGAAATATCAGGCGTGGCTCCTCGGCTGCTTTACAGGAACTCATCGGTAGGCATCCTGATACTGTGGAACAGGGCATCGCAATTGTGCAGACAGTTGACTACCATGCTGTGGCATTGAGATCGAGGGCGATGCAAGATGTTGCCCTCGGCGCCACGAAGCTACATCCACAGTACGGTGTGGCCATACTCGAGGCTGTCCTCGGCTGGCGGGGTCTCGGTGACGCCAACGATCGTGTTCGGAGATATGCAGGAGCGTCATATGGAATGATCACAGCCGAGCTGGCACGGATGACTTCGAGCAGCTTGGAAGTCATATCCAAATCCTTTGACAATATAGCATTGTCCATTCAAACACTACAACCGCGTCAAGTTGAGGAACGGCACGGCCTCCTGCTAGCCTTGGCCTCAGTCATGGACCAACTTCCCGAGATGGTTGCATACAGCATGGGCCAAGATCATCAGCAACAATTACCACCGTTCATCAAGAGGATGCTGTCTGAACTGGAGTCCAGCTTCAATTTCATCGGTGCAACGACATTCAGACGCCCAGACCTCATCGCAGAGTCAGCATCCCGATTATTCACCTCCTCGTTCCCGGTTTGTCAAGCATCATATCTCGGCCCTGATGCCATCACTCTGGCAGATCTGGTGTCTGGACCTTGCCTCTTGTCATCTTTAAAAACAAGTGCCACAAGCACGGCTGTATCCCGGTTGGCAGAATGTTCTGATTCGAAGGACTTCCTACCTGCTTGGGTCAGCAGCCTTTTGCCAAGAATTTTGACCGATTGCCTTGTTAGAACAGAGGAGGTAGTGGTCGATGCGGCTTCTGAGGCTGCAGTCGTCTTACTCCTCTTCTTGAAGCCTGTCCAACGCGATGCACTCATCGAAAGTTGGGCCAATCTTGTTCTAAGCGGACCGCGAGCTGGAAACATCAAAGGACACTTGTTTGCCCTGACAAGATCACATGCAGTTGTGTCGATGTCGCATGACGAGGCGATGAACACAATGTCGGACACAATTCCTAGAACTCTACTGCAATGCTGGGCGAAGGACACAACTGTTGAAGTGCGGGTGTGGATACTTGAGAGCCTTGTTGAAGGTGACGTGCTGAGATATAATGTACAAACATTGCTTCGGATAATATCGGATGCACTGGAGGACTACACGACGGATGCGAGGGGTGACGTGGGATCTCATGCTCGTTTGCACGCCATACAGGCAACCAAGCATTTGTGGGCGTTGATGGCGGACCCAAAGACAAGGCCAGCGGAAACGGCCTCTCACTCGGCAGCTTCTAGTCTTTTGTTGCCTATCGTGCGACTGGGTGCTGAGAAGCTTGACAAGGTGAGACCAGAGGCCCAGTCAACGCTGGCTTTGGCCCTCTGTTCAGAGTAAGTCATCACCCCAAGTCTTATACTAGGACGTGAAAGAAATTGACTTTGGCGCAGCTCTTCAACGGAACTGAGGAAGCGTCCTTGCTCATCCCAGGACTACTTCTACTTCCTTCTTGACCTCACAACCAACGAACTTTGGCTACATGAAGCATTTGGCGTCAAGAACGGTCCGGGACCTGATGAGTGGATGGACCAGCTCCTTGCCGGGTACGTGACATCGGCAGACACAGGCAATGAAGACCTCGTGATAGCTAGCCGCTCCGCGCTCTGCGAATACTGCGGTGCGAGCCAGCAGAACCTCGACCGCGTGTGTGCTTCACTATATCGGAACATGAAGGCCCGCCAGGGCCAGGATAGGGTTATAGTGCCGACGCTGGAGATCATTGCGTTCCTCCTATCCGTGGGGCTGTACCAGAGAACCAAGACGGTTGACTTCAAGAGCCTCTGCCTCCAGTCCCAGAAGGCAAGCTACAAGACAGGCAACGTCCGGAAGCTCATCGCCTGCGTCAAAGTGTATGGGGGCATCGCGAACATGGGCAATGACAATGGCCCCAGCGGGCTGGCACCGATGGCGACTGACACCCTGGAGCAGAAGCGACGAGAAGCCGTGGCAGAGGCGAGGAAGAGGCTGGGGGCCTTGATGCTGCACCCCTGGCCGCGCGTCCGGACGTCTGTCGTCGACGAGCTCTGGAACGTGCTCTCTGGCCACGAGGCCGACAAGGCTGGGAGGCTCAAGGGCGTGGACTGGGGCACGGCTGAGAAGGGGGTCTTGAAGAAGTTCGGATCCGAGCTTGGTCTGTAGGACGGAGACGCTTTTCATTTCTCTTTTTTTTTTTAAAAATTATGTATGGGAAGCCTTGCAAGGGGGTACGCGACCTTGGGACGAGTTGCTTCGTGCGTAAGAGTATGGATACTGGAGCTTCGCATGTGACATCCCCCGTCACAGCACCCCGGCACCCCGGCAAGATAGGCACCTCAACGGTCTCATCAACCAGAGAGGAGTCGTCCCGGCCGGAGCTGTGATTCACCGTTCACCTCCATTTGGCGGCCCGTCCAGACTCGGGACCAACGAGTTGCTCCTGGACGAGGAGGTGACTCGAAGCATCAAGCATGATACAGTTCTGTCAGATGTTGCACAGTGGCGGCTGTCCGACTCCTGGGTGTTGCCAGTGACGTCGTGAGGCATGTCCTTCTTGCACCAGACAGGAAGGTGTTGCCTCACCGGCCAAGCAGGAGCAATCTCCCGTCTCTTCTCGCGGGCGGACAGGTGGAACAGGTGGGAACAGTTCCACGATCCACTCTGGCCCCGGCTCCCACACCTGATCCCACGTGTCATGCCTGTCACTTTAGTGGGGACGGGGAAAATGAAATACACCACAGTAGTCTACTATCCTTGGCGCGGATTAGGTTCGACATCGGTATTAATTAATTAGGCTCAACGTCGGCGTCGGGGCCCAGAACAAAAAGAAGCCATCGTTCGAGGCATACGACGGTTCGCAGTCGTGCGCGACAGGCGCCACCCCGGCCCGGGTCAGGCTTCCTGTTGAGTCTTGGAAATGCGAGGGTTGTGTGTGATGAAACCAAGAAAGTTTGCGGCGAACAGACATGGGCAGCGGTTACTGCAACCGAGATACAGCAAGACCGGGGGAGGTGGGGAGGGGGGCGCTGCGCAGTGACGGACACAATCACCGCGTCTACTCTCCGTCTCGTTAAGGCGGCGAATCGAAAGCGCGGGCCTCATGTTCACAGTTCAATGCGGCCTGTGGCAGCATTGAAATGCAAAAAGACAAAGGGACTTTTAAACTTTGGTCCGAGTCCCACCAGCTCGACGAAACATCCCCAAAGCAGATGTGGAAGGTTGGACTCGATGCGCCACCAGGTCGCAACAGCGACACCCGGGACGTGTCCTCACAGCGTCACATTTTCTCTTTTCCCTTCAAGCCTCAAAGCTCGAAACCCCCTCCTTCTCCCTCGGCGGGGCTGGGGCTGTCCACATCCATCCGGATCTCGCAGTCAGAGTCTAACAAGTGTACAGTAATCAAGTCATTACGAACGGCCGTCCGACCCGCTTGTTAGTGGTGGGATGGGGGCTGGGATCAACTGCCGCATGCCGAGGAGGTCAACGGCCCGTTAATTCGATGCTACAGCACGATGGCATGCATGCAAGTCAAATTCCGCGCGTCCCAAGGCGGGGACTGGCTTCCCCTTGGAACAATCCCGCCTACGCATGCATTGCAGCTCAACGTGCAACGAATCGCGAGCTGGGGCCCCGGCGGCTCCGAGCTCAGACTTTTGTTTGTATGTATGAAAGTGGTCTACCTCCTCCACGCGTACCTATCAGATATCTAGTGGTCTGGGTGCTGCGGGACATCGTTCAGCATAGCGCAGCAAGCTTCGGTGGTGGATCGGGGCCAGCCACCATCGATCCGATTTCATCGCAGGGGCTGGGAACTATCGGGCCTCTAGTGTAATGTAGTCTACCGAGTACGGGAGTATTTGCTCGGCTCTGGAACACGAACACCGACTGGGGTTTGTGGCTAGGTATTGAATGAGTAGACACTGTACCTGTGGTCCAAGCTGGAGCCATCTCAATCCAACGTCATGTCTGTCAGCCCTGTACTGTACTGCACTGCACGGACAGGTAAGTCCAAGCAAACGACGACGAGTTCTCTCAATGACACCAGCATCATGGCCGGCAGCGCCATTCAGGGCCAATCCACGCGACGAGGCTTGCAATCCGGAAACAAACATACTAGGCTGACGACATGATTTGCAATCTCTTCC
This sequence comes from Diaporthe sp. P3_1W, assembly GCA_037177825.1. NCBI lineage: Eukaryota > Fungi > Ascomycota > Sordariomycetes > Diaporthales > Diaporthaceae > Diaporthe > Diaporthe sp. P3_1W. The sequence goes on from JBAFXB010000002.1 coordinate 6,372,311, forward strand.
ATGGCAGGGCGGCACACGGGCAACTCAACTCAAGTCAAGTCAAGTTGGTGGGGGCGGAATACTGCTGCCTGGAGGTTGATTACGGCTGCCAGGGACATGCTCCCTGGGGACAGAGTTCCTAGTTGGCCCCGACCCCTCCCCCAATGTGTCCCAACCCACCTGGGCATGGATCCATCCAGCCATCCTCCCTCATCAAAGACCCCCGGCCTGCCAACTGCCCGCCTGCTTCTCACCACTCCCCTCCATCCAACTCGAGTTCAAGCTTCCGTTGGCTCCCTGACCTTGACGCCTTGGATGGAATGTCAACCAGGAACTACCTGGCCTGCCCTACCCTTGCATCCCATTGCCTTTTCTTCCTGGCTCATGGACTACACACAGACACACGACCATCTATCCATGCCGCCCTACTGCGAGGTAGCTCTTTGATGAATTGAATTGAATTGGATCGACTCGACTCGACTCGGCTCGAGGCTCAGGGCCCATTCGTCTCGAGACATACATACATGCAGCACCCGTCCTGACGCCTTCCGCTTCAATTGAACCTCCCGTACCGCCCGCGCTCCTGTGCGATTCGCTGGAAATCCAATGACAGATCCGCTCCGCCTTGCTACTCTACACAGATTCCCCGCCGGCTGAGCTCCTGGTTTGACGTCGACCCTGAAGTCGACGTTGGCTGGCTGCTTGTTGCCCAACCCAGCCCAGCCCAATCACCCGTCGTCACAAGCACTCGGCAACATCTGACTGACCTGGCTGCAAGACGCTGTATGACCCTGAGCTGCTCAACGCCAGTCGCCCCTCTGATCTGCGTACATGGTGGACTGCGCCCTCGAACACCCCCTCGATCGGCATCACATAATATTGTGGACCGGCCTCCGTCCCACCTTCGCTCGAGTCTGGGCCAGTCCTGCTCGCCCGTCGCCATACCTCGCTCTCCTTCGTCGCACCCGAGCGCTCTGAACCGCTCTATCACCCCGTCGGCGGCTGGTTAGGTCTTGGAAACCTAGCGGCCGCAACTCGCCGCCCAGTATTCCAGCCTCAACCGTCTTTGCGCCGGGCCCGTCTTCATGGCGGAGTCCCCATGCCTCGGCCGTCCCTGAGGATATACAGCTCACCATCGAGGCCCTGACCAACCTCAAGGAACACTGCCCCGACTGGGCCAAGCGGCTGGACGAGCTTAGCAGCCAGATAGAACAGAGGCAGCTCGACCTGGCCGAGGTCGCAGAGCAGCACTCCTCAGGCTGCCTGGACCCCAATGGCCACCCACAGTCGACCAAATCCGTACGGAATCGCGGCTCCACCCAGTCGCTCAAGCCCAATGACGACGGGGAGGCTCATCCCGAGTCGCCGGCCTTGGGCAGGGTACTCCCTGTGGAGAACAAGAATGCCGCGCACCAGGCACGGCGAGCGTCCGTGGTGTCTAGGAGCGGCGTTGACAGGCCGCACAAGGAGCAGGACTCGAGCAATGGGAAACGACCTTTAAGCCCTTCTGCTGTCGAAGGACAGACGGACCAGGTCATCGCACTCGCCACGGCTCAAGCGCGGGCGACGCTTCGGAGGACCCAACTGAGCAAGAAACGCGCCGCCGCCGCCGAGTCGATGCTTTCGGCCGAGGGTGCCACGCCCAGCAAGTATCGCAATCGCAATCTCGTCTTGGTGTACTATGATAGCTATGTGCAGTCCTTCTTCGAGGAGCTGGTCAAGTTTGTGAGTGCGAGCCGTAACCTGATGCGCAAGGCCAAGATGGCCGCCAAGGTCGCCCAAATCAAGAAGATGGCGGAGCTAGAGGTGCCGGACGACGGCTCGTCGGCATCGGAAGAAGAGCCTTCCTGTAATGGCAATATGAGTATTGATCTCGTGCCTCCACAGCTGGCGAGCCCCAAGGACACGTCACCTGCAATAATCGACGGGATGAAAGAGGACCTGCTCAGTGGAAAGGGGGAAGCTCAGGCAGATGCTACTCAAAGCACACCAGATCAGAACATGAATGATGGACCATCGCCCACCATCAGTCCCAGTCGGTCGCCCCACGCGCGCGCGTCGATGGCCACAAATGGTTATGGCAATGGCAATGGCCACAAGTTTCCATCGCAACCACTCAAGCCCAGCTCCGTGCCAGCCGCGCGACCCAAGCCCGGTGGTGGTTACTCCTCGTTCTCCTCTTTTGGAATGGGCCTCGGGGACCCTCAGCAGCCCGATGTCTTCGATGAGTTGGACAAGAGCCTTGAGTCCGTCCAATCCATGTGCGAGCACGCGGCGCACCAGTTCCTGAGGGATGGGGACTGCAGCGACGAGGTTGTTAATATCAAGGATCGGCTCAGTGGGACCAAGACATCGGCGGAGAAGCAAATACAGCGAATGCTGGATCAGGATGACTCCCTCAAAGCCAAGCTCAGCGAGGCGCCGATTCGAGCCAGGAGCTACCGCCCACAAAGCATGAGACGAGGGGCTAGCCTTGCGTCTACAAGTCCGACTGCTGGGAGAGGCAGTGGCGAGGCTGGAAAGGTTATCAACGGCGGATTCGATGGCAACAGACTCGCACCGGATCCAGAACCGAGCCCATTTGGAGCATCTGGCGGGGTACTGGAGGTTGATGATGGGAGTGATGACGGCGAGCGGGAGCCACCAAAATTACAGTATCGATCGACAAGAGCGATGGGGGCGCTCAAAACCGTGTCTCCAGGAGCGTAATACTGGTTGGAGATCGCTGTCGGCCTATCAAAGAGAAAACGCACAACACGAGAGACCCCTGGTATGGACTGAGGTGGAGGGAATCCTCGTACAATCAGGTGGGCGAATGTATAGGAAGTATGAACTGCCGTCAGCTCAAAACCCTCACAGAGAGCTTTTGCAGACTGCTGGAGTTTTTCGGATGGGTTGAGTGGCTGGTGTCAAAATTACAATGCGCGAAACGTCGCGTGGCCATGGGGACGTCGAGTATAGGGACTGTTTAGTGAGCTGGGACAGCTCATATGGGAAAAGTTCTGGTCACCTAAGCACACATTGTTGCACATAGCGAGGATGTCACTTTTTTGGATACTGCCAAGGCGCGGAGAACATTTGAATGACTGCATATGGCCTGAAATGGTCGGCATGGCAATGGGGCATTGCGAGGATATAACAGCACTGTTTTCATGAACTCAGAAGCCCAAAAGTCGCAAACAGACGAAACATGGTTCCTATGAAAGTAACGCAGATTCCCTGAGCACCGCCTCACCTGATCTACCAGAGACGGTGGGCGCGTGCCACAAGATTCGCATGTGATAGCGGTGACATTGACCGTGTCGGCAGATGCTGTCGGTCATGTAAAGTACCTGACTAGAGTGGCGGATGATCCAACCCAAGTAGCATCCGCCTTGTTTGTTGTTTTTGTTCTAGCTTCAGCTTCGAATCCTCCTTTCAAGGAACCTTTCCCCCCTTGTCATAGGAAGGGCAACCTCTGCGCATTAGTCGCATTCGAAAAAAGTAAAGGGTATAGCAGGTATCGAGTCTTGGAGAAACCAAAGGCGCAAAGCAAACGACTAGAATGTCACCTCCCTCCTCATTAGCTCGTCCAGCTCTCTTCGGCGGCCGGTGCGGTACTGCGCGTCCTCGGGGAGCATGGCCAGCACGTGGCTCTCCGTAGCCGCCGGGCTGCTGGGCCTCGCGCCGTCCTGTCGTCCATCAGGCGCCCTCAACGGCCGAGACTGTTCGCCTGGCTCCCGGCTACTTTCACCGGCGGCATCCGTTTCCGGCTCCGGGTCTCTGGGAGGCACCTTCCGCTTCCAATTAACTGTCCACACGAGCAGCTGCGGGCCCTTCTTGAGCCCCTTCAGCTTGTGCATCTTTGTGCACTCCGTACAGTCAGCCGTCCCACTTTGATTGTTCCATCGGATACTACAGGTAGGACAGTGCCCGGCAAAGTGATGGGGCAGGCCGCGCCAGCTGGTTTTCTGGACTGGCTCGTCCGCCGCAGACAAGACCTCCAGGTCCTGTGACCAGGGCGAGAGGTCGACTGGGTGCTCCCTGTGACATCTTTGGAGGTGATCAAATGTGTACGGGTCGCGATCGTCACCCGATAACCGCCGTAGTACGGGAAATCGCCAGTGCTGGTGGGCCCAGTTCACGATAGTTTCCATCTCATTCTTCTTGTCCTCTGCCGTCTCGAATTCGATGGTCAGTGTCTGAAGTTTGGGCATCCGCAGGAAGAGGAGACCCCAACAGGTCCAAAGCGGGACTGTGCTCGGTGACGAGGACCGCAGGTGCGGCGCCAGCAGACGGTCGGCCTCTCGTGAAGCGCGCATGCTTTGCTGCATCTGTTGATGCGTGGGCCGATTCGGACTTGAGTTGAAGGGGCTGATGACCAGTGGCGCGTTGCCCTCCCAATTCCACCAATCTGTGCGACGCAGATATATGCGTAGACTGGTGATGTGCTCTGTTAGGCGCCAGGGGCGGATTCGTTCGGCGTCTGAAGGATCCCTTATTGGTGGTAAGTCCCGCCAAAGTGACGGCCCTACAAAGCCTGGAGGATAGGCGCTGACAGGAGGAAGTTGAAGGGGCCGCGGAGGACCGGGCATAAGACCAAGGGAAGATGGGCTGATTATCGCCGGTAATCGTGGGTTGCTTACCGGCACCAAATGGGGTCCGTAAGCACGTGAGTTGGCACTGAATACGCCAGTTACTATATCCATGAGGTCGCGCTCGAACCACCACATCTGCGGGAAGATTTGCAGGTTCTGAATGTGTCTAGCGGCTGCTGGGGCAAGTGCAGACACATATTGACTTGGGGACTGCGGACACCATCTCGGCCCTCTTGCGTTATAGAAAATCTTGCAGCCTTGCGACGGAAGAAAGTAGGTCTCCAAGTAGACGCGTCGACAGGTTCGGAGCAAAGCTGTATGGACTTTCCGTTGCCCTGTGTAGCCAGGTCGGAACCAGTCCCAGCTGGAGAGTAACTCTTGAAGACGGACAAGGGCAGAAGCTGGAAGCCCCTGGACCGCTGGCGCTGGACCATCCTCGTTATTGGGCGTTTGGACGTCACTTTCGTGTGGTCCCCGGTCACCTGCGTGGCCAACTGGACCACCTTCTATGTCGGGCTCATCGTCGAGCTTCTCATGGTCATGACGGGCGAAGAAGTCATGTCTGATGGGGCGGTCCAGTGCCGGCAAAGTAAACTCAGCGAGTGTGAATTCGAAGATGAGAGTACGAATTTCGGCAGGAATACGACTGAAGAGAGGTGAAGAGTTCTGTTGATCCACAGAGTCCCAAGAGTCCATGCGAAAACTCATGGGGACTCGAGCCTCGCTTGAAGGAGGCGAGTCGCTCGTGTGCGACATGGGGAAGAACTGGAGCCTGCGCAGCAGCGAGGCGACCCAAGGGGCGAGAGAACAAGAGAAGAACCGGGTGTCGTAGAGAAAGAGACGTAGAGAGAAAGGGAAAGGGAGGACGGGAGAGGGAGTAGAAACGGAGGGAAGCAGGATCCCGAGAGAGAGAGAGAGCGTACAAACAGGCTGGCGAGGAAGCCAGGTGGGCAGCCTTGAGAGGGCGGGAGTCCTAGCCCTGACCAGCAGCTCCCAGGTTTGTGTGTCATAGTTGGGAGCAGCAAGCTTGTGATACCTGAGAGTCGAACGCTTGTTCGAGACGAGTCGTTGTTCGTTGCGTTGCCTGTCGCGCGAGGCAGGACGAGGAGATGCGGTCCTGCAGGCGGACCAGGAGCTATGCGAGCTACAGTTAACTATGTACCTTTGTACTGTACCTAGATGTCACATTCAACGGGGATCTGATAGCGGGGCTGCTCCAGTAAGTACACTATCTCAGTGTGGGAGCATGGGCCAGGGGTTCACCGCGGGGTAGCTCCATCCCCCATCCCGTTCTATTTCTCCAGCCCAAGGCTTGGATTTGCATGTTTTCTGACAGCCTCGAGATAATCGAAAGAACCACCCACCCTTCTACGGCCAGCCTCATCCCCACCAGCCAGAATGTCGACCCCCGAGGACCTCGTGCCCCGGTTCAAGCTCGAGCGCTTGCTCAACCAGGGTAAGACGATCAATCTCTCTCCCCACCGGACTGAATGAAAGTCTTCCGAAACTCTGACCCCGGACCTCCTCTCCTCCAGACCAAGCAGGCAGGCGGACCTCGCTCTGCGGCACCATTGACGGGCAGCCAGCCTTGCTGGTTCTGGAGCGCGCACCTTTCCCCAATTCCCGTGACTACCTTGGATCGATTGCCGGCAGCCTCCGCACGCTCAAGAACTTAGGCGCCAATGACATCTACCACTGGTACATGGCCAGCAGCGGCGCCATTGCCCACGCACATGGCGATGACGACTTCGCCGACCTGAAGATCAACCTGATATACCCGTGTACGGAGCAGCACGTCAAGAAGTACAGCAAACAAGGGGTACGCTTCGTGAACGAGACGCCCGAGATCTACAGGGACAAGATCCGGCCATACATGCAGGCCAAACGAGACCAAGGACGGCTGAACTGGGTCTTCAACATCATCGAGGGACGCAAGGAGGTCGAGGACGTCATTTACAGGACGCCTCTCGGCGAGGCTGGGGACGAGGGCTTCCTCCTCCTGCCAGACCTGAACTGGGATAGGAAGACAACCGAGGCTCTGCATTTGCTGGGCATAGTGGAGCGCCGCGACATCTGGAGCTTGCGAGATCTCAGGGTCAAGCACATCCCTTGGCTCGAGCACATGAAGGCCAAGTTCATCGAAGCCACCGAGAAGGTCTACCCGGACATCGAGTCAGACCAGTTGAAGTTATATGTCCACTACCAGCCAACGTACTACCATTTTCACATCCACATCGTCCACGTGGCCCTCGAGGCCGGCGCGACACAGGCAACGGGGAAGGCCATCGGACTGGAGAGCATAATCGAGCATCTGAAGAGCATGGGCGACGATCAAGAGAAGGGCATGGACTCGGTGTCGTTGGGTTACACGCTCGGAGAGGCTAGTGAACTTTGGACGGATGTATTTGAGCCGCTCAAGCGCGGTACTTCTTCTCAATCTCCAGCACCAGGTCGTTAACTTCCGCGCCGTGCGGGCAGTCTGCCCATTCTCCACCGTCCCGGATGCAGTAGATATCCTCGTCCAGGCGTACTGTACAGCTCTTGGTGACTCCGGCCTAGAACCCGTGTTGTTAGTTAAGGAAAGTCGCCGAGATAATCTTACGCAGGCACGGTGAAGACCTACATCTGAAGAGCGTCGGACGCTGTTCCGGAGCATCTCGACTCCCCAGGCGCCGTCGTCCTTGCTCGCGCACTCGTCCAGCTTCTTGAAATCAATGGCATGCTCCAGCGCGCAGTCCTCGATGAGACTCCTCTGCGGGATGTGTGGGTAGTCCTTGATCAGACACATGGAGAACCCAAGGTAGGTCTTCGGGTCGGGGTACAGGTCCTCGGCACAGAGCAACATGATGTTACCAAGACCTAGTCGGGACACGTCCAGTCAGTTTTCAAGTGTCCGAGACTCGGCCGGGTGTAACCCCGGCGAGCACGCAATCTAGATGAGGGGGCGAGGGGATGCCGACTCACACTCCTCGGGCCCGTGCATGCAGGCGACGCCGTCGTTCTCGGTGGGCGTGCCGATGAAGGACAGGGTGAAGTTGACCTTGTCGAAGACGCGCACCATGGCGGGCAGGACCAGCTTCTGCAGGCAGTCCTTTGCGTCCGGGCACTTGGACATGATGTGCGCCTCGAGCGGCACCAGTGCGGCATTCGCGTCGGCGCCAGAGCCGGAGGCCGGGGCCGCCGCCTGCAGCGTGCTGGAGAGGCGCGAGGAGATGTCCGGCAGCGGGCTCAGCACCGACGAGGGCCTCGCGTACACGTAGAGGCAGAGGACGACCAGCGTCAGCACCAGCAGGGGCCGGAACCGCCCTGCCCTCCGCGCGTGGGGCCGCATCGGCGAACCGGCCGGGCGTGGGGGAAAAGTCTTGTACTTGGCGTACTTCTCGTCCATCTTGGGTTGTGGTGCGGGTGTTGCCTTTTCTGTAACGTGTAAAACAGCAAATATAGCGATGGCTCCTGTCAGAATTCTAGGGACGGGACGGTCGGCGAGGTGGCCATGACCAGTGTGCGTTGTACGTGTGTGTCAGTTATCAGCTAGACTATCAGCAATCGTGAAGTGTTCTACTCCACTGACGTGATTCAGGGCTAGGGTATTCGGCCGGGGAAGCTGGGGGAGGGGAGGGGGGCGCTAAGTTTATATCTAAGACGACCCTACCTTAATGCTGAAATCCCTCAACGCAAGATGAAATATATTTGCGATGGAAGATTATTTTCACCATCGCTGGGGTGAGACAATCTGTGGGGAAGATTGCACAAGACTCGGGTTGCAATTCTATTTGTAGCAGTGCCGCGTCCTGAAGGAGGCTGGGTGGGCACAGCAGCAGGCCACCTGAGCATTTGTAGGATTCCTCCAGGCCGCTTGCAAAGGACCACTTATGTACTCTGTCTGGCATGTCTTCAGACTACCGCAGCATCTGCCACATGCTCTACTGGCTTGATAGCAGCCTCGCATTGAGAAGGGTAAAAGATTATCCCCCTGTCGTGACCACACTGGGAGAGGGGCAGGTGCCGAGGTGTAACGATCCAGGGGATCAGACAGCGCTCGATATGCATTGTCCGGGCCTTCCAGCGAAACGTTGGCTATGGTGTGGTCGCGTGTGACTCGACGTTACGTTGTCACGGTCGTTCTCACCTTGTGGAGTCGTTTGCTGTGGAGGTGGGAGAGGCACGTCCTGTATTTTTGGGGCAGGAGGTGGGGGGCAGCAGGGTATTAGAGAAGCCGTTCCTGCCTGCTTACCAGGTACCTAGGTCCGTCTGGGCATGTGTTCAGCGGCTCACCTCATGAGCCTGCATGACCTCAGTTACGCCTTCTCCTGTGCGTGGCTACAGTCAATACTAGATGGGCGAGTTGTTATTTCAAGACCATGAGCACCCATACACTCTCTCTTGTATCCCAACCGACGCACTCATTTGATCTTGCGTGACTCACTCACTGTTCTTATCCATCATCTTTCAACTCCACCAAGTACTTTCGACCTCGGGGCGTAGCAACGAGCTATGAGCATACGTATCTCTACGCCTCTCCAGCAGACACACCCAACATGGCGTCTGGACAACAACCACCTCAGCAGTCGTTGGACGATTTCCTCCGACCTCTGCGCATAACCGACGACACTGTTCTCTCGCTCTCGCGGGAGTTGTACAACACGTTCTTGCAATTGTCTAATAAGTCAGACAACCAGTTCTTGCCAACACCCATCAGCGAGTCCCTGCTTAGGCGGGTCGACAGCGCCGATCGCGGCCGGTGGGTTCCCTCGACTCCAGACACGCCACTCTTTATCAGTCAAGACTGACCGTTTGCCCAACCGCAGATACCTTGCTATTGATATGTGAGCTCATTCTTGATTGTACAGGAATCAGGGCCGTGTACTGACCAGGAGCTGTAGAGGAGGAACGAATCTCAGAGTCGGCTTTGTCGAGCTGCTTCCCGGTGGGGCTGGCGAGACCAGCAACGAGGGCGCTTCGATTAACGGGGGAGGATTCTCGTCATTTGCACTCGAGTCCCCACGACTGCGACGGCTGCTGGAGCGATCATGGCCCATTGGTGAGCAGCTCAAGGACCAGAACCCAGACAACCTCTTCGACTTCATCGGCAAATGCATATCAGTTGTTGTCGGCCAGGCTTGCACAGAATGGGGCCTCGATCCTCAAACCGAGTTACCCATGGGCGTCACCTTCAGCTTTCCCATGGAACAGAAGTCACTGCAGGAGGCTACCCTCATGACCATGGGGAAAGGGTTTGCGCTCGATTGCAAAGTCGACCTGGGAGCCTATCTACTTGCGGGGTACGAAGGACACCGCCATGCAAACCTGCCGCGTATCAGGGTCGCAGCCATTGCGAACGACGCAGTCTCAAGCCTTGTCTCGTTCATTTACCAGTTCCGGGCAAAGCCAAAGCAGAGAGCCGTCATGTCCCTCATTTGCGGGACCGGCACCAATGCTACAATACCGCTGAAACTCAGCACCCTCAAGGAAAGCAAGCGGCCCAAGACCGTGAGCGTCATACCTGGACAGGCTGGAAATGACGTGAAGATTGCCGTGAACACCGAATGGAGCATTAACGGTACACAACTTGTTCTGAGCAGCCACGGTATGATAACCAGGTGGGACACACTGCTGAACTTGAACGTCGAAAGGCCCGGCTTTCAACCCTTGGAGTACATGACGTCGGGTCGCTACCTCGGCGAGCTGGGTCGCATCATATTTCAAGATTACTTAACAAAGGTTCTGCAGTACGACTTCTTCGAACTTCCATACAAGCTCAGGGAACCGTTCACCCTAAGCACGACATTCCTCAGCCATTTCAAACCTGAAAACAGTAAAAATGGCACCTTAGTGGAGCAACTGCGGAGGGAGTTCCCGATTGTGAAGAAGGAGAATGCGAGTTTCTCTCTTCATGAGCAGCTCGAGTGGACCCCAGAGATCGCTGAGGCACTCCACCGCATAGCAGTTGCCATCGAGGTCCGGGCTGCAGGCCTCATGGCTGCTTATACAATCGGCTTGCTCACCTTGGCTGAAGACCTGCCATCGCCCTGGGAGAAGAAGTACATAAATCCCCCACAAAGTCCGGGCGAGCTTGTCGTTGGATACACTGGCGGATGTATCACAGCTTTTCAGAACTACTTAAAAGACTGTCAGGCGTTCCTCGACAGGGTCGTCGTGATGGAGTTCGGCAAGAACAAGTATCGCATTCTCCTCAGTCCATGTCACGATGGAGGCATTACAGGGGCGGGAATCTTGGTTCCGGCATCATTGCATAGCGAGGAGAAATAGACGGAGTTTCTGTGTATGACAAGATGGCAGACTTGGGTAAGCAGCCATTGGCAGTGCTGCCAGATGGTGAAGGCTTACAGAGCGGGTACGAAGGAAGCCTGGATGGTTGGCTTCATAGCGATGGTTCTTTAAGACTACCATGATACAATAAAATACAATTATATATTATATCAAGGGTTCATTGCAGGCTCCAGCCGGTTTCGTCACTGATGGGACTGAGCGATATTGCGTGTCTGGTCTCTAAGCGTACGTATGTATCAAGGCAGAGGATGCAGCAAAGCAGGTGATCCGTATCAGACCCCCTTTGTGCAACAATTGAGATGGACTGAGGCTACTGCTGGTCTCTTTCATCCCCATTGTGTGTTTGTGAGAAGGTCTGCTCCTTGTCTCACCCTGTGACCGAGAAACACAACGCCACAAGCTGCTTCAGCCCACAATAGTAGGTGGCTTTTGGTCTGTCGGACGACGTACTGCAATCCCAATAAACGGTGTGCGGTGAGCGCGATGAGGCAATTAAGGCCCCTACTCCCACATGGTGTGGTGGATCTTGTTCCTCAGGGGTCTTAATAACGTGCAGCACGGTGCTGCTGCTATGTGCAGCATGTATGTAAGTGAGTGGATAGATCGCAGATGGCCACTGGCTGTCAGGGGGTCCCCAGGCCCAGATGCTCCGTCACGTGGGGCGAGTGAGCTTCATTTCACGCGTCTTACTCGGCACGCGGCCCCTCCAAGAGCCCAAGCTTCTTATTATTACTGGTGTGTTATTTGTTTTGATTTGACCCCAAAGTTGACCAAGCGATACTCCAAATGACATGTGCACATCTTGCATAAGTCCAGCCGGTCTTTCTCTTTCATGACAGCAAAACAAGGTCCCCAAATGAGCAACACAAATCTAATACATTCCTTACTTTCAAAACACTCGTTCCTCCGTCTTGTCGTCTTGTCGCATACAGAGACAGCAGCCTCCCAAGGGCCGCCATCGACTTTGTCCCGCGCAGCCTGGTGACGTGTGTGGCGAGGACCGCCGACACGACCCCTCGCTCACCATGTCGTCGCCAAAAGGCCAGGCCACTCCCAGCAGGAGGATTTCAACAAACAAGATGAGGGACTCGGACGGCGAGCTGCTGCAGTCTCTCCACCAGCTTTCCCTCTCAACATCACCCTCCTCGAACTCGCCCGTCCCCGCGCGCTCGCCTCGTTCTCCAAACCCAACGCCAGGCGCCACGAGCTCGCCCTACAGACCAGCTGTCGACCGATCGCCCTCTGCCCTCAGCGTCAGGGCTGCCTCGCGAGGGCCTTACAACGGGCCTTCCTCAAATGGCCGCGAGTCTCGCTCGGCAACCCCGACTCTGCTTCGAAAAGCATCCATGAACTCGCTGCACTCGGCCAACGGCGTCACGCCTCTGCGGCGGTCCAGCTCCGCCAACATGTCCCCGACCGCCTCGCGCGCCATGAGCTCGCCCGACCCCCCGCGCCCGCCTCCTCCCTCTGCTAACTCTATAGCGAGGACGCACTTCACCAGGGAGCTCGAACTTCTCCACGGCGAGGAGTCGAACCGCGCCGCCGAGACGCTGGTTATCCTCCACGATTCGTGTTACGGCCACCGGTTTTCCCGCCCGCGCTCGTCGCGCGCCACCCTAAGCACCATTGTCGAGCGGCCCGAAAGAATAAGGGCGTGTGTCCTGGGTATTTCGGCAGCATATGTGCTACTTGGCGAGAGGCACGCCGAGGGGGAGCACGTGCTACACCCGAGCCTGAACCCGGCGGCCATACAGTCGATACCTTTTCGGATACAAAAGTCCAAGCGCCGTGTGTCTCTGACGTCGCCTGCGGTCACCAACGTGCACGGCACGAAATGGATGGAGGAGCTCAAGACCATGTGCGACTCGGCAGAGGCGAAGCTTGCGACCGGCGGCAAGGAGCTGCAGCGGCCCGAGATGAACCGCGGCCCGGACCATGAGCAGCCTAAGAAGCTGCATGAGGGGGATCTGTACTTGTGCTCGGAATCGCTGGAGGCGTTGGAGGGCTCGTTGGGGGCTGTGTGCGACGCTGTTGACGCTGTCTTTGCAGACTCCGGTCCCAAGCGCGCGTTTGTCGCGGTCCGGCCACCGGGCCACCACTGTTCCGCATCATATCCGTCGGGCTTTTGTTGGGTCAACAATGTGCATGTTGGGATCATGCATGGTATTCTCGGTCATGGCCTCACCCACGCCGCAATCATCGACTTCGATCTCCACCACGGCGATGGAAGCCAGCAGATCGCCTGGCAGCACAACTCTAGGAGCGTGGGCTTGGCGAAGAATGCGGCGTACTGGAAGAAGGCATCGATTGGGTACTTCTCGCTCCACGATATCAACTCGTACCCTTGCGAGATGGGCGACGAAGAGAAGGTCAAGAATGCAAGCTTGTGCATAGACAACGCGCACGGCCAGCACGTTTGGAATGTGCACCTGGAGGCTTGGAAGACGGAAGCCGAGTTTTGGGCGCTGTACGAGGACAAGTACGCCGTCTTGCTGGAGAAGGCCCGAAAATATTTGAAGGCGCATACGGAACGGCTTCGTATGGCGAACCAGACGTCAAAGGCGGCAATCTTCCTGTCTGCGGGTTTCGATGCGAGTGAATGGGAGGGAGCCGGCATGCAGCGTCATGTTGTGAATGTGCCTACTGGCTTCTATGCCCGCATCGCTCGGGACGTCACCAAGATCGCCGAGGAACAGGGTACAAGTGTCGACGGAAGACTTATCAGCGTCCTTGAGGGTGGCTACAGCGATCGGGCATTGACTTCCGGGGTGCTCAGTCACATCAGTGGTCTTGCTGGCAGTGAGCCTACACCAAAGGGCGAACCAAATGGACTTGACGGCACGACGGACCAAAGAACGGGGATCTCGCACGACAGGAGAAACTCGCTGGAGTTAAAGACTCGACCTCACCCCTACGATCCAACCTGGTGGAGTCCCGAGGACCTAGATCTGCTGGAGACCGGCGTCATGGCATCTCCGCCGCAGGTCAAAGGTGCTCGGAACGGGCCACTTCCGACATACTGCACACCAACCCAGTCCTCCACCGCGAAGATGGTCGAAGCCGCACGACTCCGTCGGCAAGCATCCATGAACGGCATTGCGCCTCCCAGGCCACCCACGCCACCGCCCCCGGAGGTGCCATGGTATGTCGCGGCTCACGGGCTATGTGCAGTGCTGACACCTACGGATCGGACGACAACGAGTTGCGGGCCGGAAGACCTCTCTGCTGAAGCTACGCGGATCCGGCGAGACCGGCAGATGGCTCTGGAAGGCATCGTACCGCCCGAGGGTGGCAGAAGCACTCCGGCGCCTGCGCCTCCGCCGGCTGCAGCTCCATCCCGGATGAGTCTGCGTGAGAGAAAGCCTACGAGTTACTTCGAGGGAGACGATGATCTGGGCAAGAACAGGCGGAAGACTGTGGCTGGTGCTTCGGTCACGGCCTCTGAAAAGGTATGTATCATCTCTGGCGATGTTCAAATCAATCCAACGGCACGCCTTTCGCTCGACATTGGAGCCCCTTTCCTACTTTGATTGCTGACAAACATGACCAGGGAGCATCACGGAGCAATACACCACAGCCTAATGACCGGGCGCCAACGAGACAAGGACGACGCGTTAGTGCTGCATCAACGATCCTTGAATCTCTTGACGGCGCACCGACCTACACTGCTTCGTTCGATGAGCGACCAGCGACGTCGATGACTGAGAGACCAGACACATCCATGAGCGTGAGGACGACTGCTGGAGGCCCACTTGCCGTCAAGAAGACCAGGCCGACCAAAGCAAAGAAGGATGCGCCCAAGACCGCCCGGCCAAACAAGAACACAGCTCCAGCTACAAAAGTTGCACCGAAACCCAAGTCTTCCAGCCCTATCGAGCCTGCTCAGAATGCTCAGGCACCTCCGCCCAAGTCTGGCGATGAGCTTGACAAGATTACCACCGGCTTCAAAAAGATCACGCTGGTTACGAAGCAGCAGAAGGAAGCGCGTGCAAAGAAGGAACTGACAGCCTCGCCACCAAAGCCTGCAGTCAAGGATGCTGCTATAGAGCACACACCTCTGCCGCCATCCAGCCCTGACCCCATTGCGGTCCAGCACTTGACCCCGTCAAACGAGACCGTCTCCCAGGACAGTCTCCCACAGGAGATACCTCTCCCCAGAAGTGGCCAGGACACACCCACGGGCCCTCCGCCCGAACCTCAAACTGCCACTCCGGATGTTTTCATCCAATATCAGCCGGAAGGGCCCGCCCCGGACATCGCCGCTCCGCAGGAGCCTCTCACGTGGCTTCCTCCAAACACGGCGACGCCCAGCGCGGCCAAGCAAGCGGCGCCCGTCATGAACACGACACCCACGCCGATGAAACAGGTTGATCTGGCCTCGCTCCGGTCACCGAGCCCGATGAAGCGGGCTGATCTCCCCATTTTCACACCCACATCCCAGATCCCCTTTGCCCCCCGGACGCCGACCGACTCGTCGCCCCCAAGGATCAAGGGCGAGCGGCAGCTTGACGATGCAATCTGGGAGGTTCCCGAGACGCCGGAGTGAGGCAACCCTGGAGCAGCTCCAGGGCTGGGCTGGTGCCTCATCCGGAAGAGCTTCAGTTCGCCTCCATCGGGAGGCTTAATGATTGTTTTTGTAGATATCTGTAAATGGAGGGGAGTTTCAGGGTGATGGCCTGCCTTCCCGGTGTCCGTTTTGCTGGTCATTTTGCTTTGCTTGCTCGAAGCTCGTTTTATTTTGAGGTCGTCTGGTCCTGTACTCCATAATGCTGTAATCATCGATACCCATATTCCTCTTTCAACGGGAACGTTCAACCCGTGAGCCTAGAATTGCAATGCGAGCTCACGCCATGACTTATTCGTATGCTGGTTGTCCCCACCGTTCCCACAGCACATGCAAAGACAAAGCAAAATGCGTATTTCTTAAGGCTCAAGTCTGCCTAGTGTGCTTGTGTGCAAAGCGACTGACGACGCCGCAGGTGGCAAACAGAGCCAACTGCGAAGGCGCTGCGCTACGACCTTAGTCACGAACGGTCCCAACGGTGCGGGACCAACGCGGTGTTGGTTGACGGGTAGGGCTGAGAAGACGGTTACAAGCCTCGCGAGCTTAAATTAGTGGGGCTGTATGAGAATCAGGCCGTGGAAGGACGAGAATCCAAAGGCATGGACTGTTTGTATAGAGTATTCGTATCCTTTGAGTTCCTCTGCTAAGCCAGGACGACAATGATTGTTCTGGTGGGAGAAGAGATAACTTATATTGTAGACAATTACAGTCAATTTCGCTATGCAGAATTCAAAGGCATGATTGACATCTCATTAAGTGTGGCAGATTTCGAGACATGAGTGCTCTCTTGTTGCAGCACAGGGTAGACTGTGTCGAGTCGCGTCAACAGAATCTTAGTGAACAGGAGATGGGTGTATAGACACTGAGTCGACAAGTCGAGCTCATATTGTTGAATTTACTTTAGCGTTCAGTCATATAGGATATCAATAATGTGGCGACAATTGTAAAAGTGAAAAAAGCCCCCCTCTTTGAGCTCGCTTCCCATGCTAAGCCTTCAATGCGGTATATCCAGAAGTCCGCCATCCAGGCCTCGCTTTTCGTGTGATGCTTTCATGATTTAATCCTCCCAGCCCCCCCCCCCCCTTCCCGGAAGCAAGACCGAACGGGGCTTTTGAAATTGTCGCGGGTATTGATGCACACTTGTGCGCTGTATATTACTTAAGTATATCCCATAGCATCCGATTCTTCGTCTTGGCCAGAAGACGGCCCCCTCCCCAAACGCCATGATGCTGCGACAACGAGAAATCAACAGAGAACTTTGGCAAAAAGGTTCATGGCAGGGCTCAAGTGTTTAGGACCGCGGCGTGGCACTCGGTGCCGATGTTGGGGTCGCTCAAGTCCCCAGTCTGCGTGGGCTTGATGTAGCAGTTGCCCGGGGCGCCGCCCTTGAGGGCTTCCGCTTTTGGCGTCCACAAGGGGATGAAGCTGACCCCGCCGCAGGTGGTGTTGGTGTTATTACTGCCGAAAAGGTTCGGGAGGTAGTGGTTGTAGGACGCGCAGTGGTCCATGCATGTGTCGAAGTCGGCGGCGAAGAGCGCCATCAGCGGCCCGCCTTTGGCGTCCTTGTTGCACTGGATCTTGAAGGAGTAGTTTCCAAATACTGAGGGTTGATCGCGTCAGCACTTGAGGCCCAGGTCCACATATATACGCACACAGAACGTTAGCGGGTCCGGAGGGTTAGCTTACATGAGAAGGCGTCATACGTCGTCCCCGTCACAGCCGAGGGATCCGCCGAGCAGTTCCTGTCCAAGTCGGCGAACGAGGTACTCGATGCGGCGGCGCCCGTAGCAGTCGCTGTGGCAGTTGCGGACGCGAGCGACGAGCTCAGCTCGGCGGCCCTCGCGTCGGCCGTATTCGCCCTACTCGCCTCGACGCCAGTGCCTGCAGCGAGGCCAATCACAGCAGCTGAGAGCAGGGCGATGATGATGCACAGCACGAAGACCAGGACCGTGCAGCCGCATATCGTGCCCTTCTTCTTCTTTTCGCCGCCCGCGGACGCCTGCGCCGCGCCGCCCAGACCGGCGGCCTGAGGCCTTGGTGATGTCGGGTCGAGCTGGCTGCCGCTGTAGGCTGAGTAGGGCGCGCTCCCCGGTGGGTACTGGGCGTCTTCTGGTTTTAATGGATACTGCTGGTATTGTTGGTACTGTTGGTATTGCTGGTGTTGGTTGTACTGTTGCTGTTGTTGCTGAAAATGCTGCTGGTGTTGCTGCGGCGCGACAGCCTCTGGGTAATCCGTCTGGACCACCTCGGGAGCATGATGTGCATGGTTCTCTTGCTTTGGGCCCATCTCAGTCAGCCTGGTATGACGCGAGATCCAGATCGAGAGCCCGCGGCGAGGCCCCTCCAGGAAAGGGCGTGACTAAGGCATACAGGCGAACTTACTGTATCCATAATTGTGGTATAAGCGTACTTGTTCCGGCTGTCTGGGCTCGACATGGGACGAAGAGGAGCACTGGCTGCACAAGGAAGGGAAGAAGCCGCATTCACATAAAAGTCCAGAACGCGAAGGTGGACAAGTATGTCAGAGGAAAGGAATGAAAAGGGCTGCCCAGGCCCTGCAGGGCCGCCTCGCAAGGCCTGGGCCATGTCAAGCTCAGCTGAAGGCCGCCCAGGTTCGTGATCCTTCGGGCAATTTCACGCTAGCTCCGCTGCTGCTGCATGGCCACGGATCGAGTCAGCCCTTGCGAGATGTGCCCTCTCCTCCTGCAGGGTGCGGCCGCCCGTCACATCTTATTGAGACTGGCTTGTCCATATGCAGATATTCTGACACAGGCACTCTGCGAGATGCTCCTCGACGCCTGTGGTGCTGGCAACCGACGAGTGTTGTCGGCCTGCAGCCGACGCGAGGAACAGGGACGAGCTGGGAAAGGGCCCCAGGGACGGGAATGGGCTCTCGAGATCCTCTGAGCTCCGGATGGCGGGTTGTGCAGAAGGACCTGAATGGTCTAGGCCCCGCCCGTTGAGGGTCACATCGCCCTTCCATTGGGACACCTGGTCGATCTCTTAGGCTCTTGGGCTTGACTGGGAGCAGTGCCAATTTGGGCAAGATACAACAGCGGAGTGCGAGCAAGACCGAAGGCCAACCACGTGTGGGCAGAGGCTGCGCTGTACGCGGACCCGGTGGGCTGGGAAGGGCAGAGACCCCAGGGTGCTTCCGATGAGATCCCAGATCCCTGCTCAGTGAGACCGGGGCTAATCTGAGATCGCCAGAAGTCTGGGCGGTCCTGTCCTGTCGGTAGTTGGAGAGAGTGGGACCACTTTCCATACACAGTAAGCACCCCTTTTTCCTTCCTTTTCCCACGCTGACATGAGACGAGACCTCGTGTGCATCAGCGGCTCATTGTCTGGCCTGCGCGACCGCTGTTGATATAAGCTTAATTGGTGGCTTGAACTGTTCAATGCGGCGCAGGGCTCGTGCGAGGTAATATTAAACGGCGTTATGCAGTGCCTTTATGGTGTAAATCAGTACATGGTCTGTCTAGGTGCTTGTGGGTCGACAAAAGTACCATTCTTGACTCGCGATTCGCTTCGGCACGCTCCCGGCCTTCGGCTCAGCACCAAGCCCGGCCCCGGAGATAAATTGTCAAATTAATGATGAACACATGGGACTAAACCCACAATCACAGGGGACCAAGGTCAGCTTACTGATATTTCCAATAATGCTCAGGGCCAGTCGCAAGTCGTACTATCGACTCAACAAATGTACATGTGAATATCCCATTAGCTGTGCTGACAAAAAAGGCGATAGCCACAAGAAGAGCAATGGGGCTTTTAGAAAGTTGAGACTCTACTAGATATCAAACATCACTCATAGCGCGAACGGTGAGCTCTCAGTTAATTGCAGCCCGTGTAAGCCACATCGAGCCGTGAGCTCAGAATACTGCTCGAGACTTCCATCTGTCTACAAGTATGTTACAATTACCATCCTCACTTTCATTTTCAACACCAAGAATAATTTGAAATTCGGCATGTATGGTAGAGTATTTTAGAATTTGCCAAAATCTGCGCAGCCAACTGAAGTGTGGTAGGAATCGAGCATCAGTTTCAGAATAATTGCATTTCGCTTTCAAGTTGCATATGTGGGTGTTTGGTTCTATTGATGACTGCGTCGCCAAGGTTGAGATTCGTAATTTGAGCAACGGGAGCATTCCGTGGCATGGGGACATCTAAGCGCCGACTTTGCCAGCTGTACGTACCGCGATGAACTTCTTGCTATCATATGCAGTGTTCTTCTGTTACACGACAGGCATTGGACACGCCCCTCTCCTTGGTGTACATGTCAGTCAGTGTTGGCACTCTTGGCCCGCGGCCGAGACAGCCCTTCTGAACAGCTCGCAGCAAGTATTGAGTACTTGGGGTTGCAGCTTGTCGTTGGTCTCAAGTGACGAGGCAGGCTCGGCACAGCCTTGCTTGGCCAACACTGTTTGCTATGCAGTCAGCCGGCCCCGTGCAGCCAACAGCCCGAATACGTGCCTAATCGTGGGAGCCAGAGCCTTAAGCCGTGACAAAATAGCTACGATCCCGTCCGGTTCGCAACCCCCGTCGTCTACTACTGTCGCCGGCAGTTCTACCCTCTTGTCATTTTACCCCGTCAAACTAGGCCATACCAGGCCACACCACACCACATCAGTATCACATCGCCATGAGCAGCTACGATGCCTCCAAACCGGAGGGTTACCCTCCCTCGAAGACGGCCCTGCTCATGCTTGATTACCAGAACATACTGGTCAACATGATCCAGGACCCAGAGAGGAAAAAGAAGCTGGTTGAGGCTGCCAAGACCCTGCTGGAAACGGCACGAAAGAATCAGGTCGCCATCATCCACTGCACCATGGACACCAGCCTGGATCCCCCTCCCACCAACAAGGTGTCGGAGGCGTGGCACACGACCCACAAGCCCGCCTTCTCGAGCATGCCCGAGATCGGTGCTGAATATGGCGAGCTCGCCCCTACTGGCGCCGCCACCGACGGGAGCCGGGAGAGAGTCTCGGTTAGGCCCCCCGGATACAGGTCTGCCTTGGTGGGCGAGGGACTTCTCGCAACTCTGCAGAACGAACTTGGAGTGAAGCATCTGGTGCTTGGCGGCATAGCGACCAGCGGCGCCATCATGGGCACGGCCTCTCACGCCACTGACCTGGACTTCGTCGTCACCGTCGTGGAAGACGCGTGCTGGGATCCAAATGAACAGGTGCATCGCGCCCTCATTGACACTGTCCTCCCTTCACTGGCTTGGATTTCGACAGTTGATGAAGGGGTAGCTCGCCTGACGGGATAGACATCTTTCTATAGGGCAGACAACTTACATGGTGGCTGAGACGGTGGGCAGTCAGGAGACATCAACAGACTACGGGGGTTTAGCCAATACTATCATTTCCTCAAGTGATGTATCTATTGTCCACTGTGTCGCTCGTGGCTTAGGGTCAATGAAAAATTGTCATGGCGCAATCGTTGTCTGAACATGAAAGAAATGTTCTCAAGTCCAGTACATGATAAAGAGCAGAACAGAAATGTTGTTTACCCATACCCTCAAGTACTCGCGCAGGTGATGAGCTTAGTCCGTCTTGCATAACAATCTACCAACTTGATAGACTGGCCAAAGTCTACAAAAGATCAAATATTTTACATTATTCCAGTCGCAATTCCACTAAGTAGCTCAGAAAGTAGTCTCGTTTTTAATGTATACACATATGCCTCTTAAGCAATATACATCCAGTCCCTTCATACAGTGATAAACGCTTAAACACCTAGCGTTTTTTAAAAAAAAAACAATGCCGATAACAGTAGGTTTCGAACACGATTGTAGCTTGCGGCTAAGCAAACATTCCGCATGGTAAGAAGAAGTAGCAACGCCATTAGCCAGGTTAATATGATGTTAACAATATAATGATTGCAAAACTCAGTCGAACCCCTTCTGGGCTGTCTTCCGAGTCCCCTTAGCTGGAGTCTCCCAAGGCTCCATATTCTTCAGCCAGTTCTCCATGGTGGGGTTGGGTATGTCACCGGGCTCGAAAAGTCCTGCCAAAGGTAACATTTCAGTCAAAATTGGTCAGTCCAAGTCTCTCGGTCTCAATCTGAAAACCCGGCCATAGTACCAGCCCCACAGCTATACTCAGAAGAATCTAGTGCCGAGTGTCCACCATCTACCGGCTGACCAGTCAGCCTCCCCGGAACTCACCTGCCTTGAGAAACGTCAAGCCAGGCTTGCTAGCCGACCTCAACCACACGCCCGCGCCGCAGCCGTCGCACCACGCGCGCGTCATCTCGTTGCCGCTGTCCGCCTTCTGCGTGTATGTCCGGGGCTCCGGGCTCGTGGTCTCGATGTCTGCCGTCTGCACGAAGAGGTGGGCCGAGTGCCTTTGTGCGCGCCTCAGCATCAGATGGAGTCGATACTAGTCCTGGAGGTGGTATGGTTGTGGGGTGTTGCTTACATTGCGCCGGCCCATTTGCGACAGTCGATGCAGTCTGATGACGATGGGTTGCGGTGGTCAGCTTTTTCTGGGTCGGAGGCGAGTGCCGTTGCGCACGGTACACTTGCAACTTCTAACGGCCATTATCACTCACGGCACAGGTTCATGTCTGCAGGTTTTGGGATTGTATAGACATGCCGCCCGCAGTTGCAGCTCCCGGTGATCTTGCGAGCCATTCTACTGTCTTTGCCTTGTTCTTCGATTCTGCTGCAAGCCAGAGCGATTTTGTCGGAGCTTTAGGAATTAGACACTTGAGATGCTGGTGCTATGAGGGAGGTTGTCTCAACATGTTACGCACGCATCATCGTCATACGGGCCGTTGAAGAAACGTCATAGCCCACCTTCTCTCTACCTAGGTAGTGTAGAACCAGATGACTAGCCGATTCCGCACATCACGGTAGCCTCTAGCAACGGTAGCTGATTGGGGTAATCCTTGATAGCATGGATGGAGAAGGACCCTGGCACTTTTGAAGTTCCGTGTCTAATCAAGTCCTTTCATTTCGTCTTTCGATAACGCATATTTCACCTTCAACCTCCCTTGGATGCTTCGTATGCACGCAGTAACTTCATAGTGCGGCGTGCCCTTCCCTCTGTCCTAGTACTTGAAACCTAGAGTGTCAGCAGACTCTGCAATGTCTCAATGAAACGGACCCGAAATGACTCTTTGAATTCCTCATGCGCCCGTTTCATCGATTGGAGGATGTTTCGCTCCTCCGCTTTTCGTTCATCACATACTCCGGCACCGCTCACTCCGCCCGGTTCAGTGACGACAGGGTAGTCCAAGTTTATCCTGTCAAGTTGCCGATTGGCACCACGATATAGCTCCATGGTCTTGCAGTCAAGCCCCAGCATCAGCCAGTTGAGCTCATAGGCGGCCCTCTCCAAGGCTTGCCTCCTCTTCTCATCTCCCACGGCGTCGCAGAGAGTCACGGCCCGGCCCAGGGATAGCTTGAGAGTCTTTTGGTCCGTGACCGGGACGTTCTGCGAGAGTACGTCGATGCAGTTGCCAATCAGATCCGACGTAGACCGCACGCCGTTCTTCAGGTCCATTGTGCCATCTTGTACGGTAATAGAGTATTTGGTAGGACTCCCCGCTTCCCATTGACCGGATACCTGGTCCCACACCTTCTGTCGGTCTGCTTCTGGGATGCAACTTTGAAGGAAAGCGTATGTCGCTTCCAAGACGACTTGTCTTACTGCGCGGCCGGCAAAGGCCAGCGTTTGTCCGTCAAGGTTGGAAAGCTTGGTGTCTGGATTGTCGGCGATGACATCCTCAAGGCTACTCTGGCCTTTTGCGTCCGTTGTGGCTTCCTCAATCTTCAAGTGTTTGGGCGCGGTGGCGACCTTGAAGATATCGATCCCACGATTTTCGACAGGTGAGACCCCGTCGAAGAGTGGATTGCGTTCTTCGCTAGGTTTGGCAGGCGAGATGTCCAATAAAGTCACATCTTGATCTCCTTCATCGTGAGCATTGTTCGTCGATGGATTGAAGACATGTTTCAAGCGATTAACTGCTAGGCTGGCGTCGCCGCCTCGGAGTGATGCTTCGGGTTTCTCGTCAGGGGCCATTGCGGAATGACAGGTTTGTTGTTCGTCGTGAGCGATGTGCTGACTGCTGGCGACGGGATAGCTTGCCTGTCTCTGTTTGTTGCTTTTGGCCCTTTTTGGCGCCTTCTTCTTTGACTTCGCCTTCTTCTTGCCTCTGTTTCTTGTCATGTCTTGTATCGGAGGGTTGAAGTCTCTGGCACGTGCTGGGTGTTCGTTTTCCAACGTTGTTCGATGATTTGGTTGAAATCTTGTAGAGAAGGCTTGTTGAAGGGTCGGGTCCTGTTTGCAGCGTGGCAGGGAGGTCTTGGACTTCAAACGTTCGTATTTGTCGAGGCCAGCGAGAATGTCCCCCCCTGAGAGGTTTGGTGTTCATACAGGCTCTCTCGGGAGTGGAAGATTGCAGTGAAACGATTTTGGAGACTTCAGCCTCGACTGCCCTGTTTGTTGACAGAATGTGGCAAGATATCGGGAAGGCGCGACAGGAGGCAGGCCGCCTGTCCAGCGCACTTTTCGATGATAAGGGTCATGCGCTGGGCGTGGCGGCTGGGCTGGGAATAAGTTAAGTTGAAAGAGAGCAGGATAATCATATGCAATCACAATGTAGCTTTCAAAGTGAATTGTCAATTCTTCGCCGTACTATGGAATCAAACGCTCGTTCGCCCTCTCCTGGGGTCAACGTCCACTCAAATCTAAGTGTCTGTTGATTGCGCAGCATCTCGTCGCGCCTTTGCTCCAGCCTTCAATGACTCCCATTTGTCGCGGTATTTATCAAGATTGTGTCTGAGACGCTTGTTGTCCTTCTCGAGCACCTCGAACTGTTTACTAGCTGTGAGCAACTCTTCTTCCAGCTCCTGGTTCCTCTTCTTGAGCGCCTCATCCGTCGCTTGACCTTGGGCGCCACCACTATGTGACATTGGTGATCCAGGCCTAGCGATGCGCATGCTGTCCGCCAGAGCGAGGCGAGAGTGCTGAGCACTAGCCTCAAATAGTTGCAAGCGCTTTGTGACTCTGTCGAGCATACTCTTCAGGCTGGCATTCTCAGTGCTAAGCTCCTCGATCACATTGTAGAGATCCCTTTCCGTCTGACTCTGACTCTTGCCACCTCGGCGTTTCGTGCTCGGTGAAACAGAAACCTGCGACTCCCTGGCATCAACGAAATCATCCTCGTCGGGGTCGTCAGCCGGCTCCACCTCGCCATCGTGATGCGACGCGGCGATGGCACGTCTCCTCTCCTTCTGGTCAAAGTTCAGTATATTGGCGTATGAAACAGTATGACCGCTTGTAGGCACGACATAGAACGAGTCATTCACGGCATGGCCGTCGCGCTGCACTGCACGCAAGGCAGCTTTGGAGTAGATCTTGGACAGGTCTGGCTCTTCGCCCGATGTTGGTATAGTCTTGCCGCGATCTCGCTTCTGTGGAGGAACTTCGGGCGTGGGGCTCTCCGCAGTGGATTCCTCGGTGATCAGAGGCAGGCCAGCGAAAGCCAAAGGTGTTGAGAGGCGGTTGATGATGCTGCCAAAGGTGCTGTAAAACCGAGAGAAGCCCTCATCGGCTGGTGCGTTCCCGGGCGCAGGCTCGTTCTCCACAGCCTCGTCGACCGAAGGAGGCCGCGAGCTCTGCGACGGAGCTTGAGTGGGAGGCACCCAGCTCGGCTTCGGCTTTCCGGTCTTGCTGTCAAGCATGTGCTGCATTTTCGTGCGCGAACCGGTGTTCCGAGCCGTCAGATCAACGTTTCCGGGAGCTTGGTCATTTGAAATGCTGGGCGCAAGGGGCTGACCACGATACCGTGAGGCACGAATGCCCCGCGCAGACGCCAAGTTGCTCGCGATGGAGGATGAAAGCTCCCGGGATGGGGGATAGCGACGCTGTGGTGTCAAGCCCGGCAAGGTTGCAGGGGCCTTTGATGCGCTGCCCGCGACAGGACCAGACGAGGCTTCAGAGCCGGCAGCCTGCGCGGGGTCTTTCTCTCCTGTCTCGCGGTCATGCTTCTCCGAGTTCGCGTGCTTGCCGGGATGTTCTACCGAGAACTTGATGAGCTCCGAAAGCCTCTGGTGGTGCTGTTCGAGAAGTCTGAGGGTTCGGAGGGCCTCGATGCTGGACGTGGCTTTGGCGGCGTTGGAGAACTCTCCTGCGGCGAGGGTGTGCTCGTTGATGGCGACGGTGGAGTCGGCGGTCTGCGTAGCGTCCAAGGCAGCTTTGGCATGATCATGCGCCTGTGAAGACTCGGTCAGCATGAGCCGTCCTGCCGCCACGAAGAAGCGCGGATGGGCATGCCTTGATGAGGGGCGCAGAGTCCATGGCGTTCAGGCCGGACAATATGAGGTCTACCGCAGTGAGTGTCGCTCGCGCATGACACGTACCGCCTTGCCAGAGACAAGGCTACACATGCGCCTGCGCGGTTGGGGCACTAAGCAGGTGTGGCTGATCCGTTTTGAGGACGCCAAGTGGTTTTATGCGCACTTTTTTCGTTTGCAGTATGGCCGTGGTGAGGTTCAAGGTTCGTATAGCGAAGGCAGGGCGAGTTGTTGACCGGCGGTAGTGAGTTGAGTCTTGTCACATGGGTTGTACAAAGCAAGACTGGCGGGATGATGTCGCGGGCTGTCGGCGCCGACAGGGACGGAGCTTCTAGTCCGGATGCCTGCCCGGGGGCCAAGCAGTTCCATTCCTTCCACCAGGCCCAGCTGGGGGTACCTGCTTTGATGGTAACGCTAACGCTAACGTGCACCACCTGACCAAGCCTATGATGGAACCTTGGAAGTACATAGTATTGTCCTGGTCCCAACCACGACAAGATGACGAAGTGAAACATTGCCGACCATGAAATTGCCATTGCCTCTAGCCTAAACAAAAAAATCGAGCAAGGTCGGCACATACAGCATACCTGCCTAGGTACCTTGCTGACAGCTTCCCCGGGCTTAAAGTAGACTAGACTACCTAAACGTACCTACCTGGACTATTCTACTGCACGCCAAACTCAAACTGTATGAAGGCAATATTGGTTGGTGGCTTGTCCAGAAGCCGTCACAGCCGGCGTCCCGGTCGCCACACACTGAAGCAGAATCCCTTCGTATTCATCTTTCAACATTGTTGGTGTTGTCATGGAAGTAATAGACCAGCCCTCAGCAGACAGACACACCAGTCTCCTCCGTCTGCTACAGCTTTCCGAGGACGTTTATTGTCGTCTGTAACAACTCAGTTCTCATCACCACTACGCTAATCGAGAACATCGCGAGCGACGTGAGGGAAGATTCGTCTCACAGCATCCCCACTAGACAGCACAACGGGGTGACCTGCTCATAACCATTTGGACTCGTACATGCGTTGCCATGACGTCGACCTGGACTGGATACTCGAGCCGACACAATACCCACCAACCTTGTTGACTCGACTTGCCTTGCGCACGCCTGAGTCTGCGGTTGCGAGTCGCGTAGGCGCAACCTGGCCCGGCTTCGAGAAACTGAATGCCGCGACGAGCAAACGAAGGGATCCCCAGCCGACAAAGGAACCAACCTTGGGAAGAAACGGCTTGGAAGTTTTAACTTTTAGACCACCTCAGGCCCAGGCTCAAGCCACCGGGCACGCCCGACATGTCGGACAGCACGCTGGGAAAGCTCCTGAGAAAGTCAAGGTCCATCCGCCGCGGGCGAACTGGGTCCGTGGACGCGGCTGCCGACAGAGACGCGGACGACAGCAGCGTTGGTAGTGTCAGTGCATCGCTGTCGCGGTCCAGGCGGTCCAGCATTAGACGCAGCGCCACGTCTGACGTGCTTGGGGACAGCGACGATGGTCCCACGTCCCCGGTTGTCGTCTATCACGTTTCGGCCGACAAGGAGGCGCAGGACGAGGATCCCAGCCTTACATCCTGCGACTCAGAAGATACCGAATTGTAAGTGGTGAACAGCCTACCTATATCAGCATTTCCTTATTGCACTGCACCTTGCCACCTCGGTATTACCCCAGACTCTGGCACCGTCGCATGGCCCGTCGCATGGCCGAGGTTTGTTCGGAGGCATATCCCAGCACGACACCCTCTGTGCGAGAGCCTCCGAAAGTCTGAGATCTGAGGTATGAGGCCTGAGAGGTCCAGCCCGCCGGCCCTCCCACCCTGCCAGAGTCGCAGTGTGTGCAGCGCGTGCGAATTGCGCTGGACCCCAAATGCCAATCCGTGGGGCTGCCCATCTTGATGCTGCGACTGCGATGTGCTCCTAGCGCCGCCCCTGAGACTTTCCCACACGCTGGCCCCTCGTCCCCTCGCCCCTCAGGACCCCCCAAAATGCCCCCCTGACCCCTACTCGCAGGAGGAAGGGTGAGAGATCACAGAAGCCGATCCTCCTCCAAGCCCGCCGCCGACTCCAATACGCAATACGCCGCACCACGCAAACGCACACGCACCAGCACCGTCAGCAATCTAATAAGGGCCTGGCCGGAGCTGACACCGTCTATTGCGGTCTCCATTGCTGTGCCACTTGCAATGACCCTCACAACTGCCCATTATTACTGTCTTCTTTCACGAACCCCCAGCCCAAAATAGCCATCCTTGCCAATTTCCTTTGTCCCTCTCGCTCAGCCCTTCCATCTGGACCCAGTTCGCTCTCGAGCTACCCCCCTGAGCTCCAACCGGCCAACGTGCCGGCCTCTCTTTACTTGGTACTGATCCTTCCCACCGCAGCACTGCTACAGAACGGCCAGCCGTGATCTCGAACCACCCGTCCCAGATCGGCTACCTGACCACCAACAACCCCCTCATACAATCCGAATACTACCAGCAAGGCTCCCAGCCTTCCCAAGGCTCAGTCACCACGGATCATCTAGGAGAGCCCGACCCTTTTGGGTCTCCAAACCCGGTGGGACTTGCACCTCCATCATCGCAGTCCAGCAGGAGATCACCCTCACCTGTGGGACGGCTCAAGGGGGTATTCAGGTCCAAAAAAAGCTCCTCGAAGCTGTCCGGGGGCGGGAGTGGAGCATCTAGCCCAGAGAGGCGGCCATCGACCGCAGGCCCAAGGCTGTCCTCCGACATAACCGATGCCCCTAAGCTTACCGATCCTCCCAAGACCGATTTGACGACCGACTCGGACTCGGACCTGAAGCATGCTGCCGTAGAAGAGCGGGACGAACAACAGAAAAGAGGTTCAGCGGAGCGCTTTCGTCGTCTTTCTAGGGGCCAAACGATCGTCACAAGCACGCCGCCCGGAACCCCTGGTGCTTCGGAACAGGGCACTCCAGTCATTGTCAACACCCCTCCAACGCCGACCGACTCTACCAAACCCAAGCTACCCAAGCTTCAATCCCCGCCGCAGAGCACCGTTCCTGCCGAGGATCCTGGATTGGGCCAGAGACGCGGCAGATCGGGTTCAGCAAGTCTGGTGCCCAGCAAGTTATCCACCATCCACTCTGCGCCACTTACACCAACCCCCGAGAACGGCATTCCCACGCCTTCCAACCCGGCTTCAGGCTTCTTTGGATCTGTGCTCTCCGCCGCGCAGAACGCCGCCAATACTCTTACCAGCACCATCCAGAACACCAACATCAGCCCGGGTGTCACAAAGAACAGAGGCTTGAACCCCGCACAGAGCGTGCAGAGTAGCCGAGTCGACGACGACAAGTTCGAGGTCGAGCCCTCAGTCGAGGCAGCCACTGGCAAAGCGATGGAGTCGCACGAGCCTGCCGTCAAGACCCTTGGCACGGGTGACCTCAGCCTGAGCCACCTGGGCATCGAGCCGACCGCCAGGGCCGCCACGCCCACAAAGCCGAGTTTCCCAGAACAAATCGATGTCAACAGGTCACGATCAGAGTCTGCACCCGCGGAATCGACGCCTATTAAGACCAGCGGCGAGGTCCCATGGGATGACACGCAAAGACCGCAGTCTGTCTATCAGGGCTCCGAGGCGCCATCGCATGGCGACAAGACGCCACCGCCGGGGAGTTTGCACGAGGAAAGCACTGGTATACATCGGAGCGGCAGTATCAGGAGCGCCATTGGCCGCCACAACAGGAAACGCGGTAGCACCAACGGTACTGGGGGCACCGGAGGCACTGGCAACACGATAGGAGCCGCTCTCGCCTCTGCCAATGCTGCTTTGTCACAGCCAGGCAACTTGTCTAGCGCGCCAAAACTTACTGGGTTTGCGGTCGCGAGCAAGAAGCGGAACCGGGACTTCCACGTGTTGTTCAAGAGCGTTCCCGACGATGACTACCTAATTGAGGACTACAGCTGTGCTTTGCAGCGTGAGATCTTGGCTCATGGACGACTGTACGTGTCTGAAGGTCATCTGTGCTTCAGCAGCAACATCCTCGGCTGGGTCACCACGCTGGTCATGAGTTTTGACGAGATTGTGTCTGTCGAGAAGAGAAGCACAGCTCTTCTGTTCAAAAATGGGCTTATGATCTCTACACTTCACGCAAAACACATCTTTGCCAGTTTCACGAGCCGAGATTCCACGTACGATCTGATCGTCAAGATCTGGAAGCTTGGCCACCCCGAACTCCAGAGCTCCCTCAATGGCGTGCGCCTGGATGAGACAGGTGGCGACAAGACGGAGAAGGTTGATGCGCAGTCTATTGTCGGCAACGATCAAAGCGCCTCTGCTTCTGCCGACGAGGACGTGGACGAGGACGAAAGCGACGACGGAGACGATGTGTACGACGAGGACGAGGATGATGATGATGTCCCTGAACCGAGCCAGATTGCAGATCCGCCACTGCTTGAGTCTGCTCTGGAAAAGTCCGTCTCTCGCAAGCCCTCGGGAGCTGTCACTGCTAGTCTACCAAATGACAAGCCTAAGGATGCACCGGCAGGAGCACCCAGCCAAGACTACCCTGGTCCAGCTACACACGCCCCCACGGACTGCGGCGATGCTGACGCGCATTACAAGAAGATCGTGGGAGACGATGTCATCCCAGCGCCCCTTGGAAAGGTCTATGACCTCATGTTTGGTCCAACTGCAGTCACTTGGATGGCGAAATGGCTCACTGTGGACCAGAAATGCACAGATTTGCAGTCGGAAGACAAGAAGGGGCTCACTTTGGACAACCGAACACGGAATTACACATATATCAAGCCGCTGAGTGGCTCGATTGGCCCGAAACAGACCAAGTGTATTGTGTCGGAAAATCTTGAGAATCTCGACCTCGAGAAGTCTGTCAACGTTTTGGTCAGCACGCAAAACCCAGACGTTCCGAGTGGCAATGTTTTCAGCGTCAAGACTAAGTACTGTCTCTCTTGGGCCGAGAACAATGCGACACGGGTCCAAATCAACTGTATTGTGGAGTGGACTGGCAAAAGTTGGCTGAAAGGTAAAGCGAACCCGCATGCAGAAGCTCTGCGGTCTTGGACAACATAGGCTAATTCAAGCTAGGTCCCATTGAGAACGGTGCCAATGAAGGCCAGACACAATACTGCAAGGACCTTTTCGCAGGCCTCAAAGCAGCTGTATCGTCGAAAGCCCGCCAGCCGCTCGCCGCCGGGGCCGGGAAGGGCAAGAAGAAGGGCAAGAAGGGCAAGGCGGCCGCAGTCTCGAACGTCACTAGCGATACTGAGGATGCGCCCAAGGCTTCTTCCAAGCAAGACTGGGGCATTCTCGAGCCGCTGCATGGCATTTTGGGGCCTGTGGTGGATATTGTCAAGCCAATTCTCACAGGAAACGTTGTCTACGGTCTGCTCGTTGGCCTGCTCGTCGCTGCCTGGTTCGGGTTCGGATTCAATCCGAGGCCAATCGCCAGGCCTTACGGCTCTGAGCTTGGCTTCTATGGCTATCCCGATCGACTTGCAGCCTATGAAGAGATGTGGCGGCGCGAGGAGAGCGAGCTCTGGGAGTGGCTCGAGGAGCGCGTCGGCATGGACCGTCTGAACAGCGGTGAGATGCACACGCGGAAGAAGGTGGTCGAACCTCGCACCATGGCCGAGAAGCTGAGAGAAGAACGCATGGACGAAAGTGAGGTCAAGGAAGCAATCAGGATAACCGAGGAGAAGTTGGAGGTTCTGAAGTCGGTTGTCAGCAAGAAAGCTTAATTACAGGCAGGGAAGGTACGGACTGGCGGGCGGCTGAGTATCTTTCAAGGAAAAACAGTACGGAAAATACCCCTACGAGCCAACAGAGCACTCTTCTTTTTTGTTGAATTTTTTGAGATTTATTTTGTTAGGCAGCAAGCATCAGCGGGGTGTGTGTACATTACGGGGTCGGCCACTACTTCTTCTTACCTTTGGTCTCGAAATACATTTATTTGCAAAGCGCTGAGCCGTGAGTATGACTATGAACTCCGAGGCTTCATCTGGCTGTCATGTGTGAATCTTGAAGACACAAGATGTGTTATGTAGAACTTGCGTATTGGGATCAATGGCACTCTGAGAAGACTACGGAAAGTCCCTGACATTTCGCGTCCTGATGTTGGAAAGAAATTGGATTTGGAAAATATTGACAGAGAGTCAGTTGCCGTCATCGTCGACCCCTGTAGCAATCGCGGTCTGCCTACTTGGCGACGAGACCTCCTACATCCTCTAACATTATATTATCCGGTGGTCGGCCCCGCTCAATTCTGCCCCAGCCCGCGTTCCAAGCAGGGACACTGCCCGGCGGAGGAGAGATGGGAGGGTCAACACCGATCATCCTCGTCGTCGAGGTGCCGCTGCTCATCCCGAAGTCACTACTGTGATGCCCGCCGCCAACGGACCCGTGCCGCCTGGTCGCCTTCCTCCACCACTCCCTCTTCACGGGGGCCGGCTTGCACGTCTCCGGGTCCGACGTCCTCCATGCCGCCCTCGCGCCCCTGGAGCGCGAGTATGTGAACCCGGCGGGCTTCCCGCCGCCGAAGGGGTTCCAGCGCCGGCGCGGGGCCGCGTCGTCGAAGGAGATGCTCCCGTTGCGGCCCGAGTTGTAGCTCGTCGGGGCCTCGCCGGCCAGCTCCTCGAGCGTGAGCCCCTTGGTCTCGGGGATGAGGAAGGATGTGAACAGGCCGCAGAGCATGAAGAGCGCGAAGATCTGCAGCAGGGTGTCCAGGTCGGCGCTGCCGTCGTCCTTCTTGGTCATGAGCGGCAGGGATATGATCTGGGCTATGATGGCGCCTATTTTCCCCGCTGCTGCCGACAGCCCGTGGCCTGTTGCCCTGTAGCGAGTGGGGAAGCACTCGCCTGGCACGATGAAGGTGGTTGTGTTGGGGCCCAGGTTGAAGAAGAATTGGGCGATGATGTAGAGGGCGAACATGGATCCCGGGTTGAGGCGGTGGTAGGCAAAGCCCAGAATGCAGAAGAGTATTGTGAGGACCAGGAAGCCGCCGGTCTGGAGTGGCTTCCGGCCTATAGTGTCGATCGTAAAGATTGCGGTCCAGTAGCCGGGGAGGGAACCGGCAACGGACAATATAATAAGGCCCACCGCGTTGTTGTAGAGTTTGTGGTAGAGGGTTTCACCATTGACATAGCCTGTTGCTGAGAGAACAATCGAGTTGTTCAGGCCTAGGCCGTAGAATGCGAGATCCTTGATTGGGAGTTAGTCAAGGCAGACCGGGAGTAGCGACGGGCGCAGTGACTTACAAGGAAGAGCCAGCTGAGTGTTGTACCAAGTAGCACCTTCGCATTCTTCCAACGTCCAAAATACGATCCCAGATCACGCCAGGAAGCTGCTGGTGTCGCGAGCGACGGCCCAGCGACCTTGAGCAGACGAGCCTGCCGCACGATATCGATCTCGCCCTTGGACTTGCTCAGGAAGGAGTTGATATCGCTGTCTGCCTTCTCTACGTCGTGAACAACATCGAATGTATAACGCGGTGTCTCAGGGATGGTTATCCGGTAATAGAGCGCAAAGACTGCTGGCAGCGCTCCCACGCCGACTATAATTCGCCAGCACCTGTCGGCTGCAATCTGGCAGCCCAAGTCACACTCGGAGATGTCTGCAATGCCGATGAAGGATTCCTTGAAGGCAACCGTGACTACCAATGCGACGATCGCAGCGAGCAGTTGGCCAAAGCCTTGCATGGAGAACACGCTTGCCATCATTGCGCCTCGAAATCGTGTTGGCGCATATTCGGATGTGATGACGGATGATAGAGGGCTTGATATAGGTTAGAGAATATCGTTCGTAAACCCGGAAGAAAAGGCGAATTCAGGTAAGAGACAGCCCAAAATAAAAGTGTTGTAGAGGACTTGAGACAGTGACTCACTAATCTCCGCCAATGCCAACTCCCATAATAATGCGATGGAACGTTAACAAAGCCGTCGAGTTAATCGACTGACTTGGGCTCGCCAATGCGAAGTTCATTGTGGCCACCAAGATGATGCCAAGCTCGACGCCGTACATCTTCCGACGCCCGAGATAATCAGCCAGCCATCCGAAGAGTATCTGGCCGATAATTATCCCCGCACTCGTCGAGGCCTTCAAAGCCTGATTGACCGTCGTTGGAAGGTGGCCGTTGTTGCCGCCGAAGCCATTTCGCGAGTCCTCGGCAGAGCCCTGCCAAAACACCAGGCCCAGGAAGATGGTGATGAGGTTAATGGAAAAGATCTGATAGCTGTCGATCAGGAAACCGACTCCGGCTATCAACACGGCTCTCACATCTGTCGTATCAGGTCAGTAATCTTGGCTTCGTTCAGTGCTGATATGTGGGTATTCCGGAACAGTGTCTTTGAGCGACCAAGAAATGCCCGAGGCCCACGCATGTGTCTCACGCGCAGGTGAATTCAAATGGAATCAAAGAGAGTAACACAAGTGCGGGAGAGACGAACGGTATGAACCAAATGGCGTCTTGTCGATCTCAGACAGCGCGAGCCTCCTCCGTAGATTGGGATCTTGTATGTGCGAGTAGTCATTCGCTGTACCATGTCAGTCCTGGCGACTAGAATTACACCATGATTGCATCGGCAGCAGCAAAACACACCGAAATTGTGGAATGCATTGTTGCCCCCATACGTGCGCTGGTGGGCTGTTGTCGTCGGCTCGGGAAGCATCTCCATCTTCGGTCTTAATTCGACTGTACAAGCCGCCGCCTCGGTGCAGCACCCTCCATGGATGCTAGTTCGATGACAGAGTATTATTCTGTGTTTCGCTCGCCTCAACTCGATTGGGTTCGAACTTGGCGAAATGATACTCAAGAGATAAAAGCCCAGACGATCTGGGACTTTGACGTCGTCCGGCTCTTGGAAGATGAGTGCAGAAGGGTTCTAGAAGGCCCCAAGAGGTGGGCAGATGTGAGAGCTAACGGCTTGGTCGGCTTATAAGCTCCCGGGGGCGCGGGCGCTGCTGCGAGAAGCCCCTGCGGACTCTCCCGGCATGGGGCTGCTGATGATGCAGAGCTAGTCTGCACATGGGAAAGGCAGGTTGCGTAACGGGCAGGTATCTAGCACTAGCATGTACTTTTTTGTAATGCTAAGCAAATGCTGAGACGTCAGAAAGAAACGCACGGTCGACGTAGGGCTGCCCGCGAGCGAAGAAGGTTCTTGCAAATCAAGTCCCCCATCGCCCGTACTTGGCAGATCATGCCGGAAGAGTGGGACGTTCTGTGGGAGAACAAGACAGGCTTCCAGGTTTCTCCTGTGTACTTGCGGGTGTGTTGATGAGGCTGGCTGGAGTGGAACGAGTGTGGGATGGCCAGTGTACTACTGCCTCCTGGAGTAGCGTGCGGCGAAGTCGTATCGTGCAACCATCATCGACAGAGCAAGCCAGTAGCGCGGGGTCCTGAGTCTTACGTGGGATGCCGCTCAGGGCCTGCCAACTACATGCTCTGCTTTCCCATTGGGCCCGATGCTCAACACGGCAATCTGCTTGCTCGCCGAAACATGAAAAGTACGACGTTCGCAGCCTGGCCCCCCTTTTTCGTTGACGTCGCCACAGCCTGAAGGACGACTTCTGGCCGCCGGGCAGGGCTGAGCTGAGGTCGGCGGTGCAGCTCAGAACTGCTCTCACCTTGGAGCCCAACCGGAGTTATCGTGTCTCCGCTGTCGTCCGGAACTTGCGCGCTGTGTGGTCAGACCCGGTACGATGTGGACCAGCTTATTAGGTTTGCCCCTGCATCCTCTCGTCCCAGACATTGGGAAAGTTTAAACTCCAAGATTTATAAGAGGGTGCTTTAAACTCAGAGTACATCGCCATTTGTCGACTCGTAACGTCTAGAGTGTGACCAGGCCTGACTGGGTAATGATAAGCCGGCCAACCACACACAAGGAAACGAGGCTCCTCGCCCTGGAGCCCGTCGCTTTGGCGAACCGAAGCAATGGGATTCGCTAGCCTATATATGGATGAGATGTAGCACTTTTGCCTCCTGAAAATCATTTGTCTGAACACACGTAAACAGATCTTGACCCCGAAGCCAGAACGGGCGAGTTGAACGCCAAACGCACCAGCCTGTATGCAAATCCCCCCCTGAACCCAAAAATTCGCTGATTGTACACGAGTTGAACATGTTAAATCACCCGCACTTTCGCTCGCCTCCCAAGATGATCCGGGCGCCACTCGGGTCCGCATGCAGACCGATGTTACCATGCAGTTATGTCTTCTACTTCGGCTTCGCCAAATGTGCTGCTCTTGGTCAACTGGCCGACGGAAGCCTCCGCGACCGCGGCATTGCCTCCCTTCTGCATGATGTCGGGTAGCACCTCGTGAAGGAACTCGAGGATGTATTTGTTGACCTGCTCGAACTGGAGCAAGAAGGCGTCGTGACCCTCAGGACTGTCGATTTTCCCGAGCCTGGAATTGCTGATGTGCTCTGCGATTTCCTGCTGCTCGGCAAATGTGAAGAGGCCATCGCTCTCGATACCTAGGACAAGTGCTGGCTGATCGATTTGGGCCAGGGCTTCGGGGATGTCGGCCGCCCGGTCCCGCGAGACATCATGTGTGTCGAGCTTCCTGGTTATTGCTATATAGCAGTTGCTGTCAAATCGCTTGACGAATTTCTCTCCTGCGGGACACGATCAGCGTAAGATTCAGGGGAGATGCTGAAGGGATACACTCACCCTGGTATCGAAGATAAGATTGAGCTGAGAAGTAGGTCGAGGTCGGCACTTTGTCGCCGCCGGTGAGGCCATCAGATTTCGGCCCATGGAACTGGGGGTCTGATGCCTGCTCAGCCGCGTCGGCGGTGGCTTGTGCCCGGCCACCCTCGCCTCCTTGACTATTTTGACTGGCTCTCCGTGAGTTCACAGGTCGGTTGATCTTATGGCCATCGTTGTGGATATTGAAGTGAGCCTCTGATGGTGTGCTGGGCCGCGGGATCTCCCTGATTGTCTGGCGTCTCGATGGATCTGGAATATTCCGGCCGAAGCGAGTCTCAAAGGAGTTGCGGCTGCGGTATGTCAAGAGAGCTGACATTCTCGCAGCCCCGAGTCCAGTAGTGGGCGGGTCAGAGAAGGAATAGTATCCGTCGTCGTATTTGGGGTCGGCGTAGATGCTCTGTCTCTGAGCTTCACCCCAGCTGATGCACCAGGCGCTGTGTCGGCTTGACGTCGCGATGGGCACGATCGAGCGGACATAGTCCTTGCCGAAGTAAGCCCACTCGAGGACCAGCATACCACCCATGGACCCACCAATGACAGCGGCCACCTGCTTGACGCCCAGGTCGTCAAGGAGGAGCTTATGGAGGCTGTTGGGGTGTCAGTTCTGCCCAATTGAAAAGGTCTTGCGACAAGGACATACCGAACATCATCGCGAATTGTGGTGAGGGGAAACTCAGGTCCATATCTGCCGTTGTCAATGTTCCCATCTTTGGCTGTCACCGGGCTGGCGGTGCCGTAAGGACTACCCAAGCTGTTCATGCAGACCACGAAGAAGCGCGACACATCGAAGGCTCTCCCGTGGCCACCAAGCAAAGGGCCCCACCAGTCACTGACATCGGCGCTGCCTGTCAAGGCATGGCAAATGACCATGGCATTGTCCCCGTCGGGAGACAGCTTGCCCTTGGTAGTATACGCAACAGGCACATGCTGGAGTGTGACACCGGATTCAAGGGTGAAAGACGGTATGACAGCAATCTGCTGGTCTGGGATCAAACTCGCGAACGGGTTCTCCGCCTGCGAAGTGATTCTTTCTTGGACGTAATCAGTCACTGGTCTTCGGGCACAACTTGATGCCATGACGGGCCTGGATGCGATGTTGTGTGGGTGTTGGGCGCGTAACTCACCATATCTGCCGCTTTCGGCCTGGCCGTTTGTGGCGTCTGAGGTCATTGTCTCCCAGTGCCGTTGTCCAAGGCGATATCAGAGACCGGCGCCCAATAAAAAATACCCAATGCCCGTCCGGCCGTAGAGTACGGAGAGAGAGTGTGAAAGAGGTGCGAACAAACTCGCTTCGCAATTAGTTTCGAGTACTGTGCAAGAAGCGGCAGAGTCATGAGGAGCGAAAGACCTGGGACCTGAAGCTTGAAGAGTCATTCATTATCTTAGTCGGGTACCTGGGTACTTGATGTCGAGGGTGGGGCCCCGGCAGCCAGGTACATGTACCCCGGTAACCTGCAGCATCATGTTTTCTTTGATGGGAAGTTGATTCAAACAATTGCGTCCTCCACCAAGTTGACCAGTATCTTTTGGGAGGAAATTGCGATTGTTTTCATAGAGCATTTTCAAGGCAGGTCAAGAAATCGTGGACATGCCTCACCTAGTTGTAGGCGATCAGTTGCAGGCTGGTCGCAGTTTGTCACTGTGCTGTGGTCTAAGTGCCCCTGTAGCTCGTAACTGCGCAGAGCCCAAACCGCGCTAGCCTCATTAGGTCGCCAGCGACCGGCAAGGAAGGCTCCACGGCAGGCTCCACTTGAGCTCGGATGTCGATTTTGGTGAGCAACTGCCAGGTGAACTGCAACCTGCGATAGAGCCTCACCCAAGCTCTGCCAACTGCAGGACGACGACAACCCTCAACCTCGATTGCCGTCCTCCTTGATGCCGCTCCCTACTCCGACGCTGGACCTTCTCTGCGACCAGCGTCTCTCCCACTCATCGCGTTTAATTTGACCTTCTTTCCCTCGCCGTTTTCATTCCCGCTCCGCAGCGTCGTCGAGACATCTCTCACCTCGCGCCCGACACGCCCGACACGTCCACCATCGCACACCAGCTGGCGGACCTTTGCGCTAGGACAAAGCACCGCCTCCCGTCCTAAGCCGTGCGTGCCGCTTGGCGTCTTTCACCACCAACTTGTTCAGATTGACTCCCATCTGCCATAGCCTGCTAGCGTCAATGGTACAGCAATAGCAGGTGCCGACTTGAAGATGGGCCCGAAGCGCAAGAGAGTTAACGACTCGGGCAGCGGCCGGCCTTCGCCTCACCGTCCCGACAACACTCCTCTTGGCCAACACGACAGAAATCGGCCTAGTGCTGGTGGCAGATCGACGCGCCGTAACGAGCGTCGCGATTCCTTTCAGAACACTGCCTCTTCTGGCGCGCCGGCTGCTGGCTCACCTCTGAACTCTCCCACCATGCCGCGACCTTCCAGCGCTTCCTCCCAGCCTGCCGTCGCACCACTGAACACAAAAATGGCATCCAATTTGCCCTCGCCAGCGCTGCCCTCCCCTGTGCAGTCAGGATTCCACTACGAGATAGTGACGGACGCTCGGCTGAACAGTTGGTCACAAAATGGCCGCCAAGAAGTGGTGGATCATGGGATACAATCGCGCAACGACGAAGATGTTCAGGAGCTGTCAACAATATTCCAGGAGCTTGTACAGTCATGTCTCGATTTCCGCCTGAAATCAGCGGAAGCGGGCGAGATCGTCAAGCAAATCATCGGCACTCGACCTGGAGATGCAGACACCAACCCTCGCGCGTTCGACACCCACACCCTACTCCTCGACACCCTCGCAATCTACGTTGACGTCGGATCTGGCTCTTACAATGCGAACATACGTGACTTTTTGGTCGCCACGGGCGTCGATCCGGCGCTGATGCGGACTGTTCTAGAACCGGCTCTACTGGAGCAACTAGGGCTTATTCGCGAAACATTCACCAAGATGGGGATCCGGCAAGCTACCAACATCCTTTACAAACAGGCCAACTACAACCTGTTGCGGGAGGAGACCGAAGGATATGCGAAGCTTGCCACGGAGCTCTTCACAACCTCCAACACTGAACCTCCGACTTCAGAAGCTATCCAGAACGCCTTTGAGAGGGTGAAAGGTCTGATTGGAACGTTCGATCTGGATGTTGGGCGCGTCCTCGACGTAACGCTCGATGTCTTTGCTTCTGTTCTCATAAAACAGAACCGCTTCTTCGTCAAGTTCCTCCGGATCAGCTCATGGTGGCCTCGCGGCCACGCCAAATCTTCCAATGCTCTGGGAGGGCTCCCCAAATGGGCGCTTCCGGAGTCAGCGCACTGGACAATTAGCGCGGAGGAACAAGTCGTCATCACGGAACAGCGCCGCCAGCGCGATGTTCGGTTCTGGGACAGGGCCCGTGAAGCGCACCTTGACGCCTATTTTGAGCTTGGTGGGCGGCAAGTCGAGGAAGCCGAGCTCAATCGTTTGCAGGCCGTGCTCGATGCCAACACGGAGTCTGACGACGCCATATCTCTGCTCGACCCAATGGCGCAGTGGATGGTGACTACCAAGACCTTTCCACCACAGGGCAACAGAGTCGCTGCTCAGCTGCTAGGGTTCAAGTTGAGATTCTACGAGTCCAAGGCCGCGGGTGAAGAAGTGGTTCCTGCCAACCTCTTCTTCATGACAGCTTTGCTTATCAAGATAGGCTTCATCTCACTAGCTGACCTGTGGCCACATCTTGCTCCGTCTGATGAAACAATGGATACAGATGTCAGATTTAAGAGACTGCAGATCCTTGAGGAGGAGGAGAGGGCGAAGACCGGCAGAGGCCGTGGTGCTCTCGCTATGGCCGGAGCACTACCTTCTGACGAGCCCGAGGGGCCAAGATCGAGTAAGGTCGTCACGGAGACCAAACCCAAACCCACCACCGAGCCGGCGAAGAAAGGCAAGCCTGAATACTACCAGAAGTTCTCATTGGTCACTGAACTTCTCACTCTCGGCGCACTTCCGGACGCCCTCTTCGTCTTGACGCGCTTTCCGTGGCTGACGGAAGCCTTTCCGGAGCTTCTCAAGCTCATCAACCGCATAATTTCGCATTCGGTACAGAAAGTCTTCGAAGAGACCAGAACTACATCCGGCGAGCTTGGCAGTAACTTGGAGATCCCACTGAAGAGAATGCCAGACATCGATCAGGGAGGGGTATCGAAGGGATCCGTACGGCTTACCCAGTCCACCCCCAAGCGGCCACTTCGCTGGCCACATCCAGCAGGCGAGAAGGACAACACATTATACCGATGTTACTGGGACGATTGGGCCGACAACATCCCGGTCTGCCAAACGATTGAAGATGTCTTAACGCTATGCGACACACTCATGAATTTCTCAGGGGTTAACATCGGCAAGGATGCGGCGCTACTGTCCAAAATTGCCGCCATCGGAGCTACGAGCCTGGCTCAGGATCAGTCTCCGGAGAACATGGGACGTTGGCAAGATCTATTGAAGCGATTGCTGGTTCCTGCTCTGAGCATGACTGAAGCCAACTCGTTCGCGGTCCAGGCTGTTTGGGATCTTTTGAAGTTGTATCCAAGCACCACCCGGTACAATATCTATGCGGAATGGTTCCAGGGCCAGACTTCACGTAACTCGTGGATCAAGTCGGCGTTCGCAAGAACCAGATCGGAGACCAACGGCATTCTGAAGCGACTTTCCCTGGAGAATCTGTCCACAATGGCTAAGAAACTAGCCAAGACTGCATACGCGTCTCCGGGCGTGGTGTTCAAGACTGCTTTCGACCAGATCGAAGCATACCCGAATCTGATCGAGGCCTTCGTCGAGTGCGCTCGATATCTTACTGACCTAGGTTACGATGTCCTAACTTGGTCTTTGATGAGCGCTCTGGGCGGGAAAGCCAGGAGCCGAACCCAGGAAACATCCGTATTGCTCACAAGCAAGTGGCTCCAGGCTCTCTCAAGATTCTCCGGGAAAGTCTTCAAGCGATACCAGCACATGAAGCCGTTGCCTGTCTTGCAGTACGTTAACAACCAACTGTCCAAGGGCAATTCCACAGACCTGGTAATTCTTCGAGAGCTCATCTCAACAATGGCCGGCGTGGTGCCTGATGTTGACTTCACCGACGCTCAAATGCGAGCCATGACAGGCGGCGAAGTTCTCCGTCGACAGACACTCATAAGTCTGGGAGATCGCAGAGACGTATCCGTGCATGGCGCGGAACGCCTCATGCAGTCTTTGATGGATACCAAGCTCGCGGGAAGACTTTTGGTAAATCTGGCCCAGTACCGCCAATCGGCTCTCTACAAATTGCCCGAGGAAGAAGCACATGTGAAATATTTGGCCACAATCATGGACGAAGTACACCAGGCCTTGGCACAGTACCTCGATTTCTTGCGCAGCAATTTGACACCCGATCTCTTCGACGCCAATATCCCGGGCATCATCGAACTGATGGTTGGGTATGGTCTGGATGTGGATCTAGCATTCATGGTCGGCAGAGCCAGCCTGGCACACCGCATGGCAAATAGCAAGATCGCGACTCAACCTCTCGCCAAGGACGACCGTGGCGATAATCAGCCCGCAGATGCAGATGGTGATCTGGCTATGAATGGAGACGTTTCCGAATCAGTGGCTACCAAGGACAATCCGGAGAAGGACGAGAGTGAGGACAAGATGGCTCTGGACGAGAACACCTCTACTGCACCATCGCCGCCTACTACGGCTGACGCGCGAAAGTCGGACCCAATCGCCGATGTTCTTCAACCGCTCGTCAACACTATTCAAGACTTGCGACCGCCGGAGACCTGGCAACACCTAAGCCCAGAATTCTACGTTATTTTCTGGTCGCTATCACTAGGTGATTTGCACGTTCCACAGTCGAACTATGAGGCTGAACACGAAAGGCTCAACAAGGAAGCAGAAGACGTCATGAAAGATCGATCTGATCTGACCCGGCAGGGCATGAACAAGAAAGCGGAGAAGAAGAAATCACTTCTGGGCCTCGCAAAGTCAATTCGCGAAGAAATGACAGTACACATCGAGCGGTACCACAAGACGAAGCTCCGGCTTGCGAGACAGTCTAAATCATGGTTCTCTGGAACCATTGCTGAGGCTAACCTTACTTCGGACGCGTTACTCGAACACTGCATTCTACCCCGGCTACTTGTTTCGTCCTTGGACACAGAATATTGCTTCAGGATGATCAAGTTCCTCCACGAGAACCAGACGCCAAACTTCAAGCTGTTCGCTTTCTACGAGCGATTTTTCAACGCCAACAGACTTCGAGCAATGATATTCTCAAGCACGGTTCGTGAAGCAGAGCATTTGGGACGCTTCATCAAGTGCATACTGGAGGATTTGGCAAGGTGGCATGCCGACAAGACAACCTATGAGAAAGAGGCATTTGGCAAAACCAAACGAAATCTTCTGGGGTTCGCGACCGCAGTTGATGACGAGGGCAATCCAACAAGCTTCATTGAACATCCGTTCTTCCGAGATTCTCACTATGAGTGGCATAAGAACCTCAATGTAGCGCTGAAAGCCTGCTTGCAAGGCACGAAAGAGTGGATGCACATCAGGAACGCCTTCACAGTTCTCAAGGCAGTCTCGAACTTCTTCCCGGCAGTCAATTTCATGGGGACCCAGCTCTTGAAGGTGCTCGACGAGATCAAGACACGCGAAGAGGTCACGAAAGGCTCATCAGAAGAAGGGCACCGCGTCGATCTTGCCGTCACCGCTCTCACCGTTTATTCCATGCTAAAGAAGCGAGAGTCCAAATGGGTTGCTGTCCCAGCTTTCCGTCCCAACATGGTGAGCATCTCAACGAGAACACAGGCATCCGCACTGACTAACCCTCACCAGTCTGGCATGCCGCAAGACGGACCGAAGGATATAGAAATGTCTGGCCAAAATACGAAGTCTGATCTGCGTGCGACGGCCTCAGAATTCAAGCCTCAACAACCTGCTACGTCAGTGCTTCCGATGAACACCCGGCAGCCAGTCAACATGAAATCACTGACACAGACCAGTGCAACAACTGCACAGCCCGCAGACGACGAGGACGGCGAAGTTAAGGATGGAAAAGACAGCAA
This sequence comes from Diaporthe sp. P3_1W, assembly GCA_037177825.1. Lineage (NCBI taxonomy): Eukaryota > Fungi > Ascomycota > Sordariomycetes > Diaporthales > Diaporthaceae > Diaporthe > Diaporthe sp. P3_1W. The sequence continues at coordinate 6,415,785 of JBAFXB010000002.1, forward strand.
AGCACCCTCTGCCCCTACTTCAGACAGTCAGACGAGAAGCGAGCGCCATGCCCCGAGCCAAGATCGAGACGCACACAGAGAGCCGACATTCAAGGATAGGGCCTCTGCGCCTGGCAGTCGGCCGGGAACCCCAAAGTCAAACATTGTCGTGCCTTCGCCGGCGCCCCTGCCCGCCTCTAGTGGACGCAGTGAGACTTCACGGACAGCGACTGCGGCCCAGAGAGGTGACAGAGTGCCTCACGGTTTACCCAGCCGCCCAGAAGTTCCAATTCCTCCTCATTATCGACCAGAACTTTTCCCGCAAGGACATGGGCAGGATCGTCGCGACCCGCCACGAGAAGCCCGAGAAGGTCGTGATCAGAAGGAGCCGCCGCGTGAGACGAGGGATCCAAGAGATCGTTTTCGAGATCAACTTCGGGAGCAGAGGGAGCCCTCTCGCGACGGCAGAGACTCCAGGGAGCACCGTCAGCCAGAGAGTGGTCGTGTGGAGAGACGAGACCCAGAACCAGACCGTCGAGCCAACGAGCGCGTGTCTCGTGAGCCAGGTCGGCTTTCGGAACGCGACTGGTCCAGCAGGCCCGACCCTTCCCCGCGCCGTGGGGAGCCTACGAGAGGAGAGCCCTCTCGGGGTGAGCCGGCACGCGGTGAGTCAGCGCGCGGTGAGCCTGTGGCAGTCGACCGAGAGGCTCGAACGTCTCGAGATCGCGCTCCTACGACATCTAGTCGCGATAGTCGAGGACCTCGGGAGCATGCTTCGGCGAACCAGCCACCTCATCCAGCAGCCGGACAAACGCCTCCAGCTGAGCCGCCTATCAACCCCGAGAGAGCAGCTCTCCTTCAGAACGAGGATCGCGCTGAGATGATCAACCCCCAACGCGCTGCGTTGCTGCAGGCACAGCAACCTCACTCTTCGACCCGTTCACCTAGGGATGGCGGGCGAGACAGAGCTTCGTCTCGGACGCAGTCCCCCAGGAGAGATGATAGGTATAATGCGACCACCAGCTCCGAAGGTCATGCTCGTGAAGACCGACACTCTCGTCGTAATGGGCATCTCGCAGAGCCATCTCAACCTTCAGCGCGAGATATTGAGCAGCCACGAGAACAGGATCGCCAGCCTAATGAGCGCAGCCGCGATTCGTCATTCCATGGCCCACCTCGGTCCCATGATTCGGATCGCGGCCGGCCGGCCCAGCAGGACCCGAATTACGGTCGTTTGAACCCAATCCCTACGGTAGCTGAAGCCCCGCAAGGGCCCCGTGGACGCGGCGCAAGGAACTCATCCAGGATATCGTCTATGCCATCAGGTCCCAGGTCTGATGGACGGATGCCGCCTCCAGATACGAATCGGGCGCCATCGCCGGACCGGCAACCTCCAACTGGGCCCTCGTCATCCAGGCCGCGCAGAGGCCCTTCGGCTCAGTTTGACCATGCGACGAACTCTTCGTCTGCCCAACCCTCGATGCCTGCTGGTGGCTTGCATTCCGACCGCGCTCATCAATTCGAACAGCCGATGCATCCGGATCGCCTGAGGCACATCGTCCCACCGCCGCCGCCGCCGCCGCCGCCGAGGGAACCCTCACACTCACGTCCACAGGTGCCTCCTATCCATACGAGTGACCGAGTTGCCACACCCACGGGACCATCAGCGTCACGTCAAGGGCAGAGTAGCCACCCGAACACCCCTGTCGCGGAACAGAACGCCCCCCACTCTGCCCCGACGGGCCCGTCCGCCAACAAGGAGAGGCAGCGAGGCAGCGTTCGAAGACAGCTTGAGAAGCTCCAAGACAATATCACTCCCGGGAACAAGCGGGATGGTGACCACCGTAGGCCCAGGCAGAGCATGCCAGACTCCGATGCGCAAATACTTACCGGCGCATCACCAGTCTCGACCCCAGTCCAGGAGCGGCCCGACCCCATACGGCGGAACGTGACGCAGGATCGCCCTGCCCCCGGGAACGACATCAGCGGTCTGCCACTTCGTGACTCGAGGAGCGATGTGCACGAGGACTTTTCTGGCAGTAGAGGTGAGCACGAACGGAGTGGGCGTAGGGATCATCGCGAAAGGCCCGACAGGCCAGGCCGTCATGGCGGGCGAGAACGAAGCCCCCGCGGAGACCGAGACATAAAAGATCCACGTGGAAGTGAACAGGTTGAGCGCCACGATCGCCGGTCTGGCTTGCCACCAGGGATTGACAGCAACCGCATCCGCGATCCTAATCACGAACCGATCCAACCTCGACGGCCTGCGCGAGAACCTGCTTCTACAAGTAGCAACCGCGACTCTTTACCTGGTGGCGGTAGGGAAGCTTCAGGTTCCGGCCGCGAACCACGACATCGGGGCGATAGCAGAGGTGACAGTAGCAGAGGCGATGGCGGCAATGGGGGAAGACCAGGCGATGAATGGGGTGGTAATAGTAGAGGTGGATCGATGCGCGGTGGACCGAGAGAAGGACCCAGAGATGGGCCTAGAGATGGGCCCAGAGACGGACCGGCACGGCTGGGTGATGATCGACGAGATCCCAGAGGTGACGAGAGAAGCTCGGGCAGGAAGCGGAGGAGTGACATCTCGGAGATGCCGCCAAGCGACCGAGACAAGCGACCTCGACGTTAGAAGCGTCCTCTACACGGTCCGTCGTTCAAGATGTGAAGAGAGAGGTACATGCGAGAACACAACACGACGGAGTCTTCATTGACCGACAATTGAGTGGTTTTGCGATGCGAAAATCGAGCTGTTTGGCTCAGGAGACAACCAGATTGAGAACAATTTTGCAGTGGCGGACTACAAGCATCATCATCATACCAAACTTCTTTTATTTCCGCACATTGCTCGACGAACTGCTGTACTATCACAAAATTCATCTCGCTGCGGCGAGCGTCAAAAGGACAGACGCCCAGGCTGGAGTTCCGGAGGGAAGCTTCTTACACAAATCAAAAAAATGGAGACATCACTTTTCCACAAGAGTCCACAACGCATCAGGGCTGCAGGCGTGTACTCGGTCGACGCTCGTCCCCAGAGCTGAGCACGCAACAACATGCATGAGTCCATGATATTGCATCGCCTGCCTATGCCTTGCAAGTCTCGGCCGCGCCAAAACCTCCTATATTCCGGACCCGTATCTGCATCGTAAAGCTGCCACAAGTGCACCGAAGAGTTATACACATTGTTTTCAGACCGCAAGGTCTCATAAGATGGAGCGTATTTTCACAAGCCAGGCGTCTCGGGCGGTCATATTCGACCAGGTGCATTTCAGTTTTGCTTTCTCGAACGGAGCATGAGCGAGGCGATATACCCAGATTTCACTTTGTAAGATAGAATCAAGCGCACAATACCAATGGAAGAGGAAGAAGTGATGCTTTGTTCGGAAGTCCCCTTGATGCGTGTAACATTGCAGACTGGCGAGAATGATTTTGGCCACACACCAGATGGAGCGGACGACGCTGCCGTGGCTTGAATGTTATATCTTGGGATGAAGGCTTTTCAGCGAGACAGAGTGATGGCGACTTTTCGAAGGCACTTCCGAGGTTTTAATGAGGCCGATACTAACGACATTAAGTTTCTTTCTGGTATCATTCGAAGAGCAAAGGCCTGCCCTAACATCGATCTATCTTACATTTCTAGCTACTGCGCCCGCCGCCTCACGGCGTGCCGTCGAACTCCTCGGACCAGTCGACAGCCGACAAGCCCTTCCCCTTGCCCTCCATGATGGCCTCGAGCTTGTCCTCGTTGGTGACCCACCCGTGCCTCTTGGTGGCGATGGCGTACTTGATGGGCTGCGCCCACTCCCGCCACCACTGGTCCTCGCTCTGCACGACACAGCGCCTGGGGTTGGCCGCATCGGCCGCCGCCGAGGGCTCGGTCCTCTCGCGGTTCGCGAAGGGCCAGACCGCCTTGACGACCTCGTACGTCCGCTTCCCCGAAAAGAGCGTCGTGATCCCCGTGAAGAACTTGTTCACCCTGTCCGGGCTCTGCACCACCACCTTGCAGTGCGTCACTGGGAACGAGACCGTGACGACGCCTTTGTCTGTCGGTGTGTCAATAATACGAAGGATCTTATTCCAATGCTTTCAAGCACATCCTGAGGGCAACTCGCGAGTTCGGGGGCAGTAGCAGTTGGAACCAAGTACGTACAGTTTAATGAGTTGACGAGAATCCGGATCTGGCTGGAGAGCCAGTTCGTGTCGAGGTTCGTCACAACGCGCTCCAGCACGAACGCCTTGACGTGGTTCGGGTCGTTGATGAACCTGCGGGCCCACACCTCGAGGCCGGCGTGGTCACCCAGATCCGGCAGCAGCTCGGGCTTCGTCCCGCCCCTCAGCGCCGTCTCGCCGGAGCCTATGCAGCGTATGTAGCTTCTCGGCTTCCCCTCCCCCGCGGCTCCTCCCCCCTCGGGCACGAGAAGGGGCAGCAGGTTCAGCTTGACGGCGAAGTCGATCTTGCTCCCCCTCTTTCCGGTAACGTGGACCTGTGGCTTGGGGGGCACGGTGGCCTGCGCCCGGACCAGGGCCGTGAGCGCCTCGACCGTGCTGGAGAGATACGGCGCGGTCGACTTGATAGTCGTGCAGTCGGATGAGAGCTCGAAGAGCGGTGGCGAGTACAGGCGGTAGTCGAGGTGGGGGAGGCCCGGGTACTCCTGCGGCTGGGGAGGTTGGTGCTGTTCAGGCTGCTGTTCCTGCTGCTGAGTGTACACAACGAGGCCCGGGTATGGTGGCAGGCCGAGATTGGGCTGGGCCTCAGGGAAGGCCCCGGCGCCGAGAAGGGTGTCGTTCGGGGCGGTGGGAGTCTCGGGGGAAGCAGAGTTCGGGGACTCCCTGGCTGCTAATATCTCTCGCTCGGCGCGTATAATGTCTTTCTCCGTTGGTGTCGGCGTTCCTATTTCTCTGACCATTATGCGAGGAGCGGCCGAATGAGAAGATTAGATTATGAATAAGTCGATCAGTCACCTTCGGTCCTTGATAATCTGCTTGTGTGTCTATTAGTGGTCTTGTGAGTCTAGTTGGACGTCAGCCGTCACAGGAATCTTCGCAGGCCGTTCAAGGATATGCTACAAGATAAATTATGCAATGAGAAAAGAGGAGACTCAAAACATTAGGGAGCGAGGCAGTCAGACTGAATGGAAATCTTTATTCCTGTTAACCTCGGTCGTCAAAGGCCACTGAAGAAGACGTTGGTGTGAGCGGCACAGCCCCAACCCACCGACTGCAACGGACATGTACGACAATTTAGGAAATTATCACCCTCTCGGGGCTGGAAACTCTAGGCTATTTGTCGAGAATTCTAAACCATACAGGTTGTTGTCCAGGGGCAAATCTAAGTGATGGCTAAAAATATTCCCGGCGACGGCGCCGAATACGCAAAATCGTGGTGTATACGAAAAATATCCACCACATACGGAAATACCCATCGTATACGAGAGGCGAGGCACAACACAATGGCAGGACGAGTCAACACCCTGCAGGAGACCGACCGTGAATGACTGTGTACTCAGTATCGCCTGGATCCCGTTGTCGCCATCGCCGCCCCGCTGAGGTCTTGCCCTTAGTGTAGTCTGCTGGCACCACCGTCATCCGTGTCCAAGCCAGAACCTGTGCCGATGTGCCTGACCGAAGCCCTGCCCAATCCGTTCATACCATAGTCCATCTGTCGAAGCTGGAACCAGTTGGGAAAGCCTCCGGCTAGACAAAAGCAGCCCATAGGAAGATAACAGTCGAGGTATCACCGAGGAGGTTATCCCAGAGGATGTTATCCTAGAGGAGGAAAGAGGTTATGCCACATGAGATTATCCTATAGGAAGCTATCCTAAACGGTGGTCTCCCATAAGGCAGTATCCCAGAGAGGAGTGTGTCCCATAGGAGATGAGATTTTATCCCACAGATATGAGATTGTCCCAAGGGGAGTTATTCTATATGAGGGTATCCTATGTTAGGTTATTCTACGTGAACTTATCCTGTTGGAAATCAACCCATACGTCGTATCCCACACGAGGTCATCATATGTCGACATCCCTTTCCATTCGATCATTGACTGCTTACATGCGTATGAATCAAGACGCCTGTACTGTATATACAGTCTCCGGCTTGACGTCAGGTTTACCAAAATTAAACGTAGCTTATGGCACGATTGCATCGTGTGAACTTTGAACCAGTCAATTGCACAAGCCTGCTGATTTCTACTATTAAATTCTTAAACATTCCAGGCCTCCTGTTCCTACCAGATCCAGTTGCGTAGCTCACTTGCTTCTGCAACTCAACATGTAAGTTGGTATATGCTATCCAACACCCGAAAAATCCCAAATGTGACAGTAAAGGTCCTCTAGATATGAGGATGCTCCTGCGAGACGTGTGGACATCGCTAACCACGGACTGGCGTCTTCCCCTCTAATCAGGACATTGACGACATCTCTCTCTTTTGCTGCTCCCACGTCTTCCGGCACACCTCCTTCATGAGTCTCTTGGGCGCCAGCCGCCCTGTCATCAGCTCAAAGGCTACAATGGCCATCTCGCTCACGTTCTCGAGCCCGTCGACTACTACCCACGAGGGGTTGACGGTGTCTCTGTACACTTGCATCTGGGCCACGAGTGGCGTGATGAGGGGTTCATAAGCCAGCTGCGTTCAACTGTTAGCATTTTCTACTGATGTCTTCACAGTTTTGAGATGGCAATCGGTCATAACCAGTAAGAAAATGGGGTGGGTACTGTCTGGTACACAACTCACCTCTAGGACCACGCCTCCAGTGGGGCTTGCAAGCCACTGCATAGGCATCTCAAAGTCTGCCGGCAGGCTTCCGTGAACGCTCGTGGCTGGCACGCAGGACACAATCATCGTCGGCTGCTCATAACCCTCTGGCCACGAAACAGAGATGGACGGCAAGACATGGCAGACTTGCGAGATACCTCCCTTCCCTGGAGCCATGCCCTGCTTCTGAGCCCAGAGGTTGAAGTGGTCGGCGATGACCTGTGCGTTCTGGACGGTCCGATTGAATATGAATATATTCCGACACCCGAGCTGTATCATAGCATAGATTGCGGCTCGCGCCTGTCCTCCTGCCCCGATGATCAGTCCTGTCGTCTTGGACGGCCGCACGTAATTCCGTGGGCTGATGCTTCTCTGGAGACAGGTGAGTATGGACTGCCAGTCGGTGTTATCACCATAAAACTCGTTGGTAAGACCCGACTTGTTCCGCGAGTTTGCGTGGTCCAAGATGAAGTTCGTCTTGCCGCGTAGTGGTAGTAGCACATTGACGGCGCCGATGACGGAGGCGTGGTGGCTCTTTAGTTTTAGGTGAGGCACAATGGCGACCTTGAACGGTGCTGCCAACGAGGCTCCCCCAAAGGAGGGATCGCTGCATATCTTGTTAAGGTCTTCCATGGTAGAGCATGTTTCTGCTGAGAAGTTGTGTGGCATGCCGGAAAATTCGTACGCCGTGTTGTGCATGCATGGAGAAAGAGAGTACGACACATTTGCGCCTACAGTGTAGAACTGTAAGGGGTCCAACTCAAATTGGCGGAAAAGCCCCTCGAAGGAGTTGCAAGCGGTACAGACCGTAGCGAGGTGCTCTCGATCATTCTCCATGTCGGGGTGCTTCACTGGGGTTAAAATCCTTGACTGAAGGGGCGTTCTGATCCCGAGAACCGAGAAGTCGTAGGCTACCAGCGGTGGTTTCGGATCCGGGACAGTGGTGGCAATCTTGTCCCGGAATTCCTGAAGCATCTCAGGCGAGCTGTCGCCGGAGCAAAAGCGAACCATGCGCACGAGGTCGCAACCGAGGTCCTTGGCCTGTTGGAAGTCCCGCACATGAGAATCACTTGACCAGGGCGTGCACATCAAGCCAACGTTCCAGTAGTTACCCATGATCTTCGACCGACCTCGACGGGCAAGGATCTTCCGCAGCGGAATGTCTTTCCTCTGCAGGTCCAGGCTCAGGTAATCAACGCCGAGCTGGAGACCAAGCTCCAGGAGCTCCATGTCCATTTTGACCTTCTCTTGCGGGGCCCTGCGCCGCTCCTCCCTCGGGTTTTCCTCGACGTGGTAAATTATCGGGACAACCAGTTTCCGCCGTATCTGAGCTACAATCCGGGCGATCTGGTTCATCATATCGTCTGGCCAGTGGTCGATGATAAGTTCCACGCAGTCGCCCCGGGCCTCGAGGTCCTCCCATTCGAGGTCCATGTTGACGAGGTAGGACAGCCGCAGGCGCAGAGCGTACGAGTACTGTCTGAACTCGGGCGGGATTGCCCTGACAGCGAATGGGCTCTCGAGGAAGAGCCTCGTGAGGCCCTGACCGGTGACGAAGTCAATAAAGCGGGTAAAGTCCTGCTTGGCATAAAGCAGGCTGGAAGGAGTGGCCATCTGCATGTCCCATCCGCCTGACGAGGCGTCGCTGGCAACGGAAGGCTTCGAGTTGGAGTGGTCATATAGGTTGAAGTACTCGAGGTTCGCGCATGTCCTGTGCCTCTGATCGGCACGAAGAATACGTTCTCCGTCGGCCGAGTCCAGGAGGCGGAGCATCTCTTCCTTCTCCCGGTGGATGTAGATAACAGGGTTTGATTGGGAGAATAGGCGCAGAGCGCTCTGTGCCTCATCAGAAAAACTGCTCATGCCACACTCGATGATAGACTTGTGGCGATGCTCGTCGAGCATGCGCTTGAAGACCTCATCGTTGCGCCGGTTGAATTCATCCTTGCCCTTTTGGGTGAGAAACTGCATGCGGCTGAGCCCGGTGACCTGCTGGAAGTAGAAGTCCTCAGTGATCAGACGGCGGCGCAGATGGAGGGCACCGATGAAGCCAAGGGAGCGCTTGCCGGCGCCTCGACATCCCACCAGGACGATGGAGGCGTCTGGGTGGAAAAGGCGCTCATTTGGCGGGGCGGACGTCAAGGCATCTTCGACGGTCATGACGGTGCCTCGAGCATCCCAACATAGGGGATGGTATGGGTTCCCAGAAGCCTTTCTCAAAAGAATACCTGGCCGACGTCAGAGGTGTACCTGTGCTGATTCCGGGTGGCTGACGACTAGAGGCGACCGAACGAGCGAGGTTGCTTTGGTCGCAGTTTTGGCTGTATGGGCCGGGCCGTGTTCCTCGGAGTGAGGGCGGAAAAGATATGATCCCAGGTGTGAGCGGCGCTCAGGTGAGGATTTCCAAGCAGGGGAGGTGAGGCACTCGCAGCGCAGCGGTCTGTTGGGCCCCTGCGACGGAAGACGATCGAGGCGCAAGAGGAGCTCTTCTCGAGAATGACTTCGCAGACGAGCTACGAGATGGTTATTAGAGGATTGCTGTGTCTGAAGGCCAGGAGCAGGAATTGGAGGTCGCAAGACATTCCGGGCCGCCTGTCTCTCAAGGTTGGCTCATCGGTCGGAGCCGGCGTCGGGAGATGGTGGAGGGCTGCGACAGGGTGTGACCCCTCGGCACTTATAAGAAGGGCCTTGAAGGTCGGGAATTTTGGCAGAAATGGAGCCTGCTCGCTGGGCAGCTCCCGCCCACAAAGCAGAGGTGCCCCGCCGGTTGCTCTCCCGTGGAGCTGCGACAGGCGACTAGAGCCGGTGATGCCAGCACAAATTGATTGCTTGATTGCTCATCTGTCGGCAGATGCTGAAACCCGGAATCCACGGCCGAATATAGTCTGGCCCGTGGACCTTGCAGTGGGAATGCAATAAGAGCAGCGCAGGCGCTGATAGATTACCCACCCGGCAGCGTCCTGAAAGGTTTTATCTTGCACCTGGTCTGCTGTCTGTCTGTCGTCTGTCTGCCCACCAACCTGCCCGGCTCGCTGGGTGCTTGGCGGACTGGTGCTGCTATCCGATGCCTAGGAGCTCCTGCTCTGTACCTAACTACCTAGGCCTGGGCTTTATGCTTATTAACGTTGGAGCACCCCACCCCCGCTCGGGGCCATCAAGCTGTCCTGTGTAGCTTACGGCGATGGAATAATACGGTATAATACGACGCTCCGACTACAGTATGCAGGACTCACGGCTGTACGGTATAACGCCGCGACGCGCCGCGCCGCACGCACCTTGGAAAGCTTCTAGTCCACTGTTGGACTCGACTCGCCCGTTTCTGGAATTAGGTTTGTCTTCAGATATTCCCGACAATTACCCCAAAACCCGAGGTGTCAACTCCAATTAGCCGTCGACGGGCCTTGGTAGGAAGCGCAAAGAGCAAGCAGCACTTCAGCCCTGCCCGGCCTGACTAGAGACCAGAGTCCAGAGCTGCTCAATTCAGCCGATGCCCTTGCACTGCGCTTGCTTGAGTCCCGATCTCCGCCTCCACATTGCCCTCCTTGTCCGCGCTCGCTGCACTCTATTGTGACGCTGTTGTCACTCCTGGGCGTCATATCTGATCCACAGCCAGACACGAGACGGCCACAGAGGCACACTGCCGCATAATCGGAGCCTGTCTCACACCCTCCAGGCAAAGGCCACAAGCACAGGCACAGGCACAGGCACAGGCATGTACGAGTTGAGGCCGGGCGTCGACCCATTGGCCCCTTTTCCTGTGAACCTGCTGCTGATTCCTCCAGGCTTCACACCTCAGCCATGTCTGACTTCGACGACCTCAGGGACGATGCCGCCCCCGCCGCCGCCCACCCCGGCGACGCAGATGCGGCTGTCTCGGTCGCCGGCGACTCAACCGCCGCCGCCCCTGTCAACCCCCGGAAGCGCAAGAAGTCATCTCGCGCGTTAGTCCTCCTGGTCCCTTGCCAGCATTTTATTCTAATCAGACTCCCAACTCATCCCCTTGCCCTGTCTTCGGCCTCGGTGCTGCCTCGCCTCTCCGTGACACAGCCCAACTATTCCAGCCCCACACATGCCCCTCGCCCCTCAACCACTCGTTCTTCTCATAATGACTGGTGTTGAACCTGGATGCCGGGCTGACCTTGGTCATATTCTAGCTGTGACTTCTGCCATGTGAACCATCAGCCTTGTGACAACGCAAAGCCACGATGTGGCTATTGCGAAAGACACAACAAGTCATGTCTGTACCTGCGGCCTCAGAAGAAAAGAGGCCCTGCGCAGGGCTACCGGAGTGCTCTGCACACCCTGAGGGAGAGTGCCGCCGCGTGGGGCGCCGCTCTCAATCTCATACCCAGCCTGGGCCCCGTGGTTGAGGGCTACCTGAAGCAGCCCGAGGGCAAAAGGCTCGTCAAGGCCATCCGGGACCCGGCTCAGCAGGAATTCTTCATCCAGGCATGGCAACAGAGCGGCGTGTTTAAGACCTTCTTTGGCGATGAGCTGTCAGGAGAGAAACGAAGCATCACACCGGATGCGGCGACATCTACCTCAGCAGCTCCTGCATCGGCCCCTACATTACCACAGCAGTCTCTGCTCGCGAACTCCGAGCCGACCCCTGACCCCATACCGCCTGCACCGCACTCTGTCATATCGCCTTCTCGACCGCCAGTACCACAGCTCGCCCAGACCCCTCAACTGGACACGATGCCAATGCCCAAGTTCGACAGCAGCAACCCGTTCAACTTTGTCCCAACCCCATCTCCCTCTTCCCAGGATGGCAACAGCAGACCAAGGCAGCTCAGCATGAGTGGCCGGCCACGGCCCAGAGCAGAGTCAATATCTTTATCTGACATAGTGGCAAAGGATGCGGCAAGATCGTGAGTCTCGATATTATGTCTGTTTTTTACATCAACCTGTTAACACATGAACAGTTCTATTGGATTCACTCAAACACTAGGCTCACTAGGCTTCGCTCCAAATGAGACTCTCGAGGACTTCCTAGACATGAGCTTCAATCCCGAGCCACTGGAGCAGCCGCACGAACAAGACCCCTTTCTGGGAAGTGAGCAGGACCAGAAGGCTTACTACGAACTACTGATGGGAAAGCGGTTTGGATGACGAGGAACAAGAAGTCCATAGTCTCAACACATGGCATGGTGGAGCCGACTTCAACAACTCCACCAAGACACCGATTCGGAATCCTGGTCTTGACGGAACCATTTCGCCAGACCTCAAGAACAAGGATGAAGTCGGACTTCCAGGTTCTTGAAGATGCACAAGATGGGATTGGATCAGTCGGGCAGGTACTCACCGAGATCGAGTGTGTGACTGTTCTAGTAGCTGACGATACGCTGAAGAAGGGCGTGGTTACGTCAACGGGCAGCGGCTACAATATTGGCCATGTCGATGTGCTGCCGCGATCATTCGACCGCCTGCACATACAAGACGAGGGCATGCTCCAAGAAGATATAAAGGAGGTGCCCACCGTCAGACGTGGAAACAGGGCGTCAATGGCCGTATATGACACGGGCAGCATGCAAATCTGAAGTGAGGATGTTGCGTGGAGGACTGGACACAAGACCGCGTGTGGGGCTTTCAACCGCGAAGATCTATGACACCGGGGGAGGGCCGGCTGTATGAAATCTCGGCCGGGAAAGTCGGAGGGGCGGAGGAGCGGCGCGCGCCGAGGATTGAACGGACCGTAGCCCGGTGTGCCCAAATTGCCAATAAGGGCGGCGAATGACTCGGGAGCTCGAATCGAGGGCGTCGAGATGATGCGCAGGAGCTCGGGCGAATTGAGTTCTGGGTTGTCAGGGTGCGGAGTCCGCCCGAGCCTTGGCGATCTCAGAGGCGTCGTCAGCGCCTATCTGCGAGGGCCCTGCTGCGGCACCCCCCCTCGCGTGCTCTCATCATATCCATTTACATGCTGTATCCAGCCAGTACCTAGTGTACGTATCATGCAATAGGTTATGCAGGCGGACGTCGGAACTGTTGGACTGCGAGAATCCGGTCCCGCTGGCCTTGGGTGGGGGATGAGTGGCTGGGGGGATGGCGTTTGACGCCTGGTTCCTTTGGGATCTGAGCGACAAAATCCAAAACAAGTCGATTCTCGCCAGACATGCCAAACCAGCGGCTACAACAGTGGGGCCTTGGACTCCGATCGGGTCTGTAAATTTGCAGGCTGACTGACGATTGACTGACCTGGCTGACTGCCTTCGCGTGGATTTGATTGCGGATACTGTAGGACAAGAGAGGGCTGACGAGGACATGTGGAACAGGCACAAATGATAATATCTATCTGCGCCCCTGGGCTGGTAGACAATCGTGTTGTAAATTGTAAACTGGACATTGCAGCTGGGAAACAGATTGTGATCGGGCGCGGCCTGCGAAATTCTCGAGATTGGCTGAGAGTCGATCCAGGATTCAAAAGAGGGTCCTGCGCAATTCCGTATACGTATTGTGCTGCGCTGCTCTGGTCTGGTCTGGTGTGATGGCGACTGACCAACGAACCAGTGGCCGACTTGAGACGGACAGGGTCCTCAGAGCGCTCAGCCTCGTCGCCCTGTCTGCCCGTAATGCGGGCCCCTGGTGGCTCCCGAGGTCCCTGACAAGACCTGCCACACAGGGGGGACGGCTGCCGTCGTCTTGTGTCTGCAGGCCCAGCCGGCTGCCCGGGTGGATGGGTGGGTGCACGGGTGCGTTGGCGTGCAAGACTGCGGGAAGCTGAGGTGGGGGAACGAGAGGGAGGGCGCCGCCTGCAGCTCAAGGGAACCAAGCCTTCCCTAGGTCACCCCAACTGCAACAACAAGCCTTGGACAAGGCGCACTTCGAACTTGGCTGCATTCCATCCGATCCTCCTCCTTTTCTTGCTTCCCTCTTTCTCCAACTACACCGGCGCCTTCTCCCGGTGACGCCAGGAGACCCCTTTTTACTTGAGCTGCTGGACAACGTCAAAACCACCCTTCTCTTCTCGACCAGGCGCTGCCATCGCTGACCACAATCCGATTTCCTTGGTCTCGAAATCACGACCTTTCGCCCACCAGAGACCCGGCCACTATCGCGCCCCGTCACCGCGCCCACCTCGCCCCAAATTGCGAATCCGTGTAAATTCCTGCCAGTCACCGCTGCAGGCCGTCTCACTTGGCCTTCTCTTCCCACGACAGCTGATTCAATTCGCCGCGTTGTCTTGCTCTTAGCTGCTTACGAGAAACCGAACTGCCTGAAACAAGCCGCCGCCGAAACGCAAGCCTCGCGCTGCAAGAATACTTGATCAGGAAGAACTTGGAAGTCTGGGTCTAGGTCACAGGCTCCTTGGGAATCGGTCCAGGAGAAGGGCGAGTAGAAGCGAGGGCGACGCCGCCAACAACAACCCACGGCGTCTTGCGCTGTCGGGACATACGGAACTCCGACCTCCAATCCCGCCGACCATAACCTCGATCAGGCGCCGCGACGGGCAGCACGCGGCTCATGGTTGAGCCTGGTGACCCAAGTCACCAAAAATGAATTTAACATATTGCAACACGACGGTGGAGGACATGGAGAGTGAGCCTCCCAAATGATTTTGCGCCGCGCAACTCGAATTCATGCTAATTCCGCCGCTACCAGTCTCCGAGATACCCATGGCCGGCCCCTTCACCTTCCACGAGGTGGCTCTTATGGTCTCTGCCGCAACAGCTCTTCTCTCCATGTTCATCAGTTTCTATTTAATATGGATGCATGCATTGAACTACACGAAACCAGAGGAGCAGAAGTAGTACGCGTCCCCTGTCCCCAACTCCCCAGGCTGAAATGGGGATCTTCGCCCGGCTGCCCGTGCTGACCACTTCGCCAGTATCATCCGTATCCTCCTCATGATTCCCATCTACGCCGCCTCGGCCTTCCTCCAGCTGAGATACTACCACGAGGCCGTCTACTTTGCAGTCATTTCTGACTGCTACGAAGCCTTTGCAATCTCATCCTTCTTTGCATTGCTGTGCCAGTACACAGCGGCTGACCTACACTCACAAAAACAATTCTTCAGGGAACTGCACCCCGTCAAAGAATGGGTATGGCCGCTGAATTGGTTCAAGAAGTGTTGTGGAGGCGACAGGGGCCCATGGCGCACACCCGTCAGCGGTCTCACCTGGTTCAATATCATTTGGATCGGAATTTACCACTACTGCTTCATTCGTGTCGCCATGACCATCACCGCCGTCGTGTCTAACAAATATGACCGTTATTGCGAAAGCTCCAACAGTCCTTACTTCGCGCACATCTGGGTAAGCCGTCTCTCTGACACTGCTGTCGCCGCAGCGCGTTCCATCTGGCTAACACGCATCGTCTGAAACAGTGCGCCAGCATCAACTGTGTCGCCGTCACCATCGCTATGTACTGTGTAATCCAGTTCTACGTACAGCTCAAGAATGAGCTCTCCTCTCACAAGCCTTTCCTCAAGGTCCTGGCTATCAAGGGTGTCATCTTCCTCAGCTTCTGGCAGACAATGGCCATATCTGTGGGAACAGGAGAGTTCGACATCATCTCTCCCACCGCCACCCTTGCTTATCCCGACATAGCGGTTGGCATACCCTCCCTGCTACTCTGCGTTGAGATGTTGCTGTTTTCCATAATGCACATCTGGGCATACCCCTGGCGACCATACCGACAGGACGCGCCTCCGATATTCTATCCCTTGCCGAACAAGGAGTCGAATGCACCGCCCCTGGAGAATGTGCATATCCCGCCGGCCGGGGGCTCTGTGGGTCTGAAGGCGCTCTGGGATGCCCTGAACCTATGGGACGTCATCAAGGCGTTTGGCCGCGGCATGCGTTGGCTGTTTGTCGGGGCTAAGCGGCGCAAGCAGGATGCCAGTTATCGCAAAAATGCCGACATAAACATGGATGGTAAGGACACATCATATCCTTTACAGCCATATGATCGGGTGCCTGGCGGCAAGAGCACCGACCACTTGCCCATTGCGACCGAGTTTCGTAAGCAAACCCCAGCAACATGAATTGGCTGCTTTCATCTGAGGCATAATCATGGGGCTGCGAAGATTGATAGCTCAATGACTCAAATTACCCACCCTCACTCTGTTAGATGTATTGTAATTCAAGGCACTAGGTGCTGACTGCTCCCAGGACGAAGTACGTTTGGTATGAATCAACACCCAGGAGGACAAGGGGTTGTCAGTCCGATCCAGGAGGAGGAGCACGAGGAGGGGGCAGGCCTGATCGCCCATGCGCAAGGGGATCCGTCGGGTACTTCTCCCCTCGACCCGTATGACATTTACAAACAAGACCAACCTTACGAATCCGATCTAGGATATCGAGGAGCCGCGCGATTCCAGCAGGCGCCCGAATCCTACCAGTCGCAGACAAACCCTTTCCACGACCGACGGCAACCGCAACCTGTCCAAACTCATGCGCTCTCCACAGACGGATATTACCAGGTGCCAAACGCAACAAATCAGCCCATCAGCCCGGACGAGCCGCAGGGTGCGCAGCGTGGGCCTGACAATACACAACAGGTGGTTGGCGCAGCACTATGGGGCGCCAACCCTCATCAGCATCCCAATGGACCCATGATATGATATAGGGCCGGACCTTGTTTCTAGCGGTGGCATATTTCGCTCGTGCATTTGGCGTTGGGTTTTCATTTCGCTCAGGCTGGCAGGCATGGCATGGCACAAATAAAAAGGGAAAGAAAGGAAGAGAAGAGATTTGCATGTTTCGCGGTGATTTTCTCGCCGCGAATCTCATCTCGGCTATGAATGGTCGCATTGCTATATCTTGAGCAGGCAAAAAGCACATAGGCATTCTCCCAAGGGTTTCAGCGATACCACTTACGTATGTTGTTCTATTACTGTATCATTTAGTCAAGGATCATCACGACGGCTTCTTTGCTGGTATGTGAGCGAGATTGAGATTCTCGACCAAATGACCAGGATATTTTCACATTTGCACGTGCGGCTGAGTATGTCTGCCAATTGTCTACAGTATCTCGCCGAGTTTGTGTGTATACGCCGGCTTTTCCTGAATCGCGGCATGCTAATGCGGCCAAAGTTCGGACGACTTCGCGGGCGGGCCAAGCCATTGGGGGCCGCGTGTCTCGTTGCCCTAGGGCGCCCAATTCATATGAGCAACCCGAGCCGAGCAGCTGAAGCGAGACGGCGTCACAGAGTGCGGGTTCTCCGAAGAGATCAATTATGCACAGGAACAAGGCTATTGCCTTTATTCATTCAAAGTTCAAATCGCAAACGCTATGCTACGCAATGCTCAAACGATGAAAAGAAGGACTCCTCTTCCTCTCTCTCTCCGCGCTCCACAATTAGTCCATCAGGTGGTGGATGATCCGCCGGCAGCGCCGCCGCGGCCACTGCCGAACAACAGGTCGATCCTCGTCCTCCTCTCCCAAACGACCGTGGAATCGCTCTTGCGCTTGAAGTACAGGATGCGGTGCTGCGGGATGAACTCCTCGTCCGTCTGCTCCGACTTCCACGTGTCCAGCGCCTTCTCCATCGCGCCGGTGAAGCGGTCCTCGTAGCCGACGATGAAGTCCCCGCTGTCCAGAGACGGGTCCTGCGAGGGAGTTTGTGGTTAGCTTGTTGCTTGCGATGATGATGATGAGTGGTAGTGTAGTCATCAGAGTATATCAAAGGAGGGTTCTGTAGGGAGAGAAAGCGTTTGACCTTACCCAGCGAAGTCGGTTCAGCACGTCGGACGCTGTCCTGAACTTCCCGGCACCCTGTGGCTTGGAGACGACGACAGAGCGCGGCTGGTTGGTAGTCCTGCCCTTCTTTGACGCGGAGTGGACAGCCTGGTAGTCCTCGTAGATACTGGAGCCCTGTGCCGCTTCATCCTCCTCCTCCTCTTCCTCGTCGGACTCGTCGTCACCGACAGTGTACTCGCCCCATTCGCGGCCGTCTACCAGTAGGGGCTTCAAGGCCGCCCGCCTGATCACACCGGCTTCCACCCAAGAGGTCCGCTCGTCAAAGTACTTCGGGTCCCCGCGGATCTGCTCCTCGAACTTCCTGAGCACGTCGACTAGCTTCTCTTGCATCGTCTTGTCGTCGGTTATGCTGCCCTCGAGCTTGTCGAGGCCAACAAGGTAAAAGCCCTCGTAGTCGCCTTGATCGTCTTCGGTCGCACCGGCCGCCGCTGCCTCGACGAAGCGAGCAGGCCAGAACCTGACGTGAAGATCTGGCAGCCGCCTGTTCAGGTCGACCAGCAGTGACACACACCGCGACTCGAGCCAGCCAACGAGACCTCTGCCCTTGGTTAGGGAGCCTCCCCAGAACTGGACGTTGATCTTGACGTAGCTTTTGAACGACTTGAGGAAGTCGGCCGACCCGTCTGTCTCGAGGAACTTCGACCACGTCATTCCTTCGTCCGAGAGCAGCTTGTCTGCCCTCTGGAATTCCTCGGTGATAGTCCTCACTGATGGCACGGATGCGGCCAGGCAAGTATTCAGGGCCGGCGGGGCGTAGCCTAGAATAGCCAAGGCTTCCCGATCGGTCCGCCTGTAGTTGAGCTGTTTGTGGAAGAATGGGTCGAAAGCGAGGTCCGCTCGCCAGTTGAAGCTGGCATAATGGTTGAAGAACGTTGCCAGCAGATCAGACAGCGACACAACAGCGTTATCGTGAGCCAGGAGCTTATAAAGACGCGCAAGAAGAACTGTGATCGGAATACCGCCCAGGTACCCATATTTCAGCGCGTAGATACCCCTTCTCTTTGCCCACGTCCTGACGAAGCGATGAGCAAGCCGGAACTTGACAATGTCAGGCACCGACCGGCGCACATAGTCGATGTCACGGATCGGCTTCAGCTTGTTCAGGGTCTGCGCCGACAGCATCCAAGCGGGATCCGAGGCAGGCAGCCTGAGGCAATCGGGCCACTTTGCTGCGACGGCACCAGCAGGGGCGTACTGGAGGTCGATCTTGACGCCGTTGATCTCCAGTTCAAGCATTGTGCCAGTGTGAGCCTTCACTCGCCGCATGACCTTTACGCCCTTGTCGGCAGCCTTGCGAAGCCGCTGGGCAGCGAGGGAGAAGAAAGTCGACGAGCTGAATGGGCCTACACAGAGACAATCGATGTCAGAGGAAGCCGTCCACACGCCCAGTCC
Source organism: Diaporthe sp. P3_1W (assembly GCA_037177825.1). Taxonomy (NCBI): domain Eukaryota; kingdom Fungi; phylum Ascomycota; class Sordariomycetes; order Diaporthales; family Diaporthaceae; genus Diaporthe; species Diaporthe sp. P3_1W. Next base: position 6,434,611 of record JBAFXB010000002.1, read on the forward strand.
ATACGAACCCACAGGCATGAGGACTAGGGGCGTGCTCGATCGTCCGGTGTCGGTAGTCGGCGTCGGCGCCGAGGATTCGAGGATGGTCTCGCGAAGCAGCTTGAAAGCTGCGGCGTGTTCTTGAACATCCTCTTCCGACGGGATAGCTTGCACTTGCTTGAGCAGTTCCGGTAAATTGTCACCCTTCTCCGACAAGTGTCTGAACTCCTTCAGCTGGACAGGCATGATATGGGCAGCAGCACCGGAAGCCACCTGGCTCTCTTCCTCGGGGCCAATTCGCAGAACAGCTCGCACACCCCAGTGGTCAGAGGCGAATTTGCCAGTTTCCTCAGTAACGAAGCCGAACTTGTTGAAATTCAGTGTCTTGAAATAGTCGTCTGCCCTGATAAGAATCCTGTCGTATCGCTGAGGGCGCATATTGAAGCCACTGCCGACGATCTCTGCCGTGAGGGCATTAGTAGTCGGGTCGTACGTTGCTCCTTGTTCGCCCTCAAAGGCTGCATCTAGGTCACCGTCGGATCCTGCTCCGTTCTCGATCTGCGCCTCCGTCCAGCTATCGATGAACCCACTCTCTACAAGTGATTCCTCAATATTCCGGAGGTACGTGATCGATTGAGAGGTCACGAGCTTCTTCTCCAGAGCCTGATTGATGGTATACGAAGATGTTGTGATGTTGAAGTCTCCGGTCAAAATTGTTGGGTGTTCTGGGTACTTTTCGTCCAAGTACTTCAGAACAATCTCGATTTCCGTCTTCTTGGCCGCAATCGAGCCATCCTTGAGACCATGCGTGAGATGCACAGCAGCCAGGATCAGTGGCCTAAAATCTGCGTCGTCCCATTGCCCGATGGTTGGGAATTGAACCAAAACGGCGCCCTTGTGCTCACGATGGAACGGCATACGCTCCCAGGTAAACGCATGCTTGCTGAAGACCACAATGTTGTTGTGACTTGGAAGCGGCTGGACACCGTCCTGATCTGGTGGGCCCCAGCTACAGAAGGTGAACAATTCCCGAATGTCGGGTTCTCGCAAAAGAAACACTAGGAAGTCGTCCGTAACCTCTTCCAGGACGAGCACGTCGGCCCTTGCGCTGTCAGAAAGGATATTCTTGACAATCAAAGGGTAACGCGCCTGCGAGGGTGGGAATTCGAACTCAGCAAGCACGTTGTACGTCGATACAGCCAATGTCGACACTTCGTCGGATGAAGATATCGAATAGTCACCCCGAGAGGACTGGCCCCACAGGCCATCCCCAAGATATGAGTATGGGATTCCGTTGTTTTCAACTGCTGTTGGTGGCTGATCGAAGAATGGCCTGGGTGGATCAAATCTGGAAATTTCACCGTCTTCCAGGGAAACCGTTGCCCAGGTCTTCATCTCCGAGCCTCCATTTGGGGACTTTTCTCGGACGAGAATATGTAGTTGATCTACAGACCACTTGACCTTGGGAAGCCAGCGTGCCTTCTGAAGGAGGAATTGGTGCCAGGACGCATTCACTACAAGCCCTCAAGTCAGTGATTTGTCCAGACTATAACCGGCACTGTGTCACCAGTGATTGAGAGCATCAAAAGTGACCTCCTCTATACCCATCTACCATCCACTAGGTGACAATTCTTTCCAGGGACGGACTTACTATCTTCGCTCTGACCGATAGTCATATGATTGCGATACTCTCCATCATCATGCTGCCCCACAGCCCCCAGGATGGCGGCCCGCAGGTCCCTCAGCTGGCCGTCGTCCTCTTCGTATACATAGATAGTGTTGTCGTGCCTGTGCTGGAAGACACTGGCCGAGTCAAGACACACGTCGAAGGGCTTCTGCTCTTGGTGGGCTGCTGCTGACTGTACCGCCTCCACCGCCCGCGGTAGGGCGTCAACCTGGACAAAGGGGTAGACGAGATTGATGTGTGGAGGCCATTTGCCGTATGATCTGTCGTAGTGAGACCTCAGTTGGTCGACCTTGCTCCACTGGCTCCTTGGTGGTATGATACATAACGCGGTATCACGAGATGTCAACGACAGCTTCGTGGGAGTCGCCATAACAGCCTTGAGACCTCGGCAGTCGGCTATGCTATGTTAAAAAAAAAGAAATGATATAAGGTAGTGCTGGTGAGTGGTGAACTTTTGATGGTAATTTTCTAGATAGTCGTTGGCCTTGTAAGTGAATGGCTCCTTGGCTATCGCCTACTGGGACACTGGGTTGCGTTCGGCGTTCCTATAATAGCCTTTTGCGGAAAGGGTGATCCTCCAGCGTTGACTGGCTATCAAACAACTCCGACTCAAGAACGTTTTATGCAATTGAGCATGCGGATCTCTCCAATGCATCCAGGGTAGCAGCTTGTTGCGGAGGCCCACCGAGGCAGTGAAAGGACAGAAAGAACAAGGGGCGATGCGATGCGATGACTCTACGGGGACAGATTGGGGTCGAAAAGAGAGGCTGAGTCCAGCTCTGATCCTACCTGGCCTGCCCCGACGTGGCCTACCTGGTCCTAATTGCCATTAAGCTATTGCGTAAATGCCAACATGTTTCCACTTGACTGCGAGACGGGGAGAGCGAGTCAAGGAGTCAGCTTCCGAAAATGCTCGCCGACGTGAGTCACTTGGTAGGAGCGTCTCAATGGAGTTGTGGAGGTAGGCCCCGTGTGCACGCAGAACCTCAATCACAGAACCCTGCGGTAACGAATTGGCTTTTCGACACCTCGAAGTCTTTCGACGCTTTTCTGTCCATGTAAAATGCCGTCCCTCATCTTCTCTCTCACTCACTCTCTTTTTGTTCCCTTCTTCTTCTTTTTCTCGGTTGGAAGAGAGAAACTTTAGCGATTGAGCATGTAGACCAAGGGAAGAGGTTTTGTCACTATGTAGCATAACAAGCAGGGAGGGTAGCATTCTGAAGCGGGCAACGGAACAGTCTGCACGTGCAGCCGGGACTGCTCAATTGAATTTCCTGGGCACCTGGCTGCTAGTCTCGAGCAAACCCTTCCCCCACACAAAACAACTTGCCACTGCATGAGCACTGCAATTGATCTCTTCGCCCAACACATCTGGCCCAAGATCATGAACCAACGACACGTTGTTGTAATTGGTTGCTCAGCTATGTGGAAAACGCTATTCTGTGCATCATTCCAAGCCATCCAGGTCCACGGATTGTTTCCAGGTGTACGCGGTGGTGGAGGCGACGACAAAGCCAAATGACCGTCGTCGCCTCTGCAGAAGGTAGGTAACCAATGCTCAAACTAATATGCGAAGAACCACAGCACAATGTCTCAACAGAGCGACTCTCTCCAATGTACAACCATCAAGCCCAAAGCAGACACCAACTCCCTGCGACATCACACGACAGCGCAATGCTTCCCAGCCGTCCGATCCCTCCCAAAACTCCTGCGAGCCGACCGAAGTGACTCGACTTGAAATAGACGAAAAAGGTTATTAACACGCCAACGACTCGATTTCATGGACATGACGGGTGAAGTGAACAAGTAAGAGTAGGGAACACTCCAAACGGAGTCACCGACGTGGATCAGCGAGAGAAGCCAGTCGAGTGTGATCCCCCATCCGCGTTTCGAATCGCTTCCGAGTCGAACTCTACACCAGCTCGAACCCGTCCTCGTCCATTTCGGGCATGTCGTCGTCCGCAGACTTCGATCCGTTCGTCACGCCCCGGCGTAGGTTGCGACGCGCCTTGCGGCCCTTGAGGGCATCGCCGTTGGCATCCAGGATCTCGTACTCCTTCTCTACGAAGCGCTCAGTCTCGCGGCCACCCTTCTTGACGAATATGTCGAGGGTCAGCGGCCTGCCGGGCGAGTCCTGACGGTCGAAACTGTACAGGATGTTGTCCGCGGCCGAGTTCTGGCGACGCATGGGGCTGGGCAGGTAGTCCAGGACAGACCGCGACGTGAAGGCCGCCTCGTCGATCTCTTCTTGGGCAGACACCTTGGAGCGCACGCGCTTGGAGGGAATGTCCCTCAAACGGCCTGTTGTACGGGTGTACTTGTTGATGTTTCCCTTGTCCTTGTCCTCCTTGCCGAACCTGCCTCGTGGTTAGGACGCGTCAAGACACAAGCATGTGATGAGGTCAAGGTCAAGGGCAAGCTCACTGGTCACTCCACTTCCCAAGTGGTCGAGCCTTGATGTTCTCGTTGTCGGGTTCCGGCGCGCTCGCGCTCCACCACGATGGAGATGCCGTGGTTCCGAAGGACCACTTCACGGAGGCGTCCTTCCCGCGCTTGTACTCTTGGCTTGCGCTGCGAAGGTCACGCTCGTACTGGATGGAAGCCGCCATGGTTTCGGGATTGCAGGATAAAGATATGTTGGGCTCTAGTGAAGATGAGGTAGGAAGATGTTGGTTACACGTTGCGTATGCAGTGGGATGGGTCCGGATACAGGAAGAGGTAGGACTCGTAGGTGGGTAATATGGATTGCGGAAGAGTGGAAAGTCCAGCGAGATCTGGGATCTTCTGGAAGGAAAAGGGGCCGGTTGAAGGTGAGGCAGGCAATCAGTCAGACGGTGAGCGGGCTGCTACCTGCTGATCACTCGGGAAAGAGGCAAGGGCCGTCCAGTTGACCGTGCTTTGTTCGAGGGTGGCTCTTGCGGGACCTGTGTGGTCTGGCACCGGAGCAGGTAGGTAATACTGGGCAGTCCAAAGCTCTCAAGAAAGCGAGAGGCTGTTTCCGCCGGGGTGACTCAGAGACAAAGAGGCACGATAATGCAGGCGGATAGGCACGGTACAAAGGCTCGGCGTGATGACGGAAGACGGAGGCAGGAGCTCTTGGGGTGACGCAAGAGGCTGGGAGGGGGACAAAATAGCCAGAATAAATCCAACAGTGTTGTTCTTTGAAGTGTGTGGTGTTTTGTTTGTGATGATATGAAGCATGGGCAGCAATCCGGGGGAGACGAGATCGGGGGCAGCGCGTAGGCCCAAGTATACGTGCGCCAGGGGGAAGGCGTTCTCGGCCCTGCCTGCTGGGAAGGCTACCGCACGTTAGCTTATCGCGGTCGGGATCACGGACCCAAGGTCGCTGATAAAGCTTCGGCGCTGGGTGGGAGGGTGACATGGTTGTGTCCACTTCCCGAACAGGACGAGTGAGACCGGATGACTGGGTTGGTGCTGGGGAGCAGCAAGTCACTCCGCACCACAGCCACGCGCCCGCAGTACCTGCGGCTCCTTCTGGCAATGACAGCACAACCTCGGGAGCTCGCCTCAGATTCGGTCATCCCACGCTGCTGCGACTGCAGGTGACCTCTCAAGCGTGTCCCTCTGGACCTGTTACTCCGTCACGGTCTCCCAGGGATGGCTTCCCGTGGCTGCACTATCGCTGCCATTGGGCCTCCCTCAGCTTGGCCTCCTGCGCAAGTCTAGTCGCATCGCATCGCATCGCATCGCAGGGCATGGCATGCTGGCAGGGCATGGCAGAGCATGGCAGGGCATGGCAGGGCAGGGTGGGAACAAGGTGGCAGTGACGCTTCCTCTCTCACAGATGATGGAATAGCGAAGGGCCAAACAGGTCCTCACCCCCGGCCAGCCGGGTGCCAGGCTTGGCCGCTAGCTGGGCCTGCAGGCTGTTTCAACCTGTGCCAACGGCCTCTGCAATGCGATGTGTTTATTTTCAGCTCCCATATTGATGTGATGACGGGTTGGAACAGGATTTCCACCAGACCGTGCAGCCAGGCAGCGCAGCGTGCCGGCAGCAACAAAGAAGCTCGGCTGTCTGTCTCCACGGGACCCTGAGGATCAGAATGTCAGCTATATTGGCCGGGCGCCTCGGAGCTGAGGTGGAGCGCTCTGCACCGGCGCCGTCGTCAAATCACAATCGCCATGAGCAGCCGTGCAAAAGCGGGTGGTGATTCAGAAACGCATGCAATTCTCCATCGTGTCATGCAGCTACGCAGCACAGTGCCTGGGAGCTAACTGCATGAAACCGACGCACCCGAGGCCCCCCGCATGTGGAATAATACCTCAGTGCACACATTCCCGCGGTAGAGAGTGCGGCCTGGGCATCTCGGAACCCGTGCCAGGCCTCTTTGACTCCGTATCAACTCGATCCCGACTGCCGGAAAAGGGTCATCCAGCTGGCAAATAGTCGATGAAGTGATACAGACGGCGTGGGATAGACCAACGCCATCAGTCAGGCCAGAAGGAGCGCAACTGTGCGGCACCTCGACATCATCCTTGGCGCCTCTGGAACCGAGTGTGTGATGTCGCCTAGGGCCCGTCCCCGAGACGGGTTGCAGCTCTGTTGCAAGGCCGAGACAACGTCATTCCGGAGTTTCTGTCGTAAAGCAGGGCCTGGACTCTGTCCACCAGAAACGGCGCTTCAGATCCACCAGGCCAGAACGGACTTGACATGAATCGAATCGGGAGAACTCGATTACTGTACAACGTGGCTCCATACGCAACGAGTCTCCGCCCTGCCTTTGAGCTGTCTGCAGGTCTAATCCGTCCTCACGCTCACCCTGCGATGTGATGTGATGCGCGTGCGCGCGACGGCTGTGACCATGTGAAAGCGCTGTGCGGAAGGGGAAAGGCTACATCGGGCAAGCCGGCGGCAGGATGCTGCTGCGTGCTGCCTCCCCCTGGCCCCGAGATGATGTCATCTGCCTTATCAGCTGTTATCGAGATTCCACCAGCCTGCGCTCTGCATGTGCGTATGTGGGGGCCGTCCGCAGCTGGCCGTCACCAAACCCCCACCCCTGCTTTGGGAGTAAAATGCACAGACCAGGCAATACCTGCACCTGCGTACCCGTTGAGGGCGGCCTTGTCAATGCGACCGCCGATCTGGATTGGTAGCTCGGCCGTAAGGCTGATCAACTCGATCAAATTTCAGACGAGGCGGCGATAGCTGCCACACATCTGTGTAGCCTCGCAGTAGCCATACTAGTTGGTCGACGGCAAGACTCAGCACGCAGGACTGCTCTCCACCCCACACTACCACCGTTCCATCGCCCACGATGCCCTCCGACCTCTCCTCCTACCTCGCCACTCACTACCTCACTCCCGACACCAAGCCCTCCTCCAAGAAGCGCAAGCGCAAGCACGACAAATCCTCCGGTGGCGGGCTTCTCATCAAAGACGACGACGACCAAGGTTGGGGCAGCTCCAGCAAGTCAAGGCACGGGGGTCGTGATGGAGAAGATGGCGACAACGCCCCGGTGACGGTGGGCCAGGTCAAGGACGTCCGCAAGACCACAAAGGCAAACTGGAAGTCTTTAGGGGGCGACAGCGGCCCAACATCGAAAGAGGACAAGGATGCCGCGGCAGCAGCAGACGCAATCCTCGCCTCCGCCGCCGCAGAGACGGCCGCGGCGCAGGCGGCTGAGGACGACGCGCCGACAATGGTGGAGGAGCAAACATCCGCGGCGCGCATGGCAGACGGCACGCACGCGGGGCTGCAGTCGGCGGCGGCGGTGACGGCGCAGATCGAGCGGCGGCAGCAGGAGGAGCGCGACCAGTTCGAGGCGGAGCGGCGGGCGGGGCTGGTGCGGCACGGCGAGGAGGAGACGTACTACCGGGACGCGACTGGGCGGCGCGTCGACGTGAGCATGAAGCGGGCGGAGGCGCGGCGCGCGGCGCAGGAGGCCGAGGACAAGGAGCGGGCCGCCAAGGAGGCGCTCAAGGGCGACGTGCAGGCCGAGGAGGCGCGGCGCCGCCGGGAGATGCTCGAGGACGCCAAGACCATGAGCCTCGCGCGGACGGCCGACGACGAGGACATGAACAGGGCCATGAGGGAGGAGAGGCGGTGGAATGACCCCATGGCGCGGTTCCTGGGCGAGGCGGACGGGGGCAGCGGGGGTGGAGCGGTCGCGTCCGGGGCTACCCGGGGTGGTGCAGCTGCAAAGGCAGGCGGTGGCTCGAGCAGACGGCCTATATACAAGGGCCCATCGCCGCCAAACCGGTATGGCATAAAACCGGGTTACAGGTGGGATGGCGTCGACAGGAGTAACGGCTTCGAGGCGGAGAGGTTCAAGGCCATCAACCGGCGGGAAAGGAACAAAGGCTTAGAGTACTCATGGCAGATGGATGAATGAGCGAGCAGGCAGGGGGCTTGTGAAGTCCGCAGGTCTGGTCAATGAGACATGAGAACAAAATGTTTTTCGAGGCAGCTAATTATCCTCGACTACAATATCCTTCCAACAACACTGGCCTTGCGGGAAGGGGAGTTCAAGGTACTGCCAGATTGAGCAAGGTCACAGCCTCTTCGCAGTTTGATTGTGTGCCTCTGTCTAGAAGCCTGTGACATCGGAAAGATACTTCTATAAGAGAAAGGAAAGGCATTCTTGCCAGCCTAGTCTGTTCAAGGTCACTGGATGAGTGAGCAACTATTCTCTATTTCTGAATCGCTATGGTATTTCCCAACCCTACCAGACCGGTGCAGCGAGTCCCACGCTCCATCAAGAAGGAGGCAGATATGTTCGTCCCTGAGGAGTGATTTGCAAGAGCTTGTTAGGCCCCCACTTAGCGACCTGCTTGACGTACGATATCCAAAGCGACCTGGGCGTCTGGTTCTGACCGTCGCCAATGCGATTGCCGAACTGTGTGAGCAACTTGCCTATGGGCACACCCGGTGGCTGCTGGCTCAGGATGGCCGACGCAACGTCACTCACACTGACAGGTCCCTGAGGCTGGGAGAAGTCGAAAACACGACGAGTAGGCGATTGAGAACCTGGGCACCGTAGCCGTCAGCAACGCTGCAATAAGAATCCTGTGCGCAACAACAAGTTGCGAAATGACGGCGTGGCGTGTAGATGCATACCTGAAGGAGTCTGACCCGCAGCCGGGGCAGGACTGCCGGCTCGAGAGCCTGTAGGAGTACCCTTGCCATGAGTACCGCTCACAACTGTGACCTTGTGGCCCTTCTTCTTTGCACGTCCAGCATCCGACATCTCACCACCAGTAGCCTCACCATCGCTCATGGCACCTGCGGCAAGCTTGGCGCGTTGCGAACTAGGCAAAGGAGTCGACGAACGGCTGCCCTGAACAGAACCCGTCGCCTGCTTCTTGGCCCTCTTTCGGGAGGACTCATTCCCACTGGACTCCATCTCGGAGAGGTTTGGAGAGCCAGGACGCTTGAGGCTCTTGCCCTTCTTGCCATCAGGAAGTGACTTCGGCTTACCCAAGTTAGGGCCTGCTCCCTTGGCGGCGCTTCCGGATGCCGCGTCTGCGGCCGCCTTCTCGCCATCTTCCTGCTTAACCTCCTTTTCTTCGTCGGAATCGTCCTCAGACTGCGAACTAGTTAGTTTGGCTCTCAATCATGGCAATGGTGATCTTACCGAGGAAAGCAGATTGTCCGAATCCTCTCTGTCCTGCTTGTACAGCATGTTCTTGTCGATTTTGATGAGATTCTTCTCAATGCCCTTGCCATGAATCCTTCTGGCCTCCTCTTCCATCAGTTCTCGTCTCAGCTCTGCCTCGAGAGCCTGCTCATCGGCTGTCCCAAAGAGGTTTGCACCTAGCTGCTCGCGACGAACTCGCTCCCGAGACTCCTTGACATCTTCGTCGTTGTCCGGCTCCATGTTTGGGTTCTCGTCGTCATCCTGGAACTCATCCCCTGACATGTCGAGGTCGTCGTGTTCCTGCTTTTCGGACCGTGCAGCTGCCCTAAAGGTATCGCTCTCCGTCTTGACCTTTGCCCGTCCAGTCAAAGCGTTCCTCGTAGCCGCCATCTCCTCTTTCAGCTTGTCCCTCTCACCTTCTCTCATAGCCCAACGGCCTTGGACCACCTTCTTGCCCATCAACTTCTCGGCTTCCTCGATTGAGTAGGTCTTGAAGGGAGGCTTGTGGGTGAACTTGTAGAATTTCTCCAGTGGAATCAACCGCCACTTGTCGTTCTCATATTGCAAGGCCGCCATGCTCTCAGAAAGTGCCGCCGTGTAAGCGCCCACATAAGTGCTCTTACCATCGGCGTCCTCCAGAACCCAGGGCAGTGACTCCTCATAGCGGATCGTTGACTCTTTCTTGTGCGCGTCGCTCCTCTTGGCATAAAAGGTCTGGGTGCTGGTCTTCTCCTGCTTCTGAGGCTGTTTCTTGGAAACGATATCCTTGGCGGCGACTGGCGCAATCTGAGCTTGGTCGCTCGCTCGTTGGGCCTCCTTCTCGAGCTTGGCCTTTTCAAGGCGCTCGGCCTCGACCGGGTCCACTGGTGTTGGGCTTGGGCTTCCTTCCTTGTTAGCCTGCGTGACGTTCAGGCTGCGAGCATCCTTCCGATGAAGAGTGACTGGACGCGCAAACTCGGAATCGTTCATGATGTCGGTGACACCACCGCCGCGAGCCTTGGCAAAACGCATGATGTGAGAGCGCAGCCCTTCTTTGATATCCTTCTTGGTGATGTACACTGGGTACTCCTTAAAGTCCGGGGCCGCGGGAGGGGGGTCCCACCAGCCACCGTTCTGACGACGGCGCTGCTTCCATTCCTCCTGGGTCTTCTGGTCGACCTTGGGAGCCTGGACACCGAGGAGGTTGGGCTGGGTGTGAAATGACCTGGCCGGGTTCGGCTTGGAAGTGCTTGCATTTGCCTTTGGCTTGGGTGGTGGAGGCTTAGGTATGGGCTTCTTGCGGGCGACCAGTGGGTCTGCAGTCTTCTTCTTGCGACGCAGTGGGGGTGCGCCCGGGGGCGGCGGGTTGGCGCCGTTCGGATTGGGCACGCCGTTGGGAGGTGCGCTCATGGTGACAGATTGACCAGACCACAAGGTTCGATTGAGTCGACGGGCTGGCGGTGAGGTTTACTGGAGCTGACGCGACATCGAGGAAGGGCGCAAAGGGTGCGTGCGGCGTGGACGTGTCGGGGTGGGTGCAGGTCCGAGGCACGCTCCTGGCGGCGCTCGCAAGGGGACAAACACGAACTGCGTGCGGCAAACTATTTATGCCTCGGCCGTAAGTTTTGACGCCTTGCTGTATCTTGTTAACGACTTTTGTGTTAGCAGGGCTTGTCGTCGTCGTTGTGTTGTGCTGTGTTGTGTTGTGAGTCTGAGAAAGGTCGCCAGGCCGGCAGTGACGGTGACAAAGAAGGAGCTCCGCAGCAGCGCAGGTTTGGGAAGGCTGACGGATCCGTCTGTTTGGGCGGAATTGGGAGCACTGTACAGTAACTGCCAGAACATGGTTACATGGGTACGTACCTCCCAGGCTGCCAAAATCTCCCCCGGTACCTCTGGGGAAACTTGCACTCCATTCACCGATACCACTATGGGCGAGGTCGAGTGGATTAACGGGGATCTTACTATGCAGAGATGGACACCTCTTTCCGATGTCCTTTTCTTGACCCAGACTGCAAATTGCCTGCACGTCTATTCTCGTAGTCATTGTGCTGGGACCGTCCCCGAACGGCGGCTAATTGTACCTACCTAGGTACTGTGTGCACCGTGGGCGCCTGGCTGCCTGGATGTAGGTACCTACCTAGGTCCACACTGGCCACAGCTTCGCGGCTGGCAGCGCCAATTAGCCTCGAGCCCCCACACCAGTCGGCTGATTGACCCAGTGGGGTATTGGAATCATCGTCAGACAGTAAACAAACTCAAGACTGGGTCAACGACAGACATCATCCTCAGGCTCCGTGCTCTGATCTAAACATCATTCGCCTATGATGGCAGATGATGTTCCTCCTGACAACGCCAATCTCGAACAAATCTCCCAGGCCCTCGACACTTTGAAGTCCCAAATCCCACGCCTAGGAAACCAGTGTATTGCAGAGCAGAACCAATACATGATCAACCAACACATCATCAATCAACTCAATCGGATTATAGAATCACAGAATCAGACTCTAGAAACAGCGCAGCAGACTCTAGAAACAGCGCAGCAGACTCTAGAAACAGTGCAGCAGACTCTAGAAACAGCGCAGCAGACTCAAGCACGCCTCGTACTCATAGAAAACGATACCATTCGGATCGAGAACTCACAAAGACAAAGTTCAGATCCCAGGACTGCTCTCCTCCCCCTCAAAAACCCACAGACTGGACAGATCATACATAACTGTCCAGATACAGTCGCAGAGATATATCGACTCACTTCGAAACGAGCGACTTCGCTGCTCGAGCAACTCCAAGTGCCTGTACCAGCTTCAGTGCACGCCAAGAGAGAAGCCGTTCGGGTTCAGTTTCTTTGACGAGATCGGCCTCAAGTACCACACACACTCAGTGTGGCCCTCTCACAACCCAGCCTCCATCCCTCTCCCTTCCAGCCAGGCCAACCTCAAAGACCGTACGTCCACTTGGTCTTGATCACACCATCATGGCCGCCATGCAAGGCCCAGGCCAACAGGACAATGTGTCGCTTGAGACCCGCATGCGCAACCTCATCCTCAAAAACTCGGGCCAGGCACAGGCTCAAAGTGCGGCTGCTGACGTCCCACGATCGTCCTCACAGCCCTTGATCCCTTCCGTCACGGATTCGCCGGCAAGCGGCCCTAAAGACGACACCCAAGGACAGCCCAAACCAACCCAGAAGCCAAACCGCAAACGCATGAATCAAGCCCAACGACGCCAGATGTCGTCTCAGCTGTCGCTTGACATTGACCCTCGCGCCACCGGGCCGCAACCCAGCCATTCTCGTGGGCAGTCGGCTGGGAACTTCCAACGCCAGAATAACATCAACCAGCAGGGCCGGAACCATCGCTCTCAGTCTGCGGCGTTCCAGTCGCCGTACGTAAACGCCAGTCACGCGAGACATCAACCCTCACCGTCGCTTCCGGCTTTCGCGCCTCAGCCTACCCTTTTTGACTGGAGACAACCTGGCGGGGCCTCGAATGGCTTCAACGGGACCCAGCCCGCTTTCTCACGCCCTAACCACGCCTCCAGGAGCTCGACCAATCAGTTTGGCTCGTCCTACAGCCCTCGATCTTACTTCCCTCGAGCGGAGGATCTTGGGCCTCAGGTCGCTCTGTTGGAACAGCTGTCTGGGGATATTCTCGCCAACGCCGAGATAGCACTTGAGCAAATCCGGGAGAAGGAGAACTTTCGCGTGCTCATTGAGGATGCATGCCGTGTCGCAATAGCCAGGCACGAGAATATCGTCAACGGTCAGGCTAACTTTCCCCCCATGTCAGTTCAGCTGCGATGTTTTGGCAGCTTATCATCTGGGTTTGCTACCAAGTCTTCGGACATGGACCTCGGTCTCCTCTCACCGTACTCGCAACCCCAGCCAGATAATCCTGAATCCCAAATCCCTCGGATTATCGAGAAGACATTTCTTGAAATGGGCATAGGCGCCCGTCTTTTAAGTAAGACCAGAGTTCCCATCATCAAAGTCTGTCAGAAGCCCACAGAAAAGCTCTACTCGGATCTTCTGGAAGAGCGCGAGAAGTGGGAGAAGGGAGTTGTGGAGGATCACGAATTGGAAGATGAGGAAGTAGACCACAGACTGGCTCCGAATCCTGGCGGACAGGGTCACCAGACTGCAAAGGCCAGCGCCGATGACCATGGTCCGATGGCTGATGACAGCAAAATCAACAGCAACACTGCTACTACAAGCAATGACGAGCACGCCATCGATCAGTACCAACCGCTGCTTGACGACCTGAAGCAGGGTGCCAAGTCTCTGCCCAATTATTATGGCGCCGCGAAAAAGACTTTGCGGAAATTGGGCGGCAAAGACATCACCAATTCCACGGCAGCGAATTTCGGTGAGGAGGATTTTCGTATCCTCAATGATGTGTGCAAGGCATTTGTTCACGGTCTGGCGGACGACATTTTGAGAACTCGCCTCGAGGGCTATGCGTCTCTTGCTTTTGATGAACAAGCTGCGGTGCCAAACAATCGTTCTATCTTTGGAGTGATGGCGCAGATTGAAGGAGAAAAACTTGTCATGGCATGTGAGTCTCGCACAATTTTGGAGAGAAATGACCACTTTGAGCATCTGGCAAGGAACCGCGTTGTTCACTGGAAGGAGCTGCAAAACAGGCCAAATTTCGGCTTAGACCCCCTCGGTTACAACAAGGACTTACTGTCGGCGACCGAGTATCTGAAAAAGATACCTTCGATTGGTCTGCTGCTTCTCGAGCAAGGGCAGTACGAGTCTGCTGCCTCTTACCATAACAGGACTCTCAGGCTCTTGACTGACTTGGGCGGCAATGATCTGCCATCCACTCAGTCACCAGTTCTGCCTGTCGTTTTGAGGCAGTACAGCCAAGGCATCTATGATTTCGGTATTCGGGCACAAGTCTCAGACTGGTTGAAATCCAACCCTTCAACGACCCTGAGAGCCCTCGCAAGACGACACAAATCCCTGCAGCTGGCCCGAGAATTCGAAAGAGCCTTGGAAAAGGGATTCTACTCCACTGAAGTCGCCAAAGACATCCAGATCTATATTGGACTACTACGGGGTCCGATGACACGCAATGCCCCGGAAGATGTCCATTATGACTCCATCTTGTCGATAGCACCAGAGCAATGGGCAGTCGTAGCACGGATCCGCGAAATTCCAGACCCGTCCCGTATGTCACCGAACCTGCCTCGAGATCCGTACAGGGACAAGCTTGAATTTCCAAATTCAGGCATCGGCGTTCAATGTGACATCAACTTCTCGGCCCAGCTCGCCATCCACAACACGCACCTACTCCGCTGCTATTCTCTTACGGATCCTCGTGTCAGACCACTCGTTTTGTTCGTCAAACACTGGGCCAAGGTTAGAGGAATCAATACGTCTTACCGTGGCACCCTCTCCAGTTATGGGTATGTACTCATGGTGCTTCACTACTTGATCAATGTTGCTCAGCCGTCCGTATGCCCAAATCTTCAAGCGATGGCCCCGCCGGTGGACCCGCATCTCCGTCCCGAACAAGTCGAGAACACGACTATCTGTCAAGGCAGATACGTTTGGTTCTGGAAAAATGAGGACGAGATAAAAGCCGCCGCCAAGCAGGGCAGCTTGACACAAAACAGAGATTCCATCGGTCACCTTCTTCGCGGGTTCTTCGAATATTACGCTCAGAGCAACATGATGAGCACGGGACATATGCGAGGTTTTGACTGGGGCAGGGACGTGATCAGCCTTCGAACACCTGGCGGGATTCTTAGCAAGCAGACCAAAGGTTGGACTGGTGCCAAGACAGTCCTCGAAGTTCAGTCGACAGACAAGCCTCCGGCTGTCGAGCCAGATATGCCCCAGGCGAATCCCGCCCCTGCACCTCAAGTGCAAAGCGGCAGCGGTTCGACCGCGCCACTACATTTGCAACAATCTCAAGATCCCGCCGCAGCGTCCAGGGCGCCTCAGGACCGGAGCAAGCACGAAGTGAAGGAGGTCCGCCATCGCTACCTGTTCGCCATCGAGGACCCATTTGAGCTGGACCACAACGTCGCCCGCACCGTCACCCACAATGGAATTGTGTCGATCCGAGACGAGTTCCGCAGAGCGTGGCGGATCATCAGAAACGCCGGTAAACATCCAAACCAGGAGAATCTCCTACAGGATGCCTCGCTCGATGTACAAGCCGAGCACGCTTCCTTCGCGGATCTCATTGATGAGATTCACGGACATCAGTCTGCTTGAATAACTCGGTTTTCTGTGTGAAAAGGGGGGGCCTATCGGATTACAGGCGTTGGCGGGTTCCAAAAAAAAAAAAGGAAGGAAAAGGTGTAAACGGTATGACGTCTCAATGTCACGGCACGCTTTGCTTGTATCCAAAGGCTAGTTTCAAGGAGTAGGCTTGCAGAGAGTTCGGTCTGTCGGGACGATGCTCCAGCCACGTTGGTTCCAATCGCTGAGGCGAGGAGGAGATAGGCAGACCAATCGATGTTTTTGTTAGCTGCAAAAGGTGCGCCCTGCTACAGTGTCAAACCCTGGGTATCTTTAGGAAGACTTTATACCCACGACTCCCCTCGGCCTTCGTAGGTTTCATAGGTCCTGACTTGAAGCCGTATGTGGTCCGCCTCATTTTTTATTTTCTCGCTCGCATGACTTGATCTGTTGCGGTTTTGCTGATTGCTTTCAGAGCTCCGGAGGGCCGAATGATCAAGCCTGTGTCGTCACTGGGATTATTGTCCGTTGTCCAGCTCATCTTTGTCCCCTCGGGTTGCCACAACCCCCAGAGGCGCCGGATCCGTCGATGAACACGCGTGTGTCTCTGGGTCTCATTATGGATAGCATACACGTCGACTTTTCATTTTCTTGGATAAAGTCAATGCTCGCGATGCTCAATCCATGATTCGGATGCTGGTATTCGTAAAGCCGCTCGATAAGCCACAATCCCATTCCGTAAGAAGAAGTAGTTAAGCAACAAGAGTATAGAACAACACAGTCTAATGTACGGCTGGAAGAGATAGAGTGACCACCGCCGCTGACAACGCGACAGAGGCGACCGAGAGAGCGAGGCTACCAAGACCATATTCAGGTCCACAAGGCCGACAGAGGCCCTCAAATCCATCAATGGCAGCATCGTCTGGCGCCAATGTACAGCAAAATCCCGTCGCCCCGCAACAGGGCTCAAACCGTGCGGAGAGGCTCAACATATGGCTCGAGGACCTGGAGTCCATACGGCGGGAGCGGCCAGTCGTCAGTCCCACCTTGTTCATGGCGCAAAGGGTAGAAGTCGCAGCACCGCCTGCAACGGGGCAAGGGGCAGCCCGCTCCGCCGGCCCGGAGGTGATAGTGGTGGACGATGACGAAGAGGACGGCCCTGGCGCACAAGCTGGGTCGGCGGCGGCCTTGCGGAGGTTCTACGGGCAGTGGGGAGACCAGCCAGACGAAGCCGACGAGATGATGCGGTACCAGGACCTTAGACTGGGCCGCGAGAACAAGTATCCCTGTCGGCGGAACGGCCTCGGGTTCGACATGGCCCGTCTGAGGCGCGACAAGGCGTGGGCGGACCCCATAAGGACGCTCCAGGACGTCCAGCCGTCGTGGGACCACGGCATGTTCATGACGAGCCCGCCCCTGGGCTTCGACGAGGCCGTCAGCCGCAACTGGACCCAGGACAGCTCTCCCACCTCCCTCCTCTTCGGCTTCCCCATGCTCGGGAACGTAGTACTGTACCGCGCCATGAACTATGGCGGCGCCCGGTCGGCCTGCTTCTTCAAGGCCCTGGCCTACCTCGTATACGGCGACCAGTCGCTCTACCAGCGGGTACAGGCCGAGCATCTGCAGCACTTCAGCGACGTGCTGGAGTGGGAGGACCACCCACGGCACCAGCTGTACACAGTAATGAACCAGAAGTTCTACTGCACCACCATCTCGACAGACAATACAAGCTCATCACTCGACGGCGAAGTGCAGACGATTGCGAACTTCTTCCAGCTCCTCTCGATCCCGCAGGCCTGGATGCCGCTGGACATGCTCGACGTGACTGCGGACCTCTATAATCTCTTTATCGTCGTATATACAGTCAACGAGTCCTCGACCCGAACGCACCCGCTGATCACCGAGGTCAGCGTCAAGGGGTCCTACAACGCCAGGCATGTCTTCCTGCTCTTCAACGGCTTTCACTACCAGCCGATGGTACCCAATGAGTTCTTGGCCTCGGAGTTCACATTTCCTAGGGTCACGTACGAAAATGTCAAAGGGCTTCCGTGGTCGCGCGACACAGACCAAGGCAAAAGCTCGGTCGATCTGAGATGGAGGACTACGTGGGGCGCGTACTTAGACAAGAGAAAGGGCGCGCTGCCAGTCGATCATGTCTTCTATAGGGAGTCGCTGAGGATCGCCATGACGGGCAATTGTTCGCAGCAGTAACAAGAGTAGTGGAAATCCAGAGGCATCACTCAAGAGAACGGATATTTGCACCCGTAAAAAGGGAGGGTACATCCATACATATCACCAGCCCTATTTTACAGCACATAGTATCACACCCAACACCCACACACCTAATACCCATATACCCAATACCCAACACCCATACACCCAGCACCATATACCTATACACCCATACACTTGATACTTGTATAAATTGGTATTGGGTATGTGGGTGTGTGGGTGTGTGGGTGTTGGGTGTGAATAGGTCTGGGTGATATGCTTTAATGGACTACAGCTGTGGTGTGAGTGATGTACGGGTGTACTATCCGTTTTGGCGGGTGCGAATATCCGTTCTCATCAGTCAAAGCAAACTTGAGAGCTGATTCAAGTGAAGAAATCTGCCTTCAAGAGGCAATACTTAGATTTGATCAACCTTAAATGAAGGTCAACAGGGTATATGATTTGTTCTGAGGTGTTATCTTGCCCGTTGTCTACTTTCATTCCGAGGAAGGTGACAGTACATCATGACAACGGGCCTTCTGGCTCAGGTCGATATGCCAACGGTCCGTTAAGGACTCATCCATGGAGAAGCGGATTGAGCCCCTGCTACCAAAGGGTAGCAACGCTGGGGGAGAGGAGGGAGGGGGGTATGTGTGGAAGTGTTCGACTGGGAGCGAGACAGCACGGAGACCGCGCGCTCTGAGAGACATATACATTTGCATTGTCTGACTGTCCTGTTATTTTGTGGTCAATTAGCAATGATGACCGCACACTTGCCTCCGAGGCCTTCTTCCTATTTCCCTAAAATATGCCGTGACGCCTCGCTTTGAATGTCTCTACAGTTGCCATCCCTACCCATGAAACCGCACAGTAATAAAAACCCTGGCCATTTGTGTGTGCACGAGAATCTGTGCCACTGTCGGACCATGCCTCTGCGGCAGTGCTAGTCCTGTATGTGTTGGAACAGCGGGCTGATAGATTCACCGTAGTGATTGCGCCGGATGGCCTCAGCCAGGAGAAATGACAGGTCGAGCACGGTAAGCTTAGGCGCATTCCTGGCCGCCTCCTCATTGATGGGGTAGCTGTTGGTGACGACAATGGCATCAATGCACTCGCACTTTTGCATTTGCTCGAGGGCATCACCGCCGAAGACGCCATGAGTCGCAATGCAGTACACCTTCTTGGCGAAGCCCCGCTTCACGACGGTCTCGGCGGCAGCGATCCATGATCCAGATTTGTCAATCATATCGTCGATGATGAGCACCGTGCGATTCCGCACGTTGCCGACGAGCGTGATCATGTGTTCGATCTTGGGGTCCTTGAGTTTGTCTTCCTCCTCGTCCGAGCTCGCTTCTGCGTCGCCAGACCCGCCTAGCGCGTGCCCATCCGGTGAGAAGTAGGACGATGCTTGAGACTGAGCCATGGGGTCCTCATCAGGGATGGTTGTGTCCGCAGCCGACGTAGCCGGAGATGGGAAGTCATCAGGCACGATGTGGCCCTGCACGAGACGTCCGTGGGTGACTTCTCGGGCTCGTTGATCGTTATAATCGTGGCCCTCAGTCTGCGCCTCAGTAGGCACATCGGCGTGGTCCTCGACAGCGACGGACGAGGACGAGGGACTTCCATCTCCCGCTTGGCCGTTGGTCAGCACTTGCAAACCGTTGACGCGCTGCGAAGATCCCTCGTCGGCCGCTTGAAGGCGGCTGCGGCGCATCCGGGCGGCCTGCGGAGTCGGCGTCCGTGGCTCGGCAAAGCTGTTTCTCGCGATCCGTATTGCTGCCGGCTCCAATGGCTCGAGCCCCTCGAGCTGATTCAAGATCATGCTGTGTGTCAGGCCGGTACCGCCTCTCTTCCGGTCGGTTGTGACCATGCCGAAGTTCAGCTTCAACGCATCCGCGAGGGACGTCACTCGTTTTGTACCGCCGGCATTCTTCGAAACGACGACAGCTTCCTTCCAGTTGGGCACGTTGTGACGGATCCAGCGGGCGATGAGCGGCTCGGCATGGAGGTTATCGACGGGACACTTGAAGAAACCCTGCATCTGCGAGGCATGCAGATCGACCGTAATGACGTGTTTAACGCCAGCAACGCCGAGAAGGTTGGAGAGCATTCTGGCGGTGATAGCACCCCTGTGCGACTTCTTCTTTGACTGTCGGCTATATGGGAAGTAGGGCAGCACGGCTAGGTAATCGAGGTCAGTACAATTGTAAAACGACAGGCTGAGGGAAGGGGGAGAACTGACCGGTTATCTTTGTGGCAGAGCCGCCTTTGCAGGCCGAGATCATGATGAGCAGCTCCATGATGGTGTCATTGATGGTGGGACTGCCGGACTGGATGATGAAGACATCCTTCTCTCGGACACTGTTAAGGATCTTGACGCTCGTCTCGCCCTGCAGAGAAGAAAACATGGTGAGCCAGGTCACTTTGCAACATAGGTTGGTCGCGGTCGCGCTCGCAGTCGCAGTCGCGGTCGCGGCGACGGCGCGCTTCAGACCAGGCGACAGGCGCAGGGCCGACTGGCACCCACATTAGAGAACTGCGAGAGCTCCGCCTCTGCAGGCGGCATGCCCAGGCTCTCACATATCTTGCTTGTGAGAACCGGGCAGGATGAGCCCGCGAAGATCAGAGTGTTACGCATCGTGTCGGGAGGTGGTTGGAGGAGGAAAGGAAAAAGTGCGCGAGGTTGGGAGATAAAATACTGTCGGTCTGGAGGTCAGGTCCCTCACCTGAATTTTAGGCGGAGCTCGACAGTGGAAGAGATTTAGTGCGGGGCGCCCCGGAAGGTCTGACCCCTGTTGTGTCGCGCCTGCACCTAATTTGGTATGAGATCTAGACAGTTCCAGTGAAAGCTGCCTCAACCCTGGACAGTTACCTGAATGGTTGGACACCAATATGGCTCGACCTCCAGGCTTCAAAGCGCAGGGCAAAGCTGTGCTCAAGAAAACACGCATGACTCGACTACTCACTGCCCATGCACATTGGGACATCGAATAGGAGAGCATCACGGTCACGCCCAAACGGACTGATGAGATCAGTGACTACCTGCCTAGGTACCTAGGTACATGAACTGGACCGATGGATAACGGAGACAAGTACGGCAGATGTGTCCTTGGGACGAAGTTTGTAGTTTGCTTCTCGGGCATTTCCCGCTTGATGCCTACCCAGGTACCTAGGGACCTAATTGCTTTCCATGCCTACGGCAGTCCAAGACTCATGATCTTCAAGAGCCCGCATTATTAAGAGCATGGATCCAATGCGTCGAACGGGTTCGCAGACGGCATTGGCCTGGCCTTCCGCTGTTCCTGCTTGCTCGCCCGTCTCTTCATCCTCTCAGATGTCCTTCCAATACCTTCTGATGGGACGGGACCTGATAGGCCAGTGATGTCTGACAGGTCTTTCAGCATTCCGGCGTCCTTAAGCCGCCCGTACATGCCTGCAACATCTGTGATGCTGGGGTAGTCCTCGATAGACGGTAGTGTGGAAAGGCAGTCCACCAGTTTGGCAACTGGTAGCTGCGGCCAAGCAATTGTGACCAAGGGCCCTCCCAGGCACTGAAGGGTCTGGTACAGTATTCGCAGCGAGTAGAGCGTCCCCTGGATTTGTGCCGTCAAGTGGACGGTATTCCAACTCCCCGGGTCCAGCTTTCCTTTGGACTTGCTCGCCCTTCGCAAGAGTTCCTTGACCAGTGACTCCTTGCCCTGCTCCGAGGCATGCACGATTTCCTGCCTTAAGCAGAACATCACCCATCGCAGAGCTGAGGGGCCAGCTGCCGTGGAGGTGGGTGCTTTGCACGAGCTCAATAGCCTGTGAGCTGTCTCTGTCATCTCATGCTTCCGTAACAACTCAATAGCTTGTCCATTGGACTGGCGAGACATCGTTCGGCGATATTCCGCAACCATCAGCTCGCCGAATGAGGCACTTGGGCAGAAGCTGTACGCCAGCTGCCGTACCCACGTGCTCGGGCCCCACGCACTCTCATGATCCCATCGGTCGAGAAGCAGAGGGAGATAGAATATCGATCCTACTGTTTTTGGCACGTTTTGAGGGGCTGCGCTGCCAACGCCCGCATTAGCTCCCCAGGTTGGCAAAAATTCTGACCAACTCAGTAGAAATTCTGACACTCTCGGGTCTAGAAACCTCAAGGACTCGGGTATTGTCAGTCTGGTATCTGAACCTTTGACGTACTCGGAAATAAAGTCCGCGTATTCGGCTGGATATGTGTTGGCCGAATGTTTCTTCTTTGACTGTGCTGCCCAAAATGCAATCTTTTGGTACGGGTCCCTCTCCATCTCAAACGCGAGGGATAACATGGCCTGCTGGCCGGGCTCGAGTGACAACCTTTCGCATATAGCATGCTGGCTGTATGTCAGAACTAGTGGTTTTTCCGACTCTTCCGCTGTGAGTTCGATATCACTGAGGAACACTACGCTTCCGTGCTGCCCGAGATCATATAGGAGAAGGTCCGAATCCGAGGTGAGAAGGGCCCCGCCTCCACGGTGAACGTGGTCCGCGCAGAAGCTGTCCGCCTCTCCGGGGACGAGATGGGTAAGGTGGCCGTATCGCTCTGATGTCCTTAGAGCCTCGAGAATTGCCGGGACTGTGAACGCCGGCACGGGTATACGGGGATACGCTTGGCGAGGTGATGGCCTGGCATCTCCATCGCGTGCAATGCCAGATTTCGTGGACAGGAAGTACTTGTTGGATGCAGTTGAGCTCTCGACCACTCGGCCCAGCCGCACATCGTTCTTGGAGGCTGGTAGGTAGCCATCAAAATAGATTGCCGCCCTGAAAACCATCAGCAACTACTCACAAGGCATTAAGGGAATGGAACAGGCTCCATACACTTGAATTCCAAGCGACTGCAAGTTGTCGAGCCACCGGATCGCCGCTGAACCAAGGACAGAATACGGCGGGTCCTGGAGTGTGGTACAGACCCTGCTCTCCAACCGACAAGCAAAGAAGATGTGGTACGCGAAAGCCGGGCCGTCAATGACCACGCTACCACCCAGCTTCTCCCATGAAGCAAACGGCCTCAGTGCTGCCGTGAGACCTCGGATCCCCATCCCTCAGAAGTTGAATCAAACGCAGGCAGGGAGTAGCGACTTGGGGTGATGTGACCTGATAGTCTAGGTTCCCCTATATCATCATGAAGATGACATGAGCTTCTATCATGGCATATTACGTTCGGGAGACAATGTGTTTGTGGAGTGGCTGCAGTGTTGAAGGGTGGATGTGCCAGAGTTGCTCCTGGCGGGCTCCTGTCGAGTTGTAATTTGCTTATTCAGCTTGTGCTGCCCCCGACGTCTTGGTTATGGCTCAAAAAGCCTCGAAGAACTTGAGTGGCTGTAGGGAATGAATTGCTCATAAGCACACCTCAGAGATGTAAGGTAATGAATAAGTGTGTTGGTTGTGGGTATGCTGGTTGTGGGTGTGTAGTGCTGATTTTTGGTGTGCTGGTTGTGGGTGTGTTGAGTATGGGTGCTAGGTGTATGGGTGCTAGGTGTATGGGTGCTGGGTGTAGGTGTGCGATTTAGGCCTGGGTGTTGTTGGGTATAAGTGCATTAGGTATGTAACGCGTTTGTATACCATCCGTTTCTTTCTGTGCAAATATCCGTTTTCTTGAATTGTGGACCACCAAAGAATGTGACCAGAACACAACAAAAAGGGCAATGTCTGCCGGGTTCAGAGGGGACTGCGGAAGGAATGTTGAGGAAGAGACACCTTGATTCATGCCACAGGGCTGATGCACAAACACATATCACACGGATAACCATCGCCTCACCCCTCACCCCCAAGGAAAAAAGAAGAAGACAAAAAAAAAACCAAGAAAAATATTTTTTAAATTTTTTTTCAGTACCTGGTACCCGGGTTCGAACCGGGGACTCGGGAAAAGATCCTATATCAAAATCCCACGTGCTCACCGCTACACTATACCAGGGGCGTTTGGGGCGTTATCAATTTGGCTATTATAACCTAATTTTTCGATTATTTTGAAAAATCAGATATTTTCGCGTCATCCTCAATGAAACATTATATATTAAGGATATACACTCTGCTTTATAGAGTTTGTGGACTTTTTTACTCTTAAAAGACATAGTCAGTGTCAGGAATGTTTGTTGCATGAGAAGGTGTTGCATGGGAATGGGGAGACAGCCCTTTGGTATGCACGGAAATATCGCCGCGTTCAGCGTCAAGGGAGCTTCAAGGTAATTTCAAGGGAGCTTCACAGGCGCCACAGCCTCTATAAAAGGAGCAGGGGACTCTAGTGAATTTCCCATGAAGGCGAAGAATCAAGTTCATTTGTGCCTTATTCTATGAGTACACTCCTTCCGCGCTGCTTCCGCGTTGCTTCGCCGCTGCGTGTACCTTTCCACACTGCTTACACTCAACGACCCTCAGTCAGGAGGGAATGTGTGATCATACAAACCTAACTACGTCAGACGACAAACTGGGGCGAAAGCTGCCTCTGATGGCACTGTTACTCATTTTCAAGTTTGACACTGAACAGTTGTCGTAAATCCACGTTTTCCTTCCCGTTAAAGGTCCAACAACGAAAACACAGCCCGGGATACACACCACTAGCTGGGACGTCCGGATGTTTGGCGCACACGGGGACTGCTCAAAACAATACATGACTATCCTATCTCCTAGACAGTCACACTAAAATGTATGGTCTCATAGGTTTTATTGAGCACTGGACTGCGCAAGGTTCCTTCCATTCAACGACATCGAGTCAGGTCAAGGTTTATATACCATTGCTACGAGCCGATCACTAGCCCTTTCGGGTGTGATACAGACTCGTCGACATATTGGGTTTGTATGAAATCTAACTGCATACCGAGTCGCGCTGATACCCGGAATTTTAGCTCTAAGCCAATTACCCCCCCCCCCCTTTCACCCGTCGCAAAAGCAGGTACGTTGCCTCATGACTTCCGGTGCATCGCTCCAGCTCCTCCCTGCTAGCTGTCAGTCCACGTGTCCCTGCTGGTTTTCACATGTAAGAAAGGAACGCACCTGGTGTGATGGGAAGATCAGAGTGTCCGCGATGACCACGTTCTCCCTCCGCGTGGCGGAGAAGACGATAACCTCGGCGATGTCGTCAGGGGTCAATGGGTCCACGCCGCTGTTGAGTGTGCGTCAGTCTCATCAGGCAAGCCTAGCAGATTGTGGGCACGGGGGAGTGAGTGACTCACGCGTAGACAGCATCGGCCTTCGCCTTGTCACCGTAGAAGCGAACAACAGAGAACTCCTGTCATACATGTCAGCCAGCAGGCACACACAAGCGCTCGAGAACAGCATGCCCCTCGCCGTGAGGCTCAAAGACCTACCGTCTCGACCTGGCCTGGGTCGATGCCGATGACCCTGATCCTGGTCGCGAGCAGCTCCTTCCTCAGGGCGTCTGTGAAGCTCCGGACGGCGGCCTTGGTGGCGCAGTAGATGCTGCCGCCGGGATAGGGCTCACGGCCGGCGATGGAGCCGATGTTGATGATGTCTCCCGCGCCGCCGTTGGGCCTCTGCTTGAAGATGGGCAGGATGGCCTGGGTCATGTTGATGAGGCCCGTGACGTTTGTGGCGAACATGACATTGACGTCCTCCTCGGCGATCTCAGGCGCCTTGGCCATACCTTTCACCAGACCTCTGTGCGCAGTCAACTTGTCAGCTTATCTTCTCCTGTTATTCGGTTCCCGACTGTGTAGCTTAAAGAGGTCATCCGTACGCATTGTTCACCAGCACGTGAATGTCCTTGAACTCGGCCGGCAGGTTGGGCACGAATTGGCGCACCTCCTCGGGGTTGCTGACATCGAGCTTGACCGGCAGCACCTTGACGCCCTCGCCGACCTCCTTCTTGATGTCGGCGGCGATCTGGTTGAGCGTGTCGACACGGCGGGCCGTGAGGATCAGCTTGAGGTTGTTCTGAGGCGCCGTCCGGGCGAACTCGAAGGCGGTGCTGCGGCCAATGCCGGAGCTAGCGCCGGTGATCACCACGGTCTTGCCCTCGAGGCGTTTGGCAGCAGCAGCGGAGGCCATGGCTCTTTTGTGGATGTCTGGGGCAAAGGGGAGCTTTGATATGGGTTGGCGACGCGACAGGAGGCGCTGGACAGTTCGGAATGTTGCT
Organism: Diaporthe sp. P3_1W; assembly: GCA_037177825.1. Taxonomy (NCBI): domain Eukaryota; kingdom Fungi; phylum Ascomycota; class Sordariomycetes; order Diaporthales; family Diaporthaceae; genus Diaporthe; species Diaporthe sp. P3_1W. The sequence goes on from JBAFXB010000002.1 coordinate 6,460,374, forward strand.
TGTGCCTGGAGGAACATAGGTCTCTCAAATATTCAGAATTGCAGACGTAGGAGAAGAACTGTATCCGGAGGTGAAGAAAACACAGTACGGAAATCCGCCTGTAGAGGACTATTTTATTGGCACCGGCGACCCTGATCGGATACCAAGCACGCAATGCCAAGGTCCAAACACCAGGGGCAGATACCTGGGCACCCGTTGAAGCTACTACCCCGCCATGATGCAAGTCAATGACTGCTCAGAAAGCAAGGGCAGTGAGAGCTCCCAGAATTACCCCTCATCCTGCTGAGTCGGCAAGCTTTGTCGCGAATGCAGCCCCGAAGTCGGTGGTCTCACGGCAACGGCATTGCTCTATCGATCGGCCCCACACGAGGGAGGCCGGGCGACGCGTACTGTATAAGCTTTCGACTTTGTGCATATCAATGTCGTGGTTACCGTCCCTTCACCAGCCTGTCCTTTCAGCTTACGGACCGCCATCGTCTCTCCATTCACGATGTGCACTGACGGTGGTGAGCTCCACCGTCTCACCCTCCATCGTCTCGCTCCCGTGGGAGAACCTCCTCTGGGATAATCTCCTCTGGGATAATCTCCTCTGGGATACCTTCCTGCCTCCCGTGGGATGACCTCCCGTGGGTGAGCCTCCCCTGGGATACCATCCTGCCTCTTGTGGGATGTCCTCCCTTCATCGTCTCACTCCCTCCACCGTCTCACTCCCTTCATCATCACACTCCCTCTATCGTCTCACTCCCTCTATTGACTCACTCCCTCCACCGTCTCACTCCCTCTATCGTCTCACTCCCTCCATCGTCTCACTCCCTCTATCGACTCACTCCCTCCATCGTCTCACTCCCTTGATGACTTGGGGTAAAACCGCGCGAGATACGGCGTTGCGAAAGCGATCTGCGTCCGAAACCGTGCTCTTTATGGGTCCTGGTGCGAGAGAAGCTTGGTTGCTTTGACTTCAAACATGGCCAACCCTCAGCCTCGAGGCCAGGGCGTGCCCAGCAAGGTCCCGTGGCACCGCAGCAGCTCGTGTACCTGCCCAGGTGGTGCGTTGGGAGCTCGTGCCCCGGAGACGCAAGACAACAGTCTAGAACATCCCAGAAGGGCAACCTGAGGCTACACAAGCGCGGGTCTACTCCCACGAGGATGGGGCAGTGACACGGCTCGACTACTGGCGTGCCCCGAGGCGAGACGGCCGTGAGCTCGGGTCCGCGCGCGGCGGGCGAAAAAAGCACTTCGTCCGTTGATACGGCCGAGTCGCAAGTGGTCACGTACCCTAGTCACGGCCGTCGGTGCGGCGGTGCCGGTCTCAGGCACGCGGGTCGCCGCAGCATGCGAGTTGCACGAGATCTCGTTGTTCCTTTCTGGGCCAGTGGTGGAAGGACCGTTTTATTTCACCTAGGAGTGAGCCCGGTCTGGTTTTTGTTCCGTATCGTGTGGTCCTGCTTTGCGCATTCACACCCGGGCACAACAGGGACGTGAACGACACTCATCTCTACTTTTTTATCCGTACGATAGGGTGCGGTTGGTCGGTTGGGGCTCAGGCGAAGAAGGTGCTGCCACTGGTCTAGGCCTTTTTAGCTCCGTCGGTAGGTCAGCAGCACTTGCAAGCGAAAGCGAGTGCGAATGGGAAACAGAACAGGCGAGCCTTTCGGCTCACCCATGCCCATGCCCATGCCCATGCCCATGCTCATGCCCAACACAAACACAATTGCTTTGTTCTTTGCGATCTCTTTGCAGCCCTGATTGGGCCATTCTAGCGACCAACAACTCCATTCTGCAGTTGAGTTATGGTTCTCTTCTCCCAGCTGCTGAGAAAGTGCCTTTGAGCAGCTAGTGCGTTCACGATCCTTGGAGTGGGACGCTATGCTCTATGGCGTGTGTTTGGCATATGCAGGCACTGAAAGAGAAGAGGAAACAATCACTTCTATGTGTGGCAGCCAGGTTGTGAGTGGCTGCGAGGAGAGGGGGCTTACAGCTGAACTTTTGCATTCTCATGGCAGGAGCAGCGGACCTCCCCTTAGCTTGCTGCCATCCGACCTTGCTTACTCCAGTAAAAACAAAGCAGCCCCATGCCCAAACCCCCTCCTTATCTGTGTCCAAAGGATTGGTTGTCCCGATCTCCGACTTCATCACAAGTATCATGTGCTATATCAGTGTAGCCTCCTGCTTCCAGAAGACAGAACTTGCTTGACAGCTGGGAGAAGTCTCATGTCTGAGGCTTCCCGAGACATTTCTCCCCAGACCTGCTTCCACACGTTCCACAGTGCACCATCCTCCATATTGCCTGCAATTTAACGGACCCTTACACTGCTCGCCAAGCCCATTTCAGCTCTTGTACAGCACCGTACTGGGGACTCGAGAAAATGGACCTGCCTCCTGCGGACGGGAATGAGCCCAACCCGGGCCCTCGACAGCCAGATGCTGATCACTTGTTCCGAGAGTCAAACATCCCGCCTTGGCGATTTGCTTTCCTCTGTGTCGGGTCCGCTGCACCCCATACAAGTGTTTCCTAATTATTTCCCTTGCTGACATATTGCATAGCCTCTGCCTCGGCCTATGTCTCTCCATGATCGACGCCTCCATTGTCGCAACCAGTCTGTACACCATCGGTGTAGAATTCAACGACGTGGAACGGATCAATTGGGTCGCCCTGGCCTACACGCTGACCTTCCTCGGGTCTGCCGTCTTTTTCTCGAGGCTGGCAGACGTAGTAGGCAGACGGAACGCCTTCGTTGCCGCTTTTCTCATCTTCTTCTCCTTCTCACTCGGTTGTGGCTTTTCGCAGAACATGAACACCCTCATTGCGTGCCGAGCACTCCAGGGTATTGGCGGGTCTGGCTTATTCTCAGTGACAATGATCATCTTCCCTGAGATGACTCCACCAAAGTCCAGGAACTACATAGCCCCTCTGATCGGAGCTGTGGTCTCAACATCTGGCGTGCTCGGTCCTGTTCTCGGCGGTCTGTTCACTGCTTACACCACATGGCGGTGGGTGTTCTGGATCAAGTGAGTTGCTCACCCATACTTCACCTAGTCCTCAAGCTTTGATCCTGACCTGATCCTCAGTGGCCCCATCGGATTCGTCTCCATGATCCTCTTCTATGTCTCGTGGCCGGACGCTGAGTACTTACCCACCATCAATAAGCGATCATGGAAGGACTTGGACTTTCCGGGGTCTCTCCTGGTTGTGACAGCCGCGGTCCTCGTCGTCTTTGCCTTCCAGGACGCCGGATATAGCCATACGGAGAACCCATGGGCCAGAGCTACCTTTATCGCACCGTTGGTGGCTGGCCTCATCTGTTGGATTTGCTTATTTGCATGGGAGAGTGTTTTTGAGCATTTTTGGCGCAAGAAAATGGCGGCATTACCTCTCGTCCTGATCCGTAATCGTGTGTTTACAGCCGTCATCTTGAACACCATATTCCTCGGGTTTGCTTACCTTGCCACACTCTACGCTGTACCGCTTCGCCTTCAGGTCGTCAACGACAAGAGCCCAGTCATTGCTGGTGTAATGATGCTGCCTATGTTGGGTGGCACAGGCATCGGCAGCGTCATCACGGGCGCCCTGAGCAAGAGACGAAACCGGCTGTCTGAGACGATGACGGTCGCTTCTGCTCTGGTGACACTGGGCCTGGCCCTTGAGACAACAGTATCAGACTCTGCCGAGCTCGAGCCAAAGTTCTTGGGCTTCCTGGTGTTCATCGGTCTAGGCTATGGGATGATTACATCTTCTGCAACAATGTTCACGGCCATGGAGGCCCCTATTACTGAACATGGTAAGTTCTCACAGCCCCCTCCCGATATAGCGATACAGTGACAACTCACAATGCGTTCTTCCAGCCCCGGCACAAGGCATAATTTCTCAATCTCGGATGCTTGGAGGAAGCATTGGTATCGCCATGTCATCGGCGGTACTGGCGGTGGAGCAGAGGAAGCAGCTCGGCGAGGTGGTCTCATCAGACAGCCTTCCCACCTTGGTTTCCACTTCACAAGCTGATATTCGCGAGGCATACAATGACGCGTTCACACGGACGATGCAGGTGTGCGCCATCATTGCGGGAGTTGGTGTGCTCCTTACCATGGGTACATATCGCCGCAACCGTGGCTCGCTGGAGCAACAGAGGGACGAGCAGGTCCGCACCGAGAACCAGCGGCGGGAGGCCGAGAAAAAGGCGACAGCCGACACCGCGGGATCTCAGTCATCAGCCTGAGCGCCAAAACACTGTTTGATGTCTCCTTAAGTTTCTCTTGCATTTCAGGCGTCTAAAATGATTGCGAACAGGATATCTGCATCGACGAGTACGGAGTTTAGGATACCCATGATGCTTCTTGTATTCGACACGGTGGAGGTTAGCTGTACGCTTGAATGGTTTGGTCAGAACCCAGATATTTCATACAATCGAATGAGACCTGTCCTTACTTGCCTATTGGTGCTCCTTTTATGTGAATACACTTCCCATGTCATGGAGTAGAGGCTGTATGAGTTGAGGATGTAGGTGCAATCAGTTGGCACACCGCCGTGAAATGGCTATTTTCATACTGTTGCAGGCAAAGAAGAAATATTTTAGAAGGTCAACTTGTTGTAGAGACAATAGTATCTAACAATAACTAACTAAGCCAACTTGCAGCCAAGGAGGCTCAACACAAACATGTTCCCGTAGGCGAGTATCACAGTTCTCACATTGTAGTCCGTTTCATAAACGTCACGGCCTCACCTTGTAGTTCCCTCATCTTCTTTTCTTCCTGCAGAGACAATTCCTCACTAAGGCTCCACGAAAGCGCAGTGGCACATCATCGCAGTGAGATCAATAACCTGAGAGAAGCTTTCCCGTGCATGCAGTTGAGTGCTACCAGGCTGTCATGGCCAAAATTGGACATCACTGTGCATGCGTTCTGACTCGCTAATTCCATGCAATTACCACAATTACCAGTTTCTAAGACTTCTTGGAGTATATATGTGACAGGGTCGACTGGGCCTACCAAACTATATAATTTGAGAGCGGATATTTGCACCGATCAGAACGGATCGTACACGGTATTCACAGCCTATCCTCATTACACCTATACCCCATTTCTAATTCACACGCCTAATTCGCATTAGGTATATAAGTATTAGTTATATAAATTGGGTGTATAGGTATTGGGTACGTGTGGTTGTTAGGTGTTTAGGTGTTTGGTGTATAGGTATCGGGCATGTAAATTGAGCGTGCGAATTGAGTAATTATGAAAATTGGGCGTGGACGTTGGTTTAATGCTGCGATGTACCGGTATGCTATTCGTTTTGACCGGTGCGAATATCCGCTCTCATAATTTTTGTCTACAAAGTGGGCTTATGGCTAGAATTCTCGCTGCAGAGGGGCCCAGAGAGCACCCTTTTTGTATACGTGCCGTGACTACATGTGCAGCTTTAACTGTCTCATTCAATATTCAAGATATTGATTTTTTATGGAAGTGTTGTATACTGATATACTCACTCCAAAAGATAGTTAAACTAGCTCAAAATTCAGGCGAGCTCATAGGAATCGACTTGCAAGGTAGTTTCTGCTCAAGATTCACGAGTGGTAGAGTTGCCCTCTAGTATCTCCCATCCCATCCAGAACCCTGGTCGCCGACTGGCACTTCCTCTGATACGAGTACCATGGTTTCATCCGAATCAGAGAAAATGAGGTTCCACCGCATCTCTGGGTCCCATAGCCTAAAGTCAACCTCGATATCCTCGTCAACTATTGGAGATACAGCCGTGATCGGTGAGTTTCTTCATGTAGGCTTCGGCCACTTGGTGTCGTTGACAGGCACGATGCCGAACTGTGACATCAATATCAAGGCTGCGAGCACCATAATCTCGTTGCGGGCAAAGTGACGCCCAGGACACAGTGCATGAAAGCCGCCAAACGCGCCAAATACGAATCTGTTGAACGGAGGCTTGTTCTGGTCTGTTTCTTTATAGAGGGACATTCTAGGGATACATTTCATACCATGTGTGGTGAGTGGTTTGAACTTGCAGACCGAGAGCTCGACGGAGAAGTAACCGATGCGGGCCTGAACGAAGAATTTGAACCAATTTTTAGAGTACGCATATCTAGGCGATTAGCACAATTGAGAAAGTCACTCCAATTCTCTCAAGAGACTATGCGTGGTAAATATGTTCTACTATAGCCTGCTCTTGGTTAAGTAAGTCTGATGGTGCGCCATTGAAATGCACTGTACCGACCGTCTTGTATCTACTGAATGAACTGTCCCAGGAAAACGTTGTGAGACTCTATGCAGACGCCATCAGTATCTGTATATGGCCATCTAGACCCCTGAATTGTTCCACATCATTAAGACGGAAGTCCAGACAGTGGCATGAACTGCCCAAGACACCAAATCGGCGGAAGAACCATTTGACGCAGCAAGTATATTGTCCTCGGATCTGTTGTGATCAGTCTTTACAAAAACTATGCGTCTTCTAATAAGTGTGCTCAACACGACAACGTCACGGTGTATGGAAGACGTCAGTCTCGCAGGGCAAATCGTCCCTCGGGGTCAATGGTGCCGACACCTACCGAGGCCTCTCACTTGGATGTAGATGTTTGTGAGTTCACCTCTCTTCACCTCATTTGACTGTCTCTTTAATCAAATCCCTATAGATCATCGGACTGAACGCTAGCCCATTGTGATAAAGAGCATTGCTGAAGACCCGACTTCAGCGTTAGGGGCAGCTCGACACGTTATGGAACTCGAGACCATGCACGAGAACCGCGTCTCTTCAAAGCATATAGAATTATCCCCTCGTAGGGAAGACTAGGTCCGGCCTTTCATATAGCGGTGGTATCAGCATGTGTGCAGAACACAGCCTCGCCAGGTCGGAGATCCTACTTGCTGTTGCCATGATACTTTCGAGACTACACGTGGAACTTGATAGTGCAGCGTGGCTGAAATGGATGGGCCTCTGCCCGAACGACCTGCTTGAGACTTTGACACTGGCACCCATTCGATAGCGACTCCTCCAGACTGCGATTTGAGGGTCAAAGTGAGACTTGTATACCTGGACCGACAATATTCCGGTGTTGATATATTCCACCTCCCATTTTTCAATGATCTGGGTCCCTAAACGCATACCTTATTAGACACTCGCAGTGATAGTTATCTAGAAGCAGGCTTTTTATGCTGTCTGATGAGGCAAGTGGATTAACAGTACGTTATAATATGACATGAAAGCACATGAAAATACCTAAGTGGTCTCGTTTTTAATCTGTACACATATGCCTCTTAAGCAGTATGCATCAGTGCCTTCATACAGTGATAAACGCTTAAACACCTAGCGCTAAAAAAACACACAATGCCGATAACACTAGGTTTCGAACACAATTGTCTGGAAAATACCTAAAGAGCAGGACGAGAAATGGTATGCGTTCATAGGCTCTACAGGTCTGCATATAGAGGACGAATAGCGTCCTCTAGCATTGCTATTGAGAACAGATATTCGCACAAAAAGCAACGTATGGTATATAGATACATTACGCCTAGTACACTTATACCCAACACACCAACACCCAACACACCCACACCCAACACACCCACAATCAATACATCCACAATCAACACACCCAAACCAACAAACCCATAACCAACATATCTGCACCGAATTCATATATCCAAGCTATATTAACAATATATATATATATTGAATATAGATATATGAATTAGGTGTTGGCTAAGAAATGGGTATGAGTATTATGCTTTGATTAGCTGTCGGAATATTATCTTAAGTGGTCTCTGGATACTATCCCCGTTCTTCTGTGCGAATATCCGTTTTTTTTCTATTTGGTAGAAGTTCACCGAACCCCAAAATGACTGCCATAGTATGTATGTCTCTTTTTGTAAGGATGTGCCATGCCACGCGTATACAAGCTAGTCTCGCTGATCTCTTTCCTTTTCTCCTCAAGGGCGTAATAACAACCACGAAAGTCCTTCTGGATTGTGTAGCTCTCTTGTTAGGATACAGCCAGACTCGTTCAAAGGTACACATATCCGTGTTTCGAAATTACCAGCACATGAGACTTGAGAGCGCTGATGGCGCTCTTATCTTGCCAGCATCACTCCAGCCCAAGCAACACAATCTAACGCCTCCAGGGTCCTACTGTTTGTGTGACTGACTAATTATGATTCTGTCATCTCGAGAGATTTACCAATGTACGTGATATCTTGTTGTTACTCCCGATAGAACCTGAAATAAAACCTGGATTTCCAGGCTTCAACGGACGCAACTTGGAAACTTGGATCTTTGAAATCCTTGACTGTTCCCTCTAACCCAGCTACATCAGCTACACAGCTCGGAAATTTGTTGGGATGGCTGTGACGCTTGGATCCATGCAATCGGACTAGAGGTTTGACAAGGAATTGTGCCACTTTACACAAGACTATGTAAGCGAGTAGTGTGTTGATTAATCCCCGAAATTCTGAGGCTCAAACCATGCAGAGAGTGGTCTGCTTCGCCTAAGACTGGCTCTGACAGTTTTGTCTGTCCGACAATGCCTACCGGGCTTTACAAAGTTACCGAATACCTCTTTTCAAGTCCGTAGGCTTTTCTGGCAGCATGTTGAATCAGGGGCGCCCCCCGCGAGAATGTCGCCGGTTGGTACAACACACAAGTATACTTCTATCGTGCATTGCTCACCGGAGAGATTCGGAAGCTACGGCTTTGACCATGCCTACGCAGCCGGGCACTTGGTAGTCCCCGAGGCTATGCTGTTTCTACATGATACGCTCCCAACGAAGTTATTTTCGAAAAATCTCCGGCGAGGCCTGAGCATATCAAATGAGGTTCCCGCGGATGGTGAGCAAGCCGCGCAGCTAGTGCGGCTCCCCAAGGACCCCGGCCCCTCGAGCTTGCATAGGCACCCCCACCCCTGACAGGACAGAAAGGCTGCCCAGGGCGAGAGTTCAAGCCCAACCAAGGTCCACGGGTAACCGGGCTGTCGGGGACTGCATGCGGCTTCTCGGCCAACCTGTGTCAGATTGATTTGTGCCCTCCACGCTTTGGTCTGGTGGAACAAATTCATGCCGGATGCAAGCCACATGCCATCGATATGCAGATTGCATGCGTGGCTGCAACAGCTCGCTTGTGGTGAGTTGTTTTCCTGGGTCGGGAGAGGGGGTGGGAAGAAACAAGCACCGGATTCCATGCTTTCTTTTTTTTCTTTCCTTTTGTATGGGCCGGGTTGGGCTGTGTGTGCAGTAGCCCCCTGGGTAAACAGCATTTCCACCATTGTCTGGCGTGCGATCCCCTCCCCGCGAGACGAGGGCATCTCTCCCGTACTTTGGCTAATCGGCCGCCCTTGGCCGAAAGAAGCAGCTATCCACGCCGCCGCCCCGCGCCTCTCGACCAATGCCGCACCACAGCCATTGGCGATGCCGAGGGTGACGGTGACGATGGCCTTGCAGCCTCCTGATGGGGCCCAGAACTCTGTGCGAGGGCGGCGGCAGCTACCCACGAAGCTTTTGGCCAAGTGCAGCAGGATTCGGGCGTGCGAGGACAAAGTGGAAAGGAGCTCCGGCCTAGTATAAAGGGGTGGTCCCTGTCGGGTTCCGCCGAGAACCCTAACTGCGAGGATGTCGAGTGCCGGCATGGCTAGGTACAGTATGAGTGAGGATGGATCAGGATGCAAGAGCGACGCCATAAGCTTCACCGGTCAGCAAGAACCGACAGCATCGGCTCTCGAGTGCCGGCATGACAGGCGACCAACTGATCCAGATTAGAAACGAAAACGTCCAGATCGGACTGGTGCCCGCCCCGGGGGCAAGAAGGAGTCAACGGAGACGGCCGCTGCCTGTGCAGCGGTCAGTGCAGTAGCATTGTGCTCTCCTGTAAGTGGAGCTATGCCATGATGTGAATTTGACGGTGGATCAGGCTGTACTGTATGTACCCGCCGGCTGGACGAGGTTGGTGCCGGCCATGTCAAGATGCTGTGCCCTGCACGTATGTATGTATGTACGTATGTGCGTATGTACGTAGGTACGGTATACGCGGGCGAGTAAGGAGGTGTTGGATGGAGTGAAGGAAAGGTAGCAGTCGATTAAGTGGGCTGGGCTGCGGTGGATGGGAGCGACTCGCCCGAGGTCCGTGTTCCGTGGACCGTGGCCCGCGATCAGTTGTCAGGTGAGTTTCGCTCGTGTGGTTGCCGTGCTCTGTTGGGTCGGCCTTGTCGAGGGCTGGACGGCTGAATGGCTGGTTGGGCTGGGTGGCTCAATGGCAGCCAGCATATGACAATAGGACGGGTCTGTTATAGGTGTCACGGTTGGGCTCGCAGCCTCGAAGCAGGGCCGAAGTTCCTTGGGGTGTCGCGGCGCGGGTATGATTCTGCGGTCATGCGGGCGCCTGCACACAGCCTGGAGAGTCGAGACGGTCCGCACGTTTTTTTGCGTGCCCGGCACACTTCACACTTCACACTTCCTCGGTTCACTCGCACTTGTAGCCAGCCCTGCCTTCCGTATGCCCGTCAGCTGTGGATCATCACAGTTTTCCTCTGTGCAGTGCCGGTGCCGGTTAGCCCAGAAAAGCAAGTCACGATGGCACCAGCCTAGACGGGCAGTCCAGCCGGGGCGCGTTGTCTGTTCTCGAAGCCGCTTCCTGGCTCCACGATGCTACCCCTTTTCGCCCCACAGGGTACATGGGACGGTACCGCCCCCTGCAGCGCAAGGGTGGGCCCAGCGTGAGGTGGGGCAGGTGGATCGAATGTCCTGAGAACGTCGCATCCACAGAGTTGTGCACCAAAACGCAGGTAGAGGCGACCTCCCATCGACGTCTCGCGACGGGCCGCAACTCCAGATTGCTCCAGGAGTTCATCTGGCCCTGCTCCCTGTCGATCGCCCAAAGGCTGGGAGAACCTTCCCCAAATGCATCCCCACGCAGCCCATGGCCCCCAATCGCAAAGCTTCCATAGCAGTCCCCACCCACCCTTCTCCAACCGTACCCCAACAGACAGTCTTCCCCCTTCGCCAGGACCTGCATTTGCCCTTGCACATATGGTGCCAGGTATTGGGGTATCGTGGTATCGAGCAGGAACTTCGGGAAACCAGCCATCTGCCAAGTTGACTCAGGGACCAGGAGGAGGGGAGCTGGTGGAGGGACCCTCGGTGCTCTAGCCAGGCCTTACCTCACACCCTCAACAGGCAGGCTCACACCCAGACACCCAGACACACCCAGACACCCTCGCACAGTCGCAAATGCCCATCCATTCCTGGCCAAGCTCTTGCTGTGATCAGCACGCGCATGCTACCTTTAAGCCTCCTTCCATGCCGATCGCCTGTCTGACCTGCCATGCCCATGCCACGCCCTGCCCATGCCATCGAAAAACCGTTAAGATTCCCATGCCACTCGGGAAAATTGCCCATCGTGTGTGTGCGCACATCTCGAAGCACCACGGCTCGACTTGGCAGCACGCACAGCAGAGGCCAACGGCGCCTGAGAGGAACACAGGGAGGGGGGCCAAATGTGTCACCTGCCCCCCATCTCGACGCCCTTGACATGCCATCATACCCAACGGCACTGGCTAGGCGCCTGCGCGCGCCAGCACCCAGGCAGTGTCACGGTCTCGAACGGGAAACACACTCATGTCTACCGTCCGAAGGTGTGCCCGGATCCCATCAGACCGGCGCCGAACACCCTGTCCATCGTCATCCAGCCGGGGGCCAGCCAGTCAGCCGGGCAGTCAGCCAGTTCACCTCTTGCCGGCCGGTTGAAACCCTCCAGCCAGAACCATAACAGGGAATCTGTGGGCAGGATCGATAGACTTCTCTCCACGACTCCAGGGCAGATCAGCGCCCAGTCCGTCTGGAAAGGCTGTGATCTCCACCACCACCTGGCCCATCTGCCCATCTAGGCCGCCCCCCTTACATGGTACAGGTGGCCTACATGCTTGCTACCCGCCGTGCTGGGTTACTAGGAGGCGAGCCCACGTCCCCGACTGTGAACGCCACAGGGAGAGAGACGACGTGGAGGCAGATCTTGCCAGACGGGGTTGACCCCATGAGGGAGAGCCCCAGCAGGTGATCTCCCGCTCAACAGGAGTGTGAAGGAGGCGCATGCCATGCCCGTGGCCTATAAGCACCGCATAGCACTGCGGGAAAGCAGATTTTTTTGCCACTAATTAGATGAAAGGGGGATCAGGCAAGCCTCGTCGTCCAACAAGATAGGCTCGCCTCCCTCGCGTGTGCCATCATCGAACGCACCGCTGTAGTCCCCCCTCGGGCGATGACAAAATGCTGACGAGGCAGGCAGGCGGACAGGGAACTACACGCCGGGCCAGGGGTTAAGGACGTCAGGTATTTCCTTCTTCTGTGCACGTCCCTCCAGTAAACGGGCCCCGCGAGAGACAGACAAGCCCATCCTCTAACCGCACCGCAATTTCGCTACCACATGGCGCTGGTCTGTACTTTAATTTTTTTCGACCTTTCTTTTCCTGTCTGTGTGTCTCTCTCTGATGGGTGGGGTGGGGGGGGGGGGCCGGCGGGATGGCACAGCAAAGATCCCGCCCCGATATGAACCTGCACCGTTTCCCCATGGGGAGCGGCAGCGGGGCACCACCATCTTGCTTCCTCCTTCTGGTGGCGTCGCGGGGCCCGCATGGGGCTTGCCCATCAAAAATAGCCAGCCCGTGCGCGGCGTGCGCGCCCACCACTCGTTCCCCCACACTCGCACAGCAGGTGTCGGACCTGCATCTTGTGGTTCAACATAGTAGCCAAGTAGCAAGGTAAGCACACACGATCGATCACCCTCGCCTTCACGCGGCCTTGTCTCACAATATCCGGCCGGGAGGGTGTGAGTGACGTGGTCCGGAAAAATACGTTCACGACCTCAGGTGGAGGCTCACTGCGTTCCATCACTTGCGATAATCCTTGCTTGATCTTGAGGGAATGGATCTCTTTGGTCTTGCTTTGTGCGACCTGAGGACGTGATAGTATTCGAGGGCCTGACTATTCATCAAACTGCTTCCCTATCGATTTCCAGAAAATCCCCGTTGCGCCCCGCCCCCCCTCTGTGTGAAGTAACTGTACTACTGTACTGCCTGGCCGGCTCACTGCATCTCGGCCGTGGCTTTCCTCCCATCCCAGTCCCCCCATCCCGGTAAACCCATACAGTCGTAGCCAATCCAAAGGCATCTCTCAGCCATGTCTCTCGGACTTGTGTCCCCCCTTGGTATATTGAAAGACACAATTCGCCTCCATGACCAGTTTTTTTTTGGTGATAAGTCGTCATCAACATCGTAAGGAAAATTTGCATGCAAGCAAGCAAAATAAGCAAGCAAGCCCGCTTGGGAAACAGAGAAGAAGAGGAAAAAGAGGGTATGTACAAAAAAATGATGAGGCCGAGCTCAACGGAGGAAAAGTGAAGAATCAAGAAGGAGCACAAAATGGATGCAACCCGCGACCCCCGCTAGCGCGTGGCAGAGTATCAGCCGGGAAACGGAAAATGTAACCATGGTAGGGGCTGTACCGGCGTTACTACCCCGGCCGTGCCGTGGGAAAAAAAGAACCAAGGCTCAGCTCAGTGGACGAAGGGATAGCCGCCGTCCAGCGAGCCGGGGTGGTGGTGGCCACCAGGCCCCGTCAGCATGCTGTAGTCGATGGGCTGCTGCTGCTGTTGTGGGGCGCCCAGGCCCATGCCGCCGTCGTGGACGGCCGAGTACTGGTCGAGGCTCATGTCGTCGGCCTGGCCCCAGTACATGCCCTCGTGGTCCATGAGCAGGCCGTGCTGGTCCAGCATGTCCATGATGGGGATGCCGTCCGGCCCCAGCCCGATGGGCGACATGTGCAGCTCGGAGCCGGGGGACCCGGCCAGCAGCGCGCTCATGTCGGTGCTGATGGCCAGGCTGTGCAGCGAGCCCGGCGTCAGGGGTGCCGCCGCCGCCGCCTCGGACCGCGTGTGCGCGATGGTGCGACTGGCCTCGTACATGCGCCAGACGACCTCGCGGCTGCGTCGCGCCGCCAGCGACCAGTCTTCCATGGCGTCGAGCAGCTCGATCACCGTCTCGATCTGCTTGTTCCACTCGGGCACGCGTGGGCTGTTCCACTGCCAGAACACAGACACGAGCGGCACCATGGCCGCCTGGTAAAGGAACCAAGCCGCGTTCCACCCCTGCATCTGGTTGCGCGTCCACTCCCGCGCGATGTCGTCGATGGTGTGCTTGGCGAGCTCCCGACATGTCTCAACCGCCGCGATGTCAACGTCGGTCGCCTCCTGCGCATTGGCGCTGGCGAGGCTCAGGAGCACTGGGCGGTGGAGAAGCATGCGTAGGTTCTGGTATCGCCACTTCATGATGCAGCGGGCAATGTAGAGCGGCTCCGCACAAGGGTCCGTGGTCCGGAGGAGCCACGGGAGGCTGCTGTACCAGTTGACCAGCTGGCTGTCCAGGCTGTGGCGGTCCTCGGTTGAGACCAGGGGTGCTACAGCCAGCGTGTCCTGGATGGCGGTGGCAATCTTGCAGAACTTGATGTTCTCGATCAGCGGCAGGATGCCTGCGTGCTGTGACGAGTCTCGAGAAGAGTTGATGCCAAACTCAGGAGCTCGGATGTTGATTGCAGACCCCCAGCGTCCGAATGAAGGTCGGCCCATGGTTGTGGTCGCCCAGGTGTCCAAGCAGAAGAGGCTCCACCATGTGCGTCTCCGCGTCTCCGCAGCGGACACGTCGCTGGTGCTCTGGGCAAGGCTCTCTCTGTGAAGGCCAAGGGCGCTTGCCATCCGGATGGTGCCTCCAAGAACAGCATTTGCCATGTTCGGTCTGTTGATATAGTGCAGGTAGTAACCACCGATCAGGGCCAGTGCTTGTACGGTCTCGATGTGACTGCTGCCAAACGCGTCCAGAGGCAGGAACTCCATTGCTCGGTTGTAGTAGTTGACGTGGTTGTAGTCGTCTGACTTCATCGCCACGATGCTTCCCATGGCGAAAACCATGTTCACAAGTGCCAGCCAGGGAACGTCAAATCGCTGTCCCTCCAGGTAGTCGGCACGGAAGGATGTCTCGTCAAGCATCGGGATGAACACGTGGATTCTCTTGAAATAGGCGTCGATCAGGGTTTGGCCTTTCCATGACCACGGGATCCTCTGTGGGTCCTTTTGCGTCGACGACTTGGTTCGAGCCGCGGGAAAGCTGTGTGGGATTTCGGAGGTGTTGAGCGGTGCGGCTAGAGCATTCCGCAGTTGAGGCTGGACCTTGAGCATGACCATCAACGCAGCCTTGATGGAGGACGCCCCCAGGTACGAGGTCTGCCGGTCGACAGAGAGGGAGAGAGCGTTGACATCGTCCGCTTCCACGGGGATTGGTTCCCTGCCTCTGCGCTCCTCGTCCCACTCGGTGTCCCGGCCAGGAAGCTGCTCGAGTGTGGATAGGCTCTCGCCCGAGGTGGAACATATTGGTGAATCAAGCTCGCCGTTGAGAGTTGGCGATGTGAGAGGTGGTGATGGAAGCCCGTGGAGAGATGTGTCGATAAATGGGCGGTCGAGAAGATCCAAGAGCTCGTGCCGGGAGAGTGGCAGAAGAGACTGAACATCATGGCTGGGATATAGCCGGTTCAGGATCGACCGGCACTCTTCTAGGGACTGAGACAGGGCCTCAAGGGTTCTGTGCGAGTTAGGACCGGTCTTGCTACGGCAGCCAACGAGTACTTACTTGCGTGATGGAATCACGCGTTGGCGGTGCTTGTCGTAGAAGCAACGCTTAGGAGCTCGGCTGGAGAGACATTGGCCACAAGGTTGTTGGCCGTCACATCGACTGGTAGAGAAGGGTTAGCCAGAGGCCGACATATCACGTCCCGGGTGTCCGGCAACTGACATCTTGCGGCGTTTGCACTCAGCACACGCATGAGGCGTTGTGATCCTCTTTGCCGCGGCGGCACTGCTGGATTTGGGGTTTTCTTGTTGCTGCTCTGAAGCTGGTTTCCTGGGAGTGACGCCCTGGAAGGTATGAAACATGCCGCCTTGGGCGGATGTCGTAGTAGCCGGTGCCATGGTGGAACAGTTAGAGTTGGGGATGAGTAGTGGGCGATGTTAGTTGGTCCTGGCGTTATGTCGTAAAAGCATGTACAGTCATAGACAGGACAAAGTGATATATACAAAGAGCAAATGGAAAGATGAAGCTGATCTAAAGCTTGACCATCACAGAGTCAGTACCGTCGAAGGCTTCATCTGCTCTCAGATAACCCAAACCGAGGAGAAGCAGGATGGGGGCAAATAGTTATATATTGACATTGCGCGCCAGTGTTGGTGGGTAGGGGTGAATAAATTAGACTGTGGGGATGGGACCTTGAGTGACGGATCGCCAGGGATGTGCAGGACTGCGGAGTAGCTTGGGGACCCAGGTCGACAGGGGAAGGGACAACAATTTAGTTGTCCACAGCGTGGTGTTGTACCGAGAGCCATGAGAGGTGGAACTTGGCAAGGGACCTTGTGTGGGACAGGTACTATGCAGCACCAACCCTAGTCTCCGTTCACAGGGTGGAGGGGGGCGTACTGTTGTACCTCAGGTAGTTCGAAAGGGGGGGAGGGGGCGAGCAGGAGGAGGAGGAGGAGGAGGATGGAGGGCGAAGGGGACTGGTCAATGCCGAGTTCCCCATGCTCGGTCGAGGCTACGCCAGAGGAAGAGACAAAAAAGGAAGACCATGGGCCTTCACTGGCCAGAAAATGTCTGGAGTATACAAGTTCCCGAGCCAGACCGCTTAAATGGGGCATCGGTCCCAAAGTAAAACCCAGCAAGCATATGGCCAGCCCCCCGGCGGCCAATTTTGGGTGAAGCTGAGGGAAATGCGAGTGGAATTCTGACGGCGGAGGAAAATCAGGCGAGTGAGCCCTGACTGCCAGGTACTGTAATGACAGTACTGTAATGACGGTACTGTAATAATAGTGAGCAGAGAGGCAGGGGCGCCCGTTGACAGCTGCACGGCTTTCCCTCCAGCCCAAGCACCTGCTTCTCAGGAGACAGGTTGTACCCGTGGTCGTATTGTCAATGCCATAGTAACCTGGCCTGCCGCCCGGCTGTGGGCTCAGACAAGACGTTGCGATATACCTTCTGCTACATGAAGCTGGCCCGTCAGTATCGTGGGTGGCACGCAGGTCGGCTGACTGCTGGACGAGCATGGGTCGGCTTCGGCAGGAAATCAATGAGGGGGAAGCGGAAAGGAACAAGCTCGTAGCAGACAGACGATGGAGGGACAAGAGTACCGCAAATCAGGAACAGGCAAGGATCGTGGGTCTGTGGCGCGACAAGGACCAGGGCATGAGCATGGGTTGACGATGCAGAGCAGGGAATCAACCTTAACAAACTCTAATCAACGTGTGAACATGGGTACCTGTGGTGAACTGGCTTCGACTGGAACCTACTTCTTCGCAGCGCCACTCACACAACTGCGCTGCGGTTGCAGTGTGGGCCGGCAGGACGCCGTCCCTGAGTCACAGGACATGGCCGTGTTCCCGACAGCCTGACAGGTTGGACAGCACAAGATCAGGCGTACAATGCAGTGGTGCAGTGGTAGTCGACACGAGGGCGAGCAGGCTCACGACCGAGGATCGCCCATCTCCATCGATCTCTGTTGGACGCCAACGCGTGCTGTGTAACTCAAGACAGGCTGGACGTTGGATCCAACTTTGTGGGGAAGCCGCATGTCCTGCGGTAGCCGCCTGCCGTGGATATGATGGGGAATAATGGATGATCGAATGTTCTGGGCCAATCAGTGGGACCTTTGAACGCGGGAATCTGGAGACGCGGCCTCTACACGGCGCCACCACCCTGCGCTTCTGGTTTGACCACAGGACCATCGCATACATGACCACTGCACCACTGCACCACTGCACCACTGCACCACTGCACCACTGCACCACAGCCGTCGCAGTGGCACTCCCTTCGTTCGTGGCCAGCATCGGTTAATTGACAGCTCGATATTGACTGGCACGCCCTCTGCCCCTGGCAACGCGCCCATCATTGCCTGAAGTGGCGCCCGCACAATGCCATTCTCTGGGACCTAGTCGCTAGCACCTCGAGCCACCGCGCCGCTTCCAAGCGGCTCGACTGGGCCATGAGTGCGTAGCTCACCATGACGGCCTCCTCAGCCCTGATACAGGAATCTCGGCCCTGCGCATCTTGTCCCATGATGTGAGGAGGCTTCATAGACATATTCGCCATTAGCGCCAGCAACCTCGAGTCAGCGTGATGGGTCCCGCGAGTTGGCGGCCGAACCACGATGCTCTCACAAGGCAATGGGTGTGGTTCGGCCCAATCCCGAAGCGCTCAGAACCCGACTTGAGGTCGCCTCTCGCGCCCGTCCCCTTTCTTGGGATAGCGTCTGGCTGAGGTTTGCCCTTTTGGGGCCGCTCTGGGGGACCTCACTGAAGTAGCCTCTTGGGCGTAGTCGGTGTGGATGAGCGGCTCTCCTCGAGCTGGCCCACTCATCATGCGTGCCCCCGAACACTTGCAGGTGAGGCGAAAGTTCTGCAGCGAAAGCTTTACATACATTACCGACGGTGCAGTGCTTGTGGGCTTCTGTCGCTCAAGAACCAGCTCAGTGACCAGGCACGCCGGACGTGGTGGTCTGCGAGGGACATGCCATCGAGCAATGGCCTGGTCCTGATGTCGTCCACTCGTCGTCCACTCGTCGTCCACTCGTCGTCCCTGGGGTGGCGCCGCGATCGCTCGCCCACCCCGCAAAAGACCCCGGGAAAGGAAACACCTCCACACCTGGTGACGCGCAGCAAGTGCTGACAGACTAAAAAATTCGTTCGGCTAGGTGTGTACCCCGGACTGAACGAAGCATTTCTAGGCGATGGGTGCGTGTGGTGTTCTTCGGCGTTAAAGGAAGGATTTCCGCCTGCCGCTGCTCGCGTCCCTCCCGTTGCCTTCCGGCGCCTCGGTCCCCACATCCCATCGTGGTACAACTTTGTCTCACGAGGTCAACTGCATGCATGAGACGATGGCGGTTGAAAGGCGGTAGCGGCTTGGCGTCCCGGTACTGATGAGTAAGGGGGGCGGGCTATGGGAGCTTCTACTACGCAGTATGGCCGAAGCGACCGGATGTGCGATCCTGCGAGTACCCCCTTGGTGGCCCGGGTGGGCTGGTGGGGTGCAACATGTTGTGGCTCTTGTCAGTGAACCGCGATGCGTAGAACCTTTCGGCGAGACTTGACGGAGGAGTCGAGCCGGCCAGCCAGTCACCGTTGCAGGTGGCCTTCCCCACATGTTGCACATATTGAGGACATGGTACTCTGTACTATGTATGTAGGGTGATTTAGGCCAGCATGCAGGTGCTATGGACTTTTAGGCAAGCGAGCCCGTTTGCATATGATCATCAAAGATGTGCAGGTCAGATGTTAAGAAATCGGATGAGCAAGGTTGTCTCTTTGCCGATTTTGTCCACCCAATCATTCGCCAGGGCGCGGGTAATTGCTGGAAATTCGAGTGTCCTGGCGATCTGAAACACCTTGGGCATCTCCCCCTGCCTGAGCTTTTGCTGCACGTTTCTGGGACCCGGTGTTATACCGAGCAGAGTATGCGCGACTCGACTCATTTTCATAAACTTCCAGAAGTTGATGCCGCCCACTCCGGTTCCTCGCGATATGGAGACGTGCGGGTATTCACGCTGTGGGACACTGAAAGACCCAGACGGGATTTCCCAATCAGGGAAACACTCACCCTTGACAATGCAGAAAAGCGTTCCGCACAGGAGACAGGGCGGCGCCCAGGCAAGCCAATGGGCACCGACGGCCGCTGATCATATACCTCGACTGCTTTTGGGGATTTCGTGCAGGTGTGCCGGATCAGAGGCATGGTACCGCGGCATCGAGGCCCGGCCTGGTGTCCCAAATGCAGTATTGTCGTCCCAATTAGATGTCCACATGACAGGTAGCCGGTTTGTTTTCTCGCAAGTATGCTGTCCCTCTCAAATAAGCGAGACTCGACATCACCACCTGCAGTGCAACGCGATGGAATGTCGCATCCAGCATTTTCTAATGACGCCCTCTTCCAGGCCGACCGTCGTCATACGAGGCGGTTCCCAGCGCTATCACAATACATTTGCAGCACTCGCTTCACAGCCTGGAGCTTGCCGGCTGCCGAGCTGTCAGATTTGACTTCAAAGGCCTAAGCGAGCTGCGGCACGGGAAGTACATGTTGGTGGGAAGACAGCTGTCAGGCTCTTGCGAGTTGTGCTTGTGGCCGGGGCTGTGCTGTTGGCGCCCAATAAGAGCATTGAGAGTGCCGTCTCGAAACCGACCGCAATCTCGACCTTCATGCTCCCACGAGAACAGCTCAGATATGCCTAGGATGCTTGTATACTCCAACCATTTTCCTCTGAAGTTCTCGGCAGCCTAGGTCCACTCACACCTGTCAGAAATGTGGTTTCGCGGACATGGTCCCGCTCGTTCTGGCTGGGCAGGGGAGGATCCAGGCACGACCCCCCAAGCTCTCGAGTCCCACGCAGTCGAAGTCATTGAACGGCAGCATTGTGGGCCAACAAAGCGGAGAAGGCTTAGATGAAGTGCTCGGTGCCACGGCTCGGTTTAGCACCCGTGGCGGTGTGTTCCTGAATCGAAAGAGCTCGGCGATGTTAGCTGTCACGCAATTCCATTCCAACAAGAAACACGGTGGCTGCTTGCATTATCTCCTGCAAGCACCCTTGAACCTGCCTCACCATCGGTTGCGGGCAAGGCGTTCTGGTCTGATAACAACTGCTTTGATATTCTGATTCCCGGGCACACACGGTCACAGTTTGCCGCAATGACGCCGTCCCCGAACTAGGAGTCATTCCAGGGTTGCAGTGGTTCTGCTAGCAATCTAGGACTTGCGGCCCGACAAGTTCGTCATCTATTTTGTATAGACCTGCCCCGGTTTGGAGGCCGCGGTCCGGATGACGCGAGATTGAACCAACCTCTTTGGCCAAGTGATCCATTCCGGTTTTGGGTTCTTCGTGCCCGCTGGTGTCTGAACAGGGCCGCGTCAGGTCCCATGCAGCCATCTCCAAGCGCCCGTCAGCTGTTCCCAACTCTCATTGGCAAAGCCATAAGTCCTCCAGCCCCGAAGATACAAGGCCGGGAAATACGTTGGCCGTACTCCCATTGAAGATTGGCACATTCCTGGACGGGTGTTTGTGGAATCCAATGCAATCCATCATCGTTTTCGTCTATTCAGAGACGGAGTACCTGACATCTGCTGCTGATTCCGTCAAAAATACAGGTATTGTCGACTGGTATGTACTGCTTCGTGATGATTTTGATGACCTCTTGGGCTACCATTCCTCCTGTGAGAGCGGATGTGTTATGCAGCTCTCCGCCACCAGCGCGAGCCACTTCTTTGGATATCTTGACAAGTCGTTCGTTTTGGGCGGCATCTGGGACAGTGTCTCCGATATTCTTCAAAATCTCTTCTGATGATGCTTGAGCATTGTGTGACGTCGCACGGAGTGCCAGGTATATCGGTATCAAGGACAAAGGCATCATCATGGCCTCCATGTTCACGTCGTTGTCCAGTTCCTCCTCTGCAACCGCTGGTCAGCACACGTGTACCCCCTTCACTCGGCGTGGGGCCATCGGTTAGTTTATGAAATGACAGGGCTTACTGGCGACTTTGGCGAGACGATCAGCGCCAGTGGCTCCGGAATTGACGAGCTTGACGAAGGCTGCATTCTTGCAGAAAAGTTCAACCTCTCCAGGATCAACATCTTCGCCACCTGGACTCTTTCTGACCGTGCCCAGCACCTCAGCCACGTCTTGCCGAGCCTTGGCCTTGTAGATGCTCTGAAGTTGGATGTAGACCTTGGACTGCGCCTTCATGTCCGGTACATTCCCCGGCAGTGGCAAACAGTTGTGCTTATTGTAGAACTGACTCACTGCGTCGGCGATGATCCAGAAGCTCGACCTTTGCTCGATCTGATCCATCCCACATTAGCGTCACTGGCTATTGACTGTATAGGATTTCCCAATGGAACATACTGGTTGAGTGTGGATGTAATCGAACACCTCCTTCAGGCTCGACGGGAGACTAGAGGGCACTATGGTCTTCACGACGGCCGCCACCGCCTCGTCGAAGTTTTCCTCGCCACCTTCCGGGTTATCCCTCCTGGCTCCATCCGCAACCATTTTCCGGAATTCGGTTTTTTCAGCGTAATTCTTTGGGTATTCACCATGGGCCCCCTTCCACTGTTCGAGATAGTGCAGCAAGATGACCACATACGGTATGTGGCCGTGCTCATGGTTGTCCATGACGTCTAAATCCTTCGTCATCTGGGCAGCGAATTCACGCAACTCATTCCATGGAGAGAGCAGTCGTAGATCAGTCGTGGATGCCTCGTCCGGGTGAGTATCAACGATGGGGAATGTGCCTGGGAGGCTGGCGCGAAAGTACGAGTATAATCCTGTCGAATGAATGGCAACCAGCGGCGTAAGATGTTTGCTTCCGTAGCTTTGCAGTATTGTCAGGTGCTCTGGGTTGATTGGCAAAGTGTACATGATCATGGTGAAAGTAGGCGATGCTGCGAGGATCTTGTCCAGCTCCAACGGCTCCTATTGCAACAAGTTATCAGCCGAGTCCCGTCGAAGGGCATTGCACTTGCTCGAGGGGATCATGGTGTCCACACACTTGGTTCTTTGGGAACCATTCCCCGTGGACCTCTGGATTCAGCTCGAGAAGGAGCTCTGTGCAAGACTGTGCCCTTGAGCTGCCCAGAGAATTCTCATCAAGGAAGAAGTTGACACCTAGATCTGCCTCTTGCACCGTGGCATCGTCAATAATTGCAAACCGGCCGATCCCTGGGGTGGAAGCAGATGGGTCAGCGCGGATTCAGAAGGCGCGGCTGTTCAGTGAACGACTTTACCCGGCAGCACTAGATTCTTGAGGGCCTCTACGCCGACAGTCCCGGAGCCTGTGTTGAAAAGCAGGATGTTTGCCGACTCCAGAGCAGCTTGACCGCTTGCCGCCCATAGACGGAGCTGGCGGTCATACTTCTTCTCCTTCTCTGAAGGCACATGTCCTTCGAGGACCGGTGGTGTCTGGATAGCCACGGTTTCCGCCATCTTGTGAACAACTGTCATCAGCATCACCCTGTACCAGAGTATTGTTCGAAACAGGAGGGGAATGAGAAATACCGACTTTCGAATCTTATCTCGGCCGGTTCGCTTGCCTCAAAAACCACAACGCGCCTGCTTCAAAGACTTGTTCTGTCTGAGACTGTCTTGGAGTGAAGTCAACATAAGCTTGGGTGAGGTAAGCTAAGCTAAGCTTCAGCCACAGGTGGGGAAGTTGCCAGGCAGAGGGGAGGGGCAGGGAGGTACCCACACTTCCAGAATTAGGTGCAAAGGGACAAGAGACGATACCAACAGTGCTGAAGTACAGCAGCCGCATCCCTGCAGCACCGTCCTAGCTGTACCAGAATGGAAGTCACGAACCTCTAAGGGTAGATGAGAACACTCGGCTGCAACTTTTGGGCTTTGGTCTAAGAAACAGCAGGCACTACTCCCTCATTCCGTTTCGAACATGAGAGCCCACAACCACACACCCTCGAGGTCTTACAAAGATCGAGGCGCCTTCAGATGACTACCACGGGCTGGCCTTGGCTTCAGCAACAAGCATGGAGCATGCCCTGAGGTGCAACGACATCAAGTGTCGCTTGGAGCTGCGTGAGCGGGCCCTGGTGACAACTTGCAGGTATTCGCCCTTCCTTGCATCCAAGTGCACGGGTCATTGTTGCTGAGCCGAAAAAATCCAACAGTCATATCTTCTGTGTTGAATGCGCCAGCCGCTCCGGTTTCAATGCGAGTGCCCCTGAGCACCGAAGATGTCCAGCTTGTCAGACACAGCTGCCGAGACCTGACGATGCCATGATCACCAACCTCAACCCCAGTGAGGACTACAAGACAAGTGTCCTCAGCGGTTTGAGCCCAGAGGCTATCATGGAATGTGCGGGACGTGCATTGAGCTTCTGGTCTTATCAGATGACACAGGATCTGTTCGTCCCCCTGCCGCACGCACCGAGACACATGGCGCCTGGCGGCTTCTAATGAGACTGTGTGCAAAGGACCTGGGAGAGCCATCGTTGTAAAGTCCTCACCAGCCGCTATGCTGATTTGAGCACTTCCCTCGACAACATCATCGGTGATGCAAATGCCCAGCTCACAGCCCTTCAGAATAAGGTGGCTAGTAAGTCTCGGCCAGACTAATATTTAAGCCTGATTGCAGCTGACATTCATGAGGCATGAATCTTGACCACGACAGCCTCCGCAGAAAAAATGAGGAATTGACCCAGGCTTACAAGGAGAAGAATCGAAAGCTGCTCCAGACGCAGGAACTATACGACAAGCTCAAACGCAAGGCCATGCTCGGCCACATACAGGATGCCGCCTCTGACGCGGTGGACACAACCCTTCAAGGGACGTCCTCTTATGCAGCCCAACAGGCAGATCAGGGAGTCTACGAACACCAGATTGGAACACCACTACGTACAACGCAGTATTCCGAGAGACCTAATCGCCCAGGACCCATGCCCGCGCAGCCCCAAATGATGGCGCCCGATCCTCGTGCTGGAACTTGGGCTGGGCCAGCATTCCCACAGGGCAAGTTACCAGCTGAAATCAAAAGCCTTGATTATCTAACATTTCAGCAGTGGATACACCAGTGACACCCGTGGCACATCGACAACGGCCGGGTGTAGATGGTCTCGGCTTGTCAGCAGTCCCCGGACTAGTGTCAGGTACTCCAGTGCCCCTTCATGGATCGGGAAGAACGCGGCAACCGTTGCGTGAGATGCAGCACAACCCACGAGCAAACACAGAAAGCTTCCCAGGGGTAGGGCTAAGCTCTCATCTCAAAACAAGCCAGGGCCTGGCGGGATCATTTGCTCCCCCGGTGCGGCCAAGAGGTAAGATGTTGCCTATCCAATTGTGCTCTTGAATGCTGACAATGCTTCCAGTTGCCCAACGGCCTGGGGTACCAGCTTTCGGAGCCACGGCACGTCAAAGAAACGGATCTGAGTATCATCATGCTATCTGAATAGAACGCATGCTGGCATTGCCTGCCGATTCGTGCAATTGCTGACCTTTGTCACCCATACAATGCCATTTTCATCGGTTTGTCCCTTGTTTTGTCTGCGGCTTTTCAACTCACAGATAGTAAAGGCATCAGCTAGCTCTTTGTGCTTTGAATGAGTTGGGTCTAGAGGCTGGAGGCCACTTGAGCCGCTGTTGTGTTACCATTCATTGTTCAGTTGCCAACGACATACTTCATCTTTAACGAGATAATCCTTTGAAGGCCTTTGACATAATATTTGCTCCCTTATGACCCAGTGGCTTACCTTTTAAACCTTCCACAGCCCACTTTCTGGTAACCGGCTCGACAACACATCAGTCAACCATTGATTACCGTAACTGAGGAGATGATGCCCTTCAAGGACCACTTACAGCAGCACACTGGAAGCGCCGTAGGAAACCCAGACTCAACGGTAGCCAAGAGGTCTGCTGTAAGCATGCGTTCCTATAACACGAGCCTTCCAATAGTGCTTGCGCGTGTATACCACTTGCTCAGCCCTCTCTCACCCAAGTTGAAGAGGAAGCGTGCAATCTCAAACCTGAGGTCGTGCATAGCTCAGCATCGTGCGCGGCCAAAAAGTATTTCTGCACCTGAAGCAGTAAGTGATGCTCAGGGCCCATCTCCCGGCCAGGTATTGACAATTCCAGCCAACGTTGGCAGCCGAGGGCCTTTCCCGACAGGAGTACCTGACCCTCTGCGCTGCCAACCTCCTTTCCCTGCGCGAAATCCCAGGAAATCCAGATCCCAAAAACGACGTGGAGCTGTTTTCACCCGGGAGGAGAAGGCGTTGCTCGAGAAGGCAATGCCCGCAATCACGGAGGAAGGAGATGATAGCCATGGCCGAAAGGCTAACGGCATCTACGAACTGGAAGCGCCAAGTCAGGTCAGTCTGTGTAGCGGTCCGATATACGAGTTGGAAGCGACGACCCGAGACAGCTTCAGTGAGGTGTCTAGCGGTTCTGTTTTCGAACTTGATGCGACGACGAGTCGAGACAGTCTGAGTGACATCAGCCTGTCTAGTGATTCTGTCTACGAACTCGAGGCGACGACAAGTCAAGACAACTCAAGTGAGGTCAGTCTGCCCTCTGTCGTTGTCTCGGATTACGAGCCCATCCTCACATGTAACCGCCAACTAAGGGAGGAGAACCAGCAAATGAGTGCATTTCTCCAGGAAATTGTCACAAAGTTAATCATCATTAACGAGCAACTAACGCGCGTCAGAAGTGAATGCAAGGCCGCAGAGGCGGCCTTGAATCTACTATGGGAAGTAGTGAGAAAAGATTTCAACGGGAGTGAAAGGGTGACGACACCGGCCCAAATTGTACAGTTCTTATCGACTAGAGAACTCCTCGACATCCCCCGACGAATAAACGGCGACAAGAAGGCGTAGGGAATTACAACGGAGCACATGAGGTAGGTGCGTTAAGGCGACAAGATTCGGCACAAAGAAGCGGGTGGAAGCCCCGTGGGAAGAATGGCGCTGAAGTAACTTGCCCGTGTGCAAGCAACACCAACATTGTTGGATGTGGATTTTGGTAGGTAGGCGGTAAGTGGCACTTGGTCTTCGGTCTGGTAATAGGACGAGGACAAACACTTTGGTTTGTATATTTTATGGTCTGTTAGCAAGGCGTTTTGGTTGGGATTTTCTTTCCCTGTACAAAAAGGGGACTCGAGGTTGCTGGTCAACTGAGAGGGATTGGGTGGTTGGCTTAGTTTATGACGTTATGCACAATAGGACACGGGGATATGTTTCGATTTTACGGTACCACAAGCAGTCAATTAAACATGCGAGTTCATGTCCTGTAAAGTGTGGGTACTCGGATGAAAGCAAGCTTGATGTCTTGAACAGTGACCTTGTTCGCGACCTTGTTCGACTGATGACGAAAATCATGGTTTGGATTGGTTAGCACATCAGCTGCTACTATGGCAGCTCCATAATATAGAGCTTCGCTGGGCGGCAGGATCCGTACATAGCCGCTAACACCACTAAAACCTGTAAACTTTAGCCACGGCTCGCCCTCTGCAATCTACACGTCGGCTATAGGGTGTGTGGTGTAATCTCTTATCATCGACCAACTCAAATCGAATTAAAAAACCCATGAGTATCGACCCGGTCACTCGGAATCCGTCCGACTTGGTATATGGCTAGGTAAAACCACACAATGAGGTGGGCGGCCGCCGCACGCTCCGTCTGGAAGCCGCCAGCTGGGCGTCTTCAACAAGCACGCTCTCTCCACCTGGCACCTCCTTTTCTGCTCGACGATTACGTCCCTCGGGTATGAATATCCACCTTTCCGGGCTTGAAAATCAAGGCTGGAGCTGATGGCATTCGTTAATATAGTACATGACTTTGTCCTCGCGGGATGCCGCCCTGAAACGGTCGAGGGCCTACGCCCACCTGCGCAACTGCAACCTGTGCCCGAGGCTCTGCGGCGTGAACCGCTATGAGAAGACCGGTGTCTGTCTGATCGGGACCGATGTCGTAGTCAACGTTATCGCGCCGCACTTTGGCGAGGAGCCATGCGTACAGGGCCACAACGGCTCTGGGTCTGTGTTCTTCTCCATGTGCAACCTGCGCTGCTCCTTCTGCCAGAACCACGACATCGCGCACCAGAAGAATGGGTTCAGCCTGTCGCCCGAGCAGCTGGGCGAGTGGTTCGTCAAGCTGCAGGAGGTCGGGTCGACTCACAACATTAATCTCATCACACCCGAGCATGTCGTGCCCCAGGTTGCCCTTGCAATTATGCACGCACGGGAGCTGGGTCTCACGATCCCGATCATATACAACACTTCCTCCTACGACTCACTCGCCTCCATCGAGCTGTTAGATGGGCTGGTGGACATCTACCTCCCAGATTTCAAAGTGTGGGAGCCAAGCACCTCTAAACGCCTGCTCAAAGCCCCGGATTATGCGGCCGCCGCGAGGGAGAGCGTCAAGGCAATGCATGCCCAAGTAGGCGATCTATGCTTCACGGGCGACGGTATCGCCAAGAAAGGCGTCTTGGTGAGACACCTCGTCATGCCGGGCCTCGAGGCGGAGAGCAAGAAGATCATGGAGTTCTTGGCGGAAGAAGTTTCGACAGATTGCTTTGTGAATATCATGGAACAGTACCACCCGGATGCCCATGTTGGCAAATCACGGCGCAAGACGGGCGGTGGGAAAGACAAGGAAGCAGAAGGGCCCGGCGGCAGCAATGACGATGTGCGCTATTCTGACATTAACCGCGCCGTTACGAATGATGAGATCTCGTCGGTCAGGAGGGCTGCTGAAGCGGCCGGGCTTTGGCGGTTCTGTGATCCTCCAGGTAATTTCACATTTCGATCTCGCTTCATCGTACCTTCAAGATCGCTAACCTCGCTACATTATCAGGGCATGATGGCTTCAACATATGAGCGGTGCATCACTGGGGAACGAATGTCAGTGCGTCTCTATGCACTCTCGCCCTAGATGCATACCACTTGAAGAAATTCGAGCTTCTTTGGTATCTGCCTCGCCTTAACCTCCTGAGGTTCCACCTATCGCAGGGGACCAGGGTATCTTAGACCCCAGTCGGGTTCAAGCAAGCCTTGATACGCGTGCCGGAGTCCTCAGATCTTTTGACGTCAATGTGGGCCAGACTAGGCGTGGCACATGTGAGCGTGGATTTGTCTGAGCTCTTCGGAGGCACAAAGACTCTGCGGCAGCTCAACTTTAGCCTGGTTGAGCATCAAGATAGACTCAAGCCACACTAGTCTAGAAACATTCGTTGTCTTTGTCCCACCTCGCCCGACCATTTGCCTCCCCATGAAAAGTCTATGCTCACAGAAAAAAGGACTGTACTTGTAGATCCTGATTATGGCTTGATTGGCCGGTACTTATGTAGAATCCAAGAACTCGGCTCCCACCCACGTTTAGCAACAAATCACATCAAACATACAACGACCATGTCCGTTCGAAAACCTTCAGGTGACCAACATGGAGGGCCTGGGTACAATTCAAATTTGGGCGGCATGGTGCAGCAGATGGGAGGTCTCACCCTCCAGCCAGTCAGGAACACCTACATTATCAATCAACCCAACTCGAACCTCCGCCCAGCACCCATACGTAACATTCGCAGCATGAGCTTCGACAGCCAACCCATGATCGGGATGTCCAATGAGCGCTCTTATCTTGTCGAGAACCTCCGCAGGCAACACGAAAGGGGCGAAAGGCTCTCTCATGCCCTCCATAATGTGGAAATACGACTCGGGTCTGCGCAGAGCAAGGGGGAGGCCAGGAAGCTGCGAAAAGAAGCCGGCCTGCTGAGGAGCAAGATCGCCGAGTCCCGCAAGCAGGAGGAGCTCATCACGATGAGATTGAACGACCTGCAGAACGAAGACCTCAAATACTTCTACCAGGCCCAGCAGACGAGCCTGTTCCCGTATTCCTACCCGCCGCAACAGCCCTGGGGCCAGATCCCAATGCCTCCTATGACACCCTTGACGCCCATATCGCCTCTCACGCCTTTGCCTACAGGCCTTTATCATCCGACGCCGGTGCCGCCAAGTCACCTGGATCCTCCCTTCCTTTTCAGCCCAACGTTTCCAACAGTGAATCCTATCGTGCAGTATGAGCAGGACTCGCATCTCGCAGGCATCGACCAGGTGGTGTCTGTGGTAGAGCAGAGTGACAGTGGCTCCCCGGTCAATATGGAAGATGTCAGGCGGTATAGCCTGGTGGCGGAACCCGTCCGGAGGTGGTCGCTTGCTGATACGTTTTCCCCTTTGCCGAAAGACAAGAGGATGAGCATGCCAGGATTGAAAACCATTTGGCATTTTTCAAGATCGGCCGAAGATGTAGATTTGGCAGGTATACCAGATATCAGCGGGTGAAGTCCAATGTCGAGTATAATGTAGTTTACTTCAATTCTGATCTCTTTCAAAGATGATCGAATGCTCATACCCAGCCCCCACCGACGCGGATGTTTCTTACGCCTTGATGAGGGGTCTTCTCACAGATCAGATAGTGTCTTTGAGTGAATCGTCGGTAAGCCCATCTTCAATTCAGCCCTATGGCTACGTCTGGCCTTCGGCTGTGAAACATGCCCACCCCGCTTCAGGCGAACTCGCCAAACTGGCCGTCATCGAATCCCAAGTCTTTGGCTGTCTTCTGGTCCTGTTTGACCTCCTGGGCACTCGGCGGAGGGGCAATGGAGAAGCCACCGCGTGAACCAGATCCAGACGGAGGAGGCGGCAAGGAGAAAGACGACAGGCCCGCGCTGCTGCCGGCGGGCTCGGATTCCTGCTGCGGTCGTCGCCGCCCAAACTTACCGCCGAGGTTCACCGTGATTGTCTCGCCCTCCTTCAAGGAGAGATCGCGCTTCTCTTCAGCGCTCTCCTTCTGTTTCTGCTGCTGGGATGCAGCATCAGGGCCGCCATCCAGCCCCAGCCCCTTCCTCGCGTCTTGCAGCGCGACACCAAAGTCAAAGGCTTCGCTCCGCTCCTCGAAGCCAATGCCCAAGGTGGCCTTCCGCCCGCTGGGATCCTGAACCCGCACGGCAAAGAAGCGCGAGCTGTCAAGGGCGGGCTCTACGATGGCAGGTGAGGTGTAAGGGGCAGCGGCAAAGAGCTGCCCGCTTGACGGGTCCTCGAGGATGACGTCGGTCTTGACCTTGTCATCCCCGCCGGGCTGGGGCAAAGCGGTCTCGATGACCCTCAGCCGACACGTTATTATGTGCCGCTTGGGATCCTCTGTCCATGTGGCGGCAGTATAGCCCTTGGTCGACGCCAGGGGCGGGATGTTGTAGACATGGACGCTTGTGGCGATGAAGAGGATGCGCTGGATTGCGTCCGAGGGCAGCTGCTGACCCGTTGCGGGATCGAACGACTCCATCTTGGGCACAATAAACGAAAAGTCTGGTTTCCGCTATTTATTGGAAAGCAGAGGAAGGTGTTGAGAGGTGGAACAGGGCACGAAACCAAGATTCAGGGGAACGTATCTCTTGTATGTATGGGTAGCTGGTGATCTGGCTAGGTACCCGAGGAGCTATCCCTGTACAGCTGCCCCTCCAAGACCCGCATGCAGGAGGCTTGAAGCAGAAGGCGGTGAAAGAGTCCCGGGTGGCAGAATATTACCACTCCCAGTACTTTCGCAGGTTACTTTGACTCACCTCATCCCACCTTATCTGATTGATCACGACCTTTTCGAGTACTCGACAAACACATTCCAGTACACAAATTCAGACGATACCCGCGACACTCGACTACAATAATCTACGTATAACGATCACCGCAGCTAAATACGAGCCCCCGAAAATCTCACAACTCGCACAAGACCCGCAGCGGAAGACTCGAAATGACGACAGACCGTTTGGCGCCTGCACCAGCGGGCAAAGACCTCCCAATCCGATCTCCCACCCCGGTGACAGCGGTCAGGACCGAGAATGGCGACGTCTTCGATCTGGTCGCGACCTACAACCGCCTTCTATCCGAAGACCAGGACCTCTCCATGCCCGTCGCGGCCATAGAAGCCCTC
This sequence comes from Diaporthe sp. P3_1W, assembly GCA_037177825.1. Lineage (NCBI taxonomy): Eukaryota > Fungi > Ascomycota > Sordariomycetes > Diaporthales > Diaporthaceae > Diaporthe > Diaporthe sp. P3_1W. The sequence goes on from JBAFXB010000002.1 coordinate 6,491,910, forward strand.
GTCGAGCTCCTCAGCCACACCACCGCATCCACCGTCTTCGAGACAATCGAGATCGTAAAGTCACAAATAGAGCTACTCAAGACCTCCGTATCGAATCCAATACCCCCTACCGCCGGCGCGGAGCTCTTCATGAAGACCCTCCTGCGGTCCCTTAGGCAGGAGACCGGGGATCTGGGCTCCAAGATGCGCGTCGCCAGTAACTCGGATATGAGCTTCGACGAGATGCGCCAGTACCTGGTCCGCAACAGCCGCAACTTTGCCGCGCAGGCCAAGGCAGCCCGCGTCGCTATCGCCGATGTGGGCGCGCGCTACGTCACGCCGGGGAGCACCGTCATGACGAGCGGCGGGAGCCGCTGCGTGAAGCAGCTGCTGCTCCGCGCCGCCGAGAGGAGGACGGAGCTGAACGGGAGCCCGGACTTCAGGGTCATCTACGTCATGGACGGCAGCGCCGACAGCGAGCCCGCCGTGAAGGCCCTGCGGGAGCGCGGCGTGCCCGTCTCCACCGTCGACGTCGCGAGTATGGCCCACGCCATGAAGCTGGGCAGGGTCGACAGGGTGTTTGTCGGCGCCGAGGCCGTCTGCCAGCGCGGGGGCGTCCTCAGCCGCATGGGCACCTACCAGCTAGCAATGGTCGCCAGGAGCCTCAAGAAGGACTTCTACGTCGTGACAGAGACGCACAAGTTCGCCATGATCCTCCCGGTGGACCAGACCGACGTCGCCGGGCAGCTCGGCATCAAGCAGACTATTCTCGATTTCAAAAAGGGCGGCGACTCGGACGTCCCTATACTCGAGTCGCCATCTCAGTGGCGGGCAGACTATACGGTGAGCCCAGTTCCTTTTGCAAACATGAGAAAATGCATTGACAATCTTTTAGCCACCGGAGATGGTCAAGGGCTTCATCACCGAGCAGGGTGTGAAAACTCCTGCCTCCATTCTCGAATTCGTTCTAAGCATTTACGCTGCTTGAGCTTAAGCAAGCACCTGCAGCCATTAGGCAAAGCCGCAGCGCACGCCAATGGCACGATGGCGGAATTAGGTCACCTCGGCCCTTCAAGAAATTGAGTCCCCGCGAGCGATTGGTCGTTTAGCGACCTACAGATAGGACAATTTAGGTCCACTGTTGCACGGTCCGATGGTAAACATTCATCGATGCTTAAGTATGCCGCAGTAAGTCATCTACAGCCGAAGGTCCAACCCGCACAGCAAATTGACTCAGATTCAGGCCGGAGCTGAATAATACTTAGACAGTTTTTGGGTGCTCCAAGAGATTGGAAGTGTTATCAATACAAAAAAATCGATACAAAGCCCAAGAGCATGCATGTTATTTTTCCGGAGCCTTGTGAAACGTAACACGCCGAACCGAGATGCAAGTGACAGAGAGGCCTCTTTACTTTCCTGTCCTAGATTTCGTTGATCATGCCCATCATGCAAGAATGATATGCATACAGTGCATATTTTGTTAAGCCAAGTTGAGTGGCAAAACAGTCCATGAATAACAATGTGCCCGTGTTGAAGCAGGCTTCCAGACGGCATAGACAGGTACCGGCGACAGCCATCTACTGGACGTCTCGCACGAGCCTGGCTCCCACCCACGGAAACAGGTAATTGCGTTGGTACCAGTTAACGCTGGATCAAAAAATCAGCAACCAAAGATTATGCCATTCTGCTGCAGCTAATCAGTGACACTCACAATGACTTTCTCCCAGCAATTCGTGGGTGCGTGGCCCATGATCCACCGAGGACGATATTATGTTTCTCATCAAAGAAGTCGACTGTCGGGTCACACGCAGTCAGTCGAGTAGTCGTAGGCGCCGGCGTGAGCCAAATATGTGATCTCGTGCACTCACCAGTGTAGAGAGGATACAGGGCCATCGGCTTGAACTCGGGCCATTTCCGGAGTGGTGAGCTGGTCCACTCCCACAGGCCGCCCATCTCGCCCTGCCCGGCCAAGCGGTTGCCGCCAGCTGTTACCGGCACGGGGTGCCAGTGCTGGAAGCCGACGTTAGCGCCGTCGAGGTCGATGAAGAGATCTTTCTGGTCTCCATCGTCCCCTGGCTTTCCCGCAGCTCGTGATGGCGGAGTCTCTTGGACGCCGTTGTTGCTGAGGTGACTGTAGCACAGCGATTCAGTCCATGCTCCGCGCTAGGAAGAGGGGTACCGGCACAAGCTGGTGAAGGGAGGGGTTTCTTACCCGTTCACGGCAGGGACCGTCTTTCCGAGCTTCCTCTCGGCCTCCTTTCTCTTCAGAATGTCGACGTGGTCATAGATGCTGCGTGCCTCCTCGAATGTGGGGATCCGGCCGCCCAACCATGACGCGCAGCCGGATAGCTCGTTGTATGAGGCGGAAATAGGCCAGTCAAGGGCATATTCCAGGGGCACGAGGCCATAGACGGTCCGCACCGCCTTGCTTGAGAGGAAAGAGCTTGGTAGCGATGGATGGCCGTGAGCGTGGCCATTTGTGTGGGAATGCCCGTTTGTTTGAGCTGGGCTCGCGGACCCATTTGCGAAGGCATCACCGTTGAGCACCTCGTCTGGGTTGACCTCTACCCAGGATGCTGGCAACTGCGACGTGTTTGTCGCGTGCATATATTGTGCATACTGTCAAATATTCAGCTTTTGCTTCATGATGTGACGGCAGCTGCTTCTTACCTCCTCATTTGTAATAGCTCTCCCCTTGGCCTGGAAGGCATGCACTTTGACTTTCCTCCTTGGCTTCTCATTGTCCCTGCTCCACGTTAGTTACTGTGTGGTCCTAAAAGCAGCCGTCGACTTGATTGTGCAAGTACCATCCATAGTGACATTGAGTGTCGGTTCCGTCTTCCGGATCGTCCAAGCCAATGTTGATCTCCTTCGCTGGCACGTCAAACCAGTCGTTCGGGACCCTGGCAGCCTCTGCCTTCTTGGCCAGCTCCTTGAAATCCGGATGCGCAGTATTGGGCGGTGGTAGCGTTTTGTCACTTTGTAAGAGCATGTATAACAGCGTCTCCAAGTGCATGATCTCATGCTCAAAGCTACACCAGATGGCCCTCCCTACATCACGCGTGATTTTCTCGGCGCCGCCGTCGTACAAGCTCCGCAGCCGTTTGCGAACATTGTTCTGGTAAGCCACAATCTCCTGGACCGGGGGCCACTCTGTTGGTGTTTCTGAGTGACTGTGACACCTCTCGGGGTTATCAACATCCGGATCAATGCCACGTTCAAAGATTGCAGCATATCCTTTGGGTTCGGTGGGGGCAGTCTTGGTTGTCTTGTTGAGTTGGATATCCAGGAAGGTCGGTATGTGACCGATATAAAAGATGCACGCGTTTCGGAGCCGAATCGGCCTGTCTAGAAGCTCCTCCTGGGGGAGCATGTCCCTGGTGACGGTATCCCATGCTGTCCAGATGCCCTCCCAGTCGCTCAGGGTGGGCAGGGCGGACGAGGCGTAAGCAGACGGAATTAGGCTGAACGGCATTCTGGGCTTGACTAGCATGTGGAGACCTGCAGAGACGGTCAATCAGATGAGATCCGGGCAGTTGGGTCAGAAAATTCGGGGACCAGTAGGCCCGAGCCTCTAAATAAGCAAGCCTCAAACCCAAGCCTCGCAAGTCCGCCGAGCCCCGCAGCCGGGAGCATCAGCAGACACACGCATAGGCGGGGGATTACATGCGTGAAGCAAGTTAGGGGGTCATTCCGTGAGAAGAAACGGGCCATGACTGGTCGTATTGTTCCAGAAGTGTGGGGGAACGTCATCCTTTCTGACCACAGCTGCTTTTAGAGGGAAAAAAGCAGCCGCCAGAGGAGTGGGCCGGGGGTCGGACAATGATATAATTCGGAGGTAGTTGTTAACTCACCGTATTCCTGACCATGGGTCCACCGATCCGCCGTGGTCATACCAGCCAAGCTCCATAATCTTGTGGCCGCAGCTTGGGAGTACTTCAGGCTCTGTTCAACCTGGATGCGCTCGTTGGCTTTAATTGTCTCCCCGAGGACGACCACGTCCCTTGTTGGCGAGTAGAAGGCTTGGTGCCGACCTCCTTCATCATCGTATACATACTCCCCAATAACCCTCCAGTCTTGCAAATTGAACGCCTCCTCGCCAAGGATCTGATTGGCGTTGACCAGCCCGTTGAGTATAAAGCTGTGAGAGTGTCTTAGCCGACATGTCAGTGTAGGAAGCAGTTGTGGTGCGTCTTACTCGTGAGTGACACCGTCTCGATCTAACCGTGTCGCTCAGTAATCAGTATGCCTCCAGTAGAACAATGCTTGCGGAACTGACCGTTGTACGCGTGACTAAAGACAGGCAGGTCAGTCCTGTGTAATCTTCTTGGTGTGCATGTGAGCCTCGACTTACTAGACCTTGGCCGGATCCATACATGAGTCCAGGCCAACCAACATTGTGTCACCTGGACTCAATACATCTGCAAATCCCCTCAAGAAATCCGACGCTTCGTCGCGGAGAAAGTTGCCTGCACCATTCTCAGCCGTTGCAGCCCAGGGAGGCAGGACCAGCACCTAGACATAACTAACCAATGCTTGACCCAAGGGATACGACGCATTTCTGGCGGCGGATGTTAGCTGGTCGCTTCAGCCATTCTCTCCCGTCATCGTAAGTGCCCCAAAGCCCGTGGCTTTTCACATGTTTGTAGGCGGGGAGCTGTGCAAGGGTCCTCTCGAGCTCTTGCCGGGACAAATCCAAAGCATAATAGTCAATTTCCTTCCCGGCGCGTTCGAAGGCCTCGAGCAGCAGGTTCACCTTACGCAGGTTACTACGAAATCAGCATCAGGGACCTGGCCAGATGGGGGCGGGCTTTTCCGAGACATACCCACTCCCGAGCTCGATGAACATGGACTTATCGGGAATGCTCTCCGCAACCTTGGAAGCCGAGTCCCTGAGGACTTGAATCTCATCATTCGTGAGGTAGTACTCGTCTAGGTACGTGATCTAGCACGCATTCAGCATGGGTTGCAATTGGAGGCGAACGGTAGAGGGAGGAGCCGTACCGCCTCGAATAGCTGGAGACCTCGCTCATCATATAGAAGGAGGGTAGGAAGCCTCCTTGGACCATCCTGAGCCTTGAAGAGGGAGTTTATTTCTTCCTTGATGTTGATCTCAACAGCGGCACAGCGAATATCAATGATATTCAAGTTAGGCGAGGAGGCTGGGGGTGCTGTCTCCGTCCTGCCAGCCTTGTCGACAGGAGCTACTCCGTTCGAAACAACGGTAGTCTCAGTGGCCACAGTCATGATTGCGTGGATTGTACGGTAACGTGAATATTAAGACCAACAGCACGAAGGAGGGAGACTCAAAAGGGGGCAGGTGTAGAGCGCAGTCCTTTATATAAATTGAGGGACTTGACAGTGACACGACGTCTTGCCGAGCAGCGATCCGAATTGGGGAGGCAAAGGGGTACCGATGAGGTATGCTCTCTGGCCTGTGTAAGAGCTAAACGGCCGACTATATGGCGACGCTCCGTAGTGGAGTGGATGTACTTGGAGGACCAAGGCGGCCGAGGTCTTTGGCCTCGAGCTTCCCAAGGTGCAGACGGCTGCTAGCCGGTTTCTGATGACTGGCTCCGCCATAGACGGCAGCTCTGCTCATCCGTGTCATGGCATGTCCATGTCATGGAATCCCAGCCCAGGCAGCGCATCGTGAAGTTGGGTCCCTCCATAGAGAGTTGGCCGCCGGGCGGTTGCTCCACGTTGGCCGAGCGAGTGGGACATGGCAGTCGAGGGAGGCTGAGGGGTAGAGCGACCTGGGAGGTACATGGCTCTGGCACCGCGCACTGCACGGCAGGGATGTAGGTACTAATCCGCGCTGTAGGTAGGTCGTTGCGAGACCAGAGAGCTCTGAGAGCCCACCTGTTCCTGTGCTCGGTCTTGGACTGGTTCCCGGGCACAGCAGGGTGGCCAAATACTGTTTTGTAATGGGATGCAGGCAACGATGGGGTTGAAGGTCACTAAGGCTCACAAACTTGGAGGCCCGGCGTGGGAGGTGAGGTCGGCCCAGCCAGTCAGCTCGCCTCCCCACGCCCTTTGCAGGACTAGCGCACCCAGGCCCCTGCCTGGTGGCCCAAGCTCGTCGCTCAGGAACGTCAGCTCTCACTTCTGTGCCTGCCTCTGCACCTGGTCTTCCCCTTGTACCTTGTACACGGGGGCCCCTCTGCTCTCTCCCTCTCTCTCTGCACTTGCCCACTCCCTCTTTCCTTCTCTGTCTCTTCTCCAGTCTTCTCCAGCCATTGCCGACATCATCATCATGGATGCATCATCATCGTGCGCCCTTTTCTCCTCATCTAAAGTGGGCATCCCGTGTCATTGAGCTCGAAAATGCCACGAACCGCAGGGGTTCATCCTTGTGTCACTCGGACCAATTTGTATCAGCCTCTGCTGTGCTACCACGGTCAACTATGCTGCTACATACCTAGGTATTATTATGCCGTGCAGTGCCGCACGTTTCTCACTTTCTAATTCCAGCTCTACTTGCCCCAGGATCGTGACGTCCTCGCGCTTGGCTGGGCTGGCCCTGCGCCGGCAACTCTACCCCTCACTACCCGTGAGCTTGACCATCTCGGGCGGGCCTACGGAGCCGCCTGCTGTTCCGGCCGTCACATGGACGAGGACGACATATGCAACGGAGTCACAATACCCACATGCGGCATATTGCTCGGTTGACTACGGTTCGAGAACAAGACAACGAAGCAATTGTCATGGGCAGATACAATGAGCCCTGAGGGATCGTCTCACCAAACGTCGCATGTACCTGCCAAAGAGTGGAACGACGGTGTACTGCCCATCCCGAGCGTCCCGTCCGTCGCGGTAGTCTCCATCACAGTGCAGCAGGTACAGCCAGGCTCCGCCGCCATGTCAACATGCTTTCAACCCTCTCGCAGCGGGTCCCACTTTCTTACCTGCTTACAAAGTAGACTACGTAGACTCAAAGAGACTTCCAATACTCGGGGACCATTTGGTCAACATGCCGTGTCCGATGGATCCAGGATGGCACAAAGGCCCGACAGGCGTTGGTGATCTTCTCGGACTAAAATCCACAGCAGCCAAAGATCTCCAACGGACGTAGTCTAGTTCCTGGCGATTCCAGAGGCGAAAGACCAATATAGATCTATGCCGCCCCTGGCATCCAAAGTGGTGTGCCTTGCGATGCTACCCTCATGACTTGGGTGGCTGCAGAAGCCATCTGCTGGACAAATGCATCTCATTGCGGGGGCGAACCAAAGTACCGTACTCCACGATGCTGTTCCCTTGGACAAGACTCTCAGTCCCGAGACGCAAATCGAGATCGGCATGTACCAGCTGAGGTGCTCCGTCCGGCCGTGGCGCAACCTCGAGTGAGCGAGATCATGGACGGGAATCGATCTGCCCACGAGCTAATATCGTGGTCCGCGTTGAGAGCTGGTTGGCAAGTACACCCGAACGGTATGCATGCCGATGGGAGCGCTTGCTGGGATGGCCAATGCAGACGCAGGTCACAGCCCCTCGAGTGGTTGCAGCACACAGATGACAAGGAATGGAAGGCAGTCGGAAGATATATGCCATCTAATATACGGCGGCATGAGACTCCTGCTGGTGATCGGAGGACCTGGTCCACAATTCCCGGCCCCACCAGTCTGCCACCGCCGTCTCCGGCGCCGGTGCCCTCCAATCCACACGCATCTCGCCGACCATACTGGTCACAGTTGTCTTCAACTTGATTCTTTTGCGCCGTTAGTTCAGCTGTCATAGGTTGCGCCAGCAAGTGTTCTCGGGCCTTCCACCACCACGGCTGACACGCCACTTACTTGCCCACTTTCCCCAAATGCAGACAGACAGGGGCTATAGTGGCTTTCACAGTCCACCATGGCAGGCCTTAATGCAACTATCTGCAAGGACAGAAAGGGGGCATGATCACCTGACAGCGCGCAGTGGCCTAAACCGCAACTGTCCGTCTCATCCTCCCATCAGGCACCCAAGGACTCGGTGAAAGGTTGCCCGTATCCGCACTGCGGCCACATTCCAGTTAGTAACAATTGCTCAGCATCCCAGGGTCTTGGATCCTCGCGGTTGCCTTGTTGTGCCGAGTTTGTGGTACACCGTTGCCAAACACTGGGGCGCGTCTCGGCTGCCCGCAACAGTGAACGGTACCGACTGCTTATGTTCGCCGAGTGCGTCAGAGGCGGCGGGGACGACAGGCTAACCAACCAGCTGCTTATCTCGTATAACAAATGCGTGTCAGCTATTCTCCTTTTTAAAGAGGGCGCCGCTCCTTTAACCGTGTCGTCGCTCCTGTAATTCATTTGTGATTGTGCAGTGGCATTCCACAGCTCTTTCTATCAGACACAACTGCTTTCACCTCATCGCCAAATTCAACAATCACGATGTCCTCTGAAGGTAATCTGAAAACGTATCGAGGCAACTGCCACTGCGGGGCCTTCGTCTACGAGGCCAAGCTGCCCGAGATCACGTCGTACACCCAGTGTAACTGCAGCATCTGCCACAAGAAGGGCTACGCGTACCTGGTCTCCGAAGGGGGCCAGATCGATGTCGTCAAGGGCAGCATCGACGAGCTGGCGACTTACGCCTTCAACACGGGCGGTTTTGTCCACCGCTTCTGCCCCAACTGCGGCACTGCCGTTCTGGCGCAGAACAAGACGAAGACGGTCATCAATGTCAGCAAAGATGCCCTAATTGGTAATGATGTGCAGGGCCGACCGAGCTTACACATCTTCAGGCACGAGCCCTCCAAGATATTGACTTCTGGTCTTTGGAGGCCAAGCCGTGAGTTGTGCCAGAACGTCTGCTAATGCGGTTCTTGTGGCTGACCGGTTTGAAGTTTTGACGGCAAGGCAATAGGCCCTGCCTACGAGCCCGTCGCTTTCAAAGGCCCCGAGCCTGCTGTCAAGGAAGGCGGCAAGATATGTGCGTGCAACATGGGATCAGTGCCTCTGCGTGTTAGTACCGCGAACTAACTCAACACTAGATCATGGCTCATGCCACTGCGGTGCCGTGACGCTAGCTGTCAAGGTCGACAAGCCCTTGGAGGACCGAGACATCACAGTGGATGAAGAGAGGATCGTCGAGTGCAACTGTAGCATCTGCATGAGGGTGAGCTCGCCTCTTCTCGCTCGTCAATGTGCGTGGTTGACACTTTTACAGGGTGCATACATCTGGATCTACCCCCTCAAAGAGGATACGGTCATCGAGGGCAGCGAACACCTCGCCTACCGCTCGTTCAGAAAGAACATCGTCCGCAAGGCCTTCTGCAAGCACTGCGGAGTGCACGTCTGCAACGAGCCGAATCCACTTACAGGTGAGCAGTCAAACCGGCCGCACTTCCCTCCCGCCCGGCCTTCACAATTCGTGAACTCGACCATCCCCCTCGAGTTCTTCCTGTGCGGCTTTGCGTTGACAAGCGACCGTCCATTAGATGCGGAAATAGAAGCGCTGGATGATGCCACGAAGGGGTTTCGCGAGAGATCCAAGATCATGCGGCCTATCACGCTGAGGGTTCTGGATGACTTCGATTTCGAGACTGTGAAGACCAACCGGCTTGATGGGTGGAGCATCATGAAGCCCTTGTACGTTAATCCATAGCGAGGAAAAGCTCACAAGCGTGCCAGAATTGTCACCAAAGGAAAGACGCCTTGCCTCTGAGCCGAGACTTCGTGATTATACGTCGTTGAGAGGCGCTCTACCCAAAATCAGCCTTGAAATAGGCCCCAGCTACGTGTTGTGCCAAACATGACTCGCGGAGGACGAATGAATCCGAAGGACGCTGTATAGGACGGACAAGATATCGGAGCTCACTCAGCGCCCAAATTCGAAGCACCATAGACACTTGGGGGCTTGAGTCCTCCAAAAATAATATCAACATAGGAGCTAGACTTGACGTGAAACCTTGCCTTTATCTTCAGCTCCCCTAGAGTGTTCGCGTATCTGGACAGGGCATGAGGCTGCCGCCCTGAGTGCGGCGGATATCGGCTTGCTCCAAGTCTTGAACAAGTACTGGCGGCAACTTAAAGAGTTCTAAAGGATTGTAATTGATCTAGCAGATATCCAATACCTAACGCCTATCGTCGTGCCCTCTACTCTCTAACTCAACCCCTTCATCCTCAAGCTGCTCAGTCCCGTCCATGATGAAGCCATCCCCTTCGTCAGCACTGCTGCTCAACCGTATCCGCCCGCCAGAGGCGCTGTTGACCTTGGTCGATACCCAGCCCGCCACCTGCTGGAACACGCCCCAAAGCTTCTCCTGTGACTGCATGAGGTGTTGGTCATCGCGGGGGTTCTCGGAAGCCTCCGCCTTGAACTGGTATTTGAGACAATCTTTGACCGTCAACAGGCCTTTCAGTTGACCGTGGTGCTCAGCCAGGATAACTCGCGGTCCGATCTTGCGGAATAGCTCCATAACCGTCTCCAGTGGCAGGCGGGGATGAACTGTTACGGGGGTCAAATCCACGAACCGGGTGAAGTCGATGGAAGTTGAGGACATTGGATCAGCGAGTACGGTGATCGATGGTGTTGCGGATGGTGTTGTAGGCGCCACATTGTTAGAGGACGCAAAGTTGCACTTCGCCTGTGGGTTCAAAGAACGCTCCTTCTTCAGCCGGTCGATGGCATATTGCAGCTCGGTGCGACCGATGTATCCCACAATAATCTTGTTATGCTCGTTTTCGATAACGGGGAAGCCTTGGTACTTTCCATTGGCGAGTAATTGCTTGACTTGCTGGAGTGTCAACCCAGACATTGGTATGGAGACTACGTCGCTCGTCATGGCGTGTGAGACAGGCACTCCAAAGTTGTGCTCTTCCTTGCCGTCCAGGAATGGCATCCCGCTAAACCATATCATACGATCTGCGATTCCTCCGCCTCCGATGAGGTCGCTGACAGCCTTTGTGACGCCAACGACAATCATCGTAGGTAAGATGTAGACAAGTGCGCCGGTGAGCTCAAACATGATGACCACGACCGACACCGTGATATGCATGATGCCACTCAGTGCTGCCGCTGCACCGAGGAAAGCGTATGTACCTGGCGTGATGCACGGTACGTCGGGTTCGCAGGCCGAGAAGAAGACGCTGTTGGGGTTTGCGTCGTGGATGGCTTGCACGATGATGCCAACCGCGCGGCCGAACGAAGCCCCGATGGCCATCGACGGCACGAAAATACCCGCGGGCACCTTGCAACCATACGAGATGATCACAAAGAAAATGCGGATTATCGTCGCCGAAAGTAAAGAGGCGATGTTCCAGAGGCGGTTGGGAGCATCACAGAGCCCATGATAATCTTCCGTCCCTTCGCATTCAAGGAAGAGGATCTCCATGCTTTCTGTCATGTCGATTCTCAGGAAGACATTGTAGTAACAGATGATGGCGGTCGCTGTCGCGAGGAGAGTTGCCTCAAGAACAGGGTACTTTGCCAGATACTTCTTACGAAACGCCTGGTAACGCAGATTCCACTTAATGACAAAAGCACCGTAGAGACCACCCATCGCGCCTATGAGGATATAGAATGGCGTTTCGAAGAAGTGCCATGACCGGTCATAGGTGACCTGAAACATGACAAGCTGGCCCGTCCTGAAAGGGTTCATGAAGGCCAACACAACTGTCGCGACAAGCGCACAGAAATAGCTTCGCCACATGGTCTTCAGGGGAAAGTAGCTGCTCATCTCTTCCAGTGAGAACAAGACGCCACCAATGGGGCTTCCAAAGGCCACGGCCACGCCTGCAGCAGCGCACGCGCTGAGAACCTCGCGGGTTTTGGAGCGACTGCGCCGATACTTGTCGAACAAACGCGAGATGACATTGCCGGTGCAGACGGCATAGTGGACACTGGGCCCCTCCTTCCCAACGGACAGGCCTGAAGCAATGGCCAAGGGGAGGCAGATGGACTTGATCAGAAGCGTCCAAAACCCCAGAAAGCCCTTCATGACGAACCCGGCGATGATGCACTTGATTTCAGAGATGCCCGACCCAGCCGCATAAGGTGCATAGCACTTTACCAGGGTGGCGGAGACAAAGGCAAATATGGTCTACTGCTGTCAGCAGAGGAAGAATGGCAGATGCGGTGGGCTACACATACCCCGAAGATTATGTAGATGAGGTAGTTTACAGGCTCGAATCCGGTCCAACGATGCCACTCGGGGCAGCCGTTGTCCTCGCCCCAGCAGCAGAAGTTCTCGTTGAGATAGAATGCAGTGGTGCAGTGTCCCATCTTGATGTCAGCCAGCCATTCCGTGATGATGTTCAGGAAGGCTGCGTTGAGGCCGATGGCAGCTCCGATGATGGTGATGACGATCCAGCCCTGCGCGGCCTCATACAGGACAAAGAGCCTGTATCTCCAGTCGACCTGGCCGCTGTCGTAGAGGCCGGCAGTGCGCTTCCGGCGCGCTTTCCGGCGCTGTCGTTCCTGAGCAGCATCCTGGACCCAATCTGTGTAGCGGCCGTGAGTATGCGGGACGTTGGAGCAGCGGCTGGGTCTATGGGTGCGTACCAATGGTTGTGAAGTCCTGGGCGCATCATTAGCGAGGTTCAGCACGAGACTGGGGCGGGCCAAGGAGGGGAGGGAGCGACGGTACCTCGTATCTCTTGATCTCGGCGATTTCCTCTTCGATCTGCTGGTCGGCTGCAACAGCGGGCAAGTCTGCCGACTCGCCACGCTCAGCATTGCTAACGGCAAAGGAGAGGCGCGAGGTCACCGAGGGCCGGCGCCGTAAATCCATGATCGCATAGTCGCAATGCAATCGTCGAGGTGAAGGATGAGGCCCATTGTCGCCTGCCTACGTATTGCACCTCCGTCCGAGACAGCGGGACAGCCGCGGCAGGCAGGCGGGTAGGTCCCCTATTCAACGACATATTCAGCGCTGCTGCTACTGGGGTCTACGACCCTAGTCCCTGCCCGCCTTACCCAGAGCGACCCCCCTAGCCCTGGACCCAGGCGCAGTCGCGTTACTCCCAGAGACAAGAACCGCGGAACCGCGTCTCAATTAACCACGCCGGGGTCAGACTGGATCTCATATTGCATCTACCCAGTCAGCCCTTCATCCTCAGAAGAAGTAGTCTAGCAGTCCGTGAAGCCCATAAAAACAACACTCACGAAGCCTCGCATACTCATCCCCAGGCCCACCATTGTTAATTTCGTGCAAGTTTCGACAAGCATAATTTCATTTTGCCTGCGGGAGACAGAAGATTGAGACGTCAAGATGCCTTACAACACGACTCCTATCAGGCCTCGCAAGGAGGTGACAGGCACAGTCCAGCTTCCATGTGAGTGTTCTCATTCCCTGTGCCTCTCTATCCCTGACGAACCGCAGTACTGATCCCTCACACAGTATCAAGAGTCAAGAAGATCATCGCAGTGGACCCTGACATCAATGTCTGCTCAAATAATGCGGCATTCGCTATAACGTTGGCTACTGTAGGACTACCCCACTGACTTGCCCCCCATTCTCGTCTTTACTTCTTTAATAGTAGGCACTGACAACGATGTGCAGGAAATGTTCATCCAGTACCTCGCAGAGCAAGGTCATAACATGGCCAAGCTCGACAGGAAGCCACGGAGGAACGTGCAGTACAAGGACCTGTGTAAGAGAAGACTCGCTCGCTCACTCAGTCGCACGATCCCCAATCTAGCCCTCTTGCTAATAGATCCCCAGCCGCCGCGGTGATCGCCAAGGACAACCTGGAGTTCCTCGACGACACCATCCCCAAGACGCAGCCCTATAAGGACATCAAGCACAAGGCCGCCGAGACGCGCGCCAAGCTCCAGGGCGGCAAGCCGGCCGGCGACCGCGCCGACGAGGCGGGCCAGCCCAACGGCAAGAAGCAGAAGAGCATCAACGGCTTCGGCGTCCACGACGTCGTCAAGAGGCCAGAGGACGAGGAGCAGGCGCCAATCAACCCGGGCGACGGCGATGTGCACATGACCGGTTAGGTGCTGGATTGTCCGAAATCTTTAGCCGGCCTGTCGAATCCGAGTCACTGCCACTGCGACTAGATCCCCTACTCGTGAGACTTGGTATCAACTGGTCAGGACCTCCCCGGCCAGGCATCCGTGCTGGCAACCAACGCGATGGGAGAATAGTACGGCGGACTCGCCAAAATGGCTACTTGGCTTCGAAGGCTTGCCGAAGGATGCTCATGTCAAAGAGTCTGGATAAAGTTCACCAATTATTCGCGAGGATCTCGCAAAGTCTCAGGCTGCCCAACAAAATGCCGCCAACTGGCTGACGAATTGTTGAAAAGCCGCTTGAGCGTACCGGTCAGGGGGTTGCTGGAATAGGTGGTATCCGTGCATTAATTCCGGTGCTATTTGCCTTTTCAGCAAAGTTATGTAGCCCATCCAAATACAAGCCCTCTCTGGCCCATCTGATAGCTTTTGTTCATGTATAATATAAAGCGACACGGCCGCCGGATCAAAGAGCTCGACAGGCTGGTGGACGATTTCCCAGACTCTGGAGCCCACTGCGCCGACACTGCCTTGCTTGGACGCCAATGCCGACTGTCATCGGCCTTGTCTCGCCACCTGCTTGACGTATCTTTTGCCCAAACAATGGGGTACCCTTGCCTACTCCTCCATGGCATCGTCGCCCAGGATGCCAGCGGGCAACCGACCCTCCTCCAGCTCCTTCTCCAATCGTATGATCTCCTCCAGGCTGCTGGCCTTCTTGATCCTCTCCTGTAGCCTCTGCTTCTCCTTATCCGTGAGCTTCAGGCGCTTCATCTTCGATGCGGCCGTAGCCTCGCCGTTGCTCGTAGAGACATTGAATGTCTGGGACTTGATGCCCTTGATCTGTTGGGCGCCCTCGCTCAGCACACGCGTTGTAAAAGGGAATCCAGCAGATGGTGTCCCTACCTTTGAAGCCAGCTCTGTGGGCTCCTCTGCCGTGCCAAACAGCTCCGTAGCCTTCTCCCGTTCAGCCTGCTTGACTTTCTGGTAGTCAAGGAACCGCACCGTGGGACATCGCCAAACCACCCAATACCGGTAGTGCTGCAGACATAGTCAGCCTTCTGCCCTCACTTCAAAAACTTGGCCTGTTTTGGGGAACCCACCTCCTTCTTCGTGACAGGGTTGTCCGCCAGCACCAGGTGCGTCAGGCGCGCAAACTTGCCCAGCACGTCCAGGTCCGACAGCTCGGCCACCTGATTCGAGGCTAGCACCAGGTTCTTCAGGTTGGGGATCGCGTTCGGGAGGTTGGGCTGGATGGTGGAGATGCGGTTGCGCGCCAGCAGGAGCGTCTGTATCCGCGGGGACAGGGGGAAGTTGCCGAGGATCTGGATGTCATTGTCGGTGAAGTCGATCGCGTCTTGTGGCTGTACAGGTCTCCATGAGTTAGCGATCCAGGCGCGCGTGGAGGGAGCCGGAGGCAATGAAAGAGGCACAGGGGCCAGGGGGGGTTGTTTGTTACGTACGCCCGCGACACCGAGGTTCTCAATGGTCGGTATCCTGTGACCTATTTGCCAACAAGACAAAACGTTTGATATCAACTCTAGCTCTCAAGCAAAGATCATTTGTGTAGCATCTGTTCTTTTCTAAACGCACCTCGGAGGTCAAGCTCCCTCTCGTTGAGCGGGTTGAGGTACGAGAGGGAGTTTTGGATCAGGTCCGCCGTGAGCCTCACCATCTTGGCGACAGGCGGGTTTTACCTCTGCTTTGGGTTCGCTCCTGGGTTCGTTCCTGGGTTCAGTCGGGCGGAAGGAGGATGTTGTTACTTTGTGAGAAAGGTGTTCGTACGCAGGAGGGTTGTGTTTTGGGTCGCAAAAAGATGGCTTCCCTGAGAGCAGCTCCAGATACTTGGCTCGCCGCGGTCGCGTGTGTTGGCTTGACTTTTTCAGCGAAAGGGTCCGGGCAGCACCAAGCTAGGCAGTGACGTCCAACCCGCCTAGCTACAGACCAGGGTTTCTAACCCTGGCACTTACACCCATAAGTGGTATCTAACTGCTTTACCATTTAGATACAAAGTAAAATCAACTGCTTCTAGTTTAAATTGTCTATTTCCCGACACTGCATTGCCTCGCTCACGAATCAATGAGAAATCTTATACTACGCTTGATATCACGGACATGTATATGGTGCAGCTTCTCCTCCCACATCATGCATATCCCGAGATGTGACCTTTTCCTCTCTGTCGATACCGGCCTCGTTCACGTTGAAGAGTCCGAGCAATTGCGGCACAAAATTTGGCCTATTTCTAGGCGTCACGATTATACAGGCAATATCGAGCTAGGAAATCTGAATACAATTTCTCTGCCTTGAAGCTAACGAACTCTTCCTGCCATTTAACATCCCACCAACCAGTTAATTGTCGCTGGAAGGCACATAAGCCGCACCACGCCCGAGGTCCTCCTTCAGAAGCTTCCCGTTTATGCCCAGCGGCTGACAGTCGAGCAGGACGAAAAATATGCGTGCCCAGGCTGTCTGGCTGGGGTTCCTCCACGCGTGGACCGTGTAGCGCTGGACCATGACATCGCCAGGCCTCATGAGCTGCGTGGTGCCATCCTCCAGCACGCACTCGGCCTCGCCGTCTGTGACGAGGCCGTAGTCGAGAGACTGGGTGCGGTGCATCATGCAGGTGTATCCCGGAGCGAGGTCCACGTAGCGGGCCACGGCGCCGCCGTTGCTGACCAGCCCAACCCCTTCGTTGTTTACCTTGCGGTCATATTCGAGGTCGGCGTCGTTGTTGAGGTCGGCCGGGTTCTTGTTGATGTAGGCCACTGCCATGGGCATCTTTCCATCGTCGTACTGGCCCCACTTAAGGGCGCGCTGGGGCAGGAAAACTGACTTTTCGCCGTCGTGGCCGGTCAGGTAGACAGTATGGATAGCTATTCCGCGTTCGCCAGACATTGTGATATCAAAGTTGATTGAGTTTTGACTCAAGTATTTGAACTTTGACTGGAAAATAATTTATGTTGCAGCAGGGTGCTTGGAAGATTTGAATAAGTTTGATATACATAGAAATGGAGAATCTGTAGGGTGTTGATGACAGACTGGAGTTGAAGGCGGTTCCTCCCATATTATATATTACTTTATGTCTACTCGAACGATGTCTCTTCATTTCATTTTTGTCCATGTCCGGCACTGAGTAAATCTCGACGGTCGAGGCCGAACGTCGCTACATCGCTTTCGCGAAGAGTTACGGAGGGCGAATGACGAGGTTGTTTCTGGTGGCCCCGAATCTGCGATGGTGGTTCATGGTTCGGCCCGAACAGGTCTTGGCCTTGAAGTGTGTAAGTCCTCACTCGATCGTAAGCCCGAATTGACTAGCCACTCTCTGACCGGCCCGATCTGGCTGTTTGGATTCTCCTGAATTATGGAGATTGGGTTAACTTCTCAAAAAGATATATAATGAATTCGCCATAGATGGGCAGACGGGTGTAGGCTCATGACAGCTTTGAAGAATGTGCCACATAACATTTACATTTAGCCTGTCTCTGCTCTGCGTGATCCAACATTCTTTCCTTCTTGACAACCGTCAATTCGACCGAACTTTACGAAGTTATCCATCATGGACCGCCTTGGTTCTCTTGAGCCTATTAGCTTGACTGGCGAATCTAAACAGCTCTACGAGGACATAAAAGACTATTTCGAAGGCAATGTCAAGTATGGAAACCCCCTCCTTCAGAAAGAGTCACTGTTGACACCCCAATAGCTACACATACAGATTAGACGATGGACAAATGATCGGACCAGTAAGTCTTTGTCTGGATTTCGCGCACAATTCAACTCTGACCTAAGCCTCTCAGTTCGGCATTGAATTGCATACACCAGGAGCTGGATATGCCTGGCTTAAGATGACCAAGTCCCTGGCCGGGATCACAGAGCTCCCGCCGCTGGCCCGTGAGGTCGCCATCCTGGTCACTGGAAACCACGAAGCGGCTGCCTACGAGCTCTACGCCCATTCGGCGGTGTCCAGGCTTAGTTCCGAGGACTTGAAGACTATCGCTGATGGTCGATGCCCGGACCACCTCGATGAAAAATGCCACGCTGCCTCTCGCCACGGAACTTTGCAAGCCCGGGCGTCTGTCTGATAAGGCGTGGGAGAAGGCTATTGGTTCACTGGGGAAAATGGCGGCAGTTGCTGTTGTGCACTATGTTGGGTTTTATAAGTATGCTGCAACCATACTGAATGGGTTTGATGCAAAGGTGCCGGAGGTTTCTCGACTTCAGCAACGTAAAGTGCTTTCAGATTAATAAAACCTTGGTTTCATAGCATTATGTTTCTTTGCACTTCTTGCCACAGACTCGTGGTAAGCATGTATTGGCAGATATTGAAAGATGACAACACGATATCTACGTGAGAGCTTAGATAATGAAATCAGAGATTCGCACCTGTAAAAAAGGAGGGTACACCGGTATATTAACTTATATCACAGCTATAGCTAATTAGAGTATATTACCTAGGCCTTACTTACTTACCCAGGCCCAATTTACTTATCCATGCCTAATACTTATATATCTAAATTAACTTATGTATATAAATTAGGTATGTGAGTTGGGTGTATGGGTCATGGGTGTATGGGTTATAGGTGTAGAGATGATAGGCGTATGGGTGTGGGTGTGGGTGTGGGTGTGGGTGTTAAGTGTAGGTGTTGGGTATGGGTGCTGGGTATGGGCGTTGGGTGTGGGCGAGGTGGTGATGTACCGGTGTATCCTCCGTTTTTGCAGGTGCGAATCTCTGTACTCTAGATAATTCTTGTGCGTTCACACTCATGATCTTCCGAGCCGAAAAAGGCGGCGCCTTAAGTTCTGTCTCGGTATTTGATGAAAAACAAATTGCTTGTTGCCAAAGCTCAGACCCGTTTGAACACTTTGGAGTTTTCTTCGGCTTGCGAGATTGTCATTCAGTAAACGCCATGTTCGAAATCTCAGAAGACTACTACCTGCTGAGAATAGACACCGGATAGTGCGGGCGGATATTCTCTGTCGCGCCCGCGGAAGATCCGCGGCACATCGGCTTCGGCCCGAACGAGACAGACTATGTCAGTCGCCGTTGTGCTTCATTAGTTCCCGTATGTTCGGCGCGATGTTTACTAGTCGACATGATTGGGCTGAACCTTGGGTTGGGGGGGGGGGTCGGTCTTCGACTGGCTCCAACGGTCAAGCACCTTGCTTCATCGGCCCGAACGCAGTGTCTCGCGCCTGGTCAACTCGAGCATTCGAACAACTCCAACCTCGCGGTTCGGACTTCGCATCAAGACCATCAATGTACTGTCAAACATTATGAACATGGACACGCCAGGTGGATATAAAGAGCCAGAGATGGCCACCTCTCTGGAATACTCATATCATCATTCACCACAGAAAACAAAGAACAACCTTGGACAACGCAAACTTCTGAATACAAGCAGACCAGCCTCATCGAATCAACTCAGATCGTATAAATTACGCTACATCAACCTCATCTATAAGCCATATATCAGACTATCAACATGCCGGAGACATACGCCCCAACAACCCTAGGCCTCTTCTCCCTATCCCAGGATCCCAACTTCCACTATGAGACCCTCCGCTCGATCGGCCTGGCCTGCTACATGGGCGGCGATATTGGCGAGCAGCTCAATTTGATCCCTAAAATCAAGCCCGGAGACCTCGAATCCTGGTACCGCGAGTGGCGCGCCCTCGCGGGCCGAGTCCTGGCCCAGATCGACGAGGACAACCTTGATAAGCACTCCAGCGTCACGATCCGGGACGTCTACTTCCGCGCCAGCCACTACGTCTTCGTGTCCGACTTCTTCCTGCATGGTAATGTCAACGACCCACGCCTTGGGGAGAACTTCAACCTTTGGAGGAAATATTACGACCTTGCCAATGCCCGGCTTGACATCCCCGGCGAGCACGTCCTGCTCGACACTCCCTCCGGCTTCAAGGTCCCGCTGATCATCTACCGCGCCGCCAGGGCTTCCGCCGATACGCCCAGGCCGACCCTGCTCGTGGGAGGCGGCTTCGACAGCAACTACGAGGAGAGCATGCACTGCTTTGGGTTCCCAGCCCTGGAGAGAGGATACAACGTGATCCTGTACGAGGGCCCCGGTCAGCCCACGCTGCTCCACACCCAGAAAGTCGGCTTCATCCACGACTGGGAAAGGGTCGTCACCCCGATCATGGACTACCTCTTCGAGCATCAGAAGGACACTACAGCCTTCATCGACCCGAACAAGGTCGGACTTATAGGCCTGAGCCTCGGTGGCTTCCTCAGCCTCCGTGCGGCTGCTTTCGAGCCCCGCCTCGCCGCAGTGATCGCCATCGACGGAGTCTACAGCTTCCTCGAGTGCGGCCTCGGCGCCGCGCCCGAACTCGCCGGACCGTGGGAGAAGGGTGACGCTGAGGCCTTCAACGCCGCCTTCGAGACCCTCGGCCTGGACGCCTCTACTAACCGCCGCTGGATCCACGACCACATGAAGTTTTCGTTCCAGGAGAAGGACCCGTGGAAGTTGTTCCAGACTGTCGCCAAGATGGATTTAGGCGGCGGCGTCGCCCAGAAGATCAAGATGCCCGCCTTCATCGGCGAGGCAGAGGGCGACCTCTTCTTTGGTAACCAGCCACAGCGCGTGGCCAGGGAGATTGGGCCCAACGCGATACTGGTCAAGTTCAGCACTGACCAGGCAGCCTCTGCACACGTCCAGAGTGGTGCGAACGCCTATCTCAATGCGAAGATTGGAGATTGGTTTGCGGGCATCGTTGGGTTCTGAGGGTGCGGGTTGCCTTGTTCATATCGTGTTCATAATGTCGTCTAGCTCTGCATTTTGGTCGAATATATCGAGGTGCCAGTTCCAATTTGTCCAGTCTCCACTCGCCGTGTTCGCGAAAACCGATGGGTCCAAATTCGAGAAGTCGAAACCCTCGGCGCTGAGAAAGTCGCCTCCCAGGTCATTGGGGAAACTGAAGTCCACTGCCCGGGACGTTGGCAGCTGCGGCTGTACAGTTTCAGGCGGCGGGAAGGACTGCGGAGATGGCAGGTGGCTGTGAGGAGTGTTGTCGTTCGAGCTCTGCATTATTGAGCTCTGCAGGTCCGATATCGAAGGCGACGCTCCCTCGGTCCGGACAGTCCTGCGCAGTCCGTTGAGGCTATAGAGAAGGACCGAGTCTTGCAATGGCTCTGCTAGGCCTCCTTCATCTCTTTTGACTGCAGAAATATCATCAATATCGTTATTGGTATTTCCGTTGCTTGTAGTAGTAGCCGCTGTTGGCGCAGAGGCTTTGATATGGCGTAATTGCGTCTGATACAGGAGGATTATTCTTGCCCACTGCATGTCTTTTAGTGAACACTTCTCTTATATGTACATTCAAGGCTTACCAGCTTGTCAAGGTGCTTCCAGCACAGTTTCATCTGCTCAAGGACTTTCAATACCGACACCAGACCAGACCTTGCTCTCGCCGCCAATGCTTTATCTTTCGAAGGGATAAAGGCGATCAGAATAGACGCGGACACATACATACAATACCCTGTGAACGGGGGCAGCCGGGCGGCATCGATGTTCAGAGTGTTCAGGTCTGCAGCTATCTCGCTTATGAGTTTCGCGCTTTCAAGCGCTGTTCGTGCGCTGGTTCTGACGGCGGCGCGAGGGACAGCGTGCTGTAGCGGGATTCCGCTAAAATGAGGAACGATGGTTGAGTGGAGGACGATTTTGCTCTGATGATATATTGTGTGCATGGCGGCAAACCATGGATCCTTTTTCAGGTTACATAATTCGTGCAAGTTATCTCTGGTGTAGGTCATTGACGAAGGCAAGTCTGAATACCATTCTGTGAGTTGTTGATCGAGCGCGAATAGCTGTGCCATGGCTTCGTTCACGGCCAAGCTTTTCCTGGTCTCGAGGTAATCACAAACTTTGGTCCTATTCCTGTAATCAGCTTTGAGGTCGACCTAGATGTTCCTGGCGATGATGTTGCCTACCATCTAAATATTGCTCTTATGCTCTCAAGAATAAGGTTGACCTGCCGAGTCTGGTGTGCTAACCCGACATCAGGGGCCAAATCCTCGACACCGGCCAGCGTAGCTCGTGCTCGGCGCCTGGTATCAATAGGCGCTCCCTCTGCAAGAGGCAACGGTACCTTGATTCGCCGAATGCCCAAGGACGAGCCGACGACGTAGTTGTCAGCAGTGATACAATTGGTGATCCAAGAGGCCCAGAAACATCTATACAGGGTCTCCATCTCTGCTTGGTCGGCCTCGCCGTCCGTTGATCGAGAGGCTTCCTGCTCGTCTAGCAGAGTCTTTACAGCTCTCCAGGCAATACCTAATCCTGCCTGTCAGCGCCAGTGAACATGGAGGACGAGAGTCAAATCGAACCTGTGAACATCGAGTGCCTCTGCACTTCTCCAACAGCAAACCAGAAGAGGCCGAGCACCTGGCACACTTGGATAACCTCCAGGGTTGGCTGGTCGACTTTGGGGAGGGTCTGATCGCCGGATTGAAGAGCCCACTGCCGGCCTAGAGATTTGGGATCGTCGTCCAATTCTTCCAGTAGTACCCCATTCTGCTGGAGCAATATGGAGGAAGGATGCAGAAACCTTGAACACGATCAGCCAGTCTCATCTCCAACACGGATAGTCGAGCATACGCTGTAGCCATGGCACATATCGCGAGCAACACCGGTTTCGAAAGCTGATCATCGGCCCATTCGCGGTCGACGGCCGTTCGGTCAAACACAAGCGTCGAGTTGAAAGTATAAGAGAAGTACACATCGATCAGGTCTCGCTGAACGCGACGAGGAGGCAGCTGAACAGCGGATCTACGGTGTATCACGTCCTGCCGAGGGCTGGGATGATTACCGAGTTCATGAGTGGAGTCATCGGGATGCTGCTCCTGCTCTGTGGGCCGCTTTCGCTTCGTCACACGGTTGGCGGCCAGTTGCTTGCGGTCTGGCGGAGGGGGATAACCACATCGGGCGTCGAGACGGATGCATCTCGCGCATCTCGGGAGCTCCCGGGAGCATCTGAGCTGTGTAGTGTCAGATCCAATTCATGATTTGGGGGCAACAATATGCTGACCTTCTGTTCGCGACATCGGCGACAGGCGGTCGTGGCTTCGGCGTCATTGCCCATGCTTTCGTTTCTGTAGACCGCAGTGCGGAGTGAGCGTGGGAGTCCATGCCATGGCATGTCAAAGATGAGCGGAAGTTGCATGTGAGATTGCTCGTCGCGAAGCTAGACTAATACCCCAACAGTGTCGACGTCATTGGCTCCCTTCCAGCGTCTGAGAGAACACACTTTACAATCATCCAAACATGAGGCTAATATTCCTCAAAACTCACGATCTTGCATCGTGTAAACACGAGCGCGCTTGGTCATTGCCAGGGCTTTTTGGTATACTTGTTTGGAATAATATTTCTATGCGCACATTAATCCACAAATCGCCCAGATGCCTCTGCACGTTTCCTAAACGCCATGCTCTATCCCTGTTCCCCATGTTACTGAAACACATACACCACCCCCGACCGGTCAACAGACACAGTCATCGTATACGGGCTCTCCAACAGCGCGAGGTCCAGTATGGAGTCCAGGTGCGCCTTTAGCAACTGCTGCTGCTGCACCGAGATGACGGTCGACCTCGTCGGCCTGCTGCTGGCGCCCCGGTCGGCCCCCTGGGCCCGGCGGCCCCGCCTCTCCTCTGTGTTGCTCGAAGACGCGCCGCTCCCCTGGCCACGGGGCAGCCGCTCGGTGTTGAGCGTCATGGCCGTGGTGGGGTGGCTCGCCGAGTAGGTCGGGTTGCCCTCGTCCACCTGCAGCCCGCTGAACACGGTCGAGTTCTCGATCCTGGTCAGGTCCCAGTAGCGGAGCTTCTTGTCCGAGCCGCCCGTGAGCAGGAACGCGTGCCTCACGTCGCGCTGCTCGCCGCCCTCGAGGGACCCGCTCCCCACGACCATGGCCCTCACACCTCTGTCCGCGTTGCCCGTGGCGCTTGGCTCGATGTTCGTCGCGAAACGACCCAGCATCCCCTCCGGCCTGTCTTCGTCCACCTCCCAGGCATCGTAGCCCTTAGGCCCCTCCTTGTTCCCACCGACGCGGTAGATCTCTCGGCAAAGGGTCTTCTCGAGGTCCCAGACAGTTACCTCGCCCTGGCCAGTGCCGCCCGAGACACAGACCCACTTACCGCGACCCTTGATAGGATGTATACTGAGGCGATAGATGGCAGATTTGCCTGGTACGCCCCAGCCCTTGAGCCGCATTTTAAAGCGGAGATCCCAAAGATCCAGAACGCCGTGTGAGGTACCGAGGCAGAGCCAGTTCTTTTTCCTGTCGATGCAGAAGCAGGTGGGTGTGCCATGATGGACCGGATTTTCCAGGACATACAGGAGAGACATGGTTCTCAGGTCGATCCCAAGAACGCGTGATCGGTTCGTGGCTATGACCATCACACTACTGGTCTCCTGCTTGAAATGCTCGCACCAGACAGCAAACTCGTCGTCCGGCAACTGGTACTCCCTCAGAAGCCTCAACTTGCCGTATCGCGTTGCGGTACTGGCATAAGCGGTCTCGACCTTGACCACGTGGACGCTCCCATCGCTGGCACAGCTGATGAAGCAATGCGTGTTCTCGATAAAGCACAGGGCCAGCACCTTTGCTCCTGGAGCATGCCGGTGTGTCTGCCTCGACCTGTGAGCAATGTTGCGCTCCAGTCTCGCAGTGTCCCACACCTTTACAGCACCATCGTCTCCGCCCGTGATGAAGAAGACGTGGTCAGGGGAAGCCACAACACGGTTGACGGCTCCAACATGCTCGGAAAAGGTCGCCATCATCTTGCCCGTCGGTTTCCAGCCCTCAGAAAATTGCCCGTTCGCATTTTTGCTGACTTTTCGGCGGTTCATTGGCGTGACCAGAGGTCCAAACTCAGCAATGTCGTGCGGATAGTTGTCCACGTACATAGAGTCCAGCATTTTTAGGACATGAGGATCGTTACCAGGGTAGTTGTGACTGAAATGCAGGTGGGTTCGAGAAACGTCCTCGCCATCTCCGATGGACAGCTTGGAAGGTGTGGCGGGTGAGAAAAGACCTTCCACGCGCCCAGTGGCGTTCGCGTCAGTCATGCCGGTTTCTGCTGTGGCCTTGGTGCTGTCTCTTCTGTCCTTTCGATTGAGCAGGTTGATCGCGCTTGAAGCATGCCGCAACGTCCTCTTGGCAGCCCCGGCAGCCTCTTCAGCTCCATCAATTGGACGGAATGAAGTAGTTCGACTTTGGTCTCTGGACGATTCGCCGTTTGGGGAGGGGGGTCCACCTTCAAGGGGCTGGCGGCCATCTGGGTCTGGAGAGAGATTCATCTGGCTACTCAGTCTGACCCGGTGTGTGTTGATAGCAGCGCGCTTCCGCTTCCCTATTGGATCATCGATGCTCATAGATGCGTCCATCAGTGCGTCGGTAATCGTCCGCGGTGCGTTCGCGTCCACGTCCACGTTGTCACCGGCCATTTGTTTCTTGGGGGCTTCCTCGTCGAACATGACAGTCTGTACAGTGACGCCCAGAGTGCGCAGGTTTATGATGTCGTTCAGCTCCGTTATCATCATGTTCGCAGACGAATCTCTTGCTTTAATCTGGCTAAGGCGCCAAATGAACTCGCGGAGGGCCAGCAGTTTGAACTCGTCATTCGGCGATAGACCCAAATTTCGAAGTCTACCAAGCCACTGTTCGTCCTCCTCGTTCTTCGCGACCTTGCTGAGGCTTTTTGGATGCAGCTCTTTGGATGATCGATTGGAAATTGTGGCAGCTGAGGTACCGAAAGATAGCCTGCGCAAGTTGCGCATCGTCTTCCAAAAAAGGCCTCTATCGGATTGCACCGCCCACAATAGAGCTTGGTCAAACACAGACCGAGACAGAGGCTTCTTCAGCGCATCGAGCAATGCCAACTCAGTAAAATTGTTTGGCATGACCATAGTCTTCAAGAAGGGAGACACGAGTGGCTGCAGCGTGCATTTGATATCTGCTGGGGGCAGATGTTTCGCGGCGGCAGGAATGAAGCTGGCCGCTGATTCTCGGATCCAGATGTTCGGGTGCATCGAAAATCGAGCGACAACATCAGTGAGCTCCCACAGCCGCGGTTTTGACAATAGCCCAAGGCCGGCAAGTTCTGCCAACGAGTGCAAAGTACCTTGGACTACGTGTTCTTCCGTATCGGTAAGGGCCTGGATCATGAGGGGCAAAATGAACTCCTCAAGGCTGACACTGCCCATAAATGCAGCAATCCCCACGATGGTCTCAAAGAACGCGCATTTCAGGATCCAGTCGCGGTCGTTGAGATACGTGTTGAGGTGGGTGAGGATGATGTCGTTGGACTCCGCGGTCCCAAAAAACAGACACAGTTCGGGAACAGAGCTGAGGAATGCCCGGCGAACGTGGGGATCAGCATCCTCGATGAGGCTCTTGGTGTGTGACTCGAACAGATCGATCAGCTCTTGTTGAGCTTCATCAAACAAGCCGTCGAAATTCGCATCGGGTTGGCTCCCCGATTCCACGTCTGGATCGGCAGCTGCTATCGTCCCCGCAGCTTTGAGTGTTGACGACATCTGTAGAAATCGTTTGGCCGTTGTCGCCAGACTGCCAATGCAGGATGCATATGTCGCCCTAACCAGCGGACTGGGGAGACTACTAGTCCCGTAGAGAGTTATCTGCATGCGCGGCAGGATGTATTCGAGGAAAACGTGTGCATTGACCGGGTTCACTGACTTCACAAGAGCCAGCAGCTGTGTGATCGTTCTTATCGAGGTGATCGCGACGATGTCGGCCTTGTCAGTAAGTAGCGAGATGAGGTATGGGAGGACTCGATCGAGTTTTGCCTCGTCCGTCAGCCGCTCCGCAAATGCCAGGAGCACATCACAAGCTCGAACCTTGGACGCCGCTCGCGCTGTATTCCGCAATGATGACACAACGAGGGTCAGGAAGATCAAGGTTCCATCGTCAGAAGCCGGTTGAACATCTCCAGACACGGCATATTCGTTGTTCGGGATGTTGAGCCGTACAGGGAAATGTCCCAGTCCAAGCCGGGGCAGCAACTGCACCGATTCTGTTCCTCGGGAGTCGTTTTCGTATCCCAGAAAGTACGAAATCTTGTCGAAATCATAGAAAACTCGATCGATACGCTCATCTGCTTCGCCCAGGTTCCTCGTCGCGCCTGAGACGGGATACTGCCCGGAGGAAGGATCCGTAATCACCTCCATGTACTGGTGCAGGAACGTGTAGAAGTAGTCGGGGAAGGCTTTCTTGCGCCAGAACTCCAGATACTGCTCGGCGGAGTACCTCTGCTGTGGATCCAGCTGGATCATGGACGCCACCAGCTCACGTATGTCCTTGTCCGGAATGCGACTCAGGTGTGAGATGCCCGGGTCGTATTCGCCCTTGCGATACTTGTACAGCTGGCTGAGGCTGAATATGGGCGACTCGAGAAACAACTCTGCGATCACACACCCGGCACTGAATATGTCCATGGCCCAGGTCAAGCTGGCGTTGGGGTTCGCATTTCCGCCTGGCGCCACGAATCGCTCCGGGGCGATGTAGCACGTTCGCCGGCTGGATGTGTCGAAGAAGTAGGAGAAATCGGTCGGGTTGTCGTCGGGGAGCGTCACCGGCTTGAAAGAAGAGGAGAAATCGGTGAGGTACAACCAGTTCCAAGAGGTCACCAGTGTGTTCTCGGCCTTGATGTCACCGTGGTATATGTCCCTCGCATGGCAGTCACGCAGAGCGCAGAGGAGCTGGAAAGATATCCATTTCTTTTCTATGTCTTCGAGAAAGGGCCTGGTGCTCAAGCGATCGTACAGAGAGTTGTAGAGGTATTGGCGGACAAGGTAGCCGTTGGTCTCGGTCTCGACCACTCTTTGGTATCCGAGGGCATTCGGGATGTCGGCGAGAAGCTTGCGCTCACCTGTGTGCAGATTCGGTGTTTCAGCCACCGCTTCTTCAGGTTCAGGGACGGGGTCGAAGATGAGGGTGGCTTACGGATTATCTCTTGCCTGAAGCGGCTCAGCGACATGGGAGTGTAGGGCTTGATGAACACCTTGACCAGAACGACGCCGTCATGATGGCGGGCGCGGATAGTTTTCATGAACCGTGCGGACCCAAGAGTCTTCTCGTAGACAAGATCCGCCAGTTCTGGGACCTCGATCCCCGCCGCGCCGGCCGCAGGCGTTGTCACGGAGAAGCCCTGCCCCATCGTCGCAAGGGTGAACGACGCGGTGCCGCTCGAAGATGGGAGAGGTTCTTAGCGGACAAGAGCTGTCGCAACTTGTAACGCGAGTAGGAGTTGTGGATTCGGGATCATGTTGGTCGCCCTGGCTCCTGCGAGACACCATGCAACCTGACAGGCGGGCCCTATCGTTGTCTGCTGGTCAGGAGTTCAACGCGAGTTCAACAGCGTCGGGAGAGCTTCCCAAGTTACATAATGAGCAAGAGGTGGGCGACTTGCTGGGAAGCTACCTACCTACCTAGGTACCTAGGTACCTAGTAGTGGGTACCCATGCGGTCTAAGTCCACCGTTCCTGAGCCAGTAACAACACAGGGCCCCGCCAAAAGTGATAGGTACGTCACCGTGTACATGCAACCTCAGTGCTCGTAATAAAAAACAAAATAAAGTCTGAACAGCTGCAGAATCAAACAACGAAGGTAGCAAAGACGGTACTGCTCCACTGGCCTCACGTTATTTGGCGAGCATCATCAACTTGTCCTTGTGGTGCCGTCTGTCTTGACGCGAGCCTCATTTCCATCCCAACTTAGACAATCATTTGTTCTCGCCCAAAGAACTTGGCTTTGGAAAGTCTTCCATTCTGTCACGTCTGATTGCTACTACGGCCACAAGGCCCGCAGCAAGCAAGCCGAATCCAGTTGCTGTCACATACTTCAAGCCTCGGGCATGGGATCACACTATATCAGTGCACTTGTCAAAGTTGAGTTGCCTGTAGAAATATTGAGTGTATTGCCGATCATGGCAGGGGTTTTAAGTCGTTCGACTCGATGTCTCCCGTCTTCCGCATGAGACATCGTATCACCACCGTCCTTCCTAGCTCATATCGTATCCTCTTTCCTGAATAGTAGGCAAAAATTACATGATTTTGGGCCCCCTCCCCTCGAGTCCTCCACCACCAACAAACACCTGATCGCAACCCTGGGTATATTTAGACCAAAACAAAGAAATGAATGGGGAGGGCGCAGGAGAAACGAAGATATTAGGTCGTCTAAGGTAAAGGGCATTAAGCGTGTCGTAGCAATGGTGAAACCGCCTCTATGTTTCCTGGTCACCCTTCGAGAACGTCATCGGGCACAAATTTGTACATGCTTGCCGCGTGACTGGCTGGGCTGTGGTCCGAGACGTCCCGAACCAAATATGCTTCATCTGGCTCCTCTGCTCGTGAAAAATGGTATCGAACGCCTGCAATGCAAGACTTTGGCTGGGCCAAGACGCGATACGGGGCAAGAAAGTCGTATAGTCGTGAAATTAGTTGTGACGAATGACCACATCAGCGCTGGTGGGCGCTGGACGCGGCTTCGGTAGAGGTGTCGCTGTCGATGGTCTTTCTCCAGTGCTCGGGAAGACAGACACAAACCAGCGGGAAGGCCTTGATCTCGCCGCTGGCGGGTGGTGATATATCACGGCCACGACCGGAAGTGTTGGAGACACCGCTGTCTCGTTGCTGTTGGCGCCTAGCCTCCCATTCCTCAGCTCGCTCGTCCACCATAACGCCGGTCGCCCAGCCATCATCCCAGATGCCGACAACCTTGAGCATATCACCACGTTCGAGGGCGAACTCGTCGGCAGCGCGCGGCTGGTAGGCCCAGAGCACGGCCACGCGGTCGCCAGGGTGAATCTCGTCTTGGGAGTAGTAGTCCTTGAAGTATGGCAACTGCTCTGATTGCTGACTGGCGACGGCGTGGGGCGAGGACATGCCGTTGCTCGCAGCATCCTCACCGGCAAGAAGCACGGAGCCACTTGATAGTGACCCCGTCCTCTTCAACATCGACGCTGGTGGTGGTCGCAAGACACCTGCGCGGGGCTCCGATTGCGGACTGTCCCCAAATTCACTCGAGGAGGAGTGGTTTTCGACGCGTCTGCTTCTAACAGCGCCTACTGCCGCGGCACTTTCTGAATGGCGAGAAGGCGCATCTCCCGAGTGGCCTTCTAGAGCCGACATCCTAGCGATCCTACCGCCAGGCAAGACTTCGTATCCGTGCGGTGTCGTGCTAGGGGGTCCAGCTTGAGACATGGGACCTCTCCGCGCGGGCGAGGGCTGATTGAATATGCTTCCATGCTGGCTGCCTCGCTTGCGCCGTCTGATGAAGATGCAGCACAGGAATATAAGACCAACTATTAGCGCAGCACCGGCGATACTCCCGATGACGATTCCCGCGATCGCACCCCCGCTTAGACCGCTTCTACCGGCGGATGCGGTGCTGGAGGGAGACGGACTGGACGTCGAGGTTGGAAGCGTTATGGTTGATGTGATGGAAGGTAGTGTCACATTTGCACATCGGTCCTCGGCGTTTGAGTTGTAGCAACACGTGTCGGTCGAGTTAGTGCCGCCAGATGCGCAGTATGAGCAGAGACCGATGGTGCTGTTGCCGAATCCACAATTGTCCGGCTCGTTCTCGATGCCATCGATGCAGTTATCCGAGGACAGCGAGTCTGCGGGCAGAGCGCAGTTCGTAAAATCCGCCCTGATTTGTGTGGTAGCTCCACTGCTGGGATTTGAGCATAATTGATTATCAGACACGTAGTACGCTTCGGTCTGTGCAAAATTTGCCTTTGGGATGATCAGTAAGACAAGTTACACTATCAAAGGGCAGAGTGGCTTACACATGTGTCGGCGCAAAGAGGTTGCGATTGTGAGGATGACAATCCGCAGGGGTTGATCGAGTTCTGCACGATGGCATTACATATTACAGAAGTCGTGAAGCGTGCGTAGAGGTTGGAAGTGTTGGTCAGCTCGATATTACCACAGCCAAATAATGTCTGATATCTAGATGTTTGTCAGCAGGCGAGGTGGCAGGGAGATCAGAGCGCGTAGTGAACTGACTTGTCCTGCACGTATGTCGTCTGGACATAAGACTCGAGCTGTGCATCGAAAGACGCGCGGTCCGATACGAATTGGAGGAATGAACTATGACGAGAGGTCAGACTGCAATGCTTTCTATGCAAGGGGGATTCATGAACACGCACAAGAAGCCCACGAGCGTGGAGTCTGTTGATATGGAAGCGGACTGAAACGATGGACATGCCGTCGAGCCCTGGAGGGAGATGCAGCTTTCGGCCATGGCGCCGGCGGTCAAAAGGGACACGCCGCTTGGGTCGTGGCCTCACCCTCGCCTATTTCCTGACACTGAAACGGCACTCGCGGTCCTTTTTCTGGGGTCAACAGCTGCCGTCTGGGTGAAGGGCCCGGGTCTGCTTGCGACGAAGCGAGAGATACGGGGTCTTGGTGGAGTTTGTATCACGCCAGAAAATAATTCATCGTCGTACGAAAGCTCAACATGCGATCCAAGTAGAGTGGTCGTGAGTGACGAGACGGTAGAGCGGATGGCTTTTGAGAGACGGCCGGTCTCAATCGACGTTCCTGGCGATGCTGTGTGTCACTCGATGAGGATATGCTGCCGTGCTGAGATCAAGCCCCTCTGGCGGGCTTGAGGATACGCGCGAGGTTGGCCGGAGCCAGTCAGGTCGCGCAGCCGTGGAGCTTGTCGCTTGGGAGGTGGGTCGGTGATGGTAGTTGTGTTTTTTCTGGGTCGAGAAGCTGTGCCAGCTGCGGGCAGGAAAAGGAAGCCTCTTTAGGGAAATGAACGACAGCAGCTGGACGCAGAGACACAGAGGCTGCACACGCGGGTGAGGAAGGTACGAGGAGCCCCGGGACTAGGGACCGAAGGAGGAGCTTCGGACGCGGTTGTTCTGGCCGTGATAGGTTGGGCCAATGCAGGGACGGGAGGAACGATGTGGTGTTTATCATGCGCCTGCTGCAGAAGCGCCAACAAGCTGAGGTGGGGGGATCCGTGGTGAGGGCTGTCGGTCTAATGCAAGGCAACACTGAGAGGCACGGGTGTGGTAGCAGCAATGCCGTGAGCAGGACGACGACCGCAGGACCGGAGGAGGAGGGAGGTTGGTGGTTGTGTGGTGAGGTGTGGAGAGCGAGGCGGAAGGGGAGAATTAATTAGTGTGAAGGCTGTGTTGTGTGTATGTACGTATGAACGAACGAGTGTGTGTATGTAGGGACCATGTGCTGCGACAGCAGGTCAAACAGAAACAAAAGAGGGCGCGGTAGTTGGGATCTGGACGCAATTGGGCAAATGAGTGGCAGTCAAGAGACCTGAGACGGCAGCAGCACGAAGCAAAACCAATCTCTGCTCTCCGACAAGAGTGTTGTGATTGCAGTCGACGTCTGCCGTGTACGGTGTGCTGTGTGTGCTGTGCGAGAGAATTACAACGCCGGGACCCGGGCTATTGCACCTCGTTCCCCCTCAAAGGCCAGTCGAAGCATGTACGTATGCACTCACTCGACAGCAGGCAGGACTTATCAGGAATGTGCTGCGGGAGGGGGAGATCCACGACGACGGCAGATTGTGGTGGTGAGGAGGAACAAAAACAGCAAAGCCCGCACGCAAACACCAACAACAGGCGAGGCAAGGCGAGGCAGGCCCGTCCGAATGAGTGATTGCGAAAGGGGAGCACCCTCCACCGCAGACCAGAGCTTCGTCCCAATTTGGGGATGTAGCCGAGATGGGCTAGCCGATCAGGAACAGGGTCCGGGGCTGAGCAGGCGGGCAGGGGAGGGGGATGGCATCGTTTTGCCTTTTTGCGCGCGAAAGAGCAGGGCCTGAAATGAGAAGGCCTCTGACATGCCCACCATTGGATCACGACGCTGTGGTATCCGTGCTACTGCGTCGCACTGCTGAGGTGTCGCACCCGCCAGAATTGCTATTGATAGGGCACCCCAGCGCCCTCGCATGACGGCGACGCCCTCCGCGCCTGTTCACCTTCATGCTGGCCCTACAAGAGCTCTCAGCTGTTTGATTGCGATGAACAGGGCGCGGGTCCTGCCTTGCCTCCTGTCTCGTGCCTGTCATCCGCATTGACAGCTGCAACCGGAAAGCCTGGCGGTCTCGCCAACAAGGCCATGGAGGTCACGGACAGTTCGGCTCAGCATAATTTCACAGCTCGTACATGGTCAGTGCCAGTCGACGCGGGAGGATCACTTGGTGATTTATGCTAGGAAGATAAGGGACGGGGATCCCAAGCCACCTGGGAAATTCCCCGTCGGCCGCCCAAACACTTTCACAGCTGTTGTCCCTGCCCAGTCGCGGGCCGACTACTCCCCACTGGGTGCAGCTTACAGGGATCCCAAGGGTTTGCCAGATTAGGTGCTCGAAAATACCATTTGGAAAAAAGGGAAAGGAAAGAGGGATGATGGATGGGTGTTTACGTGCGCCCAACAGTACGTACCCGGTCGGCAAGCAATATGACGGGGCAATTGGACGAGAGAGGTCACTGGTCAAGTTACACGCCGGCGCCTGGGGCACCAGAAGCAGGTAGGCACACCAGAAACAAGAGTCGAGGAGCACGAGTGTCCGACGTCCCGTGGGCTCGAGTCAAGTCAAGGAATGGAAAGACGACGAGCCGCTGTTCTAGGGCGTTGCGGAGGAGCTAGTGCCTGGGTGGTCGCGCGGGAAAAAGCCACTTGGGTTGTTTGAGACAAGTTCTGAGACTGGCCGTACCGGACTGGCCTCGAGCCTCGTCAGTGTTGCAGTCGAACCAGTCAGCCAGCAGTCAAGCCGTCCGAGGAGATTGGAAGGGACGAAGATTCAGAGTCGGATTGAATCGAATAACTAGTCCTCGCCCGTGTTGGTGTTGGTGTTGCAGTTGCATCTGCAGCTGCAGTTGCAGTCGGCTGACTTGGGATGGCCACCTTCGCCCTACCGCTGGCTTTCTTTTTCTTTCTTGTTTCCCCTGGTCCCAACAAGCGCGTCTTCGTATTGCAATAGTAAACACAAAAGCAGAGAGAGACTGAGAGAGTGCACATGCTTGTGCCTCGATGGATTGACTCCTGGCGACTGGACGATGGCGCCAGTCAGCTCACGACCAACGAGCAAGGACCAGCCAGAGGCCCAGAAGCTCTTGAAAGATTGAAGCCTGTTTAGGCAGTCGATTCGAAGAGGCCTGTCACCTCTGGCCCTGGCATGAGCTCAGTATTGCCGTTCTTGGACGGATTCACGTCCTCGATCACCCTCCTGCCAGGTGGTTTGTCCAAGGAAGTCGATGCTCCATGCCTGCGCCCGCGGGGTTTCGCAGTGAGCAAGCGAGAGATCATACCCGGGGCCTGTGACGCTCAGCCCCCATGGATCCAAGGGGCGGGCGAGCTCGAGAGTTGAGACGATATCTTCAGATGAAATCTTGTCGTGAGGGCGGCAGAGGCCTCTTCCCCGCACCGCGCGCACACAAGTTGAACTGGCAGGCCTCTTGACACACGTCTGCCTTGTCTGAAGCTCGCTCTCTCTCGCTCTCTCTCTCTCAACGGTGCTGTCGCCGATGCACGCGTGATCACATCCGCTTCTGGAGTGGTTCGCCCGGGGTTGATCGCATTGAATGACGAAGACGTGATTGCTGCACGCACGCGGGGTTCGTCCTTTCCACCACTTCGAGCAACAATACCGGCGAAAGGCTATATGCCACCCCCGCCTCGCTGAGCCGCGCTGAAGGGCTGAAAAGCAGCCAAGGCCAATCTACCCGCAACATCGCCATCATCTGGCGGTCTAGATACCATTCAGGCATATCCATGAGACATGCCTTTTAACTCTCCGGCCTGTGGGAACTCCCGTGGGCGGACTGCCGAGGTAGTAGACGAGGCCGCCTTGCGCAATCCATGCAACGCGTCCCGCCAGTCCGATGACCAGGCTCCTGGTGTCGTGGCAAGGTTGCCCGGCGGCAGCGACGGCGGTCGTCCTCTCAAGACTTGCCGGACAGTCGGCCGATTGGCAGTGCTGACCTTGAGGCTCCGCCGCTCCATGTCGTGAGCCATGGTTGAGCGAGGAAAGCGCCCGATGCGGCCGTTCGGCATAATATACTAGTCGCCTGTGGGGTGACCACATTGGGCTGGCCCAGCCTCGTTAGGAGACGCGAGGCTGATCACCACCGCATTTATTCCTCCGATCCCTGGCCACATGCAGCCACAATTGCAGGGAAACAAAGCTTCGACCTCACATGATCAGCCTAATATCCAACGACGTGGACGGTTCATATTCGACATGCCGACATGTGTTGCTACCGTCGCCAGCCCAGTACGGTTCTATTTGCGGTAAGACGCGTTCCAAGCTAGCTCACGCTTTGATGTCAAGCACGGAGTCAAGGCACAGACTACTGTGGTATTCCAGAGGTCTCCCGAAGGGCCAGTCAAGGCTAGCATAGCAGTAGGATGGGTCGCACTCCCGCCGCAAAAGAGATCGCCAAAGACCCAAGTGGTTGCAATCGGATGTAGCCGAAGCTGCTGCCAGTCGGTGCAAGATTGGCTTCAGCACAGACTGAGACTATCGCCCGTCACTCGGGGCTGGCCTCCTTGGTTTTGTGTCCTCCAGCGTATCACACGAGACATGAGACGGTTCGTTTGGAAACAGTAATGAACAGCCAGAAGTTGCAACGCTGACAGAAGGATCGCCAGGCTGGTGTTGATGCTGTAATCATTTGGTGCCAGGAATTGAGTGCCTCGCTCGCTCAGAGGGCGGGGGACGGATGACGGAGGTTCGCGCTCCAGTTTTCCCGACCTCGACCCGAGCCTTCGGCCACCACACGCCCGGCCTGCTGACATCATCCACGGCGCGCCAGTCTGACCCCGCCGACATCGAGAGCGGACTCGCTTATTCGCTTTCACCGATCATGTCGCATTCCCTCGCTAGCCATTATAGCTGGGCCGCCACACTTCAGAGGCCGTCACCAATCAACCAAGCGGCTGTACGGTGATCCGGCGAGCCGGTAGGTTGCCATGAGTAATTATGGATACGTAGGTCCTTTCTCTGTTGCCAGTCAAATGTTTGTATATAAGTGCCCGTGGGGACCGGGCTCAGATCGCATGTTCTTGGTTTCACGAAGCCTCGTGTTGTCTTACACCAAATTCGTGCCACAAGAAATCCCCAAGTTCGGACGAACCCTGTGGTTCATCTTTGTTCGAAACTATCCCCGAGGGAACTACCGCGAACGGTCCTTTGCCCTACCGCCCTGTTGGGACGTCATCAACCCGCCAACCGCTATCGATATTAATCCAGCCACCCTGACGAGAATTCTCGTCACTCCCTGGATATTTCCAAGGCGACCTGTCTGTCACGATTATTGTACCATAAGTCCGACACTATAGACTAGCAACACCAGCCCCTACAATGTCATCAACGGGCGGGCAAGGTCCCCAGGCGATGGTGGGCAGCATATCCTATCCCTTCACGTCCCACACTCATAACTGACCCAGCTTCTGGCCTAGGCACCACAGTCTGGGCCTCCCTATGCTCCCACAACAGCCCTCCTGGGCGGACACCCCACCGTCTCCCTCGATGACCCTATCTGTGCGTGTCTGCTGCTGCTGTTCATCGCAGGCGCAGCGACGCACCTGACCATCTTCAGGATCAACCACAAGCGGGACCACAAGTTCGTCTTCTCGGCCCTGCTGTTTGGCTTTTGCATGGCTCGTATTACGACGCTCGTCCTGCGCATCGTCTGGGCCTCCCGCCCCCGCAGCGTGAACATCGCCATCGCGGCCAACATCTTCGTCCAGGCCGGCGTCCTGCTCCTCTTCATCGTCAACCTCATCTTCGCACAGCGAATCGTCAGGTCGTACCACCCGCGCTTCGGGTGGTCGCGCGGGCTGGGCCTCGCTTTTAAGTTCCTGTACTTCTGCGTCGCCGCGAACCTCATAATGGTCATCACCGCCACGGTCGATTCCTTCTTCACCCTGGACCAGGGAACCCGCCGCATCGACAGGGACATCCAGCTCTTCGCGGGGACCTTCCTCGCGCTCCTCGCCTTCCTCCCCATCCCCATCACGCTCATCGCCGTCGCCGCTCCCCGCGCCAACCACCGCCCGGAGAAGTTCGGCCAGGGCCGCCAGCGCACCAAGATCTGGCTGCTCCTCTTCACGTCCACCATCCTCGCCCTCGGCGCCGGCTTCCGCATCGGCGTCAGCTACACCACGCCCCGGCCCGCCGCCGACCCGGCCTGGTACCACTCCAAGGCGTGCTTCTACTGCTTCAACTTCGTCATCGAGCTGGTCGTTGTCTACGCCTACGCGATCACGCGCTTCGACAGGCGCTACCACGTCCCCGACGGCAGCAGCCGGCCCGGCCACTACTCGGGCGAGAGGGTAGGCGACAGCAGCAGGTTGGGGACGGCGAACGTTGCGACGAGCAGCCTCACGGTCAACCGGGAGAGCGACGTCTTCGGGGACGAGACCATGCTCGATAGCCCGGCCGAGCAGAGCAGGAGGCAGAGCGAGTGGGAGGCCAAGGCTAGGGAGGAGCTCGAGAAGGAGGCTGTGAGCGAGTCTGCGTGAGCCCTCGGCACCGGCGTCGTCGGTTGTACATCCCCGAAGCCTTAGGCGGCTTCGAGGCAGCGCGAGGTTACTTTCCCCACTTGATCATCAGTAGTGGCCTAGTTAGAACTGATGATGTTTTGTGATGCATTCATAGAGATAGATAGCTTTAGCAAGTGTAATAGTAATCCGAATGACGAGAATTAGCCTTTCCCAGGGAAACTCTGTGTGCCGTTGCGGCGGAGCAGTTGGAAGACGCATCTAACTTTACGGGTTCGCTCGTATCCAATAAATTCCTGCAAACCCGCGCGGAGCATGGGATATCGAACACCGAGAAGGACGGTCGCCTGGACATCGCGGTGGCAAGCACTCATGCACAGTATTAGCCGATGATGTTCAGCAGGAGCAACTACTAATCAGTGACTGGGAAAACTTCACCTAAACAGCCCCCAATGAGCCGATCAGGTTGTGTAAGGTATCATCGCAGCACTCGGCAGTGGGACCATGCCACTCGGCTCCTTACCGGGACGCGTTGAGATTCCTTTTGGTACCTGTGATGCGCTTTTGGATAGTCATGTTCTCAGTGACACTACAATGCATACGTACCCACCCGACATGGGCATGATGCGCCTAACTCAGTCAATAATATGGACCGGACTGTTCAAGTATGAGACGAGGCCGCGCTCCTGTCACTGGGCCAGCCGAGTTCGCAAACCTGCAAAACGACGTCTAATATTGTCCCTCTTGTCTAAACTTTCCCAAGCGGGCGGCAAGACCCAGCTGGAGGAACAGTTGATTAATGGTACACAAGTCAGGGATGCACCACTCCTGGCCATATATGTTGCTAGTGGTGCTAATCTACCTCAACGCTCTTTGCTTCTAAGCCTCTTGTTTGCACAGCATGCCCAATTCGCACGGCCAGGCATCGAGTTTAGAGGAAGTAGTCTGGTGTCCTTCTTGAGACCATGGGCTCACCAGCACGCGGGCAGGGGTCGAATTGGAGGCTGAGGGTATTCGTCAGCAATCGCAGTCTCGGTCTCTTTCCAGAGCTTGGAGTAACTTACAAGGTGTACTTCAGGTGCTCGTCGATCTCCATTATTGCGGCTTGGTTGCCGCATCTGTAACAGTAGTTTGGAGCTTCCAAGATGTCAGTTATGCGACTCGACAGAAGTGACTCCGATGCGTAGACCTACCTGAGAATATGGTCACGACGTTCCGGTCCTGGGACCAATTGTAGCCCTCCATGACCAGCTGATGAGCCCGAGCGATCAGGGTCAACCCGTTGTTATGATTGAACGCCTCCGAGATGTCCTGACCGAACGTGTAACCCGCACCACGAGGCGAGATTCCCCATCCGCATCGATCGTCAGGGTCGGACCACAGAAGGTCACACATAGGGCCCTCATGAGGGACCTCCTGGATCCTGTCTAGAGCCCGGATGTTGTCGAGGGTGTCGATGCTGGGGGACAGACCTCCGTGGAGACAGAAGATCTGGTTGTCAATTAGGGCGGTGAGGGGGAGGTAGTCGAAGAGGTCGGTGAAGTATTTCCAGACGTTCGCGTTACCGTACTTGCGGAGGCACTCGTCGTAGAATCCGTACACCTGGGTGATCTGGCGCGACTCGTGGTTGCCGCGGAGGATGGTGATTCGCTGAGGGTATCGAATCTTCAGAGCGACGAGCAGGGTCACTGTCTCGACGGAGTAGTAACCACGATCAACGTAGTCACCTGTGGATTGTTTAGCGTCCAGGCCCCGCAACGTTCGCGATGGGAAGAGCTAACCCATGAAGAGGTAGTTGGTGTCTGGGTTTGGACCACCAATCTTGAACAGCTCCATCAGGTCATGGAACTGGCCGTGGATATCACCGCACACGGTCACTGGGCATTTCTATTGCACATGTGTGAGCGCTTTGGCAAGAAAGGGCTGGAGCTTCGACCACATACGACTGGTTGGACGTTGGATTCATCCTGGAGAACTTCCCGCGCCTGTGATTCCAAGTCAGCTTGGGGCCCCCGACAGCTGGCACGCGAGCAAGCAACAACGGCTACAGTCCTCGATGGTGTTTTGGGTTGTCGAGGAACGGGGTCGCCGTCGCCGCTCAATCAAGTCAGTAGGGTTGCTAACCTTCTCGCAGAGCCTCTGAACATCTGTCTCTGCGAGCTGTTTGCAGCTCATCAGACCCTCGATCCATCCGTCCAGCGTGGGGATGGTGGTGGGCTCCAAGGGAGGTGCGGCGGGCAGGTCGGCGGGCACGCGCCCGACATCCTCCATGTTAGTGTCCATGATGACCTCTGGGGTCTTCTCGACCGGTGGATAAGGTGTTATCTTGCAAGGGACGAGATTCGCCGTGGAAAGGTCGTCGACGGGATTCGATCGCAGCGGCAGGGCACAATGACGTTTTGGGCCCGCGGTGGGAAGCAGTCGGTGATTTTCGCA
This sequence comes from Diaporthe sp. P3_1W, assembly GCA_037177825.1. Taxonomy (NCBI): domain Eukaryota; kingdom Fungi; phylum Ascomycota; class Sordariomycetes; order Diaporthales; family Diaporthaceae; genus Diaporthe; species Diaporthe sp. P3_1W. The sequence goes on from JBAFXB010000002.1 coordinate 6,531,782, forward strand.
GCAGGGCAGGTGCAGCTCAGGGTCGTCGTCGCAGCGGGATTGTCAAAGGGCCTGGAGCTCACTCGCAGAACTGCGATGTGCTCCTGTGGAGTGCGGAAAGGATGCGGAACGGGGGGTATCAAAGCTGTGATGGGGATTGTCTGGAGGTCGATGGTGGGATGCGTGCTTAGTTAGGTAGGTCGGAGCCGTCCCAAGGTTGCCCTCTCTCGAAGCCAGTGAGGGAATGTGGAGCCAGCCCGGACAGAGTAGCGCCAGCCGCCATTTGCACACCTCAAACGCCACCTACACCCACCTAACGCCCCTTGCGCCCCGCAGGCAGTTAGCTGCTAGTGAAAAGGGGGCCGTCCGTCAAAGAAGCTCCATCAGTCAGCTACCACACGAAAATACTGTCAAAGCAGGGAACAGAACAAGGATTTCGGTCAACAATGGCGACCGGATTTTGATTCGCCAGCGAGTATTATTGACATAATGGCATGATAAATAGATATGTGCAAGATCATCGTGGGCAGGCTACTGGCATAGCGTACCCGTGCATCGCGCCATGCCTCAAGGTCTTGCTCGTAGCAAAAGAAAGTCGCCTCTGCGGACAGCCATGTTTTCTCGCAAGAGTCCATGCTCGGCCCAATTCCAACCAACTCAAGACAAGCCCAGTCCAACCGGCTCATTGGGCACATTGCCATTGACTGCCGGTGGCTCCTGTCCAACAAGGTTTCGAAAGTCCAGTCCCACGTCAGAAAGCATCTGCGCATGCTCCTTGGCCCGCTCCATGCACTTCGTCCACGCCTCGCTACCGTGTTCGGTGCTGCTGAGCTGCCTCGCCAGGATGACATTGAATGCCTCGACCTCCTCCTTGGCCCACTTGACACAGGCGCTCATCATGGGCGGCGGGAAACACCCTTGGAAGCAGCCTACAGTGTTTTTGATGACGGTAAAGTACACGAAGGAAATTTGCCAGATGTAGAGATGCAGATCTCCCTGGAAGACACATTGGCTGCGACAGAAGTTAGCAAGCGTCCGCGGCAATAATTCTCATATGTTAACTCACCGGGAGCGTTTCTGAATGATGCTGCTCCTCGCCTCAAGATATGCCTCCCTTGCGCGGTCCTCGTAGCCAAGCCGACTAAGCCAGCTGACGTGCAGCTTGGTCTTGCTCACTTCGCTGTGCGTGCTGCTCAGCTCGCGTGTGATAAGCCCAGCCAAGCGGGAGCATCTTTCCTCGACCTTAAATTCAATGAAGTCTTGTGCGACCGCATTGTTCTTGAGGCTCCGCGAGAGGCTCTTCAGCTTCTCCACTCGGACCACAGCCGGCTCAATCCGCTGCAGGGCAATGTCAATGTCAAGCTCGTCCATCTGGCTCTCGACCCATCGAAGATTCTGCTGTTTCCCATCTACCTCGATGAGCATGTCCTTGATGTCGGAGAGGGTCTCGAGGAGCTCTGTCTTTTGCAAAAGACCCGGATCCCTTGATGCGAAGTAGTTGATGGTCTCCTTGGCTTTGTTGTTTGCCTCTCTCTCGGACTGTATGTTCCTCCGGAGGTCTTCCACCACTTTGCGGATGTTGAGCATCAGGGATCGCTTCTCAGGATCGTCCGGTTTTTCTGTACGGTAAATGACAGAATCCTGTCCCACACCACGGACCATGATGGCGTCTGTAAGCTTAGTCCTGCTGCTGGACGATTCGTGCGTCCCTGCCATATCCACGACTTCGATGTCAAGGACAGGCCAACAGCGGTCGGCGACCAGCTTGACAGCTGGGCCTCGTGCTTCGGGGTTGTCCGTCTTCCTCTTTTTACGAGATGCAATTAGTAGGTGGTCGTTCAACAAGACAATCTGAATGGAGCGTCTCGACTTGTATGTCGCGTTGTCCAGCTCGATCCAGGACCCAGCATCCTGGATGATATGGCGACCAACTGAGTTTGGCAAGAACTTTTGTGAACCTTCGATCATCTTGTAGAGTGCCTGTCCGCCAAGATCAGCCATGATGAGCCTATTTCAGGTCACATTGCATATATACTGACCTGCATCTGCGAGTTCCACAGAGCTGCTCTGTCCACGACGGAGCTCCGCTTGTCTCTTTTGCTCATTCCGGAAGAGAAAGAGTCCCCGTTAGTCCCGGGGGACTCTTCGTTCCGGGACGAAGCAGACCGGAGCACTGTCGTATTCGTCTTCAGTTCGGACATGAGGTTCTTCAGATTCCGCATCTCCTCCTTGAGCTTCTCTGCCTCCTTGCTGATCTTTATGAACTGAGTTCTATTCTGGTACACATTCTGCTGCAGGTCGTTCGAAGCCCGGCTCTTCAGCTTCTGTAGCTGATCCTCGAAGTCTGGTATCTCGTCCTCCGTGGCGTTGGCCAGCGCACTGGTGACGTATGCATCAGGGTTAAGTCTCGGATCCCTCAGGGACTTGACATCGACGGTTGGCGTGCCGCCGACCGGGCCTCCCCGTGACCTCGGGGGTTCCGCTGCTGCTGGCTTCCGGTATGGTTCGTACTTGTCAAGGGTGGGCATGGTCGGCATCGGGGGTGCGGCCGTGACATCGAAGTTGTCCGGGATGTTGTACCGCGTAGAGTATCGACGCTTCACATAGTCTGATGTCTTGCCGCCAGCCTGAGGAGGTGGTCTCGGGCGAGGGGTCACCTCAGCAGCCATTGGCCTCGCGCCCCCCGAGCTTCTTGGGACGGGGACGCCATCGTTGGCGATGGGCTCCGAGATCTGACGGGGCGCGCTGATCTTGGGCCGCGGGTTCCTTTTGCCTCCCTTCCGGAGGGAGATCCCCCTCCTCTCTTCCGACATTGTCGATTTCGATGGCGGATTTGTCGTGTGCAGAGGGACTGGGGCGGAGACGAGAAGGGAGGAGGGAAGTTGGTGGAAGCTCTGAGCCTCTCCCGCAGATGTGTTTCGTACAGTAGGCACCTTAGGCATTTAGGTACCTGGGTAGCGGGACACGACCGGGGTGTGCTTATCACTAACTGGGACCCCAGGTACCTACGTACCCCCGGCGTAAAAATTGGCCATGAGCTCCAGCATTTCGAGCTTCCGACCTCAAAGAACCGGATAGCGGTCGCAGCCTCAGAAACCTACCACTCTGCCACGCGGGACCATTCACCCTCGACGCGAATTCTACAACCCCCTTGTTCTGCACGACTGTGGTCCCTTCTCACGACTGTCCTGCTTTCTCAAAAAGGAATTCCGAAGAACTCACACACAGACGCACAATGGCATCATCGCAAACCACAGTCATTGCGACTGCAACGGCTGCTGCAGTGGCGACCGGCCTCCTCGGTACAGATGCACCCGCAAAACACGACCAGTGATGCGCTTTTTAGCTGACCATTCCCGTTTGCCAGCCTACGCCGTCTACTTCGACCATGCACGAAGAAACAAGCCCGAGTTTAGGAGAAACCTGCGGCGCAACGAGCGCAAGCAGGTACGACAGGCAAAGGAGCACGCCGAGGTCGAGAGCCTGAACAGGCGCCACGAGATCAAGGCCGCCGTGGACGAGGCCAGGGAAGAGGGCTTCCCTACGAGCGTGGAGGAGAAGGAGGCCTACTTCCTGGACCAAGTGACGATGGGTGAACAGCTGGGCGCAGACCGTGAGTGTGGCAGTGCGAAGAGGGGGCGCGGCCTTGACAAGGCCAGAGCCTTGTATGGATTTCATGGCTGACTGGATACGATGACACAGCATCTCGCGCTCTCGAAGCAGCGCTGGCATTCTACAAGGGCCTTAAGGTGTACCCAACACCTGGAGACCTTATTAACATCTACGACAAGACGGTACCGAAGGTGAGTCCCCGCTCCCCACCCGAGTGACGTAGCGTGTTGGAAAAGTGTTTTGCTTAACAAACTTCACAAACAGCCCATCCTCGACCTGCTGGCAGAGATGATCGCATACGACCCCAGTTTGAGGCTGGAAGGCATGGCTAGCGCTGGCGGTGTGCCTGGAATGCCTAACCTCGCCAACCTTGCCGACATGCCCAACGTCGGCCTCGACTAAATAAAGCGAAATGAACAACCACGGGCGAGCTTTGAGGCAAGACGCCTACATGATCGCAACGGATTTACCCAGCCTCCACTCTGAACGGCGCAAAGCCTACTATCACAAACCGACTCAGGGATTCGCATGTCGTGGAAGGAGTCAGACGGGCGATGTTTACCATATTCCTAGCACAAGGCCGCGGCGGTGACGTTTGTACGATTCAGATCTGTACATATAGCAGAAAAGCGGCGGGACGGGACAAGGGGCGCGGAATGGCAGTGATAATGACCTTTAGAACACCTTCGAAAAATGCATTGATGATCATTCAAATCTGGCTGAGGTTGTGATGGTCTCGAGATCTTGCATGGATATGATAGAGCAGGGTATTGAGAGCAAAGGACATCGTCTAGGAGAGGCACATCCGATCTCTTGCTCGAGCTTCACAGTGTTGGCTGGCTTTCATGATAATTAAACATATCCTCGAGTGCTGGCGTCGTTGACTGACTGATCAATCAAGTGCTCGACCGAATGCAGTCGGGAGGTCATTCAACTTGAACATCAACTACATAAAATTCGGCGCACGCCGAGTTGTCCTCAAGCCTCAATCGGCCGGCCCTTCCTGTCAACCCTCTGATCCCTCGGGTCGAAACCACCATTTCCCCAGGTTGCCCACTCCGGCGTCTCCTTGCCCATGTACTCCTCTGGACTGAATTCTCCGTCCGGTCCTCTCTCCTCCAGCAACTCAAAGTACCGATCGTAATCGATCAGAGTGTGCCACTTGCCGTCCACCCTGAAACGCTCGCTTCCAAGCAAGATACAACAACTATGCGCATGCTCTGCGGCGATGCCATATTGAAGACCCCGTCGGTTAAGCTCGCGATCAAGAGCTGTCACAAATTCGCACACCTCGTCGTAGAATGGTACGTTTGCCATCGAAAGACCTGCACTTGAGGAAGTCGATGTGCCGCAGTATGTCACGCCCTTGACTTCCACGAAACAGGGCAGAGCCTTTTCCACGAGGTCCGCATATCCCCTCACTTCGTCGTCGATGTTGAATCCCTTGACCAAGGTCAATCTGAAAACTGTCCGCTGCTTGAACCTCTTTTCCCGCAAGATTTCCAAGCATCGCTGGAATCGTTCCCAGAAGTCCCTGTGTAGGGGCCTGTCGATCTTCCGCAACGATTCCTTATTGCTCGCATCTATGCTGACGTACAGCTGCGTAACGTGCTTCAGAGCAGCAAGCTGATCGGGGTGTTGCGCATTGCAGACGAGAAAGCTGCTTATGCGTTCGCCATGCAGCATCTCTAAGAACTCATTGATATGAGGGTAGAAAATGGGTTCTCCGACTAATGACAAGGCACAGTGGCGAATCCTCATGGCTTCCGAGAAACGCTCCGCCCTGACTCCAGGCACCCCGCGCATCATCTTGATCTTCTTGTAGTGACCCTCCTTGACTCCGTTGAAGATCAAATCCGGAGGATCGACTACCCATCGCCATGTTGTCCCAACGGGATTGGTCCCATGCCGCCAGCAAAAAACACACTTGTTAGAGCACGATAAAGACGGCGTGGTCTCCATACATTGGTGGGAGTGAATGCCGTAGAAAGAAAACTTGTAGCAGGAGCCTCGGCCGCGGAGGGCAGATTTCGTCCAACGGCATATTTTAACCCCGGAGTGTGAGCCTACTATCGAGTAGCCTTGCTTTGTGAGGGATTTGAAAGTCGGCGATTCTTTTGGGACCATCTCTTTCACGGTCTGGACTGGTGTCTTCCGCTTCGATTCGGTCGTAAAGTCAATGGCCAGAGGTGCGGCCGGTTTCGTGTTGACTTCGTCCTTCGCGTTCTGCAACACCCGCCCAAGATCCTCCAAGTCGTCGAGCGTCGCCGAAGGCTTCGATTTGCGTGGCTTCGCCTGTTCTTGTTCCTCGAAAACAACCTCTCCGTCATCTTCGGCCTCGTCGGCCTCATCATCGCTTTCCACGGGGTCTCCGGAGCCGGTGACACCTTCACCCAGGGTCCCATCCCGAGCCAGCTGGCCAAAGATGTCGGTGAGTCCGTTCGTCCACTCGCCCAGTCTTTCCCTGCCGTCGCGCTTGACATCACCCATCCCAAGGGGGTACGCCCGCTTGCGACCTGTCAACTTCGCCAGCCATTTATCAACCTCTTTCGCCTGAACACAGTAACCTTCTTCCTCTGTCGGCCAATTCTCCTTGTCACCGAACCCAAAAACTGAATAGCCAAGTAGGGTTGAGAGGGGTGCTGTATCGATCCTGAAATCGTGATGTGTCTCCTTTAGATGCTCCAAAAATGTGTCGTTGATCGTGTCGATGTTATAACTCGGTACTAAGAAAAGATAGAAGAATCCCGTAGTAACATCTCCGTCGGTCTCCAGCTTCGGTGGTGCAATGAAGTATTCGTCAAGGTCCACTTCTGCCAAGTCGAGGGCTTCCGCGGCCGAGAATGTACAGTCAGGGCCGCTTGCTACCGTTTGTAACAGCCCGGAAAAATCCGCGACAAATTGTTTTGCAATTTTGTCGGTGTTGCCTGTCACGGACGAGTAGAATACCAAGGTTTTGATCTGTCTTGAACTAGACACTGGTGTGTCCCTGCGTTTGTTCAGCTCTCCCTTTATTCTGCGCGGCCCTGTAGGCTTGATGTGTTTGGTCTCGTCGAGTGTGCCCTCCAGCGGGGTTGAGATCGCAACGTTTTGGACCGCCTTCTCGTTATAGATCTTCGGGAAGACATGCAGAGGCTCGTTCCCCTCGGTAATATGCAAGTACACGCGTAAAATTACGAGGACGGTGAAGGTGGACAGGATGATGGCGGTGCGGTTTGCGTGCCAAAACTCGATGGCGGCTGCGAATAATTCAATGGTTAACGGTGCACCTTGTATGACAATCTAGGTGCAGCGTGCTTGGAAACTCACAGTCTGGAGGCGCCAGCCAAAGACTCGTAGGCAGATTGAACTCCATACCCACTGACGACAAAGCCTTGGTGGTGGCACGAAGGCTTTGGGGGACACGGAATTTCTCAACCACAGCAGAAGGATAAGAATTCATACCCCGCCAATCCAGAAGCTCGGGTTTGATTCCCAGGTATTTTCAGCAGGGGTCCGCCTCTCACTGGTGGGGCCCAGTCCGGGGCTCTGCAGGGCCAAGGGTCCGGAGCCTTGGTTGGTGTAGGTGCTACCGCAGAAGCTACCTAGGTACCTAGGTACATCTGCAGCACCAGTTCGCTAGTCATCAAACAGATCGAGTAGATACAATTCACAGAGATTCCAATATTAACCCTCGAGACTTGGCCATATAGCCTGCCCTTGGTTAATCGCCTACAATTTAGATTAGAGCAAAGTAAATAAAATTGTACAGTAACACGCTCACCAAGTGAAGTCACAGCAGAAGGTTTTGGCAAGCAGGGTACCGACCAGGAGAGGCAGATAGCCGACACTGGCCTGCACGTGTGTTCGTGTCTCGCGTTCGAAGCATCTAATAAACTTTCCCAACCAGACTGATATCTCTCTGGTCGATCCCGTGGCTCGCGACAAGACCGATTTCTATCGGAAGACTGACCTGTATAGCCGTTAGGATATCTGCGACATACTGCAGCATATCTATCGATTCACGGCACAAACTGCTCCATGATCCAAGCAAGTATTCGATGCAACTCATCCCTTCATCGATACTTTGCCCACCACGCGACGCGTCGCCAGCAACAATTCACGACCACAAAAACCCACAATGCCACCTCAGAAGCGCCCCCTCGAGGTCATTGATCTGACAGATGATCCCCCGGCGGGCAAGTCAGCCAAACCCCGTGTTTCTGCACCATCAAGCCAGTCTTCTCTGTACAGTGCCCGGCCATCACAGCGTGGACATGGCCTCTCATCATCTTACGCCTCGTCTTCCCAGCAGTTCTCCTCGAATGGCTCTAGCAGCCAGCGTTCTGGGTACGGATATTCTCAAGGCTCTTTCGCAGATGAGGATCCTGAGGTTCTAGACCTCACCCAAGCTGATGATGGCCCGGCTCTTCAGCTCTATGGGACCATCGACAACAAGATCGTTGGCTGCAGATATTACGACGGCATTGTTAGTCCAGGCGAGCTCGTTGTGTTGCGAAGAGAGCCTTCCAACCCGTCAGTCGTCCATTACAACCTCCCCTTGCCGCCTTTAGCTCTTTGTTTACTGACTTCTGTACGCTAAACCGCAGATATGACTCTAACGCCGTCAGAGTCGACAATGTCCTGGGATCTCAGGTTGGTCATCTGCCTCGTAAGCTGGTTGAGAAGCTCGCGCCCCATAGTAAGCAGCTCCTGTACACGCTTTTGAATCTTTCAAGTAATCTGCAATCCGTGGTCGCGCTTACCACTTGCCTCAGACCTGCTTGACAGGCTGCGGGCACATGGCGTTCTATCCCTGCCTCATTGAGTGTATCATATGTCTTCCTCAGCCCTTTGATAGCTGACTCTGAATGCTACAGTGGACTCTGGGGACGTACTGGTCGAGGCTTCCATCCTCGGAGAGAAAGGCTACTTCGAGTGCCCGGTAAAACTGAGCCTGTATGGCACGGCAGACCCAATCGCAAGGGCTTCTCTGGAGGATCGTTTGAAATCGGACAGGCTGCTGAAAGCCACCCAGCTGAAACAAACCAGGCCCAAACCACCGCAGCCGCCCCAAAAGAACGTCATGGGCCTTAAGAGCAGCCAGTCGAGGGCCGGCCTCCCTGCCGAGCCAGAAATATCTCTCGATCAGCTTGCTCAGCTCAGCCAGGCCGTGCAATTCAGGAGCGGTGACGACAATCTCAAGACGCTTGCGATGGACGAGGAGGCCCTATCCAAGTTGCCCCAGGCGAAGCAGCCACAAGAACTGCGGTCGACGCTGCTCCCGTACCAGCTGCAAGGCCTCGAGTGGTTGCGGTCGAAGGAGAACCCACAGCACGCCTCTCCGGGGTCTTCTCAGGTCACGCAACTCTGGAAGCAGGATTCTCGGGGCCGCTTCACCAATATTGCTGCCAACTTCACTACCGCACGCACTCCAGATCTGGCCAAGGGAGGAATTCTCGCTGACGATATGGGCCTGGGTAAGACTCTTCAAATGCTGAGTCTGATTCTGACGGGTGGGAAGGGGGCGACTCTCATCGTGGCCCCTGTATCTGTCATGAGTAATTGGGAACAACAGGCTCGTCAGCACGTGAAGAGTGAGAATACGCCCAAGATACTCATTTACCACAGGACTCGGAAGGCGACAGCTCAGGAGATGATGAAGTATCATATTGTGATAACAAGTTATGGTACCTTGACATCCGACCACAACAACAAAGGCCCTCTGTCATCTGCCTCATGGCGGCGTGTCATCTTAGACGAGGGACATACGATCCGCAATGCCAAGACCAAGGCTGCTGAGGCGGCCTGTGGGCTCAAGGCAGACTCGCGATGGGTCCTCACAGGCACCCCAATCGTCAACAATATCAAGGATCTCCACTCACTCGTCAAGTTCCTCCGGCTCACTGGAGGCATCGCTGACCCGGTGGTTTTCAATACCGTCATTGCCAGGCCACTGGGTTTCGGGGATTCCCGGGCTGAAGCCTTGCTCCAGTCTCTGATGCAGGACCTGTGTCTCAGGCGGAAGAAAGAAATGGCCTTCGTGGACTTACGACTTCCACCGAAATCAGAATACGTTCACCGCATCGCGTTCAAGCCGGACGAGAAGAAGAAGTACGACGCTCTGCTGTCCGAGGCGAAGGGCGTCCTCGAGAAGTTCCGATCGAAACAGAAACACGGAAAGAAGGGCGGCACATTCCAGCATGTCTTGGAGCAGCTCCTGCGGCTCCGCCAAACGTGCAACAGCTGGACGCTTTGTAAGGAGCGCATCGTGGACCTGCTCAAGACCCTGGAGGACCAAGACGTGGTGGTCCTCAACGACAAGAACCGCAATATCCTGCAGAAGGCCCTCCGCCTTTACATCGAGAGCCAGGACGAATGCCCCATCTGCTTAGACACCCTATCGTCGCCGATGATCACCCACTGCAAGCACGTCTTCTGCGGGGACTGCATCCGCAAGGTCGTCCAGACCCAAGCACGGTGTCCAATGTGCCGCAGTGCCCTGGCCGAGGACCAGCTGCTCGAGCCGGCCCCGGAGACGGCCGGGGAGGAGCTTGACGAGCCCCAGGCGGAGGGGCAGAGCTCAAAGACGGAGGCCCTGCTGAAGATCCTGCAGGCGACACTGAAGGACAAGGGCTCCAAGGTGATTGTCTTCTCCCAGTGGACGTCGTTCCTGACCATTATCGAGCACCAGCTCAAGCAGGCGGGGTACGGGTACACCAGGATCGATGGGTCGATGACGCCCGCAGCACGGGACGGCGCGATGCGCGCCCTCCAGGACGACCCAAACACGAAGATCATGCTCGCGTCGCTTGCTGTCTGCAGCGTGGGGCTGAATCTCGTGGCTGCGGACACGGTGGTGCTGACGGATTCTTGGTGGGCGCCAGCAATTGAGGATCAGGCCGTGGACCGGGTGCACCGGCTGGGCCAGACGCGGCCAACTACGGTCTGGCGTTTGGTGATGGAGGGCAGTGTCGAGGAGCGCGTGCTGGACATCCAGGCTGAGAAGAGGCAGCTGGTCGGCAAGGCGTTCCAGGAGAAGGTCCAGGGTAAGAAGGTGAAGGAGACGAGGATGGCTGACATTATGAAGCTGCTCACCTGAGGCGGCACTCACCGGTGTGTGTGGGTGGTGGTCGTAGTGCTGCGGAGGGGAGATCATTTTGGGGGGAACTTTTCTTCTACTATCATATTCTGGCCGTCAAATGAGGAGCTGTCTTTGTACTGGGAATGCAACGGGTTCGGGTCTGCCCAATCCCCTGGTGATATTCATGCTGAAAGACTTCGCAATTGTGGCTTGGCCTTGTGCAGTGAGGGAGACCAGCTCGACCTCCAGCGTTGCACAGATTTGTGTGTGTCAAGGCTGACTGTATTACAAGGGGCCAAAGCCCTCTGGAGATGGTGCCAAACATTGCAGAGGTTGTTAAATGAATGGTGAGAGTCTGATGAAGTTGGTAATGCCAGCCGGGGATTATCGTGGGGGAAAGGACCGCCCGGATTTGAGGCAGCTAATATCCGCGCGGGTTGAAGTTTGTCGAAGCCAGACGGGGTTCGGAAAGAGGTGTCTGAGGATGGAGATACATGGTGATGGGTGATGCCGAGGATTTCCAAGGAACAGAAGATAGGTTCTCGAGAGGCCACAGATTTCCAGGACCATCTGCTGCTACCCCTACAATAACCGCCTATCGAACCATCTCCTCTGGGATAGCCTATGGGATAACCTCCTCTGGGATAACCTCGTACCTCCCGTGAAAAATCTTCTACCTCTCTGGGATAGCCTCCTCTGGGATAACCTACCTGGAAGGCTTGCTGTTTAACCCACTACCTAGGTATGCAGCATCAACCAAACATGTCCCTCGTGTCAATACTACTACCTGCGGAAGTATTATATACCATAGCCCCTCACCAAAGCCATTGGGCGGTCACCGATGTGACTGGGCATGTTGATCCGATATATTGACAGGCATGTCCAGAACCGATCAGTGACGCTGACGCTGCAATGTTGATTGTGGCTGTATCAAGGTGCATGGGAGGCCTGCCCCGTCACCTCCCTTCTATGATGGGCCGGGCCACCAACGGCGCAGATGGCATGAAACGGCACCGGTCAACCGTCCGGTGCGTAGGCAGGGCGACATCGTCCCATGCGACTGGACGAATGCAGCCCTCACATGCTGCCGATCGATGGCAGTGTCAATATGTTTGGGGACGGGGACGGCTGCACACGGGATAGTCGAGCCTTGCCTCCTGGTCCGCACACGAGGAATCCAGGGGCTAGAACGGAATGATGTGAAGCAGATTGGAGGGCTGTTCTTATCAGGTCGATCTGGAGGTTTGACTCACTCTCGAGTGCCTAAAGTCTGCAACGAAGGAGAGAATCAACAGGTGCAACTATACTTGGATCGCTAATGGGCGTGGGACAATTCGCGAGTGCGAGAAAATCGCCCACAATACCGAGCTGCGGCAGTCTATCAAAATTGGATCGTTGTCAGTCGAGCTAAACGGGAGTCTCTGTCTTCTGATAAGGAAACAAAAATAGACCATAGAATTTGCGCCGTTGGGAAAACTGCTCTCTAGTCTAGTTGCCCGAGTCAGCATGGTCTCAAACCCCTAGTCTGGTTGCGCGTCGGCAGTCACACATAAAGTCATTCAATCCATCAGCATGCAGAAGCCCCGTCGCCGATCTCTGATCTGATAAAAGAGCATGGTGTGGTACAAAGACGTACGGGGCAAAAAAAGCAGGTTTTCTGATTTGAAAGGCTGGATTGAGGAGCGGTCACAGCTGCATCTGTCCAGCTGGTGGCCCGTGGTGTTGCCGAGCCTGACGGGTCTCAACGGCTGAGAGCCCCTCTTTGGCCGCCCCGGGGTCACCCGTTGGAACCTGCGCCAGTCCCAGCCTTGATGCTGACCAGCACCGGTGAGCACGCAATGCGTATGATGGATTGCGACCACCAAACCACGTCTCGAATGGTGGCCCTGCCAGAGAAACCGCCGTCATATCGATATCAAAACATCTGGTGATGATTGTCCATGTCCCTTTTTGGCCGCGTACACTGCTCCTTTTTTTCCCCCACGGGGACATGGTGGTCCTTCGACGGGAGACCCTCTCAGGAGCGAACCATGAATGACCCCGACTCGAGGGCGGTCCGCGGGACCCTCCGAAACTGGCCGACACAAACCATTTCGGGCGTTGGTGTGCCCGACATCGCTGATAACAGGCTCGACCAGCACGTCTGCCATGACTGCACCACGACTGCATGCCACTGGACAGCAGTAGTCGGAGTCGAGGGCCTGACAATCAATGGCAGCAGCCATCAACCCTCCGCTAAACCTGCTCATCCCGTCCCCATCCCCCCGGATGTTGCTTCCCCGTGACCTGACCCATAAAACGTCGCCGCTCACTCTCGACCGCCCCCTTTTCTCTAGACGCTGCGACTGTCCACGCGTACCCCTCAATCCATCTCCACCCGAGCATCACCATATCCAGCCTTCAATTGCCTCAATAGCATCAGCCATCAAGACACTTGTCTTGGCCATCACCGTTCCAACACTTGTCACTCAACATCATCTTTATCATCACCATCATCGTTATCGTGTTCTCGCCGTAGAGATTTGCATCGTCGTTGCCCCGCTAGCCTGCAGATTCTTCAAGCCTCACTGTAGCCATCGTTCGTCGCTTGTCGTGTTGTTGCTATCGTCGTCATCATGGCCGTCGGTCTCTCATCATACCAGCCCCAGTCCTCCATCATTGCTCGTCCCCAGCACGAGACTCACCACTTTGATGACCTCGTGCTGGCCCTCAAGGATGTCCTCGGTCCCTCGTCGGGCCTTGACTCCAAGGATGTCGACCTCAACTCCATCATGAGCCTCATGGAGAAGTACGACGCAAAAGAAGAAGGGTGGGTGCCGTTTGCAATGGCGGCCCCTACGATTCCCTATACCAGAAACCTTGTCGACGAGGGAAATGGGAAGAGCAACCTGGTGAGCATGATGCTTCCTGACCAGCACCGCATCGCTTGATTTGGCCGCTGGCCACTGACACCATTCCTCCATGGCAGCTGGTCCTCGTGTGGACACCCGGCAAGGGCAGCCCCATACACGACCACGGCAACGCCCACTGCGTCATGAAGATTCTCCGCGGCAGCCTTACAGAAACGAGATATGAATTCCCCGACTCGGACAGGGCACAGCCGATGCGCGTGCTGTCTGAACGAACATCGAACGAGAATGATGTGGCATACATGGCCGACGAGCTGGGCTTGCACAAGGTAGAGAACAGGGGTGAAGACTATGCCATCTCCCTACACTGTAGGTTATTATAGCCCCTGAATCCAGCCTTGCCTCTGGCCCCTGGTCAGCCTTGCTGCAAGGCTGTGTTTAACCCCGAGGCTGACCCCCGACATCAGTATACACCCCACCCAACGTTGCCAGATCAGGCTGCAACACTTTCAACCCGATCACAGGCAAGAAAAGCCATGTGCCCAAATGTGGATATTACTCCAAGTACAAGCAGCGCGTGGAAAAGGCATAGAGACGTTTTCATACCGTGAGCTTGGGTCAACCACTTGGCAGGACCAGGCTAGACCAGCCCCGTGTGCTGGCACATGAGTTTGGGCACTTGCCCATACGCCAAAAGGCGCTTTGCCTCGAAGGAAGGGAGATTGAGCGTGCAACTGCTGCACGACCTGCAAACCAGATTGGATTTTGGGCATCGTTGTATCGGCGTTTGGGATCATCAAGACTGATGAAATATTCTCCTTTTCGTTGAATTCGGAACTTGAGTCCAGCCATGTTTTAGAACTTTAGGGTAGTGAAGGTGGTGTGTTCCTTGACGAGTTGGTAATTTTGAATAGCGCAGTCAGCACTGAAACAAAGCGAAATGTTGTGTACAAACCACATGGAAGTGAACGGTATCAAAGTGACAATGGCGACATCGACGTCGATGACTGAGACGACTTGCACTGAGTTCTGCAGTTGCAGTCCCCCCGAGGGGCCTCTTGGGTCTTATTGCGCCAGATGCCCCCAGACAATGTGCCTCTCGCCATACCCAAAAACGGCATGGTGCGATTGAATCATCGAGCACGCCATCAACTCCAGGCGCGATTGGTTCTCTGGCGCCGTGAATCAGGAGCGCTGGCCGAGTGCCATGGCGCCGCCTGATCACGTCTTACCGAGCCGTTGCGCGACCCGCGAGCAGCCGTCCGACAGCCGTGCTCGGTCGCCCTGCCAGCCCGCCAGCCAGCCCGGCCAGCCTACCTGCTTACATACACACAGGGCTGCTCCTCGACTACATGCCTTCAGGTCTGGGGAAGATGATGTATGGTTATATATCTTAGATAGATAATCTACTAAGTGTTCTGAGAATATCCGGGTGTTAATTCAGCGATGTGTATGTGTGAGCACGCAGGGTTCGATCCCCAACTACCTAGGGATTTTGGTTGGACAAACAAGCTGAAAATGAGACGCGCGAACTCCTATAGACCCAGACATTTCGATGCAGTGTGTAACCCACACCCTTATTAGCGACGACGCCAAAGAGTTGTACTGTAGATTTTTCAAGACAAAAATTAAGCGTACCATCGTCAATTGACATTCAGTGAGTATGTCTGCCAGCACCCAACTTCAAGACACTATCTAACCTCAGCCCCGAGCAACAGACCAAAGCTGCTAGCATGCCAGCCGTACCGTGATATTCACTCAGTCACCATTAAGACCTGTGAGGAAATACATATTGCAGGCAGGCCTGAACTCAAAATGCCGAACCAGTATCCCTCTCCTTCGGGCCTGCCTCCTTTGCACTGGGAACCCATTGACGACCGCCTCCTCGAGGAGATCTACAACGCGGACCAGGCCATCTATCCGGCGCCCCTCCTAAACTATGAACGCCTGATGAGCTGGGCCGTTGCCTGCCCGGAGTTGTGCATCTGCCTGCGCGAGTACGACCCTGAGCCCGCCGCGCAGGGTGTGGTCATTGTGCTCCCGGTGAGGGAGAAGTATTGGGGGCGTCTCGTCGCAGGCGAGCTGAAGGAGCATGATGTCGACCCTAGCGAAATGTTCCCCCCTGGTGCGGCTGATGATGGCAGTGATGGCTCTCATGGTCATACCGAGAAGGTGAAGGTTGGGCTGCACGTATTTCACGTCGAGCGGTATTGCCCCTCCTCCGCAGAGGGTGCCGGGAGGAGGATGCCCCCGTTCACTCCGGCCGCGCTCGAGGAGGTCCGGTCCCGCGTCGGTAAGAGGTTCCCCTCTTGGGAGGTTGTGGGATATTCCGGTACGTGAGACTCATTCCTACCTAACCCCGTTTTCAAGGTTCGCAAGGGTGGAGGAGAGGCGCAAGACAAATAAACATGCAGACCAGCTGACACCGCAGCACCCCATCGTACAGCCCTGACTGCCACTCCAGAAGGCAACAGGGCTTTTAGGCGGCTCGGCTTCACGTCCAGGTACGTTGAGGCCAAGGCCGACGGCGACAAGGCTGAGATGCTGGTGCGTGAGGGCAACGACGCATTCATCCCGTAGTAGGAGCCCCTCTGCAGCGGGCCTGTCTCACTGCAGCGGTTTTTTTTATATACCGCAGACGTCCACAGTGCCGAGAGCAACCCAATCAACTCACCTGCGAAGACACGCGGACCACTGCCGTCCCACGCTCCGTTACAGCTATTGTCATCAGACTGGACCGAATATACAGGCGGGCAGAACAAACAAGTGCCTTGCCTGTCCGTAGGGCGAACAGGCACTCACGCTGCGACCACAGGGCCATGCACAAGGCGGATTACACTATTCCGAAGTAATCTCGTAAAGTCTTTGCTCAACCAGTCGCAGTCTCGTGGTACAGAGAGGAAAAGCCCTGAAAATTACAGGAGCTTTGGTCCGCTACGAAGCGCCCATCACCCGACTCGAGATCTCTGGTTTTTTCCACCAGTGGGAAGGAAGCCAGGAAGCCAGCAGATGCTTTCAAAACGATGACTGTACTTGGTAGAGTGGAGATCTTTCAATTGGCTCCGGATCCTAGACTAGACAGCCAGCCTGACGCTGTCGTGCGAAGTTTAGCCTCGCAAAGAGGAGTTCGCAATGCCCGTCTTCTTTCTATACGAATATGTGATGCCCAAACCCCGCAACTGCTTCCCAACTTTTGATGTGATGCCGTGATTCGCTTTGTACAGAGCATATAGTACATTAGACGTCGTTATGTGGTCGTCGACTCCGTGGGTATCGTTTCCGCCTTTTACTCGTTGATCTTGGCCAGGATCCTGCACACGGAGGTCAGCAATTTATCCTCTGTAACACAGCCGGAGAGCCGGAGAGGCCAGTGCAAACTTACTCGCTGTCCCTGAACAGAGTGTACTCGTCCTCGCCAACCTTGACGGGGGAGCCGCCAAACTAGACACAATCACGTCAGCAACAGAAAAGTCCACGCCCAACCTAGGCCTGCCGTATCCAGCCAGGGGTCCACTGGGTCTCCTTACCGTAGGGATCAGCACCCGGTCGCCAGCCTGCACGCCCACGGGCAGCCTCTTGCCCTCCTTGTCCAGGGCGCCGGGGCCGACGGCGAGGACCTTGGCCTCGTTGAGCTCCTTGACGCTCGACTCGGGCAGGAAGATGCCGGACGCGGTCTTGGCCTCGGCCTTGATGCGCTGGACCAGGACGCGGTCCAGGAGGGGCACGAGCGACTTGATGGATCGGATGGAGGTAGACTATTTTGCGCGGTGGGCACGGCGTGTCAGCAAAGAACTCCATCTGATTTGGGTTTCCCCCACTGTCGAGACTCGGCAGGCTCGCGCGCGAAGGGGCCGGCCTGCGAGAGCTGGAGCTCCCGGGGCCGGGCCCGCGCAGCAGCTCCCCGCTGATTTTCTTGGGCGGCGACCTCGGGGATGAATCAAACAGGACTTACCATTTTGACTGGGGGAATTAAGCAAAGGCTGAAGGGCAGGTCGAACTCAATTGACGGCGGGAATGGTGTGTATGCGGTTGCGAAGTTGGGCAGGAGAAAGGGTCGGAGGACCAAAAGTTCGAAGTGAGAGAGAAACAGCTAGAAAAAAGTTAATGACTAATGGGAGCCGAGGCCGAGGCCAGGTTTTGATTGGTGGGCGAGCTCCACCTTCGTGTAAGTGAACGACCTCGTCTCCAGATCCCGGCCTGGACGTCCCTCCTTCGGGACAATCTTTGCTGTGGAAGACCATGGCGAAATGCACCATCCCGTCTCTTGCGCAGATTGAGAAAATACATGGCCATTTCCCATGCCATAATTTGCCGCCATTGAATGCGCAATGCCGTGGGCTGCGCTGCCGCATGACAAAAGTCGAAACAAACATGCCATTCCATGTTCCGTTGGCCCAATGTGCCACTGGTCGGTCATTCACAACTGGTTCACATATCGAACAACGGCCTGATACACAAATACCAACGGGCCTCCTTATCGAGGAAAGTTTTGAACGTGTATTTAAGTCTGATATCAGATAACTCGGGAAATCAATTCCTCACTTGTACAGAAACACAACAGTGACGCTGGCACGCGGGTCCCCAGATCCAATCTGTCTATCCGCCCCTCCACCGAAATGCAAAACAATAATGACGCTGCCGACCATCTGTAGCCTGTAACCGTATGCGATAGTCTCCAAGCACCCCGGAACGCCATTATACACAGACTTGTTTTATGCCATTCCCTCCCAGCTTCTTCTGTGGCGTAGCGCTCGCAAGCCCACCGCTGTCCCTCCTGTGATAGATGGCCTTCTTCGAGGATAGTCCAAGAATCCTCCAAATTTATGGGCCTTGGGTCCAGCGCCGCAGCATCCATTTTTGCCCCCGACCGACACTCCAGGCTCGGCGCTGGATGGTGTATTGAGTGATAACCTGAGTCTCGCGACGTCTCTTTCAAGCTCCTCGACATTGGTCCGCGATTGTCCAGCCTTCTCCTACTTGGTGGCGCTCGAGCTAGACGGGGGCTCCAAGACGTGCGTGTGATCGTCGGCCTTTATCACCTTCCCCTGTTCCAACTGCCGACAGATCACAGTGTTGCTCACCCAATTATCCTCCAGAATCTCCTCCATGTTGGCCCGCTTCTTCGGGTCTATCTCAAGCATCCGACCAATGACATGGCGGCTTTCCCTTGGCAACAGCCTAAGAATTCTCCAAGGGCCTCGAATTACCTCCTTCTTCTCGCCCGTCGACGTCGACGCCGACGCCGACGCTTCGCCGGACGGCTTCTCCTCACGCTGAGAAGCTTTGTCGCCATTCTGGCCGGCCTTGCCCTTGTCTTCAGGGTCGTGTGGGAACATGTCTCTCTGCGGCATGTCGTGCAATGCGCTCTCTGACTTGACCGGGGGCAGGATCAGCTTCTTTGGGTCATGCCCAGGAGTCGGGTCTGCTGCAAAGAGTTTGTACGAGTTGTCTGTCAAGCGTGGGACCTTCCAGGGGAACCTGCGCAAACTCATGCAGCAGTAGATAATGGCCAAGGACCATATGTCAACAGCCGCTGGGTCATATTTCCGCTCCTCGTAGACCTCGGGTGCAAGATATGGATCAGACCCGACGATTCCTGTGGTCAAGGTTAGCTGTAATTCTGAATCAGTGGGTAGAACACGCTGGCTCACCTGAAGCGAGAACAAGATTGTTCTCGAAAGGATATTTGAACACATGTGCACTGCCAAAGTCGATAATCTTCATGATGCCGTGTTCATTGACCACAACATTGTCGAGTTTCAAATCCCGGTGCGCAAGGCCCATGCTGTGCAAATATGTCACACCGCTGAGGATCTGCAAGAAGCAGCATGATACTTCTTCGCGTGACATCTTGCCCGTCATGACGATGGCAAACAGATCGTACGGCGCGTACTCCATGACCTCGAACCACTTGGCTTTTTCTTGTACAATGTCCAGGGTCTCGATGATATTCCCATGATGCAGAGAAGATCCAATACAGTACTCGGCCGTCAGTTTCTTGACGTATTCCTTTTCTGTCTCGTAGGAATGTCTTGGACGGAATTCCTTCACTGCGAAGACGGTATTATCCTCGCTCCGCTTCATTAATCTCACCGAGCCGCCAGCGCCGGAGCCGAGAACCTTGCCTAGCTTTCCATACTTGGATGTCAGGCCGTGATCATCACCAAACGGTATCTGCGAAGTTGATCTTGAGCCCGGTGGGGTTCTGTAACCTGAGCGAATGCTGGCCGCTGGAGACGCTGCTCGCTTCGCCTTGTGATGCCCGCCCATCTTGAAGAACCGCTTCAGATCTGACATAGAACCTTGCCGACTGTGTGTTGTCCCGTGGCTGTCTGTCTGGTACATGTCGCTGTTCTTGCCCAGGGCACTCAGAAGCCCAGACGACTGCCGCTTCTCAGTAGACGTTTTTGGTAGGCTCAATGTCGACGAGCTGGGCGAAATCTTCCCCTTCTTACGGGAGAAGACGAATCTTGGCTCAATCTTTGCTTGGGGCTGACGCTTGCTGGCGGCATATGGGTTGTCGACATCTCCAGATGGGGTGAAAGGGCGGGAATAGAAAGCCGAGGCACGATTTGGGCTGGATTCCCTCGACACTGGCAGTGACCCTGGGCCCACAGAAAACATTCCCTTCCTGTGGTCTGACGCACCCATATACTCAGACGTAGATCGTTTTCCTTCTTCGGACGATTGTCGATGCGGAAGCCTCCTGGTAGCAGGTTGTGGGGACGTCTCTTGGCCAGACTCTTGTGGGGTGATGACATCGCGTTTGTGAGCCACCTTTTCTGAATCTCTAGCAGGGTCGAGTAGCTTTGTTTCCGACGTGCCGTCCGTGCCTGCTGGAGTCAAAGGCGGCGATTGTACCTCGGCCCCTCTTGGTCCAAGGCGAGGAGACGGTATACTTGTCGAACTTTGCGTATGTTGTCGGCTGGCGTCTCTGGAATCGTCATCATGGGAGACGGTCTGGAGAATGTGAATTAGTATGTTGCTATTCTGAAGGAGCGTATGGAGCAGCGAGAGAATAAGCAGCCAGAAGCAGGTTTTGTGGGCCAAGTCAGCCGCGCCCGGGTCATATCGCCTTTGAGGCAACATGGGCTGAGCATAGAATTGTGACGGTAAGGTAAAGTGAAGGCCGGGGCATGTGCAGGAGCCGAAAAATATCTTAACGTACTCTGGAGGCCGGCAATGAGTACGGCTCAAAGGCAAAATTGGTCATTCTCCGTTCTTGTAGACGGTGTCCCTGGAGCGACTTGGAAAGTGACCTGATATCCTCGGGCGTCACGAATTCACTGGCATTGTCGCCGCCAGGGGCCGCTGATTCAGACAAAGGATGTTGTGGGTCGATTTCTTGGACGGTAGACTTGAATCGAACAGCAGGGCCAATATTGTCCTCTGAGGAGCGGTCGACGGCCGTATCGGGCGCAATTATGGGCGTGGGCACTTTTGCGGCAGATACGGGCTCGGGCTCGGGTTCGGGCGCAGGCGCGGGCGAGGGCGCATTGTTCGATGCGTCTACAAGAAAAGGCAATCATCAGCATAGGTCAGGGCCGGGGCGAGGTTGAAACGGCCAAACACGATGATGGGGGGGCTGGCGAGGAAGGTTTGTTGCTGGCGAGATGGTGGGGGGGCCGGTAGCAAACGGGCATCCGTCGAAGCCGGGGGCTAAAGAGCAGAGGGGCATTGAATGCCCACCCGTCCACGACCCTGCGCCTTTTGCTGCTTACCTTGTTGCTGTGATTCGGGCATCTCGCCGTGCGCCTCTTGCGAGTGCGCCTCCATGGGCCTGCGGTAGAGGCCGATAAGGAGGAGGAAGGGGGCGGTCGAAGGGGGAGCGAGGGTGCTGGTGGGCCGACTTTGTGGTGCTGACGCTTGGAGTCGCTGGCGTTGATGGGAAGGTGAAGGTTGATCTGACCTGGACTTGAACGGACGGGCTACGATGGAAAGGCGCGCAGGCGTGGTGGGGTACAAGAGTGGGACCAGCTCGCACATACAGGGACAGGTACTTGTACGAAGGCGGCACGCTGACCCGGGCAGACAGGATTGGGCAGACCGACCTCGCCGCGAGGTTCCGGCCTCCTGGTGCCGGTCGACAAGAAGTGCTAGCGGGCGGAAAATGACATGACTGATCGAACGCATGTACCTGTACGCCCGTACTGACACAGCGAAAAGACGAGGCCGGGAGGACGGCAGCTCCGCCCCACCCTTTCACAAGCCACAAGCGACGGAAATAGCTATTGGGCTGGCCAGGCGACGAGGGCCTTCCTTTCAGTACTAAGGCTGAGCTTCCATCCGTCTTATCTCGTCAGATCAGACTCAATTTGATCCAAACACAGTCCAAAGTCCAAGCCTGTGAGATTTGTCCAGATCCTCGAACCAGTTCGCCTGTCGGAGGTGCCGTGAACGTCGTCTGTGCTGCCTGCATAGCAACAGCACTTGGATGAGTCGACGTGCTCGTGCTTTGACTTTGCGACTTACATCATAGCCTGGATAGAGTTTTGAGCCCGACAGTTTGGGATCTGGGCCTGTCATCGCTCGATGGCATGGAGACTGGGAACTCATCCAGGTTCAAATCCATGCAACCTTGCTATATGGTCGGTCAGGGTCTCAGATCTTATTAGGTATTCATATGTGCATGAAAATACCTGGGCACTGCTGGGCACACACGCCTCAACCAGGCCTGGCGGACGTTTCTTCGCCTACTAGGGGTTCATGTTTTAGGTCCAGTTGGCCGTCACAAATACACAAATAACCATCTACCTCGGTAACGGCCTTTGCGCGCGGAACGGCGACTTGCGCCCTGAGGAGACTGCAATAGGGCGCCGCTATCGCTAAGCCTGTGTAACTCAGACAGTCACAGATGCGAGAACTTAGCTTAAACTAGATAGACTCAACGGACTCGCACATCGGCCCGACCGCCAGCACTTGACCTGCGCTTCCGACTCCAATGAGCAATGGCAGACTGTCTCAGCAGATCCCGAGGTCATAATACCATAGGATGTATTCGTTCTTGTAATTATTTGCTGATCATATCATACCCGAATGTGTGGGGTTCCCCTCGACAGTACAATCTATTGAATCTATAATTTGGACCCCTGAGCTGTGGCTAAAAACTGTCGCCGACACTCGCTACCTGTAACACCCGGGCCTCGGTGGCCTCGGGCCTGACCAACGATGCGAATGACACGCGGATGACATACACATTGACGTGGGACGGGCTAGCAATACAATGCGTGTTTTCTGGATGGCCAAGATACCCCTGCCCGCGGAAGAGGGCAGTCAGCCTCGCAGCACGGCTTGCATTTTGACATGTGTCGAGGCCGGATGAAAAGGTATCCTTCCGAGCTCGCACATGCCCGGCCCCTTCATAGCGAGCCCGCGCACGAGATAGTCCTCCTTCCGATCTGCAACTAAGGCGGGCTTACCGTGTCTGGGGTGTGCAGTAATGATCATCCGTCCGAACAGGTCATACGGTGCAACAAGCTCACGATCCAGAACCATGATAATGTGCATCTGCGAGTGCCAGTATTTTGTACATGCATCTCGGCTCGAAAGTCAGCGTTGCTGCTACTAACTGGCAAGACCTTCTACATCCGAGCTTATAGCAGCTGATGACAATGAGTCTCACTGTGAGAGTCTCTGTGCCTTTCGGCACCAGATGGGCGGGATTTCTTCCTTGATAAATCCTGCTCAAACACGCACACGTCCCAATGGGAGGTATCGTGTGTCCTTTTGCGGCCCGAAAGGTTTGTGTGCAATCCCACGAATGTGACAATAGTGACATGACGCGAAGTCTCCGATATCAAGGGGATTTTGGTCGCCTTGCCTCCCCTCCTACCCAGGGTATGACCCAAACCTGAACGCCAGCTCTTTTGATAGTAATTTACAGTCTTCTCATGCCACCACGTTGATTCCTATCGACCTAGCCTGGTAGATGATCGACTTGCAGAGCCCCTCGAGGGACAGGCCCGACAGCCGCAGCTCGGACTGCTTGACCTTCGCGATCTCGTAGACGTGCTTCAGGCTGACAGTGCCAGCGACCTCGTGACCTGGCTTCGCGGCTCCCTTTCTCTTGCCTTTCTTGCCCATCGGCGCGTCTGCGGCGTTGAGGAGCAGCCAGGATGTCTGTGGCGTCCGCACCTCGAAGTGGAATGTCCGGTCCGGTCTGACGGTGACTCGCACGGGCAGTGGTGTGCCTGGGTTGACATGCCCCGTCCTTGCGTTGAACTCCTGGTGTTGCTCGTCAGTAGGGACAGCTAGGATGGTGAGAAGCGGAGCCGCCTTGCCTTGCAGAAGTCCATCGACTTGATACCTTTGCTACCGAGAGCAGGTCCGACAGGCGGGCTCGGGCTCGCCTGCCCTGCTCCGACGACGAGCTTGACGATCTGGTCGACAGCCGCACCTCCTCGCGCCTTGGACATCTTGGCTCGTCTTCGACACGCGAGCGTTCAATTGTGGGTGCAGGGGGAGAAAGGCTGTGGATCGAGGTATCGGGTTGTTGAAAATTCGAGGCTTCAGGGCGTCCAGGGCTGCATTGATTGACCTCATGCACCCGCACCTAGCGTGCCTGGGGACCCCCTGGCGCTCCCGAGCCTGCCGGGCTGTAAGTGGGCAGCGACCGCCGAAGCTCTGCGAGCGACGAGGAGCCTTGGGCGCATCGAGTGATCATCCTTGCCCTTTGTACAACACACACTGTCACTGACCAGGTCTCCGGGAGCGATCGACTTCTCATTCTGACGTTGTTCCAACTCCTTTCCAAACCAGAGGCACCTGCAGAAGAACCAACATTTATTACGGCCTCATCTGCACAACTCCGACCTTGGCACCACCGAACCCCACCATCACTTTCCCTCGATACCTACCTCCAAGACCTACATCAACCTCAACCAAAATGTTCAAGTGGGCGCAGAAGCAGTGAGTACTCTCCTCCACAGGCCACTTTCTCCTCGGAAGGTTGACACGAAATTCTGCAAGATTGGCGGATGTCGCCGGCACGAAAGAGCCCATCTACGGCCCCTCAGCCATCCGCAATGTCTCCGAGCAGGCCAAGACGACCCCTTACACCGAGCTGAAAAGAGACGACATGAAGTGGTACGCAATGAACACTACGAGCGTCGAGACCTTCAGCTTCTACCTCACGTCGGACAACGGCCATGCAGCGCTCGCTCAGGTCATCTATAGTAATGTGGCGTATGACGTGACCCAAGACCCCAAGGCTCGGTAGAGCTGACGCAGGAGCCCGGCTAACATGAGAATCTGGACAGCGGCATCCGCACAACTTGCCAGTTCAACAGCAAGGTATTCTACCCCGACGAGAAGAAGGACTTCCTGTGGTGCTCGACTCAGCTCAAGGATGTCGAGTTCAGCGAGGACAAGTGCAACTTCTACGCCCAGGACTGCGCAGTCGAGCTCTCGGCCGACGGCGAATACTACACCATCAAGTCGATGACAGACCAGAGGGCTATCGTCAACCTGACCATCCGCAAGGCGGCTCCCGGCTTCGTGTCCGGCAAGGATGGCAAGACTCTGTTTGGCACGGACCTGTCAAACCCATGGGGAAGCATGCGTCACGGCTTCTGGCCGAGGTGCACCGCCGAGGGCACCATCACCACGGCTGATGGGCCTATCGACTACAAGGGCAAGGCACTGTTCATCCACGCGCTTCAGGGGATGAAGCCACATCACGCGGCTGCGAGGTGGAACTATGTCAACTTCCAGGGGCCCAACGTGTCCGCAATCCTGATGGAGTACACCACGCCACCGTCGTACGGGTCGACAGAGGTAAATGTGGGCGGCATCGCAAGGGATGGCGAGATCATCGCCGCCGGATGCTCGAACACTGTCACACACACACGGATCAAGAAGGATACGGAGAACTCATGGCCCGAGCCGGAGGCCATCAAGTGTGACTGGAGTGGCACGACCAAGGACGGTAAGCCGGTCGTGGGACTGCTGGAGACGGACCTCGAGCAGCGCCTCGACAAGATCGATGTCATGGCCGAAGTCCCTGGTTTTGTGAAGCAGATCGTCGCCGGCGCTGCGGGCACAAAGCCGTACATCTACCAGGTAAGACGAACAGCATCGTGCCCGAACTCTCGGCTTCTGAACCCCGCTGACCGCCCTCACAGTACATGCCGAGGCAGCACAAGGTGACCCTCAAGTTGAAGATTGGGGACACCGAAACTGTCGAAGAGGGCATACTTTTCAGCGAAGCCACATTCATCTCGGAATAGAGGGCCAGAGGCTAGGAATGATATCATCAGACATAGATGGTTTTGGGTACCACAGGGCCGAAGGCGCGGTCTTAGAGGGACATTTCAGGCGTTTGGGACTCCGGGAAGGGCTTGCTAGAATTATGCTATGGTCTTGTAATCATGACAGTGGTAATCAGTGGGAGTAAACTGTCGCTTCATAGAGTAAGACAACTTTCGCAGCCCATGCTTTTTGTTTCCCTCAGAGAAAGTTCCCAGAAGTTTCGAAGTCGCATCGTCTTGAACGCAGCACAATGCTCATTTTGGAGGGGTAAAGCTTATCTTATCGGAACCCCTGCCCCCCTTCCTTCCTCTGCTTGCCAAACATGGGGGAGTTTGGGACGTTCCCCCCAAACTTCTAGTCCGCCACTGCCCCCTGGGCTGCCCGTTTATTTGGCGCCCGTGTCTTGGTGGTGCTGCTGTTTTTGGAAAGCCTCAACCTCCATCCCGTTCCAACCCTCATCCTAACCCTGCCGACCCGCCGTTCTAATTACCACAAGTGAGGGTCTCACCTCTCAACGCCCCACGATGCCTCCGACTATTCCTCAGCGTGGCGGCCCCTCCGGCTTGAAAGGGCGTCCGGGCACGGTCTCTGGAAAGACGGTTTTTGGGGCCAAGGGTGGCAAGCGTCACAGGTGAGTGCACGGCGGGACGTTCCACAAGGACGGCGCTGCTAGTGAGGCACCGTCGGATGAGACTAACGTCTCTTGCTTATTAGGAAAATCATCAAGGACAACATCCGTGGAATCAGCAAGTCACCCCCGGCCATGGGCTCATTTTGGCGGCAGGTCTGCTAACGTGTGTTCTTTTGTGCAGCTCGTCCTGACATACGGTAAGTAAACATGTGCAATTCATCATCACAACAACCCATGCTTCAGCAAATGAGATTTAGTGCCGGAAACTCTTGATTATAAACCCGCCGGTTTGCAGCGATATCATCGCTTGTTCTTTATGTATGCTGACCGGAAACGCTTCACAGTCGGCTGGCGAGGCGTGGTGGCGTCAAGCGAATCTCAGCGGGGATCTATAACGACGTTCGTGCCGCTCTGATGGACAGACTCAGACTGGTACGTGACCACTCAAGCCAATGCAGGTGATTCTATCAAGGATCATACGATGGGCTACCTGTTTGAAAGTGCTAACTTTTCGTGTACGAGTAGATCCTCCGTGACTGTGTCACATATGTTGATTACAGACGTGCGAAAACTGTCACCGTCTACGATGTACGTATTGAGCGGCGGAGGTCCCTTTGATCAGGGGCAGTGATTCTAATATGTAGCATAGGTCATCCACGCCTTGAAGCGAATCGGTCGACCAGTCTATGGGTTCGGTTCGTTCTCCCCAAACCAGTTATTCTCGCCCCAGTAGCAACGCGAGATCCCTTTACTTCACGAGACATCCTCAACAACTTCAAGGGAGTAAATCTTAGCTGACAAATTATGCAGACCCTGAGACTTACAAACCTGTCAAGGTCAAGGCCCGACAAGCCCCGGCCAACGACGATGACTGAGGTCAAAGCAGGGCTTCTTCTCGACGAGCACTTTTTCTCTCCTTCTTGGTGGCTTCCCCATGCTCTCCCATGGCTGGACGATGTAGCCCCGGGCTTCTGATATTTCTTGTCTACGTCACTACGATACCAAAAAGTTGTGTCGCGCCGTGCTGCATATGCTCAAGGGATTGGCGTTTTAAGGATACTTGTTGCAGGTTTGGCATGCCAGCTTTATTGAAATTACGACGCTCGCGTCCTGTCATCACTCTGGAGGAATCCGAGTATTTATCGCCTCTACTGCGGTCTATAGGGTTTGTCTTTTCCGGAGGCTTCGGTTACATACTCCAAACCAATTCAGGGCTATTGTTCGAAACGGAATATTACTTGACTACAAAGAAAAACGATCTCACACGTGAATGCCACCCAAACGAGCACAAGCTTTCCACCACAACGCGAAAACAACAGATGTTCTAGAAGACAGTGTCAAGACAGTGTAAAAGAGATTGGTGTGCATGGCTACTTGCACCGCCGGAGCAAGCCTCATTTTCGATGGTGGTCCCTCTGTCTACCTCACTCCCACGCTACCTTTCTCACTCTTCAGTCATGATTCCACCGGCAAGGCAAGTTAAAGAAGGTTTAATTACTCCGTTAATCTAAGGACAAACTGATCGCTAAGCTCCGCTACCTGCGGAGAAGACCCGCCGCGTTCGAGAAAAGAGAGGAATGGGGTATCATAAAGACTCCCTCGAGAGCCCAGTCCGGTCCTGCCATGCCCAGAGATCCAGCGAGTGCTCCGAGGCCACTCCTGTGATCTGCTGAGCCGTCGAAGCGAAAGTGGTATCATATGTGATTAAAATAAAAGGAGCGCATCGGTCAGTCCCCAAATGCCGTTCTCAACAGGCACTCTAAGGTAGGGGTTCGTCCTGCCCACCCCTTCACCTCTTCCTCCTGGCCCCCTCCCACTCGCCCAGTACCTTCTCCAGCGCCCCGGCCGCCTTCCTCTCGCCGTTCCGGAAGGGCTTGTTGAACATCTCGGGCAGCACCATGCGGCTGTTGGCGTGCTCGGCGGCGAACCCGACCTCGGCGTCCCTGCCGCACCTCTCGCGCGTGACCCTCACCGCCTCCTGGAGCATGTCGGCGCCGACGCCCTTGCCGCGGTATCGGAGCTTGGTCGTCCACGCGCGGATGACGCCCTTGCCGCCGCGGAGGCCGTTCTGGCCGCCCCTCCTCTTCCTCGCGTGGTGGCCACCCGCAGGCCCGCTGCCCGGCTCGAGCCGCAGGACCAGCGCGCCGACGAGCTCGTCGCCGAACCTGGTGCCGACGACGACGTCCTCGTCGCCCGTGTCGGGCGACACGAGCCAGTCCCACCCCATGGACTCGGCGATCTGGATGTACCCCGACGTCGCGAAGCGGATGGCTAGCAGGTAGGCCATGACCACGCCCGCGAAGAGGGTCATGGCGATGCCGAGGTCCCGCTGGGGCTGGGGCTTCCTGGCCCAGGCGACCTGGTACGTGAGCGCCAGGGACGCGACGAGGCCGGAAAGGAGAAGGGGGTGGAAGACGAGGCCCAGGGAGGCGCTCTGGCGCTGCTGGGCGATGGAGTCGGCGACGAGCTTGAGCGCCTCGACCTTGTCGTTGCGGGTGGTGAGGACGTCCAGTGACAATGGTGGGATGTCGTCCAGGTTTGCCTGCGGCTGTGGTGATGACTCCTCGTTCGCGTGGCTGACATGGTTTGCGAGTGGGGACGAAGACGGTTGTGGTGCCAGACCTTGGCTGACGCCCACAGGCTCAAGCAGTGGTGTGGAGACGTTGGACATGGCGGATGGTTGGAGAGCGAGGTTTGCTCTGAGAAATGTGAAGAAGGCTGCCAAGAAGGTTAGATAACTTGTTTGTCGGGTAATATACGACCGAACAGAGTAAGGCAGCTGCAAGATGCGAAGGTGTGGTGAATCGGTTCGAGTCGCACAGGATGTAGGAGGGCCAAGACGGCTGCCACTGGTAGTGGCCAAGCAAGCTTAAATAATTCAAAAAAGAACGGGACAGGAATGTGAACGAAGTGGAACGTCCCGCTAGCGATGCCAAAGACGGACGAAGGTGTTCCAATCTCCTGGGAGGCATGGGTGCGAATGCACAGCTTATGGGGGCTGCTTGTCCGACTTGGGAAGGCCGTGATGCCTCGCCGACGGGGTCGCCATGCAATGCAGAGCCCACGTGCTGTAGAGCCAGAGCCCTCACGGCGCAGGAGCACGCGACAGCAGGAAAAGGATGGGACAGTGGGGCAGGGGACTTGAAGAGGAATAAGGGTCTTCCTTACCTGTGCTTGTCTTCAGGACTGGAACGACATCGTTGAGTCTGCCGGATATCGAGTTTGGGTAACAAGCGGCGCTCAGGTCGAGCTCGAAGTGGTGCAGCTGGGTGTAGGTGGCCATGGTGACCACGTTTCTTGGCCTCCAACGTGGCTCAACGGCACAATGTCATTCGCCAATGCCGGAGACGGGGCCTCTGTCTCTGTAGAGGGTAGCGTGCGGCCCAGGCCCTCGGGACAGGTTCCGCACTGGACAGGCTCCCTGGGTAGGTAGTGCAGTGGACAGAGCCTGGTCTGCCTGCAGCTCAGCTGTCAAAAAGGCCGTCCGCCAGCTGGTGGGTGTAACCCCGGAGAATAATAAGAAAATAGCCTCTGGGGTGGATCGGAGAGGCTGTTGGCAGGGCCGGGCTAGTGTATATTGGCAGCCACCTGGTTCGGGAGGGCGAGGCAGCAATAAGAAGGTGGTACTGTAGTGAGTCTGTCACATCCGAGTGCCTCTTCATATATGAGCCGATTGCATGAAAAAGGGCAGACCAGACTCAGGTGCTTCCGAAACAGTCGATCCGGGGGGGAGACAGGCTTATGATGGCCGGAACAGCCGCGCGTCTGTTTCCTGATGGATTTTCTCGGTAAGCGGGACCCACGAGTTCAGAATTTGTGGGCAGCTCCTCCGTCAGTGATTTTCGAGTCGATGGGGTTTCTGGTCCCGCCTTGTATGGAGCCGAAGAGGGCTGGACAGGATTGTCGAAACAGGAGGCCGGGAGAGGGCGCTCATATGTGGGATTCCCTTTTGACCTTCGCTGGTCCGTATCAGATATCGTGCGTGCTCCAGCCCGCCAAGAATCCGACGTGCGCTGGCCCCGACCAACGGGAAGGCTGCGACGGATGAGATAAGAGAGATATGGAGATGACGACAGAATGGCTGGCCGCCAGTATCAGAGTTAGCGGTGTTTTGTCGAGCTGCGCCCTTGGGTAGCTTGCTGCTGCTGCTACTGCTACTGCCGCTGCTGTCGTACGGGTTGTCGATTATCGTGCGTCTGGGTCTGGGTCTGCCGCTGCGTCTGTATCCGTATCTGTATCCGTATCTGTTGGGAGTGGGATGGGACGATGGTCAGCGAGGTGCGTATCGCTCGAGGCCATCAGCATCTGCACAACGCGTGGACCGAGAGCTGGTGGTATCAAGATGTGGATTGCCTGCTTCTATATAGGCCCAGGCTTGTCAGAGATCAGACACCAAACACCAGACGGCCAGGAAGCCAGGAAGCCTGTCAAGAAGGATCGATCCACACTACCCATCATCTCAAATCCATGTTGCTTGCAAGCACCAAGAGTAGTACGATGTACATTGGTGGTCCCCAGTCTCAGTCCCGGTCCCAGTCGCCCGCCAGTCCCAGTCTCGCCCGCCAGTCCCACGCAGGCCACGCAGGGCGTGCAAAAAAAAAAAACTTCTTCCCAAGATGGATTCTGATAAGACGACGGGGCCCTGTGGCCTGTCAGGCTCGAGCCAATGCCGGACGGTGCTGATCAGGGGGCTCCGTAGTTTCCCCCCATCCGGTGGCACCCAGAACAGCCAGGCGACGCAGCAGATTGCAAAAAAGCTGCTCGACTGGCCCGACTCGACGATGCTCGGCGAGTGGGAGCTGCGCGGCCATTCGCCTGTCCATTTTTCCACCCCGGTCCAATCCAGGCAAGCCCAGTCCAGCCATTCCGTTTTGTCGGTCATCTGAGATCGGCTCGGTGGGCCCCTGCTTGTCCCATTACAATCCGTTGTCTGGGACTGGCCCCCCAACCAGAGCAGATCGCTGCTGCGCTGACTCCGGCCTAACCAAGCTGCTCCCTGCATCCACACCCCCTTCCCCAGACCCTACCCGGCTTTCTGCACTATTACCATGACAGCTGCTATTGACCCGCAAGCGTTGACGCCATGCTCAAACACGACCATGTCTTCTTTCCTCTTGTTTATTAGCCTTCTAGGCCTGGGACCAAGGAGTCAATGGCGTGGGCCTGGGCCCTGCTCCAGAAAGCTGCTACTCGGTAGGTGGGCTGGAGTCCGGCGTCCGGCAGGACATCATGTGAAGGTTTTTTCGAGTGGCAGATGCGGCTGATTCTGACGCTATAGGCCTGTGGTATTGCGCCGTGCTTGGGTTAGTGTCACCCACACCACAAGAACCTGCTCAATGGCAACGCACCGTTGCCCAGCGGCAGGGTGGTAGCGTGCTGCGTCGACGCCTCGGGGTGCCGCCTGGCTGGGCCTCGCCATGGGACATGTTGCAGCCACCAGCCGCTAGTGTCAGAGTATGCAGCAAGATATCCACTTCGGGGTCGTTTCCTGCGGCAGATTTCAGAATTGCCCTCATCGGACGAATGCCCCAACAGCTGTTCGTCAACCTCTGGTCTGCCCCACGCAGCCATGACGTTGCCCAGTGAGCCGACTACGACGCTCGCGAAAGCTTATCATGCGTTGAACGCACCCAGCGGGCTCCTCTCGTGCGCCGAACTCGAGCACGAGCATGACTGTGGGCGCAAACAGACATCGTCACGGGCTGGCACTCGGGGCGTGGAGCCTCGGCGGCCATCGGACAGGGACGCTGAATGACTGACAGCCGACTGCTTGCTTGCTGGATTCTCCGGCCCACACGCCGCCGACTGGGCTGGCCAAGAAGCGCGACCCGGCCAAGCGTCCAGCGGTCCAACCATGCCACCCGCGCAGACTGGCGGAATGGGGTTGCATAAGGTTGAAACAACTCCTCCCGCCGCTGCTAACCCGGAACCACCCACTCAGACTTCTCGCCTGTTTCGCATAAAGCCGTTTGCAGATCCCCAGAACTCTTTCGGGCCTGGGCTGCAGATCTAGCCAAAACCTGGGTGCACCACCGGCGGTGTAAGCTACGGGGCATCACGATACTTGCTGATAGCTTTCCTGCTCTCGTGATGATTTGCGCACCACAACTGGGCTTGACGGTTCTCGTCGTGCCGGAGGAATCGCCGCCGTCGTCAATCACTCACACGAGAGGCCCCGCTTGCTGTGATCAACCCAGGGTAATTCCAGCAACGGCATTTTCAACCCCAAAGTCAAAACATGAGTCTCCTCTCTCAGACTTTACGGCGGATGCCACGGGGTTACGGACCTCGGGCTGCTACGTGCGACTGGGTGCCACATTCGAGCCGATGTGCCAGACTCACATGTCACTAATCGGATGTCATCATTTAAGCATCCATCACTTTTAGTTGGTGGTACGCAGTATGTATACTGCTTCCACTTGTGCCCGGTAAACTGCTCCATGGAGCAGCGATCGAAGGCTCTCCCCTGCAAAGCTTGATAAATCCATCCGTCATTCGGATGCCAGATGCAGCAAATAAGAGCAAGACGGTCACGCCGGCCAGTAGGGCTGTCGAGGCCCATGTTCAACCCAATGGTAGCGGGCTGGACAAGCTCACAGATGAACTGCCGGCCATGTGCCGGCCGAGGTGCCAATATACGCAAAGTAGTCTACTGTAATGGAAACTCCAAGCACAGTAGCAATCCTGGGCCATTTTGGGAAGGCGAGAGCGAGACTCTTCCAGCAGGCCGGGCTGTCCTGGAGCGCACCGTGAGCCGTGGGCCGTCAGCAGGACAAACTCTGCCGGCGTATCTCTACGGCGATGCGGAATAGACGCGGAGACGAATAAATTGATTTATTGCCCTCGAGCTTGTGGGCAAGGTGGCTCCTCAAAACGAAACGCACGAGGCCGTCTCGGGCGAGGCCTCGGTGCCCCACCCACTGCGGCTCTGCGTGGAAAGCCGGGGTAGGAGGACCATTTTGACCGACCAGCCTATGTCGCTCCGAGATACTGGCAGTGATGATGCCTGCGGCCCTTGGCCAGCCTTGTGCAGAACCGGTTAGGCTCAACCCACGGCTGTCTTGTGGTTGTGGAGGTTTGTGGGGATGGACCAGAGTTTCCTTCGTCCCGGCCGCGATCTCATGGAGCTGCTTCCTAGAAATGCCGTCGACGGAATAACTTGGCTGGCTTGTCGATCTCGAGACCAGGACGGCGCCGTGCCAGGTAGAGGACCGGTACCACATCGCCGGCGGGAGGTTTTGTGGACACATGGATCACCAACGGCGCCTCACCCGCCCGCAGGCTCGATTTTGCATTAACCCGTAGCTGAACCGGTGTCATGGTGTGGCGATTATGAACGGGCCCGGTGGTCCTATGTCGTGCGCGACCGTCACAGGCTGACGAGGCAGCGAGTCTGGACGAACATTCCACAGGGCAAGCTGCTGTGACGACATGCTGTTCCGAATCGTGGGCACTACGGGACGACCTCGAGTTCGGGAACAGGGTGTGCCCTTATTGCACTTGTCAGTGGCTCGACTCTTGGCCGAGCAATGGCGATATTTTGGACCCAAGAGGGCCGGCCATGTGGATCTTTTGAGGGTTCTTGTGTCCCAGAGGTTGATTGCTCCTCGCCTTGAGCCAAAGGGTGGACAGTGAGACATTCTGATCTGGTTCCTGGCATGCAACCAGGAGCTGAGGAGTTGAGGCCGAAGCCGATCGATTCTCTTGTCTGGTCCTCGGCTTCGCTCCCAACGTTGCTACTCTGCTGACACAGTGTGGGCTAGGAGCCGGGTTTGCAAGTCCTACCAGGAGCGTTCACGTCTCCCTCCCTACCTCTCCGTCCTCTTCCCCACCATCCGGTACGTTCAGTCCTTGGTCAACCTACCCATCAGCCCTACCGGCCAGTCAGCCATGGTGCTTCTGGTGCGGTGCAGCAGGATGCAACCCAGACAGTATCAAATCAAAGATCCATTCTCTGTCGACGACACTAGCAAAGAACAACGTTACCCGTCATACCTGCAGCACATCGGTCGTCCAGCCTGGTGGTCTCCGCGTACGGGGTACTGTGCTGCCCACGCCGAGCTTCCGGGCTGCAACCTTGCCCGACATCTGTCTGCACAGTAAGACCACCTTGTGCTACGCGAGGATGTAGTTTAGCTTGGCTCCAGCACTTGGGCTCTCCAGACACTGCCGCTCAAGTCTGCCTTGCCGGCTGAACCCCGCCATCCTCCATTGGCTGAGTGAGACCTGCATCCTGCGCAGTCCGCACTGGTCCAGCACACAAGCAGACGAGGCAGTCCAGAGAGTCAGTCCCCAGCCAGACTGCCATTGCAAGCCAGTCCTGGCAGTAACGAAGCAGGCTGGTGGTGGTCTGCCCAAGAATCCTCCTAGTGGAGGTGCCTCTGCACAGAAAGGCGGGCGCCCGCCCACGCACCAGGGTGCAGCTGGGGTCGTACCGTACTGGACAGTAGTCTCGTGTCCTACATGCCCGCCCGCGCTCCGAAGTCCTACCTAGGAATTAGTAGGCTACTGTAGGACAGGACACACGCATGCACCCACAGGTACACGCACACGCACACGCACAGGAACAGGAACAGGAGCAGCTCACGCTTACCTGCTCTGTCGGCGCCTCGTCTGGCCCCCGACTTCTGGAGCCTCATCGATCTGACCTTCACCCCATCTCACGAACATGGCCCAGACGTGAATTGCCTCTTTGATCCGTTCTCGCGCTCCAGGAGACTTGTTCTGCGCCGGGTCGCTGCACCAGATACCGCACGAAAGGCCCACTGCACATCCGCCTCCAACTCCGCCCGCGCCTTCGCACGCAAGGACTGAGAGGAAAAGAACCACCCCTCGTGCCGCTCAACGTTCGACCATGGGGTCGGAAAAGAAGGACGGGCCCGTCGTAGGCCTATCCAACACACGCTTGCCCTCGCTTGCGGCCGTGGACCGCTTGCACTGGGCCCGCTCTCCACGATCTCAGTGTTCCCCGACCTCATCTCCGGACCCGGCCTCGACTGCGAAGAGTTCATCGTCCGATATGTCCTTATCCTGTGTCACCCGCGGAACCTCCCGGGATGATTGCTCCTACTCGCGATTCCTGGCGTGGGCTGCCGTCCAGCGCAATGCGTCTCGCTTTATGAGCTCCAGCGACAGGCTGTCCTGCCCCCTAATAAGGTGCAGGAAACAGCTGCCCGACCACGAGAGCATGTTGAAACACCTTGCCTCGTGCCCTCAGCTGCCTACCCGCGAGTACTGGTGTTACGACCACATGCGAGTAGAGCACTTCGACGATGCAAAATGCAAGCGCTGCATCAGCCACCCCTCCAGGAGGCGGAGGATGCTCTCAATGGCCAAGGGCTTCTTTTCGACCCTGGGCCACAAGTCGAAACGCGGCCCAGAGCTCGAATTCGACGTCGACGACACCACGGCTTTGGCGCCACCGAGTTATCTCGAATCGCTTAGCTTCGATCCGCCAGCTGAGCCAGAACTATCGTCGACGGAGATCCTGGAAATCGATTCAACCGAGGTGGTGGTTACTCAAGCCCCAGTCGATGCAGTCCCGATCGTCGACCCCCAGGACCTGATGCTCCCGGAACTGGACTCTACCATGATACCCTCACAAGCACCACTGCAGTGGCAACCCGAGCTCTGGGATGTTCCGCAATCGAGCAACAGACTCACCGCTGCCGCTCCGATGTACGAGAGCGTACCTTCAAACCAGCCAACTTCACTTGGGCATTCACAAGACACCCCATTTGGCCAGCAGGGCCCCCGTCCGGTCCCAGCTGCTTCGCGAAGCAAGCATCTTTCACCGAGCTCGTCTGTCAGGTCCACAACTAGCACGATGAGCAATGTCAGCAACATCAGTTCGGTCACAGCGGCTTCATCCTTATGGAGCACCCCGTCCACCGCGTGGTCGGGCTTTGAGACGAACTTGACAACGCCGTCAACAGGGCTCATTAGCCCTGTGGACATGTACCCGGAACATGATTTTCCTGATCTGGTGAAACGATGTCCTTCTGACCCACTGGACATGCTGCCCGAGCTGCCAGAACTTGAAGCTGACATGCCAACCATGCCTGAGCTCTCTTCTGGGGACTTCTTTTCTTTTGACACTGACCTGACCAAGTTGTCCTACCCGGACAATTTTGTGCTTGAGGAGGAGAACATCGAGCCATCGGCATTACATCCAGCGGAGGCTCAAGGCTCAGGCCCCATCCAATCCGAGACGAAGTCCCTTGTGGCTTCCGCGTGGGATGCTCTACAAGAGCACATCGTCTCCTCCGCAGACAAAATCCAACACATCCAGAATA
This sequence comes from Diaporthe sp. P3_1W, assembly GCA_037177825.1. Lineage (NCBI taxonomy): Eukaryota > Fungi > Ascomycota > Sordariomycetes > Diaporthales > Diaporthaceae > Diaporthe > Diaporthe sp. P3_1W. The sequence continues at coordinate 6,568,460 of JBAFXB010000002.1, forward strand.
ACCCTTTGGTTGATCAACTCAAACTGCTGTCAGCCAAGACGATCGCACAAAGAGGGTTCTCGAGTCTGCGCGGCATCCTGGAGTCTCGTCCGTCGGCGTCCCCACTGGACACGCTATGCTTGGTTCATGTAATCTACAGTTTCGCTCTTGTGGTGTACGAAGACGATGCGACACGCCGGTCCAGCGACTTCTATACGCAATCGTTACTTTACTCGACCTGGTTCACGCCCGACAACCAAGCATTCTATCGGGAGGTGGTGAAGGCAATCTGGCAGCCAGGCGACATGACACTCGAGCAATTAGAATCCCTCAAGGCGGCCCAGTCTGGACAGCCAGGTTGGCCTCACAGTGTCAAGGGCAAGGAGCGTGCAACGAGACCTTCGGGCGGTATCACCAAGGGTCCGGACCCTCTTGTTACGACGGCGCTGCACTTCTTGGATGGTATGTATTGTGATTTCATGCGGCCTCTCTTTTATTTGACAGGTCCAACTCAGAAGACACTGGCTAACGATTGCATCACGTGTAGGGTTGGAGATTTCTGCGGTACTGGGCCCCTCGCCCGAAGCCCTGGCTTCTGATCTGCATGCGAGGCATTTACAGGACGGGGCCGTCAATTGTCAAACTGCCACCCCAGTTGCTGAGAACGTCGATGACCTATCCAAGGCATTAAGCATTCTCGTCAACCAGTATCACAATGTGGATGGCCTGATTGCCGAGCTGAGCAACGTCAACCAGGGAATCAGCGCTGGCCTTATACTTTCAACCCGTCGGTTCGAGTTAGAGGCCCTCCAGGCCGGACAGGTGAGTTCTCATTGTCTCCCACCTCAAGATTCCCCCGACAATATAGGATTCTAACGTCAAGACAATAGAATTGCATTGTCCCCGTCCAATACTTCGACGACTATGTGCCAAGGGTCCGCAGCCTTTGCAATCCTATCTACGAACTTGACAGCAGCCCTGAGGCTCCCCAGCGCCAACACTACTACTCCCTGAGCATGGCACTCAGCGAAGCTCTTATCGTGGAGCTGGACGCAGCCCCGCTGGATGCCGGTGAAATTTCCGAACTGGAGTCTGACGATGACGCCCTGTTCGACTGCATCATCGACTCTCTTACCCCGAGTCTGACGGATGACTTCATTATGGACATGGACATGGAAACGCAGCCATTGCTGAGCCTGGAACAAGAAGATGTCTCGAAGTCGACGGACTTGGGAAAGCCTACGCACAAATACACACCTCCGGAAGATAGCACATCAGGGTCGAGCACGGAAAGCCCGTCTAGCACTGCCTTCCGGTCCAAAAATGCTCTTCAGACGCCGGTCTCGCCCACCTCGCCACCGCAGCAAAAGCCCGAGACGGCCGACGCGTGCTGTGAGCTATGTGGCTACCGCCCGAAAGGAGATCCCAGGTGGTTCCACGGCTCCATGGCCAAGCACAAGAAGACGCAGCACTCGACGGAGCCGCCCAAGATCTACAAGTGCCCGTACCCGGGGTGCGTCAGTGCCTACAAGAACCGACCGGACAACCTGAGGCAACACCAAATAGAGAAGAATCACTTCGTGGACGGCCATGACGGGGCGAGCAGGAGGCCCAGCAAGAGGAAGAAGATGGCTTAATGGGGGCGAGGCACGAAAGGTTTTGTCGGGCGACGTGTATTGTGGCGCTGGGGCCGTCGCCCTGTGGGGACTTGCGAGTCCGAATGTGTATATATATGATAGATGACTTGTTTTGATGTCTGAGATACCACTGCTGCAATTGTATATAATTATTGGCGTTTACGGGAGGGGATTTGTTTCATAGCTGGTCTGGTGGTGAAAATGGATTTCAATGGCCGGGAACTTCAGTTTGGTGCAGCCGAGCTACAATTAATCAAGCCAAACTTTTGCATTTGAACCACGAATGATACAGCGAACCATCCAGTCAGTTTTGATGACCCGAAGCTTTAATAACCATTTAATTGCGCTTGGAAGGGAGATGAACCAGAGCAAGTTGCAGTGCGCCGCGCTCTTCTGCTGCCGAGCCGAGCCGACGACATTTGCTTGGAGTGGGTCCACTATTTCGACCGTCGCTAAGAACTTACACCACATCGACGTGGGCTGCGATCAATTAATTACCTAGTCACTGTTTAAAATCCCAGGCACGACCACACTTGATTTGACAACCTTCAAGTCTGTATCCGGGCATACTCTTCAGCTGGCATTGGACATCTACAAACCACCGTCACACCACGTCAACGCGAGCCAAGTGGCCACTTTGTGTGAAGGGACAAAACACGCCATCTACTTGCTCCCAACTCTCTCCAGCCGGACGCAGCAATATCGCATACCATGGCAGCCAACACCTCAGACCTCCCGCGCATCTGCGTCCTGGGCTCGCTCAACATAGACCTCGTGTCCTATGTTCCCCATCATCCCGCCCCGGGCGAGACTCTCACGTCAAACTCCTTCACCGTGTCCCCAGGCGGAAAGGTGAGTGTCCACTCATGCAGCCTCCCTTCCTTCCTTCCTACCCCAGCATGCGATCCCGTTTTCTCTCGCTCTTTTACCCAACGAACCTCACAGTATCTGACAAAACTCACAGGGGGCCAACCAAGCCGTGGCATGCGCGAAGCTCTCGCGCCCGCGTCCCGCGCCCGGCAGCCCCGCGCACGACGACGCCTCAGCAGCGGCGCACGTCTCGATGGTCGGAGCAGTCGGCGCAGACACGTACGGGCAGATCCTCCTGGACAGCCTGAGCTCGCACGGCGTGGACGTGAGCGGCGTGGCGGCGCCGGCGGAGCTCAAGACGGGCATCGCCATCATCATCGTCGACGAGCCGACGGGCCAGAACCGCATCGTGCTGAGCACCGAGGCCAACCACCAGGGCATGGCGCCCGCCGACTTCGAGTCCGCCATCGCGCCCCGCGTCGGGACGCCCGACCTGCTCATCATGCAGCTCGAGGTCCCGCTGCGGACGGTCCTGCTGGCGCTGGAGCGGGCCCGCGAGCAGGGGGTCCCCGTCCTGCTCAACCCGGCGCCCGCGGTCGAGCTCCCCGCCGAGGTGTACCGGGGCCTGGCGCACCTGGTCGTCAACGAGACCGAGGCTTCGATCCTGTCCGGGCTGCCGGTGGAGAAGCTGGACACGGCCGCGGGGTGCGCCGAGGTGGCGGCGTGGTTCCTCGAGCGCGGGGTGGAGACGACCATCATCACGCTCGGCGGCAGGGGCGTCTACTACAAGTCTAAGGCGGCCGAGGGCCTGCTCCCGGCCGAGAAGGTGGCCGAGGTTGTCGACACGACCGCCGCGGGGGACACGTTTGTGGGGCAGTACGCGCTTGAGGTGGTGGGCAGCAAGGGCGGCGTCTTCAACCTCGAGGCCGCCGTGCGCAAGTCAAACAAGGCGGGCGCGATCACGGTGCAGAGGAAGGGCGCGGCGGCTTCTATCCCCTGGAGGGACGAGGTGGTATGAAAGCGATAGAGATATGTCAATTTAAAAGGCATCGCAAGAGCCACAAGTTCAACTACAACCCATGTACTGTTTCCATGGGCTCCCAGCATGGTGATGTACATTGAGAAGACCCGGAAAGACGCAACCTTCTCATCGCATCCTGATATGGACATCATTGCTGCGTGGCTCTTGAACCATTCAGTGAGGACGGCACATCACTGGGATAACCTCGTCTGGGCCATTCTAAAGGGTTTAAAGGCCCAACGGTGTAAGTCGCTTGATACCGCTATAGCATATATCTAAATCTCACCCCATTACTATGACTCTTGCCCCCCTCGAAGAGCCGCTCCTCCTCCTCCAGCCTCCGACCTGCGCCATCTCTATCCGCGCGCCCGTTCGCCCTCGCCAGATACGCCCTCAACCCCAGAGCCAAGCCGGCAACGCCAAACATGGCCGCGGCACAGACGCCCATCCCGCCGGTGAACCACGGCCCGTCCTCCTTCGGGTACAGCCTCGTCCCGATGAGCGGGCCCGTCTGCCCGATCACCTGCATGAGCGCGAACCCGGCGCCCTTGTGATTCCGCCCCCGGGAGTTGTTCACGTTCCAGGCGATGGTCAGGACAACGACGCAGAAGAACCCGGCCGCGGCTGGGTAGATCGCCAGGTACCGTGCCATGTTGAGCCATCCCTTCCCGCTGCTGATGTCGCTCAGGCGGTGGCTCAGCGCGAGGAAGGTGTACCCCAGCGCCGAGGACAGCGCGCACGCTGCGATGAGGTAGGCGCGCGACTGCAGGGCGTCCGAGGCCTTTGCCACGGCGAGCACGGCGATGAAGGAGATCAGGTAAGGGGGCACGGAGAGGGCCTGTGAGGCCACCGGTGTATGGCCCATCTGTGTTAAGATCGAGGGCAGGAACACCGGGAGGGAAGAGTACGCTATATTGGTGAGCAGGAAGATGCCCGCGGTCGTCCATGGGACTGGGTCGCGGAGCACCATCCAGAAATCACTGCCACACCGCCGCCGCCGCCCTCTCACGGCCGAGGACGGGTCCTCTCTGCGTTTCTCTTCTCCTGTGCACCCGTCCGAGAGGCGCAACCTCGCGATCTTCTTCTCGCGCCTGGTGAGGTACGTCGCCTTCTCAGGCGAGTCCGGGATGATCCTCCAAGCAACAGTGGAAACCAGGACGGCCGGGAAGCCCTCGACGAGGAAGAGCAGCCTCCACGGCGCGATGGGCCCGTTCTCGGCGAACTTGGTGATCAGCCACGCCAAGGACGAGGCAAATGTGGTAGCAAGCGGCGCAGCTGAGTTTGATTTAATTCGACGGTCAGCACTCGCTCGGGCCTGACTAACCAACCTTCCTCCCTCCACCAACAGCCAAAAAGGGGGATCACGCCTTACCGGAGATGAAAATCGCGGTCCTCAGCGCCAGCTCCTCCCTCCGGAAGAAGAAACTCAGGTAGATGGGTATTCCCGTGAAGCCCGCCTCGCCGACGCCCAGGAGGAAGCGCAGGGCGATCAGCACGGGGTACGACGTGGCGACGGCCTGCAGCGAGGCCACGGCGCCCCACGAGAGCACGATGCCGGCCACGTAGGCGTGCGCGGGGACGCGGCTCCAGAGCAGGCTCATCCACTCGAACGAGATGTAGGCGATATAAAAAGACGCCAGCGCCCACTCGTAGTAGTCGTAGGCCCTCCCGCCGGCCGCACCACCACCATCCTTCGCGGGACCTGCTGCCGTTCCCCTGGTGAGATCCTCATCCATGCCTGCGATGTAGGCGTTCCCGATGTCTATTCTTAGATTGTTAGTTTCTTGTCTGCTGGTGGTTCTAGATCGTCCCATGTTCTTGGGGACTAGACTTTGCGCCCCCAACAGGAGATCGGATGACGATGAGGTACTATTGTTTGGGGGCCGGCAACGCAGGAACCAGGAACGGGATTTAGGAATAAGCCACACTCGGCCAGAAAGGGTGTAGGGAGGTAATCAGCAAGGTGGATGAGGAAAGTAAGACTGACTCGACCGGTCAAGGAAGCTCAGCATGTAGAGAAATGCTACGAAGAGGACCAGGCGGCGATCGAACTTGTCGACGACCGCACGCTCTTCCTCGGCGGTATAGCTGAAGCCACTCCTTGGACGGCCGTGGGCGCGGCCGACTTCTCGTGAACCCCGTTCATTTAGCTCGTAGATTTCTTGGTCGTCGTCGTCGTCTTCGCTGCCGTCGTTGTGGATGCTGCTGCCGCTGAGGAGAGGGTCCATCACCATGCCCTGCTCCTCCCGTCCCAAGTCCCCATTACTGCTGTTACCGCTGCTCTCAGGGGTGAGACGGTCGAGCCCAGGCGACGGGGACGAAGAGTCCCCGGGCGTGAGTGCCTCTGGCCCCTGAGACGAAGACATGGCCGCTGCAGAGCCCGGCCTCTCTTCCATCTCATGGCAAGACATCACACAAAATCAGAAAACTCAAGAGGAGAAACGAGCGTGATTTCAATAAGACTCTGATGACGCCGCCATGACAAGGTCCACGACGGACTGCCAGACGATGGGTGACGGTCGACGGTCAACGGTCAAGGAGAAAGGGCCCGGGCTGGGGGTCCGAAATGAGAAAGATCCACGCCTCCACGCCTCCACACCGATCAGCGGTTCCCGTTCTGGGAGGGAGGGCGTCTGGCCCGGCTGCCCGGCGTGGCTTGCTGTTGCACTAAGACAACACAGCTTAGCCAGATCCGACGGAACGCCATCAGGTGACACCCGTTTCGGCTGCATTGTTGTTGTTGTTCTCCCTTCCTGTCACGCAGTCATCTTGGAGCAAGACTCCGTCTGGACATGTCATGACGACGTTTTAAAATCATGTGGTATAGGTACACCAATTTATTGCCAGTCTACTGACTCATCTGTGTGCGGACTCTGCGTGTGCCCAGACACATTGGAAGCATAGGCGCAAGGAAACATATCTTGTCTTGGGTCAGAGAGCCCATTTTCATCGTCTAGATTGTCTTTTCGAGGTGGTATGTAACATCGATACAAAGAGAAATGGAAGTTCCCGTATATCAGGCATATATGTCCCTGTCCATTCGGACTGAAGTTCCCACTTTACTGTGCATCCATCCTTGTCCTCGAGTCCAGTGTACAAGTGACGAATGGGATATAGGAGCTCCCCGGCTCCAATGCCTCCCCGTGCCTCCCCGTGCTTCCCCTTTTTCATCCCCACATCCCCGCGCGTGACGGTCGTCATTCCCTTTTGCTTCGTCTTCGTGCACGCTCGTCACCTCCAGTAAGAATAATGCATTAAAAAAAAGAAGTACCTCGTGGCCAGATCAGGGCCTAAAAAAACGGCCTGGTCCTCTAAAGCGACGAGGGGATATCAAAGTTAACGGCGGGCTCTGGGGTATCCAGGGCCCGCCAGGATGAAGGCTAATAAGACATGGAACGACACACGTGTAGCCAACCGCGCGTCACAGCGCGGTCTCTGCTTCGCCGGCTCAAGAAGTCCCCACCCAGGGTGGTAAATGCACGAAGCGGACCAGAAGGGTATCGTAATTGTGAATCAGAAACAAAAGGCTGTACGAGATGCAGAAAAAGGAGATGTCGGGTAGATGTCTCAGTCAGATCTGGGTGCCCAGAACGCCGACTTCAGTTCCAGCCCAACGAGTTCGCTGCCGCGACGGGTGGTGAGATGTAGGCTGTCCGTGCCGAGTTGCTCATGCCGCTTCGGCCGGTCCTGCCACTGCCATGGCTATCACGGCCGCCTGCTGCACCGTAGCTGGACATATCACGGCTCAGCAGAGCACCGCCCATCAGGGCAGGGCTACCGGTCTGGCGCATCGGGGAGCCATGGGAGACGGAACTAGTGCGGGCGTGTGCCTGCTTCCTTCGCTTGTACCGCCGAGCAATGATGAACATGGCAGTACCGTAAGCCGCCGATACGACAACGGCACCCACGGCAATACCAGCTGTCTGTCCTCTCTGGCTTGCGGAGGAGTCGCCGGATCCTGAGTTCCCAAATACGTCACCGCCATTCCCGGTTGAAGAGGACGGGCTGGATGAGCCACCTCCACTGTCAGTCCCCGTGGAGCCAGATCCATCGGCGCCACCACCAATGATGATGCTGATGGTGGAGTCAATCTGCTGCGTGATGTTCTTCACCAGCGTGTCGTCCTGTTGGTACAACGCAGACGCGGGTTGCTTGACTTGTAAGCTGAGCGTGCTCACGAGATCCGCCGGGTACGTCGCAACAGCGATGGTCGGCGTATAGCCCTTCTTCTGATCGAACCCTTGGAGCGGTTGGAGCCTTCTCATCTGAACAAGTCCATCGTTGGTGATGCCACCCGCGTGGCGCAATGCCTTGGGAATTCCTGACAGGACCTGAGCAGCCGCCTTAGGATGGCTGGCAATGAACGCGTAGTTCAAGGGGAACTTGAAGCCAAGCTGGATTTCGACAGTGCCCTCGGGGATGGGCAAGGTGCCAGTGTCAGGTGTAATGGCTTTGGGCAGATTGCTTGGCAAAGAAGTGGCAGACGTAGCAGTATTATCGCCAGTCACAGTGCTGGTCGATGGCGCAACGATGATGGTAGTGGGCAACCAAGACTCAGACGAGTCGGTGATCGTAGAAATCGGGACCAAACTGCTGCCCAGGCTCTCGGAGGACACGGTCGTGATGCTGGGAAGGGTGGCTGAAGAGGTGGTGGTCGCCTCCTCTGTGGTGGGCGGAGAACTAGTCTCTGTCTCTGTAGCAGGAACCGTGGCGTTGGGTGGAAGTGTGACGGTAGTCGGCAATTCTGCCGTGGTCGTGCCGGACTCGGCTGAGGTAGAATTCTGGGATACAGTCGCATCTGTAGTTGTCGGCAGCAAGGTCGAAGTGCTCAGAGCCGTTGTCGGCAGGTCTGAGATGGTAGTGTTGGCAGTGATTGGTATCTCGGTGGGGGAATCACCGTCGCTGCTGGTGACTGTGGTACCGTTACCGATCTCAGTTGCGCTCGGCAGAGGCGTGGTGGCGGTAGTAATGCCAGTTCCCGGTCCAGTTGCAGAGGGGTCTATAGTTTCGACAGACGACGTTGACGTAGCTGAGATGATGGTAGTGCCCGTCCCAGGTCCAGTGGCGGACGCATCGATCGTAGACACAGTAGTAGGCGACGGAGTGGAGCCTGTGCCTGGACCCGTCACTGAGGCGTCAATTGTAGATTCAGCAGACGTGGCAGAGGTGACTCCTGTGCCCGGGCCCGTGGCCGATGGGTCGACACTTTGAGCGGTGGTCTCCGTGGCAATCTCGGACTCGGTTCCGTTGGTTGAAGTCGGGCCCGCGAGGCCACTCGACAGATCGGACAGGATACTGCTCAACCCGAGACCGCTCGAAGATGGTGTCACAATTCCAGTGGGTGCGATAACAATGCCGGAGCTGGTGGCCGAGCTGGCAGCCGAGCTGGCGCCGGTGGGGATCGGGCCAGTGGTGGTTCCGGTCTCGGTCCCTACCGAGGTTGCGTTGGTCGAATCGGCGGCCGATGTAGGCACAGTGTCATCGCCGGACTGGGTGTTGGAAGCCGTCACTTGGGTCTGGCTAATGTCCGAGCTAGTGGAATCAGGCAGACTCGTGGCTGTACCTGTTGCGGTCGTGGCATCTGTGACTTCTGATGTACGACTCGTTGGCTGTACGATCACAGGGGGGACGGAACCCGTTGAAGCAGCGTCACCGGTGGAAGCAGTGATGTCAGACACAATACTGCTCAGGTCAGAGGTGAGAGGAAGACCAGTTGGAAGCAAACCAGTCTGGCTGGCAGATCCCGTGGCGGATTCCGTGGCGGATCCCGTAACAGATTCGGTGGCTTGGTCGGATGATGTCCGGCTTGTTGGCTGCACGATCACAGGGGGGACGGAACCCGTCGAGGCAGTATCACTGGTGGAAGCAGTGATGTCGGACAAAATACTGCTCAGGTCAGAGGTGAGAGGAAGACCCACGCTGACGCCAGTCGAGGCCGTTTCGATCGAGCTCGCGCTTGGGGTGGCGTCCGAGGAAATAGCTGTCGTCGTATCGACCACTGACGACGCAGACGGAAGGGACGCTGTAGTCTCCGCTGAGCTGGGGCCAGTCGCAGAGGACGCTTCCGTCAGGATCGTGGTGCTGTCGGCAGAGGTAACGGTGCTATCGACAGAGGTAACGGTGCTGTCGGCAGAGGTAGCGGTGCTGTCGGCAGAGGTAGCGGTGCTGTCGGCAGAGGTAGCGGTGCTGTCGGCAGAGGTAACGGTGCTGTCGGCAGAGGTAGCGGTCGGGACATCGTCGGCAGAGGTAGCAGTCGTGGCGTCACCCTCGGTAGCGCTCGTACTCGAAGGCGGGAGCTCACTCGGGGAGACAGCTACTGTGGTGTCGGATGCCGCCGTGCTGGCGCTGTTGGTGTCGGACTGGACGTCAGTCGCCGTTGTAATCGTGACGGGGCCGGATGGTCCCAGGCTCGTCAGAATGTCTGACAACGAGAGGCTCTGGCTCGACGAGAAATCGGACGTGGTAGTCTCGGCCGTTGTCGAAGGGAGTGGGGTGGCGATGTCCGTGACGGTCGCATTGGTAAACTGTCTCTTGACCTCCCGAGGAAAGTATATCTTCCGCTTGGCCACTGGTTCTGCGCCGGCGAATGTCGAAGCAGCCACCAGCGCAGAGACCAATAGCGACTTGGTCTGCATCCTCTCGATCTACTGGCAATTCATCCGTACCGATCGTCAAAGAGTAGACTGCTAGGTTTCGAATACCAGGAGTCGGCGAGGGCCTATGCAGGTGGTCTCGACGACGGTCAGCACACGAGGAGCCGGCGAGTGGTGACGAGCGCTGGCGACTCACTGTCAGGAATGAGGCAATAAACGAGTGTACTTGACAATGGGTCAAGGAGTGTAATCTATATGAGTAGTCAGTGTCTGGCCCATGCACTTCCAATATATGCTGCGCGCATGAATGATCCGCCAGTGGCTGCTGTTGGGACAGGGAACCAGGGAATGAGAGAACTGTCCCAAGCCTTGGGCTCCACCTCGTTCGGCGACGCGGGAAACAGGGAGGCAGGAGAAGAAAAGAAGGGCTACTGACTGTTTCTGGCCGGGCCAAAAAAGAATGAGTTTTTTGCGTTCGGGAGGGGGCTTAAAGAGCGACTTGACGAGAGACTCGTCAGAATGAGGTGAAAGTTCACAGCAAAGCGGTGCCCGTGGTGGTTTGGGAATTGTTGTGGTGGGAAGGTCGAGATTAAGCCAGGACAGACATTGGCAGTGCAATTTCGGGAAAAGGGGGCCGTGGAGTTGGGCGGGCTAATCCTGGTGGAGATCGGCCGCGGGAATGCAGAACGGGCCCTTTCTTTGTCTATCTATCGATTGCCCTCGAAACCGCTGCGAGAGGCCGCTGGAAAAAAGGACGACGTCGAGGAAAGGAATTGAATCGTCGCTTTTCGAAAAAAAGAGAACCGGTCGGCGGAGACGAGTAGAGAGAGGGAGGGGAGGGGAGAATGGAAGGAAGGGCAAGGACTGGCGTGGTGGTGGTGGTGACAAGTAAATGAAATGTCAACCAGAGTCAGTCAGTCAGCCCAGGACGAGGATACGATATAGACGAGGACAAGGCAGGACAGGCACGCGGGCACAGACAGGGACCGGGGATCTGGGAGATTGAGGAATGGGATGGGGGTGGTGGAGGGCGAAGAGGCGGACAGGGACAGGGACACCACGCGCGGTCGAGCAGAAAAGAGGAGCCGGGCGGGCGAGGGATAATCAGGATTGGAGGAATGCAGAGAAACGGAAGGGAGAGAAACAGAAAGGGCCCCCCCATCACCTTCCCCCCCACCCACCCAGGCCATCCACCTAGGCTGGCCAGGCAAAAAGCTGTGCACGCTGCAAGGAGCAGGACCGGGGGTGGCTTTGCTGCCAAAAGAACCTAGCGCGCCTTTCGTGCCCTCCTCGCCTCCCTCCTGGCTGTCCTCTCCCGCCCACACACCCCTTCCTCCCCATGTCTGGTTGGCACGGAAGGAGGGGGCCGCCCTTATGCTCAGGTACGATAAATCTTGCAGCAAACCTTGCTGATGGTGTAGGTAGATGTGGTAGTGTCCTCGACAGGTCTCCGTCCGAAGTCTGCGCCCAGCTGGGTTGCAATGATGCAGGCCCAGCGGTGCATCCCAAATCCGCATCCGCGTCCCAATTTGTGCACCCACCCACCCAGCGTCCCAACGGCAGAGATGGGGAGAGATCACGAGAGACAGATTGGGAAAGGGCCATCCCACACCATGGCATGCCATGACTAGGACGGTAGCAGCAGCCCATCGTGGGTATCACCACCGCCGCAGGGCACTCGCGCACACACGCTGGGCCTGTGCTCGCCAGCATGCCAGTATGCCGACGAATGGCCGATGTTCTGTGTTCGTGCTGTGCTGTGTTATGTTGCAATGCAACATGGACGCAGTATGTGCATGGCAGACAATAGTACACAGCCAGACACATTACATGATGGTCTAATTTGCGATGCGGCGCGCCTTGGGGGAGCTGCTCGCGGGTGATATCCCCACTGGTGCATCCATCTTGATTCCTGAGGTGATGGTGCCTCCCAAGTTGGGATACAGTGTACGAAGGACAGAAGATCCTCCAGCCATGGCCCATCCATATCCATCCTCGGAGGCTTGATGTGGCCTAGAGTGGGAACCCGTGGAGCCGTGGTCAGAAGCCTCAGAAGCGATGGATGGGCACGGCGAGTGATCCTCTCGCGCGCCGCGTGAGGTGAGGACGAACAGCACCATTTGGGGTCAAGCTCAACAATCAGCCGCTTCGCCGCAGCCGCGCAGAGTGGACCAGAGACTCCAAGATTGCGCTCTACGGCCACGGACTGTTGCTCTTGCGCCGCATGTTGGGCCGATGGATCGCTCGTGTGTTGGTTGACGTCGTCGATGATGTCGAACGACGGTTCGTCAACGGGCTGGCATGTAGTCAAAGGACCTGAGCTGAGACCCAGAGTTCAGGGCCTACTGTACGGTCCAGGCACAGGGCCCCACTGTTGGTCCCGCCCCAGCGTCAAACCAGGTACCGTTTGCTTAGAGACAAAACGACGGACTGGCTGACGGAACGACAGATCGACAGCTTTCCGGTAGATGGAGAAAAGATGGTTCCTGGCCAAGTCCAAGTCCCACCACGTTCTCCATTTCCATTTCCAGTTCCAGAACCAGATCCAGGGACAGGATCAGTAGACTCAGCGAACTCAGACCTCGTGCTTTTTGCCAAGACGCCAAGTGAAGTCTGTTCGCCAACCCTAGTCTCCCCCACTTATTTTGCACCTAAACCAATAGGGTGAGAGAACAGGGGCCATAGACGCGTTTTGGGGCACGAGTCTGAGGCGTAATGGCGCACCTATTTGAGCAGATGCCTGCCCTGTCAGCAAAATCGCGTCCCCTCCTCCTTCCCCTTCATTTTGCCTCATTTTTCCTCTTCCTCAACCTCCTCCCCCTAGGTAAGTTTCCCCCCCTTTCTCTTTTAGAGATCTAAAAAAGTACTCAGAGCTAATACTTAACTAGATCTTCTTTCGAGTACTATTTGGAAAAAGCTTTGGGGAAAGGAGGAGGGAGGAGGAGGGGGCAGTCAGGATGCAAAAGGAGGGAAAAAATGAGTTAGGCATCTGCTCGATCTCTGCGTTTGGAGCTCTAGTACCTCCAACAACGCCCTTAGGAGGAAACAAAATAGACAGTGGGATTCAGCAGCCATTTCTGAGTTGAATGGTATATAGTTTTATAGTAATTGAGCTCATTCAGACTTAATTCTCACATTGTTTCGCTCAAAGGTCATAGTTTTTTCTATAGAAAGTTAGGCATCTGCTCGAGGTTTGGCGCCATTTGTATACAGACGTATCAGAGAGTAGGCAGCCAAGGAGTAATGATCTGCGGCTTGGCTTTTTTAGTGTCTTGGCGCTAAGAAATCTGCAGAATTGAGATAATCTGCACTTACTTGGCTACTCTCTGGTACGTCTGGATTCGTAGAGTCTAAGGATCAGAGCTCAGAAACAAAACGGCCACGATCTCGGCCGTCTTTGTCAGGGTGGTCGCTCATCCATGCGACCAATTGTGTCTGGACTGACCGGATTGATTGTTGGCAGGTAAGTGGAGAGACCCAGTGCCCACTGGTCCGCCCGCGGCTCGCTTTCCCCTTCCTGTCAGGCGGCGGGCGACCTGGGGATCGTCAGGCCGGCTGATGTGTGAGTGGTCAGAGTGCCATGCTGGACCCCACCTTTACAGGGATGCTAAAATTAATTGTTGCCGCCGTCGTGGCTTGGTCCGGCCTGCGGTAGCGTCCTACCTTATTGTGCGTGTGTGTGCGTGTCCTGCTTGTGAGCTTGGCCGTGTTTACGTACGCATGTATCGATACGGGCAGAGCAGCATGCGGCGCAGTACTGGACTTTGGTACAGATGGGTACCACAACCGCGCGAGAGACACGGCAGATCTAAAGGGCGGTACGGTACAAGGCCACGAGCACTGGGACCATAAGGGGAAGGCCTAAGTGATCCTCTCCCCACCTGCATGCTAATAATAAGCAAGATGAAAGATGGCCCCAAGAGGATGACCCAAGAGGATGCACAGGCGGTGGTGTTAAGCCACCACGCAGGTGTGCGGCACAACATACTAACGGGGACACGGCTGCATCCTTCGCAGCGCTGGCCAGAAGCCAGGACAGCTCGCCAACAACTGCCAACAGGTGTGCAGCTGGACACTAGCCCGCCCCAACCCATGTCGTGACATTCGACAATTGCCGTGCTGCGATGCGATGTGAATGAAGGCTGGATCGAGGCTAGACGAGGGCTGAGGTGAGGTGAGGTGAGGTGAGGCCAGGAAAAGCACACATACACACCGCCCCCAGATCCGCCTGCTTTCGACAACAGCGGGCGAGCGACCAACACCAGATCCAGAGTCGCTCTAGCGCTGACAGGCCAGGAGCCAACTGTCGAAGCCAACTGTCGATAGTCTCAATCTCGACCCTGCATCATGAAATTGAAAATGGGGATCCACTGCATCCGCTGAGCAACGCCGCAATAGCAACGCCAAGCGCCAGGACCAGCACCAACCGTCGCAGCGCGTGGGCTCTGGCAGTCTGGCCGGCCAGCAGCCCGCGCACCGGGTGCATCATCTCCTCGACGGCCAGAAGCACGGGTCTCTATGCGACTATTGTCTCTTGATTAGTCGAAGATCATGTAACGTCCATGACTCCAACGCCCGAGGCGAGTTCCAAACGTCAACGACAGGACCCACACGCCGCACGCACGCGAAGAAACGGGCGCGCCTGGGTGACTTTCTCCAACGGGCCTCGAACCCTTCGGAATCTTGCCAACTCGCCCATCAAGCTTGGCGGATGGAACTGAGTTTGCCTGACCTGCATTCTCCCCAGCAGGCTTGCGGTGCTGCAGCCAACAGACAGAAGCCCTCGGGACGCCTCGCAGAGCCCGATCAACATTTACCGTCCGTGCCTCAGGAACGTGCCGCACGCACAGAGCATAGAACGGCGGGTACCTTGACCGGTTGAGCACGCAACGCAAGGCCAGGAACATCACGCTGCCTGTGCCACCGGTGTTGAGCAAAATTTGATCGGCCGAAGACGGCTAGTCAACGGCCGTCAGGGCAATGCATCCCTCCCGCACTTCGTTTCGCCTAGCCCGCGTCCTAGCGATATCAGACTAATGCCTCACTATCGCCGACCGGGCTACGAGCTAGGCAATACGTTCGGGCCATTATTACGTGCTTCGTGCGGACTGCCGGACAGGAGAGAAAGGCTAAGGCTACGGAATCTTCTGCAATTCCACAGCAGCTCGAATAATTAGTCACGACATGATAGCCTGTCTCGCAGCACCCAGCTGGTCGCCCCTCGGTCAATCTCATTCAATGCAGGTGTAGGATGCTCAAACACCCAGGCGGTGTTAGTCGATCGCCCAAGCTGCGTGCTCACTCCCAAGGGGGGCTCGTAAAAATCCCCAACACGAGCGCAGCAGCATTGACAGCCCGCCCAAGCAATCTCAATGTTTCCTCATGCAGGACAGCGAACTACCTAGCGCCGTGAAAACCTTCGAGGATGCACGGGAGGATGATTGACTTTGGACGTCCGAACGCCCGGAAGTGTCGATGCAGGGCAGAGAACATGAGATGAACCGTAAGTGGCGGCAGCTCGACGCAGCGCAGAGTCAGAACATGCCTGGTAGGGCAGGGCAGGCTCGTGTTTGGTGTGTCGAAACCCTCCCAAGAAATCCTCCGAGACAAGACGTGACAGCCACCATTCCACACCACCTGTTCGCGCGAGGGAAACGCGGGAGCTCCCATCATGGCAGGCGTTTCACCGGTGCGCACATGGAATGAAGGAAAAGCGCCCGGGGCCGCCTTTATTACGTCGGCGCGCTCGCCGCACCTTGCCGCTTGCCACGCCCGCGTTCTCCGTCACGCATGGTCGCACACTCGACTCGCATGCCCGACGTTTGAAAGTCTTTTGTTGAGATCTGCCTCCTGATCGTCGTCCCTCTTTGACACCTGACCTGCCAGCCATTCTGCAGGAGTGCCGCCCCAAACCCAGGAATTCCTGGGGGAGATAAGACGATGGAACCTCGTATTTCGATGTTTTCCTCTCGCTCGAGGGGGGTGGTAGAAACTAGAGTTGTGCCTCCCCTGAAACACGCCTCGCTAATACCCTTAGGGGGAAGGGGAATGCCCTCGCCCTCCGCCTCGTTTGACCTCGACAGTTCCAGCCTAGCGCGGGTCCTCGACTTTGCAGTACCCTCATTCTCTCCCCTAGGGCCCCACGCCGTCACAGGTGCACCCGTATTAGCCCCCTGCGGTGACGATGTCTTCTTTTGCGAATGCGCGCCGCCCTCACAAGGCGATGGGGACCCGGTATTGAGGCTCAGCTGTGCGAGATGCTCGCCCGGCCCGTACTCTTGCCTGCGTTTCCTACTGGTGCGACAATGGGACCAACCGAGTCTCGGGGCTTCAGTCGAGTTCCAGACCGAGTCATATTCGTGGGTCTTCGGGGCCAGTCTTGTTAGATCCGGCGTGTGGGCGGTCCTGCGGCGTTGCCAAGCCCGGGATGCCGCAGTCTAGAGGACTACCTCCCGGCCGGACTAGACCTGCGATCTCCGACTCGGACCCGGGTGTTCGAGTGATCCGAAGTGACTCTTTCAGTTCTTGGATAAAGCTAGCAGTGACTTCTTCTATCGAGATCCTGGGCTGCCCCCTCTTTCAACCAACGTGCCATATAAAAGTCACTGGCCTGCGCGTCTCGAAGGGTTCCTAGAAGACGAAAGTCCTCGCGGTCCGCAACAGCCTCCTTGCTGCTGCTATGTCTGCTATTGTATCTCTGTCCTCTTTCTCGATATAGACTGTCTGTGACGGTGCCTCTCACTCATTCATAATGTGCGGTTGAATCGAATTAAACAGATCTTTGGCAACTGTGCCTTCGGTATGACCGTCGTTGATTGCAGTATTGGTTCCAGACTCACATAGCAGCTGTGCTGTTCTGTGTGATATTGGGTGCTTTGCTCTTGAGCCATTTGCACATACTGTAGATACTCGAGTAAGGGACTCAATCTACCGTCCCGATATACAGCGTTGACCTGCAAAGAATACCACCTTTGAGCGAGGCCAGCTACCACTCCATGGCAACATGAATGCAGAAGACACAATAGCGACCTGGGAACTCTTAGACTGTCCAGACCCAATCTAATGTTGCCATATTGGGTTCAAGAGCTCTTGCTATCCATCATCACTTGGTCTAGACGCTTTTGAGTTACGGATAGCCTCAAAACTCAGACAGATATACGGTGCCCCCAGATGTGAGTTGATTCCAGAGGACACTTAGCATTGTAGTTGATCAAGTACTGCTCAAAACACCAGCACGTCTGATAACATACGACGCCATCTGTTCCCAACGCTCTGCTCGAGACGGCGCTCTGCGACCGCTGCACTGTAGCCACAGACACCAAAAGGTCAGAATCGTCCAGAACGCTGCTGGGCAACCAGTGGAGTCTTATCAAGCTGTGCCGTCACAGCTGTATCCCTGATCAGAGGCTGTCTGCTTGCAAATACTTTGGTGTGGTGAAGATGGCGGAAGTGATGCCTCGAGTGAGAGCTAAAAACACCAACAAGGTACCGCTCTGGATGGACGACCATAGAGGCGGTGTGGGAGTGAGCCACCAAGGATTAAGAGCTCATTCATACGAAATAATGATATCTGGGGCTGTCCCGAGGTGTTCTGAACGCCTGTCGTGTTTGGGCAGACGAAGATTTACCTTGGCAGCGCGTGGCACCGCATGCTTGCCCGAGCCATTTGACGACCCCGGGCGGCGCTGGGATCTCCTGAAGCCTCCTCCAGTTTTGTATATGCTTGCGAATTATAGTGCTGACAAAAGCGCCTCTTCCATGCGGTTGCATTAGCGGCCGCCAGCTTTCTCTGCTTAAATATGAGGCAGAGTAATCAAAAGACTGCTCCTGTCACATATGACAGCAGGTTGGTCGATCACCACGGGTATCAGTGTCACATGGCCGCCATCCCTCTTGATGGCGAATGGTCGCTCTGCAGAGCTTGATCGCTGGAATGCATAGGCGAGTCGCCTATCTGGGCTCGATCATGGGCGGGATCAGACTGCATCGAGTGATATCACGGCACAGCCAAAGGGCACGACTTGCATCATGCCCGGCTTCTGTCGCTAGATTCAACACCATTCGGATGCTATCCGTGCGAAATGGGCGGACAGAGAGCTCTCAGATTCGAGGCTACCTGCGTCAGTTAGTCCCAGATGCGAGAACGATCCAAGGTAGGTGCGCACCGAAGCAGAACAGCTATCCCGCAGCCAGGGCCCGTCTGCATCCCGCCGCCTCTCATGTAGGTGACCAGTCATTCGGGCGGACCACGTAGCACGCCAGATACGCAACATCGTCCTTGCTATATTCCTGTCTCATCAGTACGGGCAGGGGTCGTGGAGTCAACGGTATCTGCTTGTTTTTTGGGCACGAGCTGGTGGTGATTCAAATCGCTGGGAATAACTGCACGTTAAAGACCTCGTCCTGAATGGGACTGATAGAACGTAGAGCTTTCATATATACCACTTCCAGGTAGGATTTTGCCTCTGTGGCATTAAAAGAAGGGCTGGACTGAGCTGTTTGTCCTACCAATATGAAGCAGCTGGTTTCTGCAACGCAGGTCATTTGACTTGACTCCGGTCCGGCAGGATGAGCAGAGATATCGTTGTCACCTCAGGTCAGGACACGAGCGCCACAATAATCAGCTCCTCATGTGCAATGACGACAGCAAGTGCCATCACGCACGTTGGTGTGCGTCTGATCCACAACCCCAGAGGTTGTTCCGGAAGGGCTTCCGTACGGCTTCGCAGCTCTTGGGAAAATGGGTTTTAATGGGTGGAGGGTCGATCCACCCACGATAGCGTCCTGAACGTGCAAGAACAGGCGAGGGCAGCCTCAGGCGCGGCGCCTCCCGGCCGGGGGGACGAAGTGCCCAGCTTGACAGGAATCCAAGTAGTGGTGTCGAGGTTCTGCCAATACATTCCTTGCTTTTCTTCAGGCATGCGGTCCAACGCCGCAAATGGTGTCAAGATACGGAACGGAAGAAGCAAAGACGGCTCGTTTCATCTCTGCGTGGGGTGGATATTCTTCCCTATCCTGCTTGTGCTCCGGAGGAGAATTAAGCCTGCCGTCACGGAGACCTCGGCCTCCCACCACGGCCAGCACGACTGGCACTGACGTAAACGCGTATTTCAGGCACGTTTATGGGAAAGAGTTCAATTGCGGTCCGATCCCTGAGAGGCATCAGTGCGCTGTATGTAGGTGCGCCCGGGACGCAAGTCATCGCCACGGACCCTGAAGCTGCAAGAACCCACAGGGTAGATATCCGAGCTGAAGCAGCGCTCCGCCAGAGCGCATTGGAGACCACCCCTGCTGAAGAGCGATGATCGTTGACAGGTCAGACCGACAGACCGAGCATGAGCCGCCGAGCATCGCAACACCTCTCTCTCGCCGGGCTGAGGCGGGCCGGGCAGATTACCAAGTTGATCAGTGGCTGGAGCTGCATTGCGGAGGGCATCACATCACGTAGCCTATCATGTGCTTTTACCGGCGAGCTCTTGTGCAGTCGCTACCGCAGAAAGAGGTATATGTCCCGGGCTCAGGTTTGCGCCCTTGAGGACCGGGTCAATGAGCAACTCGTCCACATGCTGAAGATCGGAGCGGTGGGAGAGCAGCGTTCGTCCGTCTGTCCACGCACGCATTGAATCCTTCCACCTGTCCATCAGGATAGGGGGACGGTGAAGAGGGTGCCCCGCGGCCAACCCCGCCTCACGATCTGCTGGAGGGGTCGTCTGGATCGGAGGGGCAGGGAACAAGCTGTTCCTAGCCTGTTGTGACAGCACCCTGGCAACAAGTGTCCTTGGCATCTAACCCCTTCCGCTGCCAGTTTCCCGGGTGAAGCTGCCAGAAGGTTCCGAGGTTTGGGGAGAGACGAGGAGCTGTGCTACTAGACTACTTGCTCACAGCATTGCAGGAGCCGCGCATGTAAACGTTGCTGTGCGTAAGTGGGCACGGAGCACAGGTTGGACGGGCAGGCAAGTGCACGCCAAATTGCTTCTTCTCGCGACAAGCCCCTCTGCTGGTAGCCTTGCTGTGATGCGACTCGTCCTTGCTGGGCGGGACTGTGGATGCGATGCAAGGTATCCAGATCCCAGCATCGCCGGCGTCATCGGCACCTGACGAGGGGCAGGAGCGAGCCAGCAGCAGCAAAGTGTGCTACCGACCTGCCGACCTACAGAGTACCCAGGCAAGTACATGCCCAATGGCTCGGTAATAAAGGGGTGCGGACCAGGCAGGTACCTCAGTACCTCGAGCCCCTGCAGGCCCATGTGAGGTTCAAAGTAGCTGCACCTGCAGCTACGGTCATCCATACCTAGGTAGATCGAGGCTCAACTTTACCGAGTCAATCCTCACTCGTCCCACCGGGCCTTGTTGGAGTGCGGAAGGCGGTACTTGCACTCACATCACATCATCTTGGCTCCAGCTTGCTGAGATCGGGTGCCATTCCATTCCAACTGCCCTTGCCCTGCCGCGTGCGAACTCACTTTGGGCCGGAACCCCTCGCGATATAAAAACCCTCCACACGACCCACAGCCCATCCCCTCCGTCTTCCGGTCCTCCACAGCACATTCTCAGGCTCTTCAAACCCCTCGTACAAATAGGCAGCCCGGCCCGGCAACCTCAGCTTCAACTTACTCGTCACTAGCCGACACGTACACGACACCTGTCGACGTCATCGCAACTAGCAACACATCAACCAAGGTCAGCATCTCACCTCCGTCTCTCCTGTCTTGCAACCTAAAGCAACCTTTGTTTACTAACCTGCACAGTTTCCCGAGAGAAAAAAAAATCAAAATGGGTGTCACTGTTATACATGAGGTGGAGGGCACTGGCGCACAACCTAGGCCAGAGCAGTACGTGACCATACAGTACACCGGATGGCTCAAGGACCCAGAAAAGGACAAGAACCAGGGCAAGAAGTAAGTCCCCTACCCCCAAGAACACGTCGATCAAAGTCACATCCAATTGATACTTATTCGTCCCCGTCTCTCAAGGTTCGACAGCTCTATCGGCCGTGGAGACTTTGTCACCCAGATCGGCGTTGGCCAGGTCATCAAGGGTAAGTGGCTACCTGTCTGAACTACGCTGGCCAGCGGAATAAACCCCTCTTAACAAAATCATAGGATGGGATGAGGGTGTCGTCCAGATGAAGGTCGGCGGCAAGGCCATTCTTGACATCACCAGGTAAACCCCCTCCGCCCCTTCCCTCTACACCACTGTTTAAGAACGCTAACTGACATTGGCACAGTGACTTTGGCTACGGTGCCGCGTAAGAACCCCTGTCACTCAGCAAAAAAAGGGCTTGAGAAGCAAGACGCCCACTCTCGCCAATCTATGCTCCGAACTCATCAGTCTTACTTTTGTGGATACCGCCATGCTGACATCTTCTCTAGCGGTTTCTACGGACATATCCCTGAGAACGCGGACCTCATCTTGTAAGTTGTCCCTCGGTAAATACCTGAGCATAACGTATGGGAACTGAAACCTTGGCACAGCGAGGTCGAATTGAAGGACGTCTCGGACCAGAAACCCCGCGGCGCCCGGTAGAAGTGGAAAGGCACCAGCTCTCGGTAACATATAGGAAGGCAGAAGGCGCAGATGGAAGATGGACTTCTAGTTTAGACATTCGCTTGATCTCGGTGAAAAGGCCAAGAATAAATGCTACCCCATGGGAGCTTGACGCCTTTTCGGCCGTTCCTATCACATCTATGCAATTTGCCCCTTGCGTGCTCTCCTTCGCGGACCCTGCTTTGCGCGAGCGCCGAAGGTCTCACCGCGGCCAGGCGACCACAGTGATTTGGTGAGACAGCAGAACAAGCCACACAACTGTGAATATGCATGTCTCTGATCTTGCGGAAAGCCCGTCTTCCTCATAGCTTTGTTAAAACTAAGCATGCCCCTCAACCTAGGCGATCCATCCCACCTAGCCATCAGGCCGAACAAGGGACTGTCGAAAAAGCATCTCTGGCCGTTCGATGATGTTTCTCGAAGCGGTATTGTGCATGATCTTGCCTGAAGACCAAGCGGCTAGCGACCTGGGGGACAACTGAGATCGCGAAACCTCTGGCACAGCTCGTCTCGCCACAGGCGGTCGCACATCCAGGAACACATCGCGCGGGATTTGCTCGCTTCGCCAGGCCCAGGACCGGCTTAGGGAGATCCAAATGGGTCGGTGGAATACGTACGAGGGCAGAAGCTCTTGGTGGCACCTTTGATGGGGGTTCTCTGGGAGCTTGAGGAGAGGGTTGCAACGTCACGGGTGCGGGACAAGCGATCTTTGAGATACCGTCTCATCGACTCACCCGGTGGAACGTGATGGAACGGAGCAGATGGGTAAATGGCCGGGCTCTCCGGCCTGGAACCGCTGGAGCAGGTGACTGAGTCACCGGTGCGAGGCCTTTGAAGTGGGTGGTACTTGTCTCTCCCACAACACATCGTCACAGGCCTACAAGGCTCACACCCATGCAACAGTCTGGGCAGACTCACCCGACTGGGATTAATGTGATTCCCCGGGCCATTCCCGCCTTTCAGTTAGCACTCAAGGAAGAGTATCACGATTGCAAGTATATCAGGCTTCGGAGTGTCTGGATGTCGGTCGTCAGACCTGTCTCATGTGTTGGATCACCTGCATATACATGTATGTGACCTTACTTCTGGAGTGAGCGGGATGGCTGGTGAACCCAGCACTCATTGGGGGATCTCTATCCAAATAGGTATTCAAGAGATCAGTAAACCAAATAGGAGGATGGCTTCATTGCTCAAAGATGTTTATCTGTTTGGCTATCCGTCTACCAGCACGTGGGAAACAAGAATCTCCCTCTTCCTGATGCTGACAGAGGCAGCGGTAGCTCCCCGCCTGTTATAAATCAGAGGTATCAAGCAATGCATAAGTCATCAGTTTCGCCTCCCATGAACCACAGCCTCCGGCGAGGCAGAAACGGCTCTTGGCCACCTGTATACATTCATAGCTTTTCATTCATCACGTTTCAAAAATCTAGTTAACTGCTCAGTATTGAAGACCCCTCCATCTGGCAAAGCCTACGACTTGACACAAGCTTGACTGTTGACAGAACCGTTGCCTGCTCCCGCGCCCTACCGACCTAGTTAACCTTGGAAGCTACTGGGTACCTAGGTAAGCTACCCACCTGTGGCTCTGGTGGGGTCGATGTTGCCCCCCATTCCCGACCGTCCCCCGTCCAACTCGCAACTCGCAACTCGCAACTTGTCTCACGCCTCCACAGCAACATCCAACTGCAATCATCACTAGAAACAACCTCCACCCTCCATCTGCCCTCTTCTCCTCAACGAAAGATAGTTCCTTCCGATTGTAAAGAGTCCGGCAAACTGGGGAAGCGCAAACTTTCCTGCGACGGGGACTCGCTGCCTCTCCAGAACAAAAAGACAATGACAGTGAGTATCCGCAGGCCGTCTGCTCCCAGCCCTCCCGCTCGTTTGCTCCACGCCCACGCCGCCGCGGCGCCGCACCCGAGGCTCCTGCGAGTAGCTGAGAACACCCACTGACCGGTATCCCGTGTTTGCAGGACCAGAGGCTCCCCGAGGTCGACCTGGTCACCAGGATGCAGGTCGACGAGTCCGTCGTTGGGAACAACGACATCGACGAGTCTCTCTACAGCCGACAGCTCTATGTCTTGGGCCACGAGGCCATGAAGCGCATGGGCGCTTCCAACGTGCTCATCGTGGGACTCAAGGGCCTTGGTGTCGAGATAGCCAAGAACGTTGCCCTCGCCGGCGTCAAGAGCCTGACCCTCCACGATCCTGCCCCTGTCGCCATCGGAGACCTGTCCTCCCAGTTCTTCCTACGTCCTGCCGACGTCGGTAAGCCCCGGGACGCGGTCACCGCCCCTCGGGTGGCCGAGCTGAACGCATACACCCCAGTCAACGTGCACAAGTCTTCCGGGTACGCTTTGCCATTCCCTACCCTTTGGAACTTGAATGTAGATCAGTCACTGACGTCAGACTCTGTTCCAGGCTCGCCGATAACCTCACCGAGCTCGACAAGTTCCAAGTCGTGGTCCTGACTGGCTCCCCCCTGAAAGAACAGCTTGCGATCGGCGACTACTGTCACTCGAAGGGCATCTACTTTATCACCGCGGACACTTTCGGCTTGTTCGGCAACATTTTCTGTGATTTCGGCGAGAAGTTCTCGGTTATCGATGCGACCGGGGAGAACCCACAGAACGGAATCATCGCTGGTGTCGACGATGAGGGCGTCGTGTCCGCCCTCGACGAGACCCGCCACGGCCTTGAAGATGGAGACTACGTGACGTTCTCCGAGATCGAGGGTATGGAGGGCCTGAACAACTCCGAGCCACGAAAAGTCACGGTGAAAGGCCCGTACACTTTCTCTATTGGGGATGTCTCTGGTCTGGGTCAGTACAAGCGAGGAGGTCTGTTCCAGCAGGTCAAGATGCCCAAGATCTTGGATTTCAAGAGCATCGGACAGTCGTTGCTGGAACCCGAATTCCTCGTGTCTGACTACGCGAAGTTTGATCGCCCACAGCAACTCCACATTGGATTCCAAGCTCTGCATGCGTTTGTCCAAACACAAGGCCATCTACCAAGACCGATGAACAAGGACGATGCTGCTGTGGTGGTTAAGTCGGCCGAAACCTTCGCAAGTAAGATGGGCGTCGAGGTCGAGATCGACGAGAAACTGTTGACCGAGCTGAGCTACCAAGCGACCGGAGACTTAAATCCCATGGCGGCTTACTTCGGCGGACTTGCGGCACAAGAGGTTCTCAAAGCAGTCTCGGGCAAATTCCACCCAGTGCAGCAGTGGATGTACTTTGACTCCTTGGAATCGCTTCCTCAAGGCTCAAAGAGGTCCGAGGAATTGTGTGCGCCGCTTGGCAGCCGTTACGATGGCCAGATAGCGGTCTTCGGCAAGGAGTACCAGGAGAAGATTTCAAACATCAAGCAGTTCCTGGTTGGCGCAGGTGCCATCGGTTGTGAGATGCTGAAGAACTGGGCCATGATCGGTCTAGGTACTGGACCCAACGGCCAGATCACTATCACTGATATGGACTCTATTGAGAAGAGTAACCTGAACCGACAGTTCCTGTTCCGACCCAAGGACGTGGGCAAGATGAAGAGCGACTGTGCAGCTGAGGCCGTCCAACTCATGAACCCAGACCTGAAAGGACACACTGTTTGCTTGAAAGACCGTGTCAGCCCAGAAACCGAGGAGATCTTTAACGAGACCTTCTGGGATAGCTTGGATGGCGTCACAAATGCTCTGGACAACGTGGAGGCAAGGACATATGTCGACCGGCGTTGTGTGTTCTTCAAGAAACCTCTTCTTGAGAGTGGTACACTGGGCACGAAGGGAAACACACAAGTCGTCTTGCCCGGCATCACGGAGTCATACTCATCTTCAGTAGACCCGCCTGAGCAGTCTTTCCCGATGTGCACACTTCGAAGTTTCCCCAACAAGATCGAGCACACGATCGCCTGGGCACGTGAACTTTTTGAGACGAACTTTGTGAAGCCAGCTGAGACGGCAAACCTCTACCTCACGAAGCCGGACTACCTGAAGACGACGCTGGCGCAAGGTGGCGATCAAAAGACGACGCTGACGGTGCTTCGCGACTACCTGAAGAACGAGCGCGCGCTCACCTTTGAGGACTGCGTGAGCTGGGCTCGAATGGTCTTTGAGAAGCAGTACAACAACGCGATCCAACAACTGCTTTACAACTTCCCCAAGGACTCCACGTCCTCCAGTGGACAGCCTTTCTGGTCCGGCCCCAAGCGAGCACCGGATGCGCTGAAGTTCGACATCAACGACCCCACCCACTACCAATTCCTCGTTGCGGCAACTAACCTGCATGCCTTCAACTACAATATCAATGTGCGGGACAAGGATCGTGCTGCGTATGAGGCTGCATTGGAGTCTATGATCGTCCCAGACTTCACTCCCGACCCAGGTGTCAAGATCCAGGCGGACGACAAGGAGCCTGTAAGTGAAAGCACTGATATTCTCCGCCCCATAGCTCATGATCTGACTTTTAATAGGACCCCAACAAGGAGGCATCAGGGAACTTTGGGGATGATACGGAGTTGGAGAAGATCGCTGCCGACATCCCCGACCCCAAGTCGCTGGCAGGGTTCAAGCTCACGCCGGTCGAGTTTGAGAAGGATGATGATACCAACTTCCACATCGACTTCATCACGGCAGCAAGCAACCTTCGAGCCTTGAATTACAAGATCGAGACAGCAGATCGTCACAGGACCAAGTTCATCGCTGGCAAGATCATTCCGGCTATTGCAACCACGACTGCCTTGGTAACGGGCCTGGTTGTCTTGGAGCTGTACAAGATCATTGATGGAAAGACGGACGTGGAGCAGTACAAGAACGGGTTTGCCAATCTGGCCCTTCCCTTCTTCGGCTTCAGCGAGCCGATAGCCAGCCCCAAGGTTACCTGGAAAGGACCCAATGGCGAGAAGCAGACAATGGACAAGATCTGGGACCGATTCGAGGTGAAGAACATCACATTGAAGGAGCTCACTGAATACTTCGAGTCGCGTGGCCTCGAGATATCCATGGTTAGCTCCGGTGTGAGCCTACTCTATGCGATATTCTTCCCCCCTGCGAAGAAGGCCGAGCGGCATGGGATGAAGCTCATCGACCTCGTCGAATTCGTGTCCAAGAAGCCTGTCCCAGCGCACCAGAAGTATGTTATCTTCGAGGTTGTCGTTGAGGACGCGGACGGGGAGGATGTTGAGGTACCCTACGTGAGAGTATCGCGGGATTGAGCAGGCATGTGCCGCCGGTGTGGCTGGATGTAGCAGGTTACTGTTGAGAAAACATGCAATTATCAGAGCATAACACAATAGACTGGCTTCGTTAGTTCTCTTTGACGCGGGGCTCCACCAGTTGTGTGTGTTGATTATTCAACAGAGGAATTATCTAGATCAACCATAACGTTTTACTTCAGAAACAATTGGGCTGGTTCTTGTTTTCTTCCTTCTGTGTGATATACTAGACCACGATGATTGAGCTCTTGGGTATCAACTCATTCGCTTCTTCGCGTCCAGATTACTAAGTCTGCCTTCCTAGTAGTGCCAGGAATGCCCCGCATTGAACAGCCGTGTGGACCCTTTCAGTGTCCACGTCATGATTAGACGAGCATTACTGTACGACCGGTTCTGTACCGTGCCCAGGGCTGGGTGCTTAGCATGCGCTGAATCAGTGTAAGCCGTTAGAAATCATGGCATTACCTAGGTGAGGCAGATTGTGTGGAATCCTGAGATGTTAGACTAGCCCTGCCGATGATCAATGTATTTGCTTGGTGATAGATATCAGTCGTCACCAGTCTAGCGCCATATACAAGCCGAGCTCTGCCGTCCTTTGACAACCACTGCCCAGGAGTTGTTCATGATATATCACTGACAAGAGTCACCTGTGATCTCTCGGGTTCATGTCACTCAATCCCCTACCCAAGCTAGCAAAGCACAGGATCACAAGCGTTCTTGTCCGGCAGAGCTCCCGCGGCCTGTCTTCACAGCGACCCCTCAATTTTTGGTACCCGGCAGACAGAACGACCGTTTCGTGTAAACAGCAATACCCTACGAGACTCGAGTCACCACTGCTCTCTTACCACCAACTCATCTACCTAACGCAGACGAGAATGGTGAGTGGGCGAGCATTCCCCCACGCTGTGTAACCCCAGAAGAATATGAGACGAGTAGTCATTGACATTGAGCGCGCAGTCGACCACGGGCAAGGTCACGGACTGGGTGGACCCGGCGGACAAGAGCGGCGAGTTCAAGAGGCAGGTCAGCTCGTTCCGCGACTGGATCTCCAGCGAGCCCGGGGCCAAGTTCCCGGCCGAGAAGGGGAGGTATCACCTGTACATCAGCTACGCGTGCCCTTGGGTGAGTTCCTGCCGGTCCAGATGGCGCATTGAATCCATCCCGCGGCCACTCGACTGACTGAGCACGTACCACCCCCCAGGCGACCCGGGCGATCATCGCGAGGAAGCTCAAGGGGCTGGAGGACTTCATCACCGTGTCCTCGGTGCACTGGCACCTCGGGGAGAAAGGTAGGCAGGCCCTATTTGCCGAGAGAGACGGAGGGACCTGCTGAGACCGTGACACAGGATGGCGCTTCGCGACCGCCGACGACAAGGACGCTGAGGGTGAGAACGTGGTCCCGGACCCGCTGCACGAGGACTTCACCCACCTGCGGCAGATTTACTTCGAGTCGGACTCGGACTATTCGGGCCGCTTCACGGTGCCCGTCCTGTACGACAAGGTGCAGAAGCGCATCGTGAACAACGAGAGCAGCGAGATCCTGCGCATGCTCGGCACTGTTGTGAGTTTTTTTGTCCCTTAAAGCTGTGATCAC
Source organism: Diaporthe sp. P3_1W (assembly GCA_037177825.1). Lineage (NCBI taxonomy): Eukaryota > Fungi > Ascomycota > Sordariomycetes > Diaporthales > Diaporthaceae > Diaporthe > Diaporthe sp. P3_1W. The sequence goes on from JBAFXB010000002.1 coordinate 6,596,846, forward strand.
CCCGACATCTCCTGACCACCCTTCTCCGGCCTCCCAGTTCGACGACCACCTCGACGAGCAGCACCGCGGCGTCGTGCTGTACCCGGAGGCCCTGCGGAAGCAGATCGACGAGGCCAACGAGTGGCACTACGACCTGATCAACAACGGCGTGTACAAGTCCGGGTTTGCGACCACCCAGGAGGCCTACGAGCGCAACGTGCATGCCCTGTTCGGCGCCCTCGACAAGGCTGAGGCGCACCTTGCAGCGGGCGAGGGGCCGTACTACTTCGGCAAGGAGCTGACCGAGACCGATGTCAGGCTGTGAGTATACTACATACTTCTTGAACGACATGAGATGCAGGGCTAACCAGAATGAATGATTAGGTTCGTTACTATCATCAGGTTCGATGTAAGTTCCAGTGACGGTCCATTCGTTGCAATCCCCCTCCCCTCCCCCTTTCGGAAAGTAAATACTACTCCATTCAAGCACACTCTAACCCGCATGCTGTACTTAGCCCGTCTACGTGCAACACTTCAAGTGCAACATCAAGGACATCCGGTCGGGCTACCCGCACCTGCACTCGTGGATGCGCAACCTGTACTGGAACCACCCGGCCTTCAAGGACACGACCAACTTCCTGCACATCAAGAACCACTACACCCGCTCGCACAAGCAGATCAACCCCTTCTCAATCACCCCCGTCGGCCCCCTCCCGGACATCCTGCCGCTGGGCGAGGAGGTGCCCGCCCTCAAGCAGGCTGGGAAGTTGTGAGGACCGGGGGAAATACCCCGCAAGGGGAAGGGGGAAGGAGTGAGATGTCGATGGTTTTGCAGATCTATGTGCAGCCCGGGTGGTGATTCTGACGTGTGATCTTTGTGATTTTGTCTAAGTACATACAAAATGAAAACTCGTTTAAGCCTGCTAGCAAAGAAAGAGAACTTGATCTGTTCAGTGTCGCATCTACATGACCAAAGCCTCTGTTGGAGGACTTATCTATGTGACGTTGCGGCCCGGTGTATACCTGATACTGTCGTGACGAGTTGGTCTAGTGACGGACCTCCCTTTGTGTGGCACACAAATATATATATAGATCTATATATGTGTGGGTAATTATCAATACCCCTTAGCCACGCTCAACATGAGATCCTGTTGCATCTATCTGGTTTGGGGACACCAGCGTGAGAATCAATTATATTGAGACCAACAACATCTACCGGGTGGGTGTACAGTTCCAGGGGAAAATCTGCGGCCAGCCGAGCGTGATTGTTATAGCATGAAGGCCAAATCAGTGACGCCGTGCTGACTATTGCTCCTGAGGCTGCGTTCAAGTCCACACTTCATTCATGGTGGAAGATCTGGTGACCCATGATCTTGACCCTGCCCGACCGCATCATTGAGACAAACTTATGCACCCCTTCATTCACGGACTAGACAGGCTATTTAATGTCCAATTTAAAATCCAATTGCTTCTCGGTCCCATATACCAAAATGTGACTACGTGAGTAGATAGTAAAATCAACATCACAACTCCGCGCAGCCCTTTGCAAAATCATCCCAACACCAGCCGCCGTCATTACAATGCGATCTTCCCCCTTTTTGGTTCGTCCCCGACAAATCCAAGATGATATGCGACAGGCAGAATCCGCCGAATCCGCCCTAGATACTCTACAAACTTTCCTCCCTCAGATGGTACGCATTATCGACGAGCCATTAGATAATTATGTAAATGGTATGCAGATCAAACATGAATCAAGCTGATGTGGTGTATATCCAAGAAGGAAATCTACAGCTGCCCGGAAAGACAGGCCTCGGTGGCTACAGTCCAATGTTAGTCTCGGTCGCGCAATAGAAAGTGGAAAAGCACATTGTGGGACCGGGATTTTAGCTTACCAGAGTTGATATACGCCCTCCTAACATCAAGCGGGACGCCGAACCTCCTCTCAAGCTCCTGCTTCACGCCCTTCTTGGTCACGGTCATGAGATCCGCAGTGCGCAGGATCTCACGGATCTCCGCGAGAAGCGCGTCATCGCCGGGCAAGCCAGCGAGGTTGCTCATCTCAAGGTCGTTCTGGCTGCCGCCGAAGAATTGGCTGCCGCCAAACTGGCTCGCGCGGTTCGCAGGGGTGTTGCCACCCATCACCTCGCTGGCAGCAAAGCTCAGGCGGCTCTGGGAGCCAGCCAGGGGCACCTTGAGGTCACCAGAGCCGTTGTACGGCCCGTGGCCGTAGTTGACGACAGAACCGGGGCGCGAGGGTGTGTAACCACCCCATCCATACTCTGAAACGCCGACGTTGGGGCCCGCCTTGGTCGCATAGCTGTAGCCAGAGACCTCGGAGCGAACGTCGTCGCGAGCGGTCTGAGCATCCCAGAGCTCGGCTTGGTACTCCTCCCACTTCTTGCGGGGAATGGAGGCCGGGTCGAACTTGCCCTCGTCGGAGATGACGACCTTCTTGCCCTTCTCACCAGCAATGACACGAGTGTTACCCCAGTTGAAGTCGTCCATGTGCCAGAAAGCATACAGAGGGAGAGCAAACGAGTATACGGGAACTGCACAGATGTAGAGCAGCATCCACCCGATCATCTCCCACTTGCGACGAACAATGAAGATGATGCCCTGCAGACCGTAGATAGCACCAAGCATGATGAAAGCTGTCATGGGCACCACGGTAGCGTCGATGCTGACGAGAACGATCAGATAGACAATGTAAGCGATTGTGACAGGCTGCACAACGGTGGTCAGCAGGTCCATGAACACGATGAAACGCATGCTAAAGCAGCAGAAACCGCAGAGCTGGTTCATGGGCATGAGCTCCATCAGGTTGTGCACTGTGGAGTTGATCCAACGACGTCTTTGCGAAAGGAAAACTGTCCAGGAGTCGGGGGCGATGGTCCATGCGTGTGCCTTCATCATGTACTTGGTCTTGTACTGCTGGTGATGTCTCAAGAGTAGCGTCGTCAAGTATCGATCCTCACCCAGGTGGAGAAGGTTCTTCATGTGCAGAGTATCCACACGAATTGTCGAGTATTGCTCAACGACCTCTCGGCTGACGAAGAGTGGCTTGCCCGAATCAGCGGCGCGGATGCGGTACATGGTGAAACAACCAGGCAGACAGGTGACAGAGCCAAACAGACTTTCGAAGGCCTTGACCAGGTTGTGCGAGATGTAGTACTCGTAGACCTGGATCATGGTGACAAAAGAGCTCTTGGCATTGGTGAGGGCGGTCTCTCCGCAAACAGCGATGAGGCGGGTATCATCCAAGAAGGAAGAGACGAAGCGGGTAGCAGAGTCCGGAGCGACGACGGTATCTGCGTCCATCTGCAGCAGGAATTCGTAAAAGGTGGGATTGACGCCGATGATGTTCCGCACTTGATGGTACATTTCCAACTCCAAGGGGCTCATAGCCAGATTGTAGTGGACACGGTTGAGGAAGCGCATGATGACCATTTGCGAGTCTCGCTTGCCACGGTTGCCCGGACGGGATACCTCAGAAGGCTTGCCCACTTTGACCACGACCATGAAGGGAACAATGTGGCCCTGAACCTCGTACAGGCCAGAGTAGACCTTGCCCATGTTGTGCTGCTTCATACCTTCACCGAGGGACTCGAAGCTGAGCGGCTCGGGGTCGACAGTCTCAGAGACTCCAAGAATGTCCAGAACAATACGAGGCGTGGGCCTGTCGTTGCCTTGTCCAATAATCATGCCGTCACAAATGACAACAAGCAACTTGCGCTTATCGTCGTAACGCATACGAGCAGCTGAGTCGATGGCACGTCGTAGGGAGTCCTCGTCTTCCGTATAGGCCGGAATCTGACACATGATGAATTTGTCCAGATTCTCTGGCACGTTGTTTCCGCCAAATTGCAAGGCAGCGAGGAACTTGACTCCAATGATGGCGCAGAGAAGAATAGATACAGCCAGGATCAGGTAGTTGGCGAACTGACATTTGACAGAGTTCCTGGTGTCCACGTCTGCGATGTAAAAGAGGTTGTCCAGACACAACTTCATTCGGGATTTCATGGCGGTGTCGATGGCCAGGGCGTCCCACAACTTGGTGACATCTGAGCCAGCCCTCTGCTGAAAGAGGTCAACAACGAGTTGGTCCATGAAGTTGACGAGATCGCCATCCGATGGGACGTCCTCCCCGACAGGGGCTTTCATGCGCCGGCCGCCGGCGACATACTTGGTCATGTCGTAAATGCGCGAGCCGATGATGCCGACAGACTTCCCTTTCTTGCCCTGTTTCTGGATGTACTCAGGCGTGTAACCAATGTTGCCCTTCTTGTAACCGCCTTGCTTGAGCCTGATCATTTGCTCCGCAAACCAGTCTGGACGACTGTCGTTCTGGAAGTACCGGAAGTCATGATACTTGGCGTACAGAGAGGTAATACTGGTGGTGCTCGCAGACCCTGTGAAGTTGGTCGATGTGTAGTCCAGCATCACAGCTGGGTCAACGGTGCCATCAACGCCCTGACACAGTGCTGACACCTGGACTGGGAACAGATCGGTGACATCCTGACCGGCGAATTTCTCCATGATCGTATCGGAAATGTAAGAGGGGTAGTGCGTCGGCATGAAGGCGTCCAGGTCGAAGACGATACCGCGAATGGCGACGTACATGCCCTTTCCGTTCTTGCCGTTGTAGTCCGTGAGTTCGGCAGAGCTGTACACATTCTGCTTGGGGCAGATAATTTGGGGCAAGGCGATGGTGAAAAATATAGCGACCAAGCAGCTGAGCCAGATGATCATGTTGATTGCCAGTTTTTCTCGCCAGGCCATGCGCACATCCTTTCGAGGCATTTTGCCCATAACGCGGACGAGGAAGTCGGGCACCCACCAGGTTAAGAGGAAGACGAAGAAGACCCAGCGCTTTCGAGTGCCGCTGTCCCTGAATTCCTCGACCTCCTCCATGGTCTTCTCGTTGCTCTTCTGTGCCATCTCCTCGCGAGTCTCAAGGTTCTTGAACATGTCGCCGCCGCCGATTGCGGACACTCCGGCATCTGAGCGGGCATCCACGTCGTCGCTGCCAAAGTAACCAGACTTAGTCTTGTCGTTGTAGCCAGGCGTGTTACTTGCAGAGAGCAAGCGTTCCTTCGAAGCGGCGAAGGGGTCGCCTTGAGTGCCACCAGGGGTAAGATTGTCACCTGCATCTGACGGCAGTCGATATCCTCTGGATTCCACCTCGGCAAAGTTGTTCATCTCCATCCAGCAGCGTTCGCTGAGGAAGACACCGGTTGAGCCTACTTGCACCTCATTGCTCGGCCACCGCTTCTCCTCAACAACCAGCTCGACCTTCTCCCGTTCACTGCCGACGAGGATAGTGTCCGCGTCAGCCAGGCCGAGGAACTCAGCAAAAGGTAGGAACACGGTGAAGTCTGCTGAGCGGAGGCGCTGGCTGATTTCGGCGATGCCAAACGTCTGCACTTGTGTTCGCACACACTTGCTATCAAACTGGTTTGCAATCCTCCTGTCGTTGGGCTTGAGACAGAAGACAAAGTACGCATTGGTACCAGGCGCTGTAATGGATTTGGTCACATTGTCCAAAGCAGACAAGAATTGGCCGGACGCGCCTTGCTCGCTGTGGCGAATGCTTCGCTTTGGCTCGCTGGGCTCCTCTTCCACCTTCTCAGACTCCTCATGAGCAGCGGTGAAGGCGGTCCCAGGCCGCTTCACCGTGCCGGGGCGGTACCTGTTCTTCCTTGACATGACGCTTGGAGCACGGGTGGGCTTGGAGCTGACGGTAGCCTGCATGACAGCAGTTCGCTCCTGCGGGTGTACAACGGTTTGCAGAGCCTCCTGACCAAACAGACGGGCTACAAAGTCGCTCTTGGTCGAGTTGATCAGATTGAGCAAGTCGCCAGAGATGACCTCACCGTTCTCTTCCACCAGCCCCTTGACAGGATATTCGACCTCTCCAGCAAAATGCCTGACAGTGAACGACGCGGCAGCATTCTCGGACAGGAAGTTGCTGCCTGGAAGTCTGGCGGTGGCAGAACTGACAGATATGGCTGGGTTCTTGCCCTCGAATCGTTTCCTCAAGCTCTCCAGCAGCTGAATGTCGGTCCGGTGACGCCGAGTCTGGTCATCGATGATACCCAGCAAGCCGTTTCCGGGTTTCAGAAGCCCCTTGGTGGCGTCTGAGTTGTCGAAATAACTTGTTGCCGCGACAGACACCTCCTCGCTCTCGAGCAGTTCGGCCTTGTTGTCAAAGAAATTCTTCAATGTCAGGTTGTACAGGGCTTCCGTAGCAGCGTTGTTGAGAAGCTGGTCAATCGTGGAGTGGGTGGAGGATTGCTGAATGAAACCGGGAAAATCCACGATGGAGACAGTGTTGGCAATAGACTCCTCGGGGGCACATATCCTCTGGTTGATGTTCTCAATGACGTACGCAACGAGCAACGAGTACAGAGTCCTGGCGAGCTCGTTGGCATTGGATCGAGCCCCAGCAGGATCCAGCATCACAGTGACCCTCTCCTTGTGGATAATCTTGGTCTTGTACCCTAGGGTCGTCTGTAGGTCTTGCTGGCTTACTCCCAGGAAAGCCGCCACGATGCTGAGAACATCCTTGTTTTTGACTGTGGTCGAGGTCTGACCACCCTCGTGGGAGAAGCCACCGCTGTCGTCTCCCGTAACTGTTGTGCTGTTGGACGTCTCGAACTCAAGCTGGCCAATGTGGAGGATAGTTGCTAGAATCTGGCATATCTCTGCGATCTCGCCCCTTGCGAATTCGAGCTTCCTCAGGGCCGTCTTGAAGAGCTGAAAGCCCTCAACGTCGTTGATGCCGACCTTGAGCTGCGTGGGATGACCGAGGAACCTCCATCTCTTCTGACTGGCCCCGCCAGGCTGGTCAAGACCAAGATGTTGCTTTTCTGCACCGCTGGTTCCAGCGAGAAGATAGTACAGAACGTGGAAATTCCGCTCTCCGGTTGGTACTTCTGCGATCCTACTCCGTTCGAGACGGTGGTCAAGAAGCTTACCGCCAATAAGCTCCGGATGCGTCGAGGAGGATGTGTCGTACTGCAGTTCGTAAAAGAGACCAGCCTTAGAGGCAGTCGGTGTGGTAGCGGTCTTGGTGGTCGTCAGGGTGTCGAAAACATACGCAGCCAAGGAGACCTTGTTGGAGAGAGGCGTAGAGGTTTTGTTCAGGAGTGCGGTGAGGATGTGTGATCGCACGGTGGTTTTGCCAGAGCCGGATTCACCACTGTTTTCAAGTCAGCGTCGCGGGCAAAGGGAGCATGGCATAAAGACAAAATAAGCAGGCTTACAGGAACAGGATGGCTTGATTCTCGGAGCGATGGCCTAGCCTGATGAAGGCCCTGTCGGCCATGTCCTCGGCACCAGCCATGGCACTGCCCTCCTTGCCCCCATCGTGGCCCTTGGTGGACGACGTGTAGGTGTTGAGGGAGATGAGGGCGTGGGAGGACAGCTGTGCCGTTGGTATGTTGACATGAAATCGACTGGCGAGGTGTGCCGTGATCTGGGTGTCGGACTGAAGATGGGCGGGCAGCGAGGGCAACGACGGTTGCGTATGGGCACCACCACTGCCGCCGCCGTGGACGTTAGACGCCATGGTGGACGTTGAGGTTCTTCCGAGACAGCCAGAAACGGCGTCTGGGGAATTTTGAGCCCAAGCGTTCCCTCTCCCAGTGACCGTTGTGGTTCAGGACTGGGCTAAGAATCGTGCGGGAACGAGCACTGCAACGCTCTTGAGCCCGGACTCAGGGGCGGCTGTGAGGATATTTGGTCGTGGCTCCCAGCGTAGGAGATGTCTTGTTGAGCTCTTTTGAACCACAACAAAAACGTGTTGGTGTAGGATCCGAGACTGCGGGCAACGGGTCTCTAGATTAACGAATGGCTCAACAACCACTATAACTCGATTACAAGCGAGCGAGCACCAACCAAAACAACTGACAAAAAACGAATGTCTAGGTGGGAGAATGAGGAGCAGGAGCAAAGGCAACAACAATATGCAAGCAATGGGATGCTTCGAAACGGATCACGCCCAGCCCAGGTCTAAGAGTCCGAAGGCGCGGGCGGTACAACACAGCGAGCAGCAGCCAAGGTGCAATCTGTACGTACAGTACAGTGCAAGCAGCATCAGGTGGCGCTCGGGTTGGAGCCGTGGCTTGTCCAGGTTTACCAATGATTTCCGGGTGAAAGGGGGCGACGGCCACGGATAGCTGGGCAGTGTAGGGGACCATTTCTGGGGCAAGTATATCCTTGTACGGCGCGCCGATGGAGCCACTTGTGCAGGTCGACTCCTATACGAAGTCCAGGCTCCCTGCGGCTCACCCAGAAACACCCAGAACAGACCCAGAACAGACCCAGAACAGCCAGACAACCCCACCCTGGGGCCACCTGGGGCCGTCGTGGACCACGGCACTCCGAGACCAGCAGACCAGGAGACCCAGCCGATTGCAACCTCTTCAATTGGCCTGCCATTGTTCTTTTTTTTTTTCTTCCCTCGTTTCGCGGCATGTGGTCTACTGTGCTCTACACGGCAGGAAGAGAGGACGTCAGTCTGGTCACGTCACTCGACGATGACAAGCTTCAGGCATCCCTGTAGACTGTCGTTCAGGCACTGCTCTAGTTACGAGCTCACCCATCCATCTCAAGGGATTTTGTCGTGTTGCGCGTGCAAGCGAGAGCGGGCCGGCCGTTTAGGGCTGCCGCGGTTACCAAGTATGGGCAAATGTCTCACTCCTTTGTTGAGCATCCCGAGGTCTCGGTCGTGTTGTTGCTGATGATATTATGTTTGGGCAGCGCGTGCCTTCGCCCGGCCAACCAGCCAAGGTTCGACCGAAAGACTTGCTTGCCCACAGGGCTGTATCCAGTGTGTACCACGGACTGCAGCACGCACGCAGTGTGATATTGGTTGGATACAGGAAGAGCAGAGGCTCGCAGGTTCGTCAGCGAGCCAACTCTAATTTACGGGGTCCTGTATGATCGGCCGTCTGCCCCTTTTCCACTGGCAGGAGCTTGTGGCCTTTGCTGGTGTTGCCATTACTACGGCATGCATGCAGTAAGCCAGAGCGTCCATGTATTAGTAACATAGACTCCGCAGACGCGGTGTCCCGCAGGGAGCTTTATTATTATTATGATGTTGTGCCCATAGCGCGGGGACGGCAGCGAATCGAATGGGAACTTTAGCCCAAGGGTGCGCGTCATGCCGGTTCCCCGGAAACCATGCTGTGCATCCTGGCGCGCTGCAGCGTGCCCGAGCATGTGCAATAATGTCCAGCAGAGGCAGACAAGCGAAAGATCGCACTTGTGTAGGCGCACACGCGTAGAGTTGACCAAGAATGTGTTTCTGCGCGTCAAGCTGGAACGATGCCCTCATTGTCTCCGCATCGTGGATACGGACAGACACGCCTGTTTTCTTGTCCGGCGGTGCGGCCGCTAAAAACAAGGTACGCAGATCCCCTCGAGTGCAGGACCCAAGGCAGGGCAGGGCAGGGAGGCAGATCCAATGCACATCAATCGGCCGGTAGCAATGCAGATGGGTCACATGGGGCCGAATGGATCGAACAATGCATCAAGTGCATCGTGCTCGTCCCTGCTTTTCTCGATCTTGCGGTCTCCCAACCAAGGAAGCCCGTTGATGCTCAGCCTGGTTCTGTGGTCGGCGGTGATATATCTACCTGATGATAATATCCACGGGGGCGGAAGCGGTAAAAGGGAAGGCTAGCAGTACCCGGGCTAGGCTGGGCTGGTAGGGACCGGGGTCGAGGATCGTGGGTCGAGGGAGGCGGCGGGCGGGAACGAGGGAAAAGAAATTGGATTTGAGGCGTCCGGAGATTTTTCTGCAAAACTCCTCGTTGGGGCTAGCCTGCCCTGCTGTGCCTGTGTGAGAGAGTGTGTTTGTGTACCGTACCGCCGTGCCGCACGTATTGCACTGGGAGACTGGTAAGACAGGACAGCACGGAGTAGTAGGGGGAGAGAAGAGAGGACTGCATATCTCGTCCCCAAGCCACTGGAATTGATTGCCTTGGTCCATTCCGACTCGCCGGGCCAGGGGGGCACACACGCGCTACCTTGGTAAGTGGAGCGCCCGCTGTAACGGATACAGTAGACAATCGTTGCACGTTGGTCGATTCTCCCGAGATCAAGAAAGGCTTGCATCTTCTGTCCCGCTCAGTCCTCGCACTGCACCGCACTGCGCTGCGCTGCACGAGAATAGCAGCAACAGCAGGAACAACTGTTTCTGCATCAGTCAGTCCGTCATCAGTCGGTCTGGCTGTCTGTCGATCGGCCTGTCGTGTTGCAGCCGATTCGGGTTTCTCGAACAAGAGTTTTTAGCTTCTCGTATTCCCTGCCAGGCCTCCACTTGTTTTTTTGCCATCGCCTGCCCGTCGCATGCATATATTTTTAGAGTGCCAGGCGGGCAGGATACGGATGCGGATGCCCATGCTAGCCCTTGCCCACCACAAAGGGGCAACCCCGTACACCCCTATCAGTCTCCCCTGACCATACCGTGTCTGTCTTCAGTCACAACAGTACCATGTCGCCGGCGGAGCCGACCAAGACAGTGCCAGTCGTGCCCCATCCACACGCACCACGACACCCTCTCTAGTTAGGCAGTCTCGAGCCGTGGAAGCTTCCTTCGCTGCAGCGCTGGTCCTCCTCCAGGCCCTGCTTGCCTCTCTGGGGTCCCACTCGCCTTGGCCCAGCCTGATGATTCTCCGCCAGAATCATGCACCCAGGTATCTTGGCCTCGTATTCTGCACCTCTGGTCTTGATGGTCTGCCGTAGTCCCTCGCTCTGTGCCGAACAGGTGGATCTGCTGCCCAGGTGGGATCATCCTGCTCGAGGCCCTGAAATCTACACCACTCGGCCGGCCAGTAGGACGTCCGCCTGTACCACCCACACCTTCTCCGTAGCGTGCCTAGGTATTCTATACTGTTAGAGCCTCCCTCTCCAACACCCACCGACCCTTGCCCGGGTAACCTCGCCGCTCGTTTCCCAGCCGTTTGAATAGGTACTGTGCAGTTCGTCGTAGGGGGACATTTTCTCTCCATCTCTGGCACGTCCTCAACTCTATCTGCAACCCCGAATCAATCAACCCCCTCACTCGCTTTGGTGGTTGGTTTCCAGTCGTTGATGCTATTCCTCATCCTGCTCGATTTGTTTCTTGTATACTTCTTGTAACGTGCGTTGCAATTGTTTTAATTGAATCGAGCAGAGCGAGCCGACTCGCCGTTGGACTCCTACAGCGTTGCCCAGCGAACCAACCGCACTTCCCCCAACCTCACCACACTCGCTCGCTCCATTGTTTCGACAGCACTCAGTCCTCCTGGCCAGCAGAGCACAACCGAAAGGTGCACCCGCATCAGTGATCCAAAGCTTCGACCATCCGTGATCTGTCCTGGTGGACGTCACGTAGGAAGGCGTGCCTTCGCCCAACATGGCGAGCCGAATGTCCATGTACTCGGTGGCATCAGACATGCCTGGTGCCCCCCGAGGAACTGGGCAGCAGTCGGTTCAGGTCAGCACCACCACGCTGCTCAACTCCATCCACAACATCTACGTCGAGGGCAAGCCCTACGCTCTCGATGCAAGCTCCAGTCTCGTCGTCAATACGTGGCTCACGGCCAACCCCCCTCCACCAAACCACTCCACCGGAGGCACAATCGACACAGGTCTTGGAGCTCGGGCGTGGGAGCACGCCAGGCGAAGGGCAGAAGATGGCTGCATAATTCTCAGGTATGTTGACTGTAAATATGCCTGATCACGGGCTGCGAGGTGCTCCTCGACACGCACTGCGTCCTCCCATGTGCTGACTCCCCAAACCCTTCTAGCTCTCTACACACCTCGACGCCGTCCGTCCTGGTGCCGTTTCTTCAGCATGGTCTGCCCATGCAGATGACGCCCATGCTATTCAAGGCCCTCGAAGCAGTCCTCCCCTTCATTCGCTGTGTGACCCCACACAACCCAGCTACGCCTCGCCAGGCCGGCCTCGCTGTGACCTTGACACTCAACCTCGCCGGCGAGCTCCATGCTGCCTCCGTGGCACTCTCTCAAGGCGGCATCGACACGGACAAGGGCCTGCTGAATATTGCTGCTGAGGCTGGGAACCGTGCTTTTGACGTGTTCTACTACCTTCTCAACGCGGGCGCGACCCCGGCGGAGCGCGAGTTCCTCGGCCTCAAGAGCCCTGAAAGCTACACCCTCCTGGCACGCTCCAACACCTACCAGCCACCTTCATACCTCATCAACGGCGATGACGGTGCGGCTGCCGATGACTTCCGCGATGCTCTGAAGCAGATCGGCATCAAGGGCTCAGCCCACAGGAACCTCATCTCAACCCTCGCCGGGCTGTTGAAGCTTGGAAACACCCTCGACTATCATTTAGACGAGGACGCCTTCGATGATATCATTGAGGATGCCAGTGGCCTTCTCGGCATCGAGCCCGAGGTGCTTGCAACTCAATGCAGCACCGAAGACAGGTCGACGTTCATCGGCGGTCTGTACGAGGCACTGGTGGACTGGGTCATCACTAAGGCCAACGCTGCGATCGCTGCCGAGATGGGCCGCGCGCCTCGTAGCGGGAGTGATATCTCTGGCAGCGACAGCGGAGCGCGGACAAGCAACACGGACAACGATAACGAGGACACGGTCTGCATCACCGTTCTGGAGATTCCCGACCCAAGTCTCGGCAAGGCGATGGCTCTACGCGGCATCTTTGACGACACCACCGGCATCAACGCCGAGATGAAGCAAGACGGCATTGACGTTCCCGCAGCTGGAAGCTCGGTCCTTCGCGAAATGCAGAATGCTGTGAATGCCGTTGCCCCGGATCTGGGGATCATGTCTGGCCCAGCCGGACGCGAGAGAGAGCACGAACTCGAGAAGCGCGAAGAAGTGCTGGAGAAGCTTGCCCTTGCTGCCGACCAAGATGGCTTCCTCAAGAAACTGCTGTTCCCTGTCGAGGGTGAGGGCATCAACCTGGGCCGAAATGCGCGGGTGGACCTGCAGAATTTGCTGAGCAGTAGCCGCGCTTGGTACCACCTCTCCCTTCACCCCACTGATGACTCGCCAGCCAGTATCGCTGGACTGCCATCCATCACCTCTGCCTGGTCTGCAGGCTCTGTCTCGCGCCAGCTGCGCGCCTGGAGGTTGCCTGAGTGGGCCAACCGGCGGAACAAGAACTTGGATTTCACCGCAGACTTCGACCATGATGAATTCGTTCAGCGTTATTCGATCCTCGGATGCAAGGACGGAAAGGATGGTATCGAGGGCTGGCTTCTTGAGAGAGGCTGGAGCAATGGCGAGGTAGCTGTTGGCAACGAGCGTGTGTGGATGCATGAGAACGCGTGGTGGGAGGCCGAGGGTATGATTGACAACAGGCAAATCACAGGAGCAGGCGTGGGAATGGGTCTCGGAATGGGCGGGTTCATGGCATCAACTGGTCTAGAAACGGGATATTCTGCCAACACCAACGGCAGTGGGTATTTTGGTCAGTCTCCATTTGGCGACGCCCATGCTAACGAGAGCAACGATGCTCTCATCCACTCGAGGAACCGCAGCCAAGCCACCTTGCTTGGCCCAGCTGCTCTCGGACTGGGTCCTGGTGGTTCCCGGGCACCGTCCATCGCTCCATCGCAGCAGGCCCAGAGCATGCGTATGCCACCCAAGGGTGACTATGGCCTTGGACCGAAAGGTGACGACCATCGTCACGAAGACCAGTACTACTACAACAAAGAGGGCGAGTTCGTCGGCATGATGGACCCCGAACTTGCTGAGGGCAAGAAGATCGAGGAGGAACACGTGGACAAGAGCCGGCGTATCTGGGTTGCTGTTGTCTGGGCGCTTACGTTTTGGATCCCCTCGTTCCTCCTGAGCTTCATCGGTCGGATGAAGCGCCCGGATGTGCGCATGGCCTGGCGAGAGAAGCTCGTGTTGTGCTTCTTCATTGTCCTCGCCAACGCGCTCATCATCTTTTGGATCATCTGGTTCGGTCTCCTGCTATGTCCCAATTTCGACAAAGCCTGGACAGTAAGCGAGGTGTCTAAGCATCAGGCAGACAACGATTTCTGGGTCAGTCTGCATGGCCACGTCTACGACATCTCCAAGTTCTGGAAGACACAACACAGCGACACCAGCATCAAGACCACCCAAGCCAACATGGAACCGTTCGCCGGCGCAAATCTCGATGGATATTTCGTGCGGCCACTGATCATTACATGCCCTGGAGTTGTGACAGACAAGACCATCAGGTTGACTCAGAACACAACCGTCACCATACCCACCGGATTGCACACTTCGGGATACTACCAAGCAGACCCGACAACGGCTCTGGCCAACGCAAACTGGTACTATGATACTTTCAAGCCCAAGATCAAGGAATACTACAAAGGCGACGTCACCTGGGACACAGACAAGGTCTATTCTCAAGGCCAGGCTGGATACCACAACTGGGTCATTTACAACGGCGCCATCTACGATCTGACTGATTACTTCCACACTCAGGACATCATGAACAACCTGGATACCTATGCCTTCCTTGATAGCGATTTGACAGATGTCATTTCGGACAATCTCGGCGAAGACGTCACATCCAAGTGGAACGCCCTTTTCAAAGACGCTGCGCACAACGCCACCAAGTCAGCCAGCCTGCAGAACAGCCTCAACTGCATCAAGGAAACCTTCTACGTCGGCATCAAGGAATTCCGGTACAGCGCCAGGTGCCAGGCCAACAACTATATTCTGCTCGCCTTTACCATCTTGCTCTGCACTGTGATCGTCGTCAAGTTCTTGGCTGCCTTGCAGTTCGGCTCCAAGCGGCGTCCCGCCCCACAGGACAAGTTCGTCATCTGCCAGGTTCCGGCTTACACCGAGGGCGAAGATTCACTCCGGAAGGCCTTGGACTCTCTCACAGCTCTCCAGTACGACAACAAGCGGAAGCTTATCTGCGTTATCTGCGATGGTGTCCTCACCGGTGCCGGTAACGACCGTCCCACGCCAAAGATCGTGCTCGATATTCTTGGAGTTGATCCTAAACTCGATCCGCCTGCCCTGCCCTTCAAATCTGTCGGTACCGGAAGCGAGCAGCTCAATTACGGCAAGGTTTACTCCGGTCTCTACGAATATGAAGGCAACGTCGTCCCTTATATTGTGGTCGTCAAGGTCGGCAAAGAGTCTGAGCAGAAGAAGTCGAAGCCAGGCAACCGTGGCAAGCGTGACTCTCAGATCCTGCTCATGAGCTTCTTGAACCGCGTGCACCATCGGGCTCCTATGAGTCCTCTTGAGCTTGAAATGTTCCACCAGGTCAACAACATTATCGGTGTTGATCCTGAGCTCTACGAGTACTTGCTTATGGTAGACGCCGATACGACCGTCCGGGAAGACTCGCTCAACAGACTGGTTGCCGCTTGTGCCAACAACGCCAAGATCGCTGGTATCTGTGGTGAGACTAGCTTGCAAAACGAGGAACGGTCGTGGTGGACGATGATCCAGGTCTACGAGTACTTTATCTCTCACAACTTGGCCAAGGCATTCGAGTCACTGTTTGGCAGTGTTACTTGTCTGCCTGGATGGTAAGCCGATATTCTAACTCATGCTTGCTCTGGCCGCAGCTAACAAAATTACCAGTTTCACCATGTATCGACTTCGGACTTCTGATCGAGGCAAGCCCCTCATCATCTCGGATGAAATCATTCGAGAGTACAGTGACTGCAGGGTGGATACCCTCCACAAGAAGAATCTGCTATCCCTCGGAGAGGATCGTTTCTTGACCACACTCATGACCAAGCACTTTCCTTACATGTCATACAAATTCACCGGAGACGCCTACTGTCAAACGGCCGCGCCTGAGACATGGAGTGTCTTGTTGTCCCAGCGTCGGCGATGGATCAACTCGACGATTCACAACCTGGCCGAGTTGATGTTCCTCAAAGACATGTGTGGGTTCTGCTGCTTCAGCATGAGATTTGTGGTCCTGATTGACCTCACTGGCACCATTATCCTCCCAGCAACTACTATTTACCTCGCATACCTCATCTACAGGGTTGCCAGCCACACGGGTCAATTCCCGATGATCTCAATCATCATGATCGCAGCCGTATACGGTCTCCAGGCACTTATCTTCATCCTCAAGAGACAGTGGCAACATATTGGCTGGATGATCATCTATATCCTGGCCTTCCCTGTCTATTCTTTCATCCTACCCATTTACTCCTTCTGGAACCAGGATAACTTCTCTTGGGGTAACACCCGTATTGTCATCGGCGAGAAGGGCCAGAAGCAGATCGTCGCTGTTGATGACGAAGGCTTCGATCCTCGCAGCGTTCCTTTGCAGCGCTGGGACGATCACGCGTTGCAGAACAACTTGCCTGGACGTCGTGGCTACACTGAGAAGGGCGGCATCCATGACATGAACAACCCTTACGACGCAGGCGGTGTTGAATATGAGCTCGACGACATGAAGTCCGTGTACTCGTCTGTACGTCAGCCTTCAGTCCTGACTGGCGCGCTCGGCCGCGGAGCTTACATGGCTCCTCCGCAATCCCCTGCGCCGTTCCAGCAGCACATGAGCCGCAACTCGACGTTCACGACGCCGTATACAGATCACCCCGGCATGGCGCAGAGGCACTCTACATTCAGTGTTGGCACGGGCCTTGACCGGGGCAACTCGCCTTATCAGGACCGCGCACAGTCACACCTGGGCATGGGCGCTGGGCAGTCTCGCGCTGGCACGGCCATGAGCGGGTACATGCAGCAGAACCAGTCCACCCTGTCGGTAGACTTCACGCGCGGCCCTGGCATGGGCGGCCCCGACGACTTGGTCATCACCGAGTGTATCCAGTCCGTCCTGCGGGAGGTCGACCTCGACACCGTCACCAAGAAGCAGGTGCGCGCTCTGGTGGAGCAGAGGCTGCAGACCGAGCTTGCGGGCGAGAGGAGGACTTTCATGGACCGGCAGATCGACAACGAGCTGGCGAACATGTAAAAGCCAGCCCGAGGAAGATCTAAGGGAGGAGGCAGTGTTACCAGATCTGGAAATCGATTTGGAAATCAAAATTAATACATGGAGCAAGGCGGGTTAATGATGGTAACCATTTTTGGGCATGAGAAGGAGAGTCACATCAGAATCTTTGGGTCTCTATCTAGCGGCGTCAGCATATGTTTTACACGGTCTTTCAACATTTACTTGTACGGAGCTGACGGGTCAGGAATCTCGGGCGCTTTAATAATTGAGTGTCTATAGTTCGACGTGGGGAATTTCATCCCTTTACCACATGCAAGGCTTTCGCAAGGGTTGTTCTGTGATAGCTCATAAACTAATTTACTGTGTGTATGTCACTACGTACAGATCCTATTGAATGCTTTTTCCTCCTCATCTATACATGCATGCAATATACCTTCTGTGCACTATTGGCCGATAATTGTTTTCTCGAGCGCCCGAGGCCGAAGCAAAGCCTGCCTGTCCACTCACTCTATCCGCCCGACGCCCTTGAGCCTCAGGTACACATCCGTGCCCCAGCCGTACAAGCTCTGCACGGCCACGCCCCCGCCAAAGTACTCGGCGTAGGCACGGCCCAGCGGCAGCCCGTACCCCAGCCCCGCGATGGAGCTGCCGCCGTTGCTGGAGTTGGAGATGACGTTCAGCGCGTCGATGCTGACGCTGCTGGTGCTTATGCTACCGCTGCTATTGCTGGTGCCTCCGCCGGGCACGTCCTCGTCCTCTGACATGGTCGTGAACGAGTACGACCATATGTTGGGCAGGATCTCCGGGCCGATACCGCCGCCGCGGTCGCGGATGCGGATGGTCACGCCAGGGGCGTTGTCGTCGAGGGGCCGTATGGCATCGCTGGTAGTAGTCGAGGAGGAGTGCCTTGCCGGAGACGGCGACGGCGCTTTTTCGTCGCCGGTGGGGGGCTCTGGGGCGATGGTGATGACGACAGGCTCCCTGGTCATGTTGCTCTCGACGGTGGCGCGGAAGGCGTTCTTGAGAAGCTCGGTGACGATGTACTCGAGGTGATTGGGGACGAAGGCGAAGGTGGTGTCCGGGTCGCCGTCGATCTCCCAGCGCGGGCGGACTCCGTACTTGAGCTCGCAGATGTCGGCGACGAACTCGCCGCACGAGTCGATGACGCCCGCGGGCCGCAGGTGGGTGTCGATGACACCGATGAAGGAGGGGTGGTCGGTGCAGGGCGTGGGCGAGGCGCCCGGGTCGAAGTGCGGTTTGGACGAGAAGTGCAGGGCGATGTGCTGCTCGGCGATGAGTCTGGTGCCGATGCGCGCGCGCAGGTGCTCGTCCAGGAAGCGGGTGACCTCGGCGGGGCTTATATACCGCCTGCACTCGAGGAAGCCTTGCGCCAGGATGGGGATGGTATCGGTGTGGGTGTGAACTAGCTCGGCCAAAACCTCGGTGAAGCGGATCTCATCCTCGAGCGTAGAGAGGGTGTGCTTGCTGTTGGGGGAATCCTCGAGCCACGGGAGTAGGGTGGACAGCGAATGCTCATAGTTGTTGTAGATCTTGGTGATGTGGCTATTGGACACGACGATGTAGGGCAGGTTGCGCAGGGCCTGGATGCGATGGGCGAGACGAATGGGAAGCAGCGACAGCGTGAAGCGGGCAGACGAGAGGAGGGCCTCTGCTGAGAGGGGTGGCCGGCCGTGTCTACTCTCGCTGTTAGGCTGAGCCTTCCCGCTAGTTGATTGGGACCAGGGAAGGGGAAGTTCATAGGGATATTTACTTGACGAGATCTCCCAGACTCAGCTGGTGAAGAGGCTGCTTTGCCAGGCGAGGCACCTGGTCATCGTGATGGGGGAAGCTCGCGTGCCTCCTCGGCCGAGGGGTGGACGAGAATGGTCGCGCGCATGTTGTGGATGTCCGTGAGGTACAGATGAGCTGGCCTGAGGCTCGTGATAAGTGAGAGCACCTCAGTGGCCTCAAGAGAAAATTCATGGCGGCATTGCAGACGACAGAAGAGGGCGGTGAGCTCTCATGGAGTTGCTGCAGTTCTTTGGGGGAGTCATTTGAATCGCTCGGTGCAGCGCGAGGTTAGTGACCTCATTGGGAGCTCGCAGGTGGTTGACAGCGGTGGGCAGGGGCCTTGGGGTCATAGCGGCCAGCCGCTTGGCTGCACTGCAGAGCGATCAAGCTTAACGGGCATGTGCACCCGGGGCGGCACTGTGCCAGAGCCTAGAGCACACACGAACAGCAGGCCAGTGAGTGGGCCGATCTGCAGGTAGGCGGGCTCCGACTGGACCCCTACAGATAAGATAACGGTCTGTGAGACGGTGATGGTGGGGGAAAGGGGGGGGGGGGGCATGGCGCCTTTTACCCCGCGATGACAAGAAGCGTGGGGGACGAGGAAAACGGAGCGCAGAGCACGGTTACGTCCAAGCCTGATGGGACAATGACCATTTGATAGCGGCTCAAAAAGTGATGTGAAGCAGGTTTATCGAATCATTGCTCGTTACGTTATGTCAAATGTCTGTCTGTAGAGTCATGCCCGGAGCCGGATGCTGCGCCATTCTATGGAACGAGTCGGTTGTTTTCTCTCCCACTCGTCTCTACTGGGTCTTGACAACCTGGTCCTTCTCGACGGCCTTGACATGCTCGTGGTTCTCCAGCGTGCTGATCGAGTCTTCGGGGAAATCAACACTGCAAGAGACACGTGGTGTTAGTCAGGATGGCCAGTTCGAGTACATGCAGTCAGGGTGTGCAACATACGAGAAGCCCTTGATCAGGTTGTAAGAGTGGCCGATCTTGCCTCCCTGGTCCTCGGCATGCTTCTTTGCGCTGTATACTTTATCAGTCTGGCTGTCGAATTCTGGTATACAAATGTACGCTGCGGTGTTGATCTTACGCGTCGACCTGCTCAGGGGATGCATCCTCCTTGCACGTAACCTGCGATAGGATATGTCAGATATAGCCGGTAATCTCCAGGCACGGCCAGGTCCGATAGGGCCTGAGACTTACAATGTAGGTAGGCATATTGACTGGATGAACTGTGGTTCTGGTTGGAGAGTTGTTTATAGGAGGTAGTGTTGATATGTAGAAAGTGTTGATGTGGTTGTGGCTGTGGCTGAGGTTGCAGAGGAGAGGACGCCTCTCATTCTTGTTCTTATAGGAAACCAAGAAACAGCAAGGCTTCTGGAGCAGGCAAGCACCAGCACAAGCACCAGAACAAGCACGAGGCACCAGGTGGGCATACGTCATGCTGTCAAGGTGGGCACCCGAGCGGGCACTGCTTTGCTGTACAAACAGTTCTACGCAGTCACGGGCGGATAGACGCGGCCAGCCCCCACTATTCGTGCGATATCGTGTGTAAGTCAGTCAGTCCGCCACTCCCAGTCCAACCTGGGCGGTGCCCATCCCTGAAGCTCTGGCCTGCCAGCCAGCCATCCTGCCAAGGATTCGCATGCCTTAGCCCAGTGTGCAGTACTTGCCGCTCAGTTATCCAACTTTATTATCGAGATGTCCGGATGCCCGCCTCACAACTTGCAAGGACGACATAATATTACATGTTCTCAAGGAAGCTTGTACCGTTCTGTGACACTATCTTATGTGCAAACGGTCTCAGGAAGCGCGGCAGTATGGCTTGATTCGTCAAAAAAACATGCATCCAGGTGGGATGAGTTCCGCTTCGTTGCATATGCCAATGCATTGCAGCAAAGGGCCACCCACCTTCAACTTTTCAATATAACCTTCGGGATTGCCAGCCCAAGTCCTGTTGCCAAACATGATCCCACCGTGATTCCAAATCGTCGACACGGCTGAAGCCGTACATGAGAAATCAAACCCATTGTCGACATGCAGTCACCACCTGCCACCCCAAAGCGAAAGCGTCGCAGCTCTGACGATGACTACTTTGAAGAGCCCAAATCCGTCCGGGGGTCTGCGCAGAAGAAGGCGAAAGTGACTCCCCAGACACCTTCTAAATCGGCTCTGGCCAAGGCCGAGGCTGCGAAAAAGAGGGAATGGAAGGCGGCCTGGAACGAATATGTCGATTCTTCTTGCTGGGAAAAGGACGACGGCTACCGACAGAAGGTTAACACCTTTGAAATCCATCGGTCTGACGGTCAGTTTGGTTTGCTTCGAGAGGCCTATCTATTAATCGACTGACCCGCTCCCAGCAATGCAATTCTATCGGCTAAAAGCTGCCGAGATGGATACTCTCCCTCACTGGGAGTTCGAGAACAAGAACTATCCCACTCATCCGGGGCGGTCATATTCCCACGAAGGTGTTCTCATGCTTGTCAGTCGTAAGCATGCTATGCTTGCGGGGTTGCATGAGAAAGGCCTCCGCGAGCACGAGCTCCTGAGGCAAGGGAAGGAGCTGTTTGACCATGAGTATGAGCAGCCTGGTGTTTATAATTAATGGTCTTCTAACAAGTAACAGGCAGGCCCGGCTCCTCCAACGGACACCCAACAAGAAGAGGCAGCCACACCTGTGGAAAATTGTCAACCGGCCCAAGTATGTCGGATCAACGGATTGGGAATCGACGCCGAGTGGCTCCTGGGAAACGCCCATATGGGAGCACGGCAGGATCATCGGACACTGGCTCAATTATCAGTTCGACCCCAATATTGGCCCTGAAGATGACTGGATGTTTTCCGCGGCCAGATTCCGCCCCGCGGGGTCTTCAAAGAGAGTTGAACTCCCATAAAGAGACCGTGTGGACCGGTGAGTAAATCATACTTTGGCCAACACTCATGTTACGTTGAGATGTCCCGGATGTTTCAGCCGAAATGGCCGGAGGTACATATGGTGTCTTATTTCCTCTGTACCTGTTCATCACCTTGCAACAGCAAACTTGTTCTATAGCAGCTGGACCAGTAGCGTTTCAAACACAATTCCTTTCAACATCGACCAAGACTTCTAACCTTCCATCCGGAGGCACAGGCGGTATGACCTGAAGCCCATTGATGACACCAACGCTGGGAGACCTGGCCGCCCGGATTTTATCGCCCAGAGCCTTGCCTCAGTTCAAATCGTAGAGCTTGAAGGTGGTCTAGGAGCTCCGAATGCTCATTAATTGGAAAGATACTAGAGTGTTTCTTCAGGATCACCCTCGTTTGCCTTCGTTGGTCTTGGTCTATAGGAGTTGCTCTTGTGTGAGCCGGGTTGGTCACAATATGCTAGTCTACCTGTGCAGGGTTCCTCGATGAAAACATCCCTGCAGTAGGCCCTGCAGTGGGCTCTGCGAGTGCTTATCGATAGGCGATAAGATAAACAGCACTCTCAAAATTTCTAGAGGACTTGATCTTTTGCGAGACTACCTGCCGGCCTGCTCTCTCTCTGCAGCTGTGAGGATTTTCAGCCCAAGATTCCGCAAACATGGAGGCGCAAAGCAACAAGCCTCACCGGAAGCCGAAGGAGAAGAAGAAGCATACCGGAGGTATGTTCCACCACCAGAGCCCAATCCAAAAAAAGGCTTTACCTTTTGGGGCGCCATGCGCCGGACGCTTGATTGACAGATTCTGCCTCCAGACAATCCCAAGGCCTTTGCGGTACACAGGCCTGGAAAGCTCCAAGCACAAGCTGCGCGATCGCAGGATATAAAAGAAAAGCGTTTTCATGTTCCTCTCATCGACAGATTCCCCGATGAACCGCCACCTCGGCTCGTGGCCATCGTCGGCCCGCCCGGGGTGGGCAAGACGACCCTTCTCAAGAGTTTGATCCGCCGATACTCCAAGGAGACGATATCGAACCCCCAGGGACCAATCACCGTCGTCACTTCGAAGAAGCAACGCTTGACTTTCATCGAATGCCCCAACGAGCTCGAGGCCATGGTCGACGTCGCCAAAGTAGCAGACATTGTGTTGCTGATGATTGACGGAAACTTTGGATTCGAAATGGAGACAATGGAGTTCCTGAACGTCCTGGCTGCGACCGGTATGCCAGGTAACGTCTTTGGTATTCTTACCCATCTCGACCTGTTCAAAAAACCACACACCCTCAGGGATGCAAAGAAGAGATTGAAGCACAGGTTATGGAGCGAGCTCTACCAAGGCGCACATTTGTTCTACCTCTCGGGTGTTATCAACGGACGGTATCCCGACCGTGAGGTACACAACCTGTCACGGTTCCTTTCCATCATGAAGAACCCTCGGCCGTTAATATGGAGGAATTCACACCCGTACACGATTATCGACAGTTGGCGTGACATTACGCACCCTACCAAAATCGAGGAAAATGAAAAGTGTGACCGGTCGATAGTGCTTTCTGGCTATTTGCGTGGCACGAATTTCGCATCACAGGGCCAGAGGGTGCACATACCTGGTCTGGGTGATTACACTCTTGCAGATGTGGAAGTCCTGCCCGACCCGTGTCCAACACCCGCTATGGAGCAGGCACTTGCCAAGATCACTGGAAAGACCGGCCGGCGACGTTTGGACGACAAGGACAAGAAGATGTACGCCCCAATGTCAGATCGGAGTGGGCTGCAAGTGGATGGAGACGCCATTTATATTTACCGTGACAAAGGTTTCACGTTCGACAAGGACGCCAAAGATGTCGAGCGAGGCGAGGGTGAGGAGCTGATCATCAACCTTCAGTCCGAGAGGCGTCTCCTGGGCCAGACCGAGGACGGGGTGCAGCTATTCGCAGGCGGTGAGGAGCTCAAAGAGGCCGGCGATGACGACACCGGTCGTAAGAGCCACAGGCAGGCGAGAATCGCTGAACAGGCCGAGGCTGATGCTGAGGACGATCTACGACACGACGATGACGACTCCGACCTAGATGCGGATGCATCTGACGTCGAGACCGAATTCAACGAGAAAAAGCTGGGCAAGATGTTTCGTAATGACGCTGAGAAGGACGGGGACCACGATGACGTTGCTTTCGCAGACAGTGATTCGGATCTGGGCTCAATATCAGGCGAGGAAGGCACAGATGAGGACTCGAGTGATGGGGAAGACTTTGACTCTGGCGACGAGGAGGCCGCTCTGAAGTGGAAGGAAAATATGGAGGAGCGAGCCAAGCAGCGCCACGGGAAGAAGGCACCGTTCCAGGCAGCAGACTTGGCACGAATGCTGTACAACGACTCTCTCAGCATACCTGACATTCTGAGAAGGTGGCGAGGAGATCATGAAGAGGACGGCGACGAGGAAGAGGATATCGAGGAAGATTCCGGAGACGAGACTTTCTTCAAGAAGTCCAAGAACGAGAACGAGGATCTCGCGGACGATCGGTCCATACCAACCTTTGACCACGACAGACTGGCATCGTACTGGTCAAACGAGGAGAGCATTGAGGCTTTGAGGCAGAAGTTCACTACCGCTGCATTGTTGGATGACGATGAGGGTGAAGATGGAGACGGAGATGATGATTTTGACGGCTTTGGCTCAGGAGATGAGCCAGGCGAGGGTGGAGACGATGATGATGGCGAAGGCGATGGCGCTTTCGAAGATCTCGAAACTGGCGAAAAGCACGGCCCGGTTGAGACAGACCTAGAAGCGGAGCGGGAGAAGAATGCTCGCCGGAAAGAGGAGCTCAAATTACGGTTCGAAGAAGAGGACCGTGAAGGCTTCAATAACGACAAAGCTAACGCTCGCCGAGAGGGTGGAGGCGACGACGAGTTTGGCGAGGACGACTGGTATGATGCGCAAAAGGCCATGATACAGAAGCAGCTGGACATCAACAAGGCCGAGTTTGAGAACCTGGACGAGAGACAACGATCACTGGTGGAGGGCCACAAGGCGGGCAAATATGCCAAACTGGTCATCGAGGGTGTGCCGGCCGAGTTTGTCAAGCAATTCAACCCCAAGATGCCAATCATCGTTGGCGGTCTCTCCGCCACCGAAGACAGATTTGGATACGTCCAGGTGCGGATAAAACGGCATAGGTGGCACAAGAAGATCTTGAAGACTGGCGACCCGCTCATTTTCTCGCTGGGCTGGAGGAGATTCCAGTCGATGCCTATCTACAGCATTTCTGACTCCCGAGTACGGAACAGAATGCTGAAATACACGCCGGAGCACATGCACTGCTTCGCTACTTTCTACGGCCCCTTGATAGCACCGAACACTGGTTTCGTCAGCTTCAACAACTTCTCGAACTCTAACCCCGGCTTCAGGATAGCGGCAACGGGCACCATTCTGAGCGTGGACGAGTCCACGGAGATTGTCAAGAAGCTCAAGTTGACGGGTACTCCCTACAAGATCTTCAAGAACACGGCCTTCATCAAGGACATGTTCAACACCTCGCTTGAGATCGCCAAGTTCGAAGGCGCCTCCATCAAGACAGTCTCTGGCATCCGAGGTCAGATCAAGCGCGCTCTGTCCAAGCCGGAGGGCCACTTCCGTGCAACCTTTGAGGACAAGATCCTGCTCAGCGACATTGTGTTCCTGCGGGCGTGGTACCCCATCAAGCCGCACCGGTTCTACAACCCCGTGACGAACCTGGTCGGGTGGCAGCGGGCGCGGCTGACGGGCGAGATCCGCGCCGAGGAGGCGCTCCCGACGCCGCAGAACAAGGACAGCCAGTACCGCAAGATCGAGCGCGCCGAGAGGCACTTCAACCCGCTGCGGGTGCCGAGGAAGCTGGCGGCCGACCTGCCGTACAAGAGCCAGATTGTGCAGACCAAGGCGCAGAAGAAGCCGACGTACATGCAGAAGCGGGCGGTGGTGCTCGGCGGCGAGGAGAAGAAGGCGCGGGATCTGATGCAGAAGTTGACGACGATCCGCAAGGACGTCGCGGAGAAGAGGAAGGCCAAGAAGGACGAGAACAGGGCCGAGTTCAAGAAGAAGATGGCGGAGCTGGCGGAGAAGAAGGCCGCGAGGGAGAAGAGGGAGACGAAAGATTGGTGGAGCAAGGAGGGCAAGAAGAGGAGGTCTGGGGAGGAAGGCGGTGGCGGTGGGAAGAGGAGAAAGTAGAGAGATACCTCATAGAGTTTAATCTACGATATTCGTGTCATGTCGGGAGCATCCCATGAAAGACAGTCGGAGTCTACAGCAGACTTTTTTGCCCAGCTATTTGATTGTGTCATTGGCTATATAGACTATTTTGTATTCTCTGAGTTCCTATACTAAGCTGGAACAACAATGATTGTCCCAGTGGGACCAGAGACAATGTAGTTTGTAGGCTTTCACAGTCAATTTCCCTATGCATGGCTTTGGACAGTGACTAGTCAATATACTTCTGCGTTCATTTGCTATATATGTGATCTAACACCGGTTGAACCAGCTCTAAGCAAATATCCTCAGGCCGAAATCAGCCGGGTCGTTGAACCGCAAGCCCCTGTCCAGCGCCGAGATGGACGCGATCTCCTCCTCGGACAGATCAAAGCCCAGCGAGTCCAGGTTCTGCGCGAGCCTCTCCTTGTTGTTGCTCTTGGGGATGACGATAATATCCCGCTGCGTGGCCCAGCGCAGCAGCACCTGCGCGGGCGTCTTGCCGTGCTTCTTGGCGGCGGCGGCGACGGCCTCGTTCTCGAACAGCGGGCCGGCGCCCAGGGCGCGCTTGTTGCTGAGCTCGATGAAGCTCTGCGGGCCGAAGGAGCTGTACGCCGTCACCGCGATGCCGTTCTCCTGGCACATCTGGATCAGGCCCGGCTGCACCAGGTACGGGTGGTGCTCGACCTGGTTGACGGCGGGCTTGATCTTCGCGTAGCGCAGGACGTCGTACAGCAGCATGGCGTTGAAGTTGGCCACGCCGATGGACCGCAGGATCCCGTCCGGCTTGTCCTTGGTGATGACGAGCTCCTCGAGGGCCTGCCACGTCTCCTGGATGGGCACGGGGACCTGCTCTGTCACCTTGGTCTGCTCTGCATTGGACCAGAAACAAGGGTAGACTAATTCTGACATGGGGATGTGGCGCTGCGCGATGGGGAAGTGGATGAGGTACAGGTCGAGGTAGCCGACCCCCCAGTTCTTGTTCTCGAAATTCGCCATCTCGTGGACGTGCTCACGGGCGTGGTAGTTGTTCCACAGCTTGGACACGATGCTGAGGCGGGCTCTAGTCAGTATGGGCTTCGCGAAATTCGCGCTCGGCCAGATAGACTACTCACAAGAGCTCTTCACGCTTCACGATACCCTCGTCGAGGGCCTTGCGGACGCCCTGGCCAGCCTCTGCCGAGTTCTGGTAGTCATGGGCGCCGTCGATGTGACGGTAGCCAAGCTTGATCGCATTGTAAACAGAGTCGGCTGCGTTCTCCTTGGGCACCTTCCAGATACCGTAGCCAACCAGTGGCATGTTCTGGGAGTGGGAGTATAGGTCAGTACTTGAGATATTCTCGAGCCAATTGATACCTGTATATGTGGAATTGAGAAGCTACTCACATAGCCGGAGGACAGCTTCAGAGTCTTAGACATGGTTGCTGAGGATTTCGAGAACTGTCTGATAGTGTTTCGAAGCATTGAGGCTTTGCAGATTACCCGCCTTGGGACGAGGACAAGCGGTCGTGAGGAGGTGCTTTATAGGCCAGGGACTTGAAAGATCAGTCGACTCATGGTCTTATTTTTATTATCAACAAGCGCTTGTCACATACGCATAGTGACATGCCAAGCATTATCGCGGGTATATCTGTGCACCTTTCCGCCTAGGCTTATTGCAGCTATCGTGCCTCCCCTGGCCCTCTCCTGCGCGCCATGTACACCGTATATACCGTACAATGGTCTGGTACCCGCGAACAGTAGTGCAATACTCGCACAGGAATGTGGTAGCTATGACGCGCTGAGTACCGGCTCGTAGCAGCGGCCAACTAATGGCTCGACTCGTTCCTGCCGGCATATTTTCCCCCTCCTGGGACTCGCGTGTCAAATGCGGGGCAGCCGCGCCAACCATCTCGACCCGACAAGCCTCGAGCGATCATACTCGGCAAAGAGCTGTCCGAGTGGGCATGCAGGCATGCAGGTTATTTTTCGTGAGCCGTTTCACCGCCTCAGGAAGGGACGGCCATCTTCATCTTCATGATACCGATTTCCGAGCTCTTGCGCCACTGTCCATCGGCCTGCTGCCGGAAACACAACAGCTTGCCGTCATCCCCAACACACCCCAGTATCTGTCCGTCGTCGTCGAATCCGACCCTCCACATTGGAGTCCTGTGGTTTTCCAGCATGGACAGCGATTGCATTGTATGGTAGATGTGGCCGGCCTGGTTCTTCCTCCTGTCGCCTTCGGCTGTGGGATGGTGCACGCCCTGGCTGATACCCGAGGGCTGCTGCGCCTGGCTCCCACCTGATCCGTTCCCGGCAGCCCTGGACGAAGCTTCAGGACGGGAGCCGCCCTTGACGAGATCGCTCGAGGACCACGACCTGCCGTCGCTGCTGTCATGCGGGGTGTCGACCCGTATGACCCTCACGTAGCCATCCATACAGGCCGATGCAATAATGTCGTAACCCCTGATGTTGCCCGGCGCCCATGCCACATCCCTGACCAGTCCGCGGTGCGCTGACACCACAGCGGCCTCGTAGAACTCCTTCTTGGTCGACGGGACGCCGTAGGAGTGGATGACGACGTCGCGGGTGCGGTAGATCTTGACCTTGTCCATGGCAGCGACGACCAGGCTCAGCGTGTCGGTGGGCATGCCGGCGCGCAGGGCATTGTAGCAGGGGTCGATGTTGGGATCGAAGCGCACGCGGAAGGACGTCTCCTCGCCGCGGGCGGGCTTGTCGCACACCGACAGCTCATCCATCTGGGTCCAGTCAGAGAGGTTCTCAGACATCTCGTTCTCGTAGACAGTCAGCCGGCCGTCGGCCGCCAGCAAGGCGAGGTGGGTCTGGCGCGTCTCCTCATTGTGCTTGAGGGAGAATGAGCGGTATGGCGCGCGCGGCGAGCGGTGCTCGAAGGCGGCTTTGGCGTTGTCCTTTGAGCGGTTGCCAAAGCGGCGGCCCGGGGCGGCGGAAGGGTCCTCTGCCCAGAGCTTGAAGCGGCCCTCTATCCCCAGTGACGCGACGAGGTTGGGATAGACGGTTGGCGGGAGCCATTGCAGCTACGATGAGGCTCAGCAGCTGTGACGTTTGACGGGCGGGCTTGTGCGTGGGATATGGCACGGGGCTGCGTAAGGCCAAAGCGAGCTCACCTCGAGTATCTCCCCTCCATGAGCGGTCCAGGTATCACACAGCCTCCAGATGCTGTCTTTGTGGCGATTAAATACCCTGATCTTGCCATCAACGGACCCCGTCGCACAGCGGTCACCGTAGGCGTTGAATGCCACTGCCTGGACCAAATCGTGATGGCCATGCTTCATAATGAGCTCAAACTGAGCCCGTTCCTCCGTTATTGGAGGCTCTCCCAGAGCTGGTGCCATGCTTGTTTGTCCGATATCAGGGGTGGCTGGAAGATCACATTTCGCTGTGTTGAGGCTGTGCTGGTTGAACCATCATGATCAGGTATACAACCCACCAGGGAGGCGCTGCGAGACTCTGAGCTCTTGATAGTGGTCCGTGCGTCGTCACAGTCATGAGGCATGGCGAGGGACACTTTGTGAGTAAGCTTCATATACAAAATACAGGCACAATTTTCTGAATTGTGAATGCTACTACGTAGTCAAACAAAACGAAGAGTAATGAGAACAATGAAGTAAGAGAGAAAGAGAAAATAGAACAGAATGGGACAGTGTAGTGCACTCAGCTTGCAAGGATGGGGGACCCAAAAGTTTGGGCAGGTGAGCAACCTAGAGAGGGACACGCAAGACCTACCTACCTACACGCCTTCCTACCTAGGTACCTAGGTGTACATAATCTCACAGGCTGGGTTATCCCACCGGGTTCATCAGATAATGCCACAGCAGGTTATCCCATAGCAGATTATCCAAAACAGGTTGTTCCACAGTATATTTATTGGTCAAGTGGTAGAGGCCCGACTTCATGGGACTGCCTGGAGATGAGATAGCCATAGGATTCCCCGGCTTTTGGGTCCTTTATAAAGGAGCAATGACGACTTTAGCTGGCCCACTCACTGATTTTAGGACCTCCCCTATAACTCTCATTAGAACCACAGGAGCTACAACGCATGTGGGTACCTGGACAACATGTAGAGGTTTGCACAGCATGGTTAACAACTCACAGGAAACTGACTACCAAAAGGCTTAGACACGACAATCCCACCGTATATAGCTCCGTAACATGCTATACCACGCTCCACACACCCAATCATATCAGCCTACCGTATAGACACCACAGCCTGGATACGATACGAGGTGGCTTGGCCGTCTTGAGGCTGACGAGGCTGGTCTCACATGTCAAGACAAGACCCTGAACGCGTCCAGGACCCACTGGAGGTCGCTAAAGCGTCCTTATTTAAGTGCTCCAATCGGCTGCCCCAATTGGCCCTTCGAACCCCAGCTGCGTCGGGACTTGGTGGGGTCCACGCCGGGAAGCTCCAACGGGCTGCGTCACCTTGGCCCTTTGGAGACGTCGCCTTTTTGGGTCCCGGCGCAGGAACAAAACTCCACATGTCGCCGCCGCCGCTCGTGTCACGTCTCCCAGATTTCACTAAACTTCAACACTCGAGCCCGGAGATATTCTCTCACTTACACTCTTGGTAGTGCTTCCTCTCCCCTGGGCTATGGGTCGGCCCTTGAACCTCAGCTCCCTCACTCCGCAGCCATGGCGACAACTCCCCAGCTCACCCGGACCGAGACGGTCAGCCTCGCCGCCCTCTCCGCCGCGTGTGGCACCATCTTGGCCAACACCTTCCGCGGCGAGGGCGAGCCCCTGATCGCGTCGCTCGCCCTGAGCGGCATGGCCTACGCCGCCGCGTACGCCATGATCCGCTGGCTGGGGCCGACTTTCATCAAGGCCGGGCTCAAGGGCGTCGACATGTCCAAGACCAACAGGAGGGAGATCCCCGAGTGCGCCGGCGCCATCTGCGCCGTCGTCTACCTGCTCGCCATCATCGTCTTCGCACCTTTCCCCTTCTACAAGGACATCGTTGCTGCCACCAGCGGCGGCGGGAACAGGGACGTTGTCCTGCACGCCGAGCACGTCCACGAGGGCCGCTTCTTGCACAAGTTCCCTCACAGCAAGGTGAGCAAACCACCAAAGCTTTTTTCCGAATGGACTCGGTCCGGCACTGACTACGGTCCAACACGCAGCTCGCCTCCTTTCTCTCTGCGATACTCTCGCTCCAGGCCATCACCATTCTCGGGATAGGCGACGACCTCTTTGACATCCGCTGGCGGCACAAATTCTTCATCCCCGCCTTCGCCTCGATCCCCCTCCTGATCGTCTACTTCGTCGATTTCGGGGTCACCTCCATCGTCCTCCCCATCCCGCTCCAGTCCCTCGTGGGCAAGGAGCTCATCGATCTCGGGGTGTTCTACTACATCTACATGGCGGCCTGTGCCATCTTCTGCCCCAACTCGATCAACATACTGGCTGGCATTAACGGGATCGAGGTCATGCAGTCCATCGTCATCGCGCTTCTCCTGGTCCTCAACGACGCTCTCTACCTCACGACCGCGTACCCGCACCCCGCAGTGGACAGCCATTTGTTCAGCTTGTACTTCCTCCTGCCCTTCCTGGGCGTGAGCCTCGCACTCTTCGCGCACAACAAGTACCCGGCGCGCGTCTTCGTCGGGGACACATACTGCTACTTCGCCGGCATGGTCTTCGTCGTCGTCAGCGTCCTGGGCCACTTCAGCAAGACCCTCATGCTGCTGCTGATCCCGCAGGTCGGCAACTTCCTCTATTCGGCGCCCCAGCTGTTCCACATCATCCCCTGCCCGCGCCACCGGCTGCCCCGGTTCAATTCGCGGACGGGCCTGCTCGAGCCCTCGGTTACGCCCTGGACCCCGGAGAGGCAGCCCTCGAGGCCCGTCGCCGCGGCCATCCGACTGCTGGAGAAGCTGCGCCTGCTCAAGGTCGTCACCCGCGCCGACAAGGAGACGGGCGAGGAGCGCTTCGAGGAGACGAGCAACCTGACCATCCTGAACCTGTGGCTCGTCTGGCGCGGGCCCCTCCGCGAGGACCGCCTCGCCTGGGAGCTCACCGCCTTCCAGGTCGCCTGTGGCCTCTTCGGCCTCTTCGTTCGCCATAAGCTTGCTCTACTAGTTTTTAAAGAAGACAACTGGGGCGTTGCCGTCTGAACAGCCTGGGCCTGGCACAAAAAAGAAACGAAGACATTGTCAGGGACGTCGCGGCTGCACGTTTTCTCTTGTTCTTCTTTTCTTTTTGATTCAGATATCTGGCCTATTTCTTTTTCTGGGTAGTGTATTCCCCCCCACAAAAACTACACTGTACATAAGGGATTCGGGCGTTGTTATGCATGATACCAGGTGGCTTACTTGAGACGCGCATATAGACGGACATGTGCGCAAATTTCGGACCAAGCTTGAGTTTCCTATTTCGTTCTGGCACCCTTCAAGTACGCCAAGGCACGAACGTCCCTTCTCGTCCTGCCTAGTCTAGTCTTCCCGTAGACTAATCCATGAAATGACCGGATTTGTAAATTGCGCAACACGCGTTGGCAGCCCTCATTCCAAGTACTTGTCATGAGCCATCACGCAGCAGGCAAGTTGCGTTCGACCGTTTTATTTCTCTTGGAGTTCACCGCCCCGTACATTTAGATACAACAACATCATGTCACTTGTGAGGTTGCGATGCTCGCAGTTGTGTAGAGTGAAAAGCAGAAAATGCTTTTTGGAGATCATTTTGTCTCGCCATAAGAATAGAGTTACAACAGAGCTGGTTCTCAAGTCAGATCTGATAAAGCGCCCGGCAGCTTAGAAAGTTTCTCATCAAGACTTTCCACTGGCTCCCCTCCAGCTACGCCCAGTTCGTCCGATTCATCCGTCGTCCAGAGACCATCCGGGAATAAAAGCAAGAAAAAATAAAACGTACAAAGGGTGTTAAAAGATCGTAGAGACATCCGCGAACGCTTCTCCTGGGTTTGATCCCAACCCAAAAAAACGCCAATGTACCTGGACCCAGAGAAGTACCCGACCCCCCTTCCCCGACCGTTTTGATCCTAATATCATCATAATAAGGTGATACTCAGAGTGGAATCATTATAAAAGCCAGGTCAAGCCAGACGCCTTGACTCGCATATGAAAAAAGTGGTATAGAGGTGTTGTGTGACTGTCCGCGGATAGCACTAGAGCAGCAGGCCTCAAGAGGTGCTGGCCTGAGCCGCTGATACGCTGCTATTTGCCTCCACTGCCCCTGCATCAGCTGTCGGCCGCTCCAGATCACCTGTCGCATGATCGCCGTTGCTCGCAGCTTTCAAGGGGTCCGTACTGGAAGAAGCGGTCTTGAGTGGATGAGTGTTGTCCGTTGCCGACCTCGCTGACGCAGCCGCTTTGTTGGCTTTATTCTTGTATTCACTCAGGCTCATTTTCTTCTTGATAGGGCTGGGTGTGGCGGTGTTACCGTTTGCAACAGGCGGTGCGAAAGGGCTTGGCAGGTTGGCAGTCGAGAATGGTGACTGGGCGATGGACCCATTGGTTGAAATTGGGGTCGTGACGGCTGTCACAGATGTTGCAGATGTGGGACTCGTGAAGGCGGTGGGAGGGGGCATTGACACGCGCAGCTCTGGGGACTTGGCTTCTTTAGGATTGATGAGAGGCCCAATCCCGTTCGTAAGAGGCGGGCTGGAGGTGACGACATTGGCAGGTGCAGGAGGTGCATCGGGCATCGGCGCGTCAACATCTGAGGCAGAGGCCGGCGACGACAGAGGGCACGGCTTGTGTGCAGTCGAAGGCGATCCGAGAGAGCTCTTGGTCGTCGTTGGTGAGTCTAGGTCCATGGCGCTGGTTCGGCGCTGCGATGGAACATCTCTTCGTTTCTGAGCCATGAGCCTCATCGTGAGAGACATGACCCTCCTCTTTGGTCGTGGCTTTACACAGTGATCATGCTCCGGCTCCGTCTGCACCGCGGCGTTGCTGTAGGTTCTTGGTGCTTCAGAAGAACCCTGGCGCGATCCTGGAGCAGTTGACGCTCGCGGCTTGATTGACCTAGCCGAACGGTAGGACGTGGCGCTTGTTGGTGATACTGGCTTGCTCCCCGAAGTGCCCGCATCGACGTAGCGAGGCTCGTCTCCGTTAGGCTTATCAGGGACTTCACTGATACCGGTCCGACCTTTTGGCTTCGCTGTGTTGGAGTTGACGATGGAATTGGCGGTCACATCGGTAGATGCCTTTTTCTTCTTGCGCGGTGGTTGCTGCTGCTCCTGTGCGGACTTCTGAAACAAAGTCTCGGCCATTTGCACTTTCCTCTTATCTCGGTTGGTCGGTTCGGTGAGTATCCCAATGTTGTCAAACGAGCCGTGCCGTGCCGGTGTTCGATCTCGACTTGGCGGCTTACTCCGAGAGCCCGCCGCAATGTTGACGTCGGTCTCTGCCATTTCATCGAGGTGGCCTTCGCTGGCGGCCCGACTGTTGGTGGCCTGTCCAGTGCTCGTTGGTGAGATGGTGTGCGTCTTAGTTTTCGCACGCTTTCTCTTTTGTGGGTTGGGGCGTGGCTGAACCTTTTCGTGGTAATTGCGATGGAACCGAACAAAGGCACAGTCATTGCCGAGGTCGCAAGCACAACCTCCGTACTCTGACAGTATGCGACGAATCCAGTCCGAGATGAAGATGTAGTCAGGGTGGTCGATATCGGCAGCAACGTGTCCATTTGTTTCTTCGTCGCCGAGCCCAAGCAGCTTAACAAACCGCTTTTGTGTGGTACCGGGGAACCTGAACTCCCAAGGCAGAGTGATCTGCTCATTGGCAGCTATCGGCCGATCACTTACAAGCCAGAAATGGAACACCGACCCGTCCGACAGGTGATACGTGTCGATCGAAGCGTTTGGCTTGCAAGACCGACGGACGTAACGTGCATTTGATCCCTCTTTCCTCGTATCGATAAAAAGCGGAAGCGATGGTGGGAAGAACACAAAAGGTAGGGGCGCACAGAGGTCAGGCCACTGGTTTTCCGGTTCTTCGCAGTAGTCTTTTTGCAAACCGACGATTCCGTTGAGTTCCATCATGGGGACGTCTTTATCAATCGCGGATGATGTCGTGAGGTACTGCCAGTGCAGGACAGTATCCTGAGTCAGCGGGACTTCTTTGCTCTCTACCCGTAGAGTGTGGTCGAGCGGAGGCGGTTTTGTTGTTTGTATCACTTCTTTGAAGTCGCACCCCGTGTCTTTGCGGAAATGTTCGTGGCCTGGTTTGAGCCAGTCTGACACCTTCGTCTGGGTCTTCAAGTTCGCATATGTGTTCGTATCTACAATCTGGACATCGGACTCGTCGCAGAGATCAAGAAACTGCTGTGTATAGTGGTGGATTTCAAAATCGTTGGGCAGGTCGGGTGGCGTGGTAGCAGGGCTAAGGGGATGGCTGTGAACGGCCCTCGGCGCGCTGTGGGAAGGGCTTCGCTTCGGTGCGTGCGAACTGACGGATTGGCTAGACTTGTGCGAAATCTTGGGTTTCTTGGCTGGCGGGTGGTCTTGTGGACTGCCGTGCTTAGAGGCGTCCACACCGACGGAATGTCCATTCAGCTGGAGATCGCTGGGCTTGATTTTCTTCTTCTGGGTTTTTGCGGGGGCTTTCTTGGGCCGCTTGTCGTGTGGGCTGTCTTCGTCGGGCTGAAGGCCGAGACGTTTCCGTTGTCGCTCCATGGCCTGGTGTTTGTCGAGAATCCGGGGATTGCAGTCGGCACAACTGTGGTCGAAGTCCTCCTGCTTGACTTTTTCGGCTTCGCCAAGGGGATGGTAGTAACAGTCAATGTGTTGCCAAGTATTGCATTTCTCACAAAAGACCGTGGCGCCATCATCGTGGGCAAAATTGCAGATGCACTTGATTATGCCCTCATCCTCTTGCGGCTTCGCCTTCTCAGGCTTGTCGAGGGCGACCGTTAACAACGGCGGGAGATTTTCTGTCATAATCTAGGAGCCTCGCGGAGAACGTGAGGGTCAAATGAACTGGCTGGACTGTTTATCTCCGCGTTCTGGATGGCATGACGGAGTGCGACTCAACAGAAGAGCCTAGGGGGAGACACTGTAGGACACGACAGACGAGGATCACGGGAGGTGACCATTCGAAGGGAGGAATCGGACAGTCGTAGTCGAGGAGTCGTAAGTCTGCGATCCAGACGGACTCGGCTGCCAACGCGACTGGGAGGAGTGCCAGTAGTTGACAAGAGGCAAGGTCGAAGAAGCCAGAGAACCAGAGACGCTGGTTGCGGTACGGTGATGTTGTCGCGAAGCGAACGAGACGGACAAGACCCTGAGTGGATCAGTGTGTGTCGTCGTTTGGATTTAGATTGGCCTGGGGTTCGGATTCGATTCGATTCGATTCGGTTTGGTTTGTTTGTATTGGAAGTTGGTCTAAGTGTTGGGTTGGGCGTGTGGTGGTGGGATCACGAAGACAAATTCGAGGAGTCGACTCTAGGGCGAGGAGAGGATGCGCCTCGAGGGACAAGGAGATTCAGACGAGGCGGATAAGGGAGAGAAGACGAAACAGACCATGAATGCGGCAGATTCATGCGGACTCGGGGGACAAGAGAGGGCGGTCTCGCGTGGGAAGGGTGTGGATTGTCGAGGACGTGTAAGGAAGGTTGGGAGGAGGAAGAAAGAGAGTGAAGAGAGGGGGCGACAGCAGAGGAAGAAAGACAAACCTGAGCGGCCGACCGAGTGTGAGAGTAAGAGAGAGTGAGAGTGAGGGTGCGCCTGCGCGTGCAGCAGAGCGGGTGCAGCAGCAGCAGCGGTGCGTGGGTGCTCGACTGCCGGACCCCAGACCAGCCAGGCAGAGGGGGGCAGAGGCCAGCGGCCAGAGGCAGCGGCGCGCGCCATTTGCCCACCTGCCTGTGAGGTGCGAGCAGCATCGAGGCCAGCCAGTGCCAGTGCCAGTGGCCCGGTGCCATTCCTGGCCGGACGGCCAATGGGAGGCGGCTGGGGCCGGCAGCGGGTGCCACTGGGCCTGCTAGTAGCGAGGGACCAGGCGGGTGCTCTGGTGGCCTGGTGAAGGGCGTGCAGCGCAGCAGCGCTGGCGGAATAGGCCCTGCCTTGGGCAGGAGAGTCGGCAGGACACCCACTCTCACCTACCTGCTAGGTACCAAGGAAAACGAGACCCCGTTCGCGGCGCCTGAGTACACCTGGGCATGGTAGTGAGTGCTTGGTTGGGAGCTTGGCTGAAAGTGGTTTGGGACGGGTCGTGTGTCCGGTTAGCACCAATCCCAGCACGCGCAGTAGCAGCCTGTTAGAGCGGGACTTGATGCAGGGACGCATTCGTCACCAGCACGGCATCGTCGTAACGTGGAGTGAAAGCAAAGGACCACGACGGGGAAAGGGAAAGGGGCAAGTCGATTTCGCAGCACCAGACTCCAGATCTGCCAGGGAGAAGATAAACGCGATGTAGGTCAACTCTCCCGACGAACTGTTGCGTAAAAGGCTGTGCACTGAATGAAAAGTGAGTGCCGGTGCCGGTGCCCTGGATGTCGTATGTGTGTGAGCGAGCATGGCAAAATCATGGCAATACTTGTGATGGAGTTTTGGTGGGGGGTTTGCAGGGCAAGGGGAAAAGATGGCAGGATGAAGCGTTCACGGGCTGGGTATATAACGGTGAGGGATGATGAAGCGAGGGCGCTGGTGTGATGATGAGATGAAGAGATTGATGACAGGTCCGGGGGTGGGCTGATGGTGTGGGCGAGGGAAATGAAAGAATGAATGAAATGACGAGTGAAGAGATGATTGAAGAGGAGCGCCGAATGAAGCCGTCAAAGTCCGGCCGGTGAAGGACCTTGGGATCCTCCAGGGCCTGCGGCAGCACCAGTGCAACAACAGACTGATGAGTGACTGGACTGGGGAGACGATATGGTACCCAGGAGTCAGTCCCCAAGGTGCGAGCGGGAAGCAGCGTGGGAAGGTCAGGGAGAGAAACGGGCATGGAGTGGCATCAGAGGTGTTGCAGGTTGGAGGAATTCCTGGTAGGCGAGGCCGGGCTGCCGGGATGAGGTCAGTTGCGCTGTGCACACCCAGGCTCCAGGCAGCCCAGCCCATGCCTCGCTTCCTTGTTGCCTGATCACCCACTTCCCAACGCCGGCCGTGGACGCACGCATCTGTGCAACACCGAGTCACGAGGCTCGCACCACACTGTGCCATGTACCCGGATTGCGAGCGGAACCACGATGGGGGAGTTACGTCAGTTTATTCATGTGCGGCACAGTGCGATAGCAGGTAGAACAGGTTGTTCGCAGCTGCTACAGTACGACGATAGCACATGTAGGAACACAGCATTCCGAGTCTTCCAAGGCTCAACTGGGCTTGTCTCTGTCAAACGGTCCTTTTGCTCGTCCGTGGCGATCGTCGGGTTGGGAGACATACAGCATGTACTGCAAACCCTTGACCGTTGCTCGCCATGCCCGTGCCGTGCACTGCATGCAATGCAATTCTGTGAACACACCAGGACCAGAAGGGGAGGGAGGGACTTGGAGACTTGGTCAGACGAGGGAGCCCTGACTTGGTCAATCGGTCTAAGGTTTTGGGCTCTGCACGGCCCTCCAATGGCAAGTGGCCGCTTGGTCCGGCCCTGCTGCGACCCTGCCACCAGAGTCGCGCAATGCCTGGCGTGGCATGGCATGGCAAATGCAGCCGATTTCCTCTCGCATGAGACCAAATTGCATTTCTACCACTGCCAGTGGGCCTCGGACAGTGTGCTATGTATAGCACGCAATGTACTGTCCCTCGCACAGTCCATCTCTCACCCTTCCTCATCCTTCTTCCTTCTTCTCCCACTTCTTCCCTCCTTCCCCATCTCGCCAAACTTGAAAGACGGTCGGTGTCTCGACACTGTCAATTTAACACTGTGTGGGGCGCAAACTCCAAACCCACTCTAGCTCCTCCAGCCAATCAGCCTTGGACGAGCTTTGTTCCTCTCCCCCTCAACTCCAACTTGTTTGACACCTTGCCTTGTCACTCACCAAGCCCGGGTGCCCACTCTGTGTTGGAGGCTGGGCTGGCTGAACAAGGTTTGCCCCGTTCAACTTCCCGAGATCTGCTCCAAACGGAAACCCAAAACACAACCACAGCTGCCCACCACCCGTACGATGGGCCTCCTCCAGTGGCTCAACCTCCGCCGCCCAAGCAAATGGGAGGCACCCACCCTCCTTGACCACCTGCTCTCCTCTCCCCTACACTTTGTCATCACCTGCGTCTATCAACTAATACTCCTTCTCCGCGGCAAGCCCTTCAGACCGCCCAGCGACAAGCCACCCATCAGGGTTGTCTGTCTTTCTGATACCCATGACCAAATTGTGCGCAATGTCCCGGACGGCGATCTTTTGATCCATGCTGGAGACCTGACCAACTCTGGCTCCGCCGACGACATCCAGAAGCAGATCGACTGGCTGGCCTCCCTGCCCCACCGCCACAAGGTTGTTATCGCAGGCAATCATGACAGCTGGTGCGATGTCCGGGCACGGCTGTCTCAGGACAAGAAGGAGGCAAAAAGGGTCGACTTCAGAGGCCTGCATTACCTCCAGGACGGCTCCATCACCCTGGACTTCAACAGCGGGAGGAGATTGAACCTGTATGGTGCCGCTGACATCCCAATATGCGGAGGCGACGACTTTGCCTTTCAGTACCCCGCCGATAAAAGCCCATGGAGAGGTAGGGTTCCCGTCGACACAGACATCTTGGTTACCCATACACCACCACGCTTTCATCGGGACCTGGGTCTAGGCTGTCCGGGACTGCTGGAGGAATTGTGGAGGGTAAAGCCTAGGTTGCACGTCTTCGGTCACGTCCACTGCGGCCGTGGTCGGGAGAGCCTTTACTTTGACGAGTGTCAGAGGGCTTACGAGATGCTCATGTCACGCCCTACACGGGGGCCAATCTTTGACGTGATCCCCAACAGCAGCTGGGTCGATGCTCTCAAGGTCATTTATTACGGTGTGAATGCCGTTGCGTTCAAGTATCTCATGCTCGGTCCTGGCTCCAACAATGCGAGCCTCATGGTCAACGCTGGCTGCATGCAAGGAAATACGGGCAAATTATGTAAGAGCCCGGCCCAGATCGTGGAATTATGATACAGATCTCAGCCCTGTCAGAAAATCATCTTCCCTGAACGGAACAAGTGCGAGCAAGCAAGTCCAGCAGAAAAGGACTAGACAGACAGCCCAGTGAAGGAATTGCCGACTTCATCAAAACAACAAGCCAACGAGAAGCACACCAAACACTAAGCCAGCACTCATCCTGACGGTTCTCTGCGCACCCGCCTGCACGGGCTTCAGCCCGGCTGTTGCTGTCGATCCCACCTGTTGCGTGGGCGCCGGCACTGTCGCGTTACCGACCTTTCCACCCGGCTGTGGGACAGGATTGCCGTTTCCATTTGGACCGGGCACTGGCCCCCCGCCCGGAGCACCTGGAGCACCTGGAGCACCTGGAGCACCTGGAGCACCTGGAGCACCTGGAGCACCTGGGGCGACTGGGGCGACTGGGGCGACTGGAGCGACTGGAGCGACTGGAGCGACTGGAGCGATTGGGGCGACTGGGGCAACAGGGACAACAGGCGGAGCACCGGGCATTGGAGGTTTTGGTACAGGCTGCTGGCCAGGACCGCCTCCTGGCTGGACATCAGCTGGTTTTGAACCGGGCTGCTGCCAACCGATATTACCTCCGTTCGCCGATCCAGATGCAACCCCAACCGGTACAGTCAGCGTGACAGTGGACTCCCCATTTGCGCCGCACTTGTTGCAGGCTTGCGTTATCGCAGTCATCGGGATGGTTGGTTTAGTGACCTGTCCTGCAGCGCATCGAGCACAGCCGGGCACCTTGAGCGTGGTACAGTACTCTTGCGTCACCAGCAGGGCTGGGTTCGTACTGCAGACCGTCGTGTACGTGACTGTGGAGGTGATGGTCTGCGTCACAATCGCGGGCCCTAAACCGCCCATCCCTGGGGCCGGCGGCGGGTTTGCAGCCGGCTTGCCCACGAGATTGATATACACAGTGAGAAGGAAAGTGTTCGGTGCATCGCGTCTCGCAAGGAGATTGTTGCCACCGCAGAACTGACCTGGGTTTCCGGGGCATGGGCTGTTGCAGCGGCTGCGGTCTGCGAGCGCAGATGTGCCGGCATCGAGGGCGTCAGCACAATAGCATGTTCTCTCGTGCACTCCCGCAAATACCCTGCCGGGGCATAAGCCCACGCAGACCTCGGGCGTCATCTGGCCGTTGTCGCCAGACAGTGTGAATGTGCTGAACCTGGTAGTCGACCCAAAACAGCCCAGCAGAGCGAAGTTACCAATGGTGGCCGGGTCTCGGCTAGGAACCAGGCTGTCTACTGGCGAGGGCGAGGATGACGATGGGGTGGTCGGGGAGACGCCGCCAGATGGGCCATTGGAGCCGGCCGGCACCGAAGGCAAGGACTGTATCGGGGTATTTCCAGAGAATGGTCCAGAGGGAGCAATAGACCCAGCCGGTCCCGAAGGAGCAATGGACCCAGCCGGTCCCGAAGACAGCGGACCGTTTGCTGAAGTAGGCTCTGGAGCGCCACTGGAACCACCAGCCGCTCCCGAGGGCGGCGGCACCGGGCTACCCGCTGGACCAGAAGCGGAGTTACCAGGGGAGCTGGGCGGTGTTGCGATCGGCGTGGGCTCTGAACCGCCTCCCTGCGAGCTCGGCGCGCCCACAGAACCCTCAGAGGTGGGCAAAATCGCGCCGCTGCTTCCGGCCGCACCTGTCGAGCCCGGAGCAGACGCGATGGCTGAACTGGGCGGCACTACCACGCTCGCTGGGAGACCGGATGTAGAACTGGACGGGGAAACCTGGCCTCGACTATAGACATCGATATAATTTACCTCCCAGAACGAGTTCGCGAATTGTGACGGGGAGTTGCCAACCCAAATCTCGCAGGACGACGCATAGGCGTAGCATGAGCTGCTACCCCACTGGCTGCCACCGGCGTAATCGCCGCAGAAGTCCTGGTCCGGTCAACAGTCAGCCAATGTCTGCGCCTCGGTCCACATTCGCTGGAAAAGGGAGAAGTCACGGGCTTCGACTCACGATGTCTAGCACAATGCTCATGTTGTAAAAGCTGAGCCCGACGTCGCATGAGTCTGGGTCGCTGCTGTCGCCGAAAAGAGCCTGCGGCGTGCCCCAGGTGCTCGGGTCGGGCTTCTTGTCCACAATATTCTGGGGGATCTTGTTCCTGGGGAAATGCCAGATCCTGATGGACTCGCTGGTCCAGTCCATTGCGTATACTGCAGCATTTCAGATTCAGTTTTGCAAGCCCTGAGGAAAAAGGTATATCCAAATATAAGGATTGCATCAGGGACCTGCTTACCTCCGCCCCCGACTGCATTGAAATCATCACCATACGTGGAGGTGTCGGTCAGCGGCGGGGCGTAGTTGCAGCCCTCGACGAGCCCGATATCCTCCTGCAGGCCGCTTGGGTCAGCTTCGCTTGCGAAAAGTGCAGAGGATTGGTCCTGTTCCACCTACATCGTATGTGCAGTTTGTGTACTGCTGGGTCCCGGTGTAGAGCCCCGAGCTTGGGAGGGTGCAGACCTCGCCGCTACATGGGGTGATCACGACGTTAGAGAAATTTGTTCGCCCGGCGGGGGGTTCGGGGACGGGGATGATGAAGGCATACGTGTGGGCAGATATCAAGTTGCGGTATACCATGTTGGCACCCTCTATTATGTCGATTTCTCCTCCGTCGGGCCAGTTCGGGCCGTACAACCAGACTGCAGTTCAGGCATCGTGTCAACCAGCAGTTGGGCAGTCATCCCACGCCACGGCCCAAGATCTTGCACTTACACGCAGGCCATGTCCCGCATACTGAACCCGGCATGTGGGCAAAGTCCCCAATGACAAGCCCCTGGTTCACCGGCTGTTTGCTCTCGATCCGGATGCTGGGACGGCCGCCCAGGGAGCCGTCGGGGTCGTACGAGTTGGTGCTGTCCACGCTGAGCTTGACCTTGTTGGTGGTCGTATTGACGGTGGCGTATCCGTAGGCCAGGGCGCTGGGAAGGTTCTGGTAACTGGCGAGAGAGATGGCTATTTAGTAAATGGGCCGCCCAGGTGCGTGCATGGCCTCAGGTAGTAGTACTCACGCTACGAAGCCGTCCGTAGGATCCGGAATGGACACGAAGTTGAAGCCATCTATCAGAGCCTGTCCGGCATAAGATATTGCCAGGGAATACGCCATGATGGGCGTCGACCTCGTCAGGTGGGTACTCTACGGAAAAAAGAAACGAGCGTGAAGAAGGAAACTCAAAGAGTGACTAGAGTGAGAACAACATGCTCTGAGCAACTCAAACGAGAGGTAGAGACAACAAGAGATCCTCGGAGTAGACATTGTATGCCCGAGAGCCTGCGTATAAATATGTATTATTCGCCTGACAAGGCTCATGGACCAAGCACTTTGTACCCTAGTGTGGAATGCAGACCACCAGAGACACGGCACATTCCTCACGACAGGCACACGCGCGGCCATAGCCGGAGGGGCGCTGGATCACGGGAGAGGCGCGCGCCGTGTTGTTTTAATCCATCTTTTCCTTGGGAATCTCAATCTCGAAGAGACAATAAATGCCTGGAATGGGCCAATGCCCGCCCTCTGGGTCGTGCCACTGGGCCAAGGCCGCCGTTGAGTTCCATTCCTCCGCCTCGTGACCAGGCGCCCGTTTTCTTTTTTTCTGTTCTTTTCAACGGGTGTGGTCTCAGCCTATGGCGGGCCAGCACTCTGTCGGCACCGCCGTTGTGTACTGTTTAAGGGCCCTCGCAGTGAGCGTTGAGGATTTGTGCCGGTGTGGCGATTGGCCGAGATCCCTGAGTTTCTTCCCAAATCGATTGATATAGATATTCCGGCTCTCTTCAATGTGTAATCCGCGATTGTGAGTGGATGATTTAATATCGTGACTATATAACAGGGCCACTCCCTGAATGTTCTCCAGAACGCCGTACGCTATGCAAGCAAAAATTGATAAATGACACAGCTGTGACTGTGTTCATCCGCCTCTTCCTTCGGACGGACTACACCATGATCCGCCTCAGCCCTTCAGTGCCCCCAAGCACCCTCCTCCCGGTCACCGCGCACCTCGACTCGCCGCTCTCCCACTTGCCCTTCTTGTCGGCCATGAAGGCCTCCTGCCTTGGGTGGACGCCGCTCACCCACCTGTGCACGCACGTATAGCAGTAAACCACGCCCGTCTGGCACGCCGTGGGCGTCGTGATGTCGTCCCTGCAGATAGGACACAGCTCCGAGTTCTTGGGCGCGCGGACGGTGTAAATGGGAAGCAGCGAGGGCTTAGCAATGGGGGCGCGCTCCGCAAGGGTCTTCTCGTCCTCATCGTCCTCCTCATCCTCGACACCTGCGCCGGCACCCCCGGCCGTGGGCGCCGGCTTCCCGACCGGGTTGGTGGGGCCCGCCCCGGACACGGTGGGCGGGGGCAGGTCCAGGCTCTCGGCGGCCCTGCGCGACAGCTGCTTCGCAAAGTCGGACGCGTACCACCACTCGAGGAACTTGAGGGCGAAGATGCTCGTAGGCAGGAGGACCGACAGGCTCGAGAGGACCTTGGAGCCCATGTTCCGCGGGGAGAAGAAGGAGGAGGGCCCCGGGGCGGCGCCCTCGCCTGCGGCCTTTTGGCCGAGCGCCTCGATGGCGGCGTAGTCGGCGCCGGTCAT
The DNA here is from genome assembly GCA_037177825.1 of Diaporthe sp. P3_1W. NCBI lineage: Eukaryota > Fungi > Ascomycota > Sordariomycetes > Diaporthales > Diaporthaceae > Diaporthe > Diaporthe sp. P3_1W. The sequence goes on from JBAFXB010000002.1 coordinate 6,641,326, forward strand.
CCTGCGCATCCTCGTGCCGATCAGCCACAGGAAGGGGTTGTGGTATTTGGTATTGTCGAAGAGGTAGGCCAGGTTGAAAGCCAGGAGGGCAAAGTAGTAGGCGGCGTTGACGCTCGGGTAGACGTTCCTCAGGAACCACCTGCAGTAGTGCAGAACCTTGTCCTTCCAGGTCGCGTTCGGCGGCAGGGTGGTGTAGGCGGTGCCCAGCAGGGCGCGGGGCGCATTCACCTCGTAGCCCTCGTCGAGCTTCCTCTTGAGGTAGGGGATGCCGACCATGACGGCGAGGTTCCGCCAGACATCGGCCCTGCCGAGCTTGAGGGTGTCCCTGACGACGGCCGGGGCGCGGGCCGAGGCGCGGGGGATCTCGTCGGCGAGGGCCTTCTCGCGCTTGAGCCCGTAGAAGTGCTCGGTGAAGGAGCCGCCGCGGGTGATCAGGTAGTGGCGCTCGACGACGAGCATCAGCAGCGCGTAGACCTCGTCGAACGAGTTGAGCACGGGCAGGAGGTAGCGCGGGGAGCGGTGGGTGGCGTGGACGAGGAGGTAGCGCAGGGTGGGCGGCAGCAGGGCCGACAGCTGCTGCTCCGACAGAAGCTCGAAAAGGGAGGGCTTCTGGTCGTCAAAGGTCATGCCCCGCAGGGCGGTGATGAACTCCATGCTGGCTGGCTATGGCGGACTGCTGCTGCTGGGATTTCATCTGATTGTAATCACAGATGCAGCATCACCAGCCTTAGAAGGCGGTTGGAAAAGGAAGAAGGGTCAAGGTTTAAGGTTGATGAGGTGGTGTCGTCGAGGGCGAACCTCGGGGTGTTCGAATCCCTGACCGAGCCTGGCTGGTGCCGAGGTACAATTGGCACGTCGCCTCCAAGAGCCGCTGACATCGCGTCCAATAAGGGCGGGCTTACACCCGGCATGCCTAGTTGATGTCTATCTATCTACCGCAACTAAACCGTCAACCAAAACCAAATCCTGTTTGAAATATCACTTCGGTCCTGTTCCTTCTCGCATAAGAGTAATTTAGCCCACAGCACCTCGAACTAGCTTTCTCTCCACTGTCTGCGTCTCGTGGTCTTGTTCCACCTCCAGCCCGTTGCGCGATGTCCAGCCGTGATGGAGGTTATGAGGCACGACTGAAAGCTATGGGGAAGGAATTATATCAGGTTCAAGGTGTCGACAGGCTGAAGCTATGGCTTGAGTACTCGCATCTGCAGGATAAGGACCCAGAGCTGCAGGTAAACCAATGTGAACCTTCTCGTGTGTCCGGGCAATTCATGCTAACCCTTGGTTGCATCAGGACTGGATGACGAGCTGTGTGCCTTTTCTGAAACTTCACTCGTGGTCTCTGGACGACCCAAAGCACCCCAGAGTTGTATTTAACGTGAGGAAGAACCTGTCCCATTCGGAGATGCGGCCGTGGCTCCTGTCGTGTGCATGCTCGTCCTCGCCTGGAGTTACACAGCGTCTGCCCTCCTCGAGACATCAGGGTGAACTAATTCGATGTGACGCAGTATACTATCCAGAAAAATGACTGCAACAGGCTGGGAAATGCCCACGGTGGACAGATTGCCAGTCTGTTCGACTTTGTAACATCGTTGCCGCTGGCCCTGATCAACAAGCCTGGGTTCTGGTTCTACCTGGGAGTGAGCAGGACGTTGAACGTGACATATCTCAAGCCAATACCCCTTGGCGAAAAGATCTTGGTCGAGGCGGAAATCCTGAGCGTCGGCAGGACGCTGTGTTCCATTCGGGGCTCAATGAGGAGGGAGAGCGACGGGACGCTGTTGACCGTGTGTGAACATGGGAAATATAACACAGACCCAGAGGCCAGCAGCAAGATCTAGGCCGGGTCGAGTTCACAACTCAACCGTTGGGATTGGCGCTTATATAGAAGGATAGTATATTGCAGATAAATGCACGTAAACGTGTGACGTGTAACGTGTAAAACGTAAATTGTACATATAAGTCTGTCTGCTAACTCCTGTGCACCTTACCTGCTGATGAAACAAGACAGTGATTCATTCCGTGGCCCCCAAGATGCTCCCACACAATAATGCTGGGCCCGTGGAAGGTCCCCACCCCCGCACCTTCCACTACGTACGGTAATTGACGGCCACATCGGACTTATGCTTATTTCCTCGTCCCCCGTCGCGTGCTCGGATCTTAACATACGCCTCAAGCTTTGGGCCAAGCCTTTACAAAGCCCAGGTTACCTGCCTCTATTACGGTCCCCGGGAACCCAGAGTAGCCGTTTCTTGTCCGAGGCAGGTTAATTGGTATTTCGCCGACTTGCAACGTCTCGCCGTCATCCGTCCACCGGCCAGACCGACGTCCTTGATGCTTGTGCAGGCCCGGTGTATTAATTGAATTAATTATTGTCTCTTATCGCGTCACAGCTCAACTCCACTTGATACTTCTCTGTGCGACAAAGCACATCCTCGGACCGGAACCGACCGGCTGTGTCACGTCAAACCGTCATACACACAATGGTCCTCCTCACACAGCTTCCCCTAGAAATCGTGAACCATGTCCTGAGCTTCGTCGACCCTGAGGACCTGCCGAGGGTCAACACAACCTGCCAGTACCTGTACCATGCTGTGAAGGACAATAAAGCCCTGTTCCGGGCCGTCTATCTCCGCCATCTCGTGAGTCTTCGAGCCATACTCGCCATACTTGTGCCTCATGTTCCCAGGGACAATATGCCGGCTAATCAAGCTGGAGTTTCAGGATGCACCACCTCCCAGCGCACAACTCGATTGGGTTCAGGAAATCCAAGATCTGGTCAAGTTGAAGCGCATATGTGCCAGTGAGGGACCTGAGAGGCTGAGAACTCCTCAACTGTTCACGGACAAGTCCCAGAGAGGCATCTCATCCGAGGGACAGGGCGATCACCTCCCTTTTGTCTACAACACTGTCACCCGCCTGCTCCAGCATGCCACATCGCAGGGCGCCCGCCCGAGGCCGAGCGTCACCTACGGGGCGAGCCAGAACGTAAGCATCCTGCGGGAGTGCTTCTCCCCCGAGTCGACTGTCCACTCCTTCCTCTGCAGGTCCTTCCTCTTCCAGCGGGCGCGCAGTCCCGTGAAGAAGTTCATCTCCCCCAAGCAGCCGCCCACCGAGGAGCGCCAGATGTCGGCGAAGCTGCACTGCCTGTACGGCGCCCCCGTGCTCAACTTCAGCCGCCTGAGGTCGAGCAGGACGCACCCCTTCGCCATCAGCAAAGTCTACGACATCCGTGAGTACACGGCCCGGACGCGATGGGGACCCTTTATGGACGAAGGACCGGGCCCGGTTGGCTCCGAGACCAACGAGGACGGCCAGCTGCCGGGCGATAGGGTGGATTGGGAGAAGGTCGAGGCCATCATGATCGTCCTTTGGCATAACATGAAGACCAAGGGTCTGGACCGCCTGCCAGTGTTCAGTCAGTTTTGGGGCAAACCTTTTGCAGGCTGCTGGCCGAACAGCTATGTGCCCGAACCGAGGGATAGGGATATAAGGGACCTGGAGCTGGAAGATCCTTATGATGTGACCGGGACTTGGCTGAGGGTAAGACATATGACTTCTGACCCCTTTCCCACATTTTTCCTCCACCCGGCGTCATGCCTTATGAGCAAGTACTCATTTTACTCACCTAGGTTGTCTGCTTCCTCGACTACAACGACTTCTTCGCCTACAACTTCCCGCCACACGACGACCTGCCGGACCACCTCCCTCGGCACGCCCTCGACGAGGTTGAGGCAACGCGCCTGATCGTGGTCAAGATCCGCGTCACCAGGATCGAGCCGCCGGGGCCCGAGGACGGCCAGTCCCTGCCCGTGGTGCACTTTGAGGGCTTCTCCAAGTCGCTGGACTCGAGCCTCGACGAGAACGCCAACTCCGGCCTCACAGGTGAGGTTTCCGTCAAGGGTACTGGTTCTTTTCGCGGGCGTGCCCATTGCGCAGCTACCATCGCCCTCCCCCCTGGGTCCTTTTCACAGCCTAAACTCTTCCCTCGTGCGCGCGCGAATCTGAGAAGTGAGAGAGCAACGGGCTGACTGTGTGTGTCCACAGGGAGCGTCCGCCTCACCAGGGAGGGCGAGGTGCGCTGGACAAGTCACTCCATCTTCAACGGCCAGGAGAGGTGGCGCAGCGAGAGCATCCAGGTCGGCGGGCTCAGGTCGGCCAAGGTGGTCGGGAACTGGTTCGACAAGTGAGCGAGTGGGACGACGGTGTGTAAGACTCTTCGGTGACGGGTGCTGACCTGCTCTACAGAGACTACGACCCGTCCGGCCCTGTCGGCCCCACGGCGTTCTGGAAAATTAGCGACCGCCAGCCGGGCAGCCGTGATGATCGTATGCGATCCCCCTTTGCTGCATACCTTGTTCTTCTTTTGGCGTTTGACGTGCTGATCAGTCAGGGCAGACATAACTGAGAATGATTACCGCGCCATCATCGACGGGCTGGAGGAGGACGTCGACCTCGGCCCCGCTGACGAAGACGACGAGGCCGGCCTCTTGGGCGTGTTCCAGGTAAGCGAGCATCCCGGGAGATCGCATCTCGAACTTGGGCCTCCCGGCTTGTGCTGACTACCTCAACGCTCCAGATAAACTCCGATGATGAGGAGTACGAATATGGCGAGGAAGAGGAGGTTGAGGATGAGGATGACGACAGCGAGGAAGACGACCTCGCTCCTGGTGGCGCGGCGGGTGATTTGGCCGGTGGTCAGGAACAAGACGGCGACGACGATACATTTGTTTTCGCCGGGGTGAAGCCTCATGGCCTAGATGAAAAATAGGGCATCAGGGTCAACCTATTTATAAAGGTGAGGGATACCAAATACCAACCGTGGCCCTTGGTCTCATCCTCACCCTGATCAGATTTACCTCCGTATGAAACGCAGTGTGATCTGGCTCCCCAATCGACCGGATCTGAACGAATGCGCTTTGAATATGAGTTCACGCCATGAAGCTGAATTGTGGGACAGATATTGGTTGTACCCCTCAGGTATATCGGCACGCCGAGCAAGCAATTCTGTGAGGTTTGCGGATGGGTGTTTGCCCACCATGTTCCAATTTAATATATAGCATCGAATCAGACTAAGAGACGTACAGCCTAAGCAGCAACGCACGGGGGGTATATAAGTGTACAAAGCCTCCAATTTCAACCATGGCCCAACCAGATAATGCACGTATCCACTCTCGTATTTCCAGAGAGACAAAATTGTCTTTCAAAGCTCCAATTTCCGCAGTTGCCTGTGGCGACTGCCGCGTCTCATGACGGTCGTCAATTTCGTCAAACCATTGTCCCAGCGTTGAGATTCACGCAGTTGTTCAGCAGCGTCGCGCCCTCATGCAGCAGCTCCCACCTCGTCGTGAGGAAAGTATCCTTCAGCACCAACATCAGCGAGCTGTTCTTGTTTAGCCCCTTCATGGTCCTCAGGTCCTCCGGGTAGCTGGTCCCGCCGTACGACATCAGGTACTCCCTCATCTCACGGACCCGCTCCGCCTTGGAGGTCGGGACCACGGCGTCCGGGCACGGCCCCTCCAGCGCGTGCCCGTAGCTCCAGACCACGAGCGCGGCGAAGTACAGCACCCACGGGCGATTCAGGAGGACGTCTTCGCGAGCGCAGTAGGGCAGGTCCGTGTCCGAGTACGAGTGCGGGTGGCTGTTGTAGCCGTTCGGGCGCGGATTTCCACTCTGCTCCAGGAGAACCGAGCCAAGGAACTTCAATGCATACCAGGTGGCGTCCCTCGCTCGGACAGAAGGGGCCCAAATGTCCTTCATGCGTCGCTGGGCGCTGCTGAGGTCCTGGGCTCCGATGGCTCTGCCGAGAAGGCGCTTAGCGCGCGCAAAAATCTGGCAGTCGACAATGTCGACATGCATGGCCAGGTGTGCGAGGTTGTGGAGGACGACGCGGCTCTCAAAGACGGCATTTGCGTCGTTACGGTCGGTTGGTTCAAAGCTGCTGTACGGGTCTGATGGATTGTCACCCCGTTTCAGTGACTTATCGAAGTCTCCTTTCCACGAGTCGAAAGCTCGCGTGAGCGTGCCGCGCCACTTGTCCCGCCCGCCCAAGGCAGAGGAAACACCGCCTCCCAATGAGTTCACCTGAAGATCTCGTTGGTTCATGTGCCAGCTGACGTTCAGCAGTCCAGCCATAAGAATCATTCTTCCGAAAGAGTTTGTCTGAACTTCCTGGGAGCTGAGCGTACGCTTCAAGCCCTCAAGGAACGGCACGGGCTTGATGCCATTAGAGTAAAAGTTCGCCTCAATTCGACCAACCTCGGCGCCACTCTGGGCCCTCCATAGCTTCTCGTCGCAAGGCAGAGGCAGACGCATCTCGTGCGCCACCATTACTGTGGAGTGTCCGAACATTGTTGCATGGATCGAGTCAATAACAAACGCCGCAAAAGCAGCACGACGGGTCGCCTCGTTGGTAATCCAGTGGTTCCACCACTCATCCGGCGTGTGGGCAACTCCGGAAGTGGATGAATGCCGGGAGCCCATCTTGTCGTCTCTTGGATTGGGAGGGGAGTCTAGGGCGGACTTCCCAATCAACGAACGGCCGCGTCGCATCAAGGTGATGGTTGTCGCGTGGTGGATATGAGCTCGCTCGTGCAGTTCTCTCGTCGAGTACATCTTCTCATACAATTCCAAGAGTATGAGCGTTTGGAACACCCACAGCTTCGCCGGGGGCCTGAAGTTCGTGTCCATGAATGTTTCCCACCTGAGATGCCAGGCCAAGAAATTCGACAGTTCAGCCCCAAGATCTGTGACCTTTTGGCCGTGAGCCTTGTCGAGATTCGCTGCGCCAATTGTCATCATCGAGATGAGAAGCAGTGTTGGAGTCCGGTCTGGGGAAAATGTAGGCTTGTGAAGTATAGGTATTTGCTCGCTGAAATGTAACCAGTACGAGCCAATGTAGGCTTGCATCATCTTGCGGCTCAGCATGTGCTCGTCGGTCCGCTCGCCTTCGATGAAGCTTTCCCTCTTGTGCTCGACTGGGGCGCGCCCGTTCTCATGGAATCGCTCTCTGATGAACTCGAAGATCTCGTTGGCTTTCTCTTCAGAAAGTACCGTCTCGGGGAGGTTTTGGTCCAGTAAGTTGTTGACTGCCATGACTTGCTGTGGCCCAGCATTTGGGAAATAGCCCATCTGATTAGGCTCTGTTCCATAGTATGGGACACTATATTGAGTAGCAGGGTCTCCGTAACTTCTCGAAGTTAGCTTGGCCATGGCCACAATACAATGATGCAGGAGCAGCTCTCCGCGAAGAGCAGCAAGCTTCCGCAAGAAGAATCCAAGTACGACCTATACAGCTGCTCACTCTCCAACGACTCCACTCGGTGGCGCGGCGCGGGCGATGTCTGGAAAAACTGGAGATGATGACTTACTGGTTATAGTGGGGGACCATTTGACTCATGGGGTTGCCATCAGGTCCCTGGGTGTTAAATAAATAGGCCATGAAATCTTCGGGCATGCCAACATAAGGGGATTTATTAAGAACACTATCGCTCCCAAACACAGGTATAGTCGTCTGGCTCGTCATATTCTCCAGAAGTACCATCTCGCCAGCGGGTTGGGGCTGCCCTTGGGGGTACTCAGTCGCACCTTGTTGTGGAGTATAGGCTTGTCCACTATCACGGGGCGCGGTCGCCGACGATACGGTCGATGCAAAATTAGATGGCGGCAGGCTGAATGGAGGGAAATTCGTATGCCCAGAATATGGTGTGGCGGATTGAGGAGTGTCGCTCGGGTGATTCTGGTATCCCTGCTGAGACGCTGGGGACATGACTCCATAAGGGCCAACATTTGTCTGCACCGAAGGTCTCTGTGGGCCGTTCGGGGACTGATGATGTGGCTGTGGTTGCTGGCCCGGGAGAGGGCCGTATGCAGGGCTCGATCGCATGTAGTTAGCGGTGTTGTGATGCTGACCGTTTGGATGTGGAAACACGGGTGGCGTGTTTGTCACAGAAGCATATGGACTTGCTGCAGCATCCTGGAAGTGCGGATGCGGGTGAGGTCCCATATAGCCACTTCCGGGCCTATTGGCCTCAGGAGAGAGTGAGCCAGGCGGGAACGGATGGCGACCATCAGCCGCGGGTGAGACTTGTCCAATCATGGAATCTCTTCGATTCAGCGCTGAGCCCTTTGCCGTGTGCCTGTCTCTGTGCCTGTTGCACAAGTCCAACCGGACGAACTGCCGAGTGCAGTCAGGGAAATCACATTTGTAAATTTGCTTGGGGTTGTGATTCAGTTGGTGCCGATACCTGCGGCAGATGTCAGTAGGTCGTGCAGCGAGGGAGTGGCACGGGAGTTGCTCACAGATGCTCGGCCCTTGAGTAACTCTTTCCACAGCCGTCGTGAGGACATTCAAACTTCTTGTCGAGCCCCTTGCGGCTTCTGCGCCGTTTCCGCGCAGGTCCATCTTCACCGTCGGATGAGTCCCCACCATCATCAGCGTGGTCATCGTCTATGTCATTATCATGAGCCTCCGCCTTCAGGTCACCCTGGCTAAGAGACCGGTCGCGACCATCGTCGTCCATCCTATTGTTCTCTGGCGGTGTTGGCTCCTGGGTTGGAGACATAGCCAGTTGGATATCACCAGGATGTGATGCCAGTACCGAGGTCATGGCTTCGGATTCTTGATTGGCCAATTGGCTCCTCTCTTGTGGGATCCCTTTGCGGTAGCTGCTCCTTGGATGGCTTTCTTCTCAATTAGAGAACCATCGATTGCTGGGATCATGTGGCTGACACCTGCCGATGGACACTGTGCCGGTCGTCACACAGCACGAGAGGGGCTGGTACTGCGTCGGCAGGTGACCAGATACTCCTTTTTGCGGAGGACCGGTTGACCGCGGGCAAATCGGATATCGTCGACTAAAATCGGTCGCACTGCAGCTCAGCACAGCTCAGGATCCAGAAGCTGTATATCCGTGCGTCTCAATGCTTCTGTTCTCACTAGGGTGCTCTCAGCCCGAATCGTGGTTCGCTCACTGCTGGACGCCAATGCGTGCGCTTGAGCTAAATTCCGCTGCTAGATAAAACTCCCGAGTAGTAGTGCTGTATTTCAAGATGTCATGATCGAGGGTGCTTCAGCGACGACATGGGTGACGCCCCCGGAAAATAAAGTCGTTGCAGGCCCTTGATGGGCCGGAAAAGGCGGGTTGCAGGATATCGCCCCAGGTGAGGAGGCGAAACACAGCTTGTTACTTCTGTGAAAAATCAGCTTCGAGTCGCGCAGAGCACCAATAGGTATGCCGGCGTCTGAGGGCAGTAAGACAGGTAAGCTGGGTTGCGCATGTGTGAAAAGAGAGGCGAGAAGGGCAGGACGGAGGAGTGTGGCCGGAAAGATGTGGGCAGTGGCGGGACTAAAGCGAGGCAGCGAGGCAGCGAGGTAGCGAGGTAGCGAGGGCAGGGGCACACCATCACACCCAATACATTTGCACCGACGACTTGGACAAGCGCAGGACGGCATGAAACAGGAAGGTTGAGAATAGGCCAGATCTGCCGCCGAGTCCATCAACAGCGTGGTGGTGCAGCGGGATGTGTGCCTTCCTGGATATGTATTTTGAGAGAGTCGACGGGGAAAATGCAGCGCAAATGAAATGGATTAGGAAGCAATTCAACAGCCATCAGGGATCCGAGTCAAGAGTGGCCCTGTCGCGGGAAGGGGCATGACCGAGGAGATCCAGCCCGGCGGGCTGGAGATCCGCGGGGGTGGAGGGCAGCGTGCAGCGGCATCGATCAGAGTTCACATGAGGCAAGGCAGAGGGATAGGGGGGCCAAGGGATGGACGACGGGTCAGAAGAGCACACGCACACACACACACACTTTTGACTGACCTGGAGGGGCTGGCGGGGATGTGGATTTCTAGAAGTCAGAAGCCGGAAGCCTTGGTGGCCCACAGAGACAATGGCGGCCCTGCAGCAGGCGTGGGGTTTGCAGGAGGGCTAGGTCTAAGACTCCAGGAGTGCAACCTCTGTGTGTCGAGAATGGCCCGTCACACGAGGGCTCGCCGTTTGATTGCCGCCGTGGATGGTCGTTCAAAGGCGGCGGCGAGATTGAGGCTGCCGTTTGACAAGAAAAACCAAAGAGGGAAAAAAGACACTCGGGGCGGCTCACTACCCCGGATTTCGTGGGAGCTTGCTGGGTGAGACTGCCCACGGTTCCCGGCCTTGTCGCTGATCTAGGCTCGCACGGAAGTCCAAGATGTCAGGTCCCCTTCTGTGGGTTTTGTCGTCTTTGCTGGGAACTTAGAAGTGGGATGAATGGAAGAGCGAGTACCTGGGACGGGGGACGTGTGGGGGTTTTATGAGAGCCGACGGTTGGTCCCACTGATTCCGTCCCTGCCCCAGGAAACCATGCCCTTCCTCTTGGGAGGCGGGCAGGTAGGCAGGTAGGTACATGGCCTGCACTGCTACAATACTGTGTAGGCGCTATGATATCCCAGCATGCAGTAGCCTGGATGGACAGCTCGAAGGCCCTCATCAGGTGTGAGCAGGAGGAGAACGTGGACTGCCGACTGCCGACGGGGTCATCATACGGCCCCCCGATGCGTGTACTGCTGCTTGTTGCTGGTACAATACTTGTATTGCGCAAGAGAGGGTCAGAGAATACGGATGCTGCACTGAATCCACCCCGTCTGGAGTAGCCCTCATTGCGACTCCCAAGGGCCCACTCGCTTCCGACCCGAGTTGTACTGCAATCACCGTCCCGAAGACGAGAGCCACCACGGCCATTGCCAAAGGGGGTGGGGTGGTTGGAGGGCGGGACGTGTAGCGAGCGGTCTTTACAGGGCTTGCTTTTTAACTTCGATGCGAGCTCTTGCTCCTCGACACACCCCTGCCCACCTGCACATTCTGAGGCTTGTCCTGCTGGTCCTGTCCTGTCCAGACCTGCCTGCCCAGATGCTGGCCCAACCCCATGGACCATGGCGCACTCACCCCCCCCCCCACCGTCCAGAGTAAGCACCCCACAATTTGGACATGCGTCGGTGCCATGCCTGCCCCTCGGGGGCCCCTGTCTGTGTGGAATCCTCGGCTGAAATTGGGGCATCTCGCGATCAGAGCTTCTTGATCTTTGATCCCTGGGGCCCACCACACCAACGCCCAATTCCAAGTCGACATGTTGTGGCAATTGTCCCCTTCAATCCTGCCCTCATCGCTTGCTTTTTCTGATCGCCAACGCAGGGCTCAGATGACAATGCAATATGGCGACAATTGACTTCAGCTTGTCCTCGGGACGTAAAGGTTTCGCACGTCCCAACAGGGGGTACCCCTTGAACGCCACCCACCCCTCCACCAGTGGCCCATCGGATCTGCAACACGCCCACCGAGGCTCTTTTTGGACGTAGCTGGGGGACAGGGTGGTGGTGATACAGCGCAGCAACATAGGCACATCAAATTCCTCACTAGCTTGCAGCGGCGACGATTGCACCCATTCTTGTACACATGGAGCGTTGGCAGGCGTGCACGAAGTGACGAAGTGACGAAGTGACACGGTGTGTGGTTGTCATATTCGAGATATGTGGCCTGCTCAAAAATAGTCGCGGATGAGCACCGTTAGATCCCATCGATACAGTTCCTCGAGCATCTGCAAGATCGATGCTTCGCAGGCCGGGTCCTGGCCACCTATTCGTCGGTAGGCACAGGCGAGGGTTCAGCGGGAGTCTGCACCATTCCAGGCTTCCATACCTGGACGTGTCGGGTTGCCGCTCACAATACGGCTTCGCACGCGACGACCGTCTTGCGTGCTGGAACTCACAGCGTACTCCTCGAATGTTCCCTTTCTCTCCAGCAGGCGTTGTATTTCTCTTGGTGTGGCAGCTTCTCCTGCTGCCACAAAAAAAAATCGGTTGTCGCTGCGAGCTCCGTCTGCAGGGCTACCTGCTTGTCATTCTGAAGCAGGGTCTTGCTTGTCTCGACCCAAGTAGACCCTGCCGGCGCGGTCACTAGCAGAGAGGCCCAAAGATTTGTTAGCTCTGTGGCTTGGCTGCTTGCTTGCCTGCCCGCTGGGCTAAAGGATCAGCCTGTTTGTGGTACGTCTCGGGGACTCGATCGAATTGGGCAACACGCCTCGTGAGCTGTCATATTTGTTGCAGTACGCTCCAAGGCCTGGATTCACGGCCGCAGCTGACCATTGGCGTGTCGAGCATCCAGACCGTCACGTTGTATTGTTGAGCAACGCAGATTGGACCCGTGTCGCCTGGGGTGCTGGCCCCCAGGACCCCAACAGCAGCGCGCCCCGTCATATTCTAGGGCTCAAGCCGTGATCGGTGATCTCTTTAGGCCAAGCTCTGACCAGACCCCGGACGGGAATGAAACTGAACCCGACCGGCTGGGGCAACGGGCTGGACTACTCTGGCCTGGCCGGAGACTGTGCGCGGGATGCTGGTTGCTGGTCGAACTAGAGGCGGATAGACCATCTAAGCGCGGTTTACGAGATCCAGCCTGCCCAGCCCGCCAGCCAGCTGGGAACATGATTCAGCGGGCCCTCGACGGGATGGGCGTGGGGGTGAGTTCAGCCGCGCGTGACGCTGGAGCCTCTCCGTCGACGATCTTGGGAAGTTGTAGCAGCATGGAATATAGTATGGTGGTTTTAACATGTGGGTGTCTAGCCCAGGGACGCCGCTCGTCACAGCTGTGAGCTAGCGAGCCCTGCTGCAAAAGACATCCCACTCCTCACTCAGGTATGATCCGTGCTCGCAAGGCGACCGTTCCCGTACTGTGCACCACGGAGTACTTGTAACGCCCGCCGGCTTCCCACTATCCCTTCACCTGACCCGGCTAGTGACGTGGTGAGTTTATGTACTCGTTGACGGCATTGATGGGGGCGGCGTGAGCGTCGGAGCAGGCGCACAACAAACTCGCGCATGATGCGGGTCGTTGGATGCACATTGCTTTGTGTAGCAATGGTGACCTGTGGCTGGCAATTTTGGGAAGCTCAGTGCGGGATCGGCGGCCGGTAGGTAGGCCGCAATGCCTGGCTGCCCCTGCGTTGCAGGATGACGGCAGCTCATTACATGCACGCTCTTCTGCAACTGAGGATGAGGGCATGAAGCTCACTGGGTAGTCCCATGTCCGACACCTCCGGGCTCACATATAGCCGTCTGGGGGTTAGTGCGTCCAGAACATGCACGCCCATTGGCACAGGTTGGCCGGAGAAAGGAGATGCTCGCCTTTGGCGGTCGCTTGGCCACAGACTGCATCTGTGGGAGGAAGCAGGAAACCGACGAGGTCCAAGCGACGCGTCGACGACCCGTCAGTATCGGCTGCAAGAATCCTTCAGCGAGGATCCACGACGCGGCGAATCTGACCCACGTGATCACTGCCAGCTGCGTGAGGTGAGACTGGAGTGGGCGGGTTGGCCCAGACTTTGGGAGCAGTGGGGGACGAGGCACTCGAGGATGGAGCCGGACGTCGTGGGGAGTGGGAGCAACACATACACTCATTTGTATTCTACACTTCGAAAACCACACTAGTGATACCACTATATTAACAGATATTAAATTTATATATATATTATCATACTATTAATATATTTAATTATAAACCTCCTTATTAATATATTTATTTATAATTATTTATATTTAAAAGTAAATAAATTAATTATTATATATAAAAACTACCTTTAAATATAATTTCTTACCCTTTAAGCTATTATTTAATAATAAAGCTATTATTAATATCTTATTAACTTTTCTTATTAATATACTTAAAGTTAAATATTTTTTATATATTAACTTAAGTTAATTAAAAAATAATATCTTTATAAATTAATAAATTTATATTATTAATTTTAAATTAATTCTTTATATTAATTATAAGTTATTAACTCTTAACCTTTATTATATTTAAGTTTATTTAAAGCACTATATTATCTTTAATAATAATCTTATAAAGAAAATAATAATATTATTAAAAAAATTAAAAATTACTTTTAATAAATTATATATTATTATTATAAAAAGATATTAAATAATAGCTAATTATAAATATATTATTATATTTAAGTTAAAAATTATATTTAAATTAAAAATAAAAAATATATTAATTTTAAATAATTTTATTAATAATAATCTTAATAATAACTTTATAAGCTTTAAAGCTAAAGAAAATAAGGCTAATAATTATTATTAATTATAAAATAAGGAGATTTTAAAGAAGGTCTTAAAGATTTAAGAAATTATAATAATAAATATTATAAAAAGCTTTGCTCTTAAAAATACCCTTATAAATAAAGACTTATTTAAAAAGGTAATTCTTTAAATAAATATTAAAATCTTATAATATAATTTATTATTTAAAGTTAATAAATTTAAGGATATTAATATATTAAATAGCTTAATAAAGTTTATTATAAAATTACTTTTCTTTATAAAATATTATTTTTAAATTAACTTTAAATAATAATTTATTAAATTAAAGAAATAAATTTAAAATTATTTTAATAAATATAATATTAAAAATATATTTAATATAATAATTATTTAATATAAAAATAATATTATTTAATTATTAATTATATATTTAAGGGAATTAAATAATAAATTTAATATTTTTAATAATTAATAATTAATAATTAACTTAATAAAAAGAATAAAATATAATAAAAATTAATATACTTTTTTTATTATTTATTATTTTTATCTTTATAATATATTAACTTAAGTTATCCTTAAATAATATTAAACCTTTATAATATTATTATTAAATAATTATTTATTATTATTTTATATTACTTAAGATTTTATAATAATTATTATTATTAAAATTAAAAAGAATAATTTATTTAGTTAAAAATTATTATTTAAAAATATAATAAATATCTCTTAATTTATTAATAGCCTTAGCTTATCTTTAAATAATTTAATAAAAAAGAAAAATAAAAAGATATAAAAATTTATATTAACTTAAAATAAAGAATATTTAATAACTTATATTTAACTTATAAAGTTACTTTAATATTAAAACCTTAATTAATACCTTAATAATAAAAAAAAGATTTATAAAATATTATATTATTTTATTAAAAAAGATAATATTTATTTATACTTTAATAATAAAGAGGTAATAACTTAAATTAATAAAATTAAAAAATAATAAAAAAGAATATCCTTAAAATATATTCCTTAAAATATATATAATAAAGCAATAATTTAATTATTAAGATAAAAAGTTAATAATTTTAAAGATATTATTAATATATTATTAATATTTAAATTAAAAAAAGATCCTTTTATTATAATTTTTAATTACCTTAAAAAAGTTAATATTAATAAATTAAATAATAATATAATTAATAAAAATATTATTATTAATAATAATAATAATAATATTAAGATATATTTATTATTTTTTTAAGCTTTTATAAATTAACTTAAGTAGCAAATAATATTATAATAATTATATATATCCTTATATATACTTAATTAAATATATATTTTTCTTATAAGCTTATTAATAATTAATAAGCTATTAAGAATTATATTATTACCTTTAGCTTATTAACTTATAATATTATCTTCCTTATTAATAATACTTAATAAAGGTAAGAATTTTATATTTTTAAAAAACTTTTTTATATATTTAATATATTATAAAGCATATAATTATATAAAAAAGGCAGTACTTTAATAACTTTCTTATAAAATTAAAAATATTAACTTATTATTATTTAAGGATTTAACTAAGTAGTTAAATAAATAATATATTATAAAAATATTTAATAAGGATTTAAATAGCTTTATATATTAATATATAAAGAATTTTTTATAAAAAAAAGCCTTATTAAATATTCTTAACTAACTATTATTATTATTATTAGCTTTAATATAATATTAACCTTTTAAGATAAATAAAAGCATTAAAAAAATAATATAATTATAAATAATTAATTACTTTAAATTTTTATTAAATTTAAATACTTTTTAAAAATATATAAATTATAAAATAAAATATTAATAATAATATATTAAGGTAATATTTTTTTATTTATAAGGTTAATAATAAAAGCTATTTAATTATAATATATAAAGGACCTTTATTATACCTTATAAATACTTTATTATATTTTAATAAAATAATTATTAATTATAAAAATAAATATATTATTAAAATTATAAGCCTTTTAAGGTTTAAAAATAAAAATTATATTATATTTATAATTTTTTTTAATAATATTATAATAATTTAAAGTTAATATTATAAAGGTTATTTTATAACTTTAATTTAAGTAATTAATTTATACCTTTTTTATTTATATAAACTACTCTTTTAATTACCTTTTAATAATAATAATAATCTTTTTATTACTTTAATATAATAATAATTAAATAAATATATAATTAAAAAGTTATAAATTTAATTATTATTATAATAAAATAATTAATAAATTATTATTATTACCTTTTTTTTTATTATTTAATAATATTTATTTATTATCTTTTTATATTAATAATACTTAATAAGATATTTTTATAAAATATAATTATAATTATTAAATAGCTTTAATATTTAGTAATTTATTAATATACTCTTTTTTTAAATATAAGCTTTTTAAATTAAATTATAATAAATTAATATTAATATTTTATTTAATTAACTTATAAATTAACTTATAATAACCCTTTCTTTTTTTATATATACCCTTTTTAATATTATTTAAGGTAATTATCTTTATAATACTTTTTAAATATAATATATATATTATTTAATAACCTTAAAATAAAATTCTTTTATTATATTAAGAATTTATATATTAAAGCTCTTTTTATAAAAATATATTTTAATAAAATTATATAATTATAAATATTATAAAAGGAGAAATATAATAGCTATAATTATTAATTATAATTACTTATATTATATTATAGCACTTTAAAGCTTATAAATATTTAATTATATATTTATTAATATATAAATAATTAAGTAATATATTTACTTTAAAATATTATTAAGCTTAAAAACCTTTACTTTCTTAAAATAACCTTAAATCACCTTTTTATTTAAAGTAACTTAATAAATATTATTAATAAAAAACTATTTAAAATCATCCTTTATATATTAATTATCCTTATAATACTTAATATATTAATAAATAAATAATTTAAGATTTTTAAAATATAATTTAATAAGATTTAAATTAATTAAATAAATAGATAAATCTTTAAATAAAATGTTATATTATTTATATAACTTATTTAATTTAATATAAAAATAAAAACTTATATTATTTATAATTAATATTAAATTAAACTTTAAAAATAATATTATATAAAGTAAAACTTCATATTATATATATTTAATAAAGTTAATTAAATTATTATTACCTTTATATATTAATAAATTAATAATATTATTAATTATTAATATTAATATAATTTAAAATTATATATTATAATCTTTATTACCCTTAAGTAATAATCTCTTTAATTTAATACCCTTTAATAACTAACTTATATAATAAATATTATCTTTTTTATTAATATTAAACTTATTAATATAAATTAATTAATTATAATATTAACTTTAAATCTTAAATATTTATTTAATTTTAATATATTAATTATATTAAATAGCTATAAAAGCTTATTTTTTCTTCCCTTAATTAATTTAAATTAATACTTAATTAATTATAAATAATAAAACTTTAAGCTTATATATCTTAATTAATTATTATTATATTTTATTAAAATATAAGTTATTCTTTTATATAAGGAGGTTAAGAAGAACCTAGATAATTAAAAAATATATTAATATTAAAGTTAATCTTTAAAAGCCTAAAAATTAATATATATATTTATATAAAAATTAATTAGCTTTAGCTAGCTATATATATAATACTTTTTATTTATAAAACTAATTATATAATATTCTTTCCTTAATTTTTATATTTATTATTTTATATATTTTATAACTTTTAAAATTATAATATTAAAGGTAATATTAGCTTTAAATATACCTTAAAAGATATAATAATTTAATATAATTAATTTAATTTTAAGTATAATAATAATATTATTAATTAATTTATAATAATTAAAATATATAAGGTTTATTGCCTTAAGTTAATATAGGGTATATTAGTTAAGAAATTAATATAAATATTAAAAAGTATAAATAGTATAATAGTATATATATAAATTTAATATCTGCTAATATAGCGGTATTACTAATATGGTTTTCAAAGTGTGGAACGCAAATAAGTATAGTATGGAGGTCAAAGAGTGGATAACAGGCCAAGGAATTGAACATGATTGATTGACCACACTTGTTCCCTGAGATGGCAAGCCAAGTTGTTTACTCGGGACAATAATGCATCAGTACCCAGATGCAAACTGCATGCAACACTTGTTTCCAACACACCTACCCAACAAAGACCACAGACGGCGCAGTCGCTCGAACTGCTGGAGAAATACAACTTTGGCAAGGCAGGCCAGCGACTCTGTGGGCTGGCCGGTGGCCGGCTGGCATGGCTGGATGGGCTAGCCGACCTAAGAAATCCAATTAAGGGTGGGATGGCTCTTTGTACCCCTGCGCTTGAGCACACATCAGATTTGGCCCGACCCCACTTGCAACCAACCTCCGGTCCTGTGTGACCAGTGCTGCAATCTGGGCAGGCACCGGTTTCGAGGGTGAGCACTGATCTCACAATGAATCCCCTCGCGACTCTCTCGCCTCGTGTTGGCGATTGACTGCTACTTGATTTACTGCTGGGCTGTTCAAAATTGCCTCCTCGTCTGCGACTCTTTCAAGCACAGCAACTGCTTCCCATCCCACCGCCTTCCAGCCTCGCACCTCCTGTCACCCACGATGCCTCCCAAGAAGGCCCATGACGACTCGGAACCGAAGTCGACCCATCCCAAAGAAAAGAACGGCCACGGCCACACCAACGGGAAGATGCGCCGCGTAGCCAGTGCAACCGGGTCAAATTTGAAAGAGGTCACAAATGCCGCGAATATGCCATCGCCTCCCACAGAGGCAGCCGCAACAAATGCACCCGCTGCTAACCCAAGCGTGAGTCTGCCCACACCACAGAACCAGGAGTAACTATCCTCGCCCCGTGACGCAACCGCTCACACTGAGACTCGTGCCCTACAGATACAATGGACCACTTTTGACCGCGACTTTCTTCACCGATACCGCCGCGAACACCACCTCGCAACCCCGACCGCCTACGCAAGCGACTACCGCTCCTGGGTCTTGACCAAGCCCGGCAGCATTGGCCTCCACTCCCCAACACTAGCAAGGAAGCAAGCCTTCCGGCGCCAGACAAAGGGCCAACTGGCAAACACGGTGCGGAAGCACTTCAGCAGCCAGGCTGTCCAGGAGAACGATGCCGTCGTGGATTTCGTGCACCGGGTCAGGCGAGGCCGGCTGACCAAGACGAGCATTCTGCCCAGGACAGGAAAGAAGATGACGGAACCAGACAGGATATAGTCGATCATCACCAACACAGTGTATTTAAGGGTCAAGGTGTATCTAGATATCTCATGGGTGGCGTTGAGGACGGGCTCGAACGGCGCTCACGGGCGCTGGTTTCTTGTGGCCCAGGCATGATTTTTTTATTCCCTGTTCCAGGAAGGAAACGGAAGAGTTCTGGCAGATGGCCGGACTGGCGTTGGGCAAGCACGGGTAACGACTCTCAAGATACTCCCTATACTGGATTTCAATGATTATTAGACATATCAATTTCTAGTTTTATTCCTATGGCATTGGAGTTGTCTCTCCATCTCTCTACTGCAGCACTTCCAACTGCAGCCAGCCCCGTGCGCTTGGGAATCGCGCGACCTCGGCGATAAGACGCGACTCCACACCTTCCAAGGTTGCTTATCGGTGGCCAAGCTTTAGAATGCGGATGACGCACCGGAGTGTGCCTCAGGCAGGCAGTCGGCCAGCTGCTACAGCTTGCATGGGTCCCAAAGTTCACGCAAACCTTCTTACAGGACATCCTAGGAAAAGTTCTCCCGCAATTGCTAATTCTACGGAATTCTGTACCGAAGAAGAAACATAAGATTAGAGAAGGGAAGGAATCATGCTAGAAATTGGGTTTTGGGAAAGCATGTACTGCTCAAGCCGTACCCAAATATCCGGGGTCGCTTGTGAGCTGTACCAATGACCGATCGCGTAATTGACGTCCTACTGTCCAGGGGTGCAGTACAAGCTCTCAACCTACCGGCAGTCTGTGGGGCGGCCACCATCGGCCCTGTAACCAGCGTCGGGTTCTAGATTTTTCTAAGATATTCTCTGCGGACAGAACAACCTGACTCCAAACACCAACACCGCCAGCCAATTTTGGGGATTTTTCTGCTCCTTCAATGCATCTGGTGTTTCTCGTTGAAACATGCAACCAAGCATTGTAGTCCGAGCCGCGGCTCCTGCCCGGCCATTCAAGCCGGCGCAAATATGCGGACGGAAGCTCACCATCTCGCCCTGCTCCGCGCAAGCACGGAAGCTTCATACCGTCACTCCTAGACCAGCACAGGCGAGGCGGCAGCTGTCACGAAAATGTGGCCTGCAGTCAGTTCCAAAGAGGGTAAGTCAGAACCAGTTGGCCCTTGATTTCTACCATAGAGAGGTGCACATGTTCCACATGCAAATTCAGCGAGCTAACCGGAAACCACCTCGACAGGCTTTCCACGCAACGACAATATCGCGCGCCCCGATCAAAGACCCATACAAGGCCCTAGGAGTCGGAAAGAGCGCCTCAGCATCCGATATCAAAAAGGCCTACTACGGCCTCGCGAAGAAGTTCCACCCTGACACGAACAAGGACCCGCAAGCCAAAGACCAGTTCGCCGAAATACAGTCCGCATACGAGATCCTCTCGGACCCCAAGAAGAAGGAGCAATACGATCAATTTGGCGCTGCCGCCTTCGACCCCAACGCTGGGCCAGGCGGCCCGGGGGGTGACCCGTTCGGAGGGGCGGGCGGTCCATTCTCGGGCTTCGGGGGTTTCGGTGGCGGCGGTGGTGGTGGGGGCTTCGGTGGCCAGGGCTTCAATTTTGAGGATATTTTCAGCCAGGCCTTTGGGGGCGGCGGGAGGAGAGGCGGGAGGAATCCCTTCCAGCAGGAGACGGCTGTGGTCGGTGACAACATCGAGGTGCAGGCGACCATATCCTTTATCGAGGCCGCCAAGGGGACGAGCAAGACCATTACCGTCACGCCACTGGTATCATGTGGCACTTGCAGTGGCAGCGGTTTGAAGGAGGGTGCAAAGCGCAGTGCGTGCCAGAGTTGCGGCGGCAGTGGCACGCGGGTACATTTCATGTCGGGCGGTTTCCAGATGGCTTCGACGTGTGGCGCCTGCGGCGGGTCTGGAACGACGGTCCCCAAGGGCTCACAATGCAAGCCCTGCAAGGGTGACGGCGTGGTGAGAGAGCGGAAGACGCTGACGGTGGATATCCCCGGTGGCATCGAAGATGGCATGAGACTACGGGTGGACGGCCAGGGTGATGCGCCGGCCATGGGTGCCGCGGCAGCGCCGGGCGCGAGGGGTATCAAGGGCGACCTGTTTGTGTTCGTGCGTGTCGCGCCAGACCAGAAGTTCAGCAGAGCTGGCTCCGATATCCTCTACACGGCCACGATACCCTTCACGACAGCACTGCTAGGTGGAGAGGTCACGGTGCCGACCCTGGACGGGCAGGTCAATGTCAAGGTTGCGACCGGCACGGCCACGGGGGACAAGATGACCTTGGCTGGAATGGGAATGAAGAAGCTCAACGGCCGCCGCGGAGGCTCAGGTGATCTGAAGGTGGAGTTCAAGGTGAACATGCCAAAGTACCTCACGGCCAACCAACGGACGCTCATAGAAATGCTGGCCGACGAGGTGGGCGACAAGACTGCGAAAAGGGTCATGGTCAAGCCCTCGGGTGGGTCAGGGACAGCATCGTAAGTCACGGGCTCAATGACGGATGGTGCGGGAGGACGGGCAAACTGACACTCAATCGCAGCAACAGCAGTGAATCAAAAACAGCCGAGGACCACCAGAACGAAGGGTTTCTGAAGTCAATATGGCACAACCTGACCAACCACCCAACCCACCGGCAGGGTAATGAGTCCGAGGGCAAGACCGACGACACGAAGAAGACAGACGGGGAGAAGAAAGAATAAGTCCGCAGGTTACGAGGTTGTATATCACGCGTGCTCCATATTGTCCCCGGTGATGATATGTGCAAACAAAATGAGAGGTTGTATCTACTCACTATACCTAGATAGACGGATATTCTGCATGGGCGGTGTTCATGGAAATGATCACCCTGGCGTTATTTGAGATGGGGGAGAGAGAAGAAGAAGCAAGCCAGGATCATGATAATGTTGTATGTCTGTACTAACAAAATAAGACCACTCCCACCAAGAAAAGACGGCACGGCAACTGGAAGAGCTATTCCCGTTTTTGGTTCCCAATGTTCCTTGCCTGTAATCCGGGCTGAAGACGGCCAACAACAACAGTTCGGGGCGGGGGAGTCTCATGTCTTGTGCTCTGGCCCAGAGGATGTGGCACATATCGGGCCGAGTTCTCAAGGCACTGCACACATAGTGGAGTCATCAGCGTCTTCTCCTGTTCCCCAGACCCTCCTACAAGACTCGATCGAGATTTTCATCCCGGTTTCGGGTCCCATCCAGAATGACGACCAGGCCTGCTGTCTCCGGCGGGTAAGGATGCCGTCGAGACGCACCTCAGACGGCTTCAACTCAGAAGCATCTCAACCCACCTCCACCTGGCCTTGGGCCGGTCGTCTTTCCATCGCGGTAGAGGAGGCTGCATCCTAGTCTCGCTCTTGGCCTAGTAGGTCATGAGAGAGAAGCCCGGTGCTCTTTAGTGTAGTGTTTTTTTCTAGGCATCATCGCACACATGTGGTCATCTGGAGGTAATCTTATTGCGTTTCTTCCGAGTCTTTGTCTGTTGATACTTATATACTTCAGGGTTCCCGACCGTATTTGACGGAATACTCCGACAAAAACAGCTGAGTTGGCCGACGCCAACGTGTCTGACTGTGTCGCCACAGCAAACCTTAATCGTAGGCGCTTTCTCTGGCGCGGCTTCTGTCATCGGATCCTAACGCGTCTGCGTATTTGCTCACAAGCTTGTGTGAGCACACCAATTGGCTTCGTACCTCGTGTGTTTGAGTGTCGGGGACGCGAATGCCCGGAGACACGGTTATACATCGCGATTCACACAAGTATCCATAGCCCCGCAAGACTCAACTCACGCCGGGGGTCGGGGAACTTAAATGGTAAGTTTGAGGTCACATGTAGTCCAGCAGGCTTGGGAAGCTCCCTCACCGAGGTCAGACATCAGCTTTGATGATGTGGGCAAAATATGGAATACAAAACAACAACAAACAACAAGCAGCCCCCCCGCCCTCCGGGCTTTCATTCAATCAACACTCACCCACCTGCACACCCACAATTCCTGGCCTCCTCCGGCTCCAGGCGTGGGGAAGCTCCGCGCCCGCAATCACGAAGGTAAAAAGCTGACATGGCTGCCACCTCGTCTCAATCAAACACACACAAAGATGCGGAACGCCACGTTGTTCGAGGCCCAATAGAAAATATACGAGCAAAATTAAATGGCTTGAAGGGGGGCGTTTTGGCGCCACCAACGTGGAGTCTGGTGGAGGGGCGTGTCAAAAAGCTGTCTGAAATGCACAGTCCACGCCCACGCCCAACGCTCCCGCCCGCCCGTGCCCATTATTCTTGTTAGTCCCCCCGTCCCAGTCCCTCGGGTCCTGAGAAACCCACCCGAAAGAAGAAAACCCCCACGATCGAGGTTGCGGGCCGCCCACCCTTGATCCCTGCTACCCACGGCCCGCCCCCATGGGCGGCTCTCCCGCCGAAGCGAGAACCTACCCAGGAGTGGGGATTGAAAGTTTGCGAAAACTTGCCATAAACAGGGTTACACATAAAGTATTTATTCTAGGCGCGAGATCGGGAGGACTTGAATAAACTGACCCCGGTTGTGGAGCCTCGCAAGGAAAGAAGATTCACGTCGGCAGCCATGGTCGAAGATACGAGGACGGGAGCAAGTGCGATAACTGACATCTTCTGCTGTGGGCAACGAAATTATTTCTTACTTTCTGTAGCCATTTTCTGTGGAAATCTTACACTTTGATGAGTGGCTACCTATGTTCTGTGGCGCTGGACTGCACACGTTGAACAATATGTCTGGCATCAACTCGTGAAGCAGTATATTGGTGATCATAACGTCTGTATATGTACAAGATAGCAGAGGATATCAATCTGCAAGCTCAAGAACTTCCTCTGTCGTCAATTAGAACGTTGAAACCTTTTCCAGCTCTGCTGCCTGGTGAGGAATTCCCGCCCACACAGCGTAAGCCTAGTCTATGGCGCAGACATTCCCGGCTGTGTGAATGGGTCGTACGTAGCAAAGGCACCTCCCCATGCGGATACTGAGCTCCAATCCATGGCTCCGAAGTCCATGTCGCTGGGCATGACCCCGGAGCTGAACATGTGCGGATTGATCCCCTCGAAGCCGCCACCCGCGAACATCCCACCGCCCATAGACTCCATCCCGCCCGCGGCAGGTGCAGACACAATGGGTGGTGAACTCCCTGCGCTGTGCATGTTCATGTCTGGTTGCGGGTGCTGTTGTCGCTGCTGCTGCTGCTGCCGTTGTGATTGCGGATGTTGTTGTTGTTGCTGTTGCTGCTGCTGCTGCTGCTGCTGAGCAACGTAATTACCCTGGCCGCTTGATGCACTGACGCTGACCCTGCTACTTGACTCTGGTCCTGAATGCTGCGATGATGACGAGGCATCTTTGCTGCTCGCGTTCATCGATTTCGCCCGATCCCTAAGGATCACAATGAGCTCCGGTTGCTGTGATATGGGCTTCCCCATCTGCTTCTTGGCTGCTTCGTAAGCATCCCATGCCTTGAGCATTATACCACCCATAGCTGTGTGCATCGGGCTTCTCAAGTTTTTAACCATTCCTCTCTTCTCATGGTCCTCCAGTATGGCCGCCCACGCTCGCTCGCACATCTCGCCACTGGTTATGTACCTCAGCTCGCCGACCAGATACATGTACGCTGGCAAGGGGAAGTGCATGAACGTAAACCACCTGAAGCCCTGGAGTGACTCGTGCCCCTGGATCATGATATCGTACTCGAGTACGCGCACTCCTTCCTCGAACATGGATTCGCGCAGTGCGCGCTCGGGGCCTGCTGGTACGGTCTTGGGGTCTGGGTGTTGTTGTAGATGCCCACGACACAAGTAGTCGATGATGCGGAGCTTGGATAGAGATTGCCGGGTCATCAATAGGGTGAAGAGGTGTAGGGGGACTTTTGGATCACAATGTTTCAGGTACTTGTCCTCGATGTAGGTCACGTAGGTGTCTAAGTCTGCCACCGTGGGGAGATTGTGATTGGCGGCGTTCGTTACTACGTCAGACGAATTTGGGGACGCACTGTACTGGAACTTCGGTTTGCCGCCGGTCGCCCCAAGATTCTGTACCGGACGGTTGCCTTCGATGTCTGCAGCAGCTGTTAATTCGAATCTCGTGAGGCAGAACAACATCTCCGTAGGCCCGAGGTATGGTGCGATTCGATCCTTGGCATGAACGTGCAGATCTGTATCATTTATGTTCAAGGGCCATTGGCAGTCCCCTTTGCTAGCTGACAAGGCGGTGATTGTCGACCCTGTGATCTCGGCGATTCTTTTGTCGAAAATCGCTAGCTGCCACCAAAGCCGACGTCTGAGCTCGACTTCGAATGGGGCCAGATGGAACTGCTCGGCATCTCTGTGTAGTCCCAGCCGCTGGGCGATGCGAACTGCAATGCCTATTAAACAAAATAAAGAACGTGGGTCGGTGTATTGGCGGACGCAAAGCTGATTCTGTTAGACCTCTCATAACGTTGACTGTCTTCACGTAAATGTGAGAAAGGGTCACATACCAAATACATCACATATGCTTGAAGGACGACAAGATCCGGGCTCCGCATGAATCCGGCGTTGATGAGGGCTTGCTGGGTACCGTGGTGATATTTGGACAAGAGCCGATTCTTGTCCTCTTGGAACGTCTCTCGCACTTCGCTTTCAGTCATAGATACGACAGCGATGAAATATATGCTAAACATCAGGGCCTCGAGCGGCTTCGCGATCTTTGCAGTATTTGCAGCTGCCTCGATCAAAGAGCCTTGTATAGTAGGGGTATGCGTCACTTTTAGTAACGGGTTGACGTTCTCCAGGTAGATCTGCCAGAGCTGAAAAATCTGAACGCCTGAAGGGTGTAGATTGGTGACAGGCGAATTTGAACCTCCAATTACGAAAGGGAAGCCATCCTGACCGTCAAACATCTTGTCGAAAGCATGATGGATCATGGGACCATCAGAGCCATCGTCTGAAGAATCCCTGAACTGGGCATCTTGTGTTCTGAACTGCTCAGGGAGATGGTCAGTTACTGTTCTGTCAAGAGACAGAGGGAAGCAAGGAAGATATGGCAAGCGACCAATGTCCGGAATCGGGACGCTCCACATAAGTGCGAGCCAGGAATAAGCCAAAATAGTCCGCATGTTATATGTTGTCATGACAGAGTGACAGTGTGTCAGAGAGATGTGTGGATGAGCCTTGGGGGCCATGATCCAGAGACAGGGGTTTGAGAAGTGGGATTATTGCTGAGCTGGGAACAGGAGATGAGGCATAGAGAACTTACATCTTTGTAGTATGGAAACCACTTGAAAGGCGGCCTTGATGAGTTTCGATTAGCAACGGTGGCATGACGGACAGGGATACAGGCCTTA
Source organism: Diaporthe sp. P3_1W (assembly GCA_037177825.1). Lineage (NCBI taxonomy): Eukaryota > Fungi > Ascomycota > Sordariomycetes > Diaporthales > Diaporthaceae > Diaporthe > Diaporthe sp. P3_1W. The sequence continues at coordinate 6,668,060 of JBAFXB010000002.1, forward strand.
CTTGTCGCCAGTGACGCCATCTTGCCCCGTTGAGGAAGGAGATGTCTTGAGGCCCTCGATGCCGTGCTCGATCTCGTCGACCTCATCAGTGGCTATGTCGGAGGACTTGAGATGCTGACCAATCGGCTCGAAGTCGACGCCGTGCTGGGAGAGCAGGGCTTCATACTTCCTGAGGCGGTCGACGAGCTCCCTCTCCTGTGGCTTTTTCTTGCGGCGGCGAGGGGGCTGAGGAGGGACGACCTTGCAGTCGACACCAGCCTTGACACAGTTGGCGCAAGGCTTGTTCTTGTCGCAGCGTACTTTACGTTGTTGGCAGAGAACGCATGAGTGGCCTCTGGTCAGTTTCATGACCGAGGCTTCGGGGGGTACCACGCCATGGCCGCCGGATGCAGGCAAGGGGTAGGATGGAATGTCAGGGGAAGGGCCAGCCATTGTGCGTCTCCGGTGTTGGGACGGCGCAGAGAGGGTGGCATGGGCATAGACTGGAGGTTCCGGTCAGCCAGAGCAGAGCCTCGGATCCGAAAGGTGAACCAACTGGCCAAGGGCCAAGGCCGAACAGAGATGGAGAGAATATCTTACACGGCCGACCAGTGCGCGAGTGTGGCTAGGTAGGTGCCCGTACCTGCACGGTTCGGTCGGGAAAAGGCAAGGCGAGTCGAGTAGGCGCGCGGATGGCGACTATCTCATGGTGTCTGTCGATAGAGTACTCAGCATCCGTCGACGGAGACGACTAAGCGAGCAGTCAAATGCGGGCCTAGCGTTGGGGCAGCAGGCAGTCAGTCTTGTCTCGGGCTGTTTGCCGGCCACGAGGCGCAGTCTTTGTAGCCGACGAAGGTAGACGCCGTTGTGGCGTGCCCGTCACGGTGCAGTTTGTCCAATATTAACCAATATGACGACAGGATATCCTGGGTCAGCTCACGTCGATCTTCGTAGTCGTGCAAGCAACATGCCCGAGCTGCATCTGAACACAGAGACGAGCATGGACATGGACATGGACATGAACGTGGACGTTGACGGGGACGTGAACATGGGATGGGATGGGACGGCTGGGAATGGGGGGTGCAGGCACGTGTCGGCGGAATTGCTCTCCGTTGTGCTGCTGTGCTAGGCCCTCAGGCAACGCCTCTCTGTCTGGTTTTTCTGGTCGTGGCCGTATTCAGCCTCACTAGAGATGGGATGAGACTGGAACTGGAAGGGCTTTGCTACCGTGGAACGGGCAGCCAGGAGGATTCGCCCGTTTCTCTCTTCCCCTCCTTCTATCTTTGGCTTGTTTGGTCGGTTGATCGGGCATCTCGGGGAGGTACCGCTGCGAAGTAGCTGGAGATGGGGCGAGACCCCCGACCGTTAGTGTTTTTGGCGTTTTGAGATGTAGCTGCCTATCACGCGGACAAATCCATCGTCCCATTTTCCTAGACATACATCATGTACCTCGGGACCGAAGCTCTTCCCGCCAGATTAGCTTCGGCGTTTTCGCAGGGACTAGTCGATCTCGACGGATCCGACATTGGGGAAACTCCATGAGCACCAGAGCTTGACCACCGGCGTCAGCTTCAAATCTGCCAGTCGCGGCCTTTTGATCTCGTCCCTCCCATCCATGACGACTGCGGTGCCAGCAATCTTGTCGCTGAAACCGCCGAAATGCACCGACTGCACGTAGGCTAGCCCGCTCTTGCAATGGGTCCCCGTCAGCGATGGCGACGAGGTAAGCACAGGTAATATGGCAGTGGGTGGCTACTTAAGCATTTCACCCCTTCAACTGCCGGGTATCGCTCATATCATGCACTGTCGTCTCTCTGATCGTCCGAGGGCAGCAGGCTTTGCTCGGTCCTCTGCTCCTGCTTTTTGCCAGACAATCTACCGGTCCGGTCTACTTGATAGGCCCTCTCCTTCTTCTTCCTAAGCCATCGTGTAACCTGTCTCTTACTTCTCCGCCGACCACCTGACACCAGCCAATCTATTTGTATACCTTAGCAGAGGGCAGGCGAGTGGACTGATACATAATGAACCGTTCAACCACGTCGTTGGCTAGTAGCCATACCCGCGTGGCTTCCTCCCTGAGGCCTTTCGGGGATGGTAACGAGAGCATTCTTGACATCGAGAAGCACGGGAACGACAGTCCATATCGTCCATATCCGATGGGACATCCAGCAGAAGGCTCGTCTAGTTCAGATGTGGCTCCGAAGACCATCTCTCAGGGACCTCCTGTGCCCGCAGGTCCAGGCGGCCCAGGCGGCCCAGATCCCAACGCGTTATACAAGCCCAAGACTCTTCGGTTCTGGTTGACATTGTTGGCCAACTTCCTGGCTGTCTTCCTTGTTGCCCTGGACCGAACCATTGTCGCAACCGCAATCCCTCAGATCACGGATGAATATCACAGCTTGGGGGACATTGGCTGGTATGGCTCCGCCTACATGCTGACAACATCCGCCTCGCAACTCCTCTTTGGCCGTCTGTTCAAGTTTTATAATACGAAATGGTACGTCCTGGCGAATCACCGGGGCCACTTGTCATCCGCTAACAAGCCTCGCTAGGGTATTCTTGACTTCTGTTGTTATCTTCGAGGTCGGATCTGCCATATGCGGAGCTGCTCCTACCTCGCCTGTCTTTATCTTCGGTCGTGCCGTAGCCGGCTTTGGGAGTGCAGGCATCTTCTCGGGGGCCATGATGATCATGATTCCTATGATTCCCCTGCCTAAGCGCCCAATGTTCCAGAGCATGTTCGGAATGGTATTTGGGATCTCGTCGGTGTTGGGGCCCTTGATTGGCGGTGCCTTCACCAGTACACTCACCTGGAGGTAAGCTGGACCGTTATTGGGAATCGTGAATGGACATACGCTGATCTTCTTCAACAGATGGTGTTTCTACATCAACCTTCCAATCGGTGGTTTCACGCTGTAAGTTCATATGCAAGATGTTGCAGACAAGATGGCCTTTCTGACATGGGCGACAGGATTTTCATGATCTTTTTTTGGAACCCGCCATCGCGCAAGACCGAGCCCGCTCCGGTCATGCAACACATAAAACGGCTCGACCCCTTGGGTACATTCTTCTTCATCCCATGCGTGGTCTGCTTGCTGCTCGCACTGCAATGGGGCGGCGCGACGTACGCTTGGGCCAATTGGCGTGTCATCTTGCTCTTTGTTCTTTTTGGAGTCCTCGGGCTGGCCTTTGCTGCCGTACAAATTCTTATGCCCGAGACTGCTTCCATCCCCCCAAGAATCATCAAGCAGCGCACCGTGCTTTTCGGAGTGTGGTTCACCTTCTTCATCGCAGGCTCCATGCTAATGTTGGTCTACTATCTTCCAATTTGGTGTAAGTGTTGTTGTCTGGTTCCTTGGTTGTGCACAGATTTCTGATCTCAGTCTAGTCCAAACCGTGAAGCGCGTGAGTGCCCTCAACTCGGGTATCTACACATTGCCACTGGTGCTGTCCCTTGTGGCATCGAGCTTGCTCAATGGAGTGGCCACTCAGAAGATAGGGTACTACGTTCCCTCCATGTTGCTGTGTCCATCCATCATGGCCATTGGCGAGGGTCTACTGAGCACTCTCACTCGTGGTGCCCCCCAGAGCCACTGGGTCGGCTACCAATTCCTGTCTGGCTTCGGTCTCGGCATGGGCATGCAAACGGGTAGCTTGGCCGTGCAGACTGTCCTGCCCATGGCCGACGTATCTATGGGAATTGCTTGCGTTTTCTTCGCCCAACAACTAGGCGGTGCCATCTTTACGACCGTTGGGCAGACCATCCTCAGCAACCTGCTCGTCTCACGGCTGGCAGGTGTCCCTGGGATTGACCCAGCTCTGATCGTGGAGAGTGGTGCGACGGAGCTGGCTGGCGTCGTGCCCGCCGAGGACATGAATATTGTGCTCGATGCATACAACTACACCCTAACGAGGATATTCTTGGCTGCCATGGGCCTTGCATTCGCTGCCCTACTTTGCGCTCTAGCGATGGAGTGGAAGAGCATCAAGAAGCCTGGAGCAGGCGCTGTTGCGGATCCACCGAAGGATGATTCTGGCAATACCTCAAGATCAGAAGATACCGAAATGGCAGTGGTCGCGCAGCGAAGGGCGAGTCAGCAGGGTAGTAACGGGCATGCGAACAATTAGAGATACTTTGCACAACCTTAATATCAGGTCGGTACATTGTACTGGGATAGAGCAGTCGAGCATGCGTAGCATTTGCATAATTAGATACGGGGCGGAATTTGGTAGAATTCTAGATGTTCAATTAGCAAGGTGAATAGTTGCCTACAACAACATCCACTCACACAATTGAAGTCCGGATAGTACATCAAGGCTGTGGGAGATGCCGTGCTGTGATGCTGAAACTGTGTGGGAGGACCAGCGTCATATCTGACGCATTAGGGTCAGTAGAAAAGATGCCCACATTCCACATGTACATATGCAACGACATCGAGTTGCCGTATTCCCATTTGAACACCAAGTGAGGGGCACAGTGACTGATATGTACAAGTGCGAGGAAATGCGGTCACCGCTGCCAGCAATGTTGTTGCTGCGCCGCCCGTGAAGGAACGCTCTGATTAGTGCATCCGGTGGGCTGTGTGCTTCCACCAGCATGATCCGTGCAGGCACTTGTTCCTTCCGGGTCCCCTCATTGAGCTGCCTAGGTAGGCAGTACCTGGGCGTTGCGGCTGACTGCATAACGCAAACATTGAAATTGTTCATCAACGTCCGCCCACGCTGTCGCTTCCAGGGGTGATTGGCTTCTCCTTTCGATCTCTTGACCTTTTTTCCCCTTCACGGCACTCTTGTGTTTAGGGTGTCAACTTGGGGCTTTAGTGTCCCTCTCTTGCTGATCAGGTCATCTCGCAGCGGACATCGCACAGCACAGCCTGCACCGCCCGACTTGCAGGACCGGCCTCGCTCGTTCCATCTGATTTTACCCCACGCCGTACGGCGCTCTCATCTCATTGTTACCTTTTATTACTCCTTCCTTCAGCATACCTAGGTACCTATTTAATAATTTGGAGACTATGGCCGAGACCGAGGAGCGTCAATTTAATTCCCTAGCCGAGAGGATCGCGGCACTGAATCAGCAGAGGAACTTTACTGCTCCCACTGCAAAGAGGCCACCACCGCCTCCTCCGCCAAACAGACCACCGTCGAGAGCCCCCAGCCAGGTGAACTCTCCTCCCTTGGATGGCGCCGCGCAGAACGCAACGCCCGTCGTTCCAGCGAGACCCACGAAAAGGGCGCCTCCCGCTCTCCCACAGAGGAGCAACACCGAGCCTCAAAATGGGTCGTCACCAACCCGAAGCCTCGCGCCCCAGCGACAGGCATCTGATCAGATATCACCTGCTCTTCCGCCTAGAAGGCCCTCAACTCAGTCACTGGGCCCGCGTCGCAACTCGAATGAGTCTGTGAAGTCTCATGCCTCGAGTATATCTGCCCTATCTCTGAACCAGACTACCAGCCACAGGGGGAACGACGGCCGCAAATTGCCACCACCACTGGAGGAAGCCAATTTGCCGCCACTCCCGCCTACGAGACGTGAGAGAGAGGCAGCCATGGCCAAAGAGAACGAGGATTCCAGGGCGGCAAGCGCAGCGAGAATGGCGAAGCCGCCCCTGCTGCCCAAACGATCAATGCCGGCCCTACCTCAGGGGAGCAGCGCGAGACCGTCTCTGCCCCCACGACTCCCCAGCAGGCCAGCTCGGTCACCTGGGCTTGACGGAGCAGCAGAGGCATCTCCTCCCATACAGCCTTCGCGGCGTCTGCCACCACCTCCTGACAAGTTCATCAGGACCATTCCAGAGGTCAGCGGGGACACATCGGGAGGGACACCAGCGGACCCTTCAACTGATGTTCCGCCCCCGATCCCTATCGCGTCTCGGCCTAGCGCGGCCCAGATTGATGCGGCAACAGCAAATAGTACGGCACAGCAGGCAGCATCATGTCTTGTTTGTCGAGACTTTTCGGGGCCTGACAGTGTCGCGGCCCAGTATCCGTCGTCAGCCATTGACCGTCGTGATCCCGTGGGTTATCTGGCAAGCGTGCTGTGCGGGCCTTTCCCTTCACCAACGGACAAGGCTCGGGCGATATTCACCTGGTGTCATCATAATATAGCATATGTTCGTGTCCCCCCCCCCCTTTTCTTTCCTTATATTGCCGACTTCAGTGTCGTCGGTCTTGAGAACAAGCCCGCAACAAATGCTGTTATATGCTTTATCTGTGCAAGACGCCACGTATTGGTGGTTGGCCATCTACGAGCAGGAAGCCACCGCAAACATATTGTCCCGTGTACAATGTACTGACAAGCTGTAGGATGTCGAAGGTTTCTTTGGCGGTTGTATCCAGAGGGGCACAGCGAGCGACACTATCTTCTCGGGCAAAGCAGTCTGCGAAGGCTATGCCCGCGTCTACGAAGCCATCGCGAAGCGGGCCGGGCTGGAATGTATCGTGGTCGGTGGGCATGGCAAAGGCTATGGGTTCACCCCGCTCAAGGACGGCGAACGGCCGCCTCCACGGAAAGCCTCAGGCCATGCTTGGAATGCAGTCAAGATCGACAATGGGTACTGGAAGCTCCTGGATGCCTGCTGGGGTGCTGGAAGTGTCTGTGGGCAGAGTTACAGTCAGCATTTCAAACCGAATCAATTCACAGCAAGCAACGAGATGTTCGGGTATGAGCTCCCATTTCCTTTTCAATCCTTTCCTCTTCCAGCACATGTCAAGAAAAGGAGAGTCATATACCAGGAGAAAAGGTTTATTGGTTTCAACTGGGTCCGCAAAGCAGAGCGCCGTGCAGCAAGCTTTGTCCCGCCGCGTTGCAAGGCGGCGACCGTGGCTAACGAAGTACGTAGGATGACTCATTTCCCAGAAAATTCGCGGCACTTCTTCCGGGATGACGGGAGAACCCCCTCTTGGGAGGAGTATATAGTGGGCGTATCGAGGGGCGAACGCACCCAGTGGTTCTCCAACGCCATTGAGGAGGGACTCAACGAGTGGTGCTCCTCGCCGGTGGAGAAGAAGATACCCGTCTACAGTGGCGAGGTGGTGAGGTTCCAGTTCGCTAAGGTGTGTGAGCACTGGACAAGCGAGAGAAATGGACTGGGCAAGCCTAGGCTTCTGATGGTTCAGATCCACGGGGTCGACGGGCGGAAGGACGACCTTGTCCCTTGCGAGAGCGACGGGTTCTGGTGGTGGTGTGACATACCCGCCAGGTGCGTATTCCACACATCGAGATCGACTCTGTCAACTGACGTTTGGTCATATAGGGACCTCGGAAGCCCCGGACAAAAGGTCCAGTTGATCGCTCTGAAAACCCTCGATGACCAGGACGGGAGAGGAGTTACGAAGGCGCAATTCCTGTCAAAGAAGGGCAGGTGCGGGATGAGCTGGGATATATTTGCCCAGTGGGAGCTGGTCTGAACATGCCAGGGTAGGTCGCCGTTGTAGGGTACAATGCATATTTGGAGAAAAGCTGTGCTCGCGTGTTGACGTCTTGGGGTATGGTCCACCGCAGCCTCGTCGCCAAGAGAGGACGGGGATGTTGGGCGAGGGTACAGGGAGCAACCCTATATCTGGGCCTCTTTGACTGGACAAGTTGGATGCATTCTGGCTGCTCTGTCCCGGAGCATTGAGAGGCTGGCTGCTGATGAAACCAGCCGTCTGCTGTGGTATGCGGTCATCTACCGTTCTCGCATCCTCGTACCCGAGCTGAACTGAATCATTCGCCCATATCTCTTGGCCCTTTCTTCCATGAATCCCAGGTTCTGCTGTTGAGGCTCACGATGGGTCGCGAGGGTGTCCCATTGGGCGCAGGTACACCCAGGCCAGCCACTAACCTGCTGGCAGCCCTGGCTGAGGACAAGTGGAAGAGCTGATTGGAGAGAGCCCCTGATGGCGCTATACACCTTCCTGCCAGAATCCCGTGCGGCATAACGTCCGTCTCTTGGAGTAGCGTCCTGTGGAGAATTCTCCAGTGGGCCTACCGCCGGTGGTACTGTCAACTGCAAGTTCTCAAAATATAAAGCAAGCTGTAAGGTGACATTTCGGTAGGTAGTCCCCGTACCTAGGTATCTTTCCTTGCTCTCAGCAGTAGCTACCCTTGTGTATCTACGTAGTCCAGGTACTCTTCAGTGCTTGGCGAACCCCTACAATCCCTGCAGGCTGTAGGGTGATTGGCTGCGGGGGCCGTCCCAATCCCTGAAGCGCTCGCCCCAGCTCGACCACCCCAAATGCCCCCATGCCCCGACCCCCGCTGCCCGCCTAGCGCTCCGCCCACTCTAGGTGATCTAAGCCGATCTCAGCAGCCAAAAGTGAGTGGACCGTTTCTATTGACTCCAACATCAAATTCGCCCTTTCAACGTCGGATTCACTCGACAAGCATCTTCACTCCTTTTTCTTTGTACGTCGTTTTCTTAAACAATCAACTTAGCACTGACTGTTTCTGTGTGAGCTTAAGAGCAATTGCATCTCCTGCAGACGCCCTTTCTTTCTGGTGCGAAACTGCCTGCGCAGCCTGCGTTTCTTACCCTGCCAAGGTGCCAGACCAGACCAGCGGCCGACAGCCGAATTGTTACCTCTCGCAGTTATCAGCACTTCCTCTCCCAGCGCCTGCCGATCTCGCCGCGCTCTTCTGAGCAACTCCCGCCAGCTTCGCACGATGGCGTCGGATCCTGTCGCCGAGACTGCTCCGACCTCTGCAGGGCTTCAATTCACAGATCTGCCCCATGAGATACAGAAGGATATCATCAGTCATGTAAGCGCCCGCCGTGGACCCCTCCCTCATGCTCGCGCGCCAGCTCCATCTGGCCGGTCCAAGGGCATCCCGCTGAACCAAAGCCGCAGTGCCATCAACCAGAGCTCATCTGCCTGTCTCTCGTCTCCAACCACTTCAGGTCTCTGGCTGCCGCCGAGCTGTATCGCAATTTCCACATTGTCTTCCCCGACGAGGACGACCCCGCCTTCGACTCGCCAATAGACGGGTTGGCAGGCGGCCTGGAGACCTTCGTCACGAGTGAATATGACTATGCGAAACACCTCAGAGACATATCGCTTGATACCCTGAGTGCCGGCGACAAGGCTGAGACGGCGTACAAACCCTACCTGTACAGCGTCAGCTGCGGCAAGTTCCTTAATACTCTGCTCCTCCTGACCTTGCGCAAGGCAAAGGCTCTGGAGACCCTGAGGTAGGACCGCCTTCAGTTGGCGCGCTTCGTCCTGATACAGGCTACATATTCTGACTTGCTCTCCCGTAGATGGAATATCCGTGTCGAGCTCAGTCGGCCGGTGTACAAGGCGCTCCACAGTATCGATACCCTGTCGCATCTTCACATACGTCTCCAAGCAGGACCATCTCTGTACGAGCATCCCCCGCCATTGCCTCTTTCGTCACCCGGTGCGTCCCCGAACGCGTCCACGCATCATCTTCCACTCATTGATTCACAACCTCCGCCACCGACCTTTGCTGCGCTTCCGCCCCCGCCTCCACCGTTCTATATACCACCGCCCACGTCGTCTCTTCCGCCATTGCATCCACCCCCAAAGCCGCCCGCCAGGATCAAGGCACTCAAGAAGTCCTCAACGTCCAAGAACCCACCGACTTTGTCAGGTTTCAAGAACTTGAAGACCCTGTCGGTTCTGGACATTGATGACTTGGACGTAGTTACGGAGCTCAAGTCCTGCGTCAGGAACTCTCAGGCGACACTGTCCAAGCTCAAGCTGTCATTCTCGCACAACATGGCCATGCGCGCACGGAAACCACCCCCGGACATCGACCCCGATGATTCGGATCCCGACGACGAGTTTCAAGTCGTACCAGTGGTAGCACCACCTCCCGTTACCCCGTATGACGATGTTAGTGGACCAGCCAGAGCGTTCCGTGCGCAGGAGGAGCGAAAGACCCAAGAGTCGGTGCTGGGTCGCATTTTTGACGTGGAGCCTTACCTGGTCAAGAAGCCAACCAAAAAGCCACGGGGTAAGGAGAATGAGCCCCCGAGCGACGAGAAGACGACGAACCCTGGCCAGTATTTCATCGACTCTCTTAAGGCTGTGTCGGAGAAGCTCATGAAAGACCTGGTCGGGTCGGACGATTTCGCAGCGGCCCAGCAGGAGATTTTGGACACCATTGAAACGGCGGCCAGGACCTACGTCGCTGAATCAGAAAGCAAAACAGGCGCTCCCAAAGAGAACGGGGTCAACGGAGAGTCCAGTGCCAGCGGGGCCAACGTGAACGGCACGGCCGAGCCAGATGCCTCAAAGTCCGACAATGCTCAACAGGCCGAGCTCAGCTTATTTGAGCCCAAGACGCCAAAAGGCAAGGAGCTTGAGCAAGACGCCAACCCGGATGACATTAATATTGAAGAGCCGGTGGAGGACAGTTTTGTGGAGGAGCCGTCGGAGATCGCCACACCTGATACTATCAACGGGGCTGAAGTGGTCTCAACCAAGGAATCTACCTCAAACGGCAATGGTGTCCAGAACGTATCTGCAAATGGTGACGTTCCTCTAGTTCTCGGCTCGAATGAATCTAATGCCGCTGCCAACCTGTCAGCTCAAAGGCAGAACTTCAAGACGCTGGCCGAAAAGCTCGAGGCTTTCGAAATACAGGCTGGGGAGTTGCGCAAGGAGATTCAGGAACTCCCTACCGAGCCAGGACTCGAATCAGAGAAGCGAATGCAGGAAGCTGACTTGCGGATGATCGAGCTCAGCACCAACATCAAAGACATACAGAGCGAGATGGCTGTTGTAGCAGCTGAGATTGAGGACGCAGAAAAGCAAGATCCTACCGCCGCGCAGGCAGATGACGCAGACGGTGTTCCGAGCCGCATCACTGAATACGCACGGTCGACGAGAGGATTGAGCCTCCAGACGCTCAGTATCTATCTCATCCCCGTCAAGGCCTCGGTGCTATCGCGAGCCATCGATCTCCGCGTTCTGAGGAGAATCACGCTGCTCAACGTTGGCAACCAGGCTCCCATATGGGCCTTGTTCGCCAAGGAGAACAAATTGCAGCCGATTGCGTTGCGCAAGATCTTCACGGACAACGTCTCGGTGCCATTCTTGACATTCGTTTCGCAGTTGGAGGAGCTCAATGAGCTGTTTATGCTCGAGAGGCCGGACAAGTACAAACCTGAGCCATTTGGACCAAAGACGGCTATCACGATGGACCAGATTAGACGCATGGTCCTGAAGAGGCACATGCTAACCCTGAAGCGACTCATGATCAAAAACCAACAAGACTCGACGTGGGATGTTGACGATAAGACAATGTTGCTCATCTGCAGACGTGGCAAGAAACTCGAAGAGCTGGCCGTGAGCATGGGGATTCGTGCTATCGTAAGTCCTTTCTCCTCCACGTCTCACTTGCGCATAGCCATGACTGACCTGAGTTTTAGCACACGACTCTGCAGCACATATCCGGCCTCGTGAATCTGCGCGCCCTGCACATCATCAACCTCCGCAATGACGACACCTGCGTCTGGGTCATGCGCGAAACGAAGCGTTTTGTTATTGACAACCTGTCGCACTACCCTGAACTCAAGCTCGAGTGGCTCGCTATCGACGACGACGAGCGTGTTGAGCGGATTTTGAGGCTGAAGGACACACCAAAGGAGAAGAAGGGCAAGTCTGCCAAGTCAAAGGGCAAAGAGAAGGCTGTCGCTCTGACAAGTCTACCCAACGGCGATCATTTCCCTGTCCTGACCCTGGACAACCTCGACCTGGGGAGCGAGAGCGATGAGGACGATGAGGAAGAGTTTACCGGCCCGGATGGTATATCCAAAATCGAGACTATCGATAACATACACTTCTATGACGTCTGGGGCGTCCGTATTTTCAAGAGGGAGGTCGTCACTGGGCGGCTGTAGGCGAAAGTAGTGCGTGCGACGTCACGGGACGGGAGGATAACAGTTGGGCAGTTGTGGACAACCACACCTGCGTATCACACGACGCGATGGAACACAGGGAGACATCCGTTGGAGTGCTGGACTTTTGATGAACGAGGCACAGCGGGAAAGGAAAGACTGGAAGGTGAACACGATGAATAGCCGGCGTTGGGCGCTTGAGTTCTATCCTGCTCTGCTTTTTCGATGCACAGGTCTCCTTTCTGACTTGTCGACAAATATGCATAACCAGCAGATGAGTATAAAGAGGGAGGCGCGCGCGCACACACTCGTCGTGTCAGAATGATGATGCTTGGGTGGCGTAGGAGTGATGCTCTGGGTGGATGTTAGATCCTGAGTCTCTCTAGGCAGAGGTACAAGTCAACACGATGCATCACTAGGAAGGGTTGACCTCATTTATGGCTCATGACGTGGTGACCGCAGCGTAATAATTGTGTTGAGTGACTGAAGGCGGAAAAACAGCCGGCTGGAATTACGACACAGTGCAGCCGGACAGAGACAAAGACTACATCCCCTGACGCCGAGACACCTGAACCAACAGCAAGACCAGTAGAGAATCATGCAGACTGGCAGGGGAATGGCCAAGCATGTTGAAGGGGAAGGCGAATCGTGGGAAGTCAAGGCACAGCAGATACAGAGGTGTCTAATACTGGCGGCTCGGCCGGGACAATTGTCCCTGAGGAGGGAAACCGGTGCCGAGCGAGGGCCACGCTATGTGACAGGATAGGAGCCCCTCCCCTCCCAGTAAAACCCCAGGCTATATGGCTAACTACTACCACCATCAGCCCTCCCCGCCGTTCCACCAGAGGCTCACCGAGAAGCTGACGCTGAGGCCCCTGACGTAGTGCCACCACCCGATGGGCACGTAGAGAGTGTCGCCCGGCTCGAGGATGCAGTCGACGAAGGGCACCTCGCGGAACCGGCGGGCCCTGGCGGCGGCTGTCTCGCCTTCCTCCCCCTCAGCATCCCCATCCCCACCACTTCCGTCGCCGGCGTCGGCGTCGGCATCCCACCCCTCGAGGACGCCCACGTCCCAGGCGCTGGTGTTGCCCATCTCGACGCCGCCCTCGCGGCCCCTCGCGCGCATGACGCTGCCGCCGGTGTTCCCGTCCGCACCGCCCCCGGCGAGGGGCGAGTACAGCCGCACGTACTTCCTGCCGACAACCTGGGCCAGCAGGTTGTGGTACGGGTCGGTGTGGAGGGGCGTAATGGTGCCCGGGGGCCCGAGCCAGGCGTTGAGGAGCGGGGCGTCGAGCTCTGGTTGGTCTTGGGAAGGGTCGGTGGGATGGGGAGGGGGCGCGGTGTAGCAGTGGTCTGGGATGAGGATGTCGTTTCGCAGCTGCGGGAGCTGGGTGAAGAGCTGGTGCTGCGCAAGGTAGGCTACTGCTGCTGCTGTTGCTGCCGTCGGGTGGTTCGCGGTATTAGGAGGAGCGACAAGGGGAGTATCTGATCTGTCACCTGCCTGTCCGGCCGCCGCAGGCATGCGTCGCCGTTCTTGGCTCTGGTCTGTTGGTGCAGGGGCTCCCTGATGAGGGGCCACTGAGGTCGGGTCGATATGATTCCTCAGAAACTCTCCAAAGGTCACTATCTTCTGGCCCCAGCCCTCGTCCACGTAGCTCCTGCCGATCTCGACGGGAACCAGCCGTCGCCCCCCAAAGGTTCGCGACAGCAGGTAGTCCGGGTTGTTCCATGGCCGAGGCCCCCTGGCTGGCCAATCCTCTATGAGCCCCGTCAGGATCAGCGGATCGGGCCCTCGGCGCGGGTCTGCACGGTCGAGGTACTGCTGGAAGGCTGCCATGTCCATGACATCTGCAGAGACGCGGCGGATGCCGTTCCGGACAGGTGGCGTGAAAGGCTCGGACGTTGAGAAGCAACGCAACGCTTGCCCTGGCGCCGCTGTGAGAGCTGACGAGTCGAGCCTGGCCCTTTTTGCTGGTGGCGGCGTGATATTGGAAGCGACCGTCACGGCGGGCAGGCCATAATAGGAACCGTGTGTTGCAGTAGCCATGGTATCATCCGCGTTGGTGGAATCGCAGGCGTTCTCAAAGAGGCTGAAGGCCGTGTCGATCCATTTCCTGCCACGAGAAAGACCGCCAGCCCCAGCGAGTATCAGTGCCAAGTCCAGAGTCTTGACCATGGCCTGTATCGATTGCTCGGCTGCGTCTCTCGAATCCTGGCCTGACACGGTCACATCAACCCCGTCCCGCTCCATTTCCCGGATTTGTTGGGACGAGGACAGGAACAGGTAGCCGAACTTGAGTATGCTGGCGTCCGTGTACAGCTGTCTCCAGCAGAGGGGCAGGTCTTTGTACAGATATGCATAAAACTTGGCATATGCGATCGATATGATGTCGTCGAGCCTCTTCAATATGAGATGGTGCCCAACGGCCCCGCCGCAGGCCGTGTCGCTATAGCCATCTCGCAACTGCCGCGTGCCATGTGCGGATGGCCGTGTGGTATCAGGCCGCCCATCATCCTCGGCAGCGCTGGCCGGCCCGACGGGTACAGGCGACGTGATGGAAGAATATGGCGGCACGGCCGCCTCGTATAGAGTAACTAGTCGCGACGCTTGCCGTGACAGAAGATGCACCAGCGGCTCACCGCAGTCCGCTAGGCCGACCCCAGCCCCGTCACCATTCGCCGTCCTCGCGCACCTCGTCGTAGTCGCCGTCGAGGTGCCTCGATCACGATCGCCCGCAGCCGCACCATCCGCACCCATCACCCCTTCGGCAGCGCAGGAATCCTCTCCTCCTCGCCGGCTGTTGTTGCCTTCCTCGACGGCCAGGGCCGTCCGGCGAAGGACGTGCTCGCACTCATCCCTGATGCTCGCGGCCGCAGAGGCACAGAGGGCGCGTAACCCCACAGCTGCATGTGCGCCTGCGCCTGCATGTGCAGCATGTGCAGCTGCGCCTGCCATGGCCACGTCGTCCCCTCCCCTCGGGCTCGCGGCGCGGAGGGGGTGTGTGTGGACGGGCGCGGGACCGACTACCTGCCGAGCGTCCTTGCAGTAAAGAGGAGGGGGGTAGCTGAACTCGTTAGGTTGTTGTTGCGTGACGGCTTACTGCAGCACGTGTGCGACATGTTCCTGTGGCTGCATCGACAACCATGAGCTTGCTGGGTCATGGGTAGAGGTGGGCGGGGGCGGTGGGCATGTAGGATTGGGCAGCGCCCTCCTGAGTACTGCTGCTTCCCCCGGGCCACTGCTCGGGCCAGCCTGCTCTTTGTGGGTGTCGAGCTGAAAAAGTCGGTGTCGTATGTGGCACTGCGGCCTTGCGCCCGTTCGGGTGTTGGCTCTGCGCGAGATGTGCAAATGCACTGGGCCACTGGACAAGAGAACGTAGTCAAACCACTGGACCATGTGCGTAGGAGTAACTAACTGCTCAAAGAATTATTATGTAGGTTGAGGGCCCAGTCTTTTTATTTTTGCTCCCTCATCTCTTCCAGGGATCAGGCATCCACGCAATAAGGTTCCGCTGACCCCAGCCCCAAGCTCTGACGGGCATAAGCGAGACGGATAGAAGCGCAAGCGAGATTCTAGCGGTTCATCATCGCGGAGCGGGTGGGACACTGGGACAGGGATCACACGTCCACACGGCAGACACTGTCTGTCATTGTCTGTCATGGTGCATTGCATCGGGCTTCCTCCTCGACCCTGGGGGCCGCTGGCCGTCTCACAAGACAACACACTTCTCGCGAACCGTAGCATCAAGACATTGAATGGTAATTCGTCGGGCGCCCATCTACCTCGGAGTGGGTCAAACGGCTTTGCTGCAGCCATCTACTGTTAGTCAAAGCCGCGGCCCTGCCGCTCGTAGACGAGGCTCTTACACCATCGTCGGTCATGGCCGCCCTTGTAAAATGCGCTGCTTGACCGACCAACCCATAATTCATAAACACGCCCGCTCATTCGCTGCCAGAAAACAACGCATCCTGTGCCACCCTGGGTATGTGAAGAAAATAAGTTAGGAAAAGAAACACGAGGTCGTTGTGCACGTCCATAGCCACCCGGGATAATGCTGCCCCTTCTCAGCTAGACTTCAAGTACTGCCATTCATTCCGATTACTGGTCCCAATCCCTTTAGATCCGGGTCACCTTGACCCAGAGTTCTGACTGGATGAAGATGCCAGCGCTGAAGGAATTCCACGGGGAAGGAGGGTTGAGAAGTCCGAAATCGTACCGACGCAGAAGCTATTATCGAAGCACAGTCAGCATACAGAATCACAATCCGACGGGTACGGATTATCGCTGCACGACTTGAAGAAAGGGGTGTCTGCCACTCAGCCGCAGACTGACTGCGCAGTTGAAAGACAGCGGACCGGCTGTAAAAATGGACAGGAGGAATGCATCTCAGGATGGGCGACTCACCTCAACAAAGATCTTGTTCAGCTCAAGCAGGGCGACAGACCTTCCGAGGCACTGCCACTTGCCGTACTTGAACACAAGCTCCCATGTGCTGGTCATCTCCTGGAGCAGCTGCTCGTCCTTGACCTCGAGCCAGCGTTCCGGCCGAAATGTCTCCGCGTCAAGGCCATACACACCCTTGTTGTGCTGCACACCAAAAGCCGACCAACCAATCTCCGTACCCTCGGGCACAGGGATGCCACGGATGACGTCTCCACCGGGAGGTACGAGCGTCGGCATCAAGCCCGTCACGGGCGGGAACACGCGCATCCCCTCTTTGATGACCGCCTGCAGGTACGGGAGGGTACGAGCCTCTTCGTCCGTGATGGGGCTGGAAATATCACCATTCGCGGCTGCCGTGCGGATCTCGTGCACCAGCTTCCTATAGGCCTGGGGCGAGCTCATCAGATAGAGCATGGTGGTCCGAATGGCAGTGGCAGTTGTATCAGAGCCGGCGATTATGTTGACAAGAGATTCTCCCTCGGCATCCTCCCGGCTCAGGCCGTGTTTGAGGAAGGACCCGAGCATGTCCTTGCGGTCAGTTCCGTTTGGTCCGAGCCGCTCGGCTACCACCCTCTTGGCCACACTGTTTTCCAACAACCTGTCAGCCGCATTCTTTGTACAGCATAAGTTGGGGCAACACAGTGCAACAGGTGGGATTATTCTCCTTTCGACCTACCCAATGAATTTCCCAAACCCATGAGGGTCTTTTTCTGAGGGCATGAATCGACGGAGGAGCGGCGACTGCATCAGCCTCGCCAGGACGGGAAGGACGCTAACAATCATCATGGCGGGCATACTGGCCTCGGTCCTCTCTATATATTCGTGAACATCGGCATCTTGGGTGAGGTGGCCGAAGTCTGAGCCGAAGGCAATATCGCCGATAATGTCCAGGGTCAGGTACTGAGCCTTTCTGGCCAGATCCATGGGGCGGTAGATGGCACCTTCGGATACGTAGTCGCGCTCAATGAGACCGATGAATGCCATGATGCCCTTGTCGATTCCGAGCTCGAGTCCCTCGTTCTCCTTCCCGGCGTACTGCAGATGGGCAAGTTTTAGCGGGCTAGCGTCTAAATAGGAATAGGACTGGGTACACAACTGCTTACTCCTGCAGCCATTTTCGCCCGCAGCTCATTGTGTCGCTCATCGTCCCTTGTGGAGAGGATGTTGTCACGGGTGGGGTCAAATCGGACGGCGTCGTAGAAATCACCCTTCTTGTACCTGGAACGGACGGCCCACATGCGCTTCACAACTTCCGGATCGTCCGTCACGAGAGTGTTGGGCCCGACGCGCGCGACATGACCTGTGCACACAATCACCAGTCAGCAACGCTCGAACTCTGGCCAACAGCCTGCCTCCTCGCCGCCATGCGCTCGACGTCCACGAGTGTCTCAGGCTGACGCGCAAGGAGAACATCTGCATGTCTCGTTTGGTGTTGACGAGAAAGGAATCCGAGAACTTGGGGTTCTGGGTTGTGACCAACCACTTCTTACCATAGGTATCGCAAGCTGCCTTCAGAGCCAAATGCATGTTCCCACCAAGGGTGTTACGCAGCATCCACCACTTGCTGAGACCAGCAGACGGTGGCCCAGGAATGTGTCTGAGACGACGCCATGTGGTGTAGGTCGATGCCGAAAGGATTCCGAGCAGGCCTAGGACAAGGAGGGCGACCAGGTTGGCAAAGGAGAAGGCAGTGGTCACAATCTCCCCGGAATGAGGGAAAATGCGGTCGAGCACCGCCATTGCTCGGGTTGAAGGAGTTTGAGTTGTTGCAAAGACCACTCAGTGAGGTGATGGTGTTGTGGGATATATGGCATATGAGGTAGATGGAAGGCCAGCAGGAGAGTGAGGTAATCGAGGTTTAAGCGAGGATCTGAAAAGGTCATGTCGAGCAGGGAATCAAGCCTCGCTTATCTAGGTTTGTGGCATGTGGTATTGACAGCAAGTGAATGGATCCGACAGTCTGGAGACGAAACGGGAATGGATGGGTTAGAGTGGGAAGGGGGCGGGTCCCTATGGACCTTGTCCATGGGAGTGACATGGCGATGGGGACGCTAGTGAAGAGGTGAGTGGGAATCGGCGCAGACTAGTTGCTGCATTGGAAAGACTGGGTAGTCGATCCCATTGTCACTCTTCAACATGAAAGTGCGTGAAGTGACAGCGTACTGCCCATGGAGCGTAGTGAGTAGCAGTGGCAGAGCACATGAAGCAGCCGACCTGGAACCACAAACCCGGACGTGTTTGACATGACCGAGACCAATCAAGCATATAGCTTATACTGTAAGGTGAGCACAACGAGAGTTATCATTATGGGACCGCATGGGCATGGGACGAAGAGAGGGCACTGCTGAGGTACAGGAATGGTACAGGAATACGGCTGCGTGTCAAGCAGGCCCGTCCGTGCCAGCATACGAGGCTCATCGTCCCGATGTTGAGCCTGAGCAGTTGCGGTGGAATCCCAAAAGGCATAGGCCCGGCTGAAATACTGCGTAACACGCCACACAACGTGCGGGACAGGGACCTTGGGCAGCAGGTGTGTTGTGTCCCACCCCATCCGCCAATACCCTGAGCAGACCAGGTAGGGGCGCCGAGGTGCTCAAGGATGTTGGGATGAGGCCATGGGGAGATGCCGTGCCAGAGCTGGATCAGCACACTCGGCGTCAATGGATGCTACGCAATCTTTCGGCTTGTCGTTCAAGCCAATAGTCCTCGGGGTCCAGGCCCGCATGCAGACAGGACCAATGCGGATCCGATTGAGTGACGACGGACCGAAGACGGCAATCAGTCTGTGATTGACAAACATTAGCCTAAGAGAGCAACGGCACCCCCCGTCTGTGAATGTACAGTAGTCTTGGAACAGCAAGAAAGAGGAGTCGTTGTGGACTCGGTCGGGGGTGTTGCTGCCGCAGGGAGGTGCCCCACGCTGGAGCCATGTCGTTGGTCCTGGCGATGGCTGGGTGGGCGGTCAAAGCACCGACTCCTTCTCTGACTCCCATGTCGGCGACAAAGAGACGATGCGATGTTCCCGGTCCAATGCTCGCGCCCGTCAGGTCCGGCAACTCAACCGCGAAAACCTTGTTTTCTCGCTTCCCAGCGCACTGCGTTGTCCTGATGTTCAACGGTGAGACGTGTCAAAAAATTGTCCGGAGCAGCACGGGAATGTCAGTCCATGGTAATTCCCACGGGAAGGGTAATGGTATCAGATACGTCTTCGTAGTGGCCAGGTTTTGGTGTGTTGCAACGAGCCGTGCATGGAAAGCTGGTACGACATTGCAGGCCGCAGGTTGGCTTGGATGGACAACAGCAGGTTCAGAGAATCAGGCACCCTGGTTGGCTCCCGTGGCAACCACGACACTTGACAATGCCTGGTCTTAGTCCGAGGGGCCCGGAGCCCATCAACGATCTGCCGTTTGGATACACCATGGACTAATAGGGTACAGTATGAAGGTGGGCAAGCAATAAATGCCACAGGAGTAAGCGTGTCCAGTCCAGTCCAGTCCAGGGCGTGCATAAAAATCCCGGATACCGCCATAGGCGGGGCGCGTATGTACCTAGTGGCCATGCTCGCCCAGCGGGCCCTGAAAAGAAAATAGATGGGCAATGATTTGCGTGTCGACGAATGGGCTGATGGGCTGCCGTCGAGGAAGGATATGACAGGTGCATCATCAGTCTTACCCGTATGGCAAGGTCGTCCGGGACTAGCGAAAGGTTAATAATATGTAGCATACGGACTAGACTTGACGTGGCCGTCTCAACGGCTTTATCCAAAGAAGCAGTCCAGAGACAGCGACAGTGACAGGCAGCATCTCGGATGAAGTAGCAGGGCCACCAAGAGAAAAGCAGGTGCGCGATTATCCTGCAAGGTTGATAGAGGAAGAAGCCGCGTCAGGTGAGCATGCGCGTGGCAGGTACGAGGTGAGAAGGGGAGAGAGCGGCAGGAGACGAGGGGGAAGAGAAAAGGCGTGCAGGAGACAGCGAAAGGCTGGACTCGGCGAGAGCCAGGATCAGGTTACTGGTCAGTGCTCACCCTGGTTGAACCTGCCAGGTGCTTGTACGTTAGTCTGCAGTGTTGTTCGCTCGCTCTATCATGACGGCGGTTCCAACGCCGGGAATGAGACGGTGAGTCGGTGAGACAGAAGCGGAAGGGTGGACAAGAGACTTTGCGTGCCGTTCCGCCAACGACCCAAACTTCCAACCTCCCCACACCCACTGCGAGGCAAGCCGACCCTCAGAAACACAATATCCGTTGTAGTGTACTGTGTGCGGTACCTCGGAGGCAATTAGGTAAGCCCAGGTGCACGCCAATGCAGAGGTACCTACCTAGGCGTAGAGGTATGCAGAACGCTGCGTTCATCATTCATCAGGTGCAGAGACATTTTTGGTAGTCTGCGTGGTATCTTTGAAGCTTGAGGGTGATCGTCCCAGGGGCCAGGGGTTCCCAGGTTGGAAGGAAGAGCGAGCAAGTCTGGCCCCGTCCTGCTTGGCCTGACCCACCCACCACCTTCCTACCTGAGCAGGCGTGCGGCTGGTCTCTATCCATCTGCCCTTGTACTACTCTTGGTACACCATTGGGACTGGCAGTCTTCCCTCATCGTGGTCTGCTTTCTGCTCCTGTCCTATCAGGTTGTCGTGTGATCTGTCATATCGGCTGTTCTGTAGTGCTTGTAGACTTGTGGCACCGTTCGGATCTTTTAGGCAAAGGTCTGGCTCCCGGGCGTGACCAAGTTCCAATCAGAAAGGGCACGACGCCGCCTGTCTCCATTTGCGGCACCGGGCCCGCTCCTGAGGGCACCACCTGCGACGAGATTGAGCCTTTCGTCTCCAGCTGCCCCAGATATTTAACGTCTGCCGACACCCTTCTGTGTCCCCTCCGGATCTACGGGTCCCTGGAGCTTCCGTCTTCTCGGGCCTGGCCCCGTGCGTTCTTCCTTCGGCTCGGGGCCGCAGGTGCGGCCTTTGTCTCCAACCCTACGCTGCGCTGCGACTTGAGACCCACGTTGCACCGGCCGGGGGTGGATGCACACACAGAAACACAACCACACATAGGCGCTGGACAGTGAAGCGACGAACACTGGAATTCTGGCCGCTCATCCTAGCCAGGTCACCCCTCTCTACGCTTAACTCATCCGCTGCTGTTGCAGTCGCAGTTTGTGGGGGTGTTGTCGAAATGTAAATCTTGAGATGCGACTGGGCGACCCCAATCAGGCCGACGCGCCAGCGCCCCCGGCATTACCTCAAGTCCCTATTGCCTAACTACCTACCTAGGCACTTTTTGGGGATAGGGCTGGTAGTGCCTCGGGTCGTTTTTAAAGGCTTCTGCGCCAGCCACCGCGACTTGCTCCGGTCGGGCCTCAGCCTTATTATCCTGAGCCTCGCAGAACAGCTCGAGTGGGAACGGACGGCACGGCACGGCGCCTATTCTCGTCTGCGATCGCCTACCGCACGTATTGTGAGTTTGCCGTGCGACAAGGCTCCGACAAGGGGGATGGCGAGGGTTTCCTTGGTTTTGCTGCAGCAGAAAGCCAACGGTTTACTGTGCGCCGGGCCGTTATCCTTCTTCTCCTCCCTTGGTGGTAGCGGAATCACCGAGCTACTACTCTCGCTTAAGCAGCTACACGCAAACTCTCTCTGCTGATACGCTCGTCTATTTGGCCCTCCGTGTTACAGGCCGATTCATCTGCGTCAAGACCTATCAATTTGCAGAGATCAACGGAAGCACTCGGCATCCTGCTTCGGCTCCCTGCTACGCACGCAGCACAGTCCTCCTTCCCAGCAAACACGCTGCTCTGGCCCTCGCCTTGGGCATTCTTCAAGCTGGTCACCCCCGCGCCCGCGAGCCACCCGGCCGTTGCCCTCTTGAGGAACAGCTCACCCTCCGTTGGCTGCTTGAGGCCGTTTAGTCCTTGGTTTAGTCCATTAGTTGGTTGCGTTCGGCTCGCTCGCTCGCCCACGCCAAAGCCGGCCGTGCGACGCAACGGGTGCAATCACACATCGCACTGCCGCACTACGCCGACCGATGGGCTCTCGTGGTCGAGACTGACCACCAACGCCAATCCAACCCACCGCTTCGCCTCTGGCCACACACTTCCTGTCTCTTGCCGAGTCCTTCGGACCCATCGAACCCCGGCTCTTCTTTTGACAGTTTTGACATCTGCAGCCACCAGCCTTCCCCGTGCCGCTCAATGGGCCAGACCAACCCCTCCCTCTTGGCCGCCTTACAATGAAATATCCCCTGGCACACCCGGTCGTTTCTGGTCCAAACTCACCCTGAATTTTGGACTCTTCACCTTGTCAAGGCCGATTCGGAGGCTTGCAAGTTCACACTGTCAAGGGGCACAGCGCTTGTATATTCCAGTCTCAAGCGGCGCCAAACGTTGTGCTTTTCTTCCGTCTGGTCGGTCTGTCTTGCTCGACACGACCTGTCGACAACGCGGGCTTCTTGTTCGAAACCATGGAGGACACAGGAGATCAACCATCCATGGGCGTTGGCCATCTAGAGCCGGACACCAGCAGTGACGACTTTGCCGAAGACGTATGTCGAAAGAGCGCTCGTGGGGAAGACGCAGAGAGCGTCTCACACGCCCTTGCTGACTTCTGAAATAGGACAGACAATCCATATTTTCGGACCAAGATTCAGCCCTCGGATCTGCAAGTGTCCTAACAGGCCTCCATAAGCCCTCAGCGC
This sequence comes from Diaporthe sp. P3_1W, assembly GCA_037177825.1. Lineage (NCBI taxonomy): Eukaryota > Fungi > Ascomycota > Sordariomycetes > Diaporthales > Diaporthaceae > Diaporthe > Diaporthe sp. P3_1W. Next base: position 6,691,014 of record JBAFXB010000002.1, read on the forward strand.
CGTACTAACACATCTCCTGGTCCAGGACATGTCTCTTTTCTCATCGACGGCTTCCTTGAGATCGTCTATCTTGAGGAGTATAGAAGAGAATGGACGAAAGTACCACGGCTACAAGGACGGGAAATATGTCCTTCCAGACGATCAGGTGATTCTTCCTGTCACAGACAGACCTGTCTACTTCAGGCGTTGCAGTCTCACTGACACTGAGCAGCAAGAACTCGACAGGCAAAGTACGACCGATCCTCTTACCTCTGTCCATGAAATATGCTGACTTGTTTGGCAGTCTTCCAGTATGACCTGTGTCTGCTAACATTTGACCACATACTATCATTCGCGCCCTTCACCAAGCTGAACAGGGTTTTGGACGTTGGGTGCGGCGTCGGTGAGTGTGGTCGCACATCATGTGGCACTGGGTTGCAGCTGACATCACTTTAAGGTTATTGGGCATTAGACTTCGGTGAGACCTTGAATATAATTCACAAATAGCCCTATACTAACCTGCATTGACTTCAGCTGAGATGCATCCAGAGGCTCAGGTATTTGTTGACGAGGCTAAATCCATCCAAGCATGAGGCACTAAGATTGTTGTAGGTCATCGGCGTCGACCTGTCACCAGTACAACCAGCATAGTAAGGACTTCAAGCCCCCGGTGTTGTGTGCGTATGCTAACTCGTCATCAGCGTTGTAAGTCTCGGGTCTTGAGTCAAGTCAGGAGTTGTTGTCATTGACTTGCCCATCTAGCCACCGAACGTGCAATTCGAGATTGACGACTTGGAAGAATCGTGGAACTTTAGCTACCCTTTCGACTACATACATGCCCTCATGATGACCGGCGCGTTTCGAGATTGGCCAAACTTCTACCGACAGGCATTCGAGTGAGTGTTTGCCCACCATTCACGAACCCAGTTACACTGTCCTACCAAATACTCAACGTCGATGGCCAGGAACCTGAACGAAAACGGCTGGGTCGAGATTCAAGACATTCACTTCCCACTGTATTGCGACGACGACACAATGCGCCCAGACGGTGCCGTTAAGCGATGGAGCGACTTGATGGTCGAGGCTGGGGAGAAGTCCGGATTCAATCTCAGCGCATGCGCACTCGCCGGGGACATGATGCATGAGGCCGGCTTTGTCGATATCGTACGGATACCATACAAGTGGCCCATCAACGAGTGGCCGCGAGAGCCCAAGTGGAAAGAGGTGGGGCGCCGGACGGGCATCAACTTCAGGGAAGGTATGTCGGGGATCATGATGGCGCTGTTCACGCGGTTCATGGGTTGGACCAAGCAGCAAGTGGAGGAGTTCAGTGCCCAGGTGGACAAGGAATGGCAGGATACCAGGGTGCATGCCTACTTTTGCATATGGGTCACGTATGGGAGGAAGCCATAACCTGCCTAGGATAGAACGATCTTGTGCATTGTCGTTGGTGTAATTGATCTGGCAGGACACAGTGAGGGATCGCCGCATGAGGGGGGGGGGGGACATATGGGAGGAAGGACCCAACACGTTTGACGAAAGCATACATAATGACTGCATAACCATTTCAATATTCGATACGTTACAGGGGCCAATCTCAAGAGACTTATTTTGCAATACCTGTCATGGTTCTTTTTCCAGACATCGCTCTGCCATGTTTTGCACTTGCGTCCAGTGTTCGTTTGTCTGAGTTGATTCGCTTGAATCTGAACGAACACGGCCACTACGACCCATAGCATCCTACTGTGCAGCATCACATGGCGTCGCGCTCTGGGCCAGGTGACAGCGACAATAAAAACGCTTTTGCAAATATGTGTATGTGGGCTATCTATTTCCTTCAAAATTTGCCATTCCGGAGGCGATTACAGTGACCATTTTTGCTCTAGGGTTGTCTCGGCAAATTGTCAGAATCAAATAAGATTCTCAGCCGGCTGACAGGCCTGCTGCTGACCGCATGATGGGGATGTCTCGTGACAGCTCACCTCAATCTCGCTCTGTTTGGAACATGTTGATCATAGAGAAATACGTCCGTATGAATAAAATAGGTTTGGACTTGGGTAAAAGTTTTGATTCCCATGAGAGTTGATTTAGAACAGAGGGAAGTGGACACCTGGGCATATGAGCATGCCTTCGCAGTACAGATACACTGCCTCTGGTGGACCGACTCCTACATGGCAGCCTCTCAGGTCACTCAGACACAAGTAATGTTCGCTACCCGAGTGGACTCTATCGACAAAATTAATTCAGGATGCTCGGATAGAAAAATCTCAAGACTGAACCCGTGGCGAAGCTTTTCAGGTCTCGCAAGAGGCAAGTAACCGCAGCATCAGTCATACTTCGCGGCGACGCGCCCTGTGGTACCAAGCCTGGGCCTCTCGTGTCACTCCCCGTTAGGCAGGACGAGCGCGTGTGCCTCGTCTTGGAGCCATCACTGGTTTCAAGAAGTGAGGAAGGTGGGCGGGCAATGGCTGGGCATGACAGCAGCCGGAGACGATGATTTAGGTATTACTGTACCACCGCTGAATTTTGGGACCCTTCCATCTGAGGGCCAATTTCCTATTGCGACATCGGCAAATCAAATACGAAATAACGGCTTTTCTGTGACATTAAGTGCTCTTTCCGTTTTGTGCAACGTTGTGGTACATGACAGACTTGAAGGTGTCACAAAATGAGTTATTAGGTTTCGGCGTCAGCGGACTGTCATGCAAGCCATGTTCCACTCGCTGGAGATTTTGAGAAATTGCCATGTGGTCGTCCACGTTTTAATGTAACTCAGTTGCCGTTCACTGATTTAGATAGTGTTCTGCTGTTGTGGGATCGACATGTTATGGGGGGTGGCCCGAAGAGCTTTGCAAGAGGCGCATGCTAGACTCAGGGCATCTCCCACAACAATGCCATTACTATGACCTCATTGCAGCCAGCAACCATATAGACATTGAGATTCACCAGTACATCACCTCCGGCGAAGTGGCCGATCTGGGTAGGCGTCAGGTTTCAACCTAAGTGCGCCGATGATCCCACGTTCAAACCGAGCCGGCAACCAGTAAAATATCAGCGACGGTCTGCAAAGGACGGAGGTATTTTCTGACTCTTCGGAGGGTCTTTTTGACCCTTTGCCCCTTTTTGCTTCCCTGCCGAAACGAAACACGCCTGCACTGACCGACCGGTCACTCGAGGTTCGGGGTGAAGGCGTGAGACTGTCAGGTGGTCGCTTGGCATCAATTTACCTGGGAGCATCAGAAATACAGAGTTGAGACAGGTATATAACTTTACACTGCTCAAAAGACGACCGCAAATTTCAAGGCATCGCTTCAGAGGTGTCTAAGACAATTCTATAGGATGATGCTCACCAATGTCATTTCAGGTGTCAGCACTGTCGAGGGGCACGGTATTTCATGGAGAATCGTCTTCCCTGCTTTTCATGTCGGGGCCGTCGGGTAAAAAACATGCTAAAGAAGCTCGTTTCCTAGAGCTCACGTTTCTTTTGGGAGAGGGATACTCCCATTTGAAGAGTCACGCCCACATATTTTCAGGACAGCTCGAACCTGCGAGCTTCGTGTACACTCGGTCGGTCGCATCCCTACAAATTTGCTAGACATGTCCAGGAGAATTTGTTCCAGCAGGCAAGAGGGATACCTACTCTGCGTGCGCTCCGTGGAAGGGAAGGGGGAGTTGCCATCGTGAAGGGCTGAATCATAGTTGGGGCAAAGATGGGATGAACATGGCTCCAGAAGGAAGCTGGTTGCGTTGTCGCTTGTCCAACGAAACTTTCTCCCATCTGCTCAAACTTCAAATTTCAAGCATGAGTATTTTTTCCTCCAATGAGTTAGTGATAGGTTTCTTGCATCGGTACCTACAGCTGTCGGGTAGCAAAGCTGGCATGAAGAGCAATTCAGAAGTGTGGTAAGTCGAAGCAAGTCGAAACATAGCTTGCTTGCTCGGAGGCGGGCCGCATCTCCATAGGAAAGGAACAGCTTAGACAGTTTTGAGCTCTTTGCAAGCCTCTGTTCAAGTTACGAGATTACCAGCCTTCTCTGGCTCATGGTAGTTTTTGTGCTCTCTGGTAGCCATGACTTTACGGAAGTCGGCAAAGTCCAGGAAGATGTACCATGTTGGCTTCTTGAGATACCGAAGACGTCGTCCGTTGCAGCAAGTGAGACTTCCAGTCATGATACTGGTGTCCTGTTGGCTCTCCTTGTCATGGCTTCGAGAGTGTTCAATCACACAGTTTCCATTATTTGGACGGACGGGTTACCTCCAATGTTGTTTTTAGATCTGAGTTTAAGTTTAGTCAAGGCTGCTATCTGCCGACTGTTGGTACATTTCTAGTTTTTAGCTTTGGGGAGACAAGCACCACAGCCGGAAAATTGTCTAAAGAGTGATACAATACTTTTTCCCTACTAAATATGTATGTTTAACTTTGGGATAAGAACATAGCATCATACGCATGCAAATCGCCCGCTCCACTGCACCTACTGTTAGGCTGGCAATCGGAGCAATTGGCTGGGCTCAAGTCCATGTATAAAGAGACAGTTGCTGTTGTAAGCCAGTCTCCGGTTCAAAATTGTTCAAAACATGCCCAGATGTGTCTTGTGTTGGGAGAGAAAGAGAATGAAGGAAGTCGACGCTAGCAGCGTATTGGCTGGGCCTCCAGCGCTGGCGGACCGTCGGCTCGGCTGCTAACAGGGGTCCCGATTCCCTGGGACAACGGCCGCTGGTACGTACTCAGGAGGATCGAGTGACGTCCCGGCCAGCAGAGAAAACGCGTCTTGGGGCGGACCGCGTCTTAGCCCACGGCCACCAACCCAGGTAAACAGCTTCCAGCCCGCCCCACCATTCCCTACGGCAACTTCTCCTGGAGTTTTGTCTGGTCTGGTCTGTTCTGTTCTGTTTGCACGAGGCATTCATAGATCACACGCTTCTGAACAATACCAAGACATCCTTTGGCGAGCATCATACGTACAGCCCGTACTTGAGTTGGCCGAGCCCTTAGTCGCGTCACGCCCGGTTCAATCCAATTCCTTCCACGCGCATCCTCTCCAACTTCACCGGTCTACAACCATATATCGTCTCGCCAGGTCTCGACAAAGCTACAATTGGGAGAACGATTGTCACCCCGTGACGATCACTTGGTGGTCCCAGTATCTCCAACTTTTCCTGCCTGGTGCGACAAATTCTATGAAGCTGCAATGCAATTCAACAGACGCGTGCAGCTTCAATAATTAGCCATGTATCTACCGCGTTCCCTCATCTCGAAGCTGTACTTGCACCTGCAAAGCACATGCCACCCTCTCTCGCCGCCCGTTCTCATCCTCGTCGCCCTCGAGCCCGACGCCCTCTGCGGCTGCAGAATCCTTACGCGACTCCTGAAGAACGACTACATCCCGCACAAGATCCAACCTGTCGCCGGCTATGGAGACCTGGAACGCATTGGCAGGGAACACGTGAGCCCTCTCATGGCACAGAATGGCGGTGCCGGAGGAGTTGTTGTGTGCCTCGGGGTTGGAGGCATGGTAGATTTGGGCGCGGTGCTTGGCCTTGAACCCGAGGGCGAGGACACGACATTCGGTGGCGTTGAGGTCTGGGTCCTCGACTCGCGCCGGCCTTGGAACCTGGGCAACGTGTTTGGCGGCTTCCCGCTCGAACCCGACATGGACGGGGGATCCAGTTATCAGACTCGAACACCCATTGGCGTCACGGCTGGTCGAATCGACCGCGCATATAAACCTGGCAAGGGGGGAGTGGTGGTTTTTGACGACGGCGACATTGAAGACGAACTCGGCCCACAAAGGAACGCGTACATGGCGCTTATGGAGATGCCTGACGTGGAAGACAACGGTGAGGACCTGGGTGACAGTGATTCGGAAAGTGAGGAGGAAGAGGAGGATTCGTTCCAGTCAGCACCGCGGGCTGGTCAAAAGCGGAAATCTTGGTCTGACCCAGACGAGGATGACGACAGCGATGAGGAAGAAGACCGACCACGTCAAAGAAGGAGAAGCAATTCCGTGAGTGTGCCTGCTAAAATAGCATCAGAATATCCCGCGAGCAAAGACTGACCACACACCCAGTCCACTCCCATACCTGAGTCTCCGCAGCGGCCAAAACAGCGTGGGTTGCTGTCCTTGCGCGACCAAGCCCTCATGTCCTCGGATGGCCTAGGTGATGATCCGCCTACTGCTGCACAGCCCCCAAAAGCACCCTCGGCACGTACACTCAGGAGACGTCTTCTCCGTTTGAGGCGAGAGAATGAGACAATTTTACGAGAATACTACCGTATCGGAGCGTCGTACTCGGAACCTATCTCGTCCATGGTCTATTCTTTGGCGTCGGAGCTGGGCCGCGAGGACAACGAGATCCTCTGGCTGGCTATCGTCGGCGTCACATCCATGGAGCTGTATGGGCGGTCATCAGCTGGCGTCGCAGTGCCCATGAGGAATTCCGAATCTAAGAGCACATCGGGATGGCTGGGCATGCGCGGCGCCAGGATACGCCAACTGCTGCGCGACGAAGTGCGCCGTCTCAACCCTCCAGCGCTTGAAAGCGTGAGTGGTAGGGTAGCTCCAGAAGCCACAGGAGTCATACCGACAACAGCAAGGAGTCCTGAAGACATGAGCATCCGCTTATCTCCTGAGCCGCGTTTCCTCTTGATCAGACACTGGAGCCTCTACGACAGCATGCTGCACTCGCCTTACATGTTCTCCCGCCTGAAGACGTACAGTGAGAACGGGCTCAAACGTCTGCACAAGCTCCTTGCCAAGATGGGCGTCAGCCTGATTCAATGCAAGCAAAGCTACACGCACATGGATATGATGCTGAAGCGGGAGTTGCGTTCCAAACTTCTCAAATACGCCTCGATGTACAATCTTGATGACATGGTGCCTACCGTTGAGTCAGACGGTAAGGATCGCGGGGGTGCCAAAGATGGCTGGGGCTTCGTCCGGAGCTGGGGCTGGCGTGCCACTCTGAGCGCGCAGGACATCGGTGTAGTGATCGGAGCTCTCCTAGAGGTGGGCAGACATGCTTCACTGCCCAGCTCTGTCGCTCAGGATGGGTCATCTCAGCAGAGTGTGGACGATGGCGCGGATCAAATCGCCGCGCAGGGCGAAGAGTGGGTCTCAAGGTTCTGGGACGCGTACGATGCGCTTGAAGAGTAAGTCACCGGCAACCTACCGTGCATCATCTGATCGTGAATGGCTGACACAATCGCAGCGTCGAAGCACTCAAGGCTGGTCTTCCAACGGCCCAGTTCCTACACAAGGCCATCTTCAACACCGGCACCGCTGTTCTGAAGAAGAAGCAGATATCGCATCTACGGGCGTTCCGCATGTGCATCGTCAAGGACAGCGCAGAAGCGTCGATATTCAACCACCCAGGGGCGCTCACCAAACTGTCCCTCTGGATCGGTGAGGCACTCTCGGAGCAGGAGAAGGACTCGACCGGGAAACTCGCCCACGCCGGGCGCGGCACACCGTTGGTGGTAGCCAGCCTCAACGAGAAGCGAGGCGTGTACATTGTCGTCGGCACTGGCGGCGGCGGTGGTCCAGACATGGCATTCCTCGATAGGGAGGCGGCCAAGAAAAAGGAGCAGCTCAAACAGGAAAAGGCCAAGGCAAAGGAGCAGAGCAGGCAGAACAAGCAGAAGATTCGCGACCAGCAGAGAGCTGCCAAGCGGGCGGCCGGGCATGACGACGACGATGATCTAGACGACGAGACCGAGTCGGAAGGCTCTGATGCGTCGGACTCGGAGGACGACGATGACGACGACGAGGAGGAGTCCCGCGGCAAGGGCTTTGGGCTGAACCGGTTCGGCGTGGCGTTCCAGGACGTCGTCGCCGAGACCAACGCGCGCGTCAGGATCGACAGCTTTGAGCACTGTGTCGTGGAGGTGAGGAAGGACGACCTCTCCGGGTTCCTGGAGAGCCTGTCCTCGAAGGCGGTGGTCGGCTAGGCCTGCGGCGGGGGCCTACCCTGGGCTTTCTATTCTTCTTTTGCTTTTCTGTCACCAAGAGCTGGGCGGTAATCGGCATTTGGGCATCAGGAGCCAGGCGTTGATGGTCTTTCTCTTGCAAGGTCATGTTGCTGGAGGGACGGGGGATGTTGTTCTTGTCCTGTCTTGCGACGATTCACAGTCTGACAGCATGCGGCTTTGCTGGTGGTGGTGGTGGGATTCGTTGGATGAGCGGGTGCATAACGAGGCAGAATCATATGTATACAGAAGCACACACACACATACACCTATATATATAGCCGTTTGATTAAGATATCACTATACCATGGTCTGGCTTAGTTAATGAAAGATGTCTCTATACGCCTTTGGCGTCAGTGCATAGACGAAGATGGCGAGATGTCTCGTGGCCAATCTGGTGAGCCACCTCAAATCCTTCAGTGACACGTTACGGGGGCCTCTATCTTGCTCAGGAACAACCTCACTCATGGTGCGCAAATCCATACAATAGCGAACGCTGTCCATAAACGAACGGTCATGACATGGGCCAGCCGGGGACAGTTCGCCGAGGCACAGTAGCAACACGAGCTGGAGGACATGGGTCGCAGGAGAGAGCGGAGAGTGCGTCCGTGAATTGAGCCTCACTAGAGCCATATGATTTGAGCGGTAAGAGTGTGAGAGTGCGCTCGTGTACTGTCGAGTGCATACGAAATATGATTCAACGAAACATCTGGAGTCTGCGGCGCATCGACGCTGGGCAGAAAGCTTGTCCTGACAGCTGGGCCCGTCTCGGCAGCGGCCCTGGAGGGTGTGCAGGCGGACGGAGCTGGCGGACAGAGAGACAGACGGGGTCGCACAGGGTGAGGCGCAAGATGCAAGGCACGCCAACCTTAAAATTCCGGAGGCCAACGATGATGACCTCGGGTCGCTGCCCCCGTGACGGCGTCGTGGAGCACGAATGTGCACTGCCGGGCTGGCTCCCTCATGATGTAGTCCACTTGCCTTCTGGCCCGGCCAAGTGGTTCAACGGGCTCGATCTAGAACCCAGAACCCGGAATCCACGCACGCGCACGTTGGTCCTGTCCACGGCTGGGCCACTTGAGACCGAGCTCGAATGGGTCGGCGCTAATTATGTCCTCGTCGAGGCCAACGCAACTGCCCGTGCTATTTTGGCGGCCAGAGAGGGGCACTGACGTACCCCTTAATTGCTGCACCATCCCACCAGCCAGGACGTCGGCCAGGACACCGGCCAGGAAGAGAGCCCCTTCCAAGGTTGGTAGCAGGTGCGCACCCAGCAGTCCTCAGTTACAAGGCACGGTTGCAGACCAAGACTGGCAGCAGCAGCACCAGGGCAGCAGGGCAGGTAAGATACCCCCAGGTACCTTGTACTTCCAGATGGTGGTGGGACTGGGTGTCTTGGCAGGTAAGCTTGACCATTCCCTCGCCCTGGGCCCTGGGCCCTTGCCCTCGCGCTCACCCTCACCCTCGCCGCCTTATTGTTATCACCCTTACCAAGCAAGCCTCCAAACGGCTGGCCCATCCCAGTCCAGCCCACCCGCCAGTGCCACACCACGATTACCCCCCCAAGCGCCGCATCTGTTCCTCCTACCACTCCGGCCGCATCCTCTTCCCTCTTACCAACTCCTACAAACAGACTGTAAGAGAGAGAGCAAGAGAGAAAGCGAGTACAGAACCCAGCCTCCCGACCTTGTTCTGATTTTGTCCAGAGCCGCGAGATTCTCAACCCTGCATCACTCCCTCTCCTGGCACACACTGCAGTTGAACCCCTCCGGGAGTACGCAGGTACACACACACGGTCCAGGGTGTCTCTGGCAGTCGCAGCACGACAACATATCTACCTTAGGTAGCCCACCTTGAGCCCACAGCACATACAATCAAGTCAGTACCTGAACTACATAGTCTACATACATCAGCGCACCCTCGGAGCCTCGTCGCGGAAAACCCCCCTTCGCAACGACACCGACACCCACTCGACACAGACCCAGACATCTCTGACACTGACTGCCACCCGTCAGCGCTGCCAGTGCTGCTGACGACCTCAGGATATGGGCAAATCGTAAGTTGGACCTTTCCCTTCTCTTGCGGCCCGTCCTGTCACTGCACACGCCCGCAATTGCAGGGTCGAGCTGGACATGCGCGGCTCGGAAACAATGCGATTCAAACGCAACGCGGCGTTTCCTTTTTAACACCGCACCGCACCGCACCGCAACGCAAGCATGGGCATCGACGCTCGACACCACGCAGGGATACACCACATACACCACCACATCACTCGAGCTCGCGTGCCCCTCCCCCCATTGACGCAATGACCTCCCCTGCCGGCACTCACGACGGCCGCATCGTCGCCGTCTTCCACCCCTCATCTGTGCCGATCCGCGTCGGATCAACAAGGCTGACCAAGACACGCCCATAAACAGACAGTCCAAGCTCTCGCAAGAGCAGCTGGCCGAACTGCAAAAGTCAACACACTTTGACAAGAAGGAGCTGCAACAATGGTACAAGGGTGCGCATAATCTCGTTCTCCCCCTGGTCACGTCGCCATCTTCATGCCCACCAACGGTCGTCGCGCCGCTTCCTCCATCCTCATGCTCGATCCTGAATTTATTCCCGTTATCCCCACTCAGGTCGGGTTCCTGGTGTCTCAAGCAGGAGCGAGACCCAAGAACCCCCCGAAGCCGTGTGACATGCGCGCAAAACACCACGCCACACCATGATGGGTAGCGGGGATCACACCACGGTCAGCGACGGGACGTGAAGGACAGGTGGCTGACAGTACGCGGGCGCGCGCGACAACGCACAGGCTTCCTCAAGGACTGCCCCTCGGGCATGCTCACCAAGGACGAGTTCCAAAAGATCTACCGGCAGTTCTTCCCGTTCGGCGACCCTTCGAGTTTTGCAGATTATGTCTTCAACGTGTTTGACAGCGACAAGTCCGGGACCATCGACTTCAAGGAGTTCATCTGCGCGCTGAGCGTCACGTCCCGGGGCAAGATGGAGGACAAGCTCGACTGGGCGTTCCAGCTTTACGACATTGACGGCGACGGCAAGATCAGCTACGACGAGATGCTCAAGATCGTGGAGGCTATTTACAAAATGGTACGCACGGCCCCTTCCCTTCTTCCGGCCACCCCGTGTGTTTCGTCCCCCAAGCCCCGCACCAGACAGTATGAGCAGGGCGCGGCGACGGGGGCTGTCAGGATTTGCTGGTTTGCTAACAGGCATGGCTCGACAGGTCGGCTCTATGGTTAAGCTGCCGGAAGACGAGGACACACCCGAGAAGCGAGTGAAAAAGATCTTCCGGATGATGGACAAGGACGAGAACGGGAGCCTCGACATGGAGGAGTTCAAGGAGGGCAGCAAACGCGACGAGACCATCGTGTCCGCGCTGTCGCTGTACGACGGCCTAGTCTAGCCCCTCCGCCGGGGCTTGGGGTTGGACGGACGCGACGGGCTGGAGGTACATGAGGGGAAGGAAGGGTGAGATGTTGAGAGGATGAGGGTATGAGTATTAGGTGAGAGCCGGGAGGGCTGACGGAATGCAGGCCTTTTTGTTCTTTTTTTGAATCACGCTCTCAGAAACTTCCCTAGCTTGGGTCTACCGTAGCAAATACATGCTTTTTATGGTTCATTGCGATTACATTCTCAACACTGTCCAGGTTTTCTACCTTACCCGGCGCAGTCGCATGCGTGCTGAGGACAAACCTCTCAAGCCTCGTTCACTATGAACGGACCTGTTCCGGAACCGGGTGGGTCCGGGGAACGATCTCATGAGCACAATGCGCGAGGGATATGAAGCACTCGCCAGTCCATTTTCTTTTTTTGCCTAGCCTGAGAGAGTCATGATGGATATTACTGCGTTATTACATGGGTAGCGGACCCCCTTCGCGAAGAAAAGAAAAAACACCCTGCTGAATCACCGTTTCCCCGCCACGCCTGCCTGGTCATCCAAAAAGGGAGAACAAAGAGTCTCTCGCGAGGCCCAACAGCCTCAGTACTATGAACATGTGCAACGCGCAAGAACTAAATCAGAGAAGCAGTCGACGAGGCCGCTTAGCTGGACGAGCCGTATGCCTGATTAATCTCCTTCTGGTACTTCTTCACTATCCCCTTTCGGTTCAGCTTCTGCGCCGCCGTCACCAGACCCTAAGGCGAGAGTGTTAGCATTGGTTTCACCCCTGAAAAGGATATGACACAGAGGAATGAAGGGGTTGGGGATCGCAAATAGCTCCGGTGTACTCACGTTTTGAGGTGTCCACTCCTCGTCACTGAGGACCACGCCCTCGATGATCTCGATACCCGCCAAGCCGCCAGACCGCCCGGCATTCTGCAGCTCCTTCAGTACTGCGCCGTTCAGCTTCTTGGAGTGCACGAGCTCCTCGAGCACGGAACCCTCCACCCCGTTGTCGGCCGCCAGCTTCTTCAGCGCCGGCTCCGCGGGCACGATGATGGCAATGGGCTTGGCCTTGGAGTCGTCGGCGAAGACGCAGATGTTGGCGACCACGTGGGCGGAGCGGTAGACCGACTCAAGCTTCTCAAGGGCGATGTACTCGCCGTTGAGCGTCTTGATCAGGTTCTTCTTGCGGTCGATCAGCTTAAGGTGCCCTCGTGAGTCCCACTCGCCGATGTCACCCGTCTTGAACCAGCCGTCCGAGGTCAAGGCCTCGGCGGTCTCCTTGTCGTTCTGGTAGTAGCCTTCCATGATACTGGGTCCACGCAGCCAGACCTCGCCCTGTGGGTTAGGCTTGTTGGTGGCGTGGTAGCCGGCATCAGGGAAATCGACCAGCTTCGCCTCGACGGACGCGGGCATGGCGCCGATACTCTCTGACGTCCACTCCAAGGGGTTCTGAAGGGTTCCCATGGCTGTCGTCTCGGTCAGGCCATAGCCGATAATCATGGGGCAAATGGCCATGGAGATGAAACGCTGGGTATCCTTCGCGACAGGGCCTCCTCCATTCAGGCACAGTTTCAAGCGGCCACCTGTGGCCTCCTTGATCTTCTTGAACACCACCGCGTCCAAGATGCCGGAGCCCGGCAGGCCGTAGCTCATCAGGGTGCTCTTTGCCCACAGTGCACCCCAGAAGAGGTTCTTGACAATGGGACTTCCGCCGTTAACCTTGCCAATGATTCCCTTTTTCACGTTCTCCCAAACAGCAGGCACACCAACCAGGACGCTAGGCTTGAACTCGCGGATGTCACCGTTGCACTTCCGCACGGAAGCATCAGAGAGGGTCTTGGGGTTTCCGTAGCCCATCGTTGTGCCCCAGTGCAGGGCAGCGTTTTCGAAAACGAATTCCAGGATATGTGCCAGGGGGAGGTAGGTCAAGAGGCCGTCGCCTGGGCCGATGAAAGGCTGCACAACCACAGTGACTCCAGCAACAGCGGCAACCACGTTGCTGTGCTTGAGCGGAACGCCCTTCGGCGTGCCGGTAGATCCTGACGTGTACATGATGCAGCAGAGGTCCTCGGCCGCGGGCGGAACTGGATCGGTAGGGTTCTCCTCGCCCAACTTCCTCAGGTCGTCAAAACTTATTACCTTGACGTTGGGGTACGCGGCGTTCAGCTTCTCAACGTGCTCCTTCTTGAGCTCATTCTGGCTGTTCCAGATGACATGCCTGATATCGGTCGCATCCTTGAGCACGTTTGTCAGGGTCGGCAGCAGGTGTGGGTCGAGGAAGATGGCCTTGGCCTTGGTGGCAACCATGGAGTGGCGCAACCCTTCCTCTCCTAGGGTGTCGTATGCGGTGACGATGGGCATGGACTGAGAGGCAGCGCCGTGCGACAGGGCAAGCCAGTATGAGCTTGTGGCGGCGAAGATGTGGACCCTGTCCCCCTTCTCGAGACCCAGCTTCCGCAGGCCGGAGCCGATGTCCAGCATGAGCTTCTCGTACTCGGAGTAGGTCTTGTACTCGTAGCCGCTGAGCTCGAAGTAGGTCCACTGCTTGTCGACCTCGCGCTCCTCTCCGTCCACGATCTTCTTGACCTTCTTGGTCTCCTGGTGGGTGCGGACGAGTTTCCGCGAGCCCATGCACTTCGCGTTTCCATATTTCTCGACGGATGCGCGGACGAGCTCGTAGACGGTGGAGATGTTGGGGGCGGGCTTCGCGACAAGATCGGGGATGGAGCCTGGGAGGCGGCGGATGGCAGTCTCGCCCTCTACGGGCTTCTGGCCAGGCACCTCGACCGAGTAGGGCGCCTTCGCCTGGAGGCGTGGCTCAATGTTAACCATGATGATGGCTGGGTATCACGGAGAAGTGGGATAAGGGGGAGGGAGGAATGTAGCGCTGTCTCTCCCGACAGAAGTGGCCAACAGAGGGTAGAGGAAATAGAAAAGGGGGCGAGGTGAGGAGGAGGGAATGGGGGGAATGAAAGAAGATTCCAAGTCTGCCAAGAGGTTGAGGAAAGCGAAAGGCAAATAGTCCAGGTTCCCAATTTGGGCCGGGCAGAGACAAGAAAGGCGAGACGTCAAGAGGAGAGCTCCAGGTCCAGGACCCGGTCCAGGACCAGGGTTGGCTCGAGCTCCCGCCGGGAGAGGTGGCAGAGGTTGTCGATATGACGTCCGCGTGCTGTCCTTTCCCACCTATACTTTGTATATCCTAGCTCGGGCTAGTCTACAAGTGGAGGGCAGGCGCGGCACCTCCCCGACCAGCCCTGCGAAACTGCAGGAGCAGATGCAGCAGTGACGAGTCTGATGCAGCAAACGGCTTACTTGCCTACGTGGTGGACAGCTAGCTACCCAAACTGCCAGATTCGATGCAGGGATCGAGCTGCTGGTTGCCCCTGGTGGGCCCCGTCGTACCGACTGATCATCATCATCGACATATCTCGACTATGTGGCCTACACGTTTACATGCACAGACACTTTTCTTCGCTCTCACGATGGACGCAATGCGCTACAAGTGTCTGCCAGCTTAGGTGCCAGACTGCCGTGTCAGTTAGACGACTACTAAGTACATGCAAGCTAGGTAAGCAGACTAGATACCGAGGGCGTGCCCGTGTCTCTGGTGCCGTGTCAGAACCTCGGCCAGAGGCAACTTCTCCAATCCTGTGACAAGACGAACAATGCAGAGTACGACCTCAACAAATTTGTCCTGCAACTTCAACGCCTTGTTGCCCCTTGCCCCTGCCGAAAGTACAGACCAATGGCCATGCTCCGACCATCCGTGCGCCGGGTCGGTCTGCATGTCACGTTGAAGTAGATAGACAGACAAGATCTAGACGTCGCTGTGATAGCAAATAAATTGTCTGGCAGACCTCGCATCCCCTGGCGGACAGTATCTACATTTGAATGTATGGTGGTGGGTTCACCTTCCGCAGGTGCCCACTGCTCGGAGAAGACGGCCAAGTACAGTATGTAGCCAAGGTGTGTATAGGCTAGCCAAGACTTCCTTCCCATGTACAGCAATGGGTCCTCTCATCAGCGAGCCGAATTCCTGGGACTCGGTGTGGGTACCGAACCGCCGCTTTGTCTTCACACATCCTCTTCTGCAATATATCACAAGATATACAGCACCAGCCAAACCGCCCAATCCTTGGCGCCCTCCCACTCGTCCGTCCGACAGACTTCGCCTGAAAGCTGAAGCACGGCTCATCTCTCCAGCCCCCGTCCAAGACCCTCTCACAAGATCTCAGCCACGCGCCCAGACAAGCCCGCCAAGCCAGCACTGAATGGCTGAAGCCGTTGACGGCCTGCTTGGCCAGCTCGGCCCAGAGATTCAAGACCCGGAAGAAGGCTAGTACGCACACACTCTCACGGGCCAAGGACTCACACACAAACACTTACGGGAGGAGAGAATGAGAGGGAACGCGGTCAAGTGACAGCCAGAGAGTTTTATGGTGTTTCTGACTATCGAATCCTTTTGCCCCGCCAGCAGAAGCCTTCCTGCTCTTCTCTCAGAGCATCCCCTCCCACAACGAGCTGGGCATCATCGACCCGAAAGCATCGACCCTCGAGCTCAGCGTCAACGGCCGTGATCTGACCGTGACCCAATCCCCCAGCGTCCTGTCCTCCAACAGGGCTGGGGGAACAACAGGGGCTGGTATGTATTAAACCAACCCCCCTTACCAATCATCATCACCACCCAAGCCCCCTTACAGCATCACGTGCGGGCCACGTGCTGATACAGTCAGGTCCGCAGTCGTGTGGAAGGTCACACCCATGTTCGCCTCATGGCTGGCCTCACCCACAAACATCCTCTTCAGGACCGGCGTGCTCTCCGCGTCGTCCACGGTGCTCGAGCTGGGCTGCGGCGTCTCGGCCCTGGTCGGGCTCGCCCTCGGCCCCCTCGTCTCCCGCTACGTCCTCTCGGACCAGCCCTACGTAGCCAGGTTCGTCGAGCAGAACCTGGAGCAGAACCGGGGGCCCCCGCCAGGTAGAGCCGCTGGCAAGTCGCGCGGCAGGGGCAAGGCCTCTACTCCTTCATCATCTTCGGGCGCGGGAGGGAACATCGCCTTCCACCCCCTCGACTGGGAGGCCGACACCCCGACCGCAGAGCTCACCGGCCGCGGCGCCGCGGCGAGGTCCTTCGACCTCGTCCTGGGGTGCGACTGCGTCTACAACGAGGCGCTGGTCCCGCCCTTCGCGCAGACGTGCCTGGACGTGTGCCGGCTGCGGTCTGCAGACGGCGGCGAGCCCGAGGGGCCGACTGTGCGACCGCCTTGTGTCTGCCTGGTCGCGCAGCAGCTGCGGGACCCCGAGATCTTCGAGGCGTGGCTGCGTGAGTTCTGCGGGAAGGGGTTCCGGGTCTGGAGGGTTCCGGACGGCGAGCTGCCGGAGGGAATCCGAAGTAACATGGGCTTTGTGGTCCATGTCTGTGTTCTGCCGTAAAGGAGGCGGGAATGATGATGATGCGCTGTGGGTATAATTGCGCCTGACACAACGAGACTCTTGGAGCTGGCATATCGGTGATGGGGACAAAAACCCACATGCTCTAACTGGCTGGGGTGGGAGCCTTTCATATTAACCAGACTCATGGTAGCATCGTATATTTAGGCATGCGTATGCCCTACCTCCTTGACAGAGATAACCATCGTCCAGCAGTGTTGATGGCTGAGTCTCCATAGGGGAGCATTGTTGAAAGAGTCTTACTGTCTACCTTTCTAGATAGTGAATAGAAAGTCGGGACCACTTCTTCTCACAACAAATTCGTTGGCATTAAAGTACCTCACAGCTAAGTTCACTATACGATTTGAACCAAGGTTGGCGTCGAACATGTTCTTCATTCCTCGTTTTCCAGAGGTCGCTAAATAAACTTTTCCAAATTCTTTTACTCAAGGCCACCAGCAGAAATTTTGGGCCTGCGGCCCTTGAATATATGACCCATTGACCCTCCAAAAACATGCTCCACCGCATGTTGTTCCAAACATGCAACGCCCAAGAAGCAAAGAGAAATCCGTGAAATTACCACTCCAGCGGCTCCTTCTTCGTCTCGCCGCGATTTGTCGTGGGGACGGGCACAGCCTTCGCCGCCAGCTTGCCGCCCTGGCCCTTCCTCTTCAGGTACGAGGAGCCGTCCAGCCACGGCGTCTCGCGCGTCATCTTCTTCTCGAACTCGGAGATCTTGTCCTCCATCTGCAGGGTCAAGCCGATATCGTCAAGGCCGTTGACCAGGCAGTGTTTCCTGAACTCCTCGACGTCGAAACTGCAGATTGCGTTGCCGGCAGCGTCCTTGATGATCTGGTTCGGCAGGTCGACCTCAACCTCCCTGCCGGCGCGCGCCTCGGCGGCGATGGCATCGAGGTGCCCTTGGTCCTTGATTGGGATGGGCAGCATGCCGTTCTTGAAGGTGTTGTTGAAGAAGATGTCGGCAAATGAGGGCGCGATGACACACCTGATGCCAAAGTCGTTCAGAGCCCATGGGGCGTGCTCTCGCGAGCTACCACACCCGAAGTTAGGTCCAGTGACGACCAGGATCTTGGCATTACGGTAGGGCTCTTTGTTGAGGACAAAGTCGGCGTTCTCCTTGCCGTCTGCGTGGAAGCGCAACTCGTAGAAAAGAGCAGTGCCCAGTCCTGTTCGCTTGATTGTCTTGAGGAACTGCTTGGGGATGATGGCATCAGTGTCGACATTGGACCGGTCCAGGGGAGCGGCAATGCCCTTCAGGTTGGTGAACTTCGGGAGACCGGTGGATGACCCTGCAGATGTGTTGGTGTGGGGGCCGTTGTCGTCCTTGGGGATGTCGGCGATGTGGTCCTTGTCCGATTCGTCACCAGACAGGTTCTCGTCCACCTGAGGAGGCTCTGGGGCTGCCTTGAATGCCTCGATGTGAGGGCTGGTCTCGTACTCGGTCAGTTTCCTCACGTCAGCCAGCTTGCCAACGATCGCAGCAGCAGCAGCCATGACCGGGGACATGAGATGCGTTCGCCCTTGGGCGCCCTGGCGGCCCTCGAAGTTGCGGTTGCTGGTACTTGCACAGCGCTCCTTGGGTGACAGAATGTCAGGGTTCATGCCAAGACACATGCTGCACCCAGCTTCACGCCACTCAAATCCTGCCTCCGTAAAGATCTTGTCGAGTCCCTCTTCCTCGGCTTGGTCCTTGACGATTCCTGAACCCGGTACGATCATAGCCCTCTTGATGTTGCTGGCAATCTTCTTGCCCTTGACCACGGAAGCGGCGGCGCGCAGATCCTCGATTCTCGAATTCGTGCAGGAGCCAATGAAGACCTTGTCAACGACGACATCCTGGATGGGGGTGTTGGCAGTGAGACCCATGTACTCAAGCATTCGGCGTGCGGCGGCCTTCTTGGACTCTGAGCTAAAGCTTTCGGGGTCAGGGACGTTGCCGGTGATGGGGACGACGTCCTCGGGGCTGGTACCCCAGGTCACCGTGGGAACAACGTCCTTGGCGTCGATGAAGACGTCGATGTCGTATTTTGCGTCAGGGTCGGACTGCAGACTCTTCCAGTAGGCAACAGCCCGGTGCCACTCTGGAGAGTTGTACCTGGGAGCCAAGGGCCGGCCCTTGAGGTACTCGAAGGTGATGTCATCGGGGGCGACCATGCCGGCTCTCGCACCACCCTCGATGGACATGTTGCAGATGGACATGCGAGCCTCCATGCTGAGGCTCCGGATGGCAGAGCCACAGAACTCGATAACGGCACCGGTGCCACCAGCCGTCCCTATCTTGCCGATGGCGTGGAGGATGATGTCCTTGGAGCTGACGCCGGGGGCCAGCTCCCCGTCAACCTGTATCCTCATGTTCTTGCTTCGCTTGGTAATCAGGCACTGGGTCGCGAGCACGTGCTCAACCTCGCTGGTGCCGATGCCGAAAGCAAGGGATCCAAAGGCGCCGTGCGTTGATGTGTGGCTGTCACCACAGACGACTGTGGTGCCGGGGAGAGTGAAACCCTGTTCAGGGCCAATAACGTGGACGATTCCTTGTCTCCTGTCGCTCAGGCCAAAGTAGGTGAGACCGAACTTCTTGACATTGTCCTCCAGGGTGACGCATTGTACCCTTGAATCGTCCTCGGCGATAAAGCTGGCGATGTCCTTCAAGGCCTTCCTGGTGGAGGTTGGGACATTCTGGGGTCATCGTCAGCGCGCAATACAACAGGGCCAAGCCAGCTCATGGCCACATAATCGGGTTCAACGCACGTGGTCGGTGGTGGCCAAGGTGCAGTCAGGCCTGCGGACCTTGCGCCCGGCGTTCTCCAGGCCCTCAAAGGCCTGGGGAGATGTCACCTCGTGGACAAGATGCCTGTCTATTAGGGTGAACGTCAGAACCTGCCGCTCTTGTTCTCTTGCGTAATTGACGGGAACCAACCGATGTAGAGGAGAACTGTGCCGTCCAGCTTCTCGTCCACGATATGTGCCTGCAGCACCTTATCGTAGAGAGTTTGCGGTGCACCTTCTGCTCCAGGCATGATGAATCAATTGAGTAGTGTATTGCAGTGTGGTGGTTGCACGGGTTGGCGGGAATGCTCGGGGAGCTTGCAGGGTACCTCAGCTCCTGAGAGCTTCGTGTAAGTGGCTGAGCACCGAGGATAACACAAGATTGAGTAGCCGGGGATTTTTGGCGGTAATTGATGACTTGTCGGGGAAGGGAGGAGGAGGCAGAGAAGGAGTAGAGTAGGTGAGAATTAGACTTCCTCCAACTAAAAGATAGGGAGGCGACTCAAATACGCATCTGGGGGCGAGGCCTCTTAAGGAGGCTCGCGGGAAGTACCTGCGATTGAACATTGTAGCCCAGGGGCCCGATTATCGGAGGCTCACCAGCAGCTCCGGTTCACGGAACGCGGGGAGCACCTCGGGGGGGATCAAATTGGAAACTGATGTCAAAGCATTGGCTGACGTTCTGCTGCCGGCAGGGACTGCCCTGGAGCGGGGGCCCACAATGGCGGGGTCGGTGGTGCTTGTGGGTGCCCTCCCCTTTTCAGGCATGGCGCCTGGGTGATCTTCTGAGCCCGACAGCCCAGCTACGGAGTACCTGGACTGCGCGCCTGTGGTCAATCTGCCACCTACCTACATAGATACAGTCCACAGTCATGCGGCGAGCTGAGTATGGCGGATGCTGCTCCATTTCGCCAATTAGCACCAGCTGGCCCTGGAGGATAGTAGCGTCTTCGTAGCTCTTGTAACTGGTTCGCAGAATCTCCTGAGTAGCGGTCGCGATGCTGCTGCCTCAGCGAACGAAAGTTTGCGAGAGAAGCCGACAAGTGGGTCGCTGATTGTATAGTGTTGCATCGCCGTCTCTGCTGAGGACCGGGGTGAACTCTATCTGGCGGCATGTGGCGGGCATAACGTGTCTCTCTAGGGAGTAGTTATGCAGTCTTCTATTTCGTGTGTTTAAATCCTCTTGGTAAACTCTCTTTCACCCGAGGCCAGCCAGTAGAGTCTCTGGTAGCATACACAGATCAAGTGACTCCCGGAAGATGCGGCTGCCAGGATCGCACACTGCATCATGCACTTACTGTACCTTCGCTACGACCGTGAACAATTTGTCGGCCTTGTCTGGGTAGACATCCGCGTACAGTAAGAGAGCAGACCCCTACTGCCTTCTGGCGAGGCACCGCAACCGCGGGACGAAGAAAATCCCCAATCGCGGACTCCTCAGAATTTTCGCAAGGTTTTCCGGACCCTCACCGGGGTCCGTAAAATGCATGCACTCACTGACGTCAGTCCCGTGGGCTGAGCCGTCGCTACCCTCGCTGAAGTCCTCGCGAGGCCATTGATTATCTGCAGGTCAGCTAGTCAGCGGTTCTTGAAGAGACAATTCTACACTAGGCGGTGCCCTCGTCTACGATGCTGAGTTCAACAATTCACTTACTCCTTTGGCGCACCGAAACACGGCCTACGGGCCTTGAGAGATCTCAATGCGACCAGCCGCAGAAATCTATATGCAAGGCGGGTTCGGCCCGGCGCGCTCTCGCTAAGCCACCTCCATATTCTCAGAGACCCTGGGAGCATGGTGACAAATGTACCAACCCAAAGCCACGTTTTGACAATTCACGGCTACGACGGCCTGGAAATATGGGCAAAAGTGTTTCTGTGATTTGATGCTGCCGACCGACTTGGTCAGGTCGCTTATTCATACTACATTAACAAATGCATGCTCGGCCAGTCCCTTCTCCACTACCTACCCGTCTATGAAATACCGACGGTTCGTGTTGCGTGACGGAGGCCTTCTCGCCTCGGCCAAGCCCTCGACATCGCTCTCGTCAGGGAAGGCAGCCAGCCTGCGGTTCTCGTCCGTTTTCTGGAGCGGTGGCCGCTGCCTTGATGACCGGAGATTCGGCATGGACTCGAGTGCCACAGAGTCGGACAGGATCCAGTAATGGTGGTGGTGTGTGTGGAGACATATCTTGCCGCCGGTGTTCTTCCGGGCCTCGTTGTAGGAGCTTTCGCCGATGGTGATTCCGTCACCGCCGACATTCTTGCCAGCGTCTCGACGTTGCAGCGCTGAAGACGAGCTTCGCGATTCGGAAGTCCGTGAATCGCTTGGTCGGGCAGCACGCCTGTGAGGCTCCCTTTCCTTACTGCTTCGCTGGTCTGTGTAGTACTCATAGGTCACGGAATCGGGCTTGGAAGGGTCGAGATCCGACTCTGGTGTGGATCTCGACCTGAATTCGAGGGCTGAAGAAGCTGACCGCTGCCGGCTGGTCACAGTTCTTGATTCATCGGGTCGTCGTCGGGACGGTAGATCCCGGTACTCCTCAGGCCTTCCACCACGACCCGGACGGGTATTACGAGACCCGCCCCTTGCTTTCACAGCGCCGGCGACGGAGATAGAGTCTGACGGTGCAATCTCAGTTGGCTGGCGGCCATGGCCGGGCTGCTAACCCACTGGTTTGGGCCCGACTCGAGGAGGTCTTGGAGATGACTCGCCTTGGAATTCCGACTCGACAGGTATCAGGTCGCTGTAGCTACGTTGCGATGATAACGCGCGGGCAGCTGCAGAGAGAGGAACTGGCTTCCGCCTCAGACCGCCCGTGGCACCTTTGGTCAAGGACTGCCCACGTGTGGAACCAGTGGTACGTGTCTGCTCAGGGTCATCTTCGGAGGCATGCCTCACAGACGGTGTCCGCACGACCGTCCCCGTCGACTCCCCGTCTCGCGGCGTCGTGGCCGCGCTGCTCTGCGCGATGGGGCTCAGGGCCGGCTCGATCGCCGAGCTCCACCCGGACCTCCTCTTCATCCACCTCACGTTGTTGCGGTGCTCGGCCCTGATGGCCTCCTTGTCCCTCTCCCACTTGCGCATCTTCTCCGCCTGCAGCTGCCGCCTTGCGTTCTCGTACGCGCTCCTCCTGTTGGCCACCGTCTGCGCGAGGGACGCGAACTCGCTCGCGGAGCTGCTGGTCGGCGTGAGCACGTCGAGCTCCCCGGTCGCCGGGTTGATGCCCTGGACCCCGAGGTAGTCGCCGGACTCCCTGAGGCTGCGGCGCAGGCGGCGTTTCTCGCGGTGCGCGAGGTACAGCTGCTGTGTGCGTGTGCTTGGGGTCGAGTTTGAGCTAGGGCTGGGCTCGATGGCGGTGTTCCAGCGGACTATCCGGTCTGCAGACTCGCCCCCAGGATCAGAGCCAGGCGTCCCTTGCTTTTCGACCGTGTGTGCATCGTCTCGAAGTGATTCGGAGAGATTGTTTCTTCCCGTGCGTATGATGTGACCTTTCTCAGGTCTGTTGCTGGGGAGGAGTTTCCTGAGATTGCTCGCGAAAGACATGCTGTAGGATATATGTATATGGTGCACCGAGGGTCTTGAATTGCCTAGTTTAGAATCAGCCCAAGAGTGCGATCCCAAGCATCAGTATCTAGGGTAGAATTGCGTTGGGAAGGAGTGACCACTTGACCGTCTACAAATATGCCACTTGACGTCCCGTTCCTGTCATACTATCCATACCTGGCTTCCAGAATTTGACATGGAAACAATACTGTCCAAAGGGTGTTGCTTCAGACGAATGAATACCCGCCCTAGGGAAGGGCGCCTCGCTTGCAAATCTGGTCAGTTATGAATATCCATTTGAGGCGTCATCCACTAGCATAAAAGAGACAGAACTGCACACGCTGTAAAGTAATTCTCAGAAACGATGAGCTAGATCGTATTTCACTAGGTACCTAGATTGGTCTTGATGTATCTGCCAGCCGCCTAGAGCGACAGCAGCAGGTACGATAACAAAAGAAACAAAGGAAAGCACAACAGTCCCAACGCCCAGACCGAAGTGTTTCCCGTTCTGCATGCAACGCCGTGATATGCAAATAGAAAATGCCCTGAGCAAATTCGGTCTTCAAGGGCAGACAGACTGCGAGTTCTCGGTCACTGTAACCAGTAGGTCGCCGCCCGACGACCCATCCCAACTTGATACCTCGCCATTTGGCCGTAGGCTGCCCAGCCAATGTGAACCCATGAAAGGAAAAGAACGGCCTTGTTCAGGCGCATGTGTAGCGGGATCTTGAGCAACGTAGCCCTTTGTATCCGCCAATGCAGGACCATTAGACGCAGGTTCGGCGTTGCCTCGACGCTCACAACCCCCCTGAATGATTAATCGGCGGTGTGGGAAGTCTGCAGTGTGTTTTCCCGCCACAACCTCGCAAGCAACCTCGCCTTGCAGGGCTTAGCAGCCCCAGCTCACCACACAACCATAAGTCACAAACATCCCCTTGTATGTTCTAACCTCACCTTGCTTCGCCTGAGTATTCGGGGCCAGAAAGACGTTGGCATAGACGCCTACCATCTAGAAGGGAACCTCTCGTAGCGCCCGCGGTGTTGTCCCATCCTGGAAAAAGGGTTCGGGCTGGACTCAGGTTCCTCGCCCGCATGACCGTCAAGCTGCATGCTTGAGGCCAAACCACTAGGGCGGCGCTCCTTGACCGGGCTGCTCCTTCGGATCATCCTCTCGGTCTGGTCCTTCTGCTCCATGGCAGCCAGCTCCCGGGAGTTTTTGGGTGAGAATGGATTGCCGCCGCCGCCTCCTCTAATATCGGCGATACTAGCTGCCTTCTTCAGAGGTGACTCTGCGTGACTGTATACACCCAGACTGCCTCCGTAGGGCGTGCCTCCGTGAGGCGTTCCTCCGTAGGGCGTCCCTGTGCTAGTACCAGTGTTTGTCATCGCAGACTTCTCCGGTGATAGCCTTGGCGTCCTGGAAGCTGCCATGCTTTGCCGTAGCGGCGATGGGCGTGTCTTGAGTGAGGACTGGAACAGATCAGGTTGCTTAGGCCTATTGTTGAGCGGAGTAAACAACGCAGGGCTCGGTGAGCCGCTAGGAGGTGCATAACCTGAGCCGTCTGGATCAAAATGTTTGGCATAGTTTTGGTTCGGGTGAGTCTGAAACCGGCGTCGAATCAGGGTTGTCGGCGTCCCTGTCTGGATATCTTCCCACTCATTCCCTTCCTCATCCTCTCCGCATTGGGTGCCCACGTCTCGGACCACCGGGGGGTTAAGGCGCGGGTGAACATATTTGTTGTCGTACTCTTTCATAACCTGTCCTTTAACAAGCTCTGAGTCTTTCTTCTGTCGAGTGAAAGCAGACTCCATGGCTAGCAAGAGGCCAGAGATTGCGGCCTGCTGAACGAGGCACTTGAAGACTGTCACACTGGGTTGTGGGTCGAGGGGTGTCAATGGAAGGGCCATCATGTATATCAGCACATGCAAGGGGCTGAACAGGCAGACCAGCTGCAAAGATGCTGGCACTGGATCCCACATGCGCAGCTCCCACACGTCTCGGGTTCTGTCCGGGTGGGCACGAGATTCGGCGCTTTCGCCGGCAAGGTCGCTTAGGATTCGCAAAGGGGATGAAGAGGCTGGCGAGGACTGCACTCGCACACGATGCGCGGAAGGCGTGTTAAGTGGTTGTTCGATGTCGGCCTCGAAGAATCGGTATGCGCGGGATCGCCAGAACGTGAAGAAGAGGTTCCATATTGAGAAAGCAACAAGGTCCCACATCAAAGAATATGCCTAATGAACCCAAAAGTCAGTACGATGACATCAGCTTCGCTGCGAGCGTGATCCATGAACTTACGAAATAGGCAAGCCACCCTGTCGAATTAGTAGAGTCCGAATCGCTGAAAATGTCGTCGCTGTCGCCGCCTGCCGAGGACGACCCATATACGCGCGCAAGTATGAAGGCGAAGTTGAGCGCTAGGCCGAGCTGGGTCCCCAGAGATTTGGAGCCAAAGTTCCTCGTCTCGATCTCTTCAGACAGCCAGAGGAGGTAATCCCACGGGTCCAGGGTGGCCTTGATGCGCTCTATGAGCGGGCGGCGGCGGACGAGACGGTTACGGGGAGGCATCGCTGCGACGGATTCAAAAACGATTTCTTTATGGTCGCATTGAGGTTGACGGTGTCGCACGCGCACGCGCTGCCCGTGGTTGGATGCTGGATGGTCGTTCTGGTTGGTGGTCGGTGGTTGGTGGTCTCTGGTAGGATTGTACGAAGTAGGAGATGGGAATTGTTTACATTGCGCTCGGGCAACGTGTGGATATTCGACGGGCGAAACGGCAGGCCCCACTGATGACTGTCTGCTATCGTTTGAGACCAGCAAGATGCAGAAATGGCCTGTGGGATAACCTGCCGCGGAATTACCTGCAGTGGAACGACCTGCTGTGGGATAATCACTCGTGGGGTAACATTCCTTAGGATGTAGCCTTACAAGATAACCTCTTATGTACTGCAGGGAGCTATCTGTCGAGCTCTAGGAACAAGGAAGCTCTCTCCGCTTGCGGCCTTGCGCTGCAATAGGCAGCGGAACAAAGCACCAAACGCCGGCAGGCTTGGGGTTGCTGGTTGCCAAATTTAGCGGGCGGGCAGGCAGCGACAGCGTGTGGGATCCGGTGGTCCGAGCTCCGAGCCGCCTGGCCCCAAGCAGCGTCATTACCACAGTGCCAACCTTGGGTGAGCAGGCGGAACATCAGTGACAAGCCTGTCTCAACTCCAACCGTCCTTCACGCGCGACAGAACTGAGCAATATGTCACAAGCAGACTACAGGGACAGGCAATTCCTTGCCGTGATCGGCGACGAGGTACGATTTTCAGGGTCGCCTGCTCTTGTAGCTTCCCTCCGCTGACCGACTCCCAGGACTCAGTAACCGGTCTGCTCCTCGCCGGCATTGGTGTAAGTTTCTCGGAGCAACGCGGCAGGACAATGTACCTGACATTCAGACAGCATGTGACCACAGGCCCAGACTCGCAGAAGAACTTCCTGGTGGTGGACAACAAGACCGACAATGCCACCATAGAGTCCACTTTCGACAAGCTCATTGAGCGCAAGGACATTGGCATTATCCTGATAAACCAACACGCAAGTTACATTTCCTTCGCCCGGAAAGATGTGAAAATGTGCCTGACCGTGTCTTCCCACGCCAGATCGCCGACCGCATACGCCACCGCATCGATACCTACACCGCCGCCTTCCCCACCATCCTAGAAATACCGAGCAAAGATCACCCATACGATCCTGAGAAGGACAGCGTCTTGAGGAGGGTGCGCCGACTGTTTGGAGAATAAGGAGCGTGCTGCTGGAGATTCGATGGGAACGGTCATCAATGTATGAGGGATATCCAGGGGCGAGCCGGCAGGCAGGAATTCCTGTCGAACGAGATATCACGAGTCACGGCAGTGGTTGGGTTCGGCTGCCTATGACTGGGACATGTATCAGAAGGTTGGGCACTGTCTTCTCGTCTTAGGAACGCGGGAGCATCGGTGGCTCATTGAGATCTGAGAGCAATATCCAAGCGGAGACATGAGATACACAACGCATCCAAGCATATTCATTGTTGGTCACCCTCATGTTCTTGGTATTTGTGCTATGACCTATGACGCTGTGGTTGGCATGCGCCTTCTTCACCCAAAAACGAACTACATCGACATGACATAAAGAGCCCCAATGTTCGTGGACTGTGGTATTAGGAAACGCAACAAGAACGCCGGCCCGATATATTTCACAATAGGCGAATGCAATCCCGAATCAGACGTTCTCCATTCCTTCGACTGAAAGTTGCTACCATATAGTGACATGCCCTAGAGAGCTAACCCAAAGTGCCTTGATCGACCATCTACAGCTCGATCTCAGCAGCCTTGTCGGAGCTGAAGACGACGGTGGCGGTCAGGCAAGTGATGGGCTTGTCGTCCTTGGTGTACACATCGGCGAGAACAGTGTATTTACCCTGGCGCGATGATTAGCAAAATCTCATGGACAGATAAGGGCAGTGATGTCCTCACGTTGGGGATCTCCTTGGGCAGCTCGACGGTCTTGGTCAGGGTGAGGTCGCCAGCGTCGATCGGGCACTCCAGATCAACGTTCTTGACCTGCTCGCAGAGGTCGGCCTTGGTGCTGATAAGACGGATCAGGCCGTACTTGACTTGCAAAGCGACGTAGGCGCCCTCCTCGATGGGTTCGGAGACTGTGCCGGAGGCCTTGATGATGAGGTCTTGTCCACTATCGCGGGAAGCACCAGGGTTAGCCAATAGCTCTGAGTTGTCTGTGGGTCCATGTAGGCCTCCGGGCTGGGCAAGTGTACGCACGCCTTTGGGGGGTTTGGAACCAGGTCGACCTTGTCGATGGTGATGATGTCCTCGTCGTGTGCCTTTGGGCACAGCTCGAGGGGCGAGTCACCGGGGATCTTAAGATCCTCGTTCACGGTGACCTGGTTGCCTCCAAAGTTGAGACCGAAGCCGGCATGGGCGACGGCGGCGGAGAGCGCGACAAGCGCCGCGGACAGCCTCATGGCGAAGGCTGTTGTCGAGGGGATAGCGGTCTGTAGGTTCGGCGTTCAGTGCCTGCTTGAGTGGCAGTGTATGCGAAGTAATCGAATATCGCGCAGCGCACCAAATGAGCGATGACAGCTCCGTGGATGTTGTGATGCAAAAGAAGATCGAGTTGTGTTTCGTTGGGGTGAACGATGGCGTGCACTGGGAGGAGGGCTACAGCTAACAGCGGCTATCTTTGGACGTCATGGGCCCCATGACTGACTGCACTGCGGCTTGGGAGGCGATCTATTGCTGGCACACGCGGGTCAGCCACTAACAATCCAAGCCTGCCCCAGCCTTCTGGAAACCCCAAAAAAGGGTCCCGACGAGGGCCACCAACGCGAATTGCGCGGCCGGCATCGCCAGCCAGCCATGCGCCTGACCCGCATCTTCAGTTACAGAGGGTTTCATTGGCGTCATCAAATGGCGAACTTGGTCCAGCATCCAGCAATGGCTTTGTTCGCAGTTCGCAGGCAAATGCAACGATGACATGACACTAAACTTCACTCTTTGTCGCCGCTGAGCAGGCACACCGACAGCAACTATCTGCGGGCTAAGGACGCTGTTTTCAGACTGTTGGAGAACCGTCTTCGATATCCTTTATGGTTCACGGTTGGACGTACCCAGACTTTGAAGTCCGTGGGCCTTGGAAACCTTGGCCTCAGCGGTTCGCCCATTCATTTACCATCAAGAAGATGTGGAACTCGAATGAGACATCGGTAATATGATCAACGTCTTCCACAACACAAACTGGATCAAGGCTGGTCAATCTAGGAAGCGAAGCTGCAGGTCGTCCAGTGCTGGTAAAAGGTCCTAGTTAGGACAATGACAGTCAGGCTTGTGATATTGGGGGCTCCGTGCCCAAGTGTGCTGACTTGCTGACCCTGCAGCAGTTCGCTTGCAGCGGGGAATTTTCCCGGGAAAGATTGGCCAGATGAAGGATATGCATGCTCTCCAGGTTATCGGACTACCAAGGTTGATTTCAAACTTGGTTCTTCAGAAGCAACTTGTGCAGTATATTCATTCAAGATATTCTAGACTTGAACAGGGGTAGCTCCTCTAGGTGAAGCACGGATCAAGATTCGTTCCCACCCGCTGGTTAGCCGTGGTACACGGAATACACGTAGACGGGCTAGACTATGCAATGTACACGACTCACGGCTCACAAAGCAAGGATGGGAGCTCTCCAGCGCCATGACGTGGGTGGTCGCGAGCCCTGATTTCGGTCCTAACCACCATCGTCACCCTCCCCCCTCAGCCCCTCAGCCGTTCCTACATAACAACAGTCTATCAATTCCTCTCTGAGGATCCTACCAAGCCTCGGCCATATCCACTTTTCACTTCCTGTGCATGTTCCGCAGCCCTGCATCATCTACAATTCAGCAGTATGGCCACCTTGCGGAGCTTGTATAGGTCGGATCATGCAGATAGACCAGAGTTCAACACCAACTTCAAGTCAGTCAAGGGCCTTGGGACTTCACAGCTCTGTATAATCTGACAAGTTTCCAGTGTTGACTATGTGATTCACTACCACATCCCGCCTGAGGGTAAGCTTCGAGTCCAGGAGCCGGCAGCAGCGTTTGGGAGCTGCGACTGACGCATGAACAGATTCGACCAAAGCAGAAGCTGCCTTCGTTCAACTCATCGAGGCACTCTCCAGCGTGGGGCTCGCTACAGAAGTCCGCCGCGGGGACGGCTCATCCCTCCTGGTCTTCGTCAAGGTCGCCTCCGAGGACCTTCTCAAGCAGCATGCGTACCGGTACAGGGTTCAGGACTGGCTGTACGGTGTTCGCACTTCAGCACCCAGCAAGGACCTCGCCTCCTACTTCCAGGAGCAACCAGTTTCTGAGGCTGAAAAGCTGAGGCTTGTCTACCTCTTGATCACGAAGCCGCGGAATGAGGGCGGCGCGGGCGTGACACCCGGGTCCGGCCAGTGGAAATCCGTCAAGTCAATCTTCCCACTCCACAACCACTCGTTCAACAGGCAGTGGATCAAGAAGTTGAGCACCAAGTACTTCATCGAGGAGGACGACATCAATCAGATACGCGACAAGTTCGGAGAGCAGATCGCTTTCTACTTTGCCTTCTTGCAGTCCTACTTCTCGTTTCTCATCTTCCCTGCTGCCTTCGGTTTCGGCGCTTGGCTCATTCTGGGCCAGTTCTCGTGGTTTTATGCCGTCGTGAACTGCCTGTGGTCTGTGGTGTTCTTCGAGTACTGGAAAAAGAAAGAGGTCGATCTCGCTGTCCAGTGGGGTGTGCGGGGCGTTTCTCGTATCCAGCATCCTCGAACGCAATTCCAGTTTGAACGGGAGGCCCAAGATCCCGTCACCGGCGAGATCATCAAGGTCTACTCTCCCTTCAAGAGGCTCCAGCGCCAGCTGCTACAGCTGCCCTTCGCCTTAGTCTGCTTGCTTGTCCTTGGGAGTCTCATTATTTCCTGCTTCTCGATCGAGATCTTCATCTCCGAGGTCTACAACGGTCCCTTCAAGCAGTACCTCGTAAGTGTCGAGCACGGCCTCAGCTTGTGCGCTCTGAACTAACATGCAGCAGGTGTTCTTGCCCACTCTTCTTTTATCAGTGTTCATGCCGGCACTGACCACTGTTCTTACGAACCTGGCGGAGAAATTGACTCACCTAGAGAACTATGAGACACATGACTGTGAGTTCTCAATTAATCTAGAGGCAGTGCGAGACGCTAATAAAACGTCCAGCGCACCAAGCGGCTTTTGTCCAGAAGATGTTTGTTATCAACTTCATCGTCTCTTACTTGCCCATCATCCTGACGGCATTTGTCTACGTCCCCTTCGGCAAGATTCTCGTGCCTTACCTCGATATCTGGCACGTTACTGCTCAACATTTTACGAGCGATGGCAAAGTGGAGATCCAACCCTTTGAGATCAACCCAGATCGGCTCAAGAAGCAGATCATTTATTTCACCGTGACGGCGCAGGTTGTCAACCTGCTCCTGGAGGCTGTGATGCCTGTGATCAAGCGCAAGGTCTTTAAGGCGGTCAAGGAAGTGCAGACCGCCAAGAATGGCACTCCCCAGCCCGAGGACCCTCAGGAAGAAGCAGCATTCCTCCAGCGCGTTCGAAACGAGGCAGAGCTGGACAAGTATGACGTTACAGTTGACTACCGCGAGATGGTGGTTCAATTTGGTATGTGATGCGTCAGCTTTTTGTCTTGGTATTTTCGAGGGACTGACCACATCCAGGTTATTTGTCATTATTTTCTGTGATCTGGCCCCTAACTGCCTGCTCATTCCTCGTCAACAACTGGATTGAAGCTCGATCTGATGCAATGAAGATCGCTATTAGCAGCCAGAGACCGGTTCCGTGGAGATCTGATTCCATCGGTCCTTGGTTGACCTCGCTGGGATTCCTGTCGTGGCTCGGAAGCCTGACAAGCGCCGCGATTGTCTACTTGTTCAACAAAGACCCGTATGGTCCTGATGGTGTCCCGTCCAACGTCACGGGCTGGGCGTTACTTCTCAGTATCCTGTTCGCTGAGCATCTTTACCTCGTCGTCCAGTTTGTCGTCCGCTACGTGGTCGGCAGTTTGGACAGCCCTGGATTGCAGAAGGAGCGTGCTGAGCGGTTTGCAATGCGCAAGCTGCATCTCCAGGAGACACTGGGTGAAGACTTTGCGGAGAACGCAGCTGCAACGAATTTGAGCGCCGGCGAAAAGATCACTCGTGAGGCTCTCGAGGAAGAGGCTCGCAGGGCCTCCGTCTCCGGCTCGGGCACGCCCGAACAGCTTTTCTGGCAGCGACAGCGCGGTGCATCTGAAACTATCCAGATCGGGCGAGGGCTGATCTCCGAGGCCGCGGCTGCAAACAAGACAAAGGCACAATGAACAACGAGAAGTCAACACTGGATGGTTTCGGTCAGTCACGCTCGCAAGAGTAAACGGCTTGCGTAAGGAGGACTCTGAGCGATTTTGCTTCGTCTGACTCGTTCGCTGTACTCGGCGTTTGGGGTGTGAAGTCATTCGGACTCCTTTGGGAGAAGCGTTTAATCTGCAGTCGGGCGTCAATTCATTCAGATAAAAGCATAGCCACAACAACACATCAAGCCTCAGGCAAAAGGCACATCGCGAGGCTCACATACTACTTAGGAGGTATGTGCCAAGCGACCTGTTCGGTGGGCGTTTTCGGGATAGCTCCTAATCGAGTTCATTGATCAGGGTGAAGATTAGTGCCTAATAGAGATATCGAGCATCAAGCAAATCTCGACGGTGCAATGTGCCTTGCGTAGGCTGAGCACTCGTGGGGTCGACTTATTAGACCTAGTTGCGCCTGGTGCCTAGACCGGGGCTGAGTACACATGCGGTACTACTGGGTACAGCCTCATTCCGTCTCTAACAACCTCATGTGACCTCAGCGATAGAGCGCTGCACTACGAGATGATGAGGCATTTAACAAAGGCCCAGGGCTTTGAAATCTGCCATGGCAACCTCTATGGCCCTGCGTCTGGTGCTTCATTCATCTCATTTGCGCTTTTCATGTGGACGTGCCGCGGGTTGCGCCATCATGCTCTACTCTGCGGGAAACACCCGGCTGCGCCTGCGAGGTCGCTGGTGACACAGCCTTATCAATAGCATACCACAGCAAGCCACTTCGGGTCAGCTTGAGTACGCGTCCAGCCTCGCCCGAGGCCCGTCATAACGTGCAAAGGGCCACTTTGGTATCGAAAGCAGAACGTACTTGCTACATCTTAAAACAAAGCATCTTCAACATGAATAAGACTGTCGACGATCTGGTTCTAGCTCCTTTCAGAGATATTGTGGCTCATGGGAAAGTCGCCATCAGCAACGCGGAGGACAGTGGAGATGGTGAAATGCTCAGAGCTGCCCAAATCCTCGTGAAAGAGGGAGAGCGGGCTCTCAAAAAGATAGAGCCGGTGTGCAGGAAAGGTTGCGACGAGTATGGTCCGAATTTTGTGGATGCGTTGATGGACAATGGTATAAGTCGCCTGTCCCTGTCCAAATTCCACACAAAATTGACCATTCAATAGGGCCTATATCCGAACTCACAGAGGAGCTCAGTGATTTGCTTTATGATTTTGAGGATTATGTGGAAGCCGACAAGTTCGACGCTCGCAGGTTCTCAGAGCTGTACGCGCTCTCTCGGAAGGCCGCACCGCGGATTCTCCATATCATCACTCGCATGAAGCTCGCATCACCACAATTTGAGGACAGTACAACGTCTCCCGTGTCTGAAATCATATCACCTTATGCAGAGTCGTCGTTGCCGTACCCTGATGGCCCCGAAGCAGACGGACAAATACACGATGCGTTACGCCATGTCGCCAAGCTGGACAGGACACTTGAAGAAACGCCGGCAGAGGCATTCGCAGTGCTGCCCTACCCCCAAGAGGAGTTCGCATCGCCTCCTCCCATTCGTGGTCCATGGCCACGGACCTTTCACACGGCCAGGGAAGGACTAGACTGGAGGGCTCAAGGCCCGGGAATCACTGCATCCTCTCCTGTGTCCGCTCCTGAGTCCGATGTTTACCGTGGACGCAATTTGTCACCGTCCTCGGGAAATAATGTCATATCATTCCCCACTGTGCCACCTCGGAGCCCTGCCCGACTCTCCAATACTCAATACAGCAATGGCCGCTTGGGGACCCAACCGGACTACGCTGCAGCATCTGCCAGATACCAGGGGAAAGAAAGTATTCCTGCAGCACCAACTAGTCTCAGTGCTCGAGCATCCATCGGGAGCTCCACGGTACTCTCCAGCCAGAGTTCTTTCTCGGACCACCATCGTGAGAGACAGTCCCATGTTGACATTGTGAGCCCCGTCTCAACCGTGGACAGGGACTCGGTGTCTTCTGAGAGACAAGGGCAATCGCTACAGGTACCGCCTCTTTTCGCGCGCTCAGCCGCCGCGTCTCCGGGCTATCCAGTCGGCAGTAGCGTGAACTTGCTCGCGAATTCTGTTCAAGATGTGCCTGACGGGTTGATTCCGGTGGACGACGAGACCACCGGGTATGCCCCTCCCCTTCGACCACCGCCGCCTATACCAGATGACTGCAGCATAACGCTGAACAGTTCGTTCTACCACTTCAAGGGGTTCTGCCAAGGTTCCATGGAGATAATACAAGGTGGTCTCGGGGTCAGGAGAATAAAGAAGCAGGTGAGCCCTGTACCTTCTCGTGACGCTTCTTCACTCCCATGCTCACAGTGTCCAAGGGCCTTTCCGGGGGGTTCAAAGAGGTCGCCAAGTGCAAATCGTGTCCTTTCGAACTTGAATGGGCGGCAGTGGAGAGGGATCTGAATAATGAGCGTCAGTCGAACCCTAAAACTCACCCGGAGGGATAAAGACAAAGACAGGATGGCATCTAACGACGGACCGGCGCAGCGAGCGAGAACTTCAAATCAGCTGGGATCGGCTTCCGCCTCCGATTCCTTTCCAAAAGCCACCTGCCAGCAAAGCATGTTGGTGATCAGGTCTATGGGTGCCTCTTCTGCGTTCAGCTTGGGCGTACAACTCATCCGAACGACGCGACGGTCTTCTTCAGCCAAAAGCAGATTTTCAACCACCTTGCGAGGCATCCTCGACCGCTGCCTCACGTGCCAGGCCTGACGGTCGTCGAGACCGCCGACCTAGGGCCTTATGGAAACAACTACGACCTGCACTTCTTGAATGTACCACTCAAGTCACATCTTGCAACCATTATGCGCGACCTGGCCGCCCTGCCGACGGCCACTGCCGTGCAGACTTACAAGCCCACACCAACAAGCAGTATCAGGAGACCAACCGACGGCCAAGAGGTTCTGAATTTCGCCTCTGGTGCAAATATACTTGGCGTAATATTTCCTGACCGGTACCAAGGGGAATGGTGTCTCGGATGGTACAATATCCCTCCCAGTCCTTTGGGTTTTGGTATTTTCAACTGACAAGGTGTATAGGTCAGATCACCAATACGCAGCCTTTCCAGCGGACACTGTCAAACTCGACGAGCCAAAGAAGAATGACACACGATTGCAAGGGTCGAGCAGCATGCGTGCGGTAGCGAGGTGGAAGTTTTCAGCCCCGGGAAAAACGGGCGAGTGGCTCTCATTCAGCAAGGGAGAGGTCATCACAAACATTGGCTGTGAGTTGAATATCTAATACCTGCCAGATGCTTATGCCGGATGTGAGGCCAGGTTTCAAAATCCTAGAGCAAGGCTGACGACAGAGCATTGAATACACAGATTCTCACCATGAACACTGGTGCTGGAGCGGAACGAACCCGAAAGGGAGGACGGGAATATTCCCACGGTCTCATATTGAGCCCGGCACACTGATGGAGTTCACGCCGGAATCAGATCGGTCGAGTTTCGTCAGCCGTGAGAAGAAGGCTGGGCTACTTTCGCGGATATCCACGCGGCACCGGAGCAGTGCCTCCGGAGGCTTTGGCTTCTCGCCGCGAGGGTCCATCTACTGAGGAGAAGGAGCCTGCTGCAAGTCCTTGGGCGACACCTTCCTCGGACTCAAGGGCTGCCGATTATGTACCCGTATGCATCCTTCGAATCTCACTTTGCAGTTTCCCAGGAATAAATAAAAGTGTCCGCCGCTTGCTGCTGCTAAGACTAAGACCTCGCCACGCAGGTCTCTATTCGATCCAGCTCATTTTCGATGAGAAGTCGCGGTCTGTCTCGTCTGGGTGATGCTCAAGTAGAGAGAGACTGGCTCTTTCCAATAACTAAGCCGTTATTTTGGAGGATCCTTCCCCGACGCGGCTGTTGTCTCGCGCCTTCCTTGAGACGATATGGACTTGGCTCCCTTCTTCTCGGGGTCTCTTCGTTCGAGAGACGATTCCACATCTTCCCCTGAACATGCCCTGAGGTATTATTCGAACCTTTGGTTACAACACGCTTTTATCCCCCTTGCAGAGACACTTTTCATCAGTACACGTTACCGGACACATCATATGAACAGCACAACGACCCAAGTATGGCTTCCTTCATCCTCTTTCTCGGCCTGTGCTCCCTCGCCGTCGCCAATCCGGTCGTCACCATCACAGACGATTTCACAGCCAATGTCACGACCGACGTTACGATCAACAACATTGCCGGCGCCCACATCCCACTGAGTACCAACTATGTTGGCTGCTACCGCGAGGCGACCGGAACTCGTGCTCTCAGCCGTGCCGCCCTCACCCACCCGCGCTTGACTGTAGGCGTGTGCCAGGACTTCTGCAAGGGCTACCGATACTGTATGCTTGATACTCGACGACTGCTCCTCTCTTTGTGGTCTGCCCCCATTGCTGACATGCCTGCGTTGCAGACGGCCTAGAGTACGGAAACGAGTGTTACTGTGGATATCGCCTCCACGATTCAGCGTACCAGGTCCCTGACAGCAGCTGTGCTGTTCCCTGCATTGGCGATCTCACTGAGACATGCGGTGGAGGCAACCTACTCAGCCTTTACAAATCGAATTTCACACTGCAGATACCCAAGGTCAACTACACTCCTCAGGGCTGCTTTGCCGAGCCCCAGAATTCAAGGGCTCTCCACAGGGTCCTCACTACAGACAAGGTACGTCTCGCAATCCTGTTGCTTCCTCCTCGTCGTGCGCCAGCATGACTGAGGCGTCAATCAGATGACGAGCAACAAATGCCTCGTCCTGTGCAGCTACAACAGCTACATGTATGCTGGTCTGCAATACGGCACCGAATGCTGGTGCGGAGACAAGCTCGACCCTCTCGCGAAGCCGGTGGACGCAGCCAAGTGCGCAATTCCCTGTGGCGGAAACTCGTCAGAAACCTGTGGGGGTAGCCTCACCTTGCAGTTGTACGTGAAGGACTTTGGCATGGCCGAGTTGGCTTGATGAGACAGGATGATTGTGTGCACATGTTGTTCCAAGAAAAAAGGATACACACAAAGGTCGGATGTCTTCTGAGCAGTCTTTGTCAGTATAGTATGATTCACCATTAGACCTAGGTACTCGACGGTACAGATCAACGCCGTCCAACATTCACACTTACAATGCTGTCTCTGCTCTGCTGTCTGGTTGTGCAACCTTATTGTGGGCTATCTTTTACCCCGGCCTTGGCGTTGTAGATCAATGTGCTCCGTATAAAACGCCGCACTGCGACAGTATCCGTACAGAGAATCCTTGGGTGTGGAGAAGATTTCCCCGCGCTTCTTTCACCCGAGGCGAGCAGGGGTCCAGTCTGGACGGTCCAACGGCTCGGCATGTATTAATAAGGTCATCCGTGGCCACCCGTCGCCGGGATGGCTGCTAAGAGGAGATGCCATTGACTTTCCGGAACCCCAAATCCAGGCGCCACATCCACTCTGTCGGTCGGTGACGGCATTCATTTTCGAGAGTTCCGGTACTGCGGTTGAGCTAGCCACGCCTGATCGGAAGCTGATTCAGAGTCTCTGGTCCGGGAATTCGCCATCACATAGCCTATCTAACCCACTCATCCTCCGATCGGCCTGCTCATAATTCTCCTCGGCTTGCAATTTCGTCGTGCTCAATCAAACACCGCGGAAGCACTTTCCCGACAATTATTCTTCCTCGCCTGCAGCATCAGTCGACCCTGAATAGTCCTCAACATGCCTCTGACAGGACAAGAAGTCGCCAAGCACAGCACCCAGGAGGACTGCTGGGTGGTTGTGCACGGCAAGGCATATGATGTGACCGAGTTTCTTCCAGAGCACCCCGGGGGGATGAAGATCATCCTGAAATATGCCGTAAGTTTAATACGATGCTCTCCGTACGTCCCCTTGGATAAGTGGCTGACGCTCGGATTCTAGGGCAAAGATGCTACAGAGGAGTTTGAGCCCATTCACCCTCCAGATACCCTGGATAAGTATCTGGACAAGTCTAAGCACCTTGGTGATGTGGACATGAGTACGGTCGCCAAGGAGGAGAAGGAGGTGACTCCCGAGGAGAAGGAGCGCCTCAAGCTCATCGAGACAAAACCTCTCCTCGACCAGTGCTACAACCTCATGGACTTCGAGGCGGTCGCCAGGAGGATCATGAAGAAGACTGCATGGGGATACTACTCTAGTGCAGCCGACGACGAGATTGTAAGCAATTCAGGGGTTCCCGGCTGGGAATGAGCAGCATCTTGGGGTACACGTGCTAACACAGAAATCTAGACAATGCGCGAGAACCACGCTGCATTCCATCGGATATGGTTCAGGCCCCAGATACTGGTGGACGTGGAGAAGGTGGACTTCACAACGACGATGCTGGGGACCAAGGTGGACATGCCGTTCTACGTGACAGCGACGGCGCTGGGGAAGCTGGGCAACCCGGAGGGTGAGGTGCTCCTGACACGGGCTGCGAAGAAGCACAATGTGGTGCAGATGATACCGACGCTGGCGTCGTGCTCGTTCGACGAGATCATGGACGCGGCCGAGGGCGACCAGGTGCAGTGGATGCAGCTGTACGTCAACAAGGACCGGGAGATCACGCGCAAGATCGTGCAGCACGCCGAGAGCCGGGGGTGCCGGGCGCTCTTCATCACGGTGGACGCGCCGCAGCTGGGGCGGCGGGAGAAGGACATGCGCAGCAAGTTCGACGACGCGGGCACCAGCGTGCAGAGCGGGCAGCAGACGGACAACTCGCAGGGGGCGGCGCGGGCCATCTCGTCCTTCATCGACCCGGCGCTGTCGTGGAAGGACATTCCCTGGTTCAAGAGCATCACCAAGATGCCCATCATCCTCAAGGGCGTGCAGCGGGTCGAGGACGTGCTGCGGGCGGTGGAGGCGGGCGTGCAGGGCGTCGTGCTGTCCAACCACGGCGGGCGGCAGCTGGACTTCTCGCGGTCCGGGGTCGAGGTGCTGGCCGAGACGATGCCGCGGCTGCGCGAGCTGGGCCTCCAGGACCGCATCGAGGTGTTCGTGGACGGCGGGGTGCGGCGGGCGACCGACATCATCAAGGCGCTGTGCCTCGGGGCCAAGGGGGTGGGCATCGGGCGGCCGTTCCTGTACGCCATGTCGGCCTACGGCTTCGAGGGCGTCGACCGCGCCATGCAGCTGCTGCGCGACGAGATGGAGATGAACATGCGCCTCATCGGCTGCACCAGCGTCGACCAGCTCAACCCCTCGCTCGTCGACACGCGGTCCTTGTTCAACCACGGCAACGGCGTCCCCGCGGACAACCTTGCCTGGTCGACATACGACCCGCTGGCAAACCCTCCGCAGAGGCCGAAGCTGTAGATGGAGTTTATTTCCTTTCTTTCCCCCTTCCATTTTTTGTGCGTGCGTGTTGTGTGTATATGTGTGTCATACTTCTTCCATTATACGAGATTTTCCACACAAGACAAATTTACAAAGGGCAGAGTAGACAGACAAGAGATGGGTTCTTGGCTTCTGGTGTTGGTGGTTGCAGTGGTGGTCATGGGCCTACGCGCTAGAGGCTGTCAGGCTGGCGGTGTAGTAAGCCTCAGAATATCACAAGATCAACCCGTACCGTCATCACTGTTCCTACGATCGTTGATTTACAATTCGCGCCCTGATATTCTTGTGACGCAACCGACAGGGTGAATCTCTGATGAAGCAATTCTCCTTGGTGGGTCCAGCTGGGAAGGAAGAATTTAGAGAGACGGAGCAGTCGTGGACAAAGGCAAGTACAAAAGAAAGGATGCAAATGAAACTCGACTTGCTTTTCCTGCAAAGTACCGTGCCGGGCGGCTCAACACACAGATACACATGCACAAGTAATCAGGTTCGGTCCCGCGGCTGATGCGAGAGTCGATGCGAGATGCAGAGGCTAGGTACATTAGCCCCCAGCTCGCAACCGTCGGCTCTTGGCGTCTGGCTCGACCGGCACACACCTTTTTACCTGTACATGCCTAGGTAGTAGGACGACTTCCAGTCTGCAGCCAGTCGTGATGGGATTCCGTGTATCTTGTGTAATACCCTTTTCATTGTGCTCTGCAGTGTGTTGTAGTAGTAGCAGGATAAATGCCACCGTACTGCATGCAGCTGTGGTGATACGCTACCTTCCGCATAATCCTCCTCTCTCTCCCCGTCTCCGACGACAAAAGGGTATGCGCCAAGTACCGTTGAAGCCTTGGGACCCCTGCGGGCGGTATCCTTATCCCATGCGGCTTCCCTGGGCCACCCAAGGCTGCCCATGCGATGGCCTGCTGCAGACACACAGACTCGCAGACAAGAAGGACTGACTGACATGTTTGCTAGCAGGGGCTCTTGGTCAGCTGGTACAACTTGCGGCGCCTTCACTTGCCCTCTTCGTCTCTGTTGATCTATCTCATCTCCCGTCACCCTCCTTTCTAATTTTTGTTCTTTTCTTTCTTTCCTCCTTCTCCCCTCCCTCCTGTCCTCGGTTTTCTTTTCCCTCATATTTAGTACCTCCAGTCCCGCTCCATTCCCAGTGTAACGCATCTGCCCTGTCGTCATTCAGGTCCCACCGGCGCAGATCACCAAGGCTTCACATACGGCCATGACGCCCTCCTAAGAACCCAATTCCCCGAGCATGCTAAGCTGCCACCGGCGCTTCCGTTCATTCCATCACCGATCCGATAGAGATAAGCAGCAGCAATAGCAACACCTGCCGCTGGGTGCAGATTCCCCCAGAGTTTCAGGGCATCAGACGCCGGGGATCATCTCGCGCGGTCGCTAGGCACCAAGCACCAAACCCAGGGCCCAACCAGTTCCGATACGAACCCCCGCGCGCATACACAAAGACGCCACCATGTCGTCGGCCCTCGAGGCCAAGATAGTCGTGCTGGGCTCGCAGGGCGTCGGCAAGACCTCCCTGGTCATGCGGTACTGCAAGGGCGCATTCCAGCCCTCCCAGCTGACCTCCACCGTCGGCGCGAGCTTCATGACCAAGCGCGTCGTCGACAGCGACACAGATACCGTCGTGCGACTCCAGATCTGGGACACAGGCAAGTCAAGGTCTCGAGTCAAGTCCGCGTCGCGACTGTCTCACCCCTATGGCTTTTTAGCTCCGCCGTTTTCCCCGACCCAAATGCTGACCATGTCGTCCTTGGGCCACTTACAGCCGGCCAGGAAAGGTTCCGCTCCATCTCGCGCCTCTACTACAGGGGCGCTAATGCCTGCATCCTGTGCTACTCCATCACCGACGCCCAGAGCTTTGCCGACATGGGCGCCTGGCTGACCGAGCTCCGCCGCAACCTGCCCCACGACATCGTCCTCCACGTCGTTGGCACCAAGTCCGACGTGGTCGCCCGCGAGCCTTCCAAGCGCGAGGTCCCCTTCGAACGTTGCATTGTAAGCAGCCGCCAGAATCTACATGCCTGCTGTCTGAGAGCTGTCATCCTGCCTGTCCCCGGGCTACCTGGCTTCCTCGCATAGATCACTGGGAGGTCGCAGTCGCGGGACAGGTTATGGGGAGATAGCTTTCCGCTCTTCTTTCTCCGCGAGGGACCTCTCCCGTGTTGTTCTAGTGGCTGACTTCAGATAATGTAGGCTTACGTCGCCGAGAATCTCGCCCCCGGCCTTAGCTCCACGCCCCCGCCGACCGCTACCCCCGGACACCTCAGCGCGCCCGGCGCCGGGAGTCTCAGCGGCAGCGGCGGCTTCTTTTCCAGCAGCGATTGCACGTCCGCCGAGCCCCGTAGTCCCACCTCGAAACGCTCGTCCGGGTTCTGGGGCCAGGAAGTAGGCTGGGACGCCTGCCACGAGATCAGCGCCGAGTCGGGCGAGGGCGTCGAGGAGGTTTTCAGGGTCGTCACCCGGAAGCTCGTCGAGCAGAATCGCAAGATGTCGGCGGCCCTGCTGGCCGCTACCGCGACACCCGGCCTTACGCCAGGTCTAGAGGGGGCAGCCAGCGGCTACGAAGGCGCCGGCGGCCCCGGGGGCTACTTCGACGGGGCAAATCCCAGGGGCAGCTTCAGGGTGGGCAGGGACAGGCGGTCGTGGCTGTTCTCGCCCAACTTCTCCCCTGCCGTGACCATCGAGCGGGGGGCGGGCGCGCAGCAACAAGGCGGGGAGCACTACCCAGAGGCTGAGGAGCGCAGGGGAAGGAAGTGTTGCTGAAGACACAATTACGAGAACAACTTCTGGTCTGGATTCCACGCCGCCTGTCACCCGTCGGAGCGAACATTGTCCGTCAGGCGTCCCCACCCATAGGCAACGGTCAAGCGTCTTCAGAGACACAATTGAGGAGCAGCAAGGGGGAGAGCGAACGGACGCGACGAAGACGGGACCTCGACGGTCTCACGCCACGATACCCGGTGAACGAATTTTCTTCTTTTCCTTTTGCAACGCACACGTTTACTATCATCTGCTGTTTCAGTCGGTCGGTCAGGAGCAACGGTCAGGTCGGGCTGGGAAAGGTGGACAAGCATTGCGTGCTGGTCTGGTAAAGGCACGTCCGCCTAAGCATTCTGCATTTCTGCATCAGGTTCTGCATCTTCCTGCATAGGGCTCATTTTTCTTTTTGGGACCTCATTCGGCCCTGGGCGTTCAGGATACCTTTTATATATGGTAGCGCCCACGCATTTCAGTCAGTCAGTGTTAGATTATCACGGATCCAAGCAAAGTATTCTGTAATATCAAGGCCCGAGGAGGCAAATGGCCTTGGATTGTTGATTATCTGCTGTCCCGGCCTGGGATCAGTCGTATCTTTTATGATTATGAGACTGCGCGTCCATCCAGCCACGAGCGAACAGCCGAGCAGCTGTCTCCTGATGCAACATGTCCCCTGATGCAGCAAGTCTTAACTCCCACGCAGATGAGGTATCATGAGTTTCTCCCCCGAGGCAAACACAAAACCCCTGTGACGCCCATCAGATTTCTCCCCATGCCCATTGGGGAGACCAAAAACGCCTTATAATTCCCGCCCTCGAGGCCAGCCGAGATGTTTTTTTGTTAGGCCGGCAAAAAGAAACAACAACCTTCTTCAACCAACAACCAACCACTTGTCCATCGCACCTGCGCCACAACCACCGACAGACACTCAGAAGAACTCTATGTCATCATCGTCATCCGCCTGCGACACGTTGCTCTTGCGGGGTCTACCGCGCTTCTTCGGCTGGGAGGAAGAGCGGGGCCGCTTCTTCCGGCCGCTGCCGGGGGTCGAGTTGGACTTGCGCTTCCGGCCCCGGCCCGTGTCCATGCCGTCGTCGTCCTCTCCGCCGCTCGGCGTTGCCGGGTCGTCACCGTCCTCGTCCTCGTCCGCGACCTTGAACTCCCTGTCGACGTTGAGCAGGTCCACGAAGGACCGGCACTGTTGCATCATGCGCTCCTGCGAGGAGAGCGAGCCCATGATCGAGGCTATGTCCTCCCACACCTTGTCGCCCGTGACCGTCTGCACTTTGACCGGCTTGGTGGTGTCCTTTTCCTTGTTGCCAGCCTTGGACTTGCTGTTGTGCCTGCTCGTCCCGAGGTTGTACTGCCGGCGGAGATATGACCGCGCTTCCCACATGGACTGCAAGATCATGGACCCAGCTGCCAGTTGTCGAAGGCGCTTAGCATCAACCGCTGGTGGTGGTGGAGCAAACACCGGCTCATTCTGGCCATCGGAAGCAGCCTGAGAGTTGGTCACCGCGTCCATCGTAACCTGAAAAATCTCCGCCTCGATCGCCTGAGCGACGCTAGCTCCCGTGCTGGTAACAAGCTTCTCCATGGTGGTGACGGTTCCAAGCAGCTCGCTGACGGTGGCGTAGTCAAAGAATGCCAGGTTCTCAATGATAAACTGGGATAGTTGGACGTGTCCTGGCATGTACCCCCGAGCATCTAATTTCGCAGGCTCAAAGTCAACCTGTCCACAAAGTTTGTCGAGGAATTTCGTGCGGTTCTTGGCCTTGCTGGATTTGAGGACCTCCATCATCAGATGAAGCTTGGAGGTGAACGGCTCGGTGGTGGCACCGCGAGGGTCGCGAGCAATGTCACGCTGATAAGCAAACGCGGACTGCACTGCCTTGGCATATTCTCGCTCGAGGACGGTTTCGTATTTGTCGTGCAAAGCGCGGTGCTCATGGAAAGCAAGCTCTGAGATTTTGGTGACTGAAGAGGTCTCCAATGTGATCAAGGTGACGCCGGTCTCCTTGGGGTGTACCAGACCTTGACGGTTGATGCTCGCCAGGACTTCAACAGCCAGAAATGCATGCTCATCCTGAGTGGCGAGCGATATTCGTGTGATGTCCGAAAGGAAGCGCTGTGTCGTGGCGCTGGAGACATCGTCATAAGTGGTTCCTCCCATAACTTTGAGATTCAACTTCTCTCCCTTGTCGTCTTTCGCAGTGCCTTCCGAAGCCGCTAGTTCAGAGCGCTGCTCCTCCGTAAAGAGGAACTCCTTTATGGACCCCAGAATCATCGATTCCAGTACGGGGGCTTGCTCGTCGAAAACTTGCTGAAACGTGGTATACACGTTCGCGGACACGTAATTTCTTGGCCAAGATTGACATATGAGGCCGACGGCATCAAGTGCAGATTTCCTCACGTCGAGAGGCTGTGATGGGCTGGCGAAAGGAATAACCACGTCCACCATAAGCTTCGACACTGTGTTACCTTTGAAAGCTGGGAATGCAGCCTTGAACGAGGCCAGTTTGCTCTCCAGATCGCAATGCTTTCCCACCATTCCCACGATGAGCGAATAGCGATCGAATGTGCGCATAGTCTTATCATCGAGGGGCCTGCCCTGTGTCGCTGCCCGGATCTTTTGTATCCCCTGTAACGCCGAGAGCGCCAATCGCGACAGCTTCTCTGTGCTTCCAAGCAAGCCGCTGATGATCCACAGACACCCAACCACATCGTCGAGGAGTGCTCGGGTC
This sequence comes from Diaporthe sp. P3_1W, assembly GCA_037177825.1. Taxonomy (NCBI): domain Eukaryota; kingdom Fungi; phylum Ascomycota; class Sordariomycetes; order Diaporthales; family Diaporthaceae; genus Diaporthe; species Diaporthe sp. P3_1W. The sequence continues at coordinate 6,735,848 of JBAFXB010000002.1, forward strand.
ACCTTGGGTACGGCTTGCATTAACGGGTTCAATATGTCAGTGAGGAATGACTCATGGACGTTGGATATCTGCGGTAGGACGCGACGGTAGATTACTACCACAGCTCGAGAAATAGCCAAGTCTTCGTTGGTAGCAATGCTCGCGACTGTGGATTGTAGAATTTTGATTTGCTCAAATGTGAAGAGCTTTGCGTCCGCCTTGGCGAAGATCATCAGAAGCTGCAACGCTTCTCTTTCCGAGTCCGATTGATGGAAGAGCTCGAAAATGCTGCCGACGAGGATCTGCCCGACCTTGAAGTTGGTTTCTTTGGACCCCAGTATCGATTGAAACACTTTGTCCAGGACCGGGGTCACATTCCCTTGCTTCACTGTCTGCATCATGAGGGAGACGTGGTCGGTGAGAGACGTCTTATAAGCTGCGGAACCCTCTGCGGACGAGTAAGGAGCGATCCAGATTTCCTCGATCATTTGTCGCGCAACGTCTCGGACGCCTTCGTCGGGATCCTGCACACGATGGAGTAGGCCATTCGCAATGTTGCTGCGGATGTTCTTGTCCATATTGCGAAGATAAATATCCCTAGCGAGCTTCATCGCACGCTTTCGAACTCCGACGCCGGTGTCTATGAAACGATCGACAACAGTCGGTATCAGCTTCTCCTCCAGAGCTGGCCTCATGTCGATGCATTTTCCAATCAGACCAAGTGCCGAGTCCCGCACCTGAGGCGAGGAGTCACTTGAGCACTGAAGAATCAGTTGGATAAAAGTCGAGTCTCCATCGAGTATAGTGGGATCTGTCTCCAAAACATCATTCACACTCTTCAGGCTCTTGCTGCGGACTGTAGCCTGATCGGTCGTCATAAAGCGGAGCAGAATATTGAGGATGTGCCTGTATGACTCGCAGAATTGAGAACGGATAAGGATGATCTGGTATGAGAGCTTAGCAAGGATGGGAGAGACTTGCGCGAAGCTGTATTCGGTAGACAGCCAACGGCGGTCCTCGCTCATCATTCTCAGACGGTAGGCCAGCCTTCCAAACTCGGGAAGCCGCTCGTCGTCATCCGCATTACTCAAATGTTCATAGGTTGCATCCACCTTGCTCGCCCAGTCTGTGATCAGAAAGGATACCGCGCTGGACAGATGCGGGTCTTCGGAGCATCGCTGGTCAAGATACTCAAGGCTTGCACGGTAAGGCCCAGACCATGACAGCAGCTGTTCTGGGCGTGACCGTAGTTCGAGAGCCGAGGCGGCAAGTTCTGAGAGGTATACACCTAGCTCGGTGGCCTCCACGGCGTCCAGCGAATTCGCAGTTCGCCGAACGAGCGACCTCAGCTTTGAGATCGCAGCTCCCATAGAACCGAGAACTTCCAAGGCCATGTTCTTCGCTGGAGCTGCCGTTCTTTCGCCGTCCACAAGATTCATCATCCTGCCCATGAGTATCCGTAGGAGAAGCTCAGAAGCAGGCCAATCTGCCGAGTCTAAGCAAATGACAAGATCCTCGACGAAGTTCTCAAGGATTCTGCGGAAAGGGGACTCGCCGGTCTTCGTGGATGTTTGCGCCCGGAGGACCATATAATTGATGACATTGGACGCACTAGTCCTCGTAGTCTCTGCCAGCGGCGCCGAAATTCCATGGAGCTCTACAGCAGACCGCCCGTGCTGGGAAGCTGCTTGGTCTTCGCTTTGTATGGACATGTTTCGCAACGCGGGGGGGACTGAAGCATCGACGTCGTCCTGTGCGTGATTATCATCCAGTGACTGAAGCAGTTTGCTCTGAGCAGTCTTCACGTCAGTGGCTTTGCCGGCGCTGGTTTGAATCAAACGTAGAATGAGGGCCGACACTGGCTGGATGCTTCTGCCATCGCTGAGCTTAAACTGACGGGCTTTCTGTTTCGTCTGAGGAACCTTCTCTATTTGAGAGAGGACGTCATCAATGATGCCGTTTCGACTCTGAGGGTTCTTCAAAAAGATCTGTGATAGCATGTCCATCGCCACCAGGCGAATGCCATCAAACTTCTGGACTCCAACGATTGAATCGCGGTCTGTGTAGGCGTTCTCGACAAATATGAGGGTGGATGAGATGGTCTCCAGAGCCGTGACAACAGATTCGGATAAATCTATGCTAGCGACCAGGGTAGTAAACACAGAATACAGCCTGGTGAAGCTAGTGAACAAGTTCTGGGCGATCTTTTTGTACGGGAGCAGTTTCTCGAAGAGGTCTTTGCTACTGTCCTTGCCCCCGCCCTTACTTCCTTGCTTTTCTTCTTTCGTGATGCCGTAACGACGGGCCTTCTCTGTCAACGGTACGATGATGTTGCCCGTGACCTCCCGGAAGAGGCTCAGGCAATCCCGTATAAGGTCCTCTGAGTAAAGCTGCTTGTCTTCTCTGCCAGCAGACATTATCCTCAGTGCTGTTCGGGCGGCCCTGAGCGCAGCGTCGACGTCCGGCAACTGTTGGGCCCAAATCTGTACTTCTGACTCGCCACAGGTTTCGTCGACCTTGAGATCGAAGTCTTGGGTTTGTTTCAGCGCACCATCGCAGAGATGTTGCACACGCAGAATCTCCTCCACGGGGACATGTACGAAAGACCCTAGGGATATGGCATTCTGTAGAAGAGGCTGTACTTTTTGATGGGCTGCTGTCGTCATGCCGGGCTCCTGATGGGAATTCAAGCAGACAAGTGGGTTTGACTCTGACTGAGTGGCCGTGACGCTATCTTCCGCCTCGAAGATCTCCGCGAAGCAACGGCGGAGCTGATAGTAGGCCGACTCAGCCCTCTGTTTCTGGTCACGACTTGCCCCGTAGACATCTTGACCGTCTTGGTACTCTTCTTGCCTCTGCTTCCGTTTCGACAAGTTTGAAGGCTCATCAGGTTCGTCCTGGACCACGAGGTACTCCTGCTTATTAAATGAGGGGGCAGGGGGCAGCTCAATAGAGAAGGTCCCACCCTTCTGCGAGCTAGTGAACGGCTGAGACGCCGCCTGAGGCGGCAGTTGAGCGATTTCGTCCACGTCACCTGGGATTGACGGCTGTGGAGAGGGGGGCGCCGGTGTTTTGACCCTAGGGCTGCTCGCTGGCGCGGCGGCTGGCACGGTGGCTGCCGTGGCGGCTTCATACTGTTTCTTAGTCGGTATAAAGACGGCGAATCGAGGTTCTTTGTGCCCAGGAGCCTGGCTGCTCGAGGTAGGTTTGCTTTCTCGCTTTTGTGGTCTGGCAGAGCCGGAGGTCGTGGAAGGGTGCTGACCGTTGACGCGTGGTGTTTCCGTTGTTGGGTACGTATAGGAAACCGATGTCTTTTCAAAGACCATCCTCGAGAAAGGGGACAAGTTCAGGGAAAGACTGTTCGTGGGGCCGTTAGGTGTAGCGACTTTGGGGCAGGTCATGAAATTGCTAGAGCCCTTAATTAGCACATTGCGCCACAACGTATACCAAGACCATGCTCACAATTGTGCTATCCTGCTCGGGTTCAATAGATTCTGCACATGCTCTAGGCTCTGTTCCAGGCGCCTCGACGTAGTTGACGGGTTGGCAGCGTCTCTATTCAGATTATCGAAATCATGTCGAGGGACGAGATCGGCGAGACGGGACGAAGATGGGCCAGCACCAAGGTTCGGAGTCGGTATGATATCTGTAGGTTGATTAGAGAACCAAACTGTCGATTGAAGGAATCCTCAGCCAGCCACGTACCGGACTCGAAAGGAATAACAGAGGTAAAAGGAGAGAACGGAAGAGCCTCCTGCAGCGTGAACGGGCGCGAGAACCTGGGCTGGTGACCAGACGGTTGCGCAGGAGATTCGACTCCGTTCTGCGCACCGTTGGTACTCAGCGGCCTTGGATGCGCCATATCGAAAGTCATCCAAGCCTCATGTCAATAGCCATGCGTGAAGAGCCCTCGAAAGCCGCAGCCAGGCACGGGACAGTGTCCAATTCGGACCAGAACAGCCTGGCCGTTGTCCAGGGAAATCGCCGCTGTCGCATTCGTGTTGAGCTGCACTGATCCGGAGACGATTCCGCAGGAACGGGGTCGGCGATTCGATGGCGGACAGTCCAATCGTTCCGTGAGCGTGAACTGGAGGAAGTGGGCGAAGGAGGTTAGAGAGTGCACCCTTGAACGTTTGCGGGTAGGTATGATGGCAGACCAGGGTCCACAGCTGCCTGCCACAGCACAAGGTGGGTGGGTACCTGGGTACCTTACTACCGGGACTCGCTTATCGATTAGCCCCATAGTTGGTGAAGCTTCGGCCATGACCTTGCAGGCCAGAAAAAAAATATGCGACTGGTGACAAAAGGTCCTCTCTGCGGTCTCATCCACTTGGCTCTGAAAACACGACATATCTCAGCTCCGTTTCTGGCTTGGAACATTACACAGTGTTGAACAAGTCCAGCCATTCAAGATGTCTGCAATCGGGTCCCTTGTCTTTTGCACTGATTGCGGAAACCTTCTGCCGGCTTCCAAGGGTAGCTCAAAGAATATTCTGCAGTGCGAATGCTGTGGTGCTGAAAACCGAGGTGAGTGAGCTGTGTTCTACGACGGGTGATGAAGCGGAGCGTACTTTGGCTGACCTGAGTTTTCAAGACACTGCTTCAAATACTATTGTGACACATTCTAAGCCTTCTGATTTTCCCTCTTTCCTGCGCCAGAAGTTGTCTACCACCCAGACAATAAAGCGTCACGAGGTGAACACGGAGGCAACGACGACTCAGACGTGTCCCAAGTGTGCAAGGACTGAGGTCAGGTTCTCGGCTGTTCAGCTTCGCAGTGCGGACGAGGGATCAACTATCTTCTACACGTGTGATTGTGGCTACAAGTAAGTTGAACAATTCGGAACGCTGCATGAGAGGCGACTTGCTAACAATCACCAGGTGGAGCGAGAACAACTGAGCTCCCAATGCTGAAGTTGAGATCAAATTTATGTACAGTCTAAGATGGGGAATCGCCATTTAGATACGGCTCTAGTGAGTCTACTTCGCACACATCGGAAACCGGATCACTGCTCTTACTAACGCAGATTCTGAAGAAGTACCGAATTAATGTCACCGGCGAACCTGTCGTCTCGGGCCTCATGGATTTCATCAAGGATTTATGACTGCTGTCCAAACCCGAGAGCCACAAGGTATCCTCGCTCGTTGAGGGAGGAGGGCAGTATGGCTAAGCTGCGGCGCTTTCTGGTATGAGCGCATATTCTGCCTGCTCTCCCTTCTCATACTCGGCCATGTCCAAGGCTACCATGACACTCTCCCGGACCACGCGCTCTGGGTCATTGAGGAAGCCTTTCAAGATGTCTTCGACGCCCTCTTCGTCGCCAAGACTCCCGAGAGCTTCGGCGGCTTCGTGTCTGACCATGCCGGCCTCCTTCTGATTGCCAAGCGCGGATGTCAGGGCAGGAATGGACGCGGGATGAGATAGTTGGCCGAACACGAAGGCGATCTCGTGGCGGAAGAGGTCGGAAGGGTCTTCGAACCCTCTCGCGAGAGCGTGTACGGCAGGGACTGCAGTTGGGAGGTCGGGGGGTGAAGCGAGATCTCGGAGAGCAAACATTGCCCGGTAGCGCATGAACAGAGGGATCTTGGTGTCCATCAACTCATTGCCGAGTTCTTCGACAGTCTTCGTGGATTCTGGCATCGGCGGTGCAGGGTCGATGGAGGCGAAGTCACTGCAACAATGTTAAGTAAGGCACATTGCTTGCCGCAATATAGAACATAGGCATTACCTCTGGCGCAGCTTCTCCTGCTTCCTCTCTTCGGAGTTCTCCCACTCGATACGGTCAAGGGCAATCTCACAAGTCTCCACGACCGCCACGTTCTCGCCTTTCCGGTCCCTGTACTTGCAGAGTATATCCACGTTGCTGGAGTGGCCAATCGCACCGAGAGCCTCAGCGGCCTCATGTCGGACCATGGGGTCTTCGTCGAGATCGGCTAGGCATTTTCGCAGAGGTGGGACAGCGTAGAGGTTGCGGGTCTGGCCGAGGCAGTAAGCCAGTTCGTGTTTGAGGAGGGCGGAAGGCGAGGCGAAAGCCTTCGCGATCGCATCCATGGCAGCCTCGGCGCTGGCATCTTGCGACTGGGTGGCCAGGTGCTTCAGTGAGAAGAGGGCGCGAAACCGCACGGGCAGTGGGGTGTCCTCGGAGCAAAGCGACTCTCGCAGGGCGCTGATTGTGGGATCAACAAAAGCTTCCGTGGGTGCCATGTTGACCGACCAAGAGCCGAGTACTATCAGACTGAGAAGAGAAAACGAATCGAGAAGACAAGAAAAAAGTCGTTCCGTCTTGCTGAGTGGTGATAGTCTGGATTGTGACGCGATCGGCGCAGCCCCTCTGAAAAAGTAGACGCGACAAGGATAATTCCTTACTTAGATGGTGGGGTTGACATCAGCTAGACACTTTAATCGAGGCCAGACCCTTGGCCCACGGTAGGTGGCCGGACGAGGCGAAAATTTGCTCGACACGGGCTAGCCCCACTGATGATTGTCAGCTATCGTCTGTTAAGTCTAGACCAGTTGCAAGATGGCCTGGGGGATAAGATTCTGTGGATTTGCCTGCTGTTGTAGCATCTGCCACATCTGCCATGGGACAGCCTACCATGAGATGACCTGTCATGGGATATCTTCCTATGGAATGTCTTCCTATGGGACAACCTCCTATGGGGTATCCTTCCATGGGATAACCTGCCATGGGATTACCTGTTGTGGAATCATCTCCTGTGGGATGAACTGCGGGACAACCTTTTGTAGAATTCCCTTGTAGGACAGGCGGAATCTGTTGCGAATCATTCTCAAGCTACCTTGGTACCTATGTATGTGTTCTAGGACGGTCTCATGGGTCTGGATGATCCAGGCATTTCTTGTCCCCATCCTGTCTTCACTACCCAGCCAGTATTTAAAACCAGGCGACTAACTATGTCTGTCTGCTCCCCCCGCAACGCCCATCTCTGGAAGCGTGACGCACCGTACACGCCTGCATGGACAAGGCCCGCTCTGCGAGGTCGCCTGCTTGCGACGAACGTGCCTGTGGCTGTCCTTGAGAGGTTTCAGGCATACCTTGGTGTCTATGTCTCCTTCGTGGTGACAACTGGGTACATTGGTACCTACCAAAGTATGTCCAGGTCGGGATCAAAAGGCCGTGTGAAACCTCAGTGACAGCTTCCGTTTCTGTATAAGCCGAGAGGTTGCAGCAAACCTCCGGGGGGCGATAGATGGAGCTCCCAAGGTTCACGAGTGCCCCGGGTGCTTTTGGGGGAGCGGCCCAGCTGCGACTGGCGTTTACCGAGTCAGAGGCGAGTTTTGCCGTGGTGGTGTTAAGAGCGGGCAGGTGCCTGTGCAAATACGTGTAGCCGCCTGCGCACCCAGGCAATCCAAGCTGTAGCTGCCCAACTGTGACCCATGTCGCACCGCGCAGCCGTGGCTCGGCGCCAATTAGAAGCCTGGCAAAGAGCGGACACCCTGGGGAGAAGAGGGGTCGAGACCAGAGACCTCCTATTTCCACTCCCTTGTGTTGTGGCTTCCGAAAAATTTAGCTCCGCAGTTTTGATCGAAACCACAAAATCCCTTTCTTTTGGACGCTTCCTTTCCTCGGCCTTGTTGTCGCATCCATTCCCCTCCATCCTCCATCCCATTAGGCAGCCTCACCCGTCAAACTTCATCAAGATGGCCGACGACGCTCAGGTAAGCAAGCAACCCGTCTGACCCTCTGCTTCGCTCTTGTTGTGGCGGGCGGAGGAGGGCACCCCGCACCGCACCCACGTACGACGACGGCCATGATACACTCGCCTCCCGCCCGTGACCACACAGCACACATACTCCCTCTGCCTCTGCCTCTCTCCCTCACGCGCCTCGCAAGCTGACAATGCGCCCCTAGCATGAACACACCTTCGACTCGGCTGACGCCGGTGCGTCGCTGACCTTCCCGATGCAATGCTCTTCCCTCCGGAAGAACGGCTTCGTTGTCATCAAGAGCCGTCCCTGCAAGATCGTCGACATGTCTACCTCCAAGACTGGCAAGCACGGTCACGCCAAGGTCCACTTGGTCGCCATTGACATCTTCACTGGCAAGAAGCTTGAGGAGCTCTGCCCTTCCACCCACAACATGGACGTCCCCAACGTCTCCCGCCGCGAGTACCAGCTTGTAAGTCGACGTCGGAGCGATCATGGGGCACGTGAGCTACGCTTGCTAACAAATTGCCTTGTCAGCTTGACATCTCCGACGATGACTACCTCTCCCTCATGACCGATGACGGTGACACCAAGGATGATGTCAAGGTCCCCGACGGAGAGGTTGGCGAGAAGATTCTCCGCCTCTTCAAGACCGAGGAGAAGGACACCAGTGAGTATTGCCCAGGTGCTCGGGTACAAACTACATGTGCTGACAGCTTCAATTAGACGTTGTCATTCTGACTGCCATGGGTGAGGAGGCTGCCGTTGAGGCCAAGGAGGCTCCCAAGCAGGGCTAAATGCCCACCTCAAAAGGCGATGACGAGCTAGGGAAACGACCGGATTCTGAACAGTAGCGCTTACGATCGGGTGCGGCAAAGCCCATGTTGAGGATACCTCGTCTTGACATATTGTGGGCCTGCCACTCATTTCTCTGATCGATGGACTTGATAGTTTTATTTGATAGCACGTGAAAGACGGGCTTGCGCGAAATCCAATCTGCGGTTTTCCCATCTAATTGGCATGCGATAAACATTCCTAGCCGGGGAGAAGATGGGGTGTTCATGGGAGTAAGAGTCCACTTGAAATGAGACTATACAAAGGATGCTCACATTACGAACATATGCATGCTTGTGATTCGTGAATGTGACTGGTCCCCACGACTGACACACAGGCGCCACAGATGCACCATTGGGCGTCCCCTTGCTGTCACGGGCTACACGCGAGAAAGTGCCTACGTGTGTTTCTTCTATGCGTATTGATGCTGAAATCACACTTTCCGGTAGCCGCCACATGATTCCGTAAGCATCTACCATCACCTCCGTTACTGATGATTTGAATCCGGATACTCACACCCGCAGAAACAGAGGGCAGGCAGGTACATCTCTGCACATAGCTGTACACAGCCAGAAAGTATCACCCAGGCCCAATTCACACCCCAAATTCATGCGTCCAATCCATATAACCAAGGCAAACTCACGCCTTAGAGCTTGTTCAAATGCTCAAGGCTAGTTCCAGGTGTAAGTTAGACGTGAGAATTGGACGTGGGTATTGTGTGGGTGTTGTACTGTAGCTGTCGGTGCTGTAGGAAGTGGGTGTTAGGTGTAGGGTGTAGGGTGTTCGAATTTCTTCATGGTCAGCTACTTGCATCTGCTAGCTGTCACGAGCTGGCACCCTCTCAACGCTATCTGGCCAGCTATTTACATAGTATCTACCGTAGCTGCATCTCAGTGTGCCTGCCACAGACAGTTTATTTAATGTCGTGTAATTGGAAAGAATTCTTTGCGATATGAACGCTCAGAAGGAAGCTACCTAGATACCTAGGTACTTAAGGGTGCCCATCAGCCTGTGCACACGCACGATCGCGTCTTCCAACCAAACCTTACCCTCAGGCTGGCCATCAAAACAATGACTCGAAAAGGCCAGGAACTCCACCGGTTCCCGCCCGGTGAACGGTGCGACGAATGCCGAGCGAAAAGATGGTATGCAGAAAGTGGGCTGCGATACTGTCAAAACGGCCATCGCATCGAGGTAGGGATGATCAAGGACACTATCACAGAGCTTGCCTCGCTTGCTGACACCGGTTTTCCAGGGCTACATCGAGTTCGACATCGACGAGGAGGACAATTTCGGACAGCAGGGCAAGATAGTCCGCAAGGAGCGAGCATCCAGAGAGAAAACGACGAAGCACCTCTCCGGCAATGCGGCGCGCGAGCTCTACCTGGAATGCCTCCAGCTCATCCTCCGCAAGCAGATCTGGTGGCTGGTGCACAGCAAAGGGCTCCCGGACGAGCTGGAAACCGTCGTCCGTGACCTCTGGGACCTGCGCATCCGGAACTTCGCCGGCCTCAGGAGCGCCGCGGACTCGACAGACGGCGAGTCCGGCCTGGAGTCTGGCGCCGACTCCGGGACGGAGCTGTTCAGCTCGCAGGCCGGCAGCGAGAGCGACGCGTCCACCGCCACGACGAGGACGACGGCCAGCCGCGGGAGGAGCTGGACGTCGGAGCCCGGGCAGAACTGGGACCTCCCAGGGCTCTCCCACTGTCTCGCGCTTTGCTACCTGGGTTGCCTGACTCTGAGCCTGCCGGTGCGCGTGGGGCAGATCTACAACTGGGCCAAAGATGACCGCCTGCTCTTCCTCAGTGCGTTTGATGCGCTTCCTTCGGAGATGACGGCCAGGCTGCCTGGCTCGTATCACAGGGCCCTCAAGGTCAAGAACACCTCGTTCCGTGGTGGAGAGCTGCACCAGGCGATTCTGGAGTTGGTACTCAATTACCACTTGAATTACGAAATCGTGTTTCCTCCGCTGAACACGCCCCTACTTTTATTGCATTATTTACGAGAACTAGCACTACCACGTAAGTTCAAAGCCTCTCGCAACGCGTCCCTCAGAGAGCTGACATCCTCCTCAGCGGAAGTGTATGTCCACGTCCGAGCAATGACGAGGCTGCTAGGTCTGGAGCACACCTTCAACATGGGCAGGAAACGGTTCAAGCTGCTCGATCATCCAGACATTCTCCTCGTCGCCTGCATTGTGTTCTCAACAAAGCTTCTCTACCCATTCGATGGCGTGGAGCGACTCCCTGTCAGCTACCGGGATCCATCGTCCTTGCAGATCGACTGGATCAAGTGGCGAGAGCTCATGAGGGATGCCGAATCTGAAGGCCTGGAAAGGCGCGAGATCAACCAACTGCAGCCCGAAGACGCCTGGACCATGAGCGACAAGAAGATTGATGACTACCTGGACTGGTACGAGAATACACAAGTCAATCAGGGCAGTGAGGCGCAGGAGCTCACGGAGCTGTTCCCGCTGGCACACATGCGGCTTCAGAACCCCAGGCCCGAGCTGACGGAGGCTGAGATAGATGAGCGCCTCAGGACGGCTCAGAGTTACATAAGATCCGTTCCGCCAGAGAAGGGAAACGGGAACTGGGTCAAGAGGGCCGGCGAGGATCACGCTATCTACCGCACTGCTGAGGACCTGCCTGATGTTGCAAAGGCGTTCTACGGGAAGGCGGCGGAGATTTCTGGGCTGTCGCTTGGCAAGCTCGTCAAGGCTGTATATGCCGTGGAGATGAGGGTCTATCGATGGAGCAACCAGGAGCATAAAGCCGAGCTGAAGGCGGACCAGCCTGAAGAGTTTTAGATGGACCACAGAATTACATTAGAGTAAGAAATCAGAGAATCGCACCTGCAAGAACAGAGGGTACACCAGCACATCGCCAGCACTAGACTACGTGAGAATTCGCATACCTAACACCCGTACCCAATTAACATACCCAACACCTAATATACATACCCAATTACTACATCTAATTGGCTGTATAAATTAGATATGTGAATAGGGTGTATAGGTCTCAGGTCTTGGGTGCGTGGGTGTTGGGTGGGTGTGTGAGTGTTAGGTGTGTGGGAGTTAGGTGTGTGGGTGCGTGGGTGTTGGATATGTGGTATATGGGTGTTGGGTATGGGTCTCAGGTCTTGGATGAGTAGGTCTTGGGTCAGTAGGTCTTGGGTGAGTAGGTCTTGGGTGAGTAGGTCTTGGGTGAGTAGGTTTTGGGTGAGTAGATATTGGGTGTATCGGTATTGGGTGTCTGGGTGATGGGTGTTTGGATGTTGGATGCGTGGGTGTTGGATGTGTGGTGTATGGGTGTTGGGTATGGGTCTCAGGTCTTGGATGAGTAGGTCTTGGGTCAGTAGGTCTTGGGTGAGTAGGTCTTGGGTGAGTAGGTCTTGGGTGAGTAGGTTTTGGGTGTATCGGTATTGGGTGTCTGGGTGATGGGTGTTTGGGTGTACGAGTGTTGGGTGTGTGAACTAGGCCTGGCTGATGTGCTCTAATTTGCTGCGATATGACGGGAGTGATGTACCGGTCTATCCTCCGTTTTTGCAGGTGCGAATCTCGGTATAAAGTAAAAGTAGTCCCAAATTGAATGAGACTGGAGCAGATTACGTGGAATGCCTTTAATTATACATATGTGCGTTCTACCATTGAATCAAACGGTATGTTTTTCATTGCAGGGGAAAGTTTGTCTCGATAGCAGCATCAAATACGGCAGCAGACTGGTAGGCGGTTAGACTGACTTGCCGTCCGCGGGCCGACGTCACGTGCCACGGGTCCCACACAGGGCAACTTGGAATTTTCAGTGGCCAGACTCCACCCATCTTCCCGTCAGTCAGAGGAGGAACCCGACCTTTCAGGAACCGTCACCCTCCCAAACCACAGCAAACGCCAATCCCCCCACGAGGACGAAGCATTCAAGAGTAAGTCTATGCCTCATTGCCATTTCCTATCGCGTATTTGCGTTTTTCGCTCTAGTGATGCTAACAGAAATGAACTCACAGTGCAGATGTAAGCGCTCCCGATCGACCCGACTCGAAACTCGACCGATTTGCCCTCCCGTACTGACCCATCGACGAACAGCTTCGTGAAGACCCTGACGGGCAAGACTATCACCCTTGAGGTGGAGTCCTCCGACACCATCGACAACGTCAAGTCGAAGATCCAGGACAAGGAGGGAATTCCCCCAGACCAGCAGCGATTGATCTTCGCCGGCAAGCAGCTCGAGGATGGCCGCACCCTGTCCGACTACAACATCCAGAAGGTCAGTGGGAATGAACGCAACCTTGGTGGTCCCAGCGAAAGACTCGGTTTCTTGCAACGACGGATGATTCCTGGACGCCAAGCGAGGGCGAATGCGAGAATATGAGCACGAAGGCTGACAACTCAATATAGGAGTCCACTCTCCACCTGGTCCTCCGTCTCCGTGGTGGTCTGATCGAGCCCTCCCTGAAGATCCTCGCCTCCAAGTTCAACTGCGACAAGATGATCTGCCGCAAGTGCTACGTACGTTATACCCGCCAGTGTCCAGCATCGCTGCGCCACAAGTACTGACACCCAGGCTCAGGCTCGTCTCCCTCCCCGTGCCACCAACTGCAGGAAGCGAAAGTGCGGACACACCAACCAGCTGCGTCCCAAGAAGAAGCTCAAGGTTCGTCTACCACCTCCTCGCTGGTCATCACGAGTACGAAAACATACTGACACGCCACTAGTAAACGATTCTCATGTCTGGCGTCTGGGCGGTTCTGGTATCACGAGTGGTTGGCAAGGGAAAGCAATGATGCAAGCATTCTCTTGCGTTCTTACGTAGCACATCAATAGAGATTCGTGCTTATCGGAATCAATGGGATGAACACACAGCAATGCCTTGGTCGATGTGAATTGATGATAGAAGTGTGAAGACGGCCAAAGAGGACCGGGGCCATCAGGTGGCCAGCACAGGGTGCGACGTTCTGGGCCATGAGAAGAGTCCAGACGGCAGTCTGCTGAGCCGTTGCCAATCGACACAAAGGTCTTGCTTAAGGAGATTCGCAGCCTGTGCTGGTGTTTGTGAGTATGTCGAAAGGATTCAAGCAAGGCCTAAATGCGAACAGCATTCCACCTTGGAGGCTACCAAGTGCCTCTGTGTGTGAGAGAAGGGTAATGAGCTGGTGGACTGGTGGTCCGTTTCATCAGCGAATCGTACGTGACGAGATGCCTCTTTGGGGAACTTGATTTTCGTAGCTCGAGCACATGCAGTGTTGAAACTATGAAATCCAGCGACATACTTGCGATACATTCTGTAGTTTCTTGCCGTTTATTCCGTAAGAACTTCGTAAAGTACGGTTCTAAGAGCGAGTGCATACCAATTATCAGCACTCACTCATCTAAAATCCGCGGGTTGAGTGAGGGTCCTGTGGCACGCCCGGAAGGTACGTACCTCTCTCGGCTCGCATCCTTGTCGCAATTAACCTCCAACTTGCAAGCTGTCGACAGCTGCAGAGGGAGCTCAACTGTACTTTATGTACCATCTTCCAGACCTTGCAACAACACCATTTCAATAACGCATACCCCTACCCTCGGACTTGCATACGATACCCTCTCGTCCGCCGATTACCTAAACGTCAATATCAAAGGAGCAACCAGCAGTGATAGCGCAAGATGTCAGGAGGTGCTGGGTACGATGCTGTGGTAGACGTGGACGACGAGGTAAATGCCACTCAACCCAAGGGGAACACACCCGCGCGGACGCGCAATCCCGTTCTAACAAAAGCTTTCCGCGCAGGGCGACCTCGGCCACACCGACCTCCAGGACGACCTCGAATTCCACAACTCGAACTTCTCCGAGTCGACGCCCGCGATCCGCAAGGCGCCCGGGTCCTCGGGCCTGCCGCTGCCGGCCACGGCCTCGTCCTCGGGCAAGCGCTACCTGTGGTCCATGTCCTTCTACGCGCAGTTCTTCGACGTCGACACGTCCGCCGTCCTGCAGAGGTGCTGGGCGGCGCTCTTCCCGCGCGCCAACTTCCTCGACGTGCTCGAGGGCAACCCGGACCTGTACGGCCCGTTCTGGATAGCCACCACGGTGGTCTTCATCCTGTTCCTGGGGGGCACCATAAGCAAGTACCTCGCCACGACGGGCCAGGAGCCGTTCGTGTATGACTTCAAGCTCCTAAGCGGTATGTCCCATGTGTTCCTCTACTTCGTCCCTGGGGGAAGTGTCCGCCTGCTGACATCGTGGTGCACCCAGGCGCCGCCGGCCTCATCTACGGCTACACTCTCTTCATCCCCGTGGCCCTGTACCTCGCGCTCCGGTACTTCGGCTCCGAGTCCGCGAATCTGCTCGAGTGCTGGGCGCTTTACGGCTACTCCAACCTCATCTGGGTGCCCGTCGCCCTCATCAGCTGGAGCCAGATCAGCATCCTCAACTGGGTATTCGTCGGCGTCGGGTTCGGCCTGTCCGTGGCCTTCCTCCTGCGCAACCTGTACCCGGTCCTGAGTGCCACCGACAAGCAGACGAGCAAGGTCCTGCTCGTCCTGGTCCTCGTCCTGCACCTAGCCCTAGCCGTCGCCATCAAAATGCTGTTCTTTGCGCACGGCAGCCTGATACCGAATGAGCAGCCGGGGAGCGGCGTTGGAGGTGGCGGTGATGACGGGAAGGCACCCGAGCAGCCACCGCCGCCACCGCCGGCGTTCTAGGTTGTATAACGGGCGATTTCGAGTGGTGGGCTTCCACGTTAAGCATGCATGGAGCTGCGGGCTTGGGGGCGTTATGTCGTTAATGATTGCATGTACACTATGCCGCCTAGACGGCTGGTCTGTTTTGCTGGCCCGGGGAAGGCATCTATCAGGGAAAATATCCATTTTCACAGTTACAAGTCCAGAATAGCATTGCTGCCATGCTCTCCAGCAAAACGTCTTGCCCGTATGACCACCCACATATGAACGTATCTCTCTCCTGCAACCGTACAAAGCCCAAACCCTCGCAACATCACCTCTCCACCTTGCCCCCCTTCTCGGCCCAGTCCAGCCAGCTGCCCGGGTACTCGCCCACGCTGGACCATCCCGCGTCCTTGGCCAGCCCCGCCGCGGCGCGGCTACGCACGCCGGCCTTGCAGTAGAAGACGACCTCCTGGTCCTTGGCCGGCCGCGGGTACCCGAAGCGGTCCTCGAAGTCCTCCTCAGTGATGTGGAAGCTGTCGGGCTGCGACGTCACGGGGATGTTGACCGCACCCGGCACGCGGCCGGTCGACTTGAGCTCGCCTGGCTCACGGACATCTGTGGGGGGTGGCGGCGCTCGAGTCAGCTGGACGTGTTCACTTTTCGTTCTCTCCTCTTTTCCTTTTATACGCCTGTGTGTATGTATGCAGAGGATACGGGGGAAGGGGGAGCGGTGTGCTCGGTTATTCTTGGCCTGGAGGGAACGGAAGGGAGGGGTTCGTGTCGTACCGACTACTACAACGTTGGGTTTCGGTTCTTGGGTGAGTTTTTGGATCTGTATACCGGTAATTGAATTGTAACTCGTCAGCCATTCTATCTGTCCGTGTGTCTGCACATGTAGCCCTCTCTCCCCTCCCTCAGTGCCTATCTGCCGGTCTTGTCTCGATTGTAGCTCCGGCATGGCGGGGCGGGGAGGGGAAGGGGAGGGACCAATGCGCAACGTACATCTTCAAAACTCCATATCTTGCTCTCCCCGGGCTGCTGCTGGGAGTACCTGCGGATGCCAGAGGGAAAGGCTGCCGCGGCGTATCGCGGGGCCGGGGCCGACAGCCTGGCAGCTCGCGGCGCGGTGCTGCGGAGGAGGGACCTGGAGCTAGCCACGCCGGCCCGGTAGGCGCCCAGGCGCAGGGCGTTTGCAGCGGTCTGCAGGGTCCGCGTGGATGCCATCTCTGCAGGATGGATCAAACAAGTGCCGAGCAAAGGTGAGGTGGTTTTGGGAGAGGTTGCGTTGGCTGGTCTTTGCGGGACGTGTGGGTTTCGACGGCAATTGAGATTCTGGGGAAAGCTCACTCGGAGGCGGCGGCCGGTCGGTCCCCCGCTGATGTCACCTGCGGGCACAGGCTTCGCAAAGGTTCGGGAGGTCCAGGGGTTGTGTTCATGTGTTTTCTGGTTGGAAGGGGCCCTGGATCTCGCGCAGATCTCTGTCTGGCATCCCGACCATTTGACAGCTCGAGTGTGACGGGTCGTGCCGCCGTGGTTGAACTCTAAGTCGGCCAATCGCCCTTGAAACGACGGCCAAGCTTCTCACGACGGATTGGTCCAGATAGAGTTTACAAGATCAGACAATGTTGCTTCCATCGTAATTCCAACGCAATGTAGTACCCGTCACAATCGCAAGGGTGTCACCCATGGGTCCGAGGACAACGACTGCAGTTCAAAGATTGACTTTTCATTTTGGCGACGCCTCGTGAGAAGTTCGGCGTCGCAAAGGTGTGAGTTCTCTACCGCTCGGCTCTGGGTGGAAGCGGAGCTTCATGAAACCCGAGCCACTGATCTGTCCCTCTGGCGCTCAGTGGCTAAGAATTATGTACGGTATTAAAAGTTATTAAGCTGTGTCGTAACACGTCTAAAATCATGCGGTTACGCTGATAGGTCCGTTATACCAGCCGCATCGTGCTCGTTCCTAGATTGCTCTGCGTCTTCTACCAAACTCCCTCTACCACTTCCTGTCCTCAAAGGTCAAGGGACAGTCGTCCTGGGTTCTGTTAGCATGCATCATTCATGAGCTCGGGGGAAGACTGCGCGAGGCGAGCTTACCATAGGGAAGATAGTGGCAAACACCTTGATCTCCTCGGACTTTGGCGTCGGGTGGTGCGTCCAGTCCATGAGAAGTGAGGCCTTGCCGATCATCAGGGCAAGGTTAAACATGGCGTAGTGCTGTCCGAGGCAGTAGTGAGGACCAGTGCCGAAAACCAGCCAGTTCTTCGCGCCCTTCTCCTCGGCGTCGCCTGTGTAGTACCGCTCGGGGTTGAACTCGTCCGGGTTTTCATAAACTTCAGGGTCTCGTAGTGAGAGGTATGTCGAGGGGATGACCATGGCGCCCTTGGGAACAGTGTAGGTGTCGGTGATAGGGAATGCCTTCTTTGCAAGGTAAGGTACCATCAGCACGGGGGGCCGGTATCGCAGCAGCTCACGGACCACGGCGCGGGTGTACTTCATCGACTCGAGCTGGTCCAAGTTCAGGGCCGCGTGGATGTCACCGTTGCGGGTCTGGAGGTTTTCCTCTCTGACTCGGTCGAGAATGTCGGGGCGCTGAGCCATGATCTGAAACAGCCACGTAGCAGCGCTGCTGGTGGCGTCCTGAGATGCGAAGAGGAAGGTGAAGACGGTCTGGGCGATCTCGTAGTCGGAGAATTCTCGCAGCAACGGCGTTGGCTTCTCAGTCTTCTCGCCCCTGGCCTCGGCCTCACGCCATCTGCGGGATTCCACCATGCTCTTTACCCAGCCGTCCATGATGCAGGAGACCTCGCCTCCGGCGTTCATGCGGACCTTGCTCTTGGCAGCCGCCTTTGAGAATTCTGCAAGGACCATGTCTGCGGCCTTCTTGCCGTACCAGGTCTTGCTGAAGGGGATAATGAAGGGGAAATTGACCAGTTCCAAGGCCTCGGTAATCAGGTAGTAATCGTCCGCAATCCTCTTGACGCCCTCGTCAGAGACGTAATGTCCGCAGAATGTTCGCAGGGACACGGCAGTGATGATCTCTCGGAACTCAGACATCCAGGGCACGGGCTTGTCACCGGCATCCTTGGTGAGCTGAACCCACCTCTTGAAGTAGCGATTGTACACGTCCTCTTGACCGGGGAGGTAGCACTCCAGGGCCTGGCGTGTGAACAGTCCATTCAGACCCTTGCGGAAGTCGACGTGAGGCTTGCCGTCCAGGAAGACCCAGTTGTCAGCTCCCAGGAGCTTGGGGGCGACATCGACGACGCAGGGCTTGACAAAGGTTGGGGAGTTGAAGACCTTGCGGGACATGTCTCGAGTGGAAGCAATAATGACGAACCTTGACACACAAAGATCGTTAGCCATTGTGAAATACTCGAACAGTCTCAAGACGTCTGGGGGGAAACTTACTTGTGGAAGATAGAAACGCAGCTAAGTTCGCCGCTCAGCCATTTCCCGTAGTATTCTGAAAATTTGGGGTTCATGGACTGCAAGAAGGGTCCAATAAAGGGAGCCTTCCAAGATGGGCCAACGATTGAGCCCTTCTGGCGGAGATAGCTGACTGCAAGCATGCAAATTAGCTGCTGAACTCTGTTTCTGAAGCTCTTCGTCTTGTCATAGCTTTTTCCCCCTTGCCCCTCTTCACGCTTTTCTTGGCTTTCCGCTTATATTCACTTCTCTTTCGTTGTAATCAAGCCTGGGTTAAAACATACTCTGATCATAAGCCACTGCGAGAGCCACAGCAGTCCACAAGACCGTCCACAAACTCGCGTGAGAGATTGCGTCAACAACATATTCGAGCTGAAGTGGTATGTTGATGTTGCCGTTCTGTGGACTCGCCAGCGGCGAGGTGAAGCTGGTTGAGTTGGTGTCCATGCCGGGCACACCCAGTTTGCTGCAAGGGGGTGAGATGCGGAGAAGCTGTGCCTGTTCGGATTGGAGATTTGCCTTTTGCGTCTGTCCAACAAACACCAAGGGCAAACGAGACCGGAGAAGGAAAAAAAAGATTGAAGCTCGGAGCTCCCTGGCAAGCTGTCGTTTGGGCGCGCAGCTCGCAGGTCGGCTTTGCGATCTGTTCCCTTTTGCTCTTCCCTCTTTTGAAGGCGCTGCCTCTAGATTGTTGGGGCCGTCGAGGTGTTGGGCCGACTACAGCGCGTTGAAGGGCGGGAGACGAGGAAAATGCAAAAGAAGATGGCAGGCGCGAGATGAACCCTGGGGCAGTCTCTGTAATTAATAATGACAACCAAATTCCAAGCCAGGGCCAGGGCGAGCACAGCAAGGGTCGACTGGGTAAGAGGAGCTGGTCTTTTGCTGGGTCTTCTGGAGATAAAAAGTGCGGGAACAGGAGATTACACTACCAATGGGAATTCCCACCGTCGGATGCGACAATTGCGATTCAACTGTGCAGGTGCAGGTGCAGGGGTCGTTGTTGCCGGCTAGCGCGTGCCCGGTCTGCTTCTTGCTACATAGTACTTGCTTCTTGCCTCAAGGTTCTCACTTAGTCGTGTCTCTATTGGGGCCGTCTGGTGTGTGCAGAGACGGTGCCGTGCCCGACTTCACTTCCATGTCCCTATAGCACGCAGCACATTGTGACATTTTCGGCCAGCTGGTCTGGGCTACCCCTACCCGGGCAGGTACCGTCCGATGATTAGCACATCAACCCCCTAAGTAAGGTACCTTCCCTCCCTGGTGGTGGCGGGCGGGCAGGTAGGTACTGCAGGCCCTCGAGCTCGGTACCTTGGGGACCAAGGTGATATCCATGGCCGATCAGTTCCTGGTGGGGAGCTATGGCCAATGGCAGCTACCAATTGCCTCCCCACCCCGTAAGCGTAGCCGGACGGGCTGGACGGGTAAGCCAGACCCGCGTCAGGCCATGGCAGGTCATGGCAGGCATAGGTTCTGAGGAGGGGAGGGTCGTTGTCTCCCGGATGTCGTCCCACAAGGTTGTGCTACTCTACTACTGTTCCAGATCATCCTGCCGACTTGCAAGAGGTTATCCCACAGATTATCCCACATATCCCACAGCAGGTCGTCCCACCGGCGGTTCTTGCACCTTCTTTGTCCGAGGAGGGCCTAGGCGTGCCGGGGTACCTTACTGCAGTCACCGTCTCAAACTTGTCCGACATTCCTCTCTCCGCCAGTGATCGTCTATCATATCAATTCAATCACATCACATACACCTCCACACACACCCTGTCGCAAATTGGGTTAATCCCATGTTGTAGAACCAACCTCTCCAGGTCCCAGGCCAGAGGTCAAAGATCTCTCCGCGCTGACACAGGTCCACAACATGTCATCTCCATCATGTTGTGATCCGCCATGCGGAAATGGATACTGTACCCAGCCAAGTCTTCAAGTAGCCAAACCAGCCCCAGGCCTTCCGTCCACACACACCTGTCACTGTTGCTGTGCCGCGACAATGCTTTCGGACTCCCAGGGTCGTAAGGGGCGCCAGTTGACGTAATCTATGGCCCCGCCCAATACAACCATCGTCACATATTCTGGGCATCCTGCTACGTATAATATACGACAGGCGACAACACATCGTATGGTTGCGCATCCCTCGTTCCTCTAGGCTCGACGATGTGGTTACATGCTGGGCTGAGGTGTGGATCCCCACTCGTTCTCGAAATCTGAAGAAGCTCGCACTTCGTTCGCCGGTTTTTCCCTCTGGCCCAGCAGCCCGGGACCATCTGGGACGACCCTGGATGCGTCGCAACATTATCTCGAATACGCCGCCATGTCATTGGTCAATCGCACAGCTCGAGATCCGGATACGAGTACGAATAAGGCCGTTTGCAATCACGTCGTCCACGGAAACATCCTCAAGCCACAAGGCCCGACTGCGCGCTCGACATCGCGACGCGAGAACAAACCAGGTAGTGTGAATGCAGCTGGTCATCTCCCTCACCAATAGGACCCGCCACCACCTTATTGCGTACCCGAGCTAGTGGACTCGACTATACGCAAACTGGCAGCCCAATACGATTTCCGCAGCTCCCGTACGATGCGCGCGTCACATGTATCGACTCAGCGCCCTTGTTTGCTGCTCCGAGGCCGACGTTCGGGCCCAGGCATTCCCGACTGCGCGGGCAGAGGTGTCCGCTACCTCTCCGTCAACCCATGCCTGCACACCTCTCGGGAACGGCCATTCGGCGCCTTTGTTTCAAAACAACCCACACCTCCAGTGACAAGTTTGCGAACTAAATTATGATAATTTTTTTCTGGGTGGCAACTGTTGCGGTCACAGGGTACACCGTCAGATATGGCGACCAATACTGCTGAAGGGGGCACGAGCAAGCCGCAGCTCCGGCCGCCCACCGTATTCTATGTGCGACTGTCAGCGGGATCTCGAAAATATTTTTGCATGCCTGGTCAGATTTCATGACTACATTCGCCGAGCACTGACACATGTATAGTCCTTCTTTCGCCCCGTGCCCTCTGCCCTCAGCCCTCAGCCTCATTAACAGAGCAAGTCATGCTAGTGTTTAAATTCATGGACGCACCTATCAGACGACGGTTCAACTGATTCGAGGATGTCCGTGAATGTTTGCCTCGCTCTACCTCGACCGCACATGTCTCAAGCGCTGAGCTTAATCCAAGTCAAGCGAATGACCAGTAGAGTCATGGACTCTTCTACGTCATTGAACCCTACGCGCATGATGCTACTGGAAGTGTACCGAATTAACAAACACGTCGCTGACGAAAGTACCATCCTTGTCAGGAAAATACGCAGCAACAGCACTTAGTGTTTAGACTATCGGCCCACAGCCGTACAGAGACTAGTATGGCGTGCATGAGGCTATTGTGGTATCGCAAGCAATCTTTAGGCTGACGGGGCACATTCAAACTAATGTAGATATTTCCCTTGAGAAGAATGCATCCGTTCGATGATGCCGTTAAGTCTGGCTGTGTATCGTGTAGGAGCCATGTACGCACACCTACTTGCCAGGTAGATGGAGCTAGAGTTCCTGCGCCGACCTTCACCCCAAGGTAGATATTGCCGAGCGAATCACTCGGAAAGGCGGCATTTGTGAGCACGTTGTGGTCGTTTTCATGTGTTTTGTACATACACATACACATACGCATTTGTTACGTTCCACGACAGGCGAGGCTCATCGATTGTCATAGGGCTGTGAAGGCCCACGATCGCTATATCAATTCGGCCTTTGTGCTGTCAGTGGATGATATCCTACCTGCCTCATCAAGACCATGGAAAAGTATTGGACAAGACAATCCCCTTCGGAATATGGCGCATGCTTATACAACCGAGCACAACAACAGAAACTCCTTCCTTCTAACATGATTGGAAATTCTTCTCTTTGAATCTGATACTATTTTGGTTTCTGTCGTATGACTGATTGCCCGACTTTGACTCCGAAGCACGTCTGCGCAGTTGTCATAAGGCTATCACTGTTTTCTTAGCCACAAGCTATAATCGTGTTTGAACCTTACTGTCATCGGCATTGTAATTTATATAACGCTGGGTGTTTAAGCGTTTATCACTGTATGAAAGGGACTGGATGCATACTGCCTAAGAAGCATATGTGTACAGAATGAAAACGAGACCACTTTGAATCTGATACAGACTCAAGACCTTGGGCTGGTCCTGCGAGCAACAGTCCGTGTGGATAATTTGAGCGTCACGAATGCCAAAATGAGTATCTTGGAAATTAACACGAGCCAGAATCTAAACGTTCGGATTACATCGGTCATCATGATCCCTCTCCGGCACATATTCCCGTGGCTTGTGAGGTTTCAAGATCAAACAGCAGAGCGCTCATCCTAACCCCGTACTGATTTAATGAGATACAAGAGGAGACGTTCTAGTAGCAATGCAGACCTTCTAAACACGTTCTTCAAGTCCACTCTCGCAACAGTTGCGCACCCTGTGTACCTCATATTAGGAAGACCAGGCAGGACTTTATAATTATGCCATACTAAGACACTAGGTCATGACATTTTCCATTTCATTTGAGACCCCATAGACTCTCAGGCTACAACACGCTATTTTGAACATCCATCTAGAAAGTGTCATCCGAGATGTTTGCATTCATCTTGACGATCGTAGGGCTGTATTCAGACGAGTCCTCAGGTTCCATGCCGGCCGTCAAAAGTATGCCATCGACAATCCGCTTGCTTGCCTCTCGAGCTATACGAACAGTCAGATATGAGTTGACACGGGCGGTGGGTTGGAATACTTACCTGGGGTCTGTAGCAGCTTCGAAGGGGGCAGCGCAAAGTGGATCGTCTTGGGAGGGCTCATCCCGCCGTAGAGGCCGTCTTCATCCTCGTCGTCGCTCTCCCACGTGATTCCGTCCTTCTGCCGGCCCCTCTTGCCCTCGTCCGCGTAGACGTCCTTAGTCTTCTTCGCGGTCGCGGGCGTCTGGACGCTGACGCCAGGGGTCCGCGGCGCACCAGACGCACCACTAGGACGCCTGACACGCCCGCCGCCGCCGCCGTACTTCACCGGGGACATGAACGCGGCGCTGCGGAGCGTCGGTATGGCCATCTCGGGGGAGGACTGCGGGGAGTCGTCCTGCCATGCTGGCTGCTTGCCCTTGTCCGCGCCCTGGAGCTGGAGCTTCTCGGTGACCTTCCACTTGATGGGCGAGACGCCCGTGGGCTTGTGTGGGGTAGCTTGGATGCGGTAGTTCTTGTCCAGGACTCGGTGGAGCAGAGGGTCTTTGTTCTTGTGCGCGGTGGAGAAGATATCGTCTTGTGTGCCCTCGTCCGCACCAAGTGATGATCGTGGGGTCATGGACATGTCAGGCAGTCTGGTGGTGTGTTGGTGAGGTACAATGTCGGTATCGGAATCGTCACCCGAGGCATGGTTATCTTCACCCCTCATCTCACGCTTCAGCTCCTCATAAGGCGAGCCAAGCTTGGCGAACTGTGGCCGCGACTTGCTTGCCGGTGCTCGAGGCGTGCTCCCGGTAAGATCTCCGTCCCCGCCATCGAGCAGTGAGTCGTCCTGTGCTTGGTATGAGGCATCATGATGCGTATCGCCGCCCTCCGGACGCGGCGTGTAGTCCGCTGTCGTTTCACCATGCTCAGTTGTCTCATCGTGGGCCGTCGTGTCCTCGTCGGCAGCTAGCTCCTCATACCCCGACAACGATACGTTTGCGGATGCCTCGAAAAACTGCTTCCAGAACTTTGATGCCTCCCACACAGCTTTTGAGTGCTCTCCATACTGCTCCACCAGGGGCAAAATGCTCGTGGTGACTATGCGATGCGCCCTGCTGAAGTTGGAGTCGATCTCTATGCTGTGTTAGTGCCCTCCTGAGTGACCTGTTTGCATTCATGATTTGCCTACCTTGCAGAGTGAGTGTGATAGATTGCTCTAGCCTTTCCAGCTCCTCGGTGAGTGTTAGATTCCTAGCTGCTGAAGATCCTGCCCGAGACATTTTGGTTTCGCTATGGGCTTGATGCCAGACAGGCCTCAAGATTGGGTTCAAGTCGCGTCTGTCGTTGAACTTGACGCGTTGCGGGGCAGAACGTTGATGCTTGGTGTGGGGTGTTGCTTTGCAGGGATCCGTTAATGAGCTTCCACAGAGGGGACGCATGTACCGCCAAAGTACCCACGTAATAAATTACCCAGCTGCAGGTGGCTTTCACTGCCGGCTGGAAATGGTCTCGCGGCTTCGCTTTTCTGAGGCCAATTCATTATTCGTAGTAATACAGGGTATATCCAACACGCAAGCACTTTTTGTCCCCGTTCCAACCACTCCTAATCCATAATGGGCCAGTATTTGTGCCCGAAATCTATGCAGACTGCCCAAGCGAGTGCCTCTTCGCCATCCTCCGGTCACCATGTGAGAAGAAACTCCATCAGCAAGAATCTGCTGGTCTTCTGTCCTTTAACCGCCTCGTCGACCACGACCTCCCCTACCCCGGCCTCGACCTCGCTTCCTTCCCCTCCCTGGGCCCCCTCTTGTGGGCCTCGCCGCTGGGGCTTCCTCTTCTTGCTGGTCCTCCGCCTCCTGCTCCTCCTCGTGTTCTTCTTCTTGCTCTTCCTCACTCTCCTCATCGGAGGAGGACTCTTGCTCGTGGGACTCCCCATCTCCATCTCCGCCCTCTTCATCATCGCCGCCTTCTTCCTCCTCGTGTTCCGCAGCCTTGGCCTTGGCCTTCGAGGCTGCCCGTTTGGAGCTGCGCGTGCTGCGTGCGCTCCGTGCCGACTTCACTGCTGGGCTAGACTGGGCCTCTTCAGCGTCTCCATCGTCCTCGGCCTCCGAGTCTTCGACTGTGCTAGAGCGGCCCTTGGGCCCATCCCCGGCGCCACCGCGCTTCCGCTTTCTTGTCGAGGCAGGGGATTTCTCTGTTGTTGAAGGCGACGATGGCGCCTCGCTAGGATCTGCCAGTGCTCGCTGCATTATCAGGTCGCCGTAGTCCTCCCACGGAAGATCGAAGTCCTTAAATCGATCGTCGAAATTGGGGTCCTCCAACAAATCCATGTTATTCTCCCGCTCGTCTATCAAGGGCATGTTGTAAAACTCGTTAAGCTTCTTCCAGATCCCCGGTATGCGGATGTGGGTGTAGACGGCGGGGTCGTAGCCATTCGTTCGCAGGTGTTCGGATATGGCGAGCATTCGGAAGTGTTTGTGCATTCCTGATTGTGACGAGGTTAGCAGCTGTCCCACGCTTCGACGGTTTGGGGTGAGGATATCGCGCGCGCACCCGCTGGCTTCCAACGCACCACTGCCTTGAACAGCATGGAGACCTGGTCATCAGTCCACGGCGAGGCCAGATCGACCGTATGTGCTAAACTGGCGGTGGCTGCAGTTGGAGTGTCCGCGGCCTGTGGGGTGTCGATGTCCATCGCGTCATCGTTGCTAACGGGCGTGGCCGTTGTCGACGCGCGAGCCTTCTTCTTCGGAGGCATGGTGCTTGCTTAGGTGTCTGAAGAGCTGTCGCAATAAGGTTGTTGGCCTTTGGGGTTGAAGCTGTCGATCTAAAGCTAGTAGAGGCACAGTCTAGAATGCAATTGACCACTCGGTAAGAGAAAAACCCCAAG
The DNA here is from genome assembly GCA_037177825.1 of Diaporthe sp. P3_1W. Classification (NCBI taxonomy): domain Eukaryota; kingdom Fungi; phylum Ascomycota; class Sordariomycetes; order Diaporthales; family Diaporthaceae; genus Diaporthe; species Diaporthe sp. P3_1W. The sequence continues at coordinate 6,761,978 of JBAFXB010000002.1, forward strand.
GAGTGGATTGATTTGATTTGATGTAAGGAGTGCGTGATGCGGCAAGCTAAAGTAAATACAAATCTATCTAGAAGCTCTCTTGGACGCCCGCACCTGAAGCTAGGGTAGGTACATTGCGGGTACATGCTGGTGGAGGGTTAGGGCAACAACAGTCCTTACGCGGTTCAGTAGCGACGTTCAACGGCTTGAGCATACTCACTCATCTCAGAGGACTCGGCAACTCATGTAAACCTGTTTAATACTTTTCAGAGCCGCATTAAGCAGTCATGACTGCTTTGCGACAGGTCACCCCTCTCATAGCTCATTCGACAGGGAAACTGCTTAAATAATGGCGTCCTTTGCAACAGAGGATGAGAGTGTCGCCGACCTATTCATCCAGCCGAACTTCTGGAAGTCGTCTATGCTGCTAGACTCACCTACGCCCATCGCGAAGGATTTCTTTGATCTTTCTGGCACAAGTGAGTGGCTGAATGCTGTTTACATTTGAAACAAATCCTAACTGGTCACTAGACAGAATTGATCCCATCGTGAGCGATGCACTGGGCCTTCCAGATGATGGATATTTCAAGCTTCCCCCGGATCTCAACACTGCGTTCACGCCTGAAGCTACAGGGGACGAAGAGGCCGGAAATGTCAACAACGAGCCATTGAAGAGCCCGGGCCCGGACTCCGACGTGGACCCGTGGATGTTCCCTCAAGATGCTACCCCAAAAGCTGCGGATCTCAAGACGTGGGATGGCTTCGATATCCCTGAGGCGCAACTCAAGCCGGCAGCTTTCATCACAGAAGCTGGTACGGATCCGTACGATGCCTTCCTGGCCTCGGAAAGCAATCCATGCGGTGTCCCGTCTCATGGATCTTTTGAGACGCTGGACCCTAACGCTTATTCTGCCTGTCTGCTCGCGATGTCACTTGGCCGCGACTCGGTTTTATTCTCATGGAATTCAGAAAAGAAGACCTTTCAGCCTTCCCTGCCTTTGACCAAAGTCCCTGGCTACTCCGGAGAGTCTCTGTCTGCCATGTTACCGCTTTGCACTTCCTGTGGCCAAGCTCACCGCCGTCTGCGCGCATTCATAAACAAAACTTACTCGTCGAGTGCAAGCCCACCCCGAGTTGCGCTTGCCAACGCCCTAGACAGCTTGCTACTCGTCATTCAGGATGAGCTTGGACGCCGTGGCTTGAGGACTGCCTCGATTCTCCAGTTGCAGTCACTTGTTCGTCCCGTGTTTCGCCTTCTATCATATTATTACAGGCTCATCATCAAGATCAAGAGGTCGACGAGTGACGCAGATCTATTATCCTTAATCTACAATGAGGCTCAGTCTGCAGAGATAAGCGAGCCCGTCCTGAGAGACACTATGGGTCAGATCCTTCGAATCGTCTCGACGCCATGGACTGAATTTGTTGAAGAATGGATTGGGCTGAAGCCGGAAGAGGGCATGCGGATCAACAAGTCTGGCCCGGGGAAAGGCTTCGTCAAGGTTGAAAACAACATGTGGATAGACGACCAAGGATTTGAGCTGGAAGAACCAGATTATTTCTTGGACTCGGACAACATGCCTAGTTTCATCCCTGATGATGTTGCTCAGGTGATTTTCGAGACTGGGCGGAACCTTCGCTTTCTACAGGAGAGCCACCCTCAACATCCGATGGCGTCAATCGATGCCGTCAGCTCGGCTACTGTACCGAGACTTGAATGGCAGTATGACTGGGAGTCCATCACGAGGGTCGAAGAAAAGGCACTTGAATATCAACGTGCCGTGCTAGAGCTGCTCCAGCAGACGCGAGATAGCAGTGGAAACACTGCACTACAGCCACATAACAGTGTTATGGTCCAAGGTGACGAGCTGCTCCAAGTCTTCGGCAAAGACGAGCAGGACCTTCAACAAACTGTCCTAGCCTCGATTGCGAGCCTGGATCGACCGATCGAGACGAAAGAGACGTGGAACCAATTATCCGAAATTCTCAGAGGAAATCTATTCGACAGCCAAGGGAAGCAAGCGTCCGCCACGGTTGCTGAGTTCAGCCCTCACTGGTCGTTACTGCCATTATTATCCTTCGGCCCGATGGTGTACGCTCAAGCTCGTCTAATCAATAGCGAATGCCTGCGGTTGTTGTTTAGTGAGCATGGCTTGCGGAAGCATCTCGCACTCCAGAGGGCGTTCCAACTCTTTGGCAACGGCATGTTCTCAAGCCGTTTGACGAACGCGCTGTTCAATTCTGACATGGAGACGACTGAGAGACGGTCAGGGGTGTCCAGATCTGGCGTCACCATGGGCCTACGCCTGTCGAGTCGTGAGAACTGGCCACCAGCAAGCTCGGAGCTGCGGCTTGCACTCATGGGTGTGCTCACAGAAAGCTACCAGCAAGAGAGCGGCGCCGATAACAACGGGCTACCGGGAGACCTCAGCTTCGCCATTCGGGAGCTGTCGACTGAGGAAATGGAGAGATGCATGGACCAGGGGTCCCTCGAGGCCCTCGACTTTCTGCGGATGTCTTACAAGGCTCCGCAGGCGCTGGCGCCAGTCATCACGCCCGCATCACTTGTAAAGTGCGATCGGGTCTTCAAGCTCATGCTTCGCGTCTTGCGCATGCTGTTTGTAGTGGACCAGCTCTTCCGCGACATTGGCATGAAGACATCGCACTGGGCAAACCTCGACGATGTGTGTATGCGCTTCCGCGTGGAAGCCCACCACTTTGTCACCAATCTTGCCCGCTATTTCTTCGATACAGGCATCGACCAGCCATGGCGCCGTTTTCAGACGTGGCTGGACAAGATTGAGAACGGGCTTCAGGACAGCGGCCTCGACAAGAACTCCGCCATCGTGAGCCCAAAGAGGATTGGAGACGAGCACGAGCGGACTCTCGACGACATTGCACAGGCGCTGCTCCTGAGGAAGAAGCAGCAACCAGTCCTCAAACTACTAGAGGAGATTTTTACACAGATTCTACGATTTGCCAGACAATCGCGGGTACGTGCGCCCAGTGACGACGACTCGGTCGAAATCAAGAAGCTATACAAAACTTTCCGCGAGAAGGTTGAGATCTTCATTACTGTATGTAGAGGCATGGGCGAGAAGGCTGGGACGAGGAATGATACGGAGGCCGGGCGCTCGCAGGAGAGCGCACTTGCGATGCTCGTGCTCATGCTCGACATGTCGAACTATTACACGAAGCGCTAGGCAGGGCAGTCAAAATGGGGATATCGACTCTCACGACGAAATGGATTATTCGACGGCAGCAGATATAGAATAATGCATGTCCCTTTGGGAAATATCGCCTCACAGCCTTCGCCCGCCAGCGACCGCCAGACTCGCCAGACGCTGAGATACAACAACACATCATGAAACACTGTAAAATGTGGCCTTGCGCTGCACCACAACGAAACACGAGCACATATTTGATGCCAAGAACTTCGCGTAATCGTTCCTTTTTATGGCAGCAGATCGTTCGCCTCATCGAATGAATTAAGGACGGGAGGTTACAGCTCAAGTTCGAGGCTTGCAGCTCGCAGACACCCCAGACCTTGCAGTCCAAACCCCATGGCCATGCAAAGACACTCCGCGGTAAATGCTCCCGTTGCAGGAGAGACTCCCATAGGTCTTCCTCTGACTCCTTGCCTATAAGAGTCCTGGGCTCCCGTGCTAGCGTACAAGAATCCCTGTGGGCGTGTAGACTCGCAATTCATATTAACGGAATGTCTATATTGATGCCGTATTTCCGGCCCTGGCATCACGGTCTACTGGGAATGGCACGAGCGTATCGGTCTTTGGATGGAGGAGCAAATCGGCAGCTCTGCGGCCACCCCAAGGCGAGGCGAGAGGGTCACGACCCTGAAATCAAACCCGGCGCAAAGCGTCCGCCCTCACTTTGCAGGCGGTTCTCCTTGGCCCAGAGACATACACATTCGATATAAGCTCCGGTGACCTGGCCACGACACAGCCAGGCCCCCGGCATGAGCAGACGTGGCCATGGTGTGTGTGTGTCGGTCAGTGGCGAGGGGTCGGAGACAGGCTGTCGGGTACGACGTACACATAGAATACACACCGTCTACCCGATGCCCCTGACAGGCCTGTCATTGTATGCGAGTCTCCTGACGATCGTCAGATGCGAGCGCAGCCCGGCTGGCTTTCCATTACGAAGCGTTTTCAGCGCTTAGCGGGCTGTATTTTCTCATTGGCAGATAGGATCGCTGCACAAGCAGCCCGGCAGGACAGGCGGCCACGCAGGCCATGCAACCAACCATGCAGAGAACCCTCGACGATGCCGGGTGGACCTTCTTGAAAGGCATGTTGGCTCAACCAACCTGCTAACCTCGAGACTGTTCGAGGCCCTGCAGATCCGCTCTCGTGTCGTGCACTCCGCGTTTTGATAGGGAACCACACTGCCTCTGGGCAGCAAGAGAGGTGTCCTGGACGCACGCGGTACCGAGGCGAATAATCTCTCAGGCTCCCAGGGACCTGAAACGCGCAAAGACAATACCAGACACACCGACAGACACAGAGAAGATCAGGTAAGAGCACAACAATAACAACAACAGCACAGTCCAAAACGCGTGACGCGTTCTGGCCCTCCCACACGGTACGCGGCAGACTGCAGCTCCGTTTCTTCCAATCCTTCCACGGGGGCCCACCTTTGCTTCTACAGCACCAACCTAGCCCCCGTCGTCGCGAGATCCGTAGCGGAACTCTGCCACGGTACGTCGCAGCCTCTTCCGCTGCCGCCGCGATGGGAGCATTTCCGGCGGCGCACCGAGGCGCAAAAGCTCCCATGTGCTGGACTTGCATGAACCTCGCTGTCTCGCCCCACTGGGTTACAAGGCATGTTCGTGCGTGCTCTCCCCCCTGGCGAAAGGAGCCTCGTTCGCTCTGTGCACACTGCGCGGGAAAAGACACAGTACCTGGCCACCAAGTATCTCCTGCGAGATCGGTGGGGCCTTGCTTGGGTACATGGCCGGGGACAGGACCACACCGCCCGTTGAGCTTCAATGATGCCTGCGCGTGTCAGGGGGAGAGGTCCAGGGTAGCTTGGAAAGGGTCCTGCGAGCCTGCAGGCGGGAATCTCCATTGTTTCGACGTGGTCACCAGTTTTTAACCTCATGGAACCAACGGTGGGCGCATGTACAGTACTGCGCAGAAGGGGTCCAGCCACAGAATGGGTATGGTTCGGTCCCCTTTTTGTGTGCCTTCTCAGATTCGAAAGATGATGCGGAGTTGCTGCGTATGATCTCGTCCCACGACTGCCGGGCCCAGAATTTATTGCTTGTCTTCACGTCAGACCTGAGATCTGGCGGGACTCACAAAGCTGGCGACAGCCGCAGTGGAATCCAAAGCTCCCCCATGGAGTCGTTTCCGACGCGCCCCAGTGGTTGGGCACCTCGAGCAGGAAAGTGCTGCAGCGCAGCCTGACCTCTAGCAAACCCAAACAGATGCAGTAGAGTCGAGATGACAGGATCTCGGCCTAGCGTCATGCTATTGACCTGCGTTGGCTGAGAATGACCTTCCTCGGCCAAATTCCAGCCGACTCTTGTCATGCAGCTGCTGCCACTCGCCGTGGTTGACTCGCTTGTCAGGCTCGGATATACTGTGGTGGTGTAGAAGGATGGCCAGCTCGCTCCTGAGATAATCACGGGCGGCGAGGGACGGCGAGGGACTGCGAGGGGGATGGATGGCATCTCGCGCTTTCCGTTCATATCCGCGACCTATCGTACGCCCGCCCTGCGATGTTCGGTCCTTTTTCTGAGTTCAGGACGGTGAAGTGACGTAACGCACGAGATTGCTCGGGACATACGATGCAGAGGCGAGGCACAGCGGCCTCATCATCTCGTCCATTATTCATACATCTGTAACCGGGCCGTAGCACTGACTTGTGGTGGGCCCGGATACCGTCCGAGGGATGGGAGTGCAGCGACTCGAACACCACACTGTCAAGTCTACCGCAGTAGTCTGTCTGTTGACAAGTCGAGGTCGCCTCGCTGCTGACCTGCTGCTCCGGAACCGTGTTCCTCACTTCCGCCGACCTTCAGGAGGCCGGTGACAGCGCGCAAGTGATGCGCTGGGAACTTGGAAACTAATGACTCGTGGTATCGTGAGAATCGCCAGGCTGCGGATGTCGCTCGACGATCTGCCTGATTACGGCTGTCAAATGCCAAGACATTTCTATTTCGATTGCTGAGAGCTCGACGCAAGCCTGGAACGCGTTGTACCCCGAGTCGTTCTGGTCAAATGTGCTCATGATGCCTCGTCACTCGCCATCTCGCCCAGAACCCCTTGAATCTCGGGATGGTCGCCTGTTCTCTTTCGTAATTATGTCGCGTGCAAATCGATGCGGAATACAGAACTGTTGACTCGAGATGCAGGCTTGCCCATGTATCTGGTACATCGGTCGCCCTGCTGACCTGGACGAGGAAGTGCTAAAATGCGCATGGCATCACAACGTGATATCTCAACGAGTTTGAGAGTTGCCACGAGGCTTCGCTTCCTGTCCACCTTTGCCGTATTTAGAGACTGATTACGGAAAGGAGCCCGTTGCAAAGTGATAGGCCTTCGACCAGGTAGTCTGGCCTACGAGGCGGTGGTGCGAGAGGCGAGAAGATTGCGAAGTAGATCAACATGCCTCAACAGACGAGGATCAATGTGCACCTCCCATCTGTCAATCTATCGCGGTGACCTTTCCAGACGTCATCTCTCAGCTTGTGCTTGAACAAGGCGGCTCCCAGCCGGGGAGGAAGGCACGGGAAACACCGAGTCTTGAGTCGACCGTGATGAGGCTGTCCGGTTACCCAAGAAGACATCGACGTCCTTGAAATGTTCGCTGGCTAGGGTCTGAACGGACTGCCGCTTTAGGAAAAGCCGCTGGTGATTTTGGAGGCCGGCAAGCCACACTCGCAGGGTCCTGGGCGGTAAGAATTGCCTGCCTGCAGGCGAGAACCCCCTGCAGACATCCGACGGTATCAATGGGTCGGACGGGTAGCTCTTCGTTGTCCACGCCGTCGTCGCGATCGCTAACTTGCATCCGACGAACACACGTGCTTTTCACGGGTGTCGCGACAAGCCTCGGATTCACTTTCCGCATTCATCCATTCCTAAATGCTCCGGTCCAAGGCCAACCACAGCGCTAAGCACATATGTAGGTAGCAGCTACTGCATCGCGTTTCGCGAGTGAGCTGAGGTTGGGTTTCAAACTTCCGCCGCTCAACTCTCAATTTCCAAATCGAGGTCTGGTCCGACGGGTGGCATCCTTGTTGAGCAGTGTACCGCACCGCGAACTGCAGCCAAGCATGACTGGTGAGAAACTCGACATTTGCAACCCGCGTGCGGCGCTGTGCGGACTTGATCAGATAATTCTCATCGGCTCTCTTCGGAGACGATGCAGACGATGCAGACGATGCAGGCGATGCAGGCGATGCTCAACAGTATGGACAAAGTCTGGTTCATGGCAGGCTGCTCGGAAGAATTTGCTCGCATTCGCGTCAAGGCCAGATAATTTCGGTGAAGTACCCCGACGCTCGTTGTTGCCGAGTTTCGACAAGTCCACGGCAAAACCCCGGCCAAGAAAGGCGGTCAGCCTTCAAGAGCCGCGCATGATGTAAAAATCGTGCAACCGAGTAGCCAGGTCAGGACAGGGACGTTGATGCCGGCTAGGGTGCCGCTTGATGTGATGGCAAATTCCGAAGTGCCTTGACTCGCCTGTCCCGCGGAATAATTCAGAACCTCGATGGACGCGGTCCCGTGCCTAGCCTGCCTGCGTGGTTCCTGTGAGGGCTAGACACTACTGCGCAGCATTGTGCTTCTCGTGTGTATGGATTCCGTAGATCAGAAGAGGGTCGTGATAGTGCCAGATCTCTCGGATGGATGTTCTCCAGGTTCCAGTCTCTTTGTGATCCGTTCTGGGCCACAAAACAAAGCTGGTGGTGTTCCACGACGGCTACCCACCGGTTCGTCGCCATACGTGCAGTGCACATGGCGGGAGTGGTGCGCATAGAGTCAACCCGACGTGGTTAGACCGTCCTGGCTGAGGATTTTTAAGGGCTGAAAAGGGAAGTCAAAGTCGTGGCCCAACCAACTGACGGGCTCTAACACCTGGACAAACACATGGCGCGAAGTCGCCTGGCGCACAGCCGGCCCAGCAGCAGTACTGAGCGATGGGCGCTGTTACCCTCGATAGCTCCACCGACTGTCCCATGCCTCTGGCACGCTGTTTCCTTCTGGCACCGTGCTCCACTACTGACGGCAGACAAGCAGGTGGCCAGGGTGGGTGCAACCGCACGATCTTGTCCACTCGCTAGCCGGCACGCCGCCACAAACCGGGGTTTGCAAAGCCAGCAACCAATCACTATACTAAAATCAAAATGCGCTCTCTCATTTTACAAATCGGGAATGCCGGGTGATCTCCGAGCAGACAGCCACTGCGAGGGGTGAAGAATGCTCAAGCAAAGTCTTCAAGGCCACCGCGCGTGGCCAAAAGGTTGATGCAATTGTTTCTGGTATGGACGAGCCGTACCGTGCCGGTAGCAGTACGGACGTATACCACTCGCAAGGTTTCGAATACTCCGCTCCACCTTCAATGTGCGCTGTCTTGGACCTGTGGGTGGATTCGAGAAGCTATGGACAGCACGTCCCTGGCCGGTGGAGCACGTTGGCGGCAGGGGACGGCAGGAGACAGCAGCGGGTGAGGGCCCACTTGGAGCTCTGTCAATGTCAATCAACGCAAGGTCAGGGGCGACTGTCGGCCAACTTCCATGGTTCCAAGCTCGCTGCAGTGCTCTTCGGAAGAGGGTTGGCATCCTCATTCGAGGAGCTGGAGTGTCTCCCTTTCCAAAGTTCTCGAAAGACCTGTCGCTCCAGGCCGAATCGTCTGACTTCGAATCCAATCTCTCATGTGTAGGATACCTCGTCGCGAATTCTGCTGTCATCAAAAAATCAGCTGTGATGTAGAATGCAGATTTGGTGTCGTACAAGATCCTAATGTGCGTGCTAACGAAAGTGGATTCGCGATGCCGCCGAAAGAACGTTCGGATGGGGCTGGATAGCTTCTAGACGCGGTACATGGGCCAGATGTACAGAACCTATGGGGCCCTTTCCGAAGATCGTCCACGCTCTCGGGCTGATGGAGCCACAGGGTCCTCCACTAGAACCCTCTCCGTGAACCCTTGGGGAAGAAATGCCAGGCAGCCAGGCCAGGCGTGCCATGGCTGCTTGTCACCACATTCGGGCCCCCGAGTCCACTCTTTCGACCCCAAACTTCAGAGCTGTGAGAGGGAAACCCCCAAGCTTCTCCAAGATTTGGGAAGATCTTTGATGGACCATGGACTCCAAATTGTCAAAATGCCCGAAACCATCGAGCTACTCTGTCTCCATCTCAGTAGAGGCGTGCCGTACCGCAGTCCCATTCTAGCTCCACGACTACTCCATGAAGCATGGTAGGTACGAGGATCGCCCGGGAAAAGTGGTTGAGAGGGCCAGGCTTCTCCGCCGCGCATTATCAGTTGCCCTCCATTGTTCGAGCTGCGAGTTGAGAACACTCGCACCCATCCTTTGTGGCCGCTCGTGCGATCACGCGGGCCTCTTACTGGCAACGCAGCAAAGAAAACTCCTTTCCCCCGACCCGACTTCGGATGTTTGTGATCGGGCTAGGCTTTACGTCATTAGACTGTCAGAAGAGGGCAGTTGGGGGGTTGCTCGTCAACACTTCTGCTTAATCTCGGCGTCGATGCTGAACCGGCATGTGCCCCGAGTCAGGCAGCACCAAGGGAGGGCAGGCAGACCGGGAGGCACGCGAGAGCCAAGGCGGTGTTTTGGGCCTGTTTCGCCTTCTCTTGACTCGCAGCGAGGACTGGAAATACTGTGTACCGCAGTGTAGGGAGGGTGCCTTCTATCCCAAGAGTTTGGTAGACCACTGGTGGTTTGTTTTCTCACCTCCGTACTTCTCACCCTACCACCCCCATTCCATTATTATCATGCCAAGGAACCGACCGACCATCTCTCGTTCTACAGCCGAGGGACCGGGAGCGTCTTGCCTGGCCTGGGACTGATCTGAAATTGAGACAGGGACTTGAAGCAACCCCCGTTGGAGTTGACAGCGCTCCCCGAAGCCATCGTGGGCTCATGTCGTGCAGAGAAGCTCATGCAGTGATTGCTATTCTTGTCAGTTCTTCCCGTGTTCACGGACCATAGATTGCATCATGCCTTCATGGTGACGGTACTTGCAGGGAGACTTGAGTTTGAACTGTGCCTGGAAGTCAGGATGAAGGGCCCAGTGATTCGATCAGTCGTTTCTGGAAGCATACGAGCTCTGGGACCAACCTTGCTGCTCCCCCCAACGCTTAGACGAACGACTAGCGTCTTCACCACGGCTGTGGGACCACTGCATTGTTTGTCAATCTGTAGCGCCCCGTGAGGAGACACATTTGCTCCAACTCCGGCATGTTCGGGTTGCCTGTCTATGCTGAAGATAGACAGCTTCTGTTCACTCCTACAACCTTCAGGCTTCAACAGGCCTTGTGTCCTCGCAAGCATCTAGATCAGATCTGGGTATTGATGGTGTACATCAGTGGATGTAGCAATACGGGGACCTCGAGATGTGAGGTCGATAGTCGATGACCAGGGTTGCGAGTGTGATTACCCCTTCTCCTCCAAGTATAGGGTGCAGTGCATGTCGCCCGTCAAGCGGTACGCTGAACATGCTGGGCGGTGTCGGCGGCAAGACAGGTCAGGTGTCCGTAATCGTCGAGTCGCGTGGATCTGACACATCATGACACTCGTTTCCTGGATATTGCAACCCCAGGCAATGGTAGATGACTCAGGTAGTCAAGCAGACATAGCATGACAACGATCTCGTTGGAGCTTGACGGATTTCGTGCAGCTAGTTCGCAGCTTCGCTATGCGCACTCAAGCAGCCGGAAGAACCAGAATGATAACGTGTTTCGACTGATTAGATTAGAGAGACAGGATGGCAGATTGGGTGGGCTCTGCTTCCAGGGAGGGTGCCGGTACTTTTCCAAGAGGTACTGCCGACGGTTGTGCCGAGCTCGTCGCAGCGTGTACCTTCGGGTGCACGTCGACTGGCAGAGTGACTAAAAGCCAACGCGCGTCCCACACAACGGTGCCCTGGCCACCCAGCAAGGGTCGGGGATGTAAGATTCGGCCGGCATTGACGTTACACTGGTGCTGGCGCGAGTTTAGGACTGCCATGACTGCGTCCTGATGCAACAGTCGCCAGGTGTGTCGAGCGACGACGATTCGTGTGGACAGGAGTGTTCCAACCGCCAAGCTGTCTCGCGCGCACTCTTACCGCAGTACTGCCCATCAGGACTGCACGACGCCTTCGGCGTCGCAAGAATTGTGCAAAGCCCAACATAGAAGGGCGTCGGAGGAAACAGAAAGCTCCAAATCAAGCAGTGTAGTCAAGTTGTGGCAGTAGATTCCCCTCTCTGCCTCGTCCCCCACCGTCTGAAGGACCAGGGGGTGGTTGGTGCAGGAGTTGCTACATGAGGTTAGTCCGCGGTGGCTACGTTGATCTCTGCCTTGTCATTGCTTGGGGCAGCCGGTGGGATGTTTCGATTGAGCACATGCGGTCTTTGCCCAGCCTGGCAGCCCGGTAGGTGTGACGGCGAAACAGGGCAACGACAGGTCTGTATCCGGCCTATCGAGCAAAAGCGAGCTTTGCTGGCTGCTGCGATGCCTCGACCGGACCGGGCTGGGCTGAGCTCGACCCGTCGTGTGGTGAGCATTGATGCTGAGTCTCATACACGCGGATGGGACGGATCGTCGGCTGCCCAGTGCGAATTTGCTCGACCTCGTCACAAGGCCGATGGCGGTGCTTGTTTCGTCGGGGGAGAACGGTGAGTCGGGGCGGTCAGCCACTGCGTTGTTCATACTGTGTGCGGCGCCTACTGTGGCATCGTATTCTACGGAGATCAGGATGAAGAGCTTACTCGTGGGAAAGATGAGGCGAGCGGCGAGGGCCTAAAGGTACGTCAGGGAAAGAAATAAGGACAAGGAGAAGGAGGGAAAAAGGAAAGAGGAAAGGAAAAAGAAAGGCAAAAGTGATAGTGAACTCGTGAATAGCGTCTATCGAGCAGAAAGTGAAATATCAGCCCTCGTCTGTGCTGTTCTGTTCCTCCACGCTCTATCTGTAACGGGGTCAAGGGAAGCAGGCAAGCTATCAAGTGTGCTTGAAATTGACCAGTCGGCGACGACCATCCGGCCAAAACAAAAATTGGAAGAAGAAAGTGCTGCCGCCGGTGTCTAATCACTTGGGAAAGTGCCTTGCTCTTTCCAATCTTGTACTACGCATAGCGCCATCGCACACCAAGTCGAACCAACGGAAAGGAGCATTGCCCAGAACTGTGTTCATCTGCTCGCCTGTCCCCTTCCTGCCGTCTTGGAGCCATCGCTGCACGAAGCAGTATTTTGCCTTTTGTCGTTGTCCTCTCTGCATTGTTCGCGCGCGTAGTTGGCCCCCCAGACATCGCCAACTTCGGAAGTCCTCCACCAAGCAACGATCCTGCACTCTGCACGCTGCAATCTGCGGAGTCTACCCCAAACTCTAATACTTCTAACGACGTCTTTCTTTCGCATCCCCCCACCCTCCCTGCCATAGTGTATTGCGACACCCTTAGAGCACCTCCTAAGCCTCCCGCCCATCCAGCCGCTTGGTTCGTATCCACCGGCACCCGTTTCGGAGCGAAGCGTCGCACGTTCTCTGTACGTACGCCCAGGTATGCCAGATCCAACCGCGCCTCCACCAGAAGCTACGGTATTGCCAGCAGTGCACGCTCGGTAGTCCAGCGCACAGCCTAGAAAGGCTGAGAGAGGCCAGCGTGCCAGCGCGCATGCGCTCGTGCGACCTCGTCACTGCGGAACAGACGGCAGAAGCATGTGCATGCTGTGCCAGCTCTCTTGATCCACGGCTTAGCTCGGGTCTCCGTGTGGCTGCTTCGCACAGGCGTGGGAAGAAACTTCCTCCCTCCATCACAGCGCAGCGCAGCGCAGCACCGCGCAGCTTGGTGCACAGCATCTGATATAGACGTCTTTCTAGAAACTTAAAACGTCGAGCGGACGCCGCCAGACGCACCAGACGCACCTCGGGCGAGCTCGACTACGGAGTCTGGCAGCCAGCGACAGCGAGCACCGCACACAGTACCCAGGTACCTTACTGCGAGCCCCCTGGTCCGTCCACAACCAGCTTCCCTGCTCACTCAGTCCACTTTCGATCATCCACTTCCCGACCTGGTCCCTTCAAGACGAGGGTCCCCCCCAAAACCCACCAGCCTGCACCCAAGCTAGCGCCCCTCGCCCTGGTCCGTACCGGTACCTGGCGCTTTTGTATTTCAACGGCTGCGAAGAGTGGGTAACGTCGAGGGAGAACCCACTTGAAAACTTGCCCACTTGGCTCGGTACCTGGCAGAGTTTTTTTTTTGTACTGGCGCGACGCTTCCGACAGAAAAAAAAAGAAAGGAGAGATATTTGAGGTACATCAACCCACATCATCCCACCTCCCTCCCTCGTCCATCCATTTGACAGAGTTTAGTCTCCACTTCGACATCTACTGCCGGGACCCAAAAAGGAGGAACGCCTTTTGTCCACTCCACCAACACCTCCCAAACGGTCTTCAGCCTCATCTATCCACTTCTTACCACAACCCGCTACCACCGCCAAACCTCATCTCCACCGTGGGGGATCCTCAGACGCGCCTCTGCACACAGCACCGCGTCGACCCTCGAAACACCAACACAAACATCACGCAAAACTTTTGCTGTCTTCACATAGCCAGCCAGTCAAGCGTGTGTTTGTTTGCCTCGACCGTCCGGCACCACTCGAACAATTAATTCACCTTGTGGCTTGCGCGTCGGTTTCCTGTCGCCCGGGAGCAATTGTGAGATTGCCCTTGCCGCCTCGGCCAAAACCTCCAACAGATCCGCCTGCGCAACCCTGCCCTTCCATCCCCCTACCTTCACCTCGAGACCACGTTCGAGTCCCTAGCGCAATTGATTCTTCGGATGCTGCCTTCGCGGTTCTTGCATCAGGGTAGACATAGAGTTGGATTATGGAACACAACCACTACTCGTCTAACGTGATCAACACTACGACGGCTTCTTATCCATCCCACTCGGCGATTTCCCCCCACCACCTGCAGAACGGCCAAAACCAGACTCTTCCACCTCTCCAGCCTCACAACCCAGCCATGTCTATGTACGCGAGCCACCCGCACACTCCTCGGACGCCCGCAACCCCGAACACTCCCGCCTCCATGGGCGGCTACGCTCCTCCCCCGCCACAGCCCTCGGGCAGAGGCTCGTATCCCATGATGCACAATCCCTACCAACACCAGCAGTCTTACGCGACCTCCTCCGCCATGATGCCCCAGGCCTCCGTGTCTGCATCCCACCCTCAACCTATTGCGCCGGCGCCTTCTCCAGGCAGCCGCGTCCCACCTGTCCTGCGACCGATGCCGGCTGGCGGTGTCATGCCACAGAGCGGCCTGGCCTCTCCCTACGCGCAAAGCCCTATGATGTCGCAGCCATCGATTCTTCACCAGGAGAACGACCAACCTACTCATGTAGTCGGCTCCCAGGGTCGCAGAGGTATTCTACCGAGCGCCCCAGGTAGGCCTGCGGCCCCACCCCCCGGCACTGCCGCAGCCAAGGCTCAGATTCCTCAGAAGGATGCCGACGGGAAGTTTGTACGTATCACTTGACTCCCCATGGTGTCCTGGCTCATTTGTCGGAGCCCAAGACGACGGGTCAAGGGGATATCTTCGTGACAAGTAGCTAACATTTTGAAGCCATGCCCCCACTGCACAAAGACATACCTTCACGCGAAGCACTTGAAGCGTCATATGCTCAGACGTAAGCAGTTACCGTGACCTGAGAGCTGAGCAAGAACTGACTTCGATGGGCAAAATAGACACTGGAGACCGTCCCTACATGTGTGTGCTCTGCCGGGACACTTTCTCTCGAAGTGACATCCTGAAGCGTCACTTCCAAAAATGCTCCATCCGTCGGGGCAACCCTACAGGAGCCAGCCATCTATCTCATCCTCACGCGCACGTCAAGAAGGCTCAGCAGGCTGCCGCTAAGGCCGCGCAGCTTGGGCACGATGGAGACATGATGAACGGCATGAACAATGTAACGGGAAATCCCCACATGGTTCCCTTTGGGCTGATGCCAGCAGCGGACCAAATTAACCACATGAATGACCAGAACCAGCTCTCTCGACAGTCGAGCATGAACCGTCTCGAGGACACCAATGGTGAAGAGCGGAGGAACGTGCCTGCACCAGTCATGAGTGCTTCGTCGCAGCAGCAGCAACAGTACAATGGGAATGTCCCGACGTCCATGTCCACGAACATCAACCCCCAGCTGGCGAACTACAACATGTCGCAGAGCCAGAATGGTGTGCCAATGTTCAATGGTGGATCAAACCACAATCAGCAGTCGGGCTTGGACTGGCAGACCATGTTCACACAACAAGGCGGTGCGCAACATACTTATCCAGTCCCTACGTCAACCTTTCCTAACCGACAGCAGACCGCAATCAAAACCGAGCCTAGTCTCGACCACTCGAGACACGATGGCCAGCCCCCCTCAAACCCGGCCAACGGTCGCTTTGGGCTCCCTACCGGCGGCCGCCCCGTTGACGATGCGACTTATCGGCACTTGTCAAACCAAATCATCAAATTCTTCTACTCGCCTGGCATCATCTCAAACCACAACAACGACATGAACTTGTACTTCTCACCAGAAAATGTTCAGCACTTCCTCAGCCAGTACACACACTTCCACCGGCATTTTGCAATCCTACACATGCCAACTTTTGATGCTGGCAAGTCTTTCACGGGATTACTTGCCTGTATGTGCTGTATCGGGGCTTGCTACTCAGATCGCTTGTCGCCTTCACACGTGCGCCTCATCACCGACTTCTTGAAGTCTGCTCTGGACAGAGACCCGCGAATTCTCTCTCTTCTGAACGAGAGCTCTCAGATTGGGGTAGTGAGGCGTGACGAAGACATTCTGGAGGAGCTCCAGGCTCTTGTACTTCTTCAACTTCTTCTCATCTGGAACGGCACCCCTCAACAACGACAGTCCGCTCGTCAGGTGTACTCGAGGATCGTGCTGCTTGCACGGAAGTCTGATCTGTTACGTGTCTCTCAAGGACAGCCCCTGTACAGCGCGCTTCATCAACCTGGCTTTAATCCCTCAACTTATCATCCATCAGAATTTGACTGGCATTCTTGGATTGAACAAGAGAAGCGAAATCGTCTCATGTTCCTTATCTTTGCCACGGATACAGCCCAGGGCCTATACTTTAACATTGCGCCTCAATTTGATGTCATGTCACTCCAAATCCCCTTGCCCTGCGACGATGCAGCATGGGATGGAGCCACAGATGCGAGATATTGTGCTGAAGCCTTGGGCTTATATGGACCAGAGGCGGCCCAGGTTCGTAATGTGGATGGCACGCGCAGAGCGAAGCAACCCGAGATGCACCTCGCCCTGAACGCCCTCTTGCACAGCTCTTATCGGATCCAGACAGGCACGACAAACCTGACGGGCAAATTTCTGCTGGTTCATGGCATTCTGGCCCTCATACGTCGAGCTCAAATCGAAGGAAGCTCGGCTCTCAATTACGGCCAAGCATCATCGTTTGCCAATAGTGATTGGATCGTCAATACCGGACAGGATGATGGCAGCGCGCCTGGCAGTGCGAATAACAGTGGTCGCAACACTCCCGCTGACGGAAGCATGTCCGCTCAAGCTTTCAAGGCTATTCGCACAGCACTGGACAAGTTCAAGCAGAATTGGGACTTCGATATTGTCAATCAGTATCCGCCCTCGTCGCGGAACCCTCGCCGTCAAGGCTTTTCGAAGGACGCAATCCCTTTCTACTGGCTCGCCAACTATCTTCTGAAAAACACGCGTTCAGGGGACCTCGAGATGGAGTCCGAGCAGCGATTCTCACAAGTCATTCATCTTCTCAAGTTTGTCAATAATTATGTGCGCTCGGATGGGGCATACAGAGGCGAGGAGTTAGGGTCGGTCGATGCGATTGACAAGGATTACGGCGCGACCGATTGGACGCTGGACATGGCGAAGTTGTTCAGACCATTTCTTGATATGGCAGATTCGCCAGGCGTCACTTCGATCAACATGAAGACGGAGGCGACTTAGCCGTGGCCCCCATGACCACCCGAGGACCCAGGACTCAAGCATAGGACTTGACTTGCCCCAACCTACTTTTTTTCCCCTTTTCCTTCATGTCAAAATTTCCGATATTCTCTTTTTCCGAAAAACCAGAGGCTCCGTCAGCATTGGTGGCGTTTTGGAAGTGACCTTCCGGCCCTCAGTCCGAAAAGTTCGATTCCCCCTGCATATCAGACTGGCGGCTTGCTGGTGGCATTTTGCTTTGCATTTTCAGGTGGTCGGCTATGATAGACATTCCCACATCCAAGGGGCTTCGCATTAGACATACTTTAGACAAGAGTGCATCAGAAATGTGCTGATGACATTCGACTGAATGGAAAATCAGGTTGTCATAGCTTTGATCATGGACAACTCTGTCCTATCCCATCCCGAGAGACAAATTACAATTGACCGGTGTAACTTGGGAGACTGACTGTCTTCCCTTGTGATGTGCCCAGAGTATCGTTCGACCACTTGTTTTGTGAGTCGATCCCCAATCTTTCTTGTTACAAGGCCAGCTTTATATGGAAGCCGTCTAGAGAAAGTCAATTGTTGTTTCGGTCTTCTTTCAGATGCCAATGAGGCCCTGCCTAATTGTCCCTGGCTAGGACCTTTAAGTATGGCATGCAGGAACTGCATGCCTCAAAACGCCGATGTGTGACCTGATCAACAGGCCCTTCCAGTAGGACAATTTCACACATATTGTAGAAGAGAACGGATATTCGCCTATATCGGTCTGTCTTGGTACGTCCCTATGTCCCCCAAGTACCTGGCGAACCTCGGGGATTACTGCGTGCTGTCGCCCGCCCCTCCCTTCCCCGGTGGTGTTGACGTGAGGTGGTGTTCTCTCAGGGATGTCGGCCTTCCTTCTCATGGCTTCTCGTCACGGTCTACTATGTGAATTTTGGGTTTCATCATCTCCAAAGCGGCCTTATCCTGTTCGGATGGGGTATAGCCAAACTTCTCCTCTGCACGGTCAGACATGTACAAGCCAATGACCCCCCACCCGAGTAGCCCAACACCTACACCAAGCCTTGCCTTGGAAGAGAGGCCTTGGTATGCCCTTGGATAGTTCTGTTAGCATGAAAAGTCAAGTGAACTATAATTTTCGTCCGGCCGAGTCTTACCTCCAGAGTGACATGATTCTACCGGGATCTCGTTTCTCTTTATTCGTTTTTACGCCTTCCCTCCCTTTGTGGAATTGACCGTTCGCGTGTGTCACTACGAGCTCATGGCCGTTTTTGCAGCTGCGACGTGTAAGAAGATTGGTCGCACGGCAAGTTCCTATTGACCTACCACGTTGGACGGAGACAACCAGGCTGCGTGTTTGACTCTCTTGAAGTTCGATGCAGGTCAAGCGACCTATGCAAATTGGAGATCGATGTCGTTGAGGAAGTGGCTTGCATTGCATGGAGGCTCTGCGGCAGGCAGTCTGGCAACCCGACCCCTGTGCCTTGCCGTGGGGGAGGACCTTGGGGGCCGCTAGCTTCGCTGCCAAAACCAAAATTTTGGGACATCGCATTCTCGGCGGCGCAGCGACCCAAAAACGGGCCTCGCAGACCTCACTTAACGTCAAGCCTCCACCGCGTCACTTAGCCCACCAGGACGCCAAGCCAGACGAAGACAGGACCGGCACAATCCTCACCATGGCGAGCCCAAGTTCTGCGCGGCCGTGCCTCCAGCTCGCTCTGCAGTCTTGCCAGCGAAGCGGCCTAGCAGCCTCGCAGCGGCCACTCGCACCGGCGTCCGCCGCCGCAACGGTGTACACGTCCCTCTCGAGCCGCCAGCAGACGTGCCTCTTCTCCACGACCGCCGCGCTCAGCAAGCGCCGCAGGAACCGTGACCACAACCGCAACCGCGGCCTCTCTGCGGTCCGGGGCACGGGCACGCGCGAGGTGCTCTCCGTGGACAACGAGCCCCTGCCGAGGCCCGTCGCCCGCGACGAGTTCCCAGAGATCGAGACGGACGCGGACCACGGGCTGTGGGACTTCTTCTACAGCAAGGATAAGCCCCTGAACACGCCGGCGGAGGACGCCGCCCACGGGCGGTCGTGGAAGGTGGAGGAGCTGCGGCGCAAGAGCTGGGAGGACCTGCACAGCCTGTGGTGGGTGTGCGTCAAGGAGAGGAACAGGATCGCCACGGGCAACTGGGAGAGGTCCAAGGGGAAGTATGGCTACGGTGATAACGAGAGCAAGGGGAGGGAGATGGAGGTATGCGTCTATTCATGGGGCTTGTCGTGACATTGGATGTGCACGGCGGCCATTTCCCAGTCTGGCGACAGCTTTACTGATTTCTACTCTGCTATTCAGGTACGGAAGACTCAGGCGGCGATCAAGCACGCCCTTACGGAGAGGTTCTACGCGTGGGAGGACGCGAGGAAGCTGGCCCAACAGGACCCCGAGGTCGATCTTTCTGGAGTAGGACCGGCTTACACACCTGAGGGCTCACATCTGGAATCTGAGGAGGCGGCTTGGGAGGAAGAATCCAAGGAACAGAGGACGGCCGATGGGAGATCAGAGGCGGCAAAGGAGACCAAGTCTTCCAAAGAGGCGATTGACCCCTCGACGATACCCAACCCAGCAAAGGCTCCCGCGGATGCGCCTAGGGTATGAGTCTTGAACGAGACTCCGACGGAGGTGCCGTGGCTTCAGAAGCAGGCGGCAGTAAGGATGCAGGCAATGCCTACCCCTTTTCATCAATTAGAGGACTTGCCTCGAAGGGTTGGACCAGGAAGGTCGGTATGAGCCCACGGATTGTACCAAGATTCACTGTACAGAATGACATTATGCTCAGCCGCGAGTTGTGCCAGGTGACACTTCTCCGTAAGGTCCCAGGATGCATGCAGCCATGGCCAGAGCCGGCCGTGTTGAGATGAGTTGAGATGAACGTGGTGTTGAGATTGTTATGGCTGATCTTTGGGACCATATGCTTTCCAACCCCACTAGAGGATGACCACTGCAGCAACCGCGGGCAGGCTTCTAGCCACGTAATGCGAACCTCCATCGCAACACTATCGAGCTGCCATTGAGATGAGCTCCCAGGAAGCGAGGCAAGGTCGTTACGGGGAGGCCGATTGTATTTCGCCTATGGCAGCTTGGACGCTCGGGTGGTCCCAGCTGGTGGCCAGCTCCAACTCACAGCACTGCTAAGGGCAGGCCAATCAGGGGAAGCGGGTACTACTTAGCTCGGCAATGGAGCTCCAGTCCCTCTGGATGCAGGTGGGTTGGAGTCTCGGACAGCTCAGCCAAAACACACCGACTCTCCTATTATTGACTTGACCTGCCTCGACTTTCCCTTTGGCACCGAGCACTGCACGACCGCATCTCTTCACCCTCGAAACTCGCCTCGATTCTAGACAGTGCTGCACCCTCACAGCCATATCCCATATTCCAGAACCAGAAGCAACCGCAAACATGGATGAGATTGCAAAGGAGTACGATGTCATTGTGCTGGGCACAGGTATGTACATGTCATTCGCGTTTCCAACCCCGCAATGTGGGGTTCGCTCCCGTTGCCTCTCCTGAAGCCATCGCTGCGGCGAGCCGCCCTGGTCTGGAGCTTTTGGGCGATGTGTCTCGAAACTGACAGTGGTGCTACTCGGCGACAGGTCTGACCGAATGCATTCTCTCTGGGTAAATAGCTCCCATGGTTGTCCTGGACCGATGGTCGCTCTTGGGAGCCGCAAGCTGACGATACGCCTCGCAATCCAGTGTGCTCAGTGTCAAGGGCAAGAAGGTCCTGCATATCGACCGCAATGACCACTACGGCGGGTGAGCCACCCCCTTCCAGTCCGAAATATGCCGGAAATGTCTATTTCGAACATGCGCTGACCATCATCGGCACAGTGAGGCTGCCTCTGTCAACCTCGAGACTGTATGTCCCTCCGATGCGCCTCCCTCTCCTACCCCACGGTTCTAACACCCCTCCTAGCTCTTCAAGAAGTATGGCAACTACAGCGCAGGAGACGAGCCATGGAAGAAATACGGACGCCCCAACGACTGGAACATCGACCTCATCCCCAAGCTGCTCATGTCCTCGGGCGAGTTGACCAATATCCTCGTGTCCACCGATGTCACCAGATACCTCGAGTTCAAGCAGGTCGCAGGGAGCTACGTGCAGCAGGGAAATGGGCCCAAGGCCACCGTCGCCAAGGTCCCATCCGATGCCGGCGAGGCCCTCAAGTCGCCCCTTATGGGCATCTTCGAGAAGCGCCGCATGAAGAGCTTCATTGAGTGGGTTGGAACCTTCGATGTCAAGGACCCCTCTACACACAAGGGTTAGTACAAGCCCCCGCGGGACTCCTCTTCCCGCCGCCAGACAAGTTTGGAGACCAGTCTGACCTAACATGTTTCAGGTCTTGACCTGAGCACATGCACAATGAAGGATGTGTTCGACAAGTTCGGCCTCGAGGACGGCACCAAAGACTTCATTGGCCATGCTATGGCCCTGTATCTCGACGACACATATGCCACCAAGAAGGGCACCGCGCCCGAGGCCATTGAGCGCATCCGCCTGTACGGTAACTCGGTGGCCCGGTACGGAAAGTCCCCCTACATCTACCCTCTGTACGGACTCGGCGAGCTGCCCCAGGGCTTTGCTCGTCTGTCTGCCATCTACGGCGGCACCTACATGCTGAACACCAGCGTTGACGAGGTGCTGTACGAGGGTGACGCGGCCGTCGGCATCAAGGCCACCATGTCTGGCATCGAGCCTGAGATGAAGTTCGAGACCAAGGCCAAGATGATTCTTGGCGACCCATCCTACTTCCCCAACAAGGTCAAGGTCACGGGCCACGTGCTGCGTGCTATCTGCGTGCTCAAGCACCCCTTGACGGGCACCAACGACGCCGACTCGGCACAGCTGATCATCCCTCAGTCCCAGGTCGGCCGGAAGAACGGTGAGTTCCCCTTGAGAAACCCCCAAACTTGTAGCCTTTACTGACTTGGACAAGACATTTACATTGCCTGCGTTTCTTCCGCGCACAACGTCTGCCCCAAGGGCTACTGGATTGCCATCGTCTCCACCATCGCTGAGACATCTGCAAACCACCACCTGGAGCTCCAGCCCGGTCTGGAGCGCCTCGGCAAGATCGAGGAGCAGTTCCTGGGCGCTCCCATCCCCTTGTACGAGCCCCTGGATAACGGCACCAAGGACAAGATCTTCATCTCCAAGAGCTACGACGCCACGAGCCACTTCGAGACCACAACCGATGACGTCAAGGACATTTACCGCCGGTGCGCGGGTGAGGAGCTCAAGGTGGAGGGTCTGCGGGAGGGTATCCAGGTTGCTGAGGAGTAAAGGTAGCGACATGAACATGGAGGGAGTTGAGGGAAAGACACGATTAGTGGGCTCAAACTGTTTGACACGGCCAGGTATAGGTCGAGTTCAATTCTAGTAGTAGTGAAAGGGCATATAGCAGACACGAGGATTCCGTGCAAGAAGCAACCAACAAATGAAAGGTTTTTTGAAAATTGTGAGTTTTTGAAGAAGCTTTTCAGTGTGTAGTTCTCATGTGAGATGTGGACTTGTTAGTGTTTGAGAGTCAACTGTGTCCTCATTAGCATCCTCAGGAGCCACGGAGAATGTCCAGTATGGACTACTTTGACGGTATCTGCCGTCGATCTATTGTGGAGCAAAGTCGATAGGGGGAGGAGACCCGCCGTAGGCATAGACAAGCACATGCAGCATGAGCCTGGCTCAGATCCAGTCCGTATCAAGTGAGCCGCAGGAGGCTATCTCATCGAATTATCATCTACCCCAGCACATGAAGAACATGGCAGTCGAGCAAAAGAAACCCTGGCATATCGTCGCCAAACGCCGTTGTCCATGTGAAAACCCCGTGTGTATTTCTTCCATGTTTTTTTGTCCCCTACTGCCTCCAATCTCACAATCCTGCCTTCCGCTCTCTCGCGCCTCTCAACGGCGCTGGTTCTTGCCCATACCACGCTTACCAGCAAACTGATCAAATAGTTAGCCTCGAGTCCTGACTTTCTGCAAGGTAGAGAACTGAGACTTGTGAAATATTGACTTACCAAGTGCTTCGGCATAGACGCAGGAGTGTGCCTATCAGCCTCACCCTGTCTCGCCATCCTGTTCATCTTCCTCTGCGCGACCTTGGCCGTCCTCTCGGCCTTTGTGCGCACCGTCTCGTCGGTGATACCGTCGTTCAACCTGTCCGTCGCAGGAGCCTGGCTGCGCGCCCTGCTCTTGGACCTCAGCCGCTCCCGTGGGGTCTTGTCAACGTCCATGACATCTGAGACCTCCGTGCCGGCACGGCTCCTCGTAAGAGACCGGCCGCGCGAGTCGGGCGCCATCGCCCTGCCCCGTGCCTCGACCTCTGTCGCGTCGATGCCCAGCTGGTCCAAGTGGTCTGCGAGCTGCGACAGCGGCTTCTTGGTCTTGCTCCGGGGTATTATGGCGCGGTTCTTGAGGGACTTGCGCATCCTGGCCTCGTTGCGGATGAGGGCCTGCTTCTCGCGGATGAGCTGGGCCTTCTCCAGGATCTCCTCCTCCTCGTCATCGTCCATCTCCTCCTCCGAGTCGTAGTAGCCCTCATTCTGCAGACGCTCCTCCTCCTCCTCCAGGGCAGCCAGCTTGGCCTCGATATCAGGGTCGATGAAGTCAAACACGTTCTTTCCATCGACAACCTCGGGCACCTTGTCGTATTTCCACTCTGGGTTCTTGAGAAGGTAGTCTTTCCGCAGATCCACCGAGAAGACACCAGCGCCGCCGTTCTCCTCTTCGATGTCTCGTGCGAGTTGCCGCCTCTCGGGATCGCTCTTGTCGTACTTCTTCAAGCCCTTGATGCCCTCAGGAATGAATGTCTCCAGAGGCTTGGAACCCTCCATGGGCTGGGCCACGTGAATTCTGGTCATGATCTCTGTCAAACGGCTGCCGGCAGCACCGCTGCTTGTCTGACCAGCCTTCAGTTTCGATGCCACTCGCTCCGCGATCAGCTTCTCACAAGCCGCATTCTTGACAGCCTGCACACCTTCCTGTGTGTTGCAGCTTGCCTGAACCATCTCGACCTCTCCGGACTTCAGCAGAGACTGCAGCTCAGCCTGGGTCTCGGCATCCAGGTCTTCTGGTCGGGTCACGTCGATCTTGTTGACCACGATGAAGCAGATCTTGTTGGCGAAGAGGGGCTTGATACTCTTGAAAAGCGCACACTGTGCCTTGACAGTGTAGCCGCACTGCTCTGATAGATCCATGAAGTACAGGATCGCAGCCCGCAAGTGAGCGATCGCGGTGATGGATTGCATTTCAATTGTAGTCATCTCCTCAAGGGGGTGATCCAGGACTCCGGGGGTATCGACGGCTTGGAAACGAAGGTACTTGTAGTCAAAATGACCGGCAAACAGGGACTTTGTGGTGAAGGCGTACGGCTGGACGTCGACATCGGCGCGAGAAATTGAGCGGAGGAAGCTGCTCTTGCCGA
The DNA here is from genome assembly GCA_037177825.1 of Diaporthe sp. P3_1W. Lineage (NCBI taxonomy): Eukaryota > Fungi > Ascomycota > Sordariomycetes > Diaporthales > Diaporthaceae > Diaporthe > Diaporthe sp. P3_1W. The sequence continues at coordinate 6,786,601 of JBAFXB010000002.1, forward strand.
CATTGGGATAGCCGCAAATGACGAGGGTTCGAGTGTTCGGGTCTATCGAGGGCAGACGGCCAAGATGTTGTCGGACCTCGTCCAAGTACTTGAGGGGGTTGTTGAGGCGCTTGATGATGGTAGCCATGCGACCAAGAGCGGCCCTCTTGAGCTGCTTGCACTGGAACAGTGACTGCGCGTACTTGAGGAGGCGCACATAGTCACGGCTTATCGACTCGATCAGGTGCTTCGCGGTCGACAGTTGGCCGAGGGCGATCCGGAAGTGGTCGGCATCGTAAAGCGTATGCAGTAGATCCTTGTGAAACGGATGAATCTCATTAATGCGAGGGAACGCCTCGAGCACGGCGCCAATCTTTTCAGAAAAGGTTTCTTGAGTGAACTTCACTTTTCGAGTGTAAAAACCCCGAATGCGTGAGATCTTGAAGCCGGCTCTTATCTGTGTAGGCAGTCGGCGTTGAGTTCTTGAGAGGACGATGTCGAGGAACTCTGTTGATGAAGGCACAGGAGGAATATCCTTCCACTGGGTTTGGGTCTTTGTGGGAGGCATGATGCTTGGTGTTGAGAATTGAGTCGCCGCTGCGAGGTGTGGAAGGAAAGAGCGATGGGGCGGCTTCCTAGACGCAGAAAGAAACGTTAAGGCAGAAAAAAAATTGACCACTGCGGGAAAGATACCGATAACGCCAAACCGTCTTGTGGGCTTACCGCCTGCATTGTCATGTTAGTGTGTGACCTGCAAGGTGGGTCTACACTTGCAGGGTTACCTCCAATCTGCCATGGGATGATCTTCCACAGGACATTCTACCATGGGATAATCTACCATGGGACATCTTCCTATGGGATATCTTCCTATGGGATAACCTCCTATGGGACAACCTCCTCTGGGATAACCTACTGTAGGATAACCTACTGCAGGATAACCTCCTATGGGATGACCTTCTATGGGACACTACATGCAGAAATACCTCCCACCCCCATCATGATAATCTCCTGCTGTGAATTGCCTGCTATGGGCCAAATTAGGAGGCTGTTTGTGTTTGAGCGACCTCCAGTGACAATAGCTCCTCTTACGGTTCTGGTCTGCTTATTCTCAACTTATGTACCTACCTAGGTAGGTAATGTTCGATTGTGTACTCACTACCACTTGGACCCTTGAGAGCCTGCATGCTTCGCTATCGATAACGATAAGCGCCTCCCCAGATATTTTCTTGAGAAGATGTACATAGTAGGTAGCTTCTTAGTGGCTGAGCTCCAGACACAAGCTGCTCATTATCAGCTTGTGCCAGGTCAGACTCGAACAACCACTTCATGGTGAAGGAGTTGTAAGTGTCCGTTATGAGCATATCCTGTTGGCGGGCGTCAAAGTCCACGGCCGCTCCTTCCCGGTATGTAGGTCCATTTGGAAGGACTGCACTCTGGATTAGGAAACAACCACAACGGTGGTATCCGACCCAGGCAAGCACCTCGAGGAAAATCCAAACAGGAACGAACGAAGATGTCCTGTTCCGCTGAAGGAATGCTTCCGGAGGAGAGCCTGGACACAATCCTGGGCTCTCCTCTTCCCTCCTCACCACCTCAGTGGTTCTCAAGCGATCAAGATGCTTTCCAAGAACCTCACTTCTGAGTCTCCTCTCAAGCAAGGCTCAGGGACCACCTGGACTTCCACCTCTACGCGACCTCGCCCACCATTCCACTTCTTTTCCGTATTGCCCAGTCCCCTTTGCGAGCCCCTTTCACCCACTCCTTCTGGCCGGTCCCGCTCTGGCCGGTCCCGTTCGAGTGCTTTCCCCCTTCCTGGCAATCCTGCCAGTGTTTCAACAAGCTCCAAGCGGGCCAACTCGCCATCACCACTTGCTCCGTCGCTGGCAAAGAAGGCCAAAGTCGGTCATGATTTCCCACAAGATTTGTATGATGATGATGATGATCAGGACACCTGGAGCCCGGATGACGAGGAAAGTGCCTCAGAACCGGAGTCCCTCACTGAGGATGAGGAATTCTTGGACGAGGAAGGAGAGGAGTTCTTGGACGAGGAAGGAGAGGCTGGTGTGCAAGTTTCACCAAACCTACTTCAAGCGAAACGACGTGCCGCTGACCAATTGGGTCTGACGGATGATTTGGAGCGTGGTCAGTCCTGGGGAAGCATGTTCCTCTCCCGATGTATCGGTGAAGTGGGCCTGAAGAACGACTTGGTCCGGTTCATCGAGTAGCAGAAGAGCCGGTCGGTTGGTCAGTCCCTGGAGCCGATCGAGTCGTCAATTCAGGTCAGGGAGCGCAAGGCCTGGCCAACCCATTGCGAAGAAGTCGACAAGCATTGGAACCCGTTTTTCGAGAATATTGTTCAATTCGGTAAGCACAACTCTGCTCCTTTTACTGTCCCCGTCTGTTGTGTTTCGGAATGTTCCGGAGTACATCACTCTAGGCTCTGTGGCAGGTGATTAACACACACCAGCACAGGGAACATTGACCCCCGCCCAGGACTTCAGCAAGCCAACAGGTCCTCGCAACGCCAGGTTGTATTTCGTTTGGCACTATCCGACTTACAGTGTCGAGGTTACAGAGTGGGGGATGGTTTCCAGTAGGAGGAATCCATCTATTGGCCAACAGGTTCGGGCGTAAGTCTCTCCCAAGATATTTGCACCGCCCACTAACCCTACTATCGAGCAACAGTTTCAAAAAATTGGATTTCCCGAAGATGTTTGCACTGACGACATGATCCCTATCCGTTCAAAATATGGCACCACAGATCAAGACCGGTACAAGATATGGCCCAATTTCGATCTCATCAAGAAGGCCTGTGTTCAACGTATCTGGGAAAACCTGGAGCACCAGAAGTTTGCTGTCCTGATGGGCAATAGTGTTGTGGATATTATTAGTACCAGTATTCCTAGCAAGTACACACGCCACATTATATACCTTAACCTTAGGGTGGATGCTCAAAGCTCCATCATCGATTTCCACATCACCATCCTCAAGATCTTTGGCTCTTACCGGCCTGGATACCTACAAAGCTCCTCAAAATCATCATCGTGGTGCTGGCCTGGGCCATCTCTTCGTCCCCTGGCCGGCCTGGATGCTTCATCATCCATATCCACATCACCATCCTCAAGATCTTTGTCCTCTGGACGGCCTCACAAAGCTCCTCAAAATCGTCATCGTGGTGCTGGCCTGAGCCATCTCTTCGTCCTCTGGCCGGCCTGGATACTCATAAAGCTCCTCAAAATCGTCATCATGGTGCTGGCCTGGGCCATCTGCTCCATAGCCCGTGGCGTCATGGCACTTTTCATGCTATTCGGTCTCCGTGGTAATCGGAATTTACGAGTGGAGCCTGGTGGCAGCGATGGGAACTTTCTGGGGGCGAGCTCATAGGAAGCAAACTTGATGTCCGTTCAGGACATTAGGATGGCAGGGTTCGGGGGATAGGGGTGGCGGGTTCATGTCCTCCTTCCTGGCAACCCGATCGCGATGGAAACAACATTGGAGTCATCGTGGGACTCACCTGGGCCGTCTGCTCCCCGGCCCGTGGCGTCACAACAACTTTCATGCTCTTCTGCCTTTATAACAGTCAACCTAGATAAGCAAGGAAGTAAAACATTAATTTATTAAGTCCCTATCAACTACCAGTCCCGAGAAAACCGCTGGCAGACCATAGTTTAGTGTCCAGATACAATATACCTAGGTAGCCACCTGTTGAACTGCCTGGAAGCTGTCAAGGGACGACACCCTGTACTTAATTTACTCCATTGTTCGGGACAGTCTCTTGTTGAATAGGACAGTCTCCTGTGGGATAGGATTGTTGGTATCTGGACCCCGCATGCTTTTATCGATAACGATAAGCGCCTCCCCAGATATTTTCTTGAGAAGATGTACATAGTAGCTTCTTGATTGCGGGGTCACAATACAATTTTTCCACCTTCGAGTAGCTAATCAAATCACAGCGTCCAAACACGAGTTTCAGGATCCAAGGTACAAGCAACATCGTCTTTGTGTGTCCTCTTCGTTACACCCCAAAACTCTGTCAAAATGGCTGGACTCGCCCCTTACAAAGCCGACTTCCTCCAAGCGGCCCTGGAGGGCGGGGTCCTCAAGTTCGGCAGCTTCGAGCTCAAGTCGAAGCGCGTCTCGCCCTACTTCTTCAATGCGGGCGACTTCTACACGGCCAAGCTGCAGAGCGCCATCGGGACGGCGTTCGCCAATGCCATCATCGAGGCGCGGCAGCAGACCCCGGGCTTTGACTTCGACGTCGTCTTCGGGCCCGCCTACAAGGGCATCCCACTCGCGACCCTGACGAACCTGAAGCTGGGCGAGCTCGACCCGGCCAGCCACGCCGACACCCTGTGCTCCTTCGACCGCAAGGAGGCCAAGGACCACGGCGAGGGCGGCAACATCGTCGGGGCCCCGCTCAAGGGGAAGAGGGTCCTGATCATCGACGATGTCATCACCGCCGGGACGGCCAAGAGGGAGGCCATCCAGAAGATCCGCCAGGAGGGAGGGACTGTTGCCGGTATCGTGGTCGCTCTGGACCGCATGGAGAAGCTGACTCCCCCCGACGGCGACGACACCAAGGCCATGCCCAGCGCGATGGGTGAGCTGCGCAAGGAGCTCGGGGTCCCGGTCTTCGCCATCATCACCCTGAACGACATCATTGACGGGGTCAAGAGCAAGAACTTGGCATCAGCAGATACCATTAAGAGCATAGAGGAGTACCGGAGCAAGTACAAGGCCAGTGACTAGGCTGGCCGTTGCTCCGTGTCCAGCTTCATTGCTAGGTGAGTCTCTTTTCTATCTTCCGATGCCTTGCCTTTCTATCATCCCTTAACACGAAGAAGCAAAGGTTCGCAATCCGACCGTGATGCCAACATCCTGAACGCCTCGCCAGCAAGCCCTGTGCAGATCGTAAATGGTCCATCATCCGTGACTCCAGCTTGCCTGGTCGCGCGACGGTCAGCAGACCGACTGCAATGCGTGCGCGAGCCAAGTTGTACCCACAAGAATTTTCCCGCCATAGAGACGGCGTCAAGGCAGAGAATCACTTGGGTGGCTGAGCGGGTCCCGACGTAGCTGCCGTGGCCGCCAAATCGAAGACCATATCGTGCCATCCGCCTCCACCAAACTCAGCCTTGCTCTTGCCTGCGTGCTTGAAACCAAACCGCTCATAGTAGGTCACAAGGTACTGTGCAGAACGTCAGTATGTCTTTTTGACAAACGGTGGGGTCCCAGTTTCTGTAGAGACCAACAGGTAAACGTACATTCTGGCAGATGAGAGCAACGCGCTCGGCTCCGAGATTCTTCATCTGCTGGAGGAAAGACTTCATGATAAGCTTTCCGAGGCCGCATCCCTGCAGCTTGGGCGACACGGCCAGCGAGTGTACGCAGATGGTCCGTCCGCCCTCGCGATGGCCCTTGTCGACATGCTGGACCTGCGACGTGCGCCAGCCCGCGGGTATCTCCATGTCGCTGTCCTGGACGATGCTGGAGCTCGAGGCAGTCGCGATGATGTGCGCCAGCAGGACGCTCTTGGCCTGGTCCGGACGGTCGGTCTCGACCGGGTGCGCAGTTGCGAGCGTCTCAATGTCGAAGTCCTTGGCAGAATCAGGGACGACGGTGCAGAAGACTCCCAGGCTCAGCTCGGGGCATTTGGTGAGACGGTACTCAAGCTAGACACGCGTGGCTGGTCAGATAAAGCGCGTCTACATTTCAGACGTGTCAGTGACGGGGGGTCAGGGGAGAGCGAACCTTCTCGGGCGATGCTCTGTGCTGGGGGTCAGAAAACGCGGCGTTCTCGAGCGCGACAGTAGACCAGAGATCAGAGATGCCCAGGGGGCGGATGTTTGGCGAGAAGGGGAAAGGGAGGATCTCCTGGATACGGTTCTCCTTGCCCTTCTCCTTGTCATCGCGCCGCTTCGAGCTCATGGTGCGCTGGAGCTCTGCGAACTCCTCGTCAGCCTCCTCGTCGTCGATGGCAGCGCCATCGTCAAAACGGTCGTCTGGCTGCTTGGCTGAGGCCATGTCCACGGCTGCTGCAGTCCCACAGCACGGCGTTTTCCCAGATGAAGTTCAAGGGTGCTGCGGCATGCAGACCCGGCGAGGTAGTCCTGTCTGAGGTTGGTTGGACTCGTGACCAGCCAGACCGAGGCCGTGGAACACGAGCTTCGGCAACAAACAAGAGTGCCGTGGCACGGGCGAACAAGTGGGTGAAAGTGACGCGGATGAAGATCCAACGAGAGGGAAAGAAGGGATTGACTGCGTCGTCAAGGTGAGACAGCTAGTTAAAGTATCTCGACGTCGTTTGACCTAGTTGCGAGGAGGGTGTGGGAGGTGTCGAGGCAAAGAAGTTGTGGAACCCTGAAAGCGGGTACCTATGTAGCTTCCAAGGTGTGGTGGGGAAGGGGAACGATGGAGGTGGGATGACTTGACAGACCGGGCTCGCCTTGAAATGCCTTTTTCTTGCTTGAGTGAAAATATTCACTACCCGGATGGGAGGGCAGGGCTGGCTGTGGTTGGATCCCTGGCACCCTTCAGGTTGAGATGTGGACTGGATGAAAGGAACCAGGGCTTTGATGAGGTGGGTGTCACTCTCAGACGATGGCACCGGTGAAGGGGGACTATCCCCCCCAGTGTCAGTAAACCGGTATGTGGCAGCTTGAGACCAGAGAAACCAGAGACAACGTACCTCCTGGCAAGGTGAAAGATAGAGTGACCGACAGACAGACTGACTGACCACCTAGTCCAGGGAGAGCTTGCGGGCAGAGGAACAATCTAGACAGTCAAGTGTGGTCAGGCACTAGATACTCCCTAGCAGAAGATCCACAAGGCCAATGGACGGACGGGAATGTGTAAAATGACTGGCCATGTCTACCTTGTGGATGGTGGGGTCCAGAATGATCACGCGCAGCCAGGACCCCTGAAGGTTAATACTGCATGCTGGGAGGGAGGGAGTTGTACTGTAGGAAGAGTCCCCAGACTACCAACCCGGCCGGGGCTGCATGAGGTGAGGAGAGGAGGTGGTCGTTCTGTGTGGGTTACTGTGCAGCTGCTATACCACGGCATGCTATGGCAAGGCATGCGGCATGCATAGGTGTGGTGGAGGACTAGACTAGACTATCACGTTGCTTTTCCTGTGGGGAAGCGGTGCGAATGCGAATAGGCCAGCCAGACATGCTAGACTGGGTACCATACAGTACCACCTGGAATCTCCTCCCGCACCAACCTAACCTACAGTGGTGGACAAGGGGTGGAAGAGGAGGGCCACCAGGGCCACGCGCAGAGAAGCAAGGACCTGTGAGACACCGTGGTATACTGCGACTGTACTGTAATTTATCACCACCCCTGGCCGGGCAGGGTTGGATACCTTGGTGTTTTGCTCTTGATGTCTCAAAGGCTGCCAGCCAGAATCCGATTATTTCATCAACAAAATGCAGTCTGCCAGTTGCGGAAACGGCTTGTGCTTGAATTGGCAACTGCAGTCCACGGCCCAACTCCCGTGAGTAGCTGATGTATGCAGGCGAACGGCAAGCAACCCTGGTAATAAAATGCCCGTCTTGTGGTGTTCTGCATATCGGTACCGTCCAGGCCAAGGCGCGGGAGGCTCGGTATAGGTGCGGTTGAAAATGTCAGATATTCACTTCTCCCGTGCAGGTCGATAGATGGGCAGATAGATAGTCTAGATAGAGGGCTGCAGGACGGCACGCCGCATGAAGCCGCAGCACCTCTCCTTGGTGGTGGTACACACACAGAGACGCACACACACACACAACCACGCACAGCTTACCGTGTCTGTCACTACTGACCAGTGCCGGGCCGGCCCAGCCTTGGAAGCTTCTCACAGGCCCTGTGTACCTGCACGATGGGTATGAAGTTACATAGGTGGTTACCACATGTCGACAACCTGCCCAATTACTGTACTGTACTTAGCGAAATCCGTGTTGATTCGGTGAGCAGACGATCCAGGCCTTGCGTGGCAGGTCTTGACATCGCAACCGCCTCGATGAATCTACAATGCAATAAGCAGGCCGTCTACTGTGCCGGCAGGCTCTTTGGCCGTTGCACAACAGGCCACCGAGTCCCCAGCACCTGTGGGTCCCACCCGTTCCGGTGTGTGGTCTACTGCTCTTTGTGAGAGCCCGTAAAGCGAGTGTCAAAAGTCTTCATCCAGTTACCTGCGAGATGATGTGATCATTTGGCAAACTGTGGGTGGCTCAGCCCAACCCTGCTCGAAGTCGACCGCGTAAAGCCACTTGGAAACCCGGGAGCTTGTCCACCGTGACCCTTCAGCTCCAGTACCCATAGCCATCGTTGCGCTACCCCCTGTGGGTGTTACTCAGCTGCCTGCCCGATGCAATAGAAACTCCGCTGCCTCGTAGGGCGACTTAGAAGCTGTTTCGGCTAGGCTAGCTTGAGAGGCGAGGTACGCTGCTACCTACCCTGGGATGTCTGCCCATGTTACCGAGGAGGCAGACCGGTTCTGGTAGCACTGACTGCCTACTGGCGCCGCTGGGCTGATACCTAGCGGGTTAGTCTAGTGAGATACCAGGTAGTCTTCTTCTGCCTGCCCGCCCACACCACCATCACCCACCTTCTTCGTCATAGTGTGCGTGCCTCCCACGTCCGGGTGACTGCATAATTCCCGACACACCTTTTTCTTTTGTCCGCCAGATCACATCTTTCTGATCAGTCATCTTGGCTCCGTCTTTCCTGCGACTCCATATCCGAAAGGCTGTCTCTGCAGGAAGCCACTTTAACTCCCGCCCAGCCCCCACCGCCGCCCACAAGTCAGTCAGTCTGTCAGTCAGCAGAGGGTCCAGACCCGCTCAGCCCGGGCTGCCCCTCCAGCCGTCTCCCCGTTGACGTATTCCGAGCTTCTACCTGGGCCACTCCCGCTTAAGCTTTCCCAACCACGAGCTGGAGCGAACACGAATGTTGACCTTCTCAACGATTTCCCTCTTCAACCGCGACAGATCCGGATACCTTCTCTTCCTGGACAACTCCTCCTCCCAACACCCATTCGCCCTGTGGCTGTTTACGTCATCGCACTCACCATGTAAGCTCTCTCTGCACCACGCGGCACCGTCGCATCCGTGAAGCTGATCTGGTCTCTGTCCAGGAGGATCACCCTGAGCATCAACAACCCCGAGGCCGAGGACCAGGACCTGCTGTCCTTGGACATCTTCCCCGACATGACCCTCGAGACTCTGCGAAGCTCCATCCATGCCGAGACCCGCATCGAGCCCAACGCCCAGCACCTCTACCACAATGGACAGCTCATAAGCGACAACTCCAAAACCATGGAGCAGCTCCAGATCGCCGACGGCGAGATGCTGGCGCTCCACGTCCGGGACATGCGAGGAAGCACGGGCGTGCCTGCGACCAGGGAGCAGCAGCCGCGCAGAGCGCCCACGGAGCAGGACCCCGAGCTCATCCGACTTCAGCTGCTTGGTAGCCCCCCTGAGTATCGCGAGGAGCTTCGTAGGACGCAGCCCCAGCTTGCTCAGGCCCTGGACGACCCAGCGCGGTTTGCGTCGGCCTTCAGAGACGTGTACGACCGGGAGAGGCGGGAGCGCGCGGACCGGCAGCGCCAAATCGCGGCGCTGAACGCGGATCCTTTCGACATTGAGGCCCAGGAGAAGATTGCTGAGATCATCAGGCAGGAGCAGGTCATGGAAAATCTACAGAATGCAATGGAACACAACCCAGAAGGTAAGGTGGAGCGACAACCGCGGCACCCTCACACCATCCCCGCGGCAGGCGTGTACGAGTGAGGCTAGTGCGCTGACCAAACCTGCAGTTTTTGGCCGGGTGCATATGCTCTATGTCGACATCGAGGTCAACGGGCACAAGGTCAAGGCCCTGGTAGACTCGGGCGCGCAGGCAACCATCATGTCACCACAATGCGCCGAGGCCTGCAACATCATGCGGTTGGTGGACAAGCGGTTTGCCGGCATTGCTAAGGGTGTAGGTACTGCCACGATTGTTGGAAGGGTGCACTCGGCCCAGATCAAGATTGGGTCCCTGTTCCTGCCCTGCAGCTTCACCGTCATGGAGGGTAAGAACGTCGAGCTTCTACTGGGCCTCGACATGCTCAAACGGCACCAGGCAAGCATCGACCTTGCCAAGGACAAACTCATCATCCAGGGTGTCGAGATACCCTTCCTGGGCGAGGCTGAGATCCCCAAAGACTTCGAGGAAGCTCTGGAGGAGGAGCCAACAGTGAAGGGACCCGGGGGCACGACAATTGGAGGGCGATCTGGCGCCATCTCCCAGCCTGGCTCGTCTTCCGGCGCCCCTGGACCATCTTCGTCAGCGCCGGCGCCGGCGGCCACCCCTTCAGCAGCACCAGCCCCTGCCCCCGCTGCGTCAGGGGAATCGCGATTCCCAGATGAGTCGATCGAGCGGTTGGTGCAGTTGGGTTTCCCACGTGACGCTGCGATACGTGCCCTGGAGGCGACTGGTGGCAACCTCGACTTCGCCGCCAGCCTTCTCTTCCAGAGTTAATGTGAACAACTTTCTGTTCAACACATGTCGAAGGCGTCGATAAGTCGGGATTCAGCAAGGGCGAAACGGAATGCATTTGGGATTCTATCTTTTTTAGACTTTAGGGGGGCAACAGGAACGGTCGATCGGTACTGCATGTTGCATAGCAGAGGGTTGCATGCGAGCAAGGATGGGGGGCCCAGGCACCACAACTGACAGTGGCACAGTAGATGGCACGGATTGCAAGGATGAAGGGCATCTCACCTTGTTGCCATAGAGAGCAGAAGGCCAACTCCCCTTAATAGATGATGACCGCACGGCACACAGGTTTGAGCAAAGGATGTGCATTTATGTTCATGCCTATAATACGTACGGGCTGCCCATATCTCCCGCACCCTCGCCCCTGGCCGGGCCTCCTACCGGCTGAGCTCATCGTATCTTGTATACGCAGGGCTTCAGCACAGCGGCCTCGTTGACATCCTTGGACTCATCGTCGATGAACTTGGGCTTCTTCAGGAAGGCAGGCTTGCCGCTGAGCCTGTCCCGCTCCTCCTCCTTCTGCGCGCATTTGCCCTTGGCGGCGGGAGCCGACTTGACGAACCGCATCGTGACGAACATCTTGTTGCTCAGGTCGACGGCGTCGGCCCCGCGGCCCTGGTCCTGCCCCTGCAGCATGAAGCCGCGCTTGTTCAGCACCTCGACGAAGGCCGACACGTCGGTCTGCTGCCGCGTGTCGTCCTCGCCGTCGACCTCGACCAGCAGGGCGGCCTCGTTGGCGGCCTCGGCCTCCTTCTTGGCCGCGCCCTTCTTCGGCGCCGGGGCCGCCGCCTTGCGCCTGTTCCCGACGCTGTGCTCCACCACGCCGCCGGCCCCCTTCTTCATCCCGCCGCCGAGCCGGCTCTTGATCTCGGCGACCCAGAGCTCGCCCTTCCACCGCAGCACGCGGTACGCCTCCTCGACGAAGTCGACCCAGTTGGTGCCCATCAGCGCCAGGCAGAAGATGGCGACGTCGACGGAGCCGTTGGCCAGCGGCAGGTTCGCGATGTCCGCCTTGGTCACGAGCGGGTGCGGGCTGTGCAGGTCGAAGCTGAGCACCTCGAGCTTGAGCTTGCCCTTCTCCCGCTGCAGCTCCGACGCCAGCCGCGCGTCGCCGCAGCCCAGGTCCGCGATGGTGCACACGTTGGTCGCGCGGTTGCGGGGGAGCGGCTGCACGTCGGCGGACCCAGCGTCCCCCTTGCCTCCGGCGCGGTGCTGCTGGTTCTTGGGCGGGTGCCGCTGGCGCGCCCGCCGCCTGACCTCGGCGAGGAAGCCCTCGACCGGGTTCTGGGGCCACACCTCGACCTGCCGCCGGAAGCCCTCGTGGTACTCGGTGAACATCTCGGGCGACTCCTTGAATAGGTTGAAGGCCTCTGCTGACGGCCGGGTGTACAGCGTCTCGTTGAGGTGGCGGAAGCGTGCTGAGATCAGCTTTTCTCGCATCGAGGCCTGCAGAGGGGTGAGTTTTGGCGGCGCTGGTACGGCCGCAACAGCCTTGGTGGCGGTGTTGTCCTTGCTCGCCGGGGTATCATCTGTCTCCTTTGGCGCTTGCTTGTCCTTCTTTCCCTTCTTCTTATCCTTCTTGTCCTTCTTATCCTTCTTGGATGGCTTGGCGTCCATGTCTGATGCCTCCTGCTCCTGCTGTCCATCTTTCTTGGTAGACGGCTGCTTTGCATGGGACTCCTTCTCCGGTTTGGTGTCTTCTGAGTTCAACTTCTGCCGCTTCTTCCCCTTCTCAGACTTCTTCTCCGTATCCTTGGGCTGAGACTTTTCTGGCTTTGCAGCCTTTTTTGGTTGCTCTTCCTTGTGGTCGATGACCTTCTCCCACATGTCGGCGACATTAGATGAGGTGACATTTTCGGTCTGAGATGCCCTCTTCCTTTTTCTGGACTTCTTGGCCGGTGTGTCTGCCGGGGCACCTCCAGCCTCAGGCTTGAGGCTGTCTGCTGAGACAGACCATCCTTTGACGGCAAACATAATGACTAGTATCACCCGGCTCTCTGTCCAGGGGTGTATGCTGATCACGTGTGGGTGACAGTGGTGACAGCGGTTGCTGCAAGGTATGCTGCTCGTATATGAGGTTGGAGGTTGTGAGATGAGATGAACCGGCTGACGGATTTTGAGTTTGTACGACCTTTTTTTCCCGAGTCTGATTAGCAGTAACGTTGAAAATTTTAGGTTCCACTTTTTAACCTACCGGGGCTCGCGCGGATCCCAGCGGGGTCGCGGCCTTGCACTTAGACCGGAAGGTACTGTACATGGCCCAGGTACTACTTACGCAGGTACTGCAGGAAGCTGCATGCGCTCACAAGCCACACACGCAGCTGGCAGCGCTTCATGTCGGCATCTCACGAGGACTTGCAGGAACTAGAGAGACACGGAGTGGTGGCAAGTCCGGGTTGTCTCAGCGCAGAGGGTGCCCCTCAAGGTCTGTGGTGGGGGGAATACTTTTGGTGGTTGTACATGCGAGCTCAAGCTCACCTGTTGATGATCCTGGCCCCTGTCGACAACCCATTCAGACGGCCCTCAAGGTTCGTCTTCCTTCCCAGCCAGACTCGCTGGGAACCTAACCTACCTAACCTTGTCCCAAGAACCCGTCTCTCAGCCTGCCTGGCCAGCCTGGGCGGTAATAATAGCGCCGGCAGAGCTGCACCCAAGCAAACAGCGAAACCATATATCTACTCCAATCTCTCCGGAAGCATGTTACACATCGGATGACTAGATCTTGGCTGGAGATAGAGTTCTGACTGACTGGATTGTTGTCAACGTGTGCGCAGCCACTGACGTGCCGTTGACGACTACCAGCCACGCCGAAGCTTACCCAGCAAACCACCTCACCAAACTGGTCTCGACTCATTTCTCTCTCTTATGCGTCCATCGCTCACCGCATTTACACCTGCGCCTGCGCACCTGCATTCGTGCCTCTCCGCACCAGGATGCAGCTCGACGGGCTTTCCCCTCAGGCCGCGGGGCGGCTGCTGACCTGTCTCCTCGCGGTGAGGTGACACCGAACTCTCCTCTTCTCCGCACCCGATGCGCCCTTCCCCAGATATGCGTTCGCCTCGTCTCCTGCAGAGACTAGACGCCGACCTGGATCTGGCTGTAGGACCAAGTGGAACTACGCAGTCTGCCAGCATGGGTCCAAGGTCCTGCTCCTCGCACTCCTCGTCATCACCCATGCATGACATAGCCCGCGCGACTCGGTAGTTGGCCACTCGCTGGTGCTGGCATGGAATATCCTCGACCTCACGCATCCCACTAGTCAAGTTGTGAGAGCACGAACCCCCCATCACCGCTCCTTGACCACCCGAGATTGCGAGAGCATGTTTAATGTGGGAACCTGGCTCGCTATGATCATGCCCCGTCGTATCACCGGGAGCAGGCCATGAGAGATATATAGGCTTTCTGTCGTTAGGATATACGAGGCCGCCATCTATAATGCTCCTGGGAACCTTGCTTATACCCACCCAAGTGGATGGGAGCTCTTGGATGTCTTCACAAGCTTTCCTTGAACTCCAGTGATCTTTCTTCTCCCACCTCCATATTCGTATAGTGAGGCCCCCAGTCCGGGCTCATTGGTTTCAAGATGTCTTTGAGTAACCTGGCCTGCGCATTGCTCCTCGGGGCTGCTCATGCAATACCCTATAGCGAGTATATTTTGGCACCGTCCTCTAGGACGGTCTATCCAGTGTCTATTTACCAGGTTGGCGGCACGGTCGATAATGCTGAAGGCCTCATCGGCGGGGCCAACACGACGGTCACAATCTCAGGGACAAACAACGGCGGGCAGAACTCGTCTGTGACTGTTGACTTTGGACGCAACATTGCCGGCCAAGTCTCGCTATCTGGTCCAGATTCCGGGGACGCAAGTTCTGCTATTTGGTTGACCTTCTCTGAGTCTAGCCTTTGGGTCAGCAGCTATGGCAGCGACGCGGTGTCGGATAGTGGGCTAGATGCACCCATCCCGCTGTCTGTGGGCGGAGGTTCTGGAACTTATACTGTTGAAAGACAGTACGCCCGGGGTGGATTCCGATATCTCACCCTGGTAAACAATGGAACAGCCGATATTCAACTATCAGGCCTCTCTGTGCTCTTTACAGCGGCACCTACGCAGGATCTGCAGGCTTACACGGGTTATTTCCACAGCAACGATGAGCTGCTCAACAGGATATGGTATGCCGGAGCATATACAAATCAGTTATGCGATATCGATCCTCAATATGGCAACGCTCTAGTCAATGTCTTCCAATCAAACCCGCTTCCTTTGCAGCCATGGTACTACAACTATACCATCACGAATGGAACCAGCTGTCTCGTTGACGGTGCGAAGCGGGACACTCTCGTCTGGCCTGGCGATCTCTTCATTTCTGGCCCGTCTGTCGCCTATAGCACGTATGCCTTGGACGCTATTAAAAACTCCATCGACTCCCTGTTCCTCCTCCAGACGCCCGAGGGTATCCTGCCTTATGTCGGTGTGCCTTTCCGCGACATAATCAACCAGACGAGCTTCACATATCACCTGCACAACCTAATCGGCGTCTACAATTACTACTGGTTTACCGGAGACCAGGCATGGCTACAGACCCTTTGGGACCAATTCAAGCGTGGCCTGGCGTGGTCGCTCAGTAACGTCGACTCGAGCGGGCTGATGAACGTCACTGCCTCGGCAGACTGGCTCAGGGCCGGCATGGGAGGTCACAACATCGAGGCCAATGCGATCCTGTACTATACCCTCAATCTAGGGGTCCAACTCGCAGGTGTGCTTGGGGACGATGCTGCCGTGTCAGATTTCCAGAGTGCTGCGGCCGGAATCAAGGAGGCTGCCAACACACTTCTCTGGTAAGGATGAGTTTAGTAATGCTTGTGTTGCACTTTGTAACCTTGGCAAATTACTTTTGGTAGGCGATGGATCGCTAACTATTCCAAAAGGAACGAGGGACTTGGCTTCTATACGGACAACGAAGACACAACTCTAACCCCTCAGGATGGAAACAGCTTTGCCGGTACGAAGTCCCAGAGAGGTTTTTGAGAGATGAAGTTAAGGCATTCACTGACCCTTCATTAGTCCTCGGAAACCTCACAGAAAGTGACGCGCAGAAGGCTTCTATTATCAGCAACCTCCAGGGCCGCTGGGGTACCTACGGGGCGCCTGCTCCAGAGGTGAACTCCACGCCGGCGACCATCTCGCCCTTTGCCACGGGGTTCGAGCTCGAGGCACACCTCGTAGGGGGAAATGCGGCGGGCGCGCTGGACCTCCTGCGCCTGCAGTGGGGTTTCATGCTCGATGACCCGAGGATGACGAACTCCACGTTCATAGAGGGCTACGCCGCTGACGGCGGCCTCGTGTACGCTCCATACCAGAACGACCCCAGGATCAGCCACGCGCATGGCTGGAGCTCAGCGCCGACGAGCCTGCTGAGCCGCTACGTCGCCGGGATCCACCTGACAGCGGCATTAGGCCAGACGTGGAGGATCGCGCCCCTGCCAGGAGGCCTTAGCACCGTGAGCTCGGGGATGAGCACGACGCTGGGCAGCTTCTCTGTCGACGTTGCGGCCGACAGCGGAGGTGCCATCACGAGCTTCAACTTCGAGGCGCCCGCTGGCACGACGGGGGACGTCGTCCTGCCGCCGGGGACGGAGGGGACTCTGACGAGCGACGCAGGCGAGTCGGTGGCGCTGTCTGGTGGGTTCGCCACGGGCGTTAGCGGAGGCAGGTGGACTTATTCCACGTGAAAACGACGGAGGTAGCTCCGAGTGGGAATAGATCTCGATGAACTGAGTGAATATCCCTCACATTGGTCTATTTACGGCCATGTATATGTGACCTGTCCGTGGGGGCCTGAGACTACGAGCCCTGAGCCAGAATACGGACTCCTTATGTCCGGTCTTGGGGATCATGGCGATATTGCCCTTCGGCCGGCGCCGTGGCACCTGCGGGCGACATGCACCCAAAGGTCTGTGATGTGTGATTGTTTAACCCCGGCTTTCGGTATGATTTTTCGTCCTCCCTATTCCTTCGGCGAGACTCAAGGCAGATCAGCACGAGTAGGGCCGGACAGGCGAGGAGGAAACTTAAAAGAAAGGGGTCTGAGAGCACGGAATTTCCTCCGGGGCTAGCCCTGTAGCTCATGGATACACGAACAACGGCGGCTCAACGGCGCAGTAGCCAGGCTGTTTTGTACAAATAGCTGTCAAAGTTGGTGGGCTGGAGTAGGGGTTTGAGAACGCGGACTAGGAAGGAGGCTACTGCTAGTTGCGGACGTAAAGTGACATTGTGGCTTGGAGTTTGCATTGTCCCTGGGTTACGCTATCTCCCAACTGCCGTCCAGTGACCCCTGGTGGGAAGGACAAGCATCTGAGCTCTCAGGTATGTTGGGTGATGCGGCACTTTGATGAGGTGGCCAGCGTGGGACAGGATCGGCCGTAATGTACAACAGGCCTTGTCACAGTGAGGGGATTGGGTTGGGTTGGGTGGTGTTCGTTCGTCTAGAGAAGGGTCCATTGAAGCCGTCTAGCTCCCGCTGGCCCACCACAGACCACAATGTCGACTTACAAATCGAGGCTTGCTCCAGGAGTGAAGCCGAATGGCCAGGCTCTGAAGCCCCGTGCCCAAGCTTGTGAGAGCTATGCCTACCTGCCACGAGGGAATATCCGGGAGCCTATGGGCCCATTCTGGCCAGACTACCAAAGGACGCGTTTCCGTCTGCACCAAGGAGTACGAGAGGCCGAGCTGTCCCGTGTGGGCATGAGGGCTGTTCGAGCTGCGCGACCATCCCGGCTTGCCAAACGCTGTCGTCAAGGATCCCGGGGGGTTGCCTTGGGGACGCACGGGAGATCCTGTTGGCATGCGTCAAGTGTCATCGGCCCGCCCAATGCCACACGAGCCAGACGAGCCGTCCTGGCCTAGCGGATCGACCGTTGGGAAGGGGGCGGTAGGTCTGAACCTCTCCAAGGACTGTCTGTGTGCTCTGTGGCGGGCTTCGGAACCCGCCGAGGGTCGAGGTCCCAGATAATGTCCGACGAAGCAGTGCCAGTCTTACTTTCCGCATGGATTGCGGAATTTGACTGACAGGTTGCTGATTAGGGGACTTGCCGCAGGAACAAGAGAGGGAGGAAGGGACGAGCAGAGATATCTTGTCGCGCCGGTGTAGTGCTAAGCGCGACGCGGTCCTTCGAAGGCTGCGTCCAAGGCGACCGGCAGTAAGAGAATGCGAATGCGCCCCTGAAACTACTTTCCACAGCCTCGACAGCCGCGACAACCGATTGACCGAGTAGGTTGGGCATCTGTAAACGAGCCCTGGCTGTTCGTTTTTCCCAAGGAGCAGCAGGTACCAATGTAGTCTAACTGCGGTGACAGGAGGAGCTAATGGGGGAGTGTGCAAGTGTGTAAGTTGTGGACGGCCTGTCATGTCCCCATCGAAAACGGCCGGTTCCGTTGTTCCCGCTAGCTCCTGTCAAGTCAAGATCTTGCCCAGGCCGGCCCTAGCAAGCGCCGTCGACGGCAGTTTTTCATGTTGGCAGTAAGGACGACGCCACAATATGCAAACAATCCTCTCTTGCCTTACATGTGAGTCTGTGTGGCATCTGCAAGGGATGGATGTCAAGACAACATCCCGACCTTGAAGGCTGATGTGTGAAGGAAGGAGTAGATACGTCCGTAGGCGTGAGTAGCATCACCGTTCAGGGTTTTCCCTATGGCTCAGGGTTTGGCGGGAGGACCGGGGGGTGGACCCCTATGCTCGCTCGCCCCTTCCCACGCCAACCAACCAAGCTACTGCAACGCGGCGCAACGACGACGAGACAGATCCTAAGATCTGTTGCTGCCATTTTCGGCGGTTTGCGTGACACAACAGTCCCCGGTCGTGGAACATCGATTCATCACGATGCCACCAGCCATTGGCCACCGCACCTAGCTTCCCACTCGCCCGTGGAGGCCGTCGAGCGAGGCCAGCCCTGAGATGGCTGCTACCCGCCCTGCTCATCCTTTGCCCGACTGGGCCTGCTTCTAGATGCCTTCGTCCGACAAGGTTTGTGCCAGTCTCCCAATCTAGCCTGCGGCACAGGGGAATCCTCTGACACGTCCTAGCCGGCCAGGATGGGCAAGCCCCCATGGCACACGTAGCTATCCGGCGCGCCATTGTACTGCCCGCCCAGGGAGCTGCGGCGTACACCGACATCCTGCCCTGGCGCTGCTGCTGGCCGTCGTGGGCGCACAAGTCCATTGTCCTAGGACATCATCTGCTCTAACTAGCCACTCCCGCCCAGACACTCGACGGGGACAATGCGGTGTGCGTTCCCTCTCTCGCCGTCTGCCTCAGCCCCGACAATGGCCTTCGACCACATGTGCGCGTCCGCCGTCTGAGCAAAGCTCCTCCCGAGCCTGGCGTCCCCCTCGAGAGAGATACGTCCTCCCTCCTTCCCACTCGTCTTGTCCTTCTCGGCTCCATCCATGGTCCCTGTCTTCTGTCTCGTGTCTCCTCTGCCCATGCATCATCTTGGTTAATTCCCCCGGCTCCCTGGTCCTAGCACAGCGCCGTTCCCTCCCTCGGACGTCTCCTCTTCATTGCATGTCGATCTGTATCGAGACCGAGATACATTCGATGAGCTCTGTAGCGAGAACGTTGGTTGTGCCCTGTGGGCATGGGCTCATGTCATAGACCTGGAATCCAAACGAGCCCAGCGCCTGCACCGCGGTGCCATGGGAGTATTTAGATGCCAGCCGTGCTCGTCTATGTCTTGCCTTCACACTCGGCCTTCAGCCTTCAGTGTACTACTACTACGTGCAATATCTCTCAAACCATCAGTTCTTGAACAAGGCCTCAGGGTGTGTATGTGTACCGCGCGGTGTTCTTGTACTCGAGCTCGACTCGACCCATTGCATGAACACTACACCTCTTGATGAACCACGGGCACGAAGCCTTACGCGTTTCCCCTCCTCTCTGAGAGCCACTCATTCGACAGGCACTCGAAGCTCGACTGATCCTCATCCCACGTTAGCACGGCTTCTGTGGCTGCGGTGTGGGGAGACGCTGTTGTGTCTTGTGTTTCTGTCCCACGCGACGCTGCCATCACCTTCGCGTTTTCCCTCCTGACTTTTACTCCACAGGAGAAGGCGAGGCAGTCTTTGGCAAAAGAAAGCGATTCGGGCCAACAAACGGCTTACCTGGCTGTGCTTTCCTCCCGGGGCCTATAGTCTACACGAAGCACCGGAGTACGACGAGAGCGGCGACCGACCGACCTCTGCTCCGCCGGCATCTGCAAGTAACACTCGAGTTACACTGGCTTGTTTCAGTTGGCTCTCTTGAGCAGCTTTATATACTGTTCTGGTCTGCCCATCCCCTTTGTGCTTCGCAATCCTTACCCTCCTAGCTCCCTCCTCGTAACTGCGCACAACGGCGGAACAAAGTCGAACTGTCTTGCTCCTTTGCTTCTCTCATCAGCGTATCGTTGTTCTGTCCAGCTCAACTGTCATCATACACACGAAAATTCTCAACTGGTTATTCTTCCAAAACCCAATTTCGTCATTTCCGGCTCTTTCTCCGTGGCGAATCCGCACTGCCCGGGAACACGATCTACATAAGAGTGCCGGTGGTCGGACGACGATGTGAGGAGGCTTTGGGGTCTCAATTCAAAAGCACTGGTCTCTAATCGAGAGAGAGAAGAAGTACTTGCTGTCGAGATTCACTGGGACATACTGTCAACGAGGATGGATTCAGTTGCGGTAGTGCCCGAAGGCACCGCAGCGGACGACTTTAGACCCCGAGAATTATCACCAAACGGAACGAACAAGGATCCATCGCCCCCCAAGAAGACGAATATTAGGAAGCGTACAAAGACCGGGTGTCTGAGTAAGTTTCCTTTCTATTTCCACATCACGACAAAACTCCCTCAAAAGCATCACGAGGCTGACCCTAACCAGCGTGCCGGAAACGCCGCATCAAATGTGACGAAGGAAAGCCCATCTGTCAGAACTGTATCAAGTCTAAGCGACAGTGCGAGGGCTATAACACGCGTGTGGTCTTCAAAAATCCCATGGGCGCGCTTCCTGGAGGGCCCTTTGGACCGATCCCTCATTACCATCCGGACCCGACCGAGGCTCTCGTCAATGCCCAGCTGTCTTCGGCACACGCCAAAGCGTCCTCGTCATCGCAAGGGCCTCTTCCATTCATTGCGCCAAAGCCTCCCAGCCTAGACTTTGGAAGCGCTGAGCATTACCAATACCTCGGGGCATATCCTGGTGCATTCCCAAGAGCCAGTCCCACGAACGCGCTTGGTTTAGGCGTCCACCACCCACAGTATTTCATGGGCCAGATGTCTCCTGATCCATTTCTCGCCCAGCAATCTAATACATTGATGGAGTCGCCGGTCCAGATCAACCAGCCAGACTTACTCGACTTCTATGGCTCGTCACATTCACCAATCCACCCTCTTCCCTCGGGCTCCGTACCGCCAGCTCCTCTCCATACAAATTTCCCAAGCATGGACAGGTCTGACGACTCACCAATTTTGCCAATATCGCCACCTTTCTCCCAGCCCACGTCCGCCAAGCTTGAAGCGAGGGACGTCAAAGCGGACCCTTGGTTCATTGATGAGGAAGAAGCTTCACTTGGCGTGGTAGAGGAAGGGCAGTCACCCGGCAGCACCATTGACATCCCCGGGCTCGCAATGTCGGATCGTTTACAAGGACCCCTTGATCTGTACCCGACACAGATGAATTCATGCTATGGGCTTCCCGGCGAGAACGTACTTGTCAACTACTCGCCATCACCCACGGACACACCCCTGAACGATCCACAGACAGCTCAGGTGTTCTGGTATTTTGTCACCATGACGGCTCCGTCGCTGTCCATGTACGAACGCAACCCAGCCGAGCCGTCACGAACGTTTTCGGGCGAGGCTGTTCCAACACCCCATCGCCATATATGGACGTGTGAGTAGGCATTTCCTGGGGGTCACTTGTCAAGATCGCACGGCTGATCCTTGCAGATATCCTGCCTCTCGCATCTCTGCAACATCCGGCTCTTCTTCAAGCGATACTCGCCATAGGAAGCCTACAGATGGCTGTCTTGAACGGTGACGTTCCGACGGCATCGTGGCTGCACTACGGCCTGTGCACCCGCCGCAGCTCCAAGAATTACCGAAGTGCGAAAAGAAGAGCAGAGCCTGCTACCCTGGCTGCGACACTACTATTAGGCTTCTACGAAGTGTGGAGCAGCAATCACGAGAAGTGGTGTACACACCTACTTGGGGCGCGACAGCTTATCAAGGAGACCCCGTTCCGAGAGATGAGCAGACAGATATTGGGGATTCATCAGCAAAGACGACGGAACTTTGCAGAAAATCGTGCACGGAACCAATATGGTGCCTTGTTGCCACATATGAGCAGCTCAAATCATGAGATCGCAGACATCGACTTGGACTTGGTCAATCGGCTGTCGGGCAAGCCTGTGAACTTTGTGGACGACTCGGGTGAATTCACTGCCGATCCAAAGACGAGGCACTGTACTGCTCGCGATATTGAAAGCTTCGAGCATATGATGGACCTATACTGGTGGTTCTGCAAGATGGATGTCTACCAAAGTACACTTGGGGCTTCAAAGCTATTGTAAGTACAGAGCCGCAGCGATTTGTGTCGACCTAGTGGACGAGCTGACATCTAGCCAGTATGGAATTTGACCTGTGGACGCAGTGTCCCCCTCGAGCGCCTATCAACAGGATCAATCAGGTGTAAGAGCATCAGTCCTAGCAGGTGCCTGATCAAGCTAACACTCAGTTGTAGACATGGCACTTTCGATCATCTCCTTCTCGTTCTGGGCCGACTATGCAACTTTGTCGCCAATGACTTGCCACGGAAACGGAAGGCCAGGGAACAAGAGACCGGCGCAAGCCCAAGAAGCCAAAATTCGCCGCCGCTTTTCGCTGGTATGTTCCCGGGGAGAGGTAGTATAAGATTGCCCAGGGGCCTCAGCCCCCCGCAGGAGGCATTCCTCTCGCCTGAGCAGATCCACGATGCCGTCGACCTGGAGACCAGCACACAGAAGGCCCTCGAGGAGTGGAACGACATAATGCAAGCGTTCCAGCTGTTCAAGAGCAGCCTCGGGCCCGACTTCGACCCCCTAAGCGATGACGCCCACCCGCCCGCGGACTCGCCCTTTGGCCCGGTGTGGACGTACCGCGCGTACACCATCGCCGGCATCTGGATGAACTTCTACATGGGCCTGGTCATACTGCACCGCGCGCACCCGAGCATGCCGCCGTTCGCGATGGTGGCGGCGCACATGATCGCCAAGGAGACAGACCCCTATGCCAACGAGATCGGGCGGATCGCGGCGGGCGTGGCGGGGAACCTTACCGTGGAGAGCGTGGTCAGCGCACCTCAGTCCTCAGCGCTGATCGAGTGTTGCTTCCCGATCTTTGTTGGAGCCGTTCAGGTAAACTCATCCTCGAGCATGCATCCCGTGCTTTCCCCTACCCCCCATTCCGCACGGCTTGGCAATAGTACTGACTCTCGTCCCAAACATAGTACCGAGGAAAGCTCCAGAGGCAATGGGCGATCAGGCTGCTCCACCAAATAACGCGGCATACCGGGTGGCAGACGGGAGACCAGATCGCCAGCGGCTGTGAGGGGGCCTGGCGCAAGGCCGCGGCCATGGGTGTCGCGCCCGTATACGAGCCCGAGTCTGAGTCCGACGCCCTGCGGCAGGGCTGGACGACTCGCAGGCTTGACGAGCGGATCCAGGAGGTGGACGAGGGGCATAATAGGCCGGTTCTGCAGAGGTCGGACCGGGCGCACGTTGCGTTTGGATTGCTTAGTGTCGAGGACGACATGGAGAGGCTGACTTTAGAGGACTGAGATAGACGGCCCGGACTTGCATGCATCATATTGATTTCGGCCTGTGATATGGTCATTGCTTCTTCGCACGGGACTTTGCACGAGAGTGTGAGGATGGGAAACGGCGGTGGTCTCGTAATTGGGGATATCTGGTGTTGGCCCTCCATGTCTGATACCACTGTGGGTCTTTGTCTAGTCGTTTAAATCGTCAATAGACTAATGATACAACTCGCAATGAGCGGAGGTCCCTGTCCTTTATTTGTTCGTTCAGCAGTGACCTCGTCATCTCATTTGTCTAGGTCATGACGCCCCGCCAGAGTCGCCCAGGAACCCACTGGCAACGAGCTGCGCACGCACATGAGGCGGCATGGCGGCCATTTGCTCGGGGTCATCAGCGAACACCTCCGCCAGTTGCTGGATGACTCGCTCCCTCTTCTCTATCTCTTGTATCAGCTGATCCCTTTCCTCCTCAATCTCCCTCAACGCCTTGCGCAGCTCCTAGCACACCTAATTTGCTGGAAGACGCTCGACAACAGCGGCCATCTCTTCGTCCGTGTATATCCGGAAGCCCTTCTCCTTGGTCACGCTCGCCAGTTGCACGTTCTTGGAATCCAGCTTCTCCTCCATCACCTGCTTGAGGGTCTTGAGCACCAGGGTCTCTGCGTCTATTAGGGTGAGAGACTAAGGGGTCATGAATGTCAGCCCAGCATCCACTGTAATGTAGTCCCCCCACATGCTGCCCGCCCGCCGTTGCTCACCTTGTGGTACTCGTTCTGCAGCTCCGCCTGCGCGCCCTCGCTCCCGCTGCCAATGGCCTTCGCATCATACCGGTAGAACGTCCCGCTTGGCTCGGCGTGGTACAGGCTGGGGCCGTCCTCGTCGTAGCCGGCGATGAGCAGGGCGACGCCGAACGGCCTGCTCATGATGCTCTCCTCGCCGTCGGCGCTCTCGCCGAAGCGCAGCGCCAGGTCGCAGATGGCCTGGGTGCACGACTCGACGCGCAGGCTCTCGTTGTAGTTGAAGGCGTGGCTCTGGCACTCGACGCGGGCGTGCTCGACCATGGACCGAGCGTCGGCCTGCAGCCCGGACATGGCGCAGCCGATGTGGCGGTCGATCTCGACGATCTTCTCGACGGAGGAGGTCTCGAGCAGGGTGGAGGTGACGCGCTTCTCGACGCCCAGCACGACGCCCTCGTTGGTGGCGACGCCTATCGCCGTGCTGCCGAGCTTGATGGCCTCGAGGGAGTACTCCACCTGGAACAGACGACCCTCGGGGCTGAAGGTAGAGATGCCCCGGTCTGGGTCCCGTTGGGTTGGGTTAGCTGGAGCTAATGGGGAGTGCGAGGGGCTGGTGGGAGGTGCTTACCGTATTCTGAACGTGCCATAAACATGTTGGCGGTATTTTGAAGGTGAGGCCGTAAAAGGGAGAAGAGTGCCGAGTACTGTCGTTAAGAAGCTGGTGCGCGGGTTCGAGAGGTTGGGGCGTGGCGTAAGAGGATGGAGAGGTGTTTGACAATGTGAGTTGAGCTCAGGACGACCAGGCAGAGCAACTGTCGTAACCAAGCTCAGCCTGCCCCGGCGACAGCGCAGCTCTGGAGCTAGCTTGCAGGGATCACTATGGGCTGCCAAGTACTCAGGTACATATCGAGAGCACTTAGAAGCGAGCAAAACAACCACACCGAGGTAACTACTTACGCATTACCTAGGACATCCAGGAAGATATAACAGGTAGTACTGCAAGACTGTATCCCGCAAGAAATGCGCAATCGGTGCCGAATACAAAGGAGGGACTACCGCTTATACCTGAATGTCGAGGCCCTAGTAATCTGCCAAGTACCTGGAAATGGCCTGGGGTCCCCGCCAAATTCTGAGTACCCGGGTACCCAAGATACAGTGGGTTTGAACACGGGTGACGCGCCCGCAGCGTCGCCCTGGGTTTTGGAGCAGCATCAATATATGGATCGCGACCACGAAGTCAACAGAGGAAAACCAAATCCCCCCCCCCCCCCCAAAAGCCCCACGCCGCCCCGATACTCCTTGCAGCCCATGCCACCAGACCAAGGCACCCAGCTGCGCGTTCAGACGTGACGGGCAACCATGTCTGCGCCCAGCCGACACGCAGCCTACGCCGCGGGGGACAAGACGTCGTCGCGAATGCCCCGCATAAACACCCGCGACAGCACCACGAGGACTTCGTTTGAGTCCAGGTCGCCAAAGGCAGGCACAGCTTCACCAGGGTCCGGACCGGACCGACCGCCGCACAAGAGGACGCTGTCGGGAAATCCGCGGGTGAACAGCATGCGGTCCAACGAGGAGAGAGAGCGGCGCACCGAGAAGCACACCGTGACGACGCGCGAAACCTTGACGTCCAGGACAAGGAGCCCTGACCGGAGGCATGGGCCGTCTATGTCGACCGGTAAAGCCAGGGCAGATCCGAGGAGGGCTGCGGACACAGCATCGAAGGACTTGAGGCAGGATGCGCCTCCGCAAGGCACGATTGAACCCCCTAAGCATGCGCGGATGGGTATGGTACTGACCTGCAAGTGATATAGCCCCATGGGAGCCGGAAGCGACTCTTGTACCGCTCACATCTGCGCCCTTGGCCTCTCGAATATCAATACCACCGCTAGCGCTGCACGCGCCTGCTTCAGTACAACCGAAACCGCTGTCGGAACTCTCGTTAGAGGCACAAGAAGCTGCCATACTGGAGGATCTGTTGTTCGTGTTCATGGGCTACGAGGGGCAATACATTCGTTTCGCGAAAGGCTACGATCCCCACGAGGAGAGGGATCGGCTCGCTGGCCCGACGCACCGTATCCTGGCCGGCCTGGACCCGAGCTTGCAGGACCTCACAATGTCCATGTTGAAGATGGCGACGTATTATACTGCCCTGGAGACATTTATCGACGTGCAGAGCCGGGAAGAGTTCGGATCCGTTAATCATGCTCTGTGTGCCTCGATCCGGAAATTCTTGCAGGACTACCTCGTCCTCATTGCGCAATTGGAGACGCAGTTCCTCACAAGCGACGCCTTCACATTGCACGTTCTGAATATCCATATACTGCCGACCAGCCATATGATGTTCCAACTCTATTCCCTGGCACATGAGCTCCTGAAGAGAAATGCGCTGTTGGATGAGGAAACGGACGAGTCTAGTGATAGTGCGGATGATTTCGACCAGATCCTGGAGCAGCTAAGGGATGGCGGAGACCTCATGCCAGGGAACATGACGGGAAAGAAAATATGCAAGGGGGGCGTGGTGCTTGGCCTCATCACCAAGAGATTAGAAACCATGTCCGGAGACCCAGCCGCCAGGGCACTGCTTACAACTCTGCTCAGAGATTCGAGCAAGCCGTACATGGTCATGCTGAATGAGTGGCTCCACCATGGCAGTATCAACGACCCGCATGGTGAATTCCTGATCAAGGAGCAGAAGAGCCTGCGCCGGGAGAGGCTGGAACAAGACTACACGGACGAGTACTGGGAGAGGCGTTACACAATCAGAGAAAAGGAGATCCCACCGCAGCTGGAGGCCGTCAAGGAGAAGGTGCTCCTCGCTGGCAAATACCTCAACGTTGTCCGGGAATGCGGAGGCGTGGACGTCAGCAGCGACGTAAAGGACAAACCGAAATCCTTTGACGACAATCGATTCCTGGAGAATGTCAACAATGCATACTCACATGCGAACGAGTCTTTGATGCAACTATTGCTGACGACCCATGCCCTGCCGGATCGCCTGCGGTCCTTGAAACACTACTTCTTCCTCGACCCATCGGACTACTTCACCTACTTCTTGGAACTTAGCGTCTCGGAACTTCGAAAACCGACACAGGTTGTCAACATCGCCAAGCTGCAGTCACTATTGGATTTGGTCCTGCGGCAACCAGGGAGCATCGTGGCATTAGATCCCTTCAAGGAAGACGTCAAAGTGCAAATGAACGAGATCACCCTCATCAAGTCCCTTCAACGGGTCGTTAACATCACTGGCATTGAGGAGGGAGGGGCACTGCAACCCCTGAAGGATCAGCCACTTGAGAGTGACAAGAAGGCTAACGGCTTCACGTCTCTGCAAT
Organism: Diaporthe sp. P3_1W; assembly: GCA_037177825.1. NCBI lineage: Eukaryota > Fungi > Ascomycota > Sordariomycetes > Diaporthales > Diaporthaceae > Diaporthe > Diaporthe sp. P3_1W. The sequence goes on from JBAFXB010000002.1 coordinate 6,814,005, forward strand.
TGGACTATGCAGTACCATTCCCAGTGTCCCTGGTTATCAGCCGGAAGACAATATGGCGGTACCAGGCTTTGTTCCGTTATCTCCTGTCCCTGCGGCATCTGGAATCGCAGTTATCTACGGCTTGGCAAGTGCAGACTCGTGGCTTTGTATGGTGCCGCAGAAGCTCAAGCAAGGAAGTCGAGCTTTGGAAGAAACATGTCTCGACACTCAGGGCTCGCATGTTGGTCTTTGTCCAGCAACTGCTATACTTCTGCACCGCGGAAGTGATCGAGCCAAACTGGCAGTCTCTTATGTCTCGGCTCAAGGCAAAGGACGATGATACATCCAAAGGCTTTACCCGGACTGTTGACGAGCTGATGCAGGACCACGTGGATTTCTTGGATACCTGCTTGAAGGAGTGCATGTTGACGAATAGCAAGCTCCTCAGGGTGAGTTCAAGGCTCCTGTCGCCCGCGAACGCCGTCTCCATTACCGCTGCTAACTAGTGTTCAGGTTCACTCCAAGCTCATGAACAACTGCACCATGTTCACCGGTAGTATCGATTGGATGACGAGAAACCTGGAGAGGGCCGACCCAGACCTGCAAGGGCCGACAAAGCCAAGGAACATGACCGACGACCAGTGGAAGCATGTGCTGGCGAATAGGGAAAAGTGGCAGTCGGCGCACGGCGACTCGGCTAAGAGCCCCGAGGCCCTGCTGGCCGTGATGATGGAGACGATTAAGGCGTGGGAATTCAACTTTGGCAGGCATCTCAAGATCCTCCTCGACGCGCTGAACCACTATGCAGCGACGGAGACGGTGGTGCTTCTCAGTCTCTGTGCGAGGCTGAGCGCTGCAAACCAAGGCACGGAACACGTCGGATTCAGGAACGAGGATGAGTCTACTCTTTGAGCTTTCTCAACAAGATACCAAATGCGGTCGTGATTGCAAGTTGGATGGCGTTAGCTGGAGTCCCGACGAGACGTTGCATGCCAGGCCCGTAAGGCCAACGAGCGTCAATGGAAATGGGAATGGGCAATGGGCACAGGGCGGCGTCTGCGTGGGCTCGATTCTGTAGATATTTCCGAAGATACCTTGTATGGACGCGTTGTGAAGTCGTTCACCGCAAGTGGGCGTCTTGTTTGCCACCAAGTCCAGTGAGAGGTCCAGTTGACAGGGCTCCCCAGCTCCCCTAAACCTCCCCCAGGGCTCAGGATGGGGGGTCCGGCACCGTCGGTTGAGCGCCAATCGGCAGCCCTTTGCCGGCCGGACGGACCCTCCCCCAAGTCACTAACTGGAGGACTAGGTGATGATGACAGCACCCCCAAAGCGCCGAAGGTCATCAACACCATCGCCACGTAGACGGAGGAGACTATGTTGCAATTCCAACACTGTCGCGTCACGACTTGCATACAGCCAAGTCGCAATTCCGTCACGCTCTTTTGCTTTACTTACCCTTTGCGCCGATAATTCCGGATTGTATTCTTAAAGTGTCTTTACGCAGGGTCCCTGCCAGAAACGGACCGCATTTCCAAAACAACAAAAAACAACTGCCTCGTCTTTGGAAGACGGGTGCTGTGCTGCCTTCGATTCGACCACTTACGACCCTCGTTCTTGGACGTCACTAGAGCATCTGAAATACTAAATTGTGACCGGATCCACGACCGGCCCAGCCCTTTGACGCATACCTCCCCCAACACACACACACATTCGTGCTTGTGCTGCCCCATCCCGCCCGCCGACATGCCTCGAAACCGCCCAGCCACGACTGGCTACGAGCGCCTAGAACAGGCCGACCACTCGAGCGATGAGTCCGAAGACGACTTCATGCTGCAGAGCTCTGCGTCCCTGCAGGACCCCCGAGCTCCCCGCTATAACCACACGTCACAGCCGAGGCCCCACTCCGGCATGGCCTCGCCGAGAGCACATGCAAGCAGCAGCAGCACCACCCGCCCGGGCGGACCGAAACACAGCCGCGGCCGGAGGCTTAGGAGCAACTCGGGCGTGGACGTGAAGGCGATCAACGCGCGGCTGGAGCGATGGGCAGAAGAGATAGCCTCCAAGTTCAAGCGGGGGAAGAAGGGCAGGCACGGCGACGACGACGAGGGGCGGCTCGAGATCCATCACAGTGTCTTCCAGGCACCCGAGGGCGTGAGGCCCGCCACGGCGCAGAGCTTGGCAGTGCCGCAGGAGGGCGTCATGACGAGGGACGAGTTCGAGTACATCGTCGACACGGTGCGGCTGGCTATCGAGCAGGGCGTGCACCCGAGGATGATCACGCAGGGCAGCTCTGGGTCTTACTTCGCGCGGAACCCGGACGGCAAGGTCGTGGGCGTGTTCAAGCCCAAGGATGAGGAGCCGTACGCAGCAGGAAACCCAAAATGGAACAAGTGGATTCACAGGAACTTGTTCCCTTGCTGCTTCGGCAGGGCATGGTATGTTGGGAGAGCTCTGGACCTCTACCGCACGTTTACTAACCCGCGATAGTCTCATTCCCAATCTTTCCTACGTGAGCGAGGCGGCAGCCTACACACTTGATTGCCAGCTCCGGACTCATATGGTGCCTTATACCGATGTTGTGTGGCTGGCATCGAAGTCGTTCCACTATCCCTTCTGGGATCGCTACAACTACTCCAGGAACAGAAAGACGCTACCTTCAAAACCAGGAAGTTTCCAGGTCTTCCTGAAGGGGTTTAAGGACGCGAACATCTTCCTTCGAGAACACCCCTGGCCGGACCAGTACCTATCGGGTGTACGAACCAACGACACGCATCGTAACAGGCGCAGAAGATGGGTAGATAATTGCCGGCCCATTGCCGGCCGCTTAGATGATGATGATGGTGGAGACGACGGCACAGAGACCCCAGACCGGGTGCCTGGTCCGGACAACTTCATGTGGACAGAAAGCTTGAAGCAGGCTTTCAGGGAAGAGCTTGAGAAGCTGGTGATTCTGGACTACATCATGCGCAACACAGACCGAGGCCTCGACAACTGGATGATCAAAGTCGACTGGGAGACTGGAGAAGTCTCGATAGCTTCGGAGCCCGTGCATATGAACATGGACACCGAGGAGCAACCGAACGGGCCGAGGCCGGTGGATCTGAGCCAGAGGCCAGCGCAGAACCGCTCATCATATCCATACAAAGCCCAAAGACCTATGGAAGCGTCAAGTCCAACGGAGCGGCCACGGGATCCCAAAATCAGTATAGGGGCTATCGATAACTCTTTATCGTGGCCCTGGAAACATCCTGATGCTTGGCGAAGGTGAGTACAAGGGCGCAATCCTCTGATGGAGGAGTATTTGCTAATGGAAATGACAGCTTCCCCTTCGGCTGGCTGTTCTTACCCGTGGATCTCATTGGCAGGCCGTTTTCGCAGAAGACGAGGGATCATTTCTTGCCACTTCTAACCTCGACAGCATGGTGGAGTCAAACGCAACTTGCGCTCAGGAAGATCTTCCAGATAGACCCTGATTTTCAAGAGAAGATGTTCTCTCGGCAAATAGCCGTCATGAAAGGGCAGGCATGGAACGTGGTGGAGACGCTGAAGACGCCGGACCACGGCCCCTTGGAACTCACCCGGCGGGCAAAGGTGTGTGTGTGGGATGACCTGGTGGAAGTCCCCGTGGCCGTTCCTATGAGGGCGACATCGTCCGAAATGCGCCGGCGGACCGAAGAGGATTTCCAAAAAGCCATCGAGGAGGAGATGGACATCGGCGCGGCGAACAGCTCCGCCCCACCCGCGGACCTGCTCGGCCTCGCAACGCCCCCGGCCGACCTGCCCCACCCGGGCAGGTTCGAGCTGTCGGGCAACGTCACGGACACGGCCGTGGACGACACCCAGTCGCTGGAGGACTCGGCTCTGTTCAACAACGAGGGCACGGCGGCGTCCTCGCCGACGCGGACCAAGCACGACCGGCCCAAGATGCCGGGGGCGCGGTTCGGGACTAGTTACCCCGGCCCGCAGCGGTCGCACTCGACGCTCAACGTCTACGCGAACAACAGGCGCGAGCGGAGGTACTCGTTCGCCACGGCCATGGGCCGGCGGAACAGCAGCTCCATCGCCCAGAACATGTACGGCTACGACGACGACGTCGAGGGGGACCTGGGGTATGCTGCCGCCGAGGGCATGGAGGGCAACCAGCGCAAGGTCATCGTGGAGAGGCTGGAGCCGGTCAAGGCGCGGAACCCTGTGTTTACCTGGTGTTAAAAGGGGGGCAAAAGAAAAAGGGGGTTAAAAAAAGAAACAGCATCTGGCCGTTCTGGGTAGACTGTAAGATATACGTGCGTGGGGGTGGGCGGCATCATTCAGAGGCGTCCTACATGACTTTCGCGTTTTGTCATATCTCGGTGGGATTGGTTTAGATTGGCGGGAATTGCTCCGGGCTTGCTCTCCGCTAGATGGATTCTGCATAGTGATAAAAGGATGCTCGGCAGGGGATGCCATTTCCCATGCTTGACAGCTGGTGCGTTTGATGGTGTTTGTTATCGTCCTCCAATACAGCAAAGCGAATCTGCCAGGTTTGTGGTGTTCTGTCTGATCACTTGTCTTGGCTTCGTGCCTCTTTGCCTGTCTCATCGGTAATCTACCGTCTCCTTCATGGTCAACTTGAAGGATCTCGGATTAGTAGCTATCCGGCTTGCGTGCCTTCGAGAAGGCTTGTGGGAAAAGTGGGAAGGTTAGAATCATGAACATGATTCGCTCGGCGTCCGTTGTAGGATGCAAGAGGTCACCGAGTAGAAGTGGTGGGCCTCCACGTCTCTAGCCATGTCCATTCCCCGATGCCCATTCCCTTGCCTCACCTATACCCACATCGTCTGCAGATCTTATATCGCTCTCCAGTCCCTATTTACCTCAAACCTCGCAATCTCCTTCCACCCCCGCTTTGATGCCCCAACGTGGAGCTTCATGTGGCTCATGCCGACACGGCGCGATCTCTGAGTGGATTCTCGGTCGTGGTGATCGTGAGTAACCTCATATGCGGAGATTGCCATAGGTGAAAACAGCGCAGGCTATGTTCCTTTTCTGCGTCTTCAATATCGTCGTACGTTGTCCCCATCCCGCGGAGTACTCATCCCCCACAACGACCCGTTCTCCTGGGACTTTTATGCCGCCCCACCGCGTGGAAATGCGTAGAAGACCTCGGAGGCAATTGGGGGGGGGGGGGCTTCATCATACACTGTGACGTTGCAACCGCAGTCCTGGGCTACCGCACCTGCCTCTTATCTTGCGTTTCTGGACATGTGAGGACTGAGCCGGTAATTGCAGCTTCTCGCGGCTTGGTAAAAGGGATACCGACCCAAGCACTTGGGAACCCCTGACTGGTAGGATTCAAGCCCCGGCAACCTAATCCGAGGTGTGCCATCCTGCTGGATGTGCAAAGTTTACCCCCACCTCCCTCCTTTTAACGACACCTGTTTCTTGTTGGTGTGTGTCGTCTCAGCGGTCAAATATCACATACGCATGTCTCCTTCCGGAGCCTGTGTTTGTCGCTTGGCCGCATATGTATCTGCATCTCTCGTGCGCTACAAAGGACGCGGGCCTGCAGTGTTTGTCCCCGGCTGCTGATTCTACCGCCGCTTCTGCTTTGAACTTTGATTAAAAAGGGACAGGCTTGCAGAGGTCGCGGCCGCCGTCGACCCAGACCCAGGGCCCAAGTGATGAAATTCATGCGTAATGTATGCGCGCATGGCGGGACGGTGAAGGCCGTGTGAAACAACCAGTCGCAGATGTGGGTAAAAAGCTTGGGCAGGAGAATATCACGCACGTCGAAACATTGCAAATCCCGACTCGGTAGTTAGTTTCTTGATGAGCCCCTCCCCGAGTGGCAGTTTTTGATAGACAGATTGACGAGAACTGAGAGGCGACGTGACTGTGAATTGTGGCGTGCGCCTAGTAATCCGACGGAATGGAAACTCGGCTCTTAGTGTCCCAGTACTTCGGGTCGAGGGCCGCCAGGGGTGGCCCTGTTAGGGAGGGTGACGCCACGCCCCGGGCCCCCAACGTCGGGTACCCACTCATGGCTGACCTCAACGTCCGGCCTAACGTCCGCACAAAAACGAGGGAACCGTTTTCAACGCCACGGTCCCAGGCTTGCGGCCTCCCCCTCCCTCTTCGTCCCATCACGTTTCCGCCAGACGCAACGGCCCGAAATAGCACTGCTCTTAATTCCTCGCACGGGGCTGGGATCGACCCCCAGCGTCCTCGGCACAAAGGCCTCGTTTCGTGATTTGGCTTCCGTCCGTCCCTGTACGCCCGTACGCCCGCCGTTCTCAGCGCTGCGGAGGGCTTGCTTGAGATCGTCCAGGGAATGATTGACACAGCGCGGAGTCGAGGGGCACGGGTCAGATGTGGGTATCCTTGCCGTGATTTTGTATACCGCTTCGGTCCTTGTCCCATCCACCACCGTTTCAGTGACTGGGACTCCAGTATTCGACAGGGGAACCAGGCGGGCTGCAGAGTGCATAGGCCAGACTCTTGTCCTTGGGCGGAGGACCCAGTGGCCTTCCTTAGCCATCCCATCGACTCGTGTTGTATAGGTCATGGGCAGGTTTCGCTCCTCGACCACTTAGGCTTGAGGTCTGGACAACGCAATAGTGGGACGACAGGGAGCTGGTGGCGCCGCTCGTAAAGTGTAGCCGGTAGACTGCTGCTTTTGAGTGCAGAACGCTGCATGTGGAAGGCAGATCGACAGGCCAAATTCTGGTCCACGTCAGGATAGCCCGGCCTAACCATGGGCCCATGAGGTCCCATCCGAATGGCGCGCTATGGAGTCTGGGAGGGATCTTTGTCGTTTAAAGCGGCCGTTTACCCGGCTCCGAGGATTGAGCAGTCGGTCACAGTGGCCGCTGTTGAGACCTTTAAGCTGGTGACTTCTCCTGACCACAAGCAGTGGTCACTGGCAGGGCAGGTGAACGGTTGACTCGTCCAGATTGCCACTCTGCGCAGTAGAAGGTTTGCCGTACTGAAGCTTGATCATATGATTCGTAGTGGAAAGGGCCTAATGCCGAGGCATCGCGTGTGTCTTCAAGCCCTCATCGGCACCTGGAACCCACTTGCTGCATCTCGTAGCCAACATCTTACTGCGTCGGGGTGCGGCCAGACTCGTACCTCTTCGTCGGCGACCATCCATATCTGCTGCTCTCCCACCACGATGCTTTTGAAACCGCGAGAAGCTCACTGCTCGAGTCTGCTTCCGGCGATTCCGGGGGCAAGCTCTTCAGGGATTCCAGTCTTTGGCCCGTGCCGTGACAACTCTGGGCCGGGGCCTTTGCATTCAGTCGGCCTACCGTGGGACGAACCGGGATCCAATAGTGCAACCACCCCAGCGGCGCACAATCTCTCTAGGCTCTGTATGGTGACTTGCAGGTATCGTGGGTCGCTCCTCAGTCGCACCTTTAGTCTCCTGTCCACGTACCACGGTACCTGCGCTAAAGTCTGGTCCCTGTGTATTGTCTGGACGAGCTTGCCGGGATGCTGCTTTTTGGTCACCGACCGCCAGGACAGCCAGACGGTCGACCCACAAGGGTTCTGAAGAGTGGAAGCGGCTAGGATGAAGTTGCATCAGACTAAAATTGACCCAGCCACCTGGTCCGTCGCCCCTCTGCTCTCGATGGGCAAGAAAGTTTCTGCCATTACCATATCTGGCTGGAAAGAGATAGCCAGAAGCAAGTCAACCTGGCATCGCTGCCGTAGGGTCGTGCCGGGTTTGAGCTCTAGTCGGGTCTAGCAAGTTGGCGCAGGGAGCAGCATATGTGTGCCTGTCCTCATACTGGCGCGAGACCGAGACTGACCTGTTTGCTGGCCTGCCCAATGCAACGTGGCATTGATCTGATCAGAATGATGCGAGCTTGGGCCCGATTTTCAAGGATCCCTTCGGCGTTTTCTTGTGTGAAATTGGAGGCCACTGGGTAGGTGCTGAATAGGAATCTATGCGTGGTCAGTGACTCCCCCTTTGATCCACTCAGCTTCACCCCATAGCACCTACCTGGCCTACATTAGCAGAGGGAAGAAGTACCCACACTTGCAGGACAATCGTTGCTTGTATTTAATGGGGGACGCAGAATATTCAAGGTCTCTCATTCTAAGCAACGTTCTTACCAGCAGACTCCTGGGCGCGGTTGGAGCCTTTAATCCCATTGAGTTGGCACCAGGGCGACACAACAAACTTCTTGAGCATTCGGAATCTCTGGAAATCTGCGTCAACGTTGCATTCTCAATGGAAACAGGGTACGTCTCCCATCGCACAGCCGTTATACCGTGCAGAAGATGCTTAAGCGTACGACGCCAACAGTGATTCACAGGACATTCCTGTGCCGGATACTTACCTGGAGACGGTTGAGCTTCACGGCAGGCTGTTCCAAAAGCATGCCTTACAGCAGAAGATATACTTCGGGCCAGTTGATGAAGTAATTGTTCCGTTCCCCTGAGTGGCTCGAGGATGCTTACAATGAGGACAGGAAGAAGCACAGCGCCTCCAACTTTTCCACCATGTATTCCACATCCTCTTCGACAGGCGGCTGATATTTCCGCCTATACCCAACCCGCGTCGCATCCTCGACTGCGGGTTTGGCTCAGCATCCTGGGCGATCGATGTTGCGGACTCCTACCCACGGTGCGAGGTTATCGGCGTGGATATCGCATCCCAAATGAGCCCTCCCGACCTGCCCCCGAACCTATACCTCGAGGTTGACGACCTGAACCAAAGGTGACACCCAAGCCCGAGTGGAACAGAAAAGGGTTGATCTGACGAACAGGCCAGACTCAACTTTAGTTCCTCTCACTTCGACATGGTCCACAGCCGGTGCGTAGCGGGAGGAATAAACGCAGACAGGTGGAATGAATACACAAAAGAGTTGAGCCGTGTCCTGGTCGCAGGAGGATGGTGTCAGATGGTTGAAGTTTACTTCAATGCGCAGTCCAATAACGGCACGCTGACAGATGGTGAGTTGATCCAAGGGGTCATAGACTCAGGTCCCGGGATGTTGTTGTTCTCCTCTGAATGAGCCGTATCTTCTCTTTGGAACAGTCTCGCGGGTGAAACCCATCTTCGAAGGGCCCCGTCATGTCTCTTACCTGTGATGGTCAAACTGGTCTGTCGCTTCAGTGAAGGATGGGCCGAATTGGACGATGAAAGGCATCAAAATTCGAACTTGCGATGGCCCGGGTACGGAATGCTGACACTAGACTTAGGCCATGGTCTTCGGCGGTGGTATGTTGGACAATTGCCAGAACTCGGACCAGTGGTTGACAATCGACAGGTCCCAGCTGTACCTGCAAGGCCTCCAGCCGGAAAAGGACGGTAGAGCAGGCATCAGGCTGGAGGAGCTGATGAGGAACGCAGGTTTCGAGAACGTTGAGTCCCGAATGATGCAACTGCCTCTGTGCGGATGGCCAGACGGTCCGTGACACAAGACTGCTGGAGTGGCGTATATGTACTGACAAGGCCGAGACTAGACGCGCGAGAGAAAGAGGTTGGGACTGCGAATCGGGAGAACATGTCTCACCTCCTTAGTTCCCTGGCCATCTACCCCTTTACTGAGCGACTGAATATGTCCATCACGGAAGCCCAGGTCCTGTTAGCCCAGGCTCGCCGAGATGCGCAAAACCCGAGCTTCAAGGCATATTTCCCCGTGTGGGTTACGCTCCGCGATGTGCGCCGATTTGACAATGAGACTTACTGACCCTGGGTGGCATTGGCAGATACGTGTGCATTGGCCAGAAGAAGAGATAGCAGCCGAAAAGGTCAAGAGCATCGATTGCCCCAGGTGTCCACTTTGACAGACAGGCAGACAGTTGGCTGGAGCGAACCCACCATGCCCTGTAACCCTTTGACGCAAGCGGCAGATGGATGGGCAAACAACTGGAACGGGTGGATCTGAAACACAGAGAGACGTCTCCACCCTTACGGAGCGGGAGCCTTGCCTGGGATAAGAGTGCTACCTAGGTATGTCGTGGAGGAAGGTGCATCTCAGAGTCTAGTCCAGATGCCGCAGCAGAGGAGTGACCAACATCCTCCGGTCCTCTTGCCCTCTTGTCTGCAGCCCAGCAGTGCACTCGCCGCACCAAGCCGGCACACAGCAATACGGGCCTGTTGAAACTACCTAGGAACCTAGGAAGGTGCGAATTGACCTTCGTCATTGGGTATTTCCTTAGGGAAGTGGCCGCAAAGTTGACTACCTAGTATAAGAAGACCTCGAGCGCCACGTGGGTGCAAGGGTAGCTTGCGGTGGAGCTCAACGGCGGGAAACCCAGGGGTGCTTGGCCAGAGCTCCAAGCTCAGATTCGAATTTTCTCCATAACAGATCATCAATTGACCACTTTGTCACTCCTCATCAACAACTCGCGGTAGATCATCACATTGTCTTGGTTTATCCGTTGCAAGCAACACCACTGAATATCAACCAATTTGACGGTGACAGCTCTACAAGAAAACCCTTTGCGCCATTTCCTGTGACAAACATCCACGAGCCATGGCCAGCAACTTTTCGAGTCGAGCCATCCAGAGGCTTGCATCATCACAATTTAGACAACCAACTCTCAGACTCAGCGCCAGCCCCAGATGCCTACAGACATGTCGGCAGTACTCTGCGGAGGCCACTCCGACACCACCACTCCTGGCGAAATTCAAGACCGACCTCAAGACCGCGATGAGGGCAAAAGACGCGGCCCGACTCTCGGTTTTAAGGACCATCCTGTCCGCAACGAACAACGCCGCTAAGACATCCTCGCCGATCAAGACCGACGTCCAGCTCGTGCAGCTGCTGAGGAAGACGGCCCGTGGCAATCACGAAGCCGCCGAGGAGGCTCGGGCTGCCGGAAGAGAGGACCTTATCGCAAAAGAAGAGGCTCAAGTCAAGATCATTGACGAGTACATCGCGGACAGCGGGGTGCAGACCCTGGGCAAGGACGAGATCAGGGCCATTGTGGAGAAGGTCATCTCCGAAATCAAGAACGACGGCGTGGACGAGAAGAGAATATCCGGCGAGCTCTTCAAGCGACTGATGGCCAAGGATGGTCCTCTTGAAGGCAAAGAAGTCGACCGAACCGAGATTGCGCAAATCGCCAAGGAGTTGACCAAGTAAAACTCCTAGTGGACACGACAACGGACGGCAAATGCATCAGGCGCCGATGCTTCTTTGGAACCGGTGGTCAGAGTTAATCTACAGCCCCGGTATGTACGATCTTCTGTATGAAACCATCCAAGCATAGAATGGATGCGAAAATCGCAGCATCAGGAAATTCTCCCATTCCAACCACACAGACCGTATGCCTACAGGTGCGATTTGGCCCAGACCGGCTGTACGGCGCATCTCGGATCCGGAGAATCTGAGTCGAGGTGACAGCGGCGTGGTCCGACCTCACAAGACACGGATTCGGGGAACCGAAAACGACTGCCGCCAAACGTGCATTGTCTCCCGACGTCATGACACTGCAGGCACTTGTGTGCTGTACGAGAAGTTTGTCCGAGTCAGTAAATCTTTATCAGGATGCAGGCAGCTACAAGCTCGCCCTCGATGAAAATGATAGGCTGCCGCTTAGGGCCAGTAGTCAAGTGTCTATGCTGCGCTCGTGGACTGGCGCCGCCCACCTTCGCCTTATGAATTTTCTCCTCATTCGGTTGGCTCGGATCGTCGATGTTCCCCGTATTCGAGGGCACAGTCATTGAGATCAAAGTCCAGAGAGCTCTTGCCTGATGGCCAGTCATGCGCTTGCTTCGAACGTTGACGTGCGCCAAAGCGATCTGCAGGCCAAGCTCAACCATGATCGGCTAGACATACCTTGATCGTTGTTTCGTTTCTGGCCAAGTGACCAAACGACAAGGTTTACATGGAGCACCACAGTATGGTGGTTCGGTTGTCGTCCTCTCCTGGCACGTCTGCCAGCGCTAGGGTGACTACAGGAATAACATTTATAGTGAGGAGCGCGAAGCCCCTCAGTCCCGTTCTCTTCCCGATGGGCTGACATCGTCCCACTTCTTCACACTTAGTACGGGACGTCGCAGTTCCTTGTGCGACCCGACTTGCCATTGCTCCGAATCTGTAGTCCCGACCCCACTGTTACTGCCCTTTGCAACCCCTGAATATAAGACCGCTCCGAGGCCACCCTCCTCCGGTGCTTGACGCTGGAGAGACTCCTACCAACAAATCCACAAGGCACGAGAAGAAGTCCTCTCTGCGCTTCTTGCCACCCTCCATTCCACCCTGTCTTGTCAACAGGCTACGAATAAGTCATGGTCATGGAGCGGCAGGTGTTTCCAACAAGCGTCGAGTTCTTCAGCCCGAAGCAGCACGCCTCAAGTGGTTTGGCTCCCCAAGAACCAGAGGCTCGAGGGAGGAAGCGACGTAGGGATCCCATTCACATCACGTTCAGCAGGCCTCAGCACAACCCGTCTGCCGGGTCGACACTCAGAGGTCGTTGTCGCCACCGGTCCCCATCGAGACTAGCTATCGCGTCCCGCACAAACTCCCGTGCCACAAGAGATGCCTCGCTATCTGCGTCTAAGCGGCGGCTTATTGCGGTGATCACACTCCGGCCTGAGAATCACCGACGGAGCCAAAGCCCGTCCCGGTCACGCCCGGCGGGAGATCCGAACGTGGTGTCCGCCAAGCGAAGGCGACAGAGGACCCAGAGTCGGAGTAGGCCATACATTGAAGAAGATACGTTCTCCACGATCACGCAGTCATCCGGGACAGCCGTTGAATACGGCTTCCCGTCTGCTCAAGAACACAAGACGGATATTGTTTCCGATGTGTCGTGACAATGACGCGAAGCTGGCAGAGCCCAACACAACTAGCCACAGCCGACAAAGGAATCTGGCACAGGTCACAATACTGCCCAGGTTGAGGTTCAAGTTCCTCGGTCCTTGCGATACCACACAACGCTTGTCTTCAGTGCGGAAAGTGTGCAGGCGCACGAATACTTCAGGGTACGGTTCCTACGATGCAAGTTGCATGTCAGTGGAAGCAGGGAAGAGATGGGACGAAATCGAAGAAGAAAATTAAGGCAAAGGTGCATCTTTATACGAGCACGCGAACATAGATACGCTTATTGCTTGTTCAGCAGTGCGGCCAATTCTGGTAAACTGTCAGGATAACAAGAAACTCTCAGCAGACCAACACGGTGCGACCTCAACAAGCACGGCACGCCCCACAGCTCAAGCCAGTAAGTGCTTGGCAGGCAGCAGACAGAGGCTGACACAGGGGGTGCCGTTGTTCAGGATGGTTCATATCTAATGTCTCGAGGCATCGATAGAAGCGAGCTTTGCCATTGGCCCGTCCGAGGTGGTCACAAGGACAACAGAGATCAGTCCAAAGACGGGATGTACGATATCAAATCAGTCAAAAGGATGTACAGTACAACTCAACACCACACAATCAACTTTGTTGTGTTTATTGTAGATGAGGCTTTTCTATCACTTTCTCAATGGAAAGAGAGTGCCGTTATCAGTCCCGTTATAACGCGATGTGCATGTTGACCGAGAAGTCCCTGCAGCGGAGGTAGACGTGGGGTGGTCATGGGGCCAAGGAGTTGATATGGTCAACCTGAATCTGCAAAAAGCAGATGGTCAGCTGACGATGAAGTTTGTTGACTGTTGGGAAACTGGAAGCAAAAGCCATGCCCTGATGGACACTGCAAGGAGAGTAGACTAGATGTTGTGTATCCGCGGGCACGACAGCCTCGTGTGGCCTCGCCCCATGTCCTTGCCACAACGTCATGTCACGTCGTCGGTGGTCAAGAGGCGATTTGTTTTGGGTAGGTATGCTCTGTCTACACCACAGATATACAGTCAGACAGTACACAAGGCACAGGGTGGAGACTGCTCCCACTCTCCAGTTTCTGAGTGGCACGTGCGCCATGGGTGGTTCCTTTGGGTCTAGGCTGCTGCACGACTGTGGGAATGGTGGGGTCCTCAAGGAAGGCTTTCCGCTCTCCGCGCGAATCTTTGACTGCATCATGTGCCAGGTTGGGGGCATTCTAGCGCGTGTCGCGATTTCCTCTTTGTCTCTGGCTGATGCCGACGACCGTTGTAGATAGAGCTCTCGACTCATCCGCCGCCCTCTTTCCCCCCTTTGCACCGCCGTCCTGTTGACTTCGCAATGTCTGCTCGGTCTCGGGCTCGCTGACACACCTACCCGTGCCTCTCTCCCGGACGTATTTTTCTCGCTGGCGACGGCTGCCACTCGCTTTCAGGGTCCGTCCATCTCGCGCCGCATTGCTGCCGCAGTACAATCCCAAGAATCCAACCTGGGGGACTTGTGTTCTAAACTGGGAGGCTCGCTTCGTTTTGAAAGGCCTCGCCTGACCTTCTCAACCTCCACCAGTATTTCCTCTTCTTTCCCATTTCCCCCGCGTGCGGGCCTTTATTTAATGGGGGAACTTCCCATCGAGGTCGCTTTCCTAGATCACGAAGAGCGAGGACGCGGGCCTCTCGCCCTCCTTGACAAATCTTCGGTGACCCCCACGTCGAGAACCAACAAATACCTAAAAACCTCGACGACCACTCCTCCCTTCCTTGTGATGCCGAATCCATCCTTCGACCTCTTGATTTGATCTTCAACTGTGCACCCAGCCTAGCAAGGTGTCACTGTCACCCCGCGCGGTCGAATCCAAGGCTAGGTCGAGTGTCAATATGGCCTCGAGAAACCTCCCAAATGGTACTTCAGCCTTCCCTCACCCCTTCCCAAGCTTCCCCCCTGAGACGCAAGGATCAACTCTTGAGTCTGGAAATCGCCTGAGCACGCGTACCCATGCGATACTGCCCAGAAATTTCGTTTACACCCGATCTGACTCTGCGGTTCGATAAGGTCAACCCACGAGGCCGCAGCTGCAGACTTGGGACGCTGCCGCCTTGCTGAATCCAAAGGCGGCCGTCTCGGCCCAGCAGGCCGGGCCTTCCACCTTACCATCCAGACCACCCTCGAATGGGCCTCAGTTTACAAATAATCATGCGCCTCAGGTCGCTTTTCAGTTCTCGACTCCTGACGCTACCGAAAATCTCCATTCACACCCTCCCCGACCGTCTCTGACACCGGACGGCGCATCAACCTCGCGACACTCGACCCCGAACGGTATGAGCTCCATGATCGAGCGTATGAACCATGTGCAAGATCGCAGTAGCGTGCCGGTGGCGAAACGACGAAGGATCGGAGAGGACTCGCAGGACCAGGGTTCCAGGAATGGCTTCCATGGCAATGGTAGCAGTGGCATGCTGTCTGGCTACGTCAAGCAGAAACAACAAGAGGGCCAGGCTGCCCCTTCCATGACGTCGCAGTCTCAAAGTACTGTTGATTTAACTGGGGGTATATGAACACCCTGCCCGCATTGGGATTTGTGGCCTTGAACTTATTGCTGACGGTGAGCAGGGGACGACGAAGACGACCTCGTCGAGGTCACAGATCCGAGAGATCAAGAAGTGTGTTACGGTATGATTGGGGGCGCCTCGGTTAACTGCCACATCGTTCCCTCGCCAAAACCGGGCTCCCGATTCTTGACGCCTGGTAGTTGGCCTCAAGTCAAGGTCGTACTGAGGAGGATAGCCGAGGACAGGTCCATGACGATCGAGGTATATGACCACACGAGGAGGATCATCGGCAAGCTGGACGCCAGGACTGCCCACGGGCTCGCTCCGCTGCTCGATGCGCGCTTGCTGGCCCTTCGGACTGATGCCATGATTGGCATACGACGACGTCTGCCCGATGAGGAGGCTGGTAGGCCCATCTCCAAGTCATACCCTCTCCAGTTGATGGTCTACGGAAAATACAGATACGCGAAGACGGTTGGTTACAACCTTGAGAAGGCAGGCCTGAACCTCCTGAGCCCTACCAGGGTCGACAAGGGTGTCCAAGTCTTCAACCCTCTGGCCAAGGAGAACCGGCCTGTTGCAGCCCCTAGAATATACGCAAACCCCGCGCCCCCTCCCGTTGCGCGAACCGAAGAAGAGATCCGATCCGATGTGCTCAGCGTCTTTGATTCTCTGAAGGAGACAGAGGATCTCCCCGAGCAGGAGCCAGACGACCGCATACTGACTCCTCTCCTGAAACACCAGAAGCAAGCCTTGCAGTTCATGACCGGGCGAGAGGACACGTCAGACATGGTAGATGAGCTGTGGCAGAAACGGACCGACGCCCGCGGGCAGCTCACATACTACAATGTCATCACCAACGAGCAATCCCGCCGAGCACCCGTCAAGGCACAAGGAGGCATCCTTGCGGATATGATGGGCTTGGGGAAGACTCTGAGTATCCTGTCGCTGGTCACGTCCACGATTCCTGCGTCGCTGCAGTGGATCCAGGCGGAGCCGGTGGTGCACTCCGCGGAGGATAAGCGGCCGGCGAGAGGGCTCCCAGACAGCTTCGCCCCTCCGAAGCCTGAGTCTTTGGGCCTGACGAAGCCGAAAAGAAACTCAAAGGCCACTCTTCTGATCTGCCCCCTGAGTACGGTCACAAACTGGGAGGAGCAGATCAAACAGCACGTGCGGCCGAACACGTTGTCCTATCACATCTACCACGGCCCTCATCGCATCAAGGATTCCGAGAGGCTGGCAGAGTACGATCTGGTCATCACGACCTATGGGTCTGTCTCGAGTGAGCTTAATGCCCGCTTCGCTAACAAGCGGGGCCCTCACCCACTCGAAGACATAGGATGGTTCAGGATAGTACTTGACGAGGCGCACATGATACGAGAGCAATCGACGCTGCAGTTCAAGGCCATATGCCGGCTTCAGGCCAACCGGCGGTGGGCCGTGACTGGCACGCCAGTGCAGAACAAGCTCGAGGATCTTGCCGCTCTGCTCGCGTTCCTGCGCATCAAGCCGTTTGACGATCGCACCAAGTTTAACCAGTACATCGTAGCGCCCTTCAAGCTCTGCGATCCCAACATCGTTCCCAAACTCCGCATACTCGTTGACACGATCACTTTGCGTCGCCAGAAGGACAAGATTAACTTGCCGAAGCGGTACGACATGGTCGTCAAGCTACAGTTCTCGAGCGACGAGCGACGCATGTACACTGCATTCGAAAAGGATGCTCAGGTCCGTGTGAACGTCCTGGCCGGCCAGCGCGAACGCATGGTTGGCGGGAAGACGTACATCCACATTCTGCAGGCAATCTTGCGGCTTCGTCTGTTCTGCTCTGGCGGAAAACACCTCCTGAATGAAGACGATTTGAGACTGCTCGAGGGTCTTAGTCAAGACTCCCCCATCGACCTCGATAGCGATGATGAGGACGAGAAGCCAGCTCTTACCGAAAACCAAGCGTACGACATGTTCAACCTTATGAAAGACACAAACGGCGATAACTGCATAGGGTGCAACCAAAAGTTGGGCGCCAAGGAGGGCGCAGATATCGAGTCAGAGCGCCAAGAGGAGGTCATCGGTCACATGACGCCTTGCTTCCACTTGATTTGTACGTCATGCATCAAGGAAATCCAAGGCACCTGTGCCTGCGGGCTTGCCCTTAACGGTCTCGTTGCCCTCCGCTTGACCAGGGCGGTTCAGGAGCACGATGCCCGCGCCGAGGGTAGAAGCCGCAATGTCAGCGGTGGCAAGGGGATCAAGGATTATACCGGCCCAAACACCAAGGTCAGATATCTTATCGAGGAACTCAAGAAATGGCGAGATATGGGGGAGGCGAAACCAGACGAGCCACCCTACAAGTCCGTGGTCTTCTCCCAGTGGACGACGAACCTAGACCTGATCCAAATGGCCCTGGAGGCGGAGGGCATCATCTTTGTCCGCCTCGACGGCAAGATGTCCCGGACCGCCCGCACACGAGCCATGGACAACTTCCGCGAGGACCCCGCCGTCCAGGTGATCCTCGTGTCCATAACCGCGGGCGGGCTGGGCCTCAACCTTACAGCCGGGAACTCGGTCTACATCATGGAGCCTCTGTTCAACCCGGCGGCCGAGGCGCAGGCCATCGACCGTGTCCACCGGCTGGGCCAGAACCGCGAGGTCCACTGCATCCGGCTGCTCATGGAGGAGTCGTTCGAGGAGAAGATGCGCGAGCTGCAGGAGAAAAAGATGAAGCTCGCGTCCCTGAGCATGGATCGCGAAAAGGGCGTTGGCGGCGGCCAGCTTTCCAAGACGGAGGCGGCCAAGCAGAGGCTGATGGACCTGCGCAGCCTCTTCAAGTAGGGGGGACCGCCCTCCCGTGTCCTGCTACAGGCACGCCCTTCAGCTGGCTGCCATGGGTCACCATTTCAAATCACTAGGGATCACCCTGCTTTTTTTCTTTTTGCTTGACGGTCCTCCTCTGCTTGGTGCACAGAAGACTTTTCTCTGGTGGCATAATATCAGTACCTTCCAGATCGGCCCTGGAGAATTGGCGGGAAGGTGGCTCCAGTCTAATGGCGGTGTTGATGGGCCGACTGGATGGGGGCCTTCCCGCTCGCATTTTTGCATCCCTAATTTTTAGAATCCACTTTCTGGGAGGGCCGGCGGCATCATGTCGTCCGGTCGTCACGCATTAGACCCTCAATGGGTTGTAGTGGTGTTTGGGCCGTTGGGGGTGCGGGGGGTTTTGATCACTTGTGCGGATACAATCTGCTAGAGGAGAAGGGTGTGTTCCCTCGGGATATGGGCGGCTGCAGTACCACCTGCGGGCCGCTGGTTTTCCTTTGATGCATCATAGAGCTCTGCGCGTTGCCTTTTTGTTGCAGCTGAGACAGAGCAGTCGAGGTCGGCGTGGACAGATAGGCAGCATAGGCTTGTTGCCTCGGGGCCGGCCAACCCGGTGCTGAAAACGAGGCACGAAGTACATTCACGGAGACCTGGCCAGGGGCGGGAGATAGATACCCATGAGATTACCCATTTGCTATTCACAACTTCTGGTGCTGATATTTGAGCCCTTTGAACACTGGCTTTGACTTGACTAATAAGACCAATTTTTTTATGACAAAAAAGTCTTCTGTAGCAGGCATAATATACGGCCTATGACTGCACATTTGACAGTGGCAATGTCCCAAACCAATCTCTCCAGCACATGAAAGCAAGAGATGGAGCTTTCGTTGTCCATGGCATCCTGTTTACTGCTGTGGCTTTCATGTACAATTCCCCTTTGGCTTTCTACTCTCTTTCACTAATACGCAGCAATTGGGAACAGAAGTTGGGTCTAATGTGACCAAGTTCGCATGATATACTATCTGCTATGCTCTTGGGGAATGGACCGGTTGAATAAAGTGATGGGGTACGTCCCTCAATTTACGGGACTAGATATTTGCGCTCAAAACTCCGTCTTCCCAATACCTGATAGACCCTTGAACGCCTCTCTAAAAACCCACAATCTTTGAGAAAAAGCAGCCGTGGTGGAACAAAAAGAGCCTTGTGCGGCTTAACCCGAACGATCATCACAGTGTCGTGGGGACGCTAGCGGCGGTGGAAATGGAATCCCCGCATCAGTACCACCGAGTCCCGATCCTCGCTGACTCCAAAGACTTCAAAACAAAACAGATCCTTCGCTCGCTCATGCAGCGTCAGCACTCGCAACAGGGATGGGAACCTTTGTTGGCTGATTACCGGCACGAATGATCCGGTTGCCCGACGAGTCGTTCACGAACGACACGTCCTTGTTCTCCATTTGTGCACGCTTCCAGATCTCAACCTCGCAGCCTCCGCGGAGGACACCGACACGCATCGTGCTAAGCAGGTTGTGGGCAGCGTTGGAGTGGAGGTAGACACCACCGTTGAATATGGCGGTGGCATCCTTTCCAATGCCCGAGGAGATGAGAGCCTTTCCACCGGGATGGTCCTTGATAAAGTCGGTCACGTCGTGGATGACACCGGCGATGGCAACAAGACCCCTGCCATTCTTGGCCTGCTCGACGTAGTCGTCCCAGTCGATGACAGGCAGCTGCTCCAGAGGCACACCCCAGTCAAGCTTGACCCGCTTCTGGTCGAGCTTCTTCTGCTGCTGCTGGAGACGGCCCTTCTCGATCTCGTTCTGGCGGAAGGTCTTCAGGTCGGAGGCGAGCCCAAGCTGCTTCCAGAGCCAGATAGACCACTTGGTAGGGTCATACTGCCACCAGCTGATTGCGTTGCGGTAGTCAGAGGGGAACTCGTGGTGGAAGTTGTGGTATCCCTCGCCAAGAGTGACGAGCGCCGTGACGACGTGGTCCCTGGGGCTGTTACGGTCGTCGAAGGGCTGGTCTCCGAGCCAGTGGGCCAGACTGTTGACACAGAATGTTGCCTGCTGGACGAAGAAGATGCGGAGGATACCGGCATAGACATAGCCGCCCCACCAGTCACCCCAGCCAAGACCGGCGACCAGGGTCGGGAACACAATGCCCATGAAGATGACGGACTTGATGAAGTTCAGGTGCTGCCAGACGACGACGGGGTCCTCGTTGAGGTCGGTGATGTCGGTTCGGCCGATTCGCTTGGGGTTCTGCTTCATGACCATCCAACCGATGTGGCTGTACATCAGGCCTTTCCTCACTGAATAGGGATCCTTGACGGTGTCGGTGTAGCGGTGGTGGGCACGGTGACTAGTTATCAAGGTTAGTACATTTGAACAGGCAAATTAAGCGGCGAGAGGTTCAGCTTACTCCCTGGACCACCAGCGAATAGATCCCTCGACGGCACCGGCTCCGACAGCTGCGAGGTAGATCCGAAGAGGCAAGGAAGCCTTGTAGCTGCGGTGTGCCCAAAGACGGTGGTAGCCGGCCGTGATACCGAGGCCGGTGTTGAAGTAATAGATGACGGACCACACGGCCGTCTTGAATTGGAGAGGCACCCAGTAGGTGGAAATTCTGGTTGCAAGGTCAGCCAGTGTCGTTTTGTTGATTATCGTGGTCAAGCTTGGCGCAGCCACGGGGAGAGGGGACTCACAATCCCAGCAAGGGGACGAAGATGATGAAGGTGACGTTGAGCCAGTTGACATGCTTGTACCAGTTCTTGACCGTGATGGGCGTCTCAGTGATGTGTGGCTTCTTCAGGTCGTACTGCTTTCCGCGGGCTGGTTTGTAGTCGACGGTGCCGTCTGGGAAGGCCTGGGCCTGGGCCTGGGCCGCTGTTGCGGAGGAAGCCATGTTGAGAGAGATGTTATGTTGTGAGGACGGTGGACGTCCAGGACAAGCCTCCCTCGAGTGGGGTGGGAATACCCAGAACACGGAGGCTCTGAAGGTATTTGATGGCTGAGAGTGTGTGTGGGTTGGGGTGTGGTGGTTTGGGTCAGAAGAGAAAGTTGACAAACAACCAAAACGAGTGGAAAGAGAAATGGTTCCGGAGGGCTTGGAGATTTATTATTATTCAAGATTCAAGCAGCAACGTCTTGTTGGGAATTCAGGATGCGGCAGGGGCGAATGGAACCGCGGGGGAGTGGAGCTTCCCAAGTCGGACAACGGTCCTGGTCCAGTTCCCTGGAAATCCTGTGCTGGATTTGTCTGCTTCCGTTTTGTTGGTGGGTCCCAAGAGAAGCAGATGCTGCACAGCTTTTTTTCCCTGCCGATATCCACCGGGACAATTTTCGTACGAGTACTGTATTTGATTGCTTACGGCAGCTGTATGAGTGGCAAAGGGCGCCGAGGTCCGGGGATAGACAGACTGACTGACTGACAGCAGACTGACTGACCGACGGTGGACATGCCCACTCCCTCCCTGGCAAGCATTGGTGATACATGCATGATACTCAACTCCCTTGTGGCAACAGAGACGCTGCTGCTCTCACTCCTCTTGTCAGTAGCTCACTACGCCTACTGCCAGGCAAAATGCATGGGGTGGCAGCTGTTGAAGCTGCCTGTGCTACACCAGGCGCACGAGCTCGCGTGCAAAGGTAGACCACCATGCACAGTACACACATCAGGTGTAGATGGCAGCGTGGGTTAGATGCGTGGGCGGACGCCCGCGGACGGGCTTTCACAAGACGGGGCACGAATGCACATCTGGGGACACACAGCCGAGGCTGACGATCCGCCTGTGGTCGCCATGTCATCTCGATTCAGTCATATCCAGTCATGGCGACCAGCAAGATGCCCGAGATTCCGACCATTATCAGATCCCCTTTGCCGAAAACGAAGAGGGCTCCGCGTTGTGCCTGGCCCAAGGTACGGCAATTCCCAACAAGTTGGGTCCTGTTGGGGAAGGCAGGCACCCGGCCAAGACCTGAAGACCCCCACCCTTGCCGCTGACAGGGATCCGAGCTCAGCCCTGCCATTGGAATTCTGCTGTCCATGGACACCCCTGTCCCTGCGGCCCTGGCAGCTCTCTCCGCAAAAAAAAAAAAAAAACACTGTAAGACAGTCCCTTCGGCGGAATGGGAGCGGATCGTGACACCGACCAGCGACACACACCCTGACACACCCGGTAAGCCGAGCTGGTATTAGTCTGCCGCGGGTGAGGACGAAGAATCAAAACATCTACACTAACCTGATTGTGTGGGCGCCAATTGCAGCTTGGCCATTTGCACCAGCACACGAGAGCCGCAGCTCAACGGTTGCTGATGTGACGCGAAGACCAACAAAGGCTAACAGTCCCTGAGAGAAAGGCCGGCCCCCACACGCAGCTCGAACCGTGCGGTACCTTGGTACCTGGATACACGGGTACTTCGATGCACCCAAGACTGCGTTGCGGCCATGAGCATCCTGTTCCAGCCTGAGCCTCATCGAACGTGGGCTCGAAACATTCTCGATCAGGATCAACGAGGCAGCGAGGCCGCAAGACAGCCAAAATACCAGTCCCACAGAGTCGCTGGTCCAAACCCACCTCGCCTTCGAGCGTTGTGGGCGGGTGGCGACAAGACCCAAAATGAAGGATTGAATGGCTGGGGGTAGATGGATCTGCCCCGAGATCGTGGGTCCAGAGTCATCGCGACCAGCATCGGGTGTCAAACTCGGGCAGGACTTGCCTCGGCCTGCCCAGCCCACTGTGGTGAAAGGATAGTGGTAGAGGTGGCAGGTCAGGCACCGTCATTATCTGGCATGTGTTCATGTACCAAAAAGCTTATGCGGGCCACAAATGCAACGCCCGTCCCGACCGTGTGCTCACCCCTGCCCGGTGTAGAAGAGGGCGATGAGACCGCATGACGGGATACTTATGGTATCGTCGTTCCACGGCACAGGCCGCGCCGAGCTGCTAGCCACGCTAACTTGTCTGCCAGCGCCTGCTCGGTGCACATACCAGTGGCCTCGCCTCCGGCCCAGCCAGAACAGCCCGCTTTTTCTCAACAAATCGACTGTCACATGGGTCCCTGTTTCATCTCATCGTCCGCCCTTCTTGTGGCACGGGAACGTCAGGCAGAGACGTCGACCCGAAGACGAGAACCACCGTCCCGCCAGCCCGCCCGCGCTGCCATTCCGAACAAAGGAAGGGGAGGGCTTGTGAGAAGACTTCCCGCGCCAATTCTTTCGCCCCGTGCCTTCGGCAACTGCGCATGGGGTTCGTGTTCTGACCTCGTGGGTAGGGGTTTCTAGACATTCCGAGACTAGGCGTATACCGTATCGTTACCTATAATAAATCCACCCACGGACCGGAATTTGCGCTGCGACGACTTACACCCGCCCGATCAGGTGCCATATCAGGGACATCAATTCATCACAACCCATGAAGCCGACATGGTCTTTGTTCCCACGTGATTTCATTACAATCGTACAGTCCATAGCCGGCTGTATGCTATCCAACAATGCCTGAAGTCTCCTCCCCCTCCTACCTACACAGCTCACTCCCCAGCTTGGAACTTTGACTCTCCCGCTTTCCCCAAATGCATATGATGAAGTGAATATGACCGTTCCGAAACCCTCTCCTTTCCGTCCAACTACAATCAAATACAGACAATATGAAGAGGAAAATGTTATGAGATGGGGGAAGAAGAAAAAAAGAATAGATGGAACTGTCATGTCTGGTCGTTTCGTCGCTGTCGTCTAACATGATTTTGGAACTTCACGCTGTCTCAAATGCCCAGGTCCTCGTCGATGTCGCCAGAGCCCACCGGCGTCAGCGCCGCGTCCGAGTCGTCGTGGCCTGACCCGATGCCCAGGAACTCCGCCGGAATGTTGGCAGACCCAGTCGACGCCGACGATCCGTGACGGGCCGCCGGACGGGCCGCGAGCTCTGCCAGCTGTGGTGGTTGCGGCATCGCCATCTCGATCGCGCTGTCGACCCTTTCTCCCCCCTTAGCTTCCCTCGGAACCATGACTTGGCTCGTGCTCTTGTGTGTCTGTACTTCTGCCTCACCAGGGACCAGAGCGGTCTTCCCTGGGGCTTCGGGTTCTGTATTCCCCGACCTCTCAAAAAGAGGATTTTGTTTCTGTGTGCTGTGCGTGTTGGTCTCATCATGAACACCGTTTCCCATGCTTTTTGGTGCTGCCTCCTCCCCCGTGCCCCCCGGCCGACTGGTTTCATTTTCCAACTCCAACGGTGCTTCCCTCTCCAAGTGGTCTGCATTTAGCGGGCGTGCCGTCTGCGGCTCAGCAGCTTCCGCTATACCTGCCAGCGGCTCCTGCTTCTCATTGTGGAGCGGCCCTTCGTGTGTCTGCATTGGTACTGGAAAGTCATCCCCTATGACCGATTCCGGTATGGGCGGCTTCTCTGTCGCGTTCATGGGCTGCTGCGAATCACCCTTTCTCTCAGGTGCCACGTCTTGCCCAGCATGTGCTCGGACAAACTCGTCCGGGGGCACGTCACTCTCCGTCGGAGTCCTCGTTCGGTCGAGACTGCTTTCCGCTGGCCGTGACCAGGGTGGATCGTACCTCCGCTCACAATAGCCCAGGTTGCTAGGCATTGGGCTTGGTGGAGACCGCCCCCTTGTTGGATAGAAGTAAGGCTCGCGGGAGATCCCAGTGGGTGAATTGACATATGTGTGTCCCACGCTACTACCGTGAGACCACTCCGGTGGTGGCTGGACGGTCCTGACAACCGGCCGACCATCGGATTGGTACCCATCGACAACGTATTCTTGGACCGAGTGCCCATCGTCAACAGATATCGATGGTTGCACTCGTCTTGCAGCGTCAGCCTCTATCCGCTGAGGAAACATTCGCAACAGGTCGATCGCCTGCATCCGGTGTCTTGGGTCGTCAGCAAGACAAATGCTAACGACCGTCCTGTACCAATCCGGCACGTCCAGCCCCTCTTGCAGCCTTAGCGGGCGGCCATGGGCCTCTGGCTCGTCTTCTTGTTCCGCCAAGGCCCACAACACCATCCCCAGCTGATACAGATCGGATTTCACACCGATATACATGGAGATGCGCTGGTTGCTCTCAATCAGCGGGGTTGCCTCTGGTGGCTCCCAGCCCACAGGACATCCCCGCCTGTTGATGTCGATGATCTTGGCGTTGTCCTCATCGTCAATGACAATGTTTGAGAGGGTGAAGTCGCCCTGCACGAAACCCGACTCGTGAATTTCAGAGAGACCCTCCACAATCTGCCGCGCCCACCTCTCTCGTCGAAACCACGGGAGACTGTGATCATGATCAAAGAGGACATCGATCAGTGCGCCTTGTTCTGCGTAGCTGATGAGAAGGCCCTTGACGTGCTCGCCATAATCATCAACGATGACGCCGTGGAAAGCAATGACGTTGCGAGAATTGGACAGCCGGCTGAGTGCGTTGATCTCGTAAAGAAACTCGTCGACTGTATCGGGCCCAGGGATTTCCTTCTTGATCAGGGTCTGACCTCTAATTCGGACTTTATACACAAAGCCGGACATGTGGGAATCGAAATCAATGCTGCTTTCCCTTATGCGTCGACATCCGAGGTGCTGGATCATTCGGACCGTTGGGTAGTGAATTATCTCCTGCCTGGCTGTCAGTATTATGGTCGGGTCGTGGGGGAGGATGAATGACCGACATTAATGTCCTCAACGACATGCACATGCAGCCTACCGTCTGTTGTCTGCAGCTTGAGATTGGTCACGGTGTCGTAGAATTGGATATCGACCAAGCTCTCTCTGATTGCCTCGTATATCTTGGCGCTCTTGTCACGTTGGAATTTGGTATAGAGTAGGTCCATCTCGAGCGAGTTGTCGGGCGCGTTTCGGTAGTCCAGCGAGATGGTCACCCTCCGCCAGTGCACATTCTTTTCACGATATGTGACAAAAAACTTCTCCCTCTTGGACTTGTCCCTGAAATGCATGGAAAGGTTGAGAATCCAAATCCGCTCCAGCTCTTCATGAATCATGGCATCGTATTGAGAGGTGGTCATGGATGCTGTGTCGTTGATGGACTCAGCTTCATGTGCAGGTGGGTCGTCTTCTCTAACACCCTCATCAAGGCTTATTCCACCAAGGATGTCAAGCATCTTCTCATCCACAGAACTCCTCGGCAGTGACGGCGCAGGCACAGCAAATGTGCGCTCGTCAGTCCTGATGAAGTCAGGCGCGCTTGTTCGGGGGTCAGCGGGGTGGCTACCGCTTTGGGAAGCATGCAGTCGCCTGTCGACGGAGACGGCTCTCCTCTCGACCGGTGTTGGTTCGACAGGCTCAAGATTGTTACGGACTTCATCTTGCTGCCTCTTGAAAGTCTGTGTTCTGGGCAAACCAGGCACTACTTTTCGCGAGACCCTCCGAATCAGACCCGAACGTGGGTCGTCCTCACTCTGTTCTGTTGTGGCTGGATCATGGGCAAGCTTCTCCGAGACGCCCGTTGCACCATTGCCTTGTCCGAATAGCCTCCGCCACATGCTATGCTGCTTGGTCTGAGGATCGGCAGCTGAGGCAGGCTCAAGCTGCGCAGGATTGGCTTGAGCCATGAGGGCCGAGTTGTCAGAGGTAGTCCAGGTTGGACAACGAGACAAGCGGGCCGGAAGGTGAACAGATAAGTCTGAGAAGCGAGAGGCTATGATATCTTCTTCATGAGCCCTGAACCCTCGTGCAAGGCCTGGCGGGGGTGGTGGCCGGCAGGCCGGCCGACGTTAGGTAGACACGGCCGAGGATGGCGTCGAGACTGTCTCAGTGGCGGGACAGCCCTCGGACTGGTGTGTCCTGCGGCCTCCTAAGTGTTTGCCTCGCGGCCGCCGAGTGGAGAGGCTCAAAGGCAGGGCCTCAGCAGGCTGGTGAGGACGAGAGGCTAGGGAGACCAGCTGCATCGAGTGCGCATGCGGGCATTGGTTGTGTGTGATCAGCCGGTCCTAGGTGCACAAAAGTGGCCGCAATTTCTGGCCGGCGGCACAGGCAGGAAAGCAGGCAGGAGGTGAGTGACGACGGAGGGTATTAGTGGAGAGGTTTTGCGTGACAACCAGGTCCAGAAATCCGTGGCCGAGGCAACACTTGCGGGTCGAACCTTGCGCGGCCTTCCTATCACACCTTGGATGACCTGGCCAACAAGCCTTGGAGCTGCCGTCAGGCGAGAGACACAGTCAAGTGTACTACTGTGTGTGGGGCACAGACATATAATAATAATAACGATGGTAGAGAGGGCGGACGGGAGGCGAAGGCAGCTGGACTCGGAGTAAGCAGCAACAAGAAAATAAAGTTTTGTTGCCGAGGGATGAAATAAGAGGGGGAAGAGGCGAGAGAATGAGAGAATTAAGAAGCGTATACGAGTGCTGGATGAGAGGATGGACGTCTGCCTTTCTGTAATTCCTCCCCGGCCTGAAGAGCGTGGTGCTCTGTCGCTTGGCGGTCAGGGCAGGGCAGGACAGGGCATTGAGGACGTGCGAGGTCGCAGCGTCTTGAGCAGTTTGTTTTCTGGGACCCTCGACCCCTGCCACGATGGAGGGACGATTACGATGCGATGGAGGATGGAGGAGGACGGAGCATGGGGCATGGAGGGGTAGCAAAGAACCAGTCGACCGCGGAGGTTGGGCTGGGGGGGCCAAGTTGGACCGGGGAGGCTGGCAAGCTCGGCCGTGGTGCGGGTTGGGATGCTTGGGACAGGGGAACATTGGAAGCAGGACCAGGGTCAGAATGGTGGGGTCGCACACGTGTTAGAGCAATACTGGGACCGCATCCTCCTCCATCGCCAGTCAGTGTCTACCTCATGACATCGTCCGCCCGGCGATACACTGCCCAGGCAATGTAGGCACGCAGGCATGTCACCACTTGTGCCTGACACACCGACCCAAGCCACAATGGGCCATGGCCGCCATCACCAGTTCCCCGGACGCGACCCTGTCACCGTCACCCTAGCCACGACCCTAGACAACGACCCGACCGAACCAAGGCGAGCATGCCAGACAGCATTGACCCTGCTCTGCTGGCCAGGCTTGGGTTCTGATATCTATCGTCCATACGGCCTCACAAGAACAGACTGGACTGGCCTTCCATCGCCACCCGCGATTGCTCTCTAGCTGCCGTCCCGCCAGAACGGGATGAACTGATTGCACATGCAAGATGCTGGCTGTATGCTCCCGAAGATCCGGGCAGTATCCATCCAGATGCATGCCTATTTATCTCGTCTACGTAGTCTGCCGCGTCTCTCTCTCTGCTAAGCCGTCCAGCAAGTACTTCTAGTACTGTATTCGGCTATCAAGACCCACCCCCTGCCCCCCGGTTGGATCTACCTATATGCCAGACCACCCCTGGTTCCGGGTCTTGAGCCTCACAGTCAGTCCCTCACCGCTCCCCTGGGCGTACGATTCCATTGTCTCACCGTGTTCGACTCGAATTTCCACGCGAAGAAAAACAGGGCGCCGGCCACGACCACGACCAGCTAGCTCCCTCGTGGCATCATCTTGCTCGACCTCGATCTCACTGCCTGAACAGATGGGGCCTCCAAGAATGGGCACAAAACCCACCCAGGCCTCGCAATTGCTGCTTGGGGCAGGTGATAGGCCAATGGACAGCGCATTGATTGGGATGCAGCCCAGCCGCAGCCAATGACGCCGACAGCCAGGGCTCGACTTAGACCCGGCGAGGGGCAGGATCCCGCAGTCACGGTTTCCTCCTGGCACGCCCGTAGGTGGGGAGAGGGACGCAGATCAGCCATCAGTTTCTGGCAAGCCTCAGACTCAGACTCACAACAACCAGCCAGCCAGCCCAGATCCGACGGGGCCGAGACTCGCTGCGGCCGTCGACGGCTGGGAACCCAATGTAAAGTACATTGCGGACTGCACGGAATCAGCACAAACGACTCATCTGATCTGACGTCAGTCAGGCGAGTTCATGCCGGGCCCGCATCGTTGTGGATGCACGATGCCACTAATGTTCTGACGTGAAGAGGAAAATGTGGCTCCGTCAACGGGCATGTCCAAGCAGCTGCGCGCGTGTCAGCCCTGTCCCACGGAGCCACAATTAATTGGCGCCGGGGCATTTGGCACGCCTGCCTCTCGTCTCTGGGCCGGAACTGCCTCCGTTGCTGCAAGACATACAAAGTTTCGCACGAGGGTGCCAGCCTTTTGGGCATGATGAAGGTCTAGACCAAATGGCCAAATTCCTCCCAAAACGATTGCAACAGTAGCCAGCCTCAAGCCGGCGCGCCTGTCAGGGGGAAGAAGGCGGGCTGACTGATCGAGCATCCGCCCCGGCGGTAGCGGTAGTCAGTCCCTTGGGCATCAATGCAAAAGACCGTCATATGGCGCGGTGGGGCTGACGAGCCGAGACTGGCTCGCAGAAGACCGTCTCTCTACATACAGTAAATAGTCCCGCGAAAATTCCAACGGGGACGCCCATCGTGTGCGTCGCCTTTCATCGCTGCCATCACCTCGTATCAATGCGATTGCCCAGGGCCGGGCAGGGCCCCTCCCGATTGGGCTCCGACTGGGCGACGGGATGGTTCAAGGGAGAAAGAAAGCATTGAGCGCTCCCGTCAGGTGATTGCTTCTGGCGGACAGGCAGGACAGGCATTGCATGCCCATCTCCCGTTCCCAGACGGCGAGCGCGGCAACGCTAGAGCAACAGTGCTTTAGGGACGACCCGCGCGATCGTCTATCATTCCCGTCCAAGGATGGCCTGTTAAACCACGGGCGGGGGGGCAGTCAGTCTTCTTCAGCGGCTAATCTTGCCCAGCCAACTATGTTGCACTCCGTTGCTTTGCTTTGTTTTGTGACGACGTCCTGGACGACTGCTTTTCCTGTGTTATAAGTGCAACGGCCGAGGCAAGCAAGAGACTCCGCCTCCACCCCCATTTTATTATACATGATACGCACATACACATACAGAGAACCCACACAAGCATGCTGTGGCCCACAAACCCCGTGGGCAGGACCAGCCCACCTGCGGCCACGCATTGTGGGGTGCCGCTGGCATGGGCCCACCTGCCCACCTGCCCACCCGTCCACTTGTCCCAAACACATCCAGAAGCAGGTGAACAGAGAAGAAAAAGCGGCAGTGCCATCTAACGAAATCGATTCGCCGACAGCCCGCGCCGACACGTCCGCCTGGCAAAACCCTCGCCCTGGTTGGGCACCGAAGAGTCGAAGAAAAGGTGCTGGTTGGGCCTTACTGTAGCGCATAGGGTACCTACAGTACACTCCTGCACGCTACCTAATAATAAACACACATGTGCAGCAGCGCGGTGCAGGAGAGAAATCATGGGACGAAGGGGGGGGGGGCCACGGAGCGGCTTTTGCTGTCTCGTCGTGACCCCCGAGCCGAGCAGGTTGTTGTCGCCTTGCCCTGCCCTGCCCTGCCCTGCCTGGCCTGGCCTGGCCTGCCTGACTGACCTGCCTGCCTGCGTGGGCCCCACGTAAGCACGAACGAGCTGCTGCTAATGCTGCTAATGCTGCTACTGCTGCTCTAGCTGCACGGCCCAATGCTGTGCGACCACGAGAGCTGCGAACCCAATGGGCCTGCGGGAGGAACGTCCGCCCTCCCTTACCATCCGTGTGTGTGTCTGTCTCTGGACGGCGGCGTGCGCAATTGGGTTTCGGGTAAGGCTACAGATCTCAGAGGCCTTGACGTCCAGTCGCTTCAGCTTCATGCAGCTCAGGATGGTTCTGGCTTAGGCGGAGGCAGGAGCAGGTGGGTGTGGGGGACAGATGGCGTTGCAGAGGTGCGCCCTTTGGGCCGTCCCAACTCTGGGTAGCGCATGCCTCTGTGCCTGTGAAACATGGAGGTCACCCGTCTTCATCTTCTTTGTGCTATTGGTACATCGCCGGTAAATGTTGTCCGACAGAAACCTTGACGTCTGCCGGTGTTGTAATATACATCTATAGTCAATGCGTAGAGGGGAGATTTGCATTTCGTCACTCGTCCCCCTTTTTTGCATCTAAAGTCTGACAGCCAGCCTGCTGTCCCTTTTTCCCAAAGCAGATGAAGTCAATGCCGCACGCCGTCAATGCTCTGCCTGTATGGTCTAGAATTATGTGGTATGCCAAACTGCCTAAACAAGTGTGCCCGGTGAGGTGTCTACCCACGATGACTCTACTCGCTCTCGCTGCCCTCCTCCTTGCTGCTGCTGCCGTCGTTGGAGTCGGGACCCTTGTACTGAGAAGCCTTGTCGGTGTTGGCCTTTTCGTGATCGAGATTCGGGAAGATGAGATCGAAGATCTCACTGTACCAGCTCGCTGGCCGTCCTTCAATACCTTCTTTGATGTTCTGGAGCAGCAACGTTAGCATCTGCGTTCCACTCGGCAAAGGTAGGACAGCTTGTTCCAGTGTCAACTTACCTCTGGGAGCTCGAGCCAATCTGATAAGTTGTCGTCTGGGAAGATGATCATCTTACAGCCGGCTCGTCGTGCCGCCACAGTTTTCTCTCTCAGCCCACCTATCCTCAACACCTTGCCAGTGAGCGTCAGCTCACCCGTCATGGCTACCGTAGGTTCCACTGGTGTTTCGAACGCGAGCGATAGTAGGGACGTTGCCATTGTTACTCCGGCAGAAGGCCCATCCTTTTGAACCGCGCCCTCTGGGACGTGTACATGGACTTTGGCGTGGTCAAAGAAGTGATTTTGAGGGAACTTGTTGGCCATCAATGACTTCGCAAACGAGTAAGCGATCGTTGACGACTCCTTCATGACCGTCTTCAGGTTGCCAGTAATCTGCAGTGCACCAGTGGTCTTGGGCTTCAGGGAAGACTGCAGGATGGACTCAACATACATCGCAGCACCTCCCATTTGCGTCCAAGCCAGGCCCATTGTGACACCTGGAGGTGTGACATCGTAGAGCCGGTCAGATGTGAATACTGGTGGTCCAACATAGTCCTTCAGGTTGTCCTTGTCGATCGTGACCTGAACAGTATCTGGCACCTTCAATGCCACGCGGGGCTGCTCAGTTGTCTCCTTCTCGGAAGCTGTCGCGGCTGACGCAGGATCTGTCTCGGCTGTCTTCTTCTCTTTTTCTGATTCTTCCAAGGCTGCCTTGCCCTCGTCGGTCAAAGCCTTCTCTTCTGGCAACACATCCTCGCCGAGGTCCTGGACAATCTTCAGGGCAGATTTCCTATATACCTTCTCGATCTGCTTCTTCAGGTTTCGCACACCAGACTCTCGGCAGTATGATTTGATGAGCTCCTCAATGGCCTCGTCAGACAATTTGACGTTCGCCTCCTTGAGGCCAGCCAGCTCCTTGGCAGCTGGCGAGAGGTATCTCTCCGCAATGGCCATCTTCTCGTCGGAGACGTATCCAGAAAGCCTGATCACTTCCATACGATCGAGTAGAGGCCTCGGGATGGTATCAGTCATGTTCGCTGTGCATACGAACAGGACCTTTGATAGGTCAACAGGCACATCCATGTAATGATCCAGGAACGAGTTGTTTTGCTCCGGGTCTAGCAGTTCGAGCAGTGCTGACGAAGGGTCTCCTTGGTACCCACGACCGATCTTATCTATCTCATCAATCAGGATGAGAGGATTCTCGGTCTGGCACTTCTTGAGAGCTTGGATGACCCGACCGGGGAGTGCCCCGACGTATGTTCTCCGGTGGCCCTTGATTTCAGCGACGTCTGTGAGGCCGCCGACGCTGAATCTGTAGTACTGGCGGTTCAGTGCTCGAGCAATGGATTTGCCGATACTGGTCTTGCCCACACCCGGTGGACCCACGAAGCACAGGATCTTGCCTTCGACTGTGCCACGCAGCTTGCCAACGGCGATGAATTCGAGGATGCGGTCCTTAACATCCTTGAGTCCGTAGTGGTCCTCATCCAGCACTTTCATCGCGTTCTGGATCTCAAAGTTCTCAGCGCTCCTCTGGCCCCACGGAATCTGCGTAAGCCAGTCCAGATAGTTCCTTGTGACGTTGAACTCAGACGCCGCTGGCTCGAGGTGTGCTAGTTTATTGATTTCGTCATCGAACACCTTACGCACGGCTTCCGGCATCGCCAATTTATCAGCCTTCTCCTTGAACCTTTCGACCAGCTTGTCCTTTCCGTCAGATTCGATGCCGAGTTCGCGACGAATGCCCTTCATCTGCTCCATGAGCCAGTACTCCCTTTGTCTCTTGGTGATCTTGCTTTCCACGTCCTTTGTGATTTTCGACTGCAGCTGCGCGTTCATGAGCTCTTTCTTCAGAACGACGAGTGCCTTTTGCATCCTCTCCTCCACATTCAAGCTTGAAAGGACCTCCTGTAGTTCCGCCGAATCTCCAGCGCTGACAGCAGCAGCGAAATCGGCAAGCTTGGCTGGCTCGGCCGTCACGTTTCCAGTGGACTGGCTCATGGAGAAGGTCGATATCTGGTCCCGGAACAGACTATTCATCTGGGCAACCTCTTTGAAAACATTGACGATCTCGTTCGTCACGGCGCGGATGACCGGGCTCTTGGGGTCGTATGGCTCGTCGGTCAGATTTTCGACATTGACCAGGCTAACTGGGTACTTTCGCAGGAATGATGTCGGCTCATACTTCTCTGCGCTACCGTCTGCCTTCGAGGCAACAGCACTTTCCTCAAAGCTGGCCACGACATCACCCTTCTTATCAAGTGAAGCATCTTGCTCCGCAGACTTTGGTGTTGGTATTACTTCTGGCTCTGGTTCCGGAGTCGCATTCGTAGCTGGAGAAGGGGTTTCGGTGGATTCGGATTTCTTGGCATCGCTCTGCCCGGGTGGAATCAATGTTGACAGCTTGATACGTCGGTGTGGGTACAGGATGGCCGTCAGGCTGTTCTGCTCGCCGTGGACGGGAAAAGCACTCGTGATCTGCGCGAAGACACCCGTATCGTACACATCGTCCGCGTTGTGAATAACGTCGTCGTCTGCGTTCTCATCTTTGAACAGGAAAGCTCCGACGTAAGGTTGCCCCCGCTTGATCATGTCAGTGACGGCCGCCGCGACGTTGGGATCCTTAATCGTAATCGCCTTGTAAAACCCGGGGAAGAGTGGCCTCCTGGCGATTGGAATCGCCATGACCTGGGGGTATACATCTGGCACCGTTGGCTTTTGCAAAGCTCTTTCTGATTTTCGGCCCTTGCGACCCCCGTCTCCCGATCCATCGCTGCCCGATCCAGATCCTGCTGCGCCGCCGGCAGCACTGCCTTTGCCGTCTGCCGGCTCTGACTTGCCTTCGCCGCTGGCAGGACCGTCAGCGCTCGACGATTTGGCCTCACTGATCTCCTTTTCTAGCTCCTCAGTCTGCTTCTTCAAGTTCGCCTTCGCCTCCTCTTCTGAGAGAGGCTCGATCGCATTGTCGAAGAATCCTCTTCCTTTCTTGTCGGAAAGTATCGCGGATGTGGAAAATGTCGATCTCGTCGCAGCTTGAGGGCTTGACCTCGAAACCTGAGACGTGGGAATGAGCCTGCTGCCTAGGCGGCTCGAGACATTTGATGAGAGGCCTGCCGAAGGAGAGACTGTAAACGCCCTTTGCACGCTCCGGGAAAGCTGGCCTGGCGTGGCTGGCCTGGAGACTCGTTGTCGGAGAAGCATTGCTGGTGGAAGAGGAAGGCTACGGACAGGCCGTACCCGCGCGAGTATACAGAATTGGGAGACGAGCTTGTTGACTACGGCCTCGTCAATGTCTCAAGGAGAAGGGAACGACAATGCAGGAGGGAAGGATAGAGTTTTGTTATCGCGGGTTGCGACCGTTGGCCGTGCTCGTTGGGGTTTGGATGACAAAATTACTCTCTTCGTCATCACCATCGGTGGCTACTTCGGCTGATCCCGACTCTGCCGACCTCGCTCCGTTTCTGCGCACGAGCCATGCTTTTGCTTAACCAACACCCCGCCAATCCATTCACGACGCCCAGGCTCTTATGATAACTCACCTTCCGGGTCAAATACTAGGTACTCGGTTACTCAGGGATAGCCTACTGCTGCTGCGGAGTGACCTGGTACAGGATAAATGCTGCAAAATATGTACTATGGGCCACTCATGATAATTTCCCCCACAATGATACATCATAGAATAACCTCTCGCAGGATAGCCAACTATACTCTGCAAGATAGCACGAGAGACAGTGTCCCCTCGTAAGTATAAGAAACCCTTCAGAAATACTACAGGCTCTTACTATCGGAAGATGTTCCTCCTTCGATGGCGTCACCAGCGCGACTCATAGGACCATTAATAATTTCGCACGATCAAAATAGCACTTCCCTAGCCCTGTAGCACTGTCTGAAGTGCAGAGTCTACAATGTGACCATGTCCAACTGAGATCCTGCCACTGGACCGAGGCCGACTCCTTCGGGCCTTTTGTACTACGAAGTAGAGGATCCCTGTGCGCTCTATCTTATCGAGCCCAAGGCGAGGCTAGACCACCAAGCTCCAAGCTCCCTGGGCTCCCCAGATTTCAGTCCACCCCACAGTCGAGCCACCTGCAGGGGCCCTAGCTACCAAGTTACCCAAATATATAAAACCAACTTCTTGCAACCTCGGAATGCATCTAGCCCCCGAATTGTGCCTGCTTACTACCCAGCAACGCCGACCTCACGCACTCAATACCACATTTCGTTACAACGGACGACGCAGTGATCTGTAAAGCGGGACATCGTATTCCTGAATCGGAAGCCACTTGGCATATAAAATCGCTCGAGTTTTCCTGCATGACGTGAGCCTCACTTCACGCTCGCCCTCGCTTCAGTCTATCGAGTGCGCCAGTGTTACAGCCCACCTGGTCACTTGGTCAGGTTATATTGGGTGCTATATATTTTTCCATTATATATATCCATCTAAATCTTACCACGCGGCCTGCGCTGCCCCAGTGTTTCCGGCATACGCCTGCTGACGCCGGTTATCTCTGTTACTGCGCGTGGTAAGCGTGCAACTTGTTCCAATCCGCTCCAAAGGCCTGTCTAGCCGCACACATATATATACAACCATCTTTCCGAGATGTCCTCCGCAGATGCAAAGGATGTGGCCTCGAGCGTCTCGAAGCTGTCGCTTGATACACAGAACGCCAAACAGCCAGCCAAGCCAAAACCAAAGAAGGAGCCGGTCGCCGACTCTTGGGAAGACGAGGACCTTTCCTCTGACACCGAAACCGAAACGGAAAGGACCAGCAACCCGGGCCCCTCTGAGGGAGACCCACACGGGACATCCGCCCCTCCACCGACACCCGTCACCCCGAGCTACGGCCAAGGGGCATTCTCTTCCGCGGACCCGTCCGGGGGGTACCACATATCGGCAGGATCGTCCGGCGCCCCCGCGGCTCGGCCTGAAAAGACAGATGCCGTCGCGAGGAGGATGATAGCCGGCGCATTGGGCATGCGGGCGCCCAAGCTGACGGAGGAGCAGAAGAACTACGACAAGGCCGTGCGGGAGAAGGAGCGCAAGCGCAGGGAGGAAGAGAAGGCCGCGCAGAGGCGGAGGGAGGAGGAGGCTGCCAAGGCGAAGGCGGCGATGTGGGACGACTGAAGACCGCGGATTTCTCGGTTGTGTTGTCCTCATATTTTATGACAGGCATTTGGGCCTTGAGCATGAGGTCTGTATTGCTTGATCTGCAGGCACGGCGTTTCCAAGGCCTGATCATGAGCACTTGTCTGCCGCGTGTTCGTCGTTACAACCCCTCGCGAGGGAGAGTCCTGGAGTCGAACATCGTCACATGGGAGGTGATGGCACTCTGAATTAGTATACACTGCATACGTTTGAAACGAAAGCATTGCTATATGGGTTTTGTTATCAAGGCTCTTCGCTATACGCATATTGAACGCAATGATCAGAGGACTCTCGTACATTCTCGAGCCGCGTCACGTTGGTGATCTTTGCACCTCATTCAGTTCGCATTTCCTTCCGGTGAACCTCCAGGGCCCCTGTTCGCATCCCCGAGCACAACGTGCCGTCCCTTCCACAGCATCGACAGCTGTGACTCCCCGTCCCCGCCGGCATGCCGCATGCCCACCCCAAGGCCCTCCAGCCCCTCCTCCTCAGCCCTGTGGTTCCACAGCATCTGCTGGACGTGCCCCGCCCTCGTGCACGAGATAAAACACATGGGCCACCTGCTACGCGCGAGCGAGTCCCTCACGCCCTTGGTCGCCGCCTTCTCGGTGACGAAGACGCCCAGGACCCCGTGGCCCTTCCAACCGACCGGCGCGCCGACAAACGCGCCCTCCAGTTCGCGCACCAGGTTCGGGGTCGACTTCCTCGCGATGGCCTTGCACTGGGCCAAAACCCGCAGTGGCTCCCTGGAGGACGGGACGGTCCATGTCCCGAGTAGGTCGATGCCGTAGTCTGAGTGGCCGCCCACCCTCTTCAGGTAGAAGCCGTACTGGGAGAGCACTTGCGCGACCGTGTACTCGTAATGGGTGCCGACGTAGAGGGTAGACTTTTGGTCGAGCCCTGACCTGTCGGCGTATGCGAGGAATGAGGGCAGGTCATGGTGGTTGTTGGTTGGCGGGTCGGGATAGATCAAAGTTGAGTTGAGCCTTGTGGGCGTCCATACTGATGCCAATGGGTTTGCTAGCCGGACAAATTGTGTGTGTTTTATGCGTCTCAGCAGACGAGAATGCTGAGCGCTCAGCCCATGCCGTGGGATCGTTATCATCACCGTGACATGTCTTTTGTTTTGGTGAATTCTGCCACGAATATCTTTCCAGGGCGGAAATAAATTTGGTTTCTAGTCGCGCTCTTCCGCGCCCCTGTTCAGATGCACAGTACTTCAGGTACCTAGCATGCACAAAAGGAGCTAGGGCCAACGTCACTCAAGCACCCCTGCCAAACTGCGTGGGGTGTAGACTGGCGTGCATCGAAGCCGACAACCTGAGCAAGCCGCGACAGCGTACCCTCTTGTTCCTCCCAGCAAGCTTGCAAAGATGGGTGACAGATTAACACAGCTCCAGGATGCGGTCGATCAGGTAAGGGTCAACCTGCTCCAAACTAAGCAGTGTACTAATCGCAGTCCCAGCTGGCGCAACAATTCGTCGCATGCATCCATTTCCTCCACCGATACCACGATCGCGAAATACTGGGCCCCAAGGACCAGGTAAGAGAGGTGAAGCCGGAGGAGGACCGCAAAGAAAGTGAGCCTTAACCACACGACTTCCGACCGATCTCTCCTGCCTATTGTCTAACGATCTCTCGGAACAGTCACACCGATCCCAGCCGAGGAGTTCAAAGCAGGCCAGGTTGAGCTCGCGCGCGACCTCGTATTGAAGGAACAGCAGATCGAGTTTATCATATCCTCGCTCCCGGGACTCGAGAACAATGCGGAGGCACAGGAGCGGTGCATCAAAGAGCTGGAGGAGGAGCTCCGTGTCGCGGACGCGCAGCGGCAGGATGCGATCCGCGAGATGAACGAGGTTCAGGGACAGCTGGACCAGGTCATCCGGGGCACGAAACGGCCTTGATTCGATGCGGGATCAGGATAAATTCGACATGAAGAGTCATACGATTGGCATTTTTGTTTCCCCCGGCGTTTGAAGGGCACGGCGTATAAGGCGTTTGGGGTCCACGGATACCCACAAGGAAGACGGCCGTTCAGGAAGATTGGATCATCTTCGGAAGCGTCGAGGGCATTACTCTACGAGGCTTCAATGACCAGCTGTCGAATGAAAGCCACGAGGACCTCAGCTGAGGCCCTCGTAGTGGTCCCTGTTGCCGGAGAAGCAGCAACCTGGTTGGGATCACAAGGCGGACCAGAGAACTTCACAAAGCAGATTCTTTCCAGGTCTCCCGTAGGACCGCTGTTTTGCCAGTTTCGCAGTGAACAGAGTTCAGGTAACCTTTCCTTCTTATCCCAGTAAGATCTAAGTCATGGGTATCTCTATGTCTATGTACAGTTCTGGTCTATTCATCTAAGCCTTCTTGAAGAACTGTGGGAAAACGGTCCTCAGCTCCTCTAGGTGTCGTATTTGGTACTTTGACGCCTGCTTCTTGGGAACCGGAACATCGTCTTCAACAAGGTGGGCTGTGTTCCATCCGAATTCCTGGGCCTTGACGCAGTTGCCATAATTATCATCTATTTTCTGTTAGCAATGTAGATTCCCGCTATGCCTTTGTGAGGCTCGAGGGGACTCCAAGCCCTCGGATGATTGGGAGCACCACTCACCAACGAAGAAGCAGTCCTCCCACTTCTCGACTCCGGCCTCCTTCATTGCCTTCACATACGCATCCTTTTGTGGCTTGCACACAAACGGGACCTTGGAATAGTCGCAGTACGTCACGCCCTCGAACATGTCCTCGATCCCGAGGAGGCGGATGACCCTGTGAGCATGGTTGATGTAGGCGTTGGTGAAGAGCCAAAGCTTGACCTTGCTCCTGTCGATGTCCTCAAGCAGCTTCTTGAGCTCCGGCCGTGGCTTGATGACGCCGTCCAGGGGCAGAGCATCGTCGACTTTGGCGTTGTACTCCAGAGGATCGATCTGGTGGTGTCGTACGAGACCTTCTATGGCTAGTCCGTAGTTCGTATAGTACTCTTGGTGCAGCCTTACTGCCTCTGCCTTGGGGAGGTTGAGGTGCTTCTGGAAGTAGTTGTCTATTAGATCTGCCATGCGATCATGAACCTTGGCGCCTGTATCGCCGTTAGAATACCAATTCAGACATTGAGAGACTGTACTTACTCTTCGGGTATAAGCAGTTGTCTATGTCGCTATTCTGCGTGATTAGAATATGAAGGTTCAACGCTGGTTTGATGTGTATTGACTTACAAAAAGAAGACCTGTTTCGGTGTCGTGACGCCATTTTCAACAGGCTCCTGATCTTTTGATGCCATCGCACTTGTGGTGTATCTGGAGATGTATGCCGGGAAAGGCCTGATAGAAGTTTCGGCTTTGCTAGTCGTATGGGTGAAGGGGGAAGCGGTCAACTGTCTATTCGCGCAGACGGGTCTAACGAGAGCCGGGACGGTGTGTCTGATGTTGGAGTTAGAGGCAATGGCGTAACATGAATTGAGTGTAGCTGAAAATCGTCTCGTTTGAATGAGAGTCGGACTTGTAAGTTGGAATCTCATGTCATGTCGGTCTCAGCCGTCCTTATATGACGTCTACAAAGGCGAGGGTGATTATAGAGAGCTAGGCTAGAGGGGGTTCTAGAATTGAGTCAGGCCGGTTGTCGCCAGCCTGTTCCGGGAGGTCAGCCCAAGACCTAGGAGAAACGTCCGGATTATGGTAATTCAATGGAAGTTGGAGGAATTCACCAAAGCCTAACAAGATGTGACACAGGAAAATTCAACACAGGAGGGAATGGAGTAGTCTTGAAAAAAAGGTTCCTCTCGCTCTGAACGCAGCAAGTTCCGTCGACCGAGTTCGACTGCTCGATTGCGCAGGACCCTGCATCTGCCGCTTGTACCTGTCACTACCACACCTCGGTGGCCGTCCAGGGGGCTTGGGATGATAACCAGCTGCCTTATGTAAGCGATCACCGGCCCAAAACGCGCTCGTTAGACGAGTTGCAATTTCGCTCTGTCCATACCACTGTGTAAGAAGGACAGACAACTCGGCAACAGCCTGGATGTCTTCTTGCATCCATCAACTTAATCCCTTCGCCCTTCTATACGCATGCTAGCTGCCCCCATTTGCACACGGTCCTGCTTAAGCGGCGTATGAGGATCGCGGGTCCGCCTTGCTAATGCACGTCCTTTTTGAAGCCTCAAAGTAGAAATTCTCTGATTTTGCGCCCGTCCGAACAACCTACAAACCGCTCCATCACGATGGCCCAGGGCCCAATTCCCACCCTGCAGTCAAACCCGGTGCCTTCCATGGCGTCCAAACTTCCAACTGCGCTATCAGAGGAGGAGGAGCATCAGTTGCGAGAATGCGAACGCATCTTACAGTTTCGGGATGAGGTGCTGTCGGGCGCCCACCCCAGGATCAAGGTGCCGGCGCATTTGGTTGCTGCAAAGAAGAGCAGTGGATCTCGGAGTCCCGGGTCGCTTGCCATCGCAGCACCATCTGGCCCGGCTGCGTTGATGAGCAACGTGCCTACAGGCCCGAAATCCGCGAGCGCAAAGGTGGCGAGCCCGATCAACGGGTCTCAGGTCGCAAACAACTTGCGCTCGTTCAACGCGAACGCGCATCGCTCTGCCACCGCTGCTTCGAACATTGCCTCTGGCCATGATTCGTCCTTTGGTATCGCGAGCAATATCTCTGGTGTCCCGACTGGACCCAAGGCTGCTACGCCAGCGCAATACCGCGAGGCCTCTGGGAGTGCTCAGTTTGATCCCGTACTTCTCACAAAGTCTGACGACCTGATCAAGGCTGAGATACAGCTCCAAAGGAAGCGACTCGAGAGTGCACTTAGCGAGCAACTTCAACAGCATCGCGCGGCCAAGAATTCGCATGCAGCAGAAGCTCTGGTTGAATTTGATCTCGCTGACGTTCTTATGAAGGCTCTCAAGCTGGTTCAGACCTCTACTCTTCCACAGACTGATGCCAATCTAGCAGCTAATGCAAGCGGCACCGATGGTGATTCTTTTGACGACGACACGTTCTACTCTAGCAAACACGACACCCCTGAGTCCCACCAAACGCACCGCTTGCCCGATCGTGATGAGTCTGGAGACGCTCAGGCTCGTGAAGATTCCCACTACGAGCCTCCCATGGTTATTCAAGCCAGTCCAGTACCTGAGCAGCAATCTGCGGTAGCTATGCCACCATTCGTCCTGTCAAGTGCAAATGCAACTCAACCTCAGCAGCACCGAGTGCAGCAAACAATGGCGCCCGATGCTCGCAACCGTACAGCTGCGACGTACTCCGGCGAATATCCGACCGGGACAGATGTCGCAGGTACAAGGAATACGAACGATGTGCCAATGGAAATAACTTCGTCGCAGGAGAGCGGGGAGGCGAGCAGCTCGAGAGACTCTGGCCAGGTTGGTGGTGACCAGCAAATTGCTCGTCACCATCTCGAGTCTGTTACGCAGCAACTGATTGACCAAGGCTTTGGTCGCCGTCAGTCGCCGATTCTTCGTGCGCACAACCTGTCTCCTATTGCCCCTCAGCCTGCACATGTTTCTCCTCTGGCCACTGCCCGACAGCCCCCAGTGCCCCGACCTGACGCTCCACCAGCTCAAGCGACTCCTGCGCAAGTTGCGGCACTTAGAAACGACCGCTCCAATGGCTCGAGTCCTGAGAGTTCTCCACAAGGCGGCAAGCCAAACAAGAAAGGCAAGAAAAAGAATAAGAGAAAGGCTGATCGAATGGCTACAAATACTGTGCCATCGCCATACATCAAGCCAGAGCCGCGGTCTCCCTCCCCTCTGACTGCGCCGCAGTTCACGAGACCCAACAAACGGCAGAGACAGGCACAGCGACCAGCACAGCCAGGTTACGACCAGTCTCGCATCGAGGAGCCTTTGGAGATCATCGCTCCACCTGGCTATCCTTCACGAGTCTACAGGGAAGAGAGAGTCGCTTCGGGGTACAGCAGTCCGAGCGGACAGCGCCCTCGCCAAGATTCCCGCCACATGATCGTGGCGGAGCCACCAAGGTATGAGAGGGACTACCACGATGGACTCCGTCCAGCTGAGGCCGTCCAATACGTCCGGCGCTCTCCACCCGGAGCACCAGCATATCCGTACGCGCCTAGTGAGGTGCAAACCATCAGGTCGGTTTCCCGTGCTGCGGTTGAGAGGCCGTATCCATACTACGATGTCCGAGACGCTCCGCGCGCTGTAGTACGGCAAGTGGCGGATCGTGACCGGTCTCGCTCGCCTGTCATGGTCGAGGATCGCTCACCAGCCGTCATGGGCCCTCCACGTTTGCCGCGGTCGAGAATCGTGCACGTTGACGAGTTTGGCCGCGAATACTTGGATCCTGCTCCAAGACCAGAGGGGGTGGTAACCAGGCGCTCTGTTGTGCCAAGGCCTGTTTACGATGATCGGGAAGAATATTACGAGATGCCCAGGTCAACAACGGTGATTCGGCGTTCTGTTGCACCCGCGGGTGCTTACGGTGAGCCTGAAATCATCTACGAGCGGCCGCCTCCGTCAATGCGTGCCGCCTCCGCCATGCCTGGCCCACAACGATATGACGACGAGGTTGTCTACCACCAGCCGGCATCTCCCTCGGGCTATGCCACCACGCGCCGCGTAGTGACCCGTCCAGCAGAGTATGCGGTCCCCGAGTATCGGTACTATCGCGAGCGGGACTACCAACCTGCACCCCCCGGCCAAGCCGGCGATGACTACTACGAAGTTCGGAACGTACAGGAGAGACGGCCAGCAGATGATGCCCCACGAGAGTATCGAATCCGGGCTACGACGGTGCGTCCTGAGGCGGCCCTAAGGCCAGAGATGGTGAGGATGTCCAGCGTGCGGCCTGAGCCCATCCCCGGCGGCTACGGTGCGCCGATCCCACTGGATGAGCGGCAGGTGATGCCACCGCCTCGACCTTATAGCACTCGACCTATTGCACCTCCGCCTCCTCAGCAGCAGCAACAGTACGTGCGTCCGTGGCCGGAGTACGAGGCCCGGCCGTATCCAGAGCAGGTTGAGGAGGTCGGTGATGATGGAGGTGTGACTTACTTGGAGAGTGCTCCCAGAGAGATTTATAGATGAGGCGATCTGTGGAACAGGCAGTGACTGTTTCTTGGTAGCAGAATTAAAAGAAGATTATGTCAACATGCACCACTCCTTGAGTAACACTCGCCAAGTTTCTGGGCATAATTGTAGCAACTAAGCGGCAGTTCGCCATGACACGGAGGCTTGACCTTCTGTTCGGCTCTGAGAAGGCAGGCCAGGCGAGAAGCCCACTAGTAGAGATACAGGAAAGGAGCTATGGGCATTAATGAATGTGGTTGGAAAAGCGTGGAGACCCAGACTTCTTCAGCAGATTCTCATGTGCGCTCAGCCCTGGCTCCTGCAAACGGACGGACCGCACTCTCACATGCAAAGTTGTTTCTGCTGTTCAAGCACCCCGCCAATACTCAGATCTGACGATGGACCCTCAGCCTTGAAATCAGGCAGTTGTTAGTGTCCGAGTCGGCACACTTACTGACCCCCAAACGACAGGGGCACCACTGCAGGGACGCACAAACACCCTTCTCGCATAGTCCCCCTTCTCCCGGGTGCCAGTGATAATTTCTCGTCCTCGTCCCGCGAGGACCCGGGGGTCCACAGCGAGTTAGCTACTCGGGGGTCGGAGTTTATTTTCAGAGGCGCAGGTGTCACTCTGCCACGACTACCGGTAGCCAGCCGAAACCAGCTCCGAACTCTATTAAATTGGTCCCCAGTCGGGGCGGTGTGTGTGTGTGTGTACCAGGTGTACAAGAATGGTAGATCAGATTTACAGTTAGCAGGTGGCCGTGGTTGCGCAGGAGCGAGCAATGCCCCCTAGTTTGAACGTGGAATAGTGCGGGCGCCGGAAGCTTCTCTGGAACGCATGGAGAAAAAAGCGGCCAGGCGTGCCCATCGAGAAATGGGGCACAGTCTCGCTCTTTGTTGCGTTCCCCCGTCATCAAGGGC
Organism: Diaporthe sp. P3_1W; assembly: GCA_037177825.1. NCBI lineage: Eukaryota > Fungi > Ascomycota > Sordariomycetes > Diaporthales > Diaporthaceae > Diaporthe > Diaporthe sp. P3_1W. Next base: position 6,858,549 of record JBAFXB010000002.1, read on the forward strand.
CCGATGGCAGAAAACGGGTTGGGCCTCTCCCCACTACGGTAACGCATCACGGTGACACTTGGGCTAAAAGTGGGCAAGGCGATCCCCCCCGAGCCTCTCTTGGCCCGGGGCACGTCGAACAGATGGAGCCTGACTCTCTGACTTCGTCGCTGGAGAAAAGCACTGCCCAACAGTTCGCAAAATCTCGGACGGTAGCGCTGACGGTACAGGAGGAAGGAGGCCGCTCCCCTGGTTAAGAGGTCCGCATGATGGGTGGGAGTGAATCAGCGAGTAAGTCAGCGTTGTGAGAGAGCCAATTCAGGAATAGGCGGGAGAGGCAAAGATTCTGTCGGCAGAAGATTCCATCCTGCGAGGCGGCGGCGGCGGCGGGCGGGCGAACGGGCTGACGGGTCAGAGCGAGAGCAATCCGGTCGAGTGAGCTCCTCTAGTTTGTGGGAGCATGCGGGCGCGTGCGTGCGTTGCGTGGCTGTTGTTGGTGGGTGGGGTGGGGGTTGGTTTTTCTTCACGAGCTGGACTGTCCAACAACGCCTGATTCGAGAAGCTGAGCTTGTGCTCACGTGAAACCTGTCCAGGCCGATCGCAACCTGCGAGGACTGTTTCTCTGGCAGCTGAAGGGGGCTTTCTCGCGTCGGGCAATGACTGTCTGAGACATCAATCCAATCCAACCTGGTCCGGGCCCAGTCCAGCAGGAGGAGGAGGGGGAAGATCGAGAGGGCCGGCCTTTGACAGCGGTTAGCTCGAACGCAGGCGGTCTTGGAATAGCTCGTCACTTTTCGCGGAGCCGAGATCCTGGCGTCTGGCGTCTGGCGTCGCGGTCTTTGCAGGAATAAGTTGGGATGAAGTCATCTGTGCTGGCCCCTCTGAGGAACCGTGCGTCCAAAAGTGCGCCCGCATGAGATACTGTATACCTACCATGTAACCATCTTTGGGGAGCGAGGTGCAGCCGGCTCCAATGTCTCACTCGGTGACGGATTCTAGGTAGTTCCTGTGGTCAGTTGTCACTTTTTCCACATGCTAGTCCGCAGGGGCCGGAGCATTTGAGTCTGAGATTGCCGTACAGAATCATCAGATAATCGATCCACGGATAAGTTGTCCCTGTCCTGGCCTGTCCTCTCAGCTTGCCTGGCTATCTGCTGGTTCTGGTAGGATGGATCAATCTGTCGTGGTTCCCATGGTTCCCAGGCCCGGGGTTGGAGGGAGTGGGAGTGGGCGACCACGCGTATTGCTGTGGCCGTGCCCTCGCTTGCTGGCCGTGCAGGCAGTGATGGAATGGGCATGGAATAGACCCATGCAATCGTCATTTCGTTTCCAAGCCCTGCGCCTGGCTGCCCTCTCCAGACAGGATTGGCGTCGCTCTGGGTCTGCCAACGTTTCGATTTCCCAGATGGACCCCGGCCCTCGTACTGTGCACCTCTCTGCTGCGGCGTCCGGCCCCGCGAACTGGAGAGTTGTGGGTTCGTTGCAGGGACTTTGTTGAAGAGTGGTTTGAGCTGGTCAGTCCATGAGTCCTGTCAGTCCATCACTACCGACGATCAATCTGTCAATGGGCAAGCCTCTGCATCAGGTTAGACGGGGACAGACGGCCTGCCCTGCCCTGCCCTGCCCTGCCCTGGCCGGGCCAATCCGGCCAAGGTTCGAGTTTCCCATACCCAGCTCGACTCGACTCGACTCGACTCGACTGGACTGGAGACTGGACTGACTTGACTGACGGGCAGACAGGCTCCCCTCCCGACTGGTTCATTCGCAGTGCCAGCCCAACAAAGGGCCCCACCTTGGCACATCCGTCACTGCCAGCTGGGCACGGGGATTGGGGACTGGGACTGGGGGGCGTGGGTGGTGGAAGGCAAGGGAAGGGGGGGGGCATATGCAAGTTCTTTTACACTTTCCTACACAGTCCTGCGCTGTGCTGTACTTCTCCACCAGGCAGGGCTGGTAGTCTACCTGGATAGCACGCTGGTCCCGCGCGGACAGGCCTCTGGTTGGCGCTGAGCAGGCCCGCGCTACCTGACAACAGTGGTCCGATGCTACCTGCAGGCCTGCCCCTCTGCCGCCAGCTTCAGCCACTGCCCAGTTGTACCATCCAGAATCCAGGTCGGCGCCCAGGCGAGCCAGGGCCACCAACCACTCACTCGCTCACTTCCTGGGTACCGGCTGGTCTTGTTTGACCAGGCGGGCGCGTTGCTGTCACTGTCACCGTCACGGTTGCTGCTGGTGCTGCTGTTGCTACTCCGTGCTCCCTCCTCAGTGCAGTGTGTTTCTGGTGCCCTGTGTGTGTGTGCCCTGTGCACCTGTCCCCTCCCCCGAAAAAGGTGTGTGCTTCGCCTTGCCCGGCCCTGCAGCAGCTGCCTCGTGTCTGTCTGTCTAGTCGTGTCGTGTCGTGTTGTTGTCTCGAACGCACCCGTTGCTGGTGCTGGTGCAGGCTAGCTTTGCTTACTGTGCCTGCCTCCCTCCCTCACACAACTGATTCCTGATTCCTCCTCGAACAGCGTCTCCTGTCTCCCTCTCCTTCCTCCCACCTTTGACTCCCCACCGGGTGGAAGTGGAATAGATAGAGCACACAATTGTTTTGTGGTGCTTCTCTTTTCCTTGAACCCCCTTTCCCTCTTGCTCAATTCAGTTCCTGTGGCGCGAAGGCGGCTTTATCGTCCCATCCCATCCCATCCGCCCCCTCCCACCCTTTCAACGCCATTCCCGACTCCGTCATTCCGTCCGGCTCAGCCCAGCCCAGATCCAGCCCGTCACTGCCGGACCTACTCCCCCCTCCCCCCATCCTTCCTCATCATCTCTGCCCTCACCTCAGCCTCTACCTCTGCCTCTGCCACCGCCACCACGCCCGCCCTCATCCCGACCTCAACCTCATCCTCGCCCACGTCCTTGTCCTTGTCCTCGTCCTCGACCCCCGACCCTCGATCAGGACCTCGACACCGACACCCCAGACCCCGAGTCTCGACCCGGGCTGCCGTGTGGCCTCATCATTACCCATGTGGACATCATCATGAACGCCATGAACAAGATAGCAAACATGAGAAACTGGTCAGAGCGGATGAGTCCCGCCTTTGGCATGTCTTCGAGGCCCAACCTGGGCATGTCCATGCAGGGTCTCCATCCTCACCACAAGATGGCTCCTCAGGGAGCCTCTCCCATAACTCCACCCCAGATCGGCGACTCCATCATACACCACGCGTTCAACGTCCCCTTCGCATCCGAGCTGGCCGGCCCCGACACCGAGGACATCCTGCATGCCACCGCCGACGCCGTCCTGCGCTGGACACACCCTGCCGAAGCCCCCGATGATGTGCCTGTCTACGAGCTCCCCGTCCACACGGACAACCTCGCCAAGCTGAGGAAGATGTGCAAGGACATCACCACCAGCCCGCTTCCAATCGAGGCCCACGTCATCTCCACCATCCCCAAGCATGTCAAGGGCCAGGTCACCACCGTCTGCCTCTCCGGCTCGCACGAGATGGTCTGGCAGACCCGCGAGAAGATCCTGAACGAGACTCCTCTGTCTCTGGTGCGTACACGCCCATCGTGCTGCATTGCATCCCTGCTGTCCAAACGAGGCACACGTCAACTGACCCCCAACAGCGTTGTACCACGGTGGATATCGATGGTGATATGGTGGCCGACATCAACGCCGGCTCTCTCAAGCACGTCGTGACCGAGACCATCGACAAGATCTCCGCCTTCTGCGGCGTCGACATCTTCCTCCTTGGACCCAAGCTCACACCCATCGTTGATGGAGTGAACGGTGACGTCGAACTGCGAAGGGATCAGCGTTGGCGGGTGGCTATCTACGGCGACATTCTGTCTTCCGAACACGCAAAGACACGCATCCTGGTCTCGATCGACCAGTGGGTATGGATCACCAAAAATGCGCGCTCCAAGGGCAGGTCACGCTAACTTTCGGGCAGTTGGGTCGCATCATTGACATGATCCACATGGACTTTACGCTGCAGCAGGCCATCTGCGGTCGTAACCGGAAGAACATCAAGCTTATCGAGTCTGCCACCGGAACCGCCATCTACTTCCCTCCGCCGTACTCGAGATACTTCCGATACTGTCCCAAGAACGCATCGCCCCGGGACCCGAACGAGATTATCATCACCGGAGACAAGCCTCGGCAGATTGAGCTTGCAAAACTCAAGCTGGGAGATCTGCTGAATCGCTGCAGGCTGTATGTCAAGGATGTCCCCATGCCGCCGGAGAAGGTCGACACGATTCTCTTGACTCGACTGGACAAGGTGCGAAAGATTGTCGAGGCCAATGGCAGCTACATCCAGTTCCCTCCTCTGGGGTCGCGGTCGACTCCGGTCCGGATCCAGGCTACTGAGAACCTGCACATCGAGCGAACCGTTCGGGAGCTCATGTCTCTTGTGAGTCTAGCGGTTAACTATTCTCTGTATTTTATACTGACGCAATTCCAGGCTGGTCAGTTCTACAGCGGGTTCTGGGCAGCCCAGCCCGACGGGCGGAGGCTGCCGGAGGACAACGACATCAGACTCATGCTTGGAGATATCTGTGCCAACTCTGATGCCGAGATTTCATTCCAGCGCCTGTCCTTCACCATCGATGGCTCCGACGACGCGGTCAAGGCAGCGCTACACGTGATCTCTCAAATCAAGTTCGTGACACAGACACAGTATACCATCCGGGTCAAGATCGAGCTGGCGAATGAACACAAGGAATTCGTCAGTGGCAAGAAGAACGGCAAGATCAACAAGATCATGGGACAGAGTACGACCTCACCGCCCTTCCCTTGACCCCTGACCTGTGTTGGAGCATTGGCTGACCAAAAATACAGGCAATGTTCAAATCATGTTCGAGAACTTCGGCGAGTACAACTTCAACATCGATGTCAACGCCTCTTCCTACGACTCGATGAAGCAGGGTCTGGGCCTGGTGGAACAGGAGATGCCAGCTTCTATCTCGTTCCACGTGCCTGACCAGTACCACAAGCGGATCATTGGCATTGGCGGCCAGCACATCCAGCGCATCATGAAGAAGCACTCTGTCTTCGTCAAGTTCTCCAATGCTCAAGAACGCAGTAAGTTCATAGCACAGGAACGAGCCTCAAACCAGGGTATCAGTAAGCTGACCATTCATAGACGGCATGATTCGAGAAGATGATGATAACACGCTGGACAACGTCATCTGCCGTACCCCCGCGCGGAATGCCCAGAACCTTGAGCTTGTCAAATCCGAGATCCTGGAGATGGTCGACCGTGTCGACTCGGAGTTCACTTCTCAGGTGGTCCCTGTCGATCGTTTGTACCACCGACAGCTGCTCGCCCGCCTTTCGGATATTGCAATCATGGAGAAGAAATGGAATTGCAAGATCATCTTCCCAAGCACGGAGCAGGCCAGCGATGAGGTTACCTTCACTGGTCCCCAGTGGCAGGTGCCTCTATGTGTGGACGAGTTTTTGGTATGCTTTTGATACCGGCGGTCTCCGTTTCATCCAAGTATTTACTAACCGCCTGCAGGGTATGGTGCCTGACAACCACGAGCTCGTTCTGGCCCGCACGCCGGCTTTGATCAAGTACTTGGAGTCTCCTGAATTTGTCAACGAAGTTGTGCAGAAGCTCAAGGCACAACACGAGGTTGACCTGACCGTTCATCAGAACGCATCGGAGCTCACCGAAGATGGCAAACCGACAGTCACCCTCCTCTGGACTTTCACTCGAAACAACGCTGGTGGCCTGCGTGATGCCATGGAGCTACTTCACGGACACTTTGCCACCGCGGGTGTTGAAGAGACCATTATCAAAGGATCCATGCCGCGGCCCAAGTCGGATACCTTCGAGGAATCTCTCCAGTATTTCGACTCCAAGCTTCTGCAACACGCGCCGACAACAGTCGCAACCGACTCGCCCACGAAGACTGCCTTCGGCGACGAGGTGGCACGCGAGCGCAGCACGATCTTTGACAAGCTTCGAAAGCCTGGGAGCATGTCGTCCATCTCATCCTTCCTGGACCGTCGCAAGAACAGCTCTCACTCTGCCAGCAACTTCTTCAAGGGCTCAAGCAACGTGTCCAAATCGTCTCTCATCTCCATTGAATCAACTCGCAGCTTTAATGCTGAACGTAACCCCTGGAACGACAGCGGTGTAAACTTACCCGACGATGACAGCCCTTGGCCAAACCGTCCCTTCGGCAACGGCGCCGAACACAAGCCTACGCCCAACGGCATCGCCCAGCCCGGCGATGTCACCCCCCGCCACAATACCCGACAGTCCGCCGACAGCGGCCGTCCTTCCACTGCTCATTCTACGAATTCTGGATACCCCGGTCCTATTGGTGGGCCATACCATTAGATGTCTTCGTTTTTAGAACCTTCTGCGTCAAAATACCCGGCTGGATATACCCTGGCGTAAAAAAATACCCGGAATGTTGTTGCATTTTGGTCGGCCCGATTCTTCCCTATTCTTCAGTTTTCCCTTTGGAGCCGCACGAATTTTCGCCTTCGTTCTTGGCCTTGCCCATCATCGAGAATAGCGCTCTTGTGGGGGAGGCGACCTCGAAGACTGGACAAGGCCCATGACCTAGACTCGAAAGATCGCAGTTGGCCTCGCTGCTCTGCTCTTGTTCGATTTCTCCTGGCGTTTTTTTAAGGGACCCAATCATTTAGTTTTGTTTTTGAAGATTTCAGTATATCCTGTATTCGTTGTCATCATCTCTATACACCCGCATGGGACAGCCAACAACAGACAGATGTCTTGCACGTCGTTTACTTCCTGTTTGGCAAGAAGGGGAGGGTCCCGATGATTGGAACGCACGCTGATGATACCAGTTTCCGAGATGGATGGGTGGGGGCGCGGAGGATCGATGTATGAATGCAAGGGACGGAAGGTGGATTTGGGACTCGGGAGCGGCACAAGGTCTGTTGGAAGCGCGGGGGGTATGGAAGTGCAAGGAAAGTCTCTTTTATGGTTTTATCTATAGCGATGGCAGAAATACAGATGATACCCACTCACCCTTTGCCCGGCCCTGTACAGAAGTGATCAGTTTGTTCTACTTGATACGAGTTGCTCAGGAGCCAACCCATGACCACCCATCAGGAAGAAACTTGTAATTCGACACGGCGCGGCATCTCTCACATCATGACAATGACGTGGGACTAAGAAGATATCGGCAATTGACCGTTTACCTGCTTCTGACCCAGATTGCTCGCTGCGCTTGGTACTGCCTTTAGCCATAAATTTGCTGGGGAGGCTTGCATAAGCCATATCGCTGGCGGCTTAGAGCTATCTCAGCCGTCTCATGACCGATGAACAACATGAACACAGACGTCATCAGTACAGAACTCGTAGCAAGAAATGTACAAGGGAGAGAATGTGGCCACCTCAAGGAATTTTTAATAAGCTATTCGGCATAGCAAATTAGAAGTCGTGGGGAAACGAATATATGATATTGCGAAATACCAAATGCGTGATGCGATACCAATCTCAGGATATGCTAAATGCAGGTTACCAAGAACTCGACATGCAGATGCCCAACGCAAAGCTTTTACAATGAGAAATCAACCCCTCACTCATGATCCACACAGACATAACACACGCATTGTTTCTTGCCGTCCGAACAAACCCAAAGCAAACAAGCCAGAACGAAATGCAAGAGAGTACGTTGAGATCACCAAGCGCACATAACCCCCAAGCCTCCACCTCCTACAAGAAAATAAGGAAGGATCAGGTAGCAGGCTCCGTATGCTGGCTAGCGTCCCTGCTCCTCTCGCTCTGCATGGAAATAATCATGTCGGTCAGCCTGTCGATCTTGGAGCTCAGCTCGGCGATCTTGACGTCCATGTCGGTCGGGGCGTCCATGTCATCGTTGGCGATGTCAGGATCAGCCGACGGGGTGTTAATGGCCGGGGCCGAGACGGGCCGCAGCGCATCAGAGCGGCGCTGCTGCTGCTGCTGGTGCTGCTGGTGCGCGTACGCCGAGGACGACGAGGCCGGGCGGACCTTTGCGCGGGATGCCTTGCGCTGGGCGGCGGACCCGCCGCTGCCGAGGGCCCCCTCGAGCCGGGGGCCCTTGAAGCCGTAGAACTCGTCGCTGGCGACCTTGCCCTTGACGAGCTCGTAGAGCATGATGGCGCCGACGATGGGCAGGTGGGTCGCCTTGAGCAGGAGGATGCGGGCGGCGCGGAACTTGTTGTCCGACGGGAGGACGAGGCGGAGGGGCCTGAAGATGGCCAGGGCGAGGAGGTTGAAGGGCGGGTAGAAGTGGGTCAGCCTGTTGGAGGTCGAGGCCTCGAGGACGTAGACGGAGTAGACGTAGAGGTACTCCTCGCGGGCGTGGCTCATGACGCGGGAGAAGGAGTTGGAGAGCATACCCGTCAGGCTGCCCATGAGGAGGATGGAGGAGAGGGTGACGAATATGAACATCAGCGGCGGGCCGAAGTACGGGTCGATGTCCTTCATAATGTCGAATCCAATGTAACTCGAGCCATCTGGTTGAGAGGGCGATTAGTGAGTGCTTGGAATAGTAGACCTGAAGGACGCGGAGCACAGGCGAGGAGCAGGCCCCTGAGCCGGTTGAACATAACACCACAGTGGAGCACGTATGATTTACTCACAAAAGATCTTGGCCAAGTTCATGGTCATCGCTGGGAGAGTCTAAAACGAAAAGTTGGTGAGCGATGGTCCGTCACGTTGAAAAAGACATCTTGGACGTGCAAGATACTTACAAAGGTGTCACGCGCAACGAGTGTAAAAGTTGTCAAAAATCCAAGGTACACTATGAAGACGAGTACCATGAATTTGACGAAATCCTTGCCCATTTCCTTCAGACAGGGGATAAGGGTGCCCCAGTATGGAGAGAGCGACAGCACCGAGCAGACACGCGGCACCATGAACAGGGCCAGCAGGGCCAGGACGTCAAAGGACGACCCGATCAGCTTCTCGTCGTGCTTTAAGAGGCCGACAATCCCTTGCATAGCGTCAGAATGGTATCAGACGATGTGGGATCTCGGACTTACGCAACACAGAAAAGATGAAACCTATCAGGATCATTATAATATCGAATAAATTCCATATCTGTAAGGAGGGTGTGAGCAGATTGTCTCAGAAAAACAAGATCGGCCAGAGCAACTCACATCAGTCGCGTAGAAGATTGATCCGGCGTCGACGTACTCGCTCAGCTCATCGTAAGCAAAAGCCAAGAACCAGACGTAGAGCAGGACCTCGTTGACGCTAATCTTCTCCGGGTTCCTCTCAACCAGGACGGAGTAGTAGAGGAACAGGAAGATTAGGAAGAAGATGACCTCGAACGACTTGAGGTATTTGGGGACTCGGAGACGAGAGAATGGGTCGGCTGTTGCCTTGTTGTAGAAACGGGCCCGTTTCACCGAGTCGACAGCCAGCCCTGATGGTCATGATGTTAATCAAATTGTCGAATTGTCTTTTGAATCCATGACCGCGCAGGATCATGATAGAGAGGGGATGATGAAATTACTCACGATCCCAGAAGACGATGTCGCCATTCCAAATACCAGTAACAATCTTCTGGACGACATGTTGACTGAGAAACCGCTTGGCGTCCGCGACCGCGGCAATCTCGAGCGCATTGAGCGTGACGAAGGGCTTGGTGGGGTCCTCCTCCTCGTCCTCGTCGTCATCCTCCTGGGACATGGTCAGCCGCGAGATGGACTGCAGCAGCTGGTAGCGCTTCTTGCTGCCGGTGTTGGTGAGCGTCTGCTTCGCCGAGTTGACCGTCCCGGCCAGGCTCTGGGCGAGCAGGGCCGTGTTCTCGTCGACCTCGTGCGACTGGCGGCCGTTCTCCTCGTCGCGGGCGGCCCCGGAGCCCTCCTCGACGTCGTCCGGGTCTGGGATCTCGTAGAGGCAGCAGTTCATGACCTCCCTCTCGGAGAGGTGGGTCAAGAACCGCCCTGGGCGAGTGTCAAGTCAGCAATCGCTCAGAGTCTGGCTATTCGAGTGGATGCGAGAGCGGGGCAAGCGACTCACATGCCGCAATTTCAGCAGCATTGGCGCGGGCTTCATTGACACCTTTGTCCTCCGTTGCAGCGCCATAATGCCATCTCAGAGCCCTGAGATATTTGTGTCAGTAGGGTGTAGTGAGTAGTGAGCAGATCTATGCCCCGTTCTGTAGAGATACAGTATATATGCCCATGGGTGGAGCCGTTGCGGATCGGGACGTCTGATGCCCCACAGGATTTGCATGCTGTGTGGTCCAGGCCTTGCAGGAAGACCCATCCGATCGATTGACTTACAAGAGAGCATTCACGATGGCAGGGTGTGAGCATTCCCTGCTGAGATGCTCAACCAGAGTCCGTAGGCCCTGGCCTGCACTGGTTGTCCGCAATTGTTCGAAGGTGACTGGAAGCACAACCACCGCATTAAAGTAGCTGCCAGGAAAGTTGTTAGTGGTTGGGTGGAATCATTGATAGGTACAGCCACCAAGTCGCCAATTCCTCACGTACACTGATAGCTTCTTGATCATTTCCCTGAAAGAATCATCATCACGGATATCAGGCAGCCCGTAGCTGTCAAATCGATAGCCCATGGGGGAGGGCGATCGCGGGGGCTCGTCAGCCCCCGGCTGTTTACGCGACTTGACGCGTATAGGCATGACGGCTTCCCAATTGAGGTGTTGAGAGCGCAACTGCACCAAGGTCGACGTCTCAAGGACGGCAATTCCCAGGAAAAGCAACGGCTTGAGGTCGAGATAAGAGACAATTTCTAGACAAAGCTTAACCCCACAATTGCGAGTGCTCGCCGCCTGGTCCCCTAGTCCCCCTCCAGCAGGTTTCCACGGGGCTACACTAGATGGGGACCCCACCGGCCTGGGAGCGTCCTTGCCTTGGTCTTGTGCAAAGGGACCCCTGCTTCTGGCCTCGACGCGGTCTCCAGCTAGATCCCATCTTGCCTAAATTTGTCTCGCATTCAATGCCTGCCATCTGCACCTCCGCAGCTGTCAAACCACTCCAGAGACACAATTGGACGGCCAGCCTGGGCTGCATTGTCTCAGTCCGAACGTTGACGACGACTAGTGCTACGGAGGATGGGCAGGAGGATCGTGAGAAGAGCTACCTGGGCCACCCAGGCTCTCGGCAATCTCGACGGCTCAAGCTTCTTGCATGGGCCCAAACCCCCTCCTTCAACCCCCCAGATGTGGCGGGGAACTGAGCCCAAGGATCCTGAAACTTATTATGCCGGCTGCTGCCACGATAAGGCTGCGTCGCGGCGAGGACAGCCCCGCGCCCGCCATTGACAGAGGTGCGGCCATAAGCGGCCAGCTTACCGCAGATTCTGAGACCTGTCGCCTGGTCACATGTAATCGCTGTTCAGGTGGCCAAATATACAACCCTCATGGGATACAAAAATACAATTAGTGGGCTCCCAGACTAATGCGGATGGAACATCGTGGACGAAACAGTCCTGGTCTCCCCCGGAGGAGCAGTCGAGTATGCCAGCCATAGTCCGACTATGGTTGCAAGGCACAGAATCTGTGCCATTTTGGTACTGTGTGTATCATTGCATTTGGCCAAGTTGCAACCTCCCAGCCTTCATTCACTTTCCAACACACTCTATTCACCGTCCACGAGCTACCAACAGTACTAATCGCTGGCCAGCACTGGCAATATCGACTCACCCACCACCTACTAGGTGCTAGAATTCGGGCTCGTGGCCATGGGTGTACAGGACGCCCTGGTCTGTTCGAGTCGGTCGGCTGGCTGTGCCGTGCATGCAGTCGTGCGACTGCACAACTGCCTATTCGAGGTCTACAGTGCAACGTCTTCCTGCTGTCGGGTGACTATTGCCTCGGAGTTCGTGTCTGTACACCGCGAGAGGGTCGTACACATACGAGACAGAATGGACCACGAGCTGTGGCTGCTGAAGACCCAGAGCTGTCTTCGACGACGAACAGAGACAGGCTAGGTGACCTCGACCCCAAGCCTTCCTGAACGGTAATCCGTGAAGCGAATCGGCCGATAGTCTTAAATTCTCGCGTGCAGATGATCGGCGACCGCCAGTAACACAATGTGTTGAACCAGCACGACATGCACATACAATCTTCGTACATGCTGCAATGAGAAAGCTCATGAAGCATGTACTGATGCGGTGCAACTCCACAGAATGTTCCAGTCTAGGAAATCATGCTACCCAGACGAGAAATCGTGGCTACAGGACGCAGAAACGGCTGACTTTACGATAATCACCCCGGGACACACAGACGTCCAGTAAACAAACCTCCAGATCACAGCGGGTTGTCTACACCCGACTTGACTGCGGCCAACAAGTCCTGGGGACCGTTTAAGGTTTGCGAAAGCCACCAGCATTAAACCAACAACTAACAACCACCACATGCCCAGCGGTCTGGCCGCGGGTTGAGGGTCTTTCCACCCAGGATGTCCAACTGAATTCTAGAAGAAACCCAGCCACGTTGCCCAACAAACCCTGTTGGCCGAGCAAAAGTTCCCCTCTTGACAGGCATCAATATATTCGAAAGCCTATCCACTGGGAGTGACGTACTCCTCAGCTGAGGCTGACCACAAGAATCGCGATGCTCAGTGCGGCCTCCCGGGGAATAAAATCGGGTGGTCGACTGCCGAGACCGTGACAGGATGTGTCCGCACTATCTGGACATGCGACTGGCGTGAGTCTTGCGAGTCGATCTTCCCCGGAGCCAATGCCGATCTCCGCTCCAGAGGCATCCGGGAAGTGGCAAACGTTTCGGGACCAACCTCTTTGCTGGAGACATCCTGTTGGAGACAACTTCCGGTTCTTATACTGGGCCATTTGAACGTCTCTGAGAAAGCTGACATCATGATGTAGCATTGAGCCGGGAGGCGGTTTAGTCAGTCTCTTTGACTGCCATGAGGACTACACACGAATATGTCAAGATAATCAGATGCTATGCCTATCTGCAGGCCCTGGTGATCATGACAGATGAGACACGCATCGAAGTCTATGTGAGGCACAGACCCACAAAATATCAAGTCGCTCGTTCCTGGGCCGTTGGGTCGTTCGTGTATGCAATCTGCCCACGGCCGTCCTGGGACCACGAATGCTGGAATGCTTGTACTCCCGAGTGCCACCTCCAGGAAACGGCCAGGCGCTAGACGCCAGCGGTAGGCGACTTTATCAGGCGTGGCGTGGCGATGTTCAGATGGTGGGCGCGGGGTGACTAGCCGCAGGCCGCTCGCTATAAAAAGCAGCAGGGGGAGGTCTTCGCCACCTCTGCGGTCACCCTGCGTCTGCAAGCGCATCAGTGTGGCTGTGAGAGCGGACAGTTGCACTTTGACAACGAAACGTCAGCGCCTCGATTGGCTGCAGCCCTGCAGGGGCAGTCGAACTACTAGACTATTTCCTTCGAACCCGAGCTTTCGTTTTCGCAGATCTCTTGCGTCAAACCGCTATAGCAGGCCGGGTGCAAGCTAGACTATTCCTCGGTACGCTGCCGGGGATCTCTGGACCCTGTGTGTATACACACATAGATTCACGATGCATGTTGCCTACGCGCTTGGCTTCATCCCGCCAGTCCATCAAGCGCTGCAGCAGATGGAGACAAGTGGAATCGAGGCTCGCCGCCGGGCGCCTCGACTAGCTCCTCGACGTCCAACATGGCAGCATGGCCAACATCACAATGCACCGACGGCGAGACTACTCCACTACCGCTAAGCCCCTGGGGCAGCTTGCACAGACGGCACGACCCTTCATACTGGGACCTCTGATGTGCCCCCATTCCTGAATAGGGCCGCCAGGCGACGCGATACACAATTAAGGGCTCTTGGACACACCCGCATGATCTACACTACAGTAGGTATAGTAGGTATCGTGTGCACTATTATGGCCCCCAGTTCCTGGAAACTTTTGGACCCCTGTGTCACCAACGGCAGCCCTGTGCGTTTGTGCGCCTCTCTGTGTGTGTGTGTGTGCCTGACCCTCGATGGGTATATGCAGAGATCCTTGCAGATGCGCCATCGCGGATCCTACCCTGTCATGGCTGCCACTCTTTTTAATCCTCACTGCCTCACCCGCCTTGCCAGCCTGCTTACTTGTTGGACCTGTTCTACCTTTTTTCCACCTTCGCTTGTCCCTCCTTGTCGATTTTTCTGTTTCCCTCTCACTCTTTGACGAAAACCTCACCGTTTCTGTATTGATTTGTGAATCCTTCACCGAGGTCTGTTCTGCTCACAATCACTTGGGATCCCCAGCCACCAAATATATTCCTCGATGCCCCGGCAACGCATATAAACAAATCTGTGCAAGATGCTGCAAGACATCTTCGTCAGGCTGCCCAAGCCGACGGCTCTCCTCATCCTCTCTAGCCTCTTCGGGGCCACATCAGCACATATTCCTCGTCAGACACCAACAACAGTTCCGTACCGACCTCTCAATGTGGTTGCGTACCCACCAATCGCAGCACCGACGTCACCACCGGTCGATCTACCCACGCTGAACGAGCTCCTCAGGAGGCAGGATACCAACACGATATGTGGCTACATAGGAGGTGACCCGGACCTGCCTGCAACCTGCTCAGCCGGGTCCCACTGTGTGTTAGACGCAGATCACAGCGCCGTGGGATGCTGTCCGAACGGGGAGGAAACATGCACCTCAGGTGTCTTCACGGGCTGCGTCGATCCAAACAGTGGGCCACAGACGGAGGTGAATCCATATGTGTTCACTTGCACAGGCAGCAATGTCTGCTATAAGAATGTGTTCGAAGGAGGGTTCTCCCAGTTTGGGTGCGGCACAGCAAGCGACCTGGGGACGGTAGTCTCAGCTGGCGCAGGGGGCGCGGCCGCCCCCGTCTCGCTGACGAGTGAGCGCATCAGCTTCACGCAGAGCCCGAGCAGCCTCGCGACACCGACTGAGCTCGGCTCAGCCACCCGAAGCGACTCTTCTGCCGGCTCCTCATCGACTAGGAGCGCCACCGACACAACAAGCGGCGCCTCATCCTCAGCATCCAGCTCATCCCTCACCACCCTCACCATACCGTCCCCCACGAGCAGCGGTGACCCGACCTCCACCGGCTCGTCATCGTCGTCGTCATCGTCAAGCAGCACACCGGCCAACACCGCAGCACCAACTGCAGATGGCGGCGGCGGGGGGGTGAACCGCACGGGGGCGATCGTGGGCGGCACCATCTCGGGCGTTGCCGTGCTCGCGGGGCTCATTGCAGTGGGGATCTACCTCTGGCGGAGACGGGCCGCAGGAAACACGCGGCGCGGGCCCGGGCCGAGGCCGGGGGATACGCAGTACGTCAGCCCCATGTCCGGCGCGGCATTCGCGCCGGTCGGGCGGGGCACATCGAGCCCGAGCGACGGCTCGCGGGGGGCGGCCAGCGTGCGCGGCAAGACGATCAGGCACGTCACGGGGGGACCCGACTCGCGCAACACGGTGTTCCAGACGGGCGGCGTGGGCGACTACCAGTACCAGTACCCGGGGCAGAACCCGGCGGCGTGGGCCGGGGCCGGGGGTGCCGCGGCTGGGGCGGGGATGGGAGCGGGTGGTGCCGCGGTGTACCACGGGGCGTACGCGACACCGCACGACGGCGGCGGGGAGGACGAGATCCCGCTGCGGTATGGGTCGCCCGAGATCGATGACTTCTCGCGGGGCTTCCACGACGCGCTTTCGCGGATCGGCGAGGAGGACGAGGAGGACCTCGAGTCGCACGTCAACGGCAGTGGCATGCCCGGGACGAACAACACGGGCGGTGGGAGCGGGGATCTGGGCGAGTCGAGACCGTTGTGGCTCCAGTCGCGCCGGATGTCCAGAAACCAAATGTGGACATGAAAAAAAAGGACAAAAAAAAAGAGCCTGGACGATGTCATGAGGTGGTAATCACGAGATATACACGTGACACAGGCCATTGGGGTTTTTCAAACCTCTACGGTATCCTATAGACGATATGAGCGATGTTCTCACGAAACTACGGTACCATACCTATACCTAATATCCAGGATTAAATGTATATAGGTTCCAATGAACAAAACTGCACATTCTTAGCCGAGTTGGTTTCTCCCCCAACGCCCTTGGTCTCGGCGCTTGGCATACATTCCATTACAACGCAACCAGGGCCGAAGTGAACCATAATTGACTACCTTTCAATTGAGGCATAGACGTCCGTCTCTAGCGCGGAGACCGGTGTCTTGACCCAGAGGGCGCGCGCAAGGTTCCTTCGGCGACCATTCAGTACATGAATAAGAGAGAGAGAGAGAGACAGAGAGAATGGTCGCCGAAGGGCACGCTGGCATGTTATCGCAACCGGGCGGAACAAGATATATCCAAGAGTGGTCACCTATCTATCGTATGGTTGCCGGACGAGTGAGACACCTTATAATTGTGGGCAGGCGAGGCGGAATCGCGAGCGACACGCGAGCGAGAGCGAGAGGGTTGATCCAGTCGACAGTTGACAGGTTAATAATAATAATACCAAGAAAGTCAAGCGGGACGGCCGAGCAATGTCCTGACGTCAGAACGCCAGAATGGTTACAGTGTTCCTCCGGGTGGTGCAAGCAGCTTCTGACCTCCCAGCGGCTAAGCTGCCCCTCGCCCCCAAGCTGCCTGGGGTGTAGCGGGGCAACCGTCAGGTAGGGCGCCGGGGGCTTGACTCGCTCTCCTGGCCCATCAATGCTGCGCATCATGGTTGAGGACGGCGAGACAGCCTCGGCACACAGCTTTTTTTCTAGTGGCCCTGGTGGACTTTCAGTCGATCGGAGCTTACAAATGACGAGGGCAAGCACGGCGTTGCCTATCTCCGATTGAAGCTATGCTGGTCGTATAAGAAGCTGGATCCCAAGCAGTTTACATTGGGCATGTGAAGAAGCTGGTAGACCATCATCAACCACACTTCTACTTTGAGTAACCTTCAGTTCAACTTTAAGCATCATACCACTTACAACCCCTCCTCCAGTACCCCCACCATGGCTCCCAAGATCCTCGTCGTCCTTACCTCCCATGACCAGATGGGCAACACTGGTAAACCTACCGGATGGGTATGAATATTTCATCTTTCCCCTCTGAATGGCCATGAAAAATCTCTGGCACCAAGAACATTCAAGAAATGGCCGTAAATACATTCCTGAACCTTTGCTAACAATTGTAAATAGTACCTTGTAAGCCCGCCTCTATGAAAATAACCAGGCCCATCTTTTCGAAAACCCAGCACCAAACTGACCCTCCCTGCCCTTCAGCCTGAGCTTGCACACCCCTACGATGTCTTCGTCAAGGCCGGCGCCGAGCTGGCCTTTGCATCCCCCAAGGGCGGCGTCGCACCGCTCGACCCCGTGAGCGTCGACATGTTCAAGGACGACAGCTCCGTCAACTTCCTCAACAACCACAAGAACCTCTGGGAGACCACCAAGCCCCTCTCTGAGTTCGCCGACGCCGCCGACAAGTTCGACGCCGTCTTCTGTACGTACAAGCCTCATCCTCCAGCTCTTCCCCTGGCTCCAGCCTCAGAAGACATGATATGCTAACAAGTGCCCACAGACCCCGGAGGCCACGGCCCAATGTTCGACCTGGCCACGGACGCGGCGTCCCAGAAGCTGATTGCAGACTTTGCCTCCAAGGGCAAGGTCGTCTCGGCCGTGTGCCACGGCCCCGCCGTCTTCGTCAACGTCAAGCTGGCCGACGGCACGCACCTGCTCAAGGGCAAGGAGGTGACGGGCTTCAGCAACGTCGAGGAGGACCAGGTGCAGCTCAGCAGCGCCATGCCCTTCATGCTCGAGACGGAGCTGGACAAGGCCTCGGGCGGCAAGTACGTCAAGGCTGCCGAGCCCTGGGGCGAGAAGGTCGTCGTCGCGGGCAACGTCATTACCGGCCAGAACCCGGCCTCAGCGCACGCCATTGGCGAGGCTATCGTCAAGGCTCTCAAGGCCTAGAAGCTGGTGCAAGGACTGGAAAAGTAATATAGTAAAAATAGTAGGTTGATGACCAAATCTCTGTGAGCGTGGCTCGTCGCACTGCGGTTTCGCAGACGGCTGTGTATGTATCATCGTGCATATCTCATTTATCAGTGATCTCGAGGCTGTCTGGATTCAGTCTACAAGACTCGCCACGTTCTATTCAAATGAAGCTCTACGTGTGACAAACCGTATCTCATAAAACACCACAAATTCAACCTCCCCAAGAAAGTGCGCCACCATTGACCCATGAAATAACACACCAAGGAAGGCGCAAGGGGTTTTAGAAAAGCTCCCAGAGCGGACGAGGCAGCGCAGCGCGTATCTTCAGGTCGACATCCCGCACGCCAACGTAGACACACCTCCGCGCCGGGCTGCCCACGGTGACGGACCGCGAGACGAGCCCGTAGTAGTCGGAGATGGAGTGCGTGAGCCACCTCTTGAAGGCGCCGCTGCCGTCCTCATCGGTCTCAAAGACCATGCCCCGGTCAACGGCCGGCCCGTCGCGCAACTCGCGGTGGGCCGACTTCCAGGAGCCGTCGCGCTGGCCCGCCGTGGCGGCGGCCGGAGCAGCCTTCTTGCGCCCCACAAAGACGACCTCGTCGTCCGACTCGTCCGACTCGTCCTCGGCCACGGGCGCGGACCCCGCGGCGCGGTGCCGCTCGGCCAGGAACTCGCGCACCGGCTCCTCGAGCGCGCGCAGCCAGCCCTTGACGCCGGGGGTGCGCTTGACCGTGTCGCGCAGCTCGCGGGGCACCCTCCCCGCGCCCCCCGCGCCCCCGGCCGTGTTCTTGTTCTTCTTGCTGCGCGCCTCGGCCTGCTGGCTGAGCCCGCGGTCCCAGAACCCCGCGACGTGGTAGGGCACGTGGTGGACCGGGTACACGGGGCGGGGCTCCCAGTCCCTCGGCTCCGGGGGCTCGACGTTGGGCACGTCGGTCAGGCGCTTCATGTCGTAGCGCCTGCGCTGGCGCGAGCCCTCTTTCCCCTTGAGGAGGAGCTCCCTGCGGCGGAGGGAGTCTCGGCGGGACGGGGGCCGGCGCGGCGGGGTGATGCCGTCTGTCGTGGGGTGCGTGCCGTCGGCGGTGGCGATGGTCACCCGCGCGGTCGCCGGCTGGGCATTGGCGCCGGGGTTGAGGTGTTCGTCGAGGGGGATGCCGAGGGGCCTCCCGGTCGTGCCGGTGGCCGTGGGTGACACGCTCAGGGCCTCGAGGGCCGAGATGGTCCAGGCCTCGATGTCGAGTGCGCCAGAGGCCGCGGGCGGCTGCTGCTGCTGCTGCGAGGCATTCTGGTGTTGGGCGGCGGACTGCGATTGCAACGCGGGCGGCGGGGGGACGGCGCTGTAGATAGCCATGTGGAATTGACACCTTCGGCTTCGGCTTCAAGGGGCGGGTTTCGGGGGTAGCAGGTGGACGATCTCTGTACAGCCTGACACAGGTGACACAGTCCTGGGAGCCGAATCCGGTCTATAGAAGCAAAGGACACACACAGGCAGCCAGTTGCCGTCAGAAGTGAAACAAGGAGAACAATGTGCAAGCAAGCGAAGGCAGGAGGGGCAGCCGGCGACGGTTTTCGGGAGTAGTTCCAGACCAGCTCAATGACACATGCCTACTCATGTTGGATAATAGCCTACGTAGACTAGTCACTCGGCCAGGCGAGATAAGACATGCCGCCATGACAGGCCAATCGGAGCGATTGCGGGGGTCACGCACGCCTCATGCGAACTCCTGTGGTGTGGGCTATGGGGGCTATTCAGGGGCTGAGCTGAAGTCTACCTAGGTACCTACCCAGGGGCTAGGGTTCGACCCTTGGACTGGCTGATCACATATATAGAGTAGACCAGGCTCTTCACCCTGCACGGTTCCATCTCCATGCTCAATATCTACCCTGGGTATGTCGCAAAAATAAAGATTTGTCTCTTGACTCTTTCCATCTGAGGCAAGACACCATACGGTTGACATCGAATCCCGGCTCCCAGGATGATATTAGCCGTGCGCAACGGAAGGCAGAACGCAAGCGGATGAGCTCACAAAGAGCGTCTTTGCACTACACATCAACGAGCGTAACAAGTATCGAGAAAGGATTTCTCGGGACGAATGTCCTGAACTATATCCAAGTATACGCTCCGTTCACTGAGTATGGTACATGTATCAAGCTGGACGACTTCGATAGGTAACCTGTCAATACATATAATCCGATCACGGCAAAGGGAACCATCGGAATCGAGTGCTCTTCACTCATCCAAGTCAGCGAGCATCCTGCCTGGGTGCCACATAATGGGACCAGTGATGGGAAGCATCCTCACGCCTTACCCAGTCTGGTGTGCAACCTGAACCATTATGCTCTATGCCCGAGCTGGCCGTTTGCGTACCCGTTTCCTCTCCCCCATCTGTCGCGCCTGTGTGACCAATCAACTTACATGGATCAATCCTTGTATTTCTTTTCGAGGAATCGCATATGGACCACACATGAACTGACCGCGGATACAGGACACGGCGTCTTGCATCATGGCAGTTTTCTAACTATTGCGCAGTATGGTTGATGTCCGAGTGTGAATGTATAATCTGATGGACCACCCTAGGGACAAACAAAAACCACTCACCCACTCAATGACACGCATTCCAGTGTCATGGGCATGACACAAGCACACGATACACGATACTGGAGCTCTCTTTGCTGAACTCGGGCTCCGTATAGTATCCTAAGTGTCATGTGAATTTATGTAGGGATACTATGCCAGCTACTGCTTCCTTCGCGATGGCAAGTGACACCATTCTCACCATTCCTGAACAGAAATTGAATCATCAAGCCTTGTTAAATCCTTCAAAAAAGTCTCCCTACCGAATTATCTACTGTGACAAGCCGTGACTTTGTCCTGGTGCTGAGAGGCCAGGGCCCGCAGGCATTTCCATGCTGAGAACCTAACTAGCCCCACGCACAATCGGTGATGATGCGACGCATGTAAACCATCATCTCTGTTTTCGATTTCAGGTTCTTGTCCAGCTCCATGATGAGGCACCATGTGGTTTAGTAGATGCGCTGGCTCGACTGGTGCGTGGGCTTCGAACCACGTTGCTGGCACAGTATGGCTTGCTCGGCGGGTCCTTGAATAGTCTAACATGCTGTGTGTAAGATTCGCTGAATGTGAGAACATTGATGCAAGAGTCCTTCGGCACCGCCCTAAGATCAGCTACTCCCGATGCCTCCAGGTTTGAGCAATGGCTGTCTCTCAGCCGCGGCCTCGCTCTCTTGACGATCAATGATGTCGCCTAGCTGGTCGTTGGAGGTGGCGTACTGCTCTGGGTGTCCCGAGTATGTGGTCGCCGTATTCTCGTCCAAGCCGTTAGCATACACGCGAGAATGAGAGCGACGGAAGCCGGGCCTGGCAGTCTCGTCATCCGATCCTTCGGAGAAGATGTAGTACAATGCCATGAAAAGCAAGATTCCTTGCATGATGGCTGTCAACAGGAATATGCCCCAGGTGCTCCAACCAGCCCATCCCAGCCTCGCAGCCAGACTTGCAGCGAAGAGAAGGCCGCCAGGGGTCTGGATGCACATCATGGGAATGCTCAAGCTTCCGACATGCTTTAGATGGTATGTCATGGTGATCTGTGGGATGTACTGGATAGCAGCAAGGCCCGCGGCCAGGACCCCGTTGAACACAGCCCAGCTCTTGAGATGCGTCGGCAGAGCGAGAGCGAAGATGGCGGTCAGGACTATGGTGATCAGTATGTGGACGAGGACGACAGTAGCGACCATGACCGCAGTTTGCCATTTGGGCTCCTCCTCGGCATCTTCAAGCTCTTCCCGGGGGACGCTGGCATCTGTGAAGCGGAAGAAGACAAGGAAAAGCACGAATCTGTTTCTAGAGTCAACGCTAAGCTGAGGGGCCAGGATGGCCGAGGTTACTGACATGAAGGCGAAGCAGAGCCACTGCACGCCGAGTTGCACGATACCCAAGACGCCGGCTACACACTGGAAGGTCTCAAGCTCCTTGCAGCATCCGGCATCCTGAATGCTCTGGGGCAGTGTGAGGATGTTGGCGAATCCCGCGGTTGCCGAGGTGGTACCGAGCAGGACAAAGTAGGGTGAGATGCCCTCAGAGGTGCCTCGGGAGATGATTCGGTAATGCTGGGGAAGGTATGAGATCAGGAGGCCGACGACGATAATGCTAGTTCAAGTCAACAGCTGCGACTGGTTGAAAATCAGGAGTCACAGGTTCATGTTGGTGCTAGGAGGTTTGATGGATGTTTGTGGTTCACGTACATGGAGACCACAAGGTTCACGAAGCCCGGGTCACGGAGACCTTGACACTGATCCTCGTTGGACTCCATAGCGATGCAGGCTTCGGTTGCACCGCGCAAGTATCGATACCGGGATGCGACCGACGCGTAACGACCGGGCGAAGGGAGGGTTGTACTGGGCTATTGTCGCGGGAGCATGCAGTGAATAGACGGTTGTTGAGGGTTGCAGGCCGGCACGGTCGAGGGGCGCAAGGGCGGGGTCCTGTATATGTACGTATTTTGTTTGTCGCAGCGACACGTCGAGGACCGTGAGACAAGCGGTTCCCGGTGATGTCAGAAGGCGGAATCAGGATGCACGGCCGTTGAGGGCGCTAATGAGGAGCATGGGAAAATGCGAGACACGGAGCGTCCACGCGTGCGAGAGCGCAGGAGAAGACGCAGGGGGAAGGCAGTCGTGCCCGACGATGATGGGATCGTGGCTCTCCCAATATACTGCCCGCGTGGACAGGCAACAAGCTGTTTCGGACCACACCGCACCGTGACGTGGACAGAGCAAGGCGTGCAGAAGGACAATGAGCTGGTACAATAGTACTTGCAGGGTTCCCAAGGTTCGTGATTAAGGACGGAACGGACGCGATACAGCGATGATGAATGAAGGCAGATAGGGATGAGGCGTACTGACTGAGGTGGGCAGCTGCAGCAGGGAAGCAGGAGGCAGGGAGGCATGGGGCCAGGCTAGCGTGGGTCCGACCAGGGGTGAGCTTCTAGCGGCAGGAAGCAGAGTGTGACCCTGCAGCACAGCTCCAATGCCGATTGGATGCTGGCTAGCTGGGGGTCCCACCAAGCCCACAGGAGTGATAGGCGGCAGGGCCCATCCACGCATCCTATCGAAGCTTGACACTGCGCGGTGCGACTCATTGTTGAAGCTCGAGTGACGGCTCACATCCAGCTTCACCTCATCACTGCTCACGGCATTTCATGCCCAATCACCAAAATAACCGCTGGGCGGACCATGGAAAGGATCATATGATCAAGAGCTGCAGCAGGGTGCCGTGTGCCCGGTCCTAGAGCGCCCCAGAAAGAGAACCGCCTTGCAAAATGCCAGGCGTAGCACCAGACATCAAGCTGGTAGCCTCCAACACGCATGGTCACGGCCTTGATACCTTTAGCAGAGCACTCTCAGCACGCTTAGCTGCCTCGGAAATCCCCGCCTCGGATGGGCCAAAACCAGCCAGTCCGAGCCCACTTAGGTCCAGTAAAAGCGACTCCGGCTCAGGTGAAGACGAGCCAGCGAAGGCCGCCCATGCGGATGCTTTCTCGAGGGCCCCTTCGATCTACAAGGGTGCTCAGTGGTGAGTCTTCTTCGAAGGGGGGAATAGGGAAGATAGGTCTATTCATTGCAATCCAAGAGCTGAACAAGTTTCCTCAGGACTGCTGATGGAACAGCCATCATCGCATCCACATATCACAACCAACTTTGCAGCTTCGTCATCCCCTCAGATCTACTCGAGCCCCGGGAACACCCTCTCAGCCTTCGCCCTCAGAAGACTCTTGATCTCCCAGAGACGACCAATGTCTTCGCGCCGGCCCCTTACTTCGCCCTAGAAAATCCCGACACTCACCACGTGCTCGTCGCCTGCCGTGATCACCCAATCCAGATATTCCGGGCTCTTCCAGCTACACTAACCCCAGGTGACGAGCCCCAGGAATCTCACCACCAAACAAATGAGACCAGCTCCCTCTTCTCGTACCGCCTGATATCGCCCCAGACAGAGGCCTATCTCCCGGTGCACTCACTGGTCTGGCCGTCCCCCTATGCTACACCCAGCTCATCATTCTTCGTCGGGAGTAACAACCTTATCGCACAGTTCAATCTCCATCGGATAGGTCAGGGCCCCCAACAGGTGGTCCACACCATCCCATCCAAGCGGCACATATCTAAAGGCAATGGCGTCGGCATGCGTGGGACGGTTTCTGCACTGTCCATGCAGAACGACGAGAACTACGTGCCCACTGGACTGCTCGCAGCCGGCACCTGGACACGGTGGGTAGGACTGTACGACTTTGCCCGAGGGGGCGAGCGCGTCGCCACCTGGAGCGTCGCCGATGCGGCTGCATCCGCGGCTGCCCCAGATCCCCCGCCAGACTCGCAGCAGCAGCCTTACGTTCCAAGCCAGCGCCTGACGTCCAGAGGCAGGAAGCAGCCAATCATAGGGATAGGTGGTGCCGGCATCAACCAGACGGCCTGGTCACCTGACGGGCGGTACCTCCTCGTGAACGAGCGGCAGTCTACCGGCATCCTGATTTACGATGTCCGCGTGACGAACAAGGTCCTCGGCTTCCTCGCCGATCGGGACGCTCTGACCCATCAACGGCTGGATCTTGCCGTGTACCCAGACTCGGAGGGCGTGGGCGGCTTCGAAGTCTGGGCCGGCACGAGGGACGGAACAGTCAAGGTGTGGCAGGGCGTAGGCAATGATGAAGGCTGCATCTGGCCGTCCTGGGACTTCTCGACCAGAGGTGAAGCCGATGCCGAAGAAGAGCCTGTACGGTCTCCGGTAGGCAGTGTCGCTCTTCACAAGTATGGGTCTGTCGTTGCAACCTGCACTGGGGGCTGGAGGGTTACTGGCGAGGACGACGACGATAAAGTCTCCTCCTCGTCCTCCAGCAGCGGTTCTTCTTCCGATGACGAATCGGGAAGCTCGTCTTCACCTAGACCCTCATCCGAGCTGAATCGGCATGTTGGGGGATTTTCTGATAACCGGACATTTGACAAGTCGTATCTGAAGATCTGGAGCATTCGCGTCAACCCGCCTGATGGGACTGGCCCAGAAGCAATGGCTACTTCGGAGACGGAGACCACTCAAGCAGATGTCCACCTGGACACGTCTCACCCTGACGTCTCACAGATGGGCACCTCTTCTATGGATACCATTCCAACTACAGTTGAGTATTCTGAAAATGGAACAACTAACACAGGCGGTCAGAGCTCTTCAGCCTGATGCCTTGCACACAATTCTCGTCATGGTAAATTAGATTCCAACTGCTCTTGGCCACTGCATGTAAGGATTGCAATGATAGAAGAGCCTTGTACACATAGCAAGTAGATAAGCTCTTCAGAGCCCATTTGGGCTACCTGGGAAATTCGAGACAATATGCAATTCGAGATGCCTCCCTTTCATCGCCAGCACTCCTCTGTTGATGTTCCAAGTCAATCTTTGTTCCAAAGCTCATCCACAGCCTGGCTGACGCGCTCGAGGACCCGCGGCCCAACCATCGGTCCAAACCGGCGCATCCTCTCGTTCCGAGTCATCGTTACGAATGCGGCCAGCCCATGGTGTCCTCGCTTCGTGTCTGTCTCCGTCTTGGGCACTTTCAGCTGCCCAGCCACCATCTGCGCCGCGTAGACATTGAATCCCGCCCTTCGTAGCCAGAGTTCCCAAAGAGTTTCGACTTCTAGTAGGCCCTTCTGTATATTTCGGTCGGATTGCCCATGTCGGCACACAAGAGATGCAACCCATCTCGATAGTGTATCGTCGCCGCCACCGATGTAGTGCACCAGAGTGTTGCACTGGAGCCCGCTCGCAAATCCCTGGAAATCCGTGAGCGCTGCCGCATCTGAGGACCTCATTTCCCGGAGAGTATCGTCAGGGCCACCCCCGCCTCCCACCAGGACGATCAGCCTGTCGTACCGAAGAGACATCTTTTCGATCCTGTCTTGGAGGCCGTTCTTCGCCGATTGTGGACGCGGCTTCTGGCGGACCATGATCATGGACGTGATAACAACCCCAGTCGACGGGGAAAGAGTAAGGTCCGCATCAAAGGCGAGCGGTGGAACGACCTCAGTGCGAGAAACTGAACCTGGGCTCCAGACCGAAGTGTTGTGTTTGTTGTAGTCACGTTCCATCAATGTGAGGCCGGGCAGGAGTCTCTCAAGGCCTCGTAGTAGGTGCCTAGGGGCACGAAGAGAGATGAAGATTGTCAACGGAGTGGACATGGGCTTGAAATGTGGATGAGGCGCTCGGGTAGCCGACTCCGAGTGTGGTAAAGCCTCCGATTCCTCTGCAATATCGCGTTCACCTGATCCGCGAGGCTTCTCAGATGGTTTGGGGGGAGGTAGGAGCGCCTTTGTTGAACCTTCCACCGAAGGAAAGTATTTGCTGACGGACCACTTCTTTTTCGGCGCGTGAAGCTCCATGAAGTTGCTCAAGAGTTTCGCAGAAGCCCCCGGCGACCCTCCCAGAAGCAATGATTGGCCGTTTTCACCAGCGTAACTCGTAGAGGAGCGCGACTTTTTCGACTTTGTGTTTGCCACTGCATCAGTTGCTCTCTTTTTGCCAATTTCAAGGCTAGTACTGACGTGCTGCTTCGGTTTCTCCATTTGGGTCTCAATTTCATCGTCTTCGGTGCTGTGCTCAAGTATCGCCAGCCTGTCTCGTTTCTGGACGAAGTCAAAGCTGTTGGGGACTTCACCACTCTCGACAGGTTCGATGAATGTTTCTATCAGAGAGTCGGCTGCGTTGATTGTCTCCTTCGTTGAGACGGTACCTGCACCGGAACCGATTGGCCTCCATATCAGCCTGCTTTCGGTCACGCTGTCTCGGGGCCATTTTGGAAATCTAAAGAGTCCATCGTTGCCGCACTGTATCCACTTGAGAATGGCTTCTCCGTTGTGGCCTAACCGCGCCCATTCTGGTTCAGGAATGGAAAAATCCATGACAGGTACCACAACGCGAGCTATTGCATCAGCTGCCTGAAGCTGCTCCTGTTCGATGGTCCTCATTGTCGAGTCTGCCACATTCGCCAACTCATGTTCAAGTTTATCATCCGAGAAAGTATCAACAAATTCGGTAGTCAATTTCTTGATATTCATCTCGTCGGCCACGAAGCTCCCAAACGCCTCTGGTCCGGGCAGGATCTGCTCTTCGGGCGACACATTAGGTAGTATCGGTAGTTCAAGCTTGTGGTCATTGAGATGTCGTCTCGTCAGTCGCTGCTGAGAATTGTCTGTTAGAAATTCCATCTCCTCCTCTTTAGAAAGATCCGTATCCAGGAACCTGTCGAGGATCGGAGATGTGGGCTCGCTCCAGACGTCCCCGTACTCTTCGAATAGTTGTTCTTCAGCGGCCTTCAGATCATCGGCGAATATCGATGAGCTTGGGTCAGAAGAAATGGGGACCAGGTAAGCGTCATCTGAAGGAAAGAATGGGTTCTGTTTGAGCTGCGGGCTGATTGGCATTTCCAGCTTTTCTAATCCCGGGTTCTGTTATGCCTCTTGTCAGTCTAGCACGTAGAAATGTCCTGATTGCTTGTGATGTTTTCACTAGGAAGACGCTGTGTACGGAGGAGGCACATTGGAAATCAAGTGCATGATTGCTCACCTTCACCCACTTGGTCTCAATGGCCTGTTCCATGAGAAACTTCCACTGCTCCTCCTCTGTGTATCCATCTTTGACCACGTCGGCGAGGAATTGCAGGGAGCTCCTCGTCACTCCAATCTTCTCTCCTTCAAGTTTTCTCAAAAGTTCGTTGGCTTCTGAGCGAGCAGATGCAGGAAGCTCCATGCCCTCGCCGTCTTCCACGGTTACAGGATCGAGCGGAAGTCGATGGTCTCTGATATTGACGTCTTGCCGGGATGTCACTTGCTTACGGAAATCTCTCAGGTCCCGCTCGTTATCTGTTCGAAGAATTGGTAGCTCCAGCTTCAAGTTCTTAGTGTTTCCAGAGTTAATGACGTCTTGTGTGAGCAACTTGACTTCGTCATCCGTGAGCTCGCGACGGGTCTCGTGTATGAGCTTTAGTGCCGAGTGGGTAATGGTCAACACTTCGCTTCGTAGCCGGGGGACTGGGAGTTCCAGATCTGGAAGATGAGTGCAGTCGGTAAATCCATCTTCGGTGATCGTCGGCAGCGTGCTTTGGACAGGCTTGCTGAGTAGATGGGCGATGGAGAACGAATTGAGAGTGTAGTCCCTCGTCAGATCATGCTCATAGGCATATTGCAAGGCCTCATTCGGGGCATAGGCAGCCTCTCCTGCACACATATATGGCTGGCCTGATGGACCGCAAGGTTGGGAGCCGTCCTCGTCATCCATAGTCAATACCTAGGTAGTGATGACCCGGATGGATTACGGGAGGCCTTTGTACGAAAGACTGTGCATCAACGGGAAGAGCGAAGTAGAAATACTAGTGAGGCGTCAAAAGATTCGAGAGTGACTGGGATCGTGACGGGGCAGAATTTGGGCGCTGTGTGTCTGAAGATGTAATTCAGGTGATGAAGGTGCAAACTGCCTACCTAGGTACTCTGAAGAGGGGAGGCGCGTCACATCACCGCGCTTGCCCTCCGCACATCTACCTCCTTCTGTAGCTACCAGGAAACTGGATATGAATTTTAACTGAAGCGGAAAGTGCTCAGAATTTTCAGGAATGCAGATAAAAGCCAAAAGAAAAAGTCGGCAGGATTGCTCTGCCTCCTTGTCTAACACCACGCATACTTCTCATTGGCAACCCAGTCCACCGTCTCCGTCGTCTCGTCGCCATACCACATCAGACTCGCGATGCTGTCCTTCTCCCTGTCGACAAGCTCATACTCGAGGCCGCTCGCCTCCGCCGCCTTCTTCAGGAGCTCCGACGGGTTCCACATCTGGACGTCGAAGGACCGCCACTCGGCAGCCTCGGCCTGGGCAATCTCGATGATGGCCCTGAAGCCCTCAGCCACGTACTCGTCCGGGCTGGCCTCGTCCTCCACCACGAATCTGAGGATGTGGAAGGTGTTGCCCTCGATCTTGTCCAGGCCGCCGTAGTAGCCCCTCGTCCACACCGCCCAGATCCTCCTGCCCGGCTCGCCGAACAAGGCGCCCCTGACCGCGGGCGTCTTGTGGAAGATGTGCTTCGTCATGAAGTCCTCGCGCATCAGGTGCCAGAGGAACTGGTCGAGCTCCGGCACGAGTGCTGCGCATACCTTCTTGTCGCTCGACGGGAGGCCCTTCGCCTGCTGCTGTATCTTGCCACGGAGGAGGTTCTCGTCCAGGTGGCACAGCACGGCGAGGTCATGGTAGCCCAGTGGCCTCGCCTTGGAGGACGGCGGCGCCCCAGCCGCCGCCGCAACCGGCTTGAAACAAAGGTGGGTGCTCTCGAATGCTGCCCATCCGGTCTTGGCGTAGAAGGTCTTGCCAATGTCCGAGTACAGCACCGAGAACAGCGAGCGCGTGGTCCCATTTTCCTGATTCTGGCCCTCCTTGGGGCCCTTCCTCCCTTCGGACCACTCCGCCAGCTTCGGGCCCAGCTCCTTCATCATCCGCGACGCGTAGCCCTTGCCGCGGTACTGTGGGTTGGTGAAGACCGAGGCGATCCCGTGTGCGATGCCATCCTGCACGACCGGGCCATCTGGACCGAGCCGGCTGGCGAGGGCCCGCTTGCGCAGCGACTCGCAGCTTGCGTAGATCGGTCTGTTGTCTGGGGGAGCGTTCCTATCTGTCAAAATCCAGTGCGTAACTCCTCCATTCTTTGCGAGGGGCACCGTCATCAGGAACTCCTCTCGTGCGAGATAGTCCTCGGCCTTCAGCGCAGGTCCCCACATGGGATGATGGAGGCCCCAGACATGTTGCAGCTCAGCCCTGGTTGACTCCGTGAGCACCAGATCCGGGTGCTCTGCAGAGGGCAGTGCGTCGGCCGAGGATCCCATGTCTGCGGTCACTTCTGTTGGGATGTGACGACAAGTAAACGACAGTTTTATTTCTTCTCGTTTCTTCCTCTTTCTCCCTCTTCTTTTCCCAAGAGGACGGCAACAATTGTCTTAGTTACGTTTGGTGAACGAACTAGAGGTATAGTATGTCTTGCTTTGGGCCCGGGTACCACAAATTCCTAGGCCGAGCCGAGTCATTCGGTCTGACAGAGATGCTAGGTAGAACTAAACGGGTAGCCCATCAACTCGACGAAGCGACGTTGGGCGGGGGGATGGACGGACTATTTGTGCGTTCGATTCTGCCGTTTCTATCCCGGAACTACGAAACAAAGGCCAGGCCACGGGATGCAATGGTAGGGGTTCGATTACTAGAGTTAGGAAGCCCGAGGAACGTCCCGGTCTCTGATGTGAGATCTCAGTCCGGCGTGGAGCCCCCTGCATTTGGCAGTGTCCACATTCCTTCCACCCCGTACCAGGTCGGTCTGGAGTACCCAAATTCAAGCTTCCCTGTTCATGTTTCCCCAGATTCGTAGGCCCGAAAAAGGTCACGCAGGTCGACGACTCAGGCAAGACGCAGGAACAGCTGGAGGTGCAAGAGTTGATCATGCGCGTCCTCCTCAAGGCAGTTTCGAAACGTAAACTTACGTCAAAATTAGCATCTCGAGCCTCCATGAACTTGGCGGCTGGTGGCTGCTGCCGTTGCACCAGACGAGGAAGGCAAGCCCGGGGCGTACAGTAGCTCGTAGCTCGCGCCGGGTCAGACGCCAGCCACAGCAGTAGCAAGGAACGACGCCGCATGCCTAAGCCGCTGGTTTCCGGCCTGGGGTCGTGGAGACACGGGGCGGGCTGGCGGCAACAACAAGCTCACTATCAGCGCGGTGCAGGGTTCTCGACGATCTCGAGTCCATTCCTGCGTCAGATGGTTGCGGGGAGTCCGTATTGGGTTGGACGGACGAACACGACTGCACATCCAGGTGGATCCAGGAGGTAAGGAGTAGTCTACCTGGCACCGCACTGCATGAACCTTAGATAACATCACCGGGCTCGGCTCTCATTGTACACGTCCCAGTAGGATTCATCACCGTATCGCGCCAGCTACTGTACTCGTCTTGTTCTATTACCCCGAACGCCAGCAGTCCAGCCGTGAGCCTCCCTCTAGTGACCGTGCCCGTCGTCCTCCTCGCCCCTCTGCTCCGGATCCAACTTGATCAGGGTATCGATACGCATAATGCTGATGCAGGCCTCCACCGCACTCTTGAGCTGTCGGATCTTGCTCATGCTAGGCTCCAGGACACCGGCCTTGATCTCGTCCACCACCTTGCCCTTCGATAGATCCAGACCATAGTTCTTGTAGCTCTTCTTCCGTGCGACCGTCTTCTCGTCCTCGTTGGCGTCGCCGTCCGCAGTACGTTGCGACAGTGCGTGTCTCGACCGCAGCTGGGCGACCAACTCTGAGGCATCCTTGGCGGCGTTGACGGCAAGCGTCTTGGGAATGACCAGGAGAGACTGAGCGAACTCTCCGATGGCCAGCTGCTCCCGGGATCCAACTGTTCCAGCAAATTCCTCGAGATAGATGTGAAGAGCAGTCTCGACGGCACCACCACCGGGCACAATGCTGCCGCTTTCCAGCGTGCGCTTTACCGCCATCAGGGAGTCGTGGACTGACCGCTCCATCTCATCTAGTTGGAAGTCGTTCGAACCGCGTAGGATGATCGATGCGGACGAGTGAGCCTTGGTGCCCTTGACCAGGATGCATTCGTCGTCAGAAATGCGCTCCTGCGAGACCTCCTCCGCATGGCCGAGGTAGGATGGTTCGAACTTCTCGTCGCCGTTCAGGTCAGACAGGGTGCTCAGCATCGTGGCACCGGTGGCCCTCGCTATCCGTCGCAGGTCCTCCTTTTTGCATCTCCGAACAGCCATGGCGCCCTTCTCAATGAACATCTTCAGGCAGAGGTCGTCGATGCCCTTGGTGGTCAGAATAACGTTCGCGCCAGCCTTCAGGATCAACTCCACCCGCTCGAGGATCATCCCAGACTCCCTTGCCCGAATCTGCTCAAGCTGTTGAGGGTCGTCCACCGTAATCTGCACACCCAGCTTCATGCGCTCCTTCTGGAGGTTCATGTCCAACACAGCGATCTTGGCATCCCTTACGTTAGTCGTCATCGCCTGCGAGGCAACGGTGCAGTTCAAGGCGTAGCCCTTGACCAATACAGACTCCAGAGCGCCCTTTCCGTGTGCCTTGAGTATGTTCACCGCCTTGACAGGGTACTTTGTCTCGTTCCTGTTGTTTGTTGTCTTCACCGCCTGCATAGCATCGACGACCATGTTGCTGAAGAATTCGGAATCGGCGCCGATGACCTTGGAGGACATGGAGGTCTTCGCAATGTTCAGGAGTGACTCGCGTCCGAGGTTCTCGACTTTGACGCTGATGTTCTCGTTCATGTACTTGACAGCCTCGCGCAAGGCCAGGCGGTAGCCCGTGATAATCGTCGTGGGGTGTATCCGGTTCCTCATCAGCTCGTTTCCCCTGCGCAGAAGCTCCGCGGCGATGAGGACCACTGAGGTCGTGCCGTCGCCGACCTCCATATCCTGCTGTTGTGCGAGATCCACCAGGATCTTGCCGGCAGGGTGCTCAACGTCGAGGAGGCTGAGGATAGTAGCGCCGTCGTTGGTGACCGTCACGTCGCCGATGTCGTCGACCATCATCTTGTCGAGGCCGCTGGGGCCGAATGAGCTCTTGACGACATTTGCGATAGCTTGTGTTGCCAGGACTGGTGTTGACAGGGTCAGCCACGTTGTCCCGCCCCGTGGACATCATCACGGTTCGCGGGTGGGAAACTCACCGTTCTGGTCACGAATGTCAGACCCTGAGATCTTTTGACCGCCCAGGAAGAGGGTGCCGTTCCCGCTCTGCTGGAACATGGAAGCCATCCTGACCGAGTGTAGATAATCAACCGGAACGCGTCCCAAATAAGGTGTGCAGTGTGGGTGGTGAGGACGTTGAAAGCTGGCACCGACTTTCGCGTTCGCTGCACGTCAATAAGGTTGACCCTGAAGCTTCGACACGACACAGCCAGCAGCCCAGCAACTTTTCCAACGGCCTGTCAGGTTCTTCCAGATCCGCCACGCAGCTAACCACTTCATTGGCCCCGCTGGGGCAGGGGGGACCCAGTGCTCCACCTTAGCTGCTGGCAGCCCCTCAATCAAGTCCCCAAAGTCCAGCTCCGATACGCCCCTGAATGGAGGGGCTCATGAAGTCAACTGCCACTGGGCCCTGCGAGTAACAGTTGACAGACCCATCAAGCCTGGCCTCGGGACAACTTTAACGCAGGTTCAGTAACAACTTCACGTCTTCGGTTTACAAGAAATTTGACAGCAATTTTGACAATACATTGAGCCAGTTGACGGTCCTCTCAAAAGAAGCCAAGCAAGTAGAGATGCTCACTTGCACACACTTTGTGCCCTCATGCGGTCCTCATATGGCTCACGTTTATGACAGAAGTGTCACTGCCTGTCCAAGTACAGCTTGCAGCACCCAGAAGCCTGTACTATACATGGAGATGTAGAGAAATCTGCAGGCAAGACATACTAGGTACCCAAACACAGCAATTATATTGTTAAAACTTACCTCACAGGTGGTTGTCCCACCGGTACGTATGCCTCGGCCAGTTTATAACCGTGTGGTTGGAATTCCCGCAAGTTGCACGTTTGCTCCTTCACGCCTTGGTCTCATCCTTGTGAGGAGCTTCGTGGACCTCCGTGACACCAACAGGTCCCAACTCGAGCTGCTTGTCGACATTGTGCTGCACCTTGTCCTGCACCTCCTTACCCTCGAACATGAAGGAAAGCTCCTCCAGAGTACGGTTGTGGGTCTCCGGGAACAAGAAATAGACGGTGGCGATCTCGACGAGAATCCACACACAGTATACAATATAGTATTTCCACCCAATACGATCGAGGGCGATCGGGTTGACGTAAGTGTTGAAGAAGACGGCAAAGCGAACAGTCAGCTGCTCTAGAGCAATTCCCTTTGACCGCTGTGCATAGGGGAAGATCTCCACAAGGTAAGTGTAGGCGAGTGCGTTCCAACCGATGTTGTAGAATCTGAGCACAATCAGTTTCTGAGTGGAAACATTTGGTATCGAACACCACATTGACTTACGGCGAATAAACGAAAATGAAGACCAGTACAGGAATCGCAGCAGCTGCAGTCCCATCTATGGCGAAACGGGCGGAGGCAATAGTCCACACGGTGTCTGTGATATGTTAGCAAGCTGTATCGTCGGATCGAGTTCAAGGCTCCCACGTACAGACACAGGCGGTGCCAATCGTGCAGGTCAGGAACATGATCCGCCGAGGGTATCGTGGCGCAATCAGCGCAATCGGAACAGCGTTGATGAAGCCCCAACAGGTATTGCTTAGGATGAACTTCTGGACCGTATGATTATCCGTGATTCCGACCAGGTTGAGGATCTTCTTCATGTAGAAGGAAAGGAGACCGTTCCCACTCCACTGAGTGAAGAATCCCATAATACCAGCAAGCAGGAATCGGCGCCTCATGGCGGCATCGCGGAACACGTCGGCCCAGACAAACGCCTCTGCCGTATGTTAGTTCGATTTCTCCAGCTAAGCCTTGCTTTGTCTGGAAGAGCGTTCGAACATCCCCCCAGGTAATGGACAGAAAATTCTCGCGGGGCTAGTACGTACTGGCAGTGGATTTCTCCTGTGCGATGGTAGACTGGATCTGTGCATACTCCAAACGAACGAACTCCTCTCCGTCGTGGCCTTCGCAGTGATATTTCTGAAGAATGGCAAACGCCTCATCACCACGGTCCTTGGAAATGAGCCAACGGGGACTCTCGGGGCACCAAGCCATGAAACTAAGCTGGCACGCGCTGGGCACGAACTGGAGGAGCGACGGTAGCCTCCACGCCCACGTGCTCTTCATCTGGAAAGTTCCAAACGTAACCCCAGCAGCAATGATGGCACCGACGAACCAGCTGGCGTTGAACAGGGAGGTCATTATGGGGCGTTCTTTCGCGTAGGCGAGCTCGCCAATGAGGGCAGAGGCATTGACGATGGCGAAAGGGATCCCGAAGCCGAGCACCCAACGAGAAGCGAGGAACATGTCGACGTTTACGGCTCCGGCTTGCATTCCGGCACCAAGAGTCATTATAAGCGAGGCCGCGACGATGGTCCGCCGCCGCCCGAGGAACTGCGAGACGGTAGGAATGAAGGGAATAGACATAAGGGCACCGAGGGAGTACATGGCATTGAGTAGGCCAAGTCGATCTCCGGACGGATTGCCAAAGTCTTTAAAATGAAACCATTAGTTGTGGTCGTTGCTTTATACGGTTGGAGACCTTGGTGAACTTACAATCTACCCATGACTGAACTGCCTGGAGAGAGTTCATCATCGAGGAATCGAAACCGGAGGTCCACTCAACACCCAGGCATGTTGGCACCAGAATCAGGTACAAGAATCGCAGGTTCTTCTTTTTGTACCATTTTATGGGATCAGCACGAGCGATATTGCTGAGCCTCGGGTCGGCTGCATGCTCTTTCGTGCTTCCGAATGCCATGTCGTCTGATGGGCTGAGCGCTCGCGTCGCTCATATACGTGGTCAAAAAGTGACTGCGAGAAGACGAAGCAGTCAAAGTTGAAGACATAAGGAGGAGGAGCCCGCAAGGCTTTTGTATATCGAGGTCAGCAGAGATCGGCCGGCCGAACACCCCCCGCGGAAGAGGAGTGACAGGTGATCGCGTCTTTATGGGAATATTTCATGATTGGTTACCGGCTAAATATCTCGACCAGGGAGTACTTTTCCCAGGTCCTTTTGGTCTTGGTCGTCTTGGCGAGTGAGAAAGAAAACACCTGAGGTTTCCCCGCGCAACGCCTGTTCAACGGATAACTGACGGCCGAGGTCGCTGTCAGGCCACCCGGGCCAAATGCAAGCGAGGACATGGTCTACTGCGTCCAGGGACCACAGCTGGTAGCATTGCAGGGTCTGAGAAAGAACTAAAAATTCTCCAGGGGACTTCAAGCATTCTGTAATGTCCCGTCGGAAGATCAATGTGGTGTAGTGTAAGCCGTGAGCGTATAGAATGGGAGGAGGTGGGGATGCCAAGCCGTCTAGAATCCGGGGTAGTGACAGGGAGAATCTGGGGAAGGCATCCTTCTCATACGGCAGTGACTGGGCACTTTGGGGTGTCTTGAAGGATGGCTAATAACTGCACTCACTAGAACAGCGATGTAGTTTGGCAGTGACTCGGTCAAAGTTTTACAGCTAGCCTGGGAAGTCATAACATAAATTTACTGGACGCATTGATGTATCGCAGTTCTGAGAGACAGGCTTGCTAATTATTGTCCAAACTCAACGTTTCTGATGAGTTGAGAGGGATGCTATGTGTCTTTAATATTATATAGATCACATGAAGTGCAGTAGGGAAAAATGACAATTTTCCTTGGCAGCTACACCAAAAGCAACACCCTACACCAAACAACAACTAGATGTGGACAAATGCTCCGATACCCTGAAATTTCGAGCCTTGGATTCTGAATACTGTACTCTCACTTACAGCAGCATCTCCGTGACTCATCTATTCCCGCAGATACGTAAATTCGGGGGTCACTGACGGCTATAGGAGGCCAATCTAGCACTGGAGATTGGGAATGGCCGAAACCCTCCACGGCCTACCAGGTTCGGAAAATCAAAATAACAGTTCGAGATGCTTCTGACCACAAAGATTCTTATGAGATCGTATTTTGGCAGGTAACCATTTAGTTCGGCCAAGTCCCGGTAAACGAAGGAGATCAAATGGGGGTGTCACCATTCCTGGCTCGTCAGAGCCCCTCCACAGATGTAGATGGGTAGCGACATTTCAACTCAGGTTCAGCATATGGGATGCAGATGTAGTGGTCACACCTTTCTTACACCGTGACTAGCTGGAGCTTCGGCTTGAGTCACAGTCAACGCAGGAGTATATAAAGGCCACACCATAACGGCCAGCCATCTTTTCCTCGCCTTTTCTGCTTCAGTTCAGCCACGATGTCCCACAGACCTCTACAGCATGCATTCAGATTAGCAGTGGGACCAAACACAATCCTGTATTCAAGATGAATCAACAAGATCCGAAGAAGATTCCCTTCACCGAAGACCCCACACAAAAACAGCTGAAGGCATACGCGACTTTCACAGAGTCATCTTATACCTCCAAACTCTGCGATCACTTCAGAAAGGATGAATCGGTGTACATGGTGGAAGATGAGACTTCGAAAGACAAGGAAGTTCAAAAGACCAACAAGATCCATGTGGTAGAAGAAGATGCCGAGGAAGGTGAAGGCTTGATTGAGCGAAAGGACTTGTACACCATTTGCCACAGTGTCCTCGGAAGAGACGGCCAGAATCTGAGGGGATACTGGGCTGTCGAGGTAGAAGACGCTCACATGGCCGCAAGAACTCCGTTGCCAGTCTTCCAATTCGGAACGCTTGGCCTTGAGATCCACCCCGAGAAAAAGGGCATCATCAGGTCAGTTCGGCGAATCGCCCAGTTCAGTCAGCTTTTTGGTCGCGGCTAACCTTGACGGGTGCAAGACTAGGGACTTGGGACGTGGAGCTCATTCTGAAGACGTGCATCAATTATAAAGAAGGGAAAAACATCATGAAGAAGGTCAGCGGTTCAGGAATCTCCGATGAAAAGATCCGGTTTCGGTGGTGCTTGCGGGGGCCCACGATTGATTGTGCGACTGATGCTGAGCCAATTCACAAGCGGGCCGCGAACAAGTGGAAGTCACTTTTCAAGAAGTGATATTTGGAAAGGGAGGGAAAAATCTGAGAGCTGGGACTTTTGCAGATGATGGTTGACCCAGAAATAGACTCGGAGACATTAAAGCACAGGACGAATGCGCATCACGCCAGATGACTGCTGGATTCTTCAAATCTAGCAGCTTCTGGCTGGGCGCCATGCCATCTATGCAGACTATGGCATGCTTACATTTCTGAAAATTTTGATCGTTAATTTTGGAAATATTATATCTTGCTATTAATCATCAAGCAAGCGTCTTTCATACAAGTGAGGTCTATGGCACCACGAGTTGTTCCTCCGTGATTCTCGTCCCGGAGCCCCGCGGATAATCCATGGTGGTGGCTTCCCGCGCGGGAACCAAAAGGAGCCAGCGCCACTCTTAGGCAGTGCGCTTACCAAGTTGAAGGACTACCTTCTGCTTCATCAGTGAGGGTACTCCTGGACGATGAGTGAGCCACTCTATACGGCCATTGTTGCAGGCGCCTTACCTCGCGTCGCGCCGCCGGCGGTTCGCCGCCACCAATGCTCTGGACGGGAGAAGCATATGATATGGTAAGGATGGATTCCAAGAAATATAAAGGCATTTGTTTTCCCTCTCTTCAGAAGGTCCACCGTACCTCATTCTACAATCATCAGTGAACAGTCCCAAGAGGCGTCCTGTCTTAGTCTCTAATATCGCCAGTCAATTGTGAAAACACTCGTCTCTCGAACAAGCAAAGTCATAGCTCACAACTTTTGTCACAAAACGGCATCATGCACGCAGCTGTTGTCACAGAGTTCGGTCAGCCGCCGAAGTACACCGAAGCCCCTGACCTTCCAAACCCGTCGCCACAGCAAATCCGCCTGCGCGTTCTCGCCGCTGGCGTGCCCAACGTCGCCAGGATGATAGCAGCAGGGAAGCACTTCATCACCGCCTCCCTCCCATACATTCCCGGCATCGACGGCGTCGGCGTCGACGAGACCGCCAGCCCGCCGCAGAAGTACTACTTCTCCAACCTGCCCACCAACACGGGGTCGCTCTCAGAATATGTCAACGTCGACCGCAAGTCCGCGGTACCACTACCGGAGGACACGGACGAGACGTCCGTTGCTGCGCTGGTGAACCCCGCTCAGAGCAGCTGGATGGCTCTCCGGCACCGGACGAGCAATCTGCCTCAGGGGTGGTCCGTTGCCATCCTGGGTGCCACAAGTGCGAGTGGCCGAATAGCCGTTGGGGTCGCAAAGGCTCTTGGAGCCGGTCGTATCGTGGGCATCGCGCGGGGCGAGATGGCCCTGGCAGAGGTTGACGGTCTGCATGAGAGGATAGTTCTGGACGGCACAGACCCGGCCAAAACCGACTTCTCGAAGCTGGGTGGCCATGTGGATGTAATTTTGGATTACGTCTACGGCCCAGCCATCATCGCGCTGCTTTCGGCGCTGAGGCCTACGGCGGAGGTACAATACGTCCAGATTGGAGTTCTGAGCGGAGCCGACGCCGCGTTGCCTGCTGCCCTGCTGAGGAGCAAGATGATCACCATGAGAGGGGCTGGTCCGGGCTCATGGACAATGGCACAGTTGGCAGGAGAGACCGCAGACTTGCTCCAGGCGGTACATGGGTTGAAGGCTGATTCATTACACATTGCAAGGTTGGAGGAAGTGGAGGCTGTGTGGAACAGCCCTGATGTGAAAGGGAAGAGGCTCGTGTTTGTGCCTTGAGTTACTTGGGAACAAACATGCGGGCCGTGATTTAGCGACGCTGTTTGATAGAAGATATTGCTTGCTATGCGCACTCAACGAACCATGCTTTACCGACTTTTTCGTTGTCTGCTTACGAGAGCCAATAAAATAAATAGTTTGATGGGAGAAAACTTGATTGCCCCTAACCGTGTTTTGATTCCACAAAGCCACGTTTGGGTCTCATGTGAGACTCTCCGGGCCGTAGGTAGGACATTGGCCACCGGGAGTTCCGCATAACACGAGTTTGTGCGGCTCTTTGTGAGTGTAGCCCGGTGAGACTTCTCCTGAGCCAGAATTAGAGAAATCAGATCACGTACGAGTCAGTTATCTGTACTGCTCCAACTCAGAAGCGCCCAGATGGACAGATGGAAGAAGCATCATTGCCAGACCACTGCATCGAGTGAAACAAATTGATGATACCTACAAAACAGGGCAAATTCCTCCCCGGTATAGAAGCAATTAGGACCGCACATTGTATAAAGCCCCCGGATCAATGTACGCTTCGAAGCACCATCATGGCCATGTGTGAAATACAAGACACATGTGTCTCAGCGAGAGGACTGGGAGCTTTCTACAGCCCCATGTTGTGAATCTCAAACTCGGATCTCCAAACCAATTGAGGACGTCTACTTCCATAATCAAAATGACAGTTACGCAAGCACAAATTCCAAGCGGCTCCACAATACGAGGAGTCAGGAGTGTTCTTTTTCCTTCCGCGACCCAGGCTTCCCTAGATACGAGAGAAAATGCCTCCAATTGGGCCAGTCATTTTCAAGGACACAGCTTACCACTTCAAGGTTTGCACGTAACCACGGTCTAGGACGGCGACTATATAAGTCAGTCGCGGACGGTCAGCTTCAAAATGCAAGGACACAACTCCACAGCCTATCTTCCACCACAAATAATAACATGAAGCCAATATCATTTCTCCCCCTTCTCCCTATTGCCTCCAGCCTGGTCACTCCACACGAGGAGACCAATCCTTGGCAGCCCGGTGAGCCCAGATGGCTCTTGTGGAATTTTCACTACACCGGGAACGGAGAGCAGGGCGACGCGTTGTTCTTCAACCTGACCAGCGACCCAG
Source organism: Diaporthe sp. P3_1W (assembly GCA_037177825.1). Classification (NCBI taxonomy): domain Eukaryota; kingdom Fungi; phylum Ascomycota; class Sordariomycetes; order Diaporthales; family Diaporthaceae; genus Diaporthe; species Diaporthe sp. P3_1W. Next base: position 6,898,949 of record JBAFXB010000002.1, read on the forward strand.
CATCGTTTGAGACTCCCGTCAGCGCTGAATGCGAAATCCTCAGGGAACGGCAATACTGGCAGCCGTGCTCGATGCTGATGGCGGGATCGGCCGACTTGAACCAGGGCGTCTGGGTAATGCCGCTGCCCCAGACAACCTCGATCAACATCCAGATCAGGCACTCTTTCGTGCAGAAGTCTGACCATATCCACACTATTTATAACATGGTAAGTTTATTGTGGCACTTCAGAATCGAATGGTCCTGAGGCGTATCTTGCAAGCCCCTCGCTTCATTGGTATCATACTCGTGCTTGTGAGCGTCAACTGTATGCACTGCTCGCACCTCGAGGCTACCACCGAGAACTCGTGTGTGGAAACCCCACAGTTTCTTGACCTTGGAAGCAACAAAACTTTTGCTGACTTTCCTGCAACGCGCGAAGACAGGCAATTTGAGCGCAAATTGGCAGGGAGTAACGTTTCCGTTAAACTCAAGCGTCTTCCCCTTGAAGGAAGAGAGTCTTCAGCTCATTTTTCCAGGCTCTGGGAATACTCATTGAGTGGTGAAAGGGGGTGCTGAAGAGGTTTGGCAGAATGGCAAGCTCAAGGTTGCAATAAACTACAGTGTTTCCGTGCCAAGTGTGCACATTTAACACTTACAGGTGCTGTGGCTTCATAATCTGACACCAAGATAAAGCCGTCAGACTCAAGAAACACCTCAGAACCTTGTATGACTCGCTGGTATTTTCCCATGGTAATTGGGGGCTGTGAGAATTGGAAGGGATGGGTTGGTAGCTGAGTGAATCCTGCGGTTTATGCATGTGGTGATAGTGAAGGTCGCTTGGCGATTCGACTCTATCGAACAGGGCATGTCTCGTAGCACACAGCTTCATATGATTTCTCATGAATTACAACTTAATTGGCTCACCCTTTCTGAGATTTAGAGGGAAATGAGGTCTTGCTGCGTATGTCTCCATGTGTATGCAGATGTCGAACTCGAGAATGGTGAGGGTAGAGTCGGGCTAGCAGTACTTAGAGGGAACGACCGGAGCTTCGGGAGCCCCGCCCAATGTCTCACCGGCCGCTTGACTGATGCAATCGGCGCCGTCGAGTAAGCAGGACCAACAATCACTCCAGATCAGATTCATTCTGTCGACAGGATAATTTGAGTTCCCCATATCTTGAGATCGTCATTTTGTTCTGCTTTTCCCATACAGCAGCCCTTATCGACATCCGTTGACCCACACGAGTGAGCCAGCTGACACCGCGATGGCTGTCACCATCTCAGACGCCGCAGTGGAGGCGCTGAAGCCTGTCCGTTTGCCAGACGATGCGTCACTGGTCAAATACGAGGATGGTCGTGTCACTTGGCCAAGCGAAGCTCAGAGCGGCAGTGAAGACACAGGTAGCGTCAAAACAGAAGAGATCGTCCTCATCGCAGAGCTTTCAGGCGGAGGTAATCTCATCCTCGCCCTGAGACAAGGCGAAGAGGGCGCCGCGGAGCCCTTTCAGCTCTCATCTTTCACGGCACCGAGCCTGCCGCAAGATTTGCTCGACCGATTTCTCCTAAAAGAAATTCCGGAATACCTTTCACCCAGCGGGGATTCAAGCCTGGACGTTATTATTTCCTCGAAATCCGGTACAGGCCAGTCCCAGAAATTCTACGACACAGTGCTGCAGCCTCTCCTGGGAGCGCTTGGCCTCGCAGGCGAGGAATCATCGGCAGGTATCAACTCTCCAGCAAGCGGAAAGGTGTATCAAGTGACCGTTACACAGGACGCGGGAAGTGTAAAGGAATTCTCACGGGAGAGATGGGGTCGTGATGGCCGGTCCGCCGGTGGTAGTGGGACTGTCATCCTGCTCTCCGGCGACGGAGGCATCGTGGACCTCCTCAACGGAAGCGCACAGCCCACAGGGCCAGGGCCGCTGCCAACCATCGCCATAGTCCCACTCGGCACCGGCAACGCGACCTTCCACTCCCTGCACAAGCCCCACTACGCCGTGTCCGACCGGCCAGCACCGTCGCATCTGGTCCTGGCGCTCCAGGCTCTCCTGAAGGGCAAGGCCTCCCCGCTACCGACCTTCGAGGCCCTGTTCACACCGGGATCCCACCTAGTCGAGGAGAAGAGAGAATCCACCGAGGCCGGCCCCGCGCCAGTCTCCCAGCTCACGGGGGCCATCGTCGCCAGCTACGGCTTCCACTCCCAGCTCGTCTGGGAGTCCGACACCCCCGCGTACCGGCAGCACGGCGACAAGCGCTTCGGGATGGTGGCGCAGGAGCTCCTCAAGGAAGGGCACGCCTACGCCGCGTCGGTCGAGACGTCTTCCTCCTCCTCGTCGGCCCTAGGCACTACCACGCGGTTCAACTACATCCTCGCCACCATGGTGTCGAACCTGGAGAAGACCTTCACCATCTCCCCGGAGAGCCGGCCGCTCGACGGGCAGCTGAGGCTTGTACACTTCGGCGACGTGGGAGGGCAGAAGACCATGGAGATCATGATGGCGGCCTACAACAATGGGTCACACGTGGGAATTGAGGGCGTGGGCTACGAGGCTGTGGAGTTTGTGAAGGTGACCACCCACGAGGTGGATGCGAGGTGGAGGAAGGTCTGTATCGATGGGACGATCGTGGAGATCCCGCAAAATGGGTCCATGACGGTCAAGAAGAGCCCTGAGCCACGGCTTCAAGTGCTGGTGCTCGGAGCTTGACGCTGGCTGCTCAAAATTTGATAATGCATGGGAGCAAGAGTAACATGATTCAGTGTCGTCATTTCAGAAGCCCCATATAGATCTTATGATTGCATCAGCTTCCTCGCTCTCTTCTCCATGAGATCCTCGAATTCTTGGACACCATTTTCGAGTTTTGTGAGTATGCCCCCCTTCAGCCTGTACACAACTCTCCGCCTCAAATTCTCTTCCTCGTCGTCCTCGTCCGTATCACTGCTCGGGTCGTCAATGAGGCCCTCCACCGCACCCCTCATGAACCATCTATCGTGAGATACAACAATCACGGCGCCCACCCAGTGATTCAGCGCCTCACGCAACGCGGTGACCGTCTCGTCTGTATCATGTTAGCAAGCTTCAAGCAGAGTTCTTTTGGTCCTCTTTTCACATTTCCACGCATCGAGCACAGAGAATGTAATCGGAAGTGGGAATACGTACAATCTAGGTGCGTCGTCACCTCGTCCAGCACCAAACAGTGCGGGCGCTTCCACAAAATCCTAGCCAACTGGCACCTCACCAGCTGCCCACCAGAGAGCTTCCGGATGGGGACGTCAGATGCCAAACGCCCAGGGAGCCCGAGCGGACCCAACATCCCTCGAAGCTCGCCCTCATCCAGATCTCCCTCGACCTCCCTCGTCAGCAGCGCCAGGGAGGTAAGGTCAGGCTCGGATCGGCCCATCTTCTGGAGCTGCTCGACCGCCTGCTGGCTGTAGTAGCCGAGCTTCAGCCGCGGGTGCGTCGTAAGGGTCCCTTTGGTGGGCTTCTCCTCGTCGACAAGCAGTTTTATCAGTGTCGACTTTCCGGCGCCGTTGAGGCCCAGTATCCCAACCCTGTCCCCCATCCCCATAGTGAGGTTGATGTCCTGCAGAACCGCCGGAGACGATGAGGCTGCCTTCTTTGCTCCTGTGGAGTATCGGAACGTCACCCCTTCTGCGGAGATCAGCGGCCCTGGAAAACGTAGTTCGGGTGGCTCGGGCAGTGTGATAATCGGCGGCCTCTCACCCTGCGGAATCTCGACCTCGGCGCGGCTGCTGAAGTGATACCCCTGGAGGTCTCTGTTGAGTTTGAATCTACCACCCTTGGCACTGGTTTCTACGCCCCAGCGATCGTCTAGCTTTTTCTGTCTCATCTTGGCCTGGCGGACTAGGAGTTTGTCAGTCGATGTTTTGGCTCCTATCATAGAAGGGAAAGGCTTAAGGGCCAGCAGTAGCGGGCCTTTGTTATCGCAGCGTCTCACAACTGTTACCCTCAAATCGCCTGGGCGGTGAAAGAAAGACTTACTTCGATTTTCGTCGTCATTCTTCTTTCCCTCTCGCATATTGCGCTGGATAGTGGCCGAAATATGGGCCTTCTGTTTGTCTTTGGCCTCCTTGACCTTGGTGAGATGCAGTTTCTTCTCAGCCGTGCTGGACTCATACGTCTGGAAGTCACCATGAAAATACACCAGGTCTTTGTCCTTGATGATGAGGAGATCTGTGCATAGAGAAGTGAAGTCGCGATCGTGGGACACCAGAATGAGAGTGGGGGGATCAGGTAAGTCTTCGAGGGACTGGAGATAGCGCTGCAGCCAGATTATGCCGAGAAGATCCAGGAAATTGGTCGGCTCGTCGAGGATCAGGATATCTGTCTCCTGCAACAGTGCTATGGCCAGTGCTGTTCGCATCTTCCAACCACCTGAGAGCTCAGACACGGCCTTTGACTTGTAGGCCTGGGAAAATCCAAGACCAGCGAGGATTTTGTTGGCCCGCGACTCGATATCGGCGATCTTTGATGGCTCTACTTGGACCTGGAGTTCTGCGAGGAGGTCCGTGGCTTCCTGGATCTCAGCCTCCAGTGTCTCATTTGATATCTCCTCGTCCGTTTGCTCTTGCCTGTGAAGTATTTAGTGCTCACTGTTTCTGACTGCAATTCGAGTTGACTGAAACTCACAACGCCGCTGATTCTGCGACTATTTTCTCAAAAGCGATGAGCTCCTTCCGAGCCTGCATCCCTCGAGCACCACTGCGGAGCCGTGCATTTTTGTCAACCACAAAAAGTTGCTTCTGCAGCCTCTCATGCTTGACTTTTCTCAGTGCTTTCACCGCCGCCAGCCCTTCCGGGCTGTTGACTCCATCGGCCAGGATTGCGATTTCTCGCTCGAGTTCGTCTTTTGCTGTTGCTTTATCTATAACCTCTTGGAGGACGGTATTTCCCGAGCCTGAAGCGGCTGCGTTGTTCCCCGGAGAGAAATCGGCGTTAGAATCATCAGCTTCAGTCTGCTGTAGCATCGCGATCCGGGTCTGCTCAGGTATTCCAGGGATCAATCTCTCCCCAATGGCCCTTAGAAGTGTCGACTTTCCGGAACCATTCTTCCCGACCAGTGAGTATCTTTGGCCAGCCTTGAGTCTCAGTTTGGCATTTGACAGAATCTCGGTCCCTTCAGACTTGGCGGCCTTCGCCTTGCCTTTTCCTCCCGGAGTCTTGACGCCAGGAGGACCGGCCGAAGCCACAGTGATGTTGAGCCCCTCAATATCCAGCTAGCCACCGGCTCTTAGAACGAGATTTGGAACACGTGAAGCTGGTGAAACTTCTAGGCACGGGGCCCACTCTGGAGCATACCTCTCGGTAGTTTGGGCTTTCGATGTGAAAGCGTGTCTGTTTGCAGGAGACTAGGATCGTCGCCACGGACTCGGCCGCCATGGAAGTCATTGTGAATTCAACAAGAAATGACGGGGTTTGAAAGAGAGAGATCGATATGATAGTGTGGGTGTGATGCTTGTAAGGCGACACGATTTTTGCTCCAAGCGCAGACGACAAGTAGATACGGAGGTGACTATTGAATTGTCGCGTTCATATGCGTACCTGAGAGCTCGCCTTATATCCAGATCGTGCAGGGGAATGAGATCAAAGTCTCATCCCGTGGACGGGATGATATCGACAGGCCTCCTCCCGCTCAAACAGAGTTACCCCTTTTGGCAAGCTCGTGGGCGACAGTGCGGGAAGCTTGATGGTGTGGGGTAGTGAGTCACACCGAGCGAGTCCGCTGCGGGTGTCTCGCCCTGGAACTGTACCATACGCTTGACGTTCCACAGTACTGCGTCCGTGAGATGATCGCCTTCAATTAATTTGCTCGGGGTTGACTCTTTGCCGACTTATTCGGCGGAGCGCGTCGCAGGTCAGGAATACGCGCACAGCGATAAATTCAGAGCTCGGAACAGACCCTTCACCATCTCGCTTGGCTACCGTCATCAGGGCCCAATCTAATTGCAATTGTGCTGCTGGGGCAGGAACGTTCGTGTTAGGTAGGTCGAAGTACTCTCAAGGAGTAACTGAGTTAGCAAATTGGGCCCGAGGTTTGCCCACCCATCTTCCTAACTATACTTAGTAGGCTCGAATACGTCTCTTTCAACCCCACACACCTTTCTATAGAAGCTGCCGCGTACCTCAAACCTCCTCTATTTCTTTCCAAAAGCTTCCCCGAGTCTTGAAGATCAAATTGGGGCCGTCATGGTCAGCGACGATAACGTCCTGCAACTGGAACTCGTCCCGCCTGGCACGAAGCCTGTCCCCTCCCGGGGCGCCACCACCGACCTCCCCAGCCGCACCAGGGGCCTTCTCAAAGTCAAAATACCACAGCGTCCTCGCCACCGCTAGGCTGGTCTCTAGGTAGGCCACCGCCTTGCCTGCACAACTCCTGTCCCCAATAGCAAAAGGCGCAAGGGCACGGCGCGAGAGCTCAGTAACCTCGTCCCCAATCCACCTCTCCGGCCGGAACTCGAATGGCTCCGGAAAGTAGGCAGGGTTGTGCAGCAGGCTGTACGGGCTGATTCCGACCATCGTTCCCGGCGGGATGACGTGCCCATCGACGATGAACGGCTTCCTCTCCCCCGGGGCCAGGGTGAGGTCTTGCTGGCGCCACAGCGTGCCGATAGATGCCGGTGCGATCCGAAGACACTCGTCGATCACGGCGCGCAGGTACGTACAGCTTGTGAGTTTGGGACCGGTGTGGATATCCTTGCCCGAGGAAAAAGTGCTGCGGATCTCGGAAGCAAGTTTGGCGTAGACCCTGGGGTGACGTGAAAGGTAGAAGAAGATGGCCGTCATCAGCGTCCCGGTAGTCGTTCCACCTTTTTGAAGGGCAACTTGTGATCAGCGGATGCTATTCAGATGGGTAGGAACTTTCTTGTCCCACCACTTGCGGGACAATCTGATTCCAGGAACTGACCCAAATGTGTTAGGATCTTGAGTCACACACGTACCTGCTGTAATGAAGAAGACAGCCTCTGCCCACAGCTCACTCTTAATCATATCTTCCTTTGAAGTATGTGATTCGATATTGTGTTCGATATTATGGTTCATAGCGACATTGTACAAATCAAATTTGGCGTCCTTGCCGAGTCCAATGCGGGCTTTTACCATGCTTTCTATAGATCTTCGAAAGTCATCTGACACCTTATTCGCCAGTAAATTGATGAGAGGATCAAGAATTATGGACGTAGCGGGCCAATTCATATAGAGCGCCATCCTTCCAGTGATAGCTGGAAAGGCCTCCAAGAGTGGCCTGTTAGTCGTCTCTGTCTGTGTTCTAAGGGGATAGCCAAACCCAAGCTGGCAAATCACATCTCCAGCGAGACGCTGGCACCGGCGAGACATGTCCACCACTTCTTCCTTGTTCTGGCTGCTGGAGCGAAGGAGCTCGCGTAAGAATTGGTTAAGCTCAACATCCATGGTTGGTTCAAAATTGCGCATGGCGTGCTCTGAGAGGACTCTGCCGACGACACGGCGCTTGCGACTGTGTTCGCCCTGATCCATGGTGTCGAATAGACTCGGAGTAGGCAGAAGACGGGAGTCTTCATATGCCTGCCCTTTTGTGACTTGCGGGTTCAAATAAATGTCTTGCAAAGCCCTGACGGAGTTGAAAATGAGGCGATTTGGAGCCTGTCTGAAGACGGAACCTGGATTGTCGGGTTACTATGCATGCTCATGCGCTTGCCACACGGAAATTTGGCCGATGTATCAAGCTGCAAGAGGGACACATTGTCTCACCATATTTGCGATGGTTCTCGTGGGTTACGAGATGAAGTCGTTTCCTAGCAGCATGGACTCCGCCATAGGCGTTGGTGAATTTCGCGAAGAACGGCCCGGGGAACTTGCGTAGAGGATCGGACGAGAGATGGTACACGAGTACAACTAAGGACTGTGGATCATTTTCAATACGCCAACTTGAAACTGAAATGCACATTGGGGCTTACTAAGGTTATGAAGACCGGGACAGCCTGTTGAAGCCAGGGCAATAAAGGACGAGGTATGTCGGCAGCAGCCATTGGGTCTGACGTGTAGCAAGACAGAGTATTCGGTTTTTGTGTTGACAAATTGAGGCGGTATGAGACACGGAAGAGGAGATGGAAAGAATCACAGGACTAATAACCTGAAGGTTCGAGCTAGACTCCTGGTTGGCTTGTAACAACAAATCACATCAGACCTGTTGGTTGCTCTCTGCCAACAGAAATCTAGTACCTACCGCTGCAATCCCCGTAGCATACCATTTATCCGGGCTGTAGCCTTTCGACGTCTTGGTTCATGTTCCTACTGCGCCCCTTACATAACAATTCAATCGGCTTGATGCCAAAATCAGGCTAGACTACCATGAAAGTAGCTGCATCGACAATTAGCTTCCAACATGTCCATTCTTGCGTAGATCATCCTTATCCTGTCTGCCCTTTTCTGCATGCCGTATTTCCAAGACAGCTGACTAAGGGAGGGTGCTGATGGGAGCGAGAGCAGTTGGGCTTCCCCCTCAACCAATTGACAGCTTCGTGCACACATGAGCGTGAGCTATGAGTCAGAACACCAAGAGCAGATATAAGAAAGAAGAATATGGTTCTTTTGCCTCATTAACTCTTGAGCTGAGATTTCGAAGCTGCATTTCAAGACTCCTACTCGAGAGTGAGATCTTGGCGTCACGGCCCGAATCCAAGCAGACAGGCAGGCACCCGTTTACCCCCACCCCTAGTCACACAATTCCCTCAAGTGGACTTGTGTTATCTTCACTCCACACCAAAACTCCAGACATACAAGTGGTAGGCGACGTTGAGTGTGTCTCATTCCCTAGGCTCAAATGGCAGACACGAAGCCAAGAATTAATCTCATCCCTTGGGATTTCAACTCTGAGGAGCATCATCAACGCATGTACCTGCAGCGGCTGGCCTGTGGATGGAGGAGTGACGAGATCCAGAAATGGGTTGAACTTGGAAGGGCTGGTAAAAAGACCCTTTACTGGATTGTGCGTAGCATCACCCAGTCGCGGAAGGGTGCAGACTTCCGTTCAGTTGCTGACCAAGAATCAAAAGGGGCTGGCTGAAGACCTGCCAGATCGGGAGACGCTCAGCGCCCAGCACATTGCTGAGAATCTACAAGTATGCAACTGGCCTAATATCGTCATGATCTTAAAATCAAGCACCTGCATCATATCTGATGCTGGACTATCTAGGAGTCAGCTCCAATCACGGACACAGCACCCACTCACTGGCGACAGCCGCGCACGCCCAGCAACCGCGCCTTCGTCCCAATCGGACACGTCGCTCTGGACCTACGCCCAGAGGAAAACGCCCACCTCAACCTCACAGACGACGGTATTGTCTGGGTCGCCGGCCTCTATGTCTCATGGACCCTCCAGCGCTACGGCTTCGGCCGGGAGGCGATGCGTCTCGCCGAGCACCTCGCCTCCCAGGAGCCCCTGGGCGCAAAGTGGATCGTCTTGGACACCATGCCCCGGGACCAGCAGATGAAGCCGGCCTTCATCAAGAAGGTGTATTTCGCGCAGGGGAAACCAGCACCGAAGGTTCCCATACAGGACTGGTACGAGGGGCAAGGGTACGAGTCTTTCGCCAGGGACGTGGCTGCGTACAAATGGGCAAACCCGGTCACTGGGGAGACTGAGGATTTCGATTACCTCTTTTTGAGAAAGAGGGTGACTTAGTTGTGTGCCCTTTGATGGCATAGAATCTTACCGTCCTTGCGAGCAGTCCCGCCGTCTGAGCTCCTTGAGTATTAGTCGGGTTGACACTGGGTACATTGGGATGTCGGATGTCGGCCTGCATGTGAACACAGTCAAGTTACAGGCAAAGTAGCTGTCAAGCTCAATAGAAATTACAATGTTGAAAACGCATGTTTATAGCAGAGGGCATAACGCCTATGGCAGAAGGGATTCCAAAGGGAGCAGTGACAGAAAAGGAGACATTTCATCTCAAAAGATATCATAATTGTTATGTTTGACTTTCAGAGAGGGTCTGTACTATGTGGAATTTGCCCTGACACTGCTTCTCTTCTCTTTCTGTGTAGTGCCAAAGAGGCTTCAATAGGCTCAGCTCTGTTATGTCTAGCGGAAACATAATCAAGGCTTTGCGGTAGCAGCCGGAACAGCTGCGATGGTCGAAGACAAGGCGAAGAGATGCTCCTGCGTGAGCTCCACAGGTGATTTGGTCCAGCCAAGATGAGTCGGAAGTCGGTCCCCTCAAGTGACCCAAAGTTAGTCATTACTGTTCATATGGAGCTCAGAATCGTAAAGATGACTTACGGAAAAACGACTCGATCCATACTCTCTGGGTCTGCGTGGCATTGACGCCCCCAAAGACCAACATGTAGATGGCGGGCGCAAGCCCAGCGATGAATGGGATGGGCGTGTAGGTCGGGTTCTGGACACCAAGCTCGGTTAGCGATTGCTTCTGGTGAGTTTCGAACCGTCATGAGGGCCGGGCCGGAGCTATGCCATCAATTGCATGAAGAGAAGTTTACTCTCTCATCCGGCCACTCAGCTCCCATGAGCGGGCTTGATTAAAGGCAAAGGCTCGCATCTACTTACCCCCGCCGCCTCAGCCATCTGAGTCCGATATCGCCTGGACTCTGCAGCAGTGCGAATGGTGATTATATCACCCTCGAACTTGGACGAGCTCTGGTCCCAGATCTCCTGGTCGAAGTGGATGTTGTCTCCGAAGTACAAGTCCTTGCGCGACAGGGAGCCGTCGATCTCGATGTCGTTGTGGACGTTCGAGTCCTCGAGGTTGAAGGTGGAGCTGTTTCCGGTGGTGGAGTGCGCGAGGGTGGTGTTGATTTCGGTTTCGAAGGGTGCGATTTGTAGGTTCATCACCTCGAGCATGGCTTCTGCGAGCTGGGCCGGGTCGATGTTGCGGCCATCACGGGGGATATAACCCTGGTTTGCCAGGCCGTTGAGTCCCGGGCATGGGGAGCGACCTGCGATATGTTCAGTTTGTTTGCCTTGAAAATGTAATCGAATCGGCCTGCTTACTATCACTCTCGGTGGGGGGTATGTACTCATGCGGGTCACTTGGGTATGCGGTACAGCCTATGAAGAGGCCACTTAGAAGCGGGCCGACGAAGGAGATATACATTGTGTGCGATTCGAAGCTTTCTTTGAATATAGGAGCAGTGGCCTAAAGTATGAGGCCTGGCCTTGATGCCCATTGCGAAACAGCACTTATTTATGAGAAAGGAACTACCTGTTTTACGAAATCTTTCTAATTATCTAACCTTAAAATTGACTAGCCTTCTTCACGACAATACGCGGATACGCTCAACACTAGAAATTACGCCTATACGCTCGATGCAACTGTGGCTGTGAAATCCGTCTCACACTTATACGCTCGATCTGCGGCTGACACGCTTATGCGCTCAGGCTACGGCTGACATGATGGTACATAGGCATCAAGCGCTAGGTTTGTGAGGAAGCTGACGAGTGCTTGGCCATCCGTGCAGCAGGAGATGCATTTGAAAAGGGGCGAGCTGGAATATCGGCGCCAGGTTATGCTCACACTCAGGGGTGTAAACGTCGAGTTCCAAGGTTGCCAGGTGAGTTTATAAACAAGCATTCCAAGCCCACCAGCTCACTTGAAAAGGATCAGGATCACCAAATGTTCCACGCGGCGGAGTTGATTGAAAAGGCATGCTCCGACCAATAAAGGCTTCACTTGATAAAATAATGAGTGAATTGAACAAGATCTGTTGAATCCATGCGAAGAGCTCGGCAGGAGTACATTTGATGCCAACAAAAAAATGAGAGTTCCACCCGAAGAGGAGCGGAGAGACTTAATGACTGCCAAAGACGTGAGGGAAAAGGCAGAAATATGATGGTGACACTTAATTCAATATTTATTCCATGACTAACATGTTTCACGCTGTTGAGCAGCAATTGGTCCATATCATGTTAGCATTGGTACCTCCTGTATATTGAGGGCATCCTGGGGGCATCCTCAGGGATATTCTCTATCCCCTTTATTCGTGCGGCTGCCTACCATCGCAGCAAAAACTGGCGGCAATGTACCTTCGGACTTGATTTCCTGCAAGGATGGTATCTTTGACTGTGCCCTTGACCGACTGGCCGCTCACTTCAGGCCCATGACGCGCAAGAACGTCTCCCTGTGCTCAGCCCGCGCGATCCCCTGCGCCATCTCCCCCAGGCTCTCAACCTCGCAGACCCCCGTAGAATGCTCAAAACCCCAGGCGAGGTCGTCGCCATCATCATCACCATCATCCCCCTTGCCATGGCCCCCATCCTGCTCGCTGTCATACCTGACCTGGAACGCCTGCCACCTCTGCGACCGCAGCTCGGCCACGTGGCTGTCGACGGCGTCCTTGGGCCCGGTGAAGACCATCACGCCCGGATAGCCCGGCCTCGTCAGCCCCGACACGCTTCCCGCGTCAAGCCCAGGGCTTAGCGCGAGCTTGCGCTTGTTTGTGTTTAGGAGGTGGTGGAGCCAGATGACCACCGTCTTGCGAGGCTGCTTCCTCACTTCAGCCGATGTGACGGTCGCAGTGTCCCGAGGCGGCGAATCCCTCGCCGACTCGTTGATAAAGTCTTGGAATGCGAGTATGAAAGCATCCAGTGCCTCCTCCCCCTCGACGACCGCCAATGCCGAGAAGGCAACCGAGACCTGTGTCCTGGCGTCCAGACCCTTCGCATCCTTTGCCGTGATGAGATCCGGCAGACCCTTAGCCGGATAGTGGTCTGGCAATCTGAGGACGAGCACTCCCTTGGTCAGACCGTCTCCGTCGGATGTTGGGGAGTACTTCAGTTCGCGGCCTCTGCTGTCGAAGGCGATGCACCCTGGGTACATGGCCTCGAGGAGCTCTAGCTCATTTTGCAGGCGCTCCTCCAGCCCGTCTTCAGTTTCGGGCATGTCTTTCACGCGCCTCCGGCCTGATGTGGGGGTATATGTGCGTGGCTCGCCAGTGAATTTCTATCATGAGGGGTTTGGTGGTGTTGAAAAGGTTCGGGGGGGGGGTTATGATGTAATCAGCGTTGCTGCTACCTACCGGCAAAGTCCTCTGCCAATGTTGGTGGACCCTCAGGCCGCGGGGTTCATCGTCAACATGCCATCGAAGCACTGGATTCTTGCTCTTGTCACCAGCTTTTCCTCAGTTCAGCAAGTGGACCTTTTTGACTGCAGCATCCTGACCGTGCTTGACAGACAACACAAAGAATGGTGAGAGAGTTTCAGGTGCATTATCCGATAGTTAAGGCGCTGAAGACGAATACACCCGGAACCGGCCTCATTAATGGGCCTGAAGTACCTACCTTCTGCTTGTCATGTACTCATCCATCATTCTGGCACAGTTAAATGAACCATCCAGGCTGCTGGATGGTACAGGGGGTAGAGAAGCACTTATAGCTATTAGCCCACATTTTGAAAGTGACATCGTATCAACCACCTCAATCCTTTCCATCACCAGGGCCGTTTTCCTTTTCCTCTTCTATGCCAGTTCAGCTCGCCTTCTGCACACAACCTGTTCATGGACTTGGCAAGGGAGCTCCATGGGCACATAAGACCATTCTAATATTTCCTTTCAGGACGCGGGTGACCTTTTAGACCGAACGTAAAATTAGCTACTAAGGACATTGGAAAAGAAAAAGGGAGGCCAACTCACCAAGCCACGAAACACCTATTGCAAACCAGTAGAAAATATTCTTCATAGCATCAAGATTATGCTCAGGGAGCTTCAATATGTCTTTGATACAAAGCCCAGGTGACCAGCGGCTTTCGGCCAAAGCAAAAGACATAAAGCTAAGAGGCAGAAACCCAGCTTGGTCAAAGTCGATAACATAGAGGTCACCAGCAGCAGTGAACATAAAGTTGCCAGGGAAGAAGTCGCTGTAGTAAAAACATAGATCCTTCTCAAGAGACACTGTTGGGGAATCCTTGAATTTAATTGTGGACACCTAGGTGATATATGTGTTAGTAATGGGTCAGATAAGGGACCTTCATGGTTGCATACCTTGTTTAGGTGCTTCTCAAGCTCTTCAACTGATGAGTACTCGCCAAAGGACCTATCATCCTTAAACAGGGGATGCCTAATCTGACCACCACCGACAGGGCCAGGCTTTTGCCCTGGAGGTGGTTGTATTGACATAAGGAGCCGAATAGCTCTTGCAATATTGTTGATGACTGCCTCATATTGGGATTCCCAATCTTGCTGCTCTTGCAATTCCCTAAGTATTTTTCCAGGTATATAGTCCATGATAATAAAGAATTCGTTATCGCTCTCAAATGTGCGGTAGATCTCGGGGATAAAAATGCCTTGTGTCTGGCTTGGTGGCATAGTCTTGAGCGCTCTGAATGCATAATCCTGGTTCTTCGCCTCTGCCATTCCTCGCGCGGGTGGCCAGCAGAACTTAACATAAGCAATAGGGTGGTTTGCCGGGAAAACAAAGCCTGTTAGATTGGAGCCGGTTAGTGTGAATTTGGGTGCCTGCTTGAAGGCGAGAAGAATGTCGTCCTCGCGCCAGCTTGAGACAAGCTGTTGCTTAGATGAGCCCTGCTCGCCTTCATTCTGCGTTGGATCCATTTTGTTCCGGGCGTTATTGTTCCGGGCGTTGTGAAGGTTGAGGGAGGGTGGGAAAACTTGTCAAGTAGGGAAGTGTGAGGCGTGTTGGCGTCAAATATTCTGTCTGTTGGCTGGGTCACGTATTTGAATACGTAATATTGTGGAGGAGAGGCTTGCTGCCTGTCCTGCAGCCTGCGCCCTTCTGGCTGTTGGTTATCGAATGCAGTCATGTGATTGACCAACAGGAACCACTTATACGCTCCTACACATCTATGTGCGGGACATGCAGTACATGCAGTGCGTACGTATGTACGGCTTATTCCCACAAATCCTATTCATAATATAAAGCCGTCATAGCGAACAGAGTCAGCGCCAAGCTTCAATCAGAGGCGAGAACATGGGATGATCTACAGGGACCATGAATTACAGGTGGACACCGAGATAAGATGCCGGGTGTATGATATATCTGATAGCCAGCTTTACAACATACATTGTCCTTTGTCCTACTTGGACAATAATTGTTGTTCCAGCTTAGTAGAGGAACTCAAAGAATGCACACATTCCATTAGATAGCCGGCACCCTCCAACTCGAGTCTGACTTTGATTCAGTCGTCCTAGTTTCCTCGGCGTAACCATGGCAAACACTACCGTTCGAAGGCTTAAAGAAGCGGTGATCCTCAAGTCGGACGACTCGCGGCATGAGGAGGTCAGCGCATGGTCTAACCGGGACTTGATACCGTTGCCACCTTCTCGTCGCACCTGGGGCTGGTTCAATTTCTTTGGTTCCTGGTCATTGTGAGTATCAAACACAACACCACCTTCATGACATTTAAGTGATATCCTAACCAACAAAGTGGTCTCGTTTTTAATCTATATATATATATACCTCTTTAAGTAATATATATTAATCCCTTTATATAGTAATAAACACTTAAGTATTTAGCATTAAAAAAAATATAATATTAATAATAATAGATTTTAAATATAATTGTTTATAGCTTGCAGCTAAGTAAATAGTGACAGCCATATAAACGAGGCTAGCAAGAATCGCTTCTGACGGCGCTATAAAAGTTGGGCAAATAGTTATATGGCGAAGACCAGAATAATCTCTCTATAAAATAATTTGGTGTACATTTCAAGCCCTCATGCTGTAAGCCCAAGTGACGTCTCACTATAAACATAATTCTAATTAAAAACTTAATCTCTTTCCACCTATACTAATATATATTTCGTATAAGCTCTTAAGAAAACCCTTATTAAATAAGCTATTATTATAATTAATATTTAACTTTAAAGCTATTAATTTTAATAAAAGTTAAAATAAAAAACTACTTTAATTTATTATTTTTACTTTTATTAAAAAGTTTAATAACTTTTTTATAAAAATTATTTAAATATAATATTTATAATAAAATTAATAATATAAAGAAATATAATTTTATTATATTTTATTAAATTTATTATTTAATTATTAATAATATAATAACTTTTAAAAAGATTAAAAGGGAATTAAAAAATAAAAATAGAAAGAGGTATTATAATATTTCTTTGGAAAAAGATAGGGGTAATAAATAAATATATTAAGCTATATGCGACTTTATATATGAGTTTAGGGAGGGATAGTTGGAAAGCTAAGCAGATAGTAGCTAGAATAATGAATAGTTGATTTAAAAAATAGTGTAGTCAAAGCCTTGACCGACAAAATTTGCTGAAAAGCATCTTCGATAAATTTAATACTAGATATTAATGTTATATCATTCTCCACTAAACCGACTGCGTTGTCTTCGCCCTAAAACGGGATCTTAAATCCGGTGATCCTCAATTTCTGGAAAACGCCATCCGGATCTACCCTCTTCGCAACATCTTTGAGAAATGCCACATTCTTCTCACCGTACAACGCGATCGGATCCTGATCCGCCCAGGCATAGTTGAGGTATCTCCAGTCCTTGTACACCCCAAGTTCCTTGGCATAGGAATCTATATCCTTTCGGAACTCCAGCGCGAGTGGAAGCATCCTGTCTTGCATCTCGGGTGTTTCACACGTCAGAACGATAAGCCAGTTGGTTGTGGGCCCATCAGCCACCACTCCCTCAAGCCCAAGGATATTGCCTCCATTCGCTTGGGAGTGTTTGACCATTGACTGCGTGAAGGGCTGGAACCCTACGAGGACGTCGTAGGTCATGTTTTGTCCAGTTTCTTGTTCCATCTCTTGTGCTATCTTTTCAAACTGCTCGCCGTATATCTGGAGTCTATCGTCGATGAAAGTCATCATACGGAAGTCGTCTTGAAATTGGCCGGTGAACCAGTTGGCGCTGGAGCCATGGTGTTAGTGGTCAATTGGAAGGTCAGGCCGGATATGATTGTACTTACTATAGACCGAGTGGTGTGGGCCCAGTGAACTCGGGAACAATTTCGGCAACGGCTGCAACGCGAGAAGTGCTGCTGATATTACGTATGCTCTTGTACTCATCGAAGGCTGGAGCATTGCTGATAGCGTCGCTATTGGTCAAGATTCCATTAAGAAAATAATCCCTGTGAGGCCCCCAAGATATTCCTACGTTGTTTTGGCTTGCGGGATCCTGATCCATCCTTTGGTTGAAGTTGATATAGGCTCTGAAGAGCTGGTCTCTTTCCGTCAAGTTGTACACGGTGAGACCTCCCCACATGTCCGGGTTATTGATAACTTCTGTGAGGGCTGTGAGTCCCTACATGTCAACCGGAATGGTCCGTGGACTCACTTTGATCGATTCTGGTGACAAAGCCTAAGTTGCCGGAGCCACCCTTTTGAGCTTTGAAAAGGTCAGGGTTCGAAGTCGAGTTGGCATTGACCACGGTGCCGTTTGCGAGAACAATCTCGAAATTGGTCACAGTGTCACACGCGAAGCCGTGAGCATTGGTATGGAAGGAGTACTGCAAAGACCAGTTGACCATAGTCAGCAGGGAGTTCAATAGCAAGAAGGGGGGCACTAGGAGCGATTATACTCACACCACCGCCAGTCGTAAAACCTCCAACGCCGACGACTGAGGCTCGACCACCAACAGTGGTCACATTCCAGCCATCTCTAAGCGTCGTGTAGACCCTCTCCCAAGTAGAGCCAGGACCTATAGAAGCGATATTGGTCACGTTGTTGTAAGTCGTCGTGTTCATATAACCTAGAAACAGCGTGAGTCAAGCGCGAAGTGATCAAAGATACGGCTACGTTGCCTACCGAAATCAACGGTGATACCATCCTTGGCACCATTGGACCCTTTGAAAGCCGAGTGCGCGCCACTCCGAATACCGAACGGGCACTGATGCTTGGAGATGATCTTTGCAATACGCGACACGTCTAACGTGTTTTCCGGGAGAACCATGCACCAGGCGGCTTGCGCCGCATTGGAGGAATAGTAAGACTGCAGACGCTCGTCATATGTCTCTGTATCGGGCACAAGCACCTTGCTCTTTAGCTCAGGGTCCTGGGTGAGGGCGGAACACTTCTCCGGCTGTCAGAACATCAAATCCCAATGCTACGAGGGGGCAAAGAACACGGTAAAACAGACGCAAACATATTTGGGACTGCGGTCACTAGTGATATCAACGCTTAATGCTGCTGGGAGGAGCAAGGCGAGGATGGCTTGGCCTGAGTTGAACTTCATGGCTACCCTAGTCGAGCCGAGTTGACCTTGGGACGCGTGAAAGAGGGGTCTGGGGAGGAGTAAGATTGAACAAGGGACAGGAAGAACATGAAGACTTGAGGGAGAGGGAAGCAATCGGGCAAGACTTAGGCAGTGCTCCAGTAAACTTCTGCGTCTGGACAATATAAATGGGGAATGGATGACCAAGATTTAAACTCACAAAAGCGAAGAGACATATGTCAGCTTCTATATTTACGTGTCTGCTTTAGTAAAACAAGCTACTTATCGTCAACCTCGCTCAACATAGCCCGAGAATGTAACTATAAGACCCCAAGACCTGCAGTGCAACCAACTTTCGTCCCCCCGACCCAAGCATGTGGAGTGCAGATCCCGTTGACACACCTACGCCCCAAAAGTCTACACACACACTCATATGTGGTGACTGTTTAGTCTCGAAAACCACATATGGGATTTGCCGTCTCTCCATCGACCTATGCCTGGGGGAGTAGGAATCCTCCGCTGAGTCGTATAAGCACAAAGATACTGTAGAGGGATCACCTGCGCTGCCGCGCCAAGTGAAGAGGAGCAGACAAGACATCTACGAGGTTGTCCAGGAGGGGAAGCCCGGCCATGCTAGCTGCTTGAAGCAAGGCCTCTCGCATAGGCTGTAGGCTTACAGGATCTGGTTCAATGTTTCTTTGGTTCGTTGAGCCGTGTTGCTGCTTGCGCCAAGGAATGAGGCCTATCATGTCCATCTTTACCAATTGAAAACATTCTAGACGGCTCACCGCAATTCATACCCATGTCCAGAGCAGAAGATTGCATACATTACTTAAACAACGCCGTTGAAAACGTCGTTACAGAATCCCCTACAATCAAAACGAACAATATAATCTACTCTGGGGGGAGTTATGTCCCAGCAGGCACAGTGGTGATTTACATGGGATAAGTTCTGCGAGACGTTTGAGTGCCGTTTTAACCTCGTGGATCTTCTATTCGAGTCACTCGAATATGCGTCTATCTAATGTCCTCCAATAATGATGCATCCGAAATGCAAAGCAACCAGTAAGTATCCAGAAAAAGTGTGCGCCGTTCCCATAGACTCCGACATTCCAATTGTCAAGACACTCATGTCCCGTTCATTTATTCATTTCGTCACTCATGCGTATATGCGTCTTCCATCCATGCAAATTGCCTTCCGTGCAAATGCGCTGTATCAAATGCCAGCGGTCGTGTTGTGATGCGCGCTCTTCTAGGCTCACCACGTATCGGGCCCAAAACGACCGCCCTCTGGGACGGTGTTGTAAGAGCAAGCCTGCCAGTCGCAGCCTTGCTTGTACACCTCTGTGCCCCACCAACTGAAGTTCTTTGTCCAGCCTGGGTAGATAAGCCCAAAGAAGACAACAACTATGCCAAACGCGAGTCCCGAGTCCAAAGCTGCACTCAAAGTCATCGTGTACTTGGCCCACCATGCCTGTGCCCTGTTCTTGATCAGGTAGTTGAAGAAGTAGCAAACGACGGCCCAGACCGAGAAGTTGAGCCCAGTGGCAGGCGGAATCCAACTCAAGGAGCCGAACAACACCGGTAGATTGATCTTGCGAACGATGCTCTTCTTTTTGTTGCGGCTGTAGAAATACAGCGGGATCGGTGCGACGGCTCCCAGGAGGAAACACCAGACAAGCGGCCGGTAGGTTGCGTTTGGCCCAAAGAATTCACCAGGCCCAACAACACCCCAAAGAATGGAACCGTTGAAATGCACTCGGGCAAGCGGACACGTGAAGCCGTTGATCGCCTCGGGCGTGCATATGCCGGGAACGTTGACAAACATCCAGTTCAATACCCCAATTTGCGTCAGAGACGAGATGATTGTCGCCACCATTTGGACCCAGAACAACGTCCTGGGCGGGATCTTCATATAATGGCCAAGCTTGAGATCAGCCGCGAACTTGATACCTTGCGAGGACGATATGTAGCCATAGGTGACGAAAACCATGTTGGCGACCGGACGACCCGGGAAGACAGCACCACAGACCAGCTGACAGATCAGATAAATACTGCTGTGCTGATTCGTGACCGCCATAATGATGCCGATAGGAATGAAGAGGATGGTACAGATCCCTAGCGCAAGCAGCAGCCCGTACCAAGGTAGGTGAATCGGATAGTACTCGACGACAAAGATGCCCACAACCAGCATCGTCGCGAATGTGATCAGATACCACGTGATGGGGGCATCTTTGTACCGCTTCATTAGCCGGTTGTGGACGTCTTCTCGATTCATCAAGCCCTCGAGACCGGAGCCTGACATTGACATGCTTCGACGTTGTCGCACGCCATTCTCTTGCGGCCTTCCGTTCGCGGAATCTTCTGGTTCGTTGGCAAGTGGCTGATACGCAGCCTTTGATTCCTCCTTCGCCTCTCGCAACGACCTGGTCCATTGCCTCCAGATATCGTGGCCATGCCAACAAGCCGTGTGGGTTAGCAACGCTGCCAGTCCAGCGAACTGAACACCGTAGCTGAGGACATATGTGATGGGAAGGAAGACTCGGCTGTAGTTCTGGTACGCCTCCTTGTCAAAAACGAAATCCTTTGTCAGGATCTTGCTGACGTCGTAGACTTTGCCAGTGTTGTCGAACACGGCCGCCGACAGAATAGGCATGTACGAAGAGTAGAGCCAGTTGCTGTAATAGGCAATGGGTGCAATGATCCACATGACCAGGACCAGTCCACCAACGACGTTCATGGCAGCCCAGAAGGGCGTGAGCAAGGGGCTCCCGATGTAAGCTATCTGAGCCCAGTCGAATGTGACGGGGAACAGCCCTAGACCAGAGGTGACGCCAAAGAGGTTGGCAACCACGACGTTCTTCGGCGCGAACCATGTGAGGACGTTGAAGTAGCTCAAGCATGGCATCAGCAGACCTGGGAAGAAGTAGAAGAGGAAAGACACGGTCCAGACGACGTAGAAGAAGTTCCACCGGCTTATGCGCCATCCGTCTGCCGGCTTGTTCTCCTCTTTGTGGAGGGTCGTGAACATGGCGGCCGACATCAGGGTGCTGGGCCAGATCATGCCGCTAGGTCGAACCAAGAAGCGCCTTGTCAGGCCGGCGAACGCGTAGCCTAGGATTTGTGTCGACAAGGTCAGGAGAAGCTGGTAGATGATGCTGGCGTCTTGTTTGTAGAATTGCGTTTGCTCGACAATAACATCGGTGGCGAAAGCAAAACCGAAGGAAACGTTGCTGCTAACATAGACGCAGGCATGCTCCTTTTCGTTCCACCGGCCTTGGGCCAGCCACAACCGTAATCGACCGAGTCTGGTTCGAGGAGTCGAGCTCAGAACAGGGTCGTCTTCATTCAGTGGCACCGTCGAAGACCCGACACCGCCAGACAAGTTACCATCGACGAACAGCTCGGGAGGATCATCGCGACGCTTAAGAGTCAAGTCCCAGAGCAAACCAAGAGGGTGAACGAGGAGCAACGCTATTACAGGCGTGATGGAAACACTGGGGTATCTCAAAGAAAAGAACAAGTTGGTGGAAGATCCAAGAATCGAAAACAGAACGCTGAGAGTCCACATGCGAGGTGTTGATATCGACAAGGTCGTATTGTCGTATGGTGCGACGGAGGCGCGGACTTGTGGATAAGGCGAGTTGTCGGGAGGGTCCTCATCGCCATCAGAGGGTATTGAGACACCAACACTGTCGTCCTCCTCATCTTCAGTGTCACTTGTCTTTGGGTCCGCGAGAACGTCGCTTGCCAGGGACGACTCGGTCACTCCATAGCGGCCTTCTATCCCGCCAGTGACTGTGGAGCTGGCTAGCTCTTCCGACGAGCGCGAAAGCCGGCCCCGTGACACGGATTTCCGGAGCGATGAGTGGGACTTGGCCGATCTTGTAGTGCGTGTACCACCACCATGGGTGTCTCCGTCACTCGAGCCCTCGCCTGCGTCATTGCTGGCGTCCGATGTAGCCGTGGTAGCACCTGCTGACCCGAGCGGGACAGCGCCGTAGGATGGCGACCGGAAGCCTGGCGAGGAGCGCAGGAAGGGCGGCGCCTTGTTTAGGAGTTGCATGGGGAGTTGGTCGGAGGGTCGTGCGGCGACATTCGGGCTCTCGCTGGCAGTGTCTCCTCCAGAATGAACAGATTCAGTGCTCGTGCCATGTGAGAGGTCGAGAGAGGCATCTGGGGAGGCAGGAGCGGAGGATGCGTCGGTTTTGACGTTGGGAGAAGGGTGGGATGGTGGGTCGGGAACGGCAGGCAGCGGATTGTCCCGCTGCTGTGCCAGAGCAGGCGTGGGGCGTTGTCTTGGTTGATCTGCCTGGCCTGTGTGAGTGGGAGTGGGACGGTGACTTGATGACCCTGGCAGCGGGCGCAATGGGATGGATTGGTGCAGCTGAGGCTGGATCTGACCGGCGGCAGCGGTGGCACGGGGGTCTGAGTCTGAATCGAGGCCCAACCCAGGGGTACCCTCCGTGTCTATGCCGCCTGGATGCGTCATACGCGCCAAAGGCAAGGCGGACAGGAAGGATAGCGTGGATAGATCTAATCTGATCCGCCGATAGGAGGTGAGGCGATGGGGGCAAGTGCATGCAGCGCGCAGAAAGACATGCGGCCGCGGGGGGGTACCTGCAGTCTGCAGTCACGGGCGGTGGAGCTGACGGGTACCGAGCGTGGACGGAGGCGTGGGAGGCTTGAGTCCTCGACACGAGAACCTTGGAATCCTAAAAGAAGCAAGGCCAACGAGCGCCCAGGGCAGCACAGCAGCCGACCGACGCGATGAAACGTAACGTAATGGGATGGCCTGGGGGAAAAGACAAGGCGTGGGATGGGCACCAGCTGACAGGGTGCTGCGACAGTAGGAGGCGCAGGATCGCAGCTGTCTGATGACACTGACGCCGAGACTGGCAGGCAGAGCTGGTCTAGTGGTGTTGAGGCCCCTTGCACTCAAAGACTAGCAATGCTAGTAGGCGGGGTCTGACATGCACGAGGTGATGGTGGCCCAAAAATGACCAAAAGAGGCCGATAGAGAGCGAGAGGCGAGTGATTTGTGACCAGCGAAAAGAGAGACAGCGTCGGGCGGGGCAGTAGCCTGATAGCCAGCCTGCGAGCCCAGCCACCCCGGCCGGGCAAGATGGAGCTGGAGATGGCGCGATAGACGAGAGAAGCCGCCTTGTGTTCAGCACTGTGTGACTCTGGCAAGGCGGTACGAGTTGGCCATTGAGTGCTGACTCCCTGTGAGACAAATTTGTGTAAGGAAGTCGTCGGCAAGTAAGTTGACACGACAGCAACAACACATGCCAACCAACCGTAGAACCTTGTGCACACCAAATTGGTGGCGGATGTGGCGGATGTGCTTGCAAAGGGAACCCTGCCTCGTGCCCGTGTGCCCGTCTCTGGCATGCAACCTTATTGATGAGATTGATAAGATAACTCCATCACTGTGCCGAGCAGAGGGCCCTCCCGTCTTCCGAAGTCCGATCGCCGCAGTCCTTGTTGCCGTCGTCTCGTTTCAATCCCAAGTCTTCTAACCGCTTCGGCAGACATGGAATATACGAACTGGGCAAGTGTATACTTACTTGCGTTGTGCGAGCAGCAATAACTGCTTTCCGATCCAGACAGACCCCCAACAAGGAGACCACGAGAGGATTGCGGATACCAGCTTGAGAACAGGAATTTTCTTCCCGCTGCAACCCTGAGTCACTCTATTTTCTCACGCAAGCGCACTCTCAGTAGATACCGCAGGAACAAGGCGTGGCTTGTTTGCAGTCGATATCCATACCCACAACGACCGGCCAGGGGAACGAAGCGAACTACCAAGCTGCGACTGGTTCCCCGGCGCCATTTCCCGCCCCTCACACCATTGCAGGAACCTGATCTGCACACACCCTGCGACTTCGGACGCCGGGCCTCCCAAACTGTCAATTTGACCTTTCACAAGTCCGGCAGGCTGCGCGTGTCTTAGCCCATCCTCCCCTTCCCACAACATAGCACCAATGAGTGGGGAGGTCAAAGCCGTAGACATGAACGCCGCCTTGTTCGCTGCAAAGCAGCAGTTGCGGTCTGCCATGAAGCAGAGGCTGGCTGCTCTCCCGCAGGACGCCATCAAGGAGCAGAGTACGTCTAGTTCTACACGGCCAGAGAGTGACACTTGGAGACATGCATGGGACATTGCAAGTGCTGAGTAGGGTCTAGGCCATAACATACACACCAAGTTGCTGGAATTCGAGCCCTACGTCGGTGCACATCGCATTAGTGTCTTCCTGTCGATGCCTTCCGCCGAAGTTCAGACCGACGCCATCGTCCAGCACGCTCTGGCCCTGGGCAAGCAGGTCTTCGTTCCCTATCTGCACAAGTCCCCTTTGTCTTCAGCAGGCAGCACCACGCCCACCCGGGTGATGGATATGGTCCGGCTCGACAGCCTCCAAGATTACCAGTCTCTCAAGCGGGACAAATGGGGTATCCCAAGCATAGATCCGGCCACAGTCCACTCGAGACAGAGGATCTTGGGCGGTCCCGATGCACATCACTCAGACCAAGCGACTCTGGATCTCATCCTCATGCCCGGGGTCGCATTCGAAGTCGCCTCCGGCTCAAAAGAAATCAGGCGGCTGGGGCATGGCAGGGGCTTCTATGACTTCTTTCTCCAACGGTACGCCGAGAAGCTGGAAGCATTGAATCGACAGAAATCTTCTGTATTGCTCTACGGCCTGGGCCTCAAGGAGCAGTTTCTGTCCTCGGCTACAGACGAGGTCCCTGTCGGGCCGTATGATCAGCCTCTGCACGGGCTGATCTTGGGGGATGGAGACATCAAGACAGCCGTACCGAATCAGATAGATTGATCTCCCATTTTCAATTCCCCTCGAACTCCAACCGGTATGCTCTGCTCCCTGGTGTCGGCTCCCAATCCTAAGCCTATCCGGGATAGCTTCCCTCGACTGTGTGGTTCTCTGCACGGATATCTCGTCGCTCAATATGTTCCTCTTTTTTAACCTGACAAGCTCTGGATCAAAGACACGTTGTCGCCTTTCAACAGGATTTGGCCTGTGTACAGGGTTAGCTCGATTCAATTCAGCAGCACTCAAAAACGGGATCCGCTGCGCACCGAGGTTTTTCCTCTCCTCCTTGTCATTCGTCTTCGTGATTTGCTTGACCTCGACTGCGTCATCGATCACCAGGTTCATGAACTCGTCGAATCCTCGGATCTTGCCTTCTATGCGGATAGCGAGCTGTGGGAACACGGCATCAATTAGTACGATGCACCAAATATGGAATAGCGGTTCAAGTAGTAAGATCTCCCAGACTATTTGGGACGACGCACCTGCTCGTACAGCCAGATCTGGACAACAGAGTGTTGCTGGAGAAGCTTGAAAATAAAGTTGATGGGCGGGAGCAGCACACGGCGTCCGCCTCCACCTGCTCTTCCGCCTCCACGTCCCGTCATGGTTGTGATTGTGGGTCTGAAAGTCAACAGAAATGTGGCTTGGGGAGTCGAGAGAAGGCCGTCCGGAATCGATGGTCAGGTGTTGGAGGCTGAAAGTTGTCGCGTGGAATTGGTTTACCGTAGGTGGTGTTGCGCGCAGCCTGTCGCGAAGTTCAGAGCTGGGCGGCCCAGATGCCTGCCCGGCGGAAAACGGCGCTAAAATTGTTGCTGGTCCAAACACAGCTGGCAGCCACAAATTGGGAGCCTGGGGCCCCCCTGCTATGCTTTTGCTGCCCGGGCGAGTGCACATGCAGCTGCAAGCAGAGAGTGGACAAGCAACAAGGCGACAAGGACCCTCTCCATCCTGATCTGACGTTGAATTTCGGAGGGGCACGCCGCGGCCCTCTCTTTGGACATTTGCTCTCAAAGAACACAACCACACCCAAACTGCAAGACCGCGAACCGACCGTGCCTGTTCCTCTGCCACACGCCTGCAAGTGGTCCAATCTTTTCGACATCGTTTGTTCCTCGCCTGCCACTCTCATTTTTCTGAGCTCCGACGCCCGTCAACGCCACTGCTGGCGCCCCTCTCATTTCAAGCAGCATAGCTGCTCCTCGTCGCAACCCACACACTTGCACACCCACCCAAGCCGACTGCCCCTCTCTGTGCTGCCGCCGCACATCAAACAGGATGGCTGCCAATGGTTCATCCGACTCGTTCGCCCCAGACACGATTCTGGCGGCCATGACGACCATGCGTGGTGGAGAGCCGGATAAGAAGAAGGTGGCGATGGACTACCTGACCAAATTCCAGAAATCGGTAGGCACAGCCTTGCGCCATATGTCACTCTCGAGGTGCCGCGACTGCATTTCGCTTTGCTAACATGCCCTGTAGAAAGACGCCTGGACAACAACCCTCACGATCCTACAGTCCAACGCCGAGGCCGAGGCCATGCTGTTCGCGGCGACAACGTTGAAGGGAAAGGTATTACTCGACCGGGTGATACAGCACACCGCCGACATCGACTGACATGCCCTCGGTAGATTACCTACGATCTTATAACACAAGTGCCGGAGGGCGACCTACCTGCCCTTCGCGACCAGATTCTCCTGCTCCTCAAGAAATTTGCAGCTGGGCCCAAACCAGTTCGGGTGCAGCTCTGTGTCTGCTTGGCAATACTGGCGATACAGTTGAGGTCGTGGAAGGACGTTCTGCCCACTGTTGTGTCTGCCCTTGGAAGCGATGTCCAGAGCGCTGGGGCTATCCTCGACTTTCTCCGAGTTCTCCCCGAAGAGGTGACCGAAGGCCGTAAAATTAACCTCTCTGTATGTGGATCGCCAGACGACGACCCGATCACCCATTCCGACACTACTGTGTTAATCTGAAGGACGATACAATCTCTAATAAACCTGGAATGCTAGGAAGATGAGCTCACTGAGAGAACCAATGAGCTCCTGGCCGATAATGCGGAGCAAGTCATCAACATCTTTATCAACTACGCCCAGTCATCAGGTTTGTCGATGGAACAAAAACTCCGTGTAGCTAATGTCATTGCTGATCGTTCGCAGGCGACGCTGCTCACAACCCACAGCTCATGGAATGCATAACTTCGTGGCTACGCGAAATCCCCATCGACACCATCGGGAAGTCCTCGCTCCTGAACATTGTGATCAACGCTTTGGACAATGAAAACTGCTTGGAAGCCGCCGCCGAGTGCCTCGCTGCCATTTGCCGAGAGACAAGGGATGTGGACGACAACATCGAGATGATCCAGATCCTCCTGCCCAGGGTCGTAGAATTGCGGTCGCGAATGCAGAAAGCTGCCGAGGAAGAGGATACTGAGGCCTTCAAGGCTCTAACACGTGTCTTTGCCGAGGCGGGAGACTCGTGGGTTGTCATCATCGCCCGTGAACCAGTGCACTTCCGGCCTCTTGTCGATATCATTCTGGAATGCGCCGCGAGGGACAAAGACAGGGATGTTATCGAGCACACCTTCAACTTCTGGTACGAACTCAAGCAGATGATTGTCATGGAGCGGTATGTCGACGCCAGGATGCATCTGTACGATGTTTACGCCAAGTTGGTGGATATTCTTTTAAAGCATCTCGAGTATCCCACATCCGAGAGTGGGAACGAGCTTGACCTTTTCGACGGTGACCGAGAACAGGAGGAAAAGTTCCGGGAATTCCGTCATCATATGGGAGACACACTCAAGGACTGCTGTCAGGTGCTGGGCGTTGCGGACTGTTTGACGAAAGTTCTCGAGGCCATCAAGCTCTGGATGCAAAAGTATGCGGGTCAGGCAACTCCGACGTCAGTGCCGCACTGGCAAGAACTTGAAGCTCCCGTCTTCGCTATGCGCGCTCTGGGACGGATGGTTGACAAGGACGAGAAGACTGTCTTGCCGCAATTGATGCCATTGCTGGTGCAGATGCCTAGCCATGAGAAGCTGCGTTTCGCAACTATTATGGTGTTTGGGCGCTACACTGAGTGGACCGCACACCACCCTGAGTTCCTGCAACCACAGTTCAACTACATTGTCACCTCGTTCGAGGCGGACTCCAAGGACGTTGTCCGGGCTGCCGCTCAGGCTATCAAGTTCTTCTGCCAGGACTGCAAGAGCCTCCTGAGTGACCAGGTCGTTCAGCTGCAGTCGTTTTACGACCAGATACTCGACAAGCTCCCTGTCATGAGCCAAGAGGAGATGACGGAAGGAGTCGCCAGTGTTGTCGGCGTTCAGAAGAACGAAGAGGTCTACAGGCTTCTGAAGTTATACTGCGACCCACTGGTGAACCGACTAATGGTAAAAGCCAACAATGCCTCGGATGAAGCTGGAAGATTGGCGATCGCTGGTAAGTCCGCTCTGCAGCCCCTGGATAGGACAAGATTCTAATCTCATTATAGACCACGTGCAACTCCTCACGCTTTTCGTCCAGAATGTGGTTCCTCTAGTGGACTTCGGACAGGAGGATCCCGCTGTCAAGTACTGGCAAGAGGTCTTCCCAATCCTGTCTACCGTTCTGGACAACTTCTCCGGGTTCTCGCCCATTTGCGAGAGAATCTGCAGATGTTGGCGCAACATGGTCATCTCGTACCGCACAGGGATCACACCTCTGCTGCCGCAGCTGGCCAACAAGCTTGCGGACGGTTTTGTAAAGACCAAGCAAGGTGCTTTCCTGTGGGCAACAGGTGCCATCCTCAGAGAATTCTCCGAGGATCGCGAGCATGTGGACGACGCCATCACCGAGAACATTTATCAATTCTTCGAGTCCCAGGCGACAAGCGTACTCAGGGTGATGAGTGACATCCCTCCAGCGGAGTTGCCCGATATTATCGAGGACTTCTTCCGACTGTTGACGGATGCGTTACTCTACTACCCTCACAAGCTGATCTTCTCACCACTCCTCGCCCCCATCTTCCAAGCCGGCGTCTCCTCTCTGGCGTTGGAGCAGCGTGATCCACTGTCAGCGACATTACATTATCTTCGGGATCTACTCACTTACGGTGGAAGCAACCCCGCGTCAACCATGCAGCTCGGACCTGCTTCTGATCAGATGCAAGCCACCGTCAAACAGCTTCTAGTGGCGCACGGTGAGCCACTGGTGAAGGCGATCTTGGCAGGCATGATGATCACATTTCCCCGGGACTGTTTCGCTGATGGCAGCGGCGTGCTCCTCGAGCTATTCGAGCTGCTGCCTTCCGAGACCACGGCGTGGGTGGAGCGGACGATCAAGATGCTGCCCGAGGGCACAGTCAGCCCTGTCGAGGCGAACAGGCTGATCACGAAAATCAAGGAGAGGCTATCTGCAAACGATGCTGGAGGACTGAGGCAGGTAAGAGTGCTACTGCAGGACTTTACTAACACGTACCGGCGGCGGTACGTTGCCCCGCGAGACGGGCTGGGGCAGCTGGAGGGGGCTCGGTTCCACTATGAAGGATAGTTTGCTTCATTCGAGACGGGTATTGTAATACAGAGGTTATTTTTGCGAAGAGGGGTGTCAATAGAACTAGTTGGTAGTGGGTGCGCCTTGGCTTCGGAATTTTGAGAAGGGCAATGCTGTCGAGCGGGACATGCTCAATCTTTTTGGGCTGGGGATGAAAGAAGACAAGGGCCACAATCTGCCGCTTATGCCGCCAAATGGTGGATCTCGGGCGCCTTGCGACTCGTAGTATAGGCCAAGAGGCAGAGACTACGGAGGCCACCCGGCGACGTGATCGTGTGCTGGTGATAAGGACGAGAAGTGATCTCCAGGGTCAAGGAGCTCCCTCCACCCGGGGCGAGGAAAGGCGAATACAAGAGATACGACGATAGAGCAGGAACGGGACGTGGTGGTGGATGGATGATGGATTATCGATTGATACATCGGCGGGCGATCTCGGATGGATCCAATAGACAGAATCGACGTAGCTAAAAACTCAAAAGTCTCTCCAACTATCTATTAGCCGTCGATTGCCCCTTGCCTTAATTTCTTTCACTTTTGACTACTTGCGTTCGCTGTCTATTTTGAATTTTCGCATTGCTCCCGAGTCGGGAATGCAGCCAACTGATGGTAGATACACTCTGGGGGAATATCGCTTTGAATCTTCCAGTGTGTGTGTCGCCAAGAGACGGAACAACGGCTCTCGAGACGATGAGTGGTTCGGTTCGCCTGCCGTTGCTGTTGCGGCCTCGTGGGAAATGCAGACACGCACGAGTAGCCGCCAACGCCTTGGACCACATGGTCGCGGCTGATCGCAGTTCCTCCCGCCAGTTATTTCAAGACGCTTTGGAGACGGTGGATGTAGAAGAAGGCCGTGTCCTTTTACTGTCCCTTGGCCCGGTTCATAGGACCCCAGTTCTCCCTCGGGTTGAGCTGGTACCTGACGAGCTTCTCCTTGCCCCTCTCCCGGCCGAGCTTCTCGTCAAAGACGACCTCCGGCTTCTCCTCCGCACCGCCCTCCCTCTTCTCGCCAGTGGCTCCCTCCCCGGTCTCCGCAGTCGGCTCCTTCTTCGCGTCGAGCCTCAGGATCCGGTACCCGGGCGAGCCGGGCTTGATGTTGGCCTCCTTGATGGGGGCCTTCTGCCGGATCCACTCCCTCATGACGTCCCAGAGCACGCCCCACGGCGCGTCGGTCTTGATGCTGCCGGGCTTGCAGTGACTGCGGGTGACGCGGTAGCCCAGGCCGAGGAGCGCCCCGCGGATGGCGTCCTCGGGCGGGGTGGCGCACTGCACCGTGCGGGCGAGCGCGGTGGGCTGGAAGAAGAATGGGTACGGCTCGATCTCGGCCAGCGCGTCGTCCTTGGACTTTGGCGGGGCGCCCTCGGAGTCAGGAACGTCTAGGTGCTCCTCGAGGGCGGTGGTCAGCATGCCCCTGACGCGCTCGGTGGTGCCGTACGTCTCCTTGCTCGCCTCGGGCAGCTTTTCCAGGATGCGCCTGATGAAGTCGGGGGAGTGCAGCCGGCCGCCGAACATTGGGCCGGCCAGGTGCATCTTGAGGCCGCAGTGCTCGCAGTGCTGGTCCGCCGTGGGCCCCTGCGCAAAAGTGTGCTTATAGAAGGAGCCGGTGCCGTTCTTGTTCGGCTGCGCCTTGTTCCTGAGCAGGAACTGGGTAGTCCACGCTCCACAGCCGACGTCGCAGTTGTACACGATCATGGCCTTGCCAGCCGTGAACTTGACGGCCGCGGGCGACCGCGAGACTCTGACAAACACGCGGGCATAGAAGTCGATGGAGAGCGACAGGAGCGGCTCGATGGCCAGTCCGTAGCGGGCGGCCGAGGTGGAGATGGCGTGCAGAATGAGACGCAGTCCGACCTCGTGCGAGAAGAGGCCCTTGACTGGCACGCCGCCGTACAGGGCAAAGGCCTTCTCAGGGTAGCCGTTGGACGCCCACACGCCAGCATCGGTGCAGGTGACACACAGGAGGCCGCCGTCGTCGCGGACCGCCTGCACGGCTGCATCGAGGAATGTCGCGGCGGTGCCGTAGGGGTCGAGGTCGACGACATCGTATTTCTCGCACCTGCCCCTCGCCTTGTCCTTTTCGGTAAGAGTCTGCTGTGCGGCTATCTTGGAGTACATGTGGACGATAGCGTCGCCATGGTTGACGTCGATCTTGCTGTCCAACTTGTTGTGGAGCACGTTGAGTTTGATGGACTCCACCGCAGAGCCGTCGAGGTCGTTGGCGGTGATCTTGGTGACAAAGGGCATCTCTTGGGCATATCTCAATGCGCGCAGGCCGGTGGCAGACAGGGCATCCAGAATGGTGAAGGACGGCTGGTGTTCTTTCTTGCTTGTCTGAATGTCCTGTCCGTTGGCACCTTCGTTCGCTTGCTCGGCTTGGCCCTCGGCAGGAGCATCTTCGGTGGAAACATCCTGACCTTGTTGCGGCTCAGAGCCATTGCTGGTCGTCGCCTGCGCTGTGGCAGGTTGGTCATCTTGGACAACACCCTCGGCTGCTGCTGGCGCAGCTTGGGTCTCGTTTTGTGCATCAGCGTCGGCGGTGGCGATGGCGGTCGTCGTGTCGTGGATTGAAGAGGCACCGTCTATTCTGGCAGCTTTGTTCGACCCGTCTGCATTCCTTGCCTCTCGTCGCTTCCTCTTCTTACCAGCTTGCAGCTGTCTCTTTGCTTCGATTCTCGCCTTCTTCTTCTCCACCATCTCTTCTCCATACGCCTTTATTGCAAGGACAGTCAGGTCGCGATTGAATTGCTGAATCGGGTTGTAGAAGACCGACTGGACTGGGCCCTCCTTGTTGCGTGGGTCCTTTTGGTCGGCTGCGTCCTTGGCCGTCTCGGGCACCAGAATGTAGGCGCCGCCCTCCTGGATCGTCGTGTACCGCTTGCCATCATGATCAACGAGCTGGCCGGCCGCGGGCGGGTCGCCGATGTGTCGGGCTTGCGAAGCCATGGCTGGCGATAGAGGAGGGGAAAGTGTTGTCGGTTTTGCCAATTGAGTCGCACGCCCCGCGCGTAGCCTGGAGAAAAAAGTCAACGTCAGGCGCGAGAGCATAAGGGTAGCCAAACGGGCTGCAAGCCGACCTGAAGAGCGAGGTAGCTTTCCTGTTGCTTCGGATTGCGGTGCGCCTCGGGAAATTTCGTCACTCGAGCCGTTGCCGATCTTCAAGAAATTAAAGTTTTGCCGCTGGGCGGTCAGGATGAATTTTAGCTTGAGCACAGGCGCTGCTGAACCCCAAAGCTCCACGTTGACAGCGGGACGAACCGAGATCTGTGGGGGATCCCAGCAGGTGGGTTGCTGATTCAAGGTCGTGTGCAGGCTCGGAGCTTCCAAACTGAGATCAGTCTGACCAAACAGGGGTTTCTATGATTGTATAATTCACTTGATCGATTCTGACCAAGAATTTACATATTGAATCACATTACAGCTCTTAAGAAAATTGACTTGTCATCCTGAAATTCCAGTTCATTCAGTCAGATCTTCTCACTCGTCATCATGTGAACAGTTCTGTATAGCAGCTCGAACGGCCACGAAGACATGTTAATGCTGTCCCCATGAGTGACAGGAGTAACAACTACTTCATTCATGCATTTGATTACTCGGTTTAGAGCACAGGGGCTCAGACTATGATTGTGTTGCGACATCGACAATTTCCACCACAAACACCAGTTCTTAGTGACCTCCACGCGTTCACAATAACAATGCTTCAAAAGTGATGTGAAACATGGAACGCTCCCAGCAGCCTTCATTGTAATTACAAACAAGCACCATCATGCAGCACAGAATGTGCCGGGAACTCATTGTTCAAGAACGGCACCTGCACCAACACGGTCGGCTCATCGCTGGGGAACTCCGTATAATGCCCGGCGACAGTGCTTATCGAAGGCAGGTCGGCCGCGATCAGGAACGAGGAGGATATCGACCCGGGCATCGCGTAAGCAACATTAGTTTCGACGGTGCTGTTGACGCCAGGAGGAGTATAAGGGGCGGTGATGCGAATGAGACCGTTCAGAACGCCGGTTAACCTAGCCCTCGCATCAGCAAAGTATCCTTGGAGCTGCAGATCCTCACGCCCTTCACAAACATGAAGTGCCATGGGCACATGCAGGGTAGGCAAAAACGTACTGCACCGCCGGGGCCCAAGCCTCACCGACCGTTGTCCTCGGCTGAATAATGGACAGCTCGGCCTGAGTGGTATTCGCGCTCACGATCCAGTTCAGAGCCGACCTTGCACTCACCGCCTCGGTCTCCAGCTGCCAGCACTCAAGGACCGAGTACCCGCCGCGCGAGGACAAGGCCGTGATGTTGAGGGGCGTGTTGGTCGGCGACTGTTCCTCCTCCCGGGCGATCGACGCCCCGGGCACTCTCGACAAGACGCTGGTGAGGACTGACTTGAAAAGCATCCTGGGTCGTGTATAAAGTGAAATTTGATGAACAGCTCTGAGGATACAGTTACTTCTGCGGTCCCAAATGTCGGTCTTATCACCTCGAGCGGAAAGGCAAGCCACCTCTATCATATGCTTTTCCCAGCCAGCCACAGCGCCAAGAGGGTGAGCGGGTGAGAGCCGACTGGAGCTATAACCCAGGCGGAAATGCAACTTGTAGTTACCTTCAAGCCTTGCAGCCCATCTACGAATGAATGGGCTACCCGAAAGCCACAGAAGCCACGAGGAGAAGTAAGGTGGAACACCACACATCTCCGTCATCCCGAAACCCTTTTGTCTCAATGCCCGCGTCCAGGTTCCAATCACCGCTGAGTCATTATAGGACATATCAGCAGGAGACGGGCCGCCTTCAGCGTGTCATTAGACAGGATGCACGCAATCAGGCATACCGCTTGGTATCGGCAGCTCGTCCTGTGAATACTCAAAACAAAGTAGATCCCAGTGCATGTAGCCTGAATGTGGTGACATCGCTATCTACCACACAGCGTTCAGGCGGGGGGAATTCGGTCAGACTGTGCAATGCTGGGCTGTATTTGGGCTAGAAGTAATGGAAAGCCCAGGGCGAGCCGAGGGGTATCGCAGACTAGCAACAAGACTACATGTTATTAGTGTACAGTGAAATTAGATGCGTCCAGCATAGTAGACGCAATGTGGTATCAACTTTCATCTTTCCTCAGATTCATAATCGTTACAAAGCAACACTCCCCCTCATATGCCAACCCCAAAAATGCCACCTCCAAAGGATAGCATATGCGAACATCGCTGCGTGAAATGTCTTCGAATCGTAATAAAGCAATGCCCACTCGACAGCCAGCACCGCACAGAGATGTGTTTTGTGATGTTGTTTTCGTTTTGTGCTCGCGCAGGCGGGCTGGACGTGGTGGTCTTGTCGTTACTCGTTGTCTCGTGGTAGCCTAGGTCGCAAGGAAGCCTCAGGCGCCACACGATGGGCGATGTCGGCCAGCACTACAAAAACGTGGCGAGGCCAGCAGCGCCGAGCAGCGCCAGGAAGCTGGCAGGGCTGACAACACCTGCGCCATTGGTGGTCGAGCCAGTCGCAGACGCAGTGCTGGAGCCGGCTGCGCCAGTCGTCTTGGTAGCGGAACCACTGCCTCCAGTGCCAGTACCAGACGCCACACCTGCTGATGTAGAATTCCCAGACTCGAAGAAAATACCACCGGTGGGCGAGGCTGGGGCACTAGTCACAGCGGAAGACGAGGTCGACGAGCTAGCGGCAGCAGTGCTGGTGCTGGAGGCAGTCGAGCTCGAGACCTTGGTCTCGAAGTGGAGACCACCGACTGAATACTTGGAGGCGCAAGTTGTCAGATCGTCGCCTTCGGGGCAACACACGGTCTGGCCAGTCGTGTCGGCTGCGCAGTAGTAGCCCGCCTCGCAAGAGTTTCCGCTACCGTCTGGACAGCAGGCCTCCTTCGCACCAGAGTCGTAGCAGTGCATCTGGTTGTCGGTAGAAGCGCATTGCGCGAATGAGGCGCCACACTGTCGGCATGTTAGTTTCCATTGAACAAAGAGATTGGTAGGAGAGGGAATCGTCGTACGGCCTCGGAGCATGTGGCAGCCACTCCACAGACGGACTGCTTCGGGTGGTAGACATCGGTATCGCGGCGACCCAGTCCAAAGATCTCGCGGGCAGATAGGAAGGCCTTGGCGGGCCTGTAAGGCAACGGCTCGGCAAAGGCCTGGGAGGCAATTGCGACGACGGCCGCGATCGTGAGTTTCTTCATTGTAGGATGGCTGGATCCGTTTTGTTTCGTTTCGTTGAGAAAGGTTGTGCTTTGCTTGCTGCTTGGCTCGAGGGATCTGGGGATCTCTGAGCTTGTGTGTGGGTGAAAAGAGAGTGAATTGTGGGCGCGACAGTTGAAATGAGTGGACAAGCCCCGGTAAGGGACTCAACGCAAGGACGCAGTAGCAGGTATCGTGAGTGAGTATCGATTGACTCGATAGGAGTGCGAAAAGAGCGGAGACAGCGTCGGATGTGAGACGGGTGGGACTGGGGGCCGACAGGGTGGGCGATATACCGAACATATAGGAACTAAGGCCCTAGCACGGCTGGTCAGGCAACCTGCGACCAAAGAAGTAGGAGAGCGATCTCCTTAATTTTACTGGCCACTTGGCCAGGCAGACCTTGTCCGGATCGTCACGACCGACCTCCTTCCTGGACTCGGGATTGGACAAAAGAGGCAAGAGCAGCATGTTGACAAAATTAACAGCCCTCAATCTGGCCGCCGACACAAGGCGCTTGACTGAATGTTCCCAAGTGCTCGAGGCCATGCGCGCCTGGTCGACAAAGCAGTCCTGCCCTACGCCACCTGGCGTGTCCCTGTCCCGGGCGGCCCTGCGCCTCTACACCTGGTGACGCCTCGGTTCAAGCCGACGCATTGCGACAAAGCGAACAAGGCCTGTCAGAAAAGGAGCCGGCCGTCTCATTGTCTGACCGGAGCGGCGGTGACGGAAGTGGGCCTCAACATCCACCTGTTGGTCTCTCCGGGCACGGAAACAAAGCGAGGAGGATGCTCGGCAAGGCCAGACTCTCGATGCCCTCCACCCAAGGCACCACCGCGCCTTGCCTATTTGTGCTGACACCGTAAGGATTCGTGCCTGGCTCGGGCCAAGCCGCCAGTCGCGAGCCGGACGAAGTGAAATGAAATGAGACGAACACCCACAGACTGGCTGTCTTCGCCCCATCGGCCAGAACTAGGCCGATGGGGACGGCGCTTACAGCTGACCAAATCTCCCCCAAGCGATTCAGACCCGCGAGACACAGCCTGTTGCTCAATAGCGACGGCTGGCCCAGCTGAACCAGAGAGCAAATGCCCAGCAGCGTCAATGTCAGCGCAACGGCTATGGTTGGCGCTGCACGGCGGCTAGTGAAGAAAAGGGTGGAAGGGGTCAGCTCCAGATTCAGATTCAGGAACAGGCAAAGCGCGGGCCCCCAGCGCGGGCGTCGTCCGGGCCCTGCATCACTTGATCAGCTGGCTGCAATCCACTCTCCTGGGTCTGGTGGCCGGGGTGGCATTTAAGCTATGCCTGTTTGGTGGAGCGCACCCCTTCATTGGCTGGCTCTGCTGGGCTGTGGGGTTTCATCAGCACAGACCAGCTCCTGCCCGATTTGGACGGTGTTTGACAGAACCGTCTCAGTTTTCAGCGGCCCCTGTCGAGAGATTCCGAGTTGCAGTCTTGATTGCGACATTGCGATATTGCGCCGATGCGAATCCGGGGAACCTCGTAGTCTCACGGACCATTTCTTAAATTAAATTAAAGATCAACGTCTGTTCGCTCTACTCTGGCCAACGCCCAGAATTGACCTTGTGGACAAGACTATTGACTCTCGGATCGCCGCTGCCAGAGAATGGACCGCGCTACGCACTCGGCAGCGCGCATCCATTCCCCAGATGCACAATAGTCTCAAGTGGTGAATGAACAACACTACTTCCACGCTATCGTCTTAGGCATACACGTTGAGGGCGGTGTCAATAGCTATGGGACTCATGAAGGATGACGGTTTGTGACGTTGGAGTACTGACTTTGATAGGGACTAGTGCGCAGAAACTGAACGTGCCGTCAAGCCACAAAACGTGATGCAGGTTTGTATTCTTCAAAAGAAAAGACAACAAGAGCTATCCATGTATCCAGCGCTAACCTGTCTCCAGCATGTTGACTTCGCAGTTGCTCTCTGAGACATTGAGCATTCAGTTGCTATATACATACGCCTGTCCCCAACTCCACCAAGCAGCCTCTAAGATGGCGCACCGTGGACCCTGATCAGGCCAATGCAACCTCTTCTTATGCCTCCAGGTGCTCCGTCCTGAAAGCGACCTTGGTCTCCCCAGTCTCTTGGATGCCGAGACTGGCTTTGCGCGCGTCACGAGCCGAGTCCCCAATCGTCCCATGCTCATCCACATACCCAATCTTTGACTCGCGGAACCCGTCGAGCTCCCTCTTGTACACAGTGTTGAGGAAGATGGGGTAAACGAATGAGACAAAGAACCCAATCAGAGGCACAGCCATGCCAATATGGTAACCCTTGTGGTCCGCCAGCAAGCCGGTCAGCGAAGGGAACAGGGCGCCTCCGGAAACAGCCGCCACGATCCAGGAGCTGCCCCGTTTGGTGTGTCGTCCAAGACCACGAATTGAGAGTGTGAAGATGGTCGGGAAAACGCAAGACTCGAAGAAGAGCACCAGGCTGAGCATGGCCACGCCCGCCTCTCCGTATATGCCGATCGCCAGAGCAATGAACAACATGATCGCAGACATGAAGGTCATCAGCACCAGGCGTGGCTTGACGATCATCATCAACCCTGCGGCAGCAAACCGTCCGATAGCAAACAGCCCCTGTCCAATGGCATACCGGTCGCTGGCCTGTGCAGCGGTTAAATTAGCCGACTCGCGGGCATAGTTTATGAAATTAGCCGCGACGCCGACCTGAGCGCCCACATAGCAGAATTGAGCAGCTACGCCGAAGAAGAGCTTGTACTGCTTCGCCATCGGCTTTTCTTCGTATCCTGTGAGTCCTGCGGACTGTTCGGCCTGTAGTTCCATGTCTGCGTCTGTAACTTCGGGTATGGGCGAGAAGAAGAAGATAACGGCGAGCAGGAAGACGAAGGCAGCGATGCCGAGGTATGTCCACTGTACTTTCGAAATATCGTTGGGGTTTGTCTCTGAAAAGAAGACGCGAGAGGCCAGGAGAGGGGCCACTGAAATATGTTAATACCCTTGACGGGACTCGAAAGGATAGGGTCTAAGAGGTGCCTCGCGAGGGTGAATGTGAAGTCAGAACCGAGACGGATTATACGTACTGACGGAGCCAATAGCCTGAAATGACTGTGAGAGTTCGAGACGAAACTCTGAGAGACGAGGTGGTCCACAGGTCGCAATGAAAGGGTTTGCCGAAGTTTCAAGAGTCGAGAGTCCAGAGCCGACGATAAAGAGGGAGCCGCAGAAGCCGCCGAAAGACCGGTACACGGCTGAGGGCCAGAACATCAGGGCGCCGACACCGTATATACAGAGGCCAACGATGAACGTCCACCTGTAGCCGAACTTCCTCACGATCCATCCGGAGTAAGTCAGGGGTCCGATGAAATATGCTCCGAAGTAAGCACCTTGGAGACCCTATTAGGCGATAGTCAGTATCAGAACTGGAAACACCTGAGTGAAAGTTATGACTTACACCAGCTTTGGCAGCTGTTATGTTCAAGGCTGTTTGGAATTTTGCATTCAGCACGTCCAACCTATCGGAATGTTAGCCTTGGACAAGCAAGCCATATCCAGGGGAGACCTACAGGCCGTATGCAAAACCCCACAAAAAGAAGAGAATTGTCACGAGTGTGATTGGGAAGATTGACTGCCTGACAGTCAAGGCCGAGGCACCTGTCAGACCCCGGTTCGACACCGACTTTCGATGCGTATTTACTTCCACATTGGAAGGTCGGCGCTGCTCCAGAATCTCCTGAGGGGTTGGTTCCTCGCGTTTCCCGAACATCTTGATGACTCTGCCACGATCAGCCGGGACAAGGAATCAGAGCTTGGAGGGCGAAACAGCCAGTTCAGGCCTGGGTGGCTCCTGAGGGAGAAGTGAAGGGTTGTTTGATATAAACTGTTTCTAGGAAAGGTTGCAGTGCGGATGGATGGTGGTCAACCAAGAGTCAAGCTCGAGGGGACTCCCCGTCTTCTTATACACTGCTGTGATCGAGGACCCATCATCGCAGGCGTGTACTTTCTCTGACGCGCTTCTCAAGCTGTACGATGCGATCGTGTCCCAGCTCGGCGATGCCGTGATACCAGACCCCACGGCTGTGGCCTCTCAGTGCCAGTTCTATGCCTCTTGGCAGCGAGGCAAGCCGTCGAGCCAGCGGTGTCTAGTCTGTGCTCAAAAGGACCTCGATTATCGCTAGCGATGTGTCCGGCTGTTTGGAGGTGCTCGAGCCATTCCCCGTTGAGGATGAACCGGCCAGCATCACGCAGCTTTCCGGTCACACCTCAACCGGCATTATCTGATCGAGGCCCTCCAGCTGGTATCTAGCGCGCAATGCAGGTTGGTCGCCTTGCCCGGGTCACACGAACTAACGGCACCTTAGCGTTCTGTGGGGAGAGCTTATGGCATTGCCGAAGCCCTCGCCCCGGGGTTGAAGACGCTGCTAGCGCTGGGGAGATGCGGAGGAGGAGGCAGGTAGGCTTGGGGTAACGCCGTGCAATTGAGCGACAGATATGACGGAAACCCGTTCCTGGTATTCATCTCATGACACCGGGACAGAAAATAACCTGGCAACCAAAAACCCAAGCGCTCTCGATGTTCGCAGTAGCGCGGATCGGTACTTGAACTTGGTTCAGGGCAAAGTTACCCAGACAACCTGCCAGGTGGTAGATACCTTGCACTCATTATGGGAGGCATCACTATCTAGCAGAGCAGAGAGTCTCGCCTGGAGTACTCGCTGTCCACGCATGGCTTAGTACAGTTTCGACAAGCTAGGTTGAGAAGACTCACCTGGCTGTCATGTTGAGCGGCTGAACAGGTGACCGTAGCAGAACCCAAGGTGAGGCCAAAAGAGCGCTGTACATACCCCGGGCTAGGAAACATCCGCCATACAACCATCCTGCTAGTCAGTGGCGAGCCTGGGCCCACTATGAGATGGCCTCCCCAGCGGTCCAGACCTCGATAGATCCAAGCTTTCGTCCTAAGCTTTTCCCAAGCTTTCAGAGTTCTTGGGAGGCGGCCTTGGGGTCACATGGAGCAGAGCGGCCAATGAGGTGCGTCCCGAGAGGACGTCACCACTACTCCCGGACCCAAGCCCACATCCCGCGTTCTATTGAGCCTCTGCCCTCCCCGCCGCCCCCATTCTACATAAAGTGGGCTTCATACTCGGAACGGCTTGGTTTATCTCTCAAGGCTGCAGTAGCCCCCGACGCCATGGGAGAGTAACACCGAGCCCAGTCTCTGACGACGCCATTGTAGTCTGGTCACGAGATACGTAGGCCAGCCGGAAAAGCAATGGTTTCCTCTTTTCTGAGGCATTGGAAGTAGCTTTTGGTATTCCCAGA
This sequence comes from Diaporthe sp. P3_1W, assembly GCA_037177825.1. Lineage (NCBI taxonomy): Eukaryota > Fungi > Ascomycota > Sordariomycetes > Diaporthales > Diaporthaceae > Diaporthe > Diaporthe sp. P3_1W. Next base: position 6,939,926 of record JBAFXB010000002.1, read on the forward strand.
CGGAGGGGCCAGGAGGGTCGAGCTGGGCATCTACCTCTGCGTACTTGAAATTTGGGGGTGGGCAAGGGAAGCAGAAGTCAGTCCAGCGGGGATCTCACGACTTTACCGTCCTGAGCATTATCAACCATGTTTCCTTGACATCAGCTGTCTCTTTACCGTAGCTATCTGAATCAGACGCTATTGTCCGAGACAAAAGACCTTTTCGAAGCTCCGTACGTCACGCACAACAATCTTTTAGAGAATGGATATTCGCACCCGCCAAAACGGATGGTACACCCGTACACCACTCATGCCACAGCTGCAGAGCATATCACCCAGGCCTATTCACGCACCCACCCAACACCTAATTTATATCAGTATTAGGTGTATATGTATTAATTATGTAGGTATTAGGTATATGGGTGTTGGGTGTATGGGTGTTGGGTGTATGGGTGTTGGGTGTATGGGTATATGGGTAATAGGTATATCGGTACTAGGTATGTGGGTGTTGGGTGTATGATGGGTGTATGGGTGTATGGGTGTATGGGTGTATGGGTATTGGGGAAATGGGTGGTGGGTATTGGGTATGGGTAATAGGTGTGTGGGTGTTGGGTGCGTTACTATGTGTGGTGTGTAAATAGGGCTGGTGACATACGCGGGTGCGAATATCCGTTCTCATCTTCTACACTTGCTTGACTGCACGTTGGCCACCTCTCCTACCCACCGAGAGCGGGCAGGAGATTGGATGATTCAGCAATAACTTTATTTTCTATTAATCATGATTCAACGCAACAACCCTCGATCGAACGACTTTTAATTTTCATCAGGAGCGTGGGCCCTCCTGGCGAGAAGAGCGGCACATTTTTCACAAATGGAACGGCTTCTCGTGATCGTTCCAACTCTTGGCAAGCTTCGGCTGCACTTTGACCCCCAACGCTCGTGCCTGGCCTCTCGTCAGGCGAGGTGGTGTATCAGTGATGGATTCTGAAGATGGCGAGGTAGGCCCGGTGGAGACAGTTGGAGTTGGCACGAAATCACCAGTGTGTGGATCCCTTACACCTTGTTGAATCTGTGAATCAACACCAGTCGTTTTCTTCGGCGGCGTTTTTGGAGCGCTGGCAGATATCAAAACGGAAGCCACGCAGCCCGAATCTCCTGTTGGTAGTGCATCCCGCTTTCGGGCTCCTGTCTCACAGGTTTTCGCGTCCCACCCCGTGGATATTTCATCGGACATGGTAGATAAAGCTTCGGTCCCCGCTATAGTGGAAGACTCCTAGTTATCCTCGCCTTCCAACTTAGCAAGCCACTTGTTCATTTGGGAGTACTTCTCCAGAAAAGTCTTCTCAAGCTTTTCACATGCTGCGTACACGTTGTCGGTCGGCTTCCAGTAGGTCTTGCAATTGGCGAAAATTTGGTTCATGTCAGCAAGAAACTCCTCTTCGCTGGTGTACTGGTTTTGGTCCATCTTGTTCTTCATAGTGCTGAGGTCCATTGGCTTGGTGACCTTCTCAAAGTAGTCGGGGACGTTGTCAACAATAGCATCAACCGGCTCCTTGAATGGGCCGACTAGACGTGTCCAAAATCCTGCATGAATCAAATTAGTATCAACAGAGCTGAGGAATCTTAGATGATCATCGCTGATTGCGACGGCCGAGCCAGATATTCTATGCCCCCTTCTTGTTTTACGATGTGGAAATGTAGATCATAACTTACCAGGTCCTGACAGCATTCTAGTCAGTAGATCTGAACAGAAGAACAGTTTCTGCGCAGTAGTGAAGTCTTGGTCACCGTTCGCACCAGCGTTGGAGCGACGCCGAGGTACAGGCTTCGTGGCAGGCAGTAAGCTCCTCGGCTTACGAACAGCTGCTTTCGGGGCTTGTGGTGCTTGTGGCAAATGGTCAGAGCGGCGGGGCTTCTTGACTGGATAAAATGACTCTGACTCCTCGTCTCCGTTCTCATCAACATAGTGGACTTGCTTCCGTGGGGGGTTCGCAGGCTTTGGATGATGGGAATCACCGCCGAGTTGGACCAGTGGAGACGTGTCTGATGGGACCATGGCCACCACCAGTTCGCTAAGCACTTCTTGAGGCAACGATTTGGCGAATTCAGCCTTGGAGTCGGAGGTGTGCATGTACTCTGCCGCCCATCCGAGGAGCAGCTTCCTGATGGAGCATCCCTCTGGGGTATCGTTCCACACCTGTACCAGCAGCGGAGCGGAAGGAATCCTCATGATAGCCCGGCGCACTTCCACCATGGCGTCGAGGGTATGGTCACAGAGACCGTCTATGCGGAGCTCGTGTCCCAGCTTCCAGACTCCGACCAGAATTTCGTATGTTGGCAAGTGCTTGTCATCAGGGATGACCGCGCCAGTGTACAGGAAGTTTTGGACAAAGCCGAACACTACGACGGGGCAGTTAGGCAGCCGCTCGAGAAACTCGACGTCCTCGTCCCTGCCGGCAAGTTTCTCGCGGAAGTAGGATGATTTTGCGCAGAGAAAGTCCTTCTGCAAGCCGAAGGGAATCTCGTGTTCGCCAACCAGGATCACTACCAGTTGGGGGTGAGGCTCCAACCATGAGAAACTGCTGAGTTCAGGGCGACTGGTGGCCTCGGTTGGGTTCGACGCTGCTGGAGCCGTGGCATTGCCCTGAGTAGCAGATCGAGCAACTGAAGTCTCCGGGGCAGCTTCAGCTCGAGGGGCCAGTGGACGCTCCGCAAGTGGTGCATCCATCATGCGTACTGCGCGTGCGATGGTGTAGGAGATGATAACGAGTGTACTGCTTGTGTTGATATTAGCAACCGTTCCTGCCGAACACGGTGGAGTGATGAGTCCTATCGACCGAGATGCGCAACAATGAAGTGAAATCAGTTCGCCAGAGAGCGTTTGTATGTAAACAAACAGAATTTTCAGTTGCTTATGAAGTATTGCAACTCGAGGTTGAGTGAGGTTTGGAAGCGGATGAGGAAGGGAAGGAGAGAGGGAGGGAGGGACTTACCGGTTGTGGCTTCCGAACGGGCTGTGATGAGAATGTGCATGCAGAATGAGATTCGATGGCCGACGGCGGTGTTTGATGAGACTCTCTGATTAAGTTGTCAAAGTCTTGACCCAGGATCTAAGGTTTGAGGATTTTAAAGCTGTCAGGTGTGTTGGTTTTGATGATGAGACCAGTGTGTGTCTGCTCATTTCAGGTGAATCTTGATGTGCCAGGTTGGGTGAAGTGAGAGGTGAGATGACTAAATTGCAGTGACTGCTGAGCGTGTGGTGCTGTGGTGCGGGTGCAGGGGCCGCCCCACCCCCGCCTGCTCTTTCAAGCCAGGCAATTGGACAGGTGACATCCCTAGCCACTAGAAGTGTGCCATCACCACCTTCCTTTCAATTCACCTTGAAATTCCTTTTATATATTGCTTTCAATTTTCTTGTGATATCTCATCTCATTTCCTCTGGAAATTCATCACAAGAAGTGAATCACTCTTATCCTTGGGCGCGATTGACTCCATATCACGAAATATCTGGGAGCCACTCCTTTCTGGCCCACGGCCACGGGCCTACGCAGCATGGCAGGAGCACAACAGGATAATCTTGAGATCAGGGTCTAATATGGCCACCCTGAATGAGAGATCAATGATGGGCTAACTAAGGCTCCAATGACAGATGACTATCATTCCTCTAGGAAACCAGGTTACAAGCATGCACATTCCAGCTTCGGCTGTCGCGCACAAATGATGCTGGTTTAGGGATGAGGACAAAATGCTCGACAAGGACTAAAATTTATTAACCTTTGGAGCAAAGTATTCAAACGAAACCGAATGAATTCAGTCTCAAGGAATTGACCAGAGTTCATTCGGTTTTTAAAGTCAGAAGGGATATCAGCATACTGATAGTTACTGCTGCCAGCTTTTCAAAGGTCTCAAAGTGAAATGTCTCCTCCGCCCTGCACACACAAACATGGATTTTTATACCGTTGACAGTTTTACTTCCCAGGCATGGAAAATGCAAGTGTTTCTCACAAATTAATTCAATGTACATAACAGAGGACTCTCCCAGGGTATTCAGTGAACACCTGGCCGTGACCCAGCTCTTCAACTCTGAGGATTGCAAGAGAGCATCATAGATGCAATCGTCGAACACGCCATATACCGTGCACCTGCAGCGAGCACACGGCAGGAGACTAAAGAAGAAAAAAAAGCCATCATCTGGAGAGCCAGCTCAAACGGCGGATGTCTGGAAGACGATGGCTTGAACAAGGGAGTCATTGCTATTGTGAAAGTGGTTGCGCTCCAAGGTCTGGACCACACAGAACGCCGACAGAAGCAAATTTATCAGAATGCTGGGTGAACTATTATTTCTAGGGAATATCATTAAAAATATCTTGGATTCGTAGAAACCTGGGTCCAGTGCCGCGGTCTTGGGCAGACCTTGTATCAATCGATACTACCAGCATGGGGAGCATGAAAACAGCTGTTCCATCTCAGTTGTAACGGTGGTGCTTGCGAGCCACAGCACAGCTAAGTTATGCCCTACACGAGCAGAACGAAGAATTTAGAAGACTAATGAGGACGTGGAAAGCCACCGCAAGACACGGTCCCAGACCCATCGCGAGGATCGCTCGAGGCATGACGACGGTCGAAGAAATCAAGTCAGGCTGTTTCTCCCGGAGTGATGATGGAAGCACCCAATAATTTCTCCGATATGAAGATACTCAACCACGGCCTACCTTCAGCACTATCAGGACTGATACAACCCGTGTACAGGTTGAGGTGGCTGGCCAGCCTTGCCTATCCATTCTGCCTCCTTGATACAGCCATCAAATCGTCACCCTTTACCCCGACGCCGATCAGTGTGAAACTCCTCATCCGAGTCGCCAACCGAAAATCCCTTGGCTCCATCTCTCATTCGATGCTCGGGATCCCTCTTATGCGAGCGAGTGCCTCGCTGCCTGACTTCCGACTCCCTGTGAGGTTTCGCTCCCAAATCTTAAAGATGGTCGTGACATCCCCCTAGGTATAAGCTACTCGAAATACAGTTGCGCTACCATCCCAGGGTGGCCAGTAAAGTGCAACTTGAGAGTAGATAGTCGGGCCCATGCCTGATATCTGTGATCACTATCGCCTGGGAGCAACTCACCGGATCCCACCCGACAGGGCAGACATTCTCGCCTCGAAAATGCCCAGAGCATTGCATGCGCGCTGCATGAGTACGCAGTGCGGCCATGTCGTGTCGCCTTCGGCACGCCGCCCTCGAAGGCCGTGATTCCCAAACGCCTCTCACCCACCTTCCTGCTCGGTATCGTGGCGTCGAGGAGAATAATGCCGATGCTCTTCCATAGGCAAAACTCCAACGGCCCGAGTTCCCAACTCGGAACCACGCAGATGATGGAGATCTCCGTCTTACACAAAGGATCGTCTAGACGTCGTGCGACGTCGGTGGAAGAGTTCGTGGGCGCGTCCTATGCGGTCAGAACCTCCGCCAGGGAGTCTCTTCACTTGAACAGCCAACCAGAATGCTCGTGCCTCGTGGAGCTTGCGCATGGCGTAAGGGAAACAAGGAATGAATGTGAGGCGACCAGCAAATCAACAAACCACGGCCCGATCTTCGTCTTCAGTTGGGTTCTCACGCCGTGAAACCCAACCCTCGGTACGCGTTCGCCAATACCCGTTCAAGTCTATTGCTCCTCTTAGGGGGTACAACTGTGCGTGATATTGGGAGAAGGCCTTGCTCCCCAGACGCACTTCGGGACAGACCTATTTGTGGCGAAAGTACACCAACCTCTGACACTTACTTGGTCACAATGCTGGAAGATACAGTTGAAGCCCTCCCAAGTCAGAACTCCTTCAAGCATGTGAGCGAGGGACCAGTGTGACGTGAAAGATCTTGGTTCGGTCGCACAGCTTAGCAGGACGCAAGCAACTTACGAATGAGCTCGCAGCTCGACCAAGATCGTTTGATCCCCGCCAGCGATCGGACCATGAGTTCATGTAGGTCATGACGAATACAGCGGCCTCAATATACGACCTCCGCTGCCAAGAGACCCTGATGCGACTCCTCGTGGTTGGATCCCGCGCCGTGGCTGGAGCAGCCAAGGATACAGGTCTGTCGTGCCTCGGAGCGAAGCCCTATCGAGCCCTTGATACCTTCGAGATGCTGCCGGACAGGTCTCATTTGCGGTGCTGGGCCGCATCTTTGCCCGGAGTCTAGGCCCACGCCTCAAGCTGTGCCGTTACGACCATGGGCTGATCGCGGACTGTCATATCTCGAGATCGATCGGGTGACACTCGCTTGCGTACTCTCAAGAGGCGCTCGTCCTTGCGGGGCACACCCGGTCGCTCTAGATAGCCGACCCTCCCTCAAACAACCGCTATCGTGCATTCTGGCTTGCTGTTTTAGCCAGGGAGGTGCAGGAGGCTCGCTAACGTTCCGAGAAGGGGAGGGGGGAGCGGACGCGGGTTACATCGAGGGCGGCAGAGCGGGCGACAGAGGCATGCGCGCCTCTCGAAAGAACCGATTGGCCAAAGACACCACGGCCTGGAGGCACCATCTACTCAGGTAGGGTGCGATCACCACGGAGTGGTTGAGGACGATCATACATCTCGAAATGGGCGTATGGTATGGTTCGTGAGCCGCAGCCCTAGTGCCTCTAGTGTGCCGGGTAAAGTGAAGACGTCGGATGAGCGGGACGAAGGCGTCTTCGCAGCTAGGGTCCGCTGAGAGCCTCAATGGCGTCTAGTTCGGTGGCAGGGGGGCGTTAGTTCCCACAAGCCTCAAGCATGCAAAACGGGTTGCTGCTCCAGTATATGCGCAGCAATGATCTCCGGGGTCGTTGTGGGGACTCTACAGATTGATCTGTTTAACGACCCAAATGCGGTATGTAACAGCGGTAGCCTTATCGGGGCCGTTGCCACGCAGTGGAATAGCGCGACTGAGGACCCTCCCACCGGCAAGACCGTAATTCTCCATCAATCAAAGCAGCGCATTCGTGGGCTCGTCGGTTGCTGCCGAAGATATCGTGCCATGGCTCCCGGCGGGTCAAGGGACGGGGTATTTCGCTATTTCAGGGCCGAGCTCTCACGACGATCCGAAAAACTGGAGGAACGTTTGGGGGTCGGGCCTTTGGTCTGGCTCAGCGAAGGCCCCTCCCAAGACAATGGCTACCGGGATGATGATCCAGACCCAGGAGACACGGGACTACCGCGGCGCTTGTTGGACGGCCGTCGAGGACTGCAATCTTCCGGGCGTATGCTGAGGATCGCCTTCTAAACACACTCCCTCTTCAGGAGCCAGGCTTGTCGAGCTAGTGGGCAGTGGAGGGTGTCGTCCCCAGCTGCCCGTGAGATGACAGCTCTCAATAATCAACGTCAAACAAATTGAACCGTTGATAAGGCGGTGCAACCCCCCACGCAATTCATATCGGGGCCGTTCTGCCCTGCAAGCCAATCTAGCTACCCAGAGCCACGATTGGACGGTGCCGCCCCCGCGCCGGCTGTGACAAGTGACCCGTAGTGGTGGCGGTGGTGTGTTGGTGGTGGTGTTGGTGACCGCGGCGGCTGATTCAACTTGCCGCGCATAATGAAAGTGTGCTCGTTCCGCGGCCTGGGCCCGCGCCAATACAGCCGAAGGAGCAGTGAGATGGTGATGACACTGCTATTATCTGGCGTGAAGCGGAGATTTGGTCTATGGTGCTCATCCTGTGCTAATACTGGGGCTGAATGCAGGGGGGACTTCTTCCCAGCTAGCCGGCGAAGGCGCCGTTTGGTCGACGCAAGATCTCCGACAATAGTCTGTCGTGCCTCTGTCTGCCCACTGACCCCATTCCAAATCCCTGGGGACGATCACGGTGGAGGGAGAGAATCCGGGAACGCAGAATGTTGACTCCAGCACGATGACTAGGGCTGACGCCATAGACCCGCCCCCCAAGAAACATTCCATGGCGATGGCCTGGCCAGGCCTTGTCGGGGTTTGGACTGGGCCTTGGAAGCCGGACCTGACGATGGACTGTCCCAGGAGGCAGGTGTATCTGGTTCCCTGGTTTCCTGGAAGCCCTGGCCCGACTGCTGCACGCCCAGTGCCAGCTTCGGTGAGGATGGCCTGCTCCGTCGTGCCACTTGGCCACCGTATTGCGTGCCCATCCTTCACCGGGCCCCCAATCCAGCAGGGTTTGCAGGATCGAATCCAGAAAAAAAAATCTCCGTTTGGGAAGGAGGATGGGTGCATCTGCAGCCCGTGTTCGGCCGAAGCTGCACGTTCCAGGAGAGAGGGCGAGATGAATCCCCTCTTGGACTGTGGGGTAAGGATGTGTTCTGGATGAGGACGCGCTGGTTCGATGCTTCTTGTTGAGCTTCCCGAAGGGGGGCCAAGACACGGCTGGAGAAGATTAGGTTGACGCCAGAACAGGCGGCCGGGACATGACGCCCTTACCCCGTGGGGCCGTGGGGAAATAGATGGGTTGGGGGCGGGGGGTTAGCGCCTTGGAACTTGCTCGATAGGTGGGTGGATGGGCCGCCGACGAAAAGTTTCCAGGGCAATCTCTATTTCCCACAGCACCACAGCTTGAACCAAGGCACTCCGGCTCCGACGTGCAGAGGGTGGGTGTGACCAGTGATCATTCGATACAGTGTTGCCTACATCACTGGTGGATGCCGGGCGCTGGACTCTGGATGCTGGATGCTGGCAAACTGACATCATGCCTGATTCAGCCGTGACCCGTCGTCCGTCGAACAAGTACCTTATCGCACCGTCAGAACTTTGTAGCCCGTTGTCGTCGAGCTACAGTGCTAGTAGACATCGTTGGCCTCATCGACCTTCACGCCATCGATCGGGGTCCATTGCTGACGAGTCACCTGTTGCAGTCAGCTCCTGGCTGGGTCGGGACCAGACTGTCACGATGTCCAGCCCGCTCAGCTCCACCCCCACGCAGGTGTGACACCCAGAAACATGAAGCTTGCGCGTGTCCTACCCCCCGTGGGCTCTCGCATGCGCTGCCTCCGCCCTGGCAGGCACCCAAGCCCTCCAAACACAGCACAAGCTACATACCTCCCCTGCCTGCCTCCGTCCCCCCCTCCGTCGCGGGACCATCTCCCGCACCTTGTCCGCAGCGCTGTGCGTTGGGGGGAGCTGGGGAGGAGCGCCGGAGTCAGTGCCAACCTGGGGCCTTTTGCGACCCTGCCCTTTACGCGGTTTCAACCCTCCAGGGCTGCGTTTGAAGTGCGGAGGGCGCGCCCAGTACTTGCCGTCTCAGCTCGATCGGGATACTCGACGGCAACCTCTCGAGTCGTCACGTCACAGCCAGACGCACAATGCAGCACTGATATCAGCAACGTTCGAGGGTGGGCTCGGATCGTGATGGACCACGGTAGACCCGGCCGGCCTTCCTGCCAACCCTGCCAAGGCAAGAAGGGCTGCTTTTCCACGTAATAGCGAGGCCGTACACTGTATGACGAACGAGCGAGGAAGGAGACTGGTCACATTATGGTTGTCATGATCATGCATTCCCCGGGCAGGGCAACAAAGCAGAGCGCGAGAGAAGAAAAATCTTTCAAATGTGTTGAAACGCGGCGCCGGTGAATCAGATCAGACCTCTCGGCCATCGAACGCCATGGCGCTGTCAACCCCACGACAACCGGTCACCCGCGGCCTGGATGATCCCGGCATGGGCGGTGTTCCCCCAGCCGCTGAACGGGGGGCGTATCGCATCGCTCCACGACCACTCGTTGCCGACGGTGCCACACCAGCCCTGTGCTGGCCACAGTAGGGCCAGAGACTATACGATGCCGCCCCGGGGCGGACCTGTACCTGTGACAGCTGGCGGCCTGAAGCCCCAAGTTGCGGTGTGAGAGGGACGAAGAAGAAAATCTCTTTCTCCCTTGGGATTCGGTAAAGTCGAACCTTTCGTCCGCGCACTGGCGAGTCGTCCAACGGCGCCGGCTCTCAGCTAGTCCTGCCTAAAGACGCAGCAGCGCCTGATGAAGCGAAGCCTCGCAACAACAACCGCTGGCGGTGCTGCCCAAACACGAGAGGCTGTGACAAGAGTCAAGTCGGTTGGCCTCTCATAGCCCCCAAACACTTTCCCCCACGGCTGTTGCGGTATTGCGCGGCATCAAGGGGGCCCAGAACGGCATGAATGGCTGCCTCTTGCACCTGTTTGGACAGAAGCTGTCTTGGCACGCACGCAGCGAGTCTCGTCTGCGTTGTCAGATTGGCCGGTGTCAACATTCTTCTCATTAGCAGGGTACACGGTAACGTTCTTTTCTTATTTCTTTTTTAATTCCTTTTCGGGGGCGGTCAAAGTATACGCAAGGAAACGGTGGCAGTGTCAGAAGCGTCCGTCGGATTCCCGTAAGTTGCAGCTGAAAGTGACATGAACAAGCCAACCAAGCACAGGTCGCCTCCTCCATACCCCCCGGCAATTGCGGTACGGTAGCTTTCCTCCCCGCAAAAAAGAGAACCCCTGGCTCGCCCTGCATAGGTACCGGCGATCAGGGAAGAAAAACTCTAAACAGCGCAAGAGGTTCGGGATCGACAATCTGACAAGAGCCTCGCCCCGGCTCCGGTGGGGGTTTAGGCCCTGTCCTTCCTCGAGCTGAGCCTGCGTTGGCAGACCCCCCCCTTCTCCCCCCAAGAAAGCCCCCCTCAACCCCCCCCAAGAGTAATCGTAAGTACGTGGCGTGATGATGAATCGCCCGGGACGGTACCAACACAGGGCAGCGCCCCCTTCCCCACAGAGTGACACGGTGTAACTTTCCTGTTCCTGATCAGCTCATCTCACCCATTTTTACCTGCTGCGGAGCCCCAGCTTTTTTCTTTGTCACCCCTTTCCCCTTCTCCACGCCCGGACCACGGTACTGCAGAGCTCGAGAGGCCAGAGTACGGCCTGATACGGCCTGACGCGGCGATAGGCACCCCAACCCGTCCTTAGTACTATACGTGTATCTACAGTATATCCTAGGTAAACCCGGGAGAGACTTAGCGTTTCTTACAAATCACCTCCGGTGTTTGAATGCAGGCCCCGGATGGCCCTCGTGATGATGTGGTCTTGCCCAACCCCCTATACGTGCTATACCTGATGCTGTATGTCTCACTCCCTGCGCCCATTCTTCCGCGTACGCGAAATCGGAGGGGGTTTTCGCTGGGGAAGGGCCGGGGAGGGGGGCCCCAAAGATAAAAGGCTGTGCCGGATCCTCATCCCACTCTCTGGGAGTGCACGTGGGCCCCTCTTTGGGTTGATGAGGGAAGGGTGTGGCCACCGGTACGTCACAATGGGTGCTTTCGAGCCTCCGGGGCGATTCGGACTGAGTCATGTCACGACAGCTTTCCTGCTGGGCTGTCAGCTTCAGAGGGTGGTTGGTCCGCGGGCGCACGATGGAAAAATCCTCTGACGGGCGGGAAAAGCGTTATCGCGGGTAATTTTTCACGCGGATTGGCAGGCAAGCGAGGCTTGGTTTGAATAGATCTGAGATTGTTTCCGGCTTTTTGCCATCCTGAACCAGGCTCCCCCCATCGAGGCCCTGAGGTCGTACTCCCGTCCGTTCCCGCACGTAACTCCCCGGGCTTTCCTGTATCATGTATCTATCTGATATCTGAGTGAAGCAGCGACAGGCCTAATCTAAAAAGGAAACGGAAAATGAAAAAAAAAGTCAAAGCACGTATCATCGGCTGCTTAGCACCTAGTGGTCGACACCACCCCATCCGTGTTTCGATCCAACCAAAAGTCAAAGAGAAACGAAGCTGTCTATCCACCGGGGAAACGAGTTCTCTATGCGGTTGATTATGGTCAATGTTGTAATGGATAGTCGTCCCGAACGCCTCGCAAGTTTATCCATCTATAGTAGTCCTGTTCATCATTCGTACATCGCCTGGTGCTGGTAATCATCCACTTCACCTCAACCTAGGAGCGATCCATGAGATCTCCACCAGCGATGCTGTTGGATGAGGAGCTTCGCCCGCTGGTGTTGAAACCTTCAGGAGCCAACAGATCGTGCACCGCCACCTTGGGGACCTGGGGAACGGGGAGCTTCCGTTGGTTGCCGTCGGGCCTGCTCATGATGTCCGACAAAGACATACCAGTTCTCACGCCGGGGGCTGCACCGCTTGTGGGTGGCGGGTTGGGGAACTGCTGCTCAGGCTGGGGCTCTAGTGGAGCAAGTGCGGGCGTGTGGTGTCCTAATGAGAGCTGCCTGAAAGGCGGAAGCTCGTAAGTGGCCTGGTAAGAAGGACGCAGGCGTGGAGAGTGAGCTGGTGTAGCAAGCGGCGTGTGGTCCGGCGTGGGGGACAAAGAGTCGTGCGAGAACGTTGGTGACGAGGGAGCAGTAGAGTTGGGGGAGTTGGGCCTCGACCTCTTGGCGTGCCTGTACGCATGCGAATAGTGGTCGTCGTGGTGCTCCTCCTGTGAGTTCGATCTTGACATGTGGTAGGCTGAGAGCGAAGGCAGGTTGCCGCGGGAGCCGTGAGAGCTGTGGGAGTAGTAGGGGTGGAACCTCGAGGAGTGGTGGCTTGCTGAGGGAGCCATCAAGTTGTCGCGCTCGACCTGGTGAGCAGCCTTTGCGAGCATCGTAATGTCCATCGGTCCGCCACCGTGGGGGCTGCCAGCGGGAGCTCTTCCGAACGGAGCAACAGTGTTGTGCGGCAGGACAAACTGAGAGTACGAATGAGGCGGGGACACATTTGGCGAGGACAGGGAGGAAGGAGGAGCCGAGCGGATGTTCTTTGGGGCCGGGGGCGGCATCATGTCGCCGGGCTGCAGGCCACCCATCATTTGGTGCGGCTGCTGGCCCTTGTTGCCCCGTCTCGAGTTCGGGTTGCTGTGTATCCTCGAGTGTCGAGTCAACTCATCGGATCTGGAGAACTTCTTGCTGCAGCCCGGAAAGTTGCAAGCATGCGGCTTCTCGCCCGTGTGCGTCCTGATGTGTCTTGTCTGGTGCTCCAGACGATGGAAGGCTTTGTCGCAGAGCGGGCACTTGTAAGGCCGAGGGAGCTCGTTGCTCACCTCGGCGGGCTGGCCGGTGGGCAGGGGCCCGTTGGGACGGAGCACGGAGACGGACGCCATGTCTGCTGGGTCGTTGTGCTGCTGGGTGGGAGACTGCGACTGGCTAGTGCTGCCGCTGTTGGTGCCGCTGTTGGATTCTTGGAGTTCCGGAGCGGCGGGCGCCGAGGAATCTGGGTTCAGCAGATTTGCGAAATCTACTGCGGACTGTGACCGTTGCATGTGATCGCCCTTCTCTGGATTAACCAGGCCCAACACGCCAACCGAATAAATAGTCCTTGGTGACTGGACGTCTCGCTTTATCGAAACTGCTGCACTTGCGGCGGCAGTCGGTTGATATGAGTAGTGTTGGTGGGTACTGGTCGTCGACGACGGGGGTGGGGGTGGGGTGGGTGGTAGTAGTTGTGGTGACGACGATGTTGCCGTGCACGCTGAGTCCAGTCCGGGAGGTCGAAGACGGGGTCGTTGTGAAATGGCAAGACTCTCAGGAGAGAGGATGGGGAAAGTCTTGGACCTGGTTGGGGCAGGTGTACTTAAGGTGTTTTGGTACGTTGTGGGAGGATCTGAGCAGATTGGTTGCTGGAGGATTTGGACGGGTTGGGGAAGATCGGAACTCTGGCTCTCTGGGGAAAAGGGGTTTTAGGGAGAAAAAAGAGGCAGCGGAGGCCTGGGGGGTGGGAGGAGGGGAGCCGAGATCTTTTTAAAAACGATCCATGGATGGCGCCTTTTTTCCCACCGTCAGGCCTGGCGGGTCGCCCAAAGTCTCAGCACGTAATGGACGGGTACAGTGCAGTGTGCAGCGCAACGCAGCCCAGCCCAGCCCAGCGCCCGCAGGACCCGATGTACCGATGTACCCTTCCCGCCGAGCTTTGCTCTGCCCGGTGGCCCCAGTGGCCCCAGTGGGCTGCCCACACCCCGGTCTTGGGGGGGCACCCCTGACACACCTCCTGGGAGCGTCAGGGAGGGAGGCTTCCAATGTGTGGAGAGCGCTGAGGTTGCGACCGGGGGAGGGACGCAGAGGCAGGGCGGCATCTCAGCACCTGGCTTGCGACTGCTGCAAGCCATCGCGGGGGTACACCTAACAAATGCCTAGACAGGGAGCCCCGGGATCCAAGCCCTCGCAGTTACTGGATACCGGGATACTTTGGTACTTCCGCTCCTGTGTGCCATACACAGTACTGTATAGTACCTCTCTCCTCCATACGTTCCTGCCCACTCCGTACTCGACTTTGCAGTACCCAGGTATAGTATGTACCTGCCAGTCTGTCCACCCTCCGTCTTCCAGCTCAGGGGAGAAAGATTGACCCCCAAGCCTCTCAGACTGTCACTCAGTAAGCCAACACCAACGCCGTGCCAACACCGCCGGCGGTCAACAGCACGCAGGCAGAGACAGTTGCAAAAGGAAGCGGCCTTCCTGCAGGCTCTCACATAATCATAACACAATATACTCCGCCTCGGCGCATTTTGCTTCACCCTGGCAGTACTGTAACCCGCACGCACGGTACCCTTCATGCAACGGACCGGCAAGCAAAGGCAGCCAAGCAGCACCTCCTACCACGTTCTCCTGCGGTGCTGAGTGTACAGTACTGATATCACTCTGCGGTACTGTCATCTTGTACAGGGACAGCGACACCAACCAAGTACATGGCGTACCGATGCCATTCGATCGGCTCAGAATCACCCCAGAGTCGTGACAGACAGACAATCTGGGGTCCCCGCCCGGCCCCAATGGTCTTGCTCCATGCCGCCGCAATGCCCACGCCCCTGGAGACAGTCAGTCATGGCCCTCTCCTGCTAGCGGGGCGCTTATCTTGCCAGTTCCTTCGGCGTAATGCAGCACGGGGCTTGGTGACTTCATCTGCTCAGCCAGAGGGCCGTACTGTACAATGGGGGCAGATTCTGGAGTCCCACAAACCACAGTGCCTGCTGCGCTCAGCTCTCACTCACCTCGAGGCCTAAGTCATGCCGGATAAGCGTGCGCTTGTAGGGAGATTGGCTTCCCACAGGCATGGGACAATCCCAAGCCACACAGGCGAACAACAACACCATTGGCGCGAGCTTGACGAGGAACGCCAATGATACCAGATAACAACTTGCTCACCCTCTCACCCTCTCCCACTCTTCGGACGTTGATCAAGGGCCGGTGTGATGGTCCTACTGGACGGCTGGATCATTGGACACAGGGGCCTTCGCGATGGCATCAACATTAATGCAGCCCCAAGACTGAAGTTTATTCTCCTCTGGCGGCTGAGACTCGCCGGATCTGGCATGGCAACTTGTGGCGCATTTGATCCAGGCTGCGTATCGCGACAGAGTCCGCCGGAATTGCGAGACCCTGGGAAATTCCAAGGACCACGTCAAGTAATGCCCGGATTAGCCCCTGGTCCACTGCCCGCTGTGTTTACCCACGATGCTGCTGATTGTAGGCTTGAGCATGACCATTTGCCGTCGGCTCGGCGCAACGACAGCAACAACACAGGGCCAGACTGACCTACTACCCGCGGCTATAGGGTACACTCGGGATTTTGCACCACAAATGATCAGATCAAACAATTCGGGTAGCTGAAGGGTTTGCGGAGAGTGGCCCGTGGGGGCTCCAGAGACCGGGGAATGGGGTAAACGAGGGGGGGGGGGTCGACCGATTTCCCCAGACTGGTGACGCAGTCTCTTGGCTCTCTGCTGGCAGCATCACATTGCGTGCTTTGCGCTTCTCTGGCTCTTCATACTTCCCAGCCAAGGATTTCCTGTTCGTCTTTCGACGACCAAGACGAGATTTCCTTCGCTCTCGGCCTTCGGTAACAAATTACCCCAGCCGCTTGTCACCGTGTTATCGGGGCTGCGCAGGAACCGCCATCAAAAGCCTAGGCCGCCATAGTTGCGCCCGATAGGAAGGCATCCTGGGGAAACGTGGGGAGAGCTACTTGGATCCGAGAAATCCTCGTGGGGGGGCGTGCACCTAGAAGAGATAAGGAATCTGTCCGAGTGCGCTTTCCATGGCCGAGAAGCTGAAGAGGCTATGGCCCAACCTCGCTCAAATTTCGGCCCCGGCTTGATGGCCTGAAGCTTGCTGAAATTCCAATGATGACAACATCGACCATGGCAAAAAATTTGCGAGTCTGCATTTTCGAAAGCATAGCTGGACGCAAAGCCCCACTTAATAGCCATGTCTGCACGCTCGACTACACTTCTCGTCCCATGCGGGACGAGTCCAGCCGGCGAGCCTGCCTGCCAGCCAGAACGAGGCAAACTCGCGACAAAGCTCTGTCGCCATTGCGAACCGTCGACGCATCCAGTGGGCGATCTTCCCCGCCCGTTGGCAATTTAGTCGCGACGGCGTCACAACGTGAGGTGCAATACATGACTAGATTCCGGGGTAAACTGTCCGAGTATTTGCAATATGCTTTCAGAACGCAGCGGTCAGGCTGCATTCCTTGCAGACTGTGGCATGTCTCGTTATTCACGAGGCCTCTCAACATGACGCCTCAACTCGCCGATAAGAAAAAGTGGCAAGACATAAGTTTAAAATTTCTCTACATCTTTGAAATTCTTTAACCCCGGGCTCGGCTTATCCGCAGTGTATTTGTGAATTGCCTCGGCTACACACCCACCAGGTAGGAGATCGGGTCAGCCAGTGGAAGGCTCGGCCGCAGCCTCACTGAAGTTCATACAGTCCAGATTCAGGTTTGAGAGAAGACAAAACCATCAGAAGCGGTTGGACCCGTACTCGCCACCTGGTTCCATGCGATGGCACATGTCAGCCTCTCCCCATGCCGTTGGCCGTTGGCCGATGGACATGCAGGGCGTGCAACCCCAAAGCTTATCACAAGAACGCGAGTCTGGTCCGCAGTACATGACGTCGACAGGAATCACGCCAGTGGCCGGTATCTGCATAGTATTCAAAGGCTCAAGCAGCCAAAAGGTAGTTACATGTTGAGGAATGCTGGCTCAAGCGCCAGCGCTGGCTGCTGACATGTGACGACGGCGCGGAAGCTCGACGCCCAAAAACAAAAAAAACGCTCCCCCCTTCGAATCTTCCCCACGAGCTTGCACCTTTCGGCTGCGGGGAGCTGATCTAGGGCTGCCAAGCTGCAGGCGCTGGCCCTTTTGAAACCGCACCCCCGATCCAGCCAGCGCAGCCAGTCCAGTCAGCGAGGGACGGACTGCCTGAACAGGAAGGCCGACCCAGGCGCACCTCAACCCTCCGTCTACGAATAGCAACCAGCTTTCCAAACCCTCAGCCTTGCCCGCCAAGTGCCGCCTTGGCATCGCAATGATGATCCCATCAGAGTGATGATTGCATTGTTTGATGACACGTCTGGACAACGAGTCAGTCGAGACAAGTGGTCTGGACCACATCCGAGCGTCGCGAGATTCCTGCAGAGGCTGCACGCCTCCTGGACTTGCAGGTATCTGAGGTCTCTACACGGTTGAGGCCCCTGGGGTTCAAGCTACGTCAACCGTCGGCCTCCCTTACGCCCCAGCTTGGCAGGGACGTCAAAAATCTGCTCGACGACTCCGTATTTCTCGGGGAATTTCTGCAAAGAGACGCTGGACCTGCTGCAGCCATGATCTGGCAGCTGCCTCATCGACCAGCCTTCCATGCCGACGGGCAGACGGGCGTCGTCCGACGATGGGAGCCCCTGTGGTGATCCTCCGTGGGCCGGTACGCAGTGCAGAAGACGCTGCTGTCAATCGCGAGGTCTCGACCGAGACCCTGCTGGGCCTGCCAGCCTGGCAGAGCCTGGCAGAGAAGGACCGTATATTTCCCCGGCTGCAAACAAGCAGTGATTTATTAACCGGGGCTCCACCTTCCTTAGGCCCTTGGACTGGGGCCCAGTACGGAGTACTGACATGCCGTTGCTAGAGCATAGCATCAAAGCACATGGAGCTCTTTTTTGTCACTCTGATCCCCAGTTTTCGCCCCACCAAGCTCGCGATGCGAGTCTGCCCGAGAGCCTTTGGGGGCCGAATCTACGCAAGACGATGCGCCCTCCTCGGCCATTCCCAGGACGATTGCCTCTATGCAATCTCGCCTACGCAAAACATTTCAATACTGGTCTCGCACGAGCTCCAGACTTGCGGAAATCTCAATCACATGTTAGCACCGACTTTCCCCCCCTAGGCCAAGAAGTTCACCAAGTCGGGACAGCTCCGGCCCTTTCAAAAGCGCAACTGGCTGCAGGCTTCCATTGGCCCGAATGGGCCGAATTCAAGAATGGAACGTCAGGATCTATCGTCCCGCACCCTAGCGAATGAATAGCCATTTCGGCGCATGTATCTCCGTACACACACATCCTCTAGTCCGCCCGGATGCTGTCCCTTGCAGCAAGTCTTCAAACATGTTCCTGGCCAGCCTGGCCAAGCCATCCAGATCTGGGGGCGTTGCTCGAGGTCGACTTCCAAATCGAGTAGACTGAGTCTGAAAGAAAAATCGATATGGCATCTTTAGGCCTTGGCCTATTCCCAACCGGTTCCACCCGCGCCCATTCACTGATTCGGAACTTGGGCGAAACGAGCCGCAAGTTTTGACCTACCAGCTAGGGGTTTCGGTCGGATGTCCCGTTGCCTCCAAGGAAGCATTCAGGGCTGATCGTGTCATTTCTGTTGCAGGGAGGAGCCAACAGCCGCACAAATCAATCAGAGGCAAACGATGGTGTCCCTCAGCAAGGTCGCATATCTGCCATGTCCAAAAACCTCCAGGATGCCTTGGGCTGACTTGTCAGCTTCGTCAGCAGCGTGCCGAGGGACCCGTTCGTGATTTGTTGCTCGCTTCTCAACAACGGACAACTAACCTGCCCTTGACCTGGGGCGCCAGGGCAGCCCCAAGGGGCAGCAGTGAGCACCCGCAACCCGCACCCTTCCCCGACACTGTGGCTTCGGATTCCTTCCGACAGTCCATGAGGTGTTCGGTGGGAAATGCTTCCCCCAAGTCCGACCTGAGAGCGAAAACACGCCAAGCGGCCGTATCCTTATCACCGCTCAGCCTCAGGCCAAGTCACACTTTGGTGTCCAGATAGTAGACTCTGACGATAGCGCATAAATTGCACTCTGCTCGGCATATCCGTTAGTTGTTATTGGCGCCGTCGATGGTACCGCCCGCAGCAGACTGAAAAGGCAGCGCCGGGGCGCAATCACAGGCCGCACCCCGAACATTTTACCCCATGTCGGCGCGGTTCCTCTCATTGGGATCTCTATCCTTGGAATGACAACATGTTGTGTCCTCCTGTTGTCGGCCGCGATTCCGCTGGATTCTTCCACCTTCCTTCCCCTTTGGGCTGGGTTTTCCCTTATCTGGGCGGAAGTGCACACTACTCTAGGGAAAGGTCCGGGATCAGACCGTACTATGTACGGGGCACACACAGGTCTCGAATCTCCTGAGGAGGCTTTGCGACCCCAGATTCTGCCCAGGGTCGATCATCAGGGGGCTCCAACTTGCGGGGTGGGAATGTTACATCCCCGGTCAGGGTCGCTGATAGCGGAATTACAGGTCCACCGGAGCATCTTCGTTGTCTGTCGTATCAACGGGGCACCTCGTCCTACCAGGGGCCAGGACTCTGCTGAGTGGCTTCTCTATGCGGCGCCAGATGACAGTGGCTTACAGGCTCGCCTCGCAACTGGCGACCACCAGCTGTAAGCTGACAAGGCAATAGTGCGAAAGGCAGATTTTCCGAGCGTCTCAGGGCTCTTTCTGAACGGTCCCTGAGTGAAAGGATCTCATGAGCGACGGCCAGTCTGCTGTGAGCAAGGGCCTCAAAAACACCCCACGCCCCGCGCACCGCCTTGACCGCGCAATCTCGCTGCAGATGTCCGTCTACTCCGTGCTCTCTGAAACCCCGTAACCCTCCTCCCTCGGCAAACGACGCGGCTGTGGGGGAAGCCCTGGAGACACGAGAAACACCCATCGTTGGGAAATTTGGATGCTACGAGGAGACGACCGGCGAGTAACACAGTGCGTGGGCGATGCGCCTCCCTCCCCAAACACGCGCTGGGGCCGGTCGCAGTATTGCTCGGAGAGACAAGGGGATGTGAGCGGTCACATCTGAGATAGAATGATACTGGAGAACCTGAGCTGTGAAATTCAGATGGAACGGCGAACGAACGCATCCCTTTTTGGCGGACCACAGTTTCTTCCTCCACCGTATCCACCGATTTGAAGCTTGCATTGTAGATGTCCCCAGCGGATTCTTTTGGTTCAGGAAAGAGCTGCATGAATGCTCTGCCTTCTAGATCTCAGGTCACAAACTGACAATCCGTGGTATCAGCACGCTGGTGTCTTTAAGTGACGAGCTCAGCTAAGTACTCAGGTACTTCACATACCCATGTACCCCACACACTTAAGCATGTGCAGGGCGATAGTGTGGGGAGGCGCGTCTGAATGTTCCTTCCAGGAACACGCGCCTTCCCAGCAAGCCACTCACCTCATATCTGCTCAACAGCTCGTAGTGCCAGGGACTCGGGTGGATTAGACAAAGGTTTTTTTCGCGTCCATCGAATAGAAAAGACCCTGAGGATCCAACCTTCGCCTCCCCGTTTATTCCCCGGAGTCAAGGTGGGGTTGCGTGCCATGGAGTACCACGAGCGGCATGGGCACGATGTCTGCAGCTTCGACCTGCCCTCGACACGTACGTAACTCCAAGCGATATCAGCTGTTTTCACGCCCACGATTGTGACGACTGTGTCAGATCCAACGCTGACACCATGCTCAGACCGACTGCCGACTGTCTCCGCAGCACAGGCTCTCGAGGACCTGGATGCCAATGTTTCGAGATTCGTATCGACCAATCTTCCTGACTTGGACAAGGCCTTAGCAGCCAGTGCTGCGAGCAGCTTCCCGAGCGAGGAAGCCAACCCCGGTGGCATACAGAAAGGCCACCTCACCGAGATCTGGGGGCCTCCCGGCGTGGGGAAGACTGCGTTCGGAATCCAGGCCGCTGCAGATGTTCTACGGGGTGGCAATGGCGTCGTCTGGGTAGGTCAGTAAGCGCCCGCCGTCTCCTCACCAAAGACTCCAAGCTAATGCTGAGGCTGCAGATTGCTTCTATCCCGTCTCCCGCGATCGCTTGACGGAGGTGTGCCGAGCCGAAGGAGCTGGCGGTGAGGATGCCGTATCAGACCACCTCGACAGATTTGTTCAATATTCCTGTCCCAGTCTCGCGCACTTCATCGCCCTGCTGTGCCGGCCCACACGGTCCTCTCTTCCGCCAGGCACTGCTCTCGTTGTTGTTGACTCACTGTCTGCACTGCTGAACCATGCATTCCCAAGGCTGCCGGCTCAGAAAGCTGCCCCAAAGGCCAGCAGCAAAGGCGAGAACCCATGCCCGCCGTCCTCAGAGCTATGCTATGCTAACTTCCATAGGCCCGTCCGTGTCCTCCAAGCGACTGCAGGTGCTTCAGTATGTAGTCAGTGCCCTACAGAAGCTAGCTGCGACTCGTGATGCTGCAGTAGTCATCCTCACACAATGTGCAACAAGGATGCAGGCGGAAAGAAGTGCGACTCTGATACCTGCCATCAACGCTAGCGTCTGGGAACAAGGCATCGCCACGAGGGTGGCGCTGCTCAGAGACTGGATGTGGGACGATGGTCATCCATACGGAGCCCGTCTCGCTGCAGTGCAAAAAGTAAATGGTAAGACGGCTGCAGATGGTCTGGACAAGGTCTTCGCCTTCAGTATCGACTCGGTAGGTCGCGTCACTCCTTGCTGCGTCCGGTATATGCTGCATGCTAAGGGCTCCAGACGGGTTTGGCCCCGGCCCAATTTGACGGCCATGCTGCGTCTTCTACAACTACTGGCCCCAAGCGAAAGCTAGGCGAGACGGGCTTCGAAGTCGCCGACAGTGAAGATGAGGACTACGGTTGGCAAGAGAAGGACAGCAGCCTCTTACCAGGAATGCCACCCCAGTGGCAGGGCAGTGAGGACCTTATACTTGGGCAAAAACACCACGAGACCGAAGGTGACAGCCACGTCGAAGACTCTGAGCTGGAGGACGACCATCGTTCTGATGGAGAGCAATGAATCGCCTCTAGTTGGTCGTGATGATTGCATCAGGAGACCGCCACAGCGACGATCGTGAAGGCAGCTTCGCGAGGACATGCATGGCACGCACCCATACGCTTCCCAATATCGCTCTGAGGCCGTACCGCCGTCACTAGGCCGCCCCGCCGATACAATCTTAAAATGCTGGGGTAAAATGTCGTGGTTCGGCCGATCATCGGTACGATAGGCCCTTCTGTGGATCCAGTCGTACCGGATTTCAATATCGGCCAATTCCGCTCGCCTTGCCGCCAAAATATTCGGCCCTTGTGCAGGACAATGAGCCCGAAGAGCGCTTTTCCAAGTTTGACACTGTCGACAGTGCGACGTCGTTGGCCATCCTGACTAAGTACTCCCTTGAACCACTCAAGCTGACTACCGACGACGCACAACATGCCTGCGACATAGTGTGACCATCAACCAAAGACAGGCTCCCTGAGCTCCTGGAAACGGGACCTGCATATGTGTGCACGGCTTTTGTTGCGCGAGGCTTTTAGCGAAGCTGATCTGCACTTCCTTGCATGCAATATCAGTCTGTAGAGTCTCCAGTGAGTCCTGCAAAAGACATCACGACTCAGTCCTGGCCTACTCACGAAGTTGATATTACCTCTCTGCGCTGTCATGACCCTGCTCAGCAATAGTTGCATTTTAGCGACATGTCGGACTGGCGAAGTGATGGGGTTCCTCCGGGGACTCTCTATGCCTGACATTTAGCAGACAACCACAGAGGCAAGTTGGCCGTGAGGTCGAGCCCACATACCTCCATGTACGATCCACTTTTCCATACGCAACTGCTGTGGTGGTACAGTAAATTCGAAATTGTACATCGTCGTGGTGCGTGGGTCACGGCCTACTGTATGTTCGGCCATAAGCCGAGGCTCACCTGAGCAGGGTGTGCGAAAGGATTGATACGTCAACACTGTGGTGTGCAAGATCCGCCCTGATTCACCCTGCTGCAGATGCGAGAGGCTGGAAAAGTACAGCACCGACCAAGCCGGATCTCATAGGTTGCATTTTGTCCGCGATGTGGAAGCTGCAAGTTATCAGAAGCATCTGATATCTGAGGAGTCTGGCACCACTTTCCCCTCTTAGTGGCATGTTAGGCAGCGGATCTACCCGGCCTCGACCAAGGTCCCGACTGTGGCAACGATCAGCGACGTACACATTTCCTTTCGTCAAGCTCGTTTCACTGCAATGCGACTGACTGCCTTCGCGTCGCTAACAGTAACACCTCGACGGCGATAGCTCGCATCGGAATGCAAGCAAGCTTTCCCGCTCTTCCGTCCAGCCACTCCCTACCCCTCGATCGGCTGCATTGAATGCTACCAACTCATGGAGGACGGCCCCTGTCCCTGTCCCCCTCGCTCCAAACTGGACATCGGTTCGTCGAAGGTCTAGGGGATGATATCCAGCCGATTCGCAAGCATGTGATCGAGCCGCTGCCCGCGTATGAACACTTCACGGCAACAGGTTTCCTGTGAGGCACGGAATGGTATTTTCAAATACTCCTGTGGGTGGCTCACGTCCACCTGCGGTGTATGAACTGCAATATATATACCTCACGCAATATCGGTCGGCACCGCGACTTGTGGAGCCCGCATGCTGCAGAGCCTCGCCCGTCGACAGGCAGAGGCAGCCTCTGGGGTGATCTCGGGACTGGAAATGGCCTGACGTCCCCGCATTGGCGGGGAGGTACATTGGCGATGGTCCCCCGGATTCTGCTATGCAAGCCTCCCTGATCACCGCCGGCACTGTGCGAGGGACGTTGGGCTCCATGTACTTGAAGTATCTGAGACATCACATCAACAAGACCACGATCAACCCGCTGCGTACTGCCGGGTCTTCAAGCGGGAGATCTGCGAAACTTGATTACGGTGCTTATTGGGGGAGGGGAGGTCTGGAACGTCCTGATCTTTTGCCATCGATCGTCATAGGCAGTGAAGTACTGGCTCGGTGTGTACCCCTGCCCGGGGCCCCAAGGGCGAAAGGGACCAAGTTGGGAGCAGGCCTTTTGGCGGAGGTCTTTCCTCGGTCGTCGATTGGTCATGGTTTTGCATTGGACACCCTACCTCTCTTGACAGCCAGGGCGAGGGATAGACTTTGGCTCACAAGTAAGCACATGGGCTGCTGGTGTGTATGGTCAGTCACATGGGCCTTGCTGTCGATGGTCCCTGGATTTGGGGACCATTTCACATGCGGCTTTGCATTGAGAGGAGCTTGGAAAAGGTTCGGCTTGGATGGAAACCTAAACCTACTCTCGGGACCAGTGGTGGTGGATGTGAGTGGCCATTGCGTGCTTTGGATGTGAAGTAAAATGGGGGGAAGCACGGCGGGATGACGCGAGAGCTTACGAAATTCGAGAACAAGGTTGAGTGCGCATAGGGCCAGCATGTGGCCCTTCGTCTATTCTTGCTGGCGTCGATCGTCATAGCATATATATGTGCAGTCGTGGTGTATTATGCCCACAGGCATTTAAACTAGTCCGGACTCCTTGCCACAATCTAGTCTAATACCTGGAGATGCGTGGCTTCTTGTGCGTCGACGAAATTGACCCGGTTAGGAATGAATTAGCAATATGGCGCTGTGGACGTTGGAGGTCATCAGTCAGTGACCACATGAGAATACAAGAGTCTGTAATCAGGCTGGGCACCCTCCCCCCTCGGACCCTGTATGAAAAGTCTATATCCTATATGGGCCGGGGGCCCAGGGGAAAAGTCAGGTACAATCTGTCCATCTCGTTGTACATGAAATATACATGACAGGAGCGCACCACCAACAAACATATGTGACTTCTTCAAGCTTCAATGGGCCGGCCTGGGCGGATGCGAAGGCGACAACCCGGGCGGACCGTCCGGCCTCCGGGCCCAGGAATCGAGGAAGGTTTTGTTCCATACCCTTCCCTTCCCTTCCATGACTCCCGTCATATGAATATGCTGAACGATCTTTGCTCCAGGCTTTCATGATGCCCCGGCCTGCAGGCAAGGGTGGCGGCATTTCGCCCAGAGCGTCGTAACTTGGAAACACGTGCCCGCACCCCATTGATAGACAGCCAGACCCCTTGAACGGATCCAAGCCCGGCATTAAGAATCTCTCGTGGCTGAGCAGCAGGCTGATGAAAACCACCTTCTGCCTTTGCCTTCAGGTACTTGAGGGTGGTCCCCTGGGATCCGGGATTTCTGTGTGAGCTTCTTGGGCGGGTGCGCCGGACGGGTTGCACAGCTTGTCCCCCGCGGCGAGGAAGCATGAGCGGAGCGACCACAATCCCTCGGCCTTGGATATCGGCTGCCGTTGGGACGAGAGTGATGGTCCGACTCTCCGGGAGGGATGGAGGGAGGACTCGCTCAGAGCGAGTAGGGCTTGGGGGGAGTTGCCGGGAGAGATCAAGTTCCCATGCGCTGGCAAGTAACCCAGCCGTGGCCATGTTGTTCTAGCATACATTGCGATGGGTAAAGCTTGATGGAAGTTGATGTAGATATCCCATCGGTCTGGGCAGCGGCGAACGTCGGATGACGGGTCTTCTGGCAGGCCTCTAATCAATCTCCTGCATAGGCAATGAGATAGCAGCACTCGGCCGTGCCGTTCCTCTCAGCGCGTTCCCACCGGTGCTGTGGCGAAGACTGTATCTATCTGATCGTCTGTGCTGATGTGCTCCGTTCTCCAGGGAACGTGCTCGTCCCTGTGCTTCAGGGGAAGTGGGTATACCGTGTGATACCGGGCGAGCAGTCCCAATCCCGACTCTGGTCTCCAGTGGACTGTTCTCCAGGAGTTGAGTGGAGGCTATAGGTCCAGAAGGGAGCTGGTCTGAGTATATGATGTCGATTCGAGTCCATGCACTGGGGCGCATTTAAATGCCACATACAAGTTCCCACTTCCACGATTGAACATTAACAGTGGTTGCTTTTGATCGATGCGACCCGTCTATTAATAACCAATCTATCCCCGCTGCTTCCTTCACATTTGCTTGTTGTGCGTCCCCGAGCCCGCCTCGTGTGTGCCCTCCAAACGCCGTTCAACCACCCAATGGACGAGATCATCGCCCGACCAGTATGTCGTGTCGTCCCTTATAATATGTTGTACCCCGGACTGCCTCACCCACCTCTCGCAGTCCATCCCCGAAATGCACCGCTCTCGTGTCGCTTAGTTGCCCAAGTAGCTCCGAATAGCGCCCTGGAGCTTGGTAGCGCCCTCTCCCAAGACCTGGGTCAGGTTCTCCAGATCATCACCCGCAGTGATACCGAACTTGCGGACAAAGTCCTTGGCAGCGCTCTCCAGGTCGCCGTAGTCTTCGCCGTTGTCCTCCTCCTCGGGTCGGCCGAAATAGGCATTGGAGGAGATGGCGGTGGCACCCTCGAATCCTTGCAGGCGGGTCTTGGCTTCGGCTTGGGCGTTGGGGTCGAACGAGCCCTTACCAAAGAACTCGTCCGATGAGATACCCTTCTGGTTGCCGAATTTGCTCCTCGCGTAGTTCTCCCCGTCGTCTATAGTAGCGTCAGTGGATTGCACAACAGCAGTGGACCGAGCAGAGAACATACCGTTAGAGGAGGAAGCCTTGATAGGCCCAACAGAACCAAAACCGCCGACTGCCTTCTTTTGCGCCGCAGGCTTGTTGCCCCCGATTTGACCGAATCCCAGACGGCCCATACCCATGCCTAGTCGCTCCATCTCCGAGGCGGACTTCTCACGTGTATGGGATGCCGAGCCGTAGCCTCCACGTGGCGGGCTGACAGGCGTGGGCGAGACGATATTGCTGGAGTCGTTCTTGGTTGCACCCGCCTTCTTCGTCTCGGCCTCCTCCTCGTCTGGGTTGTAGCCCAACTTCGCAATGCGCTCTGCCTCCTCTCTGGCCTTCTTCTCCGCCTCGTCGAAGTCGATGTCAGCAGTCGTGACCTTCTTCGCGCCAAGCTTGGAGCCCGCCTTCTTTGCGCCCAGGACATTGGTCTTCCGAGCGGCAGTCGTGCCCTTCTTCAGTGCTGCGGAGTGTGTTATACGGCTAGCGGCAGGCTTGGATTCGGCGGAGTCGGTTCGGGAAAGGGGCGAGGCAGTGCGAGCGATATCCTTTCCGGCACCGTTCTCCCCGGCCTTGAGGAAAGGAGATGGGGTGCGGCCGATAACAGACGGGGTGCCAGTCCGGGAGACTGGTGGGGTGGGTTTCTTGATGGACGGCTTGTCCCAAGAAGAAAAGAAGTCATCATCGGGCTCGCCGGCCGGAGTGGAGGCGCCGTCAGCGGCGTCGCCATCGGTAATGACAACCTCGCCAGGAAACCTATTGGCTGTCAGTCAAGCGGCAGGACAGGGGCAAGTGGCGCGCTCCCAACGTACTCTTGGGCGTCTCTAGCTGCCCGCTTCTTGAGCTCTTCCTTGTACTTGGTTGCGGCGTTGGACTGGTACTTGGTCTTGGGATCCTTGCTGTTCAGGGCGGCAGTCCCGCCGTTCTGCTGGAAGAACTTGGTGGCGGACTCGTTCCCGCCAACCTTCATGACACGGAGCTGGTCCCATTGCCATTCTACTCCGTAATCAGCGGTGCCGGATGTGTGCGATTCGCAGTGATCACTTACGGTCGAGGTTGGTTGATCGAACAAAGGAGATGTGGACACCGAGGTTTCGATGGTTCGACGAGCAGTCAAGGCAAAGGTAGATGCCCAGAGGTACGGATGTCCATGTTGGATTCTTCTGTCCACAATCGAAACAGATCTGTGTGGTAGGCGAAATTAGCAACGGCGGCGGGAGGCTGCGGAAGCTCCATATAGTTGGAGATGGCGTTAAGCTTCCTGGAATAAGCCAGGGCGCATTGCATAATGACCTCACGAACCTTGTTGGCTGGCTTTGTCTTCAACTTCTCGAAGATCTTCAGCGACTGCTGCTTGGACGCGAGCCCGCTCATTTTGGCGACGGAAGACGGTCGGCGCTGGAGGACGAAATTTCGTGTTTGCTGCGCAATTCCCGGAGTAAAGACTGGATGCTTTGCTTCTGTGCTTCCCGGAGGCGACGGGGCCGTTGTTGAGCAAGTGTGTGGGCGACGGGATGCTGTAGGATGGATTAAGGGGTTGAAAGGGACAGCGCGACGAATTAATTGCAGTGAAGCCCAATACCACCGACTAAGCGCATAGGTCGGTCCCGCAGTGCGCCAGCGACCAGTCTTCTGCTGTGGTGGCTTTTGAGTGGCGTCTAGCCCTCTCGGGCCTAGCGCATCGGGCCCCACAACCTTGCCTTCCAAGGCACGCAAGGTTGGTCCAGCATTCAAGCTCCAGATATTGGGCTATAGTGGACATCTGATGAACCCACTCTCGCCCTCACCAAGGGAAAAGCTCCAAACTCATTACGCCTCTCGCGTATTCTCACGCAAAGCACCTCCCTCTCATTGCCCCTGTGCAATGGAAGCGTTCCAGCAGCCAGGATGAAGACAATCGCAACCGCGTCAATCTTGCGACCGGCCGCCGTCATCAGCAGCTGTCACCCGGCGCTGCTCCCCCTCGCCGCGCGCAGGAATTATGCGACGCCAGGAGGCTCTTCATCCACCTCGAAGCGGCGCTCGGTGACCCCCTTCAACGATGACGGGCACGTACCATGGAACCAACTGTCAGGGGCCGAGAAGACGGCCAGGGCGGCGCAGCAGTCCTTCAACTTCGGCTTCATCCTGGTCGGCGTCGGCCTGACCGGTGTCGTCGGCTACTTCCTCTTCACGGACGTCTTCTCGACCGAGAGCAAGACCACTTACTTCAACCGTGCCGTCGACCGGATCAGGAAGGACCAACGGTGCCTCGAGCTCCTCGGAGAGGGCAAGAAGATCCGGGCGCACGGTGAAGAGACTCACAACCGCTGGGCGAGGTCACGGCCGATTGCCTCCACGGAGAGAACGGACCCTCAAGGAAACCATCATCTCTTGATGCACTTTTATGTGAGACCGCCATTGTTTCCTGTCCGCTGTAATGCCTGAATTTGTCACTGATGATTGAAAAGCTCGAGGGCCCGCTCAACAAAGGCTCGGCGCACATACATCTGATCAGGTATGCCGGGCATAGTGAGCACGAGTACAAGTATTTCTACGTCGACATCAGAGGGCAACAGAGGATATACCTCGAGAATGCCGATGCCAAGTCGCGTGAAGACGGAGGCAGCAAAGGGACGAAGCTGTTTGGCATTAAATGGAGTTGAGTGGCAGTTTTTTTTGGACGCCAAGGGTCCTCATTGCCATGCAACCACGATTATCAGCATTGCAAGCGCTCATGTGTTATTAATTGTGACAGAAGTATTACTGTAAATACTGTAAACTATGGACAAATTGAATGAATTGCTCAGTGGGTGACTGTACATGCTGTGAACGGGTCCATGGTGCGAGACCTCTTAATTCATTACATTCACGGGCTGAGAAACACCATGCGTGATGGTGAGTGCGAGTTGACATAGTGCATTCAAAACGGTCATATTCATTTTCTCATTCTCTGAACGCCCTGTATCGTCTAATACGACAACAAAGACATCTTGCAATGCGGACTCTTGTAGCACTCGCCTCACCAAACATGGCCCACACATCTCTCGGCCGTACGAAATGCAATGCAGTATTCGGGACAAAGGACAAAAAAAGAGTTATTCATTTTACAGCTTCGATGATACCTTGACCAGCTGGCTCCCCCTCTGGAGCGACGCAGCAGCATCGTTGACGAACTCGTCCACAATTTCCTTGGCGTTCTTCTTCTCATTGCAGACAGCGGCGCACTGGCCCATGAGGAAGGGCCGGAACTGGTCCATGAGCTCGTCGACGTCGACGTCGTCCACGGTGGCGCCGCCGACGTCGAGGCCCTTGGGGGGCTCCTTCATGTCGCCGCTCATGACGCTGTCGAGGTCCTTCTCGTAGGGCAGGACGCCCTTGGAGGTCAGCTCCCTGATCTCGTCCTGGCGCTGGGTCTCCCAGTTGACGATGTAGGGGTTCTTGCGGACGCGCAGGGGCCGGCCGGTGAAGATGAGGGTGCGGATGGTGTCGTCGAAGCTGGCGGTGCGCACGGCCTCCTTGTGGGCCTCCGGGGCGCCGGCCTCCTCGGACAGCACGAAGCGGGTGCCGACCCAGACGGCGCTGGCGCCCATCATGAGCGAGGCGGCCAGCAGGTTGCCGTTGTGGATGCCGCCGGCGGCGATGACCTGGACGGGCTGGCCGGTCAGGGGGCTCTTGTGGCCCTTGACGGCGTCGACGACGGCGGGGATCAGGATGGTGGTGGGGACGTCACCCGTGTGGCCGCCGCCCTCGCCGCCCTGGGCGCAGATGATGTCGACGCCGAGTTCGAGGCACTTCTTGACGTGCTTGGGGTGGCCGATCATGTTCATGTACAGGATGCCGTTCTTGTGCAGGCGCTCGACGACGTGCTTGGGCGGGACGCCGACGGCAGAGACGAAGAGCTTGGCGCCGCTCTCGATGACGATGTCGATCAGGGCGTCCAGCTTGCCCTTGGTGTAGTCGTAGTTGGTCTTGCGGGCGCTGCCGCCGACCTGGGGGAGCAGCAGGTCAACGCCGAAGGGGCCGGACTTGTCGGTCAGGTAGGACTTGAGCTCGTTGATCTGGTCGCGCAGCATGTCCGGGGTGTAGTTGACACCGCCGATGACGCCCATGCCGCCGGCGTTTGTGACAGCAGCGGCCAGCTTGGGCCCTGCGGCGACGTTCATGCCGGCAAGCAGAACGGGGTGGTTGATCTTGAAGAGATCAGTGACCGGGGTGCGGATTTTCTCTGTTTTTCGACGACTGCTGTCAGTACCTGCTAGACTTGCGGTCTGGGGAAGGGGGCCGGGAGAAGGAGGGGGAGTGGCGTGGGAGGATACGCACGTGGTGAAGCCATCTTGACGGTATTTGTTGTTATTGTTGTTGTATATACAGACTGCCTGAGCGAGATACTGAAGCCGAAGTGACGAAGGAAATTTGAGAGAGGAAAGAGACCACCAGATGTTCAAGAAGTGTCCTTTGGGAATATGAGGCACGTCGCGGGAAGGAGAAGGGGGAGGCGGCGCGGGCGCATCGTGCGAACACACATGTTTGGCGATTGGGTGTGGAGAAACGATCTGGGGTCCATGAGCCGAGGCACAGGCTCGGTCGCCTGATGATGTGAACCCGGCACATCGGTGCGTCGGTGCAATCAGCGCATCAGGGTCGCAGCATCATCGCCGTGCAGATGTGCCGAGGCAGTTTGTCCACTGCACGCACTCACTTAACTTCACTTGGCTTGCTTTATCATTGTTGATCCGCTCCGTTTCGCATCGCAGCTATCCAGTGCATTAGATGATGTGTCATCGTGAACCAGGACATGTCTCTTCGTCTTCCAGTTTGCCTGTCTAGGATCCAGTGGTGTACTTGCAGGTAGGAACATGTTACCGCCCTTGACCCAGGCGGTTGGGCCCCGCTAATACCCGGTGGGGTCCTGTGCGGCAGTGCCCCAGTTATATTCCGCCCGCCTGCTAGACTCGACCTGGGCTGGCCTGGCTTGGAGCCTCAATGGGCGGGACTCGGGCCTGTCTGTGTGGTTGACTGTCTCTGAGTCGACTCTGCTTTCGGGAGCCGGCCAGGCCTGCTGTCATTGCCTGTCAACACGACTCACCCAATCATGACTCGATCCTCTCGGGAAACGGGCCATCAGAGAGGCGATTCCAGAACTAATTCTCGTCGACCTCACCCGGCTTGATGAATATGAGAGCCTTCTCATCCACTTTTCCAGCACGCTCCTTATCCTCCAGAACATGTAGCCATGTCTTTAGAGCGCCGCCCTCAAGGTCTGCAACAGTCCAGGCCCGCCCACCCTCCTCCGCCGTAGTCAGCGCCAGGGGAAAATCCTTTTCGTCCTCAACACCAAGGCCCAGACCCGCTCACCAGCCCCAGGAGCCAAAATCATTTACCCGGTACACCTTGCCTGCCCAGATCCGCATAGACCGTGCCAGCGACATGACCGTCGACAAGCGGCCTCGCAAGGCCTACATCGCCTTGGGGAGCAATCTTGGCGACCGCATCGCCGAGATCGAGAGGGCCTGTCGTGAGATGGACGCCAGGGGCATCACCGTCACACGCACGAGCAGCCTGTGGGAGACAGAGCCCATGTATGTCACCGACCAGGACCGCTTCGTCAATGGAGCTTGCGAGGTTGGTCAGCCCGTCCCAGCCTGCCATCCCCTTTATGTGGCCAATAGACTTACACGGAACAGGTCGAGACCACCCTGGAGCCTCTTGACCTCCTGGGCCAGCTCCAGGACATCGAGAACTCCATGGGCCGCAAGAAGGTGATTGACAAGGGGCCGAGGAATATCGATCTTGATATTCTCCTCTACGAGGACCAGGTCGTGGATCACGACAGACTCAAGATCCCACATATCGGCATTCCGGAGAGGGAGTTTGTGCTCCGCCCTCTAGCAGAGTGAGTGAGCCCCTTTTCTCACAATCTTGCTTTTCACTCTCAAGACTCACAACATGTAGACTTATCCCTACCAAGGCCATATATCCACAAAATCCCTGGAAATTCACACAAGACTACCTCAATGAGCTCGCGCCCTCGTCACCACCTCTGACGACGCTCACTCCCTTGTCCGTCTCTCAACCACCTCTGCAGGCCTTCAAGCCCTCTCGCAAGACCCACGTCATGGCCATTCTCAACATGACCCCTGACTCCTTCTCCGACGGCGGTCTGCACCCGACCTCAACACAGCCGAGCCTCGCAGACACCATCCGGTCCTTCGTTGCCTCGGGAGCGACCATGATCGACGTTGGCGGGCAGTCCACCGCGCCAAACCGCCCCGAGGTCACCGCCGAAGAGGAGCTCGCCCGCGTCCTGCCCGCCATCAAGCTCATCCGCTCCATCCCCGAGGCGAGGGACATCCTCATCAGCGTGGACACGTACCGCGCCTCCGTGGCAGAGGCGGCCGCCCAGGCCGGCGCCGACATTATCAACGACGTGTCGGCCGGCGCCATGGACCCAGACATGCTGCCCACCGTCGCGAGGCTGGGCAAGACGGTGTGCCTCATGCACATGCGCGGCACGCCGGCCACGATGAGCAGCCTCAACGACTACAGCGGCAGCTCCGGCAGCGAGAGCGACGGGCCCGCCGCCGCGGGCGCGGAGGGGCTCACGGGCGACGGCCTCATCCCCGCCATCGCGCGGGAGCTGCTGGAGCGCGTGGCGGCCGCGGAGGCGGCGGGCGTGCGCAGGTGGCGCATCGTCCTGGACCCGGGGCTGGGCTTCGCCAAGCTGGGCGAGCAGAACCTCTCCATCCTGCGGCACCTGCACGAGCTGCGGGCGTGGCCCGGGCTGCGGGGGCTCCCTTGGCTGGTGGGCTCGAGCAGGAAGAGCTTCGTGGGCAAGTTCACGGGGGTGACGCGCCCCGCCGACCGCATCTGGGGCACGGCGGCCACGGTCGCGGCGGCGGTCGAGGGCGGCGCCGACATCGTGAGGGTGCACGACGTCAAGGAGATGGGCCAGGTCGTGAGGATGTCTGATGCCATCTGGCGATACTGAGCAAAGACTGGGGGCCCGGGGCATGGGCGGAGGTGTGTGAGAGGCTCACGGGAAAGGGGCAGGGGGTGCGGCCGGCGCTTGGTGGCCCTCAACGGCGCAGGGTGGCTTGAGATCGCACACCCATCAAATGCAGACCGGCTCAATGAATGGGTGCCATCTGTTGAAAAAATTGAAAAATTACTGATTCCCGCTTTGCATGTGGCCCGATCGGATGCATCGCCCTTAATTTCCGAACAAATCAACTCGGCGGGTCGTCGACATTGAAAAGAGAGATCCCCAGCGGGCTGCTTGCCTGCCTGTCATGCCCTGCCCAGCCTGCCTGCTGCATATGGGCAGGAGACTGCGGTCCCGAGCTGCGCGCAGCTAATCACAGCCCCTTCCCTCCCCTCTGATCGCCAGTTGCAGATCCGCCCCCCTCCCCCCGGCCCCCCTTCAACAGTGTCAAGCAACAGCGGATGGTGGGTTGGTGTGGGTGTGGCCGCGCTCAGATGGGGCCATGCCAGGTCCCCCCCTCTTAAATCGTAGATCGTGCACGCACGGTGAGGGCATTGCAGCGCCCGGACGCGGGCCCCTCAACGATGGGAACCCCCTATCATCGTCAACAGCGAAAAGGCTGGGCACGCGAAGTGTTGCCCTCGGGCGAATAAAGCATGTGCCTGCCCCCTCCGCCCCGGCCGGTGACGATGATGGGGCCCGCCGGAATGAGCCGTCCATCTGTCTGTCCATTGCTTTCGCTTCGCGTTGTCGAGTGAAGAACCAGAAATTATCGTACTTCTCACTACCTACGTCCTGACCCCCCCTCCCAATATCATATGTCGGCCCCAAGAGCAATATTCCTCTGCCTTGCATCTGTGCCGGCGGGCGCAGTGCATTCCGAGTTGAGATACCTGCACGATGCGAAAGGGGCGAGCCACCCCGTCTCCTACGTCGCGTGACCCGGCGTAGGAGTCAATAACGCAGCCGGTGAAGCTGGGCCCCTTCGTCGGCCGCGAGAGGGGGGGGGGAGAGCATTAACACGTATATCGCGGGCCCTCAGCGATTGTTTGAGGCGATTCACATGGCTTTCTCTTCCTCGTCCACATGCGACTTTGGGAACGTGCCAAGCGGGGCCGGAGGACGAGGTCCGCACACACCCACATCGGATACGGGCAAGCATCGAGGGGGATTGCTGCGCTGGCCTCGCTTGTGGGGGGGGGGGGGGGCGGGGAGGTCCACTCAAGGTCGTTCTGTAGGAACGGGTGTGTGGTTCGGGGAGGCAGGAATAGAAACCGCTGAATGATCACGAGCTGGGAAAACCCCTTTTCTTGGTAGCTACGCGGCTTGGGCACATCGATGTGTAGAGCAGACCCTGCCGGCAGTTCAAACTTGGTCGTTGACCTCTGCCAAGTAGTTCCGGAATGAAGAGCATGATCAACAATGGACAAGACATCATGTCAATGAAAGCTTTGTTCTGGAGGGATGGCTTGCACCGGGCGCCGACAAGTGGTATGGCTGGATCCTGTGTCAACTGCAGCGGGACACTGGAAACAGTCTCGATCCCACGCGGTGCTAAGTTGCAATAGGGCATGGCAATGAAGCCTTTGGCTTGCAGATTTGTTATTGACAGGTCTTTTCATTTGTAATGCTATTGCGAATCCAAGTCTGGGTCCGCTTCAACAGCGATAGGATGGCCTCTGCCAGCTCTCCTCGCTCTGATAATCCTTTCCGTTAACCTCGCCTCATAAATCAATTCCCTGTACTTATCAACCTTTCCGGACTCGTGCGCCGCTGGAGGTGCATAGCCCGTGGTCAGAACGACGGTCTCGATCTTGCCCCAGTCACCAACCCAGTCAATCATGTCCGTCTCATCGTTGGGACCATGTGAGTGGGACGTGAGCACCTTCGCCCACGGCCCGCAGCCCGTAAGGTCCAGATACTCCAGCCCGTACAGGCTCTTGCTGAGCTTCCGCAGGACCAGGATCGCCTCGGACCAGTCGTCGTCCAGGGTGTGGCTGTAGGGGTTCCGACCTCCATATTGGAACGTCTGGCCTTGTGCACTAACCACCTTGGCGAATGTTGCATTCGGCGTGAGGGATGGAATGGGCCAGTAGGCAAGGCTGAGGTGTGTCAGGGTCGGCAGGTGTGATGAGAAGGCAAGGAGTTGCCTCCAGGAGCAGAGAGAGCTGGTCTCGGGGCTCGCGGCCAGGGAGAGATGTGTGAGATTTACGAGAAGAGGTCGAGGGATGGCTGCGGATTCCGGGGCGTCCCACGAGTCGAGCAGCGGCCCGTCGCCTGTAGAGTTTGTAGGGAAGAGGAACGACGAGAGCTCTCGAAGCTTGATGGACCTTTCGATCGATGTTGACAGGTCTAGATGAGTGATGCCCTCGTTCAAGGAACTGGGACTTGGCGGGGGCTCTGCCACGTCTTCGTTGCCGGCATCGTCTTCGGGAGCTTGAGGTAAAAGCATGATCTTCAAGTCCAACAACGACAAGCCTGGCTCAAACATGGTGTTGACATGGTGAATAAGAGCCATTCGAATCCGATCGGGCAGGTTAAAGATATAGTAGAGATTGTAAGACCTCTGGTATTCCCAATCAAGGGCCATGTTCCGCAGGGCAATGTCCATCAGACTTCGCTCCCCAGGCCGGTAAAGGCCCGGGAGCAGTCGTTGTTGGTACACCTCAGCATCATGGCCGTTGGACTCGAGTCTCGGAGCATGCCGCGACGACGATAACCAGCTGCGCGGCGGCGCTGGACCGGCTGGCAGCCTTCGGCCCTGAGCATCAAAGCGAGGGGCAAATCGAGGCCGCCTCCTTGGGGGTGGTGCCGGTGCTTCCGGAACTCCAGGTAAGAGGATCTGGCGGATCTGTGGCGGCACACTTGGGGCTGCGATGTCCGTGACACTGGCTGAGGTCTGGTGGTCACTGCTGTCCAGCCTCGTGCGTCTAAGGGACGCTAGGAGCTGATTCACACTCGGTCGATGGTGATCTACAAGCCATGAGCGCCACAAAGTCAGCGTGCATGAGGCACAGTATGTGAGGAGAGATATGCCAGTGAAGCGGCCATGGGGTAGGTGGAACAGCGGCCATATGCATCGATGCAGTGCGCTCTGCGTCAGTATCAAGGCGCGGGCCAGGGGAGTGAGGCAGAGACGGTCTGGATGAGATGGCGCTGGCACTCACCTTCATTACGCGCTGCTGACGTGGAGCTACTTGCGAGAGATGCCGGAGCTGTGGACTGTGGTTTGGAGAATCTGTTGGTATGCCTTTTCTTGGGCATAACCGCACGAGGCCGGGCGGCGCCTGTCCTCGTTGTGTCACCCAGATACAACAGGCGAGATACCGGGCAGCAGGCGTGGTCCTCCTCACTTGCCGGTTCCCGTGACAAGTCAGGTGAGGGCGAGGCCGAGAGCAGGCTCGGGAAATGCAGCGAATGTAACAGGGCGCACAGGAGGGCGGAGGGGGAGAGAGGAGCAGGTTGGTCCTGGCCCGGTGCCTCGAGAGCAGCAGACAAGACGAGGAAGTAGAAAGACAACAAGATCCCAGACGGGTACTGGCAGGGCAGGTCTGAGTCAAACCGAGGCGTGTACTTACTGCCCAAGTGGGTAGTATGTATGAAGGATGCAGCCGGGATCAGTCACGTCGTCGAGTTTGCCCCACTGGAGAATGACAGGAAAAGTAGACCAGGGCTCTGTTTGGGACACCGGATGCAATGGCAATGGGGTGTGGATGGGATCGGATGCAATGGAATGGCACGGAATAGCATGGGATGTGACCGAGGGCGCTGTCGTCAAATGTCAAGCCTCGAGCTTCAATCAAGCTTGCGAGGATCGCGAGGATTGCAAGGATGGGTGGGGGGGGGGGATGATGGATGGCTGATGACTGATGACTGGGTCGGTCAATGACTGGTTTGATTCGGCCGAGCCAAGCGAGAGGTCAATTGTCCAAGCTGCAGCCTAGAGATGCTTGGCCCATGCGCCCCCCGGTGCTTGCAGCCTGCTGTAAGTGAGAAGATACCCTTGTACTCGGGTACCTACCGTAGGTACTTTGATACGCCCCCCCCCCCTGGAAAAAAAGTCAACAACAAAAAGGAACAAAAGTTGATGAGAATAGCCCCCAGCCCTGATGCTGAGATATGTGCAGACGCTACAGGGTCCAGGGGTCTCATGAATTCCTGAAGAGCCCGCTAAAAGTTTGGCATCTCGTTACCAAACATATCTAGGCTCTGGGTAGTAGTGTGGGAAGAGGGGGGAAGAAAAGGGGTGGGGGGCAGGAGGGGGGGGGGGGGTTGATGCTTGCTCATCACATCACAGCCATTGTAGTCCTGACCAATAAGTGACAAGACCGTTGACGTCGAGGCATTTCGAGGCCTAGGGCTTCCCAGAAAGTCCGGGCTAAGTTCACGAGATCTGCCGTCTGTGCTCAGAACGTCAAGCTTCTGTCGTGAACGATAATGAGGGCTAGTAGGATGAACTGTCGGCGATTTCCGCAATGTAACGGCCGCTTCCACTGCGTGCGTGCATTTGTTTCCCAGGCAGCGTGCTCTAGGCCCTCCGGAGGGGTCTCGCCAGCAGTGCCAACAAGCTTTGGCGGATCATTTTCGATGGCAACTCCTGGTGTGGTGTGGGAGCTAGGGTGAGGTGAGGCAGCCTCTAGCAGCCTCTAGCAGCCTCTTGCCCAGCTTCAGAAAAGGGGTCCAGGTGTGTGGGAGGAAAAGGAGCGAGAGAGTCAGAGGTTGAGTGACAGAGTGTGTTCGTCCAACTCCGGGCGAGCGACCCGGGCGCACAAAGGCAGAGGCACCGTCACTCAGCTGCCACCCCTTGTCCTGTTCCCATGCACAGAGGCATTCCAGAGTCACCCCCTGAGCGTTGCTTCCCTGAGGCCTGACTGCCATTGTCTGTTTGCCTTCTTCTCTCGCCTCGCCCCCTACCTGTATGCAGAGGGTGGTTCGACCTCCTGCGGCTGCAATGGCACACCAGGGGGGAGATTGGATCTTGCGTACCATGTTTGGCCCTTGGGAGTGTCGGGGCCCTTGACTTGATGCCTGACCGGGTCACGTTTCTAGTCACGTTGGCGATCAAGTGCTTGCCAGCACGCCGCCTCTCCTCATGTACCCATCCGTCACTTCGGTGACACGGCCGGGGGTACTCTGCTGTGCACTATCGATCCGCTCTGGACGGACTTGGTTGGTGGATGGCGAATCCGCACGTAACACGGGCTCCAGCTATGTTCGTCATGTTGGTCGGGAAATTCCTACCTGGCCCTGGTCCTGCGCCCCGTCCATGTCGGTCTGCCCTGCTCGTTGGGGCCTCGCCCATCATCCATCTGCCGGCCGCAGACAAGGCCATTGTGAGCAGACGGATGCCCAGGGGCTTGCGGGGGCCCCGGGGAGGGCCCGTAGCAAACCTCTTCGGCACCTGTCAGGGCGCAAATCACACTAGGAATCACGCGTCTTCGCACAAGGAGCGCTGCTTCAGCAAAGCACAATCCCGTTCTGGTCGACCCCTGAGACACTGTCTCGCAAGGCGTGAGCATTCGTAACCCGTTTCCCCATGATCTGAGCTGCGTATTGCTTGCTGGGTGTCCAGATATCCTGGCTCATGCCATGCCGGACCGGCAGTATGCCTCCATGACCCATGCCAGTGTGACCAGCAGTGAGACTACCCCATCTGCTGCTACGCACTGAGCAATCTTGGTCGTGTGGGTGATAACGCCTTTGGCCAGATGCAGAGCGCCGGCCCCAAACTTTAGGGCCCGTAACACGTTACAACGAACGAGTGGAGAAGTGAGGTCTTTAACGGCGGCCAACATCAGCTGCCGCCGCGTTGATGACGGGCGCGCGAAATCGAGCACCAAGATACCATGCTACTTCCCGGCGTCACCATGGGACTACCGTCTGATCTGAAACAATTTGTGGCTGCCTGCCCCTGCTGAACAAGTCAATGAACACCCACGACAATCTCGGCAAAGACGACGTCCATCATGATGGACCTGTACCCCTTCTTCTTGCTGTTCCAAAGGAGCCTCGAGTTCTGACCCGCAGAGTCTTAGCGGATGCCCTGTCCGAACATGGAGACGGCTCATTCCGCGATTCGTGCCAGGCCACAGCATGAGTGAGGCCCACGGCAGTCCGAGATCCGACTGGTAAAGGTCATCGTGGCAAAGGCAGGCAGGCGTATCGTGACAGCAAAGTTGAATATCGCGCCCGATTTGGAAACGGTTAGCGAGCTAGCGCGGCAACAACGGACCCGATCTAGGCGAGGCCAGGAACTTGGGCGATGTAGGTATGAGGCGAGCCCACATCATGATCCGATTTGAAAGAAGGCCTGTTCGGCAGATGTGTCAAGCCCACTGTTGCATCGCCAGATTGGTTAATGCAAGAGTAGCCCAAAGGGGTTGATCCTCATGGATCTTTTCTCTTCCGCCTTTGGTGGCCGGATGTGTCCAGTCGTAAGCTTCAGACGTTGCGTGGACCAGGCTGAGTACCTATCATTTGTTGATTCTACCTCACCCTATTTCCAAGTCTGTTTTCCTATGAGTGTATCTGAAGGAGGTAGATGTTGATAAAAAAAGAGACTCACTGTATTGCTCAGAGGTATCAGCCATAGCTCTGATATTGGCCAACCAGGTGCTAACATATGGAAACGCCGCGTAAGAAATCGTAGGGACGACCTCCAGCTCGGAAAGATCATCGCGAAGCAGAGTGTCAGGTATAAATCCGATGTTAAGTTTTGTACTGGCAGACAAAAGTGCCCGAAAGTCTCCATTTCCGTATTTACATCACAAAATAACGTGAGCTTAACACTAGTCTGTGACCAAGACCGTGCTCAAGTTTGATGTATCGCGCTTAGGAAATTTATTTAGCTGCCGAGTCGAAAAGCTGCGCTCGCCGGGTGTGCAACGATAACACATAACTCTCGCTGTCTCTTGACCGGTCGGCGTGAGAGTAGGGTTGGTTCCTGGAAGGGAAGTCGTGGCAGTCGAGTGATCCTGAATGATTTGACATGACCAGTATACGGATATAGAGCTCTCGTAGTCTCGGCCCTCCAAAATCTCTCTGGCAATGTACCTACCTAATCAAGTCTTGGGATCCTGCCGATGTTCACGGGCTCGAAAGGCGACCGTGCATTGGCAATGATGATGTTGCAATCGCTGACTTTTCAGAGGAAGGCTCTAGCAAAACAGGATCCTTCCAGCCCATGATACGCGCCGGCGGTGAATGGCCTGGATAAGCGACTAACCCGCTGCCTCTGCCAGCTTCTGTCTGGCGACAGTGCCGCTGTAGGTGCGTAGTCACCGCCAGACACAAAGTGCAGATGCTCCGGGCGGTCAGTGAGACCCTCCCTGCGATTGAAACTGCTTGTGCAATGCCCCCTCAGGACATTTACCTCCTCGCAAGTGCCCATGGTTGCTAAGCAGTTCTGGAAGCAACGAATGCATGCCTGAACAGCGTTAATTAGCAGTTGAGAAATATGGAAGCCGTCCCATTAAGTTCTGCTGAAGCCGAATATCGGCGTGTCGAATGTTCGGTCGCGTGACAAAAAGAATGCAGGTTCTGGCTGAATGGCAAAACGCCATGACAAACTACACAGTCTGAAAATGTGTGAAGACCGTGGGTATTGGCAAGATTGCACAAACAACAAGTTTGTCCACCCAGCTTAGGATAGGAGAACGTCTAACGGTATGCTACCGGTGACGCCAATCAGTGTCATGTCGAACAGAACTGTTGGCGTCGGGAATTGGGGGGCGTTCATCGCAGATATTTCGCCCTATGGACTTGCAGTCGAGCATCGCCGCGCCACTCCCCCTCGGCTTTGCGGACAAGCAACGTCAGACAAGGCAGCTGAACTGGCCCAGGGGCGCCGGGGACGGCGACGCTGCAAAAGCTGAAACCAGCCGCGCTGTCAAAGTACGTCAATCCACTCTGTGCAATCCGCTATGTCTCCAATATACCGGGCTCTGCTGTGGCCGAGGGGTTTGGAACTGAGTCGACAGTGGCTTGATGATAGATCCTCGGTACCTGGCGGCGACCTGGCTTTGTGTTCCCTTAGCTGCCTGCGAAAGGCCAAGCTAGTAAAATAGCTTTGTCCTTGTACTTGGCTGTACGACACACCGGACACTGCGAAATGACGACTTCTTGAAACAAGAAGCCTCTTCTCGTGAGTGGAGGGGAAGGCCGACAACCCACAGGCTGCAACGAATCGAGAATGTCCTTGGCCACTGCAGACACGGGGAAAGCGCAGGGCAGAGGTTGCAGGCTCTACACGGGGCGATTTGCTTGCACGGGCTCGCTGCGCAACACACATGGCTGGTGTGCAGATAGACATGCGCGGTGCTAATTGATCACCAGCGGTCGAACACGCCCTGCTGAAGGTCTGGCCCGCTGGTTTGCCCTCTTTCCTGGGCAAGACGTGAGAAGACTTTGACCTCGTTCTGACAGCCATTGGGCCCGTGGTGGCGATCTCATGGCTCCATATGTAAGATACGAGAAGCTTCAGAGCGTTGGTATTTTATGTCCGGCGGTATCGGGACTCGACAATGTCGTGGCTGGATGGCGACAAGTGCTGCCTCCAAAATTCTGTAATTAAGGTACGAGCCGCACGCGCAGCTAGATACTCGGCAGACAAGAGGCTGCATGGAGAGCAGATGTGAGGTCTCGCTCCAACTCCACGGTCGGCTCGCGTCCAGGCCACAAGCCGGGACCTACTGCGCTGTCAGACTGATGCTGCCCGACGCCGTTCTGCCTGGTGCATCCAGCCAATTGTTTGAAGGTAGACGAGGCGAATCGGTGAGTGCTGCCAGCGCGACTGGTCAGTGAATGGTCCTGACCGGTTGGGAAAGTGATGCTATCTGCAACGTCCTGGCACACGCGGACTAGAATTCAGGAGCGTCGTTTTCCTTGGACGAGAGGGAATTCGGTCGAGCAGGCGTCAGCCCAATTGAAATTGAGCAAACACGCCGGGTACTGTACCCTCGGAGGCTAACTTTCTTGGGTAGTATCGCGGCCGCGCTAAGACGTTCTTGGTACATTCAGCCCCGGCGGCCCACCAATCCAGGCACTCCGGTGCTCAGGTACCTTGATGTACTTCTACTTGGCCCTTCCTGCCATTCAAGGTCTTGCCTAGTGTACCTCAACTTGCCTTGGCCTGGCAAATCGCACCCACAGTGCAGTAGATATTTGTGCGTGCATTTTCTTGCCAGCCTTCAGGCGTCGACACCCACCCACCCTCTCTCTCTCTCGGAGAACGGAAGACGCTCCAAGCAGACGACGCTGAACTCGGAAAGGATCCTGCATGCTGTCGCCA
Organism: Diaporthe sp. P3_1W; assembly: GCA_037177825.1. NCBI lineage: Eukaryota > Fungi > Ascomycota > Sordariomycetes > Diaporthales > Diaporthaceae > Diaporthe > Diaporthe sp. P3_1W. Next base: position 6,982,668 of record JBAFXB010000002.1, read on the forward strand.
GCACCACCCTGGCAGCCGAGTTTTCCTCAAGCTGGCGAACGTGCCTTGACCCTGTTCGGTGTCGAATCAAGCACGCCGTCCTTGCTGCCTGCTTTCCGATGTGGACTGATACCCGCATCCCAGCCCGACTACCCATTCCCCACCCCTCGCGCTTTGGGTTTGATCGTTCCCCGTGCTTCTTTTCTCTACTTGATGATCGGGAGCCAGTTCTCGTCGTCTCTTTGCGATGCCAGCCCCGTTTCCGTCGTCACCAGGTACGGCGTGTTTGGGCGATCCCGTATGACGGTTCTAGGTTCCGGCTGCCACGAAAGTTTCAACATGTTGGATGCGTTCATGCACCGTTGACTTGCTTTCTGCAGGACAACAATAGCAGCCGTGGACAGCAGTAGCCTCATCTATCGGTGAAATCTCCAGCAGCCGCCATCGACACGGCAGAGGGCCCTGAAGTAGAAAGGCGCTGGTGAGCTGTCACATCGCACGAGATCTAGAGTCTCACGGGGCAAGGTGTGGAAAATCATGGGGCTCGAAACACATTTGGGCCCAAGACGACCATGCCATATGGAGACCCTGCCATATGGAGGCCCTGCTCGTTGCGGGACCTGGAACCTCCCTTGGCGGCAAGGCTTGCAGCTTGTCAGCATGGCTGTGGGTGATACCGCCTCGAGGAAGTGGATCAAGATATGCATCAACTCATTTGAGCCATGAGCCTGGCAACGCCTGCCCAGTCCATTGGCCTTTTCCTGCCAGGTCTGGCAGGTCTGGCAGGCCAGGGTCACTCATATGCCTCGCTGGAACTTTCAAGTTACGGCCCGATCCGACCTGGCCTTGTCAATCGCGACTGTCCCCGACATGGGGGGCGATGCGGAGGCATCGTGGTTGATATGGTCAGAGCAGATGCGGGTTTCTTTTCTGCCACTCGCACCTCGAACTGGCGTGCGTGATCCTATGAATGTACTCTATTCTCTGGCGAGCAACCCAGAAACAGCTGCCTCGAATTCCAAGCAAGCAATGCATATTTAGGTTGTGGTTTGTGGCATCATGGGCCTACCACCGCCACTGGAAATGTACGCATAGGGCGACACTGCTCGTGAATGAGCTACCTTTGCTGAGTTCGAGTCTGTGATTGATAGAGAAGAAACGGCCGAGAGTGCGCTCACTTGAGACAAGCAAGGGAGACACACCTGCCAAGTCCCCGTGAGTGTGTGATGATGACGGGGTTTCGGGGGGTCGAACCGCGTCAGATTGGGTGGCTGGACAGGTGCAGGCCGAATCAAAAGCAAACGGACAGCTGCGCAAACGACCCGTTCGATGATTCGATTACTTCCTCACACTAGTCCGCAGATCCAACAGCATCTCTTTTATATTAAGAATCGCGCGTGGCTAGGAAACACGAGAATGGTTGCAGCGCCCGCCGTTGAGGTCACCTTTGGATAGTCCCCCAGGCTAGACACGGGCAGGACTTGGACACGGCACGGTACACGTTTGCCCAGGCGCTGTTTTCTTTTTTAGTCGCGCCGCAGATACCGGCAACAAAGCTCAGCTCGCAGCTGAAGTTCACCCCCGGACCCGGCCAGAGCCTCGCGCCTACACAGTAGGGACAGCCAGGAAGTTCGCCGTCAGGCCAGCGCGCTCCGATCTACCCTTATTAGTGAGGTGGAATTCAGACGCCTCGGGTAATGACTGATGTGATTGGTCCGCGGAGCACCCTCATGCAGGTCATCGAACCGGCAACATGGGCCATCCCTTGAGGTCTCTCGTTCGTCTGGACGACCCCGTCCAGAATCCTTCTCATTGCTTGACCCCTTCGAGCAGCCGCACTGGGTCCCGGCCCCTCCTTCATTGCTCGCGTGCTGGGGTCTAGGGAGCTGTCATCTACCTGGCTCAGCGTCTAACGTGCCGGGCCAGGATGGTTCCCGAGGTCCGTTTCATCGGCAGTGCTGGCGCCAACGTTAACAAGGGCAGTAAGCGACCGGCGCGAGCAAACGGTGCGCTAGGCGACGCATCCTCGCTCGGGAAACATCACATTCCATTGACTGGGACATGCTAGACTTTTATCATCTTAGCCGGCCCCAATTTTAGGGCGCACTCTAAGCAAGCCGCTCACGTGCAAGCCAAAGAAGTGCCCGGTTGGTTACGCAGAGACACTGATCTCACTGGCGTGGAGTACATTGACACGCACAGCATCAAGTTTCATGATCGGCCGTTGCCGAACCTGTCAAGCCAGGAAAAGCACCGAGCCGGGATATGGGATGACCTCGGGGCCAAGAGCCAAAGATTCTCTGAGGAAGCCTACACGCTGCCTATCGAGGCACGACTAGGCTCAGGGCTCTGCCGGAGGGTGGTTAGCTGCCATCGCGACGCCTGGCGCAAGCGAGAGACGGCATCAGCGGCGCCCAGTCCCGTCCTCGCTCGCATCCCATCATCGCTGCAACCCATCCATTCTCCGTCAGGCGTCACTGGTCTCGTTCAAAGGCCGATCGGTCGGTAAGTGCAGTCATGCTCAGAGACGGACTAGTAACGGGGACCAGGCCAGACCACACCAGACCAGACCGTTACGACAATGGGCCCTCCCAGGGCCAGGCACGGTCAATCTAACTCGCGGAGACCAACCTGGGCTCGTGCAAAGACTGCCAGTCTCTCTGCAGCTACCCGTCGCTAGACCAACCTCTGGCCGGGCAGATCCTTACCCTATCAGATTCAGAGCCCGTGGCGTGTGGTAGAGAACATGTCTCAACGGTAGGGTAGGTGCATCTCTGATGCATGGAAGCAGAATGTTTCGAAAACATCGTCTCAGTCCCAGCAGGGGTGGGACTGGCAATTGTGCTGTGCTGTGCCATCGGTACCCGTCGTTACTCGGCGGCCAGCCCGCAGCTCGGGGCGCTTCAGGTACAGTTCCATTATCCTCTAGGAGCACAGGGAGGGTGGTTGATATTAGGCCGGCCCCGACTCACACTGCCCGCCAAACGCTCGCTCACCGTACTGGTTACCCGAAAAGCTCTCCTCCCAGGCGAGGGGCCCCAGCGAGGCTGGCCTGGTCGAAGCTCTAAGGACGGACATATGGCTGTGTCCCAGCAACACACTCGCGTATGGAGGGCCTCCTCGTGACGAGACCACCACAAGGAGCCTGCTGGGGCGAAGACAGGGGCGAGCAAGCCGTTTGATCGCAGGATTAGCTCTAGAGGCCAAGCCTGCCTGGGGAGTGGGCCATCGGCTCCTTGCTTGATTGTCAAGTACGGAACTTGGTACGAGTTGAGGCTTGGATTCGTCCGTTGGCAGAGGCTTTGACCCTGCTACATGACCACGGTAACAATACATTGGCTGGCCATAGGTACTGACCTCCCAGTACCAACCTCACTGACGGCGACACATCAGGGTCGATGCGGCAGTCTGGACCGGCACCACCCTCTCTCTGCTCTCTCTCTGCTCGTCTGGCCAGGCTGGGACGGTACAACCACAAGGTCCACGGCCGGCCCTTCATCCTTCGCTGCCCAAATTCACCTTGCCAAACTCGGACTCGCAGAGAAATAAGAATCGACCTCAGCGAGGCTCGAGCTCACCCATCTCCACAAAATGCCCCCTCGTGCGCTGCTGGCGTTGTCTTGAAGTCTGCACAACCGATCTGCCTCGAGTTTAAGAAGGCACGCGGTTCTCGCCCCCCCGTCGCAAGCAGGCACCAAACATCTCGAGTCCTCCCAGGCCCTTTCCAACCCCGAGCTACTCTCTCATCCGGAACACATCCTCGACCGTCTGGCGTGTATAGTCACCTGGCCACCCTCCCATCTGATCCTGTATCACTTGTACTCCTTCCTTTGAGCCTCCCACCACCAGCCTCCGGGCCTGTACGAGCCTGTCAAGCCACTGTGCCAGGGTAACAAGAAGCCAACTGAGATAGGTGCTTCACCTTGCGTTGCCTCACATCGCACCTCACCAACCACCGGCCGAACTCCGTTCTGACTTGTCGGTCCGCCCAAGCTGGCCGACCATCCATCCACCATCCATCACCTTTACAAGCTAACCAAACATACCCAACACATTGGAACGCCCTAATATCGACCCAGACGCGCTACATCGGATCTTGTACGCTTCGAGAGTGATATTGATTACGGCTTTCCCTTTGTGGAGGACACACAGCTGTGCGGCAAGCTTCGCGACTTACTTCTTAGCAGGTTGGTAGTGCCCAGCAATACCTGTCTGCCTCAGATCTCAAGGTCTCCATCGGAAGGCAACGACGGCCGCAACCAGCGCCGGCTCCCGAACAGGTGACAAACCTTGCAATTGAAGCACCTCATCCTGCCCACTTAGGCCGGCCAGAACAGCATATTTGAGTCTTCCCGTTGGAGCATCTCCAAGACCAGGGTAGGAAACCGCCAACCAACACCGTGGCCAACCCACCCCAGACACGGCAGTGACGAAAGGGCCAGACCGAGACGAACAGAACCAGGGAAATCACTGCACAAGAAGCAAGCGTCCACTCCACGCGCCTTCCTCATCCCGACCAAGCCCTTGCCTGTCCGCTTTCGTCGGCCACCTCGAACCACAGGACTGCGCTGCAGGCAATCCCGTCGCCCTTGAACGGCAACTCCTGCTACTGAGCATATCAGCTTCAAAAAAAGTTGGCCAAAGCACCTGAGTCGAAACAAGTAAGATTTTCTCCCTACCTTTGACAGTATTATCCATTGTTGAACGAGGCCACACCTCCCGCGATCTTGTCGCCGGATGGGCAGCTGATGGATGGTGGTGGCGGCCGCTGCTGCCCATGCTACCCGGTGATGACTGTCGATGTTGAAACTGGCAGCAGGGCAGGGTGTTAGTGATTAATGTTTGAGAGCTCAATGCCTGTTGCCCACCATCTGCCCTCCCCACCTTTCCCGCCCCAGATCTTTCGGCGTGCGATTCAACCGTGGAGAAAGCATGGCATCTCGTAGCCGGGAATGTGCAAGGCTCCATCCGGAGCAATTGTCTTCTTTCGACTAGCAATGCAGTTGCTGAAGACACCACACTCAGCTGCAACGTTTTTTGAAGCAACTGCAAAATGGAGGCTAACGTCGATTTAGGACCCACTCCGACGTACATGTTAGTGCTGTTTCTTCACCGTTTTCATCGACCTGCATGCTCCCCATCGTTTCTTTTTCCCATGTCTCGGATTCGAACCTCGTCGAGGGTAAACCCCGAGCAGCGGGTGAGCCCAGCGCTTCTAGACGCCGGTACGGAGCTTTGAGTCGAGGAACCGCGGAGCGATACGAAAAGGCTCAGCCCGCCCTCTTCGATGCGACGGACGAAGTGCGACACCCTCTCCAGAACAGCCATATCTATGCTGGCGGCATTTGTCCAAGCTGAAGACCTCTCCTCCGAAACCCTCCCGACCTACGAGCAAGATCACTTCTCGGCCGTCCGTCAATTCGTGCTGTACTTCAGCGACTTCGGTTGTGCTCTTGAGCCCGCATGCAATAGTCACCATTCAGTCCCGCCCGCTCCCTTCTGCCTCGTTCCAATCCCACCCTGTCTTTTCGGGTGGAACGACGGCTTTATTTGTTGGAATTCGGCAACGCTTCTGAGATTTACTGGAGGAGATGCTGACGCGTCGCATCCAAACAGGATAGCTGAGACTTCCGACAGCATTGAGTGCGAGTGCCAATCGGTCATTAGGAATGACAAGGGCAGAAATACCTCTTAAGGTCGGTCAGCACTTTGCTTAGCAGACGAGCACATTGCCCAAGACTTTGCCTGCGTTGCCGTGCCGCTCGTGTGCATTGGGCTCATGCGGCCCAGATATCATCTGACAGGAGGAGGATACTTCCCGCCACACAGCTAGGCTCTGGTTGGCGAAGGGGGGCCAGGCTTCCAAATTATGGAGGCTCTGTCTCTTCCGACCCACGTCAAGCCACCCCTGAAGGCACTAACATGCCACCCTGTTGCAGCAGTCCCCAGCAAGGAGCCTTAGCTAACGATGAGCCCCACGGATGGGGGTAAGACAGGCACCCTACCAGCTCGACCCCATCGACTGCCTCCTGCGCAACGATTCCTCTCTGGATCGTGGAGAGGCACCTCGCATGACTTCACAAATTCCCAAGGTATTTACTCGTTGTTGCCCCCCTCTAGAACTGCACACACTTTGCTCAAAATACCACCGCCCCGCCCCCGATCCCCAATGCATTGCCCCAGGCGCTCTGCATGGTCAATTATTCAGGGTGCCCCCTTCGCCCTGTTACGAGCTTCCATGTGCAAAATCATCCGCTCGGCAAGACCTGCAACACGCCTCCGCGGTTGCCAGCTCTCCAGCTGCATGGCAAGCCCCGTATCGTCATCCAAAGGCATGGCTGCTCAGTTCTGGGGAAGAGGCCTTACGGGACTGTTGCGTGTATTGAAGAACAAACTGGTTGAGACGAGCTCAGAAAGTTTCAGAAGGTGAGTACAGTCCCCCACGAAGCATATCAGCCCATAACACAGACTCATGTCTCTTCTGCCTGTCTCAAAACTCGGCATTCACTTCCATTCTTTTTCCGCATGCACATGAATTCGGCAGACTTGCCACCCGAGCTGTTCCTTGAAATAAAATGTGCGAATCGGATGTCTTCTGGCTCGCAATTTCGAGGTCATCACGGCAGAGATCGCTGGCAAGATGCTACTTTTCTTGTGCAAAATGACATCTGCACCCGACCTGTGTCTTGGCCGTGGACTCTTTTTCTTCACTCTTTCCAATCAAAAATCGGCTAGCGGAATCGGTGGGCGTGCAGCTATACGTTACATGCGCCTTGAGACAGGAGAGTCTCTGGTACATGAGCGTAAGCCTGGACGCCCCGTCAAACGATGTATCTGATACTCGTCAGCGCCACCGGGGCCAGATGTCGTTCATTGTATCCTGCGGTAACTGTACTGCAGGGTGCAGCAAGCACACACACTCTCACGCACATCCACAGCCTAACCTCGAATTCGGGCGTCGGGCTTGCTCTGCCTTCACCCTCAAAAGCCAAAGCCTCGCATTCTTACACTGCAGATGTCGTTTTGTTACCCCCGTCTTCCCCTCTCATTCTTTTCATCTTGGATCTCTTTGCCGGCTTGGCTTACCATCGTCACGAACTTCCTTCAGTGGGTGCTGGACAGCTAATCTGACCCGTGACGGCCGATAGACACGCGCATCAACAACCCGGCCTCTTCCTCACTACTGCACACCCAGACCTGCTGACAACGACTCGGTCATGATGTCAACAAAGATGTAGAGCCGCCGATGAGCTACTCGTTCTGCCGTGCTTCATTCATGCGCCTCCTCAATCAGTCGCGTTGCCGCCGAACCTAACATTTCTCTCTCAATCTAGCAGGATTTCGCGTCGCCCTCCTGTCCCGGGCTGGAGTACCTCGACCTGCCCAATCAATCTGATATGCGGTGAGTTACATTTATCCAAAGACTTACGGCCCTGGCAATCATGAGATTGGCGATCAAGCCCCCTGCGAATTACCCCTTGATCTTTTTGCATTGGACAGTGTCCGCCGCCACCAGAGCGCTTTCCCTCACCCGTCACCCGTCATCGTTGAACATATGTCAAAACGACAGGGGTGGGAGCATCGAAAATCCTCGGTGTGTTGAGAAGTGCCTTGCTGCCCCTGTCGATTCCTCAAAACGCACAAAGCAGCCCGCAGATGGCCCATGAGCAGGGAGTGCAGGCAGCCAATCCTCCCGCCCCTCGACCCCCCCCCTCTCTCTCTGTGGCCAGTACTTACGACCTCGCGAGCGCAAGGCAAGGATAGTCTCCAGCCCTCCGTAGCGTGGAAAAATGCTACTTAGGCCGTCTAGACCCCTCCGCTTGATGCCGCATATGGTGTTCGCAGCAGACACCCCGATTCTGTAGTCTGCTGTTACCTGTGCAACATTCTTAGCTGGCAGTACGACAACTTGTCTCACCTGGACATTGTGTTGCGTCCGCATGGGCAACGAGTTACAACATCCTCGGTGGCAGGCTTTTCTAGAAGACGCTAACAGTGATTACTTGGCGTTGGACTGTTGGGCAGCCTTGCTGATATGTGTGCGCCAGTAGCTATAGTCACGACTCCAGTACCTCCCCTTTGACACTGGAAAGTTCAGCTCAACCGTCACCAGTCATAAACCTCTATCCTCCGGGCCACACGTCCCTCTTCAACTCGGCACCAGCCTATCCACCCGACAGCGGGGGTTCCTTCTATGCTCCAGCCTCTCACGTCTTCCCGCACATAGACCCGAGGTCTCGCCTTGGCTCCAGGTACGAAAAGAAACATGCCAACTGGTTGTTCTGACCATCCCGTTCACTCCTTGTCTCGACGCGTATTGGACGTATTGACTCACAGTCTGTGTGGGAGTAGCACCTCTACCCCGGGCATGGCACATGCCCTTCGATCCACAACATTGCCGCATCCAGCCACGCGAGATCTCTACACGCCAGCGACGCCCTCTTTTAGGAGAGCACCTGAACACACACCGAGATCTCCGTCCTTCCCAGGTGGGCACCGACGCCGTCCTATGTCACCAACCCCAAGCCCTAACTTTGGTCTCACATATCACCCAGGTAATATCGGCAGGCCCACGATGGATCCTTCGTACAATTCCTCCAAGCAGCAGCAGACCGTCCCTCCACTAATGGGGTTGACGATGCACGGTGCGCTCTATTACTCAGACGCCCCCAACACTCCAGTCAAGCCTGATATCTCTGGGACAATCGACAAAGGCTTCTTTCTGGCGGAAAACGAGTGGACGTGTTATCGACGTAATTACTTCTCGTGTATCTGCTCATTTAGCCTCCAGCAGCCGACACATCCTCAGGCCACTCTGCACTTCACACCGTCTGGGTCCACCCAGTCGTACCAAGTTGCTGGCTGGGCCATGTGCATATCGGCAGTTGTCTCCGAGAACGATGCCCACACGATTGAGTTGGTGCAACACACTCCGAAGCGGGACAAAGGGCCGATCTCTCCCCCGGAAAAGACCAGGCTGAATCCCAAGCCTCCCCAGACGGCGCACCATCCACTTGGTCACTACGCACAGACGGAAATGGGGCTCGGAGGATCATCGAGGGCCTACGAGCAGTCTCTGTACGGGCAGCCGCTGCCGCATGCCTCCCTTCACGCTTCGCTTCCGACGGAGCACACCTTCGAAAGGATCCAGTTCAAGCAGGCCACAGCAAACAACGGGAAGCGCAGGGCAGCACAACAATACTACCACCTAGTGGTCGAACTCTTTGCAGACATTGGAGCCCAAGGCCAGGGGAACGACCAATGGCTCAAAGTCGCGCACAGAAAGTCAGCCAAGATGATAGTCCGTGGAAGATCGCCGGGGCACTATCAATCCGAGCGAAGGGCGAGCACAAGCAGTGGCCCGGGTGGCTCGGCTGGCGGAATGGGCGGCTACACCGGCGCTGGCTCAACCATGATTGGGGGCGGGTATGGGGGACCAAATGCGAACATGCTTGGGGGTGCTTACGGGGCCGCTTACGACACACGACCGGAACATTATCGCAGCCACCACGAAGCGATTCCCATGGAGCCCATTTTGAGCTCCGAAGAGTCGAAGGCGGTCCATGAGCCAGAGAAGTACCAGTACTACCCTACAGCCATCATCGAGCCGCAGCACGATCCTCGACAGCCGGTCGAGATGTTCCATCATACCTCTTCTACGCGGTCGTCGGACAATCCCCTGAGAATGGGAAGTGGATTTGACCTTACTTCGAAGCTATACCCAGGGCCTTTGTTCTCTGACAGAGCTGGGGCCTGCGGACGATATGAAGGGAAGTCGACCTCGCACGGCTACTACCCACAGATGATGCCGCCACCGCCGTCGTCAACAGTTGGCCTTCACTGAGGACAAGATGTTTTCGGGCCCAAAGAACTGTGGTTCTGATTGGAGCTGGCTGTCAGCGCTCCGGGAGAGTGACTGGGTTCAGTCCCGCCACCTCATCGCCGAAAACGCCACGCGCGAACGGCCCGAGCCTTCTATCGAACAGGAATTATGTAACACGGACAGTGGAAACCACTGGGAAAAGCGGATTGCCTGAGACATGGACCTTGTCATTTTTGCGTTGTTTGAGAGCTCAAGATCAGGGAAGGTCTGGTCCGATGGTTTTTAATGGCGTATGGTTCGGCCTGGGACATGAAGGAGCAAGGAGCCATCGGAAAGACGGGGCATCAATGGGGCTATTTCTCTTTATTAGGAATATGGGACAGGAAATGGGCACTTGGGAAAATGGTTTACAGAGGGCATGGCATTTGCGAGAAATACCCGTTTGATTTATCAACCCCTCCCCCCTTCCCCATTACCGCCGCTCATCCGCGCAACGCACAGAGCACCAACATTCGCTTCCAGGCGGACACGAAGAACAAGATGACGAGGAATACGAGGAGGTCAAAGCACTTGGACGAGTCGCGCACATGGGATGGATGATAGCCATGGAAGCCGACGGCTTGGTCCTGGAGATATGTCGCCGGTCGTTTCGCTTGGCTCGGCTTGGGTTGTGTCTGAAGAGTTGTCCTTTGCATCACATCACCCACACGCGCCCCTGCTCTTCCCCCGACGACAACCGTCTTACTAGGTATCGCATGGAGGGATTCTGCTATCTTTGTTGTACTTGTTGATTCGCCGCATTTCACACAAACTTTCTGATCCCAACATGTAGCGTACGATGGACACTGAGGGTCTGATGCAAGGTGCAAGATGCGAGATGCGAGTATGATGTTGGACTGTTGCGATGCTTAACAGCAAAATCATTGTTTCAAGAACCATGTTTCCATGGTAGAGTTAGTCTGCGTGCATGCGACCGTGGCCCAGTAGGGAGGCACTCTAGGTCTTTGTGTGCTCGCGAGAGCCTTGCCTGTCTACAAAAAAGCTCGGGAGTGGCAATCAGAGTAAGCACTTGTGTTCCGACACAGAGAACAGCAGAATAGACCGCAGAGCGGCACATTGTCTCTTGAGGCTGGCTGGGACGGAAGGAGAATACGGGTTCCCACTCACTATTGGTTCTCTGCATGGGGGAGGGCAGGTTGAGCGTGTCCTCCTTCAGATTCCCGTGTTCCTTGCATGACAACGAGGGGACCGACGGCGGTGAAGTGGGGAACTATTGTTGGGGGCTGAAAGGTCCAAGGCGATTTGGGCTGCCCAGGTGGGCATAGGGAGCGCACCCCACAATCCAACCACGACGGCACAACCCCCCGGTCTGATGGGACACGATCCCGAGGGCTGAGGCGGAGAGCAGGATAGCGGGAGCGGGAGAGGCCAGCGACCGCGTTCCCCCCCAACGAAAACTTCCTTTTCCAACGACTGGGGCGACCTTGACCGAGCTGGCTTAGCCAGATTTTGCGGCTCGGGTCCTTTTGCCTGGGGCGCTGGACTTGGGGGCGCGGGCCCCTTGTCTGGGCGGCTGCTGAGGTTCGAAGCCGAGATAAGCACCCCCCGTGTTGACTAAACGTGCATTTTAATGTGGGCCGCGCAGCTGCAGGCACGGCACACGCCAGCGAGTCTCGTGCGCTCCGGGGGGAGATCACCACCGGCATCAACATTTGACAGTGGGCATGGGGGATGCGCCCTGCCCGCCTGCATGTCATTTGTCTTATTTTTAGTGTTTATAGAGGACCGGCCGGAGAAGCTGGTGAAGAATTGCAGCCTCTCCGTTTCTCGCTCTCTCTTTCGAGCCTTTCTCTGTCGGTTCCCACCCACGCGAACAGCAGTGGACTGACGTCCAATTAAGGTTGTGGCTAGTTCCCAGTCCGAGTGTCCATCGCGCTCGAGCTTCCGAAAGTTTAAAATGGAGCGAAAGAGACGAACGAGTCCGAGAGGGCAAAACGGGGGGGAACGGCTTAGCGGGCAACGGGGGCAACGGGAGCGTTCCGCGGGCTCTGGCTGGTGGGGAATGGGGATGGGAAGTGCGATAGAGCGCTCGAAACGAAGAGAGAAACGGCAGATTGGGGCTAACAGAGCAGGCTAGGTAGGTAGTAGTGTAGGCCAGGCAGGCCGGGTAGGCAGGCCAGGTCGGTAGGCTAGCAAGCCAGGTAGGCTGGGTAGGCTCAAGGGTCTTGGCCCCGGGCAAGCAGACAAGCGAACCCTTGGCTGGCGGGCTGGGCCATGCTGGCCCTACCTAGTCGGCCTATTCACCACACCACCACACCATCACCACCACCTCCTCCATCTCTTCCTCCTCCCCTCCTCCTCCTCCACGATACCTTGCATCGTCCCCAGCTTCAGCAGCAGCGCCTCCGTCCAGTCCCGCCCACAGATCAACCTCTGTCACAGGCACACGGCACACGGCACGCCTTGCGCTATACGCTCCGCTTCGCTGCGCTGGCTTCTAGCGTCGCGCTCTGCTGCTGCTGCTGCTGCTACTGCGGGACGGCCAGTGCTAAGCATCGCAATCATGCAAACTGCGCCCGCGGTCGTGGCCGAAGGATCTCGGGAACATCCATCCAATCCACCACCCATCGTCATCCCACACGCGCGTCCCTGTACATGAGGGTACATGAGGGTGCCCATGGCGCTTGCTGCTTGCTTCGACAGCTGACTGTCTCACTTTCACACACACACCTTCTCTCTCTGTCACTGTCCCTCGCCGTGTCACTTTATCTCTCACGCATTTCACTCTACGACCCTGGCCTACAACCTCGCTCGGGTGAGGTCACCGCAGCCACACCAGACCCTGGGGAGAACAAAGAGAGCGCCATGCAGGTGCTGCCCTCCTTGCAGGTTCCTCCGTACCCTGACCCCTACCGTTCTCTGACCGAGTCTGCCAACTCCTCTCCCACCAGCCAGCCACCCGCGCGTATGCTCACTTGCATGAGGCCTGCCTCTGCCTGCCATCCCTCCCAGTCGATCCTCGTCTCCGTCCCGCCCGCCACGGATCACTGTCCCATTGTTTTTTCCTTTCACTTGTCAGCGCCGCCGTCGTCAGCCTAATCAGGTTTGGCGGCGGTGGTTGTGGTGGAGGGCTCTGTGTGGTGGGGTGGAGTCTGACGTTGAAGAAATCTCGATGCCAACGTCGCACAACCTCGTCCCCATCAGCCCTACCAAGCTGGCCTCGCCTCGCACTGCGTCGGCACTTTTTATATAATCATTCTTTTTTTGTTTTTGTTTTTTTGCGATCCAGGTTCGGCTGACGTGATCTCATTTCTCACATTCCTGGCCTCGTCCTGTCCCCTCTGCCCCCTCCGGCCCCGACCTCGGTGCCTGCGCGCCTACCCACCCTCCCCTCCCCCCTCCTTCTACCCCGCCCCGTGCTGCCGTCGTCGTCGTCGTCGCTCACATGTAGGTGACAGGGCCTCGACGAGATTGTGTCACGTCGGGGAGGGCGGTCTCAAATTTTCTCCCGGGCCCGAGGGGCCACAGAACGGCCTGCCTTTCCACCCCAAGCTTCTGACCAGGGTTCCACACCCCCATCTCACCTTGCTTTACAGCACGCGGCAGTCCGCCCTACAGTAGTCTCCTCTAGACTATATATCCAAAAGACACCTAGCCCCGGCGGGCCGTGGGGTGAGCAGCTAAGGGGAAAAGAAGGAAAGAAAAAAAGGACTACAGCTCCTCTCTGCGACACCTTACTCCAAGCGGTCAAGCCAAGTCTGGGACCGGTGAGCGTATGGCGGCCATCCGGCCACACATCTCGGTCTGCAGGTCGTGGTCGACAATCTGCGAGGCGGAATGGCTCATCTCGCTCTTTTTTCACCTTTTCATCTTCCTCCCATGTGAAACATTCACTTCGAGGCAATGCGCATGTGTTTAATATGGTCGATTACTAAGCCCGACATGCGGCTCATTTTATCCCTCCTCTCCCTCAGGCGATGCCCCATAGGGAGCCCAGATCTACGTCCAACGAAACCCGGCTGATCTCAGCACTACCAATGCAAGACACACACCCTCCCCAGTCCCTCTGCCTTCTGCCACGCCTCTGCCCATGGGCTCATAAAGTACTGTACGTACAGTACACTGGGACCCACGGCAAAGCAGCCTCGGGGCTATGGTGCTTTCAGAACTCCATCTCGGTTCCGAGCCGAGCCGCTCAAATTGATCCTTCAGGAACATATCTCGAGGTCTTGGCTGGAGAGGTAGAGCTGAGAGGGGTGGGGGGAAGCAATCTCTGCTGCAAGCGCTGCAGGGCCAATATCCCGCGGCCACAGTCCGAACCGCGAATTGTGTTCGGAAGCAGGTAGCTGACCAAGGTCGCGCGAAGTGACGTAGATCTTGTCATTTCTCTATATGGCCAGGAAAATTTCTCATGGCGGGATGGCATACAAGACGGACCGTTGCCAGTCAAAGTTGCACCCGCCCGTGAGACTCCAGCCACGCCAGCCACGCTCGCTGCAGTTCGTGAACGATGGGGAGGGGGGTCTCCAGGCGTTAGCGCTCAAGGTCGATGAAACCCACCCAGCAGGACAAACCTCCGGGGGTCTGTTCACAGAGTTGCCTTGGCAGGAGGAGTTATAGGTCCACGCTCTGGCGAGGTCCCTGCTAATCCACTCTCTTACAAGTCTGGGTACCTGCGCTGACGTGTGTGATCGCCCGCCCCACGGGTCCATGGGGCGATGTCTTGGGAGTTGTGCGAGCGCGCCCGCATGTCTGCGTGCGTGCTTGCGCCTGTCCGTCTGAGCTGGAGTGCACCCCTGCCACCTTCGCACCCTCAGGCTGCCCATCAGTCTCGTGCGACATATTGATCGCGTGGATGTGACCTGTCGCTTTCACGTCAGGCCGGACAAGAATAGAGGAGGGCAGGGAGACCGTGAGGCCCCCCTGTGACTTCCACGAGATTCCCTGCGATCCATTGTGAGATTCACCGGGAAGCACTGCGTCATTTTCTTGGTCTGATGCTGTCATGCTGTCGAGTCGGATCGTGTGGGGAAGACGGCACTGGGGTCAAGGCGGGAGAGCGATGCTGACCGCTGAGTTTGGAATCCGCGTATTATCCCTTGCTGCTGCTCTGAGGAGGCGAGCTCGCGGGATCACATGATTTGGACAACAGCCGGAGCAGGGGGCGGCTGCTAGGTGACCCAAGGTCGCTGGGAGGTGGCTGCCTGAATCTCGGGGATATTGGATCGGAGTGGCCAGCCCACACGTCTATGAATGCGATGATGCGTCCCTGATGAAGATGACCGTGAAACTCTAACACCCCACGGTCAGCACGGAAGCAGCAATCTTGGTAAGCAGATGGTCGAAGGGCGGGTGTGTTGCTTTCGAACCCCGCGAGTTCAGCGTAAGCCGCGAACCCAAACGGCGACGCGCGGGTATTCCCTCGAGCGCTCTCGCGCCCGCGCCCGTGCCCGAGGGCGGGATGTGATGACGACTCCGGGCTCAGCGCTACCTCGTACCTTTGACGGCGTTGGGAAGGGTCGGGGAAAGAGCATTTGGGAATGTTCAGAAACAAGAAGCTACGTTATGGGACGGCCGGAACATGGGAGTGACATTCTGCTGGATATCATTTGGGGCGGCTTGGGGTGGCGTGGGGTGGCTGACCTTGGGAAGGATGACTGGGTTTCCTCTGCCAGAGTTCAGGATATGTCCTGTTTAGTCAGTTGGAAGAGCGTGAGAGTGACTGTATCTTCTACAAGCAGTAACTGCACAACCCACAGTACAGGATTATGACTGTATCTGCCTTGCCATCCGCGGAGGTGATCATATTGTCTTGGCCGGAGTGCTCTGAATCCTTCCCTGGATTCTTCTCATCAAGTGATAACGTACTATGACGTTCAGATCAGTGGGGTCCTTTTGAAGTATGCCCCATAGGAACGTGCTGAAATATCTACAAACTCTGTTTACGTTGGCTTGATGTCCAGGGCTCGTCTGCAGAGTGAGTACTGTATTCAAGAAGGGTGGGTGTTGATGGTCTTGTTTCGGGGCGATCAAAGCAGACTGTTGTAGTAGCAACGAAATAGCCATAATGGCATTGCGTTGGTGACTATGTTCTCCTGTATGAGAGGTGCTTGTATACTTTGATACTTCTACGTTGGGTTCAGCACGGACATACCGCGTGTGTGTGCATAGGCACAACCTGCCTGAGCTCTTCATGGTAATGTCAAGCGGTCAGTTCTGTTGGAGGCAGCTTGAGCTTGAGCTGGGGGACGTAAAGTCAAGGGCATGCTTGAACATAGATGTCCCCTGATGCGCAAGAGTTACGGCGGCCTGCCTGCCTGCCTGCCTGTCTGTCTGCCCGTGAAGTCATCTCCAGTACTTGACCCCGTGGGTGACCCCGTGATGGAGACCAGCAGTGGCTTGTTGTCCACTTGCCAGTGTACAGGGCCAAGCGTTTGGGGATCGACAATTCTTAATGAAGGGTTCGGAACAGGTTGTCTTCGAGGAGGCCATCCTTGAGGAGGCGATCTCAGTGAAGGCTACCCGAGTCGAGGTCACTCCAGTCGAGGTCATCCCACTGGAGATTTTATATTGCAGGCTATCCTGCTGGAGATTCTCACACTCCAGTCCCAGCATAGGAAACGGTGGACTAACAATGGATTCAGATGCCATGCTAGGGCATTTCCTCCATCGCGAGAACTCGTGGCATGAACACGTACAAGCTCCTTCCGATGTTGCCTATCCAAGCATTTGTCCACGGGGACTCCGGCTCTTCCCCAGTCATCATGTGGGAAGGCACGAACTTGCCAGCGCCTGGGCCATGGAATCAGGCAAGCACAGCCAAGTCCGCCTCCACAGACTCGGTCATGAGTCCAGACACCCAGGCGCGTTCTCGTCTAAGCCATCTTTCAGAGCATCACCGGTACCCTCAATATCCACAGCTACCAGACACTGCCAACTGCCACAGGCATATAGACATTACTGGACTACCAGACCATTACTGGATTACCAGACGATCACCCACACCCTAACCCCCGCACACCTCGTCAAGATGAAGTTCTCCGTTGCGGTGCCGCTCGTCGCCCTTCTCACGGCGTCGATCCTGGCTCTTCTCGCATTGCTTGCTGGAATCAAGCCTCATTTCATGCCAGACGCGTATATAGGTCGGTAAAAGCCCTTTCGTCTTTCCGATCTCTGTCTGTTGCCCTTTTGAATCTCCCGCCCTGCCCTGCTTTACTAACACCCGCCAGTCCGGATTGCCGCGAGGAACATAACCTCCAACAGTACAGAGCCCCGAGGCCCTGACAAAGGTAACAACACCGCCCTGCCAACGAGCACAAGCTTTCCGCCGGCTCAGATTACACACAAACCAGCGCCCACTACAAGCATCAGCGCCAGCGCTAACATGCGGACAGATTCACCAATACACGGTCCTCCGGGGAATGGGCACAGTTGCTTCTGGGACCCGCCGGACAACAAAACTGGCGTATGCAAACCAGACGACAACATCCAAGGTGCCTCGACCACCACGGAGCATGTGCCGATTCATAGAGGCAGCAGCCAGGTCCTGATCCATGCCCGCTCAGACCCAGGGAATTCCACCCCCAACCAAAATGCGACGGAAGACTCGTTCAAACCTTACAGTCTGCATTTTTTGACCAACTGCCAATGGAGTCTCGAGAACAAGACCGAGCGTTGCACGAGGCCGTGGGATTTTGTGAAGTACACGATCGGAATTGGTTCTCAAAAAGTGGGTTTTTCCTCTTGGTCAAGCCCCTTTCGCTTGAAGAGAGATGCCGTCGATTCCGATGCCTCGGGACCTCTGGAAAGGTATAGAGCAAGGAAGGAGAGGGTGCGCAAGAATAGGCACGGATTCTCCATTATTCACTTGATAGGTTGTGTCCTCGTCATCCTCTCGTTCCTCTGTACTGCGATCAGCTTCATCATCCTTCCCGCGCTCGGGAAGTGGATCAGTGTTGGGAATCTGTTTCTTGCCACACTTGCTACAATATTCCTGCTCACCAGTAGCATTTTCACGGCCGTGCTAGCAAAGCAGACAACAGACTTCTTTGCAAAGGACAAATTTGCTTCTCGGAAATACACTGCTCAGTCAGGTGGGAAGTTCCAGGCTTTGGTCTAGACAGCGACTGCCCTGGCATTTTTGTCGACGCTGGCCTGGGCGTACGAGACGGTGCGGGCCTGGAAGAACAGAGACAAGGTGGGCGACGAGGGAATCCACTTGCGCAACTTGAACCGAATCTGATGAAGCATGGTCTAGCACCAAAGTCACTGTTCCGCAGGCAGGCTTACTCCTTCACCTAAGATAAACATTCCAAGACCCCTAGAATAGAACAATAACGAGTACATACCTTCCTCTACCGATCACATAACCTACGTGCTTGGGGGGTTGAGGTTCTGATCGCCACGGCAGAGGCCCTATATTCACAGTCTTACAACACAAACTAGACCTGATATCACGTGAAGACACATCGATGTTACTTATTATGATGTATATCGTGGGTATAGCTTGGATAATCGGAGCCCCTGGTGGGGTGATCGAAACTGAGACCTATGAGTGAACGTTGGATAATGCACCGTCACTCAGACACGTCCAGCGTCTGCCACCTCACCCGACAGGGCGGCGCTGATCCGACATTTGGTCTCCCCCACCCAGATAGGTCAAAAGAGATGGAAGATATCAGCAGCGATCCCTAGACGGGCGCCGGTGACGCGTGATATGGTTGCATGAACCTGCGATATCAGGGCGAGAGGGGCGGGCGGGATGCGTTGTTCGTCGGGTGGGGCAAGACTGGGTGCAGAGATGTCGCGATCTCGGGCCCCACGGGGATGGGAGAGGGGTTTGATCCTTCCCATGGCGAGAGGGAGTAATAACAGCCTCGCCTCGGAGGTCAAGAGGTTGAATCACATTCTGGGATTGGGGGGTATATATGTCGTTGTTGTTGGATTGATGAGGCAGGGCTCAGCCGGCCCTGGTCCCGGGGGAGTGGCCCAGCTGCGTCGGTGACTGAAACCCAGGGGCTCCCGCTCCGGGCTGCTGTGGCAGGGTCTCCGTGGTTGTGTGTGGTCAGCGTGGGTTCGGGTGTTGCTCATAATTACTACGTAACTTTTCGAAATAACAGCTGTTATCAGGGCGATGAGGGTTGAAATATGCGTATGTTTCCGAAATATACAGATAACGGAGTGCCGGCATCAGCATCAACTTGTATGTACGGCCCCTGTCCCCCGACCTGGGTTGTCAATCCGGCGGCCAGCGCGGCCAGGTCGGCGCTGATCAGTACTATTCCTGGGCATTGGAATGACCTCTCATCTATAATTGAAACCGAAGGCCTGAGGATTTCTCATTTACTCTTTTTTTTCCTCATCAATCCATACGCCAATCTCCCACAGACTGCAGTCTTCAAAACACTGTGCTTGAGACATCAGCCCTCTCATATCATCAAGACATCCTGATATTCTTAATTTCCTAAACTTTTCCTTCTGCACTTGTCGTGAATTTGCACAATGCCTCGTCTGGGTGATGACGGCCAGGAGGAGGAGACGCTCCTCGAGTACGGCACAAAGAGGACGCGCCGCATAGTGGGCGGCTTTTTGGATTTTGCGACTCAGGGCAACATCCTCGAGATCGCCTTTGGATTGATGTAGGTGTCCCACGATACACACGTTATTCGACTACCAGCACATATCACATGGCCCCCCGGACTGGCGAGAGTTTCAGTCATGCAGGCAAGTGGTCACCGTCCAAAGGGCACGACACAGACAATATGAAAGTAGCAGCAGAAGAAGAGCACTCCAACCGAGCCACCAAAGAACACACCACAAAGCACACCGCCAACAATCCGTTTAGACCACCAACCCATGCTAACCAACCACAAAACAGCGTCGCCGCAGCCTTCACAAACGTAGTAACCAGCTTCGTGAGCGACATCCTCCTGCCGCCCCTGTCGGTCCTCCTCCCGCTCAACGCGAACCTGGACTTCAAGTTCGCGGTGCTGCAGGCGGGGGCATCATACGCCGACCTCCCGCACGGCTACCGCACCATCGAGCAGGCGCAGGCCGACGGGGCCGTGATCATGGCCTACGGCGTCTTCCTCAACAAGACGCTCAACTTCATCGGCCTCGGCTCGGCCCTGTACGCCCTCGCCGGGCTGTATCAGTACCTCAGCAAGGACCCTATCATCAAGCACATGGTCAAGTGCCGGTACTGCCGGAAGAGGATTAATGAGAAGGTGAGTGGGATTTTGTTGTCGTATTTTATGTTCCCTGTTGCTGCTTTAGGGGGTGGGGGTGGGTGTGTGTATGTGCAAGCGCTCTGATTAAGTGCTGCTTGCTATGCGCTCACTCACCCGCCGATCTGAGAGGGAGCCTTCTATAGTGGTGCTCATCTGTCTTGTGTACGCGACTGCATCTAAGCCATACCTACTGACACTTGTGACAACAGTCTCTGCGCTGTGTCAACTGTACTAGTTGGCTGGATGGCCGAGAGGAAAACCTGCGATTCCATGAGTTCAGCCGGTGAATGTCCATCGCCAATTTGGGGTAGGGTCATCGAACGAGCGTGGCCACAGTCTTCAACACATCAGCGAGCATTCTTTTTTAGACAGCACGGCGGGCGTAGGGCTTCTTGACTTTTCGGGCTTCCTTTATCATGGTCATCTGAAACGTGTAGTCTCGATTCATGTTCATTGTTTTCCATACATCATCTTCAACCCGAACCGACCATTCACTATCCACCAACCCATCTCCCAACTCCCCGGAGCTTTTCCATCCCAACATAGAGGTAGACATTATTGTACAACGTGGGCCAAAACTGCAACCCCCCGAAAAGACCTTGAAACAAAGCGTGACATCATGTGCATGCAGAGGCCGAAAGCTGCAATGGGTCGTGTCTAGGCGCGTGCCTCATCGTTCAGTCATCCCTGCTCCCACCGCCCTTGAGCAACGAACGGAGACTGACAATCTCCCTCCTAAGCCTGGCGTTCTCCTTCTTGACGTAGGCCGTCTCCTCGCTCGAATCCTTGAGCTTGGTCACGAGCTCCTCCCTGTCCTCGCGGCCCTTGCCCCGGATGGCCTTGACGATCTTGACGAGCTCCGAGTTGAACTTCTCGTACAGAAGCTCGTTCTCCGCCGTGGCCTCCTTGTATAGCTGGTCGATGGCCTTGACCTTGGCCTCGCTGGCCGTGAGCGACGCCTCCATGTCCTCCTTGATCGCCCGCTGCCGCTCGTCCAGCTCCTGCAGCACCTGCGGTATCCGCTCGTCCAGCGCTTTCATAGAGGCCGACAGCTTGCGGAGGTCGCCCGTGGCGGAGCGCGGCATTGTGTTGTTCACGCGAGCCATGTCGGCAGATATGCGAGACAGCTCCGTCTTCAGCCCGGAGTCGACGTCTTCTATCGCCTTCTTCTCCGTCTCAAGGCGCTCCCTGAGCTTCTGCGGAGACTGCAATTTCAGCCTCTGTGTTGAAGACCTACCGACGCTGTTGGTGGAGCGAGAGAAGTCGTTGGTTGTCGGACTGAACACACCAGCCATGGGGAGACGGGAAGGTCTGAGGGATGGGATGTTCGACGAAGATAGCGTCTTCGCATGTTTTCTGCGCAGCGAGGACCCTGAGGATGGAGGCTGAGGTGTTGAGAACATGCTTTGGAATGGCTCCGTGGCAGGATTCTCTTTCTGGCGTGGCGAACGCAGACTTTGAGATTGGGGTGTTACCGGGATCTTGCTGGTGGGCGGTGGGCTTGGTTTCGCTTTGGCAGGGCTCATCGGTGGGCTTGTTTTCGCTTTGACAGGACTTATCGGTGGGCTTGTTCTCGCTTTTGTAGGGCTCACTGGTAACTTAGACGATGGCACTGGAATGCGAGGCGGCGCGGCGTTGACCTTTTCGGAAGTCTTCTTCGTGACATTCAGGGGCATCATTGGTGGAGCTTCCGGAGTGGTGTACTCCATCAGGTTCTTGAGATCCGAGAGTGAACTTCTCCGCTTCTTCTTCGGGGACTTCGGTGGCTCGAGCAACTCGGTCTCTGGTTCGCCAATCGTTTCCAAGCCAGACTCAAGACGGTGTGAACTTCCTGGACGATGTGTATTTGGTGGCCGTACGTTCATGTCATCAAACGCACCGGCAACACGGGGCCTATCGCGTGAGCCTGGCCGTCTGAGCTTGTTAGGTATTGTAGGCACGCCGACATCAATCGACTTCGATCGATTGATTGCAGACCGGCCGAGACTCGAGCTGTCCCCAGTCGCTGGATGTCTCCCATGCTTGCTCAAGGTCCGCCACACCGAAGGGCGATCACCTTCGTTCTTGCTATTCTGCCTGAGGAGATTGTCAAAGCCAAACTTGCGTCGGAGAGAAGATGTGTTGGACGTCATAGAGCCAGCAGACTTGTAGCTGTGGTATGGCGAATTCAAGGACTCATAGGCCAGTGTGCGCTCGAAAGAGCTGGTCAGCGCGGCCAGAGGATCCTCAAATATTCGGTCGCAGTCCTCGACAAGACGGTCGAGAAGATTGATGTAATTTTGAGCGTTGCCGTCGTCGACCAGGAGCTCTGCGAAGGCGACAGTCAAAGCGCCGCGATCGCTGTCGTTGCTACAACCTTCGAGCAAATCCTCAAGTAGCTTGATCAGCGCGGTGAAGGCCCTTCTGTTTTGTGGCGCCATCTCGTTGAAGAGATAGCGAACGAAATCGCCAAATTCTCCCGGGACTTTCCTGCTTGCTCGCTCTAGAAGCAGGTCCAAGTGCTGGGTGGACATGACAGGCCCCATTTGCTCTCGCCATGCAATCCGCACAAACTTCTCAAAGGCAACAAAGACAGTCTCGGCACTGACTTCGGAGGACGACTCCAGGTCGAAGGGACTCTCAATCAAACGGTTGTACAGGTCATTGACGGTTAGCTCATCAGCCACTGACCGGTTCATCAGTAGCCGGCCGATGAAATGACCTTTACGTGATTGCAGCACGGCGACGTATCCGGTAAAAGTTTGCTCGAGTCGCACTAGAGGGTTGTCAGGCCGGTCATCCTCGCCGGCAACACCAATAGTGTCCCGGCTGCCGCGGCTTCTTATGGAGTCGACAAGGGATTCTCTGGAGCTGCCTGCTCGAGCAATCAGTGGCGGGGGGCTGAGCAGGCCAGCACGCTGCTGTTTAGGTGGGCTTGTCGAAGTAACGTCAGATGTGCTACCGCTAAGGAAACTTGACAACATCTTGACAGGGGATGTGCGCAGGAAGGACATCCCCCTCTGCTCTCTCACGCTGAAGCTCAGAGTCCTCGCGATCTTGGAGTAGTAGGATACTATGGCCGGGGCCAACCGATAGTTGGAGGTATTGAACTGGGTGCTCAGCAGTTGAATGACTTTTTTTGAGGTCAGCCTGGGAGTATTGTGGGAGTGGAAGCGGACAACTTACATCGTCTGGAAAGAGTAGGCAACAGATCTTCCAGAGCAACATCATCGGTGTACTGCTTGCCATTCAGACCGAGCGTAGTCATGCGCAGGCGTTTTAGACTCCCACTCCGGACCTCCGTCACAATTTCGACTCCATAATGCCCAACTGGATGCCCCTTAGTGCCTTTCTCGTTATCGACCACGATTCGAATAGGCGCAGGTTCCCGGCGGCCTTCGACAAGCTGTTCTGCAGCCTCCTGAAACACCGCGGCATGCATCCCAAGATTGTTCTCGGGTAGCCTTACAGATCGGAGCGTCCAAACGGGAGTCTCACGTTCTGCCTCCGAGAAGCGACCTTCAATACGGCCCTTGACGATCTCTTCACTCAGCTTGCCAGCCTTACCCTCGAAGCCCTCATGGAGCATGAAACACCGCGAGGTTATGGCCTTGCTAGCCCCTTCGCCGGTCCGGGCCGCCTTCATCTCTTGAGTAGATGTCATCCATAACAACCGACCATCTTCTGACTCTGTAAATCGAACATCGGCGAGATGGTGCCACCCCATGAACGCAAGCTCGTAGGAGCCTTGGCCACCCGCCGCATGAGTCATCGAGGCGAGGAGCCCAGCCGCAGAGGGCTTGTCGATCTCTCGGATGAGCTCTTTACCAGTCGGGCTGGAGGTGGACGACTTGGTGACCAAAGCGACGCAATCGGAGAAGAGCAGGAGGATTCCGCCTATGTCGTGTGCTCCGAACTGTGGCGAGTCGGCGTTGAAAGGTGGCACAAGCTCGGCGAAGTCGATAGCTGTAATTAGGCGACCTTGTGGTTCTAGGTCAAGTGGCCAGCTTTCGACCATGTTTCGGAGACGGTTCGCCACGTGCGGCTTGTCTATCAGGGGTTCGTCCATGGAGCAGATGTTGGTGATGATGTCCCTGGCCTTCAGCATAAGTTGCAGGGCAGGATGTGTTATGGGTATGCAGCCCACAATCTGGTCGATGAGAAGGCTGTACCGAGGCAAGCGTTGCACAGGCTCGATCAAGATGGAGCGGACTGTCTGTTCTCCTTTTTGCGCAACCCGTTGTCGGAAGCTGGACTGCTTATCCAAGAAGCTGTTCAGCAGCTGCGGGAAGTTCTGGCTCGCCCGGATGTAATCTTGATAGCTCTCGGTAAATTTTGGGAACCACTCTACGAAGAGTCTGGCAACTGCGAGCGCGCCGCTGGGGTCTTTCGTCCTCGTCGAGCCGCCTACCCGGGTAACACTCCCGTGAGATGATTGCAAGTCCCTCGTGGCGTCTTCCTCCGTCTCGTCCATGATCCTGCGAAGCTCATGCATGAACGCAGTGTTAAGCTGCAAGATAGAGTCGGATGACTTAGGGAAGAGCTTATCCACATCCTCTTCATTCGGGCTGAGACTGCCAGGTGGTCGACTCTTGGCGGTCTGGCGAAAGTCATCGGCAATGTGCTTGACAAGCTCATTCAATTTCGCGACGTAGCGCTCTTCTGTCTCGACAAGCTCAACCAATTTCATGCGGAGGTCTTCCCTTTGGTCCTTGGAGAAAGACTTGCCCCTATTCAGCGAGGTCGGTTTAGACGGGGCTCTCCTCAACCTGGACGTCGGCAGGAACACAGGCTCCCCCCAGAGTCTGACCAGTGGCGTGTAGCTGCCATACTGGCGAAGGGTCGGGTCTATCAAGTCGTCCTCGTCATCGGGCACCTCCTCCAGCTCGGCGTTGTTCAGTGGGATGATAGAACCAGGCGGCAAGACGAGGTCGATGTCGACATTGCTGATGTGTTGGGTTTGCAGCGCTGACTGCAGAGCATTGATCACCTCCTTTGTGTTGTCGGACTTGACCATGTCCTGGGCTAGATTAGCTGCATGTTGTTCGCCGAACAAGGCAGGGGCCGAGCCGGGGCGTTGGCCCTTGGTGCCCGGGTACTGCTTCCTCAGGTGAGTCTTGACGGCCTCGGGCAGCTCGGTGAAGTACTTGAAGAGACCAAAGGCGAGGCCCCTCCATGTTTCGTCGCCTTGGAACTCGCGAGGCAAATGGCTGACCACGCCGTAGAAAGGAGAATTCGGGGAGATGGTTATGCGCGGATAGGACTGCAGGCCAGCCGGACTGAAGACATGTATCTGGATGCGCGAGGAGTTGTGGGTGTAGTTGGCTGTTGTGGATGGGCCATGGAATATACAGAAAGGAAGGTCTCCCAGCAGAGGGTCGTAGGCGTAGTAAAGAGTGACATTCCCTGGCGTCAAGGCCAGCTCATCGGTGACTCGAACCATGGTCGCTCAGTGGGCCCGTGGCATGGTCCGCCTGGCTTGCGGTGGTCAGAGTAGAGACGACAGAGCAACGGCCGTCGAGGTGGTCGAGGGCGCCCGAAGAGGTTTGAGAAGAGATGGGACGGAGAGCAGCCGGCTTGGAGGCCAGAGGGCTGGGTGGTATGAAGACGGCGACCTCAACACGAAGAAGAGAAGAAAAAAAACAAGCTCCGGCGAGACGGTCCAATGGCACGGCAGCGTTGTGGTGCGGCAGTCTGCAGTAGCACCAGCCTCTGTTGTCTGTCGACACCACGGACAGGATACGCGACCGACCGACAGTCTCGCGGCTAAAGCATGTACGAAGTAGAGGTACCTGTGGTGCACCAGGCCAAGCTGCAGCCACCAAGCTGGCGGTGGTGGCGGCGTGGACGTGTCCGAGAGTGGGAGCTCAAGGCCGAGACAAAGTAAACAATGGGGTGCGGCGGCAGTGCTGAGTGGTGCGGTGCGGCGCGGTATATTGCGATGCGATGCGATGCGACGGTGCGATAGCGACGATATGCCCTGATAAAGAGGGGACGGACTCTTTCGCGAGGCCCAAGACAGGGTGAGTGGTGAGTGGGTGGATTAGGAGCGTCGCAAAGGATTGTACGTGTGTGTAGATACAAGAAAGAGAAGATGTAACACAAGCGACCTGCAGCAAGAACCAAGTGGTGACAGGGGGGGTCCGAGAAGTCAAACGGCGGAGAGAACAAAGTTCTAGAAGTCAAGGCCGGCGTCGAGGTCGAGGACGAGGGGCTCAGGACTGGGGGACGGGGGAGGGGAGGAGGAGAGGACGAGTATCTAGGCTCTGGGCCCGTCGTGTGCAGGCATCTATCTGGTAGGCCGATTTGTTTTTTTTTGTCCTGCACGTTAACGGTACGGTAGATGCATACAAACATATGCAGGTGCGCGAAGCTAGTAGTACACCTCGCAGCGGCGGCGGCAGCACAAAACCGGGAAGCACGGACGTGGACAACAATGATATGATGTGATGTGTTGTGTGTTGGGTTGGCGGAGGAGAAAGTGGGCGGGTGCCTCCTCCTCCGTGCGGGCGAGACGGGGGGTGGGACCGCTACGTGGGTCTCGCCTCGCTGCTGCTGTGCTGCTGCTGGTCAGCCACGGCCGGGTTGTCAGATTTCGGATCTGAGCGGACGAAACTCTGATTGATGGGCTTGCTGCTTGATTGCTCAAATGGGTCAACTGGCCCAATGGCGCAAGCTGCAATCTGCTTAAAAGTATGGCCGCTCCTGCAAGCTGCATCCCTCCTTCGCCGTCAGCTCCAGGGCACGCGCGCGCAGAGAGGGCGGTGAGGTTCGACGGGCCTGTCGATGTAAACAAACCAATGTCGCTCGGCGCTGGTGTTTCCAGGGTTGACCCCGCCACGCCCGCGCATCCAGACGCGGTCGGCCCTGAAAATCCATTTGCAGGGGTCAAATCCACGCTTGCAAGGGTTCGCGCTCTGCCATACAGTAGCGTCAGATACCCAGGTGCTTGGGTGTGCATATCCCTGCACCTACAACTGATGGGCCGGCCGTCTTCATCAATCCAACATGCACCAGGTTGCAATCTGATCACCAGCTCGCCTCTCGACGACACAACCCAACACAGCGCATTAGTTGCCTTGACTCGCCATCATGCTCTCCAGCCAGTCCGTCGCCGGCATCCCCCTCAACCACGCACCGTCGGCCACCACCTACAAGCTGCTCGAGCTGCCCCCGGACCTGCTCGCCCTCCTCGAGTCCGACAGCCCGCCCACGCTGCGCCTCGAGCCCTCGCCCACCGCCGGCCTGCTCAAGACGCCCGACAACAAGACCTGGTCCCTCCGCCAGAAGAACACCTCCAACGCCCTCATCCTGCTGCAGGCCTCCGGCCCCGGCCCCAGCCCCGGCCAGGACTCGGCAGCCCTGAGCACCGTCGCAACCCTCCACGAGACCGTCGAGCTCGTCCCCGAGGCCGAGTCCGCCGCCGCCCCCGTCGTGGCCGCCAAGGGGAAATGGCATGAAAAGTTCGGCAAAACCCGGTGAAGCGGCCCATCGCCGACATGGAGAAGACAAGCTTGAAAAAGAGCCAGTTGGAGCTCTAGATCCGCCTTGCATGAGCTGCGGGCGGCAGCCGCTCCAGCGATGCGCCTAGTACGACGGAATAGCTTGCCCCGGTCAGCTACAGTGGTTCCGGAAAGAGACGCGAGCTTCGCACGAACTACCGCTGTCAAGGTGCACGGCGCCACCGGGCTGCTCATGCTGTGCGTCCCAAAGGGATAGACATCACAGCCCGCCTGTCCTCCCGTCAGACTCTTCAATGCCGACGTTGAAAGGGACGACCAAGCTCTAGAAGTTATAGGACGGCCATGACGAAGCCATTATGGGGTTCGGCCCATGTGGTCTCTCTCTTGCAGCGCTGTTTCCCAGAGCATCTCATCATTAGGGCAACCTCGGAGTACGGGGCCCGGCAATGAGTGATGAGTCTTACAGACCTGTTCTAGAAAGCTGGCTCCCCGTTGATGTGAGCGACTACCCACGAGGTGACCGTTCAGGTGAAGTTCTATGCACGCACGTGCGCTGAAAGTGCCGCACTCGAGAGAGTACCCATGAAGGCCGGGAAGCAATCCCTCACACTTTCTTGTTCCTACTTACTCATGTGTGACACAGCCCACTCGCGCAGCAGGACATGCAAAATGGGTCCTAAATAAATGTACAATTATTGCAATCTGATCTCGCGATCACGGCACTCCTAGCAGTCTCCTAGCACCCTGCTGGTCCACCCGGATGTAAAAGTCGAATACGCCTAAAGCCCGATATGCTCCCCCGGACTGTGCCATGCAGGAAAGGGTAAAGAAAGAAAAGACTGTCCGAAGTCCTGGGGTATTAGTCTAGTCATTAGTCGTCACAGATGGTATTTCCCGCCTGGCACGTGTGACGACGCCCCTAGGCCGCCCACCAGTCACTTCAATACCAGGTCGTCGAAACCAAAATAAATCTCCCCGGGGTGGTGTCCGGCCCTGTCGTAATCAGCCCAGCCGCTGTCCAACCCCGGGTGCTGTCCAGGCGCCATGCCATAAAAGCGCCGATCCATGTCGCCCACGTTCATGGCCAGATTTTCAAAGTCCTCACCGGGAGCAGCGAACTCCCACAGGCTCCAATCGTCATTCATGGCTGGCTCCTCCATCGCTGGATTCTGGGTCCTGTGATCGATTTGGTTAGCGTCTCCGACTTGACCGTTACCGACAGGTGAGGCCCCAGGATGCTCACTCTGCCTGTAATGGTCATCGAGACCGCGGACACCCCATTGGAGCATCGGTTGATCCATTGCGTGCACCGGAAGTCCCGGGCCCTGCAAATTCTGCATGAGATCCCAGAGCCCCATCTCTGGCTGGACTGCTGGGGCTGGAGGACGGCCGAATACATCTCGCGGATCGACGTACGGTTGAACCTGAGCTTGGGGTGCTTGCTGCACGGGGTTCTGGAGGTTATTCTCCTGAAATACAGGAACCGCGGGAGCGGGAGCGGGAGCCACTGCAGCCTGTGCGTGCCGAGCCTGGGAGCGACGGCGAAAAATGGCCCGAGGTGAATTATAAGGCGGATTGTTTCGATCCGCTTGAGGCTGAGGCTGGACCTGGACACGGCCATGCTTAAATTGTCGCGCTGCGGCCGCTGCGGCGACATCGTCGGGGAGCTCAAGTGGCCAGGCAGGTATGGGAGCATTCACTGCAAGAGGTTGATGCCAGGCTTGCGGCTGGTAATGATGAATGACAGCAGGAGCAGGAGCAGGAGCAGCAGCAGCAGCAATGAGGGGAGGAGGGGGAGGAACTCGAGGTTGTGCTTGTGGAAGTGGCGGTGGCTGAGCTTGTTCGAGTAAATGGTCGCCGGCCCGCTCGAGTATATTCCCAACGTTGAAGCGTACCAATCTTCCCAGGCGACCGCCTGCCCGGTGGTAATGGTGATGGTGGTGACGATGATGGAAGTCTAATCTGAGTTAGCGAACCTAGCTATCAAGACCCGAGCCATCCCTCACCATCCGCATGCTCTGTACAAAAGGGTACTAACGTTGCTGACCCGAGGCCTGTTTCTCCTCATCCTTCTTGACTTGGTCAGACAGTTGGAACTCCAGCAGATCGGCCTGAACCTCCGGATGCATCTCTCGGGCTCTCTTCCTGGCTTGTTCCTCCGCCACTCGGACTTCTTCTCGATGACGCTTCTCGACACTGTAGCCGTCGTCGAACAATGGACAGTTGCCTGTCTTTCCACCCCGGCTGGCATCGTTAAAATGGCTATAGTCGCACGACTTCGAACAGACGTAGCACTGGATGTTCCTGCACTTCGTGCAAGTCATCTTGTTGCAGCCATTCTCCTTTATAAATGGTGCTGAGCATTTGTTGCACGTCCGTATCAAAGCTGCCGACATTGCTTCCTCAATCTCATGCCTAGCAGAGTGGCCGTTATCCAAGGCTGCTTCCGCGCATGTTTTGGGGACATGGGTTTCCTTCCTGCACGACCGGCAGCTCGTGACAGCACAATCTGGATTGAGGCAGCGGAACTCCTTGTCCTCCTCAATGGGGGGATACTCCGCGGCAAACGGACACTGCGGGCATGTCTCAAGGTTCTCAATTCCTGCTTCTCGCAGAACGGCCTCTTGCTCGATGCGGTCCAAGGCTGTCATGGAGTGTGTATCAAGAAAGACCTCCTTCTGGTCCATGGCAAAGCCGCCTGTACAGCCATCTGTGGACATGCAGTCCAGGCGGTACTTCGACAGTCCGATCTGGGTCTCAGCCATCATCCTTGCACAATCTCGACAGAACCAGTGCAGGGTCTCTCCATCGCAATGGACCATGCGGTTCAGAGCATATTCCACGAAGCAACATCCGCAGTCAGCGATGTTGCCCTCGAGTGTGGCGACTTCCAAGTTGGTCTTTTCGGCTTCTTCTCGTTTCCGTTGTACTTCGGTTTCTGCGCGCTGTTTGGCTTGAACTTCTCTCAAGGCCCGGAATTCCTCCAACGCCTCGCGTTCCCCTTGATCAGGAGAGGCGCGTATGCGGTCGGCCAAGGCATCCACATCGTATCTGCGGGGGATTTGGGTGACTCTAGACTTTTTTCGGTAGGGCGGACGGTTGTTGCTGCTAGCAACAGTCGCAGCCACTTCCAGAAATGCAGGATACAGACAGTTGCCATGTTCAACAAACGTTCTTCTTAAGTCTTCAGCGTAGAATTCAGGGAAAGACTGCTGCATGATCATATCACTAAAAAAAACATCAGCACGGCCAAAGCCAAGGTCAAGAGTTTTCTCATCCACATCTAGTTCCCGTCTCTGGTACCGAAATAAAAGGGAATTAAGAAGCTCACCAAGTCTTTTTATATGAGGCAGCCTTCAGTTGTCGCCGTCGCTCCTCGTTGTCGAACTTGGCGGCGTTTTCGTCCGTACCGGACGGCTCCTCATCATCATCTCGCTTTCGTTTCAAGAGATTTGGCTTTGGCACCCTTGGATACGGTTTACCCTTCTCCATTTGGTCAAAAATCTGGTCTATAACGCGGTTCGCATCCCATTGAGCCTCAGTACAGACACGGGTCAGATACTCGGGATCGATGTCGGGAAGAGTTGAGACGACACTGAGCTTGCACTGAGACTTTGTCTCGTCCGCAAGGTATAGGCCGAAGTCTTCTTGGTCCTCGTCCTGATCCTGCATTGCGGCAGCAGGCGAGGCTCCAGGTCCCTTGACCGAGAGCATCTTGAATGGACTGAGCAGGATGCGGACGGGTAGTGAGACTGCACGCTGGCCCCCGTTTGTCAAATCGAGGGGGGGTTGTTGCGGAATCTGCTCCTGTTTCAAATCCAGTTGCTGCTGCCTCTCGTTTCTGTAGTGACAAAGGCGAAGGTAGCCTTTACCCCTCACCATAGTCAGTGAAAATGCGACCCGTCGGTTGACTTTAAATTTGGGAAAGTGCGACTGCTGAGTCGTCACTTTTGAGACAAATGAGCCTGTGCGGGAGTCGTATGGCAAATGTGACCTCAGGTAACGAGAAAACGGAGCTTTAGAGTGGGTGTTCGGGCTGCGAAGTACGTGGGTAGGTAGGCATCAGGAGACGCCGTTTGGTTTGTTCCTGCTGGATTCAACCTTAGAGGCAACACGGTTTGCCCTGAGGACACATTTGCTTCTAGGTACACGAGCAGCCGAGTCTGAGAGATGCCAAAGACGGAGGAAAGGGCGGGAAGCTCGGCTGCCACCACACAGGCGAAGATGTAGAAGAAGGATCGTGTGGCACCACGAAGAATCGACACGGAAAAGTAAAGCTCGTACCACCTACCTTGCCAAACTAGGACACAGAGACAGCGATGAGAGTAGGTGAGCAGTCGCGCATCATGAGTGAGAGGCCCCGCAGCAGCCCTAAGCGGTTTGATGCTTGGTGTGGTCGTGCTCCCGGACGTGGAGGTGGACTTGCTCGGCCCTGGATCGGCTGTCAGTCGCGCAATGACAGCGGCGGCGCCAATATTACTGGATTGCGTCCACAACTAGAGCAGAGCTTGGACGTCTAGTACAGGAGCTTCAAAAGTCGAGCTGTCCCAGCTGATTGTCGGGTTTACTGAGCAGTCGACTGGATGGTTGGCCGAGTGATTGATGGATCGGATGACGGGAGATTCTCCGGCTCGGGCCTTGAGCTGCCCACTTGCCAGACGGTCCGATGCCGTGAACGTTGCAGTTGCTGGCTGGGGATGATTTGACGGCGATGAGATGGTTGGTGAGATGATTCTGCTCCTAGGTTGGGTGGACAGATATCTGTGTGGTTAGCTGGGCAGGTAGGCACGCAAGTAGGAAGGCTGTGGTCAAGGACATGGGAGCATCGTGGGGTGGGCTGAGGGCAGTCTTGGGTCGAAACGGCACTTTCGAGTGAGGTCTACAAGCGGAGTCTCGCCTTCGCGGAGTGGTGGTGGAGGGTGCGGCACTGGTGAGCAGCTGATCAGCCAACTCAACCTAGCATTTGCTTTTGGTGAAGCTGGTTGGCAGGTTCCCAGAGCTCTGAGCTGTCAGGCCGGCCCGGACAGGTCTGTTTGGTCTGTTTCACTCCCGCTCACAACCATGCGGCGCACTCCTCACTTCACTTTCGGGGGTTGCGCTGGGCTCAGCTGTTCCGGCCCGCACGACCCCTGCCTTCTACCCGCCTTCCGTCCAATGTTAGTGGCCAAAAGCGGAAGGCGCCGTCCCCACTTGGCAACCTCCCTTCCCCACTTCACCTTCTCTTGACAGGAGTAGTAGCACCATTACTGCCTAAACAGGCCGTCCTGTACGGCGTACACGCTGTCGGAAAACTATTGTAGACCGCACTTCATGATTTTGTCATACAACCGGTTTAAGAGTAGACAGATTTATTCCATGGACACGTACGATGGACACTGAGGACCGCGCTGGTTCACGTCCGGGGTCACAAGCGACTAGTCAACATAAGACGCCAGTGG
Organism: Diaporthe sp. P3_1W; assembly: GCA_037177825.1. Taxonomy (NCBI): domain Eukaryota; kingdom Fungi; phylum Ascomycota; class Sordariomycetes; order Diaporthales; family Diaporthaceae; genus Diaporthe; species Diaporthe sp. P3_1W. Next base: position 7,015,579 of record JBAFXB010000002.1, read on the forward strand.
ACTGCAGGCTGCTTCTGGCACACACCCACCCCAATAGCCAACCAATGAGCTGTCTGCGGCCAGCCACCTCAGCAGGGTGTCTGCATCGCTGGTCATTCCTCATAGTCGTCATCAGAACCTGTAACCTCCTCATCATCCTCTTCCTCCTCTTCTTCAGAAGAAGGCATTCGCCTCTTCTGCCTTGGTCTGCGCTGAGGAGCCCGTCTGTGGGGCGAGGTCTTGACTGACTGTGACGCCGGCGACGCCACTTGCGCTGTCGCAGCACCGCCATCTTCGATCACCAGTCTCGCATCTCCTTCGTCTCCGCCGTCTTCCTCGTCCTCAATAGCAGGGAAGAAGCTGGACTTGTGGAATCCCCCGCGGTCTTCTGCCTCTGCCTCCGCCTCTGCCTCTTCTTCCTCGTTGTCGAAGCCACCAGGTAGGAAGCCGCCGGCCATGTCCTCGCCGTCGACCTCATCATTTTCAACAGTCGGCATATCCTGCCCACCATCCCGAGTGTGGCCAAATGCATGAAATGTGTCCTTCAGATGCCCGTACTCGCGCCGCACCCTCTCAGCGATCCGCATTCCCATCAGAAGTTTCCGCCACGCACCGAGGACGACCTTGCGGCGCTTTTCGTCTTCCTTCCTGGCTTTTTCGGCCTCTTCCTTCGCAACCTCCTCCATGACACGGTCATAATGTTCTTCAGGTATGACGACGCCTTGGATCACAGGGACAGCCATCCGGTGCCCAAATTCAAAGTCCACGACTGCTTCGGCAAAGTCAATCTCGAGCCGCCTGCAGACACGTATCGCTGTTCGGTACGGCACATGTGCTGCACCTTCTGGAAGCATGTGCTCGACGAAGAGGTCGATATTCCCATATTGATTCTTCGGGATGATGCCGTTCTGAATCGGAGGGGGGATGATCCAGTCTGTCTGTTCATGAGAATAAAGCCCCTGAAGGACCTTGTGACCAGCTGCTGCCTCTGCCTCTGCGAGCTCACGCCTCCGGTTCGTCGTTGCAGCTCTGAATGGTGCCCATTTCAACGGCTGTGCTCCAGGTTTAGGTGCCCTGCCTTGTTTGTGCCACGTCTCCTCGCTCTTCACTGGCACGACATCCTTCCGGAGATACACAGGCTCTTCTTCGCCGTCTCCCTTCTTGCCCTTGTTCTTGAAGTACTTCACAGGCTTGGCCGTGGGCAGTAATGCTTCCTCGCGTTTCAAGTGACGTTCCAAGACAAATTCCTTCGAAGACTTGAAGTACTGTAGGGTTTCCTCGCCCTCTTTCACTTCTTTCTTCGCAGGTTGTGCGATCTTCAAGTCAGTGGCGTCTTCGTCGTAGTCGACTTCAGTCAGAGGGTGATTCTCGCCACCTCGTGTGTACGCGCGCAGGACGGATTTGAACCAGTCGAAATGATCATAGCGCTTAACCTTCCCATTCTTGTTGTAGACCGGGATCTTCTCCAGTGGCATTCTTGTGCCTTTCGTCCTGCCAGGAAACAGTTGCCCCTTGAGGTATCTGACGGTGACGTCCTTGGCTGTGCCGTCCTGGCTGAAGCCCACAACGTAGGCCATGACTTGCTTAGCTTTGTCTGCCTTGGCGCCTCGGGGCCCAAGAGACTCGATGAGATCCCGGTTTGTGCCCACGATGTTCTTGACGATCACATCCACCGGAACGTACTTGTGTGTCGCGGGCGACAAGACTTCTGTCCAGTAATGGGGAAATTCCAGGTCCCTGTCGAATTTGGTGTTATTGCTATCCTTGGTGGGTGCTAGTGGGGGTATCTCGACAGAAAAATTGTCTTCAGTGTCCTCTTCAGACAGTTGGAGGTCGTCGTCGTCGGATAACTCCGAGTCCTCTTTGAGGCTTTTCCGGCCTTGTTTCCGCAATGGTCGGCCTGACTGACGGGCTTGTTTCTTGGTCTGTGAAGGCTTGGCTTCTTTACTCGAAGCTTTCTTTGTCGGCCGGCCCTTGCCTTTACTAGATTCTGCGGTCGGTGTGTCTAGTTTCACTTCCGTAGAAAGGTCGCCGATTTTATCGGGCTCGGCCTCTTCTATCTTGTTGAACCCGAAGCCGACCGGTTGCAAGTTGGCAACCATCCTTGCTTCAAGGCCAAGAGCTCTCAGAAGGCATGTGAAAAGCTGTGCGCCGACGTCACGGCTGCCGGTACACTCCTGAGCGCGGAGCCGGAACCATTGCAAGCTTGAGATACGTTCGCCGTATCGGCCCGGGTTGATGCCTCCCTCATTGAAGCCCTTGATAAGGTTCGCGCACCGCCGTGTCTGCATGTAACCCAGTTTGCGAAGCCCAGGCGCAGTGACTCGAAACCGCTTTCTCCACCAGGCCGAGAGAGACCTAACCAGTCGAAATAGCGGATCGCCGTGGCTCAGGTCGACTGCACCGTTCTCAAGTCTCTGAGCAGCACCGCCCCAGTCCCTTGCTGCTTTCTCACTCGCCCTGCTGCTCTTGCTACCCTTGCCGTTGGTTTTACCCTTGGCGGCTCTCTTTGTGGTCTTTGGCGTCTCCTCAAGCAGGTCCAACCCGCAGCTGCGTCTAAAGCGCTCAATTTCGTCCCACATCCCCGCTGGAATATGGGACAGGACAATGCCCTGAGTTACGGGGTCGCAGAGCCATGCATTGCGAATTGCGTTGTGCCACATCAGGAATTGGACATGCATGCAGTGCGTAGCAATGCGGGCCTGACGCTCCTTCTTCGATGGGCCTTTCTTACCACCAAAATCAGCGTAGGTGGCAGTCGGCACATGTGACAGTGTCAATTCCAAAGCCCCTTCATTGGGTCCCTGGGCCTGCTGTGGCGCCAAAGTCGGGTAGGAGACATCTTCAAATTCAATGTCCTCGTCCTCGTCTTCGTCGTCTTTTGCAGAGTCTGCCTCGATCTTCTGGCGCTTCACTCCTGGAACGTCCTCAAAATCCGCGTCGGAGAGCGATGACAAGGAGCTGCTGTCGTCATCGTCGTCGCTAAGTTCGATCACCTGTTTGCGCACCTTGCCCTCGGATTTGGGGGAGATGGTGGAGTCGAGGTCGTCGAACAAAGTCGGCTTCCTCGGCGGCGCGATAGCTGCAGCTGTCGCTTTGCCTTTCCGTTTCGACTCGTTCCTCTGGGGCGAGTCTTCACGCAGAGTTAGAGGCCTCTTGCGTGGGACGTGCGGCGGCATTGTGTCAATGTCCTGCCCGATCTGTTTCCCTCAGGGCATATTGCACTCTTTCCGGCGCACAGAATCAAGTCAAATGCGGTGTGCCTTTGAAGGTTGGTAGTCAAGATTCACTAGGGTCAGTCATTGCGCCTCGGGGACGACGTCATAGATAGAGTCGCGAAGGGTAACTCATGGAGATGAGTCCTAGCCTAAGCCGACGCGAAACACGACGGCACGTGCGGACAAGGGACTCTTTGACAAGTGCGTCCACTCAGGGTTAGGTCCGCCGCCGCCACCCCCCCTAATCAACTTCGGATCTCAAGATACAAACACATAGCCTACGTAGACTATTCCCTCTTTGAACGGACATGCGCAAAGACCTTAATTTATTATGTGTATGTTAAAAAGTAGCCTTAGCATACCTGGGTTTCTTCTGATCATTACAGCTGATTTAGTTCCCATTAACTACTTGGACTTCTCTCATTTTACGCGAGTGACTACTGTCCGGGGAAAGGTTTCAGGAATTCTTCATGCCCTGATCGAATAGCATATTGCATTTCATGCACATGTAGACGAATCTTGGAGATTTCAATTTACTCCACTTCGTGTCGCTCATCTGGTAAAGCACCCAGGGGATGGGATTTGTTTGTATTTGCCAGCATGTGTAAGAAGGAAAGAAGTTACCTAGGAAGGTATGCTTTGGCTGTATGGCGCCTGCAGAGACGTTTTATATCAACAAATAACCATGCCAAAACAAGGCCATTTTTGGCCAATTGAGGCTGATCATCAGGAATATAATACTCGTTCAGATTGTTGTCGTCGCCACATGTATCACTTACATAGGCATATTCCTGTCTCCTTCTATTCCTTTATTATCCATATCTTCCAACCATTGTCACGGGAGGGTTGCAGAGACGTAAGCAGCCGGCCTTATAAGTTGATCAAACTCAAGTCGGCATCATCTCTCTAGTCAAACAACTCAAAGGGGCTGGCAGGCGAAGTAATTAAGGCCCATAGAGGTGGATAAAGTTCGCTTAGTAAGCCGCTAAATATAAGTCGGCTGCACTGCACCCACTTAGGGGCACCCACATACCTTCTCCCTGCACTATGGACTCATGTCTATTACACTTCACCGTCTCCAGAACCCAAGGGTTTGCCATTGTTGTAATGGACGTGTCGTATGAGACTGCACACAATCAGTGCTGGTTCAATGTTCGAGTCGGCCCCGGGTCCCTTGGACGTCCGCCTCAGGACGGGAGCGTGTCCAGGTGAACATTGACATACTTTATCATTGCACTCGGAGGCGTCATCCTCTTTCGATCACCTCATGGCCGCCTGCAGGCAATCACCGGCGCGATAAGTCTCTAAGCTCGCAAGGGGTGCCAAACCAGGCCACCCCGGAGATGCGAAATCCTCTGACAGGTGACAGGTTCTGGAATCCCTCCGAAGCAACGGAGCCCGCGTCGGAAGCGTAGATACGCCCGAGGATTGGGGCTGAGACTTCGGGCAGAACATCCCAGGAGTGTGGGCTCTCCCTCACCTCGGACCACACGGAGCACGTGGCGGCGGGGACACCGCCATTCCCACAGCGCAGCCTTGCTGGGCGTTCCCGCAGACCACGGACGTCGACCAAAGCTGGCGATGAACATGGCCTTATGAAGGGGCTGACTGTCTCAATGCCCTGGATCCTGCGGCACTCACATGCCAGCACCGCCGACCCGGCCAGAGGATCTGTCTGGTCCATCGAGCTGCGCTGGTACCGAGAAGATCTGCTGTGGGTTTACGGTGACTCTGGTCGCTGCGCTGACTCGTAGAAGCGGGCTCTGGAGATTGAGAGCAGACCAACAAGGTCAACGAATAAGGTGGGAATCGTCAGCACCAGGCTCGGCAAAGAAATTTTGGGGCTTGGGGACGCCCGAAACGAGATGATCTGCTCCGTTTTACGACACAGAGCAGGTGTTTCCGGCAATGAGTCTCAGGAGTTTATGTCGCGGAGGCGGCAGGAACTTGCCGAGCTCTGTCCAGACCGTCTGCAGGAGGGAATCTATTGGGTGGTATATGTACGATAACCACTGTAATCGAGGCGGGCTGAGATTCTCCGGGGCTGGTCTCGTCGGTGCTCCTGGACTCGGAACATAACGCCTCGAGTTCTTTCCTGTTTGCCTATATTGGTCGACACTCGAAAGCTGCGATTCGACACACAAATCGGAATGAAGGAAATGCATGCGGCTAGGAATATATCGTTGATATCCGTGCCCGGGGCGGTCGAGGAGACCGTCTCGACCGAAGGGCAGGTGTCGCTCGGGTTGTCATACTTCCTCACGGTGGTCTCTACTCTGTTCGTCATTCTACGCTTTTGGTCACGGAAGTTAAGCCGCTTTGGTATTGGCTTGGACGACTGGCTTACTCTGGCTACACTTGTCTTGTTATACTTTGTCCTGGCCCTCAGCGTGGTGTTAGTCTATGAAGGTGGTGTAGGAAAACCCATGTCTCAGGCTATGAGAGAGCAGCCAATGGCTCCCGTCACCTCCTTAAAGGTGAGTCAAGTTTGAATACTGTGCCTAAGAACAGTCATAGCGGCATGTGGCTAACGACGACTCAGCTTTTATATGCGCTGGAGTGGGCGTACCTCTTTGCGTCTCCGTTAATGAAGCTCTCGGTGCTTTCTTATTACTGGAGGATATTTCCGACACAAACCATGAAAAAGTACATTTGGATACTGACAGCCGTGTGTGCTGTCTGGTTCGTCGGCGTCCTGATCGGCAATCTGGTCGAGTGCCAGCCGATCTCTTTCTTCTGGAACAAGCTGTCAGCACCCGGCACTGGGGTCTGCCACTTCAGAGTCGAGGTTTACTTGATTATCGTCGCAGCACCGAATATCATCATCGACACATTCACTGTGATCCTTCCGGTGTACGAAGTTTGGCACCTTCAGCTGGAGCGATGGAAAAGGATCGCAGTCTCGGGTATCTTTGTGGTTGGAGGAATGTGAGTCAAGCCGCCCGGAGATGGCATGTGTCTCTTCCTTTACTGACAGCTTGCGCCCCGGAATAGGGTTGTCATCGCGAGTATCGTTCGCTTGATACTACTGGTTGCTTTCTATTTTAAGCATAGTATCGACCTGACCAACAATCTGTTGCTGCCTTGGTTTGTGACGGTTGCGGAGATCGGTGTGGGCATTGTCGGCGCGTGCTTGCCATGCCTTATGGTTAGTGCATCCCTACCCCCCACCCCCCTCCTCCCTTTCTCTCTCTTTTCGTCCGGGGTTTCGGGAACTTCAACCCCAGTCGTGAGAGCCTCACCCGTCATTGCTACTACCGAGATGCTCTCCTCCTGTTGGATTTCGGTAGGAGCAGGGGTTGTTACTTCAAGCAAGATTTGAGAGAAACATTGACCCAAAAATACCCCCGAATTCTCGCTTTGCGTGCATGATGGCTAACCTGGAAACACAGCCCCTTTACCGTCGCTTCTGGCATGATACATCAGGAAGCAAGCGTTCTGTCTACGGGGCCCAGTCGTCTCTGAGTTCTCACATTCATGGACGGACTACCGTCATCGCCGGCCATTCTGGTGGCAAGACATCCGTCGCTGGACCAGATGTTGCCGGGCATCCATTCTCGAGACTGTCTACGCGGGGTGACACCCCCGAAGATGATGTTCCCTTACAGGGTATACACATCCGACACGAAGTGACTATTCAACGCTCGACGATGACTTGGCACGATGAGGGCAAGATGTGAAGGAGCTTCGGAAGTTTCTCTCAACTCGTGAGATTTTGAGGAAACATCAACATCCTTCCGAGATGAAATGTATCAACGAACCTCGAAGATCGTGACGTCGTCCTCCGTGTCCTGAAGAACAGACACAGAGCTCTCTGACGACGGTCTGTCCAGAGTCGAGAAGGCAACCGGAAAAGACTGAGGCCAAGAGGCGTCGTCAGGATATTTCCCGGCGTGCCATACAGCTACACTCAAACCGAGGGCCGAGACGCCAAGCAGACTGTGCTGAATGGGATCCAGCTTGACCTGGAAGCCGACTCAAGTCCTTCCTCAATGCCCCTTTGCAGTCATGCTTCGGGCGAAATTCCACATTCCTATCGTTCAATCGATGGTCGTCCGGTTCTGAGGGTGTGATTCGAGGAAGCATCATGCAGACGCCTCTGCGAGTCGACCGAGGCTGGATCGAAAGGGGGCCAATGGGGTGAATAGGACCATGTTGCGCTCGCTTCACGGATGCATGATTGAATGACGGCGGTGCCGAGGAGTTTGGGCTGGGCAAGTATGAGTACTTCAATAAGAAGAATCTACCTATGTAAAAACAAATGCCTTTCAAGGGTGGGAATTCACAAAGAAGAAAACTCAGTGAAGGGATCTACAGCTCGAACTAAACCATCTGTCGTTCAAACGGAAGCCAGCCCACTAGTCGCCCGTCCATCAGCCCTATAGCTTACTAAACTTACCCAAACAGGGGGTCTTCCCCGCTGGACGTCCGGCTACTTCCAGGCCATTCCAGGGTGACCGATCGTCAGGGTCCAGGTGTTGGTCAGCCGCAGCGTCACAGCCTCGCAACCCCCTTTCGCCTCGGCCAGCCTCCTCTTCCTTTGCCACGACCTCACATTTGGCCACCTGCTACCTTGACCAGAGGCGCCGTGCCGTGCCGCATTGGTCATCCACCTGACGTGGCGCGTCTGCCTTCCGCCCATTCCAATCCCTATTTAAGAGACACCCACGACGCCCTCGTGCGCCCCGCCGCCGCCGCCATGGCAAACCGATCGTCATCCTCCGAGGGCCAGGAAACCTCATACGTGAACATGACCGAGGTCGACCGCTCCCGATACGCCGACGCCACCCTCGTCGGCAAGCACTGCGAGGCCGAGTACTGCAACCAGCTCGACTTCCTCCCCTTCTACTGCCAGTCATGCGAGAAGACCTTCTGCCTCGACCACCGCACCGAGTCGGCCCACAAGTGCGCCAACGAGGGCGCCTGGGCGGAGCGCAAGCGCCTCGCGCAGCTGGCCCGCCCCAGCGCGGGCGACGGCAAGCAGCTGCGGGACCACGTGTCGCAGAAGCCCTGCGCGTCGCCCGACTGCAAGACGACGGTCGGCACGAGCCTCGTCCCCGGCGTGCACTGCCAGGGCTGCAACCGGGACTACTGCCTCAAGCACCGGCTCAAGGAGGAGCACGACTGCGACAACCTCGTGCCCCTCGGCGCGCGCCCGGGCCTGCAGGCCGCCGACAAGGCGCGCTCCGCCCTCCAGAAGCTGAGGCTGTGGGGCGCGGCGAAGCGGGAGGCGGCCGGGCGCGCGCTTCCTAAGGCGAAGCCCACGTCCGCGTCGCAGCGCATCGTCGCCGTCAACAACCTAAAGAAGACCGCCAAGGGCGACGAGAAGCTGGCGCCGGAGAAGAGGGTGTACCTGTTCGTGGAGGCCGAGGCAGCGACGACGACGGCCAAGATACCAAAGGGCCAGTTCTTCTACTCCAAGGACTGGGTGGTAGGACGGGTCCTGGACGCTGCCGCCAGGAGCCTGCAGGTCGAGAACGTCAACAACCAGTCCAGCAACGAGCAGGACAAGCTGAGAGTATTCCACGTCGAGGGCGGACGAGTACTCGAGTTCAGCGAGAAGGTCGGGGCTGCGCTTGTCTCAGGCAATACGATCGTGCTCTTGCGTGGCGTTGGACCCGCACCGGATTTGATTGAGATGTAGAGTGATTAGCGAACGGGACGGTTCCATAGCGTCGGCGTTGGGTTTCGGTCGGACAACAGGGGACAAGTCTTTAAGCATGTCCATGGGCGACTTTTGCCAGACAGAAGCAAATACATAATACGATTATATGACCTCTTCGTCTACTTGATATTGTAATACATGAATACATGCGCTGGAGTAGTAAGGAGATGTGGTGAGGCACACCTCACGTCGTGAAGGAGCGGCGTAGTTGAACTCAAAGCCCGCTCATAATTCTCTACAGTTCCTTTTCCTTTGGCTTCGTGGACAACGCCTTTTCCCTGCCCATTGTAGGCGCCGCACCTACCGCGTCCTGCCCGCCCATGGTTGCAAAGCCCTTGTGGAATACCCACTCGACAGCATTCTCCACGGGCTTATCGAACAAGGTGGGCAGGAAGGGAACCACAGCAAGACCCAAGCCGATCGGACCGTACGTCCTGATGGTCTTGTTCTTGGCATCTTTCAGGGCTCTCCCACTGTACCTGACTACACTGTGGATTGTGAAGGCAGGAAGACCCATACTCGCCAAGCTCTGGAAGATAGCTCTTTGTGCCATGACCGTCTTGTAGTTCTCGAGGGGAGGTACCGACTTTGGCTGGGCGTCCGGGCCCCCTGATGCCTCCAGGCCTGTGATCTTCAGCTGCTTCTCCGACAACTCTACCTGCGGGTTCAGCGCACGTTGGTTGTGCAGATATGCTTTGTAGCCTTCATACGATACGTCGCCCAAGATATAGGCCCAGCTGACCCCGTATGCGCCGCGGACGAGCCAGGGATGTGCAATTGGTCGGAATGACTCTCCTATGTCAGATGTGTCTGCAAAGATTTTGAATTAGCCATCAGCTGCGACCCAGTGGATGAGAGACGACTTCAGAAGCATTGGTCGCTCATATCGCGGATCGCATGCCACCTGGACCCCTGGACTGCATCCCGGGAGGTCGCGGACAATTCAGGTCTAGACATACAAGCTACGTAGCGATGGGCAGAAAGCAGTATTGTCCGAACTCGTGCGGCATAAGCGGCGAATCGTACATTCGACTCGGTCGACTCTGGTGCACTTCAAGCAAGAAAGTGAATGTCAGCTGTCAAGGTCCTTCAAAAACAAGGTCAAGCGCAAGAGAGGGAGAGGCATACTAGCCGTCCACAAGCTCGTCATACCAGTTGTCATCTTTGTCTGCCTTGTCCACTATCTTCTGCAGCGCAGGTGGCAGCTTCTCGCGGTTTGGGAGCTTGTTCGGGTCGAATGGGGCAGCTTGTGGAGCATTGCTCTTGCCGGGCTCTGCAGCTGAGGCGTCGTCCTTGGGCGGCGCCTTGGAATCTTTGTCTGAGCCCTTTCCCCACCACATTCTGAGAGACGATGGGTCGGTAATTGCGACAGAAATTCTGATCTGCTCTGAAGTCGGGATTGAGTTTGCTTAAATTGCGCTCGTGTCAGTGGCGTTTGAAGCTGTAGCTTTCAATTCCCAGAAGATGATGGAAGGTACATGACGTCGCTTTCTCCATGCTGCAACCCCCGGAAACCGCGGGTGGAACTCTGCGCGCGCTTAGATCTTATCTCTCCCCAGGTATCCAGGTACCCGATCTTTCGCGGCTATTCACCCGATATTCCTGCCTGAGGCACCCGCAAATTCAGCAACCGCAGGGAAGCTTGTCCATTGAGCCGATGCGTCGTTTCTCAACGCCGAGCACGAATAGCTTCCCCTCGACAACACCTCTCACAACCCCGACCCATCGCGAAGTCCGGCCTCTATCTCACAGTCAAGATGGTCCAATACTACAACGTTTTCGGCGCCAGAGTCGGCTCCCACTACGTCAGTGCCCGCACCTTCCCCTCCGATTTCCTCCGGCCTCGCGACAGCAGCCAATTCATACCCGAACCCAATTGACGACGTCGGAACTGACTATGATGCATTACAGCTCGCCATGGGTGTCCTCGGCGCCCTGTTCGGCGGTAGCAAGCTCGCTCTCGGTGGCGGCAGCAAGGCCGCGACCCAGACCCCTCCCATCAACGCATCGAGCAACGAAGAGGCCGACTTCATCAAGTACTTGAGCCCACGAACCCGACGTCTTGATCCTCAGCCACTGACCACCTTGCAGGCAATTCATGGACCAGGCAGAGGCGGACTCCAAGGCGAAAGACAAGCACTAGACTGCAGCGGAAACACGAAGTGGGGACTATGAATCACCCAAGCCTGGTTCTGGCTCAACTGTACACTTATAGACGGGACAGGTACTAGGCAATTGAAAGATACTCATGCCGAACTGCTGTTGCGGCTTTCTGCGAGGGGTCGCGTCATCGCTTCATTGTGGAAAGCAAAGCTCAGCATTGTCGTCACGGCATCCTTTAGCAAGGTCGACGATGCGAATACATCTCTCGATTACGAACTGCATACAGAGGCATCTTTCCAGGTTTACCATGGCACAGCTCTAAACTGTCCTTCCTCGAACTCCCAAAATGTGCCTGGCGGAACCACGCCTTTCTTGACTTGTAGCAGCCTCAAGAATGCTTCAGCTGAGTCCAAGGGATCTTTGGCTCCCATAAAGTTGTTGAAGCCGGTTTTGGTATGTCCCGGGCTGACTGCCCAGAAGCAAATCCTTTCTTCCTCAACGGCATTCGATTCGTCTAGCAATTGCAGCAGCAATGTCAACATGTTCAACCCGGCCTTCGCTATGTTATAATCCACGGACTTCGGTGGTGGGAGCTAAATCTCGTTCAGTGTGGAACCATTGAAGTGGATGTCTTGATTCTCACTTTTCTGCTGGCTGTTCTCTCCAGGCTGCCTCGAGCGCTTGAATTCATGATCACCCTGGGGAAGTCACTCTTCCGCAGCAGGGGCAGGAACGCCCTGGTGACCATTGCAGGTGATGCGACGGCGTTGTTGAAGACGTTGTTGAGATTCGCCCGAATATCTTGGAGGTCCTGAGACTTCGGATGGCTGACTCCGGCAGCATTGTTGATGAGAACTTCGGGGCTTATTAGCCTTCAGAGCGAGGTCGTTGAGAACGGGGGCAACTGACCGTCTAGCTTCCCATACTTTTCAGTGATGTACTTCACCGCTGCGAGGATGCTTTCATCATTCTCAATGTCTATTTGGACAAAGTCGAATATGGCCTTAGAACTCAACCCTCGAAGCTTTTCGGCGGCCTCCTGCCCTGCTTCCAAGGAACGGCAGCCGAGGATGAAGGTTGCGTCGAGAATCCTGCCCGCCGCTGCTTGTACAATGGCAAACCCGATCCCACGGTTGGCTCCTGTCACGAGAATGGTAGTCATATTGCCAAGTATATCGATGCAACGAAATCGAGAGCAGTGCCTGCAGGGTGTCTGTTCCTGTAATAGGATATCTGCGAATAAATGTTTAAATTATTGTAATCTGAGCTCCGAAGACAACCCCAAATCCCCGCGGACCTTCTCGGACTTAAGCATTTGCTTGTGTTGTTTCAATTCACTTGTCTAAAGCCCGTCTCCTATTCCGCCGAAGTGTGGAAAGAAAAGGCCGTCGCTAGTGTGGTTCAGGTCCGGTCTCACGGCGCCGTTCGCTCCACCAAAGTTATCTCCGGGGCCGAGTATGCTCGGCCCCTGCCAGCTCAACACGCCGGACTCGCTAACTCCAACTCGTCGGTCAGACCACAATAACCTTTAACTTTCAGCCACTCACTCGATTCCGGACGTCTAACCTAGGCTGATCAGCAATGACGTCCATCACTGTTTCAGACATCGAGGTTGCTGCAACACCGGCCCAGGTGCGTCTCTCGTCCGAGACAAACAGTCAGATGCGGAGAGTCGTGTCTAACACCGCCAAAAGCTAGTCAAGTACAGACCATCCGGCCGGCTCACAACACCACTGTCAGTCTGACCAAGCTGCATCATAGCGCTCACCAAGCTTCTAATTGCTAACTACGTTCGCAGGGCCACATCGGTGTCTGGGTCAACCCCAGCCGCACCCAAGGAAGGCGACCCGGTCATCTCACTCTACCAGCCAACCTCAGGGACCGCATTCGATCCCCGCTGCCGGCACTCACTCCTGCTCAGCACCGCTGAAACGTCCCGCAACCCACTCTTCCACCAGGCCTGCATCTACAACTCGGAGCATGACGAGCTCTACGTCACCTCCGACCTCCTGCAGACCACCAGCAGCAGCTCATTACCCGTCGTGCTCATCTCGCGTGTGAACCTCCGCCGCAGGAGCAGGCCCCATGTCAGCACCGAGACTTGGGCGGAAGATGATGATGACCCAATCGGCAGCAGCGACGACGACATCGTCGCGGCCGAGTGGCAGAAGCTGCGCCCCCCGCACAGCATGGCGATGCCCGCCGGCGGCGCGCGGTACCCCGGCGGCATGGTGTTCTGCTCGCAGGGCAGCCTGGCCGAGGGCAGCACGGGCGGGCTGTACTTCATGCCCCGTGGCAAGCCCCCCGAGGCGCTGGTGACGGGCTTCTACGGGCGCGACTTCAACTCGCCGCAGGACGTCGCCGTGGCGGCGCGGGACGGGGCGCTGTGGTTCACGGACCCGTGCCGCGGATTCGAGCTGGGGTTCCGCCGGAGGCCGGTGCTGCCCTGCCGCGTGTACAGGTTTCACCCGGAGTCTGAGGACCTGAGGGTCGTGGCGGAGGAGTTGGTGAGGCCCATGGGGATTGCGTTTAGCTCGGATGAGAGCACGGTGTACATCGCTGATGCGGGTGCTAACAAGAGCGAGGGTGATATGGATCCCCCGAGGTAAGAGCTTCCCCGAAATCTCACGCAGCTTGTAGATGTATCTCTGACAGACACAGGGCTTCAACTATATATGCCTTTGATGTGATGATGAGGGCTGATTCGCCATTCCTCGCCAACAAGCGCGTCTTTGCCGTGCCAACTACAGGGATAGCGGCTAGCATAAAATGTGACCAAAATGGCTTTGTGTACGCCGGCTGCTCTGGCGGCATAGAGATCTGGAACTCAGGCGGTATGCTCCAGGCTGTTGTCGAGATACCCGGTGAGTCCAACGCAGAAATGACACTAACAAACGATATTCTCCTTGTGGAATTGGACCACGATCGACTGACGTATTTTTTGTATATTCAGGTGGTGTTACCAGTTTCTGCTTCGGCCGCCAGGACGAGACTCGAAGAGAGATGTTTGTCTGCGCCGAACAGAGGCTGTGGAGGCTACGATTCGGCTGCCGGGGCAAGTCGATCCTGCCAGTCGAACGAGCCGGATGGTTTGTGTGGAACGAGCGCACCTCGATGGTGACGGCGATGGACCAATGAGATTCACCGCTCTAGCGAGCTTGTCCACTTCACCAGATCTTACTGACGCCATCATCTTGGGAGTTGTGCTGGCTACGGGCAACTGAGTGAGACCACAGCCACGCCGTCGAGGCCAGGACAGGCTGCGTGTGCTTATGGCCACCGATGACGATTTTTCAGGCCCCAGCAAGCGGCCGGAAAGGGAGAACGCGCGTGGTGGCACCTCCTATGGAAACAAACACTGCGTGCAGTGTCTATGAAGCTCATGTAGAACTTTGGGCTGCGCCGCCGGCCAATATCGGACGTTCTCCAGTGTAGACAAGAAGGTCATAACTACCAATCTACTGGCGAAAAATACGAGGCTCACTACGGCAGAAATTTCAGTCATGGAGAAAATAGCTACGACCATGATTGAAATAGGGCGGAGGCCATGGCTATGTTCCCGCAGGACGACGGCAATGCATTGGAATCATAGAGTACCTAGGTAGCTGCCCCATGGATTCGATTGCTGTTCTTACTGAAGCGATATTACTCTAGCGCAGTCGATTGCAATATTCAGCATTGCATGACAATTTGAATGAAGAGACAAGTACTAGTAGATGCTTTTGTTGGATGCTGGTGGCCATTCTAGTCAAAATTGCCACCTGGCAGTCCTAACTTGCTGCTCGCGGGGTGCGGATGGAAGCATCGATGGCAGACCCGTATGAGAGCACATGACTTTCTCTTGGTAGCCACCGTACAATCATTCTGCCAGTCTTGGTGGTTTACGTGGGGGAAATGTTGCCTCCCATGCACTCATCACCTTGACCAGCAAAGCGTCTTGGTTCTTCCGCGCAATAGCAGCCACGCCCAGAGGTCGACCGTTGAAACGCAGATATGATAGTGGCATGGCTGCGATGGGACATCCTGAATTTTTATCAATTGTGGAACGTCTTCAGAGACACAGTCATATTTTTGTTTTACACGTACCAGAACCCGTGGCGAAGCTGGTAATGAATGAATCAGCAGGGCCAAGTATGACATCGAGACCGTATTCATCGAGGATACGGTCAATGCCGTCAACAGTAGCGGCACTGCGCAGGTGCGCTAAGTGTTGTTCGTAATCCTCTGGTGAAATCTGTTGCTCTTGCGTTTTCAAGAACTCGTCTTGTCTTGGGTGATCTGGAGGAATGTGAGCCTTTGGTCATACAGAAAACAAGGCCATCATAGAAACAATGACATACGTGGCGGAAGCTCCTCGGTGGCGTGCTCTATGTTGAAGTCAATAATGTCTTGCAGGGTCCGAACTTGGCTCTCCTCGAGGTCTTGTAGGTAGGCGTTGAGCTCCTTCTTCAGGTCGGCTCCTGTCGAGTGATCAGTAGGAATCAAAGAGGGTCAATCTGTATTAGAAGTACTCATAACCACTACATCACTGTATGTGCCGTTCAATTTGAAGCTCTCGATACTGGGGAGCGGTACGTTCGCAGTGAAGCTCTTCGCTTTGCCTTTGACAATCTCGTATGCGTTGGTGGTGTCCTCGCACTGAGATACGACGTTAGCATCAAGTGCTGTTGGTCACGCCACCAAGTCTTGTAGCTCTCACTATCTGTTCAGAAGCCATCGGCACGGGCTTGATGGAGCTGACCGGAAAAATCCACTTTGATGGGTCTAAGGTTCCCACAGATATGTCGCTCCAAGAGCCGGTCAGACTCGACGTGAAAGAAAATGCGGAGTCTTTCTCGGATATCGCATCTAGTGTGGCAGTGCATACCTTATGGCTGGCAGCAGACGGGTATATATAGGTCTATAGCTTCCTTCCTTCCTTTTATTTAAAAAGAATTAACTTTTCTTTATACCTTTTTCTAAGCAGATTACTTCTAAAGAGATATTCTCTCTCTTGCCTAAGGGGCTTTTTCTAGCGCCCCTTAAACCCTTAATATAGGTAAATCCCTAGGCCTATAAATAAGGCATAAAATGCTTATTATATCTTATTTTATTAATAGATAATTATAAAAGATTTCTTTAAATAATTAAAATATTTATATAATAATTATACTTAGGGCTATTAAGTTTATTATTAAATATTTAAATTATAAAATAAGAAGTTTCTTAATATATAAGTCTTTTATATTATTAAATAAATTAAATTAAGATAAATATTTAATTATATAAAAAGAAAATTATCTTTAAATATTTAAAGGTTTTAATTAATATTTATAAATTAAAAGTAATTTTATTAATTAAGAATAATAATTATAATTTTAATATAAAGAAAGATAATTTATTAATTTTAAGAATTTAAACTTAAAAAATAAAGTTAAAATATATCTTAATACTTTTTAATTATTTATAAAATATTAAAAATAAAAACTATTAAATTATTTAAAAACTTTAATATCCTTTTATTTTTAAAATAATTAATAAAATTTTTTTTTAAGGTTTACTTAAATATTAAAGGTAATCTTTAAAAAAGTCTTAAATTATAATAATTAAATATAAATAATTATATTTAAAAGTTAAATATTAATTAATTTTTAAAAAATATTTATTTTTTTTAATTTAATAAAGAAAGATAAATAAATAATAATTATTATAAATTAATTAAAATAATATTTAAAAAATTTAATTTAATTAATTTAATATCTCTTAACTTTAATAATTATTTAAATTATTATAAAAATAATTAAATAAAATAAGGAATTTTTAATTAAATAATAAATTAATAATTTTTCTTAATTTATAATAATATAGCTTTTTTTTAAAATAATTAAAAGTTAAATAAATATAATTTATTAATATATTAAGGGTATTAATTATTAATAATAATAATAACTTAAATAATTAATTAATAAAATTAATTTTAAATAAAGATAATTCTAATAATAATAAATTTATATATTTAAGTTTAGAATTAATTAATTAAATTAATTTTAAATCTAAAAGGCTATTATTAATAAAAGCTAACTTTATTAATATAAGATTTAATTTTTTTATTAATCTTTATATTATTAATTATTTTATTTATTTTAAGGAGGTATAAATACTTTTTAATATTTTAAATAATATTACTTTATTTATTTTAAAAGGGCTTATTATTAATATAAAATTATTATAATAAATTAATTTATATATATTTAATATTAAAATATAAAATATTTAATAAATTAAGCTTTTATAAGCCTTTTATAATTTTAATATAAATTAATAATATATAATTAATTAATAATTTAAAAAGGTATTATAAAATAAATTTATTAAAAATATTTATTTAATATAGGATATAATTTATAATTATAATAAGATTTTATAGAAATTTTAATATAAAAAAAAAGAATTAATTATTAATTTTTAAAATAAGCTTCTAGCTTTAATTATATAATAATTTATTTAAAATTATAAAATTTAATAAAGCTTAATTTATAAAAAGAAATAATTATAATTAATAAATATTTTTTTATAAATTTATAAGAATATATAAATAAATAAAAAATTAAAAAGCTATTAGCTATAAATTTAATAATAATTTAAAATTTATATAAAAATTAAATAACTATAAATATATTATATTATTTATATATTATATAATATTATAAAAACTTAAGGATAATAATTAAAGTACTTTATTTAATTATAATAAGATTTATAATAATAAGGCTTATTAATTTTAATTTTCTTTTATTAATTAAAAGTTAATTTTTTAATTAAATTAAAATATATAATTATTTATAATTAAAGAGGAATTAATAATTTTTAATAAAAAGCTTAATAAAGAAATAAATAATAATAATAATTTTAAACTTAAAAAAAATAAATTTAAAAAATTAATATAAAAATTAAAGAATTAATATTTAAATAATATAAAAAATAATAAAGCTTATTTTAAATTTAAATAATAAGTATATAATCTTTATAAGTAATATTTAAATTAACTTAATAATAAAATAATTAAAATAAAATAATTTACTTAATTAATTATTAATAATATTATTATTTTAAATAAAAATATTAATAAGATATTTATTTAATTTAAAAAAAATATCTTTAATAATAAAATAATTATTAAAGAAATAAATATTAATAATAAATAAATAAAAGTTAATAAGATTAATAAAATATAAAGAAGAGATAAAATATTAATTATTTATTATAATTATTATTAAATTAATTATAATACTTATAAATATTTAATATTAAAGATATTTTTATAAAATAATATTTTATATTATAAGGATTTTATAAAAATAAATTTTTTTTTAATTTAAAAAATAATATTATAAAGGGAATTAAAATATTTCTTAAGGTTATAATAATTAATTATTATAAAAATATAAAAGGTATTATTTATTATATTTATAAATTATTTATATATTATTATAATATAAATATAAATTATAATTAGCTATTAAAATATATAACTTTTTTTAAAAAGAATAATAACTTTAAAGGTAATTTTTTTATAATAATTAATAAAGTTTTATTTAATTATATTAAAAGAATTAATTTTATATATTTTTTTTTAATATCTGCCTTTAATATATTTATTTTTAAAATTAAAAGGAAATAGCTTAATATTTTAATAAATTATTTTTATTTAAAAGATAAAATAATATTAATTTTTTTAAAATTGAATATAATTAATTAAATTAAGGTTAATAAATATAAAATAAAATAATATAATTAAGTAATAATATTAATAAATAAGTTTTATAAAAATATTAATAATATATTTAAATAATTTAATTTAAAATATATATATAAAGAAAAACTTAATAATATAAATATAATAATATAAATTTTAAAATATATCTTTTTTATTAAATAATCTTAATTTTTTAATTTTTATAAAATAAAATAAAAAATAAATTTTTTAAATTTTATTATTATTTTTAAATTATTAATTATAAGGCTTTTTAATATATTTAAAGGGTTTATATAAGATAAAATTATTATTATAAAATTTAAATTAAATAATTATTTTATAAATTATATTTATATATTATAAGATAATATAAATAAAATTATTTAAATAAATAAGGAAATTATAATTAATAATTATTATAAAGATTAAAATATATTTTTAATTATCTTTTCTTTAAATTAAAATATAATCCTTATTAATATAATAAATATTTAAATAATATTAAATTTCTTTAAAATATAAAAATTATTTTAAAAAAAAGATAAATTTAATTTTTATTTATATTATACTTTTAAAATAAATATAATTAAATAGCTTAATTTAAAGAAAATAATAATAATAAAGTTAAATTTTATAATTAATTAAATATTAAATAAATATATAATTAATATAAATTTCTTATTAATTTATTTTAAAGAAATAAAAAATTAACTGTTTTTAATGCTTATTAATATAAATACTATAATAAATATTATTAATATTTTTATTTATAATAAATTTTCTTTTCTTTATATAAATATTTTAATTTCTTTTAATATATATAATAATATTAAAATTAATATAATAAATATAATAAAGATTAATATATATATTATAAAATATTAAGATAAAATTATATTTTTTATTATTAATTAAAAAGATATTAATTATAAAGTCTTTTTAAATATATTATTTTTTAATTAAATTAAAATATTTTTTATATATATTTTTAATTAATTTATTTAAATAAGCTTTAAATTTAAAAAAATAAGATTTATAATTAAAATTAACTTTAATTATTTATTTTAAGAATTTAATTAATTAAAAAAATAAAAATTAATATTAAAAATAATAATTAATAATTAATAAAGAATATATTTTTAAATAAGTATTAAATAAATTAAAGTTAAGAGATATTTTTATTTTATTAATTATTAATTTTAAACTTTTTTTATTTATTTTCTTATTATTTTAAATTATAAAAAGAATTAATAAAATTATATAATTAAGAATTTAATAATAATAAAAATAAGTATAAATATAATTATTATTAATTAATATATAAATAAGTAAAGAAAGTTTAAAAAAGATTATTTAGCTATAAAATTTAAAGAATTATTTAATTAATTAATATTATACATAAATTTATTAAAAAGAAAATTAAATTAATTAATAATTTAAATTTTAATAATATAATATTTAAAAAAATAATTAATTAAAAAATATTATAATTATAAAAAGCTAAGATTATTTAAAAATAAATATTATTTAATAAATATAATAAATATATAAAATTTAAGTTTTTAATAATATTTTTTAAATTATAATTTATTAAAAATAAATAATAAATTATATTTAATAATAATTATAAAGGCTTTTTAAATTAAAAAAAAATATTTTAATATTTATTTATAAATTATAAAATAATATTTATATAAAAATAAAATAATATTTATATAAAAATAAAGCTATTTAAATATTATTATTTTAAAGATTATATTACTTTAAGAAATATAAATTATATTATATAAGCTTTATTAATTAAGAAATATTTTAATTTTATATATATTATAAAATAAGGTAATTTAAATATTTAAAAAATAAATTAATAAAGAAATTTTAAAGAAATTAAATTTATTATATTATAATAAATAATTCTTAATAATAATAAAAAATAATAACCTTTAATTTATTAATAATATATAAAAATATAATAAATTTATAATTAAAGATATATTTATTTTACTTTTAATTAATTAATTTTTAAAAAAGTTTATTATATATTAAATATTATCTTTATTTAATTTTTTCTTAAGATATAATTAAATTAAATTATAAAAAGAAAATTATAAAATAATAATTTTTATAATATTTATTAATTTATATTAATTAAATACCTTATTTATAAAAATAATAAATTTAATTATATAATTTATATATATTATAATATAATTATTATTTAATTTTATATTATATATTTATTAAGTTTTTCTTAATAATATTATAATAAAAGGCTTTATAATTATTTATAATAATTTAAAAATATTAAATTTATTTAAAATTAAAAAATTTATAATTAAATATATTAAAAATCTTAATTAAATCCTTTTAAATATAAAGTTTATTAAAGTTATAATATTAATAATTAAATTTAAATAATATTAAAAATATATTAATATTATTAATTATATTTATAAAATTAATAGCTAATCTTTTTAAAATAATAAAATTAATAAAATTTAAAAATAAATTTAATATTTAAATTTAAAAAATATAAAATCCTTTTTAAAAATAACTAATTATTATAATTATTAAATATTTAAATTTATAATTATTATTTAGCTATTTTATAATTTTTAAAAAAAAAAGAATTATTTTTTAATAAATAAAATATAAATAAGGTATTATAAAGAAGCTAATTAAACTCTTATTAATAAAATTAATCTTTATTAAAATTAATTATAGCTTTATAATTAAAAAAGTTATTTTTATAATTAATATAAACCTTATTAGCTAAAAAATAATATTTATATAAAAGGTATTTAAATATTAAAAATTAATTAAATTTAATAATAATATTTAAATAATTATAAAAAATAAATATAATATTATAAAAAGGAAATATTAAGCTTTTTTTATAATTATAAAATGAATAAGGAATTATTTATTTAATTATTAATTTATATTAAAAATAAATACTTATATATTAATTAATTAAATTAATAAAAAATATTTAATATATTTAATGCCTTAATTATTTATTAAATTAAAATAATTAAAATATTTAACTTTTAAATATATTATATATTTAAATTAAAGAATTTTATTATAAATATATTATTATAATTATTAGCCTTTAAAATTTATAATAAAAATCTTAATAAAGATTTAAATAATTAATATAATATTTAAATTAATATAATAATATTTAATTAGCTTAAAAAACCTTTATTTAATTTAAAATTTAAATAATTATATTTTTTAAATTAATATATAAATTATTTATTATATAATATAATTTTATATTACCTTAATTTTATTTAAATATAATAATTTAAATTTAAAGCTCTTTATTATTAAGTTATTAATAGCTTTTTATAATATAAAAAAGAGTAATACTTATTTAAATATAAAGTTATTAATAATTTTAATTTAAAATAATAAATATTTTAAAAATATTATATTAAATTTAATTATAAAAAATATAATATAATAATAATATAAATAAATTTAAGATATTATTAATATAGCTTTTATTATAAAATTAAATAAGTTATTATATAATATTTAATATATATATAATATAATTTAAAAACTTATAATTAAAAAATTATATTAATTTATTTAAATTTATTTTTTAAGATAATTAAAATTAATATTTAATATATATAATTATATTATAAATATAATTATTTAATAAAGTTAAAATATAATTTAATAAGATTTATTATTATTAAATTATTAAGAATTATAAATATAAGGAATTTTAAGAAGTTTTTTATAAAAAAGATCTTTTTATAATATAAATATTTATTTAAAGTATTTATAAATAAAAACTTAGGAAATAAAATAAACTTTACTTAATATTTAAAATCTTTAGAAATTTAATATATTTAAATCTTTCTTTATAATTTAAAAGCTTAAAGCTTAATAAAAATTAATTATTTCTTAATTATATAATCTTTAATTAAATTTTTAAATTAAGAAATTAATTAAATTAAATATCTTAAACTTATTCTTTTTATTAATAAAATAATAATTTAATAATCTTATAATTATATACTTTTTTATTTAATTTATAAATAAAAGTTAATAAGTTTAATTAAAATAAAAATCTTTATATAAAGAGTATTATTATAAAACCTAAATTATATATTATAAAAAGCTTTTTAATTTTATTTTAATATAATTAACTTTAAAACTAAATATATTAAATAAATAATTAAAGCTATAATTTTATTTAAAAAGAAATAAACTTAAAAAACTAAAAATATAAGCTATATTTAATAAAAATACTTATAACTTAATAATATAATTTTTATTTATAATTATATATAAAAAATAAATTATTTAACTTTAATTAAAATATAATATTATTAAAAAGAATTTTTTATTATTTATAAAGCTTTTAATAAAAATATATATTAATTATAAACTTTAAATAATATAATTCTTTAAATAATATTTATTATTAAAAATTTAAAATTATTTTTAAAAAATAAAGATTTAAATATTTAAAAATTTATAATATTAATATTATAAGAAAATAATATAATAAAAATATTTAATTTATTATTTATTAAGAAATTTTAATATATAAGCTTTAAAATAAATTAATAATAAAACTTTAAATATTTTAATATTTAAAATAATATATTTAAATATAATAATTAAATATAAAATTAATAAATAATATTAAGCCTTAATTTTATAAATATAACCTTAATACTTATATATCTTTAAATTAAAGCTTAATAAAAGAAAAAAGCTAAATAATAAAAGGTTAAAAAATAAAATTAATATATTAAAATTTTAATAAAATCTTAATTTTAATAAAAATAATTATTAATCTTATAATTTTAATTCTTTAATTTAATAAAAAAAAGCTTTAATTTTAATTTATATATTTAATAATTTAATTATAATAATATAATATAAATTTTATTTAAATTTTAAACTTAGCTTTATTTTTAATCTTTTTTTCTTTTTTTATATTTATTATTTTTTTATAAAGTATTTTATTATTTTCTTAATTATTTATTTATTTTATTTCTTTTAATTATATTTAATTAACTTAAAATATTTTTATATTATTATTAATATTATATTTTTTTTTTAAAACTTTTAATTAACTTTTTAAAAAGCCTTTTAATTTATAAATTTAAAGAAAATTATAATATCTTTAAAATAACTTAAAGGCTTTTTTAAAGATTTATTAATTTAATTAAATAATTAATAATTATATCTTTTAATTTATATATTATTTCCTTAAACTTACTTTAATAATATAAAATAAAATATATTTATATTTATTAAGTATAAAATTATTAATATTATATTTATAATTAATATAAATATAATAAATATAATTTATATATTTATTATTATTAATTAAAGGATATAAGATATAATAATAAAAAGTATAATTAATATAAATAAAGTTTAAATTATTAATTAAAATATTAATAATATAAATATTAATATATTATTTATTATAATAATTATAAAAAATAATGTTTTAATATTTAAAAAATATAATTAAAAATATTATATATTATATAAAATAAAAAGCTATATATTAAAAATAATAATTAAAAAATTAATTATTAATATTTTATATAAAAATATAATAAAGCTTATAAAATATAAATATAAATATAAATTTTAAAATAAAAATAAAGATATTATTTAAAAAATAAAAAAACTTTTAATAATTATTAAAAATTTAAATAAAATATAAAATATAAAAATCTTTAATAATATAAACTTTAATTAATTTAATTATAAAATATTAAAAAAAAGAAAATAAAGTAATATTAAAAAGAATATAATTAAATTAATAAAAAAAAATATAATTAAAAAATTTAATTAAAATAAAAAGCTTATTAAAAGATTTTTAAAAAATAACTTTATTAAAATTAAATTAAAATATATTAATATGATAATATTTTAATAATTTAATAAATATAATAAAAAATATTTTAATTAATTAACTTAAGGTTAAAAGATTAATAAAAAAAAAAAGAAAAAAAGAATTAAAAGTAATAATTAAATCTTATAAAAAAAAAGATATATAAGATTTAAAATAATTTATTAATCTTTAATTATTATTTAATAAAAAGTTGAATAATAATTCTTTTTATAATATTTACTTAATTATAAAAATATTTAATTAACCTTTCTTTTAATAACTTTATAAACTTCTTTATATATATATATTAATATATTTTTAAAAATAATAACTTCTTAATTAATACTTATTTAATAATAAGCCTTCTTTTTTTTATTTAATTAAAAACATTTATAAATAATATAATTATTCTTTTTTTTATAATAAAAAGTAAAGAAAGTTTAATTTATAAGTATTATTTATTACTTATCTTTTTAATTATTAAAGCAATTTTTTATTAAATTTATTTTTAACTTTAAAAATATAAAAATTATATTTTCTTTAATTTAATTAAACTTCTTCTTTTTTAAATCTACCTTATTAATTAATAAAAAATTTTATATAAAACTTTTTTTATTTATTATTAATTTATATTTATTTAATTTATATTATTAAATTATATTTAATAATTTCTTTTTTTTATTATTTATATTTTTTAATAAACCTTTACCTAATTACTTATATAATAATCCCTAAAAATATAAATTCTTTATATTTCTATTTCCTTTTTTTATTATTTAATTTTACTTTACCTTATAGTTTTAACTTTATATTTATTTAATTATCTTTATTATAATAAAAAATAATTATTTAAAATAACTAAATCCTTAAAGAATATAATATATTATATCTTTAAATACTTATAATATAATAATTTAAATTAATTAAGAATTATATAAGCCCTTTAATCTTAATTAATTAACTCTTTTTATATTTATAAAGTAATTAAATTAAAATCGCCTTTCTTTAATATATTAATTTTATTAAATAATATTATATTTAATATTTTTATAAAATACTTCTTAAGCCTTAAATTTTAATTAAGTTATAAAAATAATATATATTAAAATAACCCTTATAAATATTTATTATTTATTTATAAACTTAAAAGATATCTTTAAAGAAAGAAAATATTATATATTATTTATATCTTAATAAGAATAAATTATTTTATATAAGTTATAATAAATATAATAAAAATTATTTAATAATTAATTAAAGTATTAAAGATTAATATTAAAAATATTAAAAATATTATTTAAATAACTTTATATTTAAATAAAAAGTAACTTATTATCTTTCTTATATATAATATAAAATAAAATTATTATTACTTTATTTAATATAATTAGAAATATTAATATATTTTTTTAATTAATTCTTATAATAATAGCTATAATAAAATATATATAAAATATATAAGGTAATTTAGTTTATTTATTTAAAAGCTCCTAGCTATATTTAATTACTTAATATTATTAAAAGATAATATTATTCCCCTTTATATATATTTATAAATATTTATTAATATAAAAGGGGCTTTATATATAATTAATAACCTTTAAATATACCTTTTTAAATTAAATAAAGCTATTTAATTAAATAACTAGTTTAATTATATTAATTAACTTAATAACTTATTTTTTTTAATAAATTTATTAATATAAAAATTATTTAAAAAAAAATAATAAAAGATATAATAATTATTATTTTTAAGATTAAAATAAATAATAATTAAATCTAATTATATTAATTTAAATAGCTTATAATTTTTAATAATTATAATAAATATATATAAAAAGATATAAATTTATTATTTAAATATAAATATAAAATTAATATTATATATATTTTTTATAACTTTAATTTTATTTAAATATCCTAAGAATAGCTATTTAAAGATATAAATAATTATAAAATTTATAGCTTTTTAATATTAACTTTTTATATTTATATAAAAAGCTATATATTTATTAAAGCTATTAATATTATATTATAAAAAGGTAGTTTAATAAATTTATTATAAATATTTAAAGAGCTTTATAAGGCTTTAAAATAACTAATTATATTATTATTAAATTTTTTATAGCTTATAATAATTAATTTTTATTATATTAATAATAATATAATTAATTTAAATAATTATTATTATAAAAAGCCTTTTAAGTTATAATCCTTTAATTTACTTAATTATATATTTAATTAAATAAATTTCTTTATATAAGCTAAGTCTTATTATAATAAATTTAAAAATATATTATTATTTTTTATATAAAATTAATATAATAATAAAGAAAACTTAATATTATTTAATTTTAATAATAATAATAATAAAGAAGATAAAATATAATAAATTATAAAATAAATAATTAAAAAGTTAGAAAAGGAATAAATAGCTATATAAAAATAATAGTATATTTAATAGCAATAATTAAAGCTTTAATAATAATTTAGTTTTAATAAATAATATTTATTTTATAATAAAATAAATCCTCTCGCTATACTTCTCCTTATTTAGCTAAACCTTAAATACTTTTAATATAAGAAATATAAATTAAGTTTATAAATAAATATTAATAATAACTTTAATAAATAAAAATATAAAATAAAAAAGGAAAATTAAAAAAAGGAAAGGTTATAATAATAAGAGTAATATTAATAACTAATTATAAGTATTTAATTAAATTAAAAGTTTTACTTTTTAAATAGCTATATAATTAATTATAGCCTAATATATTTATTTTATAATAATAACTCTTTATTCTTTATAAAATAATATATACTTATATTACTTTATTTCTATTATCCTTTTTAAATTAATTAATTATTTTTAATAAATTTAAAAAAGTATACCTTTTTTTAAAAATATAAGTAATACTAAGGGAGGTATATAGTAATATATACCTTATAATTAATAATAAATAGGTATATATAAATCTATAGCCTCTTTCCTTCCTTTTATTTAAAAAAAATCAACCTTTTTTTATGCCTTTTTCTAAGTAGATTGCTTTTAGAGAAATATTCTCCCTCTTGCCTAAAGGGCCTTTTCTGGCGCCCCTTAAACCCTCGGCATAGGCAAATCCCTAGGCCTGCAGATAAGGCGTGGAATGCCCGCTATGCCCTGTTTTACTAGAAGAATCGCCAGATCGTAAACTGATTTTGTCATGGGACCTGCCGAATCGAAGTGGCTCGATATGGGCACTATACCAGCCTGCGGCACCAGGCCAATGGTGGGTTTGATGGTGTACAGTGCAGCCCTTCCAGCTGGAACGATCAGTGAGCCATCCGTTTCTGTCCCAATCGAGGCAGGGGCGTAGCCAGCTGACACAGCTACTGCTGAGCCAGAAGACGATCCAGAAGTACTCTGGGATGCATTTCAGTCATCAGCACTGATCAAGGTACAATGAAGCAGCCCTTGGCTCACGCTGTGCCCATCCTTAGTGTCATCCGGATCCAAGCCCCCGCGAACATACGCGGACTGCGTTTGTCCGCCGACTGCAGACCAACCGCTCGGCATCATTGAACCACTGCGAGGTCAACATGACTAACATGAGATTCAGGCATGTGAATACATACCGAGAGTTCGAGAATTCCTGCGTCGTGTAAGGTTAAACCTCAGTCGGTAGCTTGTGAACACGTTCGGGGGTGACAAACTCACGCTGAGGTTTGCTTTGCCCAAAATGATGGCACCTGATGCGAGTAGCTAAGGCAGTCAGTGAGTGGCGATGACTCAACACGCTGGCATCTATGGAAAGATGATCACACCATTGCAACAACTTTGCTGTTTTTCCGAGGCTTGGACCCCACGAGTGACAAGCTGCCGGCTGTGGTTCCCAGCCCGAGGGATGGGTGGGTAGCCAGTGTATCCTGAAACGATTAGCAAAAAGAATTCAGAAAATAACATATTGTTCCATTTTCCGAGCATACTTTAACGATGATCGGAATCCCATAAAGTGGCCCGCACTGCCTACCAGCCTTGCGCCCCTTGTCAAGGCTATCGGCTCTCTCGAAGAGCAGCTCCCTCGGAGTTATCTGGATCATGGCATGCAGATAGTCATCATGTTTCTCGATCTGGGCAAGGTAAGCCTCCACAAGGCATCGGCTTGTAGTTTGGCCATTCCTGAGCAGCGCCTCAAGCGTCTTGATGTCGCTCGTAAGAACATCGATGCTGGCAGTCTGTTCCACAATGGTTGCAAGCTCTGGAGTCATGGCGCGGGAAGGTAGTTTGATGTGGTTGAAAACGGCCAAATAAACGACGTTACCCAGATCAACTGACAAAGACAAGGATGATGCGACCACTGCATGAAAATAAATCAGTTGACACACAGAGATAAAACCTCAAAGTGGTAAAATGATGAGGGCTTTCTGGTGTGCTGGTCGCAACGAAACTCTGTGGGGTCTTGTCCGAGCTTCAATGTGGCTTGTGAAGAGAGAATGACCGGCCGCGTGTGATACTGTGTGGTCCCGATGGACGCTTTTTCAGTAAGGGATGCTGTTGTCGTCAGGTATGGTGAGGACTATCAAAGCTTGGCCAGACAGTCTAAAAGGAAGGTGCAGCTGTCTGATGTGTGATTGGCTTATGCGTGCCTTCTGTGAATTCGTAACGCATGATTAAACAAGGAACCAACGATGACACACACACAGAAATTGTTTATTGACGTCCACCCCGCCCTCTGAATCACATAAGCTGAACCTGAAGACGGTAAGGACTGGCCCTCAAGACTTGGGATTATGGAAAACACAAACATCCAGACTGTTGGACTGGCAGCAGACGCAGTGATCAGCAACGTTGGTTTCGTCAGCGTCATGGCAAAAGGCGAAACCAGATGTTGAGCAATGCCAAGTTGTTAATACAGAGCATCGGCGATAATCCATAGAGGAGCCTGGTCAAAACGGTCACAGGGGATGATTGTGACAAGGCCGATAAGGTCAGACGACTTCTCAAGCCACAGTTGATCAGAATTGTAGACATAGAGACTCGCACTACGATCTTTATAAATATCAAAGCCACTTTTACCCACAAAAATGTGACCTTGATTGCAAAATTTGGTTGTCTTCGATTGTGGCTTCATATCTGCAGGAGTGTTTCAGGGCACATATGTCTAACATTGTATGAAGACTGCTGTGATCAAGTTGTGCAGATCCCCCTTCTGCGGATACGGGGCGCCACATGATGTGCAAAATTCTGTTGGCTTTAGTGGACTGGATAACTCATTTTGCGTTCCTGACTTGCAAGAAGATAACAAAGATCTTAGGCTTAACACTAAGGAAACAACTTATTCGCTTCCACTGCCTTGGAGATTGATGATGAGGTTGATTCCAGTTCCTTGAAATACATCTTTCGAGAATCAGGGGAGATGTTGCCAATATTAGATAGAGATCTTGGGTCGTTCCCAGCTATGTGGAAGCATCAGATGTTCTGAATGTGGCTAGTTCAAACATCACTGGCACCAGTAAGCCGCTCACATACAAGTCAGGCAAGTCAAATCAACTGGATCCCTGAACAATCATCTACACTTCAACACAACGCATTTGAACCCAAATACGGGGAGTAGTTAGATGTTACTACTGCGCTAAAACTACTTGGAGCCTTTGCTATGTATGGATGGAAGCATTTACTATAGCAGACCAATACGACAGCACATGATCTTCTCTTGATAGTCGTGCTACAGTCATCCTGCCAGTTTTGTGGGTTGACGTGAAAGAAATGCTGCCTTCCAATGCACTCATCACCTTAACCGGTAACGCTTCTTGGCCCAATAGCAGCCACGCCCAGAGGTTGACCGTTGAAACGCAGATATATAATGGAGCCCTAAAAAGCCTTTCAACCACATTCAAGTCATGATAAGTTCAAGGAAAAACCCATGCCTCTTTAATTCTTTGGTTGGTGAATCTCGGTCTTGCTTCCTTGTGCAGATTCCATCAGAATGTACGCATCATCGCTGCCGCGGAAGTTTATATTGCCCATTGGGCCAAACCTGTCCAACTCAAGATCGTCACCCCTAGCCTCTGTCTTGGGGTTGTGCCCGTACTTCCGTTCACCGGAGCTGGAGAGAAGGCGTGTTCGGAGAGACCCGATTGATATGTAGAGCTTTGATGGTAGGATGTAGCCTTTCCAAAATCCCCTTATTGATGGGACGCAGCCGACCAAGAGGGCAATTGCGGATTCGACAAATCTGCCGGCAGAAATTGGTAAGTGCGAGACCTTGGAGATAGGTCGGTGAGGAAGCTTACTGCAGTAACATGGTCGTCAGGATGCTGCCGTTGTCCCCTCGAGCTCCCTGAAACAGAGCGACCTTATATACCAAAGACAGGATGGAAGCTAAAACACCGCTTTATTTTCCTTTGGTCAGTCCAGCTCCCATGCAAGCCTAGGAACGGCAGGGTGAGGTCGTGTGGGAAGAACAAGGCAGAGATGATGGGTACCTACAAAATTCCCGAACCAAATACGAACCCAAGTCCAATCTTTTTACGTCTTGAAAGGTTGAGGTAGAAAATAGGGCGCAAAGGAAGGACAAGGATAACCAAGTCGGCTGAGACAGACACAGAGCCCGCAATGACGCCCGAGTCGACGTTGGCCTTGCCGCAACGCTTCCACTTTGGAAGGACATAGGGCGTGTCGGAGGGACGACACTGCATCAGTGCCGGAATCAAGGAACCTATGAACCCGATGGCCGAAACCACGAGCACAACGAGACACGCCCAGCGCATCCAAGCCTGCACACCAAAGAGCCTGCGATAGAGTATGAGGACGGGAGCTTTGGAAGTCCACAGCGAGAACGCCGCCATGATTGGGACTGCGAGTCCGGCCTAAAAGGGTGTTTTGATCAGCTTGAGCTGGTTCCGACTCCAACATCAAGAAAAACTTTCCGTACCTTTATGCTGTAGCCCAGATCTGCTGGCATAAAGAACCCTGTGCGATTATAAACGTCAGTGGACGGGAGGACATGATCGACTTGATGTGACGCCTACTTTTGTACTGATGCTCATTGAAGACGTAAAACGCAACCACGATCGCGAAGCCTGCAATAGATAACCCTTGGGAGTCACGTCAGCTTTCTCTTAGGAACTGTATGATCCTGAACTTGAAGATAAAATCACATACAATCATCGAGAAGAAGTCTTTTGAATTGTCGGATGGACATGCGAACGCGTGCGCCGACAGCGCCCGCAACCAATATGATCATGAAGATACCGATACCCAAGTAGGCATCGTTTGTAATGGTACCGATCGAGACCATTGTGAAGATACTGTCAGAATCTCCACCAGAACAGAGACGAACAAGGTCGGTACGGTCAAAGATCAAGCAATTCCGGGTGCCTACATACAGGCTTTCATAGTCAGCAACCCGTGGAGAGTGCGGCAATTATGAAATGATGGAAACTAGAGAAGGCATAGGAGTGGCCCATGCCTTGGGGGCTATCTCCTGCAACAATGCGGCTCAATGTGTGATGGAGGGAAGCGAAGCAGGTTGGTTCTCAGTCATGCATTTGAGCATCCCTCAGCCTCACACCGAAGGAGTGCAGCATTGCAGGATATCGGCCCATCATGCTCAAAAGGGAAGATGATCCTTGCCTCCGACGAAAAGATCTGCATGTTGTGCTACCGCTCTGTTCTATTGCAGGATATCGGCCCGTCATCCTCAAAAGGGGAAACGATCCTTACCTCCGACAAAAAACGATTTCTGCATGTCGTGTCACCGAGAAATGCCGATGTTGGCTGCACGAGAGAAACAGCACTGAGCGCATTTTCTGCGCTCTCCCCGCACCGGTTCTTGGCTCAGTGACGTGATGCAATAAGGCTGGTAGGTTGTACAAAGCACAAACGAGGCTGTGGGCCACTTGGTCACCGACATCCGTATACAATCAGTGAGGCGAGCAAAGCACGAGATTAATTTGAAGCATCGAAATGCTTATACACGAAGCATTTCAACTAGAGGAACACAACGTCCTAACTATATAATGATAGGGAAAAGACTTCGGAGCCTCGTTGTTGGTGGTAATCTGCTGAATGTTCTACCACCGATTCCGTTTGCCAATCTCGATGCCAACTGCGTACACGGTGCAGTGCTACGTCGGTTAACAATCAGCACTCCTTTCGGTTATATGTATGCTGCTGACCAACAGCTTGAGACCCGAGTCTTGGCTGCCTTGGAAACAGAAAGACGTACATGTGCACGAACTGCTGTCCATGCTTGGCCTTGGGGGCGGGCCCGCACAGGGCCTATCAGACACACTGGGTGTGAGTGGCGCAACAGCATATTGTTGCAGATGATGACCAAGATTGAGTAGATCATCACCCGTTTCTGGTTCGCGGTGGGTTACAGTGATGCAGACAAGCAGTAACCGCCCCGCTGAAACTTCGCAACTTGTAGCCTGCGCGTCTAATTGAAGAGGGCACTCGCGTCTTCAATCTGGAGGCCTATCACCGGGGCAGCCGGGGATAGGTAATGCGGCACAGTTGGGTAGCACTACATGGGCATTGCTGTGCGCTGATGACCGACGAATGAGCTGTGTCCCGGGATTGTGGATAATCGTAGGGTTGTATATTGTTTCACGAATCAACGATGGAGTTCCGAAGAAGACAGAGCCTCAATTGGACATCCTAGACAGTAGCGATGCAAAAGGCTAGAGATATAAGCATCCACTTCCACGTTGACTGCTGTGGGAGCCCAACGGATCACCACACTACTATCAATCATCACCGCGGGTATCTCCACCTTGATCGAAATTGTTGTATACTTGATGCAGGGAGCTGTGGCCAGGAAGTAGTCGCGGCCCAATGTTCAGCACATTGAGGTCTACGAAATCGGGCTCCGGCCACGGCCAGTTTGTTCTCGAGTCGATGGCGTCCCCATTTGATAGACCAGCGCACAGGATCTCCCGCCTAGCCTGCGTCTACTGCCGGTCGAAAAAGGTAAGTTGTTCTCAGAAGACTGCTGGCTTAGTTTGCCGAGCAGATTCAAGAAAGAGACTAGTGCTGTTCTAATCGCATGGCTGCAGATTAAATGCACAGGCGAGGAAGAAGGATGCCAGCGATGCAGGGATAAGCAAATCCAATGCTCATATACAAGCCCTAGCCAGCCCAAGACAGAGACAGTACCAACACACTCTCCAAGCCTACAGCCTGCTGTCAAAGATACATGTGCAGACGCCACCGATCCTTTTCGAGGAGAAGTCGACAACGCCGCCACTGCACATGATGACTCTGGAATTTTCAACGGCATTGTCAAGACCCATTTCACTCAAGATGCCATCGTGGATGATTCAGACATGCTAAACATGGACTTGGATCTATTCGCTCAATATTCTCCAGCTCTTGATCCATATTCCATGCATGGAAGCTCCAGTGGCTTGTTCTTAGACGCCTTTGAACACACCGACAAAGCCACTGGGACTAGTACAGCTAATTCCATTGCCACTGCCGCCACTGCTGTGGAGGAGACCGCGGTGGCTACACTCTCCGGCAGCCTCCTAAAAGGTCCGGTTCCAACGCCGGGTACAGGCCACGCAGACTGTCTGTGCTCGGAAATGCTCGAAGTGTACGAAACTGTCGAGCTGGGCCTCTTATGGGCGCCAAATCCTGGCTCCATGTCGGATCAGTCTGCATGCATGTTGAGAGCGAGCCCGCCGCCGTCTCCCACAAACAACGACGAGGGGCTCAATTGCCAGAAGGAGGTGCTGAGGAGTATTGAGAAGTGGCTCGGCCCGGATGCATCTCTTATCCAGTCTCGGCACGCTGTCTTGATGGTCTCTATTCTTCACAAGCTGCTTGCAAGTATCCTATCCACGGTGCAGGCGCTCAAAGATGAGGATTACGGGAATATGCCAGAGTCTCCCATGCCACAGGGAATGTACCCTGGCTATACAAATGCATATGGGCGAGATTGGAGGTGCCAGAACCGGCGGGATACCAATGACCCGCTGGTGGCCATTGTGGAGGCAAAGGGTAGTCACAAGGCTGGCGGATGGAAGATAGACGATGAAGAAAGACTCCACGTTCTCAGAGGTCTCTTGAATTTCCGTATTTCACGTCTCAAGACATTATCGGAAAGGTTAGGGGCCATAGCGGCATCAAATCGATGGCAGAAGCAGGCAAGCATGGTGCAACAACTTCTAGATCAGCTCCCCAAGCAATGCGACCTTTTATAATTCAAAATCTTGAGTTGCAGCCTGGGCAGGCACATGAATCTACATGTATCTGTAATAGAACATTTCGATATTATGCTCTGTGCTTCGGCCGCCTTGTCATGAATTGTTTCAGGTACAGCGAAAAGAATTCCGTTGTTGAATGCCTTGGAAAAACCATCTCAGCTGGCGTTCATTCTGTTCTAATGAAGTTCTAGGCCACCACACATGCTGTTTAACAGAGATCCTCGAGCCGTACCAGAACGTCGCACCACTCCTGCAGGGCAAGATCATCGGTCACCTGCATCTAAGCCATTCGACTGGCGACGTCTTTCAACACGTAGATCTGACCGTAGAGATCTGTCACGTCAGCAAACATAGTGATGACTTGCATCACATGGCCCCTCCCAAGGTCCTGCATCACGTTCCCAAGACGCCTCATAGCATCATCAAGCCAGCTCCGTTCGTACTGCGCGAGCTCATACAGTGTCGTCTTCCTGTCCTCCATCGCACACCCGTTCCCATTCCCATTCCCATTCCTTTCCGTGCCGCCGTTCCTGCGATATTTCAACTCGGCCTTGCTGTGGAACTCGGCAAAGTCGACCGAGTTCAGATTACACTCTGCCTCATCGCGCGCAATCGAGCCATAGTCGTTATACATGCGGCACATGGCAGCCAGATGTTGGCACGCCGCGGCCGCCAGGTACTTGGATCGTGTCGTGGGGAAGCTCTCAGCACCGCACATCTGTGTGCTCAGCAGGCAGCGGGCGAAGCCGAACGAGTACGGGCAGGCAGTGTGGTCGCCTGAGGTGGTATGAACCCAGCGGAAGTAGTTGTCACTTACGACGGGCTGCGTGGGCGTCAAGCTTAGTGGTTCCCCCTGTTGGTCCCGCTGCGAGGCAGTCCGGGCCCTGGCAAGCCTTGTGCTGTCCTCCGACTGCGTGACGTGAGCGTGCAGGTAGTTGCGGAGTTCGTGCAGCGTCGAGTCGCGGTCCCAAGGGCTAGCCGCCTGGAGGGAAGGGTGAAGCATGACGTGTGATACGAAGCGCTTCAGAGTCGCGCGTACTTCATCCTGTTTGCAGTCCTGTCCAATATCGGAATCGGCAGTCTTGTGGACCAGCCCATTGGTGTGAATTTGTGCATCACCATTCTCTCCGTCTGTTGCAACTTTCATGCCATTCGACACTTTGACTCGCTTGCTCTGCAGGTCACCATCGAAGGCCGAGAATATGCCATCGATTAGCTGGCGAAGTGAACCCATGCGTCCCGCGAACGATGGTCCCGCCACGGCCTCCATGAATTCATCGGCCTGAAAGTCGAGAAATGAGATGACCATCATCTCATAAATAAAGTTTGTCGAAGCAAATGCCCCAGACTTGTTGTTGCAGCTCGTCCATGTCAAGGGGATGAGGTCAAAGTATTTGTCCGGGGCCATATCCTTCCTGGGGAAAATATCCAGACGGCGACCAAGGAGCAGAGGCTGAAATAGCGAAGCCTCTAACATCGATGCTTGGACTTGCCACTCTGGACTCGAGGCAAATAGCGGCGTCTGCTTGAGCAGGCGTATATACTTCCTCCCGTTTCCGACAGTGGGCATTGGATGCCGGCTAGTGTTCAGCGCTATTATATCTGCTGGACGTGAAGCCGCTTTGAGCGAAGCAAGTCTATAGCTCTGTGTGAGTATTTGAGAGCTGTAGCTGATCTTCTCCACCCATATTCGATTCGCGGCTGATTCAAGTTCAGACTCTTCCATGTTGACGAGACGGGTTACTTGGTCGCTTATGCAGCCGTCGATTTGGGACCTGATAGCGTCGAAATAAGGGAGTCTCCGACCTTCGCAGAGGATCAGGACACGGTACGCTATCTGTTCGATCGAGCTGGCGTCTGCATCGCGCAACAAAGCTCTGAGACATGCTTGAAATAAAGTGATGTGTACCCGTGACAATGTATCTTGGCTTATTACATTCAGTCTGGTCTTCTCGATCCGTATGAGAAGATCGGCAAATGCTTGGACAACGAGGAGCGATGAGTAAAGAGAGCTCAAGTTCTGTGGGACTTTGACTTTAGCACATCATCGTTTCCACTTCATTTAGAATTAGTAAACACAGAAAGTCTTACCCATTTGTCTCTTATTCCCTCGGCGCTTGCCCACCAGGTATCGCATAAGAAACTGACGGTTTTTTGGATCTGAGGTGAGTACCGGGAGATATCGGGCTGCTCGAGGAGTGCTGAGAGCACGTTGCAATTTGCTGTAAAACTTGGGTTTCGCTCTAAAGGATATGTGCGAAAATGCGCCTTGGCTTCGAAGGTGTCTATCATGGTGGTAGGGGATGCGTTGTACCCCAGCTTCCTCATAACGACAATGCACTTGGCCGTGTCGTCAACGTCGGCTGGAAGGCCAGGTGCTTTGGCAAACAAATAATCAGACCATGGGCATAAGACGGCGGGTAGGGATTCAATTTGAGCATCTTACCAAAGCCAATCTTGCCATTGCACAGTTCAAATGCCCTTGCTAGCATCTTCATAATCTCGTCTGTCTCGGCACAAGAGATGTCCTCAGGAGAGAACCCAGAGCGAAGCATAGTCGACAGCATCTGGTTCCATAATGAGTCAGCTCGGTTCCAAAATTGAGGGAAACTCGACAAACCCAGGTATACTCAAAGAACGTGGAGGGAAATGCGCTTGGGACAGCACCACTGCCCTTGCCAGCGCCAGTCCGAACAACGTTATGCAGGTATGTCTCTGCCTCGTCATCCCATTCTGACGTATACAGTAAATACGCTGCAGTGGATGATGGGGAGCACATCATTGAGCCGCCGAGCTTGTGGTGAGCCAACCTATCAAAGTCCAGCTTCCCTTTGAATGCCTCAAGGGAATGGAGCGCCGTCGAAGGCTCACGGCCATACAGGAGTTCGGGCACAAAGCGTGACATCTTAGCATCATGGATCTGCCTCAAGACACCTTCACCTTCGAACTTGAAGGGAAATGAGGTATCCTCCGTCCTCAACAGCTCCAGCAGCGCCGGCACAATCAACTCGAAGCCAACATGTGCTGTTTCGGCGACGTCCCACTTTTGGAGCTGAGAAGCAAGCGATGAAGTTGCCCGACTTATGCGATCCTCGACCCCTTCCAATGAATGTTCTGTCGTGTTCAGCGGCTCGAGGTGATGTCTCTTCAGGGAGAGAAGTGAGGCTGCAGTGTTGAGAATGCCGTCGATCTGCGATGATGGAGTAGTACTGGCTCCCCAGCTGCCATCGTCCGCCTGCTCACGTAGTAAGTAGTCAAATGACTGAGGAAACAGCCATTTCTTCTTGTCTCCAACCTGCTTGACAACCATGGAGACCCATGCCGTGTCATATATGGCGCAGCTCATGAAGCCAGCACCGCAACCTTCATCGTAGCCGTTCCATGCTCGCCGGATCAATGCGGTGGCGTCCGCCGCAATCTGCTTGTCCAGGATGGTATTGTCAGCCATATTATTGCAGCTGATGGAGTCACAATTCTGGACCACTAATTCTGATACTGAAGTTTTCGCCTCTTCCCGTCATAAACGCACCATAATGACCACAGCTCCTGAGAGCCATCTACACAAGGGCTGAAGTACTTGAACATAGCTTATGAGAAAGTCCCAGTGCTCAGGGTTTTCCGAAGGCCTGATACGTCTCGGCCCGTATCACTTCAAGGTGCCGAATTGTGCTAGAATGTACTCCACATGCGGTGTTCAGCCTACAGCTCATCTACTTAGGTACATTGGCAGGCTGCAGGCTGCCGAGACGGTGCATGCCAGCCTGCAGCGCGTGCTTGGCCTTTCTTAACATCTCGGGCATCCTAATTGGGAACCAACCCGAATAAAATCCAAAGGCAGCCTCTCAGGCTCCTGCCAAGACCAAGGTGGAGGAGCTCGGGGCGCACAACAAGCAGGGCTTGTGTGTGTGTTGGGAGAGACGCATCGGGGATCCGAGACAAGAAATACTGGAGCCTCCAAGAGGACCACGCAGCCTGTGAAGTCCCTATGACTGGCGAGAAATCGCATGCGCAGCCCCTCCTTCCCTGTGCAACCTACGTGTCGTATCTATGCAGGTTATGGGCACGGGAATGGCTGTGTAACACCACACTCAAAAAGGTGACTCATCATAACAATAAATCTGCGGCAAGTGACCTCTGGGAGGCACCTACTTACTGGCAGATTTGGCCGGAGCATTTTCAGCTTTCCCATCTCATCCTGCACTACTTAGGTAGCTTCTCAGCTCTAGCTTGTTGTTGACACAGGGCCGACTTCCGTCAACCCATCGCCTCACCCACCTCTTCCCATCATACCCGCCAACGTCATGGCGTCCTCGGAACCAGGAGCACCAGAGCTCATCTTCGGCTGCGGCGGCCTCGGAAATGAGTTCGCCGACAGCAATTCGATCGCAGAGGTCCTGAAATCGCTCCACGAAATGGGCGTGAGCCGCCTCGATACAGCAGCCTTGTATCCCCCGAATGACATAGGAGCATCGCAGCGTCTCCTAGGGCAGGTCGGAGCGGCAAAACTGGGGTTCAAGATTGACACCAAGGTTATGATCAGCTTGACCGGATTCCAAGGCACTCTGGAGCCGGAAAAGATCGCAGCCTCTATTACAGAGAGCTACAAGAGCCTGCAGCTAGATGATCAGCGTATCAACGTCTTCTACCCCCATGCTCCAGACGTAGCTACTCCCTTGGAGGACCAGGCTGCTGGATTTGATGAGCAGTATAAGAAGGGGCTATTTGATAAAGTAAGTCTGGATTTCCGAGGTTTGCAATGATTAGGAATCAAGCAAGTTAGGTTGATATTGATCTTTGCTACAGCTCGGTGTTTGTAACTTTCCAGCCGACATGCTCGCTGAGTTCATCGATATCTGCGAGCGCAAGGGCTATGTGAAACCGACAGTATATCAGGGCCTTTATAACCTCATCGACCGCCGCCACGAGGGGTCAGTACTCGACTTGGTTCGCAAGCATGGTATGCAGTTCGTCGCCCATAGCCCGCAGGCCAGTGGCTTCCTGCGCGGATCCCTGACAACTGGCCAAATCGAAGGCACTCGCTTTTCAGAGGGCAACATCATGTCTATGGACGCGCGCCGATACGATACTGAGAAGCATCACGCTGCCATCCGTTTCCTCGACAGTACACTTGAACCCCACGGCATTCCCAAAACGGAGGCCTCGCTGCGTTGGCTCGCATTTCACTCAAAGCTGGGCCCCCAGGATGCCATAATCTTCGGATCGAGCAAGATGTATCAACTTAAGCAGAATATAGCAGCGTTTGGCAAAGGCCCGCTTCCTGGCGAGGTTGTCGAGGCTCTGAATGGCATCTGGGAGAGCCTGCAGTAGACAGTCGTGGCCGCTGACGATGAAAGGCCTTCGCTTGGATTGTGGTCGTGATATTCCATAGCTCAATTCTAATATGACTTGATCGGGTATTTGGCACAAAGTTCGGTTAGCACGTCCCATAGCCTATTTGCAGATGCTGCTTTATGCACATTAAAGTGTGACAGACTCAAGAACTTCCCTGTACTTATTGATCGCAGACTAGAAGTCACCCAGAGCAAAAGGCTTTCTCGAAAGTTATTCGACGGAACGCAACGAACACAAAATTAGTAGCATGGTGTGAACCTAGCGCGCTATGACACACAGGTCTCAGAGACATAAATTAATGGAGGAATTTGTACGAGATTGAGCTCTAGAGCCTGCTCCGACCAAGGATTCGCGACGCGTAACCGAAGCCTTCACAGATCACGCAGCAAGAAACCACCGGCCTGCAATTCTTGGAAAAGCCCGTTTGAGTCGTATCTGGCCGACACTTCCCGCAGCTTCTTGGCATTCCCTTCACCAAAGCTGGCGAGCACCTTTTGCGATGCACCAGCAAAAGACGGGAAGCGAAGGTCCAGCAGGAGTCCTTCGCCAGCAGCGAGCTTCTCGGTGTGCTCCAGCACTGCATCCAAAGCAGTTCTCACGGCTTCGTCGTCTTGGTCCTGCTTCCAATCACAAGAAAATATCCAGCCTATCAACATTTGTAGGAATGACGGTCAGCTATAAATCGCTGCTACGCAGGGTCTGAATCAAATCTTACAGGATTGTGGCAGATCTTGGAGGCCCATAATGTTGCCTCCCCGATCTTGCCCTGCCAATATGGCAGCCTGAGTAAGGGGTTGGATAGACCAGTGCAGGTCAATGGTGCGTGGAAGATGCTCGACGACAGCCTTCCACAGCCGGTGCGCTTCCTCGTAGAATTCATACGAGACCTTGGTCGTCATGGTGAGATAAGCATGTCTACTTCCAGCGTCAGCATGCATAGCTCGATGGACATGACTCTTGGTACTTCAAAAATACTTTAGATCTTTCTCTGAATAAGCCCATTCCTCTAGCTCATGATTCAGCCTGGAGAAGGTGCCGTTTGTCGTAGGCACAGCCGCGTGGACCAGGCTAGTCAGCTTCGTGATAGGACCGAAGACGGCGGGGAACTCATTTGGCCAATCTGCATAGAAAAGGCCGATGGCGATGAAGTCTCTTCGCGTATTTATGAAAAGGCCGATGTTATGATCGTGCTCCATTGCTTCTTGGACCTTGACGAACGCACCAAGCACATTCTCGTAATCACAAGGATCGTACAGATTGATGGTGTACTGGACTTTTATGAGAGGGTGTGCTTGGAGGCTCACATTCGTCACTATGCCTGTGGCTTGTGAGAATAAGTCCAGCGG
Source organism: Diaporthe sp. P3_1W (assembly GCA_037177825.1). Taxonomy (NCBI): domain Eukaryota; kingdom Fungi; phylum Ascomycota; class Sordariomycetes; order Diaporthales; family Diaporthaceae; genus Diaporthe; species Diaporthe sp. P3_1W. Next base: position 7,057,061 of record JBAFXB010000002.1, read on the forward strand.
GGCAAAGTGTGATCATACCAAAATTCGAACCGCCTCCCTTGAGGGCTACGAATAAGTCTGGGTGAGACTCTGCATTGGCATTGACAACAGTACCATCCGCAAGCGCAACCTAGGTGATCTCGAAGAAATAGGATTAGAATTGAATCTCTCCAGATTGGATGCGAATGTCTCAATCACCTCAAAGTTCTTGACCCCATCTGTACCTAGGCCGTAAAGGCTGGAGAAAATACCCTGGCCACCTTAAATCAGATAGGTTGGCTGCGAACCCCAAGAGCATCATGATGGACGCACAGGTGAGCCAGGATGAACATACCACCAAGAAGGAAGCCAGTAAGTCCGACTCGGCCTTCCCGAGCACCAATGACGGACAGGCCCTCCCCTTCCAGCCACGTGAACGTCTCGGACCAATTATTGCCTGCACCCAGACGGGCGATATTGGTCTCCTTGTCCAGGACTTTCGACTTCAGTCCATGCAGGTCCAGGACAATTCCTGCCCCACTGGAGTTGACGCTGCTGAATCCGGGGTTTGCATTGTGTCCTGCCGACCGGATCGCAAACTTGCACCCCGTGCGTTTGATGATCGAGAGGGCCTTAGCGACGTCTTCGGCACTGTTGATTCTTACATAGGCTGCCGCTGGGGTCCGACTAGTGACTGACCTGTTCAATAGGCTTCAGTAAATGAACCCTAAATGGGTTGAGACAGAACTTCAGAGCCTATGAACTCTTGCATTGAAAAATTATGCTAGCATAAGCTCTTGGTATGGTATTGAGAAGCGAGGTATAGGCACCTCTCAGCGGCCTAAGATAGCTTTGAGAAACGGCACCACTTATGTTCTCGTTGAGAAAGGTAAACAGCTGAAGACTTTCGCTTGTGGCAAGTGACACCCGACGTACCAACTGCGGCAGACCTCGCCCTCGTACTCCAGATCATCTGGTCCGGTCACTTGCCCTGGAAATGCGGTCTTGAGTTGCTCGCGTGCATTGGATGCCCGATCCAGCAGACTGACTTCAGTAATCATCTTTAACAACTGGCTGTGGCCGTTTTCAGATCCAGTCTTTATATGATATCGAAGAGGTTTGAAGTGTTTGTGAAGCTTTGTCGCAAACGCTAAACCAAGACTAGGTGGATTTTCCTCCTATCCTAAAGTACACAGGCAGGGACAGGTCCAAGGCTTCCAAGGTGAATACAATGTCTAGAATCAATACGCAACAGCAAATCCAACGAAGTATTTCCTCAGATCTGGCAATGACATATCGATTATGGTGACTGTGTCGGTCTCTTTCCTAAAAGAGACACGGGCCGGTGAGAATGCGGTAACCCGATCGTATTTCCACATCAATCATTTCCGGGGAGGTGTGGGGGTGACGAAAATACCTAGACAGATTGTACAACGTTGGCTAGACAATACATCGGAGTGAACAATGATACCTTAGAGAAAACATCACGGAAGAAGGGAGAAAAAGTACAATTTTGGTGGACAAGAGAACGCTCAGCGCCAGGCTAGTCATTTGATTCTCATCCGGATTGTTCTCGGTTAGTTCTGAGATGTGGTCTTCAAGCGGCGTTCTGATTTCATGACAGAATTATCAAATTATACAAGAAACTTTGGAATTTTTTTTGGCTGATTGATTCATAGTTGGTGAAAGATTTATCACTCATCACTGTAAAAGGTACAGTGAATACGCTGTATGACCCAGACAAAGTAGATGCTCAGACAAGGTAGATGCCATAGACCGAAGTCCTGTCTTGCGTCTGATCACGAATTGACCAAGAGAAACCCTCCATACTGTAGATGCTGGAAGACTTGGTACGGATCATAGGCTTTACTAATGGCTCTCATCTTTTCCAGGGAGCCGTAGGATTTTAGCACATTTTGGCCAGCCCCGGCATCGTTCATGTAATAAAAATTTAGATCCGTGCCAAACTGTTGCGCGGTCGCCTCGATGTCACTTCCAAGGCCGAGCAGGGCTTTTTCTGCTTCTTCGTCATAACTGGCGTCCGTCCATGTGATCATGATCTCAAGGACTGGTAAATTAATGTTAGCAGATGAGTGGAACGCGAGCATTGATTCGGTCACGGAAAGGCACATACAACAGTGGGTGTCCTCTGGAAGCTCAATTGGGCTACTCCCTTGCGTTGATGTTGCTCTGAGAGCAGATTTGCTGAATATTTGGGGTGCCAAATATAGCGTCGCGTTCAGTCGACTTTGCACGTCGTTTGAAACGTTCTGGTAACGGGCGTAATGATCTAGCAGAGTTACTGTATCCCATTTGCGATCATAAGTCGAGATTGCAATCCTGCGCCGCACCAATCAGTACGTGTGCATTTTGTTGAACAGGAGTGTTTGATAGCCCTTTTAGATGTGCACACTCACCTCAGTGACTCGAAGCCGTTCAAGGAGGACACGGCGTCGTGGTAATCTACCCACGTCCCAAGGGTTGAGTTAATCATAGATTGATGGGGAATGTCGTAGAAGATATCGAATATCGCAGGACGCTCAAACGGCTTGTTGTAAGCAAGATATACAGCACCGCCGTTTGGTCCCAAATTGTAAGTGGCTGACGCATCAGGGTCATACTCGGCTGCTGCTGCATAGTTGACTGTCGCCCGCAGGAGCTCTTCGTACTGAGAGACATCGAAAAACAAGCCTTCGAACCATATCTGGCCGTTCTCAACTGTTTCAACGTCGAACTTCGTCACGATACCTGATGTCGCATTAGAAACCCGAGGGGCAAGACATGTCAGTTTTCAGTTGGGGCGAGCATACCAAAGTTGGCGCCACCTGCCTTCAACGCCCACCACAAGTCCGCATTAGACGTTCGGTTCGCATTCACGATGGAAGCGTCTCCGAGAATGACCTGGTTGGGTAGAGTTAAAAAAGAGATCACGGCAAAGTGTGCAATGTTAGGGTTCGCCGCTAACTTACCTCATAGTTGATGACTTTGGTAGACGCCAATCCGTGAATGCTCGACCAATAGCTCAGTCCACCCCCTAGGAGAAGTCCACCAACTCCGATATCATTCGCGCGCCCTCCCACTGCCATCTTGCCACTCGAGCTCAGGGTCTTGTACACACTGCCCCATCTACTCCCAGGGCCAACGGCGGCACGTGTGCCATCGGGACTGAGGGTAACGTCGTTCAGCCGAGACAAGTCGATCAGCATGCCTTCTTTTCCGATGCTAGAGAAGCCGAAGTTGGGGTTATGTCCTCCACTGCGGACCGAGAACTTGCTTCCGAGAAAAGACGAAATCAGGACCGCTTTGGATACGTCAAGGGCGGAGTCGGGCTGCAAAATACAATTTGACGTCAACCAGCAGGTCATGGACCTTACCGGTGATTATTTGTCAGTCGTCATTTTGGTATATATCGATAAATAGCAGAAAAACAATGGCATGTAGGCAGGGTTGAAGGCAGAGGACTGACCAGTTATCATCAACAAGGTCCTCATAATTGGCTGAGGCCTGCGTGTACAGGCTGGAGCCGAACACAATACCTGCGACGAGGCATGCAAGGTTTGATCTCTCATTCAAATTGAGTTGCATACTGTCATTAATATGAACATTGGGAGGTCCGAGAATGGCAGAAATATGGGCTTGGGAGTCTGCACTAATGTCAAGATGAGACATGAAGTCGGCGACATTCTCAATGCTGCTGTAGGCGCTTTGCTGAGCCGATGGAGATGCTACAAGTACAGCCGCTGCTGCAATAGCTATGACAGGTCGCATTCTGTAAGTATAGCCTCGCAACGTGAGCTGCAACTTGGGGCTCTGGGAGAATATTCTGTAGAGAGCTCGGAACTCCCATTTGTCAAGTTAAGTAGACAGTTCCCCACATTAGCTTGTCATGATAGAATAAATCGAAATTTTCAATATTGAACCTTGCATCCCTTTCCAGTCTGTCCTACAATGAAATGACCGAGTCTAGCTCCGCCTCTTCCTCAATGCTATGTATACAGTGCTCACATTCAGGAGCCTGCAGGAAATGCATTGCTCACGGCATCTTTCGATTCGAGGAAGATGATAGCCAAATGAAATGCATGTGGTTTCGGACGTGTCACATCATGCATGTATGGGGCCAAAATCTCGGTCGGGGTCGCCTTTGATTAGCCAACACCTGCATTCGGGGATCTCTTTTGAGATACGTCCGAGCCAGTGTTACACGCGGGAGACACGCAGCAAGGCATGTTGTCAGGTTATGGCGAGCCCCATTCTGCGGCCCTTGCCTGCTTGATGGAGCCCGTACCAAAGGCAAGCTTACGTCTGACATCACTGGTTCGTGCGCTTACTTGACTTTAAGTGTGAGCAAGCTCACTTTATTTGCCAAAGCCGGATTTGAGCGAAGTTCGCACACGCTGCAACGTACACTGACGATGACTTCCAACGGAAACGATAGCCAAGGGCAGCAGATGGCGGACTGGGGGATGTTTCTGGGTGCGGCCAGCAATGATGTCCACGAATATCTATTATCATCAAGTTACATCAAATGGGCTGGCATTGTGCTATTTCTGTGCTGGAGTATACTCTTCTCACGCACTCAGAGGCCTAGAATCCCAGGTGCCCAGGTACATGGGTCTCGGGGCTGGTGGGAACCTTCATTCCTGCTCAAGACACGCTTCATATACGATGCCAACAATATTATCAACACCGGATATAAGAAGGTATGTCTTCAAATCAGTCTCGTTATTGCCTGTTAAGATTTCTTGTCTTCTTCGTGCTTATGCTAATTCCACGATGGCAGTTCAAAGATATTCCTTTCGTCGTTCGTCGCTTCGATACCGACATTCATGTCGTGCCAATGAAATACTTGGATGAGTTGCGGCTAGTCCCAAGAAACGATCTCAACGGAAAAATGGTGCATTACAACGTTAGTGGGCCCCTGTCCTCCAAAATTAACATGCTGCCTCTGACTTATAGATAGAATCTCTTTCGAAGCTGGCCTTGGGCCTCGGTAATTCGTGATTCTGACCTACACGTCACAGTGTTGACGAAGAAGTTGAATCCAGACGTGGCTAGGTATATTGACATGGCCTACGAAGAATTCCAGTACGGCTGGGAAATCGACGTACCCAAGCCAGAGGAATGGACCGAAGTCGACATCCAACATTCCATGCGCATGCTCGTTTCCCGCATGTCGGCCAAGGTGTTCGTGGGCGAGCCAACGTGCCGGGATCCTACGTGGCTGAACCTGACCCTAAACTTCTCCATGGATCTGTTCCTAGCAGGCTTCGCATTGCGTATGTTCCCGCCATGGATGCATTTTCTTGTCAAGCCCCTGGTCCCAGCAAGATGGCGCGTTCAGAGGCAGATCGATATCGGCACGAAGGTAGTTCGCGAATTTGTGTCGAAGCGTGAGGAAATGGCCAAGAAGGACGGGCTTGAGGCTGAAGGGACTCTGTTCGAGTGGATGGTTGACCACGCTGTGGGCAATGAGGGCTCGTTGGAGGAGATGTCTGCGCGGCAGTGTATCTTGACCCTTGCAAGCATTCACACAACTGCCACGACGGTCGCCAATGCGTTATTCGACATCATCGCTCACCCCAGGTGGATATCGGTGCTCAGGGATGAAATCGAGGACACGCTGAAGAACTATGGTGAGCTCGGGCAGAATATGCCCGTTAAGTCGTGGCTCCAGCATCTGGAGAAGATGGACAGCTTCATCCTTGAAAGCCAGCGACTTCATCCGCCTATCTTGTGTGAGTATGATTCCATAATGTAAATGTCTAAAGTTGAGAACTGGGCATAAAACACTGATTATCACCAAGTGACACCGCAGAGGATAGCAATGGTGCCTATCACCTTGAAGGACGGGACTCACATCCCAAAGGGAACCCGAATTGCGTGGCCTGGCCCCCAGCATGCCTTCGATCCCGAAATCACCCCAGATCCCGAAACATTTGATCCAATGCGAAGCTATCGCAAGCGGCATGACGGCAATGGCGAGAATCTACAAAAGTTCATGGCAGGCCAAACCGATTGTCATAACATGTCATTTGGCTACGGGAATCAAGTGTGTCCAGGCCGCTATTTTGCAGTCGGCGAGATCAAGCTGGTCCTCATGCGGCTACTTCAAGATTTTGACTTTGCATCGTCGCCTGGCAAAGGCCGTCCCAGAAGCATACATGCAGACGAGAACGTTATACTAGACCCCTATGCTAAAATCATGATGAAGAGAAGAAAGGTTTCTTGAAAATTGTTCAGAAGTAGTTGGAATACAGTTTCTGGGTCTCATCAAGGATCTCAAGGCGATGACACTCTTCAATATTTAGCCAGTTTGTTCGACCACTGTGCGGCTGTCACAAGGCTATCACTGTTTTCTTAGCCACACTATAGACAATCGTGTTCGAAATCTACTGTTATCGGCATTGTATTGTTTTTAACGCTGGGTGTTTGAGCGTTTATCACTGCATGAAGGGACTGGATGCATACTGCTTAAGAAGCATATGTGTACAGATTAAAAACGAGACCACTTTGTTCGACTACGTGGAGAGTTTCTCTATAACTATAGGTGGGATGAAAAATACCAGCCTTGCAAATGGAAGTGGCTTGGCTAAGTCGCCTGGGGGAAGACTGATCGAAATTACACGGTTCACCAAGGTACTTTACAAATGAGTATCATTTGCATGGAAGGACTATCGTGATGGTATTCTTCGCTGGGATTCCTTTTGGGCTACATCTTTTCTTCGGGGCATACATTTGGTTGTCACGTTCGTACAACCCAGTAATGCTGCAGAGCAGTTGCAGAGCAGGTCAGACTAGCGAGAGTTTCACTTGATTCTATTCCCGAAACTTCAAGTTACAATTAAGCTTGATTTGCCTCTCCAGGCCAGAGACTATGCGTGAGCTGAATTCGGATCGACCTCAAGCTACACCTGTAGACGACAATATAAGAGCTCTAAGATCCCCAGACAACTGTGAACAGCTGATGGGGATAGCCTAGTATTGTCCGCTGGCCGATAGATGAGAGAGACAAGTGGGATTACCTTGTTTGTTTGAAGTTTCGATAAGGTTATTCAACAAGATTAATTTGCCATCATCATCACATTTACCATAATCAAATTTGGGATCCCAATGGACACGCTTCTAAGGCAAGCCATTACTGTCTCGCTCACATATCAATGAATGATAAAAAGTGAGGTCATATCGACGTCACTAGGTAAGCTTAACTAGGCCGAGGAGAATGCGACCTCATCAGATACGTGCCCGGCTCGCAGACGGAATGTTCGATCAGAGCAGGCAAAAGTCTCCGTCGCCCGTCGCCGGTTCGACATGGGGAGGGGGGTGCTGTCAGGTACAGATCGAGCAAGGGCCCCGCGCACTAAGCACGGAGGGCGGGGAGTTCCATCGATCGCCGCGCAGAGCCGCAAAGAACCAAAAGAAACCCAGAAGCAGGCAAGCAAGCAAAGCAAAGACAAGCAACCAAGCAAGCAGGCATGCCAGACCACCCCGGGCAGCCGTCACTGTTTCATGATTCCGGGGGCGGGCCCTTGGGTTCGCGGGTTTCATGTTTGCGCGGGCCAGCTTGGATCCGACCGTGCCACCGCTCACGATTTGCTGCATCGGGCAATATTCCTAACCAGCAGCATAAATCACCAGGCCTGGGCCCGTGATGCACCGCGGCCTGGGAGGGCTGGGGAGCCACTGTATGTCGCGCATGAGGGAAGGGGTGGGGGGAAGGGTTTGCAGGTTGGGAATTTGTCATGATGTCTTCGGGCCCCCGTTGCACGAGTCCACGTAATCGCCTAATGCCTTGATGATGATGATGAGGAGGACGACGCGCTGGGGGAGTCCCGCGACTGGACAAGGCGGTCTAATACTGTACAAGGCAGGAAGTGATCGTGCGCAAACCGGAGATTCTGACTTTCGGTGTACTGTCTCATCGTGAGGGAGGGACCAGTCGGCCTGCTACACCGGGCAGGCGCGACGGCGCGCCACATCACGGAGGACGAAAGCCAAGAAATGCATGGGAGCTTAATCCGACCATGAGCAATGGTGACGGCCGTGAAAAGCATCACGCATGGGGGGCCAACTGGGCTCCATGACACCGGGAGCTGGAGCTTATCGCCGAGTGCGCCCGGGAGGATCCTGTTGTTGGTGGCCAGCCCTGCCTGCTGCTCGCCAATTGCCTTTTCCCATGTTGCACCACTGCACCAGCGATCACAGGCCAGCGGCCCTCTGGCCGTGATGCCGTGATGGCCCGCCTGCCCGCCCCAGCACTGACACGTAGAATACGGGAATCTGTAGAGCCAAAATGGTCTCGAGATTGTCCGGATCCTGCCAGACGTCTGTGTGTTGCTTCCGCACGTGCCGGCATTGCCCAAAGTGGGTACGCGGCATGGGCGACCTGATGCCCAGGGTTGGCGTGCGATGCATATGCGTCCGGATGTCTCCTCGTGGCATTGACTTCCAATGTTCAGGCATGTCAGTCGAGGGTCCACAGGGAAAACCAATGGATGGCGGGGCAGAGCACAGGCTTCCCAGCCGACTATTGGAAACCGACGGGGGGCGGCGGAGGATGGATGCGAGGCACCACCGGATGGTTCGAGAACAGCAGCAATTTCTCGCCCGAGAATTTGTCAAGTGTTACTTTCGATGTTTTTGGATTTATTTTGTGACTGGTCATACCCACTGACGTGATCCAACGTGGGGGGAAAGGAAAACACAATTAAAAAAAAAGTACGAGCAAAAACCATTTTAGGATGAAGGAAAAAAAGCATGGTTGACGTGGGTCTTGGCTCCGGATCGCGGGCGACATCGAGGCCAGGGACCGGGAGCTGGTCCCCGCCGACGGCACAGGGGGAGTCGCATCCCAGCTGGGTCCCTGGCAGCCCGATGGCCAGAACGGGGGTACCGGGGGGCCCAGTGGGTTTAATCTATTCCAGACGGCATCGAACGCCCTGTGAGATGACGAGGAAAACTTCCATGCAGCATCGTGTGCATGGCGACGGGGATCAGACCGGGCCCGCCTGCATGTTCGACGACAGGCATTGGGGTCGGGTCCTGAGTCGGGCGTCCCTGTGGAAAAGCGTTTTACTGCATTCGTACAGTACTTGACGAGACAATGGAGACGTGCATTTTCGTAGACGGAGGGTCCGCCCGTTAGTACCTTGATGTCATCTTCCCCCACGCTGCAGGGCCGAGCACGATAATGGCATTCTCGTGTGGTTCGGTGGTGTAGCGAAGCGACAGGTCGGCCCCCAAAGCTGCATGCACCCGGGCTGTCCTGCAGATGGATCACGCAGCAGTCGTCATCAGCTGCAAGGTGCAGGATCAGAGTCGGACGCTCTTTGATTAACCAAGCAAAAGGAAATAGGGAAAAAAAGAGAAGCAGAAAGAAGGAAAAATAAAATAAAAAAGACAGTCCCCGCCAGAAGCGACGACGCGCGCGCCAACCCGCCGCGTTCCGCGCATAATAATAGGACGACGGCTCCGCGAATGATCGGCCGGGCCCGCCGTTCGTTCCATCCCACCGTCTGCAGCAGACCACCATGCAGGCATACCGGATTGGACACCAGGATCTCTGTCCGCATGAGTCGTTGTGCCTCGTTTTTTCGGTCGACCGTTTGGTAAGGCTGGATGGGTGGAGGGGGGCCGGAATGGTACCTCTTCGCCCCATTCCCTTCTTTTCTTCGTATCCGGACTCGACGTGCGGATTAACGCGGCTGTGACAGTGGTACGAGTTGGACTGCCTACATGCAGTAGCAGCTAGCTGCGGGCGTTTTTTGTCGCTGCCCCGGACCTGCATTCTGATGTGCATATTCTAGGCTTCCTGTCGCCGTCGTGCAGCAGCGGCAGCGGCCATGCGACGCTAGTCTGCAGGGGAACCGACTGGCGAGTACATACAGTAGCTTGGAAGGTTCGGCATTCTAACTTGAGGGGCAGATGGCACGCCAAGTTAGATATTGCGATACATGTATTGCTTGTTCTTCTTGCTTGGGATGTCGCAGAGCCTGATATCCGTCTGGGAAAACTCGAATGCGCACATTAAACGCGGAAGAATAGGATTTCGTGTCGTCACATGTGCAGGGAAACCAACAATGACATGCAGGTCCGAAGGCATATGCTTGCGATCCGAGGCCGAGATTGGGACCCAGGATCGCCTCGTTGATTTCTTGTCTCCACGAGCCTGGCCTTGGTCGTGCAAGTGAGAAGAAGCAGGGTTCAGCGCGATCCCGCGACGCACCGATCTCTGGTTGACTTTCCTTGGTGCTTACCAACCTGTCGTCACAAGCTCGGCCAAGCCAGCAGTTCGCTTGGATTTGGCGAGCCCACCTCCGTTTCACACTGCCAAAGGCTAATCACTGATAAGATTCCGCGATCGCTCTGATATGGCGGGCTTCATTGGCAGGAACAGCTCCTTCCTCATCATCGCCTAGTGGCAGACCCAGGTCCTGACAAGGGACAGCCTCGTGGCAGAGCGACAATCCGGCTCGCAAGCGACCTTGTGCGTGACCGATCAGGTAGGCAGGTCCCCTTGTCTCCCGTGCTGTTCCCGCTCGCTCGTTCGAGGCTAGGGCATGAATGCGATGGTGCAGTCCAAGAGGTGTGGTGCGCTGGTGATTGGGTACTGGCATGGGGGCCTTTGTTTCGAAGATGGTGAGGCGTGGCTGCGTGGGCGTTGTCCGATGGAACAGCGGCCATCCGAGGCAAGAGGCCGAGACAAAATTGACTGTCAGTGACTGACAGACGCCCGCGATCACGGCGAGTCACCGGCGGGGTCCTGCGTGTGCCTTGCGAGCTTGCGTGCCCGCTGTCTGATCTAATAACTCGCATGATGGTCATTGGGGGCCCTTTACCAGCCTGTTGGGATGCGACTGGTGGGTTAACCCCGAGGTTTTGGTAATGTTTATATTTATTCAACTCCGAAGTTACGGACACACTGTCGTATGATTCTTTGTTTGGCTGGGAGACGCTCCTCGAAATATCTCTTGTCTCTTACACCCAACCTTCTCCAAGCTTGGGACGAGCGGTACCCGGCTGCACCAGACCGTGCAGGCGAATAGCAGATGATAGCTGTCATGGATTGCCTCCAATTGGTTTCCACCCACGTACCACGGTAGCGGCACAATAGAGCAGCGGAATGCACAGACCGTCCAGGTGATCAATGATCAGCGGCCCCCTGGCACATGCACAGCACTTGTTGCCGTTTCGACCAGAAATCGAGGAAGCCCCTGCAGAATCGGGTGGTGTGGGCCAGCCATGCCAGGCCAGACCAGGCCAATTCCACTGCAGCATCGTGCGAAACTCTTTGCCCATCACATACCTACCAAGACTAGCATCAATCAATCAATCTACAGAGTGGATAGACCACAGCAGAGGGTCGTCGGCAGTGTTGTTCTCACGAGAATCCCACTGATTAGATGCCGCGTAGGCCACAGCACCTGGCGGGTCGATCACAGCCAGGAAGAGGAGCTTGGACTTCCCTCGTGGGAGTTGGGACCAGCTGGTGGGGAGCGGGCCGGATTGAAGGATTCGGTTTCTGTTGCCCACCCCACCATGCCCCGGCCCAACTCTGGGTCTCCGGAATTCTTCACCAGTGCGGCATCGTAACATGATTAGAGGGAATGCGACGGGAAATTGCAACCACCGGTCAGGTGTTGCGGGCGTCATCGCTATTATACTTTTGGGGCCTTGGAAGGAGTGAGGACTCGAGATAGCGAGAGAGGCGCCGTTGCAACGCCCTCTGGCCGGGCTGTGTCTGTCTGTCTGTCTGTCTGTGTCTGTGTGGCCGCCACAACAGGCCGCCGACTGTCTCGGCCCCCTCTTCCTGGAAATAGAAGCAGGGCAGGAGAGGGTGTTACCACCTGACACTGGCATGGTGTCTGTACTGCCAACTGAGGTCCAAACTACCGCGCCAGAGCTCAGAGTCTCAAACACGAGACGGGAGGTCGTGGCCGGACAGGCAGAAAAGACCAGAGGCCATAGACTAGAGCGGCAGAGAGGGCGGCGGGCACGGCCGTGGCCGTGATGACATTCCAATACCGGCATCAAACCCACCTCCATCACGACAGGCGCATGTTATTCTCCGCCGGGGCCCTGCCTAGGCTGGTGTCATTCCGCCCGGGTCGCTGGTGAGAGATGGAGATGCTGGATATTGGAATTCTGGGTTGCGGTGGGGCCTGTGACGAGGTCGGTGCTGCGCGCTGCGTGTGCTTGCATAGGCAGCTGTCAGGTACCGAGCAGGGCGCCGCTGATGGCTGATGCCCAGGCGGGCCGGGCGATTCTCGAGTTGGGGACAAGAGAGAACCGGAGCACATCACAGGCCCGCTTGTCTTGGATGATCCCTGCCTGCCACCACTCGCAGATTTCCCATCCCATCAAACCTTGATGAGGGGACCGAGAAGAGAAGAGAGGAGGAAAATGAAAAGAAGAAAAAAAAGGCGCCCCTCCAGCTGGGACCCCTGGCGAGTCCTGGGCCCTTGGCCGGCCCGGCTGGTTGGTTGGCTGGCTGGTCTTCTCGGTGGCCTGGGCAGAGCAAAGCAGCAAGTTGCAAGTCGCAAAGATGCAAGCTGCTGCAACTGGGCCCTGGGCATGCGGCCCTGGCCCATCCACCACCCAACCTAGGTAGGTACCCTGCTCCCCTCCCCTCCCCTCCCCCTCCCTCCACATTGTTGGCGCGGCCACGGCGACTCACTGACTCTGCTGCAGATCGGCCTGGTCCATTTCATCTGGCTGCTGGGCCGTTGGCTACTGGCTGCTGGCTGCTGCCGCGGGCTGTCTGTCAGTCTACAGCACAAAGTCACAAAGTCACCGCGGGCGAAGGAGCCGAACAGTCTCACTGGCCTGGTCTGGTATGGCCTCCCATGCACAAAACTGGGCGCCAATCTCTCCCACTCTTCCCATTTTGCATGTCCTGCGACCTTGCAGCCCCCTTTTGCTGCTCTGCTCTGCTCTGCTCTGCTCTGTCGTATCCATTCCCCGTCCTACCCGTACATACAGGACTCATCGTCACCTCGCCTCGCCTCGTCTCGTCGCCCGGGCCCGCCTGGCTGTCTGTCTGCCGTCCCCGCGCCCATTCCTAAACTATACCTTGCATTGCGCACGCCATCTTTGTCGGATCCTGTCGGCAAAACACAACCCAACCCAACCCAACTCAACTCAGGCGCGCACACACACGCACACTCTTATTGCCAACCTACCTACCTTGATCCCAAGTAGACCTTGCAGTACCCTCCGAGAAGGGACGCGCGACACATTGACTTGCCTGCTTCGCCTGCTGCGCCCCCCCTCTCTAGATTTTTTCTCTACTTCATTTCCTCGCCCTCCCCCTCTCATTCTTTAAACTTGTCTCCGCCCGCTTCGTCACTCGCTCCCTCCTCCACCCGCCCGCCCACTCACTGCCACAACCCACTCCCAACCGCAGAACCGCCGATAGCACGGGCCAACGGCGACTCAGTGGGCTCTTGTGACTAACGCGAAGGAGCCGCCGGACAAAGAGGGAGGATCGCAAGCCGCCAGCCTGAATAAAGGAAGCACCAGCAAGACTGCCCAAGGACCGAATCCTCACCATCCGAGGGAGGCCCTCCGTGTGAGAAAATCGCTTTGATCTCCGTTTCTACTCCGTCCTAGCCATCGCAACCTCGGCGCGATCTGCGACCAGATCCCACGCACATCCTCAGCTCGGTACTGGACCAAGTGGCACGGGCTTTTTCCCCATGACTCTTGTTCTCCTCTGCCTGAAGTGACGACATCGTTTTCTTTTTTGGGATCCCTCGAACTGCGCCCAAATTATCCGAACAACCATATCCACCACCCGACCTTGCTCCCCTCAACGCCGGGGCTGCGAGCTGCGTGTCTTGGATTGCCACCCGAACCCGACCGACCGTTGCATAAGTCACCTCCGCGACGCTTCTGCCATCGCCAGGCCTCCTCTCGTCGGGCCCGTCTATTTGCACCCAGCAGGCGCCTGCACCACCGACGTTACCGTCGCACTGACTCACAGGCTCCCGACGGCAAGAGCGTGTGAGCGGACCTGGCGTAACGTCCTTTCCTGATTATCTGGGATTCATTGGCTGGAGGACCCGTCTTGCCAGAGAAGGAGAGGCAATAAGTGTGAAAGAGAACAGAAGGTGGGACGGTCTTCTCTGACTGCACCTACTCCGAGATACGTTCATCGACCTGGTCACGGAAAGACGGACATTACGGCAACACCATGAAGGTTCGTACACCCAGCCAAGCCGTTGCACTCCCCCTTTTCGTATCATTTCGTGCGCATTTCTAGTCGCTCTGTCTGTATGTGAACAGGCGGCTGGAGGCCGCATGACACCTCGACGTCGCTCTTCACGCTTGCGCTGCATCACTGCATCAACAACCCTACCTTTCCTCCATCGTCCTATTTCGACGTTTTCGAACCTGGAGCGCATGGCTCGCTCATCCAGCAACATGTCACGAACCTCGTCGAGCAAACAAACTGACATTTTACGCGCCATGAAGGCCCTCCGCAGATCGATCAAGGGAGAGGAGAAGGCGAAGGCTCATGTCTCAATCGGCCCCAAATCTGCTGTCGCAATAGTGCCGCCGAAAAAGGTACGTTCATTGCAGCCGAGTCCAAACCCACTGTGTGGCCTTGAAGGGCTGTCGGCAACCTGCTCCTCCATGCATTTCACTTGTGGCTTCTGGATCCTTGGGACAATGAGTTAGAGCGGGCCTTGCGGGTGGGTCAAGGGCGGTCGAGTCTCTTCTCCAACCATGCCCCCGCTTTGAGCCCGATTCGCGGCACATTTCTCCTGGGCCTCGGTGGAGAATCAAATGAAATTGCTGACCCCGTGGACTCGACAGGTAATTCGAGCGCTCTATGACTACGAAGCACGAACCAGCCAAGAACTCAGCTTTTCGCGCGGTGACTTTTTCCACGTAATCGGTCGAGAGAATGACCCCGACTGGTACGAGGCCTGCAATCCCGCTTTACCTGACGCACGTGGCCTTGTTCCAGTGAGCTTCTTCAAGGCTCTGGGCCGCACAGAACGCGATAGCGCAAGCTCGGACACGAGTCGACCGTCGCCTGGTGCCACCAACAACCCCGATCACGATTCCGGGTATGCCGAAACATCTGCCTCGAGCGTAACACCCACGCAAACGCAAAGTCAACGAAGTTCCAAAATGTCTGCTGCGGGGAAGAACGGAGCTATGGTGTACGGCATAGTCATGTACGACTTCCAGGCCGAAAGAGCGGACGAACTGGAGGCAAAGGCTGGAGAGGCGATCATCGTAATCGCGCAGTCAAATCCCGAGTGGTTCGTGGCGAAACCGATAGGGCGACTAGGAGGTCCCGGCCTGATTCCAGTCTCCTTTATCGAGATTCGCGACATGGCAACAAACACACCAGTCCCCGATCCGCAAGGTGCAATCAGGAGAGCAGGGATACCGAGGGTCGAAGAATGGAAGAAAATGGCCGCCGAGTACAAGAACAGCAGCATTACGTTGGGCAAGTTCGAGGCAGGAGGCGCCCCAGGCCAGCAGCAAGCTCTTGAG
Organism: Diaporthe sp. P3_1W; assembly: GCA_037177825.1. Classification (NCBI taxonomy): domain Eukaryota; kingdom Fungi; phylum Ascomycota; class Sordariomycetes; order Diaporthales; family Diaporthaceae; genus Diaporthe; species Diaporthe sp. P3_1W. Next base: position 7,072,529 of record JBAFXB010000002.1, read on the forward strand.
CAAGGCATGGAGCGCATGAGCCTTCAGCAGGGTGCTGGTCGTATGAGCCAAGGCAATGCACAGCAGCCTCAGAGCAACGTGAGTCTAGATCTTCATTGCCTTCATCGCGGCAATGCATTGCTGACCTAGGAACTACAATCAGCGAAACACACAGAGCCAGCAACCCACCATGGCCAATCCTCAGGTTTCAAGCCCTGGAGGACAGTTACACGCCCCTATCTCCGCACGCATCCCCCGCTACTGCTTTGCCGAAGACAAATACTGGTTTGTGATCGAGGCCGCGCTAGAGGATGGTCGGCACTGGGAGCTGTCGCGATATTACGAAGACTTTTACGACTTCCAGATTGCACTTTTGACCGAATTCCCGGCCGAGGCAGGAAACACTGGCACACAAAAGCGCACATTGCCCTATATGCCAGGTCCTGTCAACTACGTCACCGATGCTATCACAGAAGGTCGACTCCACAACTTGGACGCCTACGTGAAAAATCTCTTGAGCCAGCCACCTTACATTTCGAGGTGTAATCTGGTCAAGCAATTCTTCGCGCCTAGGGAAGGAGATTATGAGATTGATCCGACTTCGACAGGCGAGGAGGAGTACCGACTATCTGGCGGCTCCCACCATTCGTCTCAGGGCACACCACCGGACGTCGTATCACAACAGTCATCAAGGAACAACCTTAATGGAAATGGATACGGTGCAGCACCTGGTTCAAGAGGAACCAACGGCGTCCCACGCCAGTCATCCTCTCTTTCTCAACCGTCTCAGAACTCACTTTCTCCCGGTCTGAACCAGCAAGCAGCAGCGATGAAGATCAAGTTGAGCTTCAACGGCGACCTCATCGCCATCCGGGTGCCGACGGATATTCAGTTCCGAGACCTGTACGAGAAGATCCGGGACAGGCTCAAGATCCCGGCGGGAGACCCGATCGACATTTCCTACAAGGATGAGAGCACACAGGATAAGCTCCCGATGATTAGCAACAACGACCTCGACGTTGCGTTGGAACGCAACGAGAAGCTACTGATCTATGTGGAGCAAGTATGAAGTGCTCTGTGAGCAGTCCTGGAGCCTCCGATCATGCGCGCCGGATCTCACGACTCTACAATCGGACCCCGCGATCGCCCAGCGCATCGACCAGGTGTTCTCTGACAGGTTCTCCCATGCAAGCAAATCATTCGCTCATGTTGCAGACACGGAATTTTCCCAACCCACGGTCCGGGGAGAGATGCGACACGTCTTGTCATTTCTGTTGTACCAAAACCTTTGACGGGATTATTGCTTAGTAGCTGGGATCCCAGTGCACCCACGGTCGTTGAACAAAACTGTCGGCAGACCCTTTTTGCACACCTCCGGCCGAACGCTCAAGGACCCCCCAGCATTTGGCTTCTTATTCACCGTTACATAAAATCTGTCACCTTACGTCGACGAAGCGCAAGCAACTCATGATGATGGAATATGTCTATATGGGAGCTTTTCCAGTTGGTGGAAAAGCAATGGCGTTCACGGCTGGCTTCTTTTTTTGGTCAACTTTTTTTCACTTCTATGAGATATCTAGGCCTCGGTCTTCTATTTTTCTTTCTTTTTTCCCTACTCGTTTTGCTCCTTCGGTTTTCTCCTGCTCAGTCCTTATTATTACCCATTTCTTTCGATGCTCCAGCAGGGCGGCCACTCTCGGGCGAGATTGGTGGAAGCAAGAAGACAAGTGCCAGCGTGAGGGGAGAGAAGATACCAACCAGCTAGTCAGTCTGCGAGGCTCGGGCTCTGCGGCGGACAAAATTGGATCGCGACGTGTGTTTGGGAAAGGGGAGGGAGGGGATGTTTGTTTGAACTGACCGACCATGGGGAGCCAAAGCACGGTTGCGAGATACGGATGACGGGGATGATTTCTGGTTCTGAGGAGGCCAGTTCTTGGCACTGGAGCCGTGCGCCCCCCTTGAGAAAGAAAGTTTTAAGTCGTTGAGAAGGGAATGAACAGAGAGAGTGATGAGCGAGAGATTCTTGACCTTGTCCGTGCCCGTGCAAATCCGAGTGAAACACCAGGCGCGTTCGCCGAGCCCAAACCCGTACGAGACCGGGATCATGCGTAGAACCTACACCGAGAAATCCTCTAGATGGTTTATACTTGTTTGTTTACATGACAGCTTAAACTAGGCGGACTCTCTGGTTCGGAGGCGAATCAGGCCGATCATGTCCTTGACAGATTGTCTCACTCTTGTAGCATTCCAGTCACTGGCATGAGGGGGGCAAAAAGGTGAGAGGTTCATAGTATGAGCATAAAGTCATCGTTATGTTTGTCTGTGGAATTTGCAAGTCATGCCTGCCGTCGGATCAACGCCCGAAAACGCCTGATGAACTCCTTTGCCTGTGCATCCTCTTCCCTGACGACGACCGAGGGGATGTGGTGTCTTTTGTCATGAATAGGGAAAAGAAAAACGAAAACCAGAGAAGTGTGGACCGAGTGGTATAATATGTACATCATGAAATGGGGAATCATCTGGGCTGGCACTGGAGCTCCAATAGTCACCCAGCCTAGCCCAGCCGTGTCTTCTGCTGTCTCCTCTCTCCTGAGATTTTGTCTCCCGAGCCGCGGTGGCCAGAGCACCTGATCTATGTCCCAAGTCGGTATGTGGGTGCGTGTGTGTGTGTATCGTGAACAACTGACACCTCCGTCGCCTCCAAACAGACAACGGCGGAAACAGACTCTTTGTTTGCCCCCAAACTCAAACGACGACGTGCGTGGCCATGTGCTCCACCGCCTCCTTGATAGTCCGCAGCATGCGCTGGTTGATGCAGAACGGGCAGCGCATGGGCCGGTCCGTCGTCGAGATGGGCCCGTTGGCCGGTATGGGCGTCAGGTTCAGGTCGTCGCCCACCGAGTACCGCGGCTGGGCCAGCACGGGGGTCCCGTTCGCGGCGCCACCGGGCGCGGACCCGACGCCCCCGCTGACGGGCGATGGCTGCGCGACCCCGTTCCTAACCGGCGTCGCCAGCGCCGCCCCGGCGGCCTGCTGCGCGTATGACTGGCTGGCCCCCATTCCTGCGAGTGGTGGAGGCGGAGGGGGTGGTGGTTGGGTTTGCGGCGGCGGCGCCTGTAGGCCCCGCTCGGCCATCTCGCGCTCCTCCCTTGCGGCGGCTGCCTCGGCCTCCGCGTCGGCCTCCTCCTGCTGCAGGGCGTGCAGCGCGTTCTGCAGGACGATTTCCGGGTCCTCGTCGCCGTACGTGTCGCCGGGCCCTGCGCTGTGGGATCCGCCAGCACTGCCAGGGGGCGCGTGTCCCATGCCGCCGCCACCGCCTCCGTTGTTTCCGCCGGTGTCGAGGACGTGGTTGGGCTGACCGTTGTGGTTCAGCTGGGGATTCTCGAGCCTGCGGACGACCTCGTCCCTGACGCGGGCGCAGGTGGCCAGCGAGGGCTCGACGCCGACTATGCGCTGGACCGAGTCGCGGATGGCGGCGGGGCTGGTGTCCGGGCCGACGGACATGAAGCGGGGGATGGCGTCGACGAGGTAGGGGATATCGTCCTGGGGCGGGGGCGCGGTGCCGTGCCGGCGCTGGCGGCGGATCAGGAGCCCGTAGCGTTTCTTGAAGCGGTGGATCCAGCCCGGGCTGAACTCGGGGGGCTGCTCGTCCTTGTAGCGCGGCAGCTGCTGGAAGATGGACTTTGCCTTGTCGGCGAGCTCCTCGTTGGTGGGCTGGCGGCCGCTGCTGACCATGCTGTGGTGCCACATGAGCACCAGCTTCTCGACGTCGGGCCAGTTGCCGAAGCGCAGGCGCGACCCTGACAGCTGGGGGTCGCCGTCGAGGCGGGCATATTTGGGCGACAGCGAGTGCGAGACGGTCGACTGGCTGATGGTGTTGCCGTACTGGCTGGCGAACCACTCGATGCAGGCCTTGTGGGAGGGGCGCACCGTCTGCGAGTTGGCCCAGCGCCGCAGCGCACGCCGCTGGTCCAGCGACAGCGAGTGACGCTCCTTTTGTGACGACGGGGTGGCGGTCAGGGCATCCGAGGGCGAGGCGCCCAAGGCGCTCGAGACAGACGACGTGGCCGGCGCCGTGGCCGTGGCCGTGGCCGTCGGAGCCGACATGGTCCGCTTCGGCGAGGGTTCCAGTTTTTTTTTTGGAATTCAAATATGGCCTTTGTGTTTACATACGATATTCAAATGCGTTGTCGAGGCGTTTCGAGGCGAGGCCGACATGCAATCGATGCAACGGATGCAATTTGCGATGAAGTGGAGACAAAGCAAAATGGCCTTAAAGAGGTGGCTGGCCTTGCTACTGTGTACAGTCGGACAAGCTTGCCAGGCTGCGGGGTTGGCGAGTCAAAAGGGGCGGGCACGAGCTCAAGCTTGGGATGCGACTGCTGGGAAGGGTGACATAAGCAGGTCTGGCTAGTACGGATAGGCACCTGGACAGGCAGAGCGATGCCCGGTCCTGCCTCTACCACAAATGCCTCACATCACACGTATGTACAACAAGGGCTTGTGTCACGGACTTGTACGGTCAAGGAGCATCACAGGTTGGTGGAATGATTTAATTTGAGAGTTAGCAATACAAACAACCACAACGCCTGTGCAGGAGTGCCCTTTGTCTGGGGCGGGACATCTTGTGCCGCCCAGTAGTCTACTTATCCCATATACTGCCAACATCAAAATGGTATCTCGAAACGAGGCGACCGTAACCACCCAACAAATTTCCAAATACACACAAAGAACGCCTTCCCTCACAATCAACGACAAGGTGCAGAATTATTCATGCCACCCCTCTCTCTTTCAATCTCCCACACCTGTCTCCAGCTCGAGCCGGGCATATCGACAGATTAGGCAGAGCTGGAAAAGGAGGTCAGGATGCCGGCTATCGGAACTCCACTGGCATTATTGGATATCGAGGCACAATCCGCAATGTCGACAGCCGTGCTTGCCAACTCGATCGCACACGCTCTGCGCTGCGCCGTCCTCGTTGGCCACATGACTGGACTGCAGGGTGCATAATCGGCCGGGATTCGGTCAAACGTGGGCTTGTTGGTATGCAGGCAGGTAGGTGATGCTAGTTCGGGGACGGGAAATGCGGAAATAGATGAAATGCGGCCATGGCAACAGTGCGTATGCCATGTGTGCCATGAAACACTCGGGTAACAATGAAGGGAAACGAAGAATGAAGCCAGAATCAAATCTGGCCTTTGATGTCAACCCGGCCGAAGGCTTGGGTTCTTGCGGCCTCGAAGTGACTCTTGGCTTTGCCCATCTGGAAGTAGACGACGGAGTCACGCTCCTCTAGGAGCCCCTGAGCATCGTAGTCGACGAGGAACTTGTACGTATCGCCGTCGGCATCAAAACCGAGTTCCTCGGTGATGAAACGGAGAGGAACATCTGTCTTGTAACTGTGCCAAGAGCCACGTCAGTATTATTCGCTCAGAGCTTAGTGCTGCGGGATGGGAAATTGGAACTTACGCTCTGCACATGTTGCACAGTGCAGCGAGGCGCTCACGACCGACAAACATGTCCATGAGGTATGCACCCATCTTGATATGAGAGGGGTCAATGTAGAGCTGGAAGAAACGATGGTAATTGCCTAGGGCGAGGGCCGAACGGACATCCAGCGCGTGCTTGATGGCGGGCTCCGATTTCTCTGCTGTGGTTAGATCCGCCAGGGCATCATTAAGGTCCGAGCGGTTGGCGGTGTGGATGAAATACAAAATACGGTATGCCTTGAACTCATCGGGATGGCCTTTCAGACCCAGCTTGTACAGGGCCATCAGCTGGGTCTGGCACTGATTATACTCACCAAGGTCGGCCATCTCCAACGCGATCCGGGCATGAATCTCGTAGACCTCGACAGTGAAGTCGTTCTTGATCCGCTGCACGGTAAGGTCTTGACGCAAGGACTTGAACTGGTCGCAGATGTAAGAGTACTTCCTCTCCTTCTTCCACTTCTTCTTGAGGAGGTCCAGGGTCTGTCGCAAAACACTCTCTGGGCGGACAACTTCAGGCTTTGGTGGCGCGGTCAACCGCAGGTAGTTCTTCTCCAGTGTTTGACACGTTCCGATCACTGGACCAGCTGGAGGTTCAGGCGTAGGAGACCTCTGGGGCGATGGCTGGGGGGCACCGAAGCGCTCTGCACGTTTTTGTCGCTTTTCGTTGGCCTTTGTGTACTTACTCTTGGCCAACGGCAGGTCCATGATTTGACGCCTATCATCGGCAGCGTAGCTGATACGATTTTCGAGTTTACGTTCCCGCGGGGATAGGGTGGCAGGGCTGCTGTCATGGTCTCCGTCCACTTCAAATGACTTTCTCTTCCTGGCTGAGCCGGGACTGCTGCCAAAGGCGGACTTCTGTGACTCTAGCAGCTTGGTGCGCTCTTGCACGACCAGCTCCTGGGGTAAAGGCATGTGCTCCCAGTCTATTGTGTGCAATTTTCCAGAGTCGGTGGCGCCGGAAATGACTTCCCTCAACTTCTGTTCCATGTCGGTCCGCGAGACCGAGGGGTTCAGGTTGTCAGGGATGAATGATCGCTGGACGTATTGGCGAACCGAAAGGGGCCATTCAATCTTCTTTTTGGCGGGCTCGGGTTGATTAGCTGGGGGCGGAGGGGGCACGTGTGGTGCACCGTACGGAGATGGTGGAACAGGAGCACCAGGGTAGACTGGTGGAGGGACGGAATAGGGCTGACTGAAGTTCTGGCGAACTTGGACTTGAGTGTATGCAGCTGCCACGCGAGTTAGCGGCTTGTTTCAGGAACATTCGAGGCCGGGAAGCACTTACGGTTTGGATAGGCATAAGGTCCTGGAGGCGGAGGTGGGACTGCTCCTTGGGTGCCGGGCGCAGCGGCCCAGCCCATCATGTTTGCTGACATGTTTGGCGACGCGAGAGGTTACGTGGGGTCAGGAGACAGAGTCACACATAAGTCAAAAGAGGGCTGTAAAGATCAGTAAATGGTCGTCGAAGGGATGTGGACGTCGTCGCTCGCTGATGTGGGCGATGGTGAGATGATGTGGGTGATGTGGGAAGTGTGCATGGACGACGAAGACGGTTGTTGTCTCAAATGAGAATGGAAATTGAGGAAAGCGGTGGGAGGCGAGAGAGGGTCGGGGGCGGGCAGCAAGGGCATTTGTGAGATTTCCGCCTGCCGTGCACGGCGCTAGTGGCACGGTCTGGCTTACCTAAGTCGAGGTTACCGTTGCCTTCACTTCTCGTTTGGGCTCTAAGCCGGCTAGATGCATCGAGCTTGACATCACTGATTGCTGGATACATCGCATCTTTGCTGTCTGGACAAAGTCAGGACCGCCAGGCAGCCTTTCCATGCCCCTCTCTCCCTTTCACATTTGGGATTGTCTCCCAGAACAGATATGACGAATGTTTTTAAAGCAGCTAGACCTCACAACTGCCCTCCGGCCAGCCTATCTCCCAGACGAAGTCCTTCTCTTTGTCCAAGATAATGTGGGGTTGTACGAGGGGTTAGTTGATGCATCCATGTGCCGTCCGTCATTGGCTTGCGCCGCCCTTCCTTTGCTGCCCATCCGACTCCCTCTCCTCGATGATGCTGCCGTTGATCGCCGTCGCGTGGTGGAGACGTAGAGGCTAACCGTCGCACCTCGCTGCAGGAAGTACAAGCTACAGAACCACCAGAATGGGCAGGTCTACTTGACGTCGCATCGCATTTGCTATGTAGATAAGACCGACCCCAGGAAGAGCTCGGTCGCCTTGGACCTCAAGGACGTCGAGCGATATGAATACTACGTAAGATCAAGCACGCATGCCCACGATGGATCCATGGGAACCACCTTGCTGAGTACATGTGCTACAGGCGGGCTTCCTCAAATCTTCGGCCAAGATCACATTGATCCCGAAGCCGACCAAGCGCTCCTCGATCCAGTCAAGGTCCCCAGCGGCAGGGACTGGCTCCCCGAGGGATAACAACAACTCTCCCGTCCCGCGGTCAGACAGCCCTCTGAGGCCAGCACCCGTGGACCCGTCCCCTGCGAGCTCGGCGACATGGGTGTGCACCATCTGCAGCTTCTCGAACCCGGTGCCTTCAAACTTCGACCCGGCCACGGCCAGTGCCTTGACTCCTCTTCCGCCCTGCCTGGCGTGTGGAATCAAGCCAGCCTTGACCCATGTGCTGAAAGCGGCCATAAACAATGCGACCAGCAGGCAGTCCGTGGTGTCACCCCTGCCGCTGCGTCCTCGAGGGATTTCGGCAGGTAATGGGCTGGTCGCAGGGAATGAGTCGCCAGCGGCGCGCGACAGTCCTCCCAAGAGCTCTGACCCGGATGCCTCTTTTCAGTGCCCTCGGTGCACCTTTCTGAACCATCCATCTCTGCTGTCATGCGAGATGTGCGGTGCGCCGCTAATCTCTCACGACGTCCCGACGGAACTGAGCCAGCCGGCTCAACCCTCACAGCTTCAGGATAGGACGGATTCGCCGGGTCCCGTTCTCAGCTATGGCGCACTGCCCGGTATGGAGAACCCTGAGTGTATCAAGATCTCCTTCCGGGCTGGCGGTGACAAGATCCTGTATGAGAGGCTGAAGGGCGCGATCACCCAGCGCAAATGGCTCCTGCAGGGCGCACCTCGTGTCCCCAACCAGAACCCGCTCGCCGTGGACGGTAACTCTGGGGACGGGTCCACACGCGAGCAAGCGAGGAAGAAGACGGTGGGTATCGCAGGTCTCGAGCAGCGGGGGCTAGATATGCGAAAGAACAATGAGCTGGTCATCGGCACTGCTTTCGAGGACCTCGAGGCCCTCATGGCATCTGCCAAGGAGATCGTCGCTCTGGCTGAGGGCTTCTCCAGGCAGGGCAATGGCTCGTCCGAGGCGAACGCGCTGCTGGCCGAGTCGGCAACCCAACTGGGGTTGGTGACGACCAAGGATATCGTCGGCGGCGGGAGCAGCAACGAATCGCTTTACCTGTCTGAGCTGGCGCGAAACCTCGCGGAATTCCTCACTGACGATGCGAGGGGTGTGCTGAGGAAGGCAGGAGGCATCATCAGCCTGGTCGACCTCTGGGCCATGTTCAACAGGGCCCGGGGCGGGGTGGAGCTGGTCAGCCCCATGGACTTTGAAAAGGCGGCGCGGCTGTGGGAGAAGCTGAAGCTGCCCGTGCGGCTGCGGACCTTCAAGAGCGGTGTCATGGTGGTGCAGAGCATGGACAGGACGGACGAGATGACCATCAAGACCCTGCTCGCGTGGATGCGGGACCTGCACGACGTGCCGCCCGAGAGGGAGGTCCCGTGGGACTGGCAGGAGTTTGGCCGGGGCGTCACGGCGCGGGACGCGGCGGACAGGTTCGGGTGGAGCATCGGCGTGGCCGAGGAGGAGCTGGAGATGGCCGAGGAGCGTGGTGTGCTCTGCCGCGAGGAGGGCATCGAGGGTCTCAAGTTCTGGGAGAACTACATCGACACGGGCGAGGGCCGCCTGCGCAAGCGCACCGAGGCGCAGGAGGCGGAGGCGAAGATCTACCAGGCGTTGAGGCAGAGCGGGTTCTTGTAGTTGCACAGCGTGACACCCACATAGAGAGAATGCGCGAGATCTATCGACTTTTTAACTGCTCGAAGGATCGTAATCCACAGGCGCCTTTTACCGACGCCCTGATGCATTCCATGTCTATCGTCATCTAATCTATCGTCTAGTGGTCTATACTCGATCATGTAGATGAGATCATCTGTCCATGGGTATCGGGAAAGAGAAAACAAATTACAACATGTGAAGAATCCAATGCCGGAACGCCATGCCGGAAGTCATACGCCTATAGTGCAAATATGAAGCATTCACGCGCAAACTGAGCACACTTCCAAGCAAAACCTAGACTGCACGCTCTCTCGAGCATCCAGGAGACTAGACGGGGCCTAGAGCTTCTCCATGAGGCTGCGGCGGACCTTAGAGTTGACGACGCCGCCGATGCCGTACGCGGGGATGATGCGGCACAGCCGGGCGACGACGCTGATGCCCCAGTTCTTGTAGACCTGGGCCCAGCGCTCGCCCGGGGTGGGCAGTCCGGACCTCTCGCAGCGGGGCCGGTTGTACAGGTCCAGGCCGAGCAGGTGCACGGGGGTGGAGAAGATCTGGACGAACGCGGGGGCCGCGAACTGGACGACGGTCTGGCCGCTGACCTGCCTGGACAGGGCGTCGCCCATGGCGGCGTGCACGCCCGGGCCCAACATCATGGGCAGGTTGAAGCTCGCGAAGATGGTCAGGCAGTCGCGCAGGGTGAAGAGGAGGTACGAGGGCGGCGGGACGGCGCGGGCGACCTTGCCCACGGGGCCGAACATGCGCGCGTACACCTGGTCCTTGTAGACGCCCAGGCCGATGTTGGCGGCGGACGAGGTGGCGAACTTGGCCGTGCCCGAGGTGACGAGGGTGGCGGGCTCGTTGCGCGCGGTCGAGTAGGCCGTGTCGACCGTGTTGGCGCTCAGGTAGGTGCCGCCGTAGGCCATGAAGATGAGCGCGACCGGCTTGGAGAGGATCATGGCGTGCGGCCGGAGCACGAGCTCCCGCAGCGAGCCCTTGACCGAGTCGAGGAGCGTGGCGCGGCCCGATGCGTTCTCCATGATGGACCTGTGGGGGAAAAGGGAGACTTGTCAGTTGTTGTTCTGGTCGCGGTGGGAGCTCCCCCAGCGGCCGGGAAGACCCGGGGGACAGAGTCCGCGACGTACCGGTCGATGATGGAGATCAGGGGCGCAACGAGACCCGCGGCACAAGACGCGCTCGCGATGTCTGCTGCCCACCTGAATGCAAGGTTTTTCGTGTTCCACTTGGTCTTGACCGTGGATGCCACGTCTTTCCCCTCGAGTTGAGGCTTGGTGAGCGAGATTTGCTTGTGCTCAAGCTTCATCTGCCCGGCCGGTTCACCCGGCTTGCCATTGTCTCGGTCGGCCATGTTGAGTCTGTCTTTATTTCAGAGACGGACGAGTACCTTGCCTACGTTCCCAGGTGTCTCCTGCACAGGTTCAAGCTGAGTGTTGACGGCGACGACGGCGACGCATTTAGAGAGGCGGTAAGAGGAGAAAAGAGTGGGTTTTCCAGAGTGACGGAAGGAAAAGGAAGAAGGACGGCTTGGGTTCACTTGAAGAGGTCTGTTTTGTCGTCCATGCTGTGCCAGGTGCTCAGGGGGGTTGGGCAGGCGAGTTATACGAGCAGGACAGCAAGGAAGAAGGCCGAGGGTAGCCAGCTCTGCAGGGTGAATGACTAGTTTCTGCGAATGAGTGAGCAGAGAGAAATATGGATGGCCTCATCGTCAGTCGGTCGAGCTTTGCCCGACGCCTGTGAAATTTCGAATACCCTTGGTGGGTGACACTGCGCGCGACCGAGATCGGAGATAGTCGGGGTGTTGCTTGGCCCTGAGGCCGCTGGCGGCCCACAGCGGTCTGGGGAAAGATCTTCAGGGTGCAGCAGTCAGCTTGTTTTGCTACTCGTCCATTCGTTGGCGCGCACACCTCTCCTCTCACATGAAAGTCCACAACTGAAATGATAATCAACGGAGGCCGTTTCTAACCCGTGGGCGATTACTTGATGCATTGACTGCAGCCTTCCTACTTACTCAAACTTACCAAACAGCTAAATAAGCTCTGGCTCGCACTCCCCCAATCCAAGCTGTGCACAGAGACAACTCCCTGTTCCGCAACGGATGGACGTCATGACATGTCACATATGACCGTGACCGTGATGTGGATGCCCATCCGGTATCTATGAGTCAACGGCTCCCTGGGGTCTTGGGTCGAATGCAAGCACGCAATCACTGTCTTCACGATGCATCACGTAGACTGCGAGCAGAGGCTCAAGAAGGGCAAACCTCAAAACTCCATTCCCTGTCCCCAGCTAGTTGTACATGGTATCAAAACAGGCAAAACCAAGCGTGGTCCTCTCATCAGGACGCCCGAAAGGGCCACAACGCACAACCCCCACCCCCTTCCCCCCAGCTCAAACACCACCCAGCAGCTCCTCCGCCGCCGCCAGCGCGCCGCTCGTCATCTCGTCCACCGCCTCCCACTGGCCGGCCGCAGCAGCAGCCCAGAGGGCCCGCAGCCGATCCCGCTTCTCCCCCATGATGCCGCTGAGGGAGAAGTCCCACTGAAGGGGCAGGACCGGGGCGAGCACCTCCTCCGCCTGACCCAATGGGTCAGCAGGGCCCGGGGGAGGACGGTGGGTGAGCTCCGGGAAGAGCGACGAGAGGTAGCCCAGGGGGCTACAGGCCCTCTGTTTTGTCTTCGCGTTAGCAACTCTCCTTGCGGACTAGTAGAGGGGCAGGTGATGTTGACGTGAGGACGAGGAGAAATGAAAAGGTAAAGTATCTAAGATCATGAGGCGCCGCCATAAGACAACTGCGAAAGCAGTCTCGTTTGATCCAAGCGCGAAGAGGAAATCAGTGATAGTGTGTCCAGCAGCAGCACATACCTCGTCGAACTCCCCGAAGCTCCAGCCCGGGAAGGCAGCAAGGTCGACGGCCTTGCCGAGCGCGAACATGGCGCCGATGGTGCTGACGACAGGCCGCATCTCGGCGGCGGTGGCCCTGCCGCGCATCTTCTCGGCCTTGTCGGCGAGCGCGAACTGCACCTTGGTCCACCGCGTGCGGAACGCGCCGAACTTCTCGTTGTACTCGCGCTTGGCGAGCACGGCCGCTTCCAGCTCGGGGCCCAGGCCGGCGACGTCCTCGGTCCTCTTCGCCTCGCTCTTGTGGCGCGCCTCGGCGACGCCCTCGAGCTTGGGAGGGAAGCTCTGCTTCATCGCGTTGCCGAGGAAGTTGTCGGCTCCCTGGTCTTCGCGGGTGACACCCTGGGCTGGGGTGTTGGCGGCGGCGGTGGTGATGTTGTCCTTGGGGTCGCCGTTTGGTGGCGTACCCTTGAAGTCGTTGCGCTGGACGATACGCGCAGGTGGGGCTGGGGGCATCATGTTTGGATTGCCGCTGGTGTCACGACCGATGCGCAGGCGAAGGTGAACGGAGTTGAGGATTCCAAAGGGGTGCTGCTCGTCGTAGTTGGCGAGGCTAGGAAGGATGGCTTGAGGAAGATGGCCAGGTCTCCGGTGGTAGGCTGGCTGCGCAGGTAGGTTGGGGTTGTGAGGAGTGACAGTATGATCAGTGACCGCAGGAGAGGCTATGCCAGAAAGATCGTGAGATGATTCCTCAACAGCGTGGGGGGTGTCAATGTGATCAAGATGGCCTGGCAAAGAGGAAACCAAGGGAGAGACTGCAGTAGGAAGATCGTGAGAAGGTTGGTCGACAGACTGCGCAAGTGCATCGCCTGTGCGATGATCAATGGTCTCAATCAACAAGGAGGCCGGGGGAGAGTTGGGAGGGGACGGAGGGGATGGAGAGCGAGATGCCATTTTGAAAGTGAAGGCCTTTTTGGATCAAAACGAGGGGTGCTTAGCTCGGCGGCGCGCAGGTGAATCGTGAACCGTGATTCGCAGGGACGAGGTTCGCGATGCTTAGTCGGCGGCGACGAGGTTTGCAGGCAGCTGGTCCCTGGTGCCTGGGGGGTGGGAAGGGCAAAGAGCTCATCTGAACCTCACTCCTATGGACCACGACATGCTGGCAAGCAGATTTGTCCCAGGACACCAGATGAATCACTGGATTTTGGTCCTATGTATCTGATGTCAGTCAGCAGTCTACATTGTATCTTTGAGCTATGGTATTCCTTTTGTATGCCAGGAGAGCCTTATACACTCTGAATCGAAGACACTGCTGCCAGCTGCAGTCTGTCTATACATAGAAGACAGTGACGGACAAGTATCTTTGTATGCTTTTCACAAGTAGAGGAGCACTCGTGACTTACCAATGGCATGCTGCTCAAGCGGCGACAGGTCCAACTGTCACGCGTTCCCTCCGTTTCCTTTCCTTCTCTTGTTCCTCTTGAGCCACCTGCCTCTCCTTCTTCCGCTTGTTAGTTTGCAGATCCGCAAACCGGCCCCTGGCGCCATGCTTGAGCTTGGTTATCATGTCGGCAGCCTTCCCCTTCGTGATGTCGTTGACCGTGAGCTTGTCATCCTCGGCCCTGAGCTTGTTCAGGAACTTGAGCTGCCCCTCGGTTGGTGGGCCTTTCCGCCACCGCTCCTGCCGAGATATCATGACGTGCAGAAAGAACTTCTGCGCGTAGTTGTCGGCGCCATGCACAGCATCGGTGAAACTCGTTGCCTTCAGGATCTCGTGTGGTGGCGCATACGGCGCCTTGGAGAGGCTCGCGGGTAGGGCGCGGACGACAAAGGCCCTCCAGAAAACAGTGTCGACTTCATCAGCGTCGTCCTTCATAAGTCTCAAATAGGTACCGGAGTTGCTGGTCAGAACGAATTTGTCTCGTCCTACTTGCACCCAGGCGTATTGGCTGATGGCGTGGATATGCCTCTCGCCAGAAGTATCGGAGATCAGGTCGAACACGGAGTCGTATTCTGTGAATGTGATCTTCTGAGGGACTCCCGGGGACACGGTGAGGGATGTGTCATCATAAGCCTGGTCTTGCCTGGTTTTCTCGGCTTCTTTCCGCTCTTTCGTGCTCTTCATGTCGTCGAGTGTCGCGTTGCTGACCAGCTCGCCGGGATCCAGACCAAAGAGCGTCGGCACCGTGACGATTCCCGTCTCGAGGCTGGCAACCATGTCCATGACGTGGCAGTTCTCCTTCCCCTTGTGCAGTCTCATTCCTCTGCCTATCATCTGCACGAGCAGATTGCGTGACCGTGTAGGACGAGCAAGAATCACACAGTCGATGTTAGGGATATCAGTTCCCTCGGTGAAGACGCCGCAGTTCAAAAGCACAGGGAACTCGCCCCGCTTGAAGGCGTCCAGGATCTCGCCTCTCGTGGCCTTGTGTGTATCACCCGTGACAAATCGAGCGTCCAGTCCGTGCTGCCTGAACTTTTGGGTGAGTCCGGCCACGTGAGCCAGATCCACGCAGAACACCAAGGTCGACTTCCTGTCGCCTGCTTTAGCAAGCCAGCTTCTGACAGTGACATCGTTGACCTGCTCTGTGTTGACGGCACTTGAAAGTTCGGATGTGACGAAGTCCCCACCACTAGATTGTTTCTTCACCTTGCTGATGTCGGCGGTGGACTTGACTGTTGTGAAGACGACGCCCGACAGCCACTTCTCGTCTATCATGTCGACGTAGTCCTTGTGGTACACAATCTCATCGATCGCTGTTCCCAGCTTCAGCCCATCGAATCTCGAGAATGTTGCGGACACACCGACCAAGTTTGGTGAGTCCGTCCTCTTGGTGGAGAGCCCGAAGTGCTCGAGAACCTTCATGTAGCCCGGGGCCACGATGTGGTGGGCCTCATCAACAAGAACAAGCTTGAAGTTCTTAGGGTTGTATTTCTCAAGCCGTTCGTCCCTCTGGAGGCTCATCACACTGGCAATGGTGATATCTGCTATACCACTGGCATGAGACTTGGCCATGTCGATCTCGACAATCTTGTCAGGGTACGCGTTGACGCAGTGCCTAGCAGCTTGCTCGACAAGTTCTCGCCGATGAGCCAGAATCAGAGTCTGGGTAGCCCTCTCTGCAGGAGGCTCAATGTGTGAAATGAGTTGTGTGAAGATGACCTTATATTCCAGTCAGTCAGATATACAAGATACATAGACCAAGACTTGTAGTGAATTCGGAAAAGGCCAGCTTGGGGGAGCGTAAGACAGCTATAAGACAGAAAAGCACTCACAGTTTTGCCTCCTCCAGTGGCAAGAGAAATTCCAACTCTCTTGTGTCCATTCTTGAGAGCAGATACGACGGATTCGATGCATTCCAGCTGATAATCTCGAAGCTGCAATTGCTGGGTCGCATAATTTCTCGAGCACTTGGACATTACTCTTGGGCCACGAAGGACATGCCAAGGGCCGGCACCGATCATCCTCCATGGCCCTGATACTGTGAGCAGGATTGTGGAAGCTCTCAAGCCCCTCAACACTGGTCGCAACATGTTGTGCTCAGCCTTGCCGGTTGACGGACGTTGGGAAAAAGCTGTAAGGCTGAGGAGGCGGCCTGCTGAATGGGCAAGGCGGCTGCATCGATCCCCCACAAGCTTCATGGGTACCCCTGGCCTTGGAGTCCATAGCGGGTCTGCGCTAAAGTTTCCACCCCTGCAACTCAAGTTCATGTTCTGTAAAAGTTTCCTGCAACACCAACAGCCCAGAGAGACTTGAGGAACCGTCGTTCTCAAAGGCACTGTGATGCTACTCGACGGAATGCTGAGAATCGGAGAATTATCGAAATGTGCCTTGCCCGGCCATCTTTAGCGCGATTCTAGTCGCGCACTGTTGATGGAATTGCAAGCACAAAATGCCGTCTGACGGACAAACAAGCAACCATGTCGAAATGGACGTCCTTCATCCCAACGGTGAACTGTCGCGCGACCACGAAGGTGGTGAGATCAGGAAGGCCAGCCCTCATAAAAGACGGAAACGCCCCAAGAAAGAGCGCGCCAGAGAAGACGACAATACCCATGTGAAAGACCGTGATCACCATCCCACCGAGGATCATGATGCAGATATGGGCGGGCATTATGACGGCCAGAGTCAGGAGCTGCGCAACTTACCAAGCGGTCAGGGCAAGCTCAACCATACGGAACGGAACAGAGACACTGATTCGGATGGTGGCGCTGCTCTCGACAGCAGACCTGAGTCACCAGGACGCCGGTCCTCCTCAGAAAAGTTCAGTGACTCTGGGAAGGGAGGCAGCGCTGTCGATAAAGAAGACTCGGAACAGCTCGGACATAGAGACGCTTCAGATAGTGAAGAACTCATGTCTGCACATAACCCACCGCCATCTCATCAAATCTCATCCGGCGAAAGCGAGTACTCGCCCGATGAAGCTGAGAGCAGCGACTCGCCTGTGAGCCAACTGGTGGAGGGGCCGGTGTCGAGAAGAGATGGCTCCAGCCAACAACCAAGCTCGAGGAAGCGGAAGTCACCAACAGAGGCACAGAGCGATACAACTTTCCGACCACTGAAGAAAGCCAAGGTTTCCTTCAACCGCGCCTATCTGGACATCTTGAACGAGGACATTGAGCACGCAGCCGCTCAGTATGTACCGCTGGGCCGCGAGACCAAGGACGAGAGAATCAGTCTGCCATCATCGCAGATCGGCATGGTGACCTGGACGTCCATGGAAAAGGAGCGCTTCTTCGAGGCCCTCGGCCGCCTCGGCCGGGATGACACGCCAGGGATTGCTTGCCGGATCCGCACCAAGGGCGAGATGGAGGTCAGGCAGTACTTGAAGCTGCTCCAAGACGGGCTCGCCCAGCGACAGCGGCAGAATGCGCTCGACCCCCTGCAGCTGGCAGACTTTCCTGCCGCTGTCGAGCTGAGCCACGAATGTTGCGAGGCCTTGGATGAGGCGGCCGACAGCCTCGCCCTGAGGCAGGACAACTTCGAGCAGACTACCGAACAGCACAAGCATGGGGCCGACTGGCTGGTCACGCAAGAGAAGTGCAAGGCTGATACCCAGGACGATGCAGCGGACGGTGACCTAATGCCGTCATCTGTGTTGAACGTACCGAATTGGTTGCAAATGTCGGAGCGACTCTTCATGAACGGCACATCAGAAGAGAGAAATTGGCAGTCTGTGGACGACGACTACCCTTCAATTCGGCATGCAACGCTAGAGGGCTTTTATTCACTTGCGCTGACGCTGACTAGACGGCTGGTGGCAGCAACAATCTACATGGCGAGTTCACGGATACGAGTTGAGAGTGGACAAAATGCACGCATACGGAGCAAAGTGCGCCGGAAAGATGTCCATGCCGCCGCCTTGTCTTTGGGACTCAGGACGGAGAAGCAGCCCGTGCTGGCCGGATCTGCCAGACGCTTGGGATTGCATGTTTACGAGCACCCACCGAAACCCAGTGAAGAGGAGGACAGGGAGACAATGATGCCGTACGATGCCGTTGAACATGCCTTAGGAATGCATGGGCATCGCAATATCAGCAGCATCAGGCATAAGATAGAACGAATCGAGCTGTCTTCAGACGACGAAGCTGTCTCGCGCCATGCACCGGCACACACCGAAGTTCAGACAGACTCGGTGGAATCAGACGATAGTTATCTGTCGGACGGAGAGCATGAAGACACCGAGGACGAAGATGAAGACGTCAAAGCCGAGGCCGACGAGATCATGCTGTACTCGGCAGTTGATCAACCGCAGACGAAGAGGGACCGCGAGACATTGTTTCGCAGGATCAAGTTTGAGAGGGACCAGGAGGGCTATGCCGATGCCGTGGACGCGCAGGCGACATACCAGGAGGAGAGGCGGATGTGGGAAGTGCTGGGGAGGCACCCGCCGCAGCCTCTGGTCGACCCTGGGCTGCCTCCGGCCGGGCGGCGGCTCAAAGTGTCGGTAGGCGCTGCGTATTCGGTGGGTAGGGACTGGAGGGCCCATACGAAGGTGCTCAGCGAGTGGGAATGGCGAACCCGACTACATGGGTGAGAAATTACCAAGCGGCTTGAGCAGAAATCAAATCTCGGATGTGGCTTGGTATACGCGTATCACCATCTTGCCGACGCCGTGCTACTGTTCACGTACAAGGTGTTTCGGGGCCGGGACAGAGACAGGGGATAACCGAATGATCGATACCCCACGATGAGAACATCAGTTGCGACGATATCAACTGGAGCATCACGATGAAAAGGACTGTCAACACATTTGTGCTTCCAATACAGATGGACGACCCCCCTCCCCCCAAATAATGGTGGGGTAGCCCCAGGAGATTGAGGACAGGGCAAGGGTTACGGGTCTACCTCACATAAGGTTAAGAACGTGCATGCTAAACGAGCACCCGAGGCACTGGGAGCTCGGGAGTGGAGCTCCAACTTCTTTGATGTGGCTGTGCTGCAGACAAAGGGACGCCATCGTGCTGCACTGCAAAGGCAGTACCCGCGTCCCCGTTCGGGGGTCCAGATGCAGCGTCGGTAACATGAGGTGAGACGTTGCGAGTTTGACAAAAACCAAATTGCAGCAGCTGCAGCAACAACCTACGGCTGCCTCTCCTTCTCCGTCACTCCCTTACTTTCTGCCGTTCCATTGCCTGACTTGACTGTCTTGTCCAACTCACACTTTCACATTCATTCTTCGTCGATCAACCGCTGCCACGTCACTTGTTGCCCGCCGTCAACCCTGCAAGCCCCAAGCATCACCGGCCGAGTCGCCCTCTGGTCGATGCGACAGCTCCTAACTCCGCATATCACAACCCCTAGCCCGCCAGAGAACCGAGAAGAGAGAGTGCTTTGTGCAAATCACCAGACCTTCGCGCCACGCATTCCATCCATCTCCATCTAGCCTACCGATCGACCTGGCACACTAAAACGCCGGGCCGGGAGCTAGTGCTTCGCCACACACCCCCAACGCAAGACAGGCCCATCACCTGCGAGCCATTTGTCGCCGCGCATCCGAAGATCCCCCCTTCGGAACACAACCTCCTCCTTTAAACTACCAACACGCCACCCCAACCTCACGACGACTTCACAAGCCATCGTGAGAAGCTCGCCCATCAACAGCGCCTTCTGTTTCCATCAGACACTCTCCCCTAATCACATCTCCGAGGACACACAGTCAACATGTCCAGCAAGCCAACAGACGCCCCACCGGCCTACTACGCAGGCCAGGGCCCCGAGGCCCCGAAGCCCACCTACGATGGCCAGCAGCAGTACCCGCCGCAGCAGGGCTACTACCCCCCGCCCCAGGACGGCGGCTACTACCAGCAACAAAACATGGGATACGGCCCGCCACCACAGGGACCGTACGGACCGCAGGGGCCCTACGGCCCTCAGGGCCCCTACGACCAGCAGCAGCAGTACCCGCCCCAGGGCGCCTACTACCAGCAGGGCCCGCCGTACGGCCAGTACCAGGACCAGCGCGGCCAGAGGGGGCCGGGAATGCTCGAGGGTATCATGGCGGCGCTGTGCTGCTGCTGCTGTCTCGACATCCTCATCTAAGCCCCGCCGGTGCGGTGCGGTACGACGCGACACGATACGCTTGCGCCTGTGGCCCAAGAGCAAACGGAGGAACGGATCAGATGGGTGGTGAAAACATGCGACAGACAGGTCGGGGCCGTCGCTAGAAGTACGGGAGGATCACGCGCAACGGGGTGACGAGTGATATCCATACGACCTGGTCCACCACCCGGTATATACGGCGCACGAACACAGCGAGGGTCGGGGAACGGAAGGAGCAGTCCTGTCCACATTGCGTGCGTGGTTCGCATCTCATTTGCAACAATCGTCACTACCCAGTGGGTCGGCATGTAAAAACGAAACCCGCCCCAGCCGGAAATACACCAGAGCTCGATAGATTTGTGGATGGGTGGACGGACGGACGGATTGGGAGCAGCGGATTCAGGGGGGCGTTTGCATTCTCACACGGCGTTCAAGGCAGTCAGTGAAATTGGGATGCCTCGGAGGAGGCAAGGAATGGAATGGGAAGGGAAGGAAGGGCAAAGGGGCCACAGTCTGGGGGGGAACAACCATCTTCTCTAATACCACCTAACCGTCCGGCACGTCCTATGATTCTACTTTTACTTTTTACCCTCGCAGAGATAGAGGAATGGAGCAACATGAATTTTGTATCAGTTGATGACTCTCTTCTCGGTGCAAGTGAATGTGAAAGGCAGCCAGCCTCCGGGTGTCGGACAACCGAGAGCGTTGAGTGTCATGAGGCAGCCACCTCTGCCGACCGTTGCAGGGCGACCGAACCAATATTGTTAATCACGATGCTGCATTTGGAACAAGTCGTCGTTAAGAAGGATGCATAGGATGAGGTAGAGACCCTCTATCTTGTAATCGTTTCTAATGCCTGTGAAAATGCAGTCTCTTCAACGCTTGATATGCAATGAGCCGCCCCTGTGCCGTGTTCCGATGTTTTCTGTTATGCTCCGTGACCGATAATACACCCACCCATCTTAGGAGCCAAACACCACCTTGAAGACTCCTTGAACGGAGCACTGAACAGGTATAAAAAATCAAATGTAAAAACGCCATCGCCTGATGCAAAAATGCAAGAATGCACAAGAAGGGAATCCGCTGGGCCTTTGCCGTCAGAGGCGTCAATCACAGCTGGATTAGGTCGAGCTCGGAGAAGTCGGGCGGGGCTCGGCCATAGACGGCACGGCACTTGGAGTCGAGCGCTGTGCCCTCGTTGCTGATCCAGATGTGCTCGCTGTAGTCGTTGGTGCGGCGCACCTCGTCGTCCGACACGCCGAGGTCGTCACGGGGGATCCAGACGACGGGCCGCCGCGCACGCACCGCCGAGTGCGTGAAGGCCTTCTGGACGAGCTGGTTACGCTCCTCGGGCGTGAGGTCCTCGATTTCGTCCGCGAACCCCCCGTACAGCGCCTCGCCGATTGCCCGCTGCGCCTCGAGCTCCTTGCCCCGCCGCTGCCGCCTGTACTCGGCTGCCGTCTTGAGATTCTCCTCTGCCCGCCCAAGGGTGGCGTTCTTCATGGTGTTTCCACTCTGTACTGCCCAGGTGCCGGCATACTTGAGTGTCGAGACAGGGTTGACGAGCTTCGTTCGGAAACTGCCTCCTCCAGAAGACAGGTTCTTGCGATGGGTCTTCGCTGCGGAGTCCTGGTGGAGCTGTGAGCTAGGTGCCCTGTCTGCTACGCCATCGAGGTCCTGCATCTCAATGTCCTTATCATCGTAGGTTTTGATGCTGCGGAGAGTGGTCGTCTCGTCATCATCGGTAATTATCCCCAGACGTCGATCTTGTGCTTTCTGGAAAGCTTGGTCCCTCAAGACAGCCTCGTCTTCGAAGGTGATTGGGAGGTATCGCGTCAGCGGGCCGAACTCGCGGTTCAAAAATATTTGGTAGAGCGCCGTGAATGCGAAGGCAATGACCATGATTATGGCCTGCGGGTAACAAGTCGAAGATTGAATCAAGAAGAGACCGAGCAGACAAATTTCCATGACATAGAGCCCGGTAAAAGTCTGGTTGAGCGCCCTGGGGTACAGCACTCC
This sequence comes from Diaporthe sp. P3_1W, assembly GCA_037177825.1. Taxonomy (NCBI): domain Eukaryota; kingdom Fungi; phylum Ascomycota; class Sordariomycetes; order Diaporthales; family Diaporthaceae; genus Diaporthe; species Diaporthe sp. P3_1W. Next base: position 7,094,455 of record JBAFXB010000002.1, read on the forward strand.
ACCTGTGTCTGTCCTGAAGCGGGTCACAAAAAGCATGTTGTACCTATGCGCAAACCAGAGCATGCTGAAGTTGATAATGGCGAACACCGTCATGAGGGGTGCGATAACAGAGAAAATGATGGCGATGCAGGCGAAGTTGGTGTAGACTGGGAAGAATGAACCCCAGCTGACTTGGGGCAGCGTAATCTGGCGCTTGAATTTGGCCCTCACAGTGTTGTCGAAGATCTTCGAGAGAAAATACCACATGGCCTGTAACTTCATTAGCTTTCACTTTTGACCGCCGGGAGTATTGAGAGCCGACTTACCAATCCTGCAATTTGCAGGAGAGTTCCGGAGCTCACAGAGGCACCTTGGAGTACCAAATAGGAGAAGAAATAATTGGCCGAGTCTGGCAGGTTTTTAGCGAGGATGTTCGGCAGATCCTCAACGTGTTGCGCAACGGCGATCAGCGTATTGATGGCTGAAGTCGAAATGCTGACGACGAGGAAGACTTGCACAAAGAGGACTGCGATTGTTAGCGAGGGCGAGTTTGCTTGCCGTGCTCCGGGAAATACTTACAGAAGAAATAATAGGTTTGCACCCACTCCGACCTTGATGACCCAGTCTTAACGCCTTGAAACTCTGCGACGAAATTGAGGATCACAGGTACAAGTGCCAAAAGGATAGCCAAAAGAACGGGAGGCAAGACACCCGCGGCCAGTTTCACGAAGTCGTGTACCTTCTCGTTCGCCTTGAGGAAGCTAAGCCATTCATACTTAGAGATGAGATCATCAATGGAAGCGAGACCTGCGGAGAACGCAACAGGAAATGTCCACAGAATGATCATGCCGAAGACGAAACCACAAGCGAGGAGAACTCGTGTCCATTGCATCCACCAGGTCATTGCCATGTTGTCCCAGATGACATCTTCAGGTGAGATTTCAACGACCCTCGGGGCCATGGACTTGGGTATGTGGTGGATGGCACTCTGACAGGCCATGTGGGCTGCCACTTGGTTGTTGAATTGGATGAAGGCTGATGCCATGATCGGGAAACGCTCCGAGTGTTTCTGGTCTTCCTCGATTTCCACGTTCCAGCGGGCAAGCTCCTTCCGGCACCAGTAGATCGTGTCGACTTTCTTGTTCAGCATAGGCAGTCCCGGCAGAAAGCCCGGCGTCCACTCGAATATGGCGAGTCGATGATGAGGGCGATCCTTGGGCTTGATCCATTTCTCCCACTCGGCGCCTTCTCTCTCCTGGTAGTCCTCCTCCTGCCCGTCGTTGACAAACGGGGGATACTCGATTTTTTCCTCTTCGTCACCCATAAAAGGAATGTTCTGCTTGATCTTGGTCCATAGCGATCTTTGGTCGGTGAAGGGGTACTCGTTGTTCTCGGCACCCTGAGGCACAGGTGAGGCATAACCTCCTTGAGGCGGCTTCCAGAACTGCCACCACCGCGTCTCCTCATTGTCATACAGGTCTTCGACGTTTTCTAATTTGCGGACAGTGTTGCCAAAGTGCTTGGGTTGAAGCTCCTGCTGCATGGATTCCTTGCCGTAGGGCTCGGATGGGGTCTGGCTGCGTTCCGAGGCAAATGATTGCTTCGGTTTCTCAGCCAGTATCTGCACACGTCTGTCTGTGGGTAGGTTGGGACGGTCGTCGGCTCGTGCTTGTGAGTTCGCTGAAGGCCCGGGCTCGGTCGTGACGAAGTGAAACCCGCCACTTCTCTCCAGCTCGTTGTCGACACCATGGCCAATAGCCGAAATGCCGCCTACTATGCCAGCACCAGCTCGGCCAAGCCTGTTCGCGCCGCCCTTGAGGCCTTGCCCAACTTTCAAAATCCCGCCATCCAGGACAGCGAAGGGGTTCAGCGTCTGTCCATTCTGTCCATTCCCGCCGTGAGGCTCGATCTCGTTAGTCTCGGTGCCTTCCGCGGCAACCTGCTCCGCATTATGAGGGGTTTCTTCGTGATCACCGTAGCTGATGCCTTGTTCAGTCTCAGCTCTACGTTTGGCCTCGTCGTCCTCCTCCTTCTGCCTTTGCAGTCTCTCAGCCTTGGTAGGCTTGTTCGTTCTGAGCTGCTTCCGCCTTTTCTTCTCTTCCTGGTCGCGCTTCTTCAGCTGGTTCTTCTTGCACTTGCGTATCAGGTCGCTCTCTGCGCTCTCGAGCATGAGATGGATCTCTTCTCTCTTTTTAATCTTCTCGAGGAGTGGGGAAAAATCGCGTGTCTACACATTTATGTAAGCCAGAAGACAGCAACTGGAGCGGACAGCCCTTACCAGCCAGATGTTCCTAATTCCGCCTGGGAAAACGTCGAAGAGTCCCCGCAATGCCTCTTCAGATAACCACTTCTCCGGGATGGACGAGACGAGCACGGTGTTTGCAGAAGCCCTCAGCCGATGCTCCGCGCTCGTCAACCAGTCCTGCCGCACCTTGATGTAGACTCTCATCTCGGAGAATATGACAGCGCAGACCCAGACAATGACCAAGAGTGCCAGCATGAGATGTGCCCAGCGACGGTCGGCGTTCTCTGGCCTGACATTGGCCCACGACAGGGTGCTGAGACCGACGACGGTCGTGTTACTAGTGGGATCGTCGTCGGTGGCGTTGGTCCACAGGTTGTTGCCGTAGCCGCCTATGAAGTTGACGGGCAACAGGATGGGCAGGATGACGCAGGCGAGAGGGATGAACATAACCAAGAGGGTCTTGAGGTACCGCATGAAGAAGTATGCGTCCAAACCGCATTTCTTGATGACCTCTCTGTCGCTGAAGTTCATTATGGTCTTAATGAGCGACCAGGGACTGACAGGTGGAGGGTCGCTACGGTGGAGGTCAATAAACAGAGGCTCATCTCTACCACGACGGCAAAGGGCTCAACTTACGTCCGCTCCCTCTCGGGCACCAAGAAGGACTTTGGTTTGTAGATTCTGGCGATCTTGTTCCTGAGGATCAGGAACAACGAGACCTGGACAAAGGCCACAGCAACGGAGACGCCCACAGATGCGAGGAAGGTCTCGAGGCCCTGTCCGGAAACCGACTGGGCGACCCCCTGGTTGGGGTCGGTGAGATTGGCCAATGGGTCCGACATTTTGCGGGACGGGTACAAACTGCACCCAGTAGTCTACAAGAGCGATAGGATGTTTTTCGGAATGTAGAGATGGTGATGCTGTAGGTGTAGGGTCGAGGTGACGGATCGTGGGAGTAATGGTCAGGCGAGCAGCAACATTGTCGTCGGGCGTTGGTCAAGCTGGTGAAGGAGGTGGAGCGTTGACGAGTATTTAGTGGTCAGTTACGGCGGCGTTGTGAACAGACAATGCGCAAGCACCCCCAAAAGAACAAAAGCCCCGTGTGTTTTTGTCGTGTCTCGTGCCGTACCGTGTTCTGGCCTGGACTGTAGAGCGTGGGAGGTGGTTTCGAAGGAGGGCGAGTTTACAGGAATAGGTCGAGAACAATGAATTGGCGTGTGGGAGGAGGAGAGGGCCAGCTCTGCTCTAGCGCCAACTATAACAGGGAAGTTATGGACGGGAAGGCGGCAGGGAGGGGACAGGTACCAAAGGGAGAACAGGACGCGGGCGAGCTAGTCATAGAGTTGGGTTGAAGATGAGTTGATAGCGATTGTCGCCTTAGGTGAAACAAAACTGGATTTTGGCGATTATCTTGGGGCTTAGCCAGAGGTTCGCCAGCAGCCTCTGGGTGCCGCGATTGGTGAATGCAGGCCGGCGAGGGCGCTGGCAAGGGACACGCCTGGACCTCTGTGACATCAGTGGCTGCAGGTCCCTTGCCCCCTTTGAGACGGTCAGAATGCTGCCGCAGCCGATCCAGGCCTCCCAAATTTGTGCAGCTGGCTGTGATTGGCCGCCGCGGCTAGAATGTTAATGACGGGCCCCACTGTGAATCGACCGGCAGAGCCCGTCTGGTCCAACCGTTATGCGACCAGGTGCTCCTGTGTGCTCTGTCTGTGACACGGCGACACCTGGCCATTTGCACGACCAGTCGAGACCAGCCAACCGTCCGCGGCTCACATTGACGACCCTCTGCTCGCGCCTGCAGGCCGCGCCATTGTGTGGCCACAAGCGATGCTCGGGCGCAGGATCTGTGCATCTCTGCATCTCACAGACCACAAAGTGGAGATAAGGTTCTGAGATGAGATGGATCCTACAGCACGTTGGCCCCGAGGATGAATAATAAGCTCCGTCACCAGTCGCCACGCCCTGCACGCCCGGCCTGAGCGAAAGGGGGTTCGCATTTTGCATAACAAAGGCAGCGCGCCGTGCCGCCCACGTGCACCGCCCACGTTTATTCTCGATTGCGTATCGCATCCATCCTTCTTATCCGTATCCACGCTCGTATTGGCAACTTCGCATACACGCGCGCTTGAGGCTTGGGGTTTGGGCTTGGATTGATTGCTGATTCGTTGGATGTTCAGTGAGTAGTGGATCTGCTGTAGATGGACGGTCGCATCATCATTCGTTGACGACACGCGATGTGCATTGAGTGACCTTTGGGATGAAATCATCCTATTGCCAAAGAGGGTTATCTCGAGACGAGTATACGAGAGGTGAGGTGTTGTTGCTTGTGCACACAAGGACATGGTCGTGCCAAGTCACCATATCCGCTCGGCAGGCTGTGAGGTTGTCCCTTCTCTGTCCTCACCTCACGGCAGCTCGGCAGACACGGCAACACGGCATGTTCACCGCGTCAGACGCATCGGGGGTGGAGATGATTACCCCATTGATATACTGTGCAGTAGCACCTAAAGTGTGTGGCACAGGAGACTAGATTAGCAGATCGCCAGTCTGGCAGTCCACACAGGATACCTTACACAGCGGGGTGTGTTGCCGAATGAAACTTGCAGTGGGGCACACACACAGAGATACAATCCAGCAGACAGAGAGCCATGTTGCTTGCTGGTGGTGCTGTGGCCTGGCTGACAGTCTCTGTGGTCTGTGACGCGCAAGTGCCTCCGTCGTAGCATCGAGAGATCCAATCTGGGTCATTTGCAGTGTTACCACACAGCCGGGAGCGCGACCCGGAAGTGGTGCCTGAGGGTGCCTGAGGGTGCAGGCCCAGAGATCGGGTGCCGGCGAGGCCGGTCATGTGGGCCCCATGTGCCTATCTATCCTCGGCCGCTGCGGCCCTGTCGCCGTGTTTGCCGAAGGTGTCTAGCCTCCCAGACTGTCGGGCTGCAATGCTGTACATGGTGTACTATTACATGTGCTGCTATATTACACCGAGGATGATTCAGCCGTGGGGAGGGCGAGGCCGGCTGTCATGTCATGCAGATGCCGCGAGGTCTGACTGGTCGGTCCCAGGCAGGTACTAATGTACTTAGATAAATGCTGCTGCTGTGCTGTACGGACGGAGAGACACGGCAGATAACAGGAGGCATGGATGACTGAGCTGGGCACATGACAGCGGGCCGATGCTTGCGTCCCAAGGCCACCAGAAGTGTGGCCTTCTGGTGTTTCTGGTCTGTTGCAAAGAAAGCGCCGAGGCGGTACAACTAATTCTCCCTGGCCAGCAGCGATGGATGACTGCCCCAATCTGGAATACATTGATCGCTAGCACACGTATATAGTCTGCACATCGGACCATGAACCGTGGGGCCAGCGTTAGTATCAACTCTGTCGGCTCTTCTTTTTCTGCCCCCCTTCTGCCTGGGTACTGTGGTAGACACCCCAGAAAGGCGCGCGTTCCTCCAGAAGAGCCCTGGGCTACGGCCCGCCCAGCGCCTGTCCACCTTGTCCACCTTTGTCCACCGAGGGGCATTCTGGCGGGGGCCACTCCCCGCATCATTCCCAGGCGGTCGGCCCCGAGATGTAGCTGCCGAAATATTACGCAACGCCCTACCAGCGCCTGCTGGGCATGACGTCCGATTCCACCTGCACTTCCGCTTCCCTCGCTGCCCACTATTCCCGGCGCACGCAGGTCGAGTCAATTGGGAGTCGCGAAGGGACGAAGGCGCAGGGTGCAGGGTGCAGGGTGCGAGGCGCCCGCCTGGCAGGCCATCGTGTACAGTACCAGTGCAGATGCAGATGCCCATCCCGAACGCCCATAGATCTGGGGGCAATAATAATATGGACGACCAGCGGGCCACGCTGGTCTGGTCGGCTGCTCGTTGTTCTTATTATTAGGCCCGGCAGTCCACGTCCTCTTTGGGATCACGTCCGGTCCAGCTGCTGCTGATTTACCCGCCCCCCAAACCCGAGAGGCTGCACTTTATTCTTATACTCCCTGCCTTCCTGTGACCTGTGACCGGGTTGGATAATACAGTAGGCCATATGTATATCTGCTCCTCCTGTACCTGTCTACCTCCCCACCGCCCACGCTCCTCCGAAGGGCCTGCCCCCTTCCCGCTCTATTGCGCCACATAAGATCTTGGATCTCCCAGATCGCCCAGCTTTCCACTTCCCATGCGCCTATCAAGTGGCTTATCTCCATCTCCTTCCTCCTGGGCAAATCGACTTACTTTTCTTCCGGTCTCCCGTCTTGTTCCCTTTTCCCTCTCCTTCACTCCCGACACTAGCAGGATGGGTTCATATAGTATGGGGGACAGATTCGACCTCAAAATAGCCGTTTTCGGCGCTGGTACGTTGCCCATCTTCGACCCGGTGTGATGGGCCGCCCTGCACACACTCACCCTGGGCACTTTAAAAAATGTATACTGACACTGGTGTCGATTCAAGGTATGGGCGGCCTGGGATGCGCTCTGGCCCTCGCCAAGAAAGGCTTCCAAGACATCACAGTTTATGAGAATGCTTCAAATCTGGGGTTTGTCGGGGCTGGAATCCAGCTGGCTCCCAACATGAATCGCATCCTCGACCGGTTAGGTTGCTGGCAGGAGATCTACGCAGAGGCCACAAATGTCAAGGAGACCAGCATAAGGCGTGAGTGTACAGGGCATGGCAGAGATGCTCATCCTGGAGACGGTGGGGGCGTCTGCTGACGAGAGATGTGATCCCACAGAGGGCAGCACAGATCAGGAACTCGCGCACGTCGAGATGCCCGATGTCGAGGAGAAGTACGGATACCCACATTGCACAGGTCACAGGTCGTCCCTCGCCGGTGGCATGTACAACGGCTGCAAGAAGGAGCCCGCCATCCGCTTCAGGTTCTCGTCACAGATCGCCAGCATCGACTCGTTCGGCCCGCGGCCCACCTTCACGGTCCAGCCGCGCGAGGGGGATGCCTACCAGGCCGAGGCGGACATCATCCTGGCCGCCGACGGCATCAAGTCCACCACGCGGCGCGCCATCCTGTCGCACCTGGGCGAGGAGTTTGGCGAGGCCGACACGGGCCAGGCGGCGTACCGGATCATGCTTAAGCGCGAGGACATGCAGCACGACCCGGAGATGATGGAACTGCTCGAGAGCGACTGCGTGGTGCGGTGGATCGGCGAGAAGCGCCATATCATCGCCTACCCCGTCGCAAACAAGACCATCTACAACCTGTCCAGCGCCCAGCCCGACGACAACTTCGCAAAGGGCATATCAGCCACCTACACCACCAAGGGCTCCAAGCCCGAGATGGTCAAGGTCTTTGAGACCTTCTGCCCGCTCGTGCACCGCATGCTGGACCTCGTGCCCGACGGCGAGGTCTGCGAGTGGAAGCTGCGGCAGCACCGGCCGCTGTCGACGTGGAGCCTGGGGTCCGTGGCGCTGCTGGGCGACGCGTGCCACCCGACGCTGCCGCACCTGTCGCAGGGGGCCGCCATGGCCATCGAGGACGGCGCCGTGCTGGCCGAGGTGCTGAGCCGCGTGCCGGACACGCGGCCCCGCACCGTCAGCCGCGCCCTCAAGGCCTACGAGGTCCTGCGCAAGGACCGCTGCACCACCCTCGTCGACATGGCCGCCTACTCGGGCCGCCAGCTGCACCTCGGCGAGGGCGCCGCCCGCGAGGAGCGCGACCGCCAGTTCCGCGAGCACCGCGACAAGAAGGGCGCCGTCCCGGACAAGTGGGCCAGCCCGGACGTGCAGAAGATGATCTACGGCCACGACTGCGTGCGGGACGCGGCCGAGAAATTTGACGAGATATTTGCGGGTCTTGTTGATATCAACGGCGTGAACGGGGTAAACAGCGTCAATGGTGTCAATGGCTTAAATAGCGCCCTCTGATGGGCCAGGTCATGATAGGTTTTTTACAACCCTTTTCTGCAAACCTGTATATCTAGACTACTTGGGGGAGGGTTTCCAGCGATGCCACCACCGGCAGGGATGAATGATGATATTTTCTCATACCATTCAAAGAAGAAAAAGTCACTGAACATGCGTTTTCGTGAGCTGGCGATTCAGCCCGCAACTGTGCGATGTGGGTGATACAAGAACGTCACTACCGACCATCCGACCTATCCGCACGCACCTGCTGTCCAAACGAGAGTCAACGAGTCAAAGAAAAGACAAATTGATACTTTACACCGTCGTCACGCCAGCTGGACGTAGAAAGCTTCACGGGCTCAATTTCTGCCCCCCGAAGGGGCTCACAGAGCGAGCAGACCGCAAGTGTCAGACTCCATCTCCCGTGTCTCCATCCTCTTGGTCCCTATCACTACCGTAGTGAAGAGAAACAGCTGCAGCTGAGCTGAGCATGTGTGTCGTTCCAATACACGACGCCGGAAGGGCTGATGACCGGGGTGCCGGTCTTGGGACGTCGGATCGATACCACCTCAACACGTATTTTAAACGCAGCTGCGATAACTGGGCTGACGTGGAGAAAGCTTGGGGGACCGAGGATTGGTTAATCCAACCCGGCTCTGACCTTCTCACCGACCGCTGCAACTGCAAAACCCAGACAGGCGTGTGGATATTTGCTTTCCCGGCCCAGCTGAAAAGTGCCGGCGACCAGGGGGGCGGGCTGGGCAGCCCGGTTTTCCAGCGCGCGGCTCCCGATTTGACCAGACGATCGCCGTGCGCGCGCAGGCCGCGGGCGGCCCAGGCATTTGGTACCAGTACGAGCCTGGGCGAGGCGAATCGGTATTTGAACGGCTGTTGTTACTTGCATGGGTGTAATAAGTCCATAGGTAACACAGATGTGGCGGGCGCGCGGGCTTGGATGATACGGCAGTCATCGCCATCTCGCAATCTATTATATGCAAATATGCCACATTGACAAAACCAAACAGGGTATTTTTGAGAAAGATTATATCACCACCGCCAGTGCGCATGGTCTATTCGCGTATCTCCACCGAAAGAAAATCAGAGCACATCCCACTCTTTCCTGCATCTCAACTACCTAGACGCTCTCCTCGGGCGTCCGCGCGTCCCTGTCCTTCTCCAGGACCCCCTCCCCGGACCCGGCGTGCGACGGCAGGCCGCGCGTGGCGTAGTCGTCCTCCTCGGCGAGCTCCTCGAGGGTCTTGCGCTTGGTCTCCTTGATCATGAGCGTCGAGAAGACGCCGCAGAGCATGAAGAGCGCAAAGATCTCGAGCACGTGGTTGAGCCACGGGTTGGCGTTGTCCTTGGTGGCGCCGTGGGTGCGCAGCGGCGCGATGGCGCCCTGGCCGATGATGGAGCCGATCTTGCCCGAGGCCGCCGAGATGCCGTGCGACGTGGACCGGTAACGCGTCGGGAAGCACTCGCCGGGGACGATGAAGGTCGTCGAGTTGGGACCGAAGTTGAAGAAGAACTGGGCCAGCACGTAGATGGCGAGCAGGCCGTTCTGGCCGAGCTTGTCGTACGCGAAGCCCATGATGATGAACAGGACCGTGAGGATGATGAACCCGCCAAGCTGGATGGGCTTGCGGCCGATGGTGTCGACGGTCGCCACTGTGACCCAGTAGCCGGGAACGGCGCCGGCGAGGACGATGATCAGGTTGCCAATAGCGGTGTTGTACAGGATCTCACTGCCGGTTGTTAGTAGAGTAATTCGGGGGAGTAACAGCCCTTGAACCAGGGTAGAGGTCGCAGGAGGACCGGACTTACTAAGTGCTCTTAGCATGTGAGGTCGAGTAGCCAATGGCGCTGAGGATGGTGGCGTTGTTCAAAGAAAGGCCGTAGTAGGCAACATCGAGGAAGAACCAGGAGAGGGCACAGCTATGGACATTTAGTCGGGAGTTCTGAGTGGATGACAAGTCAGGAGACGAATGACTTACCCAGCGAGGAGCATCCCATTCTTTGGGATGGAGTAGTGACGCATAAAGTCCTTGAAGCTGGCCTTCTCGACTTTCATGTTCTCAGTGGCATTCTTCTGAGCAGCCAGCCGGGCGACCTCGTCGACAGAGGCCTCGCCCCGCTTGCCGCTGACGTACAGCTTGGTGTCCTCGTCGGCCTTCTCCACGTCCATCTTCACGTCGAAAGTATACCGAGGAGTCCTAGAATTCACAACGCGTTAACTATCAATCATATACTGATATAAATTAAAAGCAGCTGAACTTACTCGGGAATAGTCAGCCGGAAGTAGAGAGCGATACAGCCGGGGACAGCTCCAAATCCGATGAGAACTCTCCACATCTTATCCACAGCAACAGCGCAGTCTCCAGTGCAGTTTGCCAGCTTGGTGGAGGTAGAGAGAGAGTCCTTGAAGCCGAGGGTAACGAACAGCATCACAAAGGCGGCCGCGAGCTGGCCAATTCCTTGCATAGCGAAGACCGCGCCCATCATTGCTCCTCGCCACTTGGTTGTCGCAAACTCGGATCTGAGCGTTGAGTTTAGAGTCAGCTACCAAGGAACCAAGGAAGAAGTAGCTTCCAAAGCAACAGAGAAGTAGGTCAACGTATGCCCATAGTCTGTTTCGACAGCTGCAGCCTGCCAAGAGGCTTCAACTCCAAGAGTGAAATGGGCCGTAGATGACAAGAGTTTCTTCTTGATAATGATGGAAATGATGGATATCCCCGGAAGCTACTTACGTGATGATGGACGACAAGGGGTAGTCACCACCGATGCCGACTCCCATGAGCACTCTCCAGAAGATGATGAGTCCGATGCTGCGCCGAAGATGTGTAAGTCAAAGATGAGAAGGTCATAGGGCCGGGGAGTATTTTCATGACGTACACATCCATGGAGGGAGAGTTGCTGGTAAGGGCCTGAGCAACCGTCGAGAAGATGATGATGATGAGCTCCAGACCATACATCTTCTTACGACCGACCTGCGAAGCAAACCGTAAGCACGAGCCGTCACAAGCAACAGGGAGGGATCCATTGGACGCACAATATCAGCGAGAGTGCCGAAGCCGAACTGGCCTATGACAGTGCCAGCACTAGTCGCCAGCTTGATCGCGGTGTCAGAGCTGACAGGCATCTTGCCCACACCGGGGTAGTAGACAACGCCGAGCATCAGAGTGAGGAGGGAGGCGGCGAAGATATCATAGCTAGAAGAGAAAAAATCGTTGTTGGCTTCTTCATCGGTTATCACTGAGCAAAAGGGAAGTATTATCGTACGAGTCTGTGAAGAAGCCCACGCCTGCGACCAGGATAGCCCGCACATGGTACCATCCGAAAGGAGCCTTGTCGATCTCGGCAAGGGCAAGACGACGACGCTCGTTGGGGTCCTGGACATGGAGGAAGTCGTTGTGGAAGTTGTGGTAGGCCGCATTTCCACCCGACGTCTTATCGACGGCTCGGGACTGCACGGTCTCGGCCATGGTGTGCGAAGGTTCGTGGCGTTGTCGACTGATTCGTGTCAATGGACAGCACCACTTGTGGTGGTGGTATAAGATCGAGAGTCGAATTGAGATGCAGATGGGACGGTTGATCTGCAACGTGCCCTCAGGGAATAAAACGACAGCCTTATGAGGTTGGAAGGTTAAAGACAGAGAGAAAGAGAGGGCGTGTAAGACGTGCTGACTGCAGCGGAGGTGGACAAGGTTCGCAATTTAATATTCAGATGCGCAGGTCCCTGGGGGAAAGGTACGTATCTGCATGCAACGAGGAACATTCCATTCCTTGTCAAGTACGTACCCCCTCCGTAGTCCCGGTAGTCTAGTCTCTCTAGGCTACCAGATATGCTGGTGAAAGAGAGACTACCCATTCACCCTACCCTGCCAACATGACAAGGACCGGATACCCAAGGCTGATCTTGAGCGTTTGGAAGGGTCCGCCAACAGGCCATCAAATCAGAAGCAAACGGCTGACCCAGCACGATTCACATCGTCGTCCACTAGGCGTTCAATGGCGTTGGCTTTGCTGTGAAGTCTGTTCGCCCGACTCACCGTCCACGACTGAAAAGCCTAACTTGAGGCACATGTAGCTTCGGCGGAATCCCTGGTAGAAGAAAAGGCTGACACAGGTCCATGCTCTGCAGTTCGGCCCAGCTTCGGTCTGAAGTGAAGGGATGCCTGTTGAGAGATGGCGCGGTCGGGTCCAGCTCTAGAAGCTTTCGGTCGGTGGTCGCAATGGGGAAGGACGGGGACGGGCCATCCTCACTGGTGCCCTGGATCGGTTGCCCGAGATTGATACGCTTTCCTGTCGGTGTCTCTGACAGGCCGTGGTACCGTTTGTGCGCGGTGATTGGCGGGTATTAGACATTGAGCAGCATCCGCGATGTTCCAGTTCAATCCTTCCACAGTAATATGGAAGTCTCCTTGCCACACTAGGATTCACACATGGATACCTATGTAGCATTTTTACACATTCGATCCACTGGCCAGAGATGGTTCGCATTGTGCTGTCTCAGGCGATGGAGTGAAGCCGTGACCCTCACTGGCACCTGTCATGACTGCCCAGGTGGTCAAGACGAACCCATCGAGGCTGACAGAAACGCCGTTCGTCAATCATCTGGTCTCACCATCGAGCGGCCAGTCCGTAGGGGGCGGGGATGCTGCGCATGGCTCGCTTCCAATCATTCAGAGCATGTGTCTCTCGTGGAACAGTCCCAACAGGCAAACACCCCCATCTCGGGTAGCCACCAACGGCACGGGCGTCCTGACCCTGTGTAAAGCAGGCTCTTAAGGTCAGCCAGACTGGCAGCGAAAAGTCCAACATGCGCCAAGGACGCCGCCGCCGGTGGGCCCTTCTATCGATTTAGCCCAAGGCGGCGGGGCGTCGTCAAGCTTCGATGGAATCGGGGACGCGAGGCTCAAAGAAGAGCTGGGACCGTTGTGCGAACTGGCAGGGGTCCAGTCTGGGGGCCGCCCTCCGCACGAATTGGCTTGTGTAAGTGGCCCACGTTCTGTGATCCACGGCTGTGATTGGTCAATGCAGGTGGCTCTTCCCGCTTGATGATAGGACGGCACAAGACCCCCACTATTCGTCCCGACGACATGTCTTTCAGCTCCTTCGAGCAACGATTTGATATTCTTCGAGTCTCGAGTCCTTTGGCTCGAAATTAGGAGGGTGGCCAGGCCGGCTGTCCTTCCTGCCAAGAGCAGCTGCCAAGATGCATCGGGCGCACATCCTGTCCCATCTGTATTAGTCGCCCACATCCAGCGGTAAGCTGCCCAGCTTGGTGACAGAAACAAGCATCGACAAGCATCGACAAGACATATTTCCAAGACTGCCCAAGACATTGGCAATGGATCTCCCGCGGTATGAAGACAAAACTAGAGCCATGTGTTCGCAGAGCCGCATGTCTATATGCACGAGCATGACATAAACGCAGCAGAGGCCACGAGGCAGCTGCAGGACTCGAATCTTAAAACGCTACCCGTCTTCTCCACCACGACCGTCTCGTAAATGCAGTGGGATGGATCTTCCAGACGGGGATCAGTACTGTAACAGCAGGGTTCAGAGCAAATTCTGCTCGACCAACCGCAGCGAGGGACAGCGTCACGTTTCCCCTGTGGTTCCAAGCTGCCGGATCGAGCCAGTCGTCCAAGGGTACCCTCTCTCGTGCGGTGCCCCACGCACTAGTTCATGCTTTGGCGATCACGGATCTTGTACTTTGTGGCTTCATTGCAGCTATAGCGTGGAACCTCGGCCTCTTATGTCACCTGTCACGATCTGCCAGTGCGACCAGGTGTACCGGATAATGGGAAGACCAGCTACCACGCCGTCCGACCCTCTCGTGACGGGAGAAGGAGTGGTGTCACTTCCAGAAAGAGCCCCAAATTGCCGCTAATCAAGCGTCGTACCGCATTTCTCACGTTGTCGGCCAGTCCATGGCATGGAGTCGCGAAGGTCGGCCAGGGCTGAAGTCAGCGCAGCGCGGTCGATATTATCCGCGGCAATGGCGTTCATGCGTTTGCGAAAAGTTCACGGCCACGTCTCTCCCGCGCCTCAGGTCGGGCATGCCAGTCGGTGTACTATTATAGACACCGGGTCCCAAGGTTTCCAGACTATCCGAAGCTTGCGGGGAGCCCGTCTGGCTTAATTTGAACATTATACCTCGACGATCTTCCCGTCTTCGTCGTCTTCGTCGTCGTCCAGCTCGACGACACGTGCGCTATCATCCTCGACCTCATCATCCAGCATCAAGACCTGGACTAGTCGCTCGCAAGCCATCTTTACGCTCTCTTCCTTGGCGCGCAGATGTGTTTCTCGGACGATGGGATAGACCTTGATCTCTCGCATCAGGTCCCGCCCTTGCCGAGTCGTGGTGAAGAGCATCAAGGTCTCCACGTGTGTCTGAATGATGCTGCTATCGTGATCGCGCTCCTTGTCCGGTGGCAACAACGACAGCTCGGGGAGCATCGCCATCATGTCGTCTTCATCGTACTCTTCGCTGCCCATGATCGGCAGCAGGATGTACGGTAAAATGTGAATATCATCCTCGGAGAAGAATAGAGGATGTGACGGCACATCGAAAGCCACGTTCTTGATGGTACTTGCCACTCCTTTGCGTCTGATGTCAGACTTATGCTCGGTAAAGACCTTGAGTTTCGTCAACGGGATCACAGAATCGTAGTCTTGCCGCTTGACGAAATACTGCCTGACTTCTTGGTGTTTGGCGAGGTCGGCGAACAGATATGCAAGGTAGTCGTAGTCGGCATCCTTGTTGTAAGAACCATCGGCGCCCTTGACGAAGAGATCGACCAGCTGGCTCAGAACCAGATCGTCGGATTCCAGACCCTCGGGCGCCTTCTGCTTCCGGTTGACGATATTTTTCAGCCCATCCCACTTGGCCAGATTCGCGAGCAGCATTGCCAAAAGATTTGCACCAGGCTCCGAAGGGTTCTAGGCAGCTTCTTGCATTAGTACGTGGCGACCACCGAGTCCCTCAGCCGGCGCATCCACATTGTTCTGCCCGCGCGGCTTGACATAGACTGAGTAAGTGGCGTACCGTGATTCGAGAGAAAATGACATCGAGAAATTTGTCATCCGAGGCCAAGTAGTTGAGGACCTCCGAATCCGCGGCAATATTCACTAATATCGTCAGGGCATGTTGGGCGATTTGCTGACAGCTGATCAGTACACTGGGTGGTTCCTTAGTGACCCACAGAGCACATTACGTACTGGGCGGTCTTGTATTAGAACCTTGAGGTTCTTGACTGGAACCAATTGGTTGATCTTGAAAATTGAGGGTTGCGCTGTTGAGTACCCAACGAGGTTTTCTACGGCGACAGCCCTAATTTGTGGGTTCGGGCTGGCGATGAAGCCGACAAGCTGGATGAAAAATTAGTGTGATTGTACTGCTTTGGTTCATAAGGTCACACACACCTCTTCAAGTTCTGTGGGCATGTTTCAAGCAATTCAGGATGTCGACTTTTTGTTTTGTGTACCTAGAAAAGCTTTGAATAGAACTCACCCACTTACAACCTTGAAAGTTGGCAAGGGATACACCTACATGTGATGGCGGGGCAGGTAAGGGAAAACGCCCAGCTTGGTTCTAGGGTGGCCTTGGTGGGGGCGGCTGATAGTCTTATCGATAAGACGACACTGGGCAGAACTAATTCTGAAAAGGAAGTCGGTCAAGTTTTGGTTAGAAATTCCTCATCCAACCCAATTCTTCACTGCGCGCCACAACCCCCCGCCTTAAACTTCGAGCAATCTTATGAGACCACAGAACAGTCCATTCGAAATGCCTAAAGCCACGACACCTGTGGCCGAGCGCCAAGGGCGCCGCCACAATCCTCTCGAGGCCGATATCCTCGGAGGCAGCGGGATTCTGAGATCCGGGAAGACGGCAAAGAAGACGAAGGAAGAGAAGAGCGAGGATCATTTCGTCAACTCGAAACAATCAGCACGAATTCTACAACTGGGGCGAGAGCTTGTCGACGAGGACGATGAACAAACCAAGCCTGCCGAGGAGGCGCGGAAGAGCGCCTTTGATGTCGACTCGCGATTTGCGCAAGAGGACGACAAGGACGAGAACAAGTTCGAGGACGAGGAGGCATGGGGAGAAGAGGAGGAGGAGATCGAGCTCGAAGGAGCCGAAATCGCCCCCGAAGACTTGGCCATGTTCAACAAGTTCCTCACGGCAGACGAGGATCCGCTGTTGAAGCACGGCTGGGATCTGAAACCTGCCAATGGCGAGGAGCAACAAGGAGGGACGAACCTGGCGGACCTGATCATGGAGAAAATCCAGGCGTTCGAGTCTGGTGGAGGTGGCCAACAAGACATGGGTGGCATGGAAGACTTTCCCGAGGAGGATCTGCACCCCAAAGTCATTGAGGTCTATGCGAAGTGCGTCTTCAAATCCAAGATTACAGAATGCGAGAGAGAGCCATCGTACTGACGTTTCAACAGGTGTGGCATGATCCTGAGCCGCTGGAAGAGCGGGCCCCTTCCGAAACCTATGAAGATTCTGCCGACAGTGCCTGACTGGGAGAGAATTATTGAGGTGGCGCAACCTGAGAACTGGACCCCAAATGCGATTTACGGTTTGACTCGAATCTTCGCCTCTTCGAAGCCAGCCGTCGTTCAACGATGGCTCGAGATAGTGGTGCTGCCTCGGGTGCGAGATGAGATCTACGAGACAAAGAAGCTGTAAGTGATACTTGATGTGTTGTTTGCCCCATTACACTGATCCTTCTGGATTTTCAGACCCAAATTCGCCGTTGCTGACGCCTGATGCCGCAGGAACGTTCATCTTTATAACTCACTCAAGAAGAGTTTATACAAGCCATCCGCCTTCTTCAAAGGCATCCTGTTCCCCCTTGTCGGTTCGGGGTCATGCACGCTGCGCGAGGCTCACATTGTTTCCTCCGTCATGGCCCGCGTATCCATTCCTATCCTGCACTCTGCAGCAGGACTGAAGGGACTTTGCGACTTGGCGGCCCAGCAGGCTTCCAACGGTGAGAACGCGGCCGCCACAAACGTGTTCATCAAGGTCCTGCTCGACAAGGGACTGGCCTTACCGTACCAGGTTATCGATGCGCTGGTGTTTTTCTTCCTGCGGTTTAGGTCAGTTGATCCTGCGGCCGTGAAGGAGGCTGAGGCCATGGAGAGGCCATCAGAAGCCAAGATGATGCGGCAACTGCCGGTCCTGTGGCACCAGTGCCTGCTGAGTTTCGCTCAGAGATACCGGAATGATATAAACGAGGACCAACGAGAGGTACGTACAGTGCAGCCTTTGAAGCATTTGTCCAGGATGCGGCTTCCCGACCCTCCCTTTTTTTTTCCACATCTGAAAAATAGCTTTACAACCCGACTCAGCATGGGTCTTTGACTTCCCTCTGAATACTGACTTGTCACTCTGCAGGCCCTACTAGATTTGCTGCTCACCCACGGCCATTCTGCGATTGGGCCCGAGATTAGGAGAGAGCTGGTTGCAGGCCGTGGCAGAGGCGTCCCCGTCGCGCCCCCGGGACAGACTTTTGATGGAGACGATACGATGCAGATCGATTCATGATCCTGATAGAGGAGCTGTCTGCATTTCGAAGTCGAATGAATACCCGCACGACGTTTGGCGTTTACCAAGTGTCAGAGCATAGAAAATGAATAGTTGGGGAATGGCGTAGCGGAGTTTAGGCGGGCATTGCGTCCATGTGGCTGCTGCGATGGCGAGGACTGATGAGAGCATAACTTTCGCTCATTTGGAGGAAGTGCTGTACCAGAAGGCCATCTTGTTTACAGGCAATTTCTGCGGAAATATGGACATTTGGACACAGTCTTGAGATTTTGAGCATGTGCCTCTTTTCGCTTGCCGCTTATGAGTACCAGGCTCTGATCAGCACGCCAAAGTCAGCAGTGAGTGGCTACCAAGGTAGAATTTATGGAATAATAGGCCATTGCCTGAAGGTTTGCATGCGGACGAAGGTCCCCTGAAAGCGAAGGGGAAGCGCTTCTAGTGACACTGTGATGGGAAATCAATCCTTGGCTTCTTTTGTTGCTGATTCCTCTCTAATTCACCGTCGAGATCTTTTAATGGGGTGTTCTCTCTGCAATTATATTGTAAGTCGGTTTTGTAAATGGTTGGCGAGACTGAACTTCATGCAGGGGCTCACACTGAATTGATGGTTCAGGGGCGACTGCGCCACAGTGCGTCACGGTGGCTGAAAATCAATTTATTCCCTGTCGGGTCGCGTCTTTTCAATCGCGTCTCAGCGACAGCTCCATACGCGCGGGTATCTAGACTGGCTAACAAACTGCACGTTAGGAACAGGCAGCATACTGGAGGTCGCATAACCAAGGCATTGGTGTTTCTCATCCGCTGCTGTTGCCTTGGCTTTCGGGACGGCACCTTCTGACCTCATTCACTGGCCTCTGTTTCAACATCCAACCACTTTTCTTCCTTCATGGGCCAGCCCGAAGTCTTCCACTCAGGCTAAGAGGCCCACGACGTTATATGTGGCCTTGCCTGTCATCTCCGTGAATTGACACATCCTCACACTCAACCATGCCACCAAAAGCAGCACCAAGCAAGAAGCGCGGTCGCCCGCGGAAAGAAGACACCGACGTCTCATCCAAGAAGCCCCGGCTCGCTGGAAAGCAACCTGTCGCCAAATCGCGAGATGCACCGAATCCCGACGAAAATCGGCAGAATGGCAAGGGAAAGGACAAGGACGATGTGTATGACTTCCATGACCCGGATGAAGCGCCGGCCGCACGAACTCCATCGAAGGCCCAGCCCAAGTTGAAGGGCATCCTCACTCCTAGCAGGAGACATAGTGAGCGAGCCCCCAAGAGTGTGGCCTTTGACAAACCCAAAGGTGGAGAGGTCTTTTTCGAGGACATAGCAGCAAAGCCATCCAAATCGGCTCGCAAGGCCCCCACGAAAGCTCTGGGGGAGCCCGATGATGAACCGGCCGAGGAACCAGCCGAAGAGTCAGATGATGAAGAAGACGACGAGGTTTGCGCCCTCTGCAGCAAGCCAGATTCTAAAGCCGGAAACCAGATACTCTTTTGCGACGGCTGTGATCTAGCTGTACATCAAAAGTGCTATGGTGTACCGAGAATCCCACGAGGAGATTGGCTCTGCAAAGACTGCTCCCAAGCCCCGCCCAGCACAGCAGAGAGCGGCTCGAAGGCCAAGGACCATAGGACCGAGGAAGCAACCGTCGAGGCCGCGCCCGAGATTCCGAACCTCGAGCAGCATTTGAGTTCTTTGAAGCGCGTTCTGTTGGATCGATGTACCGGGAGGCGCCGGATGAAGCTGCGGGACCAGGACGAGGCATACGAGAAGACATTTCAGCTTGTCCAGCAGACCGTCCTGGCGGGTGAGGGTAACTCGATGCTCGTCATCGGTGCTAGGGGATGCGGGAAAACGGCGATGGTCGAATCGGTCCTGTCCGACCTTGGCCTGGAGCACCGCGATCAATTTCACGTCGTGAGGCTCAATGGTTTCATCCACACGGACGACAAAGTGGCATTGAAAGACATCTGGCGGCAGCTGGGCAAGGAGATGGAAGTCGAGGACGACCTCATCGGCAAGACGAACAATTACGCCGACACCCTAGCATCATTGCTCGCACTTCTGTCTCATCCTTCCGAGATTGCAGAATCTCAAGAAGGGGTCACCTCGAAATCCGTGGTCTTCATAATTGACGAATTCGACCTCTTCGCTACTCACGCCCGTCAGACACTACTTTACAACCTTTTTGATATAGCTCAGGCAAGGAAAGCACCCATTGCTGTACTAGGCCTCACCAACAGGATTGATGTGGTGGAGAGCCTCGAGAAGCGTGTCAAGAGTCGGTTCAGCCATCGCTACGTCTATCTGTCACTTCCGAAGACACTGCCCTCGTACTGGATGGTATGCAAACAAGGCCTCATGGTCGAGGACGAGGATGCCAAGGCAGAGGGATTATCGGTGACACTGCAGGGTTTCACCAAATTCCAGGAATACTGGACCAAAAGGATCGAGGCACTCTATAAGGACCAGGCATTCAAGGATCACCTCGAGTACCACTACTATAGCACCAAGTCTGTGCCGGCCTTCCTAAATAGCTGTGTGCTGCCTTTGGCAGCACTCACACCGTCCAACCTCTCCCTCCGATTCACGCCTGGGTCGGGATCGTCCGTCGACCCGCCTGACTCTAAGCTCTACCTCTTGGAGTCTCTCTCAGACCTTGACCTGTCCCTCCTCATATCCGCGGCACGTCTCGATATTGTCGCTCACACGGACACGGTGAACTTCGCAATGGCCTATGATGAGTACACGACTTTGATAGGAAGGCAGCGGGTGCAGAGTGCCAGCTCGGGCATGTTGGCGCTCGGGGGAGGAGTTCGTGTCTGGGGGCGAGGCGTCGCCGAGATATGTTGGGAACGACTTGTATCACTAGGACTGCTCCTGCCAACCGGCATGGGCGGCCGGATGTGCAAAGTTGACGTGACCCTGGAGGAGATTCCCACGGCCGTCAAGCTGAATGCGATACTCTCTAGGTGGTGCAAGGAATTGTAACATCAGACATTCATCCTTACTACCTACCTCCCAGCCCGACCCATTTCCGTGCCACTGACTTGCTCTGGCCTGGTGTAACTCGTTGTGGCTTGACCATCACCCAAGCCACACCGTTCACTCACTCTCCCCTGGACGATCTTGACCTGGACTCGCCCAGGAACCAGGAGGACGGTGGATACCTCTAGGTATCAAGCAATACAACCATTTCGGAATCCAGACTCCCGACAGGCGTCCCGGTATTTGCCTGATATATTTAGTTTCCTACGTCATTGCAATGATGTATACCAATTGAACAACGGGAGGAAGCGCCTCAGCTACTATCTCGATCCATATCCCGCCGACCCTGTCTGTCAGTGGCACCCCTACACACCGCCGAACACCGTGCCAGCTCAGCAAAGCTCCGGACAAGGGAAGCTGAGTTCGGTAATTCCCTGGGCGAGCACACACACGCGCGCGCACAGCTCACACACACTCACACACACTCTCTCTCTGGAAGAATTGGGTCCCGTCCTTTCCTTGCGCCCTCACGACACCGCCGCTTTGACGTCGTGGGCCACCTCGCTCACTTCCTTGCGCGCATCAGCGGCCATCGTCATTTCCCTCTCCCCCCTTCCCTGCGACTCCCCCAGCCCTATCTATCCTCACCCCCCTCTCCCCCTCCCCTTGCCCCCCAAGGCGGCGGCGAGTCACGAGCCTTTTTATTTTCTTTCCCCCCCCGTTCAAACGTTGCGCTCCCCCCGTTCACTGTGTGTATTTAGGCAGCGAGATTTGTCGCTGGGGGGACGGGAAGGGGGGGCTACAGAAGGGGGACCGGGGATTTCCGTGTTGTGTCAATTTTTGGGCACGCACCAGGCCCGGCAGGGGCACCTGAATCGCCAGCGACGACGACTACCTACTCCCGGCTAGGCCAGAGCTGCCATGTGCCCGCCCGCCACCGTCCGAAGCGGGTACCCGTGGGAAGGGCCTCGAGGCTTGGTATTGTCCCCCCCTCGCGTGCTTGCCCGGCATATATTGTGGGGAGCGCGCGTCTGTGGTATATTTCTGTACATGTACGTGTATATGTATGTATATGTGTGTGTATATGTATGGGGATTAGAGTTGTGCGGTAAAATGCGGATCGTGCCTAGCCGTGCAATAATTGGGCTACGTGACGTGACGCGGAGGGCCTGGTGAGAACCGCGGGAGCACTAAGTCCGTTTCTGGGCCTGTACGGAAGGGATAGACACCGTCCTGGGCCAGGGCATGAATGTGCCGGACTCGAGGCGCAGGCAGACATAGGCCCTTGACATTCGCAAAGTCAGAATGTATCTCTATCTTCCGGGTAAACAGCGAAAGCGAAAGCGATGGCGCTCGTATCGTGTCATGCGATAGTTGCAGTGCGATAGATCGGCTCAGAGGATAATTCGAAACCAATATCCCATCAGACAGACGGCCGCTGGGTTGAGGAGGCTGTCGGAGGACTCGGACACAGCTATCTCACCATCTCTGGCGAGATAGGCGTTGTCCTGATCATCTCCGAGAAAGCCGCCCCCCTTCCCTCCCTCCACATATGCAGCCCATGGCTTTCCCAACATCATCGACTCCTCAGCCGCCAACACTCCCCTGTGCGAATCCCACGTGGCGTGCCACATGGCCCCCATCCATTGTGTATCGCACGCCATCCACCTGAATCAGGCCCTGTATCTCGCTGACAATCCGAGCAGCTGAGGTCGATCACTCTCTCCGCGCGGTCACAGTGCACAAGGGATTTGGCCAGTCCGCCCGCCTACCCGTCCCCCCAGCCCCAGCCGCCAGAACCAAGCGAGCCTCGTATCTAGCTCGGGCTTGTAGGGGACCAGCGGCGTGTCAGGATCCCCACCTCGCGTGGCCGTCCGCATTAAAGCCGTCGACGAGGCCATCAAGGGGTAAACGGACCGCTTGCGGATGGTAGCTGCGCTCCACAGGCCGTGGACGCCCATGCCCACTTGTCTAAGGGACTTGGTGGGCGACGGCCGGGAGAAGAGGGTACGGGGGGCAGGTGATATCTACACCACCTCGCATTGGCAGACCACATAGGATCACCGGAGCGCGTGCAGATATCTCATAAATCACCAACCCCCCTCCCCAAACCAACCCCCTTTTTATCCGCCCTTTGAACACGATATCTGCTAGCCCCCCTGAAACCCCCATCGCTTCAATCATTATCCGCCTCGCCGCAGCAGATGATCAGCGAGACGGCTAGCGCCGCGGCGGCCATGAAGAAGCCCTTGTCCGCGTCGCTGGCCTGCTGGGCCCTCGCCCCGCCGCGACCGCCGGCGCTACTAACGCCCGCGTGGCTGTGGCTGCGGTGCGACAGCGGCTTGGGCCGGTGGTCGTAGACCTCCTCGCCGTCGTCGTCCGAGTCGTCGCCGTGGTGGTGCGCGCGCGGGACAGTCTGCACCTGGTAGTCCTCGCGGACCGCCAGGGCCATGCCGTCGCGCGCTTTTTCATTATCCTCGACTGGGCCTAGCAGCTTCTGGCGGCGGTGGGAGTGGTGGCTGTGCCGGTGGGACCGCTGGTGGTGCCTGTGGGAGTGGCTGCGGTGTGAGGAGCGGGAGTGGTCGCGGTGGCGGTGTTGGTGGTGGTGATGTGACCGCGAACTGGACCGTCTCCGCGACGAGGCCGTGCTGGCTGGGACATAGCTCCCGCCGCTGTCGCTGTCGCCGTCCTTCTCGGAGTAGACTGCTGCGTGGCCGTCGTCTGAACTTGATTCGTACCGGGGCTTCTTCCTCGGGTTGCGCCGGTTGCTGCGGTCGCTCATGTTGGAAATGGATCCAGCTCCGCTGCTGGTGTGGTGGAGGGTTGACTCGATTGTGGAATCACGCTCTTGTCGCCCAGATCATCGGGCGTCCTGGACCGGTATAGTCTGGTAGGTGTCCCGATAAGGCTGCGGGAGCCTTGCGTGAGGCGGAGGCGATGGGCGTACGCATTTGGCCTTGGGTGCCGTTGGAGAGCGGAGATCCTGGTCCGGCGATGGCATAACTTGTTTCGTATTCATCAAGCTCGCCCCCTCCAAGCTGTGCGTATGATGTAGCAAAACCCTGCTTGATGCTCCTCTTGCTTCACACCGGATTGCTGATCAGGCCGCCTTGCAGCTCGAATGATTAGAGAGGCAAGTCAGAATCCCGGCAAGCTGTGGGATGTTGCTTCCCACAAGGCGGGCCCAGACCTGGTCTCCAAAGCCTTGCAACCGAGCAAAGCCTTGCAATGGAAGGCTGGAAGTGGGCGTGTAAGTGCCCAAAGCGGAATGTGGAGGAGTGTGGTATAAGGCTTGGTAGGTGCCTGACGGTGGCCCAATGCTGTCACTCACTCCCCCAGAGCTGGCAGAGCAGGGGAGAGATGGGACGACGGTCAAGGTGAGACGGCTGTAGCTGAAGCTATACTCCGGAGACAGGCCCAGACTACCTTGTTCCATGAGGAATGAGGAGAAGGCGTACGCAGCGCAGCATCTTGTTCCCAGCGGTCACTTGACATAGGCGCGCCCCTCCAAAGCTTGTGGCCCTCCATCGCCGGCACTTCGCATGTGGGCGGTAGACTTTCCCATATGGGTTGATATCCTGATGATAGGCTCCGAGGGCTTTGTAAGCGTCGGGGTTGGGAATCTTGGTCTTCGAATCGGGCCCATCCCATCGAGCCAGATCGTTGTCTGCCGGAAACCTTGGTGAACCTAGGCAAAGATGCTGGATTGGGGCTGCCCCACAATTGGACCGGACAGGTTCTGGCGAGACGTGCCAACCACGCAAAATGGACAGTTGCTGCATCAGCTTTTACTCAAAAGTCCATCAGAGTGGTCGACCCTCGGGTCTGTGTGCCCACGCACTGTCCTGGTCGAGAGTGCTGTACTGTAGGTAAGCAGTAATATCGCCCACGGCCCGTTGCTATAGAGCTGCGGTTGTGCGCCCCCCCCCCCGACTCGAGGCCGGCTCCTGGTCGCCGCAAGCCACTGCCCCCCTTTGGACGTGGATTGTGTCCCACTTATAAGAGTGTCTGCTCATACGATGATCCCACCTGGCATCATATATTGGCAAAGACTTCGGGGCTCTAGTCTCAGCTTTTGCTGAAGCGGATATAGATGCGCTAATTGCCAGCTCGGACGGTGGCCGAAAAGGGTGCACCGTCTTGACTCTGGACCACGGAACGGTGCAGTATGCCAATCCCCAAGGGTGGGAACACCTGCTGCTGCTCCCCCAAAAGGCCTGCCCGGGCTCGTCGACACCGGCTGTCCGTACGGTATAGAGTCCGTACGGTATAGCATCGGATTGTACAGGCTGGCATGGCACCGACGTGGCCAGCTGCTGGTTCGGTCAGCCCCGTCCGCGGAAGGCCGTGCATGGAGCAGTTGGGGGACAGGCCGGCCGGGCGTCAGAAGTCCAGAACGATCAAGGAAACCCCATGATATCAGTCAAACTCTGACCGTCGAGGACGCCGTGCCCGACAGCTTCGGCCTTAGACGGTAGACCCTCCTCTAGCCGGGCCTGCAGCAGCGCCAAGACGTCGTCGGATGAGGGCACGTCGTCTGCCTGACTCGCGGGGCCAGCCGCTGCCCATGAAGGCATGACTAAGTCCTGCCATCTGGGAGGACGGGCCCCCTGTCATGCGCACAGTAATGCGATCCTCGGCTAAGAAAGAGGTCGAGGCCATCGTTGTCCAGACCGTGGACAGAATCGGGCCCCACGCGAGCTGATTCTCTGGTGCGGGCAAACATTTACCACCGCAGGGGTCTGTGCGCTGGCGTCGCGAGATCCACCCACAGCTTCAGGCCGAGTGCAACCTCAGGACCAGCGGGAGGCACAGCCGAGCCCAGAAAGAACCAGCCGGGCAAGTAACCGCGGGCCCGGCGAGACAAACCAACGGTCTCACTCACAAGCCGGGCGACGCTCTTGCGACGTCAGCCTCGCTTACAGCCTTCCCACACGCAGGCACACACACATACCCAGCCAGCGAGGCATTGCCGCTTACGGCCGCTGAAGACAACAAGCAAGGGAGGAATCTGGAGGCAACCACCCAGACAGGCACTTGGCCAGCTACTGCAAACACAGATACACACATGCGCGCGCACACACGAGTACACAAGAACGGTTATTACGCGTTCGGTAGACGGTGTGACCCGTCACACGCAGCACAGGGTGCAAGGACGACAGGCTGCCCACGTTTTTGATATTGGCCTGCGACACACAATTCGGGAACCGCTGCTGCGCCAGATCACATCGCACGACCTCCCTCCCTCCCTCCCTCCCTCTCACACCGGGCAGGCGTACAGCAGCATTGGAGAAAAAAACCCTGCTGCTGCACCCCCAGACCAGGACACACACACAAAAAAAAGCCTGCACCTGCTGTGCGACCTCGCGTCCGCAGACCGGCTCGCGGATGTGAGCCGGCAAGCAACGCTGCGGCTGCCGGGGGGGGGGGAGGCATGTGTTGGTCTTTCTGTTGCCCCTTGGCCGCAATTAATAAGAGAGGGCCGCAACGAGGCTGCGAGGCAATTCGCTCGCTGTCTCTCTGTGGAGCAACCAGGTCTCGGGCTGGCGCGTTTTGCATGTCTCTTGCATGCAGCAAGCAGCAATGCAGCACCTGGGCGGAGGTTCCGAAAGCGGCAAGCCGTGGGGTTTTTGGTAGTATGTATGTGTGTTGTTTACTGTCTGTTGGGACTGGGATGGGGAGGCGTGTGTGTTTTGTGTGTGTGTGCGCGTATGGGAGGAGCGGAAGAGGGGACGGGGGGAGGGGTGGGTGGACTGGCTGCTGCTACCGTAGACCATGCGACCATGTGGGATATCGCGAATGAGGAGGCACGGAGGGAGGGCCGCAAGGCTGCAGCTGGAGGAGTCGAGAGATATGCTTTGGCGATCGGCTGGTGGGATCCGAGACATCTGAGATGGACACCCCAGGGGTCCTCTTCTCGACATTGCCGGACCGACCAGATCATCAATGCGGCCCGCTCGCCTGGGCAAGCAAGCGCTGGACCTGAAGTGACTGCTGCGTGTGCGTGCGCGTTCGCCCTGTCGCATTTCTGTTGGTGGATTTAGTCGTTGGTCCCCGTCAGGTCTGATCCCCTGGAGGGATGGATTGCTTGCGGGCCCAGTTGCACGGTATGCGGCCGTCCTGCCAATCCTGCTGCGACGCGTCCGATGCAGCATATGCTGGTTTGTGCCACCTCAAACCATGTGCGGTGAAGAGGATCTGCATAAGCAATACTGGCGAGGCGTTTTTCCCGTTCTGCCCCGGCGGGTGTGTTCCTTGTATGCATTAGGGAGCCGCTGTCGGCAGGTAGAGAAGGCAGCGTGGCAGCCAGGCAGGCCTGCATTGCATGCACGCCTTGATGAAGGGGAACGGAGAGTCGGCGTCCGTCCAGACTGCGGCGTCTCACCCGCGACACCCGGGTCAGTCAGCACGAGCGATTTGCTGCTTCTTCTACCGCCGTGTGAGATGAGGCGGGCAGGCATGGCAGGTGAGCGCCTCACCTACCACGGTCGGTGGCGAGGTGACTCGGCGTCCCATGTGCGGACTGACCCCGCGGTAGCAGTAGCAGCTTGGCCGATGGTACCCTCCCGGACCAGGCCAAACCCTGTGGGCGATGCCGTCAAAAGACCCGGTGAGGGTGATAGTGCGCGACGCCAGATCTCTCGGGCCCTCCCCTTTCCCAGCATTTCAGGCACCCCAGGCTAAAACGGCGAGTGTCAAAGACAGCTAGCAGGCTGATAGCTCCAGATATGCAAGTCTGATTCGCAGCGACCCCGGCCGATACGGAACAGCATTTATTATCATATGGGTTCATGCCCTTGCCGCCTGGGGCCAGTGAGCTCGTCGGACGGGAGACATGGGCAGTGGTCCGGCGTTCCGGGACTTGATCGGCCCACGACTATCAGCGCGCCGTCGATGTGACAGCGCTCCAGAGGGGACAGGGCCTAGCCACCACCCACAGATACGAGTCCCGCACGCTGATCTGATTACTATTCCCCCTACCTTGCGTCGTAGTGCCGCATTTCATCAGGGAGAAGGGGGGAAGAGGCCGGACGACGCGGGAGCTTGGCCGACTGGACTGGCTGGGCTGCCACGTGAGATGCGAGACTTCTTGCCCACCGCCAAGTCCCCGGCGCCCAGCCACGACGCGGAAGGGCGAAAGGGACCAGGCGTGCCAGGCTTGCCAGGCTTGCCCAGGAGCCAGGCTGCCAGGTTTAGTCCACAGTAGCGGGCAGAGTAGAACATGGTGTTTGGCAGGCAGAAGAAGAAAAAGCGAGGTGAAACAGCGGAACGTGGCTTCGAATCTACCACGTGGCAGCCCCACTTTGCCATGCTTCCTTCGCGCACGTTCCTCGTGCTGCCCTCCTCTTTCTTTTTCCCCGAGTCAGTGGAGATTGGGCAATCGAAGGGGGGGGGGCAAGATCTGCCACAGTCAAGCCAGACCAGCCTGCAGCCTACCGCATGTGCTGTAGCCTGTAGTGTAGCAGAGGGTGCCTGCCTGCCTGTGAATGGAAAGCGGAGTAGGGGGGAGTTTGGGGGGGGGGCTGTTGAGTTATTGCTGTCAGCACTAGCTCTGCACAGTCCCTTTTTCCACCCGGCCCTCGCAGCCATACTGTGTACCGTGCTTTTTGCTTTGCGAGTGCGAGAAAGGAGGGGGGGCCGTGGTGGTTGAGTGCGGAACACGCCGTCCGCCCTTGGTCGAGATTGATGCGAAAAGGGTATTGATCCTTCGAGGAACACGTGTCGATCCCGTTTCGGCCATCGTATGGCCATCGTATCTCCTGCCTGCGAGCTCCGCACTGACGCGCCCCCGATGTGGCTGGCTGGAATCCGGCAGCGGCGTCGGTGAGGTGGCCGTCGGTCTCGGTTGTCTATTTCGAACACGCCCCGTGTCCCGCCCGCCCTTCTGATGAGAGAGGGTCCCTGGATCAGAGGCCCTGAAGCCCTGAAGCCCTGAAGGGGGCCAAAACGGATGGAGTATTGTGTGGCGTGGTCCTATCTCTCCGCATGATCTGTGTGGGCGTCATTTCGGGATTTGTGGCTTTCTCGGACACAGATTGGCTCCTTACCCCGATGAATTACAGCCTTGTGGGTTTTGCTTCTTGGTGTTTGACGCTGTCGTGACGGAGGCTCAGCAGGCAGGCTACCGGGCGCCCGGGGTCCTTCAGCTGAAGCCTGAGGGCGTGTTCATCTCTCTGAGTGGAGGCCCATCAGATTCAAGGTTCAATCTTGGTAGAGGCGGTGGGCGGGAAGCTCCAGTGCATCTACTGCACACTTGTACAGCTGTACAGTATCACAGTATGATTAGATGCCCTGCTAGGCCGTCTTAAAGCCGGCTAAAAAAAAAAAAGTGAAGCGGCCGGACGCCCTGTCAGCCCTGGAATACACGTCCCTGCTCAATTAATGAGTATGTGGCTGTGGTAGCAAGGAGCGAAATCCGTCCTATGAGTGTCTGTGTTCCTTCCAGGCTTGGATCGATAGAATTGATCTCTGTGTCCTTAGCCTGTCCGACTATGGCATTTTCGGCAAGTAGCTGTATACCTGCAATAGGTACTTGTGCGGCGTCGAGCTCGACTATCACAGATCTTGTCCTCCACGCGACAAGCCACACACCAACAAGGGCGGTCCCGTTCAGGATCAGGATCAGGATTAGGATCAGATCGATGTCACTATTAGTGGATTCGCCTCACGGGTCTCTCGGGACTTAAAAACCCACGTGGGAAAAGGAGATTGAGATGCCAACATGGGCTCGGCTAGGTGCGCGCGAGAGGCGCTGAGGGCAGACATGCCTCCGGCGTGAACAGGCCCCTCCCCTGGCTTGACGCAGTGTCAAACTGGACTAGAGGGTGAAACATGATCCTGCTCATTCGTGTGAGGGCTGAGAATTCAGTTACGCTCAATCTCCCACGGCGACAGCCTGGACGGGCGAAACGCCATGTGATGCCCCGGTGGCTGTGGGTTTTTGAGTTGGATACTACGGCTGGACAAGCGTTCCTCGTGTAAGTGTGTGTATATCTGTTTCCGGATTTACGCAACACAAGTTACACAGTGTCTGCCCCGCTGCTACATAGGTAATTTACTGACCCATGTGGCAGATATCGGTCGACAGACATGGCAAATTCACACAGACAGCATATCCATGATGGTCTTTTTACCCGGCAGTGAAAACACAAGACCCAAATCCATGCTGACAGGCCATCATGTCTGCACGTGCAGTCCCTTTTTTTCTCTCTCTCAACAATACGGGGTCGCCGAGTGTGGGTCCCCGGGCTGCAACACAGATTCGGGGTATCTCACCATGACAATCTGATGACAGCTTGGAATCTCGGCCCTACGCAGCCAGACGAGCAATCATGCGCGTACGCGATATGTCGTCAGTCTCGCGGTCCTTTCGTTCGTTTTCGTTCCTGGCCCTGCTCGTGCCCGATGCTCCTGCAAATCTCGTTGCACTGGATACATACACGCCGGACCCCAGGCCCCAGGCACGGAGAACATGGCATAACCGAGAGCCCACAGGGCTGGCACGCGAAAACTTTAACCGGTAGAGCTAATAATATCGCCACATGGGGAAGTCACGAAGGAGATATGCTGGTTGACGCCACCGCCAGATCGGGTTTGAATCACGGATCTATGTGCGTGGTTCTGCTGCTCACTCGTAGGGCTCTCGCCGTGTTCTCCGTCGCCAAAAGCGCGACACGCGCGAGGCATGCCGAATCTCGGCCGGCCGCCACGGTAGCATCGCCGTAGTAGACCGACCATCTGCTTACACACACATATGCGTACCTAGTCTAATAACTCGACTAGTTGTGTCAGATGTAACAATACGAACCACACGTTATATTAGCTGGCGTACCACATTTGTGCAGCATTAGTTTCCCCTGGGATCCGGATGCACCAGTCCTTTGGGCAATTCAAGCCCGGTGCGCTCTGCAACCATCCAAGACATAAACTTTCCTAGCGAGCAACTGGACATTGTCTGATGATTTCAAACCCGGTTCAAAAAAAGAAATGAAAATATTGAAAACATTTTAAACACACGCCCCCTATGATCCGGGGTCGCCTGCCACATCAGCGCCCGGCGTCACCAGGCCACGTCCAAGGCGAGTCAGCGCGGGCCCCGAACCTGCGTCATCATCCAGTTCGCACATCACTCCAGAAAATGCGACACAAGAGGGGACCCACGGCTCGCCGGCGCGAACGTCGTTCGGGTGTTCGTGTCCCGTGGTCTGGGCCCCAGTTTCCTTCGAAAAAAGGAACCCCTTCCAGGCGCCTTCTAGAAGGGCCCTTGGAACATTCACTGGAGCTTCCTTCCATGTCAGAAGGGGGGGGATGAAGGGGAGGGGGGGCCTAGTGCCCGGATGTTTTGCCTCACATTCACAACACGTGAGCAGCACGGTTGGCGTTCCTTGATGCTTGGGTGGCTGGAGAGCGGGTCCTTCGTGTGTCCCGTGTGAGATTTTGACACGGTGCCGGCGCGCCCAGGCACAAAACCCAGAAACCCCCCTTCCTTGTCCCATGAACATGTGGCCAGAGAGCCCACAAGAGGCCACAGTGCGGACGCTGGGCGCGCCCTCCTCACGCGCCCCAGGCCCACGCGTTGCTTGCAGCTGCTGGAGCGCGCCGTTTCGGTGAAGTCCTGCTGCTGTGGGCTTTATCGGTCAAGGCGACGGGACAACTAGATTGACGGGTGACGAGGAGATGGGAGATCGTCAGCCTTACCTTACCGAATGCAAGGAACCAGCGTCCAACGTGTCAGAGATTCCAGAACGCTTTCGCCGAATCCCGTTGGCCCCAGGGCAGGCGTTGGTTCGTTCGTTCGTTGGTGTCGTTCTGCCGCCCGTTTGTGCGCACAGAGACTTTTGAACGACTGGGCTTGGCCTGGGCTGGGCTGGCTGGCTGGCTGGGCTGGACGGCCCATGCAGGGACGATGCCAACGGGTTCACCGCTACTGCGGCTCTTGGGTGAGCCTGCCGCTGATCTGCGGAGAGGTGCGCATCCACACGTGGTTTTACGCCGGTTGCTGGTGGTCTTGTGTCACTCGAGGTTCGCATCTGCCGTTCTTTCTGATGAAATGGAACCCAGGGACCAATGGACCCAAGGCCAAGGGGGGAAGATACCCTGGCTGGCCTGGGAGGAAAGGTTCAGGCAGGCCTTTGTCGCTGCTTGCGGCTGGACCTCTAGTAGTACACACGGTGCACCACGCGCCTCTTGCCGCGCGACCCCAATGTGCCGCCGAGCTCGTTACTCTTGTCGTCTAGCCTCTACAGTACTGTGACCATGTGCATACGGAGCAGTCTCCCACAACCCAGCGTCGCCTCCTTGCCGGTCCAGGTCCAGACGTGCCCGCGTTTTGGCATGTGGCCGGACATAACGGGAGCGTCTTTTATTCCCATCACGGACGCGGTACTGCACTTCCTGGGCACACCGCTCCATGGATCCATTTCCGGCTAGATTGCCATGGGGCGAAAAAAATCCTAGTGTACAGTAAATACTGTTACGTGCTGCGCACTCTGTAATTTTTCAACAGCCGCCGTGCACGCCTCACCAAGGGAAAAAATAGAACCGCCACCATGTAAGTCATTTCCCATCCCACAGTCTGGGCACGTAAAAAAAAAGGAAGCGTGTGCAAGCCGGCGCTGACCGGTTCCTGACTAAGCCGAGGATTCTGGTGTGAATCAGGGAAATACCGAACATCGGCTCAGCAGATTACGGTACCACGGGGACAAGCTGCATTATTCAGGCAGTCAGCTACGCCCGAGATCCGGCTGCGATTCCTCGATTGTCGCCCGCGAGCCGGGCAGCAAGTATCTATCATCTTGGACGGGCCCAAGATGTCTGCCCGAGGCAACAGTATTTGCCGGGGGCGGGCACGCGTTAGGGAGTCAGCAGCCTTGACAGCAGGCAACTAACATGACTTGAGGGCACGAGGTGGGGCAGCATCATGCGAAGGCGCCACGCCAAGCCAGGGCCATGTGTTGGAGCGTTTTGCTGAAACCGGAGGATAAAAAAAAAAGGGGATGAGACGGGCGGCCACAGGACGGAGTTCGGATTGACGATGATTGGGGCGGCAGCAGCAGCCGCATCAACAACGACGACGGGAAGAAGCAAGGAGAACATAAAAAAAAGGAAGACGAAAAAAAAAAGAAGAAGAAAAAAAGCAAACGAAACGTTTCTCCTACCACGCACAGTACATAGTCATAGTATGTAGCAGCAGCAGCGTCGCGCAGCTGCAGGGGCTGGGCCCTCAAGGCCAACGAGCTCGCACAAGCAAATCCGTGTCGCGGCTTGCCTCGTGGAAGAGATCCCTGAGGCCATGTGCAGATCCTGCCGACCCTGTCGTGCTGCCACCTACCCACCACACCCATCCAAAAGAGAAGGGCGACCAACCAGTCCCCCCCCCCCCGTCACTGAAAGTACACACGCATACTGTGGTAGTTTTCACTGGGAGGACTTTTTCCTCACAGTAGCGCAGGCAGCTAGCGAGCTTGCCTTGCCTACCCTCCCCCCCTCCGCCAAAACCGCCTTCTGCAACATCATGCCATTGGCGAAGGGCGCAACCGGCAAACACATGGCACACCCGGCAGGATCTCACCCCCTCCCTCTTCAACACGCCGTGCTGTCCTGCACCTTGGCCCGCGTCGAATTTGTACACTCTGCGCCAGCCAGCCCTGGCAAACCGGCCACGATGCCAGAAACCTATACCCACCAGGCCAGCCCCGGCGGTGCGATAGTTTCTTTTTTTCTTTTCTCTCTCTCCTTCTTCTTAACTCCGGCGTTGTTGCCGGCAGCTGAACAAACACGCGCATTCAGACGCCTGTTTCAGACGCTCCCCGAGATGGGACCAAAGGGCTGGTCGTCCGGGCTTTGCTCAAGATGATCTGCGGACGCCGTTATTTTTTCTTTTCTTCGTCATCATTTTCCCTTGCTTGCAAGGAAGCCACCCGCATACAGATGGTGTTGGGTTGGTTACTCGCATGCAACCCGGTCGCGCGTGGCTTTCGCCTCCCCGGCCCCCAATGCTCCGTTGGCCGGAGCGAGGTTTTGCTGACCAAAGGGACCTCGCAGGGCGGAACTTGTGGTTGTCCGTTGCTGTTGTTGACATGCGAGTTGGCTGGCCGCTGATCTTGGTCTGCTTCTGGGCTGTGCTGATCGGCAAGGCAAGGCCAGAGGGCCTGATCATGGGCCCCATGTGGCAAAGGCAGGTGGAAGGCGTTTCGGGAGCATGCGCGCTCCAATGAACCTCGTCCCGCCCTATGATGTGATGTGCTTGCACAGACGCATCTCGACCAGTTGGCTCTGCTCTTCCCTTTTTTGTTTCAGCCCGCCAACAAGAATCCCACGTGGTCTCAGAGCCGGGGGGTTGGTGGTGGGGAGATCTTGCCCATTGGTGGTGGGTGCCCGCACCGTCAGTCAGCAAGCAGCAGCAGTCGCAGCAGCAGTTGCACCTGGTGTGGTTTTGCGGCTGTGGACGGGAAGGTACAGTACAGGGAAACCCGGGGGGGCCAACAGCCCGGGTTGACAGGTGGTCGCCCCCTCGGCCGGGGGAGCTGAACGTAGTGACGGTCCAATGGACTGGCTGGGTTGCGGCGTGTTTATTTTGGACGCCGATAAAAATAACGATTTGGAAGAGGCCGTGTTTCTGTTCTGTTTGCGGCGAGGCGTCTTTGCTGTGCTGGATGTCTCAGGTTCTCTCCTTGATCGGGACCCGAGGGCAGAAGAACCGCCCATGAATGGACGAGCCAGGGTACCACAGCTCGTGGGTTGGGGGATCATGTTACTCCGCCCTCCGCTGCCCTCCGAAGGCGTTCGAACCCGGAGCTGGTGATGGATGGATGGCCTGCTTTCCTTTCTGGGCAATGTCGTGGCCGGTCATGGCCCAATGCGTACAAACGGGATACGCGGGGGCCTTTGTCTAGGAGGAGCTCGATAGTTCATTCATCCATTCGCTTACTCACTCACTCGCTCACTCACTCACTCACTCACTCATTCATTAGACAGTCAGTCAGTCATGCAAGGCACCAACACCGTGCCGGCAATAGCGATGCTCACCACGTTGTTATGTGGAATCCGTTTCATCGCCGGTTCGTCTTGACTGACCATATCCTGTACTGTAAGGCGGGCTTCGTGATCCACAGCCTGTCTACCTTTGCCTCCTCTGCCTGGATCTATCTGGTTGACGTCCTGCACGTCTTAGCAAAAAGAGCTGTGCCGAGGGCCGATCTTGTACTTCTGTAGGAGCCTAGCCGGGGGTTGCCTGGGGTGTAGTAGCCCTGCTGGCCCGAACGGGTTTAGGTGGGTGACAGCCTGGGGGGGGTTGTTTCTCGCCCCCTTCCATTCCCCCCCCCTCTCTCTCGTACTGAGCAAAAGAACTGCAACTGTGTCGTACCTTTTAGATGTCGCAGCTGCCCTGGTGCGAGTATGGACGGTGTGTGCGACACTGTACAGCCTGTACAGTACCAGATACCCCGCCGAATGGCCCCATGTGCCATGCGATGCGGCACCCTGATGCAATGACGCCCCATGTCCTGGTCCTCCTTTTTTTCTGCCCTCCCTTGAGTGGGACCGGCAGCTCGCTTTTTTATTTTTTTCTCACCCCCCCTTCCATCACATTGCCCATCCTCCGCAGCTTCTAGCACATGGCTCCCGGGAGTCTCCCCTGTCGTGCCAATTTTTCCACCCCATACTGTACACACAGTACGTAGATACGTAGATACGTAGCGCAGTGTACCCAACCCCGCGGCCCACCGTCTCTCGCTCTTGTCTACCGTTGCTCTTGATCGCATGCTGCTGGTGCTGGCTTCTCTCTGCTTTGCGTTCATTGATGAGCATGGGCATGGCATGGTGTTGTGAGCGTGTGTGAGACCCTCTTCTCTCTCTCTCTCTGCCTGTTCCCGCGTGGTCGCCTCGTCACTCGTCACCCCCGTCACCCGCCCCGTCAACTCGTCACTTGTCATTTTCTGGCATTGTCGCTCCAATCTACAATTGCTACTCAGTCTCATTGCTACCTACCGTACGCACACTCGAATTCAGCCAGCGTCCAGTCCAGCCCAGCCCAGTCCAATCCGCCATCCCATCCCCATCCGACGGACGCTTTCGGTTTAATTGCCTGGCAATTGACAATCTGAGAGGAAGAGACATTGGGTGCGTAAACTGCCTGCTTTGCCTTCCGTACCATACCACCCACACCCCCCTTCGTGTGTTGCTTCTGCTCCGTCGCCCCCTGGCTCAGTCAGTCTCATCATTCCACGCCCGTTTCTTCCAGTCATCACCACCACCACTCGCTTCTTCACCGTTCGGTTGCCCCATTCCACATCTCTCTCTCTCGTCGCACTCCCCCCCAGTCTGCGAGTCTGTCCTAGGGCTGTGCGTACCCTGTTGTGGTCCTGCTGTCTCGTGGTTCGATTTTTTCCTTCTTTTATCGGCCTGGGATAGTGGCCCAAAGCCCACAGCAGCTCCCAGCACAGCACGGCTCTCCCAGCACAGTGCAGTGCCGTGCGGTAGTATAGGTACGTTCTTTCTCAGTCAGTCTCGCCCTTTCCCTCTCGCCTGGCCCATTCCTTGGCCGGTTCCCACCTGCCAATGGAGCTGCAAGCGCAAGTGTGAGCCTCTCGGTCGAGTCGACGGTTCCTCTTTTCCCACCCCTTCTCGTCGCTCAATCAACCCTCGGCGAGCACCAGTCGGATAGACCAGAGCAGAGGAGCCACCAGGAACCACAGGAACCACAACGGTGCAGAGCGCGAGAAGTGGTTGATGCTCACGGCCCAGCCTGGCACCGCCAAATGACCCCCAATCTGTGGCATCCATCATCCTCGCTGCCCTGACCCTGCCCACGGCCTTGTTCTCATCATCCTTACCACCTGAGTCCGTTCGTACTGTACTGTCCTGTCTCCTGCCCTCTTACCCAAGCACCAGCAGTCCCAGCTCCATCCACGCCGGGACCAAGACCAGACAAGACAAGACCCAGGCCCAACCCGCTCTTACTAACTTCCTTCCTGCCTTTGTTAGATGGCTGCCGGCGTATCATCTCCTGCCCGCCCAAGCCCAGTCTATCTTCACGATCCATTGTCCCACACAAACAATAATTCCTCCAACTTCAACTCTGCCTCACCTCAACACTCTGTTTCCACCTCATCCCGCCCCAGCCTGAGCTCCCTCACCTGCCCTCCTCCAGCGGCACCACAACCACCACCACACCTGTCCCTGTCCTCTGCCAGCAACCAAGGCAATCCGCGTCGCCCTCCTCCTGCCGTCAGTCCTAACAGCACCACCGCCAGCACTCCAACGACGCTTGCTTCTTCTCCTCTTTCATCCTCGCCGCTCGAGCCTGCCCCAGACTCCGTCGTGCTCACGCGATCCCGACCACAGCTGTCGCCCGTCAACTCTGCCCGAGGAGACCCAAGGCTCCAGAAACCAGGCGGCTTTTTCGCATTCGCTGCCTCTGCCATTGATCGCACCCAGAGTGCAATTGCAACCATTTCTGACCAGACCGTCCGCCACCAGCGATCCCTCAGTCGGCTCTCAATCACCGGCGACTCTGCTGCACACCACCTCAGCGCCGAGCCCTCGCCCGACAGGATCTCGAGATACCGCCCCGCCTCGACACTGTCGTCGGCGTCGTCCTCGAACCTGCTGAGCCCTCAGCCGGGGTCCAAGTCTCCAATCAGCCCGGCCTTTTCGGCTCAGGACGCTCCCTACTCACGGCCCTATTCTGAGACCGATCCCTCGCACCCCCCGCCAATTCTCCTGCCGAGAATTGACAACAAGATGCATCAAACATCGTCAAGGCTACTGCGCATGACGGATGACGACAGGCCGTTCACCAAGGTGAGTTATCTTCAATCTGATTCGTTTTTACCCGCCGGCAGCCGTGCCCCCAAAATAGCCCCAGTAATCAGCAACGGCACTGCTGCTGCTGTACTGCGCGGGGCAGCGGCACGCCCCGGCCTGCGCATTCGGCGACTGACAGTAGCCTGCAGGACTTCAAGGATCTCTTTGCAACGCTGATCGTCAGTCTGCTGCCGCTTTCAGCCCATCGCGTGCGCTTGACCAAGGTCGAGCACACCTTCCTGTCAGAAGATGCCATCAACAATCTGGGCTCCCTCAAGTTCTCCCAGTCCAACCGCATGCCCGACCCTAAAGATCCTTCCCGAATCGTAACGACGACAACCACCACCACATTCTCAATGGCGAAAGACATGGCCCGTTCGATATGCCAGCGATTCCTGGAGGCACGTTTCATCGAGTCCGCCGACGGCAAGTACCAGCAGGTGTACACCATGAAGGGCTCCGTCTGGCAATTGACACCCAAGGGCATTTCTATATTGGATCGCTTCTGTTCGAGGAACGGTATTCAGCAGAAGCAGGTGGCGGAGCTGATCGGCAACTCATTACCCCAGCTCGTCATCTTGGAAAGAGAAGGACAGACGGATAAGCTGACTACTGACCGTGGCACCATCGAGGTGCTCTTCCGGAGGTTTGTCGGCATCGGGGGATTTAACCTCAAGAACAACGTGAATTCCGCCGACTCGGACTCCCTCAGCGATTACCGCGATGGTCTGACTGGCGTCAAGATGGCTGCCGAGCGGAAAGTGGGAGGCAAGACTTTTAAGCACACCTTTACCGGCAAGGCGGCCACCGACTGGCTGATGGACTGTTCCACCACCGTAGATCGACGGGAGACCATCGAGGTCGCCGGTTTGTTTGTCGAGTACGAGCTCATGGAGGCTATCCAGCAGGACCGGGCCTACATGTCACAATATCCCGGCAGCCATCTGTTCCAGCCCACAAAGCATGCCATCTACACGCTCACGCCAAGAGCTCACGACCTGGTGAACGGCGCATTGACTCGAGGGAGGAGCTCGGAGGGCGAGGTGCAATCCGGCGGGATCAGGCCGGGCATTGCTCGCGACTCCAACACCCAGAGACTGGATAAGATCCTGGGCGATCCCGCGCTTCGACTGCTCTTCCGCGAGAACCTGAGGGAGACGCACTGCGAGGAAAATCTGTCATTCTACATTGATGTGGACGAGTTCGTGCGCAGCTGCAAGCAGGCCATCCGACAAGCCCAGAAGAACCCAACGTCGACATCGATGGATGGTATCAAGGAGATCATGGCTCAGGCTTACGGCATCTACAACGCGTTCCTCGCCCCGGGCTCGCCTTGCGAGCTCAACATCGACCATCAACTGCGCAGCAACCTTGCCACCCGCATGACTAAGGCAGTGGGCCAAGATGTCGCCATGATTGATACGCTTCACGAGGTGACGGCGCTATTTGAGGATGCGCAGAACGCTGTGTTCAAGCTCATGGCCAGTGTAAGTCGGGACATCTCACCCCAGCAAGTCCCATACGACGCCGATGCTAACATGCACACAAGGATTCTGTGCCCAAGTTCCTGCGGAGCCCAAAATACGAGCAGGTCTTGAAGAACTACGACTTCGATACGATAACGCACCCCTCCGGCAAAGATTCCGCAGCACCTGGTCGATTGCTCGAGCGAAGCCAAAGCCGATCGAACCGCAAGTGAGAAATGACAGAATTCGAGCACTCGTTTCTCTCCGAAGATCAGTCCGACCCTATGCAACCGCGGCCATTCGGCGCAAGCAGCGTCTCGTCCGTGCCCGCACTCGACCGCCAAAGATGCCGGCTTGCCAATAGTCACAGCGGAGACTGTTTGGCTCCGAACTTCCACACTTGTTCGCTGGGTCTGACATCACGGTATCGACCCGCCACTTGTTGGAGCGATTAGTCACGGCCTACAGCTTAAAATGGCTTGGGATCAGTGTTACGCGCATTCTCATTCTGCCTCTCGTTCCTGGTGTGGACCTTGGACGATGAGATGATCGACAAGATTCGTCGCACGATTGGGTAGTCTCGGTACCAGTGAAATCCCTCGATCACATTCGCCTAAGTGATCCCCACTTTTATTGCCCATCGCATCGCATACAAACCGGATGTACCTCCACTGTGGCCCGCCGCATGTTCGAGGAAGCGTTGGGTCAGCTTTTCGTTTTTTTCTTGCGTGATTCGGAAGTCAAGGCGTTGGGCTCGTTTTCGGCATAGACATGGCCCAGGCAGTCAATATTGAAGAAAGGGGGACGACGGGTGCTCGGTCTTCACGACGGATTCTTCCTTCCGGGAGCATCCAAGACTAGCGTTTTGATGGAGCGCATTTGGGTGACCGACTCGCTGTGTCATCATTGCATTTTATTTTTTTCTTCTGTTGGTGGAATGGAGGGGAAGGGGGGGAAGGATTGTGCGAGTCCTTGGCTCGGAGTGGTCAAGGACTCTAATTCTCTATGGGACAGGATCTATGATGTAAAAGGCAGGGGCCGGTACGATTCAGCACGTCGAACAGCTCGGTGTCAGGGGGACGGACCGTATAACCGAGGGGCTTGTTACCATATGATATGGCCCTGAGCTATTTCGGCACAAGAGTGTACATAACGACGGACCATTATACGATACCAGTCGATGAGATCGACCGCTTCTTAGATGACCATTAACACACCACGAAAAAAGGATCGCCGCTTTGGCTTTGCCGACACGTTGAACGGTGCTCTTGGTGCTCTTGGACAATGGTGATGGAATGCGTGATTCGTGTGTGTGTGGTGTGTGAGGGCCGTCGCGTGCTGGTGGGCAGCCGGGCAGGCTGACTGGAATGTGCCGCCACGGAAGCATTTCTCGAGACCAACAACACGCTTTGTTTGTTTGTCATACCAGCAATGTGTCATTAGACAAGCACTGTCGGCGGGTTTAATTGCAGATTCTTGTGGCCAGGTCGTTGACGGGCCTGGACTAGTCGTCGGCATCCATATAAGACTGCCTCGCCTCTTGAGTCTGGTGATGTGACACCTTCTTCCGTATCGCAATTGCTTGGTCTCGACCGCAGTCTCACTCGTTCGACTTGACGTTCTTCACATTCGTTAACAAATCTACGTTGCCAACTTGTTGAGAAAAGACCTCTGCGCCACCGAGTCAACCTTCTTTTTCGTTCCGCAACCCCGAGACAGTAGACACAACAAACAACACAAAAAGGAAGAAACACAGACAGACAGACAAGATGCAGATGCGAAACCTCCTCAACCTCCTCGCGGCCTCGGTGGCTGCCGCCCAGCGGACGGGCTTGCCGCTGCCGGCCATGAACGGCACCATCACCACGACCATCGTGGTGAACTCGTTCGTGACCTACTGCCCCGTGCCCACCGTCATCACCTACAAGGACGTGTGCTACACGGCCAAGACCCCCGGGCCCGTGACCATCACGAACTGCCCATGCACCATCACCACGGTAAGTAACATATTCCATGTATGTGAGTGTATATACATATGTATACACACACACACTCGCACACGTACATATCACCAGCCACCCCCAACACTCAGCTAACAACAAACCCCAACAACAGACCGTCCCCAAGGTCACCGTCGGGCCTCCCCCGGTCTACACCAAGGAGGGCATCCCGCCGCCGCCCCCCAAGAACGACTACCCGCCCCCTCCTCCTCCCCCGGCCCCGCCAGTCAAGGGCGACTCCCCCATGGCTCCTCCTCCCCCACCTCCCCCTGCTCCCCCCGCGCCCCCGGTCAAGGGCGACTCCCCCGTCGCCCCGCCGGCCGCGCCCGTCCCGGCCCCGCCCCAGAGCGGCCAGCAGACCGGCGCGTACCAGCCGGCCGCGCCCAAGCCGACCTACGTCACCGCGGGCGCCGCGGGCCTCCAGGCCTCGGCGCTCGTGCTGGCTGCCGCGCTCGCGGGTGTTGTGGCGCTGTGAGGGAGGAAGGCAGAGCAATGATCCAGTGGGCGCTAGGAGAGAGGGAGAGGGTGAGAGTTTATTCAGAAGGGGGGACTGGCATGTTTTGGTGTTAATTCCACACAAGGCATCACAATCATCTTTTCTTTTCGCTTCACGGTTTCGGGACGTCTCATGTAAATCGTTTCTTCCCCCCACCACCTAGGGTATTTTTTCGGGTTTCACTTATTTAATTCTTTTTTTATTTTATTTTCTGTGGGCGTGGAATATGAAGGAGTGAGGGAAATGAGAAAGGTGGTTGCGACGAGTCATATCTATCTCTCTCTTTGCCTTGCTTCTTCTATTTTCAGGTCTGCTACTCACGAAGTCGACGTTAATATGGGCTTTTGGGATGGAGAAAACATGCGATCGGGGACGGGGAGTTGAGGGGGGAGGTGGTGCGTGGCAACGAAACGAAGCATGAACAACATCTTTTTTATATTTTTTTGACTGTGGTTTGCATTGTGCTTTTCCCGGCTCTATAAACAGATTTTACTCTGGCGCAGAGGACATCAGAACAATGGCACTGCATCACCTAGAAGAACCGTGTGTGTATTTTTGCGTTGTATAATGTGAAATTGCTCCTGGCACACAACTTGCCAATTCACGCCTTGCCAGAATTGAAAGCGAGCGAAGGGGTATTCTAAAAAGGGGGGGTATCCTAAAACGATTATACGTTGGGGATAGCATCTCAACGCCATGACTCCACAAATCCAACGCTTCGCCTGCTCAGGAAATCGCCACAAGCGGCACAAATAAGAATAGAGAGAAATGAAGGCCACATAACAGAGCACGACCCGCCACCACAGCACAACCGATCACCGAGGCAACGTGATATGAGCCTGAGACAGTAACCCCCGAGTAAACGGCTCCAAGCAGATATGGAGCAGCGCCGGGGCGTCGCGGATCCAAATTACTGCTCGCCCGCCGATTCCCCTCTGGCACGCAGCTGATATCATCAAACACCCGCCACTAGCGCCGGACCGCCCGAAGCGGAAAGAAAACAATCGGAACAGCCAGGCCGGCAGGCAGGCAAGAGGGGTGTTCATTCATTCCAGCTCCGCGATAAAAGGCGAGTCCAGGCGCGCGCCCATTCCAGCGCGGCCCCCAGGCCTCAGCACCGACGGGTGGTGCCCGCCTCGCGCCTGCTCCTCCCCCTTGGCCTTC
Source organism: Diaporthe sp. P3_1W (assembly GCA_037177825.1). Lineage (NCBI taxonomy): Eukaryota > Fungi > Ascomycota > Sordariomycetes > Diaporthales > Diaporthaceae > Diaporthe > Diaporthe sp. P3_1W. The sequence continues at coordinate 7,137,014 of JBAFXB010000002.1, forward strand.
CTGAGCCCCTCGGACCCGACCAGCTCCGCAAAGAACAGCGGCGTGCGCGGCGGCAGCGGCTCGTCCGGCGAGGAACTGCCGCCGCCGCCGCCTGCGCCCGAGTACGGGTTCAGGGACGGGTACTCCGGGTGGTCGTCGCCGCTGCTGCTGGTCCGGGGCTCCGAGACAGAGGGGCGGCTGGTCGCTGCCGTCGCCGTGGACCCGGCGGACGAGTCTGAGCTCCGGTACGAGGCCGAGCGGCCGCCGCCGCCGCTGTTGCTCGGAGTCATGGTCGTCGTGCCTGGTAGGGGCTGTGTCACGTGGGCCGAGCCGACGGATAGGTTCCGCACGCGGAGGGGCTGGGGGTAGAGGGCGGTGTCGTGGTGGGCCGGCGGGGGGAGGGAGTAGTGCTCCGGGCGTTGGGGCCGCGTGGGAGGGAGCGCGTGTGCTGCTGAGGAGGGCCAGGCTGCCGGGTGGTGTTGGTCGAAATGGCTGGGAGGGTGGGTGGATTGCGAGTGCGATCTGTGATGTGTGACGGCTGGTGCGTTGCGACGTTGCTCCCCCATTTGCGGGCTTGGGTATCGCAAGGACGGCGGGCGTCCAGGCTGATATCCAGGAACGAACGGGCTCCCGAGTTGTGGAGGCGGGCTCCTTCTCGTCCCCGCCGTCGTTGCCTGACCGCTGTAGCGTTGAGCCTGCTTCTGCGATGATTGCGACGGTGAGAACAGGACCGGCTTCTCCTCGGCTGCGCTCGAAGGCGACCGTCCGGTGTAAAGGCTGTCCTTGTCCCCAGACATCGCCAGTGTTGCCTTCTCGACGAGGGTGTCCACGAGCGTGGCATGGGATTTCTTGAGGTTCTTCTTGACGAAGCCGGTCATGAGGAGGTTGCAGCGGAGGTCGACGTCTTCCCGGATATACAGCCCCGTCGCCGGAGCGCCGATGCCCAGCTCCACGGGCTCGGCGGGCTCACCAGGCAAGGTCCCACAAAGCGTCCATTTGTCCCTGATGTCGACATTGAGCGGCGCGCGACAGTGGGTCTGGATGCCGTCCGGGAGGTCATGGAACGCGCATGTATATGAGATGTCTCCGCTTGCCAGGCCCCCGGGCAGATATGTGATGCGGTCGGTTAGGGAGTACCATATGCAGTTCATCTCATCGGCCGGGGCGTCCGCAGGCGGCTTGATGGGATGCCTCTCCTTGACCAGGGGATTCAGGTCGATCATTTCCAGGTGGTTGTGGAGGAAGTTGAGGACGACATCACGCGCGATGCCCGCAGGCAACGGGGTGATTGATGTGAACACCGATCTTTTAGACATGGTAGTCTTAAGTTGCGCTTGGTGACAGGCGATGCCGATGTGTTCTGACGGTGAGATTCAACCGGGACGGAAACAGACACGCGAACGATGCTGCCCGTTTCTTTTGGGTCCTGGACCCAACCTCCGCGCCGTCGACAACCAACGGGATGAGGATTAGCGGCAAAGGCCAGTCAGCCAACAGCGTCAACTGATCCTATTGCGTTGGGAGTACAATGGGGCGTTCTAGAGACTGTGCATGAACAAAAAAGGGTGAGAGCAGGAGGCACTAGCCACAGATGATGAGGTAGTGACTGAGACAGTTGAGTCCGTGATCTGAGTTCGATGTCGAGACAAGTCGACAAGTGAAGAGCAAATGGACCCTGCAGGTAGGCGTTCCAAACCCAAAGTCAAGCTTGCAGGTCGAATATGAGACGGCCAAAAGCTTGTTGCTTTTGGGACAGCACCAGAATTACCATTCTGGTAGCTTGCAATGGAGGCAAAGCTCATCTTGGCCGATCCTAAACTCGCCTCCGGATGTTGGAGAAGCCAGGTGCCGCGCCACGACGGGTGGCAGCAGTACCACAGTACGAGGGGTGTGTGTGTGCAGGCTGTGCATCCGAAAATAGTGCTGACGGGTGTGCTATGGCGGCCTGGTGTGCGGGAGGATCGCGCTCGGCAGCAATTGAACCAACCCAGCATCAGACGCCAGCCGCAGCAGGCGTGCATATGATGAGCCTTTTGCTTAGACGCTCCTCTCCCGGGAGACTGCGCTTCCGCGAAAAAGGTGGCCCGGCCGGCCGAGTTCATCTAATTACTTCCAACAACACCCTACCCCTGTGGCACAGACTTGTTTATTTCCACATCTAGTAAGCCGTGACAAAACATGGCCGGCCTGCAGGTGAGGTGAGGTAAGAATTGCTACACAGTCGAAACAACCAGAACCTGGACCCCTAAACTGTGACCTCTCTCTCCGGACAGGGCGAGTAGATCGTGTGAATGGTATCATTTCATCTATGAGACACCTCATGGCCGATACCACCATAATGCCAATTTTTCGCAATCCCTTGGAACGCCGTTTCATGCCCGCTTTTCCCTGTCTCCCATACTGTCACTGCAGCTCACCCCCCTCGTCGTGGCCTGTCTCCTTGATGATGACCATAAGCCAGCCTCACGTGTGGTGGTGACTAGCCGCCCGATCAGAGCCCGACAACCTGAGTTTGACAGATTCCCCGAGTCAAGAATCTGACCCGAACGACGATTATTCGGCGTCCTCGTGCTGGACGTGGGCCGGTTGACATGCTGTCTGTCGTCGTAGTCTGGTGATCTCTCAACGTAATGTGCGTCCGACCTCGTTCAACGACGCCCCAATCAGATCGACGCAGGGGCCGCATCCTTCCTCCAGCCCTTGGACCTCATGTTGTTCTCGATCTGCTTCCAGATGCTCTCGACAATCTCCCTGTCGCGGAACCGGCTGGCCTCGGCGCCGGGTAGGCCCGGGTCCCTCCACTTGTCGACGGTGAAGCACTGGACGCGGTGGCCCCAGTTCCGGACGTTATCCGGGACCTGGTCCCCGCGCCAGCCGACGTGGACGCCCAGGACGTGCCGGAAGAGCTCGTTGGGGTTGCTCCACTTGTAGTTCTTGAACTGCCACGGCTGGCCCGTCGTGAACACGGCCACCACGCGGTTCCAGTACTCGGGCTTGAAGTTCTCGGGGCCCTCGACCAGGATGAAGCGCATCGCCCGGTTCGGGTCGATCTCGCGCATCACCCGCATGATGTTGAGCATCGTCGCCGTCGACCCGCTCTCGGGCAGCTCGTACCGGCCCGTCTCGAGGAACGCCCGCACGTTGGAGATGCGCAGCAGCGACGACGCCGACGGCGACAGCAGGATGATGGGGTCCGGCCGCTTGGCCGGCTTCTGGTTGATCGGGAGCGCCGCGCCGCCTCCTGCCGCGGCAGTGGGTGCCGGCTGCTGCCCGGGCTTCCGCGTCGTGAACAGCGTCGCGTGCTTGCGGACGCCCGAGAAGTCGATGGGCTTGACACCCCTCAGCGCCGTGTTACGATCCCCCATCTTGCGCTCCCCGGCGTAGATCTGCTGCAGCCTCGGGTCCAGCGACCCCTTGCCCGCCCGCGCGGATGCCGTCGGCTGGGACGAGCTCTTGAGGGCCTCTGCGGCGGCCGGTGCGGCGTCGCCGGGCAGCTTCTTGATGTACTCGCTCTCGCCGCCGCCCTCGAGCCAGGTGATGAGGTCGACGCGCTCGACAAAGGCGAGCTTGTGCACGGTGGCGCCCAGCCCCTTGGCGGCCAGCTCCTCGTTCAGCGCGGTCGCGGCTGCATTGTAGTCCGGGATGGCGAGGTCCCGGTTGACCCAGGCGAAGTAGATGGAGCGCAGGTCTATTGTGGTCGACTCGTCGGGCTGGAACCGCGTCGGCGAGTCGATGGGGAGGGCTGTGGAGTCTGCGAATCGGATCTGTGTAGCTTGTGACAGAGGCGCCTCGTCGGCCGAATCGCCAGCAACGGGGGTGACGGGCTGGCCTGATGCGATTGCCTGTCGAAACAGGAGGAGCGGGTCCTGTGCTGCTGCAGCCATGATCGCGTTCGAGTCTTCTCGAGGACGGTCGCCCGAGAGGGTATCCGATTGGGTCGCGAGAGGGACGCAAAGCTGGAGATGGTAATGTCAGTTGTTAGATGCGACAAAAAGTACAGCTTCAGAATAAGGCTGTCGACGGGTGCAGGCTGTAGCTACCTGAGTGAGCAGCACTACGGTCTGGGCGCACGGCCGGTCCCTGTCGCTCGGCAGCAGGGGTGCAAAGTACCTAGATAAGTGACAGGGGCATGATATGTAAACGATCTTGGTCGATATCAACCTCGAAATCATTTGTCTGCAACAAGGCACCAAATTAAAAGATTCTTGACCTAGAAGAAATTTTGTACGAACACACTGGTTATCAATTGTTTGTATTGCTGTGTTCGTTTTCTTTATTCCACCACAAGGTAGTACTCACTTTCCAGAGACACTCCAGGAAGCTTGTGTTGGTTGTTGTCCTCAGTACCTGTTGTGTCTGCTCACCTGGGGAGACCACAGAGGGGAAAGTGGCCAACGGCGAGAAAATCATGAGGAGATACCCAGAATGTGAGAAAGCAAATTTGACGGCAAAGAGATGTAAATGGCCAGTAGAATCACTATTGTATCCCCAAACGGAATCTGTGTTACAACACGATGTGACAAAGATCGATGGTCGATATTTGGTGGAGCGCAATCTGCATGACCGCCGTTGAAACCGAAATAGGGCGTAGCTATAGTTGCTAACTTAGAGAACTTATAGGTCAGATGGGGGATTCATGTCAGCCAGACAAGTCAGTGACTACTGGTTTTCTATCAGGGGCTCCCCATCAACTCCTCCTCAGCAACCCCAGCCTAATCATCCGTTGATGCCTGCTTTGATCTTCCATGGAACTGGATAGCGAGAATGATCAGCTCAGTCTGGCTTTGTGACAATTGGTGCCCAAGCAGAACTCACCACGCAAACTCCCTTTCCTTTGAGCCTATGCATTGGGTTGGCTGGGCACATGGGGCTGGAGGGAAGGTGTTCCGGCATGTCGAATTCGAAAAAGGAGACGCCTTGAACCGGGTCTCTCCGTACCAAAGCCTGTGGTGCGTCCCACCACTCCCGCCTCTCGGTGTCGACCCCCTTGCGGAATGTGAATACTCTTGGTGCTGCCCGGACAGAGCTTGCGGAAGATGATGCCGAATCGTTCATGGGCACAGGTTGTTTAATATCCATTAAGAGGCTCCTTGGGTGGCCACCCGCGGATTGCTTGATAGGTGGCGTGGCTACAGATGTAGCCTCCTGGCGATCTTCAGTATAAGATCTGTACACCTCAAGGTAGACTTGAACAACGTACATCGGCAGGGTATGATCCCATGGCGCCGCACGCTGGTTGTTCATTTGGGTCAATTTACACCTGTAACTGATGGAAAGGAAATTCTTACCTTGGTGCCTTGTGTAGCCATCAACATCACAAGCTGGGCTGGCCGGGGAGTTTGGTCCGATCCACTGCAGAGTGTTCGGGCTCGAGGTGCTCGTATGGCTTGTTCGAGGCGACGATAGTGTGTCTTTTCGATTTTGAGGGCCCTTGCTGAACCATCCACGCAGGCTTCTAAGCGGCCAACCGGTGACGTACTCTTCCTTCTCCTCCGGTTGTGTAAGAGATTGGGGAGGATCAACGGGCTTTTGGGTGAAGTAACTAGGCGTCGTGTCCACAGCTGCGTCTTTGACTGGTTTTGGGTATGCTTCCGTATGGTTCTCAATCTACTTCTTTCAGATTTTCTGACCCATTTGCGGAACAACCCATGGGAAAGCACACTCACTCACTTTTGATCGCTGGAAAAGGTTCCAGGAAGACTTGGACCTGGGCGCCTTGCTCTTCCTTTGAAGGGCCGACGTAGCACTGAGCTTGCCGCTCGATCTTCTGCGAGAATGTAAAGGCTGCTCATCCGTTGTATTGCTGCCAGCGAAACTCATCTGCTTATCAGCAGGACGCTGCAAGGCTTGTACCTGGGCAGCCTCCGAGAGCCATGGGCTGTGTGGATGAGTCCTGGGAGGGCTGAACGACCCAGAGTTCTTGTTGGGCAGGTAGAATTGCGGAAGACTCATGGGAGGTGTTGATTGAACTGTCTTTGGAGAGAGATCTCGCAGCTCTTGATCCTGAGAAGGCGCTGGGCCCCCATTTCCCCTCGATGTCCATTTGAATATCTTGCCCGCCGAGCCCGCCGAGATTGTACCCGGTTTCTTCAAACTAGGCCGGCGTGGAGCCGGCCTCTCTGCCCAGTATCCATCTGGAAACCACACCCACTCAAACCCTTCTTTTGCTGGCCGTGGGGGATCATGACCACCGGTATTTCTGGAGTTGCCCGTAGCGTTTTGGGCGCTTCCATTCCAAAAACCCTGCGGCGATAGTGAAGGGGAATCACGGCTCATCTGAAGTATCGAAAACTTTGGCCGAGACTATGCTCGAGGGAGGTAGAGTGCCAGAGGTTCTATTGTTCCGAATAATAGCGGCTTGGTAGATGCTGCGCTGTCCGTGTCTGTGTCTATGCGTGGCCCAGGAAGTACGCTGGCGAAAGACGAATCGCCGAGTCTGGTCGAAATATTATTGATTCTCTGACACACAGGGCCGAGCGTTATCCTGTCCGACTGTTGTTGCGTGCTGCTGACCTAAGTAAAGTTTGTAAAGGTTGAGGATGTAGCAAGAGACTTGGTGATATCAAGTTACGGTAGGTGATCTAGGTAGCAGCGTGAAAGGTTTGATATCAAGGATCGAGGTTGAGGTAATGATGTACTGGCAGTATGTTGTGAGTGTTTCGCGACAGGTTTTTGTCGACACTGAGTCCTCGTTTTCTTAAAGTTTTAGAAAGTCAACATGTTCAAAAATGGGAAGGCACGACGAGCAGGGACGGGAAGCAACGGACTGGAAGAGCAACTCGACAGACTCAGCCACGAACGTGGCAGCCAGGAGAATGATAGGTAGTTGCAAAGTCAGCCACGGCCTCCATCAGAGGCTACGTGCCCTGACAGAGCAGCTGATTTTCCCTCGGAAATGATCAGAGTGTTCCAAGAAAGCATGGGACCGATATCTTTGAGCACCATCTGTCCTCAGGAGGAATACCCTCGACGAATAACAGGTCAGTCAGTCTCTTATTCGTTCTGTATCCACGAGTATAAAACCCTCTCTCTATCCTTATGCTACCTCCATTCCGGTATCAAATTCATTGCTGTGCCGCCATCCAAAGTACGCCAGAGCGCCGCGTTCTCCCCAGGAAAGTCCCTTTCTAAATGCCGAACACCGACTTCAGCCGCTCGTATGTAAAGAAGCTGACCGCACTCATGGGCACAATCTTCACGTATCCGATCGTGAGACCGACGAAGAGCCCCCGAAACCCCCGCTCCTTCATGATCAGCGCCGCCGTCTCGGCGATGCGCAACCGGTGGCCGTCACCCACCGCTCCCGCGACCTGCATCCGCCGCCGCACGACCTCGAGCGGGTACGAACATGTCTGCGAGACCAATCCGGCCACGCCGCCCGCTAGCAGTTCCGCCCAAGATTGTAATGGTGGCGGCTTTCCTTCTGGCGCATTCCTGCGCTGCGGTAATGTCGTCCACTTGGCGATCAGGGGGTGTCGCAGCAAGTCCCCCATTGTGTCGTGGGTGAGGAAGGACACGCCGGCGTAGGGAAGCATTCCAAGTATTGTCGGCGAGAAACCGCGGTAGAAGTTGATCATCCCTCTCTGTGGTACAACAGCCTCAACAGTCGAGGCCGCCGCTGTCGCTAATTTAACGGGAGCCGGGCCCTGTGTCCCGGCGGCAGGTGCAGCGCCTGGGTGCTCGTTGTAGATTTGCCTGCATATGGAAGATAATGACGAGCGGTCGTGTTGTTTCGTCTCGAAGGCCAGTCGGACCCGTATTACCTCCAGCGGGTAGGTGAAGAAGACCGAGGTTGCTCCGGCGAGCGAGCCGCTCAGGAGCCGCCTCAGGGGAGTCTCGTGGTCTTTGGTCGGGATGACGGCGGATCGTATTTGCTCGTATGCGAGGAATTTAATCCCAGCGTACGGGAACACTCTTAACAAGGTGGCAGAGTGACCCCTGAACAGTCCTGCGGTGCCCTGCTGGCGGTATATCTCGTTCATAGCGGCGGCTGTACCAACCCAGGACCCGGAGTACTTGACGAACTGCGGATTCCTCGCCTGGAAGAGGATTTTGACCCGGTCAAGCGGCGCAACGACGGTTTTTGCCTGTCCACCAACCGTTTAGCGACGAGTCCACACCCTCTAAGAGAAACCATGTAGAGATTGGTTGTACTCACAGCGCATCCTGCAACACCTCCGGCCGTGCCAGAGCGCCATAGGTAGTCCAGGCTCTGCTTGTCGACCTTCCTCGGTACTACCGCCTCGTCGTCTGTGGGGCAAACGGCAACATTTCCCTCCCGCAGGCGACGGCCTGGCCGGTCGCTTTCCTTTCGTGATTCGTGATGTGGAAGCGCCGGCATTGAGGCATCCTCCCTCAGGGCCGATGGCATTCCCCTGCCTGCGGTCAGCGCCGTGTGAGAAGTGAATTTGGTCGTGAGATTGTCAGAGCGAGGGTATGGTCATTGCGACAGACTCGGTGAGCAGTTTGGGGGTCCGAGGTAAGCCGAGGAGCAGGCAAGGAGGGACGGAGGAGAAAGGCGAATTCTTTATGTAGCGTGCCCAGGTAGGTAAGATGCGGGCGGATCGTGAACAAGGCACGGGTCCAGATCGCGGCTATGTTCGCACGGGCTGAGGACAGGGGACGTCATTAACCCCAACGTCCGGAAACTCCTGTAGCCAGGGGCCATTTTGTAAGCGGCCCACCTTCTAAAGCCGCCTGCCTGAGCGACGGCCTTACGGGCGGGTTAGGCTTTACTTTTGTTGCTAACCGAGAATAGCCGACTCGGAATCGACTTCTAGGCTTTCGTTCAACCCAGACGGTCGGGATACCGATATCCTGGCCAAACAATTGCATGTAAGCTTAATTTGTTTATTGGACACCATTACCCTGTCCGGTCTATTACATGCTCGCTCCATGCAGCGATTGGGTTTGCTTGGGCTTTCGGATGCCAATTTTCTGACCCTGTCACCCTGCAGTCATGGCCAACTAGGAAATTCTACGTTCTTATCAGAGGCAGCTTGAGCGTAATTGGATCACATGAAGGGACCACCAACGAGAGATGACGGGGGCAATGTCGGAGTCAATCCTGTTCCGCAATGAAGATTGCAGCGTCATTCTCATCGACGGTCCCAAGTCCATTGAGGACGCTCAATTCCTGAACCCCGCGGAACCATCTCAGCGCGGCAGGAGACGGAGACTCATCTCATCAAAACCGCCTGAGCAGCCGTTCAAGACTCCGGAGCCCAAGCATTCACCTGCCAACCCGAGCGCCGGAGCTGCTTTGGCAGAGCTATCATCTGCAGCAGCGGTTGAAGATGCATTGAGAATGCTGAACGACTTGTACTCAGGTCCTTGGTGCTTAGCCCGGATCCATGCTGTCCAGGAGTTGAATATGGAGGGGCATGAGCGAGACAAGAAAAGAAAGGCCGAGGAGGTCGATGCCCCAGAGGATGCTCTCAGCAACCCAGTGATTGCTGAAGAGTCAGTCTACCTACAAGGGACAATCTCCTCGGAAAGGCCTCGCTTCCTGAAAGAAGCCCCCATGTTCGACCTCGTGGTCATGGACCCCCCATGGCCGAATCGCTCAGTGCGTCGCAAGAGAGGCAGCTACCAAACAGCAAATGATCTCGACGAGATCCGCAAGACTCTGTCACTGATACCCGTTGCGTCTCACCTACCACCTGGGGGCCTTGTCGCCGTCTGGATCACCAACAAAGCAAGCGTGTTGGAGCTACTGACATCACCTAGAGGCCTCTTCGTCGAATGGGGGCTGGAGCTTGTGGGCGAGTGGACGTGGCTCAAGGTATCAACGGCTGGAGAGCCGATGGTGGATGTAAACTCTACGTGGAGGAAGCCATGGGAGCGGCTCCTGGTTGCGAGAAAGCGAGGGGCCGAGACGAGGCTGCCCAGTCGGAGCAGAGTAATTGTTTCCGTGCCGGATCTGCACTCGCGCAAACCCAATCTGCGACCTCTATTTGATGATATCTTGCCGCCTGGATACAGGGGCCTCGAGGTATTTGCCAGAAACCTCACGGCAGGTTGGTGGAGCTGGGGAGACGAGGTCCTCAAGTTCCAGCAGCCAGAACACTGGGTAGAGCCGTAGCCTTTCGAATATTGCCTTCAACCGAATGCGCCACCATATGATGTGATCTTCCTTAGACAGTGATGCCCGTATCATACAACTTTATACATCCCCCGCCCCCTCTTTTCCTCTCGTTATAACCATCTTCAAGGTTTTGCACCCCCTTCCAAGGCAGGGGCCGTTCGGACCCCCTCGACCTCCTCTGCCTCGTCGACCTCAACCCACGCCGCCCCCAGCGGCTGGCCGGGCTTCCACTTCCCCTTCCCAGCCAGCAGCCTCTCAGCCTGCGCCCGCAGGCTCCTCCTGTCGGGGCTGACTCCCTTCTCGTCCCTCAGGCGCGGCGTGCCCCTCGCGCGCGCGTACTGCTCCTCCATGCCCTTCAAGTGCTCGCCCTCGACGGCGTCGAACATGAGCTTGTCCCAGGGGGACAGGTCCTCGGGCGCCTCGGGCCACACGAACGGGCGCGCCAGGTCTGCGATCATCATCTTCTGGCTCCGCGGCCGGTACCACTTGCCGCCCTGGGTGTTGCCGTACTGGCGCTGCCGCGGCCGCATCTGGTTGACAAAGGACCGCACCGACCGCACCTCGACGTTGTACACGTTCCACAGGTAGTCCCGGAAGTCGAGCTTGTTGAAGGACAGCGGCACGTTGAAGGTCGCCATCGTGGGCGGCTGGCCCTCCTTGGGGCGGACGAAGGCTACGACATGGTTTGGTCTGCGGGCGGTTGGACGAGTTACAAGTCAGCTTGGGTGTGGGCCAATTGGGGCAGGGGTTGTGCATCGAGGGGCTGCGTGTCTTGAAGCTGTCGCGATCATGTCATTGGAGTTGCAGGTGGTTGCAGATAGGTTTTACTTACAGGAAGACTGCTTTCTCGCCGAGTCGGAAGGGCGCTGCCCGCGCGAGGCCTTCCGCAGCCCCCACAGCTGCTTTTGAAGTCATTTTGGAGTGATCGAGTTGACGGTCGCAAGTTCGCTGGTCAACCGCAGGTCGCGACGGGCGGATCGCTAGAGCGCATGTCGAACCGGGAGGTCAACTCTCCAGACTTTTTGGCCGGTGCACGGACCTCCCCGGCGCTCCTGATGGAGCCGCAGTCGGCCCCGAAGTGGGAGAAGTGGGACTCGCGGCTGTAGCCGGTCACTTATACAGGATCAATCCACAATCACGTTCGAATCAGGAATGAGGGTTCTTGTCATGAACATTTTACTTTTTTGGGTTTCAGTGTTGCTCGAAGAAGACACCACAGCTGATACTATCCTAGCTACAGGGCACCATATACGGCAAAAAGGCTAGCTCCCTACTGTGAAGCCCCACGGGCTTGGCTCCAGTTCGGCTACTGCCTCAACATCGCCACGAGTGTCGTGGCGGCAAGCCTCTCGGGCTCGCATTTAGACATCAAGTCCATCAACCACGGTGCCCTTGGTCCAGTTCCAGCAAATCTTCCGAGCAGCCTCGTTGGCAGACTCCTCCGAGACCATCACGCTGACAAGATACAAGGCTGCATCTATGCCAGCGCTGACTCCCCCCGCCGTGATCACACGAAGACCACCGAGGCGCATGGCGGCGCGGCGGGTGATGGACTCGCGACGGGAGTTGGAGCTCTTGAAGGACATGCTTCCCTTCCTGCACGGGCTGGGTTAGCGCTCGAACTCGGAATAGGTAATGTATTATGGAAATAAACACTCACCGAGCATTGGAGGGTCGTCGGCCATCGGGCCTGGTGCTTCGGACGTAGGGGTTCTCGTCCTCGTCACCGAGCTCGAAGCGCAGGTTGTTGACAACGTATCGCGTGTCCTCTACAACATCGGTGCGCTCCCCAAGATCTCTCTGGACGGCCAGACTGCAAATGTTCTCGAACGTGACAATGTAATCGGGGTGGGTCGTAGCCGAGAGCCCAGCCAGGATTCCCTGCTGAGCGAGCAGGAGAGATCCGGTGCAGACGGAGAAGAGAGTGCGCCTGCAGATTGAAGAAGTAAGACAAAATTAGCCAAATGTGTTCCTCGGGATGAAATAGTACTCCAGTAAAATATATGCTTACTCTCGCTCGGGACTCTGCTTCTGAATCTCGCTGTAGGCCGTGATGAGGGCGAGAGGCTCGGCTTTGGCCTTGATGATGGGCTCTGCATTTCCGCCCAGGATGACGACGATGTCGAAATCCTCAATGCGCTCATGGGCCTCCTTGAAGGAGATCTGAGAGCCAACAATGACACCGGCGGCAGAGAGCGCCTTGGGCTCATCTGAAGCGATGGTGATGTCGAAGGCTTTGGTGGCTGAAGAAGGAGCAGCAACTCAGCGGGCAGTCCGGAGGGCAGACACGTGAGGACGGGGAGATCTGGGCGGGGGTTGGGTGCTTACAAGGGTCGTTAATATCGTGGAGGGCAGTGGTCAGGACCTCGAGGGGGCCAGCGAAGTCCAGGAAGTCGAACTTGTCGTGCAGGGCGAAGAGCACATCAACTGGCTCGTTGTCGGCCACTGCACTCGTCTTGGAGGCCATCTTGGGCAACTTAAGCAGGGGGATGGGTGGAAGAGGCTGGTCACGTTGTCTGTGTCAGAGACGGGGGGCGAGTCGATTGAGCAGCAAGAGATAATCCGCGGATGATCTCAATGTGGTCAATTGGTATGTTGACGGCGATGTCGATGATGATTGAGGTTGTGCTTTGGACGAGCAGGTCAATTCAAGAGTAGCAGAGATCCGAGAGAGGATGCGGAGGATGAATTAATTCGTGTGTGAGCTGGATGAGGTGTCCGTTTTCCCGTCCGACCCCTCCTTCTGAACGTGACCAGCTCTCCCTCTTAAAGGAGTGCACCTTGGGCCAAACCTGCAGCTGGACCAGGCATCGAAGGCATGGCCTGACTGGTGGAGGGGCTCGCAGCAGGCCATCTTAGTGGTACGATGCTCCTGGGACCCCTACCTGGCTGCGGGCAGCCGTGCGCCGACATCCCTCCGTGGGGCAGCCTCAAGCTGCAAATGCGGGAGTGGGTCCTGTTAGACTGTGGGGTAAGCTACGGCGTGCAGGGATCACAGATTAATGCTTGTGCACCTGCCTCAGTCAAGTCAGTCAGCCAGTGGCCTGGTGCGCTGGGTGGGTCTGCCCGGCCATTCCCTGGCTTGCTGCTCCCCCGACGTCGTCTGACTTCTCAGATCGAGACTATCGCACCACCCATCGGCCACTGTCAGAGGGCAGCCCACAACCCATCCTGCGCGCTTAAACACCCCGTCGCCGACATATAATCGCGAGTGGATATCTACGGAGAGCAAAGCGTCGTGGGGAGCCTCGCGCTTAGATCCACTCCTCAACTCACTCACCCGTCCGAACACCCGACTCTGCGTCACTTGACGAGGCTCGCCCTGCCTCGCTGTCGACGGCCTGCACGAGCATGATCGTGTCACTCTGACGGGCACTGCAAACATGTCTTCCGCGTAGGCAACCCCTGCTTCATTTTTTGACTTTTCACCCTATGTCACCGCTTTGCATCGCCCATTTGTGTCTTGATTCTTAACCACAAGCCGACTATCTATCTCTCCAGTGCAATTGCCAAGTGGATTTTGCAAGGACACTCCTTTAATTGCGGCAGGCCATGCCATGCACACGGGCATAGTCCCCCTGCAGAACCTCTCTCCTCGGATGCGCGTCTAGGAGATGTTACAAGGCGAGAAGCCCCCAAAGAACAATTTTTCAGCGGGAAACGCTTTTGCAGGTTGTAATCTATGGGGGCCACCAAATCTCTTGAGGAATGGGCAAACCATCCGAATCTAGGATAGCCTCGCTTGGGACGTGCTTGTTTGAGACGATCAACCCAGCCAGGTTGTCTCGGCCGTACCTACACCTGCAGCAGAGAGATCAACCTGTGCGAGGTGTTCTGACCTCTGCAAAGGCTCTTCACCCTCTATTCTCGCTATTATCGCGCTCCAACTTCTGACCCTATCGCAGCTCCACCAAGGATCTCACCAAGGCCATCAATGCATTCCTACCTACCGCTGGCCTGCCTCTTCCGGATGAGCTAACTCAAGTCATTGACGCCTACCTCGAGAAGCACAATGAGGAAGGCGCCTCAGAGCGCCTCCAGGAGGACCTTTTGTCCATATGGGAGAAGACAGTCAAGGAGAATGTGGGCTCCTACGCTCCTTGGCTTGCCATCCTGCGCCGGCTCTTGCCTGCGCTCAGGAATCCCACATATCTCGTCCAATGGTGGGATCAAATGACGGAGCCGGTCCTCGATCACATGGCACAAGACAAAAATCTAGCCAAAGAGGCTTGGGCAAATACGTTGGCCGTGCTGACCTACGACAACGGCGTCGAGGCAGCAGAGGGACAAGGGTCGAACCAGATTGCTATCAAGCTGATGAAGACCTGGATGCAGAGCTTCCAGTTCTCTAACAACGATGGTAACTCTTCAGGGGCTCTCAAGGCGACCCTGATACGTAGTGGCTTGCTCAGCTATGGCAAGAAAAGGCCCAAGGTTTGTTCATGTCCACTTCAATCATCTCTGAACCTACTCATGCGTCCCTTCCGGTGACCGTCATAATGCCGTGCTCAGACCCAGGCCAATCACGTTGCAATCAATCGACACAACCTCCACAAGCTGAAAGTGGTTGAGGTGGCACGAGCCACATTCGATGATTGTATATGTCGGTCGCCAGTGGGGATGCTGGTGTTTTGGGTGTGAGAATCATTAGTATTATTGACTAACAAACTATAGGGTCTTTTGACTGCGTTAAACTCTTTCATCGTTCAAAAAGAGTTTCGTGCCCAGGCTTTGACCCTTCTCTGCGAGTTCGTTCAGAGCGAGCCGCCTCATCTGCACGTTGTCCTCGAGACGCCGCTCTTCGACAACATCCTGCAGAGTCTGCAAAGTGATACCTCGACCACGGTGGTAACGCTAGCTATCACTGCTTTGACGATGCTGCTACCAAATGTGCCAAGTTCTCTGGTGCCGTATCTCCCAAAGCTGTTCAATATTTATGCCCGTCTGTTGTTCTGGGATAGAGAGAGATCTTTGGCAGCCGACAACCCAGAACTAGAAGGCGATGACGAGAAAGTTCTGCCTACCGATTGGGAAATTTGCGCCTTTGCGCCAGATGCTGACAACATGTCAATTCCAAATCTCCTGAGTTTCTTCACAATTCTCTACGGGTTGTATCCCCTCAATTTCGTGGATTATATCAGGAAACCGCAACGGTATCTGCGTCACGCAAACATGCCAAACGCCGACGACATCGAAGTCCAGCCTTCAGAAATCCGCCAGAAGTCAGAGAGGTTCAGGCAGTACCACATACTTCATCCAAATTTCTATAACTTGACCTTGGAGTCTGAGAAGACCGATTTCAGCAGATGGATCAAGAGCGAGTCTTCCGAGGTGGTCACGGAATGCACTGCACTGTGCTTGGCCACAGAGCTTGGGGTTGGTGCCGAACTCGGACCTGCGCAAGAGCTCGGGCTGTCCGAGATGGACGACAACCCCAGGAACGGAGCAGACCAGCCGTTCCTTACCGGCCAGGCCATTCTTGCAAGGACCTCATCCCGGGATCTGGCGAGCGCCTGGAGAAGTTCAGGTGCAGGATCAGTGTCGGAAGAGGCGCGAACAGTCGCGGGAGTAATACGGCGCGCTTCTCAATCAAGTCACGCTCCTTCTCTCCGTGAGGCATTCCAAACCCGCACCCGCGACGGGCCAGGAGATAGCCCTACATTGCCGCCATCGCTGGGCCTATCAGCCTCGCACACCAATTTGCAGGATATGATCACTTCAAACAAGGCTATCAAGACCGGATTACACCAGTCACTGGCCAACGACAGCGTGCCATCTCTCGCCCTGAGTCACCAGGATTCCATGCCTGATAAAACATCGAGCAAGCTGTCTGCACAAGCGGCCCCGGTTGCTGCTCCTCCACCAACCGACAGTGATAGTGAAATCCAGCGGCTGTACAAGAAGATTCTCCTCCTGAGCAACGATCTCAGTTTCGAGCGCTATATGAAACAACAACACATGATCCACATTGGAGAGTTGAAGAGACGGCAATTGAAGGAAGCCGCAACAGAAGCGGAAACACAGAATCTCATCATGATCAATCGAAACCTGCGGAACCGCATCGATGAGGCAAAACGATCGGAGTTGCGGGCGAAGAAGGAGTCTGAGAATCGGCGCAATATAGCCAAGAAATGGGAGACTGACCTGTCCGCGAAGCTGAAGGTCCTGAGAGAGGAGCAAAAGAAATGGAGCAGTGAAGGAGCAGGCCTCAAGCGAGAGCTGGAGGCAAAGACGGAGGAGTGCGAAAAGCTGACGAGAATGGTCTGTGAGTATGAAACCACGGAACTAAACTCCAAACAAAACCTGCAGGCGATCAACGACCATGCCGAAGAAATCGTACGGCTCAAAGCGGAAGTGAGCCGGCTTATCGAGGTGGAACAAACCTACCAGGCCAAGGAAAGGGAGACAGAAGAGCGCTTGGCAGAAGCCGCCGAATCGATTGGCCGAGCTGAAGTGTTGAGTATGAAGCTGGAAGCCCGCGATGCTGAGGTAGCAGAGGCGAGGAAGTTGTACGAATCACAGATTTCCGACCTCAACACGAAACTTCAGGATGCCCTAAAGCACGGTGCCAGACGGCCCAGGCGAGAAGAGGACCCCAACAAAGCCATTGAGGGTGCACTAGCAGCAAGCCGAGCAAAGATGTCAGATCTACAGAGAAGACACAACCTCCTGGTGAACAAGTGCACCGTCCTGCAGGCGTCACTGCTCGAAAAGGCATCCAGCAGCTCGAGATCACCGGCGTTTTCCAGCACGCCAAGGATGGGTGTCCCTTCAGACTCGTCAGACGCAGAGCTCTCAGCGATCGTGCAGAGTGGGGATCCACCGAGCCCTGTGCGAAGGAGGTCACGCCGCGGGCGCGGATTCTCGGACCCTGAGCTCTTTGTCGAGGGAGCAAAATACAACGTGACACCGCCCCTGGACACGATAACGGGGTCGTCGTTTGGCACGGTGTTGCAACGGCCTTCGACGCCGTCTGGAAGTGCGGATACGCTGCAGGGAGGGGATAGGAGTCCTACTGATAGGTTTCACGGGAGAGGCAAGTTACCCTTCTTTTGGCGGAACGACGGTTGACGGAGTCCTGAGTACTGACTTTTTCATTTCGCTTCAGGTGGCGTCCAGAACACTGGTCGAAAGGACAAGCGCGACAAGAAGTCGTCGGGGATCAGAGGGATTCGTGGTTTCGTCTGAGTCGCGAAATTAACAGGACGAAGGGCCAGATCAGTGTTGTTGTCTTCCCTTAAGAGCGGCATCAGTGGTCGCCACCGCGAAGGCACGAGAACTATCTTCACTTGGCATGGGCAATTGCCGCCGGGCTGGGAATTGGCTTGACTTTGACCGCGAATATACTCCATAGTAGCGATGCGGCACTTGTCAGCAGAGCTGACGAGTTCGGACGAGATCAAGAAATGTCACCCTGAGACTCGTCAAGTAAAACGCGACTTCTGACACTAGTAAGAAGATCTACATGCACTCGAGTGGTGTTGGCCGTTGAAGTTTCTTGCTCAGGGCCTCTGCACGTCATCTCTGGCGGCCAAAGAAAGAAACCACTCAATTGCCGTGAGACAACCCTGAAAGAATAAATCGGGTTGAACATGTGCTAGAATTGGTTCCGGTGGAGCCGACGACGACGACGATGATTCCGACGGTCCGGCGTGGTCGAGCGTGGACTGGTTGCATGTCGCGTGCTAATAAAAGTACCTAGGCCGCTTAATATTAGTAAAAGCGGTGGTTGGTGAAGGATGTTGATTCCCTGGAAGGAGCGGGTTGGAGGAGCAACTCCTGGTAAATCCAGGTCCAAGTGCAGGGTGCATCGTAACCGCCATCCTGCCCAACCCCAACCCCACCATCTCCCACCTCCCGTCCCAGGCCCAGTCTCAGAGGGAAGGTACTTCTGTTTGGTAATACAATACCGCCCGTTTCCATGTAGAT
Organism: Diaporthe sp. P3_1W; assembly: GCA_037177825.1. NCBI lineage: Eukaryota > Fungi > Ascomycota > Sordariomycetes > Diaporthales > Diaporthaceae > Diaporthe > Diaporthe sp. P3_1W. Next base: position 7,155,009 of record JBAFXB010000002.1, read on the forward strand.
TTGAGAGAGCGGTTGCGCTCAACTCTCCCCTGCCTTGCTATCCCCAGCCTACTGCACATCATTCTCGTTCATCATTCAAACCGGAGAGCTGGGCGGCGCATGCATTCTGGTTCCTCGTCGCTTCGCTCCTTCTATTCTCGGCAACGTCGCTTGGCCTGGCCGTAAACTGCGCACCACCAACTTGTCTACGTCCGCGCCTGCCGCCCCCTTCAGTCTCTCCAGTCCACCTTGCACTTACAGCCCAAGTCTCCTCGCCACGCCTCGAGTCGCCTCCATCTTGAACAAGTGCCTCCAAGCACTTTATTTTCGCGATTCGCGTTCAACGCGCCAGACGACCCAGAGCCAACCCCTTGTACAAGCCGAACCAATTTATCAATCTGATCACAACAACTACCCAGGGCAACCCTCTTCGTGCTGACGGTACTGTCACGACAGTCCGGGCTGCCAGCGCATTGGAAGTGAGGGCCTTTAGGAACAAGAGCGGCTACCCATCACCCTCAGACAGACTAGCCCACTCCAGCAGCCGATTATCCCAGAGTTGGTTATTCCAGAGCGCGAACCCAGCGGCCCACTGCGCCAACCGTCGAGTGCGAACCCTCGCCCATGTTTTGCACCAAGAATACTGCAAGGCAATGCGAGACACCCAAGCAAGCAACCTACCCTGATCAAGCCAGCATCGTCGGACTTTGACTGTTGCCACCGCCGCGCGCACATAGCCTCGATCCTGCATCAGACTCCACTCGAGGTCATCGAGTTACATTCACATCCGCGATGGCTCCTGTGTCATTATCGGCGCGCCTTCCGGTCGCTCTTGTCGACTACCTCGCGCCGCGCGAACTTCAGCCTCAGCTGCGAGAATTACCGCCCCAGGCAGCCCCAGAGCTTTCAGCGCGTTTTCACTCCATAGACAGCTTTCCCTCCCGAACGATCAAGACCGCCTTAGATGCGCCAAGTCGCGTATTGCTTAGCCAACGAGATACCACTACGTCCACGATCCCCGGCGCGTACCCTGGCTTAAATGATGGCCCCGACGCAGGCGAGGTTGTCGGCATCACGCTCGGTTCTGTGGGCGGGTTCCTGTTGCTCTTGTGGCTTGTATATACCTGCCTGTCCATTGGGAACCGACCGGACACCATAAGCTCGTACGGAACCGCGAGTGTCGTCACGCGTAAGTCGCGCCGGCGTCACTCAAAACACCATCACCGGTCGCCATCGAGACGTCGCGAGACAGTCGAGGTCCACACCACCCGTGCAAACCCCATTGTCGACCCGCCGCCCGAGAGGATTGTGATGGAGGAGACGATTCGCAGGTCAAGCGGTCCCCCGCCCGGGCCTATACCGCCCCCAATGCCCGCGCCGCCGCCGCCGAGGTTCGTGCCGCACGATGATACGGAGGACGAGGTTGTTGTGATCGAGGAGCACAGCCCGCCGCCGAGGAGGCACAAGTCCAAGAGCCACCGGAGGCGGAGCTCGAGCGCGAGGAGGGAGAGTGGGTTCCGCGAGGTCGACCCCGATCGATTCGCCGGGGGCGATGCGCCGTTGAGAGACGTGAGGAGGTCTAGCAGGCACGGGAGGTAATTAAGGTCGACCTCGGCATGACTGGAATGAGGGAACGATGGGGATAATAATAATCTAGGAATGGGAACCAGCATGGGTAAGGAAGAGATGGAATGGCATTTGTTTTTCATTGTTTACGAGACTACGTGTTGGGATTGGTTTACGAAACACAGGGAAGGGCCGATGATACCAAACAGGAATTGCGGTGAGCCTGGATGAGACTTGTACGAGCACGAGCACGAGCAAGAGAGGCAAGGGCAAGGATGCTGCTCACAGAACTGGGGAGCATCAAAGCGAGGATCGCGTTGCTTGTGACTCGGGGTTACGGGGACAACGCTCGCGGACAAGGAATGCTCACGATGGCATTTCCTGGGGCGGCTTTTACTGGGCTTGATCCTTGGCCTCTGCATAAGGAGCGATTGAGTTTTTGACGTTGGCGGTGCAAGACATCGTTGCTTTACTTATATCTTTGCGCTTTGAAATACCACCTTATGTTTTTTTCTCTGGTAGACAGAAATATATATACACACGTTTTGGCGCGAACATGTCTCAGATTACTCGGTACACACTAGTCCGCGGAGTGATCCGAGCAGGTTACATGTCATGCTGAAAGGCAAATCAAAGCCCCGACCATGAAACGAGGCAAGTTGCCAGTCGAATGCGAAGATCAAGTCATCATCAGCATGGATTCGGGGAGCAAAACGTGTGCCTCAAGGCGCGATGCTGGGAAATAAGATGGAATGCTGCACTCATTGCCATGAAGACAGGCGCGTGGCCCAACGTGATTTATCGCATGCCAGTTGAGAAAGGCACAAATGAAGAGAAGTCGGCGCTCGCAAAGAATATCCTACTTAGACCACCAGCAACGACTTGCAGTGCTGTAGCCAGGAGCTAGCTCCAACCAAAACCCACAGCGCAGGGAAGGAGCTTTCTCGGGCTGCTGCAGATCACGCTGGGGTGGCCGAGGGGGCGCCCCTGGCCTTTTCACATGCCTGGAATACACAGTAGAGCCCCAGTGGGCCATGACATCACACTGGTCAAAGCAGAGCCCCCAGTACGTCTCGAACGCACCACAGTCGCACTCAAGCTGTTGCTGTTGCGGCGATGCGCTTTGAGTCCCTTCCCATGTGATACTGTCTGTAGAACTACCTGGTATTCCTGTGTAATTCAATTGGAATTGGCTCCTGTCCTGCCCCTCCCCTAACTTGACACTGACCATCGAGACGGACCTCTATCAAAACCCTCCACACATTGGGCTACTTTCAGCCGAGGACATCGTAACTGTAAAATAATGGAAAATCCGGGTAAGGCCTCCATGGCTCGTGCAGCTCCTGCCGAGTCTATTCTACTCTCACCTGGGTCTTGGCTAACTAGGCGTCTTCCGCGCGCGTGGTACCAGAGCAGGAAATAAGGCATGTGGTACGGTCCCTGTGTCAGGGCACGCCGGACGAGCAGAGACGGACCATCGACCGCTACTTCACGCCCGACGCCGAGTTCGTGCACCCCTTCTGCATCGCGCCGCGCTTCAGCGAGGGCGACCTCGTCCTCCCCGGCCTGCGCCGGCTGAGCTCCCGCGATGCGCTCCGGGGGATCTTCCAGTGGTACCGGATGTTGTCGCCCAAGATAGTAATTGACATCGACACGGCTTGTAAGTTATAGTCCCCCCCCCCTTTTTTTTACGAGTATATCGAAGCGCAGTCGGTTGATATGCGCATATACAATGCAGTATATGACAAGGAAAGAGACAAGATGTACCTCGACATGCGGCAGATATTCTCGATCTGGTTCGCGCCGGGCTACCACGCCCGCGTGCGGCTCGTGACGGTCCTCGACCTAGTCCCCTGCGACCTCGGCGCGCACCGCAACGGCGAGCCGCAGGTGATCCGCGAGAGGCGGGGGGACACCGACGGCGGCGAGAAGGCGCACCAGCAGCAGCAGCCGGGGTCTACCGCCACGGGCGGCCGCGGCCAGCAGGTCTGGAGGATATCCCGCCAGGAGGACCTGTACCAGGTCAACGAGTTCCTCAAGTTCACGGGCCCGTACTGGTGGTGCGTGTGGAGGCCCTTGTGGTTCGCTTTCCAGCTGTTCGCAACCGCCATCTCCGTGTTCCTGAGCCTGTTCGTCGCGCTGTCGCCCTGGGCTTTCCAGCAGAACCCCGCGCCCGGCGGCGTGGAGGCCACGGTCGAGCAGATTGAAACTTATCACGACGACAAGGACGACGAGGTGAAACCCGACAAATCGGACGGAAAGGCTGCCTCGAATAGCGGGCCGGCCTCCGGAGAGGACAGTAGTAGCGGTGGCGGCGGCGGCAGCGGAGCAGCGGCGGGCAAGACGAACGGGAACAGTAAGGCGGCCAACAGTAAGGCACATCCGTCCACCCCTCCGCGCAAGTCTGGGAAGGGAGGGAAGAAAGACGGCCGCTAGAAGACGCCCGCGCCCAGCCCCGACCTGCAGCGGCTGCGCGGCTCGCGGTCCGGTCTGGAGCTCACGCCGCTGCGCTGCGTGGCTTGCGTTGTCGACGACCAGGGCTGACGTGCGCCGTTCGTCACAGTTCGTCCGCTGCCGCAGCCCCTGTACGCAATGACCTGGAATTGACGGACAGACCGATTGTCGAGCACGGGAGAAGAACAAAAAAAAAGGAAATGAAAAAGGAGTCAATGCTTTCTCGTTCCTGTCTAATGCCTTGCTTCTTGTACCTATTCGAGCCAAAATCAGTGCGTCCTCCCCACAGTACTGCGAATGCCGTAAGCCTAGCTTTCTTACCGGGTATCAATATAAATAAAAATCATCATCAACACATTCCATCGGGTTTCTTATATATATACTACATTCCCCAAAAAAGAGATGAACCCCAAAATGCCTATCTCCTTATGAGCGAGTTCGCATCCCATAGCAAAACCCTCTCGTCCCACCCGGCAGAAGCCACCCAGCCGCCCGCCCCAAACAGGCACCAGTCGACGCCCGTCGCGAACTCGGTGTGTCGGTTCATCAGCCCGAGCTGCACCCCGGGGCGAACGGGGGCGCCGCCCAGGTCGCCCGCGGGGCCCGGGTCGGCGGGCGGCGCCATGGTGGAGCCGTCGGTCCAGACGCGCACCGACATGTCGTAGCTGGCGCTGACGAGGACGTCGCTGGCGTGCGGGCTCCAGGCGAGCCGGCGCACGGCGTAGCCGTGGCCCTCGAGGACGGCGACGGGCCCCGCGTAGGGGGCGCGCAGGTCAAAGGTGCGGATGGCGCGGTCCACGCCCGCCGTCGCGATCACGCCCGTGGGGCTGTACTTGTTCCAGTCGTGCGTCAGCACCTCGGCGGGCTGGCCCGGCCCCAGGCCCGGCGGCGCCCCCGCGATGCGGGCCGCGGGCGTCTGGTGCACCGGGATGTCGTGCACGAGGTGGTACTTTGCCGAGGAAGGGGTGCGCAGGTCGAAGACGCGGAGGCGCGAGTCTGATGAGACGGCGGAGATGAGGGCCGGGTTGTGCGGGGAGAAGGACACGCTGTAGGTGCAGCTGCCGATGGGGAGGGTCTTGAGGGACTGCGGGCGGGTTGGTGACCACTGAGGGGGAATGGGTTGTGAGCAAGGCTTTCTTGGGAGAGAGGTCGGGGGGGGGGGGGTTTGTAGGAGGAAGGGACTGACTATCTTGACGGTACCGTCCCATGAGCTTGAGACGAACGTATCTTTTGTGGTCTGGTTCCAGAACACTGAGAAAGTCTCCCTCTTGTGCTCGTGGTAGTTCATGACTGGGTAGGTGTCGACGCCGAGGTCGAACAGCTTGATGGAGCCATCACCGCAGGCGGCGAGCAGCTGGTTCTCGTTGATCTCGGACCATGCCAGGTCGTACAGTGCGTCGTTTGTGTCGAAGCTAAAGAGGTCCCATCAGCGATTGTGACCAAGGATAAGAAGCCAATACTTGTCTTGAAAGACGGAGGGAACGCACGTCTTCTCTACCTGGATGCCAGCAGCCGTCAGACCAAGCGCAAAGAGACGGCCATTGCCCACGATGCCAAAGTTGGCGGCCGAGGCCACGGCCACTCGGTTGTCATAGTAAGGAGAGTACTTGACGGCATATGGATTGAAGCCCCTCGTCCGGAACTCAAGCATTGCAGCCATGTTGAGCGAGGTGGGTTGTGCCGGCCATGCGACAGGGCTCGTTGGCTTCTGACGGGGCTATTTCTTGGTGGACGATTGGCTTGCCCGAGAAAGTAGAGTGATGTCAATCGCTGTGAGCCTCGGCTGTCCCGCGCTGCCTGCCGATCTCGGCCCGATGCGAGAGTGTCTGGGGAGAGATCATCAGTGATCCACCATTGGAGTGCCCAGCTACCTAAAACAATTCACATAGAATATATAGGAAGCGGCCAAGTTGACTTATATGATTGCGAGAGTGTCATATCGTACCAGATCTTGAAACAATATATAGGAAACCATGAAATCATCGGCCGGCCCAGGGTAATTGGCCTGGCTACACACCAATGTTGAATCCCTGCAAAGTGACTACCGCCCAGACCACGTGCCGTCGTGGCGACTTCGCGAGCCCATCAATTCTGACCGTTCACGTCTCATCAAGCACACGCGCCCTTCGTGCGACAAGCGAGTCTCCGCCGGCATATTCTGATGCTCGACGGCCAAAATACATTCACGCAAGCTATTCCCACCCGTTGTCCTCCCACGGGTCTCTCCTGTCTCGGCCCGTATTAAGCACGTCACCATCAAGACGCGGATTTCGAAGCCAATTCATCGTTCCACAATGAGCCATGGAGCCGTTCATCAAGAGAAAGCGGAAGGCGACCCCTGTGGATGATCAAAAGACAGTCCCAGATGGCCACATTGAGGTCGCAGATGACGAGCCCACAGAGTTGAAACTTGCCATTCTCTCGTCTCTACACCCCGATTTCTCACAAGAGGCACTCCTCGATATCTTGCTAGAGCATGATGGCTCCGTCGCCGCAACTTCTGTGTCCCTTTCTGTTCCGAGCACCAGCAGATCTCTTCTTTCATCGACATCGTCACCAAACAAAGTTGCAAATTCAGTAGTGTCGCAGACATCGCTGAAAAACTTCGCCGCGCCACATTCTGTGGATGGAGTCCCAGCGCCCAAGAAGACCAAGCTATTGTCCAGGAAAGGCGCCACGCTTCATCTCTTTGATCCCGATGATATAGCAGAGCACACGCCTTGTTCTATAATCCACAATTTTCTGCCCTCTGATCTCGCAAATGGCCTTCTGATAGAGATGCTTGAAGAGTCAAAGACGTTCGAGAAAATCACCTTCAAGCTTTTCGACAATGTCGTCTCAAGCCCGCACACCTCCTCATTCTACGTCGACAGCCATGACGAGATGCGAAAACAGAAAATCGAGGTAGAATGGTCCACTGTATTCCTATCCACTGCATGGAGCCTGCTGATCACTGTCCGCCGTAGTATCTATACAACGGCGCACGTCTCACCGATGTCCGCAAGATCACGCCGTACCTAGACAAGGTCAAGCCTCTAGTCCAGCAAGCAGTGAACTCAGAGATCCAGGAGCGCATCAGGACCCGCTGCCCAGGCGGCGTCAAGCTCAAGCACCAGTCCCCGGGGCCCTGGACCCCAAACGCGGCCTTCGTCAACTGCTACAACGGCCCGGGGGAGTCGGTGGGCTGGCACTCGGACCAGCTCACCTACCTGGGGCCCCGCGCCGTGATAGGGTCGCTCTCGCTCGGTGTAGCGCGCGAGTTCCGCGTGCGGCGGGTCGTGCCCAAGGACGAGGGCACCGGCGGCGGCGGCAGCAGCAGCATTAGCAACGCGAAGAAGGAGGCAGACGGCGACGCCGGGGGCCAGATCGCCATCCACCTCCCGCACAACTCGCTGCTCGTCATGCACGCCGAGATGCAGGAGGAGTGGAAGCACAGCATCGCCCCCGCGCAGGCCATCGACCCGCACCCCGTCGCCGGCAACAGGCGCATCAACGTCACCTACCGCGACTACAAGGCGAGCCTGCACCCCAGCCGCACGCCAAAGTGCAGGTGCGGTGTCCCGACTGTGCTGCGCGTCGTCCAGAAGAAGAAGGAGAACTGGGGTAGGTATTTCTGGATGTGCCACGCTGGGAACGTGCCCGGGAAGGATGGGTGCACATTCTTCCAGTGGGCTGAGTTCGATGATGATGGGAATCCTATTTGGCGTGGCAAGGGGGCGGCCAGCCCTCAGCGTCCAAATGACCAGGCGGAGAACTGAAGTACTCAGCGTTATCCCGCATATATCCAAATGCCCACTAATTCGTGTGGGAAAGGCTGCCGGGTTTGCGCATTGCCTGTATCAATCTCGAATCGATCCCCAAATACGCGTGACAGGATTATTTGGCAGCCTTGGAATGGACTTTTTATATATGATGTATATCGTCGAGAGATTCAAAGTCCTTCTCAAAAAGAGTCTCCAAAACTACGAGGCGCAGGGTACTAGGCGGGAATTATCACCAGCTTTCCATACAACCCTTGACAGCATATGGTACTAGAGAAATTGACTGAGTACCTGGTTTCCAGAAATCCTTGGTAGCTTGTATATCTGTCGTTCTTTTCATGGACACGGCACTCAAACAATAACTCGCAATACAGGCTCGGCCAAATGTAATGTGCTGCCAGTAAAGTAGCAAGCATATCATTCACCAACGATTGTATACGTGCCCATAAGCCTACAGGTTCCCAATGCCCAACTCCAATACCCATAATGATGGCCAACCAGTCACCACCCTCGAAAGCCCAGTCAGGCCCACCAATTCCCAAACCCCCAACGGCCCGACCCCCTCCTCGTCTTTCCACCCGCCTTTGGTACCCCCCGCTTCGCAGCAAGGCTCTGCTCCTCACCCATACTCATGTTCGTCCTGTCCGCGAGGCTGAGCCCCGAGCACCGCCGGATCTTGGCCCAGATCCTTGAGGCCTGTTCCGTGCCATCGTCACCGTCGAGCTGCCCGCTCCCACGGCGGCCCCGCTCATTCTCGTCAGCAACAGCATGAGGCACCGCCGGCGCAGGCCTCGTCGGCATCGGCACTGCACCGTGACGACCACCGTGCCGCGAAGGCATGCTCGGGTGCGGGGGTCCCAGGTACGTCGTCTTGCGCGGCGTGGGCCTCCTGGTGAGCTTCGTCTGCAGGAGCTCGTCCGCGGCGTCCATGCCCTAGTGGGCCGCGATGATGCCCAGCAGGCGGTGGTTCGGCGCCGGCGCGGGGGGCGGTGACCAAGGTGACGCGGCGTTGTGCATGTTCACCACCGCCGTATACGCGGTGCGGATCTTTGTCTGAGCTCTGGTGACACCGCTGTTGGTGTCTCTGATGCCAGGCGCGAAGGCCGAGTGCTGGTAGATGAGGCTGACCGTCAGGTACTCGCATTGCGCGCTGCCCAGCTGGTCCTCGAGGTCCTCTATCAGGTCGTCCGAGTTTGACCTGATGTGGCCTCTAATTCTGGAGTAGTTGGCTAGATTCAACTCGACGTTCACAAGGACGAGTATTGCAGACCCGTGCGAGAGACTGGTGGGCGCGGAAAAGTTCTCAATCACCTCCAACACGGCACTGTTGGCGGTAGGCTCAATATCGACCTTGATATCACAGAGACACCCATTGCCTTTTGTTGCAGTGATCTCGACGGCTACCCAGAAATTGTGGCAGCCATGGTCCACAACTCGAGTGTCAGGGGTGACAACTACTTCAGGAGCGACCATAGAAAGAGGGGCTGGCTTATCATCAGACGGCTGAAACGAGAATGGGTCGTCTGAGTCGCCGCAAGGTACAGTGTGCGAAGTCCTCGACCTCTGGATGATATCGCCCAGAAGACCAGGGAAGGGACGGTACGGTGGTGATACACCATTGCGAGGGCTCAGACATGAGAATTGATCGCGGAAGCCAACGGCAGACTTGGCAAGGCCTTTTCCCCTGAGCTTTGGTAACCCGCGAGAAGAACATGAACCAATTGATTGCGAGTCTCCCTTGTCGATATTGTAGTACTGGTTCGAAGGCATTCTTTGCCCTGTACGGATGAGCTGATGATCAGGAGCCGCATGGTCTGCCCACTCTGTCAGCAGTGTAAGTCAGGGGAGTGTTCAAGAAACAAACCGGTGTGTAAATATGCCTCGCGTCCCAGCGGCACGGGGCTTTCGTCGACGTCACCCAGGCTGTCAAAGACCTGACCATTCCTGCTGCCACGGACTTTGGGAACCGTCAGCTGTTGTTCGCCCCCAACGGACTCGGGGGCGCTGCCACGACTCTCGGTCGTCGCCTGGCTGCATCTTCTACAAGGTCGGTCGTCGGCATCATCACCGCAAGTGCTGTCCGAGCGCTTGACGATGCGCAGCGGCAAGACACGCTTCATTTCGGGCGATGTGCTGGACTGTTCCGAATGGAGAAGCCCCAGTTGAGACGAGTCTGGCGCGTGGGATTCCATACTGATGCCGGAGCTTCAATGCCCGACTTGTCCTTGGTCCCGCTACGTGGCGCCTGTGCTAAAGGCTGAGCCCTATGCAGAGTGAAAGATTCGAGGTCTGGCCAGGAGTCTGTATGGGTGAAGACAGGCGCTGCTCTGCGGACCCGTCGCGCGGATGCACCTCGGCGTCGTGATATCGACTGAACAGGGGGAGGTAGCTTGATGAAGAAATAAGCGAGAAGAGCCACAAGTGCGACTGGAACAACAATGAATAGCACGGTGATACCAATGTGATCACTCATAGTCGAAAGGGATGCAGCTGTCTGGATATCAGGCGAGGTAATCCGATGCGGATGTAAAAGCGATCATTGGGTATCAATTCTAAGCACTGCTGATCATTTGTCAAGGAAAAGAAACCTCCGGAGTGTGTTGTTGACTCCTCTACGTCTTGTGATGCGCGCTTTCCTCATGACCGTCACAACTTACACGCTCAAGGATTGACGGAAGGAACAGCTAGTGGATCAGCCCTGGCTGATTCGCCTAGAGTCTTGTAGAGGTTGTCCTTTACCGTCTCGACTGCGCCTTCTTCCATGCTGAGGAATCGAATCTATCGAGGTGTCAGCCAGAGAAATAATTGAGAGGCTTTCGGGGCGAAGGTGTCTCACAGTGTCATCGCCGCCAACATCCCCATACAGTACAGGCTCCGACAACGATGCCTGGATGTTCCTCTGAACCCTCTCCTCCCACACGCCCTCCCAGTTCCACTCGCCCGGCTTCCTGACGGCTAGTTCGCCTTCAGGGATGGTGGTATGCCCGCGGTATGCAGCCCAAGCGTGCCAAGCACCAGGGTTTCCAGCCGCTTCAAGTGGAATCGAGTCCATCACTGCCTGGTCGTCAAAGGTGCTGCGAATGTAACTCAGCACCTCGCCGGTCGAGATGTCCCTCTTGTGCACGTCCATGAAAGACTGCTTGCTGCCGGTGCTGCCGCCGGTCCCAGCATTGCCAGCAGGACCACCGCCTGCGCTTGGCGGCGTCGCAGCGATCTTGGAGTTGGGCGTGCTCGAGTTGCTGTCGCCGCCGCCCGCAAGAGCCCTGGAGGACCTGGGGGTTTGCGGAGGGTACTGTCCCGGTGCCGGCCGGCCCCTGCTGCCGCGGCCGAACCAGTCCGGGAACCCGTGCCGCAGGCTGAAGCCGCCCGGTGGGAGACGCTCCTCGTCCGTTGCGCTGACGGTGCCGCCCTCCTGGATGTCGGTCGTGTACATGTAGGTCGTGAGGGGCGTGATCAAGGGGTGGAACATGTCTGTCGAAAACGTCACGAGCGGCGGCAGTGCGGGATACGTATCCGGGAAGGAGATGTAGAATCGGAGGATCGCGGTGGCATAAGGTCCTAGGTGATCGTCAGTACGGCCCTGGAAGATTCGAGCTAGCTGCAGGCTGTCTGCATACCTTTGCGCACGAACATAACGCCTGACCAGAGAGAAGGATCACCTGGCGTCAAACTGACGAACACGCCGTGGGGGCAGGACTGCTTGAGCCCAGCACTGGAGGCAGAGAGCCAGGTCAGCGATCACATGTCGTGAGGTTCGAAAGTGCAGCGTAGGGGAGGACGCACAACTCTGCGAGCAGGTTCTGCCGCCGTAAAGACGGCAACATTGCCATCTTCAGCGACGCCATGTTGGTGGTCTGTCATATCATGGCGAGCATAAACATGAAGTGTGCTGAAACGAATGTAGTGTACGGCAGGTGGTCAATAAGCGGTTATGTAAGGCGTACCAAGTTGTTTGCTGGCAGGGTTATTCTGGGGTTACGACATCCCCACCTCCCAAAACGAGTCAACCCAACATCGACTGACACCTGGGCATGAGCTGCGGTTCTCAACCGCGACCTTGCTTTGATTCTGGCAACTTCATAGTGGCCATGATACCCTTGTTGAGTCCTCGATTGCGGCCTCTCTGCCTGATGAAGATGTCAAACATCAGGGCACCTCCCCCCGGCCCCGCAAATGTCACCGGAGGCATCCTTTTCCCGGCTCACGACTCCGTTTCTGGACTCCCTCTTGTTGTCCATTTCTGTCCATGCTTTTATCTGGAAAACGGATATTCGCACAGAATAAAACGGATGGTATACAGATACCACCTCTTGAATAACATTCTCGTAGCTAATTACAGCATAACACCCATACTAAGTTCTAAACCCATATCTAATTTATATATTTATATCATGCTTCATCTATAGAAATATATTAATAAAGCTTAGATATATGAATTTAGTGTGGGTGTGTTATTGTGGGTGTGTTGATTGTGGGTGTGTTGATTGTGGGTGTGTTGATTGTGGGTGTGCTGGTTGTGGGTGTGTTGAGTGTGGGCGTGTTGGTATAAGTGCATCAGGCACGTAATGTGTCTGCGCCATCCGTTTCTTTCTGTGCGAATATCCGTGTTCTTTATCTGTTGTTCTCCACTACCCAGACTCCTTCACTTTCGATTCTATCAACGATGTGCTACTAAACAATGATGAGATTCCAAGTATAAGCGTGCTCGGGGAACCACAAATGATCGCTCTCTTCTCCCCAATCCGCCCAATCTTGAGGCTTGCGCCTCGACAAATATTGGAGTGGTTCGCCCTGTTCACATACGAAAGTACCGATTCTTTTGAGCACAACTTTTCCAGAACACTTGCTACAAGACGGCATATTTCCCTTCTCGTCCTCCGGGACCCGGGTCAGAACCAACCCCCTGAGTCTCGGCTCGTCGCGGTCTAGCTCTTCTCGCAATGGCAGACAATAGTAAGCCGGGGCTTCTGGTGTCTCCTTCATATCAGGAATGAACTTTCCAAAGTGGTGCATATCGTCGTAAAATTCTGGTTTGCGGCTAGTTAGAATGAGAATACCCCTGACATGCAGACAGGCATGTCTTAATTCTCCTGTGGGGTCATGGCCTTTGGGCTCAACGTGGATGTCCGAGACCTCAACATATTCCCCGAACAGTTTAGTTTCCCAATAATGATACGCTTTCATGGAAGGGGTATCAAGGGAGGCCCAGCTCCACGATGGTGCTCGGTACCGTTCAGGTCGGATAGCCGGCGACACGTTCCCCTCATACATATATTCTGGTCTGGCAGTCCAGAGAAGGCCGTTGATGAAATTTCGCCGCCACAAACCGGCGATATATTCATCGTCGATAGCCCGGGCGAAGTCTTTCACGACGCCAGATATCGCCACAAATTTGTCGTCCGGATTGGTGAGAGCACATCTGACGTACGACTCCAGGACGTCCGCCCATACCTGGTACACAGAATCGTACTGCTGCGGCCCGTCGCTTTGAGAGCTAGCATCCGAGAGCAGCATGACCGACTTCTCGAACCCCTTGACGGAGAAGATATTGTCTGCGTAAGGCTCTTTGATCTCGGTCACAAATAAGTGAGGAATACCGAGGGGAAACCACTCGCATGCATGCTGCTCTCGGCACTCCCAGAAGAGCTGGCTCTCGCAAAAGTATAGACTCCTTGGGGTCAGGATGCGCTCCTGTACAACCCAACCTCTTTGACTCATTGGGGCCTGCCTGACGTGGTCGTGCCAGAAGTCAGACTTGATCAACAAACACTCGACAACTCCGTACTTCTCAGTTTGGATTTTGACCGGCAGTGGGCTTGCCATCCCTGGATCCCGCCTCCGGAACAGGCCACCGTGGGCGTCAGGGGAGGCCATCGCGCCCAGCGTAAGAAATGCATTCCTATACACCTGATTCATTTGCGGCGCCTCTCTTTCCCAGTCGTCCCGAGAACTTTGAATGATACAAAGCGAGTCAATCCAAATGTACCGAAATCCAAGTCGTCGGGTGGTCAATATCGCATGCTGAAAATTCAAAGAAAGGGACGAGACGAGAACGCCCTTTTCAAACTTTTTCTTGTTGCTTTCATTCATCACCAAGAAAGGTTTCCGACCCCAACAGTGGCTGAGTGCCAGGTAAGGCTCAATGGATCCGTGAAGCATAGTGGACGATTCCACAACGCGAACATATCTATTGTCGTATCCATCCACTGCCACAAGTCTAGTCGGTTTCCACGTTTCATCTCGCGATTCACGACATGCTGGATGGTTGATGGAGCAGCGGGCCACCCACTTCGAAACAGTGGCCCAACATAAAGGGTCATTTGTCGTCTCTGCTAATCTTGGGGAATTTTCTACAGGGAAGACTGTCCATGACGTTAGTATGAGCAGCTTCTGAATATTTTTGTGTTGGAACCTCCAGGACTCTCAAAGCAGACTCTTGAAGGCTTTCCAAGCCCCCTTCCGCTGAGCCTACGGCAGACGCTGTCCACAGTCTCTTTGAGTACAGTGTGACCCGGTCTGAGACCGGTGGTCTTTCTACAAGCCGAGCTTCACAAGGGCATCCCATGAGACACTGCCAGGACAGACAGCCACACTGGCGGTGTCGTGGTCACAGCTGACAGTCAGAGACAAGGACCGACTGCTGTGTTCTCAGCGCCAACCATCCTTGACTCATCACTGGAACGGGTGGGGAGACCGTGAATGGACAAACATACTGGCAGGGTTGAGAGCCGCAAAGTTTCCCACTTCCTCTACAAGAAGTCCCCCGGGCTCGGTATAATCCTCACAGTCATAGAGGTCATCATCCCATGTGAACGTGATTTCAGCCACAGTAGGCCTTGCCTCACCGTCCGAGTCGATCGCGTTCGATAACCTGAGGTGGTACTCAATGCCCATGAATTGAGGCTGGCTGGCCACTTCCTTTTGTTCCTCCGTGAGGCTCTCCCAGACGCGGCAGCAAATATAGCACTTGCTTTCGAAGACGGCCTTTCTGAAGCTGTCGTAGCCGTGGCGGAACAGCTTGGTTTCATCACCTTCAAAGGTCTTTGTCGACATCGACTTGCATTCTGTACATAAACTCATGGCGGGGCTGTCGGTGACTTGAATGAGATAATATTATGAATGAAGAAAAATCGACATCTACATCACAGAAATGAAGTTGGCGCCCATTCGGTCTCGAGATGTGCAACCCATTGGAGCAGGCTCCACCTCGGCGCTTAAATGCAGGTCATCGAACAGGCCGCCACCAGGCATCAGGAGGGTCAGAGGGGCGGCCATTCGAATGTT
This sequence comes from Diaporthe sp. P3_1W, assembly GCA_037177825.1. Classification (NCBI taxonomy): domain Eukaryota; kingdom Fungi; phylum Ascomycota; class Sordariomycetes; order Diaporthales; family Diaporthaceae; genus Diaporthe; species Diaporthe sp. P3_1W. The sequence goes on from JBAFXB010000002.1 coordinate 7,170,053, forward strand.
CAGCATCGCAAACTTGCACGTAACAATCTTAAACATGGCATTGAATGCCTGCAAAAATTATCATGCGGAAAGTCTCCGTGGGCAGCGTCGAGTCAACTTTTCGCGATCCTCCGTTCCCTCTCACAACCGGATTGTCGAATTCTTGCTCAGGCATAAATTCTATATGGAATCTCCGACTGGTGTAGTGTATATTCCCCGTCATTAGCCACGTCTCCAAATCTGGGGACCATCCGTTGGACTCGTTGGATATGGTGTGAGCAGCTTGCAGCCCTACACTTATGCCCACGCAAGATGGCATTTACTGCCATCTTGAGAACCGGCCATGCCTCAAGCAAATCGCTGCGGCACCGCGACTCAACAAGCGGACTCTCAGCTAGACAATCATTCGAACGTTCAATCCTCCGCAAGCAGCTTCTCTGTCTTTGCCTGCTCCTGGGCTCTGATCTCCTCCATCTGCTCTTGGGTCATGTTATAAGTGCCGTGGACCTGGTTCAATGGGTTTTCAGGCCGTTTGTCAAACTCTTTCCGCAGCTCAAACTCCTTCTTGGGCTTGGTGTTGCCCTTAATCTTGAAGAATCCCTCATTTGTGAGCTCCTCCATGCGCTCTTTTACCCATGCCTGTCTGACTCGTTCGACGCGTCTCTCTGGATGACGATCGATCTTGAGCTTGTCATCTGAGTTTGTGAGCGTAAGCGCGTCCAGAGCATTATCAAGGCCAGATGCGTTCAGAGTAGGCAGCTTGCGGTCACCAGGCTCCCCACCGTCAAACCCGCCCAGAGCATCGTCAATGCCCCTCGTCTTCTTCTGGGCCGATTTGGCATTCTTGGGCGCCGATCTACCCGGTGTGTTCTTCTCCTCCTCGGCGAGGAGCGCCTCCCTCTCTGCCTTTTTGCGAGCGGCCTCGGCCTTCTTGGCTGCCTCCTCCTCCCTGATCACAAAGAGCGTGGCACAGTCAGCATAGGAACTGCAACGTCGGAAAACCGTGTGCCGTGATGGTGGCATGGGAATCATGGGGGTGGGCGGCTCCCTCGTGATCGAGTGGGAGGTGGGGGTGAGGGTGTAGGCCGGGCCCGAAGGGGCGGGTTGGATGTGACACGTCTCCCTCGCTGTGAGACGGCGACCAGCAGGCCTCTGTTCGGGCGGAATAGACCCGCAAGAGAAGACGCGGATGGGTGGGACGGGCCGAGCACCGTTCTGGGTGGTGGGATGGAAGGGCAGCATGGTTGGGCAACTCACTTTTTGGCGCTGGCCTTCTTCGAACCCTTTGACCATTCGGCGTCTTCTACTGCAGCCTTCTTGGAGTCCTCGGCCGCCTTCTTGTTGGCTGCAGCCTCGGCCTTTCTGGCTTGTCCAGCAGCCTTCTTGCTGCCCTCCCCACCGCCGCCGCCCTTCTTGGCCATAGTTGCGTGTGTTGGTTGGTCTCGCGCGGGCCCGGTTTGCGATGGCTTGGCTCGGTGTAGACAGCCCCGTCCGGATGAGTGGGATCTGCAGCTTTTCGTCTGAAACGGACTTGTGCACGCCTGCTGTGCCACCGGTTGGCGTCGGCAATATGGTTCAGCGCTGTTGGGTTGCAGTGCGTAGACAGATATCGGTGGGTTGGAAAAGTTTGGATGAGTGAGGCTTCGACCGATGCATGAGCAACGCCTTGTCGACGTCAGCGGGGTTATTTTCTCACGCGTCGCTCCGATATCCGGGAAGGAGAGCTCGGGGTACTTCGGTACCGACTCTACGGATCCATTGGAGGGGGGGGGGGTGGTCTCCCATGCAAGACTTGCCCACCAGTGAAGGGTTAGGACTCACAACTCGGTGAGCGCCTTCTCCAAGCATTAGGCTACATATATTGCGGTCTTGATGGAGATGCATATGCACTACAACGGCGCAACACCCTGGCCATTGTGCTGATTTGTACGGAGCTTGTATGGTCTCTCACCATCTCAGCCTCCGTCGATTAGCGCAAGATATGTGGCCATTCGATAACACCCTGCTGCAGCTGCAGCACAGAGCTCAACACGGCGGTGAGGCTACTAGCTCCTGATGAGCTGGTCCATGAGAACAATAAACTTTCCAAGCGAGCCGAAACGGAGCCTAGGAGTTGTAGAGGGGATTCTCATTCGTCGGAACCCCCTGGCCAACCCATCGTACACGTATTGCTACATCATGTCGACCACACGAGCTTCATCCCTGCCGTTTGTTGACGATGTCGAGAGGAAGTAGAGTCTCTGCGACACGTGGACTGAGTTGCGAGTGTTGGAAGTACATGATGCTGGGAACAGTCATAATACTTTGCTTTCGGGGTTGGGCCCAAGATAGGTAGGGCACTCCGAGTACTGTCGGCGTCTTAGGAGATGGGTTGGGTGACATGGGATGCGGAAAGGCAGCCCCGGCTTTGTCTGCTATGGAAATGAGACCTTAGCAACTCCACAACAGGGCTGAAGGATTCAATGTTCCAAAGTCACTTGGCAGCGGCTTGCGAGACGGGGTCTCGATCTGCTTTCCGAAGGCCCACAAGTGCTGATGTGACCTGGCGCGATGGACCGACTCCATCGTCACCCGTAGGAGCAGGGGTTCCTAATCCCGGTAAATTGACAGCCCTTGTTCTGATTCTACATACTGCGTAGTCGGTGTGTTTTGCTATTGCGTGAAAACAATACGACGGTCGCATTTCCTCATGTCCATCTGCGGCATTTCTGGGGAAGGCTGCCTGGAGCAGGCATCAGAACATATGGGCAACCTTCGGCGCTCCAGAGGTGGGTGACCAAACTAGCCCAGCCAGTACGATGCTGCCCCGTGTGGTCATCCCCATGGCCTTCGTATGGTACCTCGAAGCCGGTGAGAGATAACTGCGCCTTGGGACAGTGAGACAGCCCTCTTAAACCCTGGTGAAACAAGACTGATGAGCGGACAAGGATATTCGGATTCCAGGCCCGTAGCAATTCGGTTGAGCACTCTTGAGTCCCTGGTACAGCTCGCTGGCACAACAATTTTGACAAGCGTGGGCAGCGGCGCAACGGGCTCAGGTTTGAGGCGGTACTCGATGTTGATATGCGGCACTTGTTAATGATGGCAAACTTGTCAGGCTGCCATGAGTTTCCGCGTGCTATCGTAGCTAGTAAGTAAGGCTCGGAATGCCATGAGATCGCCTCTTCAGCACCAGTCGAGATATGTGTATCTCTGTCAACGACAAAGAGGGGTGGAAGATGTCAGGCCTCGGATTCTCATAGGCCATTCCTGTGACGTCGCGGCGGTGTGTACGATCACAATACGCATTTCGGTCATGGGCCCAAGACGCATTCTCCCCTGACGGTACTATTCCGAAGTTAGGATCACAGAAGCTAGCTGCTGGCGTGTGATGACGGGAACTGACCTGGAGGTGGTCGCCTTCTTTTTCCTCCCCGACCCTGGTCGTTGTGTGAGATATCCGAGCTTTGTGGTTGCTATTTCGGAAAACAAGTAGTACCATGTCCTACGTAGCACCATCAGACCATTGGCGAGGATCATTGACGTAGGCAGGAAATTATAATGCTCGCTTACAGCAGTTCTGGCCTCCGGATGGTCATCAAATGATCGACATGCGAGTGGTACGATTATCTGACTGGGCCGGCCTGTTCCAATGCTCCATCACTTCGAAGGTCTCGGGCGTAGGCTGTAGCCTTGCATAGTAAAACCGGTCAGGATCGTCCAGCGGCCTACATGCTGCTCTTCACAACGTGCTGCAACCTTGCCACACAGGATGTGCAAGTGATTGCGATGGATGACCGGAGCGATTGTTATGATCGGGGAGGCGGCACTTGTCGAACTGCTATGATTAGCAAGTAGGTATTGGGGTGGCGTGCAACTCATCGACGAAGTCCGGCTCGTCCTGTTCCTCATGCTCCCTTGGCACACAATGCAAACGCCGACGAGTTAAGACATCGCCCACAAGAAAATAGGATATCACAGGTTTTGTGGATGGCTGTCTGAATCAGCGTGCCTCCCACAGGACTGAGGCCTCCACTGAACCGAAGGTCAGGATCCCGACCTGACGTATACTCCCCCTATTTCCTCCGTCACCTTTGTCTGGCATCGCGAGGACAGGGCTCGACCCTCTGAGACCACTTTTGGCCCTCGGCTCGACGCTGTGGGATTGACCGGCCATCATAAGCATAGACCAGTGGGAACTGTTCTGATAGACTGCCGCGATGCAGTCTTTTGTAAAAGGCCAACAGCGATTTCGAAATCTTTGACCATGGGCGTAGGGGCCCCAGCCATTGGGTTTGGCTTCTGGTACGCAGCGTTGTAGTAGATCGCACATTTTGGGGATTGTGATCGGGTTTGGTGCTTGCAAGAGTTGGGCAATGACCATTGGTAACTGAACGTAGTACATGGGTGAAGAACGTCCGGTACAACCCACAGTTTCTTGCGCGATTGTGGCCGGGCCTCCAGATCCTGCACTGCTGGATGCACCGCGGGCTGAGGCAATCTGCGGATGACGACCATGTACAGAGAGGAAAAGGGCCTCATGACCTAACTCTGGTGACCTGGACCGCCACGCCAAGACGATGACAGCAGACTGTACGAGCTCCAATGGACTGGGGTGACGTTACCGCAAGACTTGTAGTCCTCTGCTCGTAGCGGGAGAAGCCTCACAGGAGTTGCAGCGGCACGCAGTGCGACCTATTTCCACGATGTGCAATCTTTGGGTGATTTTCTCCCGTCACGTTCACGAACCATGGGTCGGAGGGCTTAAGAAAATTGACAACGGCAGGTTCCAATATGTCCACGGGGCCCTCCGAATCAGCACCACGGCTCATGCGCAGTTGGACGAGGCAAGGTGCATTCCAAGATGCGGACATGGGCTTTCTTGAGGATGATCCTGATGCAGACGGCTGAGATAGGGCACAGCAGCGTGTGCGATAGAAAACGACAATGATTTGTACGCCCGTACCGCATGAGAATGACTCAACTGACACGTCGTTTTTCGGAACAGAGCTGCGGCGATCCGAACCTGTCATTTCCAAAGCGCCGGGCGGCATGAAGAGAGAGTATTCAGATTGCCGCGAGATGCGTGGTGTGGCACGACATTAAGGCCCGACCTTGGGGGCTGTAGGACAAGATTCGCCATGACATGTAATTATTGGTAAGGATTTGCGATTCGGCTCAGCAGAAGATGCCTGAAGACGGCCCATGACTTGATGCAGGTGGTCCAACCCGATCACGACCGCGGGTAGTGTACCCGAGACGTCACCCCAACGTTGGCCGGCCAGAGGGATGATGATGGATGGATGCACGACTCTGGCACTGGATGGTGTGGTGAAGATGTGCGCCCTCGTATGACACTGTGTACCCGTGGTCCGCCAGCCTGCGAGGCCGTAAGCGAGCCGGGCGGAGGATGGCAAACTCCGTGGGAGGCCTGAGAAGAAGCATGCTGCTTTGTGCCGTAATGTCGTTGGCGACGGTTCTGGTTGCTTTTTCTTGCTGCTGATGGTGTGAACATTGATAGCAGGCGACGAGGGGAAGACGAGGGGAAGACGTACGGAGGTGTGATGATTGGCGATGTGTGCCTCGCCCTGGAAACCGGTGAGGACGTCCTCTGGTCCTCTGGGGGGAACGCTGGACGGTGGACTAGATACGCATGCAGTCTCGAGGCAGTTTGCGTGAATGAACGAGGGGTACTTGACCAGAACATGAGTGCATCAGTTGCAGATGGATGCAAATGTGGACACCGTCAGTCTGCATGACCCAGATGCGGTGGTGTTGTGGCTGCCGCTCCTGCTGCTTCTGCTGAGGCCCAATCCTAGCGAGCCCTGGTTGGAAGCCAAGCCCCTCCTTTCCTCGACGCAGAAGGTCGTGGCTTCCAGAACGATCACATCACTCGATGGCAATAGAAAAATGAATGCCCATGTATATACTGATTGATGTCTGTACTACCACTGCCTGCCTGCCTGCCTGCCCATGTACCTTCATGGGTGGTAGGTAGGTCTGCAGAGTAGATAGCTTCTCGCGAGTGTGGGCGTGTTCGCATAGTGGGCGTGCGGGTAGTGCGAACGCGCGCGCGCACATGCACACGCAAAACTGGCGCGTAGTCTAACAAACCATTGAATTAATGAGTGGTAATAAGAGGCTTGGGATGCCACGTTCCTGAGGTGGCATCCGGCTCTTCTCTCTGCCCACACTCGGAACCCCCCAAGAGCAGTCAGTCGATTGACCTGGCAGCCTGGGCGCCCAAGATCGCATTGGAACATGGCTAGCTGTATGGTGAAACGCAATCCTGGGCGTCGGAACGGCTCCCCGATACCGGCAGTCCTGAACGTACGGCTTGCCGAAGTGTATTGTATTGCAATGCAGCGCAGCGCATTATTTTTGGTGTTCGTGTCGTGCGGAAAACCTTGTGCTGTAGCCATGATGATGCCCGTAGCACTTTACTCCGCACCCACTAACAGTATGACAAGCTCAAGCCGGCTGCCATCCCCGGCGGTGCGTAGGTGCGGTTGGTAATTAACACGCCTCCCACGCTGTGCTCCGTACAGTACTGAGTTGTCTCCCCTACCCTCTCAGCCCTCTCCGCTTCCCCAAGGCCCCATTCCCATGTCAGTTGCTGCAGAACATTCTTGGCCCCACCGACTGACCAGGACCTGATGGGTCGAGAAATGGCCTTCGCTTCGAACTGTGCCTGAATCTGGATGCGACCATGGGCCGTGGACCCGGTCTTGTGGCGGGTACCTGGCAGATATGTATGATGTGATACAGAGCTGAGGGCCTCGCCCGCCCCGGGCCTGAGTCCAAATCTGAGCCCTACATAGTATCTACTGTATGGGCTCCTGTGGCGCTCATGCAGGTGATTTGGTGCACTGTAGATCGTGTTCATCAATCCACAGCACGGTACGGATGGAGTACCCAGGACCGGACTGCGTGTGGACCGCTGCGTACGGACCGGCGCACTAGGAAAGCAAGCAACTGGCACCTCCCATGTAGACATCGTTGCATTGGGCATGAGGTGACAGGTAACGGAGGCGACCACCAGGAACCGCCGTGACGTTGAAACTTTTTGAGGCACAAATCTAATTTGGCCACACTCTAACCCCCCCTGCCCACCTCCCAGCTCCGCCGGGTTTCCTGGAGGAAGGAAAGGGGGTTGGTTGGTTGGCTGGTTGGTTGATGATGATGGTAACGATGGTGGCGGCGGTGGTGGTGATAGCGAAGCTGGGTTGCTATTTGCTGTGCCTATTCTGTGGTTCTCAACCGTGCCGTGGGCTGTCATGACACCGTCACCTTGACAGCATTTGCAGGTCGGCCTGTACGGGTGTCTCTCCTCTCAAGCAGAGATGATACGATGCGATACGGGCAAGGCAAAAGAAAGTCGTGCAGCAGATACGGTATGTGCGACTTGAAACAGGAGACGGGACCAGGAAGGGGGATCCGAGCCCCCCTCACCGAGATGTTGACAGGCTGCTTCGTCCGATTGGGTGGGCCCACAGGCTGGCCCAGCAGCCCAAGAGACCCTGCTGGCCGCAAATGGCAAGAGCACTGGAGCACAGGAAAGCACGGGCGCTCCTGGACCAGAGCACGAGCACGAGCGCGAGGGATCCACCCCCTTTTAGGGAAGGGGGCAGTTCGCGCGCCACCTGCCCTGCTGCCCTGCCACCTGCCCGCCCGGGTTCCCAGGTACTCAAGTACTCGGAGCACCCTTGGCCGCCACACCTGGCCCCCGTCCACCCTCCCCCTCCCCCCTCGCCTCCCCAGACCGCCGTACCTTGCACGATGCAACAGTGGGCAGGCGACAGGCGACTTCCGTAGGGCGGGCTGCAGCTGCAGCTGCCAGAGTAGCGTGGGCGGGGAACCTCCCAGACGTCCCGGCCATTCGGCTCTTTCCCTGGCGAAAACGTGGCCAACGGCTGCTTTCTGCCGTGTGGAGATCCCGTTACCTGCATATCGTCTGTCTAACTGCCTACCTAGGTAGCTAGCTACCTATACCTGTAACCAGGTAATTCAAAGTCTGCTCCCCCAGGGTACGGTAGCACTCTCCCGCCTGTCCTGCCATTCCTCTCAGCTCCCTGGCTGGGCTGGGCTGGGCTGGGCCCTGGCCTCGCCTGGCCTCCTGCTTCTCGGCAGGAACCTTCAACGGCGAAGTTGTCGCTACTGGAAAGGCTGGAGAAAAGTCAGCCCCACCGGACTGCCTTGAGCAACTGCCGCGCCTACTGTACCGTACCGTGCTGCATCGTAATACTACGGAGTCAATCATTGATGCGCGCGTGCACATGATATTAGTAGGTACGTGGGACTGCAGAACTACCTAGGTAGTCAATACTGCATGCGTTCCATATACAGACAAATACCATATAGTACTCTACGCAGCAGTCAAGGCAGAGAGACAATATTCCTATGCGGCGCCGTGGAGCCGGTGGCCAGCTCTGCCTATTGGCCAATTGGACACCCACGCGGCCCAATGATAATAATAACATCAAGGCCACCTGGGAGCTCTCCCTGTCCGGGGCTCTCGGCCCTCAGCCCTCAGCTGCAAGTCATACATAGGCCTACATGGTACATGATACGTTTCCCCATCTTGACTCTCAGCCTGGTTCCCCAGACTTGAAACTGGCTCTGTCAGTGGCACCTCGGGCCTCAGATCTCGCAGACTCGGACCGGCCAACGTCTCGGAATAAACTTCAAAGAAGCGCCTGGCTGAGTTTCCACAGTCGCCATCGTGACCAGAAACAGCTAGGAACCTGTCTCTGGCCGTCCTCCAAGGCGGCAGGGCGCACTCGCTCCCACGGCCAAACTTTTGAGTCGTCAGTCGTACGATGCGCGCGGTACTGTGCGCCGTACTTGTGTTAAGTTACGTGTGTGGCAGAACCAAGCTTCGACAGACTGCCGTTTGATCTGGCATCGAGCAACCTGGGCACCACATGACATGATGCGGCCGGTCAGCACAACCGACCAAGTACCGACCGTCCAGGGATTCGCAACGCTGGGTCGGCTCTGTTCCGCCGCAGGGTGTGGGCGGTGGGTTCTGGTTTCCGTGGTTGGCTACCACTTCACCCGGTAATCGAATCGAAATTTGTCCTCTGTCGGCGCCGAGAGGCGACCCGGTAAGGTACGTACTTTCATTCGAACATGCGGTAAAAGTACATCGCAGGGCACGCAGGGCACGCAGGACACGCATCGCAATGCATCGCAACGCATCGATCGAGCCAGGGCGCCTGTCGTCCCGGAATACCTACCCACGAAACCAAAAGCCAGCCTTATCGCCCTGGCCGCGGTGGGCATAACGTTGGGCCCTGCAACTCAGCTCGGGGAACCACGACCAAAACTCTACACTACACGTGTATGGAGCCCTCCCTTCCAAGGCTCACAAGGAAGGTTCACAGGGGTCCAAGGATCCAAGGTGACCAAGTGGGCTGGACGGTGACGGGGCGGCAGGTACCTGCCAAGTACCTTCCATCCAACAAGCGCTGTTGCGCCCTCGGCTTCCCTTCCGGGTCCCGGCAGTCGCCTGACAAAGGCCTCGCGGAGCCAACCAGCGAGCATGGAAGGCGCTGTACGGGGAGGGCGCTTGTCTCGAGTGGCGACAGGGGTCTTCCATGAGCCAGGGACAACTTTCGAGACCTGATTGACTGATTCTGAATTGCCTTTTCAACACCGCCATTTGTGCCTCCTGTGACGCTGGCACCTGTTGGGGTCTCCTTTTCGTCCTCTCAACGCGTTCCCCTCCACCTAAATGGGCAGGCTTGACATCATCCGGCCCGTGATGCTTCACCCTCGCCGGCGCCCCGCGAAACTGAGGCTGCCTGACCGCTCAATCCCACCTCCGGGGCGCTGTCGGCCGGCGACGATCAGAGAATGCAGCCATTCCCCAGTGCCCACGGGATCGATGCCTGAGACGGGACACGCAGCCAACGAGCAAGCAGCAACCCTCGTCTCGGGCGAGACGTGGTCCGCAGCGCCGTCGCTGTCATGCTCACATTGGGTCTGCAGGCGCGCGGAGCCACCCTGAAATCTAACCCTGGAGGATCAAAAAAGATTGAGACACGAATCCTCATCTCCGCCCGAGCCATATGGCTTCGTGCAGGGACCAGCCCCCAACGAATCCTTCGACGCGTTCCACAGCTTCCATTGCTTCCATTTTGTTTCCAGCCTGGGGCCGCTCCACATCGACAAACTCCACATAAATTGCCCTGCCAGCCTGCCCACCCTGCCCAGGATGCCTCTCGCTTCGCTGCCCTGCCCTGCCCGGCCCTGCCCTGCGTGGCCTGCGCTGCACTCGCCGCCGGGGCTTCTCCGGGCGGGTCCTACTCACTCTGGTCCCCTGCCGTGTTGTGAGCACTGTGGGCTTTCCTGACAGCCTCCTGGCCCCAACGGCTTCTCCGATTCCCCAGAAATCAGTGCCCTCATCGAGACGGGGCGCGTAACGAGCCCACTTCGTAAATTTGGAAGACTGAATGACGCCAATAACGCCAATGCGGGCACGATGCGGCTCATCAATATCTGACGTCGATTCTCGTCGTCCTCGGAATTACCGCCGCCTCACCTCTCTTCCTACGGTGTGGCTGTGTCCCTGCGTGTTCTGTACGCCCTCACACTCGGTGGTGCGCGCCCAGACTCGGAGCACGCTGCCGAGCGATGAGGACAGAGGAAGCGAAACACCAGACCAGATTCTGACAGTTCCACAAGGCAGCTGCCACCAGCCACCGCATATGGGTGTTATCCGCTTCGGTGAGGGTTTCCGAGGCAGACAAGATTCTCCGACCCGGTTTTTCTGTACCACGGGCCTGCATGGGTCAACTACGGACTCGTCGGACGAAGTTGTGACCGCGTCGGCGGCTCCTGTTTCGCCTGTTGTAGGGTTTGCCAAGCTTCTATTGGCCACTCCGCGGTGGCTCAACGCTGTTGCAGCCGGCTAATGAGCCGGAATACAGATGCCACTCTGTAACTCCAGACAACGTCAATGAATGATTTATTTGTGATGCCAGGCAAGACGGACGGCGAATGCTCCCCATGGCCACCGCTTATGGCTTGCACAGGCCTGTGCAAAGTCACGAGCGGCGGGACTCTCCAGCCGAGGGCACAACCTCCCTGCTTTGAGACAATGCCGAGCCTACGAGTCCCACGACTGAGCTTGATTGAGCAAGAGTGTCAAAGAGTCGTACTAGGTTCTGAGCTTACCACCGTGGTCACGTCCGCAGGCGTATCTTTAACAGCGCTGGCGCATTTGCGGCCAGACAAGTCAGGTGCAGTTGTTAGAGACACAGCTCCCATCAATTCGGCGTCATCGTACCACATCAAACTCTCCTCGGAGCGGCTGTCTACTGTACTGTTGCGTCGTGAGCCGGTGGAATCACATTGATGGCCAGTGATCTTCACAATTGAAAGTAGCAGGCCGGGAACATCACGCCACGAACTACGCACGGCACGGGACGCGATTCGACGATGGCGCTGCCCGGCTGACGTGAGCAGAACCCAGGAAGTGCTGGAGCGAACCAAATCCCTCGCTTTCTCCAGGTGTACAACCTGAGGTCGCGGCTCCCTGCGCACCACGGCGAGCACGGAAGACGGCTCGGCATGAGTTGCAAACGACACAAGTGCTTCTGACATCGCACAGCAGGATGTAGGCTGCAACATGCAGCTCAGATACACGAGTACCTGCCGCGTTATCGTCGTGCTTGTGCAAAAGGATCAAACCCGCTCAATATCTCGTTCGGTATGCACGTCACCTTCCTTCTTGATCTCGTTTCCACCGGTCACGGAGGATAGTTGAAAGGCACAATTTGTACTGTGTATTACAATCTGCACGCGGGCTATCCCAGTCCGGACAGAGTGCACTCATGGAGCATCGAGTTTGCTGAGCTCGGTGAAGTCGGCCAGGCCCTGGTTAAAGTTCGGCATGCAAAACGAGGACAGGGCTGAGGCGGTCGTTCCGACAATGTCGATGCCCCGTGTTCCGACGACCCCCATCAGTCCAATCTAAAGAAGCATACCCGCACCATTGGAACGACAGACCCGATAGCCTTTGTCCGTTTCTTCAATAAGCTTCGCCCTCGATGGGCAAGATTCCGCTTGGCCACACGTGCAGAGCGCATTAACTATCGCATTGCCTCACCGCTCTACGCCTGAGGAGCCGAAAAGGACTTGACCGAGATGCAAATGGGTACGGTTCAGGTCAGCTTCGTTCGCTCACCTTGCTCCCTCCCCTGTCCAAGTCTGAGCCCGGTCTCAGTGCAGTGGTCATCTAACATGGTCCACTTTTGCTTCGTAAGGCCAGGACCCACCTCAGCTGTCAGACTCATCACTTTGACGGGGCGATATTTTTTCAACCCGGGGGCAAGGAGCACAGGTTTTATTACCGGAAGGATCGAGAGATGAGCCTCATGCCGCCCACTGGGAAGGGGACGCATACTGTGTGCCCATCTGGCCGCAGCACATACAGCACGCAGAGAAGCTGTATATGCTTCTCCTGGCCCTGGGCTCCGGCCTGCCTGCTTGTGGCCATCCGTTCATGTCCGCATGTCGCAGAATCCCAGATTGGTAGACGTATCACCATTTCTAGGTGTCATGCCAACGTCTTGTGGTACAAACCAGACTAGCGCGACGCTGTCAACCTGCAGCCCCCATCCTACGTATCCGCATCTGTACCTGCGCCCACCTATCGATCTCCTTTAAACCCATGCGCGGGTCGATCGCCGGGCAGCTGCTATCCTCTTCGCAACGCCCGCCTGGTTCCGTTCGGTGGCAGGACAATACGCACGAGGTTATCACCGCCAGTCCACGTCACCAGCCAAGTCAGTCAGCCTGACTGACTGACCTTGAACCCTTGCAAGCCTGCGGCTCCGGTTTGCTGGCGCTGGCCAAGGTGGACGGGATTGACTCCACGCCTCGCCCGGTCGTGGCCAGCCGTGGTTGCCGTGTCATGTCAGCATGCGCGCCTATCCCCAACCAGGCGCTGCCGTGGACCGTTGGACAGTCTCACCGGTCTGTGATATGGTGGGCAGAAGTAGGCAGAAGTAAAGACAAAAATGAAAGCAGCAACTCATTGATGGGCCGACAATGCGAACTAATGGAAACAGGGTGGATCGGAAACTTACCTGCCTTGCAGAGCATTCCAATCAGGAGAATTGCTTCCAGAGTAGCAGCGCTAGAAGCTGCCTCGTGATGAATGGGCATCTCACAGCTCGAGGGTTGGGTAGCCACGGCCCGGCTCTTCTCCATACTGCATCAAACCGTCCCGTGATGCCTGGCGGTGAATGTCACTGCCGGTACTTTCGAGGTACCTGCTCCTGGGGCCTTGTCAACGTCACCTTGGTAGCGCTATGCAGCGAAAGGGATGATGACGGACTGGGTATCCCAGCAGCCTGCATCACGTTTTGGACAGGGGAGAGGGTTCTTGGGGATCCAGATCCTCTTGATTAGAAACGACATGGGCCCACCCATCCCAAAAGTCAATCCAAAGTCCAGTCCCACCATAGGGCAGCAAACGCAAATTTTCCCTGAGAGAACAGCACGGCGCAACGCACGCACGCACGTACGCTACTCTGCGCGCCTGCGCCCGTCTCCAATGTCCGACCTTCGCTCCCGCTCCCCCCCGCGGAGGAGGTCATGGAGCTCTGGCGAAGCCCATGTGCCACCATCCCGGCCCTGGTCTTGGTGCTGGACTGGAGTGGCATGGCAGTCTGCCCGCCTGCCTGTCTGTCTGTCTGCCCGTCCGTCCGTCTGTCTGTCGGCAGGGAACAAGCTCATGAGCTGAACAGGTACGAAACCACGGCTATGGGAATGGTCCCACACTATCCACACTGCTTTTTCTGCCCTTGTCGCTCACAGTCCCTTCACCGTGTCCACGCCATGTCCCAGCCTTCCCTGTCAATGTCCATCATCCCGGAGCGTTCCCCCATCGCCAACCTGCTGGCTCCCTGGCTGTGCCAGGCCTCGCAAATGTAAAGCCTGTTCCCCGGGAGGATGATCGCTCGCCGCGTTGTCCGTCATGCTGAGCCCTCTCAGTCACCGCCTGTTTCATTTCCTTCTGGATATTTCCCGAGAAAATAAAGTGTTTCCTGCTACGTATCCCTGTCCTGTTCGTCGGGTCTGACGGTTCGATGTACTATGTACCGCCGCCCGGCCTCCCTCCCCTTGTGTCATACATATCTCGACCCTCTCCCTCCGCATACTTATTACGCTGCCTCTTCTTCTGTCTTGCGTTATCACTGTTCCAAGACCCTCCTTTCATAATTCTTGTGTGTCCGAGTTCGAAAACCACCATACAGCGTCCTGCTCCCGCTGTTCTGTGTTGGCATTGCATCACCCCGTGCCAGTGTTGGAGCATTTAGAATCATCCACAACCGCTTCCTATTGCATAGACCTGCGGCTCCACAGCCACCACATCTCACTTATCCCACGACCCGTGTTCGTGATTCACCCTGTCCCGTTACACGAGACTCGCCCTGTTTATCACGGACGAGGCGGACTAGCACCCTTTCCCGAGCTCTGAGAAACATTATATGTTCCCGTCACTCAGTAGCATCCGCATCCTACAGCTCGCCCTCGATATCTCAAGATAGACACCACCCTTGAGAACACATCCTGACGGATGACCCACAAACAATAACCCCCACAAGCGCAGTGAGAAGTGCAACGATGGCCTCAATGCGTCGAAACGTCCCAGGCCGACGGGCCATGAAGCCCAAGCCTGCTTTCCCCTCTAGACAAATGCTCGTCCTCGGTACGTTCCATGCCTACCTAGTCCGCGCCAGTCTCCGTGCGTGGAGGCGGGAGCAGCCCTGCCTGCTTGCCGTTGACCACTATGTACTGACGAGGGAAAAATAGCCATGTGCCGGATTTGCGAGCCAATAGCCTTTATGTCGATATTTCCGTACATCTACTATATGGTACGGGATTTCGGCGTCAACGAGAAGGACATCTCCTTTTACGCTGGAATGGTGACCTCGGCTTTCACTTTTGCCGAATTCTCGACGGGCATGCTATGGGGACGACTGAGCGACAAGATTGGCCGTAAGCCTGTCCTGCTTACCGGCTTGGCCGGCACGGCCATCAGCGTCCTGGCCTTTGGATTCGCGCCCAACATCTGGGTGGCACTCATCGCGAGGGCCTTGGGCGGTCTGTTGAACGGGTAAGTTCAGCCACCGCGCCCTGTGCTAAAAATGAGAGACTGACTCGCTGTGAAGCAACATTGGTGTCCTGCAAACGACCGTGGCCGAGCTTGTCACTGTCAAGGAACATCAGCGTAAGTTGGCAATAAATCTTAATCTGCCATCGATGAACGGACTCCAAACTGATATCGAGCAGCCCGTGCGTACACGATCATGCCGCTGGTCTGGTGCCTAGGATCTATCGCAGGACCGATGATTGGCGGGAACCTCGCCCGGCCTTGCATAAACATGCCAAACCTCTTTCCAGCGGGAACGATCTGGGAGAAATACCCCTACCTGCTACCGAACCTCTTCAGTGCGGCAACGTGCGTTTTCGGCGTCATCATTGGGATCCTGTTTCTCGAAGAAACCCACGCCGACAAGAAGAGCCGCCACGACCCGGGACTCGCCCTTGGCAAATGCATTGCGCGGTACTTCTCGCGGAAGCGTGAGGACCTGAAGGAAGACGATGCCTCCGAGACTTCGTCGCTGCTCAGCCGCCATGAGAGCCTGCCGGATTACCGAACCACCGAGAACTCGCCCCTGCTCTCCTCGACGCCCGCGGCCGACATGGAGGCGCAACCTCTTCTCGACACGGACGTGGTCGACAACCGCCTGCGAGCGTCGACTGAGCGGACGGAAAAGATCACCATCCCCGCCAGAGAGGCATTCACGAGGCCGGTCATCATGAACATTGTGTCATACGGAATATTGGCATTGTAGGTAATCCCGGAGCACCCGAGGGTGTTCATTTTCGAGCTAACAGTATTTTCTAGCCACACCATGGCGTTCGACCAGCTTTTCCCCGTATTCCTCAGCTCGCCTACACCGAAGGAAGCCCAACCGATTTCCCTCCCGTTCAAGTTCGTGGATGGGTTCGATATGGACCAGAAGACAATCGGAGTGATCCTGTCGGTCCAGGGAATCTACCAACTCTTCGCCACCGTCTTCCTCTTCCCGTTCGTCGTCAAGCGCATCGGGACTCTCCACCTCTTCCGACTCCTCGCCATGACCTACTTCTTCCTGTACTTCTTCACGCCGTACCTCGTTCTCCTGCCCGACAACCTGCGCATGGTGGGCGTCTACGTCGCAGTGGTCTGGCGCTGCACGTTCTCGTCGATGGCCTACCCCAGCAACGCCATCCTGCTCACGAACTCGGCGCCGACGCTGCAGACCTTGGGGACGATCAACGGAGTGGCGGCCTCGACGGCGAGCCTGTGCCGCGCCTTCGGGCCGACCATCACCGGCGCCCTGTACGCCGTGGGCCTGTCGACCGGGTACTCGGGCCTCGCGTGGTGGTGCAACGGGCTGGTGACCGTCGCGGGGGCCCTGTTCAGCTTCCAGATCACGGAGCCCAAGGGCCGCATGGATGCCGAGAAGGTCGACGAGGACGAGGAGGCGGCCAACGAGGCGGCCACCGTGGCAGCCGCCAGCGAGCTGCAGCCCGAGGTCGTGCCCGGGCGACTCAGCATCGACATGGTGCGCCGCGCTAGCCAGGTCGACCTGTGAGCCAGCGCCGCGCGCGCTGGCCCCATACAACCACTGACAAACAACACCTCACCGACCAACTTTCCCCGGGGCCAGCAGGAATTGCAAGGCGAACCGAAATGCCGCCATCTGACGACTGGTCAGGAGCTGCAGAGCCCCTGCGGGACTAATGCCGACTCACGAATTCTCTACTTTTCCGACTTTTTTACTTTTGCCTTCCTTGGGGCGAAACGGCTTGCGTTATGGAGTGGTAGACTGGGTCACGGGGTCTCTTTGCCCCATGCTGTTCACTGGGGTTTTCTCATTTTTCTGATCCTTTTTCACATCTCATTTTTTTTTCCTCCCAGAAGGATGGAGCACGGAGCAACAAACAAAAGACGGTTCACCGGGTCCGATCCCCATATGAACTTTTCCGATTCCCCATCGCCGCTTTGCTTTTTTCTTCTTCCTGCTGCTTTAGCCGGAAACACCCCCTGTCGGACAGAGATAGTGAGGGATTCGACCCTTCCTTCCTTCTCTTCTCTGACCAGCGCGAGAGCGAGACTAAGACTTTTCGGACAACGCAAAAAAGGAGGGTTTCTTTTTCGGATGGGTCAAGAGGGATTTTTATTTCGGGCAAAGAGAAAATTGGGGACAACACTGGGAAAAAGCAGGGGATTTTGTTTTCTCGAGACGGTGTATTTTTTCGGATCTTTTTCTTTTTATCTTGCCCTCTTCCATTTTTCTTGTATTTTCAAGCACGGCGCCCAGGGGGAAAAACAACAGACATCACAGCCAACAACAGGGAAAACGGCTAGGGTGCAGGGAGGGATGGATTCGGAACCAGTAATCAGGGCATCTTTTCTTTTTTCCCTTGGACGGGGATCGGTTTTGGGTTTCGGTCGGGATGGGCTTTGATCTGGGCAACATGGGACGGGGAAGGGGGGACTGCTACATGAACAGTAGCAACAGCAGACAGATTTCTTTTTCTGTTTTCCTTTTCGGCATTGGATATGGACAGGTTTCATTTCCTCGTTTCTTTCATGGTTTTTTTCATCACCCCCTCCATCTCAGCCTCATGGCAAACGCATATTGGGTCGCTTTTTCACCGAGTCTGCATGTCGTCTTACCGTTTCCATAGAAGTCATTGTTCATGATACCAGGGCCCCCAACACAGGAGGATCTCCCAAGCATTATTTTTAAACTTTGCCAATGATATTGCATACCTCGAGTCTCTTATCTGCACACTCTCTCTTGCATACTTCCGTGTCTACCTTTTTACTACGCATTGTGCATGGCGCGGCCCTTTTGTGTTATTTTTGAGCCGGGCCGAATCAGCGTGACATTCCGCCGGCGACTTTTGCTGGAGCTGCGCCGCCTCAACCCCACGGGCCCTCCGGATGCCCTTTGGGGGGAGTGGATTGGGTTTTGGGCCCTGGGTTGGGTTTTTGGACCTGGGGGCCGGGCTGTGGTCTGGGCGAGGTTGGGGGGAGACTAGGCCCAGCGCAGGGGGCAGAGGCCGACAAGCTTTTGTGTTGAAACGCGATCGCGGCTGTTGTTATTCCTTCGGCCGGTGGTTTGCGCTCTCTCTCGGGAATTGCGACATGTTGGTTTGGGGGCGAGAGAGAAATTGCCAGGCGGTCGCGAGATCGGATCCGGGGCCCCTGGCTGTGGGTGCAGCAGCTTGCAGCGTAATAATTCCCGAAGGAATATAACTCCGGCGCACGTCGTGTCGTCATGGGCTGGTCCCTGGGGAAGAGTAATAACACATACTATACTGCAAGTAGGCATCATGTACTGTACTGTACTGTCACAGCAATGTTCATCCCCTCCCCTTGGCCGCATGCTTGCTTCCCTGACCAGCGCAGTGCGTCTAGACCGTGGCAGATACGGGCGGGTTATGCGGGATGGACGGGACGGGCGGAGCAAGCCGTCTCTTGTTTGGTATTTTCTAAACAGCTGGAGTATTGGCATGGTGGTAATGACCATTACATCGTCAGGGCGGTGGGTTGGTGGACTGGTCCAGACCGAACCTTGTTTGCCAGGCGAGATGTACCGGACGCGTGGGTTCGGGACCGGTGAGGGCTGAGTATGGCACATATTGCAGTTGATCGGACATATTGATGAGATGTGCCGGCATTGCCAGCTGTTGAAGTGACGTTGGAAGTCTTATACCGTAGTATCCACATGTGACTATAATTCCATAGTCTGGACTACTAGGTATGCACTCGCGTAGCCTACACCGTACTGCGCATGCCAGGCATGTAGTCGACGCGCCCCTACTTGTAGTCCCTAGCCCCTAGCCTGCATCTAGCTAGGCGCAGAGAGCAGGGAGAGAGAGCGCCTTTGAGGGCTAAGCTAAGCTAAGCTGAGGAGCGGTCTCCCCAAGCAGGGCGGAAAAGAAAGAGGGGAAGTCCTCACCGGCACCACGCTACCCCCTCCCGCCTCCGCCTGCGAGCGGGAATTGCAATTGACCGACCTCGAGCCCCAGGCCACGCTGCATAGGTAGTGTATCGACCTAGTGCACGAGCTGAGAATGACGACGATGGGAGTGGGCTGCCCAAGGCGGACGGGGGGTGAAAACGAGGCAAGCTCGACGGCCAATGAGGTATAAGCCATTGCTTATCTTCAATTGCGGATTTCCTGATAGAGGAAGAGGCAAAGAGAGCTCTGTTTTGCCCCTGATGTGGGAAAGGGCTGACATGGGGGTGCTTCCCCTCTTTTGGGCCCTTGTCCCTTTGTGCATGCATATCATGTAGAGACTACACTACTCGAGGGGGGCCGAGGCGAAATGCCAGGCGAGGCGAGGCGTGGCTTTCGCTGTGGCCTCTGCCATCTCGCATTGTGTCGCGGCTAGCCGTGTGTCGATATGGTCGTGATCTACTGGCGTTTAGAGGCGCAAGGGGAAGGGCCTAGGAAGAGTTCGTGCGCGCCAGTTTAACGAGATCCCCATCATCTTATCTTATCGCGAATGGTTGAAGAAAAAAAAAAGCTCCGACTTGCTATTGCTTGTTGCTTGTTGCTTGTGGCTGTACTGTCCTGTCCTGTCCCTGTAGTGTAGTCAAGGCCAAGTCCAATCGATCCACTGTGGCACCTGTGTCTATCGTCTCTATCTGCTCCTATCTGGCTGGTCTGCGCTGCGCTGTGGTGCACATGCTCTCTGTCTGGCCTTGCGCAACCGCCCGCCGCGAATCCGCTCGACGACGAACAAGCAACCCTCCCACTGTGTAACCTTGCCCGCCCAACCCTCCTCACGTCGAGCCTGTTGCGGCCCATCGGATCCCTTCCAGAACTTCCAGAAGCTATCGCTCGAGTCGTTGACTTCAGTCCCGCCGCCTGCTGCTGCTCCTGCTCCTCCGCCTACCCGCCCGGGCCTCAGTCAATTCCTGATGAGACAAGACGCCACAAGCTTATCGCCGGGTTAATATCTGGGCGCTGAACCACCCTAAAAGGTCCCTGGATTGGAGCTGCAAATGATGGCCTGTTCAGCCTTGATTGCGACCACTTGAGAATCCAATCCGCCACCTACCACCGACCACCGACCACCGACCACCAGCCACCGAAAGAGCCAGACCAGACCGGCTCCCTTTGCCCACTCAACCAGCCGACACAGGCCGGACCGGACGACATACGACACGACTCGACTCGACTCGGCTCAAGACGAGACGAACCCAGACGAGACGAGACGACCTATTGAATACCAGAGCAGACTATCGGTCTGACTTCCTCCGGGCTGCACCCAGCCGACCAAAGACCCTCATTACGTAACCCATCGAAATCGACATCATCCTCGCCCAAGCCCAAGCCCGAGCCCGAATTCAGGTCGAAGCCGGGTGGTGACAGGGAATGGATGCCGGCCGAAAGAGGAGGATCAAGAACTAGCTTTGAGTAGAGTCCATCTGCCTCAGCTCCGTCCACGGCCTCACCGGGGAACCTCCCGTCGCGCCGACAGAGGATGCCGGAAAACTCCCTGCCTTCTCCGCAGATGCATCCAGCTAAGCGGTTGAGGCAGTCCTCGCCCGAGCGGCGCTCTGACAAGGACTCGCCCCCGTCTCTCAACGTCGCGACCTCCGGGCCGTCCCCCGCCACCAGCGAGCAGCACGGCGATGGGCCACCGCTAAGCGCGGGCCTCGCCGGCGGCACGAAGCAGGATGGGGGTGCCGGCGCCAGTGCAAAGGTCGGTCAGAGCAGCAACTTCCGCAATGTTAGTGCCTGCAACCGCTGCCGCCTCCGCAAGAACAGGTGCGACCAGAAGTTACCGAGCTGTGCGAGCTGCGAGAAGGCCAACGTTGCGTGCGTTGGGTACGACCCCATCACAAAGAAAGAAATACCTCGCAGGTGAGTGGTTCTGTAGCTTGGCCCGTCTCCCTTCTCACGCGGGAGAGCCCGAAGGTTGACCGTGTGTGTACAGCTATGTTTTCTATCTTGAGACTAGGGTAGATCAGCTCGAGGCGCTCTTGCGCGCAAACAGCATCCCCTTCCCCCCAGCCAACGACCTGGAGCATTGCTCGCGGATGGGCGTCGATTCCGTATCCGTGAGGTCTCCAACCGAGGCCGCGGCGGCAGCTCCCTTAGACACCATGGACAGCATCACCGCGGTGGGCAGTACTGGTGACAGAAGCGACGAGGCCAGGCTGCAGAGGCTGGTGTCCAAGTCGGATATCACACACGGCAAGGAGGGCACAGCAAACCCGCGGTATCTCGGATCTACATCCGGCGTCTCTTTTGCGCGGGTCGTCTTCGCCGCCGTCCAGTCATCCGTCAATGAGAACAAGTCTACATCTGACAAGGCCGGAGTGCGCCCTTACAAGCCCGCCGGCGGAAACTCGAATTCCGGCATCGGTACCACGATGCGAGATTCCTTCTTCGGCCTGCACACAAAACCAACTATTCACCCTGCGCCCTTCCCGGACAGAGAGGTCGGAATGGCATTGGTTAACCTCTACTTCGAGCATGCGAACCCACAAATACCCATCCTCCACAAGGTTGAGTTCATGAGGCTGTTCGAACAGGCCTACGATTCGGAAAACCCCCAGCGTGGACCCAAGGAACTGTATATGTTGAACATGGTCTTCGCTATCGGCGGTGGCATCATAATGGGGGCGATGGCCAAGAATGAGACACAGAACAGCCAGGCGAAACCAGGCGAGGGGAAGATGTCCTCGAGGCAAGCACAGCCCGAGGAATACCATGCCAGCGCTATCGTCCACCTGGAAGCCTGTCTCAACAACAGCGGAGGCGGGCTGGAGGAGTTGCAAGCGGTACTGCTCCTGGCAAACTTCGCATTGCTCAGGCCCGTTCCGCCAGGGCTGTGGTACATAGTCGGCGTTGCAGTCAGGCTCGCGGTCGACCTTGGTCTACATTATGAGGACGGCAAGGACGTCGACACCGGCCTCAAAGAGGTCTCAGGGCCACAACAAGAGATGCAGCAGCGCGAGCGGGGGAGGAGGGAGTTTATTCGGGATGTTAGGAGACGTCTCTGGTGGGCTACTTACTCATTTGACCGTCTGGTGAGTATTTGCGTCGGAAGACCGTTCGGCATCTCAGACCAAGTCATCACGACCGAGTTCCCGTCCATTTTGGAGGACGTTTATGTCACCCCCGAGGGGTTCAAAGAGCCACCACCAGATCTCGCCGCACAGCCCACATACAAACTAGTCGCCCACCACTACTTCCGCCTGCGTCTATTGCAGTCAGAGATCCTCCAGGTACTACAGTACCAACAGGCCCAAGCTGCGAGGGCTTCAGGACAGAATGTCAAGAACCCTTACATGCACACGAGCCTCCCTTCCCCTTTCCTCTCAAAGTATGAATCCTTCCGAGCATGGAGAATAGACATCGACAAGAGGCTATACCACTGGAAGGAATCCGCGCCAACAAAGCAGCGCACGGGTGTCGGGTTCTCGACTGAATTCCTCGATCTCAACTATTGGCAAGCCGTTGTCATGCTGTACAGACAGAGTCTCAGCGTGCCTGCAATGTTCGAGGGCGAGTACAACACGTCGATGGAAGTCAACAGCCCCAACGTTCACAATGCCGAGCTTAGGGAAGATGAGGACAGAATATACCTGAAGGTTGCGGAGGCTGGGCAAAAGATCATGCGGCTATACAGGCAATTACACATTGCCGGTGTTATCAACTATACTTACCTGGCCACACATCACATATTTATGGCGGGTATATCATACCTGTATGCGATATGGCACTCGCCGATTGTGCGGAGCCGTCTTGTGAGTATTTACCCCTGAAAGATGCACGGGCAGCCGTACTGACAGACATGACGCAGTCGATGGATGAAGTGGATTTCACGATTCTTGCTGCCACATCTGTCTTTACAGACCTCAGCGAAAAGTGTCCTCCAGCAGAGGCGTGCCGTGATGCAATTGACCGCACGGCAAGGGCGACGATAAGAATGGCGAACTCTACCGGTGGGTTCGGCCAGGTTCTCCCGCGCAAACGGGCAGGGTCAAGAGGCAGTGTGGACCAGCGTGACTGGGCGGCCAGGAGCGACACGGCCTCCAGCAAAGGCCAAAGGCACCCTCACCACCAAGGAGGGGACGAACGCAACCTCATGGGGGCGTCGCAATACGGCCTGCCGGGCATCACGGACGCTTATGCCAACGCGTCGTCGAGTTCCCACCTGCCGCCGATACAATCGGCGCTGCAGCGCATGAACTCCCTCCCGAACCTCAAGGCGGAATCGGACGGGTTCTCTATGATGCGGTCCGTCCCGGGCCAGCCGCGCAGCAACATCACCGCACCCGAGGCCGGCAACAGCCCCGACACGTCCGCAATAGACCCGTCCCTGCTGCCGTCCCCGACCGCGGTGCGCACGCCGCCCGGCGTGGGGTCGCCCTCGTCCAACGGCCCCGCAGCTCGGCGCGGCAACATGTCCCAGCTGCCAGCTGCCACCACCGCCGCGCAGATGGCGGCGTTCCTCGCTCACTCGCAGGCGCCGCATCAGCAGCAGCAACAGCAACAACAGCAACAAGCAGGCGGCTTCTCGCCCGCGCGGCAGCTCAACTTCGGCGATCTGCAGGGCATGGACTTCCTCAACCAGGTCACCGGCAACAGCAACGGGAACCTGCCCGAAGGCATCGAGGAGCCCCAAAACGGGGACTTCGGGTTCGGCCTCGGCTGGGAGGGCCTGCACCACGACTTCAGCGATGGGCAACAGTACGACTTGTTCGACGGGTTCTTCTTCGGAGGCCAGCAGGGCGGTGCTGGGTCGAACGGGGTGCTGTGATTGGATTCATCACGATAAGTTGATGGTGTCGACGAGTGAAGCGAGAGAGAGGTGGCACGTCATGAGAATCGGAAACCAAAGCACAAGAACCAGAACAACAACGACAAAGGAGATACGGTGGGAAGCTGAAGAAAGTAATGATGATATCCTGACGCGTGCGCGGCAGAGCTGGCACGTGCCTTTCTATTTTCCCGACCATGTTCATCAGACAGACAGACTACGAGGTCTCTCAGTGTGTATATGGGAAAGCCGGAAGTACGGACGGAAGGGCCGGATGTTGGCCGTTGTCATTTATTATCCATTTCCTTCCTTGCCTCTCTCTCTCTATCTCTCATCTCTCTCTCGTTTCTTTCCCTTGCGCTGCCCATTTATACCCTCCTGCCCTCCGTGGTGGACGTCTCTTGGGCTTTGATTTTGTTTTCTTCCCCCCATCTCATTTACAACTTTTG
Source organism: Diaporthe sp. P3_1W (assembly GCA_037177825.1). Classification (NCBI taxonomy): domain Eukaryota; kingdom Fungi; phylum Ascomycota; class Sordariomycetes; order Diaporthales; family Diaporthaceae; genus Diaporthe; species Diaporthe sp. P3_1W. The sequence goes on from JBAFXB010000002.1 coordinate 7,194,325, forward strand.
TTCGCATCGTTTTTTCATTTTCTCGTCATCCATCCGACATCATCACCAACCTTACCAACATCATCATCATCATCATCATCATATTTATCAGCGAAGATATCTTGGTCGGACGTTGAAACGGATGAGGAAATGAACAAAACGAACTTGGTGTTGGCTTGCACACAGGGGGGCCGGGAAAAGGAGGGGGCCTGGGGCGTGTGGGAGAGGATGGGAGTTTTATCCTCGGGCATAAGCTAGACGGGAGTCGGGATTTGATGAATGCACACACACACGCGCGTTGAAAGGTGATCAGTAGCGGGTGATTTCGACGACCGGTCATCTGTCACATACATACACACATAGCTAGCTGGTGAAAGGGGGGGAGGTTGTTGACTGTGTGGACAACGTGAAAATCGTGATTACGAGCATTCTATGAGAGCACCGCCAAATTTCTTCCCCCTAGATCATGATACAGTGAAATCCCGCGCCAAGGTCAAAATAAAAGAAGAGGAGATTTTTGTTTTCTGTTTCTGCCCAGCCGAAAACCCGGGCAAGGCAAGGCAAGGCAAGGCAGGCAGGTGGCCCACAACCCAACGCCGGTAAGATGCAAGAAAAAAGTTGGTTCTTGTAATGCCGAGGGCCCCCGACATCATCAAAAGGCTGCGCCCTGAACACGCGGCTGTTTAATAACACAGTCCAGCCCCAAGGTATCTTGTGATCATGACCCGAAAAGCACCCCTGTCGTGTGATCTGCTTTCCGTGGTCGTGCATTTTGTACAACGTCAGCGCCCAAGACGCCTCGACACCAGCTTGCGCAGTAGCGAGCTTCGACACCCCGCGGGTCCTGTCGATATTTCTTCCTGAATTCTTATTCCGTTTCCCACCCCTCAGTTTCGCTTAGAACGCCGCTTGTTCCCTCCGCCTGGGACGATCGTTCACTCGGTTGTTCGACATCTGGGAGAAGGGATCACCATCGTCCCTCTGGCCACGGCCACGGCCCCCAAAGTCACGACCGCCCCTGCCTCCGAACCCTCCACGGCCACCATCCCTGTCATTGCGTCCTCTGTCGGTCTCGACAGTGACGCCTTCCAACCGCCGCAGGGCGGGAATGGCAGTCATCACCTTGTGAGAGACCGGAGGTGGCTCCTGACGGCCGCCCTGGGTCGTCACCCACCAGTTCACCGCGTCGACCGTCGACTGAGAAACGCGGCTGCTACTCATGATGAACTTCTCATATGCTTCCCTCATGATTCCGAACCGGACACGACGCATGGCATTCGCGACTTCCTTGAAGTTCCGCGGCTCCGCACCTTTCTCCGCGTTGCGGGTGTCGAACGAGGCGGCTTCAAGGCCATCGTGGCGCTTTATGGGGAGTCCCGGCAATGTCCTTCTAGCATCCGAGATGTCGTCTTTCCTCAGGAGAAGCCAACCTTGTCCTGACTTGTTCGCTCGTCCTGTACGGCCAAGTCTGTGGATGTACTGGTCACGGGTCGGCGGCACGCCGATCTGGATGACGTGGGTAACGTTTGGGAAGTCCATGCCTCTGGCGGTCACATCTGACGAGATGAGGATAGCAGATTGGGCCCTCCTGAAGTTCTCGGCGACTCTCGAACGCTGCCTCTGATCAAGACCTGAATGGATAGCATATGTAGGCGGCAGCGACCTGAGGGAACGGCTCAGATACTCGAATGTCTCGTCCATAAGCTTGACGGTAGCCGTGTTGTTAAAGAAGATCATGGCCTTGGCGGGGTCAGGCCCGTGCTCGCCGTTCTGGGCTTTCTCGACGATCTCCAGTATTGTGGGGACCAACTGCTCGAAGCCATCAACAGGGACTATGTGCTGCGGTACCTTCTCGTGTGTAGGAGCCTCGTCGGCCTTGATAGTCTGCACGAACTGGAAGTTGCTCGCATCGACGTAGACGCGCGCAATCTGCACGACGTCCTTGGGGATTGTGGCGGAGAACAGGAGGGTCTGGCGGGGCTTCTCTTTGCGGCTGGGCAGCAGACGCACTATCTGCTGCAATTCCTTCTCGAAACCCACGTCGAGCATCCGGTCCGCCTCGTCGAGGACCAATGCGCCCAGGTTTGGCGCGTCGATGCCGCTGTACTCGTCGCTGAGAAGGTCCAGAAGCCGGCCGGGCGTGCCGACCAGGAGATGGCAACCCTCAAACTTTGTCTTTCGCAGCATCATAGCCTTGTTCATGCCTCCGACGGCGGTCTGCACCTTGACATTTGTGTGGCGGCAGAGCTTCTGGGCTTCGGCGCTGATCTGCTCTGCGAGCTCTCTGGTCGGGGAGACGATGATGGCTCGGATGTTGGTCGCGTCCACCCTGTCGCGGCTACGGGATGCAAGCGAGGGGTCGTTTTGGATGATTTTCTGGATGGTGGGGACAAGGAAACCAAGGGTCTTTCCAGTACCGGTCCTAGCCTGGGCGACACTGTGCGATGCGGGTGGTCAGTCTTCGTTGCGACGCAGCGGATCAACCATGTGATTGTCGTTTCAGGCAAAGCTTACATGTCTTTTCCTTGCAGGGCAGGGTTAATGCTCATGGACTGGACATCTGTCATGGACTCGTAGCCCATGTCCTCGACAATGGACTTGAGGATGTTGGGGTGGACGCCGAGCGAGGAGAGATCGGCGAATCGGGTGATGAGACCGGACTGGTTGCTGCCATCTTGTGCCTCGGCGGCGGCGGCGGCGCTTGAGTAATTTCTTGAGATGATCTGACGACTGATTGAGGTTGCAAGGACAGCGGGCTTGTAGGATGCCGATGGCTTGGGGGAGGCGTTAAAGATGAGGCCCGACAGCGAGGAGGGAGATGCGCGCAGGGCGCGACATGTTCGGGCCTGCCGCAGCAGCTGTCTCTTCAACATTTTGGAGGCGGAAGAAAAGGTCGAGTGAGAGGTTTGATTGAACTGTACTGGCCGGCGAATGAACAGACCCTCGAAGTTCAAGAAGTAGAACTTGATTGAGGTTGGAAGGCCGTGGCGAGGCGTGATGGTCCGGGAATCTCGACTGCACGAAAGATTTGCGCGGATGAGAAGCACGCATGGGAAAGTTCAGGTGCGGGTGCAGGGGACTTGACGGAAAAAGTCGTTATCGATTACGAGGCGATAATGCAGTCAAGACCCCTGTCGCCCACCCCCCACCCCTGTCACCTTACGATCCACCCTAACAACCTTGACTACATCCAGCTGCCCACTATGAAACTTCAACTTCTCTCCCATTCAAAAGCACATCGACTATAACCTGCTGGCTGCCCTGCCTCTTCATATCCTCTTCAGTGTACTAGCAAAGGCCCAGCCATGGTCATTGCCGGCCCCTTAAGCATGCGCTATCATGTGGGTTGTAGACAGCGTTCAATTTGGCGACATGCTGCTACCGCCGAAATGGTGGCGAGGACGGCGGGGAGAAACTTAGTGAGCTTCATTTAGAAAGATGGCGCTGGGAAGTATCCTGAAGGGGGGTAAGAGACAAGAGATGAAGTGATGATGCTTTGTCTGCAGTCTGAAGTGTTGAGGATGATGAGGAAAAGAAACATCCCGCGGAAAAGGAAGGCTCCATGGTTTGTATTTTCATGCTGCCGTCTCCGGATCATGAACCCCAACCGAGAGGTTTTTTTAGAGGAAGCAGAGACAACTAACTTACAAGCTTGTCCATCTCATCTGAAGCCCACGATGGCTCCCCTTCCAGTCAAAGAAGAATATGGAGATTCGCAGGGCTTAAATCGGAGGGTACAGGGGTACATGCCTAGTCGCAGCCAGCCGCAGCCAATCACAGCGCAGCTTTCGTCACCTGCAATTCGCACACCAGGGCCAATTCGCACGCCCAATTCGCACGCCCAATTCGCATACCCAGGGCCAAATCGCATACCCAGGGCTAAGTCGCATACCCAGGGCCAAATCATATACCCAGGGCTAATCTATACGCCTAATTTATATGCCTAATTTGCATACCTAGAGCTAAATTATACGTTCAGGGCTTTCAGTATATAACTTGGCTCTAGGCGTGTAAATTAGTCGTATAAATTGGCCCTGGGTATACCAATTGGGCGTGCGAAATAGGCGTGCGAATTGGGCGTGCGAATTGGGCGTGCAAATTGGGCGTGTGAAATGGGCGTGCAAATTGGGCGTGTGAAGTGGGCGTGCAAATTGGGCGTGTGAAGTGGGCGTGCAAATTGGTGCACTACGTGCAACATATACCCCTGTACCCTCCGATTTGAGCCCTGCGAATCTCCGTATTCTCAAAGAAAGCTGGCCGTAAGCCCAGAGTCCGAGGCAGCTGTCACGAGGCTGTTGCAAGGTGGCACTTTGGGTGCACTGAGGTGGATTCGGGCACACTGCAATCATTTCCACGAGTTCAACACAATTTAGTTGATATTTCATTCTTCAAATTGACCAGTTACTAGTATGCAAAGCGTCGTAGTACTATATTGTACTCCATATTCATGTATGAACGGTCTAGGCTAATAAACCCCCCCCCCCCCCACCACATTGATACATAGTCGCACCAATCTGGAACGCTCAACTATATTATACAAAGAGGCATACAGCGGTCTCAAAACCCTGGCTCTGGCACCTCGCAAAACTTTAGCCATTCCTTGTAAGACATAGTCCTCGAACTGACGAAGGCGATTTGGGCTGCATTTGGTTATACTCTTTACTTACTCATCAAATACCCAATTGGACCACAATGATCACGTGGTCCTGGTTAAGATTTGTATAGTATCAGAAGCGAAGTCGAATAAAATTTCACGGTAACCCTGGACATCGGACCTCCGCTTATTGCCCGTGCTATCTCCCATTCCTGCATTGTATGCCGTAGAGGGTACATCCTCAGAAGGCAAAAAACAGTGAAAGCTGTGTTGAAAACTCTCTTGAGTCTTAGTATTGAATGATTAGTCTCTAATAAGCCACCGGACTGGACTCCATCGGCCAAAGTCTTCGCAATGTGCCACTACAACATAATCTTCTTTTCCAAAAAGATAAATAAATATGAGGCTTCACATTTGTGTAGGGCCTGTGTGGCCATCAGTCCGTGTTGGTCAGGCCCACAAAGACAACAAGCACAGCAGCATAAGCGGCCGTGGCCGACAGAACGTCGTTGGGCTTATCCAGCCTCCACGAAGCCACGAGCCCGAAGACGGCCACGCACACCGTCGTGGTGACGAGGCCCGTGTACAGCGTCTTGTGCAGGACCATGAGCCACATGGGGCCGAGCAGCAGGGCCGCCCCGATCGCCGCCAGGAGGAAGCGGTCCCAGAAGTCCCGCGCCCTCTGCAGCCTCGTCTTCTCGCCCCTGGTGCCTCCGATGGGGGCCGAGTCGTCGGTCACCTTCTCCACGCGGGTGGTCTGCTGCATCTCCTGCGCGCGCAGCTGCTCGGCGGTCCCGGCCGTCTGCCTGATGACCTTGTTGATCACGTAGCGGTCGATGTTCCGCTCGCCCGTGGCCAGGAAGAAGTCTTGCGGGTGCTTGCTGCACTCGGTCATGTAGTCGTAGTCCTTCAACCCTTGGACTGTTTGCACGCAATTATCAGTCAATCCATTTGTCAGGATCACAGGCATTGAGAATCCGCAGCCTACTATATTCCGCCAGGTCGTTTTCCCACGTCGGATTTGCGGCTTCTCTACCGTCCTTGTACATGTATACCGCATGCTTGACCAGTTTAATCTGTAATTTCCGAAGGTGCATTCTTTGCATCTCTGCGAAGCTGACACGGTATCTAGGGGGGTCACCAGATTGGCTGACATTACGGTGCTCCCCAACTGATTCCTCGTCCTGTGATTTAGAATTCTTTGCGAAGCCGATGTCAAGGAACCTCGGGAGTAAGCCGCTGAACGCAAGACCAGCGTGAGCTTTATAGACGCGGTGTTTCTTTGTGGGGCTGATGTTAATGTTGAACTCACCCTGCCGGATCATCTCCAATCTTTTGCACAAGCTCGTCACGATGATGGTTGACGAGCCAGACCCCTGGGTCATCAACATTAAGCGGTGGCAGTCCAACCTGAGCTTTCGTAGTGTCCACCAAGTCTGGCTCCCGGCGGAACACCGAAGTCTCGGCTCTCCTGCTTAATGGAAAAGGTCTGTCCAGCCGTGCGGCATCCGTGTTGTCGCCCGCCGTCTCATACGTTGCAGGCGACTTGTGTCCAGTATTCGGCTCGGTGCCCGCCGCGGTCCATGCACGTGAGCCGTCAGATGCACTGTTGCCAAGCTGAAGCTGCGACGGTGGGAGACTTCTCAGGCTCGAGGCGCTTGATCTCGTGGCAGCCTCCTGGCCGGCGGCGGCGGCGTCCACATAAGCAAAATCGGCCGAATCTGTTGCGATAACCGGCTTTTTGTGGGACTCTGAACCTGCTATCAGCAGTTATATCTCTTCATGGAGTAGTATCAGTCATACCGTTCCGAGACTTTTCTGTGGATGTGCGGATCTCTGAATGCCCTGAGTTGATGTCTTTCTGGTCGGCTTCTGACCAGTGGTTCCTCATCATCGCCAGACTCTATCCACAATTAAAACTACAAGATGAATAGAAACTGATGCTTGGTGATCAGTGTCATTCTGGGAATTTTTCTGCCAATCTTTCCTATTAAAAGGGCTTGTCGCCAGTGGTGACGGTATGCCAATCAACATATGCAGTCATCCGACGCCAACCGGATGCGTGATCGCCCTAAACCATTTATAGCTGCTCCGGTGGTTGCAGGAGTAGGAAGGACTCAGCCATCCAACGCTGATCCTTCGGGCTCCATTCATAGCCTCGTTGGTAGAATGGCGGGTGAATCATTAGATTCGTAGACGATACTACATAACTAGGACGGCTCCCCTACTGCCTCCAAATAGTCATAGTCTATCTCCACCAGTACTGACCCTGCCAACGTAAGCTTCCTAATACAGCGAAAGCAGTTGTACATCTTAAGGAAGTTACTCAAAAACCAATTGTGAGTCTCGTTTTCTGGTATAGCCTCCGATTGGAGCTGAGATGGCACGGGCACCAAGGACCAGCTCTCTGAGAATAATCTTTCTGCACATTTGATTGTTCATGAGTGAACCGGAAACTTCTGTGGACAATATGCAAGTTAGACCGAGTTGGCAGGAGTAGTAACTCAGAAGACTTGACTTGCAGTTGAGGAGCCATGGTAAGAGGAGGTACACATACCGACCGGGCATTATACTTGAAAACAGGACACGGACACTCGGAGACAAACATGCCAGGGCAACCAAGACTGATATTCTCAGTTCACAGACAAAGGTTCAAGACTCACGAGCCCACTCATGGCTTGGCCACCCCAAAAGCAGTGCGACTATCATGAGAAACACATTCTCGCAGTCACCGTCGGGCTGGACCACTCCCTGAAGATCGAGTTCCCCCACTCGGCCTGGGCGGAGGCCTTCACGAACCACGTCAACCGCAGCGAGTGGCACAGGCGGATCCAGACGGACGCCTGCGTCCGCCGGCCCAACTGGCGCGTCGTTCACCTGCGGCTGCCGCGGAGCGTCCGCAGGGTCGAGGTGAAGAAGGACCGCGACGCAGGCCCCGGCGCGCTGGGGGTCGGGCTGTACTTTGAGTTCGACGACGCCGACTCGGCGAGGCGCTGGTACGAGAACACGAAGCTGTGGAACCAGACGAGCAACGACCTCAAGCTCTTTATGCCGTTGGAGTGGAGGCATGGCACGTTTGACAGCTTCCTGGACATCGAGACGAGCGTCAAGCCAGCGCAAGACGATGTCGTGAGGCCGGCTCAGGGTTCTCGCAATTTTATGAGCTGAGGAACGTTGTCTCTCTTTCGCGCAGTTCCCTTCTTCCTGGTTTTTGTATGTAAATGAGAAAAATGATACCAACCGAGCTAGGAAAGTCAGCAGCCATCTTTTTACACAGTGACCCACACACACGCAACAGGACCTGGTTCTATGCGGTATTCTATTACGTATAGAGCAAAGTATATCAAGGCAGATGGCAAAGCAAGCAGCCCACCCGATTCTATGCAAAGCGAACCCGAAACGCCCTCTCAAAAAACAGAGGAGGCGGAGGTCAGTCCTCCTCCTCAACCCTCCTCCTCTCCGTCCTCGCCTCGCGTATCCCATCACTGATCCCCTTGACCAGCCCATCGGCCGTGTACGCGACGACGTTGGTGACGAGGTGTCCGACCCTGGCGCCGCCGTGGTTATATATCACCCCGGACAGCCTGACCCCTCCCCGCCCGACGCCGTACCCCAGCTCCCCGGAGTGCTTGACCACCTGCTCGGCGACCTTGTACTCGCGCTCGAGCTGGACCGCCCGCCCCAGCAGCACGACCACGTACGCCCACAGCATGTGCAGCGGCACGAGCAGCTGCATGACGAGCGCGCGCGCGAACCTCTGCGCGAGCGCCAACCCCGCGTCGCCCACGCCGCCTCCGCCACCGGCGCTGCCGCCTCCGAAGTACCCATAGACCGAAGACGACGAGGACGGGTAGAGCGGCCTCGGGGTTACCGGCTGCTGCTGGGACACGGGCGTCCTGTGGGCCTCCTCCAGCAGGGCCGGCGGCATGGCCCGTATCAGCTCCGTCCGCTCGTGCTTGTCGAGGTCGTCCGGCAGCCCGTGGACCAGCCAGGCGACGCCCTGGACGTACGCCTTGCGGTCGATCCTGCCGGCGCCCGGGTGGCCGTGCATCGTCGACGGCCTGCCCTCCGACAGGGCGTTGTTGACCAGCAGCTGGCCTATATTTCGGACGTCAGCGTCCCCCCTCCTGCACGGTGCTGTCGAGGTGAGTGGAAAGAAAATAAGAATTCTTACCCTGTAGGCCGCAGAACCGATTTATGCCAAAGTTCTGGTCTGGCTCCTCGTACAGCGGCGGTTCCGGCAGCCGCCTGTGGGTCTGTGCCTGAACGGCCACGCGCTTCTCGCCGCGGTTGCTGTGCTGCTGCATCTCGACTGCGGTGGTACTCGTCGTCCTGGACACGACGGTTGTGCGGTGCGAGGCAGCCGAGGCGGAGGGGCCCTCATGGTGGGACGCGGTGGCACCCATCGTGTTTGACGAGATCTCATAAAAGTACGAGGCCCAGCCGCGGATGCTCACGGAGCGGCGTATGGTGTTGAGGGGTCCGAGGCTGCTCTTGACGGCGGATGGCAGGTTGTCGATGATGTCTGAGAGGGAGGTGAGAGTGGTGGCCTCGGGGTCTGAGGACTCGAAGGCCATGGGAGCAAAGTTGTGGCGGTGGTGTGTGGTGACGGTGGTGGGCGCCGCCTGCTGGGCGTGGTCAAACTCGCGGTCGTCCCTGCCGGAGACAGGAACAGGCTGCGGTAGTCGATACATGGTGTCACTGCAGCTCCAGAGACTAGATAGATATAATCAAGGTTTGCGGGTGTTTTGGGCCGATTCTGTCGACCATCAGAGTCACTTGAGGCGCCGCGTGGGAGTAACGTCTATGGCTCGGGAGGCGGACCCAACATGGTCACTGACCGGCAAGAACGGGTCCCCTGATTTCAGTTAGATGGCCGGAATAATCTCGACCAGGCCCTGGGGTTGTCTCGTATCACCAGCCAACATGTGACACGGCATCAAGGGGATCACCACCAGAGGAAAGAGAAGAGGGCGGAATAGAAGGAGGAGGCAGATAAGAAAGTGAGGACGGATTCGGCGGGATAAGATGAGGCAGAGAAAACCGTTGAGACGAAGGTAGTGCCTCACTAGCTGCGGCCTGAGCTGGGCACTCCCCAACCTAGGACGGACCTTATTAGCAGGCGTGCTGAGTAGCTATGTAAGTGCAGTGTAGTGCAGTGCACCTTGCATGTGCGTGCGTGTGTCCGTGGGACGTCAGACAAATGATGAATGCAGTTGCGGTGGGAGGCACTGCAGAATCTCGCGGAAATGAACGCATGATTGGTGTCTGCCTGTGCCCATGTCAGGCCCTCGAGACTCTCTGATTTTTTTTCTCTTCTTCTCTCCCTGTCCAGTCTATTTTGTCTTTTGTTTGCGTGGTCGAACTGGTGTCAGATGTCTACAAGCCAGACCCCTGCGCGGGCAGTGGCGGGCAAGCAGCACGCAAGCTGAGCCTAGAAAGCATGTGAAAATGGGGGTCCCCCGGGCATGGGATGGGATGGAATGCAGCCTCCTAAAATCTATCCACCTATTTTCGCTGCTGATGTGGCCCAGTTTTCCTTATCTCGGCTGCAGCATCATAGCGGGGCACCATCGTATTTCGGCGGGCCGCTGGGCTCGAGGCTCAAAGGGCCCCTGACGGCCAAGGGGGCACGTGGGTCTGGCTCTTCGGACGACATGGACGGGCTTTTTGACTTTAATGATGACGATATTTTGTTTTTACTTTTTTTCTTGTGATGAGGCCTTGGGACTAGGTCATGCACCACCACGGACCACCTGCACTCGCGCACATTCTCTGCGTGAGATCGGCTTCCGTTTGCAGTGCCCACCACCGGCCAGCGCAATGAGGTGGGCTGGTTGCTGCTGCTAGTCTACTTCTGTTGACAAGCTTAGAGGTGCCATGTACTATGCAAACTACTGAAAAGTTGACCCAATCACCGCCAGTCAGTTGCCCAGGTGACTCTGATAACAGGTAAGCAGATCCAAGTGTTCAGGAATGTATATCGACGTAGCCTGTCCCCCCCTTCGCCCCCATAGTGATACACACGCCAGAGACATATGACCCCGACCCCGTCCAATGCCGCAAGGAACAACGAATGTCCAGAATAGAACCTATTCGCCCTGCAAACTTGTTTGTCGATCCGAGTAACCGTTACGCCTCGCCGCGCGACCAGAGTAGTAAAATGCGTGACGTTTTCGTATTGGAAATACCGCACATCCCTTTCCCCCCATGCCCCGTCCCGTCACTACCGTTTGCCCCCCTCTACTGGGACCCGGTCGCCGATGCGGCCTTCTCGGCCGCGATCTTGGCCTCCATCTTCCGTCTCGCCGCCAGGATCATCTCGTCCCGTCTCTTCTGCAGCAGTGACTGCCGCTCGTCCTTGCTATTGCTCCATGACTTCTTGCTGGTTGCGTCCCCAGATGACTCATCCTCCCCTAGCTGCTGCTGCTTGACCTTGTCTTCCAGGTTGTACCTCTGAATCAAATTCGGTTGCGCCGGCTTCTCGGCCGGTTTCCGGGAGCCTGGCTGCGATGCCGACGATGATGCTCCGTTAGAGCCCGGTGGCGGCGGGGGCTGGAAGGTGATCGGTGGCTGGACAACGGGTCAGACTTGTCCGCAATTTAAATCCCTCGGCCAGGGGAGCGGGTTCCATAGCACTTACCGTCTCCATCCTTCCAGAGAGTATCTTCTCCGTCGTGGCCGCGATGCTGCCCCCGTTGCGCTGTAGATCCCACAGGATGGTCCTCCGGTCCACCTGCGGGAACATCTGCTGTATCGTCTCGACGGCGGCCTCGCGTTGCCTAATCTGAGAGAGCGAGTCGCGCGGCTGCTGGTTGCCGGGCGGCGACGAGAAGAACAGGTATCGCACGATCAGGCCCGACAGGACGAGTATCACCACCAGTGATGGCAGGTTGATCTGATCGTTGGCCATGTTTGCTTTGCAACTGCTTTGGTCCCTAGACCCCTAGACAACCTGAACGGGGAGTGTCGCCCGACTTCGATCGCTTGGTCGCCCTTCGAGGAGATACCTGGTTCTGGTCGGGTGCACACACGTGGCCCAGGTTGTCCCTGCTCGTTCCGATATGCGGCCGCTACGAGTCGTTGGTACTCTCTGTGGGATCTAGTTCATAGATCGAGTAGGATATCCCTGGCTACCCAGTGACCTTCTGGGGTTGGTATCGACGCAAGGAAGGATGCTGAGCTCGAAACCTCCGGTTCCGTGAGACGGCAATGATGGTGGAGATGACGCTGGAGCCAGCAGCGACAGAACAGCTCTCGGGCCCGATAGCTTGGTGGAGGTGCATACTCTAGCCCTGTGGGGCCGCCCCCCCTGTCATATCATGGTTGGGAGGGTTCGGGTTCAAGAAGAAGGGAGTTCCACCTCGGATGCGAATCCGCCTGTCATCACACATCTGCACAAAACATCCACTCAGTTTCAGTAGTCGAAGTGATTGGCAAAGGACTCGTTCATGTCCATGAGAAATACTCTCTTCGTTTCATTATTTCCTGCCAGAAAACCCTGTTGGCAAGAGCATTTTCAAGAACCAAATCCCTCAAAGCCTGTTCGTCCTAGCCTGGAGACCGACCCTCCGAAGACACATATCGTAGCCCCCTACGAGATACGCCTTTGCAAATGCAGGTTACCAGAACATGAAATCATCCGTCAGCCCTTGTGCCTGCTTTTGAGAAGATGTCCAGTTGGCCAGAAAGAATACCCTGTAGAACTGCCATCATTTGGCATTGGCCTGAAAGCATAAGTAGGTACAGTGCGGGAAACAAAGTCGTTGGTCGTGCATCATCCGTCGTGCGACGTACTCAGGACCGCGAGGACATTCCGGGAACACCAGTAGGCCCACATTTTGGCCCCTAAGAATGAGGCCCTGGAGGGAGTTCGGGGAAGGTCTCGAGATCCGCGTAATAGAGGGTGAGCTCTTGCTGCGATGGGGTCAGCACAAGAACACAGCACGTGTGTAACAGAACTTACCCTCATTCTCGCCCAAGTCTCGGCATTCCAGATCACGTAGTATCCTCGCTCAGCTTCTGGGCTGACCGCTACTGGCTGCATCTCCACATCCTTTGTCAGCCACACACGAAGATCCTTGTGCCAACGCCAACCCCGCTGGTACCTGCAACACGTTAGCGAAGATGACGAGAAGGCAGACTCAAGGCAGGTTTACAATTGCTGTGCTGCCAGGTACTGGTGCTTGTCTTGCGGGCTAGAGTAGAACATGTAAAGCAGGGTCTCCTCGGTGAAGTTTGGCATTTTCTGCTCAATTGGCTGCGTGTTCCTGACGGTGTAGCACTCTGGAAGGCTGAACTTTGGCTGTGGTGGCTTTGGTGGTTCGTGGCTGGTGAGCGAGAAAGTCTGTTCGGTGATGCGACTGTCATGATATCACATTAGCCCACAGGGTCTCCTGAAACCAAGGAGATGGTGATACTCACGCCTCGCTGCTCAGATCAAGACCCAATTCTGCAGGATTCAGACCGTGGACTAGGGCGTGGTAGGAAGGGTATTTCGCCATCAGCGTCAATAGGCCCTTTATGCCATATTTGTCTGCTTCTGACATGCCAGCAAGAGGCTCTTGAGATGTGGAGGTCGAAGCTTCAGCGGGTGGTTCGACACCTTTGCCGCTTGACGCGTCGTTGCCAATAGCACCGAGAGTATTGCGGGCTTCAGCAGATTGACTTGGTCCATCCGGGAGGGCCGGTTGGGGCGCAGCGCCATCCTCACGGAATGCGGATTTCTGTCGCGCATCATCCTCAGTGATCGAGGACCGTCCTTCTGATGGTCGAGTACCTGCAGGGAGTTCAGTGAGACGTGGGAGGGAAATTGGGGTCCGGAATCAACCGTACCAACGGGTGAACGGGCCTCAGAGGCACGAGTATTTGCCGTGACCGCATTGAGAAGTCCGTTGCCAGAGCCCCTGGGCTGTGTCGACGCGGCTTGCCCTTGAGAGCCCAGATTCAGCCCCGACATGAGGCTTGCAACTCGATCTTGACCAATTTCACCGTTGCCGTTCCTGTTCAGCGGTGGGAACTCGTCACCGCCACTAGGCTGAGGTTGTTGCGCCTGGCCTATACTAGCCTGGCTACCAAATCGAAATGAGTTCTGACTAGACGGAAGTCTAGATGAGGGAGAAAACAGGTCGTCTTGTTGGGCTTGAGGCATAGCAGAAGCCGGGGTTCTCGGGCCGTTTCCAGGTCCTCCAAGGTTTCTGGCAGCCTGTCCTGCCCATAGACCCTGGTTTGCGGCGCCAGCGAACGGTGCATTGTTGCTCAGTTGTGGAAATTCCCTGTGATGGGTATGTCAGCCTCTCCTGTAGCAAACCTAATCGCGTTTGTGCTCAGATGTGTGAGAAGAAAGCAAGACGGCAAGTTATGGGTTGTTGCATGTGTGCTCATGCGTGTGTTTGTACGCGCTTTTGTTTGTGGGGATGAGTTTGAGGAGTTCAATGGTACCCTTGGTCGCCACCTGAGCTGAGATCTCCAGAAGCTTGTTGAGACTGGACGTTGCCATCCTGCTTCAGCTTCAATTTGGCTTTTCCCTTGGCTTCGCTCTTCTCCTCGGCATCGCCCTTCTTGGCATCGCCCGAAACAATGCGAGACCACATCGTGTCAGGCGGGCCGGATGTTGGTGGTGTTGGTGGAGGGGCTGACATCTTTAACCTTGTCACCAACTTTGGTTTGAAGGTAGATGAGAGCGTCATGATGCGAGGGGGGAAGAAAAGCAGGGACCCCGGCAAGTGAAGCGACACTAGTGAAGGAAAGAACAGCCATGGACTGAGAGCCCTACAGCTGGTACAGAAGGAAAGACGGCGGGGCGTTGTTGGTTGCACCTACGATAGGTCGAGTGGTGTCGCAGGTGTCGAGCCGCTTAAGCTTTGGGCAAAAGTTGCACTCCCTCCCAGCTGCCTTGTGGGATTTTGAATGCCACCAGAGCTCATGGGACCAACACCTCCGAAAGCCCAGCCAGACGCGTTATTCACTGGTATTGCTGCAGACATCAGCACCGCTGTGAGGCACAACCTGTGGGCCTTTGTCCCTTACCCAGCTTTCCATTTGGTAACCTGTTTCCACCAGCTCTTCCTGCATGTTGTGATTGCTGTCTTCCATCAAAGCCACCTGGCATCCCCCTCATTGATTGAGGAACTGTACCTAACCAACACCATCTTTGTTAGCTGTCTGTTTGACCGTGGATGGACGCAATGCGACATGACGCGGTTGGATGCGATGCAGTGTGCAGACTGATACAGTCTCATCCCAGGGGCCAGAACATCTGAAGCAACATTTCCATGTTCCATGGGTTCCAAAGCCAGCCAGAGAAAGCTGACTGGAAACGGCCATGGACCAAGGAATATCGCAGCTTTCCATTTGGGCGCAACACCAGAGGCTAGCTGTCTCGCAGCCACCAGAACAGGTGAGCATCGTTCCTGACAGCCTCAAGCACACAGCAGCGGCATCCCAATGGGACGGGATGCCCCTGACTTGGTCCAAGTTCCAGATGTTGTTGAGCACAGGGACAGAGAGACCGGCACCGAGTGGGTGCAAAGGCAGTTCGCTATCATCGTACCTGTCCTATTCATGGTGCCAGCTCTTTCCTGATGTCCTCCCAACGACTTATGTGGAATCAGAGGCTTGCAGGGATCGCAGTGTGTTTTTATTGTCGGGAAATGTGTTTCGGATATCGCGCCGGGGCTGGTGTGGGATCGGTGAGGTTCGTCGCGGAGTTTGTAGAGCACAGTTGAGGTCGGCTCTACCAGGAGGCTCAGGACGAACTCCAGCAAAGAAGTTCCCGCCGCAGACCATGCAGAGCAAGTGCACGGACTCTTCCCTCAGAGCCCGGGTATCCAGTCACCCCCCACCAGGGAAGGCACCTTCAGGCCTTTAGATTGGGGAAACAAGGGTGCTGATGGAGCGCTAGGCTCTTTGAGTGATGGTTCCGCAGATCTGCCCAGGTGGACTGCAGCCTCACCTACACGGCACATCCATCCTGAACAACTTCTCGACGCATTACTGCCTTTCGCATCAATTCTTCAGTTGCACAAATTTCATGAGCTTTTATATGGAAGCAAGGCGATTATTACGAAATTCAACACGCCTGGATTAATTATTGGCACCCAGAAAGTCCTTTTCATTCTGGTTGGGCAATAGCTGCCAGGAGACTCTTCTGGAAATTGAAGTCGGGTACATGGCGGCCGATGAGCACTATCTTGCCTGACTCACTGGGGCCTTCATGGTCCCCGGACGGAGCATCGAAGATCTCAAATAGCTCCCTGACACCTTGTATTATCTTTGTCCGACCGTTTTGCACCACCAGACGTCCTTTGAGACGGTGTATCTCGAAAGGCTCCTTGTGCTCATCGCTGTCATTCGGCAACACGCTTTCCCAGAGAACTGACCGCAGCCACGCATCTACCCTGGTCACCTGCTCCGTATCGAGTACTGGAAGTGGTATGGATAATGTTGATATGGTCTCCAAGACATCAGAATAGATTTCAGACGAATTATCACGGGGTGCAGCAGCAAAGCGTTGGGGAAAGCGGTGAGAAATGACTGACCGAATCGAGATGACTGTGTCCCTTGGAGTTGTCAAGCTCCACGACGTTTTCGTAAGCGTGTAGATCGAGCAGGAATCCCTCCAGCTGAGGGACAGCGCTCTCCTTGGTGAGATGAATCTTTGCGAGGCCATTTATGGACCTGATCCTGTCCTGGACAGCTTGAAGCTCCTGTTCACTCACGAGGTCCGTCTTGTTGATCACAATGACGTCGGCGTGGGATATTTGGACATGAGCTGTCGTCATGACAGGGCCGTGATGGTCGCTCTCGTCGTGGCCGTCGACCTTGCCCGCAGGGTCATCGAGGCTCTTGAGAATGTTCTTGGCATCGACCAGGGTGACGATGCCGTCGAGGTAGATCGTGCTTGCGAGTCCTTCGTCGACCCAGAATAGGGGCGCCAAGTTCCCGGGATCTGCTAAACCAGTCGTCTCGAGCAGGATGTAGTCGAACTTTCCCTGCTTCGCCATCAAGCTCTCAATCGCATTGACCCCGGTGTCCCTGTTCGCCTTGTGAGATGGGGCCACTCTCATGTATACGGTAACGGCTCGCTTACTTGACCGAGCAGCAGATGCAGCCATTGCCAACCTCTAGCCACTCCTCTACAGACTCGCCATCTTTGTTGACAGTGAGTGACTTCTCAATATCCAACGCTAGACGACGGGTCAATATGAGTTGAATAACACACGGGGTTGTAAGTGCATACAGTCTCCGAATTCTACATTACGTGTCAGCAACTTGTTCACAAATAGGATATAGCGGCGTGACACCGTAGATCTCTCAGACCATTCATGATAACGGCGATTTTCTTGCCATGTTGGGCTGTCAAGATATAGTTCAGGAGTGTTGTCTTGCCCGCTCCCAAATATCCTACGGCCGATGAGGTCAGCCGATGCTATCCAGCCCCGCCGGTGCAAAGGTCTCGTGGTCTATCAGTGAATACCGGTGACTATTGTTATGGGAACTTTGACAGTGGCCTCTTCTTCTACCAAAGCATGACCGGTTTCAACCAGGTCGGGAGGTGCGTCATCGTCCGAGTCCATGATGTTTGTTGAGTTGAAGAACGAGGGATGATGACAAGTCTCCTGGATGAGAAAGTGTCGTGTAAGGAGATATTGCCGTTGAGTCGGGAGTGTGAGAGGATCTCAAACTTAGTTAGTAGGTATTTTACCGGGTTTCGCAGCGCCCTGCTCTCGACATGTACAAATCCGCAAAGGCTGGGTCGTACATCAGGTTATGTCACCGCAACCCCACAGTGCAGCCAGCCCGGGGCCCATGGGACGTTTATCGATAAAGCTTGCGCCAGGGGCAAGGGCGCTTAGCTAAGGCGAATCAGCATGCCAGGCCTTCCGCGCGCTGTGAGACTCGAGAACTCGAAGCTCCAAAAAGGCCTGGGCCCACCTTCGCTTGATTGAGCCGCAGGCAGTCTGCAGCTGTGTCTTCGATCGACAACAACTTCACGTTCGCATCTGTGGAGCCTCACCTCTGCCAGTTGACAACTCCCGCACCTACTGCAGACGGCCCCGGTATCCATCGATCGTGGTGCATTTGAGGCCAGGGAGAACAAGGAGAACAAACCTCGGCTTCCCATCGACTGACGTCTCGCGGTCGGTCGTCTTCAAGCCACCTTTCTCTTGTTCGGTCGCGTCTTGCTTCACCCAACCGGGAGCCGTGTCAAGATGGCTACCATGTCGCCTCGCCTCCCTAGCCCTCCTCCCCCGGCCGAGATCCAGATCGGGCCCAAATCCCCAGGCTTACCCGCAGATCAGGAGTCGCAGCAGATGGAGCAGACAATCCTCAACGCCAACTCGAGACGACGCATACATCCTGGCACTAAGAGCGCCGACATGGCCGCCGGCCCGCCACTTGTGCCCTTGAACGAGCTCGATTCCGCGTTCCAGCTCCAAGAGCATCTGGCCGCCCTCCACTACTACCACACCGCCAACAACACGCGACCCATTACCCGAGAGATTGCCACCCTGCTAGCGACCCCTCCACAGTCCACTGACAAAACGCTGTGGCTGTACGAGCTGTGTCGATTCCTCGTCTCGCAATGCAACAGCCTGATCGTCGGCTTCCTCTTTGACACTCCTCCCTGCAGCTTCAACACGTGCCCGGAGATGCGCGCTTCGGAATGGCAGTTCCTTTGCGCGGTACATGAGCAACCCAAGTCGTGCTGCGCCATAGATTACTGCTGCCACACCCTCGATTGGGCAGCCAACGTCGTGACGAACCCCAAGGTGTTTCCCTCGCGCTTTGTAGCGTTGTCTGGTGGAGACGGCTCTGGGCACGACAAGAATACCGCGGTCAAGAACCTTGTCAACGTGTTCCGACGCCTCCACCGTATATTTGCCCACGCGTGGTTCCAACACAGGGGCGTTTTCTGGTCTGTAGAGGGACAGACCGGCTTATATGTCTTCTTCAAGACAGTTTGCGACATGTTTGATACATTACCGGCTGAGAACTACAAACTGCCCCCTGAGGCAGAAGGTCTGGAGAGCGCCGCGGCTGCTGCCGAGTCTACGGACAGGGGAACCAAGAAGGAGCAGTCGCAGCTGCAAACACCTACAATCCAGCAGCATTCTGACGAGGACAACTTTCTACCAGCGGGAAGAACCAACACTCGACGGCACATAAGAAGTAGTCCGTCGACGGGGAGCGCTGTGACGACAGTAATGGAGGCAGATGAGGACGACAGCGCAGATGTCTCCGGCAGGCTCAGGGAAATGCGCATCTCGACACCGGAGACTGTGGTAGAAGAGGCCGAGGGGACGGAGGTACCCGTCATTGTCGAGCATGGCATGATGGAGGGGCTAAATGAGAAGGCTGGGGAGGAAGAAGAGACGCCTGCGTCCCAGGATGAACCCAAGGCTGATGCGGAGCCGAGCCTCTCTGCAGGCGACCAAAAGGCCGATGAACCTTCTGAGCCTGCGCAGCAAGAAGAGGCATCGAGCAACGCCGATGACGCAGAGGCCGCTGATGCTGCGGCTCAAGATAGTGCTCAAGATGAGGAGGAGGTCCAGGCTGGCGCGCCTGAAGAATCGAATGAGCCTAGCTCCACCGAGAGCGCGGGCGATCTCGCGACAACGAACACACAAGATTTTGCTACGGAGCAGGCTGCGGATCAAAATCATGAGCAATCCACGACCAAGTCCGAGGAGGAAGCTACGCAAGAAGCGACCGACAAAGAGACCGACAAGGCTGATGAGTCCCAAGACAAGGATTCGTAACGGCCGTTATCTTCACCACTGGGCATTTAGAGTTGAGACCCGCCGAGGTGCTGTACGTCGAACACCTCGAGCGTGCTGGAGGGGTAATCTGCCTGATCATGAGTCAAGGCGTTCGGTGGAATGGGCAGTGCCTGCACTGCAATTGCGCAGTATGTGTAATGTGAGTCCAGATGGCCATGCCCAAGATACGAGCATGCGTGCAAGAGAGCCTTTGGAAGGCTTCTAGGGCGTATTATTGTTCAACGCAAAACGATCAGTTGCAGTTTCTAAACTGCAGTAAATTCATTAATACTACCACATTCGGTGCAACAAGACACAACGGTGTCCGGGTGGATTCTGGCCCTATCGTTGCCTGTTGAGACATGCGAAAAGCGGTAGACTAATATAAACCTGCGGTCGTGCCAGGCCCCCCGCCACCCGCCACCTGTCGTCCTTCTAGAACAGCTGCAGAACAAATTTAAACTTCGAATCGTGTCCAGTCAACCGCCCGCACCACAATCCTAGGTGCCTAGGTCGCAGCTGGGCCTACCTGTAAAGACGCACACCCGGGCAGATCGGTGAAAGCTAATTGGGCAGGACACCCGTTTGGGATCATTTGGATTCAGGACCGGCATTTTGGACCCCAAACTGACATCAGCCCGTTCCAACGAGACATGACTTGACTACCTACCTCGGGGACGTCTGGTGTTCATCAGGGCGCTACCCCGACGAGAAAGTCTTGGTGGTCTCGTCCCCCCTTGGCCTGGGCATCAGCGAGTAAAGATTAAGCAGCTTCATACAGCTAGACAGGGAGGCGATTACAGCTGACTAGAACTGCCGAATAGCGCGAGGGCCACGACTCGGATATGTCTGGATTGAATCGTGGTATTGCGACACCTGACGTGGCTGATATTGGTCACGGCTTAGCAAAACGGTGAAGTAGCTGTAACTGGTGTCGTTCCCGCGCTGCTGGAAGCTACTGCCGGCGCCAAAAAGAGAGAGAAGAGTGAACCATGGCACTTAGCAGTCCCGCTTCGTCCTCTTCTGTCTGGAACTGTAGTCTCGGCTTCTCCCGTTCGCCGTTGTCAAGCTTTAGGTCTCCATCCATCCCTTGGGCTGCCAGGGATAGCGACCTTTTCGTGGAGTGCTTGCATAGAAATTACACTTTTACTACATAACACTGGCGGCCGCTCCGGCGAATTCTCAACAAGACTGAAGAGCCGGACCGTCGACTCCGACTTACGGCATCAACTAGGGGCAACTATCCACCTCGACACTACGGTACACCGAGAGCCGATTGGCGCCACTGCGGCTTGGGAAAGAGATGGTCAGACACGTCTTGACATTTCAGTAATCCTGTGCATATGCCATTGGGTTTCGATTCCTGCTTTTGGAACGCCCAGAACCCAGCAGAGGAGGATCCATTGGCCCGATAAAAGCAGACGCTGGTCCACGAGGCCCGTCTATCCGCGGTTGTGGCCAACCTTCGAAGATCTACCCGAAAATTTCGACACTGCTCGGGGTCTGCTCTTGCTCACTCGCCACGCAGTCCGGCGTGGACCCACACCCACGCACGTACATCTATCTAGTCTACCTGGGCGCTCACTTATAGGCTCGCTTCTGTGACTCAGACATACTCACTCTCACTCACCCCTCAAAACAGGGAAGGAAAAGAAATGTCGTCCGGAGTGGCCAGCGTCCCAGGGGACACCAGCGATGTCGAGAAGCACGGCCCGGTCGAGGAGCACGGCCAGTACCAGCGCCATGGGAAGCTGGTCTCGATGCTCAAGGTCGACGATGGCGAGGTCTACGAGAGCCACCCGGAGAAGAACCCGAAGTGGTACCAGAGGATCCTCGACGTCGGCGTCGAGGAGAACGGCATCAAGCCGGTGCCGGTCGAGAAGAGGACGGACAAGCGGTTCTATAACCTCTTTACCGTCATGTTCACCGCGCTGATGTGTCTCCTACCGTAATTTACTCCCCCCCCCCCTACAAATCATGAAAGTTACGCGCCCCCCGCTAACTGCTTTCCCCAGGCTACCCACGGGCATGCTGGCGACCATCTCCTTCGGGATGAGCCTCCGCGACGCGGCGCTGGTGATCCTCTTCTTCTCCATCGTGACCGTGATCCCGCCGGCGTTCCTCGGCATCGGCGGCACGCAGACGGGGCTGCGGCAGCAGGTGCAGGCGCGGTACTCTTTCGGCCTGTACCTGGCGACGGTGCCGCTGCTGCTCAACGCGGCGACGGTGATCGGGTTCTCGCTGGTGGCGGCCATCGTGGGCGGGCAGGCGCTGGCGGCGGTCAACCCGTCGGCGGTCAGCGACAACGTGGGCATCGTGGTGGTGTGCCTGTGCAGCTTCGCCGCCTCGCTCATGGGCTACCGCGCCCTGCACGTCTTCAACGCCTGGACGTGGATCCCCAACCTCGCCGCCATCGTCATCGCCGTCGGCTGCGGGGGCAGCAAGCTCCGCCTGCAGTCGGACGTCCCGCCCGCCTCGGTGCAGCAGGTGCTCTCGTACGGCGGGCTCATCGCCGGCTACTTCCTCACCTTTGGCGGCACCGTCTCCGACTACTCCATCTACCACGACCCGCGCGCCATCAGGAAGCCCGTCGTCTTCGCGAGCTACTACCTGGGCATCTTCACGCCGTCGGTGCCGCTGCTGATCCTGGGCGCGGCCATCGGCGGCGCGGTGCCCAACGTGCCCGAGTGGGCCGCGGCGTACGAGTCCCTGGGGATCGGCGGCGTCGTGGCCGAGATGCTGTCGCCGGCGGGCGGGTTCGGCAAGTTCGTGCTGGTGCTGCTGGCGCTCAGCGTCATCGGCAATATTGCTATCTCCATGTACTCGGTGGCGCTCAACCTGCAGATGCTGGTGCCCTTCTTCGCGCGCGTGCACCGCTTCTTCTTCATCGTCGCCACCTTCGCCGTCATGATCCCCTGCTCCATCGAGGCCGCCCGCGCGTGGGAGGAGAGCCTCGAGAACTTCCTCGCCCTCATCGGGTACTGGGCCGGCTGCTTCGACGCCGTGCTCATCGGGGAACTCGTCGCGTTCCGGAGGATGGACTACTCCTCGTACGACCACGCCATCTGGAACGTCGGCAGGGCGCTGCCCACCGGCGTCCCCGCGATCCTCGCGAGCGTCATCAGCTTCGGGCTGGTGGTCCCCGGGATGGCGGAGGCGTGGTACACAGGGCCGATTGCCGAGAAGACGGGGGACATTGGGTTCGAGTCGGCGTTTGTGGTCACGGCGTTGTGCTATCTCCCTCTCCGGTGGCTTGAGATCAGGTGGAGGGGACGGTTGTGATGGCGAGGGAGGGAGGATTGTGCATGGAATGGGACGAAACCACCCTCCCTTCTTGGGGGGCTCTGAATGATGTGATGATGAATAATGACAACACCAGCATAAGCATAGACAGACATTGGTGGCATAGACTGCATCCCTACCGGGGGTATTCATAGACACGCAGCCAGCACACGACCAATGCACCATCTTGATTTTTTTCTCTTTCTCTCTTTACCGCATGATCCTCCCGCAGAGCACCATGTCGTCGCCCATCTGGCTCCACATGACGTCCGTCAGCCTCGGGCCCGGCACCCGCCGCATGTGCGCGTCGACGGGCCTCTCGGGCGCGACGGTGACGCCGCCCGCGCCGAGCCACACGGGGGCGACGGTGACAATGACCGAGTCCACCACGTCCAGGCCCTCGTTGGCCAGTAGTAGCAGGTCGTTGATGACGGTGGCCCCGCCCTCGACCATGACGCTGTTGATGCCCTCCTCCCACAGCAGGCCAAAGATGCTGTCCCACGTCAACGCCGGCCTCAACCCGTCCTCCTCCTCCTGCTGCCCTCCTCCCTTCCCTTCCTTCTCTCCCCCATCCCCACCAGCCCCCTTCGCCCCCTCAACAGCAATATACCTCCCCCCAACCCCCTCCAAAACCGCCACCCTCGCCGGGTCAGGGACAACCCCCTCAGCACAGAGCACCCACGGCCCCAGGCCCCTCCCCTCCCGCGCGAGCTGCACGACCTTGGAATCCCCCCGGACCTCCCACCGCCCCCGCGGGTCCACCACCACGGGCCGCGGCTGGTGGCCCCCGCTCATCTCGACCTCGAGCCGGCAGTTGAGCCCCGGGTCGTCGGCGGCCGCGGTCCCCACGCCCACGAGGATCGCGTCGTGCCGGCTGCGCAGGAAGTGCGTCATTGCTTTTGTCGATGGGCCGGACAGCGCGGTGCGCGCCCCCGGGGAGGATGCTATTGCCGAGTCTAGGGACTGGGCGTAGGTTAGGGTTATGAAGGGGCGGGGCTTCCAGTCGAGGTCTTCTTCTTCTTCGTCGTCTTCGTCTTCGTCTTGCTCCTCCCCATCGTGGTCGTGGTCGTGGTGGTCTCCCTCATGGTGTTGGTGGTGATGGTGGTGGTGGTGTGGCTGGTGTTCTTCCTCGTCGTGGGCTGAGGGTGGTGGGGACTCTGGGGAGGAGGCCTGCTGTTGCGCTGCCGCCCCCGCGTGATGTGGGTGGTGGTGGTGGTGGTGTTGATGCTGGGGAGGTGGGGGTGGGGGGTGCGCAAAGTTGTGGGTGAGTGTGAGCGAGGGTGGGGGGTGGTGCTCGTCCACGGGCGGCGGCAGGTAGGGCTCTAGCTTCCGGGAGCGGAGGTACGAGAAGGAGAGCTGGTCCGGCGGCGGCGCTTGTTCAGAGCCTTTTGATTTCCCGCCATGCTGCTGCTGCTGCTGCTGCTGCTGCTTCTGCTCCGGGGCCGAGGGCGGCTGTGGCGCCGTTGCTGTTGCTGGGGTTGGTGCCGGTGCTGCCGTGTCAAAGGTCGCATGCGAGGCGATGGGGTGAAGGATCGGTTGGGGTACGTCGACTCTACCCCGGCGAGGCATGATGGCGATCCCCGGATGTCGGCTTACTCTGCGGCGAAATTCTCCTTGTTGCAGGGAAAAGTGAGATCAGCTTGATTTCAATGAGGCACGGCCGTTGTCTTTGGTCAAGAAACTGGAATTCATGAACAATGTCTGGATAGTGGAGAAGAGGCCGCAGTCGAGTGAGCACCCCCCGGGTCCGCCTTGAGCAATGAGATGGCCCCCAGGTCGGGGATCGGGGTTTAACCCGCCGCCGCGCGTGGGCGGAGCCAAGGCGGTCCGTCATCCAGAAACCCGACAGGCAGCTTTCCCAACCCGTGCATGATAGGTCATATCAGACATCACCGAATCTGTGGCTGAGGTAGTGTCTTGTCATATTATTCAGGTTTGTCCAGGCATGCTGTCATCCATCCTATCGAGCCAGTTGCCTGGGTCTGCGTGTTTCTGCCATAGAGAACTGCGGAGTTCTCCCTCCGTCTCTCACACACACATGCATACATATACACTCTCGCACACGTCTTCTCCTAAACATATCTGTCTGTCTCTCTTGAAATGCAATGTTGAACAGCTCACGCTCATTCAACCTCTGGGTATCATTAAATCATCCTCAAACCTCAAACCCAATCCAGCCACTTGCATTGTCCCTTTTGTGCTTATCCCGTCAGGTTGGGGGCACGAGAGAGCATGCATCGTGGCTCTCCTCTCTCCTTTCCGAAACAAAGAGCCATATCTACTGGCCGGCCTCTATGCTAGCCTCCACACCTTCAACCCACGAGCGCACCGCTTCTCTGAGCACGCTCTCCTTCTCCCGGCTGCGCGGCCCGCCGCTACTGGCCCGCCCCAGCTCCTCCCTCTCGCCCTTCTTCTGGGTGACGTCCCTCGCGATGTTCTCCAGCGCAGACAGGACCACGGTCTTGCATTCCCCCCGCGGCACCTCGCCCTGCTGAGGCGAGCCCTTCCGCGGCTGGGTGCCGCCCTGGGGCAGTTCCACCTCGGGCGCAGCCAGGCCGGCAGTAGACGCCGTTGTGGTGCTCACGGCGGCTGCCGCGAGGAGATCGGCAAAGCTCTCCCTCCTCTTGCTCGTCGACCGCGACGAGCACTGTGAGCTGTCCTTGCTGACGTCGCTGCCGTGGGCGATCACCCGTTCGACCGCCTCGATCAGGGTATCATCCAGGGTGACGATCGGCTCCTCGATGAAGTCCTCCTGCAGGTGCTGCTCGTACGGCGAGATCAGCGGTGTCATGTTGGTCGAGCTCATCGTGTTGACAGACGAGGACAGCAGTGGCGTTGTCCTCTCGGCGCCGCTCTTGGGCTTGATAAGGCGCCGGTAGCGTATTCGACGGATTGAGAAGTCGGTGCTGTCTGCGATGAGGGCCGAGCTGACATCCACCCACTTCTCCTCGTTGCCTTCCGCCAGCGTGGCCGAGTACGGGGTTGGCTCGGCCCGGAGTGACGCCTTCACCTGCTCGAGTAGGTCGTTCTGGGGTGGGATTGCCTGCAATATGAAATCCGGGTGATACCTCTGCAGCCATCCTGCCACGTTCATCGGCACATCTCCGTCGAAAGCGACACGGCATGCTTGCTCGAACAACTCCAGGCCGCTGAGGCCCGGTGTCGACAGGTAGCCACTGCTCGACGGCGAGCTTACGGCCGTTTCAAAAGATGCGATGAAGTCCGGGAATGGCACATCAACGTCGATGACACCGTCCTCGGGGTTGATCGTCGTTTTGACCGGCGACTCGAAAGCCCCGCTTGGATCCGGCTTCCTCTCCATTGGGATCGGTGCACGGGACCTCTGTTCGGTCTCCTGTTCAGCGTCCGGGGTCTGCGGCGATTGGGCATCTTTGCCTCTGGGAGGATTTCTGGTCCTGGCTTGTGACATGGGTTCCAAAGCAGCGGCTTCCTCCACCATCCTCCCAAGAGAGTTCCTTCGGTTCGATGCTGGCTTCCTCGGCGACACGGGTATGCCGTCCCGACTACCTGGCGACTCTCGGTTCGGTGCCGTGCTGAGCGAAGACTCCCTCCGCCGCGTAGTCCAAAGCCCGCTGATTACGCTTCCCCAGCGCGAGCTCGTCTGGGTGTCAGAACTGCCCATGCTGTCCCCTCGCTTCAGAGAGCGCTTCAAATCATTGGCTGCCATGCTGCTGTCAGGGTGACCATAGGCTTGCGATTCCGTGTTCTGAGTGGCGAAATGAGGGATGATGGTGCTGTTCTCCTGCGTGACGGTCGCCGTTGTGGCGGCGCTGGCCTTCCGGCTGTCCGTGTCACTGCCGTGAAGAGGCAAGCTTGTTCTGATAGACGCGGCATCCGAGGCCCTGCGTCCATGTTGACTGTCCATGCTGAGATGGGCCAGATGAGCCGGTACGGAGCCTTTCGCACTGGTGGTGTATGTGCTCGCGGTGCGCGAGTGCGAAGCATGCCTCGAGGCACCACGGCGATTGATCTTGCGGCGCAACGATTCCTCCTTGGTCAGGGGAATAATGAATGATGGCGGGGACTGGGAAAAGCCCCCAAAGGAAGCCGACGTCTGCGGCCGCTGCGTCCGCATCGACGACATTTGCTGGTTGGCGGGCAGAAAGGCAGAAAGCAGGAAGATGAGCCTTCGCGCGGCTACCCGATCCTGCGAGATGACGATAGTTCGAGCCGGCAGCGAAAGGTCATCGTCGCCCTTGAGCTTTTGCAGGGCCGAGAACTGCCTGCGGTACCTGGAGGGGCTCAGAGCCTGCAGCCAGTCCGTGTGCACCGAGAGGAATCCCGTGAGCAGGTTGAAGAAGAAGAAGCCCTGGTCCCGTCCACCGGCCCACCTTTCCACCCAGCGAGCCTCTTCGCGCCAGATTCCCCATCGGTTCTGGCCGGTGACGACTCTGGTGGCCCGAAGACCAGACACGATCCGAGCCCTCGCAGCATCCACCTCTGACTTGATCAGCCTGTCAGCTGCCAGGCAGTTGGGGAGAAGAGAGATGAACTTGGTGTTTGTTTTGGGCGGCTTTTGGCTGGCGTTCGAGGGCACGCGGGAGATGTGGCTCGAGACCGAGTTGGAGACAGGGTTCGGCGACGAGATGTCTGCTTGCTTCAGCAACGAGAACAGCTCGGTGGCGACGGTAGACTGTAGAGACGTGAGGGTGCGCATAATGACATCCCAGTGCCGTGTGATGGCGTCAATGCGTTCCTCCGAGTCCATGTTGAAGCCCGAATCAAAGGCATCGAAGCCACCAAAGCTTGGCCCCACAGTCGCCCAGCCAGACCGCCGTGCAGAGTTGTAAGACGACGGAAATGAATCCTGTTGCTCGTTGTAGGAGCTCGGACCGCGGAAAGCCGACCGAGATGCGCTGGCAGGCGCAGTCTGAGGCACGCCTGGCGGCAGGCTGATGATGAGAGCCACCGCATACATTGGTGTCCTCTTCTGCTTCAGTTGTGCCTTCTTGGCTTTCGCCTTTGCCTCGTCACTCGCCTGGGGGAACGGGAATCCTGAGCTATCCTCTGCAAAGCGCCCCTTGGGAGTGCCTGTCAGGGTATCGTCGGCAGGAATGCTGACTGGAAAGAGCCGCGTGATGAGCACTCTCTTCCGGTCCGAGGACCGAGGCAGTGGCGAGGAGACCGATGGCTTGAACGGAGGCACCGACTCGGAAGAAAAGGACTGAGACAGCTTGCTCGTCCTCGTCGCAGACCTGCCGATAGACCCTCTGCCGTCCCCGAAACCCGAGCTCGGCACGTCGTTCCGTATGTCCGAGGGGACCACATGGACCTTGGTTGAAGTCCCCTTGTAGGCCAGAAACTCGTTGTTGCCAAAAATGCAGCCGGCAAACGTGTCGATTTCCTGCTTGTACTCCCTCAGGGCCTTCTGCGACTCCGTCTCGGCCTTGCTCTGGGTCCGGCTGTGCATGGAAGCCCTTCTATCGAACGCGCTCTGGCGCGGCTGTGGGCTCCCGGGCTGGATGACAACAGGCTTGGCCGACTGGCCGGCGCTCGTCTTGCGCTGCGAAGATGGAAACCGGCGGGAATCCTGAGGGAGGGCCTGGGACATGCCTGCCATGGTCTGGGGCCGTTCAGTTGGCGAAGTCTCCTGTGGCATATGGGGGCGCTGACTGTCATAAAGCAGGGAGGCTGGAGACG
Source organism: Diaporthe sp. P3_1W (assembly GCA_037177825.1). Taxonomy (NCBI): domain Eukaryota; kingdom Fungi; phylum Ascomycota; class Sordariomycetes; order Diaporthales; family Diaporthaceae; genus Diaporthe; species Diaporthe sp. P3_1W. The sequence continues at coordinate 7,222,606 of JBAFXB010000002.1, forward strand.
AGCTCGAGGTGTCCTGCATGATGATGACGCGAACGTCGCGGCCCTCGATCTCGAGGTCTCCGTCGAGATCATAAGGGTTGGCGACCGAGGTCGACATGGGCAGCGCAGAGGCGCTGGACATGGGGAAGACCTGGTCATTCTGGTGCTGGTACAGAGTCTGGGCGTCTGGGAACAGGAGCGAGCGGGTGTGGATGTCTTCCTGCACGGACTCGAGCGACGAGACCTGTCTGGAAGCAGAAGGCTGGGCTTGGTTCGAAGCACCCGGGGCAGCACCCAGGTTGAACAGCTTGCCCAGCATGGTGAAGTGTGTTGAGTTTGGTAGTGTTGGAGAGTGCAGTTTCGGTAGACGGTATACCTAGCTCCAGCGCCGAGAGGAAGGGCGTGTCCTATCGCGGAGCGCACTGCGGCCGAACCATCTTTTGGCGGCAATTGATGTCAAGATGGTGGCGGTACGATCTGGACATGGCCACGACCTAAATCAGGCCTGGATGATTTGACGTTGGGACAGCTTGGTGGGGGGCAGGACGTCGACTCGGCGTGTGGTGTGGGTTGCTGTTGTCGATGTTGCTACCAGTGCTGATGCTGTTGGATGGTCTGAACCCGGACGGCGACCGTAGGAAGTCCCCGTGCTAGATATAGGGTTGGCGGCAACCGAACAGCTGGGCGAGGAAAAGTAAGAAGAGCGAGCGGGTCACGATGTCTTGGGGCCTGGCTGGGAGTTCGAGTTGTATGTAGTATGGCGGGGTGGAGCCAAGGGTAGCGCAGATATTGTGTAGACGAGGGGCAGCAGGGGAACGCGGTGGGATGGCAGGAGGGGCGAATGGTCACGATGCTGGCAGCAGGGCGGAATTGTGTATAGCCAGGCCTGGCCTTTTTCCAATTCAAGAGTGCAGAGAGGACAGCAGCAAGGTGGGTCAGCCCACAAAAACCAGGCACATCTGTTCGCGTCGATTCGGCCGTCGGTCAAATGAGGATGTTTCGCCCACGTAATAGATGGGCGGACGTACTGGACGTACAGGACTGCACGCACAGGGAAGAGCAGGAGGCACGGGCGAGGATCGGAGGGGGCGGGGCACTATGTGATGTATCAGGTGTGCGTCTGCACAGAGGGATCGTCGTCGTGGTTGTAATTTGTGGTATTGCCTTGTTGTGTTGTTGTTGATGTTGTTGCTGGTGCCGATGCTGGTGCTATTGATGGCTGTTGCCGTTGCCGAGCCGTGCCGTGTTGTTGCGGCGGAAATGAAGATGACGATGGGTGACTACTGGGTGTATGCTGCGCCTCGAGATTTTGACGGAGCCGAGTGAGACGGGGTTGCTTGGCCTGCAGCTTGGGGCTTGGGACCTGGGAGCCGGTGGCGGTCGTGTGATGGCAGTGTGAGCAGAACGTTGAACAATTTAGTGTCGACCTCGTAGTCAAAGTTCGAAAGTCAAAGCAGAGCGGCTAGCCCTGTGGAGGAATTGTTTGTTGAGGCACCGAAGTTAGACCACAAAGCCCGGACGTCGTTGTTTGCTAATGCTGGCGCTGGTACTCGCTCGTCGTGCTAATAGGAGACCGGGACCGGCGTGGGCTGGGCCGCGAGTAAGTCCAGACTGGAAATGCAATAAAACCGCCGGCGCTACGGGGATTTGGGACGGCCACCGACGCGTGACATCACAAAATAAAAAAAGAGGAAACGCGGAGACGAGGAGACCACACGGGGAGCCCAGCTGTCGGAGGATGGCCGACCACGGAAACGGGAGGGCGAAGTCCAGCAGGGCGAACCCAAGGGAGAGATCAAAGTCGTGGCTCGTGGTGTGTGGTCGTGCTCGTGGTCGGAAATCCCAGCCGAGGTTGAGGTTCAAGATGGGATGGAGGGCCAGATGGGAGGGAGGAAGAGGAGAAGGAGATTTGGAGAGTCAGAGACAGAGACAGTGGCACTTGAGAAAAAAAGCAGCGTCGTCATAGGAATGTATCTATCGATGCTACTGCCACTGCCAAATGCTAAATGCTTAATGCTGGTGCGCTGGTGTGCTGCCGGTGCCAATCAGGGTGATATCGAGAGCAACGTCCGCACTCGCATCCCCCCTCCCGAGATGCGACGGCCAGACAGCAAGGCCAGGGCGGCCAGACGGCCAAGTTGCGGTGTACAAACAACGAGGATGAGCTGCTCCATGTCACTGTTACCGTCACCGTTACCTGCTACTCGTGCTGCCGCCGCCTGCAGGGAGCTCGAAAACGTGGGAGCGCAAGGATATCCCAGCGTCGCCCTCGCATCCTGGCGATATCTGCTGTGGTATTCCGCCTTCTCAGGCTTCTCTGGGCCCCGTCTCGCGCTTCCAAAGTAGCAGTCCTAGCCGCGCCTTTACCTGTCATAGAGTAGACCACCACGCTACCAGCCATGTGCTGTAGAGAAATCCCTCACTCATCTATCTGCTCATCAGTCCCATACTCGTCGAGATGTAATCCCGCCGTGTGTATCACTGATGACAAAACTTCAGGTTGGGTGAGCATGAGCTCAGAGTGAGGATGGGTGGTCGATCTGGCTCTGGCTCGTGTCGTACACCATGTCATGTGTATCTGGGTACATCGGTTTCAATCTGTACCAGAATAGTAATGATTTGAGGAAGCACCGCCAATAAATGACCAATCCTGTGTTGTGCAATTTGGCCTGCTGCCCGCAAGTAGACCTACATGTTGCTTTGCTGGGCACACATACTGCCATGCTGCAATTAGATACCTGCTCGTCTAGGCGGTACTGGGAATAGACCAGCGGGACACGGCATTGTGTAGGGCAGCATCCATATGCCATTGGGCTGCACCGTCTCTGCTGGGGTTGTCATGCAAGCAACCCCGCGCTCCCAGGGCCGGCCTGCCTGCCGTCCCCCCCACCCCACTCCCCCTTCCTTCCTTCCTTCCTTCCTCGTCTCCTTCTCCCACACCAAAGCTAACTACCTAGACTGCTGCTAGCTAACCACCTGCTGGCCTGGTAGTCGACCTGACCATGGACCCCTTCCCGAGCAAGCACCGGCCAGCCCAGCCCAGCCAGCACCAAACCATATCTGCCTGCGAGCGTCATGAGCACGAGGGAGATTTCATTTCCGGAAGGCTTGTTCTTTCCGCGGTCGCAATTGATTTCCCGGGCCAACACAAGGTTTGATCCGCCCTGCACTGGGCTCGTGACATGCGCACTCCCCATCGGCCAGCCTCAATCTGGCTCGACCTGACGAGTGTCAACCTCAATGTCGACTCCTCCCCCCTTTCCGTGCTCAAACAGCCCCTGTCCCACCTGTCACCACCGTCCTGGAGCTTGATCATGGTAATCCGTGCTAGTCTGCTGCGGTGACCAGTGCCTTAGGCCCGGAGCAGGTGGTGGAGGGAGGCGATCCACGGTCATGGGCTGTCAGCCGTCCCGACTTGTTTTCACCGGCCTCCCCTTCGAGGCTAGTCGTCCCGGAGCGGGAGGCACCTTGCTACATCTCAGACCGAACAAGGCCCCCAGCCCACAGCCTGACAGCCCAGCCAGCCCACGCAGGTGATTCCTTGCACCCACTCACAGGTCGGCCTGCCGCCGTCCACCGCGGACGGGGGGGATGAACTCATCTCGGAACCGGATGGGCCTAGTCTCTGATTGTTCATCAAGCCATGCTCCCGGGTCCTACTGAGTGCAACGTAGCCATGCCATCTTGCTATGCATGCCATGGCCTGTCTCGTCCTCTGACGGGCACATCAGTCACATCACAGCACAGCACACAGCGGGGATCTGAGCCACGATCGAGCTCTCGATATCCCTCCTCGATCCGAGGGTGGGAGCGGTGAACACCGGAAGAGCCCGTCATAATAAACCATAACACCCGTTTTAATTTTACCAACCAGCCCACCTCCCCGTAGTCTAGCTACCTAAACCAGGACCGTGCTCCAGGACCGTCCTTGCTGCCGTCATCAGGAACACACGCACAAGCACACGCACACTTGCACGCGTCCACGTATCTAGGTGGTTACAGCACACTCACCTGCCCCTGAAGAGCCCTGATCGCCGGCTGCACATCTCACGAGACAGAGGAAGAAGCATGCTTCGCGGGGCAGCAGGCAGACATGCGCCGCATCATGCCCACGCTCGGGTTACACAGTCGTCGTATTCCCAGCTCCAGACGGGCTGTTCTTGCCAACGCCTGGCAGCCCGCGAAATGGGTGCCGGCATGACGGAGTGGCACCAGTTACCGAAGTTCTTGTCTCCCTGGGGGTGCGCCACAAGTGTGCCACGGGCCAAACAGTAAATCTGGATAGCCAGATAACCAAAATATCTGCCCACAGTAGTCTATCTACCGACCGGAAGACGAAGCGGCAGCTCGTGATCCACGGCTTTTGCTGTATTAGCGAGCAGAGAGCGCTGCAGCGCCCGGCTCGCGCCAGGCCGGCCGACGTTCGTTGGCTTGCTGTGTGCAGCTGCATGATGTTGCTGTCCGCCCCCCCCCCCCCAGACCGCTACTGCATCGAATCATCGGCGCAGGCATCTGCCAGCTTGGGATCGGTTCTAATTTCGTCCCTCTTTCTTTGGTAGACTACATGCCCTATTTTCTGGCTACGTGGGCTCGAGCGCCTGCTGCGTCTTGTCCACGGCCATGGCGAGGAATGCTCATGGGGAACTGACATGTGTCTCGTCGTCTGCGGCTGTCGCGGCGGAGACACTCGACTGACTTGACTAGATATCTCACCGCATCCCCGACCCAGCTCGCGAAACCTGGCTGGCTGATGGGACCGGGCGAATCTTGTCGCAGTATCTCGGCAGTGCCGCCCAGGCCCAAACACGATGGCTTCTCCTATCATTAACATCAGTGCTGGGGACGTTGGTCGGGGACAGCCTTGGAAGTTCCCCATCGATACTTTCTGGAAGCCCTGCCCGGCTGGCCCGCGGCCCTCCCTAACCCTGACCGATGGGCGACGCGACCGCCTCACTTTCAGGGCGGTCGGCCTCAGCGCCCAAGGATGCCATGGGACGGCCAGCATGGGTGCATGGGATGGGATGGGTGGATTTCCTCGGCCATGTCAGAGAAAGAAACGTCCTCAACGGTCTAGTCTGGATGTCAAATGTCAAATGTGAGTAGGTGTGGTGAGCTGAGCTGAGCCGAGCCGAGCGCCCATCCTTGCCCGGCCTTGTCAGACAAATGGATGAACCAAACGTCAAGCGCCCACCCTCCTTCCCCAAGCCAACAAGGTGGTGGTGGTAATACACAGTAATAATAAGTGATGACCAGATAGATCGTCCCAGGTGTTCGTTCGTGTTCCCACGCACTATCTCACGTCGCACCGCGGGACACGGCGAACCTGTTCGTCGCCGGCTGCCGGCCGGCCGGCTAGACTTGTCATTCTCGACAAAGGGGGGGGGGGGGGGGCGGGTTGATCCCCAAGGCGCCGGGAAGGAGTGTCAGAGTAGAACTATTAGACACACGCAGACGCACACACAACACACATCAGCACGTGCAACCCGTCCCTGCACACACGCACACACACGCACACGCACACATGCACATGTGAACCCCAGAACGGCATGACGTCTCACTTATTTCGTCTCGGTGGTACAGTACCCAGGGCGCGCGAGAGGCGTCGTCGGCGCCCTGCGGTTGCAGATCTTCTCTCCCCCCCCCCCGACCTCTGCCCTCTGTCTGATAGGGATACAGCCGTAGGTACGCGCCGTCTGAAACAAACTGCGGCGGAGGGGACGAGATAGGGACTAATAAGGTTGAAGCAGCAGCAGCAGCCTCCGGGCCGTGTGCAGACTGGATACATGAACATGGTCCTTTGGCTTGGGTCCCCGCCTTTCTTTTCTTGCCCCCTTGTCTTCCTTCCCAGTGAAAGAGGGTGAGGGGGTGGCCAGGCTGGCAGGTGGCAGGTGGCGCGTTTGACAGACGTGCCACAGGAAGCCAGCGAAGCGGCTCAGTTCAGCTCATCCATCAATCTCATCTCCGTGTGCTCCCCCCCCCCCCCAAAAAAAAACCGACTCTGCCCACACATACACACACACACACAGAGAGAGAGAGAGAGATGGGCAATGGATGACCTCACACGGTACGCGGTGGGCGCACGGCGCTAGCCCCTGTGTGACCGAAGCTGACGCTGCATTCTGGCGTGCTTACTTTATTGCTTTGCCGCCGTGCTTGATTAGGCAAGGAATCACCATTGGGAAATCAGCCAGCAAGCCAGCAACACGCCCTTCCCAGCTCGTCGAAGCGGCTCGGGCCTGCCCGCACCCACGGCGTCAGCTTTGTCATGCGCGCGCGGAAGGCGTTCTGCCTTTTTGGGGAGCGGAAAAGGGGGGGGGGGTTTGGTTGTGGCTCGCCACCGCACAAAACGTCTACCGGTGCCCTCCTTTTGGGGAGGTCTCAGCAGCGCCAGCTCTCACCTTGTGTGGGTATATTGGCGCGCAGGTCGACTAATCTGGACTCTTGGCTTTCGGGGCCATCCGTGAGACAAAAGTCTCCGAAGCCGTGGGGATCATTGGCAACGAGGGCTCGCGCGGCTACGCTCACATGGTGATTCTATGTCTTATGTATACGCCGGGCCGAGCTCTCAGTCGGCGAGGTCGAACAATTGTTTCTTGTTCTCCTTTTTCTCATCCTCCTGACTGATTCACTCTGTTCCTCGTGCGATCTGGCACACCAACCGTAGCCCGCGACGCGCCAACGGATTCACTGGCAGGTCAACGCCTTCCAAGACATGGCTGTAAGGACATAGCTGGAATCACTCTGGGACAGGATGGTAATATTCTTTGTTCTATTTTCCTGCTTTTTGTTTAAAAAGAAATTAAATCATAAAAGGCCGCGGCGTTATTTCTTTATTTGTATCGACCAGCTGGCTGCCATATGATTGATGGACTACCTGAGCACTTGAGCAGTGGTCCTCCGGATCTCGTCTTCGAACATGCCCTGGTCATCGAGACATGTCTCCCTCGGAAGCAATTGTCTCTGAGAATAACCAGCCTCTGAGTCTAGTCTTAGTATAAGAGGCGCGCTAGAAACACCAGGTCTGAGGTTTCATCCGTACATGACGAGAGAATGCATTTCCTTCTCTTCTCTATCATCAAATTTACTGACACGTGTACTTGTCCTTCAACGTCTGTAGATTCGTGCCATTGACTAGACCCGAATTTGTATTGGTCGCTCTATATAAATTGCAGAGTCTGAAGCGCTCGAAACTACCTAGAATTAAAACACTTGTCTTGCAATTGGAAGGCCGCTTGATTTTCAAATGTCAATTATACGTATGTTTTCCCCTTCAAAGAACAGCGAATTAAACACAATATAGTATTGGCGTGTGGATGTGTTCTTTTGAATTTTGGTAGCAATGTAGTGAAAAGAACAAATGCTAGACACTAATCCATCACGCAAACTTAGAGGAGATGGTACAATTCACCATTGTATCACAGATGATGCTTAATGTTCCCCCCTTTGATTTCTACACTACTACTTCAGGCAAGATATATACATAGAGAACATCAATCGATCTGGTCCAACCGGCGAACTCCTCGTGCCGCTAAGTGCCGTCACAGGAAGAGCCTGGCATCGCTCTGCCTTATCAAATGGGTATCTATCATTTTGCTTGATGAACGAGGGCCACATGCCTGAACAATTCGGTAGAGGCGGGCTCTCAAGGGCTTATGGCATAGCAGGAATGTACCATACGCAAAGGCCCTCCTCCGTCCCGGTTAGCCAATCGATCCCTGTCTCAGGATCCCCCTCGTCGCCACTGAAATTCGTGGGTGGCCCCGGGACCGGAGCATCCCCCGACCCATCAGGCACACCGGGCGGCGGCACCGGCTTACCCGTCTCTGCTAGGGTCGGCTGGACCGTTGTTGGCTGGACCGTTGTTGGCTGGACCGTCGTTGGCTGAGCCGTCGTTGGCTGGACCGTCGTTGGCCGGACAATAGGTGGTTGTAGTCGCAGGACCGGCCGATCCATCTCCCGTACCATGCCGAGAAGCGCCGGCCACGCCTCCCAGAACGCAGGGAGCAGCGGGAAGAACCTCCCACCGCTCACGCCGACCTGGTCGATGGGCACCCACTCGACCGACAGGCTCTCGGCGTCGCCCGGCCGCCTCGCGGGCTCGAAGGGCCCCACCACGTCGGCGATCAGGGTCACGTACCGCCAGACCGCGTGGTCGAGGAGCGTCACCTCGCGCCGCACCACGACCAGCGGGCTGGGGCCCTCGGTGCAGTTGCGGGGCAGCGATACCTCCTCCTCCGCCTCCCGGAGCGCCGTCTGCCTGAACGTCTCCCCCTGGTCCCGCGCCCCGCCCGGGATGGCCCAGCTCCGGGTGTCGGCGCGTTGTTGCATCACGATGTGGGTGGCTGGGTTGCCTGGCCGGGTGGGGTCGCGCCGGACGAGCAGTATTCCGCTGTTTGTGCGCAGGGGCTTGTCAGTGGCCTCGTACGTCTCCGGGGAGCGTATACCCTGATAGAGAACGGGCTGCAAACGCAACAGGTTGAAGGGAGACACTTACGCTGCACCCCCGGCTCCGAAGTGCGAGCCACCGCACCCGATACATGAGATTGTTTTCGCCCAGCTGCCTAATGCCATGGCCGATGAGGTGGGCAGCCGGGTGCTTTCTTATTGACTGTCTTGCAAGGCGATTCGACGATTAGCTGTGATGATGATAATTATATAACCTAGAGGGAATTCTTGTTTTCACTCAGCGGAGCGATCCGCGGGTGGTCAGAACGGATAAATCGGAGGATCACTATGCGTTTCCATATGTTGCGGGAGGACCAGCAGTTATGGAAACCCAAATATTATTGTCCTCTATTGAGCCCAGTCTGGTAGAAGCGAGTTCGCGTTGCTGGGCCGCTTCCGGATTCAGCATTGTTCGTCCAGCCCGCTTTGTCCTTTGCGTCACAACAGAAGCTCTTCCGGGAAAGAGAGGATTAACTACCTATGAGGAGCCTCCGAACTAGTAAATCGAATCTCTGTTTTCATCAAACTTTTCAAGCCGTCCTCTTGCTAATTAGTGGGAAAGGGAAGATGGCTATCTGCCACGAGTTCTTCTCGAGGCCTACTCTAGGTTGCTCTCAATCAGAGATTTTCTACAATGTTCTCCCTTGTTTTACACCTACCCTTCTTAGCTGGGTCAACTCTGGTCTGAAATACTTGAAACGCTCAAATTCGAAAGAGAGACTGAAGTGGTAGGAGACAATCCTCCAGTCCTATGTCACTCTTCATCCACCTTCGTCCAGCATTCATGTTCTCGGTAATTTTGATTTCTCCAAAATGTCATTTGGATAACGCAGATACTCCATCAGAGCTGAGACAAGCTCTCGAAATGAGCGCCAACCAAGTTATCTATTGTATTCATAGTGGTGGAATAATAGCTATTAATAGTTATCATTTTGGCTTGCATTCCCTCCCCCCTGCCAAAGTAGATTGCTAGGCTAGAAAAGTAAGCAGACAATATCGAAAAGCATACTTTGCTTGTTGTATTCTCTTGATTCAATAACTGGCGGAAAAGGTCTAGCCTCTCATTGAGAAGTCATGAGACTTCTTTGGGCCACTGTGAAGTAACTTTGGGAACTTTAGAACACAAACCTTTCCCCATGTACCCAGGGCGTCTTAGAATTACTCACTAAAAGAACAACCTTTGGAAAAGCTTCACAACCCTGCATTTTCGGAAGCAGACCGATCGTCGTGTCAGGTGAATTGAGGTTGTCATTCCATTTGACGTCTTTAAGCCCAGGGGTCCCGTTGGTAAAGGTCCATCGTGGGGTCTTGGCTTCGTATTTGCCGAATCACCCGATGCCGCACCCAATGCAAACCCGGTCACAACGCTGGAACAGGAAGGCCGTATGCAGTAGACAGGGGACCGCGATGCGTGTCCAGGGATATGTACGGTTTAATCCTACACAACTACTCTAAGCTCATATGACACGCGATTGCCGCCATCAGATACGAGGAACGGCTCGCTTGGCATTGAGACAGTGCTACGTGAAATGTGAGTTGTAGCAGAGACAACAATATTATTATATGTCCGTCCCCTCTGCCCCCTCCTAGGATGATATCGCGTCTCTCAGAAGCATGCCGCGGAGTTCAAGCTCCACGAGACTTTCCTCCCCCAGCCCGTGAAGATGCGCGCGACACGAACCCTCCTGGCCCTGCTCGGCGCGACGAGCAGCGCCTGGGCGACCGTCCACTTCCCCTCGCGCCGCGACCTCAACAACGAGACCTCCCCGTCGCCCAGCGACACCGTGCCGAGGAGGTACATCGTGGAGCTCAAGTCCCGCGCCCAGTGCAATCAGTTCTTCGACAAGGTCGCGGGCACGGCCGGGCTCAAGGTCGTCAAGCAGTTTGACTCGGACCTGTTCCCCGGCGTGAGCGTCGAGTGCGACCATGCCTGCACCGAGGACTCGCTTAGGATGGCGCTCGACGGCGCCGGCGGCGATGCTGCCGTGGCCACGGTCTACAAGTCGACGCGCGTCAGGATCCTGGACACGGTCAAAGGCGAGTCTTTTAGTGATGACGCTGCCGCGTCGAACTACTCAGTGCATGGCATCACTGGTGTTGAGAAGCTGCATGAGGATGGGATCTTGGGAAATGGGGCCGTTGTTGCGATCGTCGACAGCGGTGTCGAATACACTCATCCTGCTGTAAGACCTCTTCACTGACACCTGTTTTGGCTGTTCAATGACTTTATGTATGATAGCTGGGCGGAGGCATCGGTCCTGGCTTCAAGGTCCTTGGTGGTTATGACCTTGTCGGAGATGGAAATTGGCCAGACTCTCCTCCCAATCCTGACACTGACCCTCTGGACCATTTTGGCCACGGGACCCATGTGGCAGGAATTGTCGCTGGAAAAAGTGATCAGTGAGTTCCTACACGCCGTGGCTCCAGTAACCTTTGCGCTGACAATTGCAGATTCGTTGGCGTTGCGCCCGAGGCAAACTTGTTGTCTTTCAAGGTGTTCGCCACTGACGGGTACTCCAACGAAGAGACAGTCATTGAGGGATTCCTCAAAGCTTTTGAATCCGGTGTAAGTGATGGACCCCAAGCGGTTGTGTGTAATACGTGGAACTCTACTAACACCGGATTGAAACTAGGCGGATATTATCAGTGCTAGTGTCGGGGAAGAAAGCGGGTTCACTTCGAATGCCTGGGCTGTAGTTGCCTCCAGGATGGTTGACCAGGGCGTTGTGGTAGTCGTTGCGGCTGGTAACGCAGGTGAGGATGGACCATTCTCCGCCAGCAACGGCGCGTCAGGCGAACATGTGGTGAGTACTAGCTGAGCCGCTTCAACCTCTTCATCTTTGTGCCTTGCCTTGAGCCCCGGAAGCTCGGGTCCGATACCTTGCGGAGAGCTAGTCTGCAAGAAAATCTGAAGATAATTGCTAATCAGGGCTTCAATAGTTGACCATTGCTTCGTCTGAACCCGGTGAATTCCCAGCACAGTCCTTCTCGGTCGACTTCAACTTGGAAGGACAGTCCAACACCACCAATGTTGCCTATGTAGCAGGAACGGGCGTTTTCCCGGACACTGTAGTCGACCTGCCTATTGCACCACTTACACTAAACACTTCCGTTGTGGACGACGCGTGCAGCCCTCTACCCAACAACACGGGAAGCCTAGCGGACCAGATCGTTCTCGTTCGATCTGGGGGATGCTACCTGACTGACAAGCACAGAAACCTCGTGCCTTTCAACCCGCAGTATATCTTGTTCTACAATAACGATGGCCCATTTGAGGACCCGAACACGAGGCAGACCCCCGGCGTCACTGGCATGATCGAAGCACGAGCTGGTGAAGCAATCATCGAAACAATCCTGGCCGGAGGCAACGTCACAGCCTCCTTCAACGTCAACAACACGGGCCATTACGTCGGGCTCTTCAACGCCGGAAGTGGACGCCCAGCCAGGTATTCCTCCTGGGGTGCAACCTACGACCTCACTCTCAAGCCTGATGTCTCCGCACCGGGCACCAAGATCCTCAGCACGTACCTGAACAGCGGCTACCAGGTCCTGAGTGGTACCAGCATGGCTACGCCCTATATCGCCGGCGTTGCGGCCCTGTGGGTTGGCCAGTTCGGAGGCCGAAAAGCACACGCGGATGACCCTGCCTGGGCCCAACGTCTAGTCTCTCGCATCACAGCGACTGGCCGTGCCGTTCCTTGGGTAGGTTCTTTGATTCTCTCGAACACCGAATGCCCGCTGTTTCACTGGAGTGCCATGCCGGAATTATTTACTGACCAGACCAGGCCGATTGGTCGACTTCTGCCAAAGACTACGGGTTCTGGACACCCACAGTCCAAATTGGATCTGGACTAGTCGATGCGGCAGCCGTGCTGAATTACACAACGGAGCTCAGCTTCGATGGTCGCAAGTTCGAGATGAATGACACGGCCAACTTTGTGGGAACACATACGGTTGATATCTTCAACAACGGCAAAGAGGCCGTTACGTACAAGTTCAGCCTGCAGGGCGCTGGTGGTTTCGAATCCTACAAGCCTGACGCGCCTGATGTGATGCGCTACGATGAGGTTGTGCTTGTAGAGTTCGACCCGACAGTTGATCTTCCAGGCGAGCTCACTGTTGAGCCAGGACAGAAGGCGACGGCAGAGTAAGCACTGGATATGGAGTTTAGCTCATGACCTCGCTGACAACCACCGCAGAGTTACCTTCACCACGCCGACGGGACTGGATGTCACCAAGCTGCCAGTGTACAGCGGCAAAGTCCTCATCAGCGGTAGCAATGGGGAGGAGCTGGGTATCCCCTACTTTGGTGAGCTCCTTTCTTCTGAAGCATCTTGTACCGACAACAACAAGGCTAATGAAAACATAAAGGCGTGGCGTCGGACTTGAAGAAGACCATCACGGGAATGTATAACACTTTCCTGGGCTTCCCTCACCTCCAGTCCGGTCCCAACAGCGTCGAATTGACTATCAAGCCGAACATGACTTTCAACCTCACCTACACATCGCAAGACTTCCCTCGATGGAACAACTGGCTCACGTGGGGCTCGAGGGAGTTGCGCTGGGATATTTTCGACGCTGCGTACACCGAGGCAGACTGGAAATATCCGCCTGTCGTCGGCGAAAACCACTGTACGTATACACCTATCTCTGGGACCTTGCACCTGTGCCATATCTCTCAGATCCGGACAGGAATGCAGATTTGGTCTCCGTCATGCGTAACTAACAATGGTAGTTATCGGTTCTGCCACGAGCTGGAACGGCACCGACAGTGCGTCTTATTTCGACCCCAGCAGGCATAGCCAGGATGATATCTTCTCGTTCCCTCTGTATAACCTACCGCGTAATGCGTGGGAGAGGTACTGGTGGCTTGGTAGATATGCCAATGGGTCAACGATCGTACCTGGTGAATACTAGTAAGCTGCATCTTTCAACGCACTGAGCATGACCGCTGTACTGACATGTCCTCTAGCTTCCGCGCTGCGGCTCTCAGGGCATTTGGTGACCCTGCTGTGGCGGAGGACTGGGACGTTATCCAAGTACCGAAGATCACTGTGCTTCCTGGAGGTACAATTGGCCAATCTTGACATTCTTGTACATGACGCATATATGTGTAGATATTCAATTTCTTTGGGGTCCCATTAGACGGGATGTTTCTCCGAAACACATTTTTGAGCAACAATTCATTGGAAATTACCAGAAAAAGTGGAACTACCTGGCAAGCAGGAGGTAGACTACTCCGTGACAGTATTGCAAGGAATGAGAACAACATCCCCACAATTTATGCTACCGAAGAAAATCACCAGACACCTTCCAGCATTGCCCTCGTACCAGGCTGGTGGAGCCGTTTGGGCTAATTGCGAAGAAGATAAGCCTTTAGGCTCGTGTAATTGAACTCGCTCCAGGAATTCTCCGAATGAGCTTGGTATCGAGATCAGATAAGATCAAGTAAAGATGTCGAGTACGCAAAATTGTATAGGTCCCCGGACGATAGGTCGTGAGAGGAGCTTGAATGTCTTGGTATCTGAATAGATCCATCCTCTCTCATTTAATTGCCGTGTCTCCCGTCCCTAATGGCGACATCACCCTCCACTTCCCGGCTACGGGCCGTGCTCATACGGCAACAGCAAAGCTGATACCGAACTGAATCGTCCTCGGTGTTGATCATCGCCTTGGACAAGGCTTGTGTGGATATATAATACCACAGCTTTGGCCAAGTAGGTAGAAGCATCATGCTGCCGTCTCCACCGATCAGGTTGGCCACTCCACAGGACTGAGTCGCGGTCTGTCTCATACACATAAAAGGGTTCAGCCCTCCCAGAAGCACGTATAAGCTGTCTGATTCCTTCGGCCACGATACACCCCTTATCTCGAGTTCGTTATTCTGAGACTACTTCTTACTACTCCTATCTCGTCAAAATGAAGCACTTTTTTGTTGCAGCGGCGCTTTGCGCTGCCGTTAGCGCAATTCTTGCTCAACCTCCTGTCGTCGCTCGCGATCCAGATCCGTCGGAGACTCTGGTTGGCCGGGACCCTGATCCAACGCCAGACCTCTTTGGCCGAGACCCAGACCCTTCGGAGACACTCGTCGGCCGGAACCCTGACCCAACGCCAGACCTCTTCGGACGGGACCCCGATCCATCAGAGACCCTCGTCGGTCGGGACGAAGGCCCGCCAGAGACGATCACCGTCGTCCCCCGGCACCCAGACCCGTCAGAGACTCTTGTCGCTCGAGACCCAGACCCGTCTGAGACGTTTACTCTCGCCGCTCGCAACCCAGACCCATCGGAGACACTGGTCGGCCGGAACCCGGATCCATCAGAGACTGGCGTCTTTTAAGGCGATATTGAACTACCCCTCTGCTACCGGTTTGTGCAATGTTATCACAAAAGGCATCGAACCAAGAAAGAGGCTTGGAAGGCTGGCTACTAGTGGATGAATTGCGTGTGATCATCTGGCTTCGAACATCAGCGGCATTTGGTGTCATACTTTGAGGGACTTATGATACGAGGGGCTTCGGCCACACTGTTTTTTTTGAATCAACTATTCATTGGCCTGTTTGCTATCTGTTCAGCTTCCCAATTATTCCTCAGCCTTAAACTCGTATACAAAGTTTCGCCGTTGTAATCCCACCCTCACCTGTCTCCTGCGTGTCGTATGATTACGTAATATATTGACATAGGTCATTCAGGGCTTATGTAGAAAAACTGCGGAGGATGGTGCTTATCTGCAGTGAGACGAACACCCCTGAACACCCAGCCCCGCTCCTTCGGCTTGCCTGGCGGAGTACCATAGTGCTTTTAGGCATTGGCTGCGTGTTTCTGGAGACAGTTGCCTGCCTTGGGCTCGAACGTGGAGATCTGAGCTGTTGTCTATCCTTCCAAATTCAGAGGCTCGAAATATCCCGACAGGCACGGCGCCTAATCTTCAACCTGGATGCGCGAGACGAATCTTCACGGGAACCCGTAGTGCAACCAGCGAGTTGTGGCTATGGACAGACTTTCTGTTGACCTGGGAAGACCACCCGTACAAGCAAATCAGGACCAGGCCCAAGAGACCACGAGCCGGGCCGAGGAGGTCATGCCTTCAGCGGAGGAAAGAGGCTCAGATGTCGAACCCAACAGAGCCACGAGATCCGCTGGCCGAGGTGGCCGTGGAAGTGAATTTGACGTAAGGGGAAGAGGCACTGCAACGGGCAGCGAGGTAGAAGATGAAGAAGGAACAAAAGCCGCATCCTTACATCAATCGTCAAATTCAGATGTGACTTTGGGGACAACTAGAGATCGTGCTCTGCTGGGACTCCCCCCTGGCTGGAGCATGAGACGCGATCAAGACGGCCGCACGTCTTTTGTGGACCACATCTTCAACAAGACGACCCATGTGAGACCAAGTCGTCACATACCACTTCCTGCAGGCTGGGAGCGGAGATGGAAAATTGGCGGGAGGCCGTATTTCTTTGACCACCACACTGGCACTGCGACTTTCACCAACCCAGCCCCCCGGGATGACCCAGACTGGATAGAGAGGTTAACCGAGGATGGGGAGCGCTACTTCGTTAACGAGCGCACCAAGACCGCTACTTGGATCGATCCCAACTTCCAGACGAGACACGCCATGACGCGATTGGATATGCAGCACGTCCCAGAGCCTCATAGCTGCACTCACTGCGATAGAATCATGGTTAACTTTTATGAAGAGGAGCCATCAAGGAGGCAGTCGCCCCCGAATTCTGCTTGGGTGCTCTGCGCAGAGAGCACAGAGGATGTTGCCGCAGCTCAGCGCGATGGCTGTCCCTTATTTCGTTACCTGTTTGGGTATCCGCAGATCACTAGATCTGACATCAACAAGTTGCGGCAAGAGGATTTGTTCCTTCGAGTCCGTTGCTCCCGCATTGAAACTTTGGAAGACAAATTGTCCTTCGTTGCCCAGAACTGGGTCCTCGGTCCACGATATTTTCTGTACCACGCAAAGGAAACGATCAGAGACGAATCAGGGAAGGAGAGGCCCCCAGCTAAGAATACACCTAAGTTCATACTCTGCCGCGACGACTGCTCCAGTGGGTGCTATTCTATTTTGTCCAGTAGACAGTGACTAATACGAGCCCATTAGAAAGCGGCGCTTCATTCAACTACGAATACCCACATACAATACCGTTCTACTGCCCTGATGTCGACTCAAAACGGTCAATACGTTGGGCAAGGCGTATCCTAGAAGCGTGCCTGGACGTCGACAATGATAATTGTAAGGGCCAGTGTGAACCTACCAGGACGAAAGAATTTGCCGACTTTGTTCCTACCCGTCTTATCCAGGTCGACTTTCAACGAAACAATGTCAGGATTGTTCAAGGCTCCAGTCTTGATCCCAAAACACGTTGGGCTTGTCTCAGCTACGTCTGGGGTGGTGACCAGCCAGTCAAGACGACCAAAGACACTCTGTTGCAGTACAGCAGTGCCTTACAACTAAACGAACTCCCTCCTGCGATTTGCGACGCTGTCATCGTTTGCCAGGGTATAGGCGTGTCATATCTTTGGGTTGATGTTTTGTGCATCATATATGACGATGCAGAGGACAGGGTACGGGAGCTGGCCATCATGTCCGAAATCTACCGGTTATCCACTGTGACTATTTGTGCGGCCTCGAGCAGTGGGGTTGAGCACGGATTCCTCTACAACAGGGGTTACTTCTATTCTGCCCGCTCATCTCCGCCAGTGAGGCTACGGTTCCGCAACGAAACAGGAGCCGACGGCGTGCTCCTTGCGTTTGCGACCGAGAACCAGGAAGACGAGCCCGACTACAAAGCCCCCATAGAAGAGCGCGGCTGGTGTTACCAGGAGCGGCGGCTCCCACCTCGTGTCTTGTACTATGGACTCAGGGGCCTGATGTTTACCTGCCAGCGCCGGCAGATCCGGGACAGAGGGCCTCTCGGTGCGGTCTTCCGCCCGCAACCGGTCATGCCGCGACCATTTGTAGAACCCAGCTTCTTCACCAAGGACTGGATGGACATTGCTTCCAACTATTCACGTCGGCTTCTGAGCCATCCGGGGGACAAGCTGCTCGCCTGTTCCGCGGTTGCAAGCGCGGCGGCTGGTAGCGCAGCGGCTGGTAGCGCAGATCAACTGTCCGTCTCGTCTCGGCCGCGGAGGCAAGTATACTTGGCCGGGCTGTGGAAGGAAGAACTCCCAGCCGGGCTGGATTGGTATGTGCCGCCGTCTCCTGACGGAGCGAACTTGCGCCCCAGGCGGTCACAATATCTCGCACCGACGTGGTCGTGGGCGGCGGTCGATAGTGGGGTCAGGTTCTGGTCGCGGGAACCGGTCGACGACATTTGCAAACTGCCTCCATGCTCCTTTTCCGAAGTCAAAATAGTAAACGTGATAGCCAACCCGGAGACCACTGATGTGCCCTTCGGTTCCGCCAAAGACGGCCTGCTAGTCGTCAAGGGCGGTACAGCGGTAGTTGACTGGACCACCGGTACTGGCGGGGCCCCGGACGTCATATCTTGCGGCGAGTTCAGCTTTCCAGTGCACCGCGATATCCTGGAGGAGGCACCTGACAGGTCTACCGTTGGAGAAAGCTCCTTGGTGGCTCTACGACTGCTACGGGGGTTCGCCATTGACCATCATGTCGGCTTGAATTGCGGATTAGTGCTTCAGCGTGTAGATAAGGATCACTACGCACGCATTGGGCTGTTTTATTGTTGTCGAGAGCACGAATGTAAGAAGGGGCACCCCAGCTGGTGCAATCACAAATTCAAAGGGTTCAAGAAGCGGACGGTGAAGATAATTTAATATAATAGTGCAGCTGTAATACTGTCGATGTAGAAAGGAGAGAGCCTGAGATTAATATAAACTTGAAATGAGGTGCCTAAATGAGATAAAACCCACTGTCCTACACCATTATACACTACATCTTACCTCTATTCTATTAGCTAGGCTCTAAATTAATTTCGATTAAAGTTTATAAGCTTAAAGTTAAGTATTAATTATAATAATACTGGGTGTTTAAGCGTTTATCATTGTATAAAGGGATTAGATGCATATTGCTTAAGAAGCATATGTGTATAGATTAAAAACGAGACCACATAATACGAGGCTGGTACTCGAGCAAAGCTCCACTAGCCAATGAAGGACTTGTCTTTGCAGATTGAACATGATCTGATATTCTCTGTCCTTCGAAATGAAATCTAGTGTAATTGTGGACACACGCACGCAGATTGATAGCGACTTTTTATGCCCATGTAACAGGCGCTTCCATTCCTGACCTTTCCGTAGCACCGTGGCTCCCCATATCGCGCCACCCCCCCACTTTCTTTTGAGAAAACTGTGCTATTGAGGCCGAAGACGGCACCCTTGTGTTGACGCAACAAATCACCTGACAACACAGCTATATGGAAATCACTCAGAGTGGGTAACCATCATCGGGCAGGGCCCGGAGTCCGAAAGGTGGACCCACCGCCCGTCACGCAGACCCGAGCCCGATCAGGTCTCGATCTTGGTGCAGCACATCAAGTTGTGACACAGGTTGCTGCAGATCATCTGGCAGGCCGCGGGGTCGAGCCTCCTCCTTCTAAGAGCAGAGCCGACGCCCTCGGAGACGCTGCCAGTAGAAGCAGTGGTGGTCACAGCAGTCGTCGCATCAGCATCCCGGGTAGCCTGCGCCGCGTCCTCGGCCGTCTCGGGCTGCAGGGTGGACGAGTGGATGCCGTAGGCGTGGAGGCACTCGTTGACGGTGCGGGCCTTCTCGATGAAGTTGGACATGGACTGGTCCGAGACGACGACGTGGGCGGACGCGATGGCCTTTTGCTGGTCGAGGCGCCAGATGTGCAGCTCGTGGACTGATTCGATGCCGGGAATCTAGGCAGGGAGCATTGCGTCAGCCATCTCGGTCTCTATATGGGTCTTGCCAAAGCACAAACATACCTGTTCAAGATCATGCTTCACGTCGTCGATCTCAACGCCCCGGGGGGCGCTCTCGAGCAGGATGGCCCCGGAGTTCTTGGTCAGCGGGATGGAGCTGATGAAGATCATGATCGCGATGAACATGCTCGCCGCCGGGTCGGCGTAGAACCGGGCCTCGGAGCGCGTCTGCCAGATGATGACGGCGGCGATGATGACTCCGATGTTGTTGATGGCGTCGCCGATGACATGGACAAGGACGCCGAGCATGCCGAGGTCGCGGCCGGGCTTCTTCGTCTGGGCCACGTTGTGACGGTGCTCTGCGTGGGTTCGAACGGGCTGCAATGTTGATTAGTTCTATAAATTGTTCCATGTTACAGCGCAATACCCCCTGTGATGCTTACATTCGCCCTGCTCGAGCTGCTGTTCCTGACAGGCTCGAGGTTCACCACGGCCGCCTCGCCGTGGTCATGCGCATGCTCATGGTCGTGGCTATGGGCTTCGCCATGTTCGTGGCCGTGTCCGTGGGAGTGATCGTGGCCGTGGTGTTCTGCCGAGAACGTCAGTATGTCTTTCTGTCGGGTGTGACGTTGGGTCGCTGGGGCTCTGACCATGTACAAATGCCGCGCTTATGATGTTCAGACCTAGGCCGATACAGCCCACGATCATGACCAGCCTCGGATCTTCGATACCTGCAGGGCGTCAGATTAGAGTAACGATTTAGTTGGCTAAAGCAACTCACGCTCAATTGAGATAAACCTCTCAATAGACTGCAGGAAGATGCTGATTCCTAAAGCCAGAAGAAAGACGCCATTGAAGAAGGCACCGAGCAACCTGGCTCGTTGCCAGCCGAACGAGAGCTCAGCGGGGGAGCGGGCCCGTTCTGATATCTGGGCACACGGTGAGTTGGAGTCAGACGGCGTAAATGAGGCCCGAGACTCACAATGACAGCTGTCAAGGCGACGATGAAGCCGATCAGATCATTCATCTATGAGGAGTCAGCTACGTGGACATGCCTAGGGGATGAGGAGCACAGATCGTACGTAGTGGAATGCATCGGCAAGAAGCGCAAGGGAGCGGGTCTTGAAGGCCACTAGATACAGATCAAGTCAGTTCCAAGACAAGTTCAGGTGTACCAACGCACATGACGTTGACGAACCTGTGATCTCGGCCACGAAGAACGCGAACGAGATGGAGATTGTGATGATAAGCCGCGTCTTGGGGCTCAGACTGAACGCCATGTTGGTGGAAGGGTGGCTTCGAAAATGATGGATTCTGCTGGGACACGCTCTGGATGACGAGTGCACCAGGCCTCGATCGACTTTATATTCGAGTGCTGTGGTATGTAAAAATATCTCGAAAGAACGAGGATGTAGGTTCTGTTCAAGAAGTGTCCTAAACTTGCCGGTTGTCGGACAGGAAACCCATGAGGAATCTGCAACCGACCTGCGGAGAATCGAAACAGGACATGAGACGTATTGCGCCAATCATCCCCAGGTCTGTTTGGTTGGTGTCGTGGAGTAGCACAGGGATGGTGCGAAGGGTATAAAGGAAGCTTCTCGGCATGACAGGGTAGCCCCCTTGAGTTAGCCCACCATGTCATGCAAGAGAAATGGCCAGCTGGCGTGGCTGGCCTCTCAAGCCTACCTGGAGTATCCGTCAGAAAGTGGCTCCTCTCCTTGGGATGGTAGGAGAAGCTTTGCACGGACGGAACCGGGTAAGCTTGGCAAAGAAGATGCAGATCTCCAGCGTTGCACAGACGGTTTATGACACCCGGTCTGCCCGGCGAGGTGCAGTCGCCTGCATCTCCCGTTCCCGACAATCCAATGACATCTGGAAAAAGTGCTAGATCTTGTGTTCCCCCGGTACAAGATGATGTTGCCCACTGGAATTCTCCCGTGTCCCTTGTGACAATATAGCACACGGGCTTGACAGCGACGGATCACAAAGCCGGGGGGTGAACATCACATACTGGCCTCGAGTTTCACAACGATACGAGGTGACGTGACAACACACCGATGCATCCCGAAATGGATGATTCCAATCCTACTATCACTGTGACTAGAATGTACGGTAAGATGATGATGGATTGCATCGACCGGAATGAAAAAGGAATGTCGCACTCAGCCCTAGAGTGGATACCATGAAGGTCGTATTTCAGGGTTACTTTGACATAGATCGCTTAACATATTTGGTAGTGAGCTGAATGAGAGCATAGTATTGAGAATGAGACTTGGGGTAGGGGAACATCCATCGTCACGTTGAGGTCAATAGGGCCTGCCAAGTTGAGAAGGTGAAGCAAAATAATAATCTGACAGGAGCATATTTCACGGTTGCAAATACAACACCAATGACTTCATATAATATACATAACAAACTGGAGTCGACATGGAATTCTTCAATCAACCTTGTGTGAAATTTAAGCTTCCTCGCCTCCATTTGGCAACTAGAAACGAGGATCGCGAAGGCCGACTTCACTTCCTACCTGCGCAATCAGAGGCTTACAAGTCTGAGTTTGACGGCGCGGCTGATAAGCTGAAATCAGCCGTGAAAGTCTTGGGAAAGAAATGATTTAGGATTAACATTCGCGTCTCAATAACTACTGTCAATGCCGCTATCCGTCTGCTGGGGATCGTCTGCAACGTCCAGGCACCAGAACCAGCTTCAGCGCGTTTGCTTCAACGCAAACGCGCAGCGGGTGGATAAGGCCTGAAACATTCTCAGCCGGCTGCTTTGTCCATCACAGAGCCATCCGTCATCAAGGAAGCGGTGAGCTGGTGCGAAATTGGCGTATTTCCATTGCTGGCGTAGCATAGTAGATGAATCAACTGGATCAGGAGTCTTGGCTTGCGAAATGTGCATTGCAGTTACAAGGTGTCGACATTATAAGCCTTTCCGGCGGATTGCCTAGCCTTGTTCCTACAAGAAAGACAGCCACAAGCGGCCAGCCAGGGCCACGTTGGAGCAGTCAAAATATTGACTTCTACATAAGCAGCACTTCTGCATGCCGTCTGATCCTTCTCGCACTTTACAACGCGTCTTTACACTATTCGACCTTCCCCCCACCGAACTTCAGTCAACACATTTCAGAGCATCACGTATTGGCCCCCAAATCACTCGAGATCATGCCTGTGGCTCCGTATCCGGAAACCGTCGAGCCTTACTTTTCGACCGCAATCCAAATTGACGAGAGATACCACCACAAGTTGTCATGCCAGCCAACGAGCCCCGACCTCTGTACCGTCTGCCCCCAGGCGGGCAAGATACCTTGCCCGGGCTGCCGTCTTGTGCAATACTGTTCTGAGAAATGCTTGAAACAAGACCGGCCGATCCACAAGCTCTTTTGCAAATCCTTCGAGCTCGTCAGTGCCGGCAAACGCCCCATAGCTCTTGACATCTGCTTCTTCCGAGCCATCTTCATCCCTGAGAACGGCAAACCTAGATGGACCTGGGTCAAAACAACGTCAGACCGTCTCTTCTACTGTCTCGAGCACCTCTACAGCGACCTGCCATCCCTGGGCTTGACACAACACTCCCAAAGCATCCAGTTGGGCTACCATTCCACCCGGGTCCCAAAGCACGGCCTCATTGCCACCGCGCGCAACCAGCAGTCCCGAGGCGAGGAGAAATCGTCCATCAACAAGTTCCTGCAGCGCCTAGGCCCACCTGGCCATCTGGACACCCACTGGGGTCCCTTCATAGTGCTTGCCTTCAAGGCCGGAGACCCGGCCAAGCGCACTGACCCCCGGGGCGTCCTCGGCCTCGTCGAAGACGTCGAGATGGCTGACGTCGCGCACATATTCCACACCCTGACGCACAACCTTGACGAGAACCCGTGCGTGGTCGACGTCGCGCGGTACGCCCACAAGACCATCCCCGCCGTCAAGATCAACGGCCTCGGCGACCGCCGACGTTTTCACCCGGACAAGGACATCAACAGCGACGCGGCCATCTACGAGGCCGTCATGGTGCCCAACATGGCCTGTGACCCGTCAATCCAGTGGCCGTCCATCTTCGCCTTCACGCTCGGCCTGCCGTGGGTCTGCCGCCGCGTGTACTACTCCAAGGACCACTGGGTCAAGGCCGCCGGGCCAAAGGACCAGGGCGGCGAGTGGGCCAAGGACGGCGACTCGCTCAGCCAACCCCGAGCTGGGCTGCCTGCACGCCGTCTTCAAGGCGGCCGGCCGGTTCGAGGCGTGGCGCCCGCGCGGCGAGCAGCTGGTCCCGGCCGGCGTCAACTGGGACGACAACCTGGGCACGGCGCTCATCCTGCACATGTACGGCGAGCCCATCCCGGTGGAGCATATCAAGGTGTTCCAGCTGTTCTGCAAGGAGACGGACGTCATCAACCTGGGGGGCAAGCCGAAGCAGGCGATCAAGGTGTTTCACAGAGCTGCTTTTCGCGAGTTCTGGGAGGCCAAGAAGAAGGAGAACGCAATCCCCGGCTTGGACCTGGCTGGAATACCGTCTCCTTATGCCTGGAAGGACAAACCTCGAAAGGAAGACGACTACATCGAAGACAGCGAGGAGCGTGCCGAGTACGAGAAGTTGTTCAAGCAGGCAGAGAGACCTGTGGTCTTTGGTTACATCCCTCAAGACAGACCCATCTTCATGTCTACTATGGCAAGCTTGCTTCTTGAACAGGAGTTTAAGAGGCAGTTTGGAAACAACAACTTTTGGAAGAGATGAATCATGTAACGGAGCCAGATGGCAACAAAGTCATCGGCGAAGTGAGTGGAGTGATGCAGAATCGTTGCCAGCTATCCATCAGGGCACCAGAGGATACGGTAGCTGATGCCATCCATGGACAAATTTGGCACAAAAGGTAGTGACAGGGTAGTCTTCAGAACGCTCAAGAATGACTCATAGGTATTTGAACATCCCCGATCTCTATGTCCCACTCTTAGCATAGGTGTTTAATCCCGAGACGGATGAAGCGTGTTCAATAGATGAAGCGTGTTCAATAGATGAGGCGTGTTCGATAGATGAGGCGTGTTCGATAGATGAGGCGTGTTCGATAGATGAGGCGTGTTCGATAGATGAGGCGTGTTCAACAGATGAGGCGTTGTAGACGGATGACGCGTGTTAGATGGATGAAGCGTATTCTTTTGTTATTTCTAAGGGTGGTCTCGTTTTCAAACTGTACACATATGCTTCTTAAGCAAGTATGGATCCAGTCCCTTAATATAGTGATAAACGCTTAAACACCCAGCGTTGAAAAAAAAAAAAAAAGAGAAAAGATATTCGCACTTGTAAAAATAAAGATAGTACACTGGTACATCACTCGCGCCACACACCCACACCCAAACACCTACACCCAAACGCCCACACCTAACACCCACACACCTAATGCCCACACACCTAACACCAACATACCAAACAATTATAATACATACATAAGAATTGGGTTTATAAACTAAGTGTATGAATTAGGTGTGTATATATTAAGTATGTGGGTGCTGGGTGTGGGTGTTAGGTATTGGGTGTGTGAATTGGGTGTGAGTAGTGTCGGTGATGTACCGGTATATCATCCGTTTTTGCAGGTGCAAATATGCGTTCTCAAAAAAAATAAAATACAATGCCGATAACAGTAGGTTTCAAACGTAGGAACCAGTTGCGCGACTTGTACTGTGTTTCCTGAACAAGGCGTTCAAGGATGCGGTTATAGACCTCGAGATATCCGGCAAGCTGCGTGACTGAATTTGTTGGAGCACGTCCTTGTTGTTGATGCCAGAGTCCTCAGTGATGTAGCAAGTAGAGTTCCAGTCTAAACCGAAGTAGCCCCTGCTGGTGAGCCCAGAAGAGATGTCGACGCCCCAGCCCCAGTTCTCAGTACAGAATGACAGCGGTGAGGTGGTGGCGACGTAGTTTCCGCCGCTGGCATGCTTGATTTCCGCTGACGAGAAAGACTCCTGGTCTGATCCAGATGTCCAACACGTAGCGTTTGGGCCGAGAACGGTAGTGTTGTCAGAATACGAGAAGCCACTTGTGGATGATAAGTTGCCCATGGAAGTGGAGGTAACTCCATGGTCTACGGTGACCTCGTAATCGTTTGCACAGAATGCAGACACGACCTGTTCGGCTTTATCGAATTACAATGTCATCGACGTGTTGCTTGCTAGTGACGGTGACGACAAGCGGATCCGACCCAGCGCAAGCAATGGGGTGCGTATGCCCAGAATTGACTCTTCCCCGCCCAAGACAGGCTCCATGTAGCCGATGAAGTCTAGAGGAATACTCCAACGGGACGGCACGTCTCGACCCCATTGTATTTCCCACGGTAGAGATGTCGTGTTGTCACCACTGAAGGAAATTGTACACGCATCAGAGTGGCCTGGAAGGTTCTGAACCGTGACCATAACATCGGTCAGATTCCCAAAGACAACCTGCGCTTCCGCAAGATCCGCGTATGCCGTGGTGCAAGCACTTCCACCGAAGGCAATTTGATCCAGCGGAAGCTCGCGGGTGCTCATACAGAGTCCCATCGATGGGAACACGGGGTATGTGCAGTTCCCAGTCGGACAGTGAGCCTGTCTCTCATAAGAGAGATCATCATTCCACAACGCGCTGTTGATTGCCCCGTAATAAGGAGGATCGCTATTATTGGAGAAGAATGTAGGAGCGAGTACTTGCTCTGTCCAAGCGAATTCCGATGACACGGCATTCGGCTCTTCGTAGTAACGGAGAATCTGCTGGACAAAAGGGTCCACAGCCAGCATGAGCAAGGTGATAATGGCTCCCATGGACGCGATAGACGACCTCGTTGGCGTGAATAACATTCGTAATGCACCGAGCGGCCCCCGGCTTGCTTCGTCAATGTGCTCAATATCCAGCAAGGCATGATAGCGAGTTTCGTCGTTGAACCAATCCCACTTGCACTGGCCAATGGCAGAGGCTATACCAAACATCAGGCTCGACTTCGCAGCGGTCGAGAGGATGGATATGATGGAGTTCAGGGTGATGCCGAACGAGAGCCTGGGGTTGCGCCGGCCGTCAAAAGCCATCAGGACTGCCACAATGGCAATCAGACAGCCTATTGAGAAAATGGCGAAAAGTATTTCCGGAGCCCAACCATCTGTTTTGTAGCATGTATACGACCTTCCTGGTTGCCCATCAATCGGGTTCAATTTCTCGGCGCAGACTTCCACGTTGGCCTTTCGGACGCTGGTACGTCCAGACATTGGGTGTTGGTCTGTTTGGTTTCCTAGAAGTGAGGCTCCGCTCATTTCCTCGTCTTCACCAGATCGTGACACGTTCGAGGTCTCAAAATCTCCCTCCGCGCGCGGTGCGCCGCCAGGCGCGGTCCGCCGCCGCGCGACGTCCGCCCGCCGGCCGCCGCCGCCAGCATCCGCCGCATCCGCGCCGCCCGCGACGACAGTTCCGCGGCCGCCCGCCTCCCGGTCCCGCGCGCGCCGCGGTCCGCCGTCCGCGCGCTCCGTCCAGCCCGCCGCGCTCCGCGCGGCCGAGCCGCCAGCTCCGCGCCGGCCGTCCTTGCGCTCCGTGAGGCCGCCGCCGCGCCGGAGCTCCTCCGTCCGCAGAGTCCGCGCCGGGGCCGCCTCGCTCCGGGGCGGCCGGACCTCTCCACCCCCGACGCCCAGGCAAGCGCCCTCACCGCCGCCCAGAAGCAGATCGAAGACCTCGAGGCCCAGGTCCGCCTCCTGAACCAGAAGGCCACCGCCGCCGTCGACCGCTGGGCAGACTACGAGGACGAGCTGGGCAAGCTCAAATCCGAGCTCAAAAAGCGGAACAACAGCGCCCCCGCCGCCAGGCCCCAGACGCCCACCCTGCGCGAGACGCCCTCGTCCCCGGCCACCAACAGCAGCCTCGGCAGCCCCAGCGCCGCCGTCACGAGCTTCGCCTCCGCCGCGAGCAGCCGTATCTCGGCCTACCTGTCCCGCAAGTCGACCCCGAACCTCAAGGCCCAGCAGGGCCACCAGAGCTCGCTGAGCACCTCCTCGCTCCTCCCACAGCCCGCGGGGCCGGCCGCCGGCAGCCCAGGCCACCAGAGCAGCCGGAGCACGTCGTCGCTAGCACCACCACGGACGCCCGGCGGAAGTGGAAGCAACGGGCCCCCACCACCCCTGTGGTTTCCTAGAAGTGAGGCTCCGCTCATTTCCTCGTCTTCACCAGATCGTGACACGTTCGAGGTCTCAAAATCTCCCTCCGCCGAGTTCGCAGATGGGCGAATGGGAACATCACTTGTGACCTGGTTCGCGTCAGACCAAAGTGGCGAGGCATGATGACTCTGCACGCTTTTTGAAGCGCTCATCATGATCGATTTGTGGTAAGCGTTGGAGAAGCCTACTGGCAGGTGGGCGTGAAGAAGAGTTCGAAAGTGCTCTTGACGAACATGCTGCTCTTCTTGAAATATTCGTGGACCCCACTTCGTCTGACAGGACTTCTGAATGGGCCCCACAAAGTCGAGGCAACCCACTGCCATACAAGATACTAGCATACGGCACCTCTCTAGAGTTCGGTCAAGGCAGCTCGCCGATATTGAAAGAGCTTGGCCAGAAATGGGTGTACTCCAAGTGCGCAGCCCAATGCTGCACCCACTGGCCACCGGACTGCAAAACTAACTCTGCTACAGCTCCATGAACTACGACACATAGGGTACATTAATTTTTCTAATCCGGCGACTGCTTCATGTCCCAGTAGTCCCACCTGCTCATTTAAATGATATTAGTTTCCGCGACACCTGAACTTGGCCTCTCCCCCCTGTCTTATCCCGACGGCTTAAAGCTATGACAACAGTTGAGGAGACTGCTTGGGGAAAACGTAGAAAAGTAATTCGGCAAAAAGCCACCTTGAATCTTAATTGCCCCAAGGCTTGGCAAAATCCAAATTAACAACCCTCACCATAGAGCTGAAGGGCCTCGCTGAGTGCCGAGACAGCTAATGCTTGTCCCCACATTGTTTGGATCCTCGAGATGTCATAATAATGCTGAGCATCTTCTCCCACACCAGTTCCAGCACTGACATTTCGTACAAGCCCATCTGGTGCTATCTGTGACAGGACAGCCGACAGAGCCTTCTTTACCAAGGGCCGATACTCTGCCCCGATATACCCCAGACGCTGAGCCTTCAAGTACGAGAACGCAAAGCCCGCTGCAGCTGAGGTCTCGAGGTACGAACCATCGCTGATGGGCTGGTCCAGGACTGTGCGCCAGAGGCCGGAGGGATCCTGCAGGTCTGCTAGAGCTGCCAGCTGCCGTGTCAATATGCTGCGGAAGTAGATGGCATCAGGGTCCGTGGGAGGCAGGCCCAAGTAGTCGGGCAGCTCCACGGCGGCGATCAGGCCCCAGGCATTTCCTCGCGCCCAGTGGACGGCTCCGAAGTTGTCCTTGTCGTTGAAGGTGTACGCATGGAAGTACAGATCGTTCGGGGAGTCGAATATCCACTTGACGTGGTTTCGAAACTGGAATATGGCCTCGGTCTTGTACTCGGGCTTATTGGTCAACACACCGATCTTGGCCAATGGCAGGGCCGCCATCATCAGGGTGTCAATCCACATTTCCCCGGGATGGGGCTCGGTCGTGAGGTGCTGCCAGCCGCCATCCGGGGTCCTGGTCAGATTGTACATGGCCCAATACCCCCAGTCCTCAATCACGGGCAGGTAGGAAGGGTTGCGGGTGATATTGTATGTCTCGACCAGGGCAGTGATGGCGGCCATGCTGTTAACGTGCTTTCGCACGCCTCGGGGAAGGGCCCTGTCGAACCAGGTCTCGAGCTCTTCGAGTGACTGGGCATCTTTGGTCGCCTCATAGTGCTTCCAGATACCGTAGAGTCCGGTACCCTGGTCCCAGTCCCAACCCGTGGTCCAGG
Organism: Diaporthe sp. P3_1W; assembly: GCA_037177825.1. NCBI lineage: Eukaryota > Fungi > Ascomycota > Sordariomycetes > Diaporthales > Diaporthaceae > Diaporthe > Diaporthe sp. P3_1W. The sequence continues at coordinate 7,251,750 of JBAFXB010000002.1, forward strand.
CTGGCATTCTGGTGAGACTCCCGATGGCGCTCTTTGCAGCGACATTGAGCTGTGTCAAGTTCAGGCCCCGTGGGGACGCTACAACCGACTGGCCGAGTACCAAGGCGCCAACTTGGCTTGCCAAGAGAGGAGACACCGACAAGATGGCGGATACGAGATTCTTCATTGTGGATGGCTGTGGTTTGCCGTCGCGGGTCAATTGACAAGTATTGCGGTTCTTTCAATTTATCTTCAAGCTGCACATTGAGAGCAGTCAGAAGTTGATTCGACGTCTATTTCGACCGAAATCCCGATCACCCAACCCCGCCTTTGATACTTTGCAGATGTGATACTACATCGTCAAAAGGTCGATCCCTCCGTAAGATGCATGCACGGGAAACGCACCTCCGCAGCATTCCCTCTTGCGTTGTAGCGGTTGCTTGCTGAGAGCTTGGCTCACAGATCGCATGTCAATCGATTGGGTGAGATCTTGCAGCGATCATCCCTGCGTGTACAATATCGAATTATCGACGCAACTATGTATTCACTATACACAACCAAAGTATTGGAGGGACGGCATCCTCCAACCTCAGCATATTCATATGTTCAAAACCTCGGCAGCAATTAACCCAGAGCCAAGAGACTGATGAAATCATTCAAAAAGTGGCTGAAGTCCAGCGAAAAGAAGTCCAAAGCTAAATAATTCATGCCTTTAACAATTGAGTTCCACGAGGGACAAGTTCATCTGATGCAACACTAGGCATATTATTGATCACAGAAGGCTTCGTCCGCTCGCCACCGTATTGATCGTGGGTCCAGCCCCACCTCACCATCTGGCCCCGATGTTAGGAGTTGTAACATACATAGGTATCAGAATGAGGCCCAGAGTGTGGTCGCTCTGGTCTAGAATATACAGCTAGCAGCGACGAAGATGGCATTTGACAAGAACAATTGTAAGGCCTATTTCATCTATTTCCGAGAGATTCGGTTCCGCTCTCATTTTGAATGGAAGCTTGTAGACTTGGCACTTCAATTATTTCTCGGTCCCTTCTCTCGCGAGGCTTACCTCGAGCTCGGAATAATGTCTTCCTTTGCCCCTGACACCTCAAAACTAATGGACATCAAAGGATGGATAAATCCCAAGCGCGTATTCCAACCATTTAGGTCCAATCTTCAATAGAATCAGACAGCCATCGAAATCAGCTATTGACGCCAGCATGGGTGTACTGCATACCCTCTCAGGCCTTGTCCTATGGGCTAGTGCTGCCCTTGCTGCCATCACTGCCACAGAATCATCAAGCACCATCAACATCTCCAACGGAAAGCTCTCCATTGTAGTCTCGAAAAGCGCTGGGACAGTCAGTGGCATCACCCTCGACGGCCAGGACCTGCTTGGCTCAGGTGGAAGACTCTACCTCGACTGCCATTGCGATGGCGGGTACTGGAGCTCAGGGACCGGAACCCTCTACAAGGGGACCGACAGCACCGGGACGGCCTGGGCTGGCGTGAAGCTGGGCAGCAATTTCGCCGACAAGCACATCATGGAGACATACTTCTTTCTCCGAGACGGCGAGACCGGCCTCCACTCGTTTGGCCGTGCTGCCTATCCCAACGGCGGTGCTCTCGGAGAGATGCGATTCCTCTTCCGCCCGACCTCAACCATCTGGAACCAACTCTCGTCGAGCAACGATATGTGGTCCGTTATCCCTACCGGCACCCGCGAGACCGTACAGGATACTACCTACTACGTCCCGGGAAGCGGTGTAAACGAAGTGTACCGCAAGCAAATGTCGGACTATTTCTCCAAGTACATGTTCTCGGAATCTTGGGAAAACCACACCCACCACGGCATGTTTGCTGATGGGACAGGCACACAAGACGGGAGTGTATATGGAGCTTGGCTTGTCATGAACACCAAGGACACCTTCTACAATGGGCCAAAGTGGTCCGATCTGACTGTCGATGGCATTGTGTACAATTACGTCGGTATGTCAAATTTTGCTTGGGCTTTGAATTTTCACAATATGCTGACTTTCTAGTCTCCAACCACCACGGTAACGGGAATCCTGATCTTACAGGAGGGTTTGATCGCACCTTTGGTCCAGTAAGGTTGACGTTCTCGTCTAGTCATTAAAAATGCTAACGCCAGATGACAGTCCTATTACTATTTCAACAAAGCTGCCAAGGGCACCTCAATTCAGACCCTGCGTGCCGATGCAGGAAAATTCGCCGATCCGTCCTGGAACGCGCAGTTTCATGACTCCATAGCTCAATACGTCCCGGGCTACGTCCCAACCTCTGGCCGCGGTACTTGGTCAGGTCAAATCACACTCCCCGCCGGTGTGTCCAACGCCGTAGCCGTCCTTGCTAGCAATGGACTCAACTTCCAAGACAACAACTTCGACACAAAGTCCTACCAGTACTGGGGTCATATTGGCTCCAACGGCGCCATCACGCTGCCCCGCGTCAAGGCTGGAACGTACCGCCTGACAGTCTACGGCGACGGCATATTTGGGCAGTACACACAGGACGGCGTGGTCGTGCAAGCAGGGGACACAACAAGAACGTCCGCGACCTGGATCCCCGAGTCCGCCGGCACGGAGCTCTGGCGCATCGGCACGCCCGACCGGAGCTGCGGCGAGTTCCGGCACGGGAGCGCGAGGGACACGACGCGCACCAACGCGCCGAACCAGTACCGCCTCTACTGGGCGGTCCACGACTTCCCCAAGGACTTCCCCGACGGCGTTAACTTCCACGTGGGCAAGAGCAACATCGCCACCGACTTCAACTACATGCACTGGAGCGTCTTTGGCGGCAAGGCAAACACCATCCGGCCTGATCCCTATTACACCAATGTGAACAATTGGACTGTTACATTTGACGCGACCGCGGAGGCCCTCGCGGGCAAGACGAAGGCTACCTTTACGATTCAGCTTGCCGGCGTTAAGACGTCCGCTGGCAACACCGATAGCGACAGTAAGCCCTTTGGCAATCTGCCGTATACTGTCGTCTTCAACGGCAAGGCTCTTCCTGTTTGGACTATCTCGTAAGTGCGGACCTCATGATGACTTTTCAAGCACGAATGCATCACTAACCGTATAAAAGATCCAAGCAGAGCAGTTCGTGCGGTGCTCGATCGTCAGATTCGTGCTATGTCACCGGTAACAAGTGGACATTTGATGCTGGCATATTAAAGGCGGGCCTAAACACTATTGTGCTTTCTCTTCCTGCACGAGCCACAGCGCCTGAAGATGCAGTTCTTCCAGAGAGCACTTATCTGCAGTATGATGCCTTGCGGCTGGAGCTTGCTTAGACAGCTGCTCAGACTGAATTTAGTTGCTGAAGAAGAATTAAACACATAATCTTGTCGAAAACTTTACCATACAGGACCTTTCGCTACCGGTTCCCATCTGCCGATCGTCGCGATTGAGATTCTGCGTGCTGGCTACCTAATAACGCATTCGCCCCCGCGAAGAAAGAAAGCTAGAGTCCATTCACCGTAACACGATTTCTGGCCACACGGCGGATCATTGCACTAATGCTTGTATAAATCTAATTGGATGTTCTGATCAGCTAAAAATCGAATAGTTTTCTGCAGGAGGCAGGCAGGAGGGTGAGATCTCAAGTCGCGCAGTTCAGGGCGAGGCTACTTGGTCAGCAGCGTCGGCAACCAACAAGGGCAGTCTTGAGAAATGCGGATCGATGGCTATGCGTCAGACCGATGGGTATTCTAGAAGGGGCGAAGTAAAGAAGCGGAGCGGCGTGCAAGCATATAGCAGTGCCTACACGCCCAGACTGTCAGACAAAAAGTGGAATAGCTGACAAATTTCTCATCGTCTGACCTCATCGAGAATCCTTCTCGTCGTTGGTGGGTGTGCTCATTCTCAACTCCAGGTGCTCGCAGTCTCATATAGACTCCTTTCAGACCACGGTAATAATTGAGTTGGCCAGAAGCGAACTAGCAAGCGGCCCCGTGGTAGGCTTCGAGGATCAGCTTTCACAATTAGCGTCTGCCCGCCGGTCTGAAACATCAGCTTGCTACAGGTATCTAGGTACAACTTCGACACCTCCGACACAGGTATATACGGTGTCTGAACCGAAAGTCTGGTCAACAAAGCCTAGCCATGGCAGACACAAAACAAAAGCGACCAAGTCCAGCTGAGGGCCCAGACGACAGAGGCGAAGAACCGCCGCCTTCCTACGGCGACTCGACGCCAGGCCCCTCGTCGCGCCCAGCAGCCACCTCACCTCAGCAACCCGAGGGGCCAACACCAGAGAACCCCTTCAACTTCCCACCAAGCGAGGACCTCCCCTCATACACAGAAACGTCCCCATCCAGCAAGCCCGTGGCCATCCCGCAGTCGCGCCCGGACGCGGCAGCCGCCTTCATACCAGCCTACGCACCGGCCCTACTCGCCCGCGGCGTCACGCCAGAGACGTGGCACGCCTTCGTCACCACCGCCTCCGCCTTCCTGACCGCCACCGTCTCCGCCAAGGCCCTCGCCCACGCGGGCGACGTGGCCCGGCACCTGGGCTCGACGCCCGCCTCCTTCGGCAAGAACGTCGCGAGGAACGCGAGTAAGTTTACCATTCTTGTCCTTTCACGGTTCCCCGTCTATCGTGTTTTGAAATGTTCCAGAATGTATCACTTCGGGATCCGTAGCAGGTGATTGATAGGTACTAGAGTCTGTGGGCAGCCATATCCGCGACGAGGCCAAGCGCGGGAACGTCGTCGGCGCGGCCTTTGGCGCCGTCGGCGGCGCGGTGTCGCTGACGCTCGGCACCGTGTTCGGGGCTGTTGGCGCTGTTACGGCGATGCCGGCTACGGCGGTGGGGGCTGTTGCGAGGAAGCCCAAGACTCCGAGGGAGAGGACGGCGGTGTATGTGGCTGTTGCGAACAAGGACTGGCTTAATGCGAGAGGGCTGAGTGTGTCGATTCTGGACACGCAGGAATTGTGTCACGCCGTTGGGATCGCGGACTCCCGAGTGTTGCTTGAGGAAGCTGCGCAGGGTAAGGGTGACAATGCCGCTGGTCAGCTCCAGAGGCTGGGAAGATATTTCTCTGAGTTGAAGGTTGGCCAGACAGAGACATTAGAGTTGGGTACGAAGACGCTTTGGTTGGTAGTGCATCAGCTGCCTTCGTGATGGAGAGAAGGTCGCTATTGTACACGCCCGAGCCTAGCGAAGGTTTCTGCTGCAAGGTTCGTCTGAATTATACAGAAATCATGCGGCCAGAAGTCTGCCTATATCCCAGACGAAACCGTAACCGATTGTATGTATGCCAATTTCCTGCCGGCTGGTCAAGGCTTAGATGGCCGCCAAGATAGATGCCAGGGCCAACAGTGCCCGCGAAGACACGGCCGACGATGAGCGCGTTTATGGTGGGAGCCGCGTCACACAGGACAGAACCGGCCTGGAAGAGTACAATTCCAGCTATGTAGAGCCACTTCATGTTGACTTTGGTGAGCAGGAAGCCGTACGGCAGAATCACCGCCACCGACCCGAGGGGAGACCCGGCACCGATCAAGGCTAGCTGGGAGACTTCGCCAGACGTCGCGATGACAACCCCTTGCAGGTCGGCTGCGATCGTAGTGTCGAGGCCGTACATCAGGGCAGACAGGTACAGAGAGGCGCAGATGAAAGACCAGATCATTCCTATTCGACCTGACCTTTGGATCGACTGTGGTAGGATATTAGAACAGAATAAATGCCGTGGAAGTCTCACATGAGGGGATGTCATTGGAAATCTGCCCGATATATTTCGAGCGAAACTTTTCCGGCACAAAATCCCCACCACTTTACGTCAGCTGAGGTCATGTTTAAAACTACACATAGTATTATGTTCCAAAAGCTGCTCGATCTCTGCTCTTCGCCGAAAGAGACGCCGAACAGAGTGGAACTATGTAATGATGTTTTAGGGGAACAATACGTGACAGCAGCAGGACAGTAACAGCAGCAGGACAGTGACAGCAGCAGGACAGTGACAGCAACAGGACAGTGACAGCAGCAGGACAGTGACAGCAGCAGGACAGTGACAGCAGCAGGACAGTGACACCAACAGGACAGTGACATCAGTAGGATAATGATATCAGCAAGATAGTGACACCAGCAGCGTAGTGACACCAGGAGCGTAGTGACACCAGCAGCGTAGTGACAATAGCGGGATAGTGATACTAGCAGAACAGGAACACTAGCAGGACAGTGATTGTGATTATTCTCGCTAACGCACTATAAAACCTACCATCGGTACATGACTCCCGATTTGTGCTACATGGTTGATGCGTCTCTGGATAAGCTTGACTGGCATGACGTTGCATTTGCAGAAGTTCTAAAAGGCTTCTGGAAGCGAGTGTAATCGTCTAATGCTGTGCAATTATATAACTTGAACCGGTGGGTTGTCGAGCCTGATGTTGTTTTCTGTGCCTTGTGTCACTGCCCCACTGCCGCCCACTCAGAACTGTGACTCAACAACAGACACTTACTTCAGCAGCCGGAGGAAAGTTTCCACTAGATCAATGCCACATACCAAGCCAATGAGTCTCAGAGTCTTGCGAACTTGGCCATTAGAGCCCACCCGGGTACTTCATTCTCAAAATGTGGTCACCACTGGCTCCAACGAAGCTAGTGGTGGCGCTGAATTCATTAATGCGTCAACAAGCGATGAGAACAATGGATAAAACACCAGTCATCATTTCCTTGATTGCAGCGAAGAAGCACATCCAACCTTAGAGAGTTCATTCCCGGAGCTAGTTCCCAAATCGTTTCCAAGTCCGATTCCATCGAGTCACTCGGGGCTCGTGGGTTTGACAGTCCGTGTCCTGTAGAAATGGCCGTCTGCTTCATCTGCCTCGTACCTCCACGAGAAGCTGTAGACTTCACCGTCATCATCACGGTGAAAATAAAGTACCGCGACATAATACTCGTCCCAGTCCCACATACCATTCCGCAGCCACTCGTCCTTCGTCAGTGGCAGGAAGCTGTAGGTGTCGTATCCATAAAGCTCCAGGTCAAAACGTGAACCCTCGCACGAATTTATCTCCATGGCCAGGTGGGCAGTCTCGGAATTCAAGAAGATCTGAATAGTGGTATTTAGACCTTTGTAGTGTCCAACATACTGCGTGAGATCCGATTCTTGATGCATTATCCTCCGATCTGCCAGCCACTCTATCAAGATGTTGTCGAACCACCTCTTCCAGAGCTCGGCTTCTTTGGTGGCTAGAGCAACGACGTCAACTTGGGGTGTAGTTTCGAAGAGAGCCTGGGCAAGTATCTTGACAGACCAATCTGCTGGGTCCCCAAGATCCATTCCGTTCGCGAGGGCAACGATGACCGTCTGGGTGCGTGGAAATATTGTGACCGAGGATGTGAAACCGTTGTTGTACCCGACATGAGCAATAACATTTTCTTCCACGTGCTCTGAAGAATCCAATAAGTCCTGCCCAACTATATGGTCTTTGAAGAACTCAGGCTCTTCCGACCGAGTTTTTGAGTTGATGCCGAACGAGCTGAAAGCCAGAGAGGGAAATGCAAGTTTGTAACAGCCCATACCGTATGAGAGGCCTTCATCGACTTCGGCCCAGGTCTTCCAAATAGTTGAGACTTGCCGGAGGGGGTTCGCGGATTCGCTGTCTTGGTGCCCTTTGGGCTGATCGACCTCGCGACTGTAGGCTGAGATCATGGCCTTCGTGAGTTTGAGTATGTCGCCCACCGAACTTCTCACGCCGATGACGCTCAGGATAGGCGTGTGGGCATCATCAGTCTGGGACTTGGTTGCAACTTCCGAAAAGGTGTCATCCTTGAGCTTCACATACCCAACAGCCACGTTTGGATGGGATTCCATACGGCAGTGTGTGATGATGGTATCATCCATGCTCAGTGGATCGAGTATTCGCCTTTGAACAAAGGTGGAATAGCGCTGCCCCGACGCGTTTTGGACTGCAAGACCAACCAATGCCATGGAATAGTTGTTGTATACAAACTCTCTCGGATGAAAGCTGTGGTTGACGTTGTCTTCCGCAACTGCATCCTGATCAGATGAAAGGGATGTTCCAGGGTTCGATATCATGCTGATTTTGTCTTGTTGACCGTCAGATTCAAGATTGTCCTGAACTGGTCCAACGTCGTGCGTGGGCGCATGGTTCACCAGTGCGACGAAGCTGTCTTCATCAACCAGAACGTTGCCTTTGATGCCTTGAATGAGTGGATTTTGTCTTCCCAAACCCGTTGTGTGGCACATCGCATTCCTGATAGTAGCGTCTTGAGAAATGCGTCCATCGCCCACTGCGTTGAAATTCGGAACGTGCTTTCTGATCGGATCGTTCCACGACATCTTCCCCTCATCGACGAGTATACCAACAGCACAGGCAAGGATTATTTTGGAACAAGAGGCGATCAGATATGCTGTCTCGGACGTTGCAGGAAGCGCTTTACCTTCTCTCCCCGCAACAGCCAGCTCGGCCACCCGGAGGCCGATGCTCTTGGTGAATACGACTTCACCATGATGAAGAACGCCCACAGATATGGAAGGTACCCGACAAATGTCCAACAGCTCAGATACATGGCCGAATGCCAAGTCCAATCGATCGTGGAGAATCGCGGGATCGGCCATTGTGCGGCGGCAGCGGGGGGCTGGGGAGGGAGGTTCCTGGAGCTGGAAAAATGAGTCGGGTCCTACTCTGGAAGCCTTCCATGGGGCATTTGGTTGGTACCTGATGATATATGCCACAGAGGGCAAAAAAAACCCTCAATGGGATATGCTTTTTGTGGATGGTATTGGATGCTCGTAGACAGAGAAGACGGGCGATGTTTGCCGAGGGTTGTGGTCACAACTCATCAATGTGGTAACACAAGCCAAGGGTCTTGCGACATCTGTCCTGCCAGCTTCTTCGTATTTTGCCCAACGTCCTTACACAACATCTCGGCTGCGACAACAGTCGTCATTGCTCTGTTTGAGACTGGGCCTCAACAGTGCAAGAACGGGGCGTAGCTGTCAACGTGCCACCAACTTGCAAGAGCGGCATATGAGCCTGCCGTTGAAGGTGTCTGGAGCTGTGATATTCCGGCCCAACAGTGACACCTAGGAACATACGTTCTTGGGTGCCATCCGAAGTGTCACCTTTTTCTTTCGTCTGGTACGCAACAGCGCAGTCGGGCGCAGACTCCAGCATTTGAACAACACAAACATGCAAAAGAGGATACACAAGTTTGCTGGGAAAATGGTCTGTCAAGATCGATGCTTCACGCTTGATGCCTGCTGGGATGATGGTCGGGTACTTATAGATTACCCCTTGTGCCGTTGCCTTGGTCTTTTCTCCTGGGCATTCTGATTATGTGCATTTAGCCTAAGGCAGTGCTTCCTTCAAATGTACGGACATACAAGCACAGTGAAGAGCTCGATTCCCGGTGGTCAAAGTGGAAAGGGACGGGGACCACCGCAAAGACCTCCCCCACAGCAGCCACCGCCTGGCACGCCTGGTTGGTACCCCCCGCAACAACCTCAGCCTCCGGCCCCGCCTCAGCAGCCACATGCATCATCTAGATAAACCGAATTCGTATCTTTTATCTTCTGTCGGAACGCTTCTTGGGAATTCACTTCGCAGTAAGCGTGGTTTCTCAGATCTAGTTTTATACTGTTCTGACAATGGATTGTAGGGTTAGGCTGGTAGCAATTGGGTATCTTTCAGAACAATGAGCTTTGGATTGATCAGGGTGCCCCCTGCCGTATGATGACAGGTTCTGTTACGTCTTAATCAATTTCAATTGCAGCAATGATTGCCCATGGGTAGGATGCGATGGTCATGTACTTCATGATAGGTGGGCCGGTTGACTTGAGGATAGTGAATGTTTTGTAGAGCAGCAGCCTCGCTGTGCGAAATTCGGACATCCCAGAATTAGGAGTGACAAATCTTGAATAGGACAGCCCTCAACCAACATTGAAGCCCGTTGATGATGATAACGTATCTCACAAGCTGGCATGTAGGCAAGAATGAAGCAACTGATAAACCAATCGATAGAGCCGGGCTTGAAGCAAGGAACTTTATTATCGTGTGACAGATGCATAACACTAGCAGGATTTTGAGGCATACAGCCGGGTCTCGAAGCGGGCCGCTCCCCTTAGTCTGCCTTGTGTAAAGACGGCAAATAGGATACGTTGAGCTTAGTCAAGGTCAGAGAGACTTGCAGTGGTTGTTGTCTATGGGCCCCGGACGGGCGCGCCCATGCCTTCCCATCTTAGCTCCTACGCGTTGGAGCAAACTGTGCACCACCAGCGAGCACCACCGCCAAAGACAGCGTATATCTTGACTTCTATGCGCTTTCTCTTCATCATAAATTCCTGAAGTCTGACGACGTGCATTTACTATAATGGAAAACCAGCTACGTGAAACGTGGGAACAAGCCCGACAGGACTATTTTGCCTCCCTGCCCAAGGAAGACATCCGACAGATCGAAACAGTCGGGTCCATGGTAGAACTTTTAAGCAGACTCGATTCCCTCAGATTGAAGTACCAAGGTCTACCATTACCATCTCTACTCGCAAGAGCCGATCCCCTTATCTCTCAGATCCAGTCCTTCTCAACCATCATCGACACATTCATATCATCTAATCCTAAAATTGCGGCCCTGGTCTGGGGCTCTGTCGCTTTCGTCTTGGAGGTAAAATATATTTCGAACTCTTATCAATACCACTATTTTTCATGAGATATTACATGCACTAACGCTGGACTTCAGCTGGCATCTCGACACAGTGCAACATTTGAGCATGTCATTCAGACAATGGAGGAAATACACCGGGCGCTCCCCCGCTTCAACTTTTACCTGCGCGAGTTCTCCCCAGCAGTAATCACTGCTAATCTAAAATTATCAATCGTTCAGTACTATACAGAAATCATCCGGCAATGCCAAGATCTTATCCGCTTTCTGAAGACATCTCCCATCAGTATGTGCTCAAACTCGAGTTTTCTCTGCTGTACCACCTGAACTGGTGCTGACCAGCCATCTCAGAGAACATTCTGCTCTTTGGAAGGATTTCGCGGGAGCTCGCGCGAAGTACCGCAGCACGACTTGACCGTCTCCGTCGACTGACCAATTGGGTAGATGAGGAAGCGCACTCGCTCGGCTTGAAGCTCATTCATGAAGTTTTGAACATCATCAAGCCGACTGTAATGAGCAGGAGCACCTTACCATATGCCGAAGTTCCATTCATCAGGAACTCATCATTCCTCGAGAGACCAGAGCAGCTCGAGAAATTAAGGATTCATTTTCTCCCGAATGAACCGAGCCGACGACCTTGTGGTCTGACCACGGCTTCGCTATCTGGTCCCGGCGGCCATGGCAAGACTCAGATTGCCACTGAATTCGTCCACCGGTTCATGAATTGTTATGATGCAGTATTGTGGTTTACTGCCGACTCTAGTCTTACTCTTGCTGAGTCACTCGCTACTCATGCGAATGGTCTCGGATTGGTTGCTTCCAATTCGACATCCACATACGAGCAAAACAGAGCTGTCTTGAAACGCTGGCTAATGCAATCTGCCAGAATAGGTACGTAAATCTGGCTTTTCAGTTGTAGTCTAACTAATAATATGCTTTCAAGCGCATCCTGTTCATTGGCTCTTAGTTTTTGACAACTTGGAATCTGCCGAGACTGTACAGAACTGTTGGCCCACAGGAGCAACGGGATCAATCCTCATCACCACGCGCAGTCCCATGCTGGCGCGGACCTACTCATCATGTGTCATCGACGTACCTCTTTTTACGGATGCCGAAAGCATAGAGTTCTTGAGAAAGATCCTATGGCCGTCTTCCGAGCCATCAACGATCCCATCCGTTGATTTGGAGGTTCTTCAAAAATTGACAGAGATATCCGGAAACCTTCCGCTGCTTCTAGACCTTTCACGCCGTCACATCTCAGCTACCGGCATTTCTGCGGCCCAGTATCTTCTGAACTATAATACTATGGAGAGAATCATTTTTTCGGACGTTCGAAATCCTGTTTGGTACCCCGATTCTTACCCTCTCACCGTTGTTGCGGCTCTAACGTTAGGTCTGGGTAAAATGAATTCCTCTTCTAAGGATGTCATGGCACTCTCTGCATTCCTTCAGCCAGACATAATACCGATTACAATCTTCCAGTTGAACTCAAACCAGAGGTATAATTTTGGAACCGAATGCGCCGCCGTTTTCTCAAAGAGCCTTGCTGAGTCTCGAGGTCTAGGGTCAAAGACACCGTACCTCAGCCCGACGAGCTCCCTTTATTGACACAATGGACTGAGAACGATATAGGAGACTCCGGCCAGTAGGTCATCCTTTCCCCGAAAGCTGACTGGTATGGTCCGAAAGCGTAGAGCTCTGACAAACATTTGGCTGCAGATTCGAGATAACGATCGGAAATCTAGTACAGGGTGCTTTGCTGAAACGGCTCGCAGACCGCGATGGGCTCCAGGTTCACCGTGTCACGCAGAAGGCCGTACTGTACTCGCTCTCGGCCGAAAATAGAGTCAACTCTTTCAATCGCGCTCTTATACGCCTCAATCTGCTGTTTCCAGATGTCGAAGATGGTCGACCTCTATACCAAGTCTGGAAAGTCTGTGAGAGATATTCGGCACACGTTGTGTCATTATTTCACAATTATAAGTCCTACAAGCAAGAGCTCGGGCACCCAATCATGCTCTGCGAGCTGATTAGAAGATGTTCATGGTGATAGCCATTTAAAATCCCATTCTAAGACGAAGATTATCTCTGACGATGAGCAGGTATCTCCTAGAGAGACATCATTTTGTCATTGCAAAGACCATGGTCATTGAAGCAATCGGAATCTGCTACGAAGCGAACCGCCTTGGTGTCAAGACAGGCTGGCCAAGCGATTGGGCACTTTCTCGCCTCTCCGTTGGCCTTTACACGCAGCTAGGATCGATTGAATATGAGAGCCACGACGATGGCCATGGATTGCAGAGCGCTCAAACGGCCAAGGAGCTTTGCCAGAACCTAATTGATTACTGGGATGACGAGGTTGACAAAGAGGAAATGCAGAAGTGCATGAACAACCTCGCCGTCAAATATCTAGCCGAAGGTAGAGCGCAAGACGCCTTTAGCATATTGCAGATCTTGTATGATGAGGCCAAGGCCATAGGGCCACTGACTGGTATGTCTACAAATTATCCGCTTAATTTGGGATTGGCGCTAGGTATGAAAGGGTTTCACGAGGAGGCTAGATCGAAGATTGCAGAAGGTCTCGAGGCAGTTTCTCAATGCTTCGGAGATGGGAGTGCTGAGATGGCTGTGTGAGTGAAACTCTGGAAACAAGAGTTTGAGTGCACCTGTTGACAATCGAGCAGAGCACATTTCTATCATGGCAAAGTGCTTTTACACATGGGAGACGTCAAGGGCGCTTTTGACGCCTATTCGAGGTGCTTTAAGGCACGGTATCGCATTATGCAAGGGCATCCAGAGACCGCATATGTCGCTCATCAGCTGGGCGTTGTGACTTTTAAGCAGGGTGAATTGCAGGCAGCAGCGTAAGTTGGAAGAATGAGCCACAGTTTCAGGCCCCCTACCTTTTTCTCATGAAGAAGACAGGTCGTTTTTGTCGGACGCGCTTCGAATATTCCAAGACATCGATGCGACTTCGCTTCCTGCGGCTCGCTCCGCGCGGCAGCTAGAGCTTGTCTTTCGGTCATCGAATGACGCTGCCGAAGCTGCAAGAATGCGCAGCATTGTCGACGAGTGCCTAGAAACTCATGGTCTTTTGCTCGCGGCTCGTGACGGTGGATACTCCGTGGAATTCTTCACCAAGCTCGTCCTATTCAAATTCAGCTAGGACTCGGTTAAGACTCAGTGGAACTTGGTCGGTGTGGGGAGACAAATAATCAACTAATTCAGTGTTTTAGATTGGTGATGAAAGAGATGGTAGGCTCTCGGTTTTATGTTCCTCGTGTTAACTATCTTCCGGGATCAGGGGCGAGGGAACCCATAGAAGGGCAGTATCTTAGCCGCCCTATTCCACGGGCTGGATCCAAATGCTCACAACGCTAGCAACCTAGATCATATCACCTTTATAGAGCGGGAAGCAATAAAAATCTAGATTAAGCTAGATACTTAAGTAAAGAAAAGAGATTTCTTAGTAGGAGTATTAACTGATAATTTTAATATAATATATAGGTATTAATTACAAAATGTATAGAAATTATATATATTGTTTTATAGTTAATCTCAAGTCTATTAAATTTAACTAAAGTCATCTGTAGCTCAAAACAGTCTGATAAAGACAAATGACATGGATGTAATCCCCGGTTTATCACCATGGAGCTCTCCACGGCTAAACTCGATCGGTCCAGGCGGTCAGGTAGCTGCCGAATCTGCCGATGCTAGGCGCCAAGCCCTGGCACTAGGAAGTCGCGCGAGCCATGCAGCGTCAAGCTACCCTGGAACGTCTCGTTGATAACAGGAATGGACAATGCCACCGATTCGGTGCGATCCCAGGCACAGCGAGTTCTGCGCTGAAGACGCGTCGTCCAAGATGATGATTTGGCCGTGTCACAACTCGACCACGATCCACCCATGCCCCGCAATGTTGGAGCAATGCCGTCGTCCTCGGCGCCGCGACGGCCGCACTGGTCGGCGCATCTCCGCCAGCTCTCGCGTACGAGCCTAGACAAGATGTCGACCGAGCCGCCTCGATCCCCCGACACCGTCTCGAGCAACTCGACATTGCGCGGAGACCACAGGGAAAGAGATAGAGACAGGGACCACCGGGACCGTCAGGATGGCAGCCTGGAGCGCAAGTGCACCGTCACCATCAACGAGTCCTTCGCCCGCGATGAAGTCCTCGTCAATCTCGACCTATTCGGCAGCCACATCAGACCTGGCACGCTCGTGTCTATCGATATCCTGAAGCCCGAGTTCTCCAAGCAGCTGTCGACTGCGGCCAAGAGATTGGCCACTCAGGACGCAGGCAAGAACGCCGCGTGCGAACCCGGCCAGCCGTGCAAGCGATACATCTTCGTGGTCAAGGATATGCCAAGAGAACTGAAGGCTAGGTACCCTCACGTCGAGCTGTACGTCGCAAAGCAGATCGCAGATGTTTTTGGCATAAAAAAGGGCTCGCAGGTCCTCCTGGCTCCAGTCGACGAGAACAATCCGGCAACCGAGGCGTCTCATGTCGAGTTGACCTTCAAGGACCAGTACCTGTCGCGCGCCGATATGTGGAGAATCACCGTTGGAGAGCTTGCTGGCCGCACCGTCTACAAGGGCCAGATGATGCTCTTTATGGGAACCGTCAAGGCCCAGATCTCGGCCGTATTTGTTGATGGACGAAAGGTCCACTCAGCCTTCTTTGGGAAAAACACAAAACCGATCTTCCGAAGTGAATCCGGTCGATACGTCCTCTTCATCCAGATGGCCAAGGAGATGTGGGACTTCGATCCTGACGATTCTGGAGAGATCATGTTCAACAAGGTCGTTAACGGGTTTTTGCCCGCCCTGCTCAAGAAATGGGCGGACCTCAACGTCAAGCACCTCGTCACTATCGTATTGTTTGCGCGTGTTGAATATGATACCGGTATCACGGCCGAGCTCGGCAATGCCACCTTCCAGAATGATTACTACACAGGTGTTCAGGAATCCGGTGACAAGCGGCCCTACAAGGACTTTTACCGGGTTGTAGTAAGCGAGATGGCCAGCGGCGAATGGACCAAAATACTCTACCAGCTCAAGAAGGAGTTCAACCACTTCCGGCGGGACATTAGCATACACCACCTGAACGCCCTCAGCTCGGCCCCCAGTCTCGCTGAAGAACCTGGTGGGAAGGCTCCTCCGACCCGTATCAAGGCTGAAGCGTCAAGAGCTTTGTATGGGAATGTACTTGAAGCCATCAACCTCGCATCCTCTTTGTTTGCACATGACTACATCGACAGAGACCTAAGGAGGACCGGCATTTCCGTTGTTGTGATATCTCCGGGCCCAGGTGTATTCGAGGTCGAGTACGAGACCTTGAGACGTACAACCGAGGCCCTTGTCGGCAACGGAATCGGAATCGATCTCATTTGTGTACCAAAAATACCTCTTCATTCTGTACCACTGTTTCGCTACCGCAACCCCGCAAGATCAGATGGACACACAGCCAAGTCAAAGCTGAGCTTCAGTCACGGCAGCACACCAAAGCCTTCAACTCCGCTGGGTAGCAGCTACCAGAGTCTGGCGGGCTCTCTTTCGCCGAACAGGGCCAGCGATCTCTCCCATCGATTCGAGTCACTGGCCATGCGTCAAGGGGAGGATTGGTGTTTTGTCCTCCCCCAGTGGCTGCACGTGTCCTACTGGACTGGCAACTCTGACGATGCCTTGTCCTTTGAAGGAATTGCTTTATCCGTGGCGGACCAATCGAAGCACTCACAGGACCAATTTCCCATTCGATGTCGCATGTATGATTTGCAAATGAGGAGCGTGCTGGAGACGAACGAGATCGAGACATTGCCCCTGCACAGCGATCCCTTCTTTCCACAGAGCATTTTGCAGGGTAATGCTGTACAGCAGACTCGCCTTCGTGACCTGCAAGAACTTGCTGTCATACCCGCTGAGAAGGTCCACGACCCGCTGCATGACTACGTCTATGGGTTTCAGAAGTTTGCGCCTGACAAGCATGCCAAACCAGGCGAAAAGTCACTGTGGAAACAGCTGCATGAGTTTGATGATGCGAGAGCAAGAGTTGTGGCAAAGAGGCGGCAACGTCGGACGCCAAGGTTCATCAGGGAATTGGAGGAAGGATCGAGGAGACACCATCCTGAGGACACAAGTCTTCTTGGTACGTCCGCAGGTGAGCGGAGGGGGTCGATCAGCACTCCCGCAGTGCCCACAATCGCCGGCCTGTCTAACCGCCCAGCGCGCGACGGATCGGACCATCGAACACACTCGAGGAAGAGCTCCAACGGCACGGTTGCGAGCACACAGGCGACCTCCTTCAAGGCGCCGAAATTCCTCAGGCAGATTAGCCTTGGCCAGCGAGGCTTCGGCATCGCCGCCCCAAAAGCTGCCACGGCAGAAGTCCATGTTGAAAATGCCGTCCCAGTCATGGGCCCTGTCACAGTGACGTCGCCGGCGTTGTCGGCCTCAAAGATCTCGATGAAGCCACGCCGTCCTACTACCCCACAAAGCATGTCGAGTGGTAGTTCTGGACCTGGGCCGAAGGAGATTCCCCGAAGCGTTGCCTTCGAGTCCACCAAGGATTCTCGCGTGCAGACACCGAGCCGTCCGATGTTAATTAAAAGTGCACAGCCTTCGCAAGATGTTGTGCCGCGAACATTTGTCAACGAGTCGCTCATTTCCACCCTTAGACCCTCGAATTTCTTTCGCGACGACAACCCTGAGCTGAAGCTTTCCAATTTACTGAGGAAGAAAGAGAGGACTGAAGACGTCGAGGATGCTGCCCAGATCAATAAGCTCCTCGCGGGAGACGTATCGGAACTGCCTGCCATGCTCTCGCCAAAGACTGCCATGTCCCCTTGGTTGACAATGATCAACCCATCGAATCCGGACACGGATAAGGTTGACATGGCCCGACTGTACAGCCGATGGCAACACGTCTTTGTTCGTCCTTCAGAAATGAGGGTTATGAAGTGGAAGTCACTCTGCTCTCCAGCAGCAGTGCCTCTGACGACGGAGTACTTCCCGACGAAGGAGCAATTTGACCGTGAATACCAGCGGCAACCGTACAACATCGCTCAGGACTTCGATGATGAGGAACTCGCCGAGGAATCACGGAGTCGAGAAGAGTTCCTGCGGGAACTCATCAGTCTGCGATTCTCGCAAGGATTCCAAGTTGTCATTGGACCAGCTGTTGCAAAAGCGTTCGGTCAAAAGCACGTCAAAATCGGGGACGTGTTTTCGAGAGACCGTGAGATAGAGGACGGAACCAGCGTCTTCATGACAGTCGGGAACACAATCCATGAACTTTCTTGTGTCAATGAGACCGAAGTGGAGGTTACCATTTACGTCCGCAAGCCGACTGAGCCCACCAAACACTCTGATGGCTTAGCACCAATGTACAGGCCCGCGATCCGTACCTTGTTGGACCAAGACTACCAAACAGCCGAAATCGACATAATCACGCCGAAAATGGAGAGGAACTGGAACTACATCGACTCTTTCATAGCTGGACACTACGATGAGATGTCTGAGAGCCTGAGGTTCTGGCGAGCCCGATACGTGTTGATTCCCATAACTTCTTCAAAAGATATGTCGAACCCTCAGTATGCGGACAATGAAGAAGAGGTCCGCCTTGAAGGCATCAGGTACCTGGCACAGCAGTGGTTGAGGCACAGATATGTGCCGCCGGGCGAGCGTCGGTTCCAACCGCAGGGCCCACGGAACCGAAAAGACCCAAATCCGCTTGACATCGTCTACAAGACCGAAGATCCTTCTGTCGTGATTGCCGCAGAGCTGGAGACCTTGACACTGCTTGAAAGCTCGGAGCCTGGCAACAGGAAGGGTCATCTTGTTACAAGCAATGAGCAGTTCAAGAAGTCGAACTTTACCAATGCAGCTCTAGCAGAAGCAATGCAGAAGCCTGTGGAAGAGGGTGGTGTCAGGCTCCAGAATCGGCGATGGCATTTCCGCCTGCATTACAACTGCTTCATCGGATCTGACATGACCAACTGGCTGCTTGACAACTTTGAGGACCTCGAGAGTCGCGAGGAGGCCGAAGCTTTAGGCGACAGTCTCATGGTGGACAAGAGCAGAGAGGATGAGAAAGATGGGTCAAAGGAGCCCGGGTTGTTCATCCACGTTGAAAAGCGGCACACCTTCAGGGACGGGCAATATTTCTATCAAATCAGCAATGAATATGCCAAGCCCCACCCACCAAGCTGGTTCAACAGCGCGAGGCGAAACCTCGCGTCTGTTCCGTCAACACCGATAGCCGAGAATCTGCCTCGTGATTCTCCCCGGCCGTTGGCTTTTCAGAGACCGAGCTCAATCCACGAGGAGGATTCATCAACGTCGAGTGGGACTACTCCTACCATACCGGCTGCTGAGGGGAGCAGGAGGCGGCCAAGGGTTGCGTTGAGCAAAGTTATGAAGTACGACGTGGACCCGCGCAAAAGGTCATATCGGCCCGAAAGGATCGATTTACATTATGACCGTCTACATAACCCGGATAATTGCTACCACATCCGGATCGAGTGGATGAATACGACAGCCAAGTTGATTGAAGATGCCGTGGAGCAGTGGACCCGCGACATGGCCAGGTTCGGCCTGCGGCTGGTCGAAGTCCCCATCGGGGAAGCCTGCACCATCAGTGACATCAACCCTTTCCGCCGGCCATATATTGTGAAGCTGGCGGTGCCAACTCCAAGCCAGCAGCCTATTACCTATTACGACCCGACATCCTTCACACCACAGGCAAAGATGGAAGACCATTTCTACCAGAAGGCGATCCTGAGGAAGCTCGACTTTGTGCTTGACATGGAGGCAGCGTCCAACTTCCCAAGCAATGTCGAGGTGACCTACTCGTGGGGCAAGCCCGACTTCAGGTACACGCAGTACATCCACCGGTCGGGCACGGTCATCGCACAGATCACGGAAGAAGGCCACTTCCTGCTCGTCGCCAACAGGATGTACACCAACCGGGCCGCCATGGCGGCTCGCGAACGGGAGCTGCGCAGCGAGCAGCAGGCGGCCATTGACCGTAGCGCTGCTGGGACCGGGTCGGTGCGCGGCCCACTGGGCGGGGCCTTCACGCCGATGGGGCTGGCGGGGGCGACGCCGACGTCGTCACCAATGATCCGGCCGGTGGGGGCGTTCAGCAGCCCGGTGATCCGGGCGACGAGCACGGCGTCCAACGTGGACCACCCATTTGCGGTGCCGCCGGCGGGGGCGTCGGCGTCGGGGCCACGGGGCGGGCCAGCGGCGAATGTGACGGCGTCGATAGGCACGGAGCCGTCCGGGCTCAAGGCCGAGATCGAGCGGTTCTGCGGCGACGCGGCCGGGCTGGAGGCGTTCTACCGCGAGGTGCTGGAGCAGCAGCAGCACCACAACCTGCAGGCCGCCGTGCCCGGCAGCAGCCGGCTGCGGCCGACCACCAACGCGTCGTCCGCCACGCCCGGGATGGGCCCTGTCGTGGCCGACAGCAACATCCCCACGCTAGGCCTGCCGCCCGCGGTCCTGGCCGCGCAGCAGTCTGACGACGGGGCCGGGGGAGCAGGGGCAGCGGGGCCAGGGAGCCCCAGCTCTGTCGCCGGGCCGAGGACGAGCAGCCCAGGGAGCAGCATCATGGGGGCTGCGAGCCAGCTGCTCAGGAGGGGCAGTGTGCAGTACGGCTGAAGGGCGGGCGGCTTTCGGGACAAGCCGTGTTTATGAGTTTCGGGTCTGTGACAGGTGAAGGATAATATGATTATGTTTATGAACTGTATATCTATATCTACCATGGTGGTCCCGAAATGGCGGCCTCCCACGATGGTTCCTCTCACTGATCTACCACCCATGACTGTGAATTACTGACTGATACCGGTGACTGTTTCCGACGCATTTTCGCCGAGCAGTGGGAGGAGGGAACCTGCGCGAGAGCGCGGTGAAACCTGTGTAGCTTCATGAGGCGTCGGGGAAGAGGGCCGCCCGGGTAATGTGTGGGTGGTTGATCTGATCCGCGTGTCGGTGACGGCTCTGCATTAACGCTTGGCGGCCTGCGCGGAATTTCTTGTTGCGCTGGATACTGAATAATGTGGGTGTCTTATTGCTATAATACTATTACTTTACCGTGTGTTATACACACAAGATCTGTTTGAATCATCAACCTGGGTGTTGAAACCACTTCTGTGTTGTGTGCTCAGCCACATTCTACTACGTGTGTTGGCGGTGACATATTACGGTGGTGGGTTGTCTCGGCTCGGTTGGAACGAAGGCGGTCCTGTTGATTGAGGGTGGTGGTGTAGGATGACATGACTTATGAGTGATGTGTGCTGGCAAGCGTGGGCTACGTCTGGTGAGAGTATAGATAGCTACGGTCGGTACGTATCCTATCCGGCTGGAAACACTTGTTTCCAGCCAACCGGACGTGGCGTCCATCTGGGCGGGTGTGGGATGAGCGGGATGAGTGGACGGATTCATGGTGGATGGTGGGGGATGTTTCCAATGAGGTCGCAGATGATGAGGCCTCCCTCCCGAGGATTCTGTCTGATGCCTTTGTGGCGCCGTAACTTACTTTGTGGGACGTTGGGCAGATCGGATAAGCATGCGTGCATGTCATTCATGAACAAAGTGTTCCTTCAAAACTTTAGTTGAGCTTTGGTCAGCATGTTGGAGCTGCGTATGTGTGGGTGGCTTGCTGACGCTGCGGCCTGCGGCCTGCGGGCCTGACAGGCGGCGGGTGGCTGAAGATGCAGACAGCTGGGTAGATGCAGGGGTCAGGCGCGGGGCCGCGAGGTCGTGGCGATGGGCCCTATGGGAGGAGGGGGGGGGTCCCGTTCTGGGCCCGAGGTGGGATGTTGCGCTCGGCGGTCAGCAGCAGCTTAGCGGTTTTCGGGAACAGTCTTGTTTGTACTCCGATAATCTAGAGTGCTGGACACATTGTGCGGCGCGACGGTGATGACATTTGTGTGCTGTTGTGCAGTACTGGTCGACAAAACGATTGTGGCACGCCGAGACCGACGGCGGGGTTCTGCTGAGAACACCCGACTCGTGGCCAGCTCCCAGATCTGCTTGGCCAGCTTGGCAGGAAGAGATCAAGATTTCCAAGAGCTCCCAAGAGCCCCCAAGAGCTGTCCAAGACGGCCAAGCAGGCCAAGCAACTGATCAAGCTTCGGGCCCCAAGGCCCAAGACCTCCCAAGACAATCCGGCTTGCTTATCACATGGGGTCGAAAAGCTTGACTCTGACTGCGGCGGCGCAGGAACGACGACAATGGATGTCGCCCTCATCAATCGACCCATCGTCTGCGGATCTTCACTCACCGTTCTCGATGGCAACGGCTGATGGAGCGCTACAGGGCGTCAATGGTGCCAGCGTCGAAAACAAGGAAACGGGTCCGAGGTGGTCGCTTGACTTTAAATCCTGGGTTAGCAGAGTCGCTTTTGTGGCTGCCGTGACGGCCAGTCATTGGTGTCCCGGACTGCCAGCAACGTCATCTTCGCGCTCTAGCGTTACGGTATTGTTGTTGACAGGCCTTTGAGAATCGGCAATGTTGTGAAGTCTTCGGCGGACTAGACTAGACTATTTATTCCTTGGAATCGGTGCAGGCTAAAAACGGTGGACTTGCAAGCCCAGATGCAAAATTACGTGCGGCGCGCACGGTAATTCTCCGGCCAGGGGGGGCAGGGGAAGGAAAGCAGCAGATCAGGATCAACAGCAAGGACGGGACGGCTCTATGCTGACCTAGTGTTGCAGTGCAGGTGCAGCTCGAGATGACTTGGAGTTGTTATTTCCACTCTTGTGCAGCTGTATAGGTAGGCTTCGACACCTAGGCCCCCGTGGACAGATTTAGAGCCGTGCAGCCCGGCGCGAGGCCATCATGGCTTGCCAAATGGCCGCGGCACAGCATCTCTTATTTTGGAACACGCCGAAGGAAAGGGAATGCTGCAAATGGAAAGGGGGCGGTCATCATTCCGCAAGGCCATCGCCCCTCCATGGTGCCTGGGTCCAAGGCAGGCAGGCAAGGCATACTCTGCACCCTATCTGTCGACGATGGGCTGTGTAGTGGGTGTTGATGTTGATATTGTGATGTGGCCATGTTCTGATATGCGCCTTCACTAGTCTACTCGACTGGATGGGGGCTCATCCGTTTGCATTCGTCGGGCGTTACGCACGCCGTCAGAATCGTCCAAGGGGCTCCGTTCTGGCCACTCCTGTCCATTGGCGCCGCCCCGGGCGATCCCCAAAATCCACAGGTGCGTTCCCTGCAACTCTGAGTCGCCGCCAATCTTAACTCTCAGGCACTAGGCCTCGGTCGATACCTGTGACGCCACGTCAATTGTATGGGCCGGACAGGTCACTCCGGCCCCCCTTGGCGGGAGGCCCATTCTCGAACCCACCCCGGCTTTGATTGAGGTGGCAGCCAGGTACGCTGTGTACGCCGCTACGCAGGGCCACACTTGGAGTGATGCGCAGGGTGAACCGCTCAGGACAAACCGTCAAAAGAAACGCCAGCCAGCCTCTCGGTGATCGCCTCTGCCCTTCTGTTTCCCTTTTTCCCATCCTTTCTCTCCACATCTCAGTCTTGGCTTCCCACCTGTCATCCACCACCAGGACTGACCGATCGAGTTGACCATCTCACTGCCGCCAGCCAGTCAGCCAATTCGTGGCTGTTTGCGCCGTGACTCCGGGTCTACAGAGCACAGTCATTCTCCGAATCGATCGGGAAATACGACGCTCTCCATCAATACCCGTTGAATACCAGACGACGACCATCCGAAACGAGCCACGTTCAGCCCGAACTGCAAGCTTCCGCAGCAAGAGCCTGAACTCTAAAATAATCCTCACACGGGCGAACATTGACCACGACCAGTCGACCAGGCAAAGAAAGGCAATAATATTATCCTCAACGTCTTCCAACACGGCTAGAGCACCCGACGGATACGATTGATACCGGTTTGACGGTCGATTTCCCCACCCGTCAGCTCCCAACACAATCGCCTGCAGCAGCATCTCAGGTCCAACAAGCCGCCAAGAAAACGCCTTGTCCTTTGGCCTCGCCTTGGTGCTTTTGATATTCACCATCACCCGCATCGAGGGCCACTTGTTCCTTTACTGGTTGTGACGGGGCACCTCAAGCGAACAATCCAAGCGACCGAAGCGAAATTCCAGGTCGCCGCTCCGAGATTCAAATTACGGCATCCGAACGTACGCGGCTGGATTACTCGAAAGGGGCAACTTCCGTGGCGCACGGCACCCTTCAGTACGACGACACCTGCAGCACAACCCAACTTGACCAAGGACGCCTTCACGACAGCCCGTCGTCATCGTCGCCGTCATGAGTGACTACAAGAAGTGTAAGTGCAACAACCTTCCTTCTCTTCGTTGCATCTTGAGACATCACACCACATAGAGCACACCACAGCAAGTTGCCGTGCCTTTCAAACAGGGAGACGGAACGGTCACAAAGTGCCAAGCGGAAAAGTGGCCCGCCCAAAGTCCCCAAGTTCACGGTCTGTCCTGTGCACAGCACCACCTGCACGGTTAGGCCATCGCCTCCCTCCTTCTTTCCCCACCAAGCAACAAACCGCAAGGAACATAACAAATCTGACCACCCACCCCTGCTTCGTCTGTTCGCCCGCCCATTGACCTTGCATTGCGTTGCGCCAAACTCTCTCACACGCCGCGCTATTTTTTTCATCTCTGCACTGCGCTGCACCGCACTTGGAATCACTTCACTTTCCACTTCGCAATTCTGCCTTTTCGGGGTTACATTCCTGTCCTGCCCGGTCCTGCCCTGCCCCCTTCCTTTACCGACCAGACAGACCCCATTGGCCGCTTTTCACCTTACACACCACATTGCCTTATTCGTACATAACTGTGCAAGCCCATCCATCGTCGATCGGCGTCATCTTCCTTCGTGTCCCTCTTTCGCTTACCCTTTCCGAGCCGATTGATTCCCTTTTCAATAATACCATGCCCAATTGAATCAGTCCTCCGCCTGTCCCTAGAAACCACCCACCTCCATCACCACCACTGTCCTTTCTGCTGCCGTCGTCTGCACCTGTTGTAGCACAGCGTGACACCCGCTCCTTGTACTCTTGCAGCACACCGCCGTCCAACGAGGCCCACCGGCGGGGTACACGACACTGACTCGGCGCTAACATGGAACGTCCAGTCAATGCCTTCCAAATCAAACGACAGGCACATGCCGTGAGCCGCAGTGACGCTGGTTTCAACCCTTTCGGTCACATCTGGAATAACAAGGATCGCCGCCAAACGTGGGACGGCGAGGCCCAGCGGCATATCAATCCTGAGGATGATGACATCGAGGCAGGCTCGCCAATAGAGCATTCGCAGACCGCGCCGACAGGGGCATACGGGGCCTTCAGCCACGGCGCAGATGGGAGGACAAGCAAGGATGGCGGGGCAGATCTTGCCGGCCCAGGTCGAGAACGGGAAAGGCCCGACAGCTCCGGCGATACTGTCGTCAACTCCCAGGCACCAGGTTCCGATTTCACTGCCGTCGATACCGGAGCGCAAATGCGCAACCGGGCGAGACTCGAGAAGGAGTCAGTCGACTCACCCGACAACGAGCCTGCCGACGAGCCCAAGAAGAAGAAGGAGCACCGCATGTTCAAGAACGTCCAGCCCAAGGAGCCCTTCACCGTGGGAAACCAGATCCAGCGCACCCTGTTGAGCTCATGGATCAACGTTCTGCTGGTAGCAGCGCCGGTGGGCATCGTCCTGGGTGCCATTCCCAACATGAACCCGATCGCAATCTTCGTCGTTAACTTCATCGCCATTATCCCCCTTGCAGCCCTCCTGGGCTTTGCTACCGAGGAGATTGCTCTACGTACTGGCGAGACCCTGGGTGGTCTTTTGAACGCTTCTTTCGGGTATGTCCTTCGGATCGCCGCTGCCGCATATGAATACTGACCTGGGCAGAAACGCTGTCGAGCTTATTGTGGCCATCATGGCGCTAGTCAAGGGTGAGGTCGTCATTGTGCAGACCTCACTCATCGGCAGTATCTTGTCCAATCTGCTGCTTGTCATGGGCATGTGCTTTTTCTTCGGTGGTCTTCGCAGGCAAGAGCAGTTCTTCAACATGACAGTCGCCCAGACCGCCGCCAGTCTGCTGGCTCTCGCCATCGCGGGTATCATCATCCCTACAGTCTTCGACAAGGAAACCGACCTCCCGACCGCATCGACAGCCGCGCTTTCCCGAGGTACAGCAGTTATCCTGCTGTTTGTCTACGCGGGTTACTTGTACTTTCAGCTCAAGACCCACCATTCAGTCTTCTCTGAGGAGAGTCAGAAGGTGCCCATGCGTCCTAAGAAGCACGACCTGGGCCCTGCGGCTATCAAGAAGGGGCTGATTGGTCCGGCGGGTCTCGTTGGCATGCCCGGCCACAGCGAGGAGAGTGGCAGCAACAACAAGAAGCTCCAGCAGATGCTCAACGCTGACCCAAATATCGACGACGAGGAAGGTGAAGAAGAGGACCCCCAGCTCTCTTTCGGCGTCGCCATGGGCACTCTGATTGGATCCACGGTCCTCATTGCCTTCTGTGCCGAGTTCTTGGTCGACAGCATTAACTATGTGACAACCCAGGGTGGCATCAGCGAGGAGTTCCTAGGCCTGATCCTGCTTCCCATTGTGGGAAACGCAGCCGAGCACGCCACTGCTGTCACGGTTGCAATCAAGGACAAGATGGATCTCGCCATCGGAGTTGCTGTCGGCTCGAGTATGCAGGTTGCACTCTTCCTGATCCCACTCCTCGTTATTATCGGATGGGGCATGGGTGTCGAGGAAATGGGTTTGAGCTTCGACGTCTTCCAGGTTGCAGTGCTGTTCGTGTCGGTACTCTTGGTCAACTACTTGATCGGCGACGGCAAGAGCCACTGGCTGGAAGGGATGCTCCTGATGTGCCTCTACGTAATTATCGCAGTCTGCTCGTGGTGTAAGTCTCAAACAACCCCTCTACGAAAGAACTCCATGCTGATAATCATTAGACTACCCCGCCCACGATGCCGCGTAGGTGTTCTCTCGCGAACAAGTTGCCTGCCTGACCAGCAAGTGCAAACGATCCAAATCAAAAAGTCAAAAAAGGTCAACAAAAATACCTGTACATGTGTCGATATAAAATGTATACAATAATGCACTCAGCACCCAGCTTTGCACTTTTAACGACCTCGAAAACCAAAAACTTCAAGAGATTGCGACACGTTTCGGTAGCGGAGTCTATACCCCTAGGGCGGAGAGCGGCAGTTGAGAAATCGCAATGAACTACCATATATCGGGCGTTAGAGGCAGCAATGATCCTTTCTATCTTAACGACACTACGTTCCGTTCGATCTTTTTTCTCGGGTATTAGGGGTCCGCGAGTCCTTTTACCTATGACATTCTACTTCTCACTGTTCATTCAGCGGTTCCTTTTACGCCTTGTTCTTTAACACACTTTTTTGATTCAATTCTTCTAGAGGGGGTGAGAGTTTGAGCCCGATATAGGCTTGATTTTTGGAATGTTGATCAGGGCGAAGACGTTCAGTCCAGGATTTGGGGGAGGGATTAGTATAAAGACCGAGGGCTTCTGTGCCCAAAGGGAGCAGAGATGGAGAGACGCTGAGTGTCTGTCATGGAAAAGAGAATAAAAGACAGATTCCTGATGAGACAGTGCTTCAGAATTGCCCATTGTGAATGTCGAGTCGCGGCATCTTGTGTGTGATGACCTAGTGAAGTGATGGAGATAAGTAGCGTGAGAGTCTTGACTGTGTCTTGGGGAATACCAAATGTGTGCCAGAACCTAGAAGTATAGCAAGGGCCTGAGAGGACTCTACCTACAGTGTCTTGCTGAGATTGTCTGCAAGATACAAGAGGTGACTAACCAGCAGAATACTCTGACCAAACTCGTCATTTCATCATTAGTAGGCCACTATAATGCTTCCGTAGGTATGCCAAGTCAATCCAAATTGTTAGCCCCAGATGCCTGACACGAGAATATGTAGTTGATGCTGGTGGGAGACGCGGATTTTGCTGTAAACGTTACTGCGCAACTGAAAGCCGCTCTGGAGATTTTTTGGACAGACCGTCTTCGCCGGGACCCCAAAGGACGTGAGTTATAATTGCTCGCTGTACTATATCCATCACGTACGATCTTACCCATTGGAATACACGGGCTCCCGTCCGCTCTCCCATAGTTGTTAAGTCAGTGCACACATGTACCGGGCGATATCACTGCCGGTAGGCCAGTTGTTCATCGGTCCGGAACTGGATACTTCCAAGCCATCCACGCGATCCACGTCTGTACAGCAGCCAGTATGAGGCCCAGTATTCCCACTATCACCGAGATCAGAAGTGCCAGCAAGGCGATTAGAAAAGCATTGCCATCACTGTTTTCCTGTGCGAGCCATTTCTCAAGCCTGTTCCGGGGTGGCCTCTCTTTCAAGCGCGCGTGTAGTACAGCCAGTCGTTCTGCCCAGTAGACGTATCTAAAGTCCTTTGGCACGGTTTGGTACACCTTGTACCCCTCGTGTCCTAAACACTCCGGGTCAAAGCCCTGCGTGCGGACGAGCGTGCGCAGGAACTTGACCTCTTCCGGTTCTGTGACGTCGAAGAGCACGGCCTGGATGGAGTGGAGCGTTTCAACCAGAAGCTGAGCAGGCAGCAGCCCACTGATATTGAAAGGTCAGAGATAATGTTGCTGGGTGAATGGACTGGTTGGGTTAACTTACTGCTCGAGGCAATCTTCCATGGCACAATCAACCGGTAACTTCAGCAACGTAGTTTGTTCGAGACGAGCCTTCAGGTATCCGGCGTAATGGAAGATGTAAAGTCGAGTCTTCCCATGTCTATGTTCAAGAAGCAAGTGCTCTGCAAGATTGTCTGTGGCGTAGAATTGAATACCCAGGCGCTTCTGTAGCTTCTTGGCTCTCAATGAAGACTTTTCGTTCAGTGCGGCCTTTGCTGCAATGACGGCCCCGTCGTTCGCGACTGGGACGGATCGAAAACAGAATGACTGAAAGCTCTCGTCTTGCTGCCATGAGCTAGGCCGGTAGTTACCCATAACAAAGTCTTGAGCATGCCAATCTCCGGCTGTTGGGTCGATCATGGTCATAGCTTGAGCAGCGGTCTCCATGAGTTTGTCGATGTATAGGCCCGGACATTTCGATCCAAGTACATTTTGAAGAATTTGTGTATCTTCCCTGCGAGTTTTCTTTGGGTTTCCCTTTAATTGCTCCATCGCTAGAAGAAGCCGAGCTTGCTCCGATTCATACCCAGCAGTGGGCATCAAGTTGTCGTAATTCACTCCAGCTCCGACACTGTGTCTCGTTATCTTGTTCAGAAACTCCACGTAAGCACCGCTGAGATCCCCTCTGGGGCTTAGAAGCTTCAGCGCAATCTCATTTGCGTTCCACGCCATGGTTGATTACGGAGACCTTCGATTCTCCAGCCGGTAAATGTAGGGAGCCGAGGAAACAGTAGACTGATTGATCAATCACCATTTTCTTTTCTAACCCCACATGAGGGAACGGACAGCCAGGGGCAAAAGGAGGGAACCGACATGACGATCGAAGGCTGGCTCGAGTGTGCCCGGTAGTGTGCCTTGTGCTACTTCGCCTCCTTTGTCACACTCGAAGTTGCGCCACTTTTCTTTCGACGTATGCCCGAACGATTGGTCTGCAGCCCAGCTTGATCTCTGCATGAGCTGCCCAATGAGGACCGCTGTGGCTAGCCTTGGTTGCGATGGATAGACTGCAAGAAGTGGTCTCCGAAATTAGGCACCATCGAGCATCCCTCAACACAGAGATTCCACATCTTTGCCCGTGTTGGCTATTCTTCTAGGAATCTATATTCATCCTGTCTTTGTCGTATTTTGTAAGGATGCCTTCACCACAACACAGGCTTGTGCAGGTTGCTCCCATGTTCAGTGTTGGTAGTTCGACGAATGTCCACGAGGTGCCAGAGCAGACGGCCGATGCACCAGATGAGGTATCTGACCTCAAAGCTCACGTTCAAAGAGTCCTCAAAAGGCTGGTCTCCATCAAGAGTACAGACGAAGACAAGAACTTGCAGGGAGTGAGTACTTGTACGCTATTTCAGGAGACTTGAGCAAGAACGCTGACTGTCGGGGAAAGCAGGAGCCGGCCACGATACCGCATAGCCAGGTCGCCACGAGTGCTATCTCCGAGGAGCTATACAAGACTGCAGACCCGTTGCCAGGCAGCAAAACGAAGAAGATGGTTTACACCTTAGCTCCTGTGGAATCTTCTAGGTCCACAATGGACGAATACGTGAATCAATTCGAAGTTGTTCAGGAGAAACTGAAGGAGATCGTGGACAAGGACGAGGTGCTCCGACACAGAGGCAAGTACATTATGTACAAGCTGCATATGGTGGGAACCACACCTCAAAGTGCAGTCCCGACTATTGTTGTCGAATGCATGTTCGAAGACCAAAAAAGAATTCGAGCTGCATTCAAGCGTCACTCCACGGACAACTTCCACTGCTATCACGAATCCAAGAGACTACGGAGATCCATCTCGGTCTCCACAAACATACTGCCACCTTTCTGTCTCGTTTACCGAGGCGGTAATGGCAATCCATATGACCACAGGGAATCTGAGACCCAGTTGACCGTTTCACTATCCCACGATTCGACCTTCTGCGGCTCCCTTGTGAGCTTCCAAGGGCGTTCGGCTACGCTGGCCCTGACCTTGGAGGTTGACTTCGAGGGCATGGTCTTGACCGCCGGTCACCTCAAGTCTACACAACGTATTCCGGAAACCTCAGTGGCAAATAACCCCGAAGGCAGTCACGATGTTGAAGTTGCCTTGAAAAGGCATGACTATCTCGAGATTGATCCACTTTGGGTTGACGAAGACGACGACGATGAATACGAAATGGAAGCAGCCGCATTTCAACCGTCACCATCGCGATCACTCCCGTTGGACTACAGCAATGCAGCTTATGGTAACAACAGGGTGGTATCACAGATTCAAAAGATGTGGCCTGTTGAACCTTTTGCCGATCTTGGCCCTAATGAGCCAGATCTCGACTGGATGCTTTTAGAGTGTGATGACAGTGCCTTCCAGGCCCGGCATCGCAACTTCATATATCTCCCAGAACAGCCAGAACCCGTCCTACTCAAGGAGATAGCTAACAAGCCGAGGATGCATGCCGTCCCGGTCTTTGTGGTTTCAGGTGTTCGAGGGGTGATTAAAGGGCGGATGCTCGGCATGCCAGCTTTCATCGGTTGTGGACCTAGTCAGAAGTCCTGTAGGGCTTGGAGTGTTGTACTAGATAATCAGCTTGGTAAGTGCTTGGCCTCAAGAGGCTTTGATCTAGCTAAGTTGATTTTGTGCAGTTGTTCTCCCCGGAGAAAGCGGTTCTGTTGTTGTGGACCAGGATACCTTCTCGGTCTATGGTCACGTCATAGGCTCTGACCGACTGGGCCATGCCCTAATCATACCTCTCTGTGATACTATCCAGCAGGTCATGTTTGCTTTCAACACTAAGTGTGTGCGTCTGCCACGAGAGGCAAAACCTTTCTCAGCGGTGGACCCAGGAGCTCCGGAGGACCATCAAGAAGGGCATCAAAATCCACGGAAACGTCGCTTGAGCCATGAATTACGTGAACGCCTTACTTCAAATAGTCCGTCTCACACTGGGCATGCCGAAGTCGATTATGGAGCCAAGCACGTCTGTGCTACCTGTCTTGCCCCCTACCAGACCGCCTACGCCCTCCAAGAGCACGCGAAGGAGGCCACCCACGAAGCTTACAAGTGCACGTGCGGCATGGGATTCATAAGGCTGTGGTCTTTCAAGCGCCACATCAAGGAGCCTGAGAATTTTGCATGCAATCTTTGTGACAGCAAGTTCAAGCGAAAGGACAAGCTTATGGACCACTGCCGTTTGCACCATAGGGTCTCGGCCGCGGGCCTGCTATTTTTGTTTAATTCCCTTGAAACAAAGGCTGGAGCAGATGCTCCTTCTCACCTAGGTCAGGCTCCTGTGCCGAAGACCACAGCTTCTCCTGGGACTCTAGCATACGCTTTTTCTGAGCAGAAGGACTCCAACAGCTACTTCTTCGAGGGCTTGGCCCCCTGGGACCTGTAGATATAGTACGCCGAGCATAAGGCATGGGCAGAGCACTCACCGGCGCCCTTGGCGGTTTCTTCGTCCTCTCATTATAATTTGGGGGCAGCAGACAGTGGTGGCTTTTCCTTCCCTGAGGCCGTCTCTTATGGGTGGTAGTGACAACTTGTATTTATAACAAACAACGCCACAGCCCAGAGAGATGAAAGGAACAGTGCTTCAGGAGAGTATTAGCTGTGAGACTATAAATGTTGGGCCTACTACTTTACTGCACTGGTCATGAGAAGAACCAGGTAATCAACATATAAGCTTTGAGCAGCTGGCGTGCGAAGGCCATGATCCATAAAGCCACCATAGGACATCAGAGTGAGATCGCCATGAGGGAAGGGGTGTTATACAGTAGTGGAGGCCTTAATATGGCCAGATGGGCATAGCCAGCCCCAGACTAGAGGGCTGAAAACAAACGGTCTCAAGCAGGTGTACATCGTTTCGTTTTGTGTCATCCTCCACACCATGAAGCCAGCATCACGAACTTAACAGCATCACCAGAAGATAGCAGCATATATTTAGAGAATCTTGAGACTTATGAGGGCCGGAGTAGTAGTTGAGTCGGTGACGATCAGCGAAAACCCGGTGTTGTACGTCTTTTTTGGTTGCCTTTTAGACCCAACGGGCGGCCGACTTGGTTGAAAACTCGACTCTCTCAATACTTGCCAGCGGAGGTGTAGTGACAGCTTTGAGTGAAGCAAAATGATAGGGACGTTCCTTCTCGAGGTCTCATGTTGACCTGGCCATCCTCTGAAAACCTGGATGAGAAGCGAGAAGGCTAACAAGATGATGGAAAGGTTGATAGAGAAGTTCATGCAGCCGTTGGCGATTCAGGAGCGGGCTTGGGTCTAATCCACGAGCTTGTCACAATATGGAGTGTTCATGCTAGTATGTTTCTGAGTTCCGTCAGACAGCATTGCTGCCTGTCTGCCTTGTTTGCATTGCAGTTGACCTCTGAGTGGGCCAGGGGATCTGGACGGATACACAATTGTCTCCTAAAGAGAACACTGACAAAATGAAGAACGACTTGAAACCCGCTGATCATGCCTCTACAGTAACAGTAGCAGCCCGCGTCCATTACCTCTTGCCGCCCTTCGCCGGCCGGGCGTTCTTGGCCTTCTTGAGCGCCTCGACCTTGCGCGACTTCTTGATGTCGTCCCTGCTCTTGATTTCGCGCCTGCTGCCCGCCCCGTCCTTGAACTTGCCGATCCTCTTCTCCCTGGCCTCGGCGACCCTCTTCTTGCGCTCGACGTAGTCATCGCGGTACTTGTCCGCCTCCTTGGGCGCCTTCTCCTGCTTGTGCTTGAAGTGGCGCTGCCCGCCGCCGCCGGGCCCGTCGCCGCCGGGCCCGCTGTCGTTCGCCAGCCGCGCCAGCCCGCTCTTCTCCATCTCGCCAACGCCAGGCAGCCGGCCCAGGCGGTGCTCGCGGCGCCAGCGGTCGAAGCGGCCCGACTGGAACGACGCGGCGATCTTGACGCCCGACTCGCCGCGGATCATGCGCGTCTTGGCGCCCTTGGACCCGTCCGCGTCGTTGGCCGTCGACACGTACTTGCTCTGCTTCTTGTCCCAGCGCATCTTGGCCCGCGCCGGCTCGCCGAACGACTTGGCTCCGTCGTCGTTCGTCAGGTCCATCGTCACGTCACGCGCCGCCTGCACGAACGAGGCCCCGCCGTTGTTGACGCTGTAGCCCTTTTCTTCATTTGCATTGATCGTGCGTGGCGTGTACGACATGAAAAACTCCGAATCCTTGTAGGACTTCTTTCTGTCGTTGCTAGGTGCGTTGTTGTTGTTGTTGTTGTTGTTGTTGTTGTTGTTGTTGTTGTTGTTGTTGTTGTTGTTGTTGTTGTTGTTGTCAGTGGGGTAAACCACGTCGTGGTCGAAGGCGTCATCCTCCTCATCTTCGGACGGAGAATCGTCGCCATCTTCACTCGCCACAGACTCGTCGTCCTCATCGCTCTCTCCTTGTGCCCGGGCTGATGGTGCGTCGGCCATGTCAAGGTCTTCAGTCGATGCCTCCGCATCGCCTTTCTTCTCTACTCGATTCTTTGGTATGATCGTGGCCCGGATCTTCCTCATGACTTCCGCTCCTGGGTTGGTGGCGGTCTTTTTGCCCATATTGATCTCAAATATAGTCTCCTTTGGGGTCCATTTGCTGATTCTGGCCAGCATATCATTGCGCGCATTCTCAACCTCATCATCGAACTCCCCAAACAACGGGTGCAGTTGGTTCCATCCATCTGATACGACAACCTCTTTTGCTCTCTTTGCGCTCTGACTTGATGCCGGGTTTTTGGTTCTCGTGTAGAGTTTCTCTGCTTTTACGGCAACACTCCGCAGTGCTTTGACGTCCTCGTTTTGTTTCAAAAGCTTATTGAGCCACTCGACTTGCCCCTCGATCTCTGAGCGCTGCAGAGTGCCGACTACCATATCGGTCTTGTACGATGGCGAGCTCCCACCTTCTCGACCCAGTATCAGCTTCCTCCCCAGGAATAGTTGCAAGTCGATCAGGTAGGGAGCATCAGAGTCTTGCATAATGCTGAAACTCCAACCCTCCTTGTCCGCTCGAGCAGTTCGTCCGACTCGATGAACAAAAACTTTTGGCTGAGGGGGGAAATCGTAGTTGATAACATTTGCCAGCACCGGAATATCGACACCACGCGCCGCCACGTCTGTGACCACGAGTATGTTTGTTTTCCCACGGCGGAAGTTATCAACGTGAATCTTTCGTGCGGTCTGATCCAGGGATCCATATACGTATGACACTGCGAATCCCTGCTCGCGCAGAAGGGCGGCCACGTACTCGACGTGATGCTTGGTGGCCACAAAAACGATCGTTGAGTGCTCCGTCGGCTTCTCCGGCTTGGACTCGTCTTGCCCTCGCTTCCTTTTCTTTGAACCTCGATCCGAGTCTTGCGGAGGACCTTCCGGCTCACCTGTCGGCATCTTGATAACGTCGTGTAGAATGTGAAGAAGGGCGGCCTCTTTCTCTGCAGCCTTCACAGAGAAAAATGCGCTTTCCAGCTTAGGCGAGATCTTGGTCTCCGCATCCAGTCTCACCAAGCTCGGATCCTGTAGGCCAGCGCGGGCGAACTCCACGAGCGATGCAGGAAGCGTTGCGGAGAAGAGCATGGTCTGTCTCGACGGTGGCAGAGCATGCAGAATCTCTGCGAGCTGTGTTCCGAAACCCATCTCGAACAACCGATCTGCCTCGTCGAAGACGACATATTTTATCGAGGATAGATTCAGCGACATCTCCACCTTCAGATGCAGGAATCGACCGGGTGTCGCGATTACGATATCGGGGTTCGTCGTCATAGAGGCGAATTGCTCTTCCAGGCTGTCACCACCCACAAGCAAGACACACTTCAGATCCGTGCCCTTCCCAAACTCTTTGACCACCTTGAGTGTCTGCAGCGCAAGTTCTCGAGAAGGCGACATGATCAGGGCTCGGGCGCCGACTTGAGCACTGTGCGCTTTCAACCTCTCAATCATGGGTATGACGAAAGCCGCGGTCTTGCCGGATCCTGTTCTTGCCATGCCCACAACATCTCTCCGCTGGAGTATAAGGGGTATCGCCTTTCGCTGAATGGGAGTCGCCTGCTTGAAACCTTTGCGGAGAATAGCCGAAAGAAGTTTTGCGTTTAATCCTGGGTCCTGTCAGCAGAGCTCAGTGAATTCCAAGATCTCGTCCGGATCCTGAACATACCCATGGACTGGAAACCGCCTCCTTTTTGACCAGTTCCCTTAGTCTGGTGTGCAGCTTTCCGATATGAGGCTGCTTGCTTGAGGGCGATGAAGGCCTCATCGCCGTCATCTTGGTTGGGATCGTCTAGGAAATCGAAGTTTGCGTCCGCCGGCGCCTGGGCTTTTTGGGTTGCATCGTCGGTATATAGCGAATCGAAGATGTCGACCTCGCCATCTGAAGGCGTTGGTGACGCGGCGCGAGGCATGTTGAGAGATTGCGCCGAAAATGAATTTGAAGGTTACCAACGACGAAGCTCTTGCTTCCTCTTCCCAATCCAAAAGAATTCCGAAATTTTGGGACGGATAGGCTTATCGATAAGGACCCTGGAAGTCTTGGTCCCTGGTGGGGCTTACCCACTTTAAGGTAGCTAGGTATCGCCCCTTCCTACAGCAGACCCCTGTTGGCTGTGGCACTCTGACAACCGCTTTCGAGACGACTTCAGCTTGCTTTGCGACAAACTTTCCATTTGTCCAATTCAACCCGGTAAGAAGCTCAAAAGCCAACAGCCAAAATGGCATCCACAGATGAACAGCCTGTTGATGACAGAGATGCCTTGGACATCCTCGACGCCGAGGGCAAGGAGTGGGAGAAGGCAAGTCGCCCCGAGATCTTACCCGTCGCCTAGACAGACTGACTGACGCCCACCTCTTCCCGCGCCAACAGGATGCCGAGATCGATCGCATCCTCAAAGCCTTCCGGCTCGACGCCTACGCCGTGCTGGACCTCAAGCCAGGCGTGCCGGAGTCGGACATCAAGATCACGTACCGCAAGAAGTCGCTGCTCATCCACCCGGACAAGACCAAGAACCCGCGCGCGCCGGACGCCTTCGACCGGCTGAAGAAGGCGCAGACGGAGCTGATGGACGAGAAGCACCGGGCGCAGCTGGACGAGGCGATCGCGGACGCGCGCATGCTGCTGATCCGCGAGAACAAGTGGACGGTGGACTCGCCCGAGGTGAAGGAGCCGGACGAGGACTTCCACCGCAAGTGGGCCGAGAAGACGGTGCGGGTGCTCGTCGACAACGAGCAGCGGCGGCGCCGCCAGATGAAGGGCCAGATGCAGGAGGAGGGCCGGCAGCAGCGCCGCGAGGACGAGGAGTTGGACGAGCGCAAGCGCAAGAGGCAGCACGAGCAGGACTGGGAGGCCACCAGGGAGGTGCGCATCGACTCGTGGAGGCAGTTCCAGAAGGGCAAGACGGGCGCCAGCGGCGAGCCGTCCAAGAAGAAGAAGAAGATGAAGCCTATCGGGTAAAAAGGTTTCATCAAGGTCTTGTGGCGTTGAGGTGTATTGCTTACGGGACAGACTCCACGGCTTGACTTCCATCTTGAGAGGCACAGATACAGATGCGGTTCCCTTTCACAACATTTCTTCTTTTTGGGAGCCTCCGGCCCTGCGGGTTTCGACGCAGCCAGATAATCCGGTATTCTGCCAAAGACTTGTCTATCCTTTTGCTATTTACTCATGAATCACATCGTTTCAAACGAGGTTTGCACGATCCGTCCTCAGTGCCTAGATAGGCACAGCTTGCGTCTTGCTGACCAACGTGGGACAGTTCGCCTCGTCGGCTCGCGCACAAGTCTCCAGCACACGCCGAGAACGCAGGTGAGCGATCAGCAAGATCGTCCTGAATCGTGCCCCCACGTGTCATATCTCCACCATGAATGCCACCTTCTATCCTCTCAAGGTTTTGGTGGGTTTTTCTTCTTATACTGGATGAAGCGGCCCAGGTTTAGAACGGCCTCATCTGCACGGAATCTCAGCTCGGCTGTTGCGCCCCTCTTGTCAACCGTCTTTGCCACAGCCTTGGCCTTGGGGAGGATATCCTCGAGGTGCTTCAGGAAGTTGTCCTTCCAGAACACCTCCTTGTCGCATGCGTGGGTTTCATTGCCGTAGACATCCATGACCTGGTTCAGAGCCTCCACTGCATCCGCGGCTGGCGTGTCCGGCAGCGCGTTTAGGATGGTGACCAGGAAGATGCCCACCTCGCGGTTGAGGCTGATGGGTGCAGGATCCTGGGCAAGTTGGCCCAGCACTCCGACGCACTTGACTCCGAGGGCTTGGAATGGGTCGGCTTCTTCTTGGCTGCCCTGGTCTTCCGGTTTTGCGGGCAAGCCCTTAGAGGCTTTGTAGAGAGCGATGAACTTCCGGTGTTCGTCGCCTACGAGAGGCGTCGACCCTTGTAGAGTGCGGGAGACGGCCCATGCGATGCTTGTGACAAGGGAAGCCAAGGAGATATCCGCTGTGTCCGTTGCGAGGACGGGAGCAATGACGTTGGACCAGATTCGCTTGGCTGCGGGCGTCCAAGCCTTCAGGATGCCGGCATTGCCAGTCTCCGAATAGTCGAAACAAGATAATGTCCAAGATATGTTGTTGAGAGCGGAGAACGCCTCACTCTGAATCGCCACGGCCTCGTCAGACGCAGGTGCTAAGTTGGCCATGCGGATGATGTGTGGTACCGCTTTCGTCATGAACTCCTTGAGCGTCGGCAAGTCATCGATCCCGCTGTCGTCCTCGGCATCGTCGTCTCCCCCCGTAACAAGGTCCAGGTCTGCCTCCATCGCGTCGTCATCCATTTCGTCGTCTTCTTCACCCTCGGCTCCGTCAGCCTCCATGGGATCTGCAGCGTCTCCGTTTTCATCTTCGCCTTCTTCCTTAACTTCGTCGTCATCGCCCTCTTCCATTGCCTCGTCGTCCTCGATCCCATTCCACTCCTCCTTGTCCTTGTTGCCCTTAGCTACAGTACCCTGCAGATCCGTTGCGATAGAGGCCAGAATTTCCAGTGCGAGTGACACAGCCTCAGGGGAGACTCCACCAATCTGGTTTGTCTTGGGGTCCTGCCTCGTCCGTTCCAGCACACGAGACAAACTCGGTATGAGCTGTGCATCTGTGGCGCCGTCCTGACCAGGGCTTCCGTCGTGCCACTCGAGTGACGAGAAGATGTTGTGCAGGACACCGCAGGAATACACTGACTTGACGTCGGTGCCCTCTTTGAACTTGGTCAGGGTTCTGAAACAACTCGACGGATCAGCGAGCACGAGCTGCGATACTTTGAGATTATCCTCGGATAGCGACATCAGGCAGCTGAGAGCTTCGGTCGAGGTCTCATATGGCGTTGAAGTATGAGTGACAAGGAAGCATA
The DNA here is from genome assembly GCA_037177825.1 of Diaporthe sp. P3_1W. NCBI lineage: Eukaryota > Fungi > Ascomycota > Sordariomycetes > Diaporthales > Diaporthaceae > Diaporthe > Diaporthe sp. P3_1W. The sequence continues at coordinate 7,290,368 of JBAFXB010000002.1, forward strand.
GGAAGGGGAGGATCTGAGGATTAGAGGCTATGGCGTCCAGAATCTCGTCCCGAGTTGTAGCCAGGGCATTAATCAAGGCAATGAGGGCAGTCGTGATATTCCACACGACCTGTTGCTGAACCTTGGGTGCCTTGGCAAAAGATGACTCTGTAACTGTTTGGACCACCTGAAAACCTGTCAGATAACAGACCATGCAAGAAGGGAATTTTTATAAAGTGGAATGCTCACATTCTTGCCAGCATGCTCTATGGCAGACAGCACATCAAGCCGGAACAGGTGAACGCAGAAATCGCTCTCTTCCTCTGAAGCGATCACACGTAATATCTCCCATCCAGCAGCCCTGCTGTCAAGGCTTGCATCTGTGAGGGTCTCGGTGAGGACGATGGGGACGATCTGCTCCCGGAGGAGGAGCTTGCGGCACTTTGCATCCTGGACAATGTTGGCGACAGCGCCGGCAGCTGCTGATCGAGCGCTGGGGTCAACGCTGCGGAGATCCTTTATGACGGGAAGGATTCGTTTCTCCCTGAGTGCAGCAAGCTCCGGGTCAGTTGGGGCCTTGACTGGCTTGATGGCGGCAGATATGGGGTCTGCGCGATGAGCATGAGCTCTGTTTCTCCGTGATTTGCCCATCTTGAATTTTTGCCTGTTGCTTCCTCGTTTTCCTGGCAGTGGTCGCAAGATATGTTGTGCAAGGAGTGTGGTGACTTGAACCAACTTATTCCAATTAGGCTGCCGGGTGAATAGCCAACATGCAGTATTGATATCTTTGATCGGGCTGACGACCGTCCAGAAACTTTTGTCGAGCTCCAAATTTTCTCGACATCCAGTTCTGAATCCGATTGGAGATTTTACCATACAGCTGGGTCAGGCAAGCAAGCTCTTCTGAGAGACCCCACACCGGGACTGATCTGCAGTGAGCATGCAGGGTTGAGGTCTAAGGGCCCGTGGGGCATGTGGTTAATCGGCACCCACGACAGGGGTGCAGGGACAGGCTGTCTTGAGCCGGGCTAGCCTGGCCCTCGATCATCTCGGGCGGAATATGCCATTGAATTAGTCTGGTCAGCTACCCATGCATTGCCTTCCCACCCCTCTGCCCCCCTCCCGATTCATCCCATCTCCGCCCCAAATGGCAACGTGGTTACAATTCAGATCTCCATAACCTTCGAACGCCTGGAGAAACCAAGCCGTGCACTTGCGTTCTCCAAGGCTGACTTCTCCGATTCCCATTTGTGGTGGTGCCTTCTCGTTGATGTGCCGTCGTGCCCCTTCTGCCTCGTCCGTCCTCCGATCCGAACGACTCGGCCGCGTCCACATCAGCCCGTTCTCTACCCAACCCAGACAGTGACGCGTCCCCCCAAGACTGGGCCAGCAGACGCCTCACGCCAGACATGACGTGAAGTCCCAGCCTACGTCCCTCAGGCAAGACACTGTCGTACATTCCCGGGCCCGCGCACACCCAGTCGCATCCCGCCCGTGCTCCTCGAGCGGCTGGGGCAATGCCAGCCACCGCCGACCCGGAGCTCGGGGTGCACAAGAAAGACGATGACTTGTACAAGGGCGGCAAGAAGAGGACCTCGTCAATCGGGTGGAAATCCGCGCCCCGTGTGGCTCCCCGCAAGACGTTCAAACGCCTTGGCCTCCTGGTCCTGATCGCCGCTGCCGCCTACCTGTTCATCCACAACATCCCCACCGACGTGGGCCCACGACATTCCGGCCGCCCCAGCTATCCGATCGCGAAAGCACCATCTGAGGCTGCCCCAGCCGCGAAGCCTCAAGCACCCAGCGCAATCGACACGGTCCACGAGGACGAAGGCGACACCGGGCCTCCTAGCCGCGATTATGATGGACCGATCAGGTTTATGGAGCTCGCAGAGACTCTACACGCAATAAGTGGTACCCATGGAAGTTCAACGCTCAATAAAAATGTCTTGTTTGCCGCGTCAAGCCTGAGAAGCGCCGGCTCACTACTGCCCCTGGCTTGCAAGATGGGGAGGGAGTTGAGGGCTTATGTTCATTTCGCGTTGCTTAGCAGAAACGACATAAAGCTCGAAGAGCTGCGGGCTGTCAACGGTATCGGCAAGAGCTGTGAGATCATATTTCACGGTAGGAGCACTCCGTCTATCACCAGGGACTGGACTGAGTTTTTGACATGACCGCAGATGCGCGCGCTGAATTCCCCAGCATTTCTTCCGACGAGAGATTCGGAAAATCCGTCGAACGAGCACTCTATCACATCAATAACTACATGCACCCTCAAGCAATTGTTGTTGATTCGTCCGAGGCGGAGGAACCTTTGCTTCTCAAGTCTCTGCAGAAACAAGCGAAGAAAATGGAACTTGGTCAAGCTATTGTGGAGCTGCCAGGGCGCGCAGTAGATAGGCTTTCTTGGATGTCGAAACTAGATGCGCAATCGCTGTCGCATTGGAATCGGTTCAGCGTGGATATCCTGGTTCATGCGCATACAGGAGCATCGGGGAGTCTTATCAGACTGTTGAAGTCTTTGCGAGCGGCCGACTATACTGCGAGCGCTGTGCCCCATCTGACTATCGAACTTCCGGAGGAAATCGACCCGCCGACCGCTCAGTTCCTACAGACATTCCACTGGCCACCTCGCAGGGCTTCCAATCCCGCAATTGCAAACCAGCTGACTCTCAGGCATCGGATAACAAGGCGAGGTGACACGGAAGAGGAAAGCTCCGTCCGGTTTCTCGAGGGCTTCTGGCCTTTGAATACAGGCCTCTCCCATGTCCTGGTTCTGTCTCCCCAAGTCGAGCTATCCCCCAACTACTTCCATTATCTGAAGTTGGCTCTCCTGGAATACCGGTACTCGGGCCCAGCGATCTATCAAGCGTGGGACAAGAGAGTCTTTAGCTTGAGTCTTGATCTTCCCAGCAAGATTCTCGATGGTAAAGCACCGTTTGTGCCTCCGACGGGACAGGTTGGCGGACCTGACGGACCCGAGCTCGGCGGCACGAGCTCTAGCCATTCGGCTTCATTCCTCTGGCAAGCGCCAAACAGCAACGCGGCACTATTCCTAGGGGAAAGGTGGGCTGAGCTGCACGGATTCGTCTCGCAGCTGTTGGAAGCACAACACGGTTTCCAGAGTACGCCAGCTCTCTTGGCCGAGAAGTCGGTCAGCAGGGACTATCCGTCGTGGCTGGAGCATGCCCTCCGTCTTTGTCGCGCCCGCGGATACATGACTGTATACCCTGGGGCAGATCTCGCGGCGAGCCTGGCGACCACTCACGGCGAGTTGTACCAGAAACCCGAGGAGTACGAGAATGATAAGTCAAAGGCGAAACACGGTGACGATGATGAAGTCGTTCTTCGACACGGTACCCTGCTGGACGGTCTCCCGAACGGTGAGGGCTTGCCGCGATTCAACGAGATGACCATCCTCTCCTGGGATGACAAGCGGATATCGCTCGAGGACCTTAACGAAGTGTCGATCAAGTACGCGGCCGGGTTTAGGCGCACTGTCGGTGGTTGTAGGACAGGCCAGGCGGTGGAGCCAGACCCGTCTGCAAAGGACCTGTACTGCATGGGCGACGATGGGGTGTAGATATTTATAGCGAGGCGCTTCTGGATTCGTCGGCCTTGGCGTTCAGGGGGCATCGAGGACATAATGGACGTGTTTTATTTGGCAAGTTGTATATACCTCTCGGGATCCGCGTATCTCACTGTATACGAGTGTGGGATGATGAGCAGGGTCGGCTTCGGGATTCTCAAGGTTTTGCCTGACTGGATTTCGAAAGGGCTATTTTGGCGAACCCAGACCTAGCTGCTGCCTATTTCCTGGCTCATCTTGTTCACGACCAGCAGCGTTACACAGGTGGCGATGATGCTTAGGGACACGATACCCATGGTCTGGCAGCATTCGCTGGTGTCAGGGCCACGTCGACGATTTCTGATTTTTTTGTTTGCTTTTTTGGAGGAAGGGAAGAGCTCCGGGTGAGACTCACCAGCTGTGTTTTGATACCACTCTGTACTATCGCAGCTTTCCGGCTGTACTTATTCACCGTTTCTACCAAGGAAACATCAGCATGCCAGCGCCGCCCACTCTAAGCCACCACCTCGTAATAACAGGGAGTACAGCAACATGATAATAATACAAGCGGCGCGTAATCTAGGAAGAGAAGTGGGACTCACGTATATAATTCCCCAGCCCCACGAGCAGGGTTGCGACGCTCAGGCCCCAGAAGACGAGCCCGAGGGGCTTCGCCATGCGCAGCTCGGCGGGTGAGGGCCGGGTCTTGAGGTGGAAGGACAGGACGATGGCGACTGCGACGACGGCCATGTAGACGGAGAGCCGCAGGTAGCTGAGGAAGGTGCGCTCGTTGGCGCAGTGGTCGCGGGCGTCCGAGGTCTGGTTCTCGAAGAGAAGCGGGCCGAGGAAGGGCCACGCGAAGAAGGAGGCTGAGGAGGAGGGGCCGCCGCCTGGGCTGGAGTCGCTGTTGGGGGTGGTTCAGCTTGGTATCGTGTGTGTATGAAGCAATATGTGTATACGAGAGAAGCTCGTGTGTGTATACGAGAGAAGCTCGTGTGTCTATATAGATGTGATCCATTGTATGGGATAATATGTGAGTGAGTAGGTAGCTACTGGTAAAGCAACTTACTAGTAATAGCCCGAGTCGAACAGGTCGTCGACGTCGACGGGCCGCCTGAGCTCCTTGAAGGGCGCGCAGCAGCTCACTGCGCAGAAGGTGCCGTCTTCCTCGTCGCGAATATCAGCCATGGTGGGATCTCGAGAAACTCAGAACTGACGGGAGTGGATGTTCGATGAAATGAGGGGTCCCCCGGGGAGACCTGGGGACGTTTAAAAATGGTCGGCTGGATAATTAAGGTTCACATGAGGTGGGGACGGGGCCGGGCGGCAGAGCCTCATTCTGGGGAAAAGGGTTCCTCTAAGAACGGGATTTGAGCAAGGATGGCGGTTATTCTTGCAACGACCGTTATACTTTGGTCTTTTTTTGTTCAATTGGCAGGTGATTGTGCTGTGCGTCGTGGTTATCGCGTGCTAGTGACGTCCTGGTTGGTGGGCTGCACTGACCTGCACCGGGCTAAGAGGAGCCTTTCGAGGCCCTTAATAGCCGTTCCCGATAGCGGATGTCGCTCGGGTCGGCAGATGCAGGCCGGCCGGTGTGCGTGTGATGTATCGCATTTATCCTTGTGACTTATTATCTCAGCATTCTCAAACTCCTGTCTTGTAATGTTTCAAGCCTGGGTTTCTATCTACATTGTATGGACCATATAAGAGCTGGCTGTTGACCTTGACGAGGCTGAGGGTGAAGAGGGGATGATGTCACCCAGCCCGTAAGTTGTGAAATCCACATTTCCTCCCCTTTAGGACAAACCGTCCGTCGTGATAGGCCAATGGCTCTTGCCTGTTCGATTGCGTGATTGTGTTCCTGAGAGCTGGGGCCGTCGAAGTGGGAAGGGACGCCGGGGGACTGGTGCAGGCGCAGGTCGGAGGGGCTGAGAGGGGTTGCCGCTTGAGACCCGCTCCAACATCAACCTTGCTGACCTCTTCCCTCGAGCCCCTGATTAGACAGAGTACTTGCTTGTTGAGGCCATTGGAAGCTCTTAATCAGTCTGGACTGCAATGTGGTCTAGGACGTCGTCGACTATGCACCACGGTCGTTGCAGGCGTTCTGATTCGACACACCGACACACCTTAGATCCTGGCCAGGTTGCTTTTGGGCTGCATACCAGGCTCGGCCGGGGCCGGCTTCCGATCTCTGTGCGATCTCTGTGCGCATCTCTACCTTCACCTTCTCATGCAGCTCAGCCTCGGAATGTTCTAGGTTACCAGTTCATCTCGTCACCACTTCACGCGCGGCAGTCCACTGAGAGCCAGCGAGAGGAGAGTGTCGCCAGAGAGACCCCTGATACCGGGACAGATCCATGCCATCCATGGCTAGCCGTGCGAACAGTCGTGTCGTACAATTACTGCCGTGCAATCGCACCCTCTCCTCAATGTCCGGCACCGGCAAGATACGGCGCCTGTCTAGTTGGTCCGTGGTCTGAACAGCCCAGACAGTGCGGTGAGATGGCAGGACAAATGACCTCACTTGGGCGGCGTATCATTGATCTTGGACAAAAGCTAACCTTCTAGCGCTGCCTATCCGCTAGTTCTCATGCTGCCTATCTATCCTGATTCCCGGATTCTGAGGCGACTGGACGAGCGCCAGACCCCGCGGGCAAGCAAGGCAAGCCACGGCTTGGTGCGATTGTCTGGGGGCCCCACTGCGGAAGCGAGGCGATCATGGATCTTTCTTATCCATGAATCCATGACATTCATGGATTACGGTGTGGGGAATGGATCTTGGGTCGCCTGCTCAGCGCCCGCCGGTGTTTCCCAAACCGGTCCGCCACCTCGAGGCTCTCGTGCCCTGGGCAGCCTGGGTGGCTCGAGGCGGGCCCCATCCGCCAGCCCAAGCCGCGCTTGTGTTGCTCACTGCTGTTGCTCATCCGCCTTCCTCGCCGCATTTGCGCATTCGCATTGCATTGCATTTCCCTGCGTGCATGTGGATCTTCGTACCACACGTCCCATTCTGCAACCCGCCTCCGATATCTTGCCTTAGCTCCTACTTTGTTGCGGGCTGTGACTTATTCCTCTCCATGTGTCATATCATGATCACCACCACCACCACCACCACTCACTCCACCCTACACGACTCATTTCCGTGCTTTTAACATATCGTGACCTCGGCCACTCCAAGACTGTTTGTCTGTCAGCCCTACTGGCTGTGTCAGAATCTACTTTGCCCTTTTTAGTCTTTCTGTTACCTCACCCGCTTGTTGCTGGCTGTGACTCTGACTCTGGCACTGGTTGGCACACATCCCACCGCTTTCTTGATTTTCAAACTACCGCCCGAGTCGTTGTTAGTGGCGAACGACCCCTCGGCGGTATAGACCTGGGCACCCCCGGTTTTTAATTTCCCGCCCGAAAACATAGATCTTTTGGGTGTCGCGTCAACTACATATCACACATACTCCGCGACGGAGTCTCAAGGCTCAGCAGGCAGCCAAAATGGCCGGCAGCAAGCCCATCCCGACCGGCAATGATAGCAACCGGTCGAACCCTCCGTCTCACGCTCACGCTCATGACTTTGCGTCATCCTTGGCAGCCTCATTCCAGGCCGGCTCACCCATCGCTCACGAGGCGCTGAGGCGGGATCTCGAGGAGGACTCCGAATTCGAGGATGATCTGAACTCAACCTTCGACGATGATCTTTCGGACGAGGAGGCCCATGGTCCTGCCATGTACCGCAAGCCCAGCGCGATCGCGTACGGCACCACTCGGCCTGCTCTGGGGCCTAGGGGCGCGTCGACTATGCTCACTCATGAGGAGTGGGAGCAATCCAGGAATGCGGAGCTTAGTCTCCTGAGGGATAACCACATCCTTCCGCCCAAGCACCCAGTACCTGAGAAGGAGACGCTCTCGCGTCGAATTTACAAGAAGTTGTTCTCGACCAAGGTTCCTCTCACAGCCGATGAGGAGGAGGACGCGCCTCTGTCGCGGGTAGTATCTGAGACGGCACCCTTGTTGGCTCAGATCAGTCAGAATGGCGAGGTCCCTCCAGCGGCGGATGGGCTACTGAATGAGCAGTGGGAGGCGGCCGTGGCCTCGGGAAAGCTCAAGACGACGTGGCAGAGAGAGGCCAAGACAATCGCAATTTACTCGAGATCCTTGATCGTAACGTTCCTCCTACAATATTCCATCAACGTCGCCAGTATATTCGCAGTCGGCCGCATTGGTACAATCGAGCTGGGTGCTATCAGTTGTAAGTTAATATTAGTTAATTTTCTTCCTGGAACAGCGGCTTACACACATGTAGTGGCAACGATGACTGCCAATATCACCTGCTCCGCTCCTTTCCAAGGGTTAGCCACGAGCTTGGACACGCTCTGCGCTCAAGCCTACGGCTCAGGACACAAGCACCTCGTAGGGTTGCAGATCCAGCGGATGATCTGCTTTCTGATGCTCCTCTTCCTGCCGCTCATCGCCCTCTGGATGTACTCCACGGAGCTGTTGGCCATGATGATCCCAGAGTACCGCTCTGCGGAGCTCGCCGGCATGTACCTGAAGATCTACCTTCTCGGTGTTCCAGCCTTCATCATCTTCGAAGGAGGCAAGCGTTTTGTGCAGGCCCAGGGTCTCTTCCAGGCGACCACGTATGTGCTGCTAATCGCCGCCCCTTGCAATGTCTTTTTCAACTGGTTCTTCGTGTGGCATCTCGGCTTGGGCTTCATCGGAGCCCCTATTTCGATCGTGATCACCCAGAACATGCTGCCAACGCTCCTTTTCCTGTATGTCTACTTTGTGGACGGAAAACAATGCTGGGGAGGTTTCAGCAAGCGCGCGTTGTCGAACTGGGGTGAGTCTTCCTATTCCACGCTTGCACTATGTGAATGGCATTATGCTAACCTCAATCAAGGTCCGATGATCCGCCTCTCGATTCCCGGGATGATCATGGTCGAAGCAGAATGGTTCGCCTTCGAGATCCTGACCCTCGCAACTGGCCAGTTCGGCTCGACATACCTAGCCGCCCAATCTATCCTCATCACGATCACTTCCACGACGTTCCAGATTCCCTTCCCCATCGCAATCGCCGCCTCAACGCGAGTCGCCAACCTCATCGGCGCAGGCCTGGTCGACGCCTCAAAGACGTGCGCAAAGGTGGCCTTCTGGGCTGGCTGCCTTGTTGGCGTCTTGAACGTCACCATCTTGTCTACCCTGCGCTACCAGCTGCCCCTGCTCTTCACCCCGGACAGCGAGGTCGTCGACCTTGTGGCGAGGACCATGCCCATCTGCGCAGTGATGCAGTTCTTTGACTGCCTCGCCGCCATCTCGCACGGCCTGCTGCGCGGCACGGGCAAGCAGGAGTTCGGTGGTTACGCAAACCTCGTGTCGTACTATGTCGTCGCCCTGCCGCTCGCCTTCGGCACCGCTTTCGGCCTGGGGTGGAAGCTCGAGGGCCTGTGGTTCGGAGTCACCGTCGGGCTCGCCTTAGTCAGCAGCGTCGAGCTCTGGTATCTTGCCCGCTCTGACTGGGAGAAGTCGGCCAAGGAAGCCGAGCACAGGAACGCGAACGCGTAAGAGGGTTTTTCCGCGAGTGCCACGATACCCAGGGCGAATTTGCATTATTATTGCTTCCAAAGCGGGTCTTGCAGTGTTCTCTTCCTGTCGTTAATTTTGGAAAAATGCATTACTACATTCGCTTTCGGAGCAGGGTCGGTGTCAGTGTCATAGCGGTAAAGTATTGGCATCAGAAATTTCATTGGAGAGACTGCGGGCAAAGAATGCATATCAGATTTATAGCTAGATCTTGGGGCACCTTAGACAACACACGAAGTCATTAATTATTCATCATCTCTCTTCTCAGTTGGCCGGAATACTTCGTCACATGTCGGGATGCGTTCATTCTGTCGAATCTATGTTACACGGCACACTGCGTAGTTGCAAAGCGGAGCTATAACTCGCAGCCTCCCCATTGCATTTTCGAGATACCTAATCTACTGCTAGCCTGCTAAGAAGGGGGCTCAGGATTACACTGCTAGTCCATAAAGCGCAGCAATGTTGAAAACACCGGAGGTTGGGGGGGGGGGGGGTTGAGAGCTCGGCCGTGTGATATGCTGTTTATCAAACGAGTGACATATCTAGATGCCTTTGACCACCGAAAAATCCCCATACGTAAGCCCACAAACTCCTCTGCGGTAAGATAATATCCGTGGGCCAGGCTCTCTTCGCAGCCAGTTGTCTGACTCTGTCCAGCCATCAATAATCATTCAATCATACAAAATTTAGAAAAGCCAAACCAGGAACCCAAAAACCTAGAACCCCGTGATTGGTATCGGACACGTCCCCCTTAGTCAAGTTCCATGCGGTCTTCGCCTCCTCTCGGAACGTAGTCGTCAGGTGGGTCCTCCCGCTGTTGTCGGGACTTCCGAGCCTTCTTTCTCGGAGGACCGAAGCTGCTATCCGCGTCCGCGTCCGCGTCCATCTCTTGATACGAGGACGGGAGCTGGTACTGCTTAATCAAGGGCTCAAAGTCGAAGTACCCAGCGAATGATGGAGAGCTGTCAATCTCCTCCCGGCGCATCCTAGAAGACGCGTCCCGCGCCTGACGGAACCGGTTATCCCGGAAGCCCCTCGAGTTCTGGCGGGGTGCAGACTCGTCGTCGGCCTCATCCGCGGCGTCGACCGGGCCGTGCTCATCTTCTCGGAGGAATTTTCGGAGCTCGTGTCGGAGCATGGCGCGTGAGCTGTCGTCGTAGTCGTCGTCGTCCACCGGCCCTGCCATGCAATGCCAAGGGCGCACGAAGCGGTCCCCCTGCTCCCAGTCCTTGAGCTCCTCGAGGTCCACGATCAGGTCGTCCGTCGCCCGCTGGAGGTCACCGGGGACGAATCTGGAGTAGTCGTACGGGCTGCTCGTAATGTCGGCCCTGCTGCGGCCTAGGCGGTGGCGCATGGACATGACACGGTCGCGGACGGCCACCCTTACATCTTCTATGCCGTGGGAAAGGATGTGTGGCCCGAGGGTTATGCGGCTGTACCCGTCCCCCCACTTTGTTTGGCCGACTGGGTATTCGCAGCCCTCGTGGGGACAGGTGTAGTGGTCGGGGGCAAGCATGCGCGGGCCTGTGGGCCAGGTTGCTGGGACGTAGCCCACCGGTCGGTCGGCCCAGTGATCGTGGATCCTGGCCGAGGGCGATCTCATCCCGAGCTCGGAGATGTAAACTGGAATGCCATCTGAATCGCATTCGTAAGAATATTCCGCGGTTTCACCTGCCATCCTCATGATGTCGGCAGAACCAAGCTTTGGGGGACGGCCCATCTTGTCTACACGCTGTGTCGTGAAATGCAGCGGAACAGGGTCGCTTCGGCTGTGGGTTGTGTCGAAGTCTGTGAATGAAAATTCAGAAGAAGGACCATCTGCAAAATTTGCGCGCGTCTTGGGGAAAAGTTGGTCGTGATGCCTGGCGTGTGTCGGAGAAGGGAGCGAGGCTGCGTTTTTGAAAGGGCGTGATTCCTCAGGTTTCGATATGATATCAGTGTCACTTGAACTATTCAATTTAGCTATCGTTAGTGCCTGAAAACTGTCCAGGTGACCAAAAGCATCTGCAGACTCACTTGGTTATCTCAGCTGTGGTGGGAGTATCTTGGTCGGGCACCCTAATGATCGCGAGGTCATCAGGGGCCATGTCGATGCTGTTTCTTGTGATGAGTTAATAACCATGATCATCAACTGCGTCAATTCCTACTGGGTGGTGGTATCTCACCGAGATGGTATGTCCTCTCGAGAGTTCCTCGGCGGTGTAGATGCTCCAAAGGATGCTTCTGCGTTTCGTCTCATGCTTCTTGTTATCCGTCTAGTTCGATCGGTCTTCGGCGGCTGCTTCAACTCCCTTGGATTGTCCAAAGAGGGTCTTTGGAATCAGCAATGCACACACGACATCTTCTTACGGGTTTCGAGGGCCGTACTGGAGAACACCACGTTGTCCATGCTAGGGACTTGTCCCCTTCTTGCTCTGAATTGAGGCCATCGTGACGATACTGACTGGGTGCGCTGTAATATCTGAGGGAGATTTCGTCTCGCGGATGAAGAGGGCCCTGTTTTTGCAAGTGGACTGACCGATGGACCATGGTCCAATGTTATTGATGACAAGAGTTGGAACTCTTCCAAGCAGTCTTCCAGGAAGGTCGTGCCTTCCACCATCGAGACTAAAGTGACTGAGTCGCTCTTTCTCTGGGGTTGGTTCGCCCTCGTCAGGACAATCTGGGAACCTGACATCAATATGGACAAGTTTGTATTGCTTCAGTAGTTAATGACCCGCTGATCTCAAATAATGCCTGGTATCCGGGAATCAATGAACTCAGACCACCCTAGGTAAGGTGCATTCTTCGACTGTATTAGACATTATTGTACCAAGAGCGACAAGAACAACGCTATCTACGCCCCCGACAGTTCATCTACAATGCAACACCATACTCCGTGCAAATGTCGCTGTGGGACATGTAATGACATCCTCCAGCTCATAGGAATCCTCCATTAACTCGAACCCACTCATTCCCGCCCTCCAGGTGCCTGAAGCCATCAAGCATCCCTGGATTCCTTCAAGGTTCAAATTCACTACATTTTTGCGCCCTCCCATCGATTTCGCTTTGAGTTCCTGCAATTTGCACCATAGCTCGTCTGAAAGCCTGGGTTCTCGCATTCTTTGGGCTGGTCCGCCCTCCGGTTCAGGATTCGCTGTTTGGGGCGTCACAGGTGGCGACGCGGGTCTCCCTACTCATGCAGCCTCATCCATGATCTTTGATGGTATTTGGCAACCTGGTATGGCCTGCGTCTTCGTTGCAGCCTAAGCTGCTTGCCGATCTGTTGCTGTCTAGGAGCGAGCGGCATCTTTTGCGCGCTTCCGTCTCTCTGTGATCATCTCATTCATTTTCTCGTTGACCCATTTGAAGGGCACGTTCAAGCAGTGAGGAGACACTGCCAGTGGATCCGAGATGACTTTGCCGAATAGAGACGTGGCGAGGTTTTCCACGTCTCTAGCATTGCCCCAGCCCGGCAGATGCGATAATGTTTGAAATGAGGCCTGGATCCTTTCCGCATTCCCTTTATCATGCAGACTGCCAACCCCCAACTTCCTGTCTTGCAAGAGTCGCACCAGCAGTTGGTAGCAGTGGTTGGGAGAAAGGTTCGAGAACTCGATAACTTCTGAGAAACGGCTTCCGAAGCCGGGATTAGTGGCCAGGAGATAGTTGATGTCCTGATCGTATCCGGCCAGGACAACAACCATTCTGTTCTTGTATTTCGGCAAAGTAAGGAGGTTGATAATCTCACCTACCGCCACCTTTCCGTACCACTTATCTGCAAGCCGGTAAGCCTCGTCGATGAAAAGGACCTTGCCCAGGGCCTTCTGGAACATTCTCTGCGTTTTGGGGCCTGTCTGGCCGAGATACTCGGCGATGAGCTCACTTGCAGAGCAGACTTCGACCTCTTTCGTGGCTAGGAAACCCATGTCGAAGAATATCTGTCCCAACTTCCGCGCAGTTGTTGTTTTGCCCGTACCTTTTTGCAAAATTGTTAACTTGTCTCTCTTATACAATTTCAAGGCAATCTGAATGACTCACCCGGAGGTCCACGGAAGATGAAGTTGAAGGGTATTTGCTCTCTAGGATCAAGGCCAATATCCTTGGAGTTTTGTGCGATGCGCTGGTATGCTTGGAACTTGGCGACCAGTGCGTCCGCACCAACAAAGTCGGCAAAGTCTGCTTGGATATTGGACTCGGCCCGGTCTTGTCGATCATAATCGGGATCAAAATCCACCTCTTTGAACTCCGTAATTAGAGACGTGCTGCTGTTGCCTTTTAGATCATTGAGGCGGATCTGCTGGGCGGCCTTGGCTCTGTCCAGCAAGATATCTATCTCGCCCGCGTTGCCAAAGTTCTGTCTGTTGCGAGAACGACCCAGAACTTCCATGGCGACTTTCTTCGCCTCCTCAGAAGCGGTGAATCCTTGGGCCTGGAGCTTCTTGTCTAGAATGGTGCGGAGCTCTTCATCCGAGAAATCTTCGAATTCGAACGCTGACGAGAGCGGGAACCTTCTTGCGAGACCAGGATTGACCTCTTGGAACATCTCTTCCATTTCGTCCTTGTAGCCCAGCAACAGCACGGCTCGATCTTCAGTGGAGGTGGCTTGAACCTCAGACACAATGGTGTCGACCACGGCTTCCAAGTACTCGTTATCCCGCGCGAGACCATATGCCTCATCGATGATGAGAACCTTGCCTCGGGCAGAGTCAAGGATCGCCTTGGTCAGATTCTCTGACTGGCCCAGGTACTTCCCGATGAAATCGTTACAGCTTTTCACTATGACCTCCCCGTTGCTCAGTAGACCGAGCTCCGTCAGAATCTGGGCGTAGTATTTTGCAACTGTTGTCTTGCCGGTACCAGGACCCCCGAGGAAGACTTTGTTGAGTGAAGTCTCTACCAGAGATTTCTCAGCCAGTTCTCGTTCATAATTCGTCTGAATTCGGGCGATCAAAGAATGGATCGATTTATTTACGGACGCAAGGCCTGTCATGTCTTGCAGCTCCTTCCAGGCTGTACTCTTCTCTAATGTGGAGGTTGGCGGAGGCCCGATGAGGTCGGTTTGCGTCAAAAACATATCGTCAGGATCTTCTTGGAGCCTTCTGCTCTGGCTCAAACGATTGGCCTGGCGAAGTAGCACTCGGAGAAGCGCGTCATGGACGTCTCGAGCGTTGGCGAAGCAGCCGCCGCCTCGGCCGCGGCCGATCCGTCTGGTGAGAATCCGCATGAAGACACCGTTGACACCTCCTTCCACGCGCATCTTGCCCTGGAACTTGGATTGCAATTGCTGGACCAGAATCTGATGAAGCTCACCGTCGGCGAAATCATCGAACCTGAAAGTGAATGGAACCTGGCTCCGTAAGGACGGTGACATGAATGATTGCATCTTCTGGAGTGGTCCCGCGAACAGGAAGATCACCTGCCCCTGAAGCCGCTGGACCTCGTCCATGAGGTAGTTGAAGGTCTTGTTCGCCCCATCTGGCACCATTTTATCCGCCCCGTCGATGAAAATCACCCCTCGCATCTTGGAACGCGGATTCGTGTCGCCGTCGCCGTCGTTGGCTTCCTCGAGTCTTGCGATGATTGCTTTACAGCCAGTAACTCCTCCGTCGGCCAGACGTGTGCCAGTAGTTTGCTCGAATATGAGAGTGGGGACAACTCCGAGGACTGATAGAAACTGGGCATAGAGCCCCGCGACAGTGGATTTGCCCGACCCCGGGCTGCCCATAAAGACTGCACCGAATCCTTCTTGAGTTAGATTGACGTCCTGCCGGCGAGCAGTGTCAACTAGATGCTTGATCTTCATGAACTGAGATTTGACCTCTTCCAAACCAACCAGATTCATCATTGAATCCAGGGCAGCGTTGCTTTGATGCTGCTTGGTTTTCTGTTGCTCCCATTCTTGACGGGCCAGAGAGACAACGACGGGCCAGGCGCTTGGTTCGACGTCAAGTTGGAGGCTCTTGTCTTCCGTGATAGATTCATCATCGTGAGGATCTTCATCTGTATGTGTAACTGAATGCGTGAGAAAATTTTGAAAATTTTGGACTGCTGGAGGTGTGGAACTCACTGGCCTCTCCCTCTTCCTCACTTTCCCCCGTCTCTTCCGTCCCCTCCGTCCCCCCCGTCTTCTCCATCTCCTCCGTCGCTTGATTCTTAGAATCTGGTTCAGCATGGTCGAAAAGACTCAGACATTGGAGTACATCGCGTATGTCTGCGAAGCTCATTTGGGACCTGGCCTTGCTGATTCTCCAGCCTCGTCCCATAAGAACGGTAATGGCCTTTTCCACGTCGCCCCATGACCACAATTTCTTCCCAAACGATCTGTAAGTCTGAGCCCGATTTGCGGAGGTCCAATCTGAATAGAACTTCAGGAGCTCAGAACAAACCAGGTTTGAGGGGAGGTGGCGTCTCATGAGCCGGCGCAGGCGTTGGGTGTTGACGATGCCTGTTCGCATCTTAGTCCGCTGGTCCCAATCGAGAATCTTGTCTCTAGATGCAGTTACAGCCGATCCACTTGTAGCTCCAATTTGTATGAAGTCTGCCTTGCCGGGTTGGTACCAGTGAGACTTGGTAGACAAGAGGATCGCCACAGCTTCACCCTGCTCACGTCTTTCCCCCACCAATTCAGCGATGCGCGTCAGAACTGCATGCTTCACCCCAGGTGCCAGGGCTTGGTTCACCAAGCCGCAGTCCATAATGTGGATTAACAAGGCACCTGCTTCATCTCTCTCCCCCAGATTTGGGCACCTGGCTGTTTGTTTCACTTCGACCGCATCAAGAATTGTTGACAACACTTGCCGGTTAGGCTGCCACGCTCCTTGGTTGTCCCTGGCGTTGGAAGACATGGTGAAAAAGTGCTCCAGAAACGGTGTAAACGATCTCATGTCTGGCTCCCAGTCTGCAATTTTCGAGTTTCCTTCACCAGTTCTTTCCTTGTCCTGCTGGTGAAATTCGCAGCCGAGCTCCTCCAGTGTTTCGAGATCGAAAGAAATCATGGATACAACCTTTGATGCTTTAGCCACCTGCACGAGAACTCGACTCATCCAGGCCGGCTCCACATAGCTATTGTCTCTTTCATGTATACGGAAGACGATGGTCGAATCCCGCCTGAGCTTTCCGTTGGGGAGAGGCATCTGCAGCAAAAGGAGTCAGCTATCAAAGCACCGAGGAAGAAGTGTCATTTGAATATAGGGAGGACAGGGCCAGAGTGTGGCCGTAGCCTTTTTCAAAACCTGGAACCTGACGATGAACTCGAGGTACAGGCTGCAGATGGGGGACCTTTGTGCTTAAAACGGCCAAAATTGTATCCAGGTACTGCTTACGAATGATCCGCAAACGACATCGCGCAGCTCTGAAAAAGTGTTGTAGTGAATCTCGTCTGGGGCCTGTCCTGGCTCGCTCTTCTCCTTCACTCTGTTAGATTTGTCGCCTGGCTGCTCAACACCTTCGAATTCATTGCTAGCGAGCTTCGTCTCTTCGCAATCCTTGCAGTTGCAGAAGACCACTTGGTCAGGGGCCGTAGCAAGCTCCCGACTGGTTTTGACATTTTGTTCCAGGAACCAATTAGGAAGCACGTATGCCTTTTCAGATGAGCCCATGGTTGGGGCTTCATCCTTGAGAGCCATTGACCCTTCCTCGCTCCCCATGTCGTCGCTTTTGCAAAACAATTGTCTGGTGTGCGGTGTTGATGATCGGCAAGGTAGTCGTTGAAGCTGAATGCTGAATCAGAAGGGGCTGAATTTTCGTCGTCAGATAGGGGAAGTGTTTGTGCTGAGTAGTCTTGGGCAGAAGTCACTTGATGGGGAAAAACAGAGGAGTGCGGAAAACGAGTGCTTGGTGCTCGTCTGGCCGAAAAGAGGTGGCTCTCGAGCGTTTGCTGTTCGTGGGTCAACTATTATGCTACAATGTGACTCAGCCAGGCATAAACAATCCATACTGCGGCTACCGAGGATCAGGTGAAAGAAGAGACCAAACAGGCTGCAATTGATACTGTACATACCCCACATAGTGGGCAGTTGCTAGAAGGTTCGGAGAATGCCACTTTCACTATGCAACAGCTATGCTAGGGTATAATGTAGCTCCGCGATGATATGTCACAGACAGGCTTAGCTTTGAGGCTGTCCAAACAGCGGCTAACTCTCCTTTTCCCTGATACAGTTGACACGTATCGTGTAATCAATGGGTGGTTTTTGACCAAGCGCTTCCGAGCACTTGAGTCCACCGTGGCCGCATGCTCAACCCACGAAACATTATCACTTGTGGGTTGTCCCGTTACCATCACATTCTTCCTCCGAAGCTATCGCTCCTGACCGCGGATGGTCTGATTCAACCTCAGTAACCTAAGTACCTGGAAGTTGAACCAGTTACTATCCAGATATCGTCATTTTGCTAATGGACTCAAAGCTACCAAGCAATACATTTGTCTATTTCTTCCAGAAGAGTCCTTTCAAGGGGGTCCCCAAGATAGACTGCTTAAGTATCTAGCACTCCATCATCTAACATGCTCGTGACTGGCTTATGCCGTAATCCTCAATATCGCTGGTTCGACACCTCGCCACCACTCGTGCATATGTCTCACCAAATCAGCGGTGAGACTTTTCCCGAAGGTTTGAACAAATCTCTCCTGAAGTTTGTGTCACGTATCAACCTTGTAGGAGATAATTGTTTTGAAACACATGACTGGCAGAAAATGGGTCTCACGGGACCGTTCCCATAAGCCTGTATTTTCTTCCTGGGAGACGGACTCCATCCAGGTCGCAGAGCCCATACAACATTACATGCCGCTAAAGTCGCCCTTAACAACAAGGTCTTCACTTACCTGTATCGAATTTGGTGGCGGATCAGCAAGAAATAGTGCTTCAGCTCCCGCTCCGGCCGACGACCCCCACATGCTTCAGCGCCAATCGAAGGATGCATACGATCGCACAAGGTCTCAGTGGAGTTCCACAAATCCCTTCGTGAGACTGCATCAAATGCTCGCATTTTCATGTAGTATATGCGAGTCTGTCCCTTTCTGCAGGCTGACGGAAATCAGGCTTTTCCACCGCTCATCCTTCGTCCACATGCTCTCGCAAAGTTCAGAGGAAACCCTTCGCCATCGGCCCGCCGGAAATCATTAGACTCTGTAATTGCCCCTTTCCCACGTATTCTTGCAAGTTCGGGAATAGGTGTCACCAAACATCGAAACGAATGGTTCAGGTCCTCGATGTGGCTCCCAGTATAAGGTGACACATCTATAAGCCCTCAGCCGATTCCGGTCCACGGAAACCCGATTCCTCGATCATGACCACCAGCATAGCAGCTTTCACAAACACCCTGGGACCGCTGACGAAAGCATGGGCCCAGCCAGGCCACTGCACCACTGGCCTCGCAGCCAGCAACCAAGAGGCGTGGCTTGAGCAGCATTGCATTGATGACAATTTTGGAGGCGACCCTTCTTGCTGGCCACCGCGGACCGAAGGCGCCGCCTCGCCGTCGGGTGCCCTTTCGACGTGGGGCATATACTCTCCCGGGACTGCCTGTCCCAGCGGGAAGGTAGCTGCATGCTCTTTCGACGGATCTGAGAACACTGGGGCCGTCCAATTCTACTTTCCTCCGGGGCCGTCTGAGACTGCCATTGGCTGCTGCCCATCGTTAGTACTACTTAACTTCGGATTCACCCTGTTCTATTCTTCCTTCCCTTGCAAGCTTTCTTGACTCGCGGTCGGCTGATCAGGTGTGGCGAATTGCGTAGTGGCTTCTTCTGCTACGGCGACCAGAAGTGCGCGCTGTCCATCTTCTCATCCACAGTACCTACAGCGCATTGCTCTGGCGGCAGGACCATCGACTCAGACACCCTCTCGATCCCATATACCACTACTGAGAGCTCATCCGTAGCGACGGTATCGACGTTCTCCGTCTACGCGCCGTTGCTGCAACTCATGTACCAAAGCTCCGACGTCTCGCCGGCAACAACATCATCCTCCACCTCCACAACGTCGACGTCGAACGGCCAAGGAACGAGCTCATCCGGAGGTCAGGGACTGTCGACGGGTACATCGGCTGGTATCGGGGTCGGCGTTGGATTGGGCGTCGTCATCCTGGCCGCCGCCTCCGCCTTTTGGTTCTGGCGGGTGAGGCGGAAGGATAATAAGGCGGCGATGCCAGGCCATCGGTCAAATACAGAGAACTTCCGAGACAGCAGACGCGGCGTTTCCGAGGCCAAGAGCCCCCTGGAGCTCCAAGGGTACAATACGGTACCAGAAATCGATTCGCATACGGGGTTGCAGGAGGTTCAAGGCGAAGGAGTGGATCGGCCACGCGCGGATGCAGCTCGCGTAAAGCGAAATACTCCGGTAGAGTTGGCGTAGTGGGTGATATGGTTCCGCCGAGGCAAGAAATTTTGACAATCAGTCAATGCTTCCAGACTTGTAGACTGGAATCAATATCTGTGATTGCAAAGCAGCAAGACTGTTCAAATGAGATAGAAACTGTGCCTCGGGTGAAGATACAATTCCGTACCTAGGTAATCAATGAACATGCAAGCACGTCTCATGGCTTTTCATGCCATGCCAGTGTTCTCTGCCTAGCTGAGTATGAATGCACCTCGCCACAATAAACTGAAATTTGTGGATTCTTTGCATGCATGGATCATCACAGAATGGCATGATACTACTCATCCTAGCAATTTGATTTGCTGGGATATTCTGGTTTGGATGGCTGAATGTGGAATGAGCATGCACTTGACATATTATTGGCAGTGGCTGTGTTTGTATTTGGGGTCTCTTTGGGGTCCTGTTGGAAGCTACTTTGGGGGAACACAAACTCTGGAAATAACTATAAAGCATCGCCTGCCTGGCCATCTGGGTAGACACTTCTTTTTTAATCCGTTATATCATCCACATACCCTGATTCAAAAAATTATCAATTCTACTCAAGAATTTCCAGCCTAAGACATGGCGGAGTCAGCAAGGCATTCAGTGACGCTGCCCATCAACAAACCAAACAACTCATCTCAGCAATCATCTCTCACACTCACATATGACTCTGATGATTGGCTGCACAGACCAGGGACTTCTAGCTATGATACTTGGCTAGGTCCTAGCCAAGTTGCATGTCAACATATCTCAGATCATCAAGCGCCCACCTCCAGTGGCTCGACGTCGCCGGCATTGCCCCGTGAAAACAGCGATATTAAAGATTCACCAAGACAAGACTCACCAAGACATGATTCCATCCAAAACTCAGGGACCGGCACCATGGAGAGCTCGAGAAGCAGCAGCCGTGGGAAGCCTGGCTCCGATCGAGGATATCGCATCACAACACTGCCACAACACTTGAGAAACGTTGGCTCTGGGAAGCTCCTCGACAAGTTTCGGAATCATCCACACTTCCGATCCGAGACCGCACTTGCGCGATCCACAAGCACGAACATGTTCAAACTCTGGAAATGGGAGATAATTAACTGTGTCCTTGCTATCGGGATGCTTGGATCAATATTAGGCATCCTCCGCCGCTACGACGACCAGCGCATACCAGACTGGGGCACCGCTATCAACCTGAACACTTTGATTGCCTTGATGGCCACTCTTCTCCGAGCGATGCTGGTCTTTGTGGTAGCAGAGATTATCGGCCAGGCGAAGTGGAAATACTTCGCCGGTGGCGGACGATTTGAGGAAGATGCACCTCTGCAACGGCTGATCGAAACAAGTCGTTTTAGCGAAGCTAGCCAGGGCCTGCTAGGTGCTGTAAAGATTTTACCGACTATCATCCGCGACCCTGCTACTTTACTAGCGGTCATGGTCATGATTGTCTCGTTGGGAACGGGTTCCTTTATGCAACAGGCCATCCAGACGCAGTCTTGTCAATTTCCGGTGGATAGTGCCCACGCGTCTCTCCCAATTTCTCGAAATATCACTGCTTTCTCAGACATAACAAGCGGGGAGTTTCGGCGCTTTGACTTGTCCAAATTGGTCGGCGCCCTGTCATCAGCCCTCATTCCGGATAGTGAGGACATAGGTTCGCCCATATCTATGGAATGCCCTACAGGAAACTGTACTTTCCAAAATCCAATTGACAATGTGTACAGCACGCTAGGAGTGTGCAGTTCATGTGCTGATACTTCATCACTGATCAAATCGACCGAACGGGCATCAACCAGGAAGCTTTGCGACCTTGGTGGCTTATGTGGCATGTTCATGCTCGCATTGACATCGACTAGGGAGCTTTGCGACCCCGGTGGTGTGTGTGAAAGCTTCACAACCAACTCTACCCTGCCCAATGGAATGTCTGCTCAAACCCTAACCGGTAATATCAACTCTACCCATATTCAAGATACCGAACTGCTGGCATTATCTGAACCGGGACTGGACTGGGCCGGTGATCTCGCCAGCCCGGATATGAAAGCCTTGTCCCAGTGGTCCTTCGCGAATGTCACCGTTCTGGCGCCCAACCGATTTCTAACAAGGTCCGGGTACACGGACTACGTTGCGGCTACGTGTACACTCTACCCTTGTCTTCGTTCGTACACCGGCTCAGTAACTTCAGGGAAACTAGATGAGGTTCTCATCAGCACGGACCCTGTGGTGCCGAACGTCGCCGTCGAGTTTGAACCAAACATCACAACCGAAGCTGTTCAGGAAGTGCTATCTGGGTCTGACTGGCATCGATATATCTACAACCCTTCTGTCCAATTCCAAACTATCCAGTCTCCCTGCCTCGTGAATGGCACAGTCTGGACGAAGGAAAACAAATCCTCCACTCTCGACATGCAGCGCCTCTTTCTCGTCCACGCTGATGTTGACTCCGGCGGAAACAGTCATTTTAGAGTTGACAACACAACAGCGCCAGCCGAATGCATATATAGTCTGGAGGCTGTTACGGTAGCTCAACTGAGTTTGGCGATAGACTCATCATTCAATAGCAGTTGTGAAATTTCAGGGATGAGGAACAATACTGCGACAATAGACTGCGGTAATGTGTTTTGGCTCGCAAGTTTCTTGCCCGATAACGGAACGACGGCCGCCAGTATTATCAAGCAATTCGAGGCGTTTGCCGATCGGCTATCAAACAAGATGCGAATGGGCTTCCTCAATAGTCCCGAGGCTGTGTCTGGCCAAGTGCTAGAGGCAACTGTGTGTTCAAGGATTCACTACAGCTGGTTGACCTTCCCAGCGGTACTCGTGGCTGTCACCAGCGGTTTACTCGCATGGACCATGTTGCGGAGTTCGCGGTGTCGAGGCCGTGAGATGGTTTGGAAGAGCTCGATCCTGCCTTTTCTGTTCTACGGCGAGCGATTCGTTGTGCAGAATGGCGAGGATGTCTCGGGTTACTCTACCGAGGAGTCGCGGAGAGACGGGCCCAAGGAGCCACTTCTAAATCTGGGCCAGATGGAAGCGGAAGCAAAGCAACGAGTAGTCCGGTTTGATGTGTTTGATTAATTTGTGGATAGTCTCCGGTGACAGTAGTTAAAAGTCTTTATTCAGGGCGAGATCAAGGCCCATTCGGTATGGGCCTATGCTCCAAAATCAGATCCTATGAAACCCAAGTAGTTGGACCAGAGGCCATTGCGAGACATGCTTCAAGTCTATGCCAAGATTGCTATTCCGACCAATGCTTCGCTATGCTGCCACAGAATATCGAGGTCCCGATAGATCTAGTCGTCCAACACGACCTACATGCTGTCCTCCATCTGCCTCGAACGAGCCTTCATAAAGCCATCCCGCTCAGACTTCCCGCCCTTGCTCTCGAGACCCATGCCCCGCTCCACCCATTCCACGCTTCCCATCTCTGTCAGCCGGGACAACGCGCGGAAGAAGGCAAACGCCTCCTCATCGTTTGCGAACAGCGCGGACCCCTTGAGCTTGTCCGCCTGCTTGTCCGGGTCCTCCATGATGTCCTTCATCACCTGGCCCACCTCGTGACCGCCGCTGCCGTCATGGTCGGACCCTTTCAGGAGCGTCTCCGCGATCTCGTCTTTGGAGGTGAAGAGCTCTGTCAGGGGCTTTTCTGTCGTGAGAACAAGTTTTGCGTGTGACTCATATACAGCATCGATGAACGTGATGAGACGGCGGGCTAGGTCTCGCTCCCTGATGGTCATCCCTGGCACGTCCGTGACGACAAACGCGTCATAGGAGCGCGTCAGCTCGATAAAATCGGCGGCCGATTTTGGCTCTTTGATCAGCTCGTCAAATGTGAACCACGCGCAGCGACCGCTGACCCGGGGTACGAAGATCTCACGACCCCAGACATGCTGGACCTCGGAGTGCGGCTCGGTAGCCTCGGGGTCGCCTAGGAAGCGGAACCACTTTTCGGCATGGTCTGCAGCGTGAGCGTCAAGCGGTGTGTGATAGACTCCAGATGGAGGTCTGGGTATCTTTCGGTAGTCTGTTGGCGAGTCGAGATTGATAACATGTAATCGGCTCTTAAGGAGGTGAATTGCGGGAACAAAGGATTCGCGCTGGATGCCGTTTTTATACAGCTCATCCGGATGCCTGTTGGAAGTCGTGACAAGAACCACGCCGTGTGACATGAGCGCCTCCAAAAGCCTGCGGTTCAAGATGTCAGCTCGTGGGCTACGGGACCTGGGCCGAGAGACTCGTGTTCTCACCTCCGCAGAATCATGGCGTCTGCCACGTCGGTGACTTGGAACTCGTCAAAGCACAAAACATTACCGTGCTCCGCGATATCTGCTGCAACGAAGGGCACGGCGTCGATGTCATTCCCGTGCTCCATCTTCATGCGGTGCAACCGCCTATGCACGTCCTGCATGAAGTTGTGGTAGTGTATCCTCGTTTTTGACCGGACGGCGCTCGGCAGGGTATCGTAAAAGAGGTCCATCAACATCGTCTTGCCACTTCCAACATCACCAAAGAGGTACAATCCTCGTGGTAGATCCGCCGGTATATCTTGCAGCGCGGCTTTCGCCTTCCCCCCTCCGAAAAAGGAAAACAGCCCTTTCGAGGGTTTCAACGACTCGAGGGTGGGGTGGACGACCGGTCGGGCCTGGTAATGCCGGAGCTCATCGTGCAGGTGCTGTAAACTCTGTATGATGCCTGTTTCGTCACATGTCAGTGCATGCGCCAAGTCGACAACTGTTTCGTGGGGAAATTGCCTCGCTGGTGCTCGTCGTTCTTCAGGCGACCTTCGGCCACGCGGCGATCGTATTCTTGGATAGGACCGAAGTCGTCGTGGTTGACTGCAGGATGTCAGCAGGTATTACCAAAATATAGATCTCATTCTGTGGTCGAAGCGCACCATTTTCCTGCGTCGCAGTGGCCACCGACGCGCGCCTCCTCTGCCCAGCTGGGACGAGCGCCGGGAGAACGGTGCGTGCTAGTTGCGCTTCCGACTTTTGCGCTGATTGTAACACGGATCTCTCTCCTGGCCTACAGCTTGTCCGTAGCGGCCTCGTAGATATTGAGCGTTGCCTGTGGTTTCTAAAAGCGAGATATGCCCGAGGGGTCGAGGCGACGGTGCATCGTGGGGTCGTTCGGGCGGCGCATGCGCGCATTTTCGAAGAGGCGGCGAGAATGCCGCGGAAGGGGTCTATGGTGTTGACTCTAAGTCTATTCGACGCGCAAAAAGCATCGCAGGCAAACAGGAATTGGCGCCGTGCGGGTATCGAAATTCAGTAACGAGTTCAAAGGTGTGTTTGCTCAAAGGAAAGTTCGCGGTCTCGGCATTCAATTCAGAAGGAAATAGGGCTGGATCCGCGCTGACCCACCGCTGTCGGGGCCAAATGATGGATCCTAGCCCGCTGATCACGACCGAGGGGACTTTGAGCAGCCTGACGTAGGCCTGTGTAACGGCAAATCACATGCTGCGGGTTTATCTTAGCGGGATCAGTTGACAGCGACCCCTGCTGGGCTTTCTGAACGCCATTCTCAGTCTTTAACACTTCGGCAATCATTTCGGGATCAGACTTGCGAAGAAATACTGGCCACTATTACAAAGTGCAGAATACCATTTTTAAGGACCGCAGAGGAGTTTATACCAGAGTAATTGTCTCAGAGATTTACTGTAATCCCAAAGGAATTCACCCTACAGAGAAAGTGTGTTAACTAGACCAGATGCATTTGTGCAGGACCCCGGCGATTTGGACCTTCCACAACCAGCCGGAAAGGCCCGAGTGCCAGAGACAGAGTTTCTTATTGTTCATGCTATTTATCCCTTTCAAAGACCCGATGACGATTAATCTCCCATTCAATCCGCCAAATTCAGTCTCTGACTCTCAACCCCCATCTTCAATCATGGGTGCTTCTCAAGGCTGAGCAGTTGACTTTTACCGATAACGCCGTTTTGACCACCATGATGCAGATGCAGTTGCCCCAAGTATGTATGCCACTACCAAACCTGAAATTCACACAAAAGTGATGGCTCACCACCAACTCAGTAGATTCCAGGCACAAGCTTCCACTTGACGTCCTCCTTGTAGCGGCCCCACTGGTCCTTGTATCGGCGGCTCATGTAGTAGTCGAGCGAAACGATTCCGTTCCCGATGAAGCTGTGTACGTGGAACGAGACCACCGCAGCACCGGCCACCCAGCCGCCTGCTGCCAGGGCGTATCCGCCCCTCCAGAGGGTGTATCCCGTGTAGTTGATGTGCCTGGCCCAGCTCCAGAGGCCCTCTCTGCAGAGCCTGCCCTTGTGCTCCGGGTTGTCCTTGAACCTCTTGCGCTGCAGCTCTGAGCCGGTCTCCAGCAAGATACCAAGAATATACAAAACCGTGCCTACAGCGACTGGCAGCGACAGCTTGGCGCGGGTGCCAGGCACAGGTACCGTCAGGGGCTTCGTCGAAAGCGCGGCGGAGGTGGCGGTTGTCAGAAGTAGCAGGGAGTTTGCGCTGTTGCAGATGGAGTTGAATGCGGAGATGATGAGTGCGGGTTTCGGCTGGAATTCCTCTTGCGATATATACGTGAGCCAGAAGATCTGCTTCGCCGCAGAGCCGACAGCCATTCCAAGCAGGATTAGACGTTCGAGAGGGAGACCGAGCTGGTCGATTATCTTGAAGCCCGTTCGCGTAACTACGGTTGCGCTGAGAGGTATCGTTGATATGCCAAGCTTTGCGAGGAATCCCGTCCCGAGTCCATGGGCGAGTATGCGGTACTGGAGCAACGGATCAAGCGCGCGCAACCCGATAAAGGTCGAGGTGCCAAGAGGACTTGGTCGCTTGACGCCTCTGGCGATGAGGTCGGCCTTAGGCCTGTACGGTGGTGGTGATCCAGGCATCGTGTGCTGCTCGAGGCTTCATGTGGCCGGAGAGTACAAAGTGAAGGAAAGGCGCAAGTGCAACCCGGGTAGGAGAGAACAAAAGAAGGTTGCTATCTATGATGCGTCAAGTGAGACAACTCATCAATTTGTATGAAAACGGACGCTAGGCTTGTCGGGATGTCTGAGCTCAGACTGAGCCTCGACAATCAGACCACATGTGAGAGCGCAGCTGAGTCGCAAAATCCCCCCCTCCATTCCTTCCGCACCAACCCCCACTAGGGGACTCCCAGTCCGGCCGTTTCCACTTCCCTGCGCAGGCCATCGAACTCCAGGAAACCAACAGGTACCCCGTGGGGCTATGGATGTACCTACACACCAGACGGACCACCTGATGATGGGCTTGGTTACCCGGCTTCCTTTCGTGATGGATGATCGTGGCACCACCGCCCCCGACATGTCATTTCACTAGGCCAAGACTATGCGGCCCCGCCCGCGATCCTGAGGCCCAACGCTCGATATTTCTGGCACTTTGCTTCGGGCGGAGGGAGGATTTTGGGCCGAAGTTGTAGTTCCTACTTTCTTCCAGAAGGGCTGAAAGCAGACCGTATTGGCGACTCTGTGAACGGGAGTCTCCTTAGACTGGATCCGTCACAGTGGAAGCTCTTAACGTTGTTTCAGCTTGCGTCATGACGCAGGCACACTCCGTATTGGACTTCGCGTTGAGTATAAACCCACTCGCGGGAATGGATCTTGCCTGCTGAAGTGTGGGTTGTTTGTAGAGAGTTCATGTCTTCATAACTGCACAACTTATACAAAAGCAGGGCAAGCCGTCTAAGAGGTACCTGGGTACATTTTACACAATGGTGCCTCGGCATCTCGACTCGGGTCCTTCGGTGCCGAGATCGGCGGATAAGGAGCTCGTTTCAGGATGTTGCGTCATTGGCTGCCTGCCGACCGACCGACTGACTGATGACCGTCAGATAGGAGATTACCCCAAGTGACCGTTGCCTCGTGAGCAACAAGCGTCTCTCTTTCATCAACACATCATCCCAAACATTCACTATGAGACTTAGCACATCTTCCCTCGTCGCGCTGCTGGCTCCGGCCGTCGCTGCTCGGTTTATCGAGCGGACCGAGGGCAACAACGTACAGCTGTATCCCCAAGGCGTATATGAGGAGTCCAGCGAGAAGTTCCTGGTTGAACTTGCGCCTGGCAACACCAAGTGGATTACAGAGGAGGAGAAATGGGAGCTCCGACGTGTAAGCTCTCGCGCCTCATCCTCTCCCCAGCTGTCGCCTTAGGCATAGCTCACATACTGATGATCACGCGATGCACAGAATGGCCAACAGTTCATGGACATCACCGAGACCCAAGACCTCGGCGCATCCCGAATGCACGCCTTCGCCAACGTGATCTTCCCAGCCAAGGCCTCGTTCCAGGACAAGGTCAAGCCTCTGCTCAAGAACCTCTCCAAAACGGAGATGCACGAGAACCTCGAGAAGTTCTCCAGCTTCCACACCCGCTACTTCAAGTCCGACTACGGCAAGCAGTCCTCCGAGTGGCTCCTGAAGCAGATCAAGGACATCATCAAGGAGTCCGGCGCCGACGATGTTTACGCCGAGGCTTTCCCACACTCGTGGCAGCAAAGTTCTATAATCGCGACCATCCCGGGCCAGACGAACTCCACGGTCGTTGTCGGTGCCCACCAGGATTCGATCAACCTATGGTTGCCCTCCATCCTTGCTGCGCCCGGCGCGGATGACGACGGAAGTGGCACTGTTACAATCCTCGAAGCTTTCCGAGTCCTCCTGAGCTCCGAAGCCGTCAAGAAGGGCAAGCTGGAGAACACCATCGAGTTCCACTGGTACTCGGCCGAGGAGGGTGGTCTGCTGGGGAGCCAGGCCATCTTCTCCGAGTACGAGAAGCAAGGCCGGGACGTCAAGGCCATGCTGCAGCAAGACATGACGGGATACGTTCAGAAGACCATCAATGCCGGAAAGCCCGAGAGCGTCGGTGTCATCGTCGACTACGTCGACCCGAAGCTGACCGAGTTCATCAAGAAGATCGTCGTCGAGTACTGCGATATTCCCTACGTGGAGACAAAGTGCGGCTACGCCTGCTCGGACCACGCCTCTGCCTCTAAGGCTGGCTACCCATCCGCATTCGTCATCGAGTCTGCTTTCGAGGACAGCGACAGCCATATCCACTCTACCGACGACACCATCAAGTACCTGTCATTCGACCACATGCTTCAGCATGCTCGCATGACTCTTGCCTTTGCTGTATGTTGACTGCGATCCCATTCGCTTTGGGAGACTCGGTGCTAACTTTGATGACTGCAGTACGAACTCGGTTTCACCAACTTTGCTAAGCTTAAGAGCGGTGTTGAGGACGAGCTGTAAAGAGGATGTTATGGTATATCTGGTACAGATCCGGGTAGGAAACATCAAGCGATTTCTCTTTGGTCGGCAGGGCCAGATAGAGTCAGTGCGGGCGGGCCAGGATCAGCGCCGCAGTGTATGATATACATTGATGGAGGAAGGCTCCCAGGCGTTTATGCCGACACTTTTCATAGTTATTTCTTTATCTCTCCTCGACTTTGGAAGTTTTGGGCACAGCGCTATACAATTTTCCCATGGAATGCTTTTTACATCGAGAATCTGAGCGGCATGTTCGCACCCAGGTCCGAAATTAGTCTGGCTGGAGTTTTCGTGTTATCCGAACTCTCACAAGCCTTGCAGCCCCGGCAAGAGATTTGTGACACATTAGAACGACAATTGACTCATCAGCAGATCGTAGACGTCGTTCGCAGAGCCGCTCCCGAAAGCCTCAAATATCAAGTCACCAGAGAACTCATCACTGAAACTGAGTGTTCCGGTATTTCCTGGACCCCATTCCGCATTCGAGAAAGCCACGTGATGCCCATCAGTTGGGAACCTCTTGGCAAACTAACAAGGAATTAAAGCAGACCTTTCTAATGGCTTGTCATCTGGGATGCATTGTAAGGGTTGAAACAAGACAATATTGATGCTATGTCGTGCTTGGCAATCGTATAATCTCTCGTCTGTGTCTAATTTCATTAACGATACGTCGTTCAAGTACAGGCAGATCTTGAAAATGTTCCGTTTCGTATTGCGATTTCCGGAGATGGGGACGTTGAGGCACGCCGGTTAATCTTCAGGTTATCAGGTGGAATATATACGTTGTGCACATGCATACGACAATTGGTGCATTGCTCTGGATGTCTTCAACGTACCAGTGGGGTTCATTTGCCACGCTCATTGATCAGTCTATGAGTCGGAGTCCAAAGAATTGCATGCGGTGCTCAACAGGCTTTCCAATAGCGAGTGTTGTCTAAAAAGGAAATAGTTGAAGCTATTTCTATTCGGGGTAAAGCGGCCCCTCTTTAAGGTCTTAACGGTCTAGATCGTGTTGCGGTTAGATTGCTTGAGCTGCAAATTATGCTGCCCACCGTGGATATATACTCTCATATGTAATTAATCGTTCTATTTTGGCGCTAGTGGCCAGTATATAATATACTATATTAAAAATTATATATACTTATTATATTATACCCTTTTTAATTATTAATTATAATTATTTATTTTATAACCTTCTTAATATTATATCTTTTATTATATTATATATTTTAATTATTATTAATTAATTTATAATAATTTTATAATTATATTTTATTATTTAATTCTTTTAAAGCTTTATATAATTTAAAAGCTATTAAATATTAATTAAATAAATAATATTATTATTATAAAAATTATAAAATATTTTAATTAATAAATTTATAAATTAAGAAAAAAGAATTTAATATTTAGTATTATTATTAAGTTAAATAGCTTATATAAGGCTATTTAATTAATTAATTCTTATTATAATATATATTATTTAGATTTTAAATATTTTTTTAATATATATTTTTATTATTTAAGTTTTCTTTAATTATTTTATTTTAAAGAATAATTTATATTAAAATAAAATATAATAATAGTTATTAGAAAATTTTAATTTATTTATTTTTTAAAATATTATTAATTAAGTATTTAAAGAAGTTAAATAAAATAAAAAGAATATAAATATAATTATTATTTAATAAAATTATTTTATTTAAATTAATTAAATTATTAAGATTTAAAGATTTTATATAAATTAATTTATTTTTATTAATAAATTTAATATAAATAAAAAAGATAAATTATAATATATAAGATAATTATTAAAGGGTATTAAATTAAGAAAATTTATATTTATTATGGGCTTAAGCTATGGCCCAAGCCTTGAAGTCTGCAATGCGGCATCAGCGCGGGCCCCCTGCGGGCCCTGCATAAAGGCGAGGGAACCCTCTTCCACGCACATACATATATATAATAAGTAGCCATTAAGGCCCCCTTTTAAAGCCTTAATATTCTCTAAATATTACAATTTATAATCTTTTTTAAAACCTTTATATAAATAACTTAAGGGCTAATTTATAATATTAAATTATAATCTTTAAACCTTATTAAAAATAAATAGTTATAAAATAGAAAATAATATAATAATAATAGCAACTTAGCTTTTCCTACTTTTTCTTTAAGTTAAACCTTAATAACCCTTAATAATAAGGTTATCTTAATCTTACTTTATATTTAAATTAAATATACCTTAGCCTTAGCTAATAATATATAATCTTATAACTTTATATAAAATAATTTATATATTAAAGATATATCTTTTTTATATTATTTTTATTTTATAAGTAATTTAATATAAATTACTTTTTTTAAAGGAAGTATTTAATAATAAATAAGCTTCTTTTTAAGCTTAAAAGTTTATAATAAAATATAAATTATAAGCTAATATAGAATTTATTAAGGGCTAATATAAGTAATAAGTATTTATTTAAAGCAACTTAATATATTTTATATAAACTTATATTATAGCTTTTTATAAATTTAGGAGCTTTAATAATAATTTTAATTTAATAGCTTTTTTTAAATATTTAAAGGCTTATTATAATAACTCTTATTAATATAAAAGTATATTAATTATCTTAAAAGTTTTATAAATAAAAAATTAAAAGATATTTATAATATTTTTTATTTAATTTAAATAATTATTTTTTTAAGTTAAGGGCTTATTATAAGATAATAATATTAAAATTAATTACCTTTATATTTACCTCTCTTTATAGATTTAAGAAAAGGCTATAAGCTTATTAATTAATTAAGATAATTATATTATTATAATAAGGTTATATTAAAAATTAGTGTATTAAATTAAGGTATAAAATTTTAAATAATAATATTATTGCTTTATTAAGCTATATTTTTAAAAAGCTTATTTAATAATAATATTTTTAGAAATTTATATAATAAATATTGCTATAATAAGCATTACTTAGCCTTAAAAGGGTAAAAAAGCTTAAGGCTTATATATCCAAGGTTTATTTATAATGAAGCTTATTTTATGCTAAGTTATATAAGCTATAAGGGAGAAGCAAAACTATTATTACTACTTAGAAGCTTATATACGTTATAATATATAAAGTTACTTTATAATTAATTACCCTTAGCTTTTAGCTACTTTAATTATATAAATTTAATTATTTAAAATTATAAAAGGGGAGAAAAAAGCTATAATAAATTTAATAAAAAATAAGTAGCCTTTATATAAAATCTTATATAAGGGTAATAAGGCTTAATTAAGGCTTATTATAATAATTTATAATTTTAAAAAATATAATAATAATTAAATAAATTACCTTTTTTAATCTCTATAATTATAAATAATAAATACTTATTAAATATATAAATTAATATTAGCTATACTTATTATAATATAATAAATAAAAGCTAAGCTTAATAAATAAGCTTAAATTAAATTTTATTAAGTATATTTTATAACTTAAGTACTATTTTAAGAATAACCTAAAGTTAATATATTACTTATATAGCTTACTTTTCTTTAAATATTAATACCTAAATAATATTAATATTAATATATATTATCCTTAAAATAATAACACCCTTATTACTAAGCCTTTTATAATTATATTACTATAAAGGTATAATTAATATAACCTAAAAATACTTAATTTTTTAAGCTATAAATAATATAATAATATAGGAGAAATATTAGCAGTAATATTTTAGCTGTTTTTATAAAATTTCTAGGGTTATAATAAGTATATAAATATTATAGCGTTAATATTAGCTAACTTTAAATATTTTTTTAATAAAGATTAGCTTAAAGGAGATTATAAAGATTTTTTAAGTAATAGCCTTTAAGGCGTTATTACCTAAGGTATAGGATAATATTAAAGCTTAGCTTTTATTATTAAAATTTTAAGATTTTATATTTCTTTTTAATAAAGATAAGGCTTTTAATTTATTATTATATTAAGGATGCTTTAATTATTATATTTAATTAATATTATAAAAGGATAGCATTAAATTAGCCCTGCCTTATAGCTTATTATATAATATACCCTAGGATTATTTATTTAAGCTATAATAATAAATAATAAAGCTTTATAATAAAGGTTAGGTATAAGTAAGTTTTTTTTTTATAATAACTTTTATCCTTTTAATAAAAAAGGCTAATAAAGGATAATAATTTTATATAAATTATTATAGCTTAAATAAGCTAATATAATAAGATTACTACCTTTTTTTACTTATAAAAAAAACATTATACTTTTTAGTAAAAGCTAAGTATTTTATAAAATTAAATATTTATGTAGCCTTTTATTATTTTTAAGTAATAATAAGTTAAAAATATTTAATAATATTTTAAACTTAATTTAAGCTTTTTAAATAATTAATTACCTTATTTAAATTTATTAAAGCCTTAGCTATATTTTAATATTATATTAATAGTATTTTTATTAATATTTTAAAATATTATATTATAGTATATTTAAATAATATTTTTATTTTCTTCTTAGGCTTAAGATAAGATTATATTAATAAAGTATAAAAGGTATTTTATTAATTAATAAAAGTTAAGTTAAATTTAAATTTAATAAAGTGTAAATTTATAATAATTAAAGTAAAATATTTTAATTATATTATTAAGGTTAAAAAGAGAATTTAAGTTAACCTTAAAAAGATATATATTATATATAATTAAGAGGCGCTTAGGAATATTTAGGGGGTGCATTAATTTCTAGGCTTTATTAATTTTTATTAAGATTTTATTTAGGATTTCTTTAAAATAATAAGCCCTTTAGTTTATTTTATAGCTAAGGGGGTTCCTTTTTATTAAGGATTAAAGGAAAATGTAATATTTTAAGCTTTAAAAGCTATTTTTATTTAGGTATTTATTTTAATAAAATGGGATTTTAAGTTAAAGGTATTAATAAAGGTAGATTTTTCTTAGTTTATAATTAAGGTATGTTTATTTATAAGGTTTAAAGATAATATATTATGCTTAATAGCTTATTATTTTGCTTACTTTATATTAATATAATATAATTATTTTATTTATAATAAGGAACTTTTAATAATAATAAAAGCATTTAAAGAATAATTAATAAAGCTATATAATATTTATTAGCTATTTATTATTTTTATTAATTATAAAAGATTAAAATATTTTATTAAGCTTAAGCTATTATTTAAATAATAAATATATTAAGTTAAAATCTTTTTTTTTTTTATTTTTATTTATATTACTGCCTTAATTTATTAACTTAGTAGTTTAATATATTATTTTAATATAAATAAAATAAAAATAATAATAAATTAAAGCTTATATAAGCCCTTTATTTTATATTAATATTATAAGCGCCTTTTTAAATATAAAATAGCTATAATATAGTGATAAGAAGGGATTAGTTAATATTTATTTATTTAATAAATATATTTATTTTATTCTTTTTATTAAGCCGTCTTATATTTTAATAAAGTTATACCTTTTTAATAAATTTACCTTAAAGGTGCTTTAAAATAAGGCTATATAATAAGATTTAATTTATATTAAATATTAAAAGGTAGTTTAAAATAAAGTATATTAGTTTTTAAAAAAGGCTAAGATAATTACTTAAATTATAAAATATATACTTAGTATATATAGGGCGTTTTAATTTTAAGGTTAGTTTTAATTATTTAATTAAAAACCTTTAATTATTATAATCTTATAATAAGCTTATAATTCCTTTATTATAAGCTACTTAAGCTATAATAATATATTTTATATCTTTTAATAAGATTTTTATTAAGATAATATATCGTAATTAATATAAGTATTTATTTATATATATAATTTATACTTTAAATTTAAATTATTTTAATAACTTTATTAAGGCTTATTTAAGCTAATTTTATTTATAAATTGCTTTTAAGTTTAAATTTTTATTAATTTTATAATAAATTTATTAGTTATAAAAAGTAGCTTATATTATTTTATAATTCTTATTAATTGCTTATTAAAATAAATTTAATTAAAGGTAATATATTTTATATTTATAAAGAAATATATAAAATATTTTAAGGATTTATAATAATGTTATTATAGGTTTTTAGAGGCTATTATTAATAATTAAGGCTTAAATTAAATAAGTAAGTTTTAAATTTCCTTATATATTTAGGTAAAAACTTAGTAGCTTTTTTTAATAATATTTTATTTTAAAATTAATAATAGGATAGAAAGGATAAATTAAAAAGTATAAAAGTATTTATATTATATAATTAACTTTTTTTAAAAAGATTAGTTATTTTATTTTTTAATATATTAATTAGCCTTTAATAATAAAAACTTAATTATAATTAAAGTAAACTTATTAAGGTTAGTAAATAAATATAATATATATTTAGTTTTAAGATTCCTAAATATAAAAGCTTTAGCTATTATATTTAAGGGGTAAGTTATAATATTTTTAAATTACTTATATATTAATATTAAATTAGCTTAAATAATAATTACCTTTATTTAATAATAATAAAAGGTATTAATAAATTAATTTTAATAACTTATAGCTTAGTTTTAAATAAGGGATATAATATAATTATTTATAAGATATATAAAGATAAATTATTTTAATAAAAAGCTTAATTAGCTTTATTATAAATATATTATAATGGTTATTTTTAATTTTTATAATATTATTTTAAATATTTTAAGGCGGGGTTATATTACTTTTTATATTAAGCTTATAGAATATATAAATACCCTTTTACTTTTATTTTAAGTTATAATTAATATAAGATTAAGCTTAATTTTAATTTAAAATAAAGAGAATATAAAGCTTTATAATAAATACCTTATGGAAAATATTTAATAAATAAAAAATATTTTAAATTATTTATAAAATAAAGCTTCTTATTATTAAGTATTAATAAAATAAATTAGGTAGGATATTTTAATATAAAAGCTATTAAAGAATTATATAAGTATAATAATATTTATTTATTATAAGGCTTATTGAGGCTTTATATTTTCTTATAATAAATTTAAGGTAAGGTAATGTAAAGTTAGCTTAAAATTAATATAGTTATAATATAAGGTAAGAGGGTTATTATAAGAAAGTAAGTTAAAGTGATTTATTTTTTATTATATTATTTAAGGGAGGGAATTTTTTTATTTATAATAGCTTTAATAAAATTAGGTGGGGTATAATAATAATAAGATTTAAATTTATAACTTTATTTATAAATAAGCGTTCTTAATTTATTAAGATTTATTATATATTTGCCTTAGCCCTAGGCTAGCTTTTCTTTTTTAGCGTTATAAATTATAAATAGCATATACTTTATAGCGTATAAAATTTACCTTAGGCTTATATATTAATATAGGGGGGCTTATATAAGATTTAAAATAGTATTTTAGTTAAGTTATTTAAAAAGAAATTTATAATTTCTTTAAAATTCCTTTATTTATTATTTTATTTAGGTAGGTATAAGGTATATTATTTTATTAAAATGCTTTTAAGGTAAATTTAAAGTAGGGGTAAATTATATATATAATAATAGGAATTAAACTTATTATATTATTAATAAAATATAGCGCTCTTTATTAATTAGATTTATTATATATATACTTAAGGCTTATTTAGTAATAATAATAATAGTAATGCTTATATATCTTAAAAGGGGATTGCTTGCGCTTATTAGAATTAAGGCTTAAGGTATAATATTAATAAAAATTATTTAAGCTTAGCTAAGTATTATAATAAAAGCTGCTTAAGCTTAGCTAAATATTATAATAGGAATTATATAAACTTAATTAAATATTATAGCTAGGGTATAGGGATAAGTAAAGATAACTTAAGTTAAGTATAAAGTGCTTTTAATAAGATAGTATATAGGTAATAGCCTTAAGGGCGCTAATTATTATAATAAATTCTTAATAATATTATTTTTTAAAATAATTAAGGTACTTTTATTTATATAATTAATATAATTTAAAATTATTTAAGGGGCAGAATTTATTTTAAGCTTTATTATATTATATTTAATATTTTAAATATTGCTTTATAATATATTAAATATACTAGCTATACTTTAAATAACTTATTATAGCTAATTATTTATTATAAATATATTTAAGTTATAGTAAGTAATTATATTATTATAGCTAAGGGTAAATAGCTTAATTATATTAATAGGATTATAAAGTATATATAAAATTATAATAGACTTTTTATTATTTATTAAATTAATAATAAGGATTATAATATAAATATAAGAGGCTAAGGCGAAAGTAAGTGTAATTAGGGGGGGCTTTTAATAAGTTAAGTTTAAAAAATAATTAAAAGCTTAAATAATATTATTAAATTAAATTATAAATTTAATAATATTTTTAATTTTTATATTAAGATTATTTTTTTTAATAGGTTAGTATATAATATATATGTTATAAGGGTAATATATATAAAGAAAGTTATATTATATATTATATAATATAGTTAATTTAGTAAATTTATGCTTATATTAAGAATATAAATAGTATTAGCATTAGTATTTTATATATAATTTATTATATATATTATAAATATATTATAGAAATAAGTTGATATTAATTAAGGTTTTAATATATTTAATATAAAAGAACTTTTTATTAATAAGTAGTTATTAATCTTTATTATTATTATTACTTAATATAAGGTAATTATTAATAATATAATAGCCCTTTAGGCTTAAATTATTATTATTAAGATAATAAGGTAAGTTATTATTATTATTAATAATAATAATATTAAAATTATTATAATTTTTATTATAATTATTAATAAATATTATTTTATTAATATTAAGGTTAAGATAAAAATAATATATTTTTATTATAAATATAAATTAATTATAATAAAAAAAGATATAAGATATATATTAAGTATATTATAGGGCTTTATAAGGTAGGGTTAATATAAATATAAGTATAGGGTTGATATAATTATATGATAGGCAAGGTAGGAAATTAAAATAAATATAATAAGGGATTAAGGGGGTATTATTACTTTAATAAAAGGAATTATTATTAAATTATTATTATTAAAATAGCGGGATTAATAAAAATATATATTAGGTAGGAAAAGGAGGCGTAATAAGAATAATAAGGAATTAAATGAGTATTATTAATTAATAAGATTATTTTTTATTAATTAAATATAATAATCTTTAATTAAGATTAAAGTAAAAATAATAAGGAATTATATAAGTATTATTAAAATAAGAAATATATTTATCTTAATATATATAAGTATATAAAGAGGGATAATTAAGAAGTTAATAAGGAGGAATTATAAGAATAATTTATAATTAATAAGGGTATAATTAAGTATATTATAGGTAATTTAGGTAATTAAAAATAGTTAATATAGCTTAATAATAAGGTTATTAAGGAAAGGTTAGGGATATTTATAATTATATTAAGGAAATAATTTAAGCATAAAATAAATATATTAGAATAATAAATTAAGAATAAAAAATTAATAATTTAATAATATTATAATAAATAATAAAAATAAGTTAAATATATAATAAACTTAATATATAATATAAATAAATAATTAATAAGATATATTATAAAATTATAAAGTATATTAATATTAATAATATAAGGTTAAAGCGTACTTTATATTTTTAAAAAATAATAATATTAAATTCTTTTTTTATAACCTTATTATATTATAATATTAATAAGATAGGATTACTTTATATACTTTATATTTTTTAAAATAAGCACTATTAATTATTATTTTATAATAGTATTTTATAATATAATTATTTAGGGAAGGCTATTATATTATAAGCTTAAGCTATAGCTTAAGCTTTAAAATCTATAATATAATATTAACATAAGCCCCTTATAAGCCTTATATAAAGGTAGGGGAATCCTTTTTTATATATATATATATATATAATAAGTAGCTATTAAGGCCCCTTTTTAAGGCCTTAATATTCTTTAAGTATTATAATTTATAATCCTTTTTAAGACCTTTATATAAATAACTTAGGGGCTAATTTATAATAATATTTAATAATAATAAAAATTATAATATATAATATTAAATATTTTTAATATTTATTATTATAAGTATATTTAATTTATTTATATATAAAAGTAATATAAATAGTTAAGGCTATATTAATTTTATTAAAAAGAAAGTTTTATTTAAGATATTATTATTTTTAAAGCTTAATTTAATATTAATAATAAATAATATTAATTTTTATTTTTATATAATAATTTTTAATAATTATATAATTAAGTTAATATTTAACTTAAATATTTATTTATATATTTATTTAATTTTAATTTAATTAAAATATTTTTTAATAATTTAAAAAAATATATTTAATATTATTTATAATATTATAAGGATTAATAATATATATAAAAAGATTAATAATAATTCTTTATTAATTTAATATATAAGGTTGCTTTAAATATAAAAGTAATTTAAAATTATTTTTAAAAGGCTATAATTTTTAAATTAAAGTAAATTTAAATTAATTAAATAGCTAATTAATTATATATTTTAATATATATATTAATAATATATATATTTTTTAATATTTAATTATTATTATAAGGGTTATAATATATAAGTAATTTAAGTATATTTAATAATATATATTATTATATATATTAATTAATTATATTATAATGCTTTAATTATAATTTAATATATATTAATAATTATATAATATTTATAAATAAAAAGTATATTATAAAAAAAGGCTTATTTAAATAAATTAAATAATATATTATTTAAATTTAAAAGCTTATTAAAAAGTAATTATTTTAAAAATAATTAATTATATTTAATATATAAAATAATATTTTATTATAATTATATTTATTTATTATTTTAAATATATAAATTACTTAAGTATTTAATATTTTATTTAAATAAAAGTTATATTATTATGATTTTTAAATAATAATATATTAAATTATAATAATTTTATTATTTAAAGTTTAAGATTTATTAAATAAAAAGATAATAATTATTAAAAAAAAATTAAATTATATTTTAAATCCTCTTTTCTTATATAATAAAAATAATTATTAATATTATTATATAATATATTATTTTTATTATATTAAGGGAAGTATTTAAAATATAATTTAATTTAAAAATATAAAGGAATTATTATTTTATAAAGAAGATATAGATTTAAATATATAATAAGTATAATTATATAATAATAAGTAATTATTAAGTAAACCCTTAATTTTATATAATTATAATTTTATTAAAAAAAGTTATAAATATAATATAATTATTATATTTAATTATCTTAAATTTTATAATTTTAATAATATTATTATTATTATAATTAGCTTTATATTAATTAAGGAAATTAATATTTTATATTAAAATATAATAAATATAAATAAGTTAAGCTAATTTATAAAACTTATTATATTATAAATATTAATATTAATTTTATTATTTTTTATTTATTATTATTATAATATTAAAAATAATATTTAAAATACCTTTTTATATATAATAAATATATTATAATTAATTATTTTTAATAATAATATTATTTTTAAAGCCTTTAATTACCCTTAGGGGTATTAATAAGCTTAATATACCCTCTTTTAATATATTATATTTTTATATAAAATTCTTTATATATTAATAAAAAAAGCTTCTTAAATTCTCTTTAAATTAATAATTAATAAATTACTTATTTAGCTATATTAAGAGATTTTTAAATATATTTATATTTATATTTTAAAGTTTTATAATTAAATAATTTATCTTTTATTTCTTTTAATAATATTAAGTTTTTTAATAATATATATATTTAAAAATATTATTTAATAATTTATTATTCTTAAAGTTATTAAGTATTATTAAAAATAATAAAAATATTATTAAATAATATAATAAAGGTAATATAATTTTTATTATTAACCCTTTAATAAAAAAAAGGCTATAAATAATATATATATATATTTAATTATTTATAATATTAATAATAATATAAATAATTATTAAGATATTAAATAATTATTAAAGGTATTTATAAGTATTAATATAAGCTAATTATTATTATTATTATTATTATTATTATTATTATTATTATTATTATTATTATTATTATTAATATTAATAATATTCTTATTATTTATATTATTTCTTTTTAGCTTAAATATATTAACTTTATTTAAATACCTTAATATAGCTAAGAAAATATTATTATTTAGCTTAAGGGTTAAGAAAATATTAAATATTTTAATTTAGTTATTTTACTTTTAATTAATTAAATAAAATAATATTTAATTATATATACTTTTAAGGATATAATTTAAAGAAATCTTTTTTTATTTTCTTTTAATTAAATTAGCTTATTTAAATAAGTTATTATATATAAAGGCTAAATATATCTTATTCCCTTTAATAAAATATTATAATATTAATTTTAATTTCTTTTTATAATTAAAATAATATTCTTTATTATAATACTTTTATTATTAATTTAATTAAATAAATAGCTTAATTTTTATATTTTATTAAATAATAATAACCTTTTATATAATATTATTCTTTATAGATTTTATTAAAAGGTTTAATTAATTATTTAATTAAAAGATATTATTAATTTTAATATTAAATTATTTAATTTAAAATAAGTTATTTTTATTTATTTTTATAATAATAATAATTTTAATATTATAAAATTAATTATTAATAAAGGCTTAAATAATTAATAATAATATAATTAGCTTTTATTAATATTTTAAAATAATATAAAAAGTAATAAATATTTAAAATAAATATATAATATTTAAAGTATATATTATTTTCTTTATAATTTACTTTATAAAATTATATATTAATAATTAAATAATTTTAAAATTTATATTTATTACTTATTAATTAAAATATATAAACTTTAATATATTATTTCTTTTTAATTAAATTATTATATTAAGGTATTTATATTTTATTTAATAATTTTTAAAATTAATAATAATTTATTTTTTAAATTTCTTAAATTATTTATTAAATTAATTAATAAAAAGATTATTAACTTTATTATATTACTTTTTTAAATATATTATTAAAAAAATAAATATAAAAATATTTTTAAATTAATTAATTAAGTTAATTAAAAAAAAGAATATTTTTATATTTATTTATAATAAAATTTCTTTATTATTATAAAAAAAGTTAATAATAATAATTTCTTTAAAAATCTTTTAAATATTATTATTTTTAATAATAAAGAGATTAATAAAGAAATTAATAAAAAGATTTTCTTTATTATAAGGTAAAAAATCTAATTCTTTTTTATTATCTTTAATAAGGTTACTTTTTAATAATAATAATATTAATAATAATAGCTTTAAGAATACTTTTTTTAATAATAATAGCTTTTTAATTATTAATAACTTTTAAAGAGGCTTTATTAATAATAATAAAAGAGACTTTATCTTTATTTTAATAATAATTTAAAGCCTTTTTATAAAAGATTTATTAAATATTATAAATATAATATTTCTTTTTAAAAATATTATATTTATTAACTTTAAAAGGCTATTATTAAAAGTTATTTTAAATTTAAGCTAAGATTATAATTAATAATAAATATTATAATTTAAAAGCTTATAATTAATATATAAAATTAATTTTAAGATATAAATAATAATAACCTTATTTAAAGGCCTTATAATATATAAATATTCTTATTAATAATAATTATATATAAATAAAAGATATTTAATATTAATTATATCTTTTTAAAGCTTTAATAAGGTATTAATAGCTTTTATAAATCTTAATAATAAATTAAAAGGTAATATATTATATTTAGAAATAATTATTATATATAATAATTAATTTATAGGCTTTTAGTACTAATAATAATTTCTATTAATATATAAATTAATAATATTAAGGGTATTAATTAATAGGATAATAAATATATATAGATTTTAATATAGTATGTTATATACTGATTATTAGCGCTAAAATAGAACGATTAATTGCATATGAGAGTAAGCAGCTGGCTGGGACTTATACCATGCTTGGCCTTTGGGCTGAGTTGCTGTCCTAGGGCCCACGCCGCAGCTTTTTGATAAATCCCCGCCCATGACCCCCAGGTATTTTGCGAAACAAGTTCGCGGCCACGTTGAAGGGGTCAATTGTAACCTGCAAAATTTTCAATACACTTCACAATGGGTGTCGTCGCTGTTGCTGGCGGATCTGGGCCAGTAGGTAGGACCATAGTCGATGCGCTTGTGGCACACGGTAAACACAGAGTTTTCGTTTTCTCTCGCAGTGTAAGTTAAGCCGTCAAGCCTTGGAATTGGGTAGTACGTCGCTTATCAATATATGACACCAGGATCGTTTGCCCGAAGAACACATCACGTACCTCAACGCCGACTATGATGACGTTCAGGGCACGAGTGATGCGTTGGAAGACGCCGGCGTGGATACTTTACTCTGCGCAATAGGTGTGGCGACCCCAGATACCAACAAAGCTCAATTGAACCTTATCAAAGCTGCTCAGCGGTCCAAGACAACCCGTCGGTTTGTTATCAGCAGCTTTGACATGCTACAGCGGCAAGAGTAGGTTCGAACAACATACCTAGGTAGACTTGGAGTCGGAACGTGCTGACGCGTGTGGCTAGATACGTTGATATCAGCCCACTTGCAAGGTATACCTTCGAGGCAATTGATTCGCTCGAGCAAACCGGACTCGAATACACGCGTGTCGTGAACGGCTGGTTCCTCGATTACTTTGGTGTGCTGTACTGGCAGACGCACCTTCATCCATGGGTGAACGTACTGAACATGGCACGGCGGTGGGCGGCTGTTCCAGGGGATGGTTCGGCCAAGGCCAATTTCGTGACCACTCAAGACATGGGCAAATTCGTGGCCAACATGATGGGCTTGGGGTCGTGGTCCAAAGTGAGCACCATCGTCGGCGACTGTCTCACGATGAACCAGCTAGTAGAGATGGCGGAAGAAGCGCGCGGTGAGTGTTGCACCAGGCTCTCCAGCGTGAAAGCACCTAGGTATATGGGCTGACGTAACTATCCCAGGCTCCAAGTTCAGCGTGGCGTATGACAGCCTCGAGAAGCTGAAGGCCGGAAAGATTTCTTTCGCGTCGGAATTCCCGAACATCGATTTCGTGAGCGACCCGGAGGCCTTCTATGCAATGATTCATTATCAGGCTGGTCTAGGCAAGTACGAGGTGCCGACCAGCGACACGCTGAATGAGCGGTTGCCTGAGCTGAGTGTCACACACGCGAGAGAGGTCATGAATGTTTGGAGAGGACGACAGGATGAGTGAATTACATCGACGGTATACTAGTAGTGCGTGCCGACAGTGCGAAAACAATCAAATACCACATGTGCAATAAGTTGAAATAAATCTGGTCCCCCACACAAGACTTGATAATCCAAAAAGAAAAGAAAAGAGTTGCGAAGCTTCATGTACAACCATTAGGTCTGTTAGAGAGACACTGACTGGTGCAAACGCCATGCAAGTTGACATCACGGGCGATGGCTGATACGGAACCGCCCCCACCGCAACTGTTCCGCTCTTTGTTTGCGGCATTGTAAAGCTCTGTCTGTACCAGTCCTGGCGCCGGGTTCGCCCAGCTAATGCAGCATTGGTTGCCCGACTGACTTAGACAAATAGACCGAGGCGCCGTACTGACACCCACACTCCTCAATGAGTTTATCAAT
Source organism: Diaporthe sp. P3_1W (assembly GCA_037177825.1). Taxonomy (NCBI): domain Eukaryota; kingdom Fungi; phylum Ascomycota; class Sordariomycetes; order Diaporthales; family Diaporthaceae; genus Diaporthe; species Diaporthe sp. P3_1W. The sequence continues at coordinate 7,334,819 of JBAFXB010000002.1, forward strand.
GCTGAACACACAGTGGTGTAGGCGGAGTGTGCGCTGTTGCACTGAACCTGATTGCTACCGCATCGCCGATGCACATCAGAATGGGCAAAATCGCCAATAGTCGTCGTCGCTGGATCCTCATTGTCAGGTACACCCCAAATGGTAAGGTTGCCCACTGGGGTGATCTCGCTGTCGAGAAGGACGAGCACCGGTCCTGATTCCTGCTCCTGCTGTGGAGGTTGGTCGCGAGGGAGAGTGACGATCGCTGCGCTCTGAGCCCCGATAAGGCCAGCCAAAACGACCGCAGTGATTTTCTTGAAGAACATGTTGAATTTCTGGAGGCTTTCGAGAAATTGTCTCTTTGGATGGCACTTAGGAACAGGGGAATGAGAAGGTTCAGAGGATATTGTGTGGATGTTGAGGCTGTGGATTGAAGCAGAGTGGACATGCGGGCCATTTTATACTTCACCGAGTAAAGAGCCCGCCTTGTAATAAGCTGCAAGAGCCTGGCCTAATGCCCACCACATCTTGGTCTCTATCAACATCTTCCTAGCACGACTCCTTCGACAGCGTAAACGTGTCGATGCCAAGAAAGGGTCTCAAGCCCCAGAGTGATCATTTGACACCAAAACCCAAACAATTAGGTAAATGTATTGCAAAAGCAAAAGTGTTTTTGTAGACGGCCTCCCTTGGGAGACTGAGACACACCTCCAATACATGTTCGCATCGATAGCATATTGAAGTCCACGAAGACGGGGCGAATACGCAAAACAGATTAAGGCTTGAATGAACGAAGAATTGCAAGGCAGTTCGTAAACAATGGTGGTTCCAGAGGCTAGATTTTGTGCCATAGTGATTGTGCTGAGATGCTGTAACTAGAGGCAAAGATAATTATCATTGGTGTAAATAGAATAATGCTGTCAATTCACCAACTAGCTAGAGTGCTTTGGTATCGTATGACAGATTCTTGAACCGGATGTGACCCTTTTCCGTCCCAGTCAGCAAATTTCACTCGAGTAACGAGGCTGCCGGAAATCTTGGCAGCTGTAGACGGCGAGAACCGACAGATGGAGCAATAGAATGGCATCAGGCCACTAGAATCTTGTGTCTGGGGTTTTTCAGCGTCCTGCAAATTCTTACCAGGCTATTGATGTTGCGTAACCACCATGAATCAAATCCCACGCTCGTAAGCGTCCTCGGAGCAGATCCTCCTGGTTATTTGCCTCTCTAGTCTACGAAGCCAACCGGTTGGCGGTAAGCATGGATCAAAAGTAGGTAGGGATGCTCAAGGACCTTCGACTGACTTTGAGACAAGAGCTGACTTTGTTTGTTCGCATGCAGCGCTGAGTCGAGTGGCCCCCATTCGACCTATTTGAGGGGCCACTTGACTTCCGACAGAGCGCCGGGTCCTATAAGCGAAGAAAGGTCCTGTACACCAGTTTTCATCTTGTTACGGACTACGTGAAGAGCACATGATTTCTCAAAGACCAAGGAATTACTGTATTGACGATCTCATACTTTCTTTCGGGATCCGCAGAGCTTTCAGAAGTTTTGCTCATGGGTATTTCTAGGGTATACAATGAGAAGATGCAACAACATATTGAATATTAACCTCGTGTAAATCGTGCTCGTGCTCGGGACCATTTCCTCCTGCGAAGTCGACAGCGTGCTATTTCAGGCAAACCTGTAGAAACGACCACTCTAGCTTTCGAGGAACTAGGAAGAGCCCAATTTCTACGTCTGATATCTCGTTAACCTGCCAGATATAGTGCCTCCAGTCGGTCTACCAGCGGTAGGGTGTTCGTTGTGGTGAGAGATCATCTGCTGCTTATGGTGGTCCTCGGTGCTTTCAAGGTTGGATCCCAGTAGCTCAAGTTCATCTACCATCTTGTTGTCTCTCTTCAGAATAAAGGACAGAGCTAGTACGGAAGCCAGCGTGACGACGCTCAAGACCAAATTGACACTCCAAGCTGAGGCATCCAAAGTCAGTCAGTGTAACGCTTGCTAGGCTGGCGATGCTTACCAGTGGTGTACCTCGGGCCATCGCTATCCGGATACAAGTATGGAGTCAAAACAAGAGCCAAATTTCCAATCGAGTTGCTCATGGCAAGACTAATTGCTCGCTTCTTCTGAGGCCGTGCGGCGATGTTCGCCACCCAAGCGTTGGATATTTGGAAGCCCCCATAGGTCCCTGGAAGCATGAGGAACAATGCAAAGTATCGAGCCCCTGTATTCGTAGTCGCAAGTGTTATTGTAATGCCGGACATAGCAACTAGCGTCGGATACACAATGTATGGGGAGCGTCTGCTCGTTTTGTCGCTGTGCCAGGTGTTGAACAGGCTGAAAAGGGCTGTAAACACATACGGCTTTGGATTTGCATGAGTCAGTACGCCAAATGAATACTAAAGGAGGAGTTATCTGAGGCTTACAGGTGCAGTTAGCAAAAGAGTATTGATGTTGCTGTACCCAAAGTCCTTGACTAGCGTGGGCAAAAAGTTGGTTAGAGAGGCAACTGCCTGAAGGCACATCTGATTGAGGACACAAAGCCAGACACGATGGTCTTTGGCCGCCATTTTCAACGCGTCGAAGGTCCGTATCTCCGACTCTTCATCGCCAGCGTCTTCAATGAGTCGGACAACACCCAGGGCTTTCTCTTCTTCAGTGAGCCATTTCGTAGTCGCTGGCCAGTCGGGGATGATGAACGTGGTAGCCATCGCACAGACTACAGTGGCAATTCCTTCGATGATGAATAGCCATCGCCAGCTGGGGACTCTGTTGTTCTCGAAGGCCGCGGCGATAGCGGCCGCGAAGAGACCTCCGAAAGCACCGCTGATCATGGCAGCACAAAAGAAGAGCCCCAGTCGAAAGCCAAGTTCTGATCGGGTATACCAGCCAGAAAATAAGAAAGCGACACCAGCGAAGAATGGTGCCTCGGCGATTCCAAGAAAGAACCGGCATGCTGCGATTCCCGCAAAATTCTCAACAGCCCCTGAGCATCCACTGACGACCCCCCCATACTACCATGACGGTTGGGAGATAAATACTAGGTCTAGTCAGGCCCAATATCATGTTGCTCGGGACTGGCAGAAATCAGTACGGGCCATCGGAACAGAATGAATGCCCAAGGACTTTTATGTTTTTCTGACCTTGCATCAGGATGTATCCGATGAACGTGAGACTGAGCACGATGTTGTATTCTATACCAGCCAGATCAATGTCTTCGGAGATTCCCTGGACCTTAGCTTGTGGTAGCGCGTTGCGATCAATGTAATTGAGTATGTACATAAGGCTCTGCTCAGGCGCAAGTAGTAATACGTTAACAGCGGCTGCGTGATCTTGCTCAGACGGAGGTGCGTTACTGACGAGAATGGGGAGAAGCCGAAGATCAATTTTTCGTTTCAACGTCTTTTCCATGGCAGCTCGCTCCTCTGGTGACCATGAGGCCACGATCGTCTGGTGATTCAAAGTTGTTTCAACGTTGGTTGCATCTCGGGGCGGTGCCATCATAGCGATTGTGAAATAAGAATCAGTTTCCTGGTCGGAAAGTTTGAGCTCAAAACAGAGCAGGACTTTCCGAAGAAAAAGACCGGTCAAGATGATATCTGTGACATCCGGGGCTGCCTCCAGCTATTATATTCGATCATCCCCGCCCAGACACACACTCGTCCCCATTCCCCAATTTCTTATTCCCAGGCGATCATTGCTGACTCTCAAATGCCTTCTCTCATTTCGACCGCCAATCTGTCTCATTGTTCTTCTAAACGCGTCCTATTACCCAGGTACCTGTACCCCTCACTACGGATCCCCTTTTGTCTTGAAAACTCCCTTACTAGATCCAATCAGTTCCATTGGCACCTGGAAATGTATTTTCCAATTTTCCGGTGGCAGTTTTCCGGACCTGTTCCCACGGCTATGCGTGGATGACTGCAGGCTCGCATCAACCATACATGTGATACCGGTTTGGAATTCCAAGTGGATGAGTTCCCCCGCAAATGACATGTAGTAATGGGGCCACTGCAGCCAGGATTCGGCGGATCGCGATGACTTCTCCTCTTTACTTACGTATGTACCTAGTACGTTGGAGGTGATGAACCCCATCCACGGAAAAGAATCAATTCCGGTCGATTTGCAGATGCGAGACCGCTGATCGCGATCTGTGAAAGTCTCGTTTTAAACCTTGTGACTCCTTCATTGCTACTCCAACCAAATGCAGTCTGTAGTTCCCTCAGGATATAAAGAGATTGTTGCTTGAAACTCTTGTTATCAACAACTCGCCCGTCTTCTGGTGTACACCCCTGTCCACCACACCATCTCATCCACCCATCATGACTAGCCTTTCAACCAAGCTTGCTGAGCTGGAGGCAGCGGGCAGGCCTATCCAAGTCGGACTTATCGGCGCTGGCAAATTTGGATCTATGTTCATCGCGCAGTCTCACAGGACGGTCGGAATGAGACTAGCTGGCATTGCGGACCTTTCCTCCGACAGGGCCTTTGCGGCGCTGAAGCGGACCAATTATCCAGCTGAAAAGTACGACACCACCGTCAATGCATCGATATCTGAGGGAACCCGTTCAGGAAAGACGATAGTCACGACAGACTCCTCTGCTCTCATTGCCACGCCTGAGATCGATGTGATCCTCGAGGTGACTGGAAACCCGGCCGCTGGTATCAAGCACGCACTTCTTGTGAGCTCCCACAATCTCTTTCTTACTCTGAACACTTCCACCGGCTTACCAACTCCCGAGTAGTGTTGCGAGCATAAGAAACACATAGTCATGATTAATGTCGAGGCCGATGTACTTGCCGGTCCTCTGCTCGCTCGCAAAGCAAAGGAGGCGGGCATTATCTACAGCATGGCCTACGGCGACCAACCAGCCCTGATCTCTGAGATGGTTGACTGGGCCCGAACAGCCGGGTTGTAAGTGGGCATAGGGGGACCTTTCCAAATTACAAAGGCTTTGACAGGACGAAACTGACTGGACACCAGCGACGTCGTCTGCGCTGGCAAGGGAACGAAGCACCTCCCTCAATATCACTACTCAAACCCCGATACAGTCTGGGACCATTACGGTTTCACAAAGGAGCAGCTCGCTTCCGGCGAATTCAACCCTCAAATGTTCAACAGCTTCCTCGACGGCACCAAGTCCGCGCTGGAGATGGCCGCCGTCGCCAACGGCTGCGACCTGACTCCCCCGTCCGGCCTCAAGTTCCCGCCCTGCGGGAAGCACGACCTGCCCGAGGTACTCAAGCCCGAGAGCGACAGTGGCCAGCTCCCGGGCAAGGGCACCGTGGAGGTGGTGTCTTGCATGGAAAAGGACGGCCGCTGGGTGTTTGACGACCTGAGGTGGGGCGTGTACGTCGTCATCGAGGCGGCGTCGCAGTACCAGCGGGATTGCTTCCGCCAGTATGGGCTCAAGACAGACAGCAGCGGGAAATACGCCGCCCAGTACAAGCCATATCACCTGATCGGACTGGAGCTGGGCATCTCGGTAGCCACGATCATGTGCCGCGGTGAGCCTACCGGGCAGACGAAGACCTGGGCCGGCGACGTCGTGGCGACTGCGAAACGCGACCTCAAAGCTGGCGAGAAGCTCGACGGTGAAGGCGGGTTCACCGTCTACGGAGAGTTGATGAAAGCCGAAGACTCAATTGCCATCTCAGGGCTGCCAATCGGGCTTGCACATGGTTTCGTTCTCAAACAAGACATCAGGAAGGATCAGGGACTGAGTTGGGATGATATCGAATATGATGCTCGAAGCTCTCAGGCCGTTGCTGTGAGGAGGGAGATGGAAGCCATATTCAGGAAGGATTTCGAGAAAAAGAAGGCCGAAATTGCGAATGGGGCGCACTAGAACTGAGAGGATCGGTAATCATTGAAACGAATTAGCTTCAGAATGGCTAGTATGACAATGTTGATCGAATTAATATTTCCAACCATGGCGGAGACAATCGAAAGTCAAAGAAGCCTTCATTGCGCTTCCAACGAGACCACCGCGTGAAACATTCGATGAAGAAGTGAAAGCACTGATTAGATGATACCAAGCGTTGAACTAGAGCAGGGTGATGGGTCCCTCAGTGCATCTATCAAATAGAGGCAGTCCACCTCCATTGGTAGATAGAGAAAAGAAGATACCGACCCGGAAATACGTATCAACTGTCTCTGGGACGGGATAAACAACCAGACCATACGCAGTCCTGTCGGATGCCGACCACTTCCCCAGTCCCTGCGCACTGCCCAGCAGGACTAGTGACATGTGCTTCCACTGTTCGGACGGATCATGAGTTGCGAGCCAGTCCACAGCACAATTTACCAGCGGCGATCTACTGGCTCCGATCCAGGTATCTACCAAGTCGTCAGAGATCTCAATAGGGCCAGGCAGAGGAATAGTCCTCGTCGTGACCAGCAAAGCGCCACCCTCAACCTCGCCCGTGAGGTAGCGCTCCGGCCCATCGCAGGCAGCCATGCCCTCAATGCCCTTGCATTCACATCGGAAGTCCTCGACGTTGCTTGAACTCCCATACGGGAAGACGCCGCGGTCGTAACAAGCCTCACCGAAACTCGCCATGCGGTCACGGCTGGCCCAGCTCCACGACGGTGCCCTGTACACGTTCGGCCTCGAGAGCTGCTCTAGCAGCGCGGCCCAGCTGGCGGCGACGTTCACGCCGACGCCCCAGTATAGTCCTCTCCACAGGTCGCTCTTCCACAGGCCTGCGAGGTACTCATCTCCGAGGATGTCGCCAAAGTACCTAGCCAGACCCGAGATCGCTGGGAAGCGGTCTTCGGGGTAGGTGAGGAGCCTGCGGGAAAAGTCTGCCGCGACGTTACACCACTCGTTGTAAGCCTCATCCGGCGTCATGTCGGCCTCCAAGTGGTCCACCTGGAAGTAGTCAACGCCGTCGTCTTCCTCGTCAGCGGTGTGTCCAAGTGTCTGAGACCCATTCGGGCAGATGAAGTGGACAGCGTTGTGGCTGAATACAACCAATCTCTTTGACAATGCGTACTCCTGATAAGTCCAGCCGCGCTGGGCCCAATTGCTGGCGTTGAAGTCCTCATAGACCGCGCTGTATCTGATGCTCTCAAGAGATCTCGCCTGGCTGGATACGATGCCCCTGAAACGAAGGCTGTACTCCCCAGTGATATTCGGGTCCAGCTTAGAACGGAACGGAATGCTCAGTAGAGCCGGTCGCAACTGTGTAAACCCTTCAAGGCACGACTTGGACGAGATGGCGCACAGGGTGCAGTATGCCTCGTTGTAGATCTTGCCCATCATCTTGGACTCCCTTTCCCAGTCTCCCTTATCGCCTTGAACTATGCACAGCGCGTCTATCCATAGAAATGGAACCCCGAGGGCTCTCGTTGCTTGGATGGCTTCCTTGAGAACACTGGTCATCTCTGGCTCCGGTATGCCTTCCAGCATGATGTGTATGTTTGTCTTTTCGGTCTTCAACTGCACCTTTGCCTCATCCGGCTTCCCCCAGCAGTAGCTAAGGGCAGCGTATTTCTCAAGCCTCTCTGAGCGGGCCAAGTGCCTGGTCTCAACTAGTCGAGGTGGATCGCAGTCAACACGGACCAGGCGAGACGGTAAGAATTTCGTCTCTGTCGTGGGGTGACACCCCCTCGAGCACGAGTCCAGCCTCTGTCTGATCCATGCTGCGGCCTGGGAGCTCAAGGAGTCGCCAGGCACCGCAGCGAAATTATCGAAATTATCGATTCGTAGCCACCTCTGACATGGATCTGTCTCGCCGTCAACACAGAGACAAGTCATTAGCCACCGATAGAATTCAAGAGGGGCACAACAGCGAAATATGTTAAACCTACCATCTGGAGCCGACTCGATCATGAACCTGAGCCAATGGTTTGAATCGACAACTACGAAACTTCAATTAGCCTCGACAAATCCTCGTCGCTCGAGCGGCCATTCAGGCCTGCCTCACCATCATCTCTCTTCATATGTAAGTTCACAATCAGCATCGACAGACCGAATGAGCAGACCATAGCCCTCCAGACATAATCCATCGTCAGTGTAAGCGCGGTGTTTCCCGTCCCGTCGAATCCAGCCCGCGCCATCGAGTCCTTGACATCTGGGGACTGGATTGTATCCCTCAGCATTCTGCACAGCCCGCAACCCTTAATTGCGGAGAGGGAGAGACGGGGGAGATCCGGATAGGCATCTTTGACCTGATATTCAACCGGCAGCCTGCGGGGTCCGTCATCCTGATCCAGCTTGAGAAAGGGTTCAGCATCTTCGTCAGCTACAAAGCCTCCTGCGGCTTTGTCGTCAAATATAACGGCTCTGCAGTCGTCGCAAAACATATCGTTCTAGCACACAAGTGATTGAATAATACTAGAGATCAAGCAGAAGCTAACCTGTGCGGAATCAGATTGAGACATCTTCGTTCGTCGAGAGGGTGCCTATGGGTGTAGTCGGTGCCTTGCAGCCTGCTCAAAGAGGCAGCTGACTCAGCCCCTACCACACACCCTCTGGGCCGCCTTCTATAACGCCCGTCGGCCCTCTGGGAATAGCTTCCGTTTTTCTTATCTAGACAGCGCCCACTCGACTTGAATTGACATATTTGAGGCCACCTGCTATTAATGTATTACCTATAGTGTGATAAACCCTTGCTTAATTCAGCGCTGTAGTAACCCTGATACCGCTAATTACACCCCTTTCTCCTTGAATGCTCTCCCATTCCCATCTGCGGCTCAAGGTCGCCCGTCTGCCCGATCTCTCGAGCACTTAAAAGATGCTTCCCCTTCGTCCACCAAAAGGTCACTGATGCCGGAGGAGCTGTGAGCCGTGTGTTTCGGGATCGCCGAACCAAGATGTCCACGGCGTCTTGGCTCCAGCTGGCCCAGCGACGTGCTCCACAGCTTCCGCCCGCGTCGAGTCGTCCTGTCCCAGCTGGCGGATCGCATTTATTACCAGAACTGCCGTGAAGTCCATGCCGAGCGGGATGGCCACTACCAAACACGGTTCACGTCCGGCCCTGTTGAATACATTAAGTTTCTTGCCGTCCTTGGCCACCGGCCATGCAGTACCAGTCCACGTACTTGATCCGGAATCAAAACGGCTGGCAGTGCAAGGTAAGTCTTTATAGCCATGCTTCATTTCCCAAACCATCTCCGTAGGTTCCAAAAGTGTCCAGTGTCTGTCCGGGCTCGACTGTGTGAAGGCGCGGTGCGTCGCCACGAAGAACACCGCCCTATGTCGAGCTCGGCTTCGTTCTCAAGGCATCAGCTCACGAGATAGTTCGAGCCGACGTCCTGCCTTCGTGACATATTATCCGCTGGCGAGAGGGGCGTCTCGACGGAGGTGCTGTCCAGAAGCTGGCGCGTGGCGGCCTCGTCCCACCATGTCGAGGGCGATCTGCAGCTGCGGAGGTTGCTGTGGTTTCATCTGCACCTCTAGATGTGGACCTCCTGGCGAGATAGGTGGTGTCCTCCGTGCCTAGGCGGCTCCAGAGTGCATCCCACTTCGCCTCTGGGATCCGCAGTCCGCGCCATCCACCGTTCCAAGAAACAGCAAATTGGAGTCCGTTCTATACCATATTATATCGGGATGTGGAGTGCTCCTCAGCGTTCAGGGTATTGGTAGTCCTGGTAGTGCGTCCCTGGCTCTTGGGAAGGGTACTCTTGCTCCTCGATGGCCTGCCCGTCCCACCCGCGGTACCCGTAGTCCCCGGCGTAGCCGTAGCCCCTTTCCCCTGGGCCGGACGAATAGCTCCTGCCCCCTCCTCCTCCGCCGTGGTAACCCCCGTCCCAGGAGGGCTGCGATCGCAGAGACATGCGCGGCATCGGGCTGCGGGCGTATATCCTGCCCGGGTCCGAGCGCATCGAGTAGGCCCTGCTCTCCCCATACGAAGAAGAGTTGGGTGGGTAGTAACCCTGCGTCGGCGGCCTCCGGCTCGTCCGCGTCGTGATGGTGCTCCTCATGCTGTTGGCGCGTGAGCCCCCGTCGTACACGGACTCTGGCCTCGCCTCAGGTGTGTCGAAGGGCCCGCCTGCCGGGACGTAGTACTCCGGAGCCTTGGCGGGCTGCCGCGGCGGGACGCGGTCGTAGTATCCGGGCCCGTACCCAGAGTCGCTGCTCGCTGCTCCTCCCCATCCGGCCACAGAGTGCGCGTCCTGGTACCCGCCGTAGTCGTCTCCGTACTCATCGTAGTACTGACCCCGCGACGCTTGTGAAACAACCGTCGACCTCTTGGTCGTGGACGACATGGTGGGTAGCCTGTCCGCGTTGGAAGCCCCACCGCCACCGCCGCCGTCATCCTGGCGCTGCCACAGCTCGTCGGCAGTCGGGGGCTGGATGGCGGGCTCGACGGCGCGGAAGGTGCCGGTGCGCATCTCGGCTGCGATCTGTTTCTCCAGCTCCTTGACCTCCCCGTCGCTCATCTGCTTCCAGCGCCCGCCGAAGAGCCGCCTCATGGTGCGTCGGAATCTTCGCAGGACCATCCTTTTCACCGTGTCGTCATGTCTCGTGGATGGTGTGATGATGTCGATCCCAGCAACGCCCGAAGAGTTGCGGCGGCCTTGCTGGGCTTGAGGTGGCATCACCGGGTGAGTCGGAGTGCGGGATGAGTAAAGGGGTGAGTGAGCAGGTGGATGGGGTGAGTGAGTCGGCAGCGGGCGGATGAATGAGTGCGAGGTGTAGTGGTGAGTGGGCTCAGCTGGAGAGTTTGACTTTCGGACCAGCCAAGGGGGCTGTGTGGGAGCACCAATCAAGGGGGTGGGTGCTTGGTTGATGGAGGGAGAGTGGGAGGGCCGTATAATGGCACTTGTGAGACGTTGTTAAGGACCGGGTGGCCCCAGGAGTGTGGAGGCTCAGAGGGGCACGCTTGGAGAGTGGCCAAGGCCCATGTGCCTGCTGTGATTTGGTGAAGATTCTGGCCGGATAGTCGGTCAAATCAGGCAGTCGGTCATTGCACGACCTTGGAGATGCCGCGTCACGTCGGCCGCAATGTGTTGGGCGTAGGGCAGTTGCTGTGCTTGGTGCTCGCAGTGGTGGTATGTGGAGGTGATGTGGAGGTGGTTTGTGCTTCGCAGCCTTAACTTATGACATGGGTTGACTCGAACCTGGGGAGTGAGAAATATCGATCAACAACAAGATGCAAGCATGCTGCAGAGTGAGGTACAGATTGAGTAGTTGGCACTGGCTTGTCGTCGTCGTTCAACAGAACAATTCTGAAGTGAGTAGAGCAACCATTAACCTCGGTGGTGTCTGGGAGTTTCAAAAATGGGAGCTAAAAGCGTTTCAGCGACCATGACCGTAAACGTCCACACCAGGGCATCGCTGTCTTGGGCGGGCTACCGTTAGGCTATGTATCTCGGATACCCTGTAGATACTGCGTAGCCGGACACCCAACAAGGGAATATTGTTCAGGGAGATTATACTTACTGACACTATGGCCGTCATGACTGGCGAATAAATCTCCACCAAGGCTTACTCAGTGGTGGCTGGTCGTCGGCATATCTCGTTCTCGACAGCACATCTAGCAACTGATTGGAGTCCATATCCCATCTCCCACCTCTCACTTTCCTCCGGCCAGCCCCTTTCCCCAGTTTGCATAACCGGATTCTGCACGCTCATGCATCATCATCTCGTCGTGCTCCCTGCCCATTCGAGCGCGCACAAGCTCCCTCGTGTCACCGCCACACCAACCCAGCTCTCCCTTTGCGATCTAGGCCCAGGCCTTGCGCAATGCCGCTGCTGAAGATCGGACGGACCCCAATCATCGACGCGCTAACGTGCCTGCGGTTACGCGGTCTCATGCTCCTCCACTCTGGGCAATTCGAACCCAGGGCTGCCGATTGGGTCGGTGTCGATGTAGTCAGCATGTCCGGGAGCTTGAAGACGGACGTGAGGAGAGCTAGCAGCTCGTGAAGAGCCCGATAGTAGATGGATAGATCCAGGCAGGGTAGCATTCCGGCAAGCCACAGAGATCTCCGGGTACTTAGCCCTGACGACCTGGACATTCAGGGTTTCCAGGGTCTCTTCGGTTTTCACCTACCCTCCCCCCTTTCGGCCGCCACCATCACGGTCAGCCATCCATGGCTTGGTTCAAAGATTGTCACATGGATCAACGGAGTTCGACGCATGCACATCATGGGCAGCATGAAATGCCCTCACAGTATTTGGGTTTGCGCGCCGTAATGACTGAAACAATGTTGGGAAACCGCGACTGACGTGGTAGGATTGTTTGGCAGGATCCAAACTCCCGGGTGCACTGCGCGTGGGGACCCATCGTTTCCCTTGTCCTACTTAGTCGACGTCATGAGATGCTTCTGACTTTCGCCATCGATAATCTCCTGACTGAGTCTGCAAAACTTCTTTAGTAACCAATTTAGGTCAATTGCTGAGAACTCACATTGAACTGAGGTGTCAGAACGCATAGAGACCCGTGGAATCGGGACATCAGGAGATTCTCGTCCAGGTGGAGCCATCTCTGCGGTGTATATCACGAAGAGCCCCGTCCAAGATCCCACCTCTGTTCTGCCTCAACCTCAACTCCCATGCGCTTCATCTCTCCAAGCTCTCACCTACTACGTGGTTTCACACCTACAGTAAGCAGGATGGCGCTTCACCAAGCAAAATCAGACAAGCTGATCTGTAAGTGATCCCGTCAACACATCGCCAGGCTCGTCTTGCAACCAATCACCCATGAGTCATCACCATCCCACTGCTGCACATCTTCGGCCCTCCCTCCCGGTAGTCAAGACCACAGAATGCCAACTGACACACACCCAGTCGCACCGGCCGGCGGCGCCCAAAACGCCCGCGCCGACCAATTCACCCAGCATGAATCCCAGGGCGGCCTGCACCGTCGCGACCTGGACCCAGCCAGCCCCATCGCCCAGTTCCACTCATGGTTCTCAGCCGCGCAGTCCCACGCCGCCCCTGGTAGCCAACAGCAGCAGGAAAAGCAGCAGCAGCCGGCAATCCCCCACCCGGAGACGTGCACCCTCTCGACGGCCTCGCTGCCCTCGGGCCGCGTGTCCGCCCGCGTCGTGTACATGAAGGAGCTGGACGCGCGCGGCTTCGTCGTCTACTCCAACTTCGGCACGAGCCGCAAGGCCGCCGACCTCGGGTCCAACCCCTGGGCGAGCCTGGTGTTCTGGTGGGAGGCCCTCGAGCGCCAGGTCCGCGTCGAGGGCCGCGCCGAGCGCCTGCCCCGCGAGGAGAGCCAGAAGTACTTTGACACGCGCGTGCGTGGGAGCCGCGTCGGGGCCCACGCGAGCCGGCAGAGCGCGGTGCTGAGGCCCGAGGGGGCTGCTGGGGACGATGACGGGCGCGCGCAGCTGCAGCGGTGGGTCGACGAGGCGGAGGAGCGGTTCAGGGGCTCTGAGGACATCCCTGTTCCTGAGTTCTGGGGCGGGCTGAGGATCGTGCCCGAGAGGGTTGAGTTCTGGCAGGGACGGGAGAACAGGCTGCACGATCGGTTTGTGTATGAGAAGGTGGAGGGTCAGGAGGACAAGTGGACGCTGGAGCGGCTGAGTCCGTGAGTGTGAGTAGACGATAGACTTGATGATGGCATCGTGGGGAGACAGGGCCACAGCACTACATGTCTTTGCTAAACTGGGCTAAAGTAGAATCGATTCTGAGGGGCTTTTCTCAATAATCTTGCCAGCTTTTCGTCACGCTCCTATGGGGCCGACATTATCCAAGTGAGAGACGGTCTCATAATGAAAGTCCATGTCTATCGGACATGCAATGCATTGCTCCATGAACACATTGACCCTTGGTCTCGACAAACGCCTAACGCAAATCCACCAGTCCATAAACACCAACAAACGATCTGGATCTTGCTCTAAACACTCTACAAGAAGTAGTCAGCCACCGGCTTCTTGGCCGGCATGCCTCTTGAATCCTGCGGTGCTGCTTGAAACACTCGATACCGCCTGGCCGGTCCGACCGTCGGCGGTGCTATCTGACCCTCCATCAGCGGCGCCCTGCCCGCCGCCCCGCCGTCGCTCCTGTTCACCTCGCCATTGCTCCGGGAGAATGTACCGAGCCCGGACTCGTCCTCGGACAGCTCTAGCAGCGCCGCCACGTTGCCGCAGCGGTAACAATAGTTGGGCGCCGACCAGACGGTCACGATGCTCGTGTCAAACATCTCCTTGAACCCTTCCATGACCAGCTGGTGCGCACGCGCGATCAGCGACAGGTTGTTCTTGTTGTTGAACTGCCTGACAATATCCGCCCCGAACAAGAAACCTGCGCCGCGCGGCGAAAGACCCCAGCCGTCAATATCGTCCGGGTCAGACCAAAGCAGGTCGCACATCGCTCCTTCGTGGGGAACCTCCTGTTTCCGATCAAGAAGACGAATTTTATCCACCGTGTCTATCAACGGACTGAGGCCACCGTGAACACACAGAACTGCGCCTGCCGGGTTGCCGATCGACCCGCCGCTCGACCCCGACGCCCCCGATCCCGGAGGGCCTGTCTTGTCCCCAGTGGCGGCCGCCGCGCCGTTCGGGCTCTTGTTCTGCTCCTCGCCCTCCAGGTTCCGGCGTGGGAACCTGCTGATGACGTCCCGGTCTGCGTTACAGACTTCGATCTCGGTGTTCTGCTCCAAGTACTCCTGCGCTGAGGGGCTTTCGCTGGCGGGGTATAGGGTGTTGGAGGCACCAAGAACGATCGCGCCCAAGGCGAGGTAGTCGAACACGTCGCAGCAGTACCTCCATACGTTCGCGCTCCCGTATTTTCGCAGACATTCGTCGTAGAACCCGTAGACGGTAGTAATCTGTCGGGACTCGTGGTTGCCCCTGATGAGGGTCATGCGGTCGGGGTAGCGGACCTTGAGGCAAAGGAGGAGGAGGAAGGATTCGAGGGAATAGAAGCCGCGGTCGACAAAGTCACCTGGTGAGGTACTCGATCAGCTTACACGTCTGGGCGGTGGCCATTGCGACGAGAGGAGGGGAGGTAGTTCATACCCATGAATAGGTAGTTGGTGTCCGGCACATCGCCACCCACTCGAAAGAGTTCCATTAGATCATGGAACTGGCCGTGTATGTCGCCGCATATCTACTTCATGTCAGTGCAATCTGGCGAGGCAAGATATCAAGACTGAGGTTCCCATACTGTGACCGGTGCGCAGACTGTGACGACATTTCCCTCTTCTATCAAAAGCTCGCGTGCCTTATGACATATCTCGCGGACTTGGGCTTCTGGTATGGGACGACAGGCTCGAAGCTGTGCGATGGCTCTATATACACTTGTCAGTATTGTCCAAGGTGATTTGGGATCCGCGCCCGGGTTGCGCTCACTTGTCCAGGTCGCTCATTTTAACGGCGGCTGCAGCTGCGCAGCCTTAGCAAAAGGCTGGGATGCAGCTTTGGAGCGGTCAATGGTACGCTCGCATAGCACATGCACAAGTCGCGAAAGAGGGCAGGATATCGGGAATAGTTGGTTGACCGGGACGTTATCAGAAATTGATGGTGGAGAGGGTTGTTATCGAAGATGGGATTTCAGATGGAACTGTGATTGAAGCTGTCGCGATTTCGGCGGAGTTCCTACCCCAGACTTCCCTTCTGGGGCCGATCAGCTACTTGCCTGCAGGGATTGTCAGCCTCAAGCAGGCGCTAATGATGCCCGCCGCCCAGTCCCCGGCGAGTGGCCCGCCAGCACTTTGCCTGCCGGAAGGAGTCCAATGAGATGGCAGTCATTTGAGCTTCTCTCGCGATTTTCTGATGAGCGCATTGATCTGCACCAAAGACTGTTGCTGCTTCACGGTCTTTCGACTTGAGTCCACATGCCATGACCACGACACTGGTGGTTCTGTGTGAGCACGATTGATGTTTTCCAACACCTTGTATCAAGCTAATCGACTCGCAGAGTACCCGGCTCTCCACCACCCTCGCCATCATGCCACCACATCTACACCCGAGGTCCCGAATGACCTCGTCCTTGTTCGCGACCACCATGCTTGCCAGCTTCCTGGTGGTGGGCCTCCCACACGTACTCCCGTGTCCTGCTCCGAGGATTACATACGCCGATGGGGAAATAGTCGAGGATGAAAACGGCAGGAGGAGGCGGAGGCGGAGGGTGCAGCAACAAAGCCAAGAGGTACAGGGCGGAGTCGTGCAATTCAACAACATAACGCAGGAGGATCTGGTCGACCATGAAGGAAACAGGAGCAAACGCGAATGCCCTGTACCGAAACCGGGCGGAAAAGTCGGGGAGCTTCTGGGGTTCAAGCAGTCGAGCAAGTCTCCAGCCACCGACAACAGCCCACAGGCTCGTACATTATAGCATACCGACGTCAATCAGCTGTGCATATGGGAGGACACTATCTTCTTGGCCAAGGACGACATTGATCGTTCCGCATACCTTGGTCATCCAATCTATGAGGATTCTCGGGAACGTTTCCGATACAACATCTTCACTCTTCGGACACGACGCGTTGTCGATCGGCCGCCACATTGAATGGTAGAAACGGACATAGGATCGGTTGCAACATCCCAAAACCGGTACCGCAAAATAGGCATTGGGTTAAGATGCTGATGGGGAAACATTGGGCCCGACACAGAGTCGGGTCAGCATCCACCGCAGCAATCTGAAGTCGCGATACCACGATATAGAAAATGCAATACGAAACCAGTCAAACACAAGCCTCATGTGTGATTCGACTTGCAGGAGGTCAGGCGCCTCAAGAGAGGCCTTGTCGCGGGTTGTCGTCTGTGTCCAATTGGGTTTGCTCAGTCCACGCGCGGCAAGCAGGCGGAAGCCTCGGACCACGCTGAAGGACAAGGGAAGCAAAGTTGAGATCCCATCACGTTGCTTCTCAGACGAATAAGGAGATTCGCACCTGCAAAAACGGAGGATATACCGGTACATCACTCGTGCCATCGCTGCAGCCAAATGAGCGCACCTCCCACACCTAACACCCACACCTAACACCCACACCCAATACCCATGCCCTACACCCATAAGCCCTACTTACATACCTGATCCATATATTCTTGTTTCATACATCTAATTCATATTCTTGGTTTGCATATGTAAGTTGCCCTAGGTGTGTGAACTATGCTAGGCGTGTGAATTAGGCATGCAATAAGCATTGGTATAGGTGTTGGTTTACTGCAGGTGATATACTGGTGTATCCTGTGTTTTCATTGGCGTGGATCTCTGATTTCTTTCAAACAGGATCATGACCATACAACACGTATGATTCACTCGGCGGCAACCGAACGCATCCTCACGATCCCCGGTCATCGCCCAACCCAAGGCTTGACGCCTGTCCAGCGCGTAAGAGTTTGACTCAGGTTTGGGCCAAGATCTCCTCTGGCAGTCATCTGGTGATCAGTACATCACTCTGCAGCAACCTGAATTCCACATCCTGACGGCTACACAGTCGCATGGGCGGGCAGCGCCCCCGAGATGAGACGGGTTGTTCTTGGCCGTGGCTCCGCGTCGATCTTTGGGTCTGGGGTTGACGAGTGTCGCGGAACGCGGATCCCTCACCGACGAACCCGCTCAGGTACTCCAGACGATGGAAAATCGAGATGCACAAGCTTCACGGTGGGGATCACAAAAATTGTGGATGAACTCTGCCGATATCATGGGGGATCTTCTTTATTTTGGCTGTTAGACTTCAGATGAGTCGGGTGCTGATTTTGGTGCAGAGCTGACTGCTGGTGCGAAACTCTATCAGATGGAAAACACGCCACGGGACAACAACACCGACCTCTCACAAATATTAGTCTACCAAATCTCTTGATGGGATTAAAATGCACCGCTGTCATCTGATCCTCATGAGGAGTGACAGACAGGGCGCGGGCAACTGGTTGGATGTGTTTGGACCACAAGCGAGGACGAGGGGCCCGGGAATGCACTTGCCGCTTTGCATATGCGGCTCTAGTATACTCTTGGCTCAACACCATGAACGGCCGCCCAACTCGACGCTTGAAGGCTCTGGGTGGGTTTCATCGACAAAATCGCCGTGATCCGACGTGATCGCCAGTGTTCATGGGAGGGGGCGTTCTCACGGCTTGGCAAAATATGCATCACCAGCTCTGGCTTATAAGAGTTGCGTCGGCGCACGTCGGTCCATGCCGTCCTCCTTCCCAGGTGAAGCCATATCTGGTTCTCTTGTAATATTCTCTTCTTCTTAGTCACTCATTCAAGAGGTAAGTCGCTGGTGCAACTTTACTACTTGCAGATTTTGTGGACTGACCAGTATATCCAGCTGTGCTCTCAAAATTCAATCTTTACACAACACTATCACTTAATCAGACTCATTAATCATGAAGTCAATCACAGTCCTTCTCCTAGCCGGGCTCGCCGCGGCCGCCAAAGAAGGTGGTGCCCAGGTGGCAGCAGGCAACGCAACCGACATCCAGCAAGGCAACAACTCAACCGCCAACGCAGAAGCAGGCCAGGACAATAACAATAACAACAACAACAACGATGAGAACAACGCAGCAAATGCTTCAGATCTCATCCAGGTTCAGAACGGGCAGCAATGCATCAACGTCGAAGCCCTGAACGGCCAGAAGTGCGTATCACATCGTTCTCCGGAGGCCATCCTATGCTATATCAAACTGACACAATCTTTTCCACAGCCTCGACGCCGCGCAGCTTGACCTGCAGAACATGAACCAGGGCGGCCTGAACCTGGGCAGCATCAACCTGGCCGACCCCATCTCGCTGGCCTTCGGCATCGACAGCCTGATGAACAGCTTCTGCCTCGGCGGGATCGTCGACCTCAACACCCTCCTCGCCCTCGGGGTCCAGCAGCAGCAGCAGATGTTCCTCGAGCTCGCCCAGCTGGCCCAGCTCCAGCAGCTCGGCGTCCTGAACGTCTTCGGCGCCCAGAACCTGATCCAGTCCAACCTGCTCTTCGGCGGGGCGTTTAACGTTTTCAACGCCGGTGAGTCTTCAGCTGCTGCTACCTTCCTCTTCTCCTGACGACGCGGATGAGTCAAGTGCATCAAGCTAATGCTTTGGAATAGGAATTATCAAGCGTGAGCCTGGCGCAAAGCTGCCCACACTCAGGGAGCGCCGGGATGACATGATCAAGAGGCAATGCAATGTTGGGCAAGCCGCCAACATCCAGAACCTGCCGCCTTGCCAGTTGGACAACAATGACCAGCAAAACCAAGATGAGCAGAACAATGATCAGCAGAACCAGGATGAGCAGAATGCGGATGAGAATGCTGATCAGAACGCGGACGAGAACGCCGATCAAAATGCGGACCAGAACGCTGACCAGAACGCGGACGAAAATGCTGACGCGCAAGCTGGCGAGGAGGCTAAGGCCGGCGAAGAAGCTCAAGCTGGAGAGGAAGCTCAGGCTGGAGAGGAAGCTCAGGCTGGTGAGGAGGCCCAAGCTGGTGAGGAGGCCCAAGCTGGCGAGGAAGCCCAAGCTGGTGAGGAGGCTCAAGCTGGCGAGGAAGCCCAAGCCGGCGAGGAGGCTCAAGCTGGTGAGAACGCGGAAGCTCAGGCTGGCAAGGAGGCCGAAGCCCAAGCTGGCCAGAAGGCTGAATAGGATGCCTACACAATTGCGGAGGAGTGTGAGGCGTGATATGCCGCGCTGGACTCGCGGTAGTTGGGTATTCAATATTCAAGTCACGAGCATTCAATTTGATACCACCAGTCTTGCAAAAGCGAAAACAGTGCCATGCTAGTAAAAAACAAAATGAATTTGACCACGTGTTCTACTTTCCAGATAGACTCAACATTTTCCCTGCCTTGGACGTTCCTACATGGCAATGAGCGTTCACTGGTTTGGTGAAGATGTTTTACAACGTATAAAACTTAAGACTGACTGAACTCGAATTCTTGCACAAACAAAACCAAAAATGTATATACATTCAAAGCACAGAAACTTTCGACCTCAAGGTGACCATATCAAAGTGCTACTGCTGTCTTCTAGGAGTTTTTGCCCCACTCGACTTGTATTGCTACCAAGGGTCGTTTCTCTTGCGCCTCTGGCTGTACAGTGATCACCACTTGACTCGGAAGAAATATCTGCTTAGTCCCAAGCATTGAGCCAGCGTCTGATGTCAACTCCCGTCCTATCCCTCTGCCAGACTCATCTCTGCCGATTGCCGTATTGGCAATGGTGCGATGGGATGAGCATCAGTCACACCGCACCGGACGGGTCGGGCACAACCGCCTGAACGGCCTCGTCGTCTCAAAAAGCTCGGATGAGAGGCGATTCCGGATGGCAACTGTCAATGTATGGCTGGGCTGAAGGGGGGAAAAGCATGGACGGCGATGACACCATGGAATACTATGCCATGTTATTCACCTAGTCACCTGCATCAAGTTTTCTCTGGCTGCGACAGTTTGAGATGGGGATCACGGCCCAAAGCAGCATGGTGCGACTCTGGCGGGCGCAAGCGACGTGGGATTGGGACTGGGGCGCTGGGCCGCCCGGCTGGGGTGCCCCCCTGCTGGGAGGGCATAGCTTAATGGGCTCTGGGCCAGTGAGAACGGCCCGAGAGCCCCTGGGGACCACTAAATAGGCAAAGGGCGTCCGTGCCCTCCCCATGTGGGTTCGCCTGACGCCTGTCAGCCGTTCCTGAACTCAATCCGGATTGAATTCGGACCAGTCAACCCAACTTCAACCTCACCTCTTCCCCACCAGACAAGCTCATGCCCAGCGACTCTGCCCGCTCCCTTTCGTCTGACCCCGTGTCTGCTTGGCCTCCCCTGACCGCCATTGGCAGGGCAATGCCAACCGTCGTCCGAGCACCATGGCCCTGCCCTATGGGGCATTTGACTGACAGACGACAGCAGTTGGCGCCAATGACCGGATGACAGAACTCTGAATGTCCTGTCATGCTCTTTGCTAGTCTAGCAACTCAACTGATACTGCCTGTCACTCAGTTACAAATGCCGGCGGAGACTGAAGTTGCTTGTGTGACGGCAATCATCGTCAACTGCTTCACTTCATCCCAGTCTCCTTGCCCACACAGCTTACCATGCTGGGCATGAGGGAGCCATGGCAAAGGCTCTGCCACATGAGCATGGCCACATGGCATGCCGAGCTGGACAGGCTTGGCTTAGTCAAAAGCCGGCGAGGCGGTCGGATTCTCGACACTCAAACAGAATCCCCACCCACCCATGGCGGCGATCAAGTAAACTATTCGACTGGGTCCCTTGATCCTGCCAAGCTGGAAGCTCGGTATATGTTTCTGCCAGCCATCCTGCCCAATGCAAGGCCCTATCACCGGCGTCAAAGCTGCACACCAAGTCTTGACCAGGCGGTCGCATTCTGCGATTAAGGTTATTTCGCCACCCTGGTCTCTGCGCCCGCGTTTCTGCAGGATCCCTACGGTGAACAGCACAGAGAGAGGGTCCTGTGAGTTCTTGGCTCGTCAAGTCTCCGGCCACGATGGCTTCCGCGTGTGTCAACTTGATAGTCCCAACCAACGATGGGGCTCTGGGCGCACACGTTCGGCTGGAGCAGTCATGTCTTGGGACGAAGGGCATCCGAGCTAGGGGCTCCTGCTCTACCTCGCCAAGTCGTCCCGTTGCCGTCGTCCCGTCTCTCAGCCCGCTCCATGCCATTACTACGTAGGGCACAGCATTGCAACATGTCTCTTGTTTACCACAAATCCCCCCATGATTATGCACCCTTGCCTAGCCATATAGTCTCATCCCTGCCGTTTATCTGTCTACCCATGCAGTCTGATACGCAACGGAAGACTCCTTCACTACACATCCGGATATGCTTTGTCGTTTGATCAATTCTTGGCAGACGGTTCATCGCTCATCCGTCCCAAGACCCCAGGTTCATCATACTCGTCCCCATCTGTATATAACATCCCGTGTGGTCTTGTTCCAATAGCCACTATCTTGTTGTCATCATCCACCAAAGCATTATCGGTCTTCAAGCCTCTTCCATTCACTCTACAGTCGTTCCTTCTGAGGTAAGCACATCCTCCTTCAGCCTCCCCTCCTCCTCCCACTCCGGGGTTGGACATTGGTCACTAACTTACTCATCACCAGCTGTGCTCATTGTTCTATTCCACATTCCTTCGATACCCATTTACCTGAACTTGAGGTGAGCAACCCCACACTAGACCACAAGGTCCAGCCACCATTACTAACAAACATTCCCAGCTGTGCTCCTAATCCACTTTTAATTTCAAAATGAAGTTCTCTACCATCTTCGCCGGTGCTCTCGCCGCTGTCGCCTCCGCCGCTCCCACCGAGAAGCGCGGACAGCTGGACATCTCCCAGCTCAACAACCTGGAGAAGTTCAACTCCCTGGACGTCAACTACCTGAACCGCATCAACTCCCTGGACCTGCAGGTCCTCCAGACCCTGGCTGTCCAGAACAACTTCAACGCCCTCGCCTTCCAGGGTCTCTTCCAGGGCCAGGCCTTCGACGTCAACGCCATTCTGCAGCTCCAGCAGCTTCAGACCCTCATCCAGCTCGGCCAGCTTGGTGTCTTTAACACCTTCGACCTCTCCAGCCTGAACCTCCAGGCCCTGCAGCTCGGCCTCATCAACAACGTCGGCGCCTTCGACCTGTCCTCGCTCGTCGATGCCTCGCTGATCCCCCAGATCACTGCCATCTCTGAGCAGACCAGTACGTACCAATCTCTACACCACACCATGGGACCAGAAGTAACTAACAAGT
The DNA here is from genome assembly GCA_037177825.1 of Diaporthe sp. P3_1W. Classification (NCBI taxonomy): domain Eukaryota; kingdom Fungi; phylum Ascomycota; class Sordariomycetes; order Diaporthales; family Diaporthaceae; genus Diaporthe; species Diaporthe sp. P3_1W. The sequence goes on from JBAFXB010000002.1 coordinate 7,357,394, forward strand.
ACACAGTTGTCGTTGGCAAGGAGTAACTTCATATCATGGATGTTTACAACGGGCTTAAGACGGAGGCAAGGGAGGGAGGCACTCAGGGACCCGAGCAGATCATCTTTGTCCGTCACATGAAGGAAAAGCTCCATTCAGGGTAAATAATAATACGATCACTGTCGAGGCTCGGTGTCTTACGAGAGAGGCTGGGGCTTGGGTTTTTACTACTACTACTATTCATTATTACTACTGTCTCGTGTGCTAGTTTTAACCCTGCGGATGGTGGTTTAGACCAAACTTTTTTTGGAATTATTTTATATATAAGAGGCAGAGACGAGGAAATGCGGATGCTGGCTAGGCTTCGAGGCTCTTCAGTCATCGTGGCTTTGGCTGCTTACTTGCTCTCGGAAAATATACTGGACATTTTCCAACTTTTCTCTTCCTCCTCTCCTGATCAAGTCCTGCATTGATTTCCTGTGTGCTACTAATGAGCCCACAGAAAAACCATGGAAATTCATTACCGGTGATTAACACACCCGGAAGTGGGGATGCCACCAAGATCTCCAAGCCCCAGGCCCGCAGCTCGCGACCCACCACCACACCCACGAAAGGAGAGGCCTCGACGGCCCAGGCCTACGGGGGGACTAACACCCAGGCAAGGGCAAAGAGCCAAGCTTTCCCAGCCCTGCCAGGCCCTGTCTCTCTCAACTGACGTCTGTCAACAGGGGAGCCAGCTCACAAGAAGCAAGACAGAAATGCCCAATGCCAAGACCACAGAAAAGCTTGGCGTCGCATTGGCGTCTGATGGGCAAATTCATCGACAGCTGCCATCCGAAACTGAAACGCCCGAAAACGCGGGGAGAGGTTATCTCTAACACACAGACCTCATCCAGCCTACATAACTTGGCGCATCTCTAAACACAAACTCCCCACTAAATTTTAATAGGGAGCCTACTAAGGCTTATATAATTATAGCTAAGAAAGAAAGAGATATTATATAGGCAGAGGAGGTTTATAATTAAACCATAATTATAATTATAATTAAGATATTACAATTATTTTATAAAATTAAAAATTACTTATATTATTATAAAAATAAGCTTTTAATAAATATTAATATATAATTTAAAATTTATAAAATTAAGTAATTATTTTAATATTATTTTTATTATACCCTAATTATTATATTATTATTAATAATAGCTAATTTATATCTAAAATATATAAATTCTTAATTTTATATAAATCCTTTAAGAGCTTATTAATATTTAGCGACTCCTTTTATATTTAATTATTTAAATATTAATATATTTAAATTATCTATTTTTTATTTAAATATTTTATATCCTTTAAATATAAATTAAAATATATAAAATAGGCATAAGAGTGCTTTATTTAATAAAGAAGATATTATATAATTAAATTTTAAATTAAAAATTAATTTTAAAAATAATTTATTTAAAAGCTCTTTTAATAATAATTAAAGTATTATTAATAAAGAAAATATTACTAAATATATATTTAATAATATCCTTTATAAAATTAAAATACTTTAAAAAAAATTATATAGGGCTATAAATAAATAATATAAAGATATTATTATTTATAATTTTAAAAGATTTTTTATAAAATAAATAAAGGATCCTTATTATATATATATTATAATTAATACATTAAAGGACCCTTTTATTTATAATAGCCTTTAAATATTTAATATTATTATTTATAACTTAAATAAAAATAAAAATTATATTCCTTTTATTATAATTATATAAAAAAAAATATTATATTTTATAAAAAAAGCATTCTTTTTAATATTTAATTTATTTAAAAAGGAAAATAATCTCTTAAATATATTAAGAAGCTTAAAAATAACCCTTAAATTAATTATAAGAATTAATTATTTATAGGATAATATTAATTTTATATAAATAATAATAAAATAAAAAGTACTTAATTTACTTCTCCTTTTTTATAGCTTTTTTAAAATTAATAAATTAGCTAAAAAAAAATAATTAATTTAACTATTAATAAAGGAAAAAATATATAAATATATTTTATAATCTTTTATTTAATATATAACTTTATATATAAATAAAGCTCTTTCCTTTAAAAGCTTTTTAAAGTATATCTTTTTTTAAATAATATATATATTTAGGTAATTAATATTTTTACTAATAAGTTTATATAAAGAGTTTATTTATTAATTTTATAATTAATAAGTTTAAATATAAGTATTTATTTTTTAATTAATATATTAAAAAAATTACTTAATTAAATTAATTAAGGCATAAGGATTATATATTTTTAATTAATTATAAACTCTTTATTTAAATAAGATAAAGAATTTATAACTTTAATAATTAATTAATATTAATTTTATAATTAATATTTATAAATATAAAAATATATTCTTTATATTAAATTTTAAATAAGTTATTAAATTATATATAATATATTAATATTTATAACCTTTATTAATATATATATAATTTTAAGATAATAATATAATATAATAACTTTAATTTTTTAAATAAAGTTTAGGATTATATTTATAATAAATAAAATTAATTTATAAATCTTATAATTATAATTTACTTTAATATATTTAAATAAGAAAGCAGGTATATTTAATAAATAAATTTTAACTTTAAATAAAAATTTATTATATAAATAATTTAAAAATATATCCTTTTAAAATATAAGAATTTTAATAAAATATTTATTTAACTTTTCTTATATTATATATACCGGCTCTTTACTTAAAATAATAAAAATTTAAATCCTCCCTTACCTATAATTAAACATATTAAAATAAATTTCTATTAAATACCTTTTCTTTAAAATAATATTATATATAAGGATAAGGATAAGATATTTAATATATATAATATTTATAATAAGCTTTTTAAAAAATATTTATATTTAAATAATAATTTTTATAATATATTTATTATTTTAATATATAATAATTATAAAATAATTAGCTATATTTAATATATTAAATGTAATTAGCGGGAGTTTTATAATATTTATAAAATTTAAAAATAAATAAAAGCCTTTTTAATTAGCTTTTATATTAAGCTTAATTATATTAAGTTCTTTTTTTATAATTATTATAATATTAAGGATTTAAAGATTAAATTTTTTATTATTATTTTATATAATATTTTATTATTTATTTAAGTTAAATTTATTAATAAAAAAAATATTAAATATTATAAAGTTATATTATTATTTTATTATAATTTAAATATTTAATTTATTATTTTTATTATTAATACTTTAATTTAATATAGATTATTAAATAATAAAGGTAATTAAATAAATATTAATTAATTTTATAAAGTTATAAAGGAGATTTTAAATAAATTGCTTAATATTATCTTAAAGAATATTTATTATTTAATATTTAATTATAAGGGCTAGATAGGTAATTATAATAATAATTAAATAATTAATATTAAATTTTATAATTAATATTAATATATAATAAGTATTAAAATATTATTATTATTTAATAAAGTAAGTTAATATAATAATTATAATTTAATTTATAATATTATTATATAGCTTTTAATTTTCTTTTAAGATAGGAAGTTATATAATTATAAGTTTAAGATACTTAATATAATTTAAATAATAATAAAGGAAATAACTTTAAATAAAAAAGTTTATAATAATATTCTTAAGGCTAAGTTAATTAAATATATTATTATTAAATATAGCTTTAAGCTTATTAATTATATTAATAAATATATTAATAATTTTTATATTATAAATATTAAATATAATAAAAATTTTATATATAATATTTAATTAATATTTTCCTAGTTTATTTAGTATAAATTATAAATATTAATTATATATAAGATAATTAAAAAGTTTTTTAATATTTATTTAAAAGGGATATATATATTTAAAGATTTTAAGGATAATATTTTTTAATTTAAGTAAAAATTATATATTAATAATATTATAAGGTGATAATTTAAATAATAGGGCTTTAATTTTCTTAATTTAATAATAAAAAGATAGGATATATTAATTAAAAAGCTAAATAATTAAAATAAAATATTTTTAAAATTAAAAAAAGGTATTATTTAAATAAAGGTTTTTTTTATTAATAAAGAAAATATTAATAATAAGAATTTCTTAATTATTTTAAGTAATAATAATTATTTATATTATATAAAAATTAATAATATATAGGATATTAATTTAAATAATTTAATATAAAATAATTAATAATTATATATAATATAATTATAGATTTTAATATTTAATATTTGTTTTTATTATAATAATAAATATATTTTTTATAATAGGAAATTTATAATAATTAAAAAAGGTTTCTTAATTTTAATAAACTTTTTACTTAAAATTAATAAAGAATTTATTAAGATTAAGGAACTTCCCTTAATTATTATTTAATACCTTTAAATATTTTTATTATTATATTATAATATAATAAAAGCAATAAATATTTACTTAAAGTACCTTTTTTATATATTTATTTAAATAAATATTTAAGCTTGAATTTTAATATAAATAAAAAGCTGCTAAGTTAATTATAAGGCTTTAAATACTCTTATAGCTTTAGGCGCCCTTATAATTATTTATATAAATACTTTATTTAACTATTACCTTTATTAATTATAATTATATTAAGTATGTTTTTAATCTAGGCGCCCTTATAATTATTTATATAAATACTTTATTTAATTATTGCCTTTATTAATTATAATTATATTAAGTATATTCTTAAAATATTTAAAAGGATTATAAAGAAGAGGAGAATTATATAAATACTTTAATTTAATTATTATTTTTATTAATTATAGCTATATTAAATATATTCTTAAAATATCTAAAAAGATTATATAAATATTTTAATTTAATTATTACCTTTATTAATTATAATTATATTAAATATATTTTTAAAATATTTAAAAATAGAAGGATTATAAAAAGAAAGAAGATTATAAGAAGGAAGAGAATTATAAAGGGGAAGAGAATTATAAGGAGGAGGATTATAGGTAAGGAAAAAGAATATAAAAAGGATTAAGATTAGAATTAAGATTAGGATTAAAACTAAAACTACTAAAACTATTAGGATTACTAGGATTATTAAAATTATTAAGCTAAGAGTATTTAGATAATAAATAAAAAATCCTTAGATAATAATAACCCCTTAATAATAATATTAAAAAAGGATTTTAAAAAGAAACTTTAAGTAATTAATTATTAAAATTATAAAGATTATAAGGGAGGGAATTATTAAGAGTGTTATATTAAAAATATAAGTTAATAAATATAAAATATATAAAAGAAGATTATAGGAAAAAAAAAGTAAATATATATATTTAAAATATTAATATTTTTTATTATTATTTTAGGATTATTAAAGCTCTTCCTTTTAATAAAAAAGGAATATAAATATAGCTAGGAATAAGTTTAAAAATTATTAAAATTAAGTTTTATTTATATATAAGTAAAATATATTAACTTTAAAATATTATAATTTTATTATAAAAAATATTAAATATAATATAATTATTATTATTAAATATTTTAAAGTTAGAGAATTTAATAATATATTTTATTTTTTAATTAATCTTTATTTTATTATAATAATAAATAATTTATATTATTATTATAATAAAAAAATATTATTATTATCTTATAGAGTTTATTTATTAAAATATAGTTTTAAATATTAAAGTATTTATAAAAGATTAATTAACTTAAGTAAAATATAAATAAGAAATTATTAGAGGAAGATAACCTTAAGTTATATTAATAAAAAATATATTAAATTAATAAAACTTTAGATTTATTTTTAATTAATTACTTATATTTTATTTTAAAAAGCTATATAATTAGTTAATATTAAGCTTTATATTTATCTTAAGGATAAATTTTATAAGCTTTATTTATAATAAGCTTATATTATTAAAGGTTTAATTAAATAAGGGTTTATTGCTAGCTTATAAGCACTTAAATTATTAATTATATTTAATAAGCTTCCTTAGTTAGATTTTATAATTTAATATTTATATATTAGAATTATATATATTTTTATTTATTAAATTAATTAATATTTTTATTTTATACTTTATTTTTTTTTTTATTTAAATATTTTATTTATTAATTCCCTTTAATTTATCCTTTATTTTTTTAATTTATCTATTTAATTACTTTTCTTTATTATTATTTTAATTTTTCTTAACTTTTTATTTAATATAATTATTAAATATAATATTAGGTTGTTTTAGGAAATTTTAGTTAGATAATTATATTAATGTAATAAGGGTTTAGTTTAATTTTTATTTATTTATAGCTTATGAATAATGGAATTATAAATTTATAAATTATTTTGAAAATAGTTTATTTATATAATAAAAGTGATATTTATTTAAAGTTAATTAAGATAATTAAGTAAGTAATATATTATTAAATTTTTAATGTTATAATTTATTAATTCATGATATAATGATTCCTTGGATGGAATTTAGAAGATTTTATGCCTATATTTAATGGTATTATAGCTTAATTAAATTAATATAATATTTTTAATTAATATTTATATATTTTAATTTTAAAAATTTTAGGATTTTAAGTTTAAGTTATATTTAGAGAAATATATATTTTTTTAGATTTTTAAGTAATAAGTATATATATAAAAATTAATAGATTTTTTAATTAAATATTAAAATTAATAGACTTTTTATTTAAATTAAGTGGAAAGTTTATTAATATTAATAGGTTAAAGGATTAATTTATAAGATTAGCTTTTTAATAATTTTAATTAATCTTTATATATAGTAATAAAGTAAATATATTATAAAGCTATAAGGGTTAATAAATTCCCTATTTAATTTAAGTAGGGAGTTTATTAATCTTTATATATTTAAATATAAATTCTTATTATTAATTATTTATAATAGCTTTAAGTAATTTTTATATACTTAATAAGCTAAATATTATAATAATTATACCTATTTAAATAAATGCTATATTTTATTTAAGTGGATTAATTATATATTTTTAATTATAAAGAATAAATATAATGTAAAATATTAATATTAATAAAGAAAATTATGAATATTATTTATAGATTTATTTATATAATAATATAGCCTTTTAAGTCCCCTTTTATATACTTTATATAGCGTAAGGATGAAGCTATTTATCCTTTTTATTTTATATTTATTAATAAAGTTTATTTTTATAAGCTTTTTTTTTTTTATAACTTTTTATTAATAATAATGAATTAGCTTAGTAGTTAGCTTATTAAGCTTTATTATTTTCTTAAGATTTAGAAAATAATCCTTTAATTATTTTTAACTTTAAGGTGTTAGGATATTTATATTTTTATTAATATTTATAGCCTTTATATTAAAATTAATAAATAACTCTTAATTATTAATTAAAATAAATATTTAAATTAAATTTAAAGAGAGGTATAGTGAGTGTAGGTCCTTATTAAATATAGTATTAAAGTTAATATTTTAATCCTTTTTTTCTTTTTTTTATTTATTTCCCTTAATATTATATATTTATTATTTAAAAATAGAAGGTTAGGTAAGTTAAATAAATTAAGGTATTAATATATTAATAGCTGGCTATAATATAGTTTAATAGTTTCTTGCCTAATTATTATATATGTAATTTAAATAAGTATTTCTTAATATTAAAGATATATTTTTAATAATAAGAGCTTTTATATAATTTTATTATAAGCTGTGCTTTTTATAATATTTATTATAAATAGGGCTGGATATATTAATAATTTAATAAAGGATTATAATTAGGTTTTTATTAATAAGAGATATATTAAAGATAAAGCTTAGTATAAAGAGTATATTATTTATATAGTAATAATTATTATTAATAAGTATATTAATAATTAATAAATTTAATAACTTTTTAATAAGTTAATTTTTTAACTTTATTATTAAGTAATATGCTGCTATTATAAGAATATTTACCTTAATATAATTTTATATAATTATTAAATTAAATTATTAAAGATATTTAATTATAAAAAGAAGATTAATATAATATATATTTTATAATTAATTAATAGATTTCCTATTTATAAGATGCTTATTTAATATATATAATATAATTATAAGGGGATATAATATAAACTTAAGCTACTATTACTTATTTTATTATTATGGCAGTATACACCTTATAGCTAGTAGTAGATGGGTATATATAGGTTTATAGCCCCCTCCCTTCTTTTTATTTAAAAAGAATCAACTTTTCTTTATACCTTTTTTTAAGTAAATTGCTTTTAAAAAGATATTCTCTCTCTTACTTAAGAGGCCTTTTTTAATACCTTTTAAACCTTTAATATAAGTAAATCCCTAGGCTTATAAATAAGGTATAGAATATTTATTATACTTTATTTTATTAATAAATAATTATAGAATATCTTTTTAAGTAGCTAAAATATTTATATAATAATTATATTTAAGGCTATTAAGTTTATTATTAGATATTTAAATTATAAAGTAGGAGGTTTCTTAATATATAAGTTTTTTATATTATTAAGTAGATTAAATTAAGATAAGTATTTAATTATATAAAAAGGAGATTATCCTTAAATATTTAAAGGTTTTAATTAATATTTATAAATTAAAAATAATTTTATTAATTAAGGATAATAGTTATAGTTTTAATATAAAGAAAGGTAATTTATTAATTCTAAAGATTTAAATTTAAGAGATAAGGTTAAAGTATATCTTAATGCTTTTTAATTATTTATAAAATATTAAAGATAAGAGCTATTAGATTACTTAGAAATTTTAATATTTTTTTATTTTTAAGATAATTAATAAGAAAGAAACTTTTAAGATTTACTTAAATATTAAAGGTAACCTTTAAAAAGGTCTTAAATTAAGATAATTAAGTATAAATAATTATATTTAAAAGCTAAATATTAATTAATTCTTAAAAGATATTTACTTTTTTTTTTATTTAATAAGGAAAGATAAGTAAATAATAATTATTATAAGTTAATTAAAATAATATTTAAGAAATTTAATTTAATTAGCTTAATATCTTTTAATTTTAATAATTATTTAAGTTATTATAAAAATAATTAGATAAGATAAAGAATTTTTAGCTAAATAATAGATTAATAATTTTTTTTAACTTATAATAATATAGCTTCTTTTTTAAAATAACTTAAAGCTAAATAAATATAATTTATTAATATATTAAGGGTATTAATTATTAATAATAGTAATGACTTAAGTAGTTAATTAATAAAATTAATTTTAAGTAGAGATAACTTTAATAATAATAAATTTATATATTTAAGTTTAGAATTAATTAATTAAGTTAGCTTTAGATTTAAAGGGCTATTATTAATAAGAGCTAATTTTATTAATATAAGATTTAATTTTTTTATTGGTTTTTATATTACTAATTATTTTATTTATTTTAGAGAGGTATAAGTACTTCTTAGTATTTTAAATAATATTATTTTATTTATTTTAAAAGGGCTTATTATTAATATAAAGCTATTATAATAAATTAGCTTATATATATTTAATATTAAAATATAGGATATTTAATAAGCTAGGCTTTTATAAGCTTTCTATAATTTTAATATAAATTAATAATATATAGTTGATTAATAGCTTAAGAAGCTATTATAAAATAAATTTATTAAAGATATTTACTTAATATAGGATATAATTTATAATTATAATAAGATCTTATAAAAATTTTAATATAAAAAGAAGGAATTAATTATTAATTTTTAAAATAAGCTTTTAACTTTAATTATATAATAATTTATTTAGGATTATAAGATTTAATAAAGCTTAATTTATAAAAAAAAGTAATTATAGTTAATAAATATTTTCTTATAAGTTTATAAAGATATATAAAAGAAGGATAAATAAGATTAGAAAGCTATTAATTATAAATTTAATAATAGTTTAGAATTTATATAAAAATTAAATAATTATAAGTATATTATATTATTTATATATTATATAATGCTATAAGAATTTAAAGATAATAATTAAAATACTTTATTTAATTATAGCGGGATTTATAATAATAAGGCTTATTAATTCCAACCTTTTTTTATTAATTAAAAGTTAATCTCTTAATTAAATTAAAATATATAGCTATTTATAACTAAGGAGGGATTAATAATTCTTAATAAGGAACTTAATAAGGAGATAAGTAATAATAATAATTCTAAGCTTAAGGAAGATAAATTTAAAGAATTAATATAGGAATTAGAAAATTAATATTTAAATAATATAAAGAGTAATAAGGCTTATTTTAAATTTAAATAATAAGTATATAATCTTTATAAGCATTATTTAAATTAACTTAATAATAAAGTAATTAAAGTAAAATAATTTATTTAATTAATTATTAATAATATTATTATTTTAAATAGAAATATTAATAAGATATTTATTTAATTTAAAAAAGATATTTTTAATAATAAAGTAATAATTAAAAAAATAAATATTAATAATAAATAAATAGAGGTTAATAAGATTAATAAGATATATAGGAGAGATAAAATATTAGCTATTTATTATAACTGCTATTAGGCTAATTATAACGCTTATAAATATTTAATATTAAAGATATTCTTATAAAATAATATTTTATATTATAAAGATTTTATAAAGATAAAGTTCTTTTTTAATTTAAAAGATAATATTATAAAGGGAATTAAAATACCCCTTAAGGCTATAATAATTAATTATTATAAAAGTATAAAAAGCATTACTTATTATATTTATGAACTGCTTATATATTATTATAATATAAGTATAAATTATAATTAGCTATTAAGATATATAACCCTCTTTAAAAAGAATAGTAATTTTAAAAGTAACCTTTTTATAATAGTTAATAAGGTCCTATTTAATTATATTAAGAAGATTAGTTTTATATATTCTTTTCTAGCATTTACCTTTAGTATATTTATTTTTAAAATTGAAAGGGAATAGCTTAATTTTTTAATAAGCTATTTTTATTTAAAAAATAAGATAGTATTAGTTTCTTTAAAGTTAAATATAATTAATTAAATTAAGATTAATAAATATAGAATGAAATGATATAATTAAGTAATAATATTAATAAATGAATTTTATAAGAATATTAATAATATACTTAAATAATTTAATTTAAAATATATATATATAAAGGAATTTAATAATATAAATATAGTAATATAAACCTTAGAATATATCTTTTTTATTAAATAGCCTTAATCTTTTAACCCTTATAAAGTGAAATAAAAGGTGGATTTTTTAAACTTTATTATTATTTTTAAGTTATTAATTATAAGGTTTTTTAATATATTTAAAGGATTTATATAAGATAAGATTATTATTATAAAACCTAAATTAAGTAATTACTTTATAAATTATATTTATATATTATAGGATAATATAAATAAAATTATTTAAATAAATAAAGAAGTTATAATTAATAACTATTATTAAAATTAAAATATATTTTTAATTATCTTTTTTTTAAATTAAAATATAATTCTTATTAATATAATGAATATTTAGGTAGTATTAGATTTCTTTAAAGTATAAAGATTATTTTAAAGGAAAAATAAACTTAATTCCTACTTATATTATATCCTTAAGATAAATATAATTAAATAATTTAATTTAAAAAAGGTAATAATAATAAAATTAAATTTTATAATTAATTAAATATTAAATAAATATATAGCTAATATAAACTTTTTATTAATTTATTTTAAAGGAATGGAAAATCAATCCCTTTTAACGCTTATTAATATAGATATTATAATAAATATTATTAATATTTTTATTTATAATGAGTTTTCTCTTTTTTATATAAGTATTTTAGTTTCTTTTAGTATATATAATAGCATTAAGATTAATATAATAAGTATAATAAAGATTAATATATATATTATAGGATATTAAAATAAAATTATATTCTTTGTTATTAATTAAAAGGATATTAATTATAAAATTTTTTTAAGTATATTATTCTTTAATTAAATTAAGATATTTTTTATATATATTTTTAATTAATTTATTTAAATAAGTTTTAAATTTAAAGGAGTAAGATTTATAGTTAAAGTTAGCTTTAGCTGCTTATTTTAAGGATTTAATTAACTAGAAAAATAGAGGTTAATACTAATAAGGAATAATTAGCGATTAGTAGAGAATATGTTTTTAAGTAAGTATTAGATAAATTAGAGTTAAAGGATATTCTTATTTTATTAATTATTAATTTTAAATTCTTTTTATTTATTTTTTTATTATTTTAAATTATAAAGGAAGAATTAGTAGAGTTATATAATTAAGAGTTTAATAATAATAAAAGTAAGTATAAATATAATTATTATTAATTAATATATAAATAAGTAAAGAGGGCTTAAAAAAGATTATTTAGCTATGGGATTTAAAAAGTTATTTAGCTAATTAATATTATATATAAACTTATTAAAAGGAAAGTTAAATTAATTAATAATTTAAATCTTAATAATATAATACTTAAAGGAATAATTAATTAGAAAGCATTATAATTATAAGAAGTTAAAATTGCTTAGGAATAGATATTATTTAATAAATATAATAAATAGGTAAAACTTAGGTTTTTAGTAATATTACTTAAATTATAATTTATTAAGGATAGGTAGTAAATTATATTTAATAATAATTATAAAGGCTTTTTAAATTAAGAAAAAGATATATTTTAATATTTATTTATGAATTATAAAGCAGCACTTATATAAGAATAGAGTTATTTAAGTATTATTATTTTAGAAGTTGTATTACTTTAAAAGATATAAATTATATTATATAAACCTTATTAATTAAGGAGCATTCTGATCCTATATATATTATAAGATAGGGTGATTTAAGTATTTAAGGAATGAATTAGTAAGGAAGTCTTAGAAGAGTTAAATTCATTATATCGTAATAAATAATTCTTAGTAATGAAAAAGGATGGTGGCCTTTGATTTATTAATGATGCATAAAAGTATAATAAGTTTATAATTAAAGATATATTTATTTTATTTTTAATTAATTAATTTTTAAAAGAATTTATTATATGCTAAATATTATCCCTACTTGATTTTTTCTTAGGATATAATTAAGTTAAACTATAAGAAAAAAGCCGTAATATAATAACTTTTATAATATTTATTAGCTTATATTAACTAAGTACCTTACTTATAGGAGCAATGAATTTAGTTATATAGTTTATATATATTATAATATAATTATTATTCAATCTTATATTATATATTTACTAAGCTTTCTTTAATGATATTATAATAAAAGGCCTTATGATTATTTATAATAATTTAGAAGTATTAAATTTATTTAGAATTAAGAAATTCATAGCTAAGTATATTAAGAACTTTAATTAGGTATTTTTAAATATAAAGCTTACTAGGGTTATAATATTAATAATTAAGTTTAAATGGTACCGGAAGTATATTAATATCGTTAGTTATATTTATAAAACTAATAGCTAATCTTCTTAAGATAATAAGATTAGTAAAATCTAAGGATAAACTTATTATTTAAATTTAAAAGATATGAAATCTTTTTTAGAAATAATTAGTTATTATAATCATTAGATATTTAAATTTATAATTATTATTTAGCTACTTTATAATTTTTAAAAGAAAGGAGCTATTTTTTAATAAATAAAATACGAATAAAGTATTATAAAAAAGCTAATTAAATTCCTATTAATAAAATCAATCTTCATTAGAATTAATTATAGCCTTATAGCTAGAGAAATTATTCTTATAATTAATATAAATTTTATTAACTGAGGAATAATATTTATATAAGAGGTATTTAAGTATTAAAAACTAGCTAGATTTAATAATAGTATTTAAATAATTATAAAAAGTAAATATAATATTATAAAAAAGGAATATTAAGTTATTCTTATAGCTATAAGAAGAATAAGGAATTATTTATTTAGCTATTAATTTATATTAAAAATAGATATTTATATATTAGTTAATTAAATTAATAGGGGAATATTTAATATACTTAGTACCTTAATTATTTATTAAATTAAAGTGATTAAGTTATTTAATTTTTAAATATATTATATATTTAAATTAAAGAATCTTATTATAAATATATTATTATAACTACTGGCTCTTAAGATTTATAATAAGAACCTTAATAAAAACTTAAATAATTAATATAATATTTAAATTAATATAATAATATTTAATTAGCTTAGAAAATCTTTATTTAATTTAAAATTTAAATAATTATACTTTTTAAATTAATATATAAATTATTTATTATATAATATAACTTTATATTACCTTAATTTTATTTAAGTATAATAATTTAGGTTTAAGGCTTTTTATTATTAAGTTATTAATAGCCTTTTATAATATAAAAAAGAGCGATATTTACTTAAATATAAAGTTATTAATAATCTTAATTTAAAATAATAAATATTTTAAAAATATTATATTAAATTTAGTTATAAAGAATATAATATAATAATAATATAAATAAAGTTAAAATATTATTAATATAGCCTTTATTATAAAATTAAATAAATTATTATATAATATTTAATATATATGTAATATGATTTAAAGATTTATAGCTAGAAAATTATATTAATTTATTTAAATTTACTTTTTAAGATAATTAAAATTAATATTTAATATATATGGCTATATTATAGATATAATTATTTAGTAAAGGTAAGATATAATTTAATAAGATTTATTATTATTAAATTATTAAGGATTATAAATATAAGGAATTTTAAGAAATTTTTTATAAAGGAAATTTTTTTATAATATAGATATTTATTTAAGGTATTTATAAATAAAGGTTTAGAAAATAAAGTGGATTTTATTTAATATTTAGAATCTTTAAGAGTTTAATATATTTAAGTCTTTCTTTATAACTTAAGAGTTTAAGGTTTAATAAAGGCTAATTATTTCTTGATTATATAATCTTTAATTAAATTTTTAAATTAAGGGATTAATTAAGTTAAATATTTTAAATTTATTTTCTTTATTAATAAGATAATAATTTAGTAATTTTATAATTATATACCTTTTTATTTAATTTATAAATAGGAATTAATAATTTTAATTAAAATAGAAATTTTAATTTAAAGGGTGTTATTATAAAATCTAAATTATATATTATAGAAAGCTTTTTAATTCCATTTTAATATAATTAATTTTAAAGCTAAATATATTAAATAAATAATTAAAGCTATAGCTTTATTTAAAAAAAAATAAATTTAAAAAATTAAGGATATAAGCTATATTTAATAAAGAGATTTATAACTTAATAATATTATTTTTATTTATAATTATATATATAGGATGGATTATTTAACTTTAATTAAAATATAATATTATTAAAAAGGATTTTTTATTATTTATAAAGCCTTTAATAAAAATATATATTAATTATAAACTTTAAATAATGTAATCCTTTAAAGAATATTTATTATTAGAAATTTAAAGCTATTTTTAAAAAATAAAGGCTTAAATATTTAGGAATTTATAATATTAATACTATAGGAAAATAATATAATAAAGATATTTAATTTATTATTTATTAGGAAATTTTAATATATAAGCTTTAAGATAAGCTAATAATAAAATCTTAAATATTTTAATATTTAAGATAATATATTTAAATATAATAATTAAATATAAAATTAATAAATAATATTAAGCCTTAACTTTATAAATATAATCTTAATATTTATATATTTTTAAATTAAAGCTTAATAAAAGGAAGAGGTTAAATAATAAAAAGCTGAAAAATAAAGCTAATATATTAAAATCTTAATAAAATTTTAATTTTAATAAAAATAATTATTAACTTTATAATTTTAATTCTTTAATTTAATAAAGGAAAGCCTTAATTTTAATTTATATATTTAATAACTTAATTATAATAATATAATATAAATTTTATTTAAATTTTAAATTTAGCTTTACTTTTAATTTTTTTCCTTTTCCCTTATATTTATTATTTCTTTATATAATATTTTATTACCTTTTTAATTACTTATTTATATTATCTTTTTTAATTATATTTAATTAGCTTAAAATATTTTTATATTATTATTAATATTATATTTCTCTTTTTAAAACTTTTAATTAACTTTTTAAAGAGCTTTTTAATTTATAAATTTAAAGAGAATTATAATATTTTTAAGATAATTTAAAGGCTTTTTTAGGGATTTATTGATTTAATTAAATAATTAATAATTATATCTTTTAATTTATATATTATTTCCTTAAATTTATTTTAATAATATAGGATGAAATATATTTATATTTATTAAATATAAGATTATTAATATTATATTTATAATTAATATAAATATAATAAATATAATTTATATATTTATTATTATTAATTAATAAGTATAAGATATAATAATGAAAGGGGTAATTAATATAGATAAGATTTAAGTTGTTAATTAAAGTATTAATAGTATAAGTATTAATATATTATTTATTATAGTAGTTATAAGGAGCGGTATTTTAATATTTAAAGAATATAATTAAAAGTGTTATATATTATATAAGATAAAGAGTTATATTTTAAAAGTAATTATTAAAAGGTTAATTATTAGCATTATATATAAGGATATAATAAGGCTTATAAAGTATAAGTATAAATATAAGCTTTAAAGTAAAAGTGAAGGTATTATTTAAAAGGTAGAAGAATTTTTAATAATTATTAAGAGTTTAAATAAGGTATAAAATATAAAAGTTTTTAATAATATAAACTTTAACTAACTTAATTATAAAATATTAAAGGGAAGAAAATAAGGTAAAGCTAAGGAAGATATAATTAAATTAATAGAAAAAAATATAATTAAAAGATTTAATTAAAATAAAGGGCTTATTAAAGGATTTTTAAAAAATAACTTTATTAAAATTAGATTAAAATATATTAATATAATAATATTTTAATAATTTAATAAATATAATAAAGGTTATTTTAATTAATTAATTTAAAGTTAAAAGGTTAATAAAGGAAGAAAGAGAAAGAAAAAGGAAAGAAATTAGAAGTGATAATTAAGTTTTATAAAAAAAAAGGTATATAAAATTTAAAGTAATTTATTAACTATTAATTATTATTTAATGGAAAGTTAAGCAATAATTTTTCTTATAATATTTACTTAGCTATAAAAATATTTAATTAACCTCTTTTCTAACAATTTTATAAATTTCCTTATATATATATATTAATATATTCTTAGGAGTAATAATTTTTTAATTAATATTTATTTAATAATAGGCCTTTCTTTCTTTATTTAATTAAAGAAACTTATAAATGATATAATTATTTTTTTCCTTATAGCAAAGAATGGGGGAGGTTTGATTTATAAGTATTACTTATTGCTTACCTTTTTTAACTTAATTAGATTTCTTTCTTCTTAAATCTACCTTATTAATTAGCGGAAGACTTTGCATAGGACTTTTTCTACTTATTATTAACTTGTACTTATTTGATTTATATCATTAATTATATTTAATAGTTTCCTTCTTTTACTATTTATATTTTTTAATAAATCTTTATCTAATTATTTATATGATAATTCTTAGGGGTATAGGTTTTTTATATTTCTGTTTTTTTTTTTTATTATTTAGTTTTATTTTATCTTATACCTTTAATTTTATATCTATTTAATTATTTTTATTATAATGAAAAGTAGCTATTTAAGATGGTTAAATTCCTAAAGAGTATAATATATTATATTTTTAAGTGCTTATAATATAATAATCTAGATTAATTAGGAATTATATAGGCCCTTTAATCTTAATTAATTAATCCCCCTTATATTTATAAGGTAATTAAGTTATAATTGCTTTTATTTAATATATTAGTTTTATTAAATAATATTATACTTAATATTATTGTAAAATACTTTCTAAGCCTTAAATTTTAATTAGGTTATAAGAATGGTATATATTAGGATAATTCTTATAAATATTTATTATTTATTTATAAACTTAAAGGATACCTTTAAAGGGAGGAAATATTATATATTATTTATATCTTAGTAGGAATGAATTATTTTATATAAGTTATAATAAATATAATAAAAATTATTTAGTAATTAATTAAGGTATTAAAGATTAGCATTAAGGATACTTAGAGTATTATTTAAATAACTTTATATTTAAATAAGAAGCGATTTATTGTTTTTTTTATATATAATATGGAATGGGATTATTATTATTTTATTTAATATGATTAGAAATATTGATTTATCTTTTTAGTGGATTTTTATAATAATGGTTATGATAAGATGTATATAAAGTATATAAGGTAATTTGATTTATTTATTTAAAAGCTTTTAGCTATATTTAATTATTTAATATTATTAAGAGAGAATATTATTCCTTTTTATATATATTTATAAATGTTTATTGATATAAAGAAAGCTTTATATATAATTAATAATTTTTAAATATACCTTTTTAAATTAAATAAGGCTGTTTAGTTAAGTAATTAATTTAGTTATATTAATTAACTTAATAGCCTGTTTCTCTTTAATAGACTTATTAATATAAAGATTATTTAAGAAGAGATAATAAAGGATATAATAATTATTGCTTTTAAAATTAAGATAGGTAGTAATTAAACTTAATTGCATTAACTTAAATAGCTTATGGTTTTTGATAATTATAATAGTTATATATAGAAAGATATGAGTTTATTATTTAAATATAAATATAAAATTAATATTATATATATTTTTTATAGCTTTAATTTTATTTAAATATTTTAGGAATAGCTATTTAAAGATATAAGTAGTTATAAAATTTATAGCTTTTTAATATTAATTCTTTATATTTATATAAAGAGCTATATATTTATTAAGGCTATTAATATTATATTATAAAAAGGTATTTTAATGGATTTATTATAAGTATCCTAAGAACCTTATAAGGCTTTAAGGTAATTAATTATATTATTATTAAATTTTTTATAATTTGCAATAATTAATTTCTATTATATTAATAGTAATATAATTAATTTAAGTAATCGCTATTATAAAAAGCCTTTTAAGCTATAATCCCTTAATTTACCTAGTTATATATTTAATTAGGCGGATTTCTTTATATAAATTAGGTTTTATTATAATAAACTTAAGAGTATATTATTACTTTTTATATAAAATTAATATGATAATAAAGAAAACCTGATATTATTTAATTTTAATAATAATAATAATAAAGAGGATAAGGTATAATAAGTTGTAAGGTAAGTAGCTAGAAAATTAAAAAAGGAGTAAATAGCTATATGAAAATAACAGTATATTTAATAGTAATAGTTGGAGCTTTAATAATAATTTAGCCCTAATAAATAGTATTTATTTTATAATAAAATAAGTCTTTTTGCTATACTTTCCCTTACTTAGCTAAACCTTAAATACTTTTAATATAAGAAATATAAACTAAGTTTATAAATAAATGTTGATAATAATTTTAATAGATAGGAGTATAAGATAAAGAAGGAAAATTAAAAGAAGGGAAGGCTATAATAATAAGGATAATATTAATAGTTAATTAAAGGTATTTAATTAAATTAAAAGTTTTGCTTTTTAAATAGCTATATAATTAATTATAGCTTAATATATTTATTTTATAATAATAACTCCCTATTTTTTATAAAATAATATATACTTATATTGCTTTATTTTTATTATTCTTTTTAAATTAATTAATTATTTCTAATAATTTTAAAAAAGTATACCTTCTTTTAAAAGAGTAGGTGGTGTTAGGGGAGGTATGTGGCAGTATATACTTTATAGTTAACAGCAGATAAATATATATAAGTCTATAGCCCCCTCCCTTCCTTTTATTTAAAAAGAATTAACTTTTCTTTATACCTTTTTCTAAGTAGATTACTTTTAAAAAGATATTCTCCTTTTTATTTAAAGGGCCTCTTCTAGTATTTTTTAAACCCTTAGCATAGGTGAATCCCTAGGCCTATAAATAAGGCGTAGAATGCCTATTATGCTCTGTTTTATTATTAACTTTATTATTTATTTTAAAATTAAAAAATATTATTATATAAATAATTAGCTTAATAATTAAATAATTAAATTTTATTAAGAAATTTATAAGAAATTAATTATTAATATTATTATTATTATTATTATATTGCTATTATTATTATATGCTGCTAAAGAATAATTAATAAATGCTAAGTATAGGGGTAATATATTTTAGGTTATAAAAGTAGAGTATTATAAACTTCTTATTATAATATAATAAAGAGCCTATTAATTTTTATAAAATTAATTTAATTAAAAATAATTAGCTTTTTATTATTTTATTTATATTATTATATTTAATTGCTTTATAACCTTTTTATCTTTTAATATATTTTTAGTTAAATATTTATTATATTAAGCAATAATAAGAATATTTATTTTTCTTTAAATTTTAAAAATAAAGCCTTTTATTAAGTTAAATAAGATACTACCCTTTTTATTAATAAATTTTTATATTTATAAAGTAGGAATTTTTTTTAAAAGCTATTTAAGGTTATTTATTTTAAAAATAACTTATAATAGCTAATTCTTTTTAGCTTAAATTTTAATATAAAAATAATAAATATTTTATTATATTATCTTTTTTATAAATATCTTATTATTTATTAAGCCTTATTAATATATCTTTAAAATTAACTTTTAGGCTTTATTAATATATTATATAATTATAATTTTAAAAGCTAAATAATAAATAAAGTTAATATATAATTTTATATTTTTATTAAGTAAGTTAAAGTTTATTATTAAGAGCTTAAGAATTATATTATTTTTTTTATAAGCTTAATTATTATAATAAATAAATAATTTTATAAGCTGCTTATATTTTAAAAATAAATTATTTAGCTCTTAAAGGAAATTTATAATATATTTTTAAAAGCAAGGGGAATTTAAAAAAGCCTTATATTTTAAATTTAAATATTTTTATATTTTCTTTTTTAATTTAATTTATTTTATTAATAGGAGATTTTAAAGATTTTAAGATTTAAAGTTAAAAATATAATAATTTTTTACTTTAATTATTTAATTTATAATAATATTAAAAGCTTAGCTTTTTTTAAATTTAATATTTATAATATTTATTATATTACTTTTATTATTATCTTTAATAATAATATTATTTATAATTAATATTATTTTTTAAAGGTAATTAAGCTTAATAAATTAATATATATATTTATATTAAGGAATATTAAAAGGTTAAGTTTGCTAAATCTTATATATTAACTTATTTTTTATGCTTAAATAATTAAATTAATAAATAAAAATAAATATAATAAATTGCCCCTAACCTTATTATTTTCTTATATTATATTTATTATGCTATTATAAATTAAAGATATTAAGTTCTTATAATAAATTAAATTATATTATTATAATAATATTATTAATATTTAATTTAATATTAAAAAATATAATTAATATTATAATATAATATTTAAAGTTTAACTTTTTAAATTTTATAAATATTTAATTTTAATTTAACTTATAAATATTTATATTAAAATATTTTAAGAAGTTTATAGCTTATTAATTATTAAAGCTATATTAATTCTTAAGATATTTAATTAATAATTCTTAAGTTTATAATAATTAGCTTTTATTATTAATATATATTAAACTTTTAATAATAATAAAAAAATTAAGGAAATTTATATTTTTTATTAAGAAATATAAATATTAAAAGTTTTTAATATATTTATAAAGTAAAGGTTAAATAATAATTAAAAACTTAAGATAGTTTATAAATATATAAATTATTTTTATATTATTAATATTTAAGCTAATATACTTAAGAATATAATCTTAATTAATATAATTAAGAATAGCTATATAAGTAAATAATAATATTTAATATAATATTTATATTTAAATTTAATAAATAAAAGAAAAATTAATTTAAAAGCTTTTTCCCTAGGTAGTAATTATATATATTTTATTAATAATAATAATGCTTATTTAATTATAAAATGCTAAATTATAATTAAGCTTTTTAAAATAATAATTTTATTTTTATTTAAGATTTATAATAATATAAATAAAATATTTATTTTTAATTTATTTCTAAATCTTTAGATTTTAAAATTATATTAATATAGCATTTTCTATTAAATTCCCTACTTAAAATAAATAAGAAATTTAATATAAAAGGTAATATATTAATAAATTTATTTATAAATAGGAATTAGCATTAACTTAAATAAGATATATATTTAGTATATTATTTATAATATTTTAAATTTATTTTTTTTTAAGCTTTATAAAAGATATAAAATAAATAGTGATTTTACCTTATAGCTAGGTAAATATATATTAAGGAGCATTCTTTTTATAATTAATAATTATAATTAATATTATATTTTAACTTTTAAATAAAGTTATAATAGCTTTTATTTAGCTTTTATAAATAGGAGAGTATCTTATTATATTTTTAATTATATTTATAGCTTTATTAAATAAAATTTTAATTAATATTAATTAATAATTTATTAAATAAGCCTTTGCCTATATATTTATATTAAGTAATAATAATAAATTTAATATAAAAAATAATTAGCCTTTAAGTTTTAAATACTATTTAATTATATATTTTTAAGTTTTTATATTTATAAATATTATAGTTATAAATTTAAATATAAGTAATTAAAGGTAATAATTTAATTTTTAAATTTTTTTAATTAATTAAGTATATTTAATTTTATAAAAATTATCTTTATAAAAAAAAAATATAATATAAGAATTTATATTTAAAATTAAGATTTAAATAAGTAATTTTAAAAGTAAATATATAAATTAATATAATAATATTATAAAATATTTTTAAGGTATCTTTTTTATTTTTATATAAAATAATATTTAGGTTTAATATTTTTTATATTTTAATTTTAAATATTTTTTATATATATTTAAATTTAATTTAATAATTATATTAATTATAATTTTATTATAAGGCATAGCCTTTTTATTTAAAATAAATAGGGAATTTATATTAAATTATATATATCTTTAGCTTAATATTATATATTATAATAATTAATTCTTTAATATAAATTGCCTACTTAGAATAAGTAGGGAGGCTATACCTCCATATTATGGCTAGGCCGCAAGCCTGGCTATGCGTATGAAAGGATACCTGAACCTTTAAGATAAGGGAGAGGTGAACAGGGCCACTCGTCCGGAGCTTTTGGCTTCCGCCCCCAAGAGAATGGAGGGGAGGGAACAGGGGTTGTCAGGAGGCTCGTCGGCCATGGGGGAGAGGCAGCGTGGCATTCTTTGCGGAGCTTTCCTGGGGTGGTGGTACCCAATCCAGCATAGGGCAATTGACAATTAGAAAGCGGTTGTGCCCCCGAAGGCCTGTTCTTGGAGTGTCTTGGGCTCACGTGGTCGAAACTGAGTAATTGGGCCCTCAGCTGTATGAGGCGACACATGGGCGGGAGAGGAGCACTCTACATCTGTGCGCAGAAGAATGTCTGGAATATATTCAACAGCCTCTCTGCAGGCTAAGGGGCAGGCCCCCTCCTTGCGGTTCTTCCCAATAAGTTATCAGTTCTGTATCTGTAAGATTCTGAAACGAGACTGAACGTGGAAGTAATGTCTTGTGCAAAGTATATGTCGGTGACTTGGCAGCTACCTAGGTATCACAGAAAAGAAGTCTTGATTGTAGGTGACGATGCGCTTTAGTATACATGATAACAAATTCTGCGATCGGTCTTAGGTGTATAGCAGTAGAGGCACTTATTCTCGAATTCAGAACTATAATGGTAGTCTATCAAGCAAGATGAAATGCGAGCAGCTCCGCACTCAAGTCCTTGACTAATTTCGGTCGCCATGCAGGACTGTCTGACGATATCGGAACCTCCCCAAAAAGTATCGGCACCAAAGACCCAGAGACCAGAGACGTCGCTCAGCGTCATGTGTCTTCTCCGCCAAGTTTCCTCATCGATTCTATCTTCCCCAAGGTGGTTGCTTGAAATCCATCATGATCTTTGCGAACCTCGCGTCCGCTTCATCCAGAAACCGCACAAATCCCTCCCGCGAGACGGGCGCCGCGCTCCATTTGTCTGGCCAGATGGCCAAAAGGTAACGGATCTGTATCGGACTCCTGGAATCCGCCGCCGGGTCGTCGTCCACCCCTTGGTTAGCCAGGACGGGTTTCCAAGCATGGACATTCCGTCTCGGGTCCAAGCCGACCGCGACGTGGGCGAGATCCACCTCCTCAAGGCGCCTAGGATCGGGCCCGACAGGAGAATACTCAGTCGCCTACGCGTGTCTCGCCTGCGCGGAAATAGATACCGCTCGGTTCTGGTGGTATTTACCTCCATCTCCTAGCCACGAATGGATACCCAGCATACTCCTTGCCTCGATGCTCGGCGAAATAACACTGTAGAATGTGCGCAGGCCTCTTTGTAGCCTTTGTGTTATCGACGCGGCGGCGACTGGATGTAGTGGAAGCTCGTGTGGAGCTATAGGCCTGTCCTGGTTGCGCCCAGTGCCACTGCTGCTGCCCTCACTCTTTGACAAGGAGGTGAGCTCCGCCAGCATGGGGATATCGTTGATGTTCCTTCCCAACGCGAGATGCGCAATTCCGCGGCCAACTGGATCGTTTGCTATGGCGTCGTGGAAGAAGGCCGCGAGCGCTGGGGCCCGCGTGATTTGTTCCACCTGCACCTCCAGGATGTCGGTATCCGGGTTCAGGCGGAGCGGTGCTTCTTGGTCCCCATCCGCATGGTAGACGGGGATTGCGATGCGGTAGAAAGATAAAAACGCCTGGCGTGATTCCCGGTTCACGAGCTCGATGGCCCGGGACCACTGCTCGAAGCGAGGGACATGAACGCGGTATAGATATGAGCTCACAATGCAGCAACCGGGAGAATTGCGGAAACGCCGTGTGTACATCCTGAGTCGGCAAGGGAGATACGCCTAAGTTGTCATTGAAGGTGTCACGATTCCTGAAACTGGACGTCGACTCAACTCCCCTCTACGTCACAGTATGTGGTGTGCATATTAACGGCCATTGTGAAGGAATATATCGTTAATCGCGGGGTGGACTACCCGTTAACTACCTAAACAGATCTTCGACATATATGCCAGTTATCAGGAGGCAATCAACAACGCCAAGGGTTGTCAGGAATTGGCGCTGCGGCCGATCTAACTAGCTCTGGAAGAAAATATCCCGCGCATGCATGTTCCAGTGAGAAATCGATATTACCGCTTTACATATGTAGGTCAGCAATATAGTCCAAAAGGAGCAACTCGTGACACCCAATTTTGTCTTTCCGAGGAGGACTCTGCTCGGAGACGGTTTGTGATCGGCCGATTACTGACCAAAGGAACAGCGGACTCAGTAAGCAAGGCTTGGCTGATATACTCTGAGCTTGTAGGAGATTTAAGCGATGGTCGGACATCTGGACGTTGTCTGACTAGCCAAGCACTGTCTATCACTGTTGAGATGAGGCAGCCCGACAATTGGTGTGCCCGCCAAAACGCGCACTTTCGATCAAGTTGCTTGCGTGTGAGAGTTTCATCAGATCCGTAAAGCACGACTAAGTCCAGCGCAATGAGCCTGCCGAGGAAATCGTTCCACCACAGTATTTAGAAGGCATAGTCAGTCGAGATATTAAGGTCTCATTGATTTCGAGCCAACTCTGTCCTCGGGTATTTTGGTGGTGCATATACAGCTCTGCCTCGTTTTGTCCCAACGAGTCTGTGGTCATCGTTGGTCACGCCATTGCCAACCGTACCTCTGTCTTTATCCCTACAATTTTCCCTCCATAAGAGATGCCCGGCCGGTATATGGTATTTGACAAAAACAGAAAAGTGATGGAAAATGTTGATTGGCGAGACTGTCCCTCCCAGAATACCATTCCCAGATCCCGGGGTGCAACCACCGCCCCCCCCTCCCCCTCGCGGGACCCGCCTTCTGCTCTCCTTGGTGCCCTGACACCCATGATCAATACTGCTCTATAACCGCGTGGAACTCTGGCCTCACCAGCTCCGAAGACCCGAGTGATGAAGTGCTGTTGAAATAAAATCCGTCAAAACTCCGAATGCCAGGAAGAGGGGAGACACCGCCCGAGACGAGAAGCTCAACCGCCCCGGTCTAGCAACTCACCTGCTATGGCTCACGAGGTCACTGGGCCGGCCACTGACGCCCGAGACCGACCCTACGGGACTGCTTCCGCTCACACTGCCCGTGTCAGCCACCGCCGCGCCGCCTCCCTGTGCCGTTGGGTCAGGGGCCACTCTTCCTCCTCCTCCTTCTTGGTCCACCGTCCCTTCACCTTGTCCTCCTTGCGCTCCTGGGGCCGCGGTACCCTCATCGTCCCATGTGACTCTGATCGGTGCGTGATTCTTGGAGAAGCGCTGCCCGTTGAACCAAAGCTCGAAAGTCAGGTCCGCGGCGCCAATCACTGCCCTGACTTCGTATGTGCAGTTGTACCAGCGAGCGCTGCGCGAGAATAGGGCCTGATGCCTCCTCTTCTGCTTCACAGCCTCCAGCTCGCTATCCCGCACGCCCGAGAGGTCCGACCTGACCGTGCAGAGTTGTTTCGCGCCTGCTGTTGATTTTTGTGTGTCTCGTTAGTTGACGTTTTCCTTTTTGTGGCTCTTCTTCAATCTGCTGTGTACGGGGTGGGTCGGAGCCCTGGTTGGGGTGCCTTACAATCCTTCATGCTGACGGGAAGAAACTCTCTTTCACTGTGAGATATCACTATGACGGAGTCCCAGTGGCGTACGGTGCTCCCCTTTGCTATTTTCTGGTTAAAGATTGATATTATTGGCACGTTTGGATCTATATCGTCGCCCTGTGCGCGTGTACATGCCGAGTCAGCGAGATCAACTTCCCCAAGTTCGAGGTTTTTCTGCTTTAGTCACATACTTTCCTGATAAGCCAGTCTATTTGGCTCATGGCGTAGACCTGACCGTCCAAGGGATCTGTTTTCAGCTCCTCTTGGAAGTGTATTTCTGGGTTATACTTCATCTTGCACATCACGCCGTAGCTCGCCCTCGCCTTTCGCGTGGCAAGCACGGGCTTGTCGCCGGTTTCGAGCTTTTGTAGTCGGTCAAGAATCAAACCCTTGACCACGACTAGTTGAGGATCATGCGCCTGTACGATGTTGATGTGAACTGCATTCGGGTGAGGATTAAGCTTCAGATCTTCCTGCAGCCGGTCTCGTACGTATGCGGAGCTGCCGAGCCCACCCGAGAGTATCAAAAATCGCTGCTCCTGATGTCAGTAAAGACATAAACGGTGCTGGCGGGGACTCTGCGCTTACAACTTGGGGATTCCCAAATGCCTTGACTCGGACAAAGTCGAGCTGCTCCCTGATCTTCTTGAGCATGCTGTTGATGTGTGGGTCGAATATGGACTGCATGTCTTCCCTGTTCAAACGTTAACACCGGCTGAAACCATCCTTGAGAGTGCGCTTGCCACTTGCCTGGTCAACAGGAATCTACCGGATTCGATGCCGGCTCCCTCGTGATAAAAGTTGTATCCAACACCCTCCATCGGTAGCTTATATACTGCTGCGTTGTACACGCGCTCCCCGAACTTATGCTTGGCCGTCCTGAATTTGTCGCCTCGGACCAGCTTTTCGATGCAGTCCGGTGGCAGCTGCTCGACCAAGTCGGAGAATGGAAACACCCTGTCCTCGACTAGGTCAAGAAAAGCGCGGTCTATCAGGGTCGAGCCGATCCCCACGCCGTCGACCTGCGTGAGCTGCTTCAGCGTCGGGAACGGCTCCCTGGTCTCGACCACCTGCATCAGCGCGAAGTCTGTTGTCCCCCCTCCCGCGTCCACCGATAGGAAGATGTCGTCCTTCTCGAAATCGATCGCCGTTGACTTAATCGTTGCCACCGCGGCGGCCTCGGACTCTGTCAGGTTCACCGTGGCCGCGTGCCTGGGGCCTTCGGTGCCGAATCCCGCGTTCTTGATGGCCTCCTTGAAAGTGTTGATGATCTCGAAGCTGCGCCATGTTGTCGGCACGCTGAAGAGGAACTCGACAGCGAGGTCCTTCCACCCTGTAAAAGGCCCGATGCCGGTCTGGTGCTCTATCGTCGACTTGACGTGGACGTAGACCTCGCTGAGGTAGTCAGTGACGAACTTCTGGGCTTGCGCGACCGACTCTGGGGCACCTTGAAGCCCCTTTATCTGTGCCTCCAGGAGATTCATCTTGTCGAGGAATATCTTGAAGAACTCCCGACGCTTCATCTCAAATTCATCATCGTCCTCGCAGATGAAGCCCCAAGACGTCGGCCTCTCATCCCGGCCATAGACCAGGCACGTGTGGACCTTCTGCTCGTTCCTTGTTGAGCACCCTGGCCAGTTGTAGATGACTTGTATTGGGCTCTGAAGAGCATTAGTAGCCTGCGGCCGGGCCCAGGCCACGCCTTCTTGTGTGTCAGCGGGAGAAGAGTTGTCCGAGGGAGGAAGGAAACCCGCCTGTGAATGTCGACCCCAAGTCCACCGCCACAATGATATCCGGCCTCGTGCTGTGCTCCATCTTTGCTCCTTATGTATATGGGGGTATCAAGGGTATCTAGCAGACATGCGAAACGGCACACTTTGAGAAGATGGAATCAAGGAACACAGGCAAGCAGGCAAGCAAACAGAAGCAGTGTGACCAATGTGCACGTCTCGGCAGTCCTCAGCAGTCGTTGGAGGACAGGACTCGGGGGGTAAAACAGCAAAGTCGGCAGTATATAAACGTCGGTGCAACACGATTCGCTGTGCTACCGCTCCAGGCGAATGTGTTTGGGTACGTAGACGCCGGGGCACACGGTGCGGTGAGGCGCCAATCACTCACGCCCCTTGGATGTCGGAATCGAGATGAAGTTCGCCAGGGTATGGAGATGTTGGAGCAGGGCCAGCTCAGCCGCAGGCATGGCGTTCTAGCGGCGGGTGCCAGTGGCAGATGAGGCCAGGGGTCAGAACTCTAATATTAAAACAGCCGCGAAGGAGGTGGTCCTAGACCCTCAGCCCGATGGAGAACCGGCGCCTCGCTCGACTGCGAGCGACAAAGGGACCGACGGTCTGGCTTCAGCTGGACGGCAAGAGTCGGAGTCAAAGGCGCGAGCAAGCCTTGGAGTGACGTGTCTGTCAATGCAAGCAGCTCACGGGGAGAGTGTGTCGTCGGAGCTGAGGAGGGGGTTTGAGGTGAGACCCAATGTCAATGGAGGTAAGACGTCAAATCCTACCGTTTCTGCACGTTTGTGGCACAGCCGGGCTGGCTGCCGTGGGGTGGAAGGAGCGTTTGGGGGGGACACCCCATGCAGCTGAAAACGCGCATGCTGATCACTTGGGACTTTCGTTGAGGATATTAACCCGGGCTCGCCAGAGCTGCAACGATGCTCGAACCGCATGACATGTCAGCAGGTGGTCCCCCCTCCCCATCACTCCATCTGACACGACTGCCGTTGGCTGCGGAGGCAAGTTGGTGATGGTCGAAGGATTGGCGGTATGTGATTGGACTGTGGGGCAGGCGAGTGCGGGCCACGGGCAAGCAATCCTACCCTCCGCTCTGGTGGAAAGAGCTACCCGTGGATTGGCCGGGGAAGGGGGAAAGGGGGCTTTCTGTCAGCCCTGGACGACAGCAGGACCCTTGAACCTCGAGGAAAGAGAGCCTCACACAACATCTGCTCCACCCGGCTTCCCACTGTAATTCTTCTGCCTGCGCGGCCCACTGGTTGCTATTCCGGCGTCCGGGTGGCACAGCCCTACTGTATTTTTCCCACTTGAGATACCAAAATTGCACCCACCAATACCTTGACATCTTGCATGGTGTCTCCCATAGGGCAAATTTGCACCGCTAAAAGTGACGATCCAGCATACATGGAGAAACACGTGTACTAACTAGCGTGCAGTGCACGTTTCCAAGGCGCAAACGTGTCCATCACTGCGGTAGTGATCTGCACCAGGCGGATGCCTTCCACAACGGCACGATGACAGTGAGCGCAGAACCACTGTGACTGCCGAGCCCTGCCTGGTTGCCATGCCATCTGATTGCACATCGTCGCCTTTGTAGAAGGGCCCGTCCAGCAATTTCTGCAGCAGGACCACACCTT
Organism: Diaporthe sp. P3_1W; assembly: GCA_037177825.1. Lineage (NCBI taxonomy): Eukaryota > Fungi > Ascomycota > Sordariomycetes > Diaporthales > Diaporthaceae > Diaporthe > Diaporthe sp. P3_1W. The sequence goes on from JBAFXB010000002.1 coordinate 7,387,529, forward strand.
CCACTAGACAAAATATATAAATCGAACGGTCCCCGTGACAAACGTATAGAGCCAATCCTAGGATTGTCCTCATGAGGCACTCTGCGCCCATGGAGCAGTCCCATAAGTACTTTGATCCAGATCACGACAATGCAGGGGAGTCTTACTTTACACACACAGTGCGCTGAGGTCCTGCTCCATATTTTCAGCCTTTCAATGCCACAGCTACGGTTTTTCTTTGCGGAAGAGCAACTTCAAGCCCAGTTGATGGGCATTGTGAGGCGGTATTTGTAAATGCTCTACAGGACGAGAAAACAGGCAGTATGACATGCAGACAGTGCAGCAGGCTGCGTTTCTGCCCTCGTATACTACATCGTCACCTTGGCGGGAAGACAAAAGCTGGGAATACGTGTCGGGTCATCCCTACCCAGTCAGGTCCATTGAGGTTTGTTGAAGTTTGGACAAACCAATCACAAAACATAGAAAGCGTGTTGTAGTTGTACATCGACTGCCATATTTGCTCTTACCCAGCTGCTATGTATTCGGCAAACGCTGAGTCCTTCACCAGGGAATACTGCCCAAATATTACATTGAGGGACAGGCCAACACAGGCGCTCTGAGTACATTCTTGCCTTGGTTCCATGGACAATAGTGCGACAAAGTTGGGATCTTTTGCCCATTTATCCTGCAGTCTCATATGACCTTCGCTAGACAACCATTCTAGGTAAAAGTAGCAGGGGCTAATCACTCCAGTGACTTAATACGTCACACCACAAACATTCCCATCAAACAAGACGCACTCGCAATTCATGCCCGATTGCTTACATAAACAAACACCCAACAAGGGATCAAACAAAGTTCAACGTCTTGAGGTTTCATGCCCTCTCCTCACTCTCTACTTAATAAGGCTGACGGAACGACCTACTCATGCTGAGATCTCCCACCCTCCGCTGGCATTGCGTCTTAAAACCATTGAGAATCACAGCAGCCAGTCATACGTCCTGTTGATAAGTCACCACTACAACGCCCAGGAAGCACTCATCCACTGCAGAACACTTCAACCTCAAGCAAGATGGCAACACCCACAAAGCCCGTCATCCTCATCCTCTCCATCGGAGAGAAATGGATGCAAGACATGTGCGACGACCCCACCAGCTTCGGCTCCGGCCTCGACGACATGTTGAAGCACGCCGACCTCAAGCGCGCCCGCACGGCCAAGGCGGCCCTCAGCTACCTCGACAAGAACGCCGCGTCCCCACCAAACGGGATCCTCGTCACCGACCCGGGCGTCGCACAGCCGGCCAACAAGGCGCTCCTGGACCGCGTGGTGGCGTACGCGCGCGCCGGCGGCACCGTCGTCATGAGCTACTGCTTCTCGAGCAACATCCGCATGGACGACCTGGCGGACTTCTGGAAGGGAGCCTGGGGCCTGCTCTGGACGCCGGGCTCCTACCACCGGACGGACCTCACGCTCAACGAGTCTGCTTCGACCCTCAAAGGGCAGGTGGCGGCGCTGCAAAAGACGTACAGCCAGAAGGCGTTGTGCTTGAAGAAGGTGCAGCGCGAGCACGCTTGGTATCTGCCCACTGAGGACTCGTTCACACAGTCGATGGTGTTTGCCCCCGAACGTGTGAATCAGAACGAGACTGCTGTGGCGTTTGCACCTTTGGGCCAGGGATTGGTCGGCTATACGGGAGACGTGAACATGGAAGTGGGGACCCAAAAGGTGGTGCTGCGAATGTTTGGACTTTGAGAAAGAGGGCTCAAATGATGGGATCAACGCATATGTGCATTTAATATGCAGAGTAATCAGACTAGCTCTGCCCGGGATTTCCAGCAAAACGATGCTCAAGTGTGTACTCTACGATGACCAGAGGGGTTTGACTGTCCGATGGGCCTCATTCAATGGCCTTCCACTAGGAGACAACTTGATTGATTGTCGAAAACGGTCTCTTGCCTACCTAGAAAAACAGGCCGTTTAGCCCACATTGTGACGAACCCCCGTCTGTTGTTTATCGGTGCGGTTCACTCTTGAATGAACTATAAAGTGCAGATTGGGAAGTTCCTGTACAACGAATTCCGCCAACTTTGTAGAGCTACTAATGCCTACCTAGAGATAAAGAGAGGGGGTGAAGTCTCTTCAGAATTGCGAGTACGGGCGAAAATGAGCAGTGGTACTTGCATCAACTGTACAGGAATTTGCTAAAACAGTCAAGCTTAGATACAGCTCGGCTATACTCACTGGCATGTGTCGAAGGTCTGTTCTATCTCTTAAGCATAATACTATAGGTGATCTCGTAAAGGGTCTGTGGGTTGCAGTGCTGCTGAGGCATAGCCGAGAGCATAATTGACTATGCAAAGCCACGGGGCCGACGTTCTCAGCCAAGAACCTTACCGCGGACGAACCCGGCCGAGAGAGTCGTTTGAGCAACCAAGCCCGGTTGAGCCTCCTGAAGAAAAACACGCCGTGGCCGCCATTCGGACAATGCGACAGACGTCTGTGTTATGCATCAACTGGATCTGCCGTATCCCGGATGGAGTGCTGCGCAAGAACCCGAAGTCTGTGCGTCGGGTCTCCAGGTACTGGTCCAATCGCCTATCCAACGGGTCCTGTTTTACAAACTTTAAAAAGTAGGGAAATTGGCATCCTAACCTTTGGTCTATTCTTTTGAATACCTTTTTAATATTCATCGGGCTCTTGGCCTAAAGTATGAGCGCCGAAGATGCTAACAATTGCATCATCTAACATTGCTGACGGATGGCAACTTTCAAGACTATGAGTTGCAAGACTGATAGACAGGATCAGTCCCGAAATTGGTGTTCGGTATCAACGCCGAAGGCAGTAACTATCACATCGTCTAACTTTACGACGCCGGGGCATGGCGATTCTTATGATCATGAGTTACGACGGCAGCTCTTACTACTTGATGCTGCAGCCTCCATGAATTTCTTTCTCATCCGCTCTTGACAGTTTAAATCACTGTGTAGGCCGAGGAAGTGTTCTCGTTTGGCCTGTCGTACAACATGGATCTCACTCGGCCCAAGGCCCTTTTCTTGGCCGCCGTGTTCCTGGCATCATCCGTCGTCACAGGAATCCCCAGTATACAAGATGTGACTGAGACCGAGGCCTGCGAGGAACCTTCGACTCGTCGCTTTGATTTCACCGTCACATGGGCCCAGAATGCACCGGACGGCGTCGAGCGTAATATGTTCATGGTCAATGGCCAGTTTCCAGGCCCCAAATTGGAACTCGTGCAAGGAGACAATGTGGTCGTCAAGCTAAGGAACTCTTCACCCTTTAACACGACGATTCATTACCATGGTGCGTACCCGGACCCAACAACTCATCATGATGGAAGACAGTTTTGCTGACTGACAACGACTAGGTATTGAGATGTTTCAGACCCCCTGGTCCGACGGTACACCTGGCATATCTCAAGCCCAGATCGGCCCTGGCTGCAGCTTCACGTACCAGTGGAAGGCAACCCAGCATGGTTCCTTTTTCTACCATGCTCACTCCGCTAGTCAGGTCAACGATGGCCTTTATGGACCCATTGTCATTCACCCGGCCCCCAGCACCCCAGCACCGTATGAGTTGATTACCACGGACCCCATGTCCCTTTCTGCTATCCAGATGGCGGAGAAGACGCGTATGCCGCTCTTGATTTCAGACTGGCGCCATGTCGAGTCTCGATATGAATGGGAGTCATCACAACAATCAGGCGTCGACACGCCCTGCTTGGATTCCATCTTGGTGAACGGCAAGGGCAAAGTCAATTGCCTGTCCAGGGAGCAGCAGGCAGCCCTGATCACTCCAAATCGGCAGATGCTCCTGAGCCTTGTGCCGGGGACACAGTTGACAGACAAGTCGTGTGCTCCTCCTTCAGTGATTACGAAACTGGCCGCCCCGGGTGCGCCACCGCCAAACTACGCCGCTATCCCACCTGAATTCTTCAACGGTTGCGCCGCGACAGAAGGCTCCACCGAGGTCATCCACGTCGCTAAAAAGTCCGCGGGTGATGAAACATGGGTCATGTTTGATCTGATCAGTGCCTTGTCTCTTCAACAGGTCCAGTTCTCGCTTGACGAACTGACCATGTACGTGATCGCGGCCGACGGCAACTATATCGAGCCCGAGGCGGTGCAGTCACTCGAACTCTACAACGGGCAACGGTACACGCTTCTCGCCAAGCTCACGCAGCCCAAAAAGTACACGATGCGGATTTCGGGTACTACTGACACCCAGATGATCTTTGCCACCGCGCTCCTTGACTTTCAGGTCCTCGGGAAAACGCAATCGACACAACCGACTATGCCATACATCAACGAGGTTGGCCAGAACACTACGGCCGGCGTCAAGGTCCTCAACCCCAACGCGATCAAACCATACCTCCCAGACACCATCCCGAAGGCTGCGGACGTGACTTACAAGTTGACCACAGTTGTCGGCGGCCAAGTCATCTACTGGGCCTTCAACCAGACCATCCTACCCCTAGAAACAGAGGACCTCAGCCCCCTCCTGCTAAGCCCCCAGCCAGGCCGCCAGGACAACCACACCATCACGAACCCCCCGGGCGGCGTGTGGGTGGACTACGTCCTGCAGGTCGCGCCGCTGGGGCCTCCCCACCCGATGCATATCCACGGGCGCCACTTCTACGTCCTCGGCCAGGGCGTGGGCGCCTTCCCCTGGGCCGACGTGGCCGAGGCGCAGGCGGCCAACGCGAGCGCCTTCAACCTCGTCAACCCGCAGCTGCGGGACACCTTCCCGACCCCGCCCTCCGGCCCGGCGGGCTCGTGGCTCGTCCTCCGCCGCCGGAGCGATAATCCGGGGGTGTGGCTCATGCACTGTCACACCCAGAGCCATCTCCAGGGCGGTCAGGCCATGATCATCCAGGATAGCGTTGGTACGCTTCCTGCGATACCCCTTAAGTACTCTGCTTGGCAATGCTAGATTGGGTGTTGGTGAAATCATCATGGGATTTTGCGTGTATAGAAGCTCGTGTGGGATAATCCTGATTACAGGCGTGCGCACTCTTTTCAAAGGTTTCTGTAGACAACTCTTTACAACTGTAAATCTGCAACGGCTTGGTGCTACAACATGTAATAGATATAATATGATACATATACGTAGAACAGTTAAAAAACACGGCCTGTAGATGTTACGCAAGCAATCATAGTTATAAAATCATGTTTGCGCGGCCGAAATTCAAAAGGCATGGATCAATCACCAACGGCTTGGCTTCTATTACAGAACCCTTGATGTATTAAGCTACATAGCCGTTAATCAGCGTACCATGACTTATTTGTAGGTGACATTTTGTCCTCCCCTGAATCCTCAACCACACTCTCGAGGTACGACCTGAAACTTGAGAACACAGCCGTGGTGGCTGCTCCCCCAGAAGAATTCTTGACACAGCACCACTCCACTTCCTTAAATCGCTCCATACTCCCCGCAAAGTCTTTCATGGCCCTCTGGAGGATCTTCTTCTGCATTTCATCCCCATTCTCCAGCATCTCCAGGTATGCCTTTTTCGCCTTCTGTACCAATTCCGGAGGCACCAGCCACAAGTCGTCTATGTCTCTGTTGCCAATATAAATAACCCGATTCAACATCGGCATGGCTGTGTCCCAAGCTTCCGAAGGTTTCCTGTACGGATCTTCAATTTCCCGCGGGATCTTCAGCATTTCAAAAGGGAGCGCGATCCAGTCCTCGGATAGCCACGCCACTTCGTCCGTGGCAAATAGCTCGGGGTCGGGGAAGTAGCCGTTGTACACTCCGTCTTGCATGTCGTCGCCGCTACCAAAGCCATTGGTGATGCTCAGGAATTCCTTGTAGTCTTGTGGCAGACTGTTTTCCAGGCGGCTCTCCATCTCGGATATCTGTTTGCTTGTTGCCGGCTGCTTAAACATCGTCTCTGGAATACCACCGCCCATTTCTTCCCAGTGCCGTAGGCCGGGGCCAGCGAGAGTGTTCTTCTCGCCAATCTCGAGTAACTCCTTTAAAGTCTTCGATTCGAGAGGATTCTCCACGTACCCGCGGCTCAGGCGAGCAGAGAATGCCCTGACCAGGTTCTCGCCCTTGGACTTGAGTTCCTCGGCACTAATCCCAACGGCGCCCCCGAGCAAACCGCGGATGTAATAGGGCCAGAGCGATTCGATGACCACAAGAGCATCGATCATCCTGCGGCTCCAGCCAGTAGCAACCATCTTGACCAAGTCCATGCTGGTCACGTCAAGGTCAGAGACGCTGAGACGGCGGCCCAAGTCTTCAGTTGTTTTGGGCACTTGAGTGCCACTTCGCAAAGACATTGGCCCCGCTTGGGCCTGTGTATTCAGCCTCAGAGAAATGGCGAGAGCTTTGACAATTGTGTCAATTGGGTGTGGAGGACCGGCGTTCCCACGAATGGTGGCCAGACACTTCTCCAGGTAACCGGCATCGAATGTGATTTCCTGCGCATCCTTAGCATCACAATTTACGGTGATCATCTTCGCGAGCAAGAATTTTGAAAATGAATACTTTCTCAGGACCATCCTCGTAGCTCTCTTTCAATTTGTCTGCCGTCTGCTGTACTTTCTGATCAGTGAGCCCTTGTGGAGTCTTCCCAGATGCTTTCCAGGCCACCATCAGTCGCCGGTCCGCGTATCCATATTGTCCAGTTGGTGCTCCTTCCTCGTATAAAACGCTCACTAGATCGCGCGCAGACTGAACCTCACCCAGCACAGCGAGTTCGGCGGCAGACCTGTACAGGTCGTACTCGACCGTTTCTAGGTCTCGCTCCCGCAGGACGTGAGCCGGATCAATGTCGAGGACCATGGCATGTATCGTGTGCACAATCGACTTGTCTCAAAGTGAAAATAATAACAATGACTTGAGTGACCAAGGAATAGAACTTAGGCTTTATTCATTATCCGTAATATCTCTGGCTCTGCAACTGGTGCCGAATCTGCGAATCCACAGGTAGTCAGCTGTGACGTAGCTAAGCAGGGTTCGGAATTAAATCCGAGTCGCCTTGATACCATTCAAGTACGTAAGCAGGTATTTCCTTATGTATTGTGTTCCATATTGACACCCAGTTCTTTAACCTCTTACAAGAATTTTAATCAAATTGTGATTGTAGGTAAACTTCGAGGACCTCGGGAGCTGGAGCTCAACGTCTTCGCGACAATCCCAACGGGTATGCAGAGATATCACATCGGTTTTTCGCCGGCAGGACTTCTCGATATTTAACCTTATTCTCCTACGCTACCTTTCTAAGCATTCTCATACCGCAGCCTCAGATTTGCAGACCTGACAGCAGATTGTGCTTGACATCCTCCATAAACTGCCTCACAAAAGCCTCCTCGTAGTATGCCGTATTAAACACGGCAGCCAGGGTCATCTGGTCCCTCCACGTCCAGACATGGTTGCAGAGCGCCGGCGTGATCATCTCGCCGCCCAGCCAGACGTCCTCCACCGTGATCTTGGACGACCCCTTTTCGCCGCTATCAACCGTATACTCCCTCCTCAGCCACCTCTCAACGACGCCGATGCTGCTGAGGTGCGGCGCGTTCTGCGGCGGCATGCCCCCGGGCTGCGGCATCTGCAGCAGCGGCACGATGCGCCTCGCAAACGGCGCCGTGGCCTGTGCCACGCTGACCGTCTCGCCGCCGGCGTCGTACAGCCGGCTCATGTCGGCGCCGTACGTGGCGTCGAATTCTCGCGCGATGGCGTCGAAGGCCCTGACGCCGCCGTGGTGCCCGGCAGCGGCGGGCTCCGAGATGAAGACGAGGCCCGGCGAGATGAACATGCCCGCGGCCAGCTCGGGCCCGTCGCCCTTGTTGTTGTCACCGTCGCCGGGGAGGCGGCGCCGCATGTCGATGGCCGTGGTGATGCAGTAGTGCTTGGCCAGGGGGTGCTGCGGGTGCGCCGCTGCGGCCTGGACGATGGCGGCGTGCACGGCGGACGTCACCTTTATGCCGCGCGACTTGCAGGCTGCCACCACGGCGGTCGTGGTGGTCTTGTCGAGCACGACTCGCACGCGCGAGCTGGGCCCCGGGAGGGCGTGTTCGGTGCCGGGGGTCAGGGGCAGGCCGATCGAGGGAGCGCCCTTGAGGACGGTCTCCAAAAGGTTGTCGGCGACTTTCTTGACTGCTGCAGGGGTGGAGTCCTCGTCGGGGTAGGCGTTGGAGATCTCGTCGAGTGATGGTGTAAAGAGAGGTGTGAGATCGAGGCCGTAAGACTCGAGGGGAGCGGCGGCGCCCACCCGGACGACGGCGCAAAGGGCGGCGAGGAGCCGGTCCGCCAGCTTGATGGACCCGATGCCGTCGAGGCGCCAGTGTGACCCATGTAGGATGATTTCCTGCTGGCCTGGCAGCCAATGGCAGCTCACGATGGGCGCGGGCTCTATGGAGGTGAAGAGCGAGTCCACCGTCACTTGCTCTCCGCTGTGTGTATGGAAGCTCTCCTTGAGCCACTCATCCTCGTCGAGCGGGCCGACGGTCACAGTATTTCCCTCAGGACGAGCATATAACATGGGGTGCTGCTTGCTGAGAATAAGCCATGCCCGCCGGATGTAAGGCTCAGCTTCATATGTCGGAAGAGAGTCGGGCAAGGACAGACGCAAAGCCAGCGACACACCCCAGTGTTCCCGCTTCAGTGGGACGCCCAGATCGGCGAGCCATTTGAAGAAAGACTCGATAGTATCGAGCGGTCTTGTGAAGGTGCCAGGGGTCGTCTCTTTCCATGCGAGGGTGCTGGCACCAGTCGTGGACACGGAAGTCATGTTTGAAAATTAATACCTAGGTAGATGGATACCCTCAAAATGTAAATTGGATCAATGACAACAATTATTGTTGAGGTAAATGCCTCGGACCAGTAACGGAATTGAAAAGAAATACTTTATATAACGATATTCACAGGAGGGAAGCCTACCTAGGTAGAAAGCAGTGCAGCCTTCCCGATATATATCACCATGCTGACGGGCCACCCTACAGCCTAGACCAAGAGTGAGCACACTGTGTGTATGATATTGCGGAGACAAGCTGTGGATACTTCCGAATCCAAATGAAATGTAGAGGCGGCTACTCTGGATGCTCTTCATAAATGTTGCTCTGTACGAGCAAGGAGGAATATCATCCTTGATGCGTCGTCGGGGCTGGTAAAGAAGTATCCACTTCACTTGTGACACTTGGCAAGGATGCTGTCTTGAATGCACCTGTGGGTACAAAAGTGAGGACCCGAAACCTATAGATAGGCACTTTTTCCATCCAACTGCATGTGTGTACAAATCCTTAGCGGCCCCCAGGCGATCATAGCTCTTTGCGAGAACTCCCGATTAGTTAAAGGTGCTGAATACCCTGCGTTGCGCGGATTTGCTGCATCGGCAAGTGTCCGAATATATTGTGATGATTACTCTGTTGTAATGTGGAGTTGGTCTTTCAGACTACATCCCATCGATCTCTTACTAGCAGCGATCATCTCAAAGACTTTTTACGAGATGGATCCGCCTCGTTAGCCAAAATGCGATCTGTTATCAGCATTTACTTAAGTAGGGCGGCACGTCCAGTAAGAGCAATTAAAAGAGACCTGAAACGGATACAATCAATTGTTGGCTATCAATCAAGGGGATCAAAGAACACAACTAATCATCATGCCATGTTCCATCACAGCGCCTTTCCACCGTACATATGCCTTATATCCCCATCAGGCTCCTAGCCCTCGCAACTTCACCAGCCACACGCTGTCGGAATTCAGGATCCCTCTCGCTCTCTTCCGCGACATTTGTCTCTCTGACAATGTCCAAGGTGTCCCTTATAGCGCCAAGTTCCTCCGACACCACAACGCCCAACTCCTGCCGCAGGCCCTCTGAATGATCCTTGAAGCCTTTTCGTAGCTCCCTCGTCATCCACTCAAATGTAGACTCGTTTGCGAAGGTCTCTTTGACTACTCCCTGCCTCAATTTGGTGCATCCACGGCCTGTGGTGATTTTGATTAGCGAGTGAACCAGAAGTGATATGTCACCTGGCCAAGTTAGCTCACCATCATGTTTCATCGCCTTTCGGCAGACGCTGTACATGATCCTCCTGACCATGGAGCCGTTCAGCCAAGTGAGGGTGTCTATGCGCAAATCTCTGCATTCTGTCAGTGTGCTGAGAACGTAGGCATAGTTGTAAACCTTCGCAACGAACCACTTACGAGAGGCAGTCTTTGAAGCGGTCAAAACGGTCCTCTGCCCCGTCGAGCAGCAAATGCTTGCGGACGTCCATGGCGCGGCCGATTTCGTCAATTTGGTCATTAGAATCAGGCCACTCGGATTCTGTACGGGCAAAGGTCGTGAGAAAGCTGAGGAACTGAGAAAGGGACGTCGACGAGGACAAACCTAGATCGGCAATGGCTTTTTCCCAGCACGCAGCTATACCCTGCTTCAAATGCACCTGATGGACTTGGATATCTGAGAGTAGGTCATCCCAAGGTGACTCAACGTCGGTGGCCATATCCTGCATCACCTCCATGTTCCAGTTACGGTATCTCCGTTTATCTGTACTATGCTCTCCATCGTGGCGAAGCCAGGCAGCATAGGAATCTGTGAATGTTAGAATTCTCCTAGCATCTAGAAGCGAGCAGAACAACGTGAAGGTGGGTCAAATACTGTGTGCCCACTAGAACCAATCAGGTCAGCTCATCAATAAGAAATATCTGGTGAGGATTCACTGACTTCATCCCAATCCTCGCAGGCATCCTTGGAAGATTGTGTCCATTTAGATATTTGCCGGCCTGGGTGCCATAGTCAGTACGCAGGTTTGACGATGTTAGAGAAGCCAGTCTGTACCTTGCCAAATCCTGGTCTCAAAAGAGTTATCCAAGGACCTCTTGATAGTTTCCACTGGTGATCTTCTGGATGTGAGGCCCTGTCGCGTATCAGTATTGATATCAGAGGTCTGCGAGGTAAAGTTCGAGGATGCTTAACCAACCTTTTCAAGGTTTTTTTCAACCCTGCCAAGAACACGCGTCACGGCTTGTTTCTCCTCCGCCGAGGCACTTCCCGCCCCGGACTGCACCCAGAGTTCGATATCCCGCAAGAGGGCCGGCACGTTGTGCTCCAGGAAGTTTTTCGACGCCCCCAACTGGCTCTCCCCCACCGCAGCGACGAAATGCCTCCGCACGTCGATGATCCCAGAAAGGCTGAGATACTTGCCGGAGACAGACTTGTCGAGGTTTCGCTTCTCCTGGTACATTTGGTTGCCGACGCAGAAGACGTGGAGCGTTTCGCCCCGTGCCGGGGCTTGGAATGCCGTTCGCAGGTCCTGCGTCACGTGGGAGTTCCGTGTTCTGACCGCATATTCCAGTAGGTCAAACTTGATGGCATTGCGCCGATTTCCAAGTCTCCTGTTCTCCTCCAGTAGAGGGAATTTCTCTTGCTGGGTTGCGGCATCCTCACTCGGTAAATAGTCGAAGGTGGCCAACTCTGCTCCAATGACTTCAATTTGTCTCTCAACAGCCTTCAGAGATCGACCAAGTTCTTTGATCCGTCTAGCCTCCCCATGTTCCCAGTCATTTGGGATCTCATTGAAATTGACTTCGTCTGCGTAGGTGCAAATGATTCCGACCCGTTCAAGCCGAGCTTGTCGTGCCAGGTCAAAAACGGCCTTGACGCCCTCATCCGATCCGGCTCGGGTGACTCTGCAGATGGCGAATATCTCATGACAATTAAAGACATTTTGCTGGGTGATATTTCGCCGTGCCGAGTTCAGATCTCGTAGGCCAGGGAGGTCGACCAGAATCAGGCCTTTGCTTAGGATGTGCGCCTTCAGATAGACCTTGACTTTGCGGATGTATGGCCACATCGAGGATTGCCGTGGATCATTAGGTTCAGAGCTGAGTGGCACGAGCAGCGATGAACACTCCTCCAGGGTCTGGGCAGGCTGCCTGCCTGGAGGAACGAGGCGCCTGGCTTGCTTCGCCCACGTCTTGAAACAGTCAAGAACAATATTTTCCGACTCATCCAGGATCCAGGCCTCATTCTGAAGTTTTCCGCGAAACATGGACTTGAATGTATTGATGGCGATGTCGGCTTTCTCCTTGGACTCCGTTGCATTGTCCGAGTGGAAAGCCCTGTAGCTGGCTAATAAGTCGGCGATTTGCTCGCACAACTCGTCTTCGGTGAACATGTCCACGTCGATAATGAAATTATCTGCCGCGTGGAAGTGATATTCGGTCACAACGCAGGTACAAGCAGAGCCCCTGCCTGTGGTTCGTGCTAGTGAATCCTTGTCTAGGAGAGAGTTGATGAGACTGCTTTTCCCGACTCCAGAGTCACCCACCAGTCCTACTGTTCGCGTTGAAAGCGGGTGGAAATCTCCGAGACTCTCAGCCTCCTCATGGTGGCGCTTTATGTTAGAGTCAGGCTCGATATGGATAGGGCTGCTGGAAAGAACCCTCGCCAGGCCCTGCAGCATATTCTTGGCCTGAGATAGTCGTTGCTGGAAAGCTAGGCTGTGGAACTCGTCATCTGGTGGTTCCTCGTCCTCAACCCTGTGGATGACGGGTTCCGGCCGTGGGCTCGACCTTCGGCGTGAATGCCCTGGTGGCAATACGACCAGAGATCCATTAGATCGTGGTGTACCTACGTCTTGGGCGAGGTCATCGATTGCAGCACCGATTTCCGTCATGTCCAGGCCCGCCCTCGGCTGCGGGGACGAATGCCCACTTGACAGACCCATGTCTTGAAGACTAGATGTGAGCCCCGTGCTCCCGATATCAGATACTCCGACGGAGCTCCTCGTTCCCGTGGTCAGTGAGGGCGGGGGTGAGATAGACACGGAGGGTGTTGGAGCCCGCCGGCCCACGAAGGTGAAAGTAGGGCTGCTACTGGTCTCACGGGCGGTGTGAGGCACGTTGTTCCGCTCCAGGACATCACATGGAGTCCGTGATGGAGTCAGAACTGGTGAATTGTTCAGTTCGGTTGTTGCCGTGAATGTTGGGCTTGGACTGCGTTCTATGGACGGAATGGGAGTCTGACAGCCTTCATTGTTCTCTTCAGAAACAATTGGAATGGAAGCGTTATTGTTGGTTTCTGCAGGTCCGTCGGAGATCGCGTCGGAGGAAGCCGCTTGGGAAGCGCTTGTGCAAGGAGTGTTGCCTCTTGATGCAGAGGATGTCGGCCGGGACAGCCTCGACCTAACTGGGAGTATCTACAATTTAATTAGCAGACGAAAGAGCCAAAGGTAGGTCAAATGGAGGTGTTCTCACCACGCGAGTCATTTCTCGGAAGCGAACTGTCAAGGAGATTAGGTCGAAGGCCTTTTTCTGTGGAAGTTCTTTACTTTCAATGGAAAATATAAAGGAAAAGGCCGAATGGCACAGCCGTGAGCTGATACAAACTCAGGGGATTTAGACAAGTCCCAGACTTCTTGGCGCGACGCCTTTCAGTGCTAATTCTTGGAATAATAACTTTGAATTTCGACACGACGCAGGCTGACTATATACCTGAGGTAGACTGCAGCATATAACATTGATTGGAGCGGTGGCCTAGAGGCCGCGCCAGGAGGTGACTCCAAACATTGCAACGGTGGCCGGCGCCAGCTCACACCATTTCATGTAAAGTTTTGCCTTGCCAGCCTTCCCACGTATGCAGCTATACGGCCAGTATTCCCAGTTTGGGCACATCCAGACAGCTTGCGACGTATCAAGGTGAAGCCCCTGCAGCACAGCCCCGGCTCGGCCTACTTTCTGGAGGGATTCAATCACCAACTGCATTTGACCCCTTGCTCCAATTGGTCTACTTGAGCCCCTCAAACCAAGATGGCCAGCGGCACAGCACTCAGCTCTCTGATAAGCGCTAGAACCCTCAAATACTACGCTCAACTGAACTGACAATCCAGATGAAAAGAAGCAGAAGAGGGGGTGTGATCTTGGAGCTCGTGATATCTGAATGATCCTCGCTGGTTTACTGAAGATATGTTTGCGTGGAATATGTGGGCTTGCAGGTTAAGCCGCAGTCCTCGCTCTTCAAGGCAGAGTTCTGAATATGGTGCCTCACCTTCCGATGATTGGCAAAATGTTCCCAGAATCAAGGCGCACCAATCATTTACACAGATTGTAGCACAGTTTTCTTGCAATCTTGCCCTTTGGTCAGCCTTCAGCTGCACCATCCTGAAAAGAACCTAGCTTCATGACAACCTTGGTTCGCCCATTAATAACGGCCTCTATAGCTGTGGCCCAGGAGGCGTTCCATGTTTTCTACTCCCTCGGAGGCTGCCACACCTGACACATTAGGCGTGAGAACTCCAAGAAGGCTGGAAGTGTCCACCTCTGGACCTGTAGTCCTTGACCACAGATGTACGTATCACCTTTGCACGCGCGAGTCAACGGTAGCGTTCATATCTACACCTGGACAGCCTTACAAACGCAACAGGTCACGGGATGCGCAGATGCACGCCATCTCCCCTTTCCTTTCGAAGCAAACTTCTGTACACAGCAAAGATAGGCAGGGCAGCGTTGGCCGTGATCACAGGCCGGACTCGGAATACCGTGACACGAGTCTGCCAGGTATTTCAACTGAGAAAATACTAACAAGAATGATCCGTCAAAACAGTTCTCTCCTACGTTCGATTCCGCAGATCGCTCCCTTGTCGGTCTGTCAAAAAGGGAGGGGGAAGTGCGGGTGGGGCAAAGTCAACAGCTGAAAGTCCACCCTGGTTGTTCAGCCAGGTCTTGCATATCGCTTGCATCTTGCATATTTGCGCCAGACCTGTCACTTCCCTTACCGGTCCTTCTTTTACTCTTGAGATATGTATCAATCCCAAATGAGAAACTGCCGTCGCTTGGCGTCAAGGTGTTCTGACTGCTCAGTCCCGGTCAGAGTTCCGGCCGCTTCCTTCCGTGAAGCACGACTTCTCGGAACGCTACGGACGGCATGACCTCATTATCTACCGCAGCGCCGAACGCTCCTGCCGCTGGCTCTGTGAGAGACGCGGCCACTTCGACGGCGATGGCGGACGCACCTGCCGAAATTATGACGACTGACGTCGGTCTTGTGGCAGCGTTGCCAACTGCAGCTGTGCAGACAGATCTGGCATCGAGTCCGCCTGCTCCACCTCGCCGGACACTTCTTCTGACCCTCCCAGCTCGAAATCCTTCTCAAATATTGTACCGAGCACGTCAAGCAGTTCAGCCTTGCAGTTTTCTTCGCCTTCAACAGTATCTAGCTCAAGTCTACTTCAAAGTCTTACAACGCCCGGTACTTCCACCTCTATCATACCAGACACCCAGATTACCAACGCCTCGTCCCCTGCAAACCCGGCCCCTACTTCAGGCAATAGGCTCAGCACCGGCGCCGTGGTAGGAATCGCGGTAGGATGGACCATCATAGGGCTGATCATCAGCCTCCTAGCCCCGATCTTCCTGCTCCAAAGCGCAAGAGACTCACCGCGGGACAGGAGGCCGAGCCACAACACGCCGGGGCCAGGAGCCCCGATTCCCAAGCCTCCATGGCCACGACCATGGAGCCGGTCGCGGGCGTCTCAGACCTGGACCAGTTGCTGTCGGTGCCCACGCCGAACAAGGAGTTGGAGGAGAAACTGGAGAGCGTGGGCAAGCTGATCCAGCAGCACGTCGAGGGCATGGGCCACTATATCATTCATAGGCAGATCCCCACAGGCCCGCTGAGCATGGTGCTATGGGATCTGGGCCTTCGTGACGGGCCCGTGGGAAGCACGATGCCCAGCCTCCATCAGCTGGAGTCCATGGTCGTGGATCCAAATAAGCGGATTACAGCTCTGCAGCATGTCATCGCGAGGCTTATATTCGGGAGTCTGTCGATCCCGTTCAATGGCACAATATCAATGCTACCGCCCGGAGTTTCAAGCGTGGTGCAAGAGATACCGCGGCGCCAAATGGACAAGGGCGACCTTGAAGGTATTTCCTGGGACACCTCCACCTCGAGACGCAAACTTCAGTCAACTGACAACTCCGCCAGCCTTCTACGCTGCCCTCACACGCTGGCGCCAGATCACAGCTTTTCTGCTCAACTCAGACCGCAGCAAGCGGGGCGTCCTCGTCCCATCTTACATATCAATACAGCCGCGAGCAAGACAGCTCGTCAAGGAGATGAATAGATTTCTAGGGGTCTTCGTCGACCAGAAGAACCTCCACCACCAGATGGATCATCTGGAGGACGTGGTGGTCCGGTGCACAATCCTCGGCTATTCCATCTTCTCCCAGCCGGCAAATTTAAGCTGGCACTTCGGATCAGGTGATGACAATTACGTCGTGGTGTGCCCGGGATTGGTGAAAGGAAGCGACAGTCGGGGCGTCAGGTGTCAGCCGGAAATGATGATCCCTCCCGAGCTGGATCGCGTGTAACCCGTTGATGTGACCGGTGTGGCAGGGGGGAAATACCCAACGAAACACGGTGATAGACAGAATAATCGAGACTTGGGGAAGAAGGGGGAAAGAAAATCATTAGAATTAGGATCGGGGGTTCCACATAAATTTGATCCTCGCCTTTGTAGACCGCCGTCTCGGGTCCGGGTGTGGACTGAAGCCTGCCGTGATATCCACTTGTTCTCGAGCTTCCTTCGAAGGAATGAATCCTAAGGACCCGCAAGGACCGGGGCCACGGGACCGCGTGGGAGAGCAGAGAGAACTTTGCTGCCCAATCCCACGAACGGGCGGTGGCGGTGATGAGGAATTGGAAACCCGGGGGTCACAAGCGTGGCTGCAACAAGAAATAGCGAAGAAAGCATGCAGCCGAAGCCAGTGTCCCGTTTGAGCCCGCGCCAGCATATCGCTAGTCCGCCTTTTGGGGGAACCACTGCGCCTACCTTTGGTGACATGCAGGAGGACCTGTGACCTGAGTGGGCCGCGCGCCGGCAAACAAGCGCAAACGCAGCCCGATTTGCTTGCTAGTGCCTAGCTGTTGTCTTTTTGCGCGCGTTTCTCCCTCCCTTGCTTTGCGTGCGCTGGCTGACCTGCCTGCCTGCCTGCATGCATGGCGTGCCGGGCTGGCTGATGTGGTGCTGACAACTTTTCTCCATACGTAGACAGACAATGCTGCTTCGCTCTGCATGCCAAGTGGGCCAATGACCTGCACGCCTGCCCGCCTGTGCATGGCCGCAATATATGGCCTGCCTGCCTCCTGCGGCCGAAGCCCCTCCATGCAAGCCCACACACCAATGGAGAAATGATTCGCCCTTGTTTTTCTTGGGGATCAAAAAGGTCGGCCTTTGTGAGAGAGGGGCGTGGCTTTTCCCTCGGGCCCGACCCCAGCCACGGGCCATCGAAAGACAGATGACAGAACAAAAAAAAAAGTTGGCATCCGGGTCTTAAAGTCTTACTACCGGGGGAGTTCTGTCTCAATAAGCGGTCCCCCGCTCCGTTGCTGCTGACTGTTTTCCCTCCTTGTCACGTTCGGTGGCGACAAGAGAGAGAGAGAGCTGAAAAGATTAGGAAATTCCCTCTTTGCATTTGAAAGGATGGGCGAGGGAGATTGTTGGAATTCCATCGTGCAGAGAGTTTACCCCAAGATGCTGTTGGGGAGGGCCAGCACGTTTCCGCCCGCGAGCGACCACCACCACCAGCCGCAAACCCCCCGTGCCTCCTCCGAGCATGAGGCCAGCAGATCCGAACCTCGGACTTCGACCTCTGACGAGGCTCAGGCCTGCTTCAACCTCGTCCTGATCCTGCGGAACGACACCCAGTATCTCATTTCACTACGAAACGACAACCTCCAGGCCTTTGAGGAGATTGATACCGCCCGGCCGCTGCTCAGCCAGATCAACGGCGCAATCACGGCCGCCACGCGCAGCATCTACGAGCTCGGCCCGTTCCTGGAGCGGCATCGGTGGCCGCCGTGCGAGCCGCCACGGACGTCAATAATACGGCTGAAGAACCTGAGGAAAAGGAGCAGGAGCCTTTCTTCGCCCGTGTCAGAGGCAGCAGCCGCAGCCGCAAGACCGGGGCTGTCTCCTGCCGAGTTGTTCTCCTGGACGCTGGCCTTGACAGCGCAGCACACCGCCGTTCTGGCTGCCCTCGACCAGCTGGAGAAGTTCCTCGTCTACGGCTCGGCAGACATCAGCGAGGATGACAGGAGGAGGCATGATGCAACCGGGTCGTGGTGGCAGCAGCGGCACAGTGAGTTCGAGAACGTCACCCTGATACAGTCAATGCTGCAGAGGCCGAGGAGGAATTTGCAAGCGGTGCCCTCCGCGTCCGTGACGACACCGGCTGTTGGCACAGCAGAGAGCGCAAAGATTGGTGTTGCCATCACATCATCATCACCAGCTGCGGCTGTAACGATGCCATTTACTACCGAGCATGACGACGGCAAGTCGGAGACGCTTACCTTCTCCGAGCAATCCGTCGGATCGTGGCCTGGCGAGATGATGAGTGGACTTACCGCTCGTCCAAGGGCTCGAAACGAAGGAAGCCCTCGAACTCACCCTCACTTGACATACAAACCGTTGGATTTGCGTATCATGGACCCTGGGCAACCAGCTTACCCGCAACCAAACCAAGCGGCAGGAGCAACGCAGACAGAACGGTGTCCAGGACCACCATACCACTCCGCTTCGGAGCAGGCAAAAGAAGCCGGCCAGGAAGCCCGAGGGAGTGAGGACCCGATGGCGCGTGGTGTGGCCATGCGCGAACTCCCGCTTTCTCGCTTCAACAGCACCTCCCGCCGCCCCAGGATCACCACCACCCCCTTGCCCCCGCTCGTCGGTCTCCAGGCGTTGATCCCAGAGGCCTCGACCCGAGCGCGATCGGCGACTCTCGACCCGAGCAGCTCCGCGCATGCAGTATCACCGCTCTCGCCGTACTCGCCCTTGCTCTCGCCGCCGGGCCTCAGCCGACACTCGAGCCAGGTGAGCCTGCCCAGCCCGGTGCAGGCGTCGCCCACGGTGGACACCCCGTTCACGCCCCTGAACCAGCAGGTCGCGACCATGTTCGAACAGAAGACCCTGCCCAGCAAGACCATTCAGCCCGTCATTCACGAACTCGACAACATGATCGCGTCCCCGGCGGATTCGATGCAGCCCGTGTTCGAGCTGGATGTCTCCCCTGTGGGAAACAGCCATTACGCCCAGTCACCATCGCCGCAAGAGGACGATAGGCACTGGCCGTACCTAGCGTATATGGCGCGCAAGCAGGCTGTTACCATGTCGAGGTGGTCGGTCCGGCGTTCAAAGTCGACCAAGTCCAAGGCAGGGAGTGATAGTTGAGCGATAATGGGCGACCCTTGTTGGGTTCAGGGCCGGTGGGTGCCGGTGAGTGGGTCGCTCCGGCTTGTCAAACACTTGAAGACGGCCCCACACAGCCAAGCCGGCCCTGCCCCTTGATTCATGTAGCCCACGAAAATCCATGAAAATATCAACAGGTCCTCACACCGTAGTCGGATATGGTGTAATGGTTAACATCGGTGACTCTCACTCACCAGCTCGGGGTTCGATTCCCCGTATCCGAGGACATTCGTTTTGCCCCCTTTTTGCCTCGCACGTCGTCGCCGTCTTGTGTTCCGTAGGATTCTGGGAACGGCAGCCCGCCCTAGAGCAATATCTAGCAGCGTTGTGTGTGTGTATGACCAAATCGCCGCCAACACCTTCCCTCGCCAGGCTGTCATGGGCTGCCGCGTTGCCGAAAGACCGTGTGGTCGGTAAGTTCCCATGCACAGTCATGCAGTGCAGATATTGCCTGACGATGGGTGAATCAGGCGTCGAATTCAGGGGAGTCAAGCAGGTGAGCCACGACTGATGTGCTACCCAGTGATGTTTAGTCAGTCCGTGAGTGAGTCGGGATCTCCAAGGTGAAGCGAGCAGAGTGCTAGGTAGGCTAGAACAGCAAACTGTTCTTCCCTACCCGCTCGTCCGTGCTGACTCGTGAGTTGCGCTCGGAATAGAAACCCGCTCTCAGACGCACAGCCATAGTAGGGGGCCACCACGACGGCGCGTTGGCGTCTCCGAGGGCAGGATGGTTGGGTTCTGGGGTGGGTAAAGAGAGCTGGTCCGGAAGAACGCCAATAGAGCGATGCACGGAAAGATCCAGAACGAATCGTGAAACCCGTAGTAGGCAGACCAAGCATGCAGAGTTTGGACGTGCTTCTTCAGCTCCTGCAGCCCGAGATTGCTAGCACGCGGAGTTGCCTGGTCCACGACAAACGAGTCTGACCACGTTCGTGCCCGGAGCGGACCGACTAGCGAACTTGAACGCTGCGACGGCGTCATTGGGGGCCGTTGCGACCATGCGGGACAGAAGACTCTGCACTGGTAGTTGGGTGTGTGCAGTGTACTTTACAGATGCGCGTGTGTGTGTGTGTGCATGTCCTCATACTTGCATCCAGCACGCCTCACCAACACGAGCATGGCGTTAGGTAACGGAAAACACCGTATCCAACTACTCGGAGTAAACTATCGACTTGGCGCACTGAGGCTCGAGGATGGCCTGGGAGCAGGAGGGGTCCGGCGGCCGCATTGCACGGCCCGGTGCACATGGTAGTCCACACACTATCCCAAAAGCCTTAATTGTATTCCCCAGGCCAGTGATGTGCAGCGGGAGAAGTGTCGGGTGTTCACTGCGGGCCGCTTACTGCAATGTGACACGCCGCAATGCACGGCGGTTCCTCCGGGAGGCGATTCCTGGACCAAAAAAATCGATCCGAACTAACAAGATGTCCTTTGTCGCCAGCCAATGCTTCTCGGGGAAGACGGCGAAAAAGGAGGTTGGGGCGGGATGGCATCTGACGTCTGCCTCAATCAAAGCTAGAAAAAGTTTCACGAAACATTGACGCAACTGTCGAGCTAGTGGTGAGCTGTGATGCCATGAGGCATTGGGTCATGCATGATGTTTGTACCTGACCTGCCAAAACGAGCAGGCATTGGTGTTGGAATCCATCAGCATGACATTGGGTGACGTGCCGCTTTGCTTGCCAAGGACTGTCAGCGCAAACCGCCAGAGAGTCTGACGAAAGGGAGTCCCAGGGTCCTTCGGGAGGAAACCTGCAAATGCAGATCTGCAATGGGCCGGGCTGGGCCGGGGTATCTTGTGCGGTGTCTTCAGGGTTGCCTCCAGGCATACCGTAGATCATGGACCGGTATGATGGGTCCCTGGATGCAAGCAAGCGCGTCGGGAGTGGAATGGTGCTGCAAGGCACAGGTGAGCCCCAGGAAGCCCTGGAGATCGTGATGATGATCGCATGCCCCCGGGGCCAGGGGGCTCCACGTCTGCCAAAAATAGGACGACGAGACGGACAACAGAGAGACAGACGATGCATGCCGCATAGTCAAGACCCGGAGGGCCTGGACGATTCCGTCGATGAATGAAGTCCCCACATGGCCGGTGGCTCTGTTGATTCGCGGGTGGGGGGACGGACGCGAGGACAGGAATTAATTCACGCGTGGATGTACTCGGGAACAGACCTCGGAGTTACTGTATGTGTAGTGTAGCTCAATCAAAAAGGACTCAACGGCAGGGGTAAAGGGGGCAGGGCAGAGAGACGGAGCAAATTCTGATTGCCGACGACGGTGCCGAAATGCCATGCTGTTGTTGCTGTGTGCGTTGCCTAGGTTGCCCGTCCAGAATTGCAGCAGAGAACGGGAAGCAGCGATCGACAGGGGCCGACGCGATTGAACTCGCACACTACCTGGACTGCCTGGTTCTCCTTGAACACATTCTTTTTTTGTGGTGCAGGAATACAAGTCTGGGCAGCAAGAAAGAATACGAGCAGGGAAGACCGCGTCTCTCGGCAGGACGGACACCAGGAACACACGCGCAAGTTCCGAGAGCGGTCGCGAAGATGACAAGCAGTGCATGGCTGCTCCGGTCTTGTTCCGCTGTCCTTCCAAGCTTCGCCACGAAATTGAAGTTGTATAGCTCTCCATAGTATTGTCATGTATGGCATGATTGCTCGGGAGCATCACCAATCCCAGCGTTGCACCCAGCGAGCTGCACCCACACAAATCTGGTTGTGCACACGCAATCCAGGAGCGACTGGAGCGACTGGAGCGAGCTGCTCCGTTCGAGAAAGGCAATCCGGGCAGGTGGATGGGTAGTGGAAACCTTCCTGCCCTCCCTCTTTGTGGTGTGGGTTCAAGAGCCCAAGTGCTTCTGGGCAGGGGTTGCGGTCCCAGCAAGGCACCTGCCTTCTCAGGTACCTGCCCCAGGTACATGCACACACTATTGTACACAGCAATGTGGAAGCATTTGCCCATCCTGGAAGGACCACACTTCTCCAGACTCCAGAATCTCCAGACTCGGTCAACTGCCAGACCTGTCGGGCCTTTGTCTGTCTGCAGATGGCTGCAGGCTGTCGGCTGCAGGCTGGTGGCCAGGTGGATACTTGGCCCGGTCTCCAATTCGGCTTGAAACTGCTCTCTTGGGTTTGGTTTCCAAAGAACACAGCAGACTGCTTACGCTTCTCACAAAACGCACTCACTAGCCAACTCGAGCACGCGCTCTCTCTTTCCCATCCATTGCTTTATGCAGCTCAAAGAGCAGTATCTGGTGGTGAGGCCACAACCCGAGGAGATCGGATCAGATCCAGGGGCCTCGGGTGTCTGTTCGCGCGTCCAGCCCAGCAGCCCAGGCCTACCTGTGCAATCTATCCCCAAGCCCAATCCAGGGTTCCGGTAAATAGTGATGCACCGGATCCAACCGCCAGAACGAGCGCCTAGTAAATAGTCCAGGTCTACATGGTAGCCTGGGAGAACCGGCACCATCCATTTTCCCGTGGGCTAGTCGACGCATTGGGTACGAACAAAGTCTGGTCTGTGGCACACGCCCTGGCGTCCTCCTTTGTCCAGCACCGCTGCAGCTGAGCCTAGCATCCCGTCTGGGCTGAAGACCAAGTCTCGATGGTCGAGCCGACAGTCCAGCAGCAGCACGCCTTCGACCTCAGCTGCAGCCCCTGGAGCTTGTGACTTGGTCGCGACGACAACAACACAAAGCACAAGAGGCACCATGAAAGAAACAACAAGGGGGGGCCCAGAGCCAGTCCGAGACCCCGCCGGACCCTGGAGCCAGGCCGCTTTGCCTTGCCTCAGGGCGGCATAAGCGGTAGCCAGGGGAGCCCTTCCCCATCCCATGTCTGGTCTGGTCCGGTCTGATATCGCCATCTTGATGTGACATACTATGCGCTGCGGCACCGTCATGGTTGAGCAGACCTCGGATTATTTCTCCATCAATGCCACTACACCACACCAGGCCCTGCAGATTTCAGGAGCCTCCGTCATCGTGCCAAGGGTGAGGATCCCGACAGATGGTGCCAGTCCATGCCTTTTACCTTTGGCCAACCTTGGAAGACGCTTCCCAAACCCCCCTGACTGGCCGCGGCTGTCATGGCCCGTCTGGGCCATACTACGGCAGACCTGGGGAACAGACTCGGACCACCATTGAATCGATTCATTTATTTATTAAAGTCGGCCGCGACTGCCGTCGACTCCCAAGCATGCGCTCCTCTCATGTCTCGTTCTATCGCTCTTTGGCCCTGTGCATCCGTTCTTTGCTCGTACTCACCCACCGTCAAGCCCACTCGCCCGCCTGCAGGCCTGCACTTACACTCGCACTCTTTGTCGCGTGATACTCGCAGGGGCCTCGTGCAAATCCTTTCTTGAATCGCAACCTGCACCTCGGCAAGGCACAGCCGTGGAGAAGAGCTGCAGAGACCCTCTCTCGATCTCGACCCTTTCCCCAAGCCACCCACCACCCGAGATTCACTCGCTTGTCGACATTTGCCCCTTTTGCTGGCTGCCTTTACGACCCGGCCGGAATCCTGTCTCAGCCGTGCGGTCCGCCGGTACCTCGACAGCCTCTTTTTGTGGCTTGAGACGGGCTGTCAAGACGTCAGCTTGTCGGAGAGCTGCAGGAACGGTGCCACAAGAGAGTCCCCAGGGCTGAGAAGCGGTAGATCCGTCCTTGTGCAGCATCCCCAGGGCCGGTTCAGGGCACGTACATCGTATTCCAATTGTGGATACTTGACAGCGATTCCCCACTCACCGCAGTATCCACATATTGCCTGAGAATCGAACTTGGCGGTGAATTCCTGATCCCTACCTCAAGCTTCGCCTCTCTTTAATAAAAAGGGGACGAGGTCCTGGAGGGCGGGCTTCTGGTTTTGGCTCACGTTCTGGCATACCCTTTACGAAAACATCCAACAAAACTCACACGACCACGTTCGTTTCCGTAGCTTTTGGTAGACTTTACTCGAGGGGGGAATGCATACACACGCAGCAGCAATGGCTCCGTACAGCGCAAAGGTTGACACGCCTCGTGATGTCGAGGACGATGACTTCGATTTCGAGTACTTCTCCCGTACTTATAAGCCGCTTTCAAACCTCCCGACCCCTCCTCCGTCATCGAGGAATTCGGCATCCCCAAGCCCCGTCCTTGGGTTGGACAATGACGAGTTTACCGACTCGAGTCTGTTAGGTACGTTTTCACTCACTGGGGGTGTGCGTGTGTTACGTCTATCGTGAATCGCGCATGACTAATCAAGATCGCCCTGCAGGACCAGCAGTACATCTCGTCAACCTCCACCCACCATCAGCATCCATCGCCTCGCCGTCCATCTCCCGCGTCCAAGCCATCATAACCCGCGCCCACCTCCCTCTCGAGACGATCGCGTTGGCAGTGTGCATCCTAGACTCGCTGGACTCCAAATTCTCCCGAAAATGGCGCATGGAGTTGCCCTTGGGGGCCGCCTCGTCTAGCAAGCGACACACAATCTCCGCCGCCTCCAGTCTCGCCACGCACATCGACCTGGTCAAGCCCGAGCTCATCATCCTCACAGCGCTCGTCATCGCATTCAAGTTCACCGAGGACTGCCAGGAGCCAACGCAATACTACGCCTCGGACTGGGGCAACAACCAGTGGACCTGCGACCAGATCAACGCCACGGAGCGCAACATCATGGAGCACCTGGGGTACCGCATCCTGCCGCTGTTCGAGAAGACCATCATCGAGGACGCCCTGGACGACATGAGGAGGGCCGGGGAGATGGCGCTGAGGGAGATGGAGATCAACAGGCAGAGGGTGAAGCTGGACGCCGGCCACTCGAGGTCCATCAGCGTGCCTGTGGGGCCCGGGCGCGGCGATGCCATCTTTGGCCTGGGCTTCCAGCTGACACCGCTCGATACGCCCACAGAGGAGCGGTCGGTGGAACTGGGGGTGCCACAGTAGCACAAGGCGTGGGGGCCTCCAATCTTGGCATTGCCAGGGGACATCCGGCACAGCAGCAGCAATCCGCCAGCAACACCGGGGCCCCAGGGCTACTAGGTGTTGTTGTTGCATGCATGCACGCACTGCCAGCATTGCACGCCAGCATCGAATTCTGCATTGTTTGCAACTAGCGAGTTTTTGTTTCATCACAGCGAGGCGTTGGGATCTATCGGGAATCTTTTAGGGCGTCAGTATATTGTGGCACTGGAGAAGAGAGGCAGGGAAAAGGCAGTCTGCCATCAGTACCAGGACGTCCGGTGCTAAGGGGCTGGCCAACTGTCGACTGAGATTTCGCAAAAGCGTTATAATACCCGTGCAGTAGTAGTTTTTAATATTAAACCCCTTGTGCTCCGGCATACATTGGACTACCAGCCCCAAGATACAATACATTGCCTACATGTATAAGCCTGTCAGTGTTATCCTCGCTAAACTATCTCACAGCCCCCTGCTATCCAGACTCCACATGATAGGTTCCCCTTTATCAGGGGCGATCATTACAACGGAAAGCTAAGCGATTAGTATCTCGAAATGAATTATCAGTATACTAGTAAGGGTTACGCTGGGGTCTTCTGGAATGTGCTCGAGAATCCGCATCTGTTATATTGTCAGGTGTGTGGATAGATAAGGAATGAGGCTCCGAACGGGCATGGTTCATGATGTCCAGGACATGCTCATGCTTTCTGAGTCGACGTTATGCTTACCGGGAAGATTGGTGGTGATGCATAGCTGTTTAGGCCGACTAATGTATGTTTGGCATGGCTGGAGCAGCAGGCATGGACACACGCAGATCAACTCAGGCCTTGCCATCTTGGTCTGATTGATTGTGATCAGCGCAGGCCAATAAAGCACAGGACCACAATTTCACATAATGAACGCAGCCGATTGGTTTATGATCCTCATTCAAATCGACGGTATGTAAGGAGAGAGAAATGGTTGTCTCTATAAGGCGTGCCTCGCGGATAGAACTCGATGTTGGTAAAGGGGTATATTCGTATGGAAGCTGATCGGTACTTGAGTCTCCTTTGATGTTGGAATATATGTACTTTTGGGCAGTGCCATAAGTCTCTGATACCTTTTGGTCCTCAATGTTTGTGATGAATGTGCATATAGAATGTAAATAAAGATGGGCATTACTTTGTTTGAGACATAGGCGGAGGATGGATATTCACTCAACCGTGTAGACTAACTCATCAACTTCCAAAGTATGTCAAGCAGCTCTATGTGCTCCTGCTGCCTCTTGTACACCTCGTCCTGTGGCCGCCTGACAGGAACGAGGCCTATAGCAGCCCTCTTCTGGTTAATCTCCCACTTATACCGCCGCACATCCGCCTGTGTCTCCTCATCCACATACAGCATATCCTTCTCCACTCTTCCAGGCCTCCATCCCAGCGTCCACTCGCCCATCACCTCCTCACACCACCCCTGCCATTCCTCGGTCTCCTCCAGCTCCTCCCGCAACGCCGCGGCCTCGTCCTCCACCCCGCTCAGGTACTCCAGCTTCTCGCGGTCCCGCAGCAGGAACTGGCCCGCGAACTCGCGCCGCCTCCTCTTGCCCCCCGGGTACCCCATCACGGGCCGCGACCGCTCGGCGACGTACTCGAAGCACCGCCGCGACGCGGCGAGCCTGGCCTCCTCGGCGTCCTGGAGCGCCGCCCGCAGGTCCCCGGACTGCGCGGCCAGGGCGAGCGGGAACTCGCGCGTGCGCTTGAGGTGGCCCACAATCAAGCGCCGGCGGTGGGCGCACACCTCGGTGTATACCTCCTGTGAGGCATGGAGGGTTAGCTAGGTACTGTAGCATCTACTGAAGATGGGGGGTGAGGGCGGGAATCGTATTTGCCCCCTGCACATGTGAGAAAAGAGGTCAGTCACTTACAAGCTCACGAAGCACCTTATCCATCCGCCCCAGGTCACTGGGCAGCGGGTGCTCGCCGACAAGCCCCCCAAACAAACGCAGCGCATCCTGGTTGAACAAGAACGCAAGCAGCGTGAGGTCCATCAGCGGCCGGAGGTTCTTGAGGTTCTCGAGCGCCGCATCGCAGTAGGCTTCCGGGTCGACTCGCCGCCGCCGCGAGCGCCTCCTCGGTGGCGGCAGGTCGGGCGAGCCCAGGGGGGTAAATATGCCCCTTCGCAGGCCGGTGGTGGCGCGGATGCTGGTCGGGGACAGGGGCACGTGGCCCTCACGCTCGGCCCACTTGAGGATGGCCCGGAGCCGTGTGTGGCCCTCGATCCTCTCCTCCCGCTTGGCCTTCGTCGCGCCGGCCCAGTGGAGAAGCGCGGTGCCTCCGACATCGTGGGCCGTGTTTTGGCGGGCTGTGTGGCTCAGCTGGAGGTGTGCGGCGCGGGCCTCGTCGTCGTAGGGGAGGTCCTTGATGTTGTCCTTGGGGCTATCCACGTCCACGGGGCAATCTACGGAGCCATCCATACAGCCATCCATGGAGCTCTCCATAGAGCTATCCATAGTGCCATCCACGGAGCCATCCATGGAGTTATCCATGGAGCCCTTCATAGTGCCATCCATGGAGCCATCTAGGGTGTCATCTTCGTCCTCGTCCTCGTCTTCGGCAAACTCAGTGTCCGGGTCGACCGCCAGCGCCAGGCTGTACTCGTCGTGCCTGCGGCCGAGGAAGGCGCGCACGGCCTGGGCGACCTTGCGCCTGACCTCCACCGGCGTCCGGGCCCGGGGTCTTTTCTCGCTCTTTTCTGACCCAGTGGTTGTTGACGACGTGGTAGTAGTTGTAGTCGTCGAGGATGTGGTAGTTGTTTCGTCGTCTGATGAGTTGGACGCCGCAGCATTGTCGTCTCCGCCCTCCGTGGTAGAGGGTGACAGTGTGGAACTGCTGAGGGAGCTCACGGATGGCAGTGAAGAAGAAGATGAAGATGAGGAAGATATAGAAGTCGCCGAAGATGGAGTATCACCGGTGTTTTTCGGCCTTGCAAATTCGGCGGAATCGAATGAAACCGGGGTGAAAAGGGGGGTCGGCTTAGTGACGGGTTGCACTGGATTCGGGGAAAGCCTCTGGGGACGCGTTGGGCCGTCGGATGAAGAGGAAGATGATTGACTTGAAGTCGGAGACGAACGAGTATCTGAGGGCGGTACAATTCTAATCTGAGGTGGATCCGAAGGGACAAGCGGAGGGGGATCTAGAGGGATAATCGATGGTGGGTCTGAAAACGTATGCCATATGTACAAGGCATCGACTGGTGGAGGGCCATCTTGTACATTGTCGGATGGCAACGGGGGTTCCTTGTGAGGTCCAAACGTAACCTTTTTCTTCGGCTTATCCCGTGGTGCTTCAAACCTTGGATCTTTCAGAATCCCCTTTCTTTGCATATATCCACACTTGGGTTTTATCAGGGGCCCAATCTTCTCGCTAGGGACCGGGGTAGCTCTGTCACCGCTGTCGTCGTCCTCGACAGGACTCGGAGGCAGACTGACATTGGGATTCCTCAGATTGCCGGGAAGCAGTTTCTGTACCTCCGGCCTGCTGATGAAACTTTTCAACTGCGTCTGCTCTTCTTCGGTCAGGACTTTGATACAGTCTTCGTCAGGCTCTTTCCAGTTCGGCCTGGTGAATTCAAAGTTGTTGACGAAGCCCACGGGCGGACCTGCGAAACCAGGTTGGCTATATATGATTGCGCGGTCGGAGCCTCTGTGGGGGTCAATTTGGTGCAAGTGGAAGTGATGCTGGAACTTCCACAAGGCGGCTTTGGCCCTCTCATATTCCCCATATGCGTCGCTTTTGCTCATGTAGACCTCGATGTTATTCCTTATCAATTCCCTCTCAGACTCGTTGTAGAGCTCGAGAGCGTCTCGAAGACATCGTTCAAGTACCGAATATAGTCGAGTCAGGCCAATCTTCCCCTTAAGGGTAAGGTCAGGATTTCTGGCCCATGTCTTCAACTCCCGTCCGATCAAAGTGACATTTCGAGAGTAGTCGTCTTCAAGACGCGCAGCGAAGATGAGCTTTCCATGCTGGTCGAGTATGAACAGCCCGTAATACTTTGCGAGACCCTGTATCGCTAATTTGACCAAATCAACGGTTCGTGAGAACTCCGGGTGCTTCTCCCCCAGAAACTTGACCACGGGGTCATATTTGTGTAAGTTTTGAAGAACCCTAGTGGCGACGGGTTTGTTCATTGTGTTGGGTCCTGGCAAGGGTGATCGGCGGCCGATGGTGGAGGGTTGAAAAGTTTGCAGGAATGTTGACAAGTTTTTAGAAAGGCAAGTAATTCTCGGACTACTAGTAGAGATCTCGAATATTCCCATGTGGTAGCTATACAGTTGGAAGAAGTCTATTCTTAGCAGCAAGATGTTCAAAGAAGCGGCTTGAGCCCACGAACGGTGAATTTCCTGTACCCAAGACAATGAAACCCAAGTTGCATGATCAGCCAGATGCGGAAGAGTGATAAGAGTCGAAGCTAAATCTTCTTGTAACTTCTCTTTGTCTGCAATTAAAGTAGTGGTCTGAAGGTATTTAATACGCTGAATAATAATCGAGGTCGGCCTGGCCCAATCAAGCATACTTGGCTCGGTGCAGCTGACAAGGCATTGGCCCCCCTTCCCCAGCCCCAGGTCCAAAGCAGAAAAGGAAAAGGAACAAAACAACAACGAACATGTATCCACTTCCAAACAAATCTTGAGGATAAAGCTTTGTGTCTGGGTAGTAGTTGTCTTAGGGTCCTGGCTCACGATGAGACAGTGAAGGTACAACAGGTAGGCCCAACATTTGTAACATCTGTTACCGTAGCCGTTTTCAACTAAAGCTAGATTGAACTTTTCAATCGTAACGTGGACTTAAAGATAACATTCTCGGAAATGAATGTTTCGAAATATTTTGTACAAATCGGCTTCTCATTATTTTACTCACCTTCAACAATACTATTTAAAATATGTGGTGATGAGGCCGGTCCAATTAGTGTTCCTGATATATGCTTGTGAGTACTCTGAGAATCGATAAAACAACTTGAACCCAAGCATGTCCAGGTCCCATGTTTTTGTCCGTTGACGAGGAATATTTAATGGTTCCAAACGGCGCGGTCACTGGGCTGAATATTATCGAACCTGGATCTACGGGTGAATAAAGCCAAAGTGCAGACTCGAAACTCTCTCATCACATTAATATTGAACACGTTAGAAACCCTCACGGTTTTGCACTGTAATTACTGCGAACAATTGCAGATGTGATTTTCAGTAGCGCAGTCACCTTCATTTTAAATAAAAGTCTTTTTGTATAGAACTTACCGGGACCTCAGGAGGTCATCTATGATCCGCTTGAGAACAGCAATAAAACCTGTGGTGATCAATTACGATATGCTTGACTCACCACCGTGTGCGCGCAAGAGTTGGGTACGCAGCCAATTCCTCGATGGCTTTGTCAATCCGCTTCTTACAAGTCAGCACCTGGAGTTTAACTTCAAGCTTCTTGCGCGCATCCGTCTCCTCATGGTACTCAGTCCGGAGGGACTTGAACTTGTCAAGCATCGCATCGAGCAGATACTTGTTCACGCTAGCGTTGGTGGCAACGCTGCACTCAGCACACTGGGGAGGCACGACGCCCCCGACGGGGAGCGTGTCCGGCGTGGTGAGGAGATTCTCCCTCGTCAGCGGGCGGATGAGACGCGACGAGTGGTTGCAGAGCTGGTACTGGAGGGGCGTACGGCAGAACGGGCACGCCGGCGACTCGTTGAGCGAAAACCAGTTTCGCAGGCAGTCGTACCCCGCGACGTGCCCACACGGCAGGATGGCCAAGGTGGAGTCGTCGAGGCCTCTTCTCTCGCTCCGCAGGAGGAGCTGGCTTTCCTGGCAGATTCCGCACTGCCCAAGTTTCTTTGCGTCTACGGACAGAGAGATCCTTGGGCAGGGGACGAAGTTTGGGTTCTCGACCTCGACCAGGAGA
Organism: Diaporthe sp. P3_1W; assembly: GCA_037177825.1. Lineage (NCBI taxonomy): Eukaryota > Fungi > Ascomycota > Sordariomycetes > Diaporthales > Diaporthaceae > Diaporthe > Diaporthe sp. P3_1W. The sequence continues at coordinate 7,418,591 of JBAFXB010000002.1, forward strand.
GCCTCGAGCTCGATGCGTTGGTTAGCGACGCGTTGCTTAGACATGATAAAGAACTCGGAATGGGTAGCTCAGAAAAGTGACCTGGTGTTAGTGGTATAGAGTCGATGAATTGGTTTTTCAGTGTTGAGCTCTAGGTGCCCTGTTGGCTGCACATGGTGGACTTATATGCATGTTGCCCAACACGCCAGTTCAGACAATGCTGCTGTAATACCCCTTGAATCATCTTTGTCTGTCTGTTTGTCTGTCCTTTGTTATGCTTGAAGAGACAAAGGCATACGATGTGTTGTGAAATAATGTTATTGTCCCTTTGTTGACTTACCCCGTTGTTCTTAGAGTCCACAATTGAGTTGAGACAGACGTGGAAAGCGGGACGTCATGACGACAGTGGGCCTGCAAGCCAATGTTAAACTTGTCATTGTCCGTTTGGAGGTAAAATGGCGCTGGATAAACATGGTTCCAGCTTGGACGCACATCCGGTGTCGTCGATGCGACCGGACCCATTAAACTACGGCTGTGCGTGCCCGCAGAGCCGCTCCTCAACAGTTTGACTCAGTATGAAACCAGCCAATGGGGAGGCGGCTATTTCTGCTTGGCGTCTGCATCGCCAGTGAGATGATTGTATGCAAGATCGCATGCCAAGGGGGGTTAAGGTTCCCGTTACCTCGGTTTTCAGCGGTTGAGATGCGCCTGTCCAGCCCGCCCGCGGCGCGCGAAGACGTCTGATGGCTGAGGCAAGCGCCTCATTAGGGGCCACAGCAGCACATGCAGGCGCATGGGTGCGGGGATCTTCGACTCACACCAGCGACGGTAAAAGCGACTTGAGTGCTTTTTCCGTACGAGCTGGGTGACATGTTGCCAGATGTGACACAGTTCCACTCACTTTTCTGCCCAAGGACCAGTTGACAAGATGCTGTCTCCTGCCGGATCGGCCTTGCGCCTGACGCTGTCACGAGCTCAAGCACCCGGACAAAGGGTCGCCTTTACTTCTCTGCTCTCCCGCCGGCCGAACGGAGCGGCACGTATCCACAGCGGTGGTGCTATCCCCGGCCGCCGTATGTCGACAGTGGTCGAGGACCGCGGCATCGAGAATGCACATGTGCCCCCGCCTCCTCCTCGGCCACAGGGTCCTGCTACTGTTCCTGTCGAGGCGGAGCGCCCGACAAGTGACATTCTCAAGCAGGCCGTCAAGGCCACTGGTGTTCGCAATGACTGGACAAAGCAGGAGATCGCGGCTATCTACAACCACCCGCTGATGGACCTGGCCTTCCAGGCGGCAAGTCCTCGAGTCCTACTCAAAAACATGAACACCATGAGCTGACCTGCCACCTCCACACCAGGGAACTGTTCATCGCCGGTTCCACGACCCGGCCGAGGTGCAGCTGTGCACGCTGATGAACATCAAGACGGGCGGGTGCAGCGAGGACTGCAGCTACTGCGCGCAGTCGACGCGCTACCAGACGGGCGTCAAGGCCCAGCGCGTCGAGCCCGTGCAGGCGGTCCTCGAGGCGGCGCGCACGGCCAAGGCCAACGGCAGCACACGCTTCTGCATGGGCGCCGCGTGGCGCGACATGCGCGGGCGCAAGAACTCGCTCAAGAACATCAAGGCCATGGTCGAGGGCGTGCGCGCCCTCGACATGGAGGTCTGCGTCACCCTCGGCATGATCGACGACCAGCAGGCCCGCGAGCTCAAGGAGGCCGGGCTGACCGCCTACAACCACAACGTCGACACCAGCCGCGAGTTTTACCCTTCCGTCATCACCACGCGCACCTACGACGAGCGGCTCAGGACGCTCTCGCACGTGCGCGACGCCGGGCTCAACGTCTGCTCGGGCGGCATCCTCGGGCTGGGGGAGAAGGCAGAGGACCATATCGGGCTGCTGCACACCGTGTCGACGCTGCCCTCGCACCCGGAGAGCTTCCCCGTCAACGCCCTCGTGCCCATCAAGGGGACGCCGCTGGGCGACAAGAACCCCATCGAGTTCACGGCCATCCTGCGCACCATCTCAACCGCCCGCATCCTCATGCCCAGCACCATCATCCGCATCGCCGCGGGCAGGAAGACGATGAGCGAGGAGAAGCAGGCCCTGTGCTTCATGGCCGGCGCCAACGCCATCTTCACCGGCGAGAAGATGCTTACTACCGAGTGCAACGGCTGGGACGAGGACGGCGAGATGTTCAAGCGGTGGGGCCTCGTGCCCATGAAGAGCTTTGAGAAGAGCGAGAAGCCGCAGCCGGAACTCCAGTAGGGGTGTGTGTCATGAAAGCATGGAGATAGAATGTGAACCCGGAAATCCAAAATAGACGCAAATAAATTATCCTCGCGTCCAAGACTAGAGCCTCGCTTTCTCTATTCCATCCGCTCGATCGGTATCTCCTAAAATGCCCTGAACCGGACGAGGCTGCCAGTGATGCTTTTCCTTTGCCTGCATATCGACCCATTCACCAATCGACATGGCTAACTTTTCAACTTCCCATTCCGTGTTCCCAGCATGCAAGCATACTCTCACCCGCTCAGTCCCGTGTGGTACTGTAGGTGCTACTATCGGACGTACCATCAAGCCCTGCGCTTGGCAGTGACTGGCTAAGCTACGTGGTTGCGGTGTGAAAACAGGGATGATTGGCGATATGCTGTCGCCAAGGGGGCTCAAGGCGAGTATCGCCGGGGCTGAAGGGTCCTCTTCTAGGGTCGAGACGATGCGAGAGAGCAGGCGATGGGTGAGGCGGATGAGATGCTGAAGATGACCGACCAATGCCTCAGTTCTGCCTGAGATCATGAAGTCGTATGAGGCTCTGATGCTGGCAAGTGACGGGAATGACATAGCAGTGGTGTATATCAATGTCCGGGCGTAGTTTATAAGATATTCCCGGGTGATCTTTGAGCATAGAACGACCGCTGTTGACGTCGCATCTCAGCTTGTCAGCGAAGCTTCACAGAGAAAAGGGACCCAGGTGGAAATTTGAGACAGTGAATATGGAGTGAAACAAAAGCATGGAGGACTCACCACCTTGACTCCCAACGGCCTTACCGAACGTCACGACCCGGGCAAAGACCTTGTCTTCGACGCCCAGCTCGCAACACAAACCCCTGCCTCGCTGCCCGAAGACACCCGTGGCATGTGCCTCATCAACAATTAAATATCCATTTCCCTGCGGGAGCACCTCATGGATGACATCCACCATCTCCCGCAGCGGTGCCAGGTCCCCATCCATGCTGTAGACAGCCTCCACAGCAACAAAGACATTGGCCTCGCCCTCACGTACCCGGGCATCTCCCCTGGCCAGCTGAACCAGAATCTCCCGGAGCCCATTGGCGCTATTGTGCCTGAAGGGGAGCCGCCGTGCGGCTGGCACGCGCGAAAGCCTCATGCCATCATGGACGCTGGCGTGGATCAGCTCATCGTAGACGATCAAGTCCCCAGGCTGCGGGGCGCACGAGAACAGCCCGACGTTGGCGTCGAACCCGGAGGTGAAGAGCAGGGCGCTGGGCGAGTTGTGGTGCGCGGCGATGAGGGCCTCGAGCGAGTCCGCGAACGGGTGGTTGCCGTCCAGCAGGCGGGACCCGCGCGACCCGAGCTGCGGCGGCGGCGATGTTGAGGGCTCCACCGGCCCCGGGTGGGAGCTGTACCCCTCCTGGCTCAGGAGGTTGAGGAATTCCTGGCGGATGTCGGGGTTGGTGGAGAGGGACAGGTAGTCGTTGGAGGAGAAGTCGACGGTCCCTGGTGGGACTGTCGTGAGCCGGCGGAGCAGTGACCTGGAGCGACGGCGGGAGATCAAGGAGGAGAAGGTCGACTCGAGGGCTGTGGGTGATTTTTGGAGGGGCATGATCGCCGACGTCCCAGGTTGAGATGCTGGCCAGAGGTCCTTTGTTGGTGTCTCATCTGGCCGGGGCGTCTTTAATCTTGGTGACTGTGAACTCAAATTCGCTCACTCCTCAGCCACGACTCTGGAGTTCTCCGTAGCCCGATACCGCACCCAGCCCTGGTATCTCAAAATTAGTATTTAGCAAGTGAGTTCGGCTTTGGATCTGCATTTGGACCCTTGCGTCCTGGACCTCAACAAAAATCAATCGAAGAGACTATTAGGTACATAGTCTAAGTACGTACCATGGTCTTGGTCGAAGACACCCTCGGCAACCTGTGAACCCTGACCCTGGCTACCTTGGATGGTGGGGTATTGAAGACCTCGAGGTCCGTCATCGAGGTACAGAAGCTTCATGACTCCGTTTGCTCAGTCACATCGAGAACTTAGATGCTGCACTCACCCCACCTGGTGCAGACGTGAACAACGCCAGCCTTGCTTCCGTATCCATGGGCGTACGCACCACGCCCGTTGGGGGGCTGCTATGGCCGACACTGCGCGCCCTGCAAATCTGGGGCGCCAACACTGACGTCGGCAAGACGGTCTTCTCGACCATCCTCTGCATCGGCGCTGCCCACAGGCGCCCCAGAGAGGGCGTGCATTATCTCAAGCCCGTGTCCACTGGCTCCGAACGCGATGCCGATTCCATCCACGTCCGCAACGCGTACAAGAGGGTGCACACCAACGCGACGAAACCACACTGGTTCGACAGCGAACGCGTCGTCCAGTACGGCGACCCGGTCAGCCCTCACATTGCCGCACCCAATTCCGGACTCGTAAGTCAAGACCACCTCCTCCACGGCTCCTCACCTGTACCTATGCTAGGCGTGCTGCTGCTTACTCGCATCATTGGGAAAGGACGTCATCTCTGACAAGGACTTGCTCGCTGCCATCCACTCCCGTGCTTCCACGCACGCTGCCGCCCTGCCATCGCGGCATGCCGAGCGCAGCTGGCTGTTCTGCGAGACCGCTGGAGGCGTGCATTCTCCCGGCCCGTCTGGCACCTCTCAGGCCGATCTGTACCGGCCCTTGAGGCTGCCGGCTATCCTGATCGGCGACCCCAAACTGGGAGGCATCTCAGCAACCATCAGCTCGTTTGAGTCCCTGCGCCTGCGTGGCTACGATGTTGAGTCCGTGCTCATCCTCGAGAATGAGGAATACCGAAACCACGAGTACCTCAAATCATACTTCCAGGAGCATCAAATTCCTTGCAGTGCCATTCGCCCTCCGCCCAAGCGCCATGAAAAGCCTGAAAAGGACCGCAATCTACTGCACAATTATTATGACGGCATAGCCAGATCTAACCTTATCAAGAACGTCTTGCAGAATCTGAACGACCGTCACGAGAAGCGCATCAAATACCTCGATAGTATGGCAGAGCATGCTCAGAAGACAATATGGTACCCGTTCACGCAGCAGAAGCTGCTGACGACCGACAAGATCACGGCCATCGACTCTGCGTACGGTGATTACTTCCAGACCTTCTCCCCAAGCCCCAAGCCTCCCACGGGATTGAAGAAAAACCCGCTCGCGGAATTCAAATCGAAAGCACAGTCAACGCCCCTGCTTCGCCCTTCTTTTGATGGCTCCGCTTCCTGGTGGACTCAAGGTCTCGGCCATGCCAACCCGCAACTCACGCTTGCCGCCGCGTATGCCGCTGGCCGCTACGGACACGTCATGTTTGCTGAGGCCATCCACGAACCGGCACTGAAGCTTGCAAAACTCCTGCTCAATCAACTGGAAAACCCGCGCCTTTCTCGTGTCTTCTACTCTGACAATGGATCCACCGGTACCGAAGTGGCTATCAAGATGGCCCTCCGTGCAGCTCGGCTGAGGTACGGCTGGGGGCCCCGGGAGGAGTTGAGCATTCTTGGTCTGAAGGGAAGTTACCATGGGGACACCATTGGAGCGATGGACTGCTCCGAACCCGGAACGTACAACGAGAAGATCGAGTGGTATAAGGGCAAAGGCTACTGGTTCGACTTCCCGACAGTCAAAATGACCAATGGGAAGTGGCACATCGAAGTCCCGGCTGGGGTTCGTGTTGACGGGAGCCCATCAGCCGCGACAGAGTTCTTTGGACTTGATGCCATATTCAACTTGGAGGCGCGTAAGGAAACTCCATTATACCGAGACTACACCCGCTACATCTCTTGCACGCTTGAGGGCCTCCGAGACCAAGGGTACAAGTTTGGCGCGCTCATGCTTGAGCCGGTCGTGCTAGGAGCCGGCGGCATGATGCTGGCCGACCCGCTCTTCCAGCAAGCTCTCGTGGACGTGGTCAGGAGCGACCCCAAGCTCTTTTCTGAGTCTGCCCCTGCCCAGGATCTCGAGGACAAACATAACTGGAGAGGACTCCCTGTTGTCTTCGATGAGGTCTTCACCGGCCTCTACCGCCTCGGCAGCCCCAGCTCTGCCAAACTCCTCGGCGTCCACCCCGACATAACCGTCCACGCCAAGCTGCTGACAGGCGGCCTCCTCCCTCTTGCTGCTACTGTCGCCTCAGAGTCCATCTTCCGCTGTTTCGAGAGCGACGACAAGAGCGACGCCCTGCTGCATGGGCACAGCTACACCGCCCACGCGGTTGGCTGCCAGGTGGCTATTAAGAGCCTGAAAATCATGAAGCGTATGGAGAGCGGCGGCGCGTGGCGAGAGTTCCAGGACGACTGGGCGGTGGATGCTGAACCCTCACTGCTTGGACAGGACAACGGCGAGCAAAAGCCGGCCGTGTGGAGTGTCTGGAGCCGGGACTTCGTACAGGAGCTGTCCAACAGGACGGATCAGGTGGAAGGTCTCTGGGCCCTGGGAAGCGTGCTGGCAATCCACGTCAGGGACGCCGCAGGCTCTGGTACGTCCAAACCCCTACTGAAGAATGTTTTTTCTTCTTCTCCAGATTTGGCTAACATGGGCGACAGGTTACAAGTCAAACGCCTCTCGTGCTCTGCAGGCTGAGCTCATGGGCAGCGCCAGGGATATAATGGGTTCCAATGTGCACTCGAGGGTCTTGGGCAACGTCCTGTACCTGATGACCTCGCAGACAACAGATGTCGACACGGTCAGGCACCTCGAGCAGCGGCTGCTGCGTGCCGAGGCGCTTGGAGGTACCCCAGAAGAGGCGGAGGCGGAGGCTGAGGAAGAGCCTGAGCCAGATGCGGAGGAAGAGCCTGAGCCTGCTGAAACCTCAGACCGGGGTTTTTGAACCTTGATCTCACTGTATATATTTGAATTGATCTGTTGGAAGTTGTGCACGAGATGCGGCGTGTCTTCCCTGGTCCCGCCCTTGTTTTTCCCTACTGAACAGCTCAGGGTCAAGGATCTCAAGGCCTCTCAATACCACAATATAAGCCACCACAAAATACAGACGAATACATACGACCACATCCACAAGAAAATATCGGATCCCGTTCGCTCTCCTGTAATCAAGCTTGTGAGAGCTGGATTAGTAGTTGGGTCGGTGACGACCAGCGAATACCCGGTGTTGTATGTTTTTGCTTCTTTTTTTGGGGTCACCCCCGGTCTTTTTTCAGGGTTACAGAACTCTTATTATGGTTTGACAGGTCCTGGTCCCCCATCAAGCGAGCCCACAGAGACGGCGATTCCCACGACTCATTTGGAGCCTTCGACGAGGAGGAGCAGCCGGCCTCACCCAAGCGCCCAAAGAAGTCTAAGAAGTCCAAGAAGCCCCGCCACTCCGATGAGACTGCGTGAGACGCGTTCCACACACCTTGGCACCACGACCTCATTACCTCAATCGCATGCACCAGCGCACAGCCAGTGAAACATGCTTTGCACGTGCTCTTGGAGAATGTGCTGGATACTTGTGTCCGTTGTTTGTTTTCTGCGGTCATGACGCGCTCTCCTACCGCGGTCGCGTTCTCTGTTTACCACCACCATATGGTTCAGGACTGGCTTTTGAGAAGAGAACGGATATTCGCACCTATGAAAACAGATGGTACACCGGTATATCACTCGCGCCACACACCTACACCCAAACACCTACACCCAAACACCCACACACCTAACACCCACACACCTAACACCTATACACCTAACACCAACATACCAATTGTTTATATTGCCCATATAAGGACTAGGTTTATAGATTAAGTGTATCAATTAGGTGTGTATATGTTGAGTATGTGGGTGCTGGGTGTTGGGTGTTGGATGTTGGGTGTTGGGTGTTGGGTGTATGAATTGGGCGTGAGTAGTGTTGGTAATGTACCTGTATATCATCCGTTTTTATAGGTGTGAATATCCGTTCTCTTTAAGAAGGATGAAAATACGCTTGTGGGGATGGATACAGACAGCTTCCAAGAGAGTTGCGGCGATAAGTACCATTGTCTCGTGACGAGACAGCGGGTAATTGAAGATATGAGCATTGTCAGTATAATAATGTAAAGATGACGACTACCATAATCCATGGAAAGTGCCATAAATCCAAATTCCTGACATATATGGTGTGTTGCCCGAAGAAAATACCCAAGGGTACCCGCGCTGCGGCATTCAGCTGGCAATTGACGTTTTTTGATTACTCTGACTGTATAATCTGGATTCCGCAAGTCTCAGGGTCCTCTTTTGGGATTTTTTGTGTTGGTTGTGCAGCCAGCGTATTCATTCAACGAGAGGTCGTGGTATAAAACTAGGTATGCAACCTCTCCCCCGGACACGCGTAAGAATCCTACGGCAGCTATACCCCGCAGTCTACCTCTCGGCCCACCCCGGCAGGTCGAGACGCACTGGGCAGAAAAGTTTGACCTACCTGGGTGGACAGTGAGCCCTTTTGGCGCACGTAGTACACCCTGATATCTCAACTGCCACCGCCGTGCCCAACATTTCGAGGCTGAGACCTCGACATTTCCGCCCTCGCCCTATTCGCTCCATGCCGGCTATCATCAAAGCTGAGCCCGCCATTCGGTGCGGAGGATGGGGTTACGTCGTTATGTGGAGCCATCGTGGCTACAGGACCTCATCGGCCCAGTGCTGTCCTTGTTGGTACTCGCCTTGTCGCCAGTCATCTGGGTGGTCGTCATCATCATTTCCATAATTCAGATAGTGTTGGGCCTCATTCGCAGACAGCCCGATGCTCTTAGAACTGCCCGCTCGGGTGCGCAGGCTTGCGTTTGGCCCGTCTTGCTACCATTCACCACAACAGCGGACGCCGCCCGCCGATTCGCCTACCGGGCGTCTAGCCTTGCGTGCGAGATCAGAAAGTATAGATCAACAGAACCTCGGCTCCGTCCAGATTGTAAGAAGCAGGACCCGCCGCAGAGGAGCCATGCCGTTTTCAGCTTAAGAGATGACTCGCCAGAGACCAGGCCTTACGACTATCCAAAATTGAGGGGCGACCATGATATCAGGTTATTTGAAATTTACCCTGACGGAGGTTCAGGCTACTACGACGATCATGGCAGAGTCAAGGGACGCATCATTCACTCAAACTTACTGTGGGGCCCGAGCTACGACGCCATATCATACACATGGGCAGATGAGAAGGGCGATTCAGAAGCGACGGAGAAGGTCTACATCATGAACGAGGGGTCGAAAATCTACGTGACAAGAAACTGTGTCAGGGTCCTCACACAGCTGCGACACCAAAAGAAGCGGCGGCTGGTCTGGATCGACGCGATATGCATAGACCAGCATAGCGATCTCGACCGGACCCACCAGGTCTCCTTAATGAGCAGGATATACATGTCCGCCAACAAGGTTATTGCCTACACTGGAGAGGCGACACAGGAGAGCGACAGGCTATTCGATTGGATGAACAGCGTCCACCCCAAGGATCTCGTATTACCGACAAACTCGGGATGGGCCGGCATGTTGGACGCTGATGGCCGAGAATGGGGCCCCGGCCAAGGGCAGCTCGTTGCAGGGCTCGAATATTTCTGGTATCGGCTGGGCGTCTTAGGCTACACGGTATCTTTTCGTCTCAGTCAACTATGGTCTGTCATGTTTGGCAGTGGGCCCGGACAGGCTCCGGATGGCCACGCCGCGTCGTCCCTCCCAGACCAGCAAGTCCTCGACGCTGCAACCGAGTACTTCTCACGCCGATGGTTCCAGCGGGTCTGGGTCTTGCAGGAGGTATCGCTGCCAGACGTTCGCAGCGTCGTCATCATGTGCGGTTCCAAGTCAACGTCCGCCATGAGGGCATTGCACTCACTCTCCTTGCTTCCCAGCGATAGCCTGGGTGCACTGACTCTAGGACGTTTCTACCTCATGCTGCGCAAGAAGATCATGCGCCCTGAAAAGTCTCATCTCCTGGACGTCCTTGTCGAAACACGCGACAGGCATTGTTCCGACCCCCGCGACAAGATCTTTGGGGTTATCAGTATCGCCAGGGGCCTCGATGAGGGCAGGTTTCCTGAGCTTGTTGCCGACTATGATCTGAGCACTGCGCAAGTGTACGCCAGGTACTCGAGGTTCTTTATAGAGCAGCACGGACTGCCGTTCTTTTGGTCCTTGATCAAGTCCTCACCCGTGGTCCCGAATCTTCCATCCTGGTCTGCGGACTGGAGTGTTCCGTGGCCCAGTTACAATGTCGTGCGCGGGAGACATCTTCCGGCTACATCGCGGAAGACCGACCGGTTGGATCCGACTGTGAGCTTTGAAAATAATCTCGATGGTGAAGATCTCCTAAAAGTCGTCCGTCCCGCGGTGATTCGTGGGGTGTTCACAAGAGACCGGCATCTGGATGGCTCTAACGGTACGACTCGGATAGTCGAGGAGGTTCGCGATCTCCCAAAGGGACACCATCTCGTTGAGCTGAGTCCCGGAGTATGCGCGCTATTGCGAGAAAGAGAGTCTCATTATGAATTCATCCAAGTTTGTCCACATCACTCCGAAGTGGATGGGCTACATCAAGTTATTGATGCTTGGACTGAGTATGTGGTGGATGGAAAGACTTCAGATTTTGGCGGGAAAGGCCGTGACTATTTATCAGGTTCGAGAACATACTTGATTCGCTGAACCTTGAAAATTAGGCCTTCAATTACCATCTTTCAACAGCATTTATTAAAGTTGCGTTATGTACACTGCAATTTTTAACAGCACAATAGAAACCCATCCCACCGTGACGCTGCTGATTAGTGGAACACACAGTCAGCTGGGTAGTATAGACTTTGTTTCTAGAGACTGCCTCATGCAGCAGTGATTTTCTAATTGAGGACGGATATTCGCACCTGCGAAAACAGATGGTACACCGGTACATCATTCACGCCACAGCTACAGCTAATCAGACAGACACACCCAAAGGCCCACACACCTAACACCCATATACTCAACACTCACACATCTAACACCTATATACCCAACACTTATATTCTTAATACCTATATAAGTATTGGGTGTATAAATTGAGTATGTGAATTAGGTATATAAGTGCCAAGTGTATGGGTACTAGGTGTGTGAATTGGGTGTGCAAATTAGGCGTGAATGTTGGTTTAGTGTTGGTAATGTACCGGTGTGCCATCCGTTTTTGCAAGTGCGAATATCTATTCTCTTATGATTACCACTTGCATATCAAGCAGCCCATTCAATGGCAGACTGGTGGATCCATCTCTATTTTCCTAAGTGTCCCTGCCCCTGCACACAGGCGAAGGTGATGGAACGAGGTAGAGGGTTACTTAGATGATCAAGAATACATGCAATCAGCCAGACTGACACCAGAAATACATGCGCATCATTCTCCGGTCCATCACCAAACGAAATATTTAGGCCACCCTTGTTATGGCGTAGTTTGGCCGTAGTCTTGTCATTCTTGATGCGGTATGCCAGTGTATAGTACTGGAGAGTATCTCCTGCCAAGATATACATGAATAGGCCCATGAATTGCATCGGTTGTACTCTGGGCGTTCGGCAAACGCGTAAGAAGTTCTTGATATTTTCATCCACTATGTCACAGGCAGTCCTAGTGTTCGAGCTTTCCTTGTTCCAGACCTTGGTGAGGTTCTCTACAGTCTTGATGTCCAACACAGCGTTCTCGTAATTTCGCGGTGGTAAGTCGATGTAGACATCCCAATGGCCTCTGTGGTTCCTGTAGTGGTTTTGTTTTCGGTGACTCGGGCCGTTCTACGTCTTCCCGAGCTGATTCATTCTGAGCTGTGTGAAGACCTGATGATTGCCGTGGTACAGTGACATTTGTCCCTGGCGGTGGTACTTGTACAGGAGTTGATGTCTGACTTTGGAGCGATATGTCTGGAAGTGGATGGGGTGTATTCTCTTTCAAAGGCAATGTTGGCAATTGACGAGATAGTTCTAGCCGTTCTTGTGGCTGTCCTTGGGTATCGGGAGTGAGTTGTTGCCTCATTGTTGAGACTTCGGTGTTATGCATTGTTGCGTTCATCTTTCTCTGAGCTTCAGAGCAAGGGTGAAAGTCTTAACCCAAGAATGCATTCTCGAATGCTTCCTCTTCCCAACTGAAGGGTTCATCTGGCCGAAGAAGTTTGATGAGTTTGTCAACAATCTCGCCTCGTGGCCCTCTAGTACAGACTCCTTTCCAGCGCAGAAATCTCTTGATTTCCTTCCTTTGGGTTATTTCCAATTGAAGGAATATCTCACTTATCTATTTCTCAGAACATTCTATGAAGAAATCAGATACCTTGATATCCATAACAATGACTTGATGACACCAGCACGCGATTGTCACAGCAAAGTATGCCGCCCGATGCATTACTTCAGTGTCTGCTGTTGGTGGTTCGTCGATTTTCGTCGTCCATGTTGGCGGGATGTATATGGATGTCTTGCTGACCTAGCTGCTGTAACAGCCATTGGCCTCGGAGGTTTGGTGGAGGTCTCTGTATCTCGTAGAACATGAATGGTCCCTTCATACAAGCCTGCAGATGTGTTTCTATGGGACATCTTGTTGATAGGATGAATTCAGGGCTTCTCGCTATTCTGGCTAGCGGGTTTCGATTTTTGACGATGGCAAAACACAACTGCAGGTATACTCGGACAAAAGCAGTTGAAGCACTTCAACGTACTGATTTACTTTTTCTTTCTGGGAAGCTAGGATAGAAAAGTACTTTAAGTCTAAGAACCAAACTCAGTCGCCTTGAAGAAAACATTCAAACACTACCTAGAAGCCTTGAATCAATTTAATGGAGACAAAATCACAAACACCTAAATCAAATCTTCGCCGGCTTTCATCTTGTCCACTATTTCTCGCCACTTCATCCCAAAATATTCCTCGACGGGTTTCATTCCTAACAACTGATCGATCTCTAATGCATTCCTTGCCTTATCTTTTGCTCTTGGGTAGGGTGCTGCACCTGCTTGAAGCAGCCGTTTGATTATTTTCACTCTGTCATCAATGTCCCCTGCTGAGTAGTCTAGCACTGCCCACAATGGGCTCTCTTTGTAGTTGTGATATGACTTTGCAAAGTTTGGGTCACCGCCATGGTCTAAGCACATTTCTAATGCCTCTAGATGTCCAGAAATGATTGACGTGAGAATGCCGTAGCTGAAGGCGTCTTGGTGAATGAGTCCGTATCTCTGGAATTGGGGTATTCGATCGACAAACATTTCACGCCATCCATGGCTTCCTCGCGAATGGATAGCTACGGAGAGACCGTAGGCATACGTTCCCAGGCCGTAGTCGTGAACGAATAGCTTGACCATTTCGGGATCCATGGTCTTGTAAGCAGCTTCAATTGGCCGTGTCTTCATCCTCGTTTTAGAGGGAAGGGAAATGTTTCGAGGGGATAAATGTCGCCGTCGCACTTCGGGGTGAATGAAGCCTCCATCCCCTTTCGGATCTGCGCCGCTGCTCACAAGTACTCGGACGCTGCCAATGTTGTCCAAAAGAATGGCAAGATACAGACCGTGCTGAAGAACCTCCGAAATCTCGGCCTCATCAGATGCATGTTCCTTTGCTTTAGAAATCAATGATTGAATCATGGATTCCGATCCTTTCCAAGCCGCGAGCTGGAGCAAAAGGTTGAAATCGACATCAGCCCCTCGCTCGATGACCCTGTCCAACAGGGTGTCAGCCAAGGAAACATCACTGTTGATAATGGCATGTTCCAACATTGCGGTCATCTTGTCTGTAGCGAATTCACCCCAGTTCACGGGCGTGTCCACGGTTGGCCTCAGTACGGGTTGGATCTCATTGCCATGTACATTGGCGATGTGAGTTTCCAGCTCTTGTACACTTCGGAATCCAAGGCTTGTGAAAGGACAGTCAGGATTGATGCATTTAAATGTTCTGTGCAAATTTCGCTCATGCGTGTCTCGTGAGAGTGCGTTGGAGAACCTGGTTTGGCTGGCATCACAGGAATACCAGTTGCATTTGAATACGTTCACGCCGTAGAGATCGTGAAGCTTCTTGCATGGACAGCTTGCTGGATGTTCTGGTGATGAGCAGCTGGACAGCATAGCTTCAAGAGCCTCTTTAAAACGCTCCATTGCTAGAGACACAGCGGTTGGGTCTTCCAGAACCTTCTCTTCTGTAGGAAAAGTTAGTCTGAGCCAGATTTTGCATGAACAGCCTGGGGTTGAAATACCTTTTCCCTGGATATGGCCGTATTGAAGTCGGTTGAAGAAGCTTGAAGATCCTGCTAATAATTGCTGGACGTCTGGTAGATCTTGGAAGCATCGAAATTCATCCAGAAATTGTCGGAAACTCGGCTGTTCTTCGACCCGCACACCGCCCTTCCGGTGTTCGTAGAATTGTGCCACCATTTTGGCCGTGGAATTCCTCTCTTCGTCCTTGTTAAGAAGTAGTCGACTCAGATCTCGAATATGCTTGAACCAGAATTCTGTGGCGTAAGGGAACATGACGAAATCCCCCGAAATAATTCTGCGTTTTACTTGGTCCTCTTCTTCTTCTCCGTACTCAGGTGAAAACACCACATCGAAGGACTTGAACGAAAGGTATGTGAGACATACTGTCAGAACTTCGGTATGGCCCTGGTAATGCCCCAGAAAGTTTTGACTAAAGTCTCCAGTGAGGAATCTGATCTCTGTTAGTTTTCGATGTGGTTTGTCATTATATGAATTGAACGGACTCTTTTGCAGTGAAATGCACAAACGTGACCAGGCCCTCTCTGATGTCAACAATCGGCCCGCATGCGGCTCGAATGTCCACCCACGCTTTGTTTTGTGTGGCGAAGTCGATCATATGTCCTTGAATGAGAATGGCCTGAAGAACCTCGGTTTGCTTGACTGGTTGTTTTGCGTGTGCAACCCAGAGAAGAATTCTTTTCGCAATCGGGTTGTGCTTCAGACGGAGCACAATGCGACCGTACCTAAGGCAGGGGCAGTATGTTAAGGAAACGAAATTTCAAACTTAAGAGGGTGAAAGTATACTGACGCTTGATCGAGGCCCTCCGGAAGATCCGCCAATCCTCTCAGAATGCTGTCAAGGTCCGCCTGCTTATCAATTTGAACCAAGCCCAGAACAAGTTGCGCGTACAAGAACATCCCTAGGCAATCGTTAAAAAAATAATCTTCTCACTCTCCATTGCGAACTTCAAAGGCGCCATATTACCATTGGCTCTCGACACCACGTTCCTCAAGCTATCCATAATCGACGCGCAAGCGACATCATCGGCTCCCCGCTGTCGCAGATCTGCTAGCCACCCCTTCCCTCTTCGTTGTACGTAAGCGTTGATTTCTTCTCCATTATTGGCATCCACTTTCGTGAAGTGTGCCTTGTCCTGGAGGAGACGCCTGATGTCAATTTCCTCACGGGAGCTCAATAGAAGTCTGACATTGCGGCAGCGGTCAACCAGCTCCAACATCGTCTTTACCAGGTCCTGCCGTTGAACCTGGTCTATCTCATCCAGGCCATCAATGGTGACGAATAATGGATCGATATCTTGACCTATGTTGCAAAATAAATCCAAGAGAAATTGGGCGTCGCGAGTAAACTTGGGTCCGTGGCTAGCCTCGGATACCTGGTCTATAAACCTGTGGTCGACCACGATGGACTGATGGATGAGGGAGTGCAAAACTGGGATGGTGGAATGGAAGGATTGGCGGTCATTGGACAGAAATGCGAAAAGAACCACATTGCCCCTATTCTCCAATTGTTTGATGATGTTGGCGGTCAGGGTCGTCTTGCCTGATAGAACCCTCTGTCAGTGACTGGTCCTTCTGGGAACCTTCTCTGAGCTTCCTGAGGTTGTTAAATCTGATTTACGAGGAACTCCGAACATACCAGCGCCAGGAATTCCATGAATCCATATACACCTCCCCTTTGAATCGCCTCCATTGAGCCACCTCTCATACTTTGTGCTGTCAAACAGCCATTTCCCTGTCGTGTCTCCTGTCCCAAACGAACTCGCCTGTATGGCCTTCCGAAGCGTTGATTCACAGGATGGGCTTGACATCCTGTCCGAAAGAAGCTTCAGATTCAGGTTATCCTGGAACTCTTTGTCCTGTTCGTATTTCTGGATGGCAATGCGGCGGTGCTCATGTGATTGCAGGACGTGCTCCAGAGTAACGTTGCTTGTCATTACGATTTTGTTATTGTCGATGTTACTCTGAATGATTTCTAGCTTCCTTCGGAACTGTGGCCAGAGAGCCTCGAGGAGCACATGTGTACCTTGCTGCGTCAAAACCAGATGCGTGACTTGCAAAGAAAATGGAGGAGCTCTTACGTTTGTTTGAGAAGAACTTGAGCATTTCGAGATGCAAGTCGAGGATATTGCGATAGAAGAGGCACATCATTCTCTTCACGTAGTCGTTGTTCTGGAAGATGCCCGAGGTGGCATATGTTCGAAATTGAGGCAACATATAGCCAATCTCCTCCAGGACAGTCACCAGCTTTTGAAAAGTCTTGGTAAGGGAACGCGCCAACTAGGTAGGAAAATTTAAAATCAGACTTCATGAGTATGTTACAACAGCTGGTTTCTATCCGGCGGGCGTATTCATAATGCGTACCTGAAGTACCAGCTTCAAAGGCCCCTACACAAGAGTCCTGTCAGTGTGCGGTGATCTAAGGGAACACTTTGATTTGACTTGCTTACCCAGATGAGGCACAAAATCTCTGGTTTTAGTTGCACGAAAGTGTCGACTGCGCCGAAGTAATCTTCTAAGCCAAGCAGATACGGATGGATCCTCTTCAAGGCAACTAGGCTTTTGGACTTTTCCTGTTGAGCTTGTATATCTTCAATCTCTTGATACACATGTTCAATTGTTCCGAATCTTGCAAATTCAGAATGTATTCCAGCGGGAAGGCTTGAGAGGAAGTCACGCCGAGCGTCATTGAATGCATCGTCGAGCCACGGGACAGAAGCCATCGTTACGATACGTTGGGGCGATATCAAGTAGATAAAATGGTGGATAAATGGGAGCTAATGTGGTGCAGAGTAGCATATGATTATAATCGACTGAAAGCTTGGGCGGGATCGCTCTTGGGGGGTTTTTTTTATTAAAAAAAAAAGCATGCAGCATCTCACTACTTGCGCCACACGCACATGGGTAGCTTCGAAAGTTCACTTGGTGAACACTGCCACGGTGGGCAAATGACAAGGCAGATCAGACAGCCCACCAGCCGATAGCAAATTGCATGCTGACACGTTGATGACTGCTTCTCTGGTGCACAAGGCACAGCAAGCCACCGTGACCAAGGTACCCAGCGTCTTGTGACACTATATACGTATTTTGATAGGCTCTTCCAAGGCAATACCTGCAAGGTGATAAGACACAGAGCGTGGCGGAGCGGGCCTGATGTGATACCCACCTTCGAGAACACCTGTAGCTACCTAGGTACCCTACCTATATACAGGTACAAAATTGGAGGCGTGTTTTAATGGGGTATTGTGATTGTAATCTCGCCAGGCCCCCGAGGACACAGCCGCTTTGTGCAACCACATAGTCTCCAACGCGAACCAGCATGGGCCCCTATTGCATCACTGCCTCAAAATCACCAGCCTCTTTGTTTTCAATCCCTGGATATTTTGTGTTGATCTGATTCTATCTGTCGATTCATTCTTTTTCTATGTACTCCGTACATAGCGTGATATTGATACCCACTATTCCCTTTTATGCGGATCAGAACGACTTCAATTTGAAGCTATTCCTGAATTTGTTCAGTGTGGTCAGCAACTACATCAGCCAAAAACAGGAGAGCCATCTTACGAATATGCACTCAAAGGGATTATTCAGTGATCTCGACGTTGGTGTAATCCAAGATACTGGTGGAAACTCAATCAAAAGGCCTCGGACTTATGAGGCGCCAGTCATACAATCGGAAAGTGGCGTTTCAATCGACTCGACTGGACCACCGCAATTTGACTTTCTTTCTTCTGGGAGCTGTTCCGGGAGAGATCCAAGTAGACAGCCAAGTGGGACTTCGTATGAATCTCCGTTGCCCTCACTGCCGTTTCCCGATCCACTGGTACACAATACGCATGATAGGCCATCAGCCTTGGGATCCCCTTACCAACCCACAGAAACATCCCTTGAATCAAGCCAGCAAGATGACAACCGTCCCTTGGAGATTGACACATGTTTCGGCATGGTAGGTCATTAAGCTACCTGCGCTGAACATATCCGTCCCAAAGTCGATTCTAATTGGCAACAGGTCCACATCAAGGAGTGCGAGTTTCGGCTTGTTGCTGCGAAGAAATCAAAGTCGCCTCAAGAAGTTGAACTTCTCATACACACAAACTGCGTCATGATTCAAGATCCGGGAACGATGGATTTTGTAGGATTCATTCCACCTCTTGCTGCGAGTGTAATCAGCTCCCTGGCAAATGCATATCAGGTTACGTTCGCTGCCGCCGTTCACGATTCCTGCGTTTTGGGTGTCACAATTTACGGGCCTGGAGCGAATGGTGACATGATTGGTAATTTTCTTTCTAAGCGCCAATATTTTCTTCAGACACCAGATCAATATGATTCGTCGGTGCCGTACATTAATCCCCAGGTTCTACTTCGGCCCGGGAGGGCATTCGAATCATGGCACGGCTCCAACGAAGTCCAGACGCTCGACCGATCCACCCAAGCTTTGAAGTCAGACGCAAAATCAAAGATAAACGAGGTTTTGGACTCTTGTGCAGGACCTACCACCTTCGGGGAAGTGCATGTTACCGACAGATTGATCACAGATTTGAAAGTGTAAGAGCTGCCTTCACAGGGTGAACCGCACGGTCGACTGACACAATGTCTATGATAGGCACCAGAAGATAGCTCTTTCAATGATGTTGGAAAAGGAATCAGGGAATATCTCATCTCCCATGTATCCGTCTCTGTGGGAAGAGATGAAGAACAAGGCAGGTCAAACACGGTGAGAACTGACGCAATACTCATCTATGACTTTTGTTGCAACCAGTTAAACTTTCACAGCTACAGAAATACAGTCACGGGTGTATCCAGTCTACAAAAACCGGGCCTTGCCCTCGGTGGCATTCTTGCAGATGTATGCATATTTTATCCAACTAAACTGCTCATCCGGGGCAAATCTGGTTGACGAAAAACCCAGGACATGGGCTTAGGGAAAACTCTTACCGCATTGACCCTAGCGGCTAGTATATCCACCGCCTCTCGGTCCGATCACCTGCCCAAGCACGAATCGTACAAGCCGTCAACTCTGATCATCGCACCTCTTTCCAGTAAGTAGTATCCTTAAAGAATGGGAACTGAATGAGTGTACTGTTGTATCCGTTGGGACTAATATCAAGCAATCTAGCACTCCCAAACTGGGAAAAGGAGATCAAAATGTGAGTTGCAACTCCTGCCTTGAGCTCACTCCTTTTGCTAATTGGATAGACACTTCAAGCGCAATTCGATCCAGTCTACAGTTCATCAAGGTTCAAAAAGGTGTGGGAAACCAGAGGACCTCCAGGAACACGAAATTGTCCTCACTACCTATGACACAGTGAGGGCCGACTCCTCCAAGGCCTTAAAGACTAAGGGCATCGAACTTGGTCCTTTGCACCAGATTCATTGGCATCGGATTATACTGGACGAAGGTTCGAGTTGGGGCTCTTTTCTTAAAGCGTAATTACTAACTGGCCTCAAAGCACACATCATTCGAAATCGCAAGTCGGATGCATTTCACGCAGTTGCATCCCTGCAGAGCCGACACCGATGGTGTCTTACTGGGACACCCATACAGAATAGTATTGATGATTTGGGCTCTCTGATAGGGTTCCTTGGAATCTTCCCATTCGAAAGTGCTGCGAAATTCAGGAACATCTTCACCATTCCTATCCAAAGGAATGACACCAGGGGCTGGGAGCGGCTCACTTCTCTCATCAAGGCTATCTTACTCCGGCGAACCAAGCAGACTGAAAACAGCTTGAACATTCCACCGAGACATGACTACACTCAGCCAGTTGTGCTCAATCCGCGAGAGAAGGCAACATACAATATCATGTTGCAATCCCTGAACCTTGGTCTTTCCACATCCTCTCACGCCTCCCTATTCCAGACCATCTTGCGATTACGACAAATCTGCAATTCCTCTGCACTACTACCAAAGCCGATCCAGAAATGGCTGATTGGTGCCTTAAAGTCAGCGGAGTCGACTCCAAGCGAACTTCTGGCGATACACACCTGTGAATCTTGTCACAGACATGTCCGAGAGTCTGATTTCGATGGGCCTACTACCTCAGGAGATGTCCTGCCATGCTTACATTTGATTTGCAGCGATTGCCTGACTAGCAATGGAGAGAAGAAAGGGTCAAGCCCCCGGAACTGTCCAATCTGCTCAGGCAACAGCCCACTACGATACGTGACGGAACAGTATGGTGAGGGAAGTCTTGACAATGGAAAAGCTTCCAAAATTGAGGCGCTATTGCAAAACCTGTCATCAACCAGGAACACAGAGGATCAGCAGATAAAGAGGTAAGTTATTTCCATCAGTAACTGAATGATCTAAACTCTTTGGAACGCTAATGCAACATATCGCCAGTCTTGTGTTTTCCTCGTGGACCGGAATGTTGGATCTGATTGGGGCAGCATTGTCGCGAAGTGGATTTGTTTATCAAAGAATTGATGGGAGGAAGACTCTCGAACAGAGAAGAGAAGCTCTCCGCGTATTTGGTGAGGAACCTGATTGCACAGTTCTCTTGGCTTCTCTGGGAAGTGCTGCAGTTGGGTCGGTATTTCACCCTCACTAATCACTTGTAGTACGCAACTAATCTGCAACCAGATTGAATCTCACTGTCGCAAGCCATGTGCACCTCATGGAGCCAAACTGGAATCCAATGCTTGAACGGCAAGCGTTTGATCGAGTACACAGGCTCGGACAGACAAGACCAGTGAAGATCTGGAAATACATCATCCAGGGGGATAATTCCATCGAGGAGGTAAGCATTAATAGGATTCAATGCCTCAGTTTCATGTTTTTGAATAGGTGCTAAGTTTTCAAATCTCACAGCATATCATTAAAGTCCAACAGCGCAAGTTGGAATTGATATCCTCTTCTATTGAAAGAATCGAGAGTCCAGAGACTGATATGCGGGCTTCTATGAAGGTATGTACCAGTATTTTCAACTAATTAAGATGCGACTTGATTTCAAAGATCCCTTTTGGTGATAAAGAATGGTTACTTGACGATTCTAATCAGATATATAGAGCTTTCTAGATCATGCAGGACTTTCAAAGTAGGGTGGTTTTCAAGGTGTTGAGACCGAAAGCGGGATTAGGCACGTACATGTGTATGCTAACAGCGCGTGCCTGTTAACTTGCAAAAAATGTACGCCAAATGAATGTCCATCACTTGAACAATGCTGCTGTTTAATAGAGCCTAGGAGCAGCTCCGGTCACGTGTTTGTTCCCTGATGAAGTTGTGCTATCAATAAAGATAAATACCCAAAAGTCTACTTCAAGGCCTCACAAAAGCTCAAGGGAGCATTTTTACACAGCTTGTTCATTGGAATGCTGGATCGCGCAATGTTCCGCTCAGCGTGACTTCGAGTCTTTTTCTGTTCGCATCGGTTCCGGCCGGACTTATACCCTTCGGCTGAACAGGTTGCTCTACACCCATCCCACCGTGACGCTGCTACCTAGGTAAGTAGAGGAACACACAGTCAGCTGGGTAGTATAGAATTTGCTTCTAGAGACTGCCTCATGCAGCACTGATTTTCTAATTTCCACTTGCATATCAAGACACGGTGAAGCTCCCGTCCCGCTCCATCATTCGCCTGGCCGCCCAAAGGGAGAAACAAAGCATTTGATAACGGCGGTAGTCTGAGCAGCAAAAGGCGCCGCTCATCTTCTCACAACGAGCGCGATGCTGGTAAAAGGCATATCGTAGTGTGACACACGCCATTGGGTGGGCTTCTGAATTAAAACTATGAAATACGCGGCCACAACGATATCTCCGACACTACAAATGACTGGACCGTTTTCTCGTCTGGTATTACAAGTATTATGCCCTAATATCTATAATCTTCGCCTAGATTATGCTAACCTTGGTTGCAGGGCTAATTGGGGAGATTGGAAACGTGGACTTATCTCCACGTTGTGACAGCTTAGTAGAACTCTTTCGCCACCAACAGCTTTGGACACGAGGACAAAAGGCCACGAGCATGACACATGAACGAAAAGGCATTGCAAGAATCAAACAAAAGCTCGCACACATGACCATGTTGTACACACACATACACACACCAACCGCACTGAGGTTTGGGACTGACTCAAGTGCTTTGATGCTTGTTGTTTGCGCTTGCCACAGCGCGGACGAAGGGCTAGCGCGGACAATGTGCTGTGCGTTGAGTGGCTGCTACTTTTGAAACTACGAACTTGGACGTATTTTAATCTTGGGCAAAGTCTCATAACCGGATTTGATTTCGATGACGCACGGGCAGGCATTGGTGGACATGGTGATTGGTTCGCGAAGATAATTATGAGCTCTTGCATGCATTCTGGCCAAATTTATGGGCTTCTTTGCAATACCTATGATGTGCCTGCACTTCTTGAGAACATATAAAAGCTACCACACTACTGTTACGTGCTAGGCTGGCACCGCAGGCCTTGGCCAGGGCCTGGGGAAACACAACCAGGGGCGGACGTAGCAACAGGTCAACTGCTTTTGAACAACATAATTTACATGTAGTCCGGTCAGAGCTGTTATTCTTGGGTTGGGGCTTTGACAGTCCATCAAACGAGATTGGACAAGCCGGTGTTTTGGCGCAGCCGCCGCCTGCTAAGCGCCTGCCCGTGATTTCTAGAACTTTCCTAGGTCCCTACTAAGGCCTGTGCACACAGCACCTAGCGGATAGTAGGGTGGTAGGAGATGGGCCAGTGACTTGATACAGTTGCCATTAAGAGGGTCCGATATTGGCATGGAGCATAACTTCGCCTAATACCGAAGATCCCCTCTTCTCACTTCTCAGCGGACTCTTTAGAGAACGAGCCGTCGAGAAACCACAGGCTTAGTACCAGATAGTGGAAAAGAAGGCTAGAAACTTAATGTTTACTATCAGTAAATGATGACGGTGGTCACCGGGCACCTAAATGCCTTCCCAAAATAAAGCAGCCTTGGCCATTTCATCTCCAGCTATATTATTCCTCATAATCACAAGTCTAGACCACACCGTTACTCTCATTACCAATACCTCAACTTTGGCTTCTCCGGTCCCGATACTCGCATTAGCTTTGACCGTTCTACATCACCGACCGCCTTCATCCTAGACATCCAGAGTCCCAGACCCACACAATGTCACCCAATCTCTTTTCTCAGCTGTGCCCCAAATGGGGTTCGATTGGCAAGTTACGGCGTCGGAGAACAAGCTTTGGAGACCACAACCCACAGCCAGATCCCGGATCACTTTCGCCACTGCATAGCGAAACAACACTTCGAGAAACAACAAGTGGGAAGCCACAACCACAGCCAGATCCCAAATCGGGGCCGATTGACAAGACCCAGTCTCAGGAAACAGTACCTAGAGGTCCGAACCCAAAGTCAAATCCCGGGTATATATCGCCGTTGTTTGGCGATGCAACACTTCCAGCAGCAACGATGAGAGGCCTCAACCCACCACCAAATACCACATCTCCTTCACCATTGGATGGCGAGGCACCACTTCGAGGAACAACAATTGGAGAGCGAAATGCGCAGCCGGATCTCAACCTTCCCCGTTTGATTGACGAGACACGACAACAAGGAACAACACCTGGAGGGCCAAATCCACGGCCAAACCCCAATGCTCAGGAAGACAATCCGCCACCCCCTTACGTCACAGGCGCCCTTTCTCGGGAAACAACACCCGGAGGGCCAAATCCCCGGCCAGATCCTAATACTCATGAGGACACTCCGCCGACCCCCGACGCTGCCTCGGGCCTTCGTGGCGCCCATTCTCCACAAGAAAGAACGCCTGGAGGGCCAAACCCGCCAACCCCCAATGCTACATCGGGCATTCATGTCGCCGTTTCGCATAGTGTCACTGAACATGGTCGAACATATATTCGCGAGAGAGTGACCCTCGAGACCCTTCGTGGTCACAACCCAGCGGCTCGGACACCTCGCGCCAGCACATTTGTCCAGACACCTCCCCTACATGGGTCGTCAGAACATCAAGTCGCTGGTGCTGCCGCTTGTTCAACTGTTACGGGGATAACGCGTGCATTTGACGAGCGGGATCCTAGAATGGTCGCCGCCCGCACCGCTCAGGCTATCGCTGTTGCTGTTTCCACCACGCGCTCCCACACTGCCTTCGTTGCTGCGGTCACTGCAGCTGAGACATTTGCTCTTCTTGCAATGGAAGACCCCCGCTACCAATCTCCTCTTTCATCCGACCAGTACAGAGATCGCTCCAGGCGTGCAATTGATATTGCTACTAACACTGCTGTGGCCGCCGAGGTTGGCTTTCCATCTACTTCACGTAACTGGGTGTACGTGGTGGTCCGTATCATAGCGCACTGGGCGTTAGTGACTGTTTTGTGGTGGGCGATTAAGGTCGTGGCAGCCTTAATCGTGAATAATTCATAGTAGTACTAGCAGTGAATCTGTGGCAGCTAAGACCGTTAAATGTTCTGCCCGGGGGGGGGGGGGAGAGAAAAAGGAGGTGACTATGAGTAAACGTGGTTGTCAGTTATTCTTTTTTTCCCCCCTCTTCGCGCTTTAACGAAGGGGCTTTCCAATTCTTTTAGTCGGCCTCCGGTTTTTCACCATACCCCGAAACCTAAGATTAGGTCTGTATTACTACAGTGTACCTAACTATAGCTAGTTTGCTAGCTACCTAGGAAATACATACGCATCTAAACATGTCACGAGGCCAGACGGACTTATTGCAGAGCAAGGGGAAATGAAAACGTGAATTTCTCGTCCAAAAGTTTCGCCTCAAAGACACTACAGCGTGGGCTTTCTACCGACCACCGTCCATCTCGTGAATACCCATGCTAACCCCTGCCTTGTCTCTTCAGCAACCCGAGGAAGGAGGCGCTTGAAGTTTGAAGTGTGCGTCGTATCCTTATTCGTGGTGCGCACAACATCTCATGAAGCAATCGGCATATAGGGATGCTGACTGCAAAAGAGAACATGAAGGGGATCTATACCCGTCCAGAGGTTCAAATTTGGTTCAAGGTATGCTTCGGTCTTAGGAGTCTTCGCTACCATCACCCCTCATCCACTCTTCCATCGAGGGTTGATCTGTGTATTCCGGCGATTCGGTAGCCTCGACCGGATCGTATACCGGCGGGTCCTCCGATCTATCTTCCTCGTACTCCGGAGCTGGGTCGTTGGCGGCTCGGGCCTCATCTCGGTCAGGCTCGTTGGTTTGGTCCATCTGTTCCGCCATCTGTGCCCCATGCGCAACTTCCTCGTCTGTTGTTTGCGGCTTGTCGGACATGATTGTTATATTGAAGAGGTACAATCGTGAAGTTGTATTTGTATTCGCCTTTCTGCTTTTAGCCCTAGATTACAAGTCATTGGCGGGGAAACCTACCAGTTAAAATTGCGGGTCGACACTTCCAAACTGAACCAGTTGGTGGTTCTCTGAATGAAGGGACATAGAGAACAGTCCTAAGTGGCAAGTGCGATTCTACCCTTTTATGTATGTCTTGCTCTCCATTCTCGGGCGTTGTCTTCTGCAGTACGAAATTATCCGCAGCCACCAATCGGCACTCGCACTTCGATCAGACGCATAAATTAATTTCTCAGGACTCTTACCGGTAGTCCCACAAGAATGCGCTCTTGAAGATAGCGCTTATGTTGTGGCACTACTTTTGCCAATGGCTGACTAGGACACCAATGACGGATTGAACGCCAGCAACAGGCTGAACAGGCCGCAGGCTGGTCATACAAGAAAACTTGATTTTCTTGCATTTTGAAGGTGAAGAAGAGGTAGCGATCACTATCTAGTCCGGATATGACGCAGACTTGCAGGCGTTGGAAGAGTGAGGCGGGAAACCGTGGACTTCTGATGCCTGAAGTCTATTGCCCCGGGACCAGCAGGTCTGCAACAGTTACTGAGCATCTCTTCAATTAGAAAAGTGAGACCTAAAAAAATTTTCATTCAACCAAAAGTCCTACGTCGCTATCGAATGCGTTGGTATGACTTATGTGAGAATGGACTTCAACTACCTTCCACTCAATGATGCCGCGAGCGACGTCAGATTGGTATCAATCATACCCGGCACCCAGGATGACCCTATCCGACTCATTTTATGGCACACTCCTTTGCTAGAGCCGGCTAGGTCTCCTGTCCCCCAAGAGGATCAGATTAGTGAATCTGATATCCAAGATGCTCTGCCCCCCGATTGGGTTGCTGTGAAAACCCCCGAGGGCCGATGGCTCTTCGAACATGAGCCTACCGAGTTTAGTTCCTGGAATCATCCAAATCCCAAATTTGATTCTGCCAGATTAGAAGTGGCTGCTGAATTGCCTCATGGCGAGCTTTATCCCCATTACGAGGCACTATCCTATGTGTGGGGCTCCAACGACACGCCGTATGTCGCATACATTCAAACTACTTCCTTACCAGATGGGACGACGGTCTTTGATCACAGCAAGTGGCGGTCGTTGAAGATTGGGACGAACTTAGGAGTAGCACTTCAACACTTGCGGCTACCAGATCGAAGCCGGACATTGTGGATTGACGCGATATGTATCAATCAGCGCGATGAGGCTGAGAAGGCTGCGCAGGTTGCTCGAATGTCCACCCTATATCGAAGAGCTGAGCGCGTCATTATATGGCTTGGGCCAAAAAGCGACGACCCATCCAGTTCTTTGGCTCTCTCTACATTGGGCTACTTGGGGCAGCAAGTTGAGCTAAGTCGCGGAATGGTTCGATTCGCAGCGCCAGACGCTCATGAGCATGAATGGTTCCGCGCGATATGCAAACTACCATACACGGATGACATCTGGGATTCTATACGTTCCTTACTTGGCAGACCATATTTCCAACGCCTGTGGATTGTACAGGAAGTCTTGCTTGCGAGTACGGGGACTATCGTTGCTTGTGGCCACGACCAAGTTCTTTGGTATCACTTCGTCAGGGCCATCGTCTGTCTCGTTACCAAAGATTCGCTTTGCTCATCACTTCGGCGCCGAATAGATATGGTACGGGTATTGACCTGGAAGTACCTCGACTTCTCCATCCCCTTTGTGCTCAATCTAGTTCGAACTCGTCAGTGTTACAACCCGCGAGACAAAGTCTACGGCGTCTTGGGCATTACACCGCCAAGCTTTACTGCGCTTGTCAAACCTGACTACACAGTGTCAACAGCAACCGTGTATCAAGACGCTTTTCTAGCCCATTTGAGGCTTGATCACCGTGCTACACTCTTGCAAGACTGCGAGCTTACCCAGGGCCGCCTGACGGATCTACCATCTTGGGTCCCAGATTGGTCGATTCAGCGGGATACCCACCCTTTGTCAGCATTCGTATCAGCAAGCGGCATCTCGCGCACCGTCTTTGACCATAGCCCAGAGAATAATATCCTGCGGGTACTAGGACGTCGTTTTGCCGTCATTGAGTCTGTTAGCGCTCCGGCACCTCGAGACCCCAGCGACGTGATAAAGTCTTTCAAGAATTGGGAACCACCGGGTCTCTTGGATGACGTGTATGTTACTGGGGGCTCTTTGCTGGATGCATTCCTGATAACTCTGCGCGTTGGATACTTGGATGAACGTTGGCCAAATATGAGCGCGGTTACCTTGGCTGACTGGCGAAGCCGATACCTTGAAAAGCTCCATAGTCTCAAAGGTCCCACTGAAGAGGAACAAGTACTGTTAGGCGAGGTGTACTGGGCGACCACCCTTACCCGTGGAAGATGCTTTGTCACCACACAAGAAGGATTCATCGGTCTTGCGCCGGGTTCAGCTATGCCAGGTGAGTGTCTCGCCATTAATGGGATCGATTGGCTCGTACTTGCTAATTCATCGCCAGGTGACATCGTATGCGCCTTTCTGGGATGCAAATCTGCCATGCTTCTCCGTGGATCCATCATTCGTGGCTTTCTGGTCATTGGGGAATGTTACATCCATGGCATGGATGATGGCGCCGGTCTTTTAGGTCCACTGCCGGTAGGCTATAGGGTCCAGCTGATGAAGGATGCTTCGGGGTATGCGCAGTCATCCTACTTGAACTACACCAGCAAAAAGACTGAAACAACCTTGGACGATCCTCGACTGGGCCCTGTTCCCTACCCTTGGGAGCGGGTTGATGTGGATAGGCCAAGAGGAGCTTCAGCACTGTGGGCATGCTTCAGGAATCGGGAAACCGAGGAACTTATAGACTCAGATCCTCGCCTATTGCCAGACGCTCTAGAGGCCATGGGGATAACTTTGGAATCGTTTCAACTTATCTAAGAACAATGTCTAGGCTTAGTAGTCACAGGAGCGGGTATTACTAAATATCATCAAAGGACGAGTACTGCTATAAATTTTAGAGTTTTGTTCGGGATCTTATTTGCTTTTCAAACTTAGCTGTGTAATAAAACTTCTTCTATTTGTTGGGACGGCCCCCTCACGTTAAAATGACAACCAAGGCAGAATGTGGCAGTGAAGAATGGTTAATTTATAACTAAGGTTGCTTAAGAAGAAGAAAGGACAAGCAAGAACTGCGTAAAGGTTGAGTCAGAGCAGTTTTGAAAGCCAATTGGGCTAATAAGATGAGCTAACCAGACGGGCCCACAGTCAGTGACCGAGCCAAACCAATGTACACTGTTCCGTTTTATGTCATCCTGAATACTATGAAGCTAGCATCATGAACTTAAGGGTAACATCATCAGGAAACTATGACGTATCTTCAGCGAATTCATAGACTTCTAAGAGGCAGATTAGTATTAGGTCGGTGACGACCAGTGAATCCCTCTTGTTGTATGCTTTCTTTTCTCTTTTGCCTTTTTTAAAAAAGTTTTTTAAAAAAAGTTATCTACCAACGCGTGGTCCCCTCCTCATTTCATTTTAGCCAAGATTACTGAATAAAATGCCTGGACGGACCGGGGGGCTCCTGGTGGGGGGTGGGGGGGTCCAGCAAGTAGCCCAATGCATATAAGATAATTGGCCGCTATATGTAGAAAACGAAACGCTACCCCCCCTTTATCATTTTAATTAGCTATCCCCCCTTATATTAAAATTTAGCTAATAAAGTAAAATATATATTAAGATTATTAAGAATAACTTTATTATTATTATTATATATTTAATTTAATAAAAAAAAGGTTATTATATTTTTATTTTATATATATCTTTAAAATAATTAAAAGTAATAGAATTAACTTAAGTTTATTATATAAGGAGATATATATTTTATTAACCTTAGCTTAAGATAATTATATTTTATTTAAATTAATTAAAAGCTTATTTTAATAGCCTTTAAAAAGTAAAAGCCTAGTTATTATAATTATATATTTATTTATAATATTAAATTATATATTTTATTAATAAGCCTTTTATTAATTAATTAATAATATTATTATATATAAAAAAGTTAATAATAAAAATAAAGGCTATTATTATTATAAAATAAAAATTAATAGCTTAATTAAAAACTTTTTATAATAAATAAATAACTTTTTAATATATTATTTAATATATTATTAAGAATATTAAGAAGGTTATCTTTAAAGTTATTTTTAAAGAAAATAATACTTTAAATAGTTTAAATAAAGTTAAAAATATTTATATTAATTAAGAAATATTAAATATATTTAAATTATTATTATTAATTAATAATAATATAAATAGTAATATTAAAGAGCTAAAAAGCTATCTTTTTTTAAAAAAAATATTAAACAAAGTTTCTTTAATATTATATATTAAAGTTATTAATCCCCTTTTAAGTATAAGAGTAAATAAAGATTTATAATTATATTTTTATAATTATATTTATTAAATTATAATTATTTTACTAATTACTTATAAATAGAATTTAATATTTTATTAATTCTTCTTAATTATTTTATACTTTTTAAAAAACTTTTCTAACCTTTCCCTCTTTTTATTATTTATCTTCCTATTTATAATCCTTACTTTAATATTTATAAAGAATTTAATATCTTTAAAATAAATCTTATAGCTTTTAAGTATAATTATAAATATATTAATTATTTTAAATATAGTTAGATTTAGGTTATTATTTAAAATTGCCCTTATTTTAAGAAAGACTTATTTATTATATTTAATATTTATTCTTATAGCTTTAACTCTATTAGCTTATTTTATTTATAATAAGTAGTGTTAGCTAGAAATAGTGGTTAGATTCTGCTAATATATCTTAATATAGCTTAAAGTAATAAAGCGTGTTTGTCTTATTAAGTGACAATCGTATGCACTGGGTTGAGTTATCTTGTGGTTTTAGTCTTTATTAAATGATTGTTTTTAAAGGGTCTTAGTGGTAGGCTGAATGATTGTCTTTAAATGGTTTTATATAAAGGAGTAAGGCTGTGATTATTATATATTTATAAAAGTAAAGATAGATTTTATATGTATATTATATAATCTAGGAGATGGTAGCTTTATATTATTTATTTTAAGTAATTTATATTTAAAGGCCTGAATTATATAATAAAGGTATTTGAATATAATGCTTAATGATATTAAATTAAATTAAGCTAGTAGTTAAAGATGGCTTTGTCTGTAATAGCTTAATAGCTTATTAATAGCGTTAGTATAAAAGGATTAAGTATAGTTTAATATTAAGAGTTTTAGTGTGAATTAATAGCTTTTAATATAATATTAATTTATAAAAGATTAAATAATTATTATTTAAGGTTATATATAGCGAATTTAATTATAATTGCTTATAATTTATATTATTTTTTATCTTATTAAGATAATTATTATTATTTTAACTTAATAAAGGAATTTAAAAAATATAAATAATCTTTAAAGTTATTAATATATAAGCTTTTTTTATACCTTTAATAAAGTAATATAGCTTTAAATTTAATAATAATAAATATAAATATTTTAATATTAATATATTATTTAATAAGCTTTTTTTTAAAAATAAAGGAATAAGTTAAAATTAAACTTATTAATATAAGAAATATAATAATTAAATTATTATAAGTTTTATTTAAAGTAAATTATTAGCTATAAATAAAAATATTCTTATTTTAATTAAATATAATAAAGAGAATTATAAAGTATTTAAAAAGAGAATTTCTTAATAATAATATTATTAAAATATTTATTTTAAATAAAAAACTTTATTATTTTATAATTATATATATTTATAAAGTAATTTTTTAATAATATAAATAATACTTTATAATATTATAATATTAAAATAATTAAATATTAAAATCTTTTAATTACTTTTATTAATAAAATTAATATTTAACTTAATAAATAATTTATTAATTATTAAATAATTATAAAATATTTTATTATTAAAAAAGATTTTATTATTTTTAAGCCTTTTAATTAAATTAATTATTACTTAAATATTAATAATAATAAATAATAAAAATAATAACTCTTTTTAAAAGAAATATAATAAATTAATAAAGATATAATAATATCTTAAAGGTATTTATTATAAAGTTAATTATTATTATTATAATAAAAAGGATATTTTATATTAATAATATTATATTAAAAGAGATAATATATATATTAACTTTATTAATATTAATTTAATAATATAAATATAAGTTATTTTTAATAAAAAAGTTATAATTTAAAGGCCCTTAAAGAAGCTTTTTTTTAAATAAAAAGAAGTTATTAAAGCTAATAAAAATATTAAGAAATTTAATAATAATAATAATAACTTTATATATAAAATAAAAGGCTAAAAAAGGTAATAAATAAAAAGAGAGTAATATTAATATAATAATTAACTTATTAATTAATCTTTATATTCTTAGCTTTATATATAAATATTTAATAATATTATTATTATTAATATATTTTTTTAAAAGCTTTAAAAAGTTATTAATATTATTATTATTAATATCTCTTTATTTAAATAGCCTTATATATTATTATTAACTATTTATATTTTTATTATTATTATTATAAATATTTAATAATTAAAAGGCTTTAAATAAAGATTTTATATTTAAAGCCTTATAATAATACTTTTATATATTAATAAAAAGAATATAAGTAATAAAATTAAAAAAGGTAATAAGGTATAAGGGTATTAATTTCTAATCTTTATATTTAAAAGAAGATATTTAATTTAATAAAAAAAAGCTTAAATATTATTAAATTAATTAAAAAATTTATAAAATTATATTTAAAAAAAAGAAGGACTTTTTTATACTTCTTAAAAGTAATAAGGAGAAAAAAGAGCTATTATTACTATTAATATTAATATAAAATAATAATTATAATCCCTAATAAATCCTTAAGGGTATATATAATAATAAGATTTTTTAATAAATTAAATAATTTCTCTTAATATTAAGCTATTTTTTAAATTAAAATGCCTTATTAAGAAATATAAAAAGCTTTTTAATATTATTTAATAATATATTAATAATAAAAAGTAAATTTAAAATATTTTTTAATAAATTTTAAAAAAGTAATTAATATTATTTATAAAAAAAAAGGTAATATAAATAAAAGAAAGTTAATAAAGTCTTTATATATAATTAAAAGAATCTTTAAATAAATAATTAAAATATAAATTAAGAAAATTAAATATATTTCTTATAATAAATTCTTAGCTATTTCTTTTAATAATTTAAATAATAATCTTTTTTTAATTAATTTATTTATTATTATTTTATTTATTATATATAACCTAATTATAATACTTTCTTCTTTTATTATTCCTTTTTCTACCTTTATTTTAACTTTATAATACTTTTATTAATTTATATTATAATTATTACCTTTAGATTTCTTCTTTAATATATATATATAATAAAAATATCCCTTAATTGCCTTTATATATTAATTAACCTTTTAAATATTTAAATATAAGAAATTTATAAATTTCTTATTATTATTATTATTATTATTATTATATTTATATTAATATTAATATTAAATATATTTCTTTAAATTCTTAAAATATATTTTAATTAAATTAAAATTAAAAGAATATAATAATAAATATAATAGCTAAATACCCTTTACCTTTATAGCCTTATAAATAATATTATTATAATATTATAAAATATTATTTATTATAAGGATTAATTATAAGCTTAAATAAGTAATTATTTAAAATAAAACCTTTTTTAAAAGCTATATTAAAAAGAATTCTTTTATTATATATTTTTTATATATTATAATATTAAGGAGATTATTAATTATAATTATTAATAATAAATAAAAATAAGCGCTTTATTTAAAAAGATTCTTTATTTAAAGAATATATTTAAATAATATTTAATTTATTCTTCTTATATTATTATATTTATTAAATTTTAATTTATTATATAAAATAAATATCTTAATAATATATTTTAATTTAAAGATATTAAAAAGGTATTACCTTTAAAGTTCTTTATTATATTATTAAGTTAATATATATATTTATTTATTAATTTAATTATATTCTTTAAAAGCCTTTATAATAATTAATATAATAATATTAATTTAATATTATTTAATAAAATAATATTATATTTTATTAAAATATATATTAAGCTTATTAAGGAGAAGATTTTTAAGCTTTTATATAATAATAGCTTAATATTAATAATATTTAAAAAGATTATTATATTAAGGAATATTATATATCTTTAAAGCTTATTATTTTAATTTAAGGGTATTTAATAATAATAATAAAGGTATATTAAGGGCTATAATATTTATTATTATAACCCTTTTTTAATATTATTAAATAATAATCTTATAATAGCAAAACTTAGCCTTTAATTATTTATTTATTAATAATAAGTTTAAATATAAATAAAATTATAATATTTATAATTATATAAGGGATAAATATATTATAATAACCTTTCTTTTATTAAATTAAATACGTAGGTAATATTAATAAGGTTAACCCTAATAATTAAGGTATATAGTTTGCGTTATTAGCTAAATTTAGTATGGGGGGGATAGCTGACTTAAATAATAGGGGGGGGGTAGCGTTTCGTTTTCCATACATAGCGGCTCCTTTGTGTCCACCATGGACCTAGCTTCCATTTTAAGGAAGCCTCTGCGGTGCAGCGGTCTGGGGCTGTGGCTCCATTATCAGTGAGAGTATCCATCCATCTGTTGAGCTACATTTCTCAGAATAATAAGCTTGGAACCAGGTCTCAAGCTCTCTGAATGCTGGGCGCGCCAGAGTGCGTTGCAGTGATGCTACAAATCCCCGTCTCATGCAATACGGTGGAGAAGTTCACGCCCGTCAAGCCACCGCTCCACATTCTCGGCGGTCTCGGCGTACCAAGCATTCATAAGGTCCTCGTTGACATAGCCCATATGGGGCGTAGTCAAGACCCTGGACCGCCCATCCCTACCCCAGTAATGAGCCCTCCTCCAGGGACTGTCGCGCGGCAGCGGCTCAACATCAAACACATCCATCGCCGCCCCGCGGATGCTACCCCTCTCCAGCGCGTCCACCAGCGCAGCCTGGTCAACCAGCGGGCCCCGCGAGGTATTAACCAGCAGCGCCGAGGGCTTCATCAACCCGAGCTCCCGCGCGCCCACGACGCCGCGCGACCGCCCGCTCAGGACGTAGTGCAGGCTCACCGCGTCGGCCCCCGCAAAGAGCTCGTCCTTGGACACGGCCCGGAACGTCTTGGTGCCGCCGGCCCCCTCGTCGGGGGACAGCCCCACCTGCGCCGCCATGGCGTCCGCCCGCTCCTGCGTCAGGTTCTCGCTCCAGGCCACGATGCGCATCCCCCACGCCAGGTGCCCGACGCGCGCCACCGCCGCCCCGAGCCGGCCCAGCCCCACCACCCCGAGGGTCAGGCCCGCCAGCCCCGTCGCCAGGCCGCTCTGCCACGCGAGCTCCACACCCTCGGCACCACGCCCACCGGAGGCCTTGAGCGCCGCGTCGTCGGCGGCGACGTTGCGCGCCAGCGCCAGCAGGAGGGCCCACGCGTGCTGCGTGGTGGGGTGCCCGCCTCCCTTGCGGATGTCCGGCCTCCGCGCTTCGCCGCTGTCGGTGCGCCCGAGCCCCGGGGCCGCGACGACGGCGATGCCCAGATCCCTTGCGGCGGCGAGGTCGAACTCCTCGAACTGCGTGCCCGTCGCGAGCAGCAGCCTCAGGTTCGGCAGCCTGCGGAGCAGGTCGCCCGGGAAGGCGGTGCGCTCGCGCATGCTCGAGACGAGGCTGTACGGCCCGAGGCGCTCGGCCAGCCGGGCCTTCTCGGCCTCGTCGTGCGGGACGATTGTGTTCTTGAACGTGCTTATCTGCAGGCGCGAGGGCGGGATGTGGGAGAAGTGCGGGGCTGAGGTGTCGAGGTAGTCGTCGATGATGGCCAGCTTTGGGGGGCTGGACGGGTTCGCCATGGTGCGCTTGCTGCTGCGGGGTAGGGGCCGCAAGGCGAGTGGCCTGGTCAGTGATAGGGCCCTCATCTCTTCGTCAGGGGGTGGATATCACGTTGGTGGTGAAGCAGCTCAGAACGAGCAACAGCTTGGTGGCACCCGGAATTTGCGGAGATGGGCACCATCTGAGCAGTGAAAGGTGTTTGAGAGCATTTATTTCCACTTCCCTGCGTACGGTGTCGTGAGCCTAGGCATTACCAAAGTCTCGAAAGGTCCTGTTTATATGGGCTCATTTGACTGAGAGGAAGGTCCGAGATTGATATTAATTCCGAGCGGCTCCGGCTTTGTCCAGATCAAGGGCGCGAGAGGAGACACTGTGGCTGGGATAGACTTCCACATGCTTACTAATTGACTAACCTCACCACACGAAACTCTGTCCGGCAAAGCATGCAACCTTTGGTTAATTCGACTCAAAATGAAGACCAAGCATACGAATTTCTATGCATGTGGTGAAATTCCCAGTCAGCATTTGGAGGGCCAGCACAATTCCCTACCTAGGTAGGAGTAGAGAGTCCATGGACTTGCGGGCCGCGGTCCCTGAGTGGCTAGAAACTTCCACCGGCAGGACCATTCTTGAAACATGCAATACTCTTCAGTCTTGCATTATTGACAAATGCTCTCCGGTTCCATATCTCATGGTCCCCGTATAACAACTCTCCACGCTATTCCTGGCTTTCTCACCGGCAGCACACCTTGGTCTGGAACGGTATGCCCCAAAACCATCTGCCAGCAAACCTTAGATGATAGGTTATCTGACACTTAGCCCCCAAACAAAGACCCCGCAGTAACTAACCAGAGAACTGGCCAGTCGAGGAGGATTTATGAGCCCATATGCAGGCTCTACAGCAGCCTAATTCTGCATGTAAGATCGCTTGATGCGACGCATCTCTTGCCCCCAGGATGAAGCAAGACTAAAGATAAGTCTCCGTCGGACCCTGTCACACGAACCTGATTAGCTATCCTGAAGAGCAATGACATCACCTTGTTCATTCCTGCCTACAGGTGCCCGTCGGGGAGAAGTGGGATCTCTCACCCGTCGCATGTGTGTGGTTTAATGTTGATGCATGACAAGCATTGGAGCTTACTCATGACAAGATTAGGCTGCATGTGGGCTTCGGAGAAATAGTGGTGCCAAACTTACAGTCCCAGAGCCGCTCTAGAGTGGTTCGGTGTGCGTAATCAACATGATACGCTGTGTATTGATAATGCATACTAGAGTTGTTTTGCTACCTCCAGATTTCGAGGCCCAGAATATAAATATAAAGAGCAATTCCTCTCTCTCGTAGACCATCAGCTGAGATTCGCGAACTCGCAGCTTCATTTCCATAACTTGATATCGCAAAATCACAACCGCATAATTCGAAAATGGCGACCGACAAATCTAAGTCCAACTTTCCACTGACTGTTGCTGAAGACGGCTGGTCAACGGAGGAAGAAGCAACGGCCACCTGTTTCTGCGGTGCTGTCCAGCTAGCATTCGTGAGTCTGGTCTCCTCGATTTATAACACGATCTAGCCCGCGCGACGCATATCTAACACCGCCGCCACAGCCAACCCAAGGTCCAGGCCTGATCAACACCTTCGTGTGCAACTGCGCAGACTGCCGCAAGGTCACGGCCTCCATGTTCGCATCCAACTTCACCGTCGACGACAAGTACCTCAAGCACCTGCGGGGCCAGGAGAACCTCAGCAGCTGGGGCCAGGCCAAGACGGTCTCCTCGGGCAACAAGATGACCAATTTCTTCTGCTCCACCTGTGGCACCCTCATGTACCGCGTGTCGTCGGGGTACCCCGGGACGAGCATCCTGCGCATCGGCACCGTCGACGACTTCAGCCTCGCCGAGAACAAGCTGAAGCCCCGGACCGAGTGCTTCATCGAGCGCAGGGTGGGCTGGCTGTCGGGTGTCGAGGGGGCGAGGCATGTGGAGGGGTTCGACCCGTGATTGATTTTGTGCTGTGGCTATGGCGGCAGTAAGGGTGGTCGGAATCAGATGTTCAATCAAGGGTAGCGCCAAAATGTAATACTTCATGCACCACGACAATGCTTGAGGCTGACTGTTCCTGGTGAGATGCGGGATCTTATTGCACTTCAATCGAGACATAGACAACATTGTTGATCAAAAAGTTTTCATTGAGAGAGTCACTACGTGACGCCAGAACGGTTGTCAGGTGTCCAGTTTGTCGGTCAAAATGACTCAGACCAGAGTCGCTGTTTGCCTCAGTCACCATCATTCATGTCCTCCTCCTTCAGACTTCAAGGACTCCACCAAAGTGGCCCCGGTGACCTTTCCATTGATCCAGACACACAGCCCTATATCGCACACCGTCTTATTCATGATTTCTTTGAGTTCCTCCCAACTGACCTCGCCGACCCGAACCTTCTGCGGCTGGCCATCCTGTTGCATTTGGGCGGCTTGTGGCTTGCCTCCGTTGAGGCTCGTGTACGTGGTATCGACCAGCTCTGGCGCCGAGGTCATCTTGGCTATCTCCTGCAGCTTCTCTGGCGTGGAAACTGGACTCTCTGGGGAGATGACGACGTAGAAGCGGGGCTTTGGAGCTCGCCAGCCGCTCGCAAACGCCTCCAAAGCTGTGCCCCAATTCTTCCAATTCTCGAGCGTCTTCGCACGGTCGTATTCTTCGTAGCGTCGCTTCTTGTCTTCAATGCGTTGCTCCTCAAGACTAGCTTCAACCTCAGCTTCAGCCAGGCTCTTGCGAAGATCTTCGGTAGGCATCGCGAGAGATGGACTGGGTGAACTCGCTAGCAGGGCAAATGGGTGGAGTTATGTGCGATCCCAGGACTTGATGACCGTATGTTGTTGACAGACGAGGCCATATGATTAATGAAAGCAAATTGGGATGAGTAATTTGCCGTCAAAAGAAGAGAGAAATCCACTGTTGAAATTAATGAGACCTTGGGTGAATGCTGTCAGTGAATATGCAGCCGGTGAATGCAGCAGGTCACAGGTGTTGTTAAGGCAGAGGCAAGGTAGGGAGACAATCAGCACCACCCCTCTGAGGCATCGCCTCAAGTGCTTGCACAAATACCTACTTGCCGTCGGGTGTGTGTACCCTAAAGTTACAGCCAACAAACGACCCATATGATTTCCAACATTCAGTACTCTGTCTGACCATATCCGGCGGGCATCGGAGTCTAGGTCCCGTGTTGGCTGTTCAGACCATTGGAATTCCCGCATTCTGTATCAATACCTCATAATAGGCCCCGTCCAACACAGGCTTGTCTCTGTCCAGAGAAGCTGTGAAACGGATGCGCAAGGCAGCTGACTGGATATGTAAGCTAAGCTAGCATATAATTCAGGAAGTGAGCGGTGTTGATACACGGCACAGATAACATTGGGGTATGCGCAATCACAAATTGCCCGCAAGATATGGTGGGACAAATATGAAGGAGGCCACTGGTCGGTCCTGTTCAATAAGTTGCCAACATTACGGAGCCTTAAAGAGACCCAACTGCAAATTGTGCTTATACTACACAAGGATTTAATCCTTAATCACTGGGACTTTGAGACGCAAAGTGAGGGTAGACTGGGGCAAAGCATTGGTGAGGCAAGCAAATATGAGAGATGTGTCATTGTTGTGTAGTGCAAATCAATCTTGATTGATCTGTTGCTCACAGAATCAATCCCATAAGCACTTGACCCAGACTCCTGACGTGTTTCAAAATTGTCGGCTCTGCATACCCTTTTCCCAAACTTCAGAGCATTTCAGAGTTGTCCAACGGGATGTGACAGCCTCCGCATCATGACAGCTTTTGTTTACACCTCGCAAGGGCTCGCGACTGGGTTGGCGTCCTGAGCCTCGCCGCCGAGTTCCTGCTCTGCCTCAAGCTTGCCGCCTGCCTTGAAGGACTTGATCATGGTAGCACCACGGACCTTCCCATCCACGAAGACAAACAACCAATCATCGCACTCCGCCTTGTTTGTGATCTCAACAAGCTCCCTCCAGCTGACCTCGCCAACCTGAACCTCCTCGGGCTTTCCGTCCGCTTGGATGTGAGCGGGATCGAGTCCGCCGTGCATAGTGGTGTAAGTGGTGTTGAAGACTCTGGGGAGTGTGGTCATTCTGGCCATCTCTTGCAGCTTCTGAGGCGTCGAGACCGGGCTGCTGGGGGAGATGATGACAGGGTAGTAAGGCTTAGGCCTCCTCCAGCCTAGGGTGAATGCCTCGAGGGCCTTGTTCCAGTTCTCGAAGTTTTGGTTTGTCTTGGCACGATCATTCTCAAGGCGTCGGAGGGCCTCAATCTTGGAGTCGCCTAGGTTGTTGCGGAGATCTTCAGTGGGTATTGTGGGTGGGTGTTGGGGCAACATGCCACTGTGAAGCGGTCAACAGAGTCAGGTGGATTTATGCGGGTGTGTAGGTTTGTGTGTAATTAGGTTGTTGATGTTAATTCGTCAGGAATAGTGAATGAAACTGGTTCATCACTGATTGGAAGTTCTGCACTACATATCGGACCCATCATGCGCTGACATGGTTTCGTCGTATATATGCCTTCCTGTCATCCACATCATTCCCCCAGGCTCGTCACTCTGGGCACCAAGGTCTAGGCGAACAACGGACGCCAGGAATACAGGAGAATAATTCATCAAAATGAAAAGTCCGCACTAACTCTCTAATCGAACGCTTCAGGAACACTTCGGTCAGTACACGTGCAGATCCAGCGACAACCAAATTTATGATGGCGAGGGATCAATCTATTGATGACAGCACGAATCAGGACATATCGTGCGGGTCAAGCTACCCATTGTCCAGTCGAGAACATCCTTGAATAGTGAAGAAGTCCCCACAAACCAATGCACCATCAAATTAGGTCTCTGGACACCAGAGTGCAGTCATGTCTCGAACTATCATATGGAGCCGAACACATGGACAAGGGGAGCAAATTTTCATCAAGGCGCGCTGCAGTCGGAAGCTGTCCATTTATCAGATCCAGGAACCACAAGTGCCATCACTGCTTCTTGTTTTGAGAGTATACGAAGTTCGCGGCTGAGAAAGTCAGCTAAATCATCCTTGAGAAGCGCACCTGAACTTGGCACAGAAATATTGCCACGAACGGAAGAAGAGGGAGACGAAGAAGATGATAGACAATAAACAAAGATTTTAGACACTCGAGAGATAAACATACCCACTGGGACCAGACCATTCTCAATAGACCATCTACGCACACCGACCCTCTCACCATCATACTCATACCCCCAGTGCCGGCGGTCCTCAGGCTTCTTCAGTTCGAGCGGGTCCGTCGTGCCGTTGGCGGGAGCAAAGACGAACAGCACGTATCGATGCTTCCCTGTCTTCTCTGGCGGGCCTGGTGGGTAGTAAGGCATGAGTTCATCGAGACCCGTCAAGGACAGCGTGAGCGACGAGGAGCAGGACGAGTCCGAGTCATCTGAGGTTGCAAGGCCGGTGGCGATCCAATGGCACATCTCAGACCACTTCGGGTCGTCGCGGGAGGGGGCGTCCGGGTCGGTGAGGGTGACTGTGTAAGTGATGTTGGCGATCGAGCTGCAGGCCCCTTGCGTGGATTTGGGCCGAGTGAGGGTGATGGCTGGCTCGTCTTGCAGCTTCTTGGGTTTGATGGTATTTCCAAGCTCAGCATGCTTGCTTGAAGGCCATTTTGCGCTGACGAGGAGAGACGGCAGGAAGTCGTCAATTACTTGAGCCAGCGGAAGTCAGCAATCACACTGTATACATTATATGCCAGTGGCTGCTGGGAGGACCAACCAGTGGGTATGATCTCGGCCTTCTTCAGCCTGGACAAGTGTTAGCATGGTTCAAATCAGGACCATCCCGGTAAAGAAAAAACATACTCGTCTTGGACTTCGTAAACGTCTTTCGAAGAATGCCCCAAAGGATCAAGCAGAACATGCTGTGCGTCGCCTGCTGGCATCGCCACGGCATTTCCGAGCACATGCGCGGCCGCCACCGCCAACGCTGGTGGGATCTGCACCATTTTGTTTGTTGCCGAAAGAATACTAATTGGACAATATCACAACAATTGAGAGCGTTTACAAGGATCAAGGAGCTTCGTGGGATCCAGAAGAAGTTGTTTTCCACTTCAAGGTGAGGCAAGGGGAGAGGTGAGTTGTTGACCCCTCGCCGAGGTTTGTGATGTCATCTCCACGACACCTGCCGCAGGTACATGGTGTGGACCGTTACAGTACTTCAGCCTCTGCATTGAACCTCAATAACCCTCGCTCCTGCCACAGATCTGCAGTGTCATGCTCCAAAAAGCACGGACACACAGTTCCAATGATATGTGAATCTCAAAGTGCCGTTTCATCACATCACCCATTCTTTCCGATCCCCAAAAGCAGTGGCCCTCCCTTTCTAGAAGAGTACAGCGCAGACACCAGACTCCTCGCGGTCCCAAAATACGACGGTATCCCCTTTCCCTGAGACAGAGAGTAATCGGTGAACGACAGTCCCAACGCACATTGGCGCAGAGCACAACAGCGACATCTTCCCGTCAACACAAAATCAAGCGTGCTGGGGCCGGATCGGAACCTCGCTTGCTGGTGAGATACACGTGTCAATACAACATTCGGTTTCCAGCGCGAGGAGTGTGACTTACACGGTAGGTACAAATCCGCCTCAAATTTCCCCCTTTGTTGGGACCACCGACGCAGCCGTCCAGATCTGCTTCAGCCTGCGATACGCACTGCTGGTCTTCTGCAAGGTGTCCTGCAGCGTGGAAATCCTCTCCAGCTGCTCCGCCTCCCGGTCCCGCAGCGTGTTGATCTCCTTGAACTGCTCCTCCACCTGCTCGTCCAGCACGTCGCGCTGCTTCTCCACCGTTGCGAGCTCGCCAATGGCCCGCTTGAACTCCCTGGCCTCCGCGTCCCTACTGTCGATGAGCGATTCATTCTGCTCCCGGAGCTTCTTGTTCTGGTCCCGGAGCTGCTGGTTCTGCAGCGTCAGGCTCTGGAACGTCTTCATCAGATCTCCGAGCGCGGCTTGGTCGAAGGTCGCTCCGTAGCCGGGCGGTGGGCCGGGTGGCGTGGACGGTACGGATGGGAAGTCGAGAGCGGTAGGCTGGGTCCGAGATCTTCCCTGAGGGACGGTGATTTTCTGCTCAGGAAGCGCGTTGAGGTGCCGGCCTCGGACACCTGGGGCATTGCTGGGTTGGTATTCAACTGCCCGCGCCTTCGTATGGATCTTGAGCGGTCGCGGCTGAGTCTGCTGGCGGATCGAGGTCTTGATGTAGTTTTTCCATTGTGCGACGACCCCCCTCACCTTCTCTTTGCTGTCAATAGCCCGGGAATGCACAGAGCAAAGCATCACCTCGGCCAGGTCTGTGAGCTCTCTATTCTGATCTCTCCCGATCTCTGCAGCATCCTCCACCGACATCGTGTTGAGCATGAAGGTGACCTTCATACTCCTTTGTTGACTCACGACGTTCCCACAACGTTGGTTCCTCTTCGTGAGAGTGGGGCAAGACCATTTACCCGTGATAGGGTTCACGAGCTGGAGGACGTCAGCGGCATCCCAGCCCTCTGGGTCCGGGGTGGACGGGACGGCTGGGAGATATGGCAGCATGACGAGAAACCTGACCGGAGAAGACTGTAGATGAGGGGAGGTGATGATTGCCGAATTCGTCCGTAGCGATGGCTCAGAAACTTTCTCCGGGGAAGAGAGTATTGACTTCCCTCAGCGCAATACCCTTCGCATCTTGGCGCGTAAATAAAGTCGACGTAAGGCGTGTCATTTTTGGCCTCACCAGGCGGCACATCTGTTGGAGCGCCTGTTGCTGTCTAAGGCCGAATTCGAGACTGGTGACCAACAGGCACTCCGTGCTCTCTGGCAAAGTGGCATGAAGCCACACCGCTCATCGTGTTGATGTATCTTGCGACAGTGTCTCAATTTGAAGCTTTTATATCACGGGTTGTTCAAGCCGTTGGGGTTTTTCTTTGTTCTACGTCTCAGAATGATACTACAGTCTGGCATGGTTCTTTTTTAATAGTGTCTGGGAAGGAATACTTATTCCTCACACAGGGTCCTCTATTGCAATCTATTAATATGTGCATAATGTTGAGTCTCGTGTCGATGTCTGCATGATAAGAGAGATCACAGGTGTAGCCTGTCCAATCCGTCACACTCTAAAACATTTACTACGGCAACCTCTACTTAGTGTTGACCAGCGTTGCCATATGATAAACAGAATGGAAATTTGTGTCAAAGCGCTGCAAAATAAGGCAATTACTTCAGAGGTCGTATTTTGCTGGCCTGTCCCTCATACCATCCACGGACGTCCGGACGTCAAACTGATTCATGGGGTGACAGTCGTATCAGGGGGGGTAGGAAACAAAGAAAGCGTCAACGGTGCAGGGGCAGTCACACGCAGGACAAGGTTGCAATGTCTCACCTGCGAAATGCAACATCATCGCTGAAGTCTCCATGACAATACGAGATACGCGAGATGCAAAGTAATATGGGGCGTTAAGTTATTTCCACATTTTCCTTGTAACTGTCCACCGCGCCTTGCTCACCAACTCGCGCAACATCACCACACAAAGCACAGCATCATCATCATAAGTAGTGTACACAATAAGAAACCCGAAAAACAATGGAAACACAATCCACCCCAAAAAGAATAGTCCTAGCCCATCATCACAAACCCCGCTTAGGCAGAAACACCCAGGACCGAGTTGAAGGCATCAGCAGCAGCCTGGCCCGTCGCGGCGTCGGCGGCGGTGGCGGCATCATCGCAGGCGCTGACGGTGTCGGCCGAGGCCTTGCACTTGGACTGCAGCTGCCCGCAGATGAAGCCGGAGATGACCTTGATGTTGAGGGCGCTGCCGTGGTTGAAGTCGGCCGCGTCGGCGGGCGCGAACGACTCCTCCTTGCGGCCGTCGAGACCCGCGGCGAACTCGATGGCGGGGTTGCTGCAGGACCCAAAGTCAAGGGCGTTGGCCTGGCGGGCGCGGAGCTTCCTCAGCTTGCGGAGCTTCTTGGCGCTGGCGGCCGCGTTGCACTCGTCCTCTGTCGTGGGAATTGTAATTAGTAAATTGAGCTGCGGATAGATTTGATGTTTGGATTGGGAGTGACACAACATACCTTGAGCACCGCAGTCGGAGACGCTGAAGTTACCCGAGCCGGAGT
Source organism: Diaporthe sp. P3_1W (assembly GCA_037177825.1). Classification (NCBI taxonomy): domain Eukaryota; kingdom Fungi; phylum Ascomycota; class Sordariomycetes; order Diaporthales; family Diaporthaceae; genus Diaporthe; species Diaporthe sp. P3_1W. The sequence continues at coordinate 7,463,366 of JBAFXB010000002.1, forward strand.
TGGCGGCGTTGGCGCAGGCGTTGTGCTGGACGGCGCAGCTGCGCTGGATGGCGGCGCCCTCGTTCACGAACGTGGCACCGTTGACAGAGAAGGGACGCTTCGCATCGCCAGAGTCAGTGACGGCCGGGGCGGCTCCTCCGAGGTCGCCAGTGAAGGTCTGGACGTTGCTGCCCTGGGCCTGGCGGCGGACACGGCGCCTAGTGCAGCCTTTGAGAAATAGTCAGTACACTTTAGTCCCCGACGCCAAGAGGGGTACGGGATAAGAACATACCGCTTGCAGCATCTGCAGTAGAGTTAGAGGCAGCTTTTCCTGCGCCTGCGGCGGCACCACCACCAGCAACGGCGGCGGCGATCTCATCCTCGGTGACATCGGCAACAAGCAGGTTCTGGGAGATGATACATCCGACGGCGTCGTTGGCGTCGTCGCAGGTGTTACCAGCGCCGGTGTTGTCACCCTTGTCACCAGGCGCGAAGGTGCCGGTCTGAATGGCCAGGTTGGGGTCGGCGCCAATGGAGGCCAGCTGCGTCGCGACATCCAGGGCGATCTGCTTGTTGCCCGAGGCCTCGGCGGAGGCAGGGTCCTGGTGCTGGGTGATGGCAGCGATCTCGGGGTTCTTTGCGGTCTCGTTGCAGAGGACAGAGGCGAGGCCGACGGAGCCCGTGTTGCGCTCGAGGGCCCGGAACATGATGGCATTGGCCTGACCGTCGACATCACCAGCTGCCTTGGCGTTGGTGAAGGCCTGGTCGGCGACGATCTGCTGCAGGCAGTCGAGGTTCGCGACGTTGGGGGCTCCCTTGGCAGCGGCAGCGTTGCCGAGAAGGGAGAAGACAGCGTCCTGGATCTGATCAGGGTTGTCCAGCTGCAGGTTGGTGTTGGTGGTGCGGAGGATGGCCTCGTGAGAGTGCTCCTGAGGAACCTCACGCTTGGCCATGCGAGAGTAGGGCAACTCGCGGGCGGCAGCGAGGCCCGCGAGGGCGACAACAGTAACTTGGTACTTCATCTTAGCGTCGAAGAGCGAACGTAAAAGAGAGTTGGTGAATATAGAAAGGCCCGGCCTGTTGTATTATGTAAAGAGCGTCAAGCTGTAAATGTTCGCAGAACTAAAGAATGAAGCCTCAAGTGAGTGTGAATGTGGGATGAACGAGACGGGACAAAAAGAATGACAACCTCGAGACTTCTCGAAGGATATATAGGATGGAAAAAAAGAAACGAGAGACATGATCGCACCCGGGTCTCTCGTCCCATCGCATCGGACTACCATCAGACGCAGGACCCTGCCCGGTGTTCTGGCATCGCGGGCCTGAATTCCACCTAGCGGCAGATGCCAGACGCCAATGACGAGTCCACATGTGCCCCCTTTGACGAATCCTCACCATCGCCGGCAAGACTGACGCCCGGAATGAAACCATCACCAGAAGGGGCCAGTATGGGGCCCCTGCAAGATGGCTGCGGACAGGGGTAAGTTCGGCTAGAGGGCACAGAGATCTACCGCCAAGTCTGAGGGACGACGTCCAGGGCTGCATGGGCAGGGAAAGATCCGGAGACATAGTTGCGGGAGCAAACTCTCTCATTAGAGTTTGAGATTCGACAGGCTGCCTAGACCTTGTCACTCTCAGCCCACTGCAGTTTGAAGCGAGGACATTTTGGTGTGATGGCGGACCCGCGAAAGCCTCACTGCGTCGTTTCATTCTGGGCACACCGTAACCCTCACTGCAGAAGATGTCGTCGACTTCCTGAGCCTTGATGCTAAAGGGCTCAAACTTGCGAGGTGTACAGGGCTGTAATGAGACCTGTCTGATCGTTCGGCTGACATGGGCGCCGGGCGAGATGGAATATGCGACCAACAGACGGACAAACAGCGTAGGCTCGTCGCGTTGTACGTCACCCATGGGCGACGTAGCCAGCCTGCCTCCATCGTGGCATTTTGCTCGGCCGTTCTCGAGGGGGCAAATCCCTCGGCATCACGACGGTAGGTGCGTGCTGGGTTGGTGTTCGTCTGGTCCGGCTGAATTGGATGGGACAAGAGGAAAAATGCGCCCTCGTCCGAGGTCAAGACATCAGACGTCGATCGTGCACCCGACGTCTCATCTTCGCCCAGGGGTTCAAGGACTGAGGTCAAGCGGCTGATTAAGCGAGGGCTTGGCTTCTGCAGGGGTACCCCGGAAAGCCTCTTTGAGCCGCAATTCTCCTACGTAGAACTAACCAAAGGCCACCCTTCGCCGGCGCCTGCTCCTACGCAGTGGCTACTTCGCAACGCTCGGAGCATTCTTCTGACAAGCATTGCCTCGTAGCTTTTCCCACCCCCCTCAAAGCGTGTGCGATCCACTTGGGCTGCGTCGGATTTCGGCCCCGTCACCCACCGTCGTACCTTTTTGTCGTACCTCGGTCATGACTAAGTCCTGCGAACCCATGAACACTGCGTCGTGATCGCCGGAACGCCCGTTTTGCAAATCATCAATGCTAGCGATCGCGTAGGCGATATCGGATGGAATGGGACCACCGGGGAGACGAGGTCACTGCCGCAGCAGTAAGACAAGCTCAAGATGCCAACGTGATCAAACGTGGAAAGCCCACATCAGGGATCTTGCGCGTGATGTGTATCTGCTGCTTCGAGACTCCTGAAATCCTACCCGGAGATCTTGCAGTGTGGTTCTCCAACAAAGATCGCCTCATGCGCCGTCCAGTCACCAAACCGAGTTTCTGGAAGAGCATTGTGGTGCCGCATCGCTGAGTCCAAAATATCATCGGTGTTTCCACGTGCATGCTTCAGGACCTTCACGGCGCCCTATGCGGTTCCTTCGTCTCCAAGAATAAGTCAAGCTACTCCGGGAGCGAGCGTTTCAACAGCGAATATATATAGGCAATCTTCACCTTCAGCCGACCCGTTTTGATCCAAGTTCACCTGGCAAGTCTGGCCTTGGCGCCTCTTAAGACTGTGCAAGGCCGCTGGGTCAAACGCCCGATAGCGAGGCCGTCTTGGCGAGGACAGCGTGCAATAGCCCCCCACCACGCAGCGGTCAAGAAGGCTCAAAATCCGGTTCGAAGGAGTAGCCAAACGCCAGTCGAAGCATAAATGACTGCAAATTCGCCGGCGCAAGTCAGCGGCCGAACAGCATGAACAAAGTTGCGGCAACATCTGTCATTTCAGCCCTGCCAACCTGCCAGAACAAACTTAATCATGACAAAATCATGCGCGGGATACCCTCATGCAACATGTCACCGCCAGAAGTTCGTATTTCCTCTCCCCGTAGGCGCCGCATGAACAGGGAGGGGCTGGCGCTCAAAAGGGCGGCCAGAGGCGCGCGTGGCCAGGCAGTTTGGCTGGATATTTCGGGGCGGGTGGCTTCGGCCAGACTTGCCGAGTCGACGATCTTGCCTAGGGCACCAATGCAGACGAATGTGCTTGGCCGCCGCCGAATCGAGGTCGATGGCGGCTGGTGTAAAAGCTTGGGTCGGGATCTGCGTTAAGGAGTAGCCGCCGGCGAGAGAGGACAGTCAGCAGCCTCTTCTGAAACCGACCCTACCAGAAGGCGCCAACGGGAAACTCTAATACTGCGCCGCCACCTAGCCCAGATTTTGTTTAATTCCATCTCGCTTCTCGGGTCCTACCAAAGTTGAGCTCCTGCCATCTGTAAATATGGTCGTTGGCAAAGTCAGGGTGTTTGTCAGGACACCCCGTCACACACACGTGCATGCCGGGCGGCGGCTAACATAGAAAAGGTCTTTTGGATTTCTCACTGCTCGGATGCTTTTGTACAATGGCATTGCAGCGAGCCAGTCTAGAAATTTCCCGCCCGAAATATCCCCTGCGCGTCTTCCCTCTGTCTGTTGCCGTCTATATGAGTGACGACGTCGCCTCCGCCGGATGGTGGCAAGGAGTGGCGACGACCGTCACCGTCCGTCTCGTCATACTCATACACCCGCTCTTTGCGAGCCCCATTTAACCGATAATCAGCTTGTCCTCCTCGGGGAAGTCGTATTCGGGGATCTCGAGGTTGAGAGGAGCAGGTCCCTTGCGTATACGTCCGGAGATATCGTAGTGGGAACCGTGGCAGGGGCAGAACCATCCGCCGAAGTCACCAGCCTCGCCGATTGGCACACAACCCAGATGTGTGCAGACGCCTGTGATGTGTCAGTCCAAATTGTTTCCGATGCCCGTGTGATGTCACCATTGCCAGCCTCGGGGTTGGGCTCGGCGAAGGATGGTGGAATTGCTCAGATTATATCCTTACCCAGCATGACCAGCCACTCAGGCTTCTTCACACGGTCCTCGTCCTGCTGAGGATCCCGTAGGGACGCGACGTTGACCTTGTTTGCCTCGGCGATCTCGGCCTCGGTACGGTGTCGGATGAAGACGGGCTTGCCTCGCCACTTGATGATGACCTGTATAGCGCCCACGTATCAGATATCCTGTCTTCTCACGTTATGATCGCGCCAGCTGTACTCACGTTCTTGCCCTCTGGGATTGATGCGAGGTCAACCTCGACCTTGGCCATAGCTAGCACATCGGCAGATGCGGACATGTTCTTCAGGAATTCTGCCCGTCGCGTCTGTCAGCATCAAGACACGTATACCATCGAGACTGCAATCCAGCTCGGTGTTGTGTGTTCCGTGGGTTCCTCTGCTCCAATTGACTCCTTTCGCTGCCACCATCCAACACCCTCTGCTCCGGAACCTGCTCGTCTCGGCTCACCTTGGATCGTGGACTTGGCTCCGGCCGCGGTGATCGTGCCCAGGGCGCCGACCATGAAGTACTGGTACATGAGGTTCTTGTTGGCTCCATTCTTGGCGGCGTAGTGGCTGAAGTCGGGGACGTTGGTGGTGGACTGCGAGCCGCGGAAGGGGCTCTCGTAGCTGTGGTCGGACGGGCGGACGGCGGTCGCGGACATGCATCGGACTGCGGTTCGTGGTGCTGCAGAGCGCGCGAGGGCGCGGGCGGCGGTTGTGAGGGGTGCCATGGCGACGATACGGTAAAGGAAAGGAAAGGGTGTGGGGTGTGGGTTGGGATTGACGTCGGCGACGATGAGCTCTTTTTGCGAAAGCTTGAAAGGCCCGGCGACAGCTAAGAAATTCGAGTGCCTGAGAAAACAGGCCTTGCCAATTGGAATCGGTCTGCATCTGATTGGGCTGACGGCCGTGGCCAAGCCGACCCACTCTAGCATCCGGTAAGACCCGAGGTTGACACCCCCTCCCCTTCCATTGTCCACTCCGACGAAAAGAGGGTTAGGGGACGCATCGTTGCATCACAGACGGTTTATCTACAATAACATTGCCCGTGTTGTGTTTGGCATCATGAGCCCGCGTGTCGGGGAGCTGAGGATGCATAAAACATCTGTCCAGGAGGAGTCTACGCATGACCAGGGCTTTGATATAGATGCATCCACCCCATATCTCCAGGATGAGTATCGAGCAATGTTGCTGACATCTCAGCCCTGTCTCTTGGGATTTATTGGGCGAGTTCACCAGAACCTACAACACTGCAGACAAGGTCTCCGGCCCGAGGTCCGCATAGGGCCTGAAATCTATCAACTAGACGCCTTTGGCATTAACCTCTACTTGTATAAGGGAATAGATCTTCGATTATGGAATCAGGCAAGGGGTTCGGCTCATCTGTTTCATTCAATTGCAAAGAAGACTCTACTTTTAGACATATTTGCTACGTTTCACCGGGCGCGGCTAACCACATCTTGTACCGATCTAGCTTGGCATCTTGGACCCGAAGAGCTGCCTGTCTTCTCAATGATGGCCATTCATGTTACCCGCAAGGATACACTTGCGAATCTCACAGTCCTTGTCGATAGCCTGGTCCTCTGAGTCCAGCGTGCCCAGCGACTCGGGCGTGACCCGGGGCGCGTAGGCATTCCACCACTTCCGCACCTGCTGCACCCCGGCAGAAGCCAGGATCTCCTTGGGCGTGGGGACGGGGAGCTCCTCGTGGATGACCCGGGCGTCGCCGCCGACGCCGCCCTCGAGGGGCCTGACGGACTGCATGTTCCAGAAGAAGTTGGCAGGGTCCCACGCGGTCTTAACCCTCTGCAGGCGCGGGTAGTTGTTCCCGTAGTACGCCTCCTGCCAGTCCAGGACGGTCCCGTCGATGTAGTTGAGGTAGGCGGCCTTCTGCTGGATGGCGTGCGGCAGCAGCTCGGCCTTGCACCTGGCGATGAACTCCATGACCCCGTCCCGCTTGCTGACGTCCGTCCACTGCAGCTTGATCGTGGAGACGTAGTGGCCCTCGCGCCAGAAGAAGGCCGTGTCCTCGGGCGCGACGCGGGTCGTCTCGCCGCCGATGTGGTCCCAGAGGACGTGGCACTTTGGCGTGTCCTTGTCGTTGCTGCCCGTGATCCCGATCAGCCCGGCCGCCTCGCTGACCAGCTGGTATATCTTGGTGGTGACCTCTCGGGTGATCGCCTTCTCGGCGAAGATGAACGAGGCATGGTGGTGGTAGACCTGGCTCCGGGTGTCCCAGCCCTCGGAGTGCTCGACCCAGTCGATCCACTTCATCTCCTCGAGTGAAATCTTGGAGGGCTCGAGTGCGAGGTAAGGAGCCAGAACCTCACGCGCCTTGGCCATGCCTCCGTTGTAGATGACAGTCATTCCCCCCGTGAACTGCTTCCTCTTTCCGTGCGTCCAAAGGGCGTCGACAGTGAGCTCCTTTGGGCACTCGTTGGAGTTGAAAGCGTCCATGGCTTCCTGGAAGAGCTCCTGCTGCTGGGGCAACTTCCAGGTCAAGTCGCCGCACACCACGTTCCCAACCTCGTCGCTCAGCTTGTGGATCTTGCAGGTCATGCTGACGGTCACGCCGAAGTTCCCGCCCCCGCCCCCAGTCAGTGCCCAGAACAGGTCGCGGCGCGCCTCGTCTTCGTCGTCGCGGCTGACGGTGACGACCTCGCTGTCGGCAGTGACCACCGTCATGGACACGAGGTTATCGCAGCCCAGGCCGTAGCTGCGCGAGAAGGGGCTCAGCCCCCCGCCGAGCGTGAAGCCGCTGGCGCCGACGTACGGGCACTGTCCGCCGATGATGATGTACTGGTCGTTCTCCGCGAGCAGCGCCTTGTAGACGGTCTTCCAGATGGCGCCGCCCTGGATGGTGACGGTCATGGCCGCGGTGTCGATGGAGCAGTCGTTCATCAGGCTCATGTCCAGGACGATGCCGCCCTCGTTGAGGCAGTAGCCCATGTACGAATGGCCGCCGTTCTTGACCGTCAGGCGGGTCCCGCCCTGCCGGGCGATGGCGACGATGTCTTGAACCTCCTGCACGCTGCGTGCTTGGACCACGGCGGCTGGCATTGTCATGCGGTAGTTCAGATTGCCGATGAACACTGGCCTCGATCGTCAGCACAATGTCTTGAAAATATGATAATTGTTCCCTATGATTGCCAGGTTCGCATTCAGTCAAGTGCGTCGTACCTGCATCTGAGTACTCCCTGGTCCCGGGCTGGAGAATCCTTTGCGGAGCGAATCTCTTCTTGAGAGTCGAGACGAGGTTATCTGATGTCATGTTGCCGAGTTGAACAGGTGTGTACTCTGGGTGCGGTATAAGTTAATTACTGCAAGAGACCAAGTAATCCAACAATCTACGTAAGTAGATACTCCGACACATAACGTGAAAATCCACGGAAAGCTGGGGGAGTGCCCAGAAATATATATCAATATTTCTCGAATGACACAAATAATGTAGCCGTGCCACAAGTATCAGCATTCAGCCTCAGAAAGCAGTTTCCGAGACATCTGGGCCGCCGGGCTGAATATGCCCCAAGCTAAGGAGTGTAACTGGCTCAATCTGGCAGTATTCCTCATGTCATCGATCACCAGGAGCGTCCCGAGCCGTGCGGGGAGGGCCAGCTGAAAGGTATGTGGCTTGATCGACCACCGTCTAAATCGTATCTGGAAATGCAGCTGGCGTTGCCTTTCTTTGTTGCTCGAGCTTGGCCCGGGTAGCCACCCTGGGATTGGGAGATAGGTTGAGCGAACCAAAAGAGTGCACCAGCTCCGCGACGAGGTCAGCCGTGGTAGACTGGCCCACTGGCTCATCTATCACAAACGCACAGATGGTTCGCTCGAGCTACGACGAGGATGATCTTGCCGATCACGCTCCAGATGGTACGAAGAGGAAAAGGCTTGGAGCTCTGAGTATATCCAAAGGGCCAGCAAGGCTTCTCAAGGGCGAAGACATCGCTCAAGGCTCGCGCACGCCGCTTACACGGGAATACTGATTTCCAAGATAGCAAAGATCCGACCGCCTATAACGAGATTCGTACCTAGGTACTCACAATGGATCTGTAGGCTTGCTACCGTCCTTGCTGCTGCATCTTGAGACTCCTGCCTTATGTAGGTAGTTTAGAAACTTTAGAAACTCTCGTGCATAAGCACAGCTGCAATCAGACAACTGCAAGCTTGCACTGCCCGATCCAACTTGCCAGAGCAGAAGACCGCCCTTTGCTCCTTGCGGAAGATCAACCCTCATGAGCCAATCCAACGAGACTTACGTGATTTATTCATCGAATTTTCCCTTCTATCACATCTACACGAGCCTATAGTGTACAACCAACACAAGACACCCTCGGATCTAATGCATACGCTTCAGCTCCTCCACCACATTCCGCAGGTCCTCCACGCTCGGCCCGAGCCCGTGGCAGACCTCCTGCTGCGTCACCTCGTCCATGTCCAGGAACCTCTCCAGGACCTCGCCGTCGAGGAACCGGAACGGGCCATCGCCCTCCCGCTCGGCGTTCCTGAACGACCTGTACTTGTCGAGCGGGATGTCGCCCGGCGTCCTTATCCTGTCCGCGAGCCTGGACTGGAACCTCATGAGGAGGTCCTGCGCGTGCGGTGCTACCGTCCCGAAGAGGTAGATGGAACCCTCGACCTGTGATAATGTCAATATTACGAGCCTGGATTTTTGTGAAAGCGGAAAATGTGGCTTACCGTCCCAAGGAATGCCTGCGGCACGATCATGGCACTTGAGCTGGTCTCGACGGCTACCTTCCGGATGCAGTTCACCATCTCACCCAAGTTCATCTCGCTAATGGTTTCCATCCGCCTCTGGTCGTCCAGCGTAGGACCGTCTGGGTTCCTCCTGAGCACCATAAGATTCCCCTGGGCATCTGCCTCGAGCCATGACTGGTCTTCGATGTGGGAAACGGCGGTAGCCCATGCCGACTGGTAGTGGCGTGCACGCTCCGTCAGCAGCGCAGAGTTGCCGTCTTTCGCCGGGACAAACTCGACCAGACTGATAGACTTCATCATGTCTGCCACGGCGATGATGCTTCCATGTACAGCAAGATCCACAGGATACGTCGATGTCCTGTGCGATGCCACTCGCTCGAGCCTGCCCGAGGTAGAAGACTCTTCGAAGTATTTGCCCACTATCACCGTCTTGGTCAAGGAGAGCACAATCATGTCGTCCATCACCGCCAGGCATCGGCAAGCGCCCTTGAACTTGTGGCTGAGGAGCAGGTAGGGATTCCTATCGCTGTCGACTCCCAGCACTAAAAGCCGGCCCTTGTTATTGTCCGTTGGCGATGGAACATCGTCTGCCGGGAGAAAGCCTGTGCCCACGAGGAATCTCTCGGCTGGGTTTCCATACGAGTCGGGAAGTGTTGCCCGGATGACGCATTCGACTATCTCGCCGCCCGACTGGTCCAGCAAGAAGGGCTTGCCAACGTTCCCGAACACGACCTCATCGACCAGCTTGAAGGAGCTTGTTACCACTTCTTCGCCACTCTTGAGCTCGCGCTTGATACACCCGAGGCCGAACACCTGCTCTTTCGGGGAGTATGCGATGCGGCGTACTGTTTCGCCCATTTCCAGCGTCTTGACATGTGTCCTCCTCTCGGTATCTATTTTGGAAATTCTGATGGTGGAATCGGTTGCCACAACCACTGAATCGGGGTAGGCATCCGTATCAAAGGAACAGACGTATGTCGCATCCTCGGCTGTCACCGCCGAGTACACGATTCTGCCTTCCGCTCCGTAAATGAGACTGGGGTTCTCCGTGGTTGCAAAAATGTTTGCGACGTCGCCTGGTTGAGGGAGTAAATGGAGACGGGCTTGTCGCGTGCCCAAGATTACGCTCTTGCGCCCGCTGAGGGAGAGATCTGTCGCTACGTTATAGGTGACAACGTTGCCATCTTCCATGGCTACGAAGAGTGTCGGGCCTCCCACTGTGCGCGGCAAAACTTGTACTAGGGCGATATCTCGAGGAATTGAGGCATTGTCCTCCGACCTACGGAGTGACTCGCCCTTTTGGGGTTCCAATGTCGCCAAATCCACGAGTGAGAAGTTTCCTGACGTGAAGAAGCCAACAACTCCAACATCAAGCAGGTGAGGTGAGGCGTGAACGCACGCCACTTGGTCTTGGTCACTGTTGTGACTTTGTCCGGAGACCGCGAGATCCTTCTCCAGGTTGAGAGAAATCAGTGATTTGCCGTCCACACATACTAAAAGGTATCTTGAATTTGCCGAGGCCGCTGTGATTGTCGTGCCATGAGTCGAAGGGTCCCAGGATGCGATTTTCATCCCACTGTCCCTGTCGGAGAGCAGCGCAGCTTTCGTTGTCACCTGTAAACGCCGTCCATTTTCAAGGTCGGCAGCCACGAGTGTGTGGTCGTCCAGCGTCAGGCCTTGAAAGCTTTCCACCTCTTCAACATCTCCGGCCGATTCAAACCTGAAGACGCGCGTTTCTGTTATAAACGAAGCGACCAGTGTATCGACCTTGCCAGAACTGCTGGATCGCAGGGAGAACAACCCTCTGACATCCTCAAGATCTCCCAAAATTCCGATGTCTTCGAGGCCAACACCACTCCGCACGCTACGTAGGCTGCCATCCTTATGGACACCACTTCCCGTGACGACGCGAGCCTGGCCCGAGGAGTAGGCATTTCCGAGCTGGCTGTCGCCTTCGCGATTACCCATATCCATGATGGCGAAGTCGAGTATAGGCGCGTTGTTCGGGAATACTTGAGCCAGTTGCAGAAACCGTCTAGAGTCTTGTTCGAAATCGACCCGCCACAATTGAGAGTCGCCGTAGTGCGAGCCGACAAAGAGGAAGTTGTCCATGTAGACGAGGCAGCTCGCCCGGGATGTTTTTCCAATGACCGTCATCTGAAGTTGGTCAACCTCGACGCCTTGGGTGAGGATTGTGAGCAGATACATCCTGCCGTAATCGTCCGCGATCAGATAGTGTCTCTCGTCGTACTGAGCCCAGGCGACAAATATAGAGGCTTCTTTCAACGGCTCCGTGACCTCTGCTCGAGTCGTGTCGTCGATATAAGTGATGCGGGTCTCGCCGACTACAAGCACACCGCCAAGATACGCCTTGGCATTATTTGTTTCGGTGATTCGGAAGTTATGTCTCTTCTCTTCTTCCACCTTTGGGACTGGTATTAGTATGGCGGCACCTGGATCCGCCACGTCTTTCGATATTTCTCGGTCTTTAAGAGGGTCAAAATTGGATGCTTTGGTATCCTTGTCGTCGGATGTGAAGCGGTACGTAGCAAGCTTTGCGTCGGGGGCGTCGACCTGTGACTGGTAGAGGAAGGCGATCTTGGGGTGCCCCGTCTCGGAGTAGAGGAAGGTGCTCGACCTGATAAAGAGCTCAGAAAGACGTGGCTGCTCCATCCAGTCGATGTGGTTCAAATTTCTCCCTCTCGACTGTAATCGCGCCACAGTCAGGACCCCCTCCCACAGGTGCAGGGCCATGAAGCGGCCCGTCGGGTCCACCACACACTTGTCCTGGCTCTGCGAGTCGCGCATGAACTTCTCGCCGGCATCTTGATTGAACTGTATTGTCTCGAGCTGTCTAGCCTCGGCATTCCAGGCGAGGGTGAAGTGTTGGAATCTATCGGTGCCGACAAAGAGCAGGTCTGTCGTGTTGTCCTTGGGCGACAGTTTCTGGAGCATGGAAATGGTGCCGTTGATGACATTGGAGTGGCGGAGAACTAGCTGGTTCTCGACGAGGCCGTATATCTCGAGTCGATTCGTCTTGCTGTGCGAGCATTAGCATTAGCATTCGCCGAGGTGGACAGACACGGCGCGCTGGGTGCGCCGGGTGCTTACGCTATCACCAAGCTCTCTTCATCGTCAAAGAGCCTGGCCCGCACAGCATGGCGAATGCTGCTGGGCCGGTGGATCGGTGCAATGTATGCCATGGTCCAGCTGTGTGGTCTTGGCGGGGAACAGGCTGGGGAGGAAGAGAAGGGTTGGGTTATGCGGCCATGGAAATGTTTCAATCTGGTGACGTTGGAGACTCCATGGCCGTCTGAAGAGTGCAGTCAAGGCTTATGATGCAGATCACGGAGATAAAGTGCTTAAGCTCGGGCGCGTGGGGAGCTCCCGAGGCCCTGGTCTCCAACTAAACCCCACAGGTTTCCCCGCTACGCGCTCGAGCGCGTCACCACCGTCCTCCGGATTGAATTGAGCAGGCCCAAAGCGGCAGCGGTTTCTTACCACAAACCCGTCGCTGTTCTGCTGTTATAGCTGTCGCCTTTCGAATCTTTATTCAAGGCTCCACCTCTTGTGTCTCACTCAACACCTAATAGGGTCATCGCTCAAAATTGTGCACAGTCTTATCCTTATGCCACCACGCTCCCCGACAACTTATAAGCCAGCTGTCAGCCACTGGTCAGCTTCACAGCTGGGGTCGCCAACCATGCCCAACCAGCGGTTGTTAGAATGACAGTCCTTAACCCATAGCGTCAGGAAGTGCGGTGATGGTTCCTATCTTGGTGTTGGCTGGCATCGCAAGCCGCTTGCAAGCCGCCTTCAATCGACAACTCAGAACGCGTCAAGTGTCGGCACATTATGGCGCTGGAGATTTGACTCATTGTCTCCCAAGCTGTTCTTGCCTTCTTTCTCTGTTTCCCCCCCCCCCTTTATTTTCTTCTTCTTCTTTCTTCTGTCGCTGCTTCGGAAAACATCTTCGAGTCTGAGAGCAGGATAGTGGTCCTGACACTTGAGCAAGCATGCGGTACACTTGAGGCCTGATCGTGACGATTCTTTGGTCAGCACAACTTTATGAATAGTTGTCTATGGCCATGCATACGGGTACCCATCCTGGTCTGGTCCTGATGGATATTGACGAGGGTACACTACCACATTTTAACCCACTTTACCAACCCTGTCTTCCTCCTGCTCTCAATTCTCCCCGCGCAAGAAAGGCAAGTGTCTAGTCAATTGATAACGGGCAGAAGGAGATCTTGGAGTGGCTAAGGGCTCATCCCAGACTTCGGGAGGCTTGGTCAATAACCTGGTTTCTCTTCTGACGGCGAGTGCCTCGCGCTGCTTCTCGGGCCAGGAGCCGGCCTAGCGCTCGATGCAAGTCGCAGGTGATCCCATCAAGCATCTGTACAAGCAACGATTTCGACCGCATTCCCTGCTCGAAACACCCGTCAGTCAAGCTTCTCGGGGAGTCTAGACCAAGCAAACGTGAGCTGGGTGGCAGCGACCCGCCCGCGTGGGGAAGACTGCGCATGCACACCCTCGCCAAGAACTAGCGACGGGGCGAGACCTTCCGATTAGGAAAACACGTTTCTCTCCGTGGCCGCCTTGGGATCGACTCGCGAGATTGTCCGGTAGCGCGGACACACCACCGTGCTGTGAATGGCATGGCTCATGCTGGATAAATTAAATCGACTGCAACGGCGACCATACTGGCCCGGACCGCCGCGTGATGTCTGCCAGCGATAGAGGGCACACCGCGCTTTGGCCTCGCCATCATGGCATTTATATATGACTGCTGCTGGCCACCTACGCGATTGATGAAGTCTGGAGCGTCTCGATATTAGACAAGCTCTGCAATTCGTCAAATTTCAACCTGAATAGACGAGAGATTGACCAGTGGCAGGCAAGATGAAGGCCTTTTCCCTCCTCCTCAGCGCCTCTGCGGCGTCCGCACATACCATCTTTGTCCAGCTCGCGGCCGGTGGCACGACGAACCCTGTCAGCTATGGCATAAGGACGCCGACATATGACGGCCCTATCCAAGATGTTACCTCGAACAGCCTCGCTTGCAATGGACCGCCCAATGACCCGGCGTCTGCCAGCAACGTCATCACGGTCCAAGCTGGATCAACTGTCAACGCTATCTGGAGACATACCTTGACCTCGGGGTCCGACGATGTGATGGATGCGTCCCACAAGGGGCCCACGCTGGCGTATCTGAAGAAGGTCGACAACGCCTTGACTGATACCGGTGTCGGTGGTGGATGGTGAGTAATATTCAGACCATTGAGATGAAAGGCGGCAACACATGTCTATAGGTCGAGCTGACAAATGGCACCGTATAGGTTCAAGATTCAGCAAGACGGTTACAACGGAGGTGACTGGGGCACATCTAAGGTTATCAGCAACGGCGGCATACACGCAATCACCATCCCGTCCTGTATTGCCCCAGGACAATACCTGCTGAGAGCTGAGATGATTGCGCTCCATGCTGCGAGCTCTTCTGGTGGTGCCCAGCTTTACATGGAGTAAGTCGCCCATGGTCGACACAGCCGCTCGCCTCCCCAAAGACTAACAACATTCCTCCTCAGATGCGCTCAGATCAACGTCGTGGGAGGGACAGGAGCCTCCACCCCGGCGACTTACAGCATCCCTGGCATTTACAAGGTTCGTAGACATCAAAACTCGACTGGAAGTGCTCAAGTACTGATGTTCGTGTCAGGCCGATGACCCTGGACTGCTGGTCAACATCTATTCCATGTAAGTGGACATGCCTGAACACCCATCTCATCATTATCATCACTTCAAGCAATACTGATACCTCACAGGACCTCTTCATCCACCTACACGATCCCAGGCCCCAACCCCTTCACGTGCGGTGCCTCGGGCGGCGGGAGCGCCCCGACATCCACCACATCCAAGGCTGCAACCTCCTCCACGACGCTCGCCACGTCCACGAAGACTTCTTCCGCCGCGTCGACGACCACCAGTGCTGCGTCCGGCGGCGCCTGTGGTGCCAAGTATGCGCAGTGTGGAGGGACAGGATGGACGGGCGCTACGTGCTGCGCTTCGGGAAGCACCTGCTCTGCCACGAACCAGTACTATTCGCAGTGTCTCTGAGCTTAGGTTGCGGATTACTGACGGCAAGGGGGCAAGTATGTCGGTATTTCTGGAAGGGGGTTGCAGGTAACTTGTTCAAGTGTTGTCGGTGTAGATAGTTCGGACGTCCACGGGCGCATGTTTATACAATTCCAAGCCTTTGACTATTTTACTTAGAAGCCACATAAAGAAGACACCAAATCTACATATCCTGCTTCCATCAACATATTACATCGCCGAAATATGAATATCAAACCCTAAAACCCACCCGTGCCCTGAAGCCGCTTAACAGCCCCCACCACCCCCCTCGCCCACGCAAACCTCCCCGGGTCGACCCCGATAGCCCCCTCGGCCTGCTTCCCCTCCGCATCGGTCCACACCCCAGCCTCCTTGTCCAGCGCGCCATACAGGTGCGTGTTCTGGTTCCTGCGCAGCCCGTCGATCCACGCGCGGCACACGGCCTCGCTGTCCAGCATGACGTTGATCTCCTGGCTGTGGAACCAGCTCTGCGTGTCCTGGTTCCCGTTGCCCATTATGCCCACATGCTCGTCCGCGATCATGAGCTTGATGTGGCAGCTCCGCTTCTTGCGCTCCTGCACGATGGGGCGGGTCTGGTCCTTGGCCACGTACCAGAAGTAGTGCAGCCGCCGCCTCCCGGACGTCGAGAGGCTCGTGTACAGCTGGTGCGCGACCATGTCGTTGTGCCCGCCCTGCATGGGGAGCAGCTCGCCCGCGTCGTTGTAGCCCAGGCAGATGTAGCAGTACACGTCGACGCCGCGCTCGCACGCCTCGGCGATGGCGGGGACGAGGGGCGCCGCGTTGAGGGTCGGCGACTGGATGAAGACGTTCCTCTTCGCGTTGCGCAGCGCCGACAGCCAGGCTGCGTTCTGCGGCATCACGACGGACTTGTGGTTGGGTGGGCCGTAGGGCGCGCGGTTGACCATCGCCATGGGGAAGGGCGTGTGGGACGGGTGCGGGACGTACGGTGTCATCTCGTCCTCGGGGGCGCAGTCTGGGGCGGAAGGTGGGAAGCCGACGTTGATGGTGTTGTTGAGGTGGCGGTTCACTGCTTGCATTGTCGTTTCGCCCTCCTTGGCTGACACTGCTGCTTGGACTCGCAGGACCTCGCCGGCAATGTCTAAGTCCCATTGTGAGTTGTCGGTCGTGGATTCCGGCAGGTTGTCAACAGTAGAAGACGGCAATGGCGCTAGATGGCCTCCTAATTGTTGGCCATCATTGAGCAAGGCTGCTGTCTTGGGATCTGGCCCATTGTGAGTACTCTGGCCTGTAGTTTTCCCATCGCCATTTGATCGAATCTCTGTTGTCGATATATCCTGGGTCTCTGGGATGATGCTGGAAGTTGTACTCGGACCGGTTGCGGCGTCTGCACGGTTTAGGTCGTTGCTTTCGGCCGCGGTCTTCTGCCCGTCTACCACGCCTGGCTGTGGCACAGTCCGAGTGTAGGCAAATGCATCCCGTGTCTGCATTTTCTCGGGGTCAACCACGGCATGATGCCCACGAATCGAGCCATTGGGACCAAAGACCGCGGCATGCGATTCAGTAAAGGCTGATATACCGCCCTGCACTGCCGGGGAGTTGTAGCTCGGCAGCGGAGGCTCAAGGCGTTTGTGCCAGGACAGCAGCGCCATGTCGTACATCGAATCCACAATCGGGCCCTCGAGGTGGATCATCATCTCCAGGTTGTCGTTGCTCTGGATGTTGTTGCTTTGGATGACTGCCATCTTCCTGTCGACGACCATGTACTTGGCATGGAACGTCCCCAGAAGAGGATGATGGTAGTTCATAACCTGCAGGTCGATGTTCGGGATCTCTTCCGGCGCCGGAATGCCCACCTTTGGTCCGGTGTATTCCTTCACCGGGACAACGTAGTGTGGCTCGACCAGCTGCTTTGGGCTTCCCCTGTCGTAGATTATCTTCATGACAATCTTGGTGCCCCTCTCGCCGGCACGACGGGAGAGTTCCTTTATCGCATCCGTTATGAATTTAGAGGCGTCACTGTTCTGCCAGAAGTTTGTAGCAAGGAAGACCTCTCTCTCGGCTCGTACAATACAATTAGACATGTGGCGCACAATATCCGGAACACTGATTGGGTGTCAGATCACAAGAAAAACACTGGTGGCATCTTGGCTACTCACGTAGAAATAATCGACAATGGAACTACACCACAGCTCCCCATGAGCGACGGGCTGACCATTGCATTAGCAGGATCATCGTGCAATGTGCTTATGGCATCGTGGTAGATCTAGCCATGTTAGTCTCGGGAGATGTCCTGTTGAACGTAGAAGACTCACTCTCAAGAACAACTCGCTTGGTTGAGTTGGACCCCAGTGCCCTGCTTCCGCGGCTTTGTGAAGTGCTTCCTCAGAAGTCAAATGCTTTCCAGCGTCATTGATTGGAGGAGAACCGCCAAGCTTCCCGACATGGTGGCCGTAGAGTTTCTTCCACGCATCGCCTGGGGTCAAGGAGGGGTCCTGTGCCAACAAAGTTGAGACACTCTCCGGAGAGGTAAGCAGCTTGAGTAATTCATCGCTGATCGGTCTCGTGAACTGCTCGTCTTGCACATGGCGCTCTGTCTTTTCAGTTGAATGTCCCATACCCCCTTCGTCTTTTGCAGGCAGTTCTGCTAGGCGCGGGGTGGTGAGTGCTCTGTAAGGGAACTCAACAAAGGTCTGATATGCAGCGTCGCCAACAGATCCAATGTTCTGGAGAGTAGTATTTTGGTCCGACATGACGAAGACCGGAGACCGCCGAGGACTCTACAGGTTAACTGTGGGGAGCAGTGATATAAGCCAAGCAAAGCAGTCGATGAAGAAGGTCAACCCTCCACTCCGCAACGACTGGACCTCGAGGCCCACCTGGACCAAGACAGCCGGGGCCGGACCTGCAGGGGCCTGGGAGGCCAAGCTTTTGCCAAGATTTGCGGCTCGGCAAGATCGGGACGATCGCAACGTCAGAGGCACATGGCCTGGGCTTTTCTCTGGGTCTGGGGTAACGCACCGGCACAGAATAGCGTGCACAGGTCAATCGGTAAGTGTCTCGCATCGAGAAGAAACGGAACAAAGCAAGACGAGTTGGAGAATTCAACACTCCCACAGCTCGTAATGTTTAGCTCCCTCCCGCAGACTCTCATCAGAGCTGCATCATCGCGGGCCTAGGCGCTGACGTCACGCCCTGGGGTTGACTTGTTTTCTGAGGCTGTGCCTGCTTTCTCCACGCAAGCCCTCTCTCTCTTGTGCCGCACTACCGGGACTTCACTGGGCAAAAACGCCGCTTAACCGGAAGCTGGGCAAACTTTCGGACTGGCCAGGCGCGCCTAGTGTTGAGAAAAACCAGGATTTGCGCCACTCCTCGCAGCAGCTAGTGCTGTCACCATGCAAGGATGTGTGTGTCAGTTGCGTGTGAGGGGAACGGTGCTCGGTCAAGCTTTTCGGGCTCGGTGGCCCCGTTGCCTATTCGCCTGTCCAATGCTTGATCGATTTGTTCTGCCCAGGCCAGCTACAACTCTCGAGAGCCACAACTTTCGGAATTCACACAATCAACCCCTTCTAGAATGGCACAACATACAATAGGGTAAGTACTAAAAATATATAGACTATTTGTATTCTTTGATTTCCTCTACTAAGCTGGGACAAGAATGATTGCCCTAGTGGGACAAGAGACAATTTGGGTTGTAGGCAATTGTGTTAACAATGTACATAACATATAAGTATTAGTGTAAGTGGTCTCGTGGTCGTGGTCTCGTGGTCGTGGTCTCGTGGTCGTGGTCTCGTGGTCGTGGTCTCGTGGTCGTGGTCTTGTTTTTAATCTGTATACATATGCCTCTTAAGCAGTATGCATCAGTCCCTTCATACAGTGGTAATACTATACAGAAAAGCAATAGTGTGAAGTCACAGTTGGTAAATATGCAGTTGCAACGGTGTATCTACATCATGTGTACGTGATGCTCAGCCTGCCGTTCATGGTTATGCTTGAAGTGGAGGGAATCGAAGTGCTCCAGTGTGAAATTGCTTTCAACCCTCATAACTGGGTCCGTTAATAGTAGGTCTTCACCGCAGCAAAGAATATCGAAATAAGCGAGGTATGCACAGTAAACGTTCGATCCACGAAGATGCCACTTTTGTGCCTACTAGTGGTACTTGGACTATGTTCCAGGCGGTGTTTGTCCGACACTGACTTTTGTATGACCTAGATGTGAGACTGTGCCTGGCTATACTGTCTGCATCACGCGTTGAGAAGGTAGCACCTAGGTAGTATTACATGGAGGTGGATTGGCTACTATGGTGATAATATTACACCATCATCTTTGATGTGGGCTGGCTCAAAGGCCTTAAGTCTTGGGACAAAGACAGAGCAACATCAAGGGACTAGTTGACCTCTTCCGCTTCCACATGCATCTCAGTGAACCAACTTGAAGCCAGTCATAGAAAGACATTACCTCAATCTTGAATAGCTCTGTGGCGCCACTTGCGCCTCTTCTTGCCAATAAGTATCCTGTATAAATAGCTCTCGTGCTGCTCACCGTTCTTCTTGTTGCGTCGCAGCCCTCAGCTCATACAACCCACACACAACGAAGGTTTTGATGCCCCTGTTCTTGGGTCAAGAAGCGCGCTTTCAGTACGATGCGAATGCTGTCGCAACGCTACAACGCTGCTCGGGCGGGGATACTTGATGCTCGTAGTCTTTAACTGCCCAGGTGTGCTCAAGCATGGAACTGACGCCTGTATGCAGCATAAAGACCACTGGCAAACCCGCAGGCTTTCCGCTCATGACATCGCGGTTGTCTGACCTACGAAGTAAAGGGTTTGTGGCCGACTCGGCTAACGCTGTCAGATACTGAAGAATTTCGAACGCCTTTACTCCACGACATAAATTTGCGCCTATATCATGACCTTGGATCCTTTTGTTCCGCGGAGTCCCCAAAATGTGGGAGCTAACCGAATCACCGCCCGTTTGAGTGTTCCAAATTCAGGTTCTCATACCAGAGGCCGCTGCCACGTTGCATACCCTGCTAATCTATACGTCTACCTTTTCAGAGATATAATCAGAATAAATGACCATAGTAGTGACTGCCCCTCGTGCTGCCACTACCCTAGGATACCAACTGTCCGCTTTTTATACATGATCAGCAGTCCCTGTAGAACGTGAGCCTCCACAAGCACTCCTGAGGTTCCACGCCGCCCGTATCAAGTGTACTATACCTAGCCCCCATGACCAAACGTTCTGCGCGCTCTTTTAGGGTTGCCTCCTTACGTAGCAGCCATTGCGAGTCGCCCTCCCTGACTCTACTCTGGACGCCTTCTGTCCAGGTCCAAGGCCAGGCGAAATGAGCGTAGAACCTGGCCAGGCCGAGGTTTCCTAGCTCAGATAGGGGCCCGAGAATCCTCGTGTAGCCTTTCAGCACCTCCTGGCCGTCCTCCCTGGTTAGTTCCGCCCTGTCCGCCTGAGGCCTGTAGTCGCTTGTATCTGCCATGTACAGACGCAAGGTAAGAGCGGATATATTAGCGTTGTGCTTTAGGCGATGGATACAGTCGATCCAGTCATCAAGGGCATTATCGCCGTCCTGGGGCCAGCTGTCATGCGGGTATGGAGGGAAGACTATCTCCACGAAGCGGAGCAGACTCAAGCAACCGGCTGGCACAATGTCCTTGAGGAATACGGAAATAGCAAATCGATCGTTGGGGTAGCCACCACCAGCAGGCACAGGCGGGTGTTGCCACGCAAACATCGGGTTAAAGTCGTGAACCACGAATCGATTCCCAGAAAAGAAGATGAGCTGGGCGTCGTGGTAGAGGTCCTTGCAGACGAGGAACAGCCCGGGCGGGGGAGCCCAGCACCGGCAGGTGGACGACGAGGCGCTGTGGGCGACACTACAGAAGCAACCCATTGACGGCTCGGGAAAGGATATCCAGCACTGCGAGAACTGGCACCCGTGGTGGACCCAAGGCGGACAGGCCCTTCCCATGCCGTCTACGTCGCGACAGCCTGTCCTGCTCGCCGAGTATTGAGCCGAGCACCGGTCCCATGTGACCTCTCTCCACGGCGTGATCAGGTCTGTGTGCTCTAGTATCCGGACGCGAAGCTCGCGGGGGAGGGCCAGTAGCCGGGAGCCCGAGCCGCTCGCTCCCGGTGCTTTCAAGGCCGCTCGGCCCTCGGTCGTGGCAGCCGAGATCCCCCGGGCTCTGAGGACGGCATCGTTTGCTATTTCCTGGATCTGAGTGCTGTGTTGCCTGGAGAGGCGGACATGACAAGCTCGGAGGGGTGCCAGCGAAGCGAGAGGTGCCGCTGCAAGTTGGGCGATATCTGGCCGGTGGGGCTGGACGTCGCAGACAACAGAGAGCTCCAGGTTGGCCAGGCTCACACCACGAGCTGATAAAGATGCGGCTGTCGACTGCCATTCGGCCAGGGCAGTCTGCGCCGCGTCGGAGTCTTGCAGAGGGCCGTCGTGGCCCAGAGGTGCATGCTGCCCGCAGGGGTGAAGCCGAGGAACGCGAGGGTCCCTCGGGGGACCAACATAATCACAGCATTGCCCCCTGCGCAAAGCCTTCTTTCGCGGGTGACAAGATGCCTCACTGAGGACGATCTTGAGGTGTCTCAAGGATGCGAGAGACGAGTCGGTGAGTGCTCGCAGGGGAGCGAGCCCGGCGTGCTGCGGCATGTACGTGGCGCCAGGGCTGGCCGCCGCTGGCATCCGGATCACGAACCAATTCAGCGAGTAGAGAAGTGCAGATGCCTCGGCGTAGATGGCGCGGCAGGAGAGCAGGAGGCCGTAGAAGCAGAGCCTGGAGGAGTCGAAGCCGAAGTCGCCATGGAGATCGAGGACGAGGGGCGTCCTGTCCCAGTCGACGGGCGCCAGCCCAGCTCTGAAGTAAATGCGACGCCGCACTTGTGGCGGCAGACGTAATAATGGAGGGAGAGGGGGAGGGGTTGTAGGAGCCGAGTCCGCTGGCATGTTGTCATGAAGGGAGCCGTTGTGACCAATATCGCAGGTCATGCGGTGCTGTTGTTTTTTGTCGTGGCGCTGGTTGCACGTTGCGCGTTGCGCTGGTGAGTGAGATGGCATACCGCGCAGCAGGACACTCATCATCTCGCCCTGTGCTTCCACCTGATCTTCGTGAACGGTCTCTCCTGAGCCAAGGGGAGGGCGTGCCAAAGGGGCCAGCGCAGTATCCACCCACCGCCTCATGCAAAGAGTGCTCCCCCGGTGATTCAGAGCGCTCACCCTTCCTGAGCAGATCCCAAGTCGCCTCGAAACGCGCCAGGTGCACCGCTGCGAAGCCGTCCTTCACGACTGAATTCGCCCATTTGTCTTTTCGTGGAAATCGCAAGTACCACTTGTTTACTCAAGTGCGTTGCTTCTATTCTGTGCCATTTGCCCAAGTAAACAGATACAGCAAGGCGGTCACTATTGCGGATTTGCCTACCACGCCGAATCTCGACACTGCAACTGGGCACAACCTCGCCGTAATTCCCATCGACTACATGGATGGCAGCCTCAGTATCAATGTCAGGGTTGCGTTAGAATGTAGAAACGGCTATTTGTGAGTATTTTCCTGGATATTTACCATTCTTAAGCATGTGCGAGACCTGAGACGATGGAACTTGAGCATGTGTCAGATTCAACGCTCTCTTGACGACGGGTGAAATCCACTGCAGAGGATGCACAGGATTAGGAGGGTTATTTTACCGTAGCGCATCGCTGCTTTTGGAGGCTGGCTAACCCCCACAACGTGGTGCACAACCACTTATAACTTATAGGTGGGCAAGGTATATGTGCTGGATCTCACGTCCGCCGCAGCACAGAATTGGAGAATTGCTGTGCCGGCAGCGGGCCGGGCAACGGGCTGGCCTTCGCCTTGTCAGTACTTTTTATCCAGTAGGGCCCCGCGGCCGCACCATAGATAAAACTCGATTCGCGGGAGGTCGCCAGCAATCTTATAAATGTCCGAAGGATGCATGGGTCGGGGCTTAGGTTGGCGGAATCGTGGCGGATCATTGGGCTGGTAGTCAGTCCATGACGAGACGAAGGATCGGCGGTAAGCACGCTTCCTGCTCGTCTGCGCAGCAGCGGTGGTCCCCTGTTATAATTTTAGGCTGCGAGCTGAAGATGTTGACCAATCCGTCTAAGCAGGGACCTCGGTTGCTTTTTTCCCTTCTTTCTGAAGGCCTCTCGCCGTCTTCTTTTCCCTTGAAGCCTGGCAAGCTCAATTGGGGAAACTCGCCAAAGCCAATGGCAGGCGAAATCGTGAGAATGTCGCGACTCCGTCACTTCATCACCACGGCGCTGTTGTTGGTGTTCTGCAGCATAAGCGGCGCTCTAGCTGACAATCCACTTCAATTCCTCTATCCGGACAAGGAAGGGCTGGAATTCCACTACCTCGACCGAATCGACGTCTCGTACGAGAGCAATTTCTCCGCGCCTTTTCTGTTCACCTGGTGCGGCCAGGGCAATGCTCAAGAAGCACAGCAGGACCGTCCGGACGGGGGCAACGCGACAACGCAGATCACGCTGCAATTCACCAGCGACGGGAATCTAGATTGCTGGTTCAACCTCCGCATTCACGACCTGGGCGACTCGTCCCCATTGGGCTTTAATTCGCCGAGTTTCACTTATGTCTACACTACCAGAAAAGGAGGACCGGTAAGCTTCTGACCCCGGATGACTGCTTCACCCCGGATGAAGGCTGATTTGCAAATATTCTCAAGGCGACACTAGGCCTCCCGACAGCCACACAGACGTCTGTCTCGACGCCGACCGCTTCGAGCGTCATCACGGCAACGGTCACCAGTTCTTCAACACCTCCTCCCAGTGGCCTCTCGACCGGAGCAAAAGCAGGCATCGGAGTCGGCGTTGCCGTAGGGGCCATAGCGATCGCGGCTGCTGCTGGAGCCTTCATCTTCCGACGGAGAAAGAGAGCCAGGAGTGGGCTGAGAAGAACGGACACCAGGGATGTCAGCGGAGAGGCATCGCCTGGCATGTACCCGGAATTGGATGGCGATCAACAGGCAGCAGAGCTGGGAGGGATGGGGGCTTTCAAGGGGAAATATGCCCCTGTCGCGCCGGGGAGCCCTCAGGAGATGCCTGCCGACCATGACAGCCCAGAGATCGAGCGTCATGAGCTTCCGGCTGGCCTCGACGGGATGAGCGAGGGAAACGTTCGGCCGTGATCGATCAGGTTGAGGGCATGGCGTGGCATGGATCGAGACGATGTTTATGAGAAGAGGTGTGATGATAGATCAGTCATAGGCAGTTTGTATATTTTGGGATGATACCACGGCGTTAGGTCGCAGCATCAATTTAATGAGACGGCATATTGGAGGGAAAATGGAATAACCAACCATTGACCATAAGCCGGGAGCTGATGTCATTGGGCCCCCATTCGAACTCAGTACGCGAGGCGGGATTCTTATTCTGAAAGACTTTCTTGCCCCGTATAATATCCCTGGCCGTGAAATATGTGCCGTCACTTGCATAATAGGACGCAATGTCTACTTATATACAATCTTCGTCGTTGGACTCGGTCTGTAGCTGGCCAATGGCCATACTGATGCTCAATGCAGTAGGTAGTAAGCAGGAGGACAAGCAAATACTACTATTCACTATCCAACACGATGGGACTGTCTTTGTCAGTATCCTGCCAAGAAGCTCCCTCATACTGAAACAACTTACATGCATAATGATGGATTCTCGTCGCCTCTGATAACTAGGTATCGCCTGGGACCCATCTTAAAACCGACCTCGTGCTCTTTCATTGACATAGGGTCAGACCCTGGACTCAATACCTCGGGCTCAGACCAGAGTGTTTCGAATACCTGAGAATACCGTCAGTAAACGAGAATGAATCTATGATTCCCGATTCCAGGTTTCGTACATTTTCAGGCTCGAATTTGCTCGAGGGGTGGACTTCATCGCCTGGTGAAACAGCCGTCAGAATCCGTCACATGTACTCAGATATTCACTCACCGCCAAATCACCGGCATTTGGCTATCGTAGATGGGGATCTGCTCACTAGGAACGAATGGGACACGTTTATCCGCTGTAGTATGGGAGTCTTCTGCTGTCTCGTGTGGACTTAATATGTCTTCCTGGTCAATTTCCCGTGAGCGTACTCGCGGGATGTTGCTTTCGACAGCGTCTTGTGGGCCAAGAGGAACCGTGAGCTCTTTCGAATCTTCCCATAGCTCCGAAGAACTTGTGGATATAGACCACTCGTCCTGTGCATTCTGCATATTTGCCCAAGGGATTCCGACACCAAGGATGGGTGGCTCAACTTTCAGAGTCGGAAGCTTCCCAAAGACTGCAACGATTTCGGCGAATGTGTCGACCGAGGGAACCATGTATGCTATCGTGTCAGGTGCGGATCCCAGTGTGATGTGGCCGTACAGACATCCTGTGTTGGCGTCGAGGACGGCCGACCCAGAGTCGCCTGGCTTGATCGAGGACGAGAGGCGCACTGCGAGCAGGTTTTGGAAGCCGTAGAATCCGTGCATCTTGACTCTTGTATTCCCCGGCAGGACGAACCCAGTCAAATGACTGTAAGGTGTGACCACAACCACCTCGGTGCCCGGCTTTGGCAACGCAGCAATGTCTGTAACCTCAAGGTCACGGTAATTTCCGACCTCATCGATGACATTACTTGCTTTCTCTGCTTCCCCGGCTGGAAGCTTCACCAGAAAGAAGTCAACTTTACTGGGCTTCAGAAAGGTCTGATCCACACCTTTTGTGTCTTGTGCGATGCCGAGATCGTGTCGATAAAGTTGCTCCAGTGAGACTTTCTTGTCAGAATCTATGATGTGAGACGTAACTCCGGTTTCCAGTGGTGTGTTGCGAATTTCTTGGAGATTTCCTTGCGATCCTGTCTCTATTCCATCGTGGCCATCATCATCCTGCTCTATTGTTTCTTCCTCCTCCTCTGTATCTGTATCAGAAAGGCCATCATATTCACAGTCGTCATCCGAGTCGAACTGCATCTCCGAATCAGTGCCCATATCTTGGCTGATATGAGTAGCAGTCAATTGGTATGTGTGCTTTTCGATCCGGATGAAAGGTCCACCTGTAGTGAATCTGACAATCTGTCTGCCATCGGCGTTCATGACAAATCGCAGCCGCCGCCCAATGACCGGTTTCTTCAAGCCATGTATTTCGAGTCGTCCTGAAGGCATCTGAGCATCCAATTGGCTCGCTGAAGACCTTCCACCGGCAGGCACAACAAAGGCACTTGTTTCCAGTAGAGATGCGCTGTTCCCAAGTCCCACTTGGGGGAACTGCTGCAAAATATCGCTTTCCCGTATCAGGGCCTCTGCATCCTTTCGAGCCTTCCGGTCGCAGCAGCAGATCATGACAACCGGATTAGCACTCGTCTCTTTCTTTCCTATCATGTACAAGGTAAGCAGTAGAGGTGCACATTGAGGTGGCTCGGTAGTGTGTAGTAGCCTTTCGATCTGCGGGCGTATTTGTGCTTCGAAGAGTTCCAAAGCTGGTCCCTCAGCAACCCATACCTTTCCCTTGATCTTCTTGTTATTCTTATCAATCAAATATCCCAGTGAGTCCTTAGGATTCGGCCAAGACTGGGGTTTCCTCCGGCAGAAGGATTTAAGACTTCCAGTAGCAAGTGAATGAACCACACTGCCATTGAGGCTGTCATTGCGCATCTGAATCTGCTTAGGATTGGTCAGATATTCAGCCTGAGCTCCAACAGCCCCGAGTCCTTCTTGGTCCTCTTCTTCGGCCTTTGTGTGGCTATGAGCCATTTCTTTAACTGGCTCTGGCCCAGCGGGGCCGGACGAGGCAAGTCTTGGTTGGCAACTTGCTCCTTGCAACCCATTTTGCAAGCTACCAGATGATTTGACTTTTGATGAGAGGGTCTCCTGACTGGGGTACTTGGAAGCTTTTGCCATCTCCTGTAGTGCTTGTCGTTGCATGTGTTGATCATTCTGCGATGTTACGCTCTGCGCTGCGTCTGGTTTGATTGGCGGGACTTCCTGATCTCCGGATGTTGGCAAATCATTTGCGGTGCTCTTGTTGTCGAGGTGTTGAATGTTTCCGATGGGACCAGACCTGTGGGGCTCCTCGAGGAGCAGCCCCTCCCAGAACGTGTCATCGCTTTCTCTCTCGCCACCGCTCTCGCGCCAGTTTAGAGCCAGCATCATGGTCGATGTGAAAGCCGTCTAGAACACATATTTTCATGGGGCTGAATATTCTTTCTTCAATTTTGGATATAGAGGGGTCTTGGAAATCGTTGAAGGCCAATGTCTCGACCTCTCTTAGAGTGGTTGAGAGCCTTGCCCGTCATCGGCCTGTGTTTGATCCGGTCAGACCAAGTTCGACATCATCGCATGCAGGTCTTAGGCTCTCTGCCAATTAGATGATCCCCAGGCTTTCAGCTTTTGGGTTAGAGGCATTATATTGGCGCCCAAGGCGGATTCGCTTGTTCCCAGATGTTGTGCGACTCCAAATTTAGACCTGGAACCAGAAATAGTTAGATAATCTCTTACCGTGCTGCTGATGTTGTTGGCAATCGTGCCAGGACTCGCCAGATTGTCACTCCCGCAATATGAGAGGTATGAGCCACCAAGGACCAAGCCAAATAGGAGAGGCTATAGAACTGCCAATTCGACGTGATGAAGGGGTCGGCCATCGTCTTCGGCAGCTTGCGTGTGGTGACTGGACCCCAGCTGTGGACTCGAGCCAGCGGACCTACGAAACATACTGTCAGACACAATGGAATTACTTCGCGCAGGGTAGACGCAACTTTGAGCATCATTCTCATGAGATCAGTGAGCTCACACGAATGTGTCGAGAGGACGAAATAAAGGAGCACATGCTCGTTCGGTTGAATGAGTTACGCCAGGCCGGACAGAAACCATCAACCGAACACAGTTGCCACCACATGGTAGATTTCGCGGCAAGACTCATCACGCCCATCAATATCGGGACTCTTCCGAACGAGGTCCACAAGCGACGCCATCTGATGTGGGACACAGGCACACTGAGAAGCTTGATCGCCAACTACTTCGACGAACCACCAGTACTCACTTTTGAGCGCCTGAGACTCCCGAGGAACTTCGATGCCTGGAGCGTGTGCAAAATCGGAGGCATCAAGATCAGGTTCACGGACAACCTTGCGGACCATCTGCTTCTTGTCGACGACGACGCAGTAGTCCTAGTTTTCCATCACGTCAGCTATCTCAAGCAACAGGACAAACAGTGCGTATTGTACCCGGGCGTCAAAAATGTCGTGAGATAAGACACTCAGGTATACTAACACACAAAAAGATCCTTGCTTCCAGCGGGCCTAGCGGAGGAGACAATCAAAACGATCGCCCTCCTCTTCCCACAAGCCGAATACAGCGGGCCAAGGCGCGCCAAACGCAAGAAACGAGCGTGGCTGACCAAGCTCTGCAAGAGACACGAAGACGAGTACGGGTGCTGCGTGGACGAGTGCCTGAGCAAGTGCGGAGGACTGCCCACCGGCGAGCGCCAGATCGAGAAGTTCAGGTTCTGGCGGGACAGGCTGGGGGTATTGAAGCAGGCGTACGACGAGACGACCCCGGGCACGCTTTCGCAATGGTGGCATGACCGCCGGAACGGACCGCAGTGGTTTACCTTTTGGGTCGCCGGTGTTGCGTTGATATTTGCCCTACTAGCCCTGTTTCTCACAGCGGTGCAGGCAGTCGAAGGGGCTCTTCAAGTGTACCTGGCCTATCATCCTAATTGACCGTGGAGCGAACTTGATTTCCATTTCTGTTCCCCCAGAGAGGCTTCAGAGAAAATGTCTCGGCTCGCATCCCAAATATGACACCTCGAGGAAATGAGCCAGTCCCTGAGTTTCCAAGAAGATCTTGCCGGTGCGAGCGGCCTTCCCGAGGGCCGTGCGAAGACAAGCTGAAATCCTCACGCCTACTTCTCTGTCTCCTCTACCTGCCTCGGAAGCACACAAGAACAGTGATTCAAACCAAATCAATGACCAACAAACAGGACAAGTATCGAAGAAACATAATGGAGGGTATCATTTAGAACACAAGACACGCTATATACACAGACCCAGCTACCTAACCCAAATAAACACCCAAACGCAAAACACACACCCAAAACACCTAACATACATACAACGTACAAAACGTACATACATACATAAATAACGTATACGCCCAGCGCATTCCCAAATCATTCACTCATAAAACCTAACCGAGTCGAGCGCGAGCTCATTTACGTCTACTTGATGCCTTTGTATACGTGGTCGTGTGTGACCTTTTACGGGTCTACTTTCTAGTAAGAAGAAAGAAAAAGAAAGAAAAATTGAAACCATTGCAAACCCTCAGATACTTTTCTTTTTCCCCTGCACCATTCTCAGGTACCAGATTTAACCCATCCGATATTTTCGTTCGTACGCTCGTACATAAGCAAGTCTAGATACACGACGGCAAATATTCTCAGTTGGACATGACAAGAGCCAAGAGAGCCATGCGGGTGTAGAGACCATACTTCATCTTTATGAAACAGTCAGCAAAGAATCATTTCATGGGGCGGGGGGTTGACTTACCTGTCTGAAGTACGCCGCCCTAGGGTCAAAGTCCACTTCCTCCGCGATCTCCTCGTTCCTGGGGAGCGGGTGCATGACGATCATGCTGCTCTTAGCGTGCTGCAACGTCGCGTTGTCGATGCGGTACGCGCCGCGGACCTTGTCGTACTCTTCCTTGCTGGGGAAGCGCTCCTGCTGCACGCGCGTGCAGTACAGGACGTCGCTGCGGGCCAGGATCTCGGGCGTCAGCGTCTCCGACACGGTGAGGAGCTGGCCAGACTTGACGAGCTGCTCGTGCACCTGCGGCGGCAGCGATAGGCTCTTAGGGGAGACGAGCTGCACCTTGACCTGGTAGTGCTGGAGCAGATAGACGAGCGAGTGCACGGGGCGGCCGTAGAGCAGGTCACCGACGAAGGTGATAGTCAGGCCCTGCACGGTACCCAATTCCTCACGGATGGTGAAGAGGTCCAGGAAGGCCTGGGTGGGGTGTTCCTTGGACCCGTTACCACCGTTGATGACTGGTACCGGCGAGTACTTCCTCGCGACCTTGACCGAGCTCTCTTCGGGGTGGCGCAGGACAACAGCGTCTCCATAGCAGGCAAGAGTTCTCAATGTGTCCTGCAGGGTCTCACCCTTCTTGACCGAAGAAGTCGACGTGGAAATGGCGATAGTCCGTCCACCAAGGCGCTGCATTGCGGCGTCGAACGAGGCTGATGTACGAGTCGAGGGCTCGTAGAACATCGTGCAGAGCAGACGGCCCTTGAGCAGGTTCAGGACACCCTCACGCTGAACTCCAACCCGCATTTCCTGCGCGACGGTGAACAAAAGATGGAGGTCGGCTCGAGTGTACTGGGTGACCGACAGGACGTGAGACATCTTGAATGAGTGCGGCTGGGTTAGCAGCGATTGCAGAGGACTCTCATGCGAGGGCTGGAGCGGCAGCGATGGGCCAAAATCTTCAAAGACAGAGCCCTTGAAAGACTGGCCCAGCGCACTGTCCAAGCCGCGAGGCTTCACAATCGGCCGCGCCGAACCGATCATTGAGGAGCGTCGATCTGTGCCCCGTGGAGTTTCGGCAGCTTGCGAAAGCGGCTTCATCAGCGGTGACATAGGTGGCGGCAGGGCACCGTGTCTTGACATGTCCTTTCCGATGGCGGCTCCCTCAAGAATTTGTCCATCAAGGCACACAAGTCTGTCCTGGAACGTGATGCGTTGAACGGCTCCCCTCATGACACGTCCAGCAAATGGAGACCAGCCAGCAGCGGCGGGGACGGTAGAAGGACGCTCGATCTCGACCTCTACGAAAGTGCCGGTCTGGTCGTGCAACTCAAAGATATCAACGGGGTTGTCATGCAGGCGCTTCTTGATATCGTCGATGGTGAGCTTGCCCTCGCTAACGGAGGTGAGCAGGAGTGGAAGAGCATCCGCGATTCCAACTGTGGCATCGACCTTGGCACCAGCAGCGGCAGCCAGCTGATAAGGCAGACTGCCGATCGAGAAGATATCGATGTCGCTCAAATGCTCCCACAGGGCGCGTTGGTCCTCAACAGTTGGCAGGAACTCGCATTCAGGGTAGTCCTTCTGTGTCAGGTACAGCGAGTAAATGGACACATCGCATGTTACCTTGAGCCCCTTTTGCTTGCTGAGACCGATAAGCTTGATGTCATCCTTGGTCGTAACGGATGTGACATGGATCTTCCTGTTGTGAAGACTGGCCAAGAGGAGAATCGATGCCAGGTCGGTGAGCTTGGCATCTGTCAAGATTGGCTTGTGGGAAGGCCAGGCATCGAAGTGAGCGGTGACGGCGGCAACCTTGCTGATATTGTCGGACAGGTGGTTGAAGGGGATGAACAGGGCCCCTACGTCTCCGGCGACGTGGCTGATCTGGTTGGCGTTCGAGGAGGTGGCAGCAACTGACACGTTGAAGTCACAGTAGATACCAGACTTGCCATTCTGCTGAGCGGCAGCCAAAGAGCGCGCATCTGTGATTGCACCCTCCCGGCCAACGGCCATGGTCCGAATCATGGTGAAACCTGCAGCGAGGGAGGCCTTGGTCACAGCCTCCAAGTCACGGCTCTTCTCCGAGACAATGCCAGGCACGAAGGCTGCAATATTGACGAGGCCAGGCAAGAGAACAGTGCGATGGCTGGTCTGGTAGTCCACGATGCTCACATCGAGAGCCATGTGCTTGGCAATGGCCTCGACGAGGATCTTGGCGTTCTTCACGTTCGTGACCAAGGGGATCTGGTAATCGACGGCCATTCTTCGCGTCCTATAACCCTTGCTCATGTAGTTGGCGGGGCGACGGTACTTGTTGTTGGAGGGCAAGTTGATGTACAGGTCGATCATGTTGTTTGCCAAATGCTGGGTAAGCGAGAACTCGGATTTCTGGTCGTCCTCTTGCAGAGCCTCCAAGAATTGGACGGGGATATCGTGATTCTGCAGGAAGTCGGCCGTACCTGCGGTGGCGAAGAGCTTGTATCCGAGCTCCTGCAGCTTCTTGATGGACGGAAGCATCTCCATCTTGTCCTTGTAAGATCCCAGCGAGAGCAAGATGTTGTTCTTAGGAATCTTGAACCCAGTGGACATCAAACCCTTCAGGTATGCCTCGTATTTGTCAACACCGAAGCAAGCAACCTCACCAGTGGAGGCCATCTCGACGCCCAGTACAGGGTCAGCCCCCGAAAGACGCGAGAAGCTGAATTGCGGGACCTTGACACCCACAGCACCAGCAGGCCTCTCAACTACTGGGTATGGCTCGAAAGGCACCTCCATGATGGCCTTGGTAGCCATCTCAATAAGGTCGACACCCATGACCTTAGAGACGAAGGGGAATGAACGAGAAGCTCGAACGTTGCATTCGATGACCTTGATATCGTTGTCCTTTGCGATAAACTGAATGTTCATCGGTCCAGTAACGTTCAGTGCGACGGCGATCTTACGAGTTGCCTCCTCGATACGCTCGATGGTGGTCTTCTGGAGATCCTGAGGAGGGAGGATAAGAGTGGCATCACCCGAGTGCACACCGGCATTCTCGACGTGCTCAGAGATGAAGTGGCCAACAAGCTCACCGTCATGGGCGACAGCGTCCATCTCGATCTCCTTGGCATTCTCGATATACTTGGTGATGACGACTGGGTGTTCAGGTGACACATCCGTGGCCTGCTTGAGGTAGTTCTCTAGATCTGCCTCGGAGTAGACTGTGTTCATGGCGGCACCCGAAAGCACATAAGACGGCCTAACCAGGACAGGGTAGGAAACAGTGTTGCAAAACTCCTTGGCCTTGTCGAAGCTGGTCAACTCCTTCCAAGTGGGCTGGTCGACGCCGATGCGGTCAAGCATACGAGAGAACTTGTATCGGTTCTCTGCCGAGTCGATCATCTCAGGGGACGTTCCCAGCATCTTAGCTCCAGCTCGGTGAAGCTGCAGAGCGATGTTGTTGGGGGTCTGACCACCCATGGCGCCAAGGATACCCTTTGCGGCTTCCAACTGGTAGATATCAAGCACCGTCTCGATATTGATATTCTCGAAATAGAGCTTGTCGGCCTCATCGTAATCCGTGCTCACCGTTTCCGGGTTGTAATTCACCATGATGGTCTTGAAGCCAGCCTCGCGGAGTGTGCGAATAGCACGGACGGAGCACCAGTCAAACTCAACCGAGGAGCCAATTCTGTAGACACCGGAGCCCAGGACCATGACACCATGCTCGTCAAAGTTGACATCGTGTTGCGTGGCATTGTAGGTGAGGTACAGGTAGTTCGTCATGGCTGGGAACTCGGCGGCTACTGTGTCGATCTGCTTGACGAAGGGCATGATGCCGGCCTCATCTCTCAAGCGACGCACGGCCAACTCATTTGAGTTCCAGAACCTGGCCAGCTGACGATCTGAGAACCCGAGCCTCTTGGCCTGTAGCAGGATGTTGGGGTTTTGAGCGATGTCCCCTGTGTTGTACTGTGCCATGTCTTTGCCGAAGTTGCTCAAGCCCTTGAGCTTGTGAAGGAACCACTTGTCAATCTTGGTCAGCTCCCAGATCTTGTCGACAGTGTAGCCGGCGTGCATGGCGTTGGCAATGGCGAAAAGACGTTGATCCGATGGTGTCTGCAGCTCATCGTCGATCGACATGAGAGCGTTCGAGGTGTCGTTAAAGCCCAGGTTCTGGAAGTCGATCGCCCGGATCGCTTTCTGGATAGCCTCTTCGAAGCTTCTGCCAATGCTCATGACTTCACCAACACTCTTCATGGAAGAGCCCAATTGTGTCGACACCCGAGTAAACTTCTTGAGGTCCCAACGAGGCATCTTCACAACGACGTAATCGAGAGAGGGCTCAAAGCACGCGCAAGTTGACCGCGTAACCGTGTTTGTAATGTCCTTCAAGGGAATGTTCAAACCCAGCTTGGCTGCGATAAAAGCCAAGGGGTAGCCAGTTGCCTTGGAGGCGAGTGCTGAGGATCGTGAGAGTCTCGCGTTGACTTCAATGATGCAGTACTCTTTGGAGAAAGGGTTGAGCGCATATTGGATGTTGCACTCTCCGACCACGCCGAGGTGACGGATGACGTTGACCGCAGTGGTGCGAAGCATATTGTAATCCTCGTCAGACAACGTCTGAGAAGGAGCAACGACGATCGAATCACCAGTGTGAATACCCAAGGGGTCGAAGTTCTCCATGTTACAAACGGTGATGCAGTTGTCCTGGGCGTCACGGACGACTTCGTACTCGATTTCCTTCCAGCCCTTCATACTGCGCTCGATGAGTACTTGGGGACTGGCAGCCAGAGCCTTGTTGCAGAGATCGAGAAGCTCGGCTTCATTGTTGGCGAAGCCACTGCCCAGTCCGCCAAGAGCATAGGCGGCTCTCACGATTACGGGAAAGCCGATATCCTTGACCGCGTTCATGGCCTCTTCAACACTGCTCGCCGAAGCAGATTTGGCACACTTTTCGCCGATGGATTCCATGCTGCGAGCAAAGAGCTCACGGTCCTCAGTCGTGATGATGGTATCGATAGGTGTACCAAGAACTTGGACCCCAAGTTCCTCAAACTCATCCTTCAGCTGGATACCAACTTGCAGAGCGGTCTGGCCACCGAATGTGACGTAAATTGCATCGGGCCGCTCGTATTGGATGACCTTGCGGACAAACTCGGCGTTCACCGGCAGGAAGTAGACCTTGTCCGCCAAACCCTTGGACGTCTGGATAGTGGCGATGTTGGGGTTGATAAGCACGGTGTAGATGCCCTCCTCCTTCAAAGCTTTGATAGCCTGGCTACCAGAGTAGTCGAATTCACCGGCCTGACCGATGCTGAGACCACCACTACCAAGCACAAGGACCTTCTTCGGCTTGACGCGAGGATGCGCAGAATCATTTTCGGCCGCTGTGCCACCGGGGAAGCTGACAGGCTTTGACAGGAGGCTGCTGTCCGAAGCGCAGTTGGTAATGGTCTTGATGAAGACATCAAACAAGAACTCGGTGTCACGTGGGCCGGGAGTGCTCTCGGGATGGAACTGAACACTGAAGTAGGGCTTGTTAACGTGTGCTATACCCTCGTTGGTCCCATCGTTCGCGTTCACGAAAAGCTCCTGCCAGTCTGACGGGAGGGTCTTGCTGTCGACGGCGAAACCGTGGTTCTGAGACGTGATATGACACTTTCCAGTGATCAAACTTGTGCAGGGGATGTTGTGGCCTCTGTTACCGAACTTCAGCTTGGTTGTGCCGGCTCCGGCGGCTCTGGCGAGCAGCTGGTGGCCCAAGCAAATACCGAATACTGGGGTGCGGTTCTTGGCCATGGCCGTTGCGATGTTCTTTACGGTCACATCCAAGACAGAAGGGTCGCCCGGACCGTTGGAGATGAACAGACCATCGTACTCGTCGCCCGCCTGTGCCACAATATCGTGGTCCCAGGGGCAAACGAGGACCTCGACACCTCGCTTGAGGAAGCATCGAAGCTGGTTGAACTTCATGCCAACGTCGAGGCAGAGAATACGGATGGTCCTGCCTGACGGGTGCTTCAAGGCAATGTCTGCAGGGGGCGTATACAGTTTGGGCGCCTTGATGGACACTAAAGAGAAGTGAGCAGAAAGTCGACACAAGGCCCATTTCGCTTTCACTCACCCTCTGCTACGAGATTTTTCTCATTGGGGTTGACCCAATCGACGGCGTCAAAATACGGCTTCCAGTCTTTCATGGCCTGCGGGATACCGTTTGTTTGGCCAACGGTGCCATTGGTGACGCCATTTGCCGCTTGTGGCTTTTGCAGCAGCATGCGGCCAAGCATGCTGCCCTTCTCACGGATGTGCTTGGTCAACGCCCGGGTGTCGACCCCGTGCATTGCCGGTATGCCCTGCTCCTTCAACCAGGTTCCGAGAGAAGAAGTTGCCAGGAAATGGGAGTAGTCCTCGCCCGAGTAGGAGGCGGTGACGAGACCGGCGATGTGGATCTGGGACGACTCGAAATGGGCGGGCAGGTCCCGCAGCAGCTCGTCCATGGTCTCCCTCGAGGGAACACCGTAATTGCCGACCAGGGGGAATGTGATGACGAGTATTTGTCCGCGGTAGGAGGGGTCTGTGACGGACTCGGGGTAGCCGACCATGCCGGTCTGGAAGACCAGCTCGCCGGCGATGCTCTTGGGAGCACCGAAGCTGTAGCCCTGGTAGGCGAAGCCATCTTCGAGCTCCAAGCAGAAGAGGTCCTCGTGTTCGGGCCCGCTGAGGCGAGCCGAAGCCGGTGGGAAAGCCTTGGAAGCCATGGTCAAGAGGAGGAGGGGGTATCGAAATGTGTCTCCCTAGACGCACGGGCAGATGGAGAAGCTGAACGAGTCGGTGCCAAAGATGGCAGCAAGCTCGGGCTTGCTCTGAGTATGGATGATAGTTCCTTTGAAAAGATGGCTCAATTAGCTCAAGACAGGACCATGATATGGTGGTAAAGCCAACAACAGCCTCGTCTCACCAGCAAGGGGCTATTGAGTGTAGTAGAGTAGCGTCAGTAGCCTCGACTGGTGGGATGGGTAGAAAAAAAAAAGGAAAACAAAGACGAGGTCAAGAAGAGACAGGAATAGTGGGATGTCAGAAGGCTGTGACTGGACCCCAATTCTCCCCACCAAGCTTTGGTCCAAACCACTAAAATTTTCTGCCCTTAGAGGCTTATCGATAGGTAGTCGGACTGAATTGTGGACTGTGGTTGGACGACGCGTGGGTGGAGCAGCCGGAATGAATCGCGTATCCCTGCTTGTGAAGACTCGAGATCGTGGGGCGGCTAGCCCAGATCGGGATTTTGGCCAAACAGCCCGTGTTGAGTGAATATTTATTATTGTGTTAATCCTAACCAAAATCGACGTGGCGCTCCAAGATCATGTGAGTCACGAGAGATGGAATTTCCCGTTCAGCATACCCAGATCGTTGACCCAATGTCTTGTATTCCCAAGCCTTGAGGTAGCAAAGGAGATGCCCCTGGACCTTGCCTTTGCAATAGCAAGTGCTGGTATTGGAGTACTCATGTGACATGAATGTAGATGGCTGATCTTGACATGTAGGTAGGGTGTGATTGATCGATACGCGTAAAATACAATGTCATGAGTGTCGCGAGTCGTTAGAGGATCGAATTAACCAGGCTCTGCCGTTCGACATGTTGACATGTGCTGAGTCTCATTATGTGGAGGGCTCCAAGCATACGGAACACCCAAGAGATGATGACATAGGTACACTTCCGGCTCACGCTCCGACCCGTCCGGCCCAGAGCTTCGGATCCGGAGCTGGTGGTGCCCATGTAAGGCAGTGTTACACTTACCACCTGCTGCTTGAGTCTTCAGCATGAGACCAAGAACCGCACGTCTGGACCTGTCCTATCTCTGCCCCCAACTGGCATTTTATACCAAGTCCTTGTTGGGTGATTGTGCTGGGATCATTGGCCCGGCAAGCATTCTCACATATGCATGACCTAACCATCTGGACCCCCACGGTTTGGGATTAGTACACGCACCACACACACACTCTCTCTCTCTCTCTCTCGCACACCACAAAATTTGTTCACCGCCTGTGCGAACTACAGTCAGACTAGTTCGCCTCAGCAATCAGTCCTCTGATTCTTACTGATTTTGGCTTGACCTCGTTGTGGCAAGCCAGAATCTGTGTGGCAAGTGTTGGTCAGAACACTGGTATCTCGCTAGACGTTAAAAGCCCAATGGAGGTCATCCTGTGGGAAGTTTCTCACCATCCTCTTGGCGAGTGCCCCAGAAGAGCATCTCATAGGAGAGTGTCCAGCAGGAGATTAGAGGCCCTCACATACGATGTTCTTCCACAAGATGTTCTCGCATTGGACGTTTCCTACAGTGAGTGTGAATTCTTCCATAGGAGGTTGTGTCCCACAGAGGTCATTGTGGCTTGCCTGGCGATGATTTCGGCAGCGTTTGTTATTACCTGCGCCACGAAGCACGCTGTTAGACCTTGGAAATTGGAGTGCGCCCGCCCGGTTCGTTCAGTAATTGCCGTGGTGTCGAGATGCGGGAGAAAACATGCAGGTGTCATCAGTCTCGTCATGCCAGGACGGGCCTCACCTCGTCTTGACCGACGACGTTTCGTAACTCTACCTGCAGCTAATGGACGAGACCAATCTACAGGCTATGGCGGCGCATGTGATGCAACATGATGCGGGCGGCCTGTCGGTGTGGAGCTAAGGGGTTGCAATGTCGCAAGCCGCTGCAGGAA
Source organism: Diaporthe sp. P3_1W (assembly GCA_037177825.1). Lineage (NCBI taxonomy): Eukaryota > Fungi > Ascomycota > Sordariomycetes > Diaporthales > Diaporthaceae > Diaporthe > Diaporthe sp. P3_1W. Next base: position 7,501,640 of record JBAFXB010000002.1, read on the forward strand.
GGGGGTGCGGAGCAACGAGCCCGGCAGAGCGATAGCCCCATGGATCCTGTGGGATGTGCGAACATGGCGCGATTTGATAGGGAGACTGAACAATAAGGTTACCTCGATTGATCTCGCAAATATGCATTGTTGAAGCACAAAGGTTCGATCGAGACCGGCCTGGAACACCCGCTCTGAGAAACATACATAGGACTCGGTCGTTGCCCAGAGGTAGGAAGTCAGGAAGGACAGTAATCCGAGGACTTCTCTCGAGCGCGCAGGCAGGCCGGGCAGGTCGACTGAGAACCTGACCTATCAGCTGCAGTGTCTATCCTCAGATTAGCGAAGGACCACTCAGGCCGTTTGCAAGGTTGCAGTTGTAGCGGCTGCATCAGTCGCAGCCAAAGTAGAGGGACACCATCAGGATCGTCCACCATTCGACGCCGTCGACTCGGCTCACCGCCGCCCCAGTCAGTGGCACGGCCATCATTAATGGTGTGGCCAACATGATGCTGTTCCAGAGCGCCTGTCCAATGAGGGGCCGGTCGAGAAATAGCTATTCATCCCATCTCGCAGCGTATCGGCCCACTCGATGGCGCGCCCGAGGTCATGCGGATCTGGGGAATGCGGCAAATATGTGGATAGATAAGGGACGGTCGAGGGCTGCATGGGACTTGCAGATGGAAACGGTGCGGCGTGCTGCAGCATCCATCGTCCAGGTGCAGGCAAGGCACATCGGCAGGGAGCCGTCTCATTCCATTAGACATGCCATTGTGCGATTAACCAATACTATCCACATCGTGCAAGCCAAAAAAGAGATTTCACCCGGTCTGGGCGCGTTGGAGTCGTTGAAACCTTGGAACTGGGTTGCCCACCAGCACCAAGTGGGACTCGACTCTCTGCTGAGCCGCATCGGATCCCACTCTCGCGCCTGCCTGCACGGCCTTTTGCTCCTGAATCAGCTGGTCTGGGAAAGTGCTACCCAGGTATGCAGTCATCCCGGCAACCTTCCCTGGCATCATTACGACAGCTGCTTGCTGGGGCTGGGGCTCCCCGTCCAACTTCTGAACCTCCCGGTCCTGGGCATCGCGCTGCTGCTGCTGCGCGCGCATTCCTTCCTGTCAACAATATTATCTCCTCCTCTTGCTGCTGCTACTGCTGCTGCAACTGCCGCGAGCTCATAATTCTCCCATTGCTTTACTGACCGGCACAATGCTGTTCTAGCAACCTCGCCCCCAAGACATACATAGCTTGTATGACCGACCTGCACCCGAGCTTGGAGCTGTGAATCCTACGCGTTTCCTCTGCGCCCCCAAACCCCAAAAACTGGCCAGCTACGGAACATTCCCAGACGCAGTACAACGAGGCAGCCCACGACCCCATACCCGTGTCTGAGGCATACGATATTTTCATGGAGGACTGATGGATACAGCGGGCCACAACATGCCCGCCAGGAGGAGGATGCTGCCATTCACGAACCTGTTCCAGTCACTCAGGAGCAGTCGCCGTGGTGGGGACGATGAGACCGAGGACGAGCGCCGACCCTACTCCCGGACGAGACACGCCACCGCCGATTTCACAGAAGCCGACGATGATGACGAAGACGAAGAAGAAGAAGACGACGACGACGCCAACGATAATGACGACTCCCCAAACGATGAGGATCGCGGTGGGAGACGCCCATCCGGCACGGTGCTGCCTCTCTTCTCCGAGTCTCACCTCGATTCCCTACCAGTCTACAACGTCACCCACACAATCCGGATGATCGTCCAGTCTAGGACTGAGACAGCTCTGACTTGGGACCAGCTGAGGTCACCCCAGGTCTCACAGTTCCTGGTCAAGCCCATGCAGCAGCAGATCCGGACCCAACATTTTTCAAGAGCTACCATCTACGCGCTCATGGCAAATTGCCTGCAGTTTGCCAAGGAGGGCCAACTCAACCCAGGGAACGCAGGGACCAGTAGCACCAGGGCCAAGGTCTGCGAGCTTCTGGCCATAAAGCTCCTCAAGGACTACACCACCCGAGAGCTCATCGATGCCCTGTCTTATGATTTCTATCCTTTGCAGGGGATGCCCGGGGCGCCAGGTGTGCAGACGCCCCTCACCCCTCGAGATGGAAAGCCAAAACAGGCCGCAGCGAGGACCTCGACCCTCGAGGTTGCCATTCGTGCTTCTGCCAAGCACTTCCTGGCGCATCCGCTTGTCGTACAGCAACTTGAAGCGATATGGAACGGCGCAATCAGTTTCTACTCGTCTGCAGACAACCTGCACCGACAAAATCTGAGGGAGTCAATTGCTTCCTACCGAGGGCGCAGTCCACAGCGGCGAGAAAACGAGAGGACACCACTTCTCCGATTTCAAAAGGGACTGGAGCCTCCGAAACCCGCCGGCGCGGATCTACTGCCAGCTAGGCGGACAGTGTCTCTATATGACCCGCGCAACGCGTCTTTACTCAAGCTTTCCAGGCTTCGTGTGCCGCGCTACAGGCAATTCTTCTCCACATGCTCTCTGGCCATCTTGATCTGTCTCTTCTTGGCAGTTCTTGTTCAGAGGTCCGACCGCATCACCAGCCTAGAGTTGGTGTTCTGGTTCTGGAGTGCTGGCTTCATGATGGACGAGCTTGTCGGCTTCACCGAGCAAGGCTTCTCATTGTACATCATGAGCTTCTGGAACATTTTTGACTTGGGTATCCTCGTGCTGCTGATTATATACTACTGCATGCGCATCTACACGGTGTTCCTGGTCGACTCACACCACGGCGTAGATGCCTACGATGTGCTAGCTGCGAATGCGGTCTTGCTGCTGCCACGGATATTTTCGGTCCTCGATCACTACCCCTACTTCTCTCAGATTCTTCTGGCAATGAGAATCATGAGCGTTGATCTGGCGGCAGTCTTCGTGTTAATCTTCATTTCGTGCAGCGGCTTCTTCGTGTTCTTCCTCACAAACACCAAAGCAGACGCTGCTGAGGTGGCATACAAGATATTCCAAATCCTCATGGGCTTCACTCCGGCAGCTTGGGATGTGTGAGTCCGCCTTCCTCCTGAGACACACAGCTAGGGCTTTGCTCAAAGCACGCCATCAATTACTATGCTGACAGTGAACATTTAGCTGGCCCACGTACAGTTGGCTTGACAGAACGCTGATGGTACTATTCCTGATTATTTGCCATTTTGTGGTGGTGTAAGTCTTACCTGGACCCTGACTGCCTATCACTTGCTGATCACATTGATAGTACCATCCTCATTACTGTATTGACCAACTCGTTCATGTCGATTGCTTCGAACGCGAAAGAGGAGCATCAGTAAGCTGCCACCAGACAAGGAGAAGTGTGAACGCACTGCTGACGAATGTACACTAGGTTTCTTTTCGCCATCAACACAATTGCCATGGTGAAGGATCAGTCCCTCTTCTCTTATGTTGCTCCTGGCAACATCTTTGCGTGGATGCTGATGCCGTTCCGGTATTTCATGCCTCTGCGTCACTTCGTATGGCTGAACCGAACCATCATCAAGATCACACACTTTCCACTATTGTTCTGCATATTCTTGTACGAGAAGTACATTCTCTCCCCTTCGATGTTCGAACCGACCGACTTCGTCGAGCATCCGGAAAGGAGTCGGGCCCGGGCACTGTCCATGAACCCCGTAGGCCGGTCGTCACTATTCAGCCCCACCATCCGCATCCGAGAGGGTTCGGTTGCTGGATTTCAACAGGATCGTGCTTTGGAGGAGGTGTTCCGAAGAACGCCTGACTTTGCCTCCCTACGGACCCAGAGGATGCACGAGCGCAAGAGGACTCAAAACGCCGTCAGGAATTGGATGGACAGGAATGAGACCATACCTGAATCGCCAAATCACTTGTCGACCGTTGATGGCCGTGCACAACAGGATTGGCAACGAAAGCTCAACGGAAGCAAGGAAAGAACGCCGGTGAGACTCCGGCATCTTTCCGAAGTTAGGTCGATTATGAGCGACCCGGCAGAGTTCATGTCGACCGTGGACGGGCCCTTGGATGGCGTCGATCGGAGGGATCACGTGGAGCGCAGAATATTGAAGGACCAAGATGCGGATGATGAGCTTGTCACCAACGACGAAGATGACGATGAGGCGGCAACTGTTCCCAGTCGACGGAGTGTCACGAGATCCCGGGTCGAGGACGACGACGACTATTTCACAACTCCCCTCGCCACTCGATTCAACAACCGCATCATCTCAACTTCTCTTGGCTCTTCGAACCGGTCACCTGCACACCAGCTAGCACCGCCTCCCCCGAAACGGTCAGGCATGCATAACCGCACTTTATCCTCGAATACGATTCTCTTCAACCCGCCCAAAAGTGGCCGCCTGCCGCCCAAAGACGATGATTCGTCTTCAAGCCCACAAACGAAGTCTCGTTCACGGCCTCTAAGCGGCCGTCCAACGCCAGCCGAGAGCCCCAGGCACAAGTCGCCGCGGCGCCCTGCCAATCTTGGCTCTACCCGTCCCAGGCCAATCATGCCCCCTCGCGACAATATGCACACAGCTCCCCTTATCAGCCGCTTCACTGGCATGACCGCTGATCCGCCACCACGTCGACCGGGGAAGACCCGTCGCATGTCTTCCTCTGATCTCCTCGACGTTCAGTCAGATCTCGCCGGCGTTGGCGCAGACGACGCATTTGGAGGCGTCCCGTCTAGCTTTGTCACGCAGATGGCCATGGCAACCGGCATGATCACGCCTGGCGGTCCCCGCGTCACCGACAAGGCGCAGCGGGAACGTGACAACGATCGCGACCGGATGAGTCGCTTGGTACTGGCGAGGATGAAAACGCTGGAAGAAGGGTTCTCAGATATGGTTAAAGAGATGAGAGGACTGCAGCGATCGAGCGCCATGCCGTCCACCGCACGCAACTCAGCGAGTGAAGGCGGCTCAATCGTCTGGGACGGTGAAGGCGACGGAGTCAGGACACCATACACGATATTCGAGGCCGCGGGCAGGAATGGCGCCGCCACTGGTGGCGCTCGAACGAGCGGGAGAGGCTCTAAAGCTAACTCGGTCGGCAAGGCCAGCGGGTCGCGGCCTGGAAGCCGACGGGGAGGGAACAAGTCCAACCGCAACAGTGTGATACTGAGATCACCCGTTGAGTCAACATTTGGCGGCGACTACAAGGGTAAGGGCAAAGAGGTCGAGACGAGGCGGGACAATGAGGACTCTGAGTCCGAGGGCGGTGCCGAGGCCGACGTGGAGCGGCCGAGCCTCACCCGGAAAGGGAGCTCTTATTGAGCAGTAATGCCGAAACCGACGTTGATCAAGAGACGCGGGCCCATTTTGGAGCAACTGTACAGGAGGGCTTGCATACGAATCGGCGTTCTACAGTGTGTTTCTTGTTGCTTTTATTCCCGCAACCCGCATGCTAATGGCTGTTTTGGTTTCGAGACATCGTCCTTATGCATAGAACCGCTGCTATTCGGTGTGACCAGGGGAGATAGTGACAAGGCGTTTTTTTCTTTCTTTTCTTCTTTTTGCGTCTTCCACTTCTGGCATGTTTGGACCGTTCCTCTTTCTTTTCTATTCCGAGTTGAGCTCATCATGTATGATTTGAACTGTTTGGCATTTGGGAAGGCAGCATTTACGAGCGCAGACAAACGAGGACATGTGATGCATTTTGTTTTTGTTGCTGCCATCTGAAGTGCGTAATATGCGTCGAGAACCTCTTGAGATATGCTAAGTGCTGTTGATATTCTTTAATTTTTCACTAATCTCAGAGCAACCCCATTTCCTTCCCTGGACCAATTCCAACGCCCATTCCAGTCAATGATCGTGAGTGTATGTATATGTGACATGCCAATGCTGTCTTGGAATTGCTTGAACAATGTCTCTTCGGCTCGTACACAACGCCGACCAGCGCCCCATGTTGGCTTATGCTGCTACTGTAGACCTTGGACAGGCGCCGCTGCCGTTTTGGAAGGTATAACATCCTTGCGCCGTACCCTGCATATAGGTGTTTTATTCCCGATCTATGCTGTCCGCTCTCGTTCTCTCTTCTTTTTTATCGAGTTTGTCTTTTATTTTATTTTTATTATTGTTTGAATCCCCAGTGCCCTCTGCTTCTTTACACGCCACCGCCGGACCTGTCAACAGAGACGTAGTAGTTGGGGTCGTTTGTCGACCTCTGCGCCCTCTCGTTCTTGGCCAGGTTGTCGGACTGGTACTTGATGCCCAGGCCGACGCCGGCGGCTGTCAGGGCGAAGAGCGCGAGGCGTGGGTGGCGGGAACTGGGGGGGCAGCGGGTCATGTTAGTTGTTTGTGCTTTTTTTCTCTTCCTTTTGGTAGTGATTCTGCAGATTTTGGGAGCCTGTGTAGTGGGTGAGAGGGACGCGGCGGCTGATACTCACGGGAATGCGCGGGGGGCGCCGCGGTGCAGGCTGTTCCTGGCGTGATCCATGGTATTGGTATGGGGTTGGAGGGAAGGGGTTGCTAAGAGATGTAGTCGCGGTGATGGTCGAGCGTGTTGAACGTCCGGCCTTGTTACCTGCTGGCTGTATAGTTGGTGACTATGTAGCAAGCTGGTAGGAGAATATGTTCAGGGGCAAATATCAAAGGTGTGTGGTGGTATGCAAGAGACAAGATCTAAGCGGTCTGTCCCGATGTCTTTCGAGGGGCGGGCACGGTCTGGGGTCTAAATAACCACAGCGGTACGATTTTGTTGGGGAAGTGGGGACTGGGAAGAGAGCTTGACGTTAGGCACGCGACATATTTCCCATTCTGGGGACCCGTTGTTGTCGTAATGACTCTGCTGGTTCCTTGGATGGCACTGATATGCGGGGAGAGACTGGAGAGAAATGGAGCTGCCCGGACTATCGAAAGGCTGTCCTGCGATGGATCCCTGTCGTAAACATCGTTCGAGGTTTGTGGCGTATGGCCTGTCTCCATGGCTGCTCCCGAGTCCTTGTAAGAGCTTAACCCCCCTCTTTCTGGTGTACGTTTTATTGCCTTCGATAATGACTTGGTCGAAGTTTCTTATGAATGGTGTAAACTAAAGAGCACTACCATGGGCACTACCAACGTGCTGACAGCAACCAGAACGGTGGTGAGACTGATGTGATGTCAGTATCTCCAGAATTACTGGTGATCGGTGAGCGTTGCCGGGAGGATCTGTGGAGAAGTAAGTTTGGAGCACCCGGAGCTTAGCTTGCGTCCGCATAAACTCAGGCAGGCTCTGGCAGGGTGGGATATTGGTAGGCCTCCTGCTGTGGTTTCCTGGAGGACACAGCTAGGATGTGCATGTTGCAGTAGTTGCATTCCCTCTTCTCGAGCATCTGTCTCATTATTGACCAGCTGTGGAGGCAGGGAGGTTGTACACACTGGAATCTCAACCACTTGCCACCTCAGGGGTCCTACACAAGTAGTGTACGACATTAAGGAGGGTGTCATTGGTGCTTCGGTATGTGCCTAGGGCGTCATCATGGAGGGTGGGCATGCTGTGGGGCTCGCATCCGATAGGACCCGATAAGTTGCCGAGTCTAACCCCGTTTTCCCGGTCATGTCGTCTTTTCCCAGCCGAGCGGTTGCCGTGTAAGTAAATCATTCAATGCCCTTTCTCACTCAAGCTTCATATTTCCTTCAATTTTCAGCATATTCATGCTGGATATCATTTACAACCTCCAGAGCTCAGTGTCTTGTCATAGGCCTTGAATGATATCTCATTGAAACCAAACATGCGCAGTTGAGAGCCAAGATCTGGGGTACAGCACTGGGACATATGGTTTGGCCAGAGGAGGATGCCTGCCTCTCATGCTCCCGTTGATTGGGACGTCTCGACCTCATGTGATGCCCCCTCCATCCATCTGCTTGGTAGCACCAATCTGCGCTGCTGCGGCGCGGCTCACCACCCTGGTTTGCCTCTGGTCCTGCCTCTGCAATTGCACCTGCACCGCACCACTGATCCATCCACCGTTCCCGTGCTATGCAGGCGGCTCTGGGCTCTAGCGTGGGGCAGTGTGAGCTGCTGCCTTGGGGTGTCACAGTCAGCCTCAATGACCACCTCACGTCCCTGCCTTTGTTTTGTGTCTGGAAGCCTTACAAAGTTTGACTGTGCTTGATGAACAACTGATTCTGAACATTGATACAGTCTTGAGTCATCATTAATCTCATCTAAACTCTTCTTACCTGGATCTTGAAGTCTCTAAAACACCCGGTGCAATCTCCTGGCGGTAACCCGTTGTTGTTTGCGAGACTGTACGAATGTTCAGACGCCTTGAAAGGGACCAGACGTATTGACCTGGACACCTAGGTTCTGTCACTTCCAGTAAGCCTATACAAGCCAGCACAAAGTACCAATCATGGACTGGGAGCAGTGGAAGCAGGTGAGCATTGCTCCCAGGCTCCTGTTTAACCTGGCCGTGTTTCCTTCACCCCTCCTTGGGAGTGTCAGGCTCCGTCGCTAGGCGACGTCCGTTGTCTTTGTGAACGCGCAAGCCCAAGGCTGGTTGCTGCATAAGGACGCTCTGGGCCTCGAGTATGTATACAAACAGGAAACTGATGCCTGCGCCCATGGAGACAGCTCTCCCAGCATCTTTGTCCTGCTCAATTGATACAACCCGGCATCCTACAGCTTCCACTCCCTCCACTCCAGCTGCACTCGCCCTGGGCCACAATTTTCTCACTTCCCTAGTCACCCACTCGACACTGTGTTCATTACAAGTTAACCAACTCTTGTAGTCACCGTTGACTGAATTAATTCTGCAAGCTCGACCCAATAGGTGCGAAGCAGAAAACAATATGGTATGTCAACGCGTTGCCTTCTATTCATTATGTTGGTGCTCAACTTACTGATGCCATGACGACAGGACCAGTCTTCAAGACTCTCCAGACCGGTGAATCCACTGCAGCTGGACGAAGCGATCCAGAACTCACACCTTAGCTTCGTGAACGAGGAGCTCGAGCGCAACCTCGTTGCCAAGCAGGCCCACAACAGTGACCTGTACAAAACGCAGCAGCCTTTGCAAGGCAACGAGGACGGAGATGTGCTCGTGCTGGTGTCCTTCCCGGCCTTCATATCTAAACAGAGCTGTCAGAAGTCCACGTTCGACACAGCCCGTGTCGTCTTGACGCGTGATCAGGTGCTCAATACAGGCTCTTCTAAGCTAGAGGACCGCCTGAACAGCGAATCACACCAGCGCCGGGCCAAGAGAGAGGCTGGAACTCTGCCTAATGGTGTCACTCACGTTCTGGACCTGTCACCTTCGGGCGAGGAGGATGACTACACCATTGCTCTACAACTTCTTTCACTGACTCCAGGCGTCAAGCTCTGGTATCGGGCCTCAGCTTTTGGTGCTTCTCTCGAGGCTGTCGCAGGACATGATGATTCTTGTCGTTGTAATGAGGGATACGACACCGCATACCCAATCCCGTCACCACCTCTCGAGATACAGGGACAGCAGCATCTTGATGGATTGAACTTTTCCGCGTTTCTGCTCGATACCGAGACCTGGTCCGTCGAAGATCACCGCCGTATCGACGACTTCTGTCAGGTGCGGCAGGGTGCGAACGTATTGCGACTGTTCCGATCGCTTGCGAACGGTGACCTCCAGATCGACTCTGCCCCTCGAAGTAAGTGTGCTCGCCGATGAACTCAGCCTTCTTCCTGGTGGACAGATGCTAATGCACATCGACAGTGTGGACGCTGGTGGGACTCTTCAGCATGTTCGAGATGACAAACTACGACGTTATCGTAAGTACATTAACACACTGCGTCCATGAAGTAATGCCTGACAAGTACGCAGCGCGATAATGTTGTGACATGGTTCAATGCCGGAAACAACTACATTTTCGTCGAGATCCTACCCGAAGAGACACTGCGTATCGCCAGCATCATCAGGGCACCTGTCCTGGCTTTTGCCGCTTTTCGAATTCTTGTCAACGAGCACGCACTTGTTATTGCCAGCGACCATGTTCGTGGCGAGCAGGCTCGGAAGAACACCACCATCTTCGGTCGGCGCAGCTCAGGATGTATCTCCGGCACTGAGCAGGGAGATATGGTAATGCGGATGGTGGAGCATGCCGGCGTTGCCATGGCGGAGAGATACAAGCAAGCGGTCGATGACATCTGCGGCCCCGACGCTTTGGCTATCCTGGATGTTCCCGAGTGGAACCAGCTCACCCTGCTTGACCAGGTGATCCCCAGTGACGAATCACTGCCCCATCGCAAGACTTACAACGCGCTCTTGGACAGAATTCGGACTGTCATCTTCAGGGTGGTCACGAAGTGCATCGACAAGACCACAAACGTGGTCACGCGAGACAAGTTCTTCAGTCATGCAACAAAGTCGAGGTGGGATATGAGCGAGATGGGCCTGCTGTACCTGATGACAAAGAGAGAATTGGCAACTTCCCACTCCTTGTCTGCTGTCTACACCTGCCTGAACAAGTATCAACGCGCCTTGTGCCCTTTCGTGTGGCTCGAAATGCGCGATCTCTTCATCACAGATCTCGTCGGCACGCAGGACGCCTACGACGCTGCGTCGGCCTTCTCCATGGCGTTTCAGCATGCCAAGAAGAGAAATCTGCTCCTCCGCGGCCGCCCTTACCCAGATATCTTTGACTATCATGACCAGGGTTTCTACAGACGCCTCTTCGAGCACGCCGTCAGCAGCCTGTCAGCATACGCCGCGTCCCTTGCCCAGCGGCCCGACAGCGAGTTCGGCTACAGCATCACGCAGCACATGGTCCTGAGCCTCAGCGAGAAGGAGATGGACTACCTCAGGTTCGAGGACGAGACCGTGTACGAGTCCGAGATCCCCGAGGCCGAGCTCGGCCCCACCGGCCCGGGCCCGAGCTACCACACCGGCATCACCGTGCCCAGCGTGTCCGACTCCGTCGTGGGCGAGATGGATGATATGGCCATCCGCTCCGACGACGGCACGAGCACCGTCGTGGGCTCGGTCGTCGTGCAGGACGGCATCTCGACCGTCTTCGACCGCGGCCGCGTCCTGACGCCCTCCGAGTCGCTCGCCTCGGAGCGCTTCACGGACGACGCTATGAGCGCCGATGTCGCTGAGGCCGAGCTCGCACTCCCTGCTGCGCATCAGTCGCGGGCCCAGGCCCTGGCGGACTACGTCGAGGGCTCATCGCAGGATGGTGCCGATGACGGCTTGGTGGGTGGTGGTGGTCTCCAGGACGACGATGACGACGACGACAGCGAGGATTTTGTGGAGTCGGACTTGTCGGCTGAGGAGGGTGGCGACGACGACGACGAGGATGAGGACGACATGGAGATCATCTCGCGTGCTGAGGTTGCTGAGGCGGCGGGCCAGCGACCACGGGATGGTTGAGCTATCTACTAGGTCTCCGGGTCCCACATTTTATTTACAGGATGGACGAAAAAGGCGCACACAGGAGTCACCACACGAGGCCCAAGCGTCGGCAGAATGAACCAAGTATACTTTCCGGTGGAAGGGAGCAGTATTATCACGATACTGTGTGCGACGCTTTTACCAGGGACCGATGTCACAGCGGCGGTTCCCAAACTGGGAATGCCTAGCTGGGTCCACGGGCAACGAGACCTTTCGCCTCTTCATTCGGCAACGATGAGACGATCTGATGATTTTGTGGGAACGCCAAAGCGTGCACGTATGATACCAAAAGGCCGTCCGAGGGCCATGAAAGTACTGGGAATATTGTTTTTGGTAGATCGGGAAAAGGGGAGTCTTTCTGTATATGTGATTGCTGTCTCTAGGAGAATACAAGAGAGCGAATGGCACTTACGTCTTGATGATAATTAGACTGATGGACGTGTATGTATGGGGCTTTCCCTGTGAGCCTGAGTAGACAAGATTTAACGAAATGGCTTCGGTATGCTCCCCTCACCCCGGGGGCTCACCAATGAATTGGCATCCCCTCAAAAAGGGAGCACGTATGTCGCCTCGCTGGTAGGACTGAACGTCAGGAGTAGATCGCTAGTCTCGCGTAAAGGAATAGACGGCTTGCCGCGCCAACATGAAATCCCGGGTGACCTTTCTCATCTCTGAATCTATATGCCGATACTGCGATGTATAGGAGCATGCTATCTTAGTTTCATACCATGAGAGAACATACCGTGAAATCACACGATGATTAGGACTCTGGCGAGCTGTGCCGAACTCAGAGTCACTGGGATGAATTGGACGCACGCAGTCTCACAAACACGTACAGAACTCCGCCCCCGATACTGTCAAGAAATGTGCCTGGATTGGCTGAAGCTATGGACTGAGACACGGCAACAATTGCATCCTTCCCTGGTGTCCTCAAGCAATCCTCCTTCCCGGCACCTATCGTGGATGCTGCATGAACCACCTCCAACTCTCACACCAGTTTTTATGTTTGGTTCTGCATAACCACCATTCCAAGTGCTTGACAACACGCTCGGAGAGAGCCGAACACAGATGGGTCCACGTTAATCCCGTCCGCATCTACACAGAGCGTCTCCGTCCGGAACCCTGGCCCTCCGACACACCGGACTGGGCTTGGCCACCATTCTCAGCTGGAGTGGCGGTGGTGGTGGCAGAGGCATAGGTAGAAGAGTCCTGGTCGGGGTGCAGGGCGCCGCTCATCATGTGCTCAGACTGGACGTCCTTGCGGTCGCACTTGACGGTCTCGTGCTGATAAGAGCCACAGGTGGAGCAGCCGCCAATGACGACATCGTCGAGTCCATCGCTGGCGCTGTAGTAGAGCAAGTTATGGATCTTTGTGCCCATGGTGGTGGGCTTGGACGGCTTTGAGTGACTGGTGGCGCTGGTGGTCGAGGCGCCAGCAGCGGGACCGCCGAGGGCGCTGGGGTTGTTCTTGTTGCTGGACATTATGATTGTCTGGTAATGTCAACTTTAGTGATGATGATGAGGAATTGGATGTGGGCTTTCTTGTTGTGGTTTGCCTCCTGCAGGATGGGTTGTCTGTGAAGGAGTGATAGCGGGGAGCTTTGTCAACAACGCGACGCGTCGTGGTCTGTCCACTGAGAGATGCATTAGCGACAATGATCAAGATATGGCTTTGAATGATGTCCTATCCTTTGTACTTACCAGTGAATTAGCAGTGATGCACTGTAGCGTTTGTTTCTGTAGATGCTTGACTGAGTATGCTTCACTGGCACAGACGAGCTGGTAAGTATTAAGTGCTTGCTGCAGGGTGGATTTGGCGCCATCAAGACTTGTTTTATATCGCAAGTGAAATGGATCCTAATCAGATACGTCCCAGTCGATACCAGTCGATAACGATAGACCTTCGGTCCGATGAAAGCTGGACCAAGCCAGTTGAACTTGCGGTTGGTGTATCTCACGCTTGTCTGGGATAATGGCACTCCCAGACGTATTGGAAGCCCCAATGGACTCATCATGAATGACTTCCCAGGCTGCAACATTCCTTTGTTGAATGGTTGTGCATGCATTGAGAGCGAGTATTCGTCCCGTATGTTCTTTGGCTCAACAGGACATCTACCCCCTATTCAACGTGTTGCCACTGCCTTTTGGATTTGCCTCGACATATTCATCCCATGCCCGTGCCTTCATGGTTTCCGCATCCCCTTTCTCATAGTTGTCTTCGTCTGGCTCCGGCTGCCTTCCACTGGCCTCCCCGCCTCCCTCGATGATTCCTCCTCGCCGTTTTTCCTCTTCCAGGTACTCGTCGATACTCATCGTCGGCAAGTTATGTCCCGGCCTGAACACCTGTTTGGCCAGATCCTGCCTCGTCCCCACAATCGTAAATGGTTGCACAGGCTTGCCCTCCTTGCTCAACAGTGGCCCGTTGAAACTCTGTAACCTCTTGAACGGCCTGTCAAGCCTGTCGGAATAGCCCTCGTGCCTGAGGTCCTCACGCCGCCGCCGCTCGTCATCCTCGACTGTAGTGGCCTGGGGTAGTAAAGGTGTGGGTGCTTGGGCCAAGATCTCGGCCTCGCGGTTCAGCGACTCGAGGGCCTGGAATGCCAGGTGGGTGCAGAGGCCGAGGTTTGCGAGATGTACCTGTCGAACAATCTCCTCGTCTCCACCCAGGCCGTCCTCTTCATCTGGGTCGCCGTAGGATGGGTTCCTCCTCAGGTATGCGAGCTTCTGCTTGAGGGCCTGCTCGGCCTTGAAGTTTGCGATCTTGGAGTTGCGGCGGGCTGCTGGGTCAGACGAGGGCGTGGTGGAGAATGAGGACGGGTCTTCGCTGTAGGTCTCTAGCATTTTAGAGTACTGAGGCTCCAGAAGGCTGTAGCTGTCGATTATGTAGAGGAACCGCTCATAGCAGTGGCGAGACTTTTCGAGGATTGTCTTGCGACCCACTGGCGAAGTGGTGGGGACCTTCTGTATGAGCTCGGCGAGGTGGTAGTTCACCAGCAGGTAGGGAAGGTCGCTTGTTGACAGGTCCTCCAAGGTCTCGTTGGGACTGAACATGCGCAGCTGGCTAATAAGCTCCAGGCACTCGGTGTACTCGTCTATTGACTTGGAGAGGACGTCGCGGTAGCTGGGGTCTGTCACCTCGAAGGCGCCCTCGAGAGCCAGTCGCCGTTCTTCGGCCTGGGCAAAGACAGCCTTGAGAGATTTCGAGTCTTCCATCTTGGCGGCACTGCTGCAGGTCGGCTAGGTGGGTAAAGATTGGATAAGCTCCGGGTCAGACTTGCAGATCGGGGTGTTGGACAAGTGCAAGGAGACTTCGAGACAGCGCCTAGCTTGGGGGATGTTGTGTCCGAGCTGGGTACTTATATGCAGATGCCTGTGGCTCGCTTGGGCTGGACTTTTGGGGGGCAAGTTGCAAAGCAGCACCTGGGCATGTTCCGCAGAAGCTTCCCTGAGCATCCTTATCTTATCAGCCCACGCCACGGTGAGGGAGCCAGGGCACCCGGTAGAGGGGCGGTGGTCAGCCGGCCCCAGGAAGCCCAGGCCCTGCGGGGCAGCTGCAAGATCTTGGACGGGGAAGGTGGGTTGCCCTGAGAAGTGGAGCTCTGGACCCTGAAAGCCGAGACCATCCCTGCACGTCAGAAAGCTTGGGGGACCACTCGAGTATTACAATAGCTCGTAGCTCGAGCCTGTCTCAAATCCGCATCTGGGCGCACCCACGGCGCCACGGATCGTGCCTTCCAGACCGGGAAACCCAACGTTGCCTCCCCTTCCAAGGCTGAGGAAAGCAGGTCCCGGGCGCGTGACTGCGAGAAAGAGCGGTCCATGAGAGTCTCGAATCGGGCCCCTGCATATCGAGAGGTAGGAATTTGGAACCTTGGGGACTGTCATCAATTTCCTCTTCTTTGGCCCTGCATCAGCCTGCAGCTGAATTGTTTTGTTTGCTGGCCAGCCCAGCCATCCCATCGTTGGTCTCCCAAGCAAAACAAGTTGAGATGGAGGATATCTTTCTGATTCTACCACGACCAAGCAATTTCAAGTTTCTTTTCTGATTGTTCTGTCCACTCCGTTACATTCTCTGGCCTTTTTTCTCACTCTCTGTCTCGCCGTCACTCATCAACACATACACCCCCTCTCTCTTCTACCGTTACCTCTACCACTCATACTCGCCAACCCGTTTCACCCATCCACATCATCCAATCTATGTTGCCCTCGGAGCAACGGTCTTTTTTCAGATCTTGTTCACTAACCTGATCTCGCAACGACCACACTTCAAAACGTTCACAGCACACTACTTCCTTTGAACGAGGAGCGCCTTGATCTTGCGTCTGCTGCCCGCGTTTGGAGGGAAGACCAAGATGGCCTCAGTTAAATCCCCTATCATCGCTCACTTGCCGCGCAGAAGCTCGACTGCGATGCAGAATGCAGGCTCTACTGCCAGCAAAGCTGGCACTGATGCGACAATTGTCCCAATGCCTGGCAAGCAGGCTCCTGTCATCCTCAACATCGAAACTCCTCCCGCCGATCAACCTATGGTTGATGCTGGCATAGAGGATGGCAGTGACGATGAACGGGCCAACCGAAGCGAAGATGAAGACGCCAGCCGCCTGATACAGAACGAGCCCCGCAAGCCTCACAAGATCAGCCAGAAGAAGAAGATTGAGCAAGCAAGTTTCACCGTTTGGATGGAAGAGAACAGAAACAGGCTTTCAAAGAAGCCTGAGAACCGTGCCACTGAAAACGATCAGTCCATCGGATATCTGATCAAGACTTGGGAGGGCCAAAAGATCATCAACAATCCTCGTGACTACCAAATGGAGCTGTTTGAGCGGGCCAAGGAGAAGAACACAATTGCTGTACTAGACACCGGTAAGTTCCCAACGGTCCAGGCGTCGCAGTCGTCTGAACAAGGAACCTGGGTGACGATGGCTGACAACCTTGGCAAAGGATCGGGGAAGACTCTAATAGCGGTGCTCCTCCTCCAGCACATCATCGAACAGGAGCTCGAGGACCGAGACAGGGGCTTTCCCCGGAGGCTGTCGTTCTTCCTTGTTGACAAGGTCGCTCTCGTCTATCAACAGCATGCAGTCCTCGACTGCAACCTTGGCCATCCGGTGGCTGCATTCTCTGGAGATTCAGTCCGGTCCGTGTGGAACAAGTCGTTCTGGGACCAACAATTTGCAAAATACGAAGTCATAGTGTGCACGGCCGAGATACTGAACAAATGCCTGCAGTCTGCCTACATCCGCATAGACCAGATCAGCCTGCTCATTTTCGACGAGGCTCACCATACCAAGAAGAATCACCCCTACGCCCGTATAATCAAAGATTATTACGCTAAGCAAGAGGGGAATGGTGCTCGTCTACCCCGTATCTTTGGTATGACCGCCTCGCCTGTTGATGCCCAGGTCGACGTCCGACTGGCAGCTATGGAGCTCGAAGGTCTATTGCACAGCCAGATTGCGACCACTGCGGACCCAAAGGCCCTGCAAACAACTGTCTCAAAGCCCAAGAAAGAAGTTCTGGCGACATATTCTCATTTGATCCAGCCCCCCGAAACAGGACTCACCGCAAAACTGAGGGTTGCGGTTGGAAGCAACAAATATCTCTGCAAGGCCTTTGCCTTCTCGAACTTCGCCTCTAGAGAGCTTGGAGCTTGGTTCGTGGACAGAAACTGGCAGCTCATTTTCCAGGAAGATGAGCTCTTCAAGCTTGAGGCCAAGACGGAGAAAGGCTTCGTCAACAACATGGCGTCGGCTGACACAGTAGACAAGCAAAAGAAAGGCATCCAATCTGCTCGAAAACTGGTCCAAAACCACCAATTCATGGAACCGGAGGAATTCCTGCTTTCATCGAAAGTCCACCTTCTTCTAAGACTTTTGACCGAACACTTCGAAAATGACAAGGACAGGGTTCGATGTATCGTTTTTGTCGAGCAGCGTTGGACTGCCAAGCTTTTGGCAGACCTGCTTCAGCAAGAAGGCGTAATCAGAATCCCTGGGCTCAAAGTCGGAGTTCTCATGGGCGCGAACCAAGACGAAAACTGTTCGTCGACATCCTTCCGCCAACAACTAATGACAATCATCAAGTTCAAGGACGGCGAGCTGAACTGCATCTTTGCGACTTCAGTTGCCGAGGAGGGCCTCGACATTCCGGACTGCAACCTGATTATTCGCTTTGATCTCTACAAGACCATGATACAGTACATACAATCACGGGGTCGAGCTAGACAGGCTCAATCTACTTATGTCCACATGGTTGAGGAGGGCAACAGTGATCATCGCCGCAGAATCTACCAGAACACCGCCAACGAGAACCTTTTGCGGGAGTTCTGCAGCTCGCTCCCTGAGGAAAGACAACTCAAAGGGAGCGACTTTGACATGGACTATTATCTCCGCAAAGAACGAGGTCAACGAAGGTATACAGTCAAATCCAGCGGAGCAACGATCACGTACAAAAACAGCTTGTCCATCCTGGGAGACTATCTCAATTCGCTTCGAAATCAAGAAGACTTCACCGAGGACATGGGACTGGTCGCTGACTACCACATTATGCCCACCCAAGGAGGTTTCATCTGTGAGTTGGTTATGCCTGTCGCCTCTCCAGTGTCCGGTGCAACAGGAAGGGCCTACTCGACGAAGCAGGTCGCCAAGTGTTCTGCAGCATTTGAGGTTTGCCTGAAGCTCCTCTACAGCAAGTTTCTCGATGAGAACTTGCGTTCGACCCTTGTTGAGAGACGCAACAAGATGGCAAATGCGCGCCTAGCGGTGTCATCAAAGAAGAAGGCAAAGTACGACATGCGGCTCAAACCAAAATTGTGGGATGAGCTCGGTCCAGTTCAGGAGCTGTATGCGACTGTTCTGATCCTCTCGAAGCCTACCGCCCTGGAACGACCATCCCAGCCTCTTCTAGTCTTGACGAGGACCAAGCTCCCTCAGATGAAGCCATTCCCTCTCTACTTTGGGCCGCCCGGGTCCAAGGGAATGTCTTCAAATATTGCTTGTCAGGTCTTGAATGCTCCTATCGCAACATCAGAGGAAGAAATTCAGCTCCTTACCAGATTTACTCTGAAGATCTTCTTGGACCTTTTCAACAAGAAGTACGTGGCAAGCACAGAAGACATGCCGTACCTTTTTGCACCAACAACCGGGGATCACAGATTCTCCTTCTCGGAGCTCTCTGATCTACGCCAGGCGATCGACTGGTGCGTTTTGCGCCAAGTCTCGAGCACTGATGCCATACCCTACACGGGCCAAGAGTCAGATGACTTCTACGTGGAAAAATTCATCATCGATCCCCACGACGGTTCACGCAGGTTCTGGCTACGTGGTCTTCGAAAGGATCTGACACCACGGAGCCCAGTTCCCAACGATGTTGATCATGTTCCAGGGTATCGGCAGTGGAAGCGTGGCGAAGTTGCGCACGATATCCTGAATTGGACCGTGACTTCCTGGAAGGCCACCCGCGAGGCTCGAGAAATGATGTGGATGGAGGACCAGCCAGTCGTAGTGGGAAAGTTTGCGTCTTTGCGCCGAGATTTCCTCTCCGAGATGGAGGACGACCGCAAGAACCCATTCTGCTACTTCGTCCTCGAACCTTTGAGGATCTCACCAGTAAGTGCCCAATTCCTGTCCCAACTCCGGATTCTGACGGAAAGTAGATCCCTGTGCATGTGGTTACAATGGCGTATCTCCTCCCGTCCGTCATTCATCGGATTGAGCAGAACCTCATTGCGTTAGATGCGTGCAAGATGCTCGAGCTTAACATCCAGCCGGACCTCGCCCTCGAGGCACTCACTAAAGACAGCGAGAACCAGTCAGAAGATGACGGCAGAGAATCACTGGAGACGTTTGAGCCAGTCAACTTCCAACCAGGAATGGGCAACAATTATGAACGCTTGGAATTCTTGGGTGATTCATTTCTGAAGATGGCGACCACCATATCTGTCTTCACGCTCATACCCAACAAAGACGAATTCGACTATCATGTCGAGCGGATGGTCATGATCTGCAACCAGAACCTCTTTGGCAATGCACGCAGTGACTGGCTGAAGCTGGAAGAGTACATCCGTTCCAAGGCCTTTTCGCGCGCAACCTGGTATCCCAACTTGAGCCTGGAATTCGGAAAGAAGCACCAAAGGACCTTGAAGAACATGGACTCCCATCAGCTTGCCGACAAATCCATTGCCGACGTCTGTGAGGCCCTCATTGGCGCCGCATACATGAGCACTCGAAAGGACAACGACTATACCATGGCGATTCAGGCAGTGACTCGGCTCACCAGCCACAAACATCATCCAATGATGAAGTGGGAAGATTATTACGCTGCATACCAGAAACCGGCGTGGCAAATCACCGCCGCCAGTGCTGCCGAACTGGATATGGCCAAGAAGATCGAGGCCGTCACGCATTACAAGTTCAATTACCCCCGTTTGCTCCGATCTGCGTTTGTGCATCCTTCGCGCCCCTACTCCTTTACCAAAGTTCCGAACTATCAACGTTTGGAATTCCTAGGCGATGCCCTGCTCGACATGGTTTGCGTTGATTTTCTCTTCCACATCGCGCCCGACAAGGGTCCACAGTGGTTGACAGAACACAAGATGGCCATGGTCTCGAACCAGTTCCTCGGTTGTCTTGCAGTCGAGCTAGGCTTCCACAAGTATCTTCTGCACAACGGCGTACTTGGCCAGTCAATCATGGAGTATGTCGCTGCCATCAATGATGCACGCCGCACGGCCGAGGATGCAGCCGAGGCAGCGGGCAGACCTCGCTCGCACTTTGCACGCGACTACTGGGTCGAGGCCCGACAGCCCCCAAAATGCATTCCTGATGTTCTCGAAGCATATATCGGCGCAATGTTCGTCGACTCTGAGTATGACTACGCTACGGTTCAGCGGTTTTTCAGAGACCATTTCCAGCATTATTTCGCAGACATGCGGATCTACGACACCTTCGCCAACAAGCACCCTGTCACATTTTGCACGCAGTTCATTTACGAAAAGTTTGGCTGCCATGCTTACGGGTTGCGTTCGGAGGAGATGCAGGTCACGGATGGCGAGGGTGTTTGGACCGGCTCGACCAAAGTCGCGGCCGGAATTCTTATTCATGGACAGGTTGTGGACGGTGCCGTCCGAGAGAGCGGAGGATATGCAAAGGCGGCTGCAGCAAGAATGGCATTGCAAAAACTGGAGAAGATGACCAAGGCGCAGTTCTTGGAGGAGTACAAGTGTGACTGCAAGCCTGGCGAGGCGATCACCAATATCGCTGAGAGTGCAACGGCGATTTGAGGCACGAGCCCCGGAGAGATCGGCAACGACCACCCACGTTGGAGAGATTCAGAAGATGCGAGGGCGTTATCTTTTTGGAACGATTCCAAAAGAACGAAACGGAAAGGGAAGCATCCCACATAGACGTTGGCAACGAAGGCCCAAAACGGAAGGGTTCCTACTTTCCAAAGAGTGGTCCGGCCCGCCCATAGCGGCCTTGTGACCATGGACCCCTCCCTGATTGCGGGCAAAAAGCTCGCACTGGGCCCGGAAACCATAGCAGCTTTGGAAGACAGAAAATGTATCTACTATACTGTAAGCTCTTGTAGTCCTCGCGCGATGTAAAGTGAGCGTCGAATTATCGCATAGCCACCTGAATCAAAGACCTCCCAATTTGATTACAAGATCCTAAGCTACCCTACCGACACAACAGATTGGGAAGAGAGCTACAGTAGTTCAAGTAAGGATGCGTGACAAATGCTTGGTAATTTCATGCGCGCTGGTCAATATCATACAGTAATAAGTCGGCTATGGTACATTGCTATCCAGAAGTGGGTGACAGGGACATAAGGAAGAAAGAAAATGTGAGCCAAGTAGAGGTCTGCTTGCAATGAATATATGGGTGTAAATGTAAATAGGAAATTAATAGACCGGCGGGTATCTCGTAGTTGTGGCCTCTTCTTCTTCCTCCTCCTCCTCCTCTGTTGATATATACACACACATGGACATGTATACTACTTAGTTCTTCGTGTCACCCAGTATATCACCAGCCCCCTGCGACCCGGACTCGCTCGGCGTGTACGACGACCCGGAGCAGCCGGGCCTGTACCCGTCCGTCACCATGCTGGACGCGAACTCGGACTCGTCGCCCTCGCTCTGCCTGTCGGCCTCCTGGTACGCCGGCAGCTCCTCGCCCGGCACCTCGCCGATGCCGCCGCCGACGCCGTGGTGGTGGTGGTGGCCCAGGCCCATGTCGAGGTCCTGCGCCAGGTCCGGGAACATGGCGGCCATGGCGGCCATCGTGGCCGGGTCGGGGCTCAGTTGGCCTGTGGGCATGGGCATTGGGATGCTGTTGGTGGGGGGCATGAGGTGGGTGGGGATGTAGGGGTGCATGTGCTGCGGCTGCTGCTGCTGCTGCTGCGGCAGGTGTTGCTGCTGCTGCACTTGTATGGGTGCTTGCACCACCGGCACGGGGGCCGGGGAGAAGGACGGCTGGCGCGAGTGTGCCACCATGCGTGCCTCCTCGACGGCTACCATCTCGCCGACCACGTCAGCCGCCGTCCTGAACTGGGAGATATCCCTGGCCACGACGCCGCTGTCATCCTCATCGTCCGAGTCGGAGTCGCCGCAGTTGCGGAGCATGGCCTCCTTCTCCTCGTCCTCGGAAAGCTCCGAGTAGTTGGGCCCGAAGCAGAGCCTCTTGTACCACGGGGCGCTGGAGTTGCGGCGGAGGCGGGGCGACTTGATGGATTTGCGGACGTAGCGCTGGTACAGCACGCTGCCGAAGACGACGACCAGGATTAATGAAGCGACCGCTGAGGCGATGTGGATGAAGATCACGTGAGGTGGCGGGCCGTGGGGGTGATGTCCAGGAGGTGGGGGAGGGCCAGGTGGAGGGGGTCCAGGGGGCGGAGGCCCGGGAGGGGGAGGGTGGTGACCGTGGAAC
This sequence comes from Diaporthe sp. P3_1W, assembly GCA_037177825.1. Taxonomy (NCBI): domain Eukaryota; kingdom Fungi; phylum Ascomycota; class Sordariomycetes; order Diaporthales; family Diaporthaceae; genus Diaporthe; species Diaporthe sp. P3_1W. The sequence goes on from JBAFXB010000002.1 coordinate 7,523,879, forward strand.
TCATCGTGATCATGTGGCCCGTCGTGCGGTGGCCTGTGGTCGCTTTCCCGTCGGAGCTCAGCCTCCCAGGGCATGTCGGCATGATGGTGGTCCTCAGGGTGAGAGGGCCTGGAATCTTGAGGCCTCTCAGGGTGGGCTACGGGCAGATGCCCGTCTTCCCTGTCAGTTTCTTGCTCCTCGGCCTTGACCTCGGGTTCTTTGAAATCGTCAGAAGGCTTGTGATCATCATGGTCCAGGTGGTCGGGCTTGCCCTTGGGTTCATCCGGCCGCTCAGGCTCATTGGAATGCTCTTGACCTTCATGGTGACCGTGCTCTTCCTCGTGATGTCCATCGGAAGGTCCGTGGTGACCGTCATGCCCCATGCGAGGTGGTCCTCCCTCATGTCCGTGTCCGTGGCCGTGATGAGAGTGACCGTCCGGAGCCGCGTGCTCCCAATCTGGCCGTTCCCAGGGCATCGGCGGTGGGGGTCCATGTGGGTGGACGAAGCCGAATAGGCTCTCCCAGAATCCAGGACCGCCGTGGTGAGGCGGAGGAGGACCGAACCCGGGGGGAGGAGGGGGAGGAAATTCGCCATGTGGTCCCGGTGGTGGTGGCGGCGGCGGAGGCCAAGCACCGTGAGGAGGCGGCGGAGGAGGAGGCGGGTGATCACCGTGATGCGGTGGTGGAGGTGGGTGATCACCATGGTGCGGCGGCGGCGGTGGCGCACACTTGCAGAAAGGGGGAGGGTGAGGAAAATGAGGCTTCTTCCCGTGAGGAGGAGGCGGGTAAGGATGAGTGCCATTGTCGGTGTGGTTCCCGTGGCCGGGCTTTCCAAAGCGGTGATGAGGGCCGCCACGGTGCTCGTCACCTGGACGATGAGGATGAGGGCCTGGCCCGTGAGGCCCGTGAGGTCCATGAGGTCCTGGTCCCCCTCCATAAATTGACGACGCCGCACCCTTGACCGTGTGGGCAATTGCTTCAATGACGCACTTGAGGCTGTCACATTCGTGAATTCGCGCTGGCCCGTGGTGCCTCTCCCATCCAAAGGCCTCGGCTAGACGGTGCTCCTTTTCATGGAGTAGGTGCGCCAACTCGGCCATTTGCCACCTCAAGTAGTCCAACTCTGCCAGTTCAGCGTCGAGGTCGAGCTCCTTGTCGTCGCAGTCGGGTTCGGCCGGGTCCTGGCGATTTGAGTGGACACGGGTCATCGAAGCACTTCCTTCGACATCTGATATCCAGACGGGTGCGACTTGCTGGAAACGTATGGTAAAGCCCACATCTTCGACAGTCTGGCCATTGACGTGTTCGACATTGAGGCTTAGCAACTGCTCCTGAGGCTTGTCGTTCCAGGTCACACAGGTGAAGTTCCAAGAGGCGTCAACCACGCGATCCCCGTCCAAGGTCAAGGGGCCGTTTCCATCCTCGGATAATTTCTGCCCGTTGATGGTGACGTTCCCATATCCACATGCATCCTGAGACTCGTTGATGTCGAATCGGAAAACCAAATCCCGACTCGGTGTCGAGCCGACGGCTTCGGGAAGAGGAATAGTTATGAAGGCTCGAGGAATTGAGTCTAGATTTGTGTCAGTCATGAGGATCGTGCCATGAAATTGTACACTGGGTATGACTATCAACTGACCTTCAAGAGAGATAGCTCCAGCCAGAGCCGGTGTCAGTAAGACACCGGCCGTGTGGAGACCACGCATGGCGTTCTGAGGACGAGATCACTGCAAAACGTATTACACGCAGCACAAGACCAACCAATGAGATGAAAAGTGCTATCAATTGCCCTTTGGAAGAACAGAGCAAGCGAGTGAATATAAGAGCAAAATCAATAAAGAGAGGGCAGAGGCTTGCGAGGCCCAGGGTCACTCGATATAATATAAAGGAACGCGAGGAGACAGGCCCCAAGTGGGTCAAGAGTCAAGACGCTTCGGGTGGTGGGGGGAGGCGGAGGGCCCACTCAGGCCGGTGTATTTTGGGGCTCAGCCCAGTGCCGTGGTACTGGCGTGCAAGGCGGGCTTTCCGTGACTGGGATCTTCGGCATCAACACATAAAGTCTGCAATAATAAAAGGCCAAGCAGGATGTTTCTGCTTCTAAATGTAGGCTCGGAGTAAAGAAAAAAATTGCAATGAAAGAGAGGTCCCAAAAGACTTTTAGAATTCTTGAAGACTCAAACGAAAAAGAGGGACCCGATCAACGAAGCGACGACGCTCAAACGTGATGGCTCTGGCGCTGCGCAAGCATCTCATGGCTGTCCAGGGGTTGCAGCCAATCAGCCGGCACCAGCTTACGAGGCCTTGCGCCGCCCCGGAAATGGGATCGTGCAAGAGCCCCACGAGCCTTACGACTGCCAGCTACCAGACGAAATCAGAGACCATTGCGTCTAAAATGAGATGGTGACCCCGGCCTGGCCCATCGTGGCGCTGCGTGACAAGCTTTCGGACCCCGTCGTGTTTTGGTCCTCTGCCAATTCACACCTCAGGTGCGACGTCGTGTTGACGTGCGGATCCAGGCCAGGACGTGGACGGTGGGTACGCCGGCACACATGACGACTTTCGCGGTAGACATTGGTCTTGGGTGCGTTCCGTGCATGGGTGTGCTCGGGCGCCGGGACCTAAGTGCGAAGATGTCCGGCCTGTGGCCGAGCAGCGTGCTGTTAGTGAAGAGGAGGGTTTGAGCTGCACCACGCAGTCTTGCAGCCATACAGCCCAGAAGCGACCTCGCTGAGGGCAGAGGCAATTGTTATCAATTATTGGGCGTAACATAAGAGAAAACGGATACTCGCACCTGTAAAAACGGAGGGCACACCCATGCTACATATCGCCATTAGAGCAGATCGCCCAGGCCTATTGGCACATCCACCCAGCACCCAGCATCTACCTAGGTACATACCCACACGCCTCATACCTAATTTATATAAGTATTAGGTATATATGTATTGGGTGTATGGGTATATAAGTGTATAGGTGGATGGATGTATGGGTGTATGAGTGTTGGCATTGTGGGTGTTGGGTATTGGGTGTTGGGTGTATGGGTGTATGGGTATTAGGTGTGTGGGTGTTGGGTGCGATACTATGTGTGGTGATGTTTATCGAGGCTGTCACGACGAGCCAGTCGTCACTGTTCGTTCTTCAGGGATGAGTGGGAGCAGGCAATGGTCGGGTAGGAGGGACCGACAGAAAGCTACAGCCACAGGCCGTCCTTCACCAGCCTCAGAGCGCCACACGGTCGAAACTTTTTTTTTGAGAGGGGCACCAGACTTGCAGTATGTAAGCCCGACAAGCGGGGCCGGGCAGGCAGGCCAAGGATGCCAGTCAGGACCTTCGTTGCTGCTGCTTTGGCCCCTCCAAAAGCTGGCTTTGGCTGGCTCCGACCAAAAATCAACCCAGCCTTTTAAGTGACTCAAAGAACCGTCGCCGCCCTCACGCCTCGACACAACGACCGCAGCTTGCAGCCTCGCACTTCCGAATCCTCGACTCCACTGCAACGCATTGTTGTCGCCGATCCGAGCACTGCGCACTAGACTGTCCAAATCTCCACTTCGCAGCCTGCCTTCCGACGAAAACGCGGTCCCAAGACTGCCCTCTCAGACCTTCCCGCCTTCCCAACCAAACCCAACCCGACCGAGCATCTTGTGAGAAGCAGCCGCCAAGATGTCGCTGACGAATTGTCGATTTTACGGTGAGCTGAAGACGACTTGAATCCACAAATCTGGGTGAAGTCGGGTCTAACGCAGCATGGTCCAGAGGAGAAGTATCCCGAAGTGGATAGCTTCGTGATGGTCAACGTGAAGCAGGTCCGTCACTCAAGGGGCACCGGCCACACCACCCACCCCGTCGCAGAGCAAAACTGACCCTGAAACCGACAGATCGCGGATATGGGAGCATACGTAAAGCTCCTGGAATACGACAACATGTTTGTGCCCGCCCTCTCGCCGCGTTCGCAGAGATCCGTGACCACTGACAGGCACCAGCGATGGCATGATCCTACTCTCTGAACTTTCCCGAAGACGTATTCGATCCATCCAGAAGCTCATCCGCGTCGGAAGGAACGAGGTTGTCGTCGTTCTCAGAGTGGACAAGGAGAAGGGGTACATTGATCTGTCCAAGCGTCGAGTGTCTCCCGAGGACATCGTCAAGTGCGATGAGCGATACAACAAGAGCAAGGTTGTGCACTCGATAATGCGACACGTCGCCGAGAAGGTCCAAACCCCTATCGAGCAGCTCTACGAGACCATCACATGGCCCCTCAACAGGAAATACGGTCACGCCATCGATGCCTTCAAGCTCAGCATCACCAACCCCGACGTCTGGCAGGACATCCAGTTCCCCAACGAGGCCATCGCCGAGGAGCTCAAGAGCTACATCTCAAAGAGGCTGACCCCCCAGCCCACGAAGCTCCGGGCCGACATCGAGGTGACGTGCTTCGGCTACGAGGGCATTGACGCCATCAAGACCGCCCTGAGGTAAGGCGCCCGGGTAGCCTGCACACACTTGCTCCCCTACTGACACGAGGTCTTCTTTCACAGGCGCGCCGAGGCCGGCAACACCGAAGAGAACCAGATCAAGGTCAGGCTGGTGTCCCCTCCCCTGTACGTCCTCACCAGCCAGTGCCTGGACAAGACAGTGGGCATCGCAGGCCTGGAGCAGGCCATCGTCGACGTCCGCACGAGCATCGAGGGCGCCGGTGGTAAGCTTACCGTCAAGATGGAGCCCAAGGCGGTCACGGAGAGCGACGACGCCGAGCTCCAGGCGCTCATGGAGAAGCGCGAGCGCGAGAACGCCGAAGTCAGCGGCGACGAGAGCATGAGCGAGTCCGACGAAGGCGTCCCCGCCCCACGCGAGGTCTAGACGTCTGCTCTTTGCATTTCCGGCGCTGGGACCTAGAGAGGAGAAACAAAAGTTGTGTGAGCTGGCACTTCCTGGCCAAAAGTGAGGGGGACCTCGTAAGCGGGAGAGAGGTGGACTGCTGGACTGCTTGGTTTGATGAGAACAACCGTGTGGTTGTGGTCCATCTGATCGCAGATATCTTGGTGAGCCGGTAGGACACGGCCGGCATGGCCCATAAAACACGGGAGCGTTGTGGTTTGTCGCCAGGCCTCCCTGGCGGTTCAGATAATGGCAGAAAATCAGCACCAAGAAGCGAATAACAGAAGAACATAAACGAAAAGTGCCATACTGGCTTATGATGAGTATACCGGGTATACAGTAGGCCGGCCAGGTACTTCAGATATGGTTGCTCGCCAGACAGCTGGCCTACACGGTACGCTGGACGGGCGACTGCACTGTGGAGCGCAAACCACGATTTATAAGTTAGCCTCCTGTACACTGCGTCGCTGGCTGGAAGGTGTTGATCGGTTGATCCCAGAAGGGCCATCTAGACGTCGAATTGGCTCGGATCCCTGCTCTTGCCCCACCTGTGCCGTGCCCGCTCACAGTGCCTGGGTAGGCCGGTCCAGTCAGCCAGTCCTCCAACTCACCGGCTGCTTCTGCAACCCGGGGCCAACAAGACCAAAACCAAACCAGACAGATAGACTGCCACAGACCACAAGCCACAGACTACAGACGGCACACCGCAGAACATAACTCCAGACTATCAAGGCAGTGTTTTTCCACTCGAGGCTTGCCTTCTCTCATGCCCTTCCTCCATCCGTATGGTCTGCTTGCCGGTTGTCTTCTCTGTCCTCTGCCATCTGCCATCTGCCCCGGCTCTGCCACTGGCCGGCTGCGCTACTAGCACGGCGACTAAAAGCCAAGATAGACGTTGTTGGACCCCGCCGCGGCTCTATCATCTGAACAATAGGCACGCCCCTCCTCTTGCCTGAGAACCGACTCGTCCGAATTTCAAGCCCTCCACTCTGCCGTTCAACCCTTTTGGCGACTATTGTGAAGCAGCCAAATTCTGCACAATAATCATTTCGCTATTGTGCAACCCCCATTCTACCTGAAGAACACCCCTTTTCCCGCGCATTTGACCACGCCTTGTCTATCCAACACAAAGGACCGTAGCACAGCAGCTTTGCTTTGATTGTCTGGAACTGTTCTTGTCCACAAGCGCATAGCAATACGCCCATACAAAACCCTTGCGGGGACAAAGACGACGACATGGCCGACGACCCACCCTCCTCCGGCAATGTCAACCCTGACGACCACCGCTACCAGTCCGAAGCCAAAGTGGAGGACGCCGACACGAGAGCTGCTAGGGAAGAACTCAGGCACAGTCACATTTCCGACAACGGTAACGGCGGCCCGCAGGCTCCCGGGTCGGGGCTTTCCAGCACAGGCAATCAGAACGAGCAAGGCGAAGACGACGAGATGAAGCTGCGATCCGGGAGGGAATACAACATTCCTGCCCCGGCCTCCGCGCGCAGAAATGAGACACCTGATCTTGCGCCGCCCGAAAACCTGTCCCGAGACGATAATGGCGAGAGGAAGGTCTCGTCACCCAAGAAGAAGCGCGCGCATGACGAGGTGGAAGCACACAGGGACTCTGAAGGACACGCAAGCAACGGCACCGACTCTGACGGATGGGTAATGGTCGACGAGGGGGGCGCGAATAAGGGCCGGTCTGAACCCCAGAAGAAGCGAGCACGCGACGAGACGAGCCCCCCTGCGGACATACATCATGCCCCAGCAACAGTGAGTCAACGGGCCGCGTTGGGCTTCATGGCGAGGATGCGTGTTAACTTGTTGCTTCCAGACTACTTCAGATACCTCCAAGCCCGAATTCTCAGCCAAAGACAGCCAACCACTACGGACCTCCCCCTCCAAATTCGCCGATTCGGGCTTCGCAAAGCTGGCCGCGTCCTCTGCCTCGCCTTTCGCCGCGGTTGGAGCCACGAAGAGTGTGTTCGGCGGTGGGGCCACGGCCGCTCCATCACCCTTCGCAAGCTTCGGCGCACCACCAACCACGGCAGCCTCGACGTCGACGCCGCTCAACCCACCAAAGCTCAGCTTCGGGACCAAGGACGCTTCGGCACCATCGCCATTTGCTGCCATGAACGGCGCCAAACCGGCTACAGGCGGCTTCGGAAGTGGCTTTGGTGGTGGCAGCCCGTTCTCGAGTGCGCTCGGTGGGGCAGGGCCAAGGACCGGCAATTTCGCCTCGCCTGGGCAACCGCCTATCATTAAGAGTGATAAGCCTGCGAAGCCGTTCGGTGCCCCGGAGAGTGATGCTGAAGACGACAGCGACGACGACGGCGAGGACGGCGACGAGGAGGAGGGTGGTGGAGCCGATGCGGACAAGGAGAAGGAGAAGGACGAGACCGCCAGCACTCACGAGTCAACGCCTACCGTCGGAGAGGATGAGAAAAAGGGCAAATTCAAGCGAGGTGAGTCTGTCCCGTACTTTTGCGCGAGTATGTATTCTGACCAGCTGTCCAGTTGCCGTCGACGATGGGGAGGCTGGCGAAACCACCATTGTTCAAGTACGGGCACGCATGTATTACCTTGACAAGACTCCCAACGCGGATAAGTCAGGGCAAGTCGGTTGGCGTGAGCGCGGTGTTGGAAATCTCAGGATCAACGTGCCAGAAGACTCGGTGACAGCTGATCCCGAGACGGGCGCCGTGGACGCGAAATCTTTCGACCCGTCGGTCCTAAAAGAAAGCACCCCCGAGAACCCCAAGCTTGTTCGGCTGGTCATGCGGCAAGACTCGACGCTGAGGGTCATCCTGAACACGGTGATGGTAGCAGGCATGGACTTTCAACTCAAGGAGGGCTTCAAGACGTGGAGCGTGCTGTTCACGGCCATCGAAGGCGATGATGGCCAATATGTGCCGATAACTATGAAGGTACGTTTCCTTGTGCACTTCGGCTTTCCTTCGTCGACTCAAACGAGGCGCATTTACTAACCGAGTCCCTACAGATGAGCGCGCAGAACGCGGGAGCTTTCTGTGATAAGGTGGAGTTGATCAAGAAGAAATTGAAGGAGCAAGCCGTCAAGGATGAGAAAGCCAAGGCATAAATCAGTCTTGATCTGGATGTCTCGAGGCGGAATCCGCCTCGAGCAGCGCAAAATTTCAATACGTTCCTTATCGAGGAACTGCATTAACCCTCGGAGACACATGTTCGGTCCAAAACACACATGAGAAAAAAGAAGCTGGTTTGGTTTTGAGTACAAAGGTGGTGTTGCTTGGGGGCCCAAGCAAATGAATACCCGAGATCCCCCCTCCTTTCCTTATGTCCTTTACGATCAAAGGGGGGTTTGTGACGTTGGTGGCATCGGGACCTAACTGCGTGTGCACCCTGGTATGCGAGCACCGCGTTGAGCCTTCAATGTATATACCATAAAATCATTTGGTTTGCAGTGATCGGGAGGGCGCTCAGTGGCACACAGCACCGGGAGATAGAGCCGGGGGCGTAACAAGACCAACTAGATGGTTGTCAGACTGGGGCAAGGACCAATAAAATACGTCAAACATTCGCGGGTGCCATCACCACCATCAAGTGATTTATTCCCAGCACCTGTAGAGGAAGATGAGACAATAAGGAACATATTGCGTACAAGTCAGACCTCCCGTTCCGTCTTTGTCTTGGGCTCACGTGGGTGCGCGCCAGCCCCGCGTCTAGAGACGACCCGGCTCGCCACCCCTTGGCGGCAATTCACGTCTCCTTTATGCGTGCTCAAGGCATGAAACCGAGGACAGCCACCCGCGAAAGGTTGCCTACTCCTTCAATCAGAATGTGACAACATGCCACCCGCTCAAGGACCTCCGCTACATGCCCGAAAGGGCCGGCCAGGCAGGAGCAACAAGCGGAAGCGATCAGTCGAGATCCCAGAAGCGACTGATCCGTCCGTCACCCCAACTATCGTGCCTACTGAGGAGGAAGCTGCAGCAGCGTCAGACATTCCCATCGTGAAGATTGAGGATGAAGACGAGCCCGAGCCCTCAGCACCTCCAAAGCCCCGTCGTGGGCCAAAAGGAGGCAAGAAGGCAAAGCTACAAAAATCAGCGTCCACCGCCGAGCCAGTCAAGTGCGTCATCGAATGGCCGCCCTACTTCAAGTCCCTGGAAACCACCCACCGCGCCCTCAACCTGGTGTTCACATTCTGCTGCACGCGCAAGCACCTGGTGACGACCTTTGACACGATCCAGTCGGCCGTCGAGAGTCACACCAAGCGCACGCTGCAGATCGCCGATGTCGCCGCCATCGCGGCCCTACGGCCGGACGGCATCAACTTTGGCTATGTCGACGAGGTGATGCTGCAGATCGACGTCAAAGGCTCGGAGAGGAACGACACCTTCCTGACTGGCAAGGGCGGCCGGGGCTACAAGAACCAGGGGTTCGCCGCCGATGCCAGCGTGGGTGGGATCACCGGCACGGAGGTCCTGGGCGCCAGGGGCCACCCGGACGATGACATAGGCATAGTGGGCGGAAAGGAGGTGCTCTACTTCGAGTTCATCGACGGGGACCTCAAGAGGCAGGTCCAGTGCCGCAAGACGGGCGAGCCGACCAAGCCGACGAGGAAGCTGCGCGAGGAGGACCTCAAGATCCCCGTGTACAGCCAGAAGCAGATGACGGCGCTGATCGAGAAGCGCAACGCCAAGTTCACCAGCTCGGTGAACGAGTTCATCAACAGGTGCGTCGCGCAGAGCCTGGACCCGGAGGTGGCGCTGAGGAGCGAGGCGGAGGGCTTCGTGCCTGTCCCGAGCGAGGCCACGCGGGAGAGCACGCCGCGGCCGGACCTGAGCAGTACCCTGCCGGAGACGATACCCAAGGAGAGGAAGAGCATACCCGAGATCGTGCAGGAGCTGAAGGACAGCCCATGGTACACGGGTCAGGTCGTGCCTGATGGCCACAGGGTTTTTGAGGCGCAGGAACCTGTGTTCGGCGATCTCAACTTCCTACTTAGCCAGGACCTAGTCAACGCGCTCTACAACGCGAAGGGCATCACTCAATTCTTTGCGCACCAGGCCGAAGCCATCAATAACCTGCACGACGGCCACCACGTCGTCATCTCCACGTCAACGAGCTCTGGCAAGTCCCTCATCTACCAGCTGCCAGTCTTGCACGCGTTGGAGCAGGACCCAAACACCAGGGCAATGTACATCTTCCCCACCAAGGCCCTGGCACAGGACCAGAAGCGCAGCCTGAAGGACATGCTCTCGTACCTGCCCGGCCTGGAGAACACACTCGTCGACACCTTTGACGGCGACACGCCCTGGAAGGAGCGCAACACGATCCGCGACGAGGCGCGCATCATCTTCACGAACCCGGACATGCTGCACATCTCCATCCTGCCGCAGGAGGAGCGCTGGCGCGCGTTCCTCCAGAACCTCAGGTACGTCGTCGTCGACGAGCTGCACTACTACAACGGCCTGATGGGCAGCCACGTCGCCTTCATCATGCGGCGGCTGCGCCGCATCTGCGCCGCCGTGGGCAACAGGCGCGTCAGGTTCGTCAGCTGCTCCGCGACCGTGGCGAACCCGCGGGAGCACTTTGGCACCATCTTCGGGATCGATGACGTCCACCTCGTGGACTTTGACGGCAGCCCCTCGGGCAGGAAGGAGTTCCTGTGCTGGAACACGCCGTTTAAGGACCCTGGGGACCCGACGAGTGGGAGGGGCAGCGCCAAGTTTGAGTGTGCGAGGCTGTTTTGCCAGCTTATACTCCGGGGGGTGAGGGTTATCGCTTTCTGCCGGGTGCGGGAGCAATGCGAGAAGCTTGTGGGGGCAGTCAAGTATGAACTGGAGAGGCTAGGTCGCAGTGATTGTATCAACCGCGTGATGGGGTATCGAGGAGGGTACACGGCCCAAGACCGCCGGCGGATCGAAACCGAGATGTTCGAGGGGAAGCTCATTGGGATCATTGCGACCACGGCGCTCGAGCTAGGCGTTGACATTGGCAGTCTCGATGCAGTCCTTACCTGGGGCTTTCCATACACCATTTCGAACCTCCGACAGCAGAGTGGCCGAGCCGGCAGGAGGAACAAGGATTCATTGTCCATCCTCGTAGGTGACTGCTTCCCAACGGACCAGCACTTCATGCAGAATCCGGACGAGCTGTTCACAAGACCCAATGCCGAGCTGCAGGTGGACTTGGACAACATGATGGTTCGGGAGGGACATATTCAGTGTGCGGCTTATGAGATGCCGATACGACCGAGAGAAGATGCCAAGTACTTTGGCGAGGATATTGAAAAACTCTGTCGGGAGCGCCTCGTCAAGGATGATTCAGGCTTCTACCACACTCATGAGCGGTTTCGACCGCAACCTTCGAAGTTTGTTTCGATCCGAGACACGGAAGAGGACCACTTCGCCATCATCGACATCACCCACGGACGGAACGTGGTCCTCGAAGAGCTCGAGGCATCCCGCGCAACATTCACAATCTACGACGGCGCCATCTTCCTGCACCAGGGCGTCACGTACCTGGTCCGGGAGGTCAACCCGGAGAAGCAAATGGCGCGCGTCGAGAAGGTCAAGGTGGACTGGACGACGACGCAGCGCGACTACACGGACGTCGACCCGATCGAGACCGAGGCCATCCGGCGGATCAGGGGGTCGCAGTCGCGGGCCTTCTTCGGCACCATCAAGATCAAGCAGGTCGTCTTCGGCTACTTCAAGGTGGACCGTCAGAACCGCGTCCTGGACGCGGTGCACGTCGACAACCCGCCCGTGGTGCGCTTCAGCAAGGGCATGTGGATCGACCTGCCCCGGCGGTCCCTCGAGATCCTCGAGTCGCGCCGGCTGCACGTCGCGGGCGCCATCCACGCCGCCGAGCACGCCATGATGAGCCTCGTGCCCAACTTTGTCATGAGCATGCCCGGGGACGTGAGGACCGAGTGCAAGAACAGCCTCAAGGAGTTTGCCGCGCAGAACTCGAGCCGCAAGAGGCCCGCGCGCCTGACATTTTACGACGCCAAGGGCGGCGCCGGCGGCAGCGGGATCAACACCAAGGCGTTTGAGTTTGTCGACGTGCTCCTGCGCCAGGCCCTCGACCGCGTCGAGGAGTGCCGCTGCCCGTCTGGCTGCCCCGAGTGCGTCGCCAGCGAGTTCTGCAAGCATGCGAATGAGGTCATGAGCAAGGCCGGCGCAGAGGTCGTACTGCGCTGCCTGCTTGACCTCGAGATCGACGTTGATGCGCTGCCGATGGGGCCTGAGGAGGGGTGGAATGGCCCTGTTCAGCTGGTTGAGACGGTCGTCCTTGCCACGCCTGTGCGGCCGCGGGATCGCGGGGCTTTGAGGCTTGTTGATGTTAAGGAGGAGGAGGTTGAGGAGCCTGTTGTCTTACCGGAGTGATTGCCTTTCGTCCCGTGGGGGAGAAGACATTTCCACTGTTTGGCAAAGGCAGTATTAAAACGATGCAGTGTGAGCATAGTGAGCTTTATAGCACTCAAGGGCTTCATACTCGACTGTCAATATAGAGAACGGAACAGGCCTACGCTTAGATATGGGCGCGAACAAAATCTATAACAAGATAACAATACTTTCCTAGGAAGGGTTATTCAGCCATTCATTACCCTACTGCAACACGGTGAAGGTATATGTAGATGCTTTGGTTTCCGCAAAACATTACAGAGGGCGAGTAGCAAGCCGCTTCCAGGAGTTAATAGACATGAGCAAGCTCATGGTTCCAGAAGTATTCCCACCTACCAGGGGGAGGGGGGGGTTTTATTTGGGTGCTGTAAGTAAGTCGATGGAATATTGATATAAAAGTGATATAGTGTTAATGTTTTGATAGTATGTTTTTTTGTGTGCCTTGCATTATTTATATGTTATTAATATATAGTTATTCCTGATATATTGTGATATAATGTTAGGTCTTAATATAGGGGTAAAAAAAATACCTTTTTTTCCCTCGTCCCCAACCTAAGTACTTATTTATTTTTTATTGGCTTGATTATTTATTATGAGAGGATTTATAGAATTATAAAAATATTTAAAAATAGAAATAGGTTTAAAGTTAATAGGGTTTAAATTAATAGTTTAGATATAGAAAGCAGTTAATATATGCTGATATAAGGTTAAGGCTGATATGATATTAATATTGATATAATTTAAAGCTTTAATATATTTTATTTCTGATAGCATTTTGATAGCCTTTTATTAGTATTTCGCTATAATCTCAGAATTTGGATTAATTGTCAAAATATGATTGCATTGCATGACTCTTACGGAAACCCCCCTCCCCCCTGGTAGGCAGTTGATCAAAATTCGACGTGCCAGATACGTGGGGTCTTTTAGGAGGAAGCACAATGGGGTTTGTCCCAGCACAGCAGGAGCATGGATGCACATACCTGCCCGCATTGATTTAGGCGGTGGCAATACTACAGAGACATCTCAATTTACACAGCAATCCAAGGCATCATCTTGATTGAATCTTACATGCCTAGGTATCCCGCACCTCCCATGGTTCTCGATACCATCCAGCCAAGAAGCCAGCTGCTAGTAGGCACACACCAGGGAAAGGGGCCCCGTTGCCACAGATCTCAGTCATATTCGACCCACCACCACTTTGTAGCCTGGGTGCCGCAGCAAACCATCTTGCCCTTGATGTCACAGAAATAATACTTGCCGTTGTTGTGGCATGGATCTCCCTGGCACAGTGCTTGGTATGCCATCGCTTTGGTTTGGTTTGCGGGACGTGTGGGAGGTGTTCGAGCTGTCCGTGTGTGAGTGAGTAGCTCTTTCCAGAGGCGTGATACTCGAATCTAAGCTTACGCTGGAATTTGGTCAACTCGGAGTAAGTACTGTGAGCCTCGCTGAGTCAACGGTCTCTGGTTGTGAATGTGACTCTGATGACAATGGCTGACTGCAGAAGGGCCTGGAGAAATGGTCTTCCGCCGCTTGGTTGCAAAGCTTTGTGTTTTGAGTGCTGGGTATGCTTGATTTGAAACTGCTCTTGAGTCGATGGTTGTAACTTGCTTGTTCTGAGAATGTGGAGGGAGAGAAATAGTTCAGTAGAATAGACTCCTTTTATATAATTGCGGACTAACTTGTAATTCATTAGTCGTGCGTGACACGGCTTGACTCCTGTTGTCAATCAACGTGACAGCCTAAAGGACCAGAATAACCAATCTGCCAGATTAGCTATTCAGCAGTGTATAAGAGCCGTACCTTTGCATCGCGCAGTGACATACGTTGTATGAGACAATGGCTAACGTTAGATGTGACAAAATATGTCTAGCGGTTCATTCATATCAGTCTGAGTCTGGGTGGGAGAGATAGTCACAAATCGAGAAGTTGTGAATCAAAGTCAATGGTAATTGAGCAACCTCACACTCAATAATGTTTGTCACAGATGTACACGAAGTCATCGTTGGAAGCGCTGGTGGCCATGCCGTTTCCAAGCAGCAGGATTCACCGACTTTAGTTGATTCAGTCCCCGTTCTTGAATCATTAGCCGGGGCAACGTTTCGTGGCATGCTCGAGTCCGTGAGTCTCCAGCTCAAGACATTCATAACCAGCAGACCAAATTACATGACTGAACAATTCTGCCTGAGCCAATAGATGGGGCTGTGACAGAACTCGGTATTTCCCACCTCCTCAAAATAGAATTGGGGGTAAGTTACTCTGGGACTCCTGTTAGCCTTTTCAATACGTAGGTGAGCAACCATAAGAGGTTATTCATAAGAAAATTATGACGTACAGAACACCATCTCTCCAGCCTACTTTCCAAATTCCTTGGCCAGATGCTCTTGTATCTTGTCCCATGCTCCCTTGAGCTTATACGCCGACGTCCAATAGTTGCCCAAACTATCTTTTCCCAGAACGAACAAGCCATCCACTGGCTTTATAGGTCCATGGTTCTCCTGCACGTATACGGGCTTGCAAGGCCGCGGCGGCTGATCTTGTCCCTTGTCTCTCTCCTTGCGAGCGGGTGCAAAATCAAGGTCAAACAGTCCTGCCTTCGACAAATTCGAGAACCCAACCTGGGACATCCCACCGTCACCAAAAACCACAATGGGTAATCCCGTACCCGACGTCTTGACCAGGGCGTAGTACGCCTCGTGCTGCTGGCGCGTCCCTTGAGTGTTGATGGCGTGCCGGACTTCGCCCGCGAGCCAGCTCAGGGGGTTGGAGGTGACGTCTCCAGCTCGAACGAGAATGTGCGCCCAGCCGAATGCGTTGCCTACATATGGATGGCGGCTGGACGGGGGGATAAGGCCACCTGGACCCTCGAAAACCTTACGGAGGGACATGGCAATGGAGCCATTTACCTTTGACGGATGATTAGCAAAAGGTATTCCTTGATGAACCCGTTCAGGGAAAGGTTTTGGTCCTAATATAGGACCCGTTGAAGTCTCGAGGAGATAAAAGGAGAAGGCCGACCTGGGAACTATCAACACATACCAGCTTATCAGGATGCATCGAACCTGCAGCAACAACACAGCGTAGGATGAAGGCAGTGATGATATCGTTCTCGGTCAAGAACACCTTGTCCGGATCCTGTCCTTTTTGGATAGCCACGGCGCGCAACTCCATCATGGCCCTTTCCAACTGCGGCCGCCAATAAGACGCCGGCACGCAGACCATACGATTGTCCTTTGCACGCAGGGCCACGTCGATGCCGTACCCGAGCCCCCACCTGGCGATACCAGCAATACCAACCCTCCTGTCTGCAAGGACGTGCTGTTCCCCTGTCGCAGGAGGCAGGCCTTGCGCCAGTGTCGTGCCAAAGGGATCGCTGCCTTCGCTACCGTCCTGCCCGCCGTGCGGCGTGGGGATGTCGTCGGGCCCACTGCGGCCCCATAGCATGGCGCTCCAGGCCTCGAGCACGTACTGCAGTCCCAGCGCGTCGAAGGCGACATTTTGCCACTGCAGGGCGACTAGAGTCGCGTCGTGGAAGGTGTGCACGCGCAGGCCCAACATGGGGGCGTCTGTGTCGATGTAGTCCTTGATGCCGTTGGGCCGGTAGCCGTCTGCCCAGACTAGTTCGGCTAGGTCGTCCGGGTCTGCGACGAGGGCTGGCACTCTGCTTGGTTTGGGAATCCGGGAGGCGGCTGGATGGGCTGTGATGGGCATGTCGTGGGCGATGTGGGAATATGTGATTGCGGGTCTAGACGGTGTAAACTCAGAGGGGATGTGCCACTCGATCTTGCCGGTAGAGACCTGGTGGGAGGATGTTAGACTATACGTTTGACAAAAACTCACTTACATGCTCTTCATGATGGTTCTTTGTCCTCTTGGGAAGCACATGATTCCCGTTTTGCAGCCTCATACCGAGGCAGCCCAAGGAAGTCCGGGAGAAGATAATGATATGACAACGGATAAGATGTAATTAATACTTACATTCCTTTTCAGCCGTCCCCCAAGCCTCTCCCAGCCCGGCCTCTTGACAACATTCTCCAAGGCCTCTCGGAGCAACTCCGGGTCGAGCACCTCGTCAAAGACTGCCAGACCAGACATGTTATTCCCCTGTACGAGAACATTATTCTCGAAAAAGTGTAATGGTCGCACTCGATCACCTGGGAACGTCTCCACGGCCGGCTTTCGCCCGCCAAAGAAATAATTCATCTTGAAACTATCAAGTCAACAGCCTCTTTGGTTCTAAAGATAACCGAAGAAAAGCTCAATTGAAGCTGCTCGCGTGTTTGCAGGGTAGACGAGAATGAAAGGTAAATCTGACATGCTGACATGTAGGGGCTTCTCACCTAGCCATATTAGAACTAAAGGGATTACTGTTCCGGAATCTGGGAACCAGGGTCTCTCCAACCTGCAGAAGCGTGAGGGTGAGATTCTGGCAATGGGCTACTGTTGAGTTTGCAAGATCCATCATTCTTCGTTTTCGCGGAAACACCGTGCAGGTTTCAAAGGGATCTACTCAGGTACAAACATTAATGTGCAATAAAGTAATCAACCATCCACATCCAACTCTCGTCGAGACTATGAGCTCTTTCATAGTGCTTTGTATCCAGAAAGTGCTCCATTTTGACTATCCGTCTTCTGTTTTGGCCATACACCCGTTAGGGTCTGTATCGCACTGCATGCGGTGTGTATTGTGAAGCTGGCAACTCGGTAGGACTCTGATACCCGGATAGCTCACCAGGATCTCGGAGGCCCGGGAGTTCAAGAGAGCGCTCGGCCAATGGTAGCTCAGAAACACCCTCGTAGCCGCCCTGCTTCCTGTCACTCACAGTCTCCTTCATCGCATCGTCATTGATGTTGCCTCGTATTTTCCGTCGTTTCATGAAGAAAAAGACTGCCACTATGATAGCAAAAAGACATACGACTCCACCAATTACGGCACCAGATAATGCTCCGGGTGAGATAGAATTGCTTGGGGTCGAACTCGGGCTTGTGTTGGAGATCGTAGAAGACAGCGGTTGAGTGGCGGCTGAGGTAGAGCCGCTTGGAGTCGTGCTGGGACTTGTAGCAGAAAGCATGGAGGAGGAAACTGTTTGAGAGACAGTCGCCAGATCTTCACTCCTCCAGTTAATCTGGATCATTGGTGCCATAATTATCAGGCTCACTGCAGAGGGTGTCGGCGATCCATCCCAACTCGTGAACGTAGATACGAGCGGAAACGTCGCGTAGCCTGTAGAGAGGAAGCTGCCCTCGGCGCCACAAACAGCCGTCAGAAATACGTTCGAGGCGGTTTGAACACAGGTCTGGCCATTCGGCCTAGTTGAACAACCAAAGTTACTAGAAAGGTCCATTTATGTGTTAGGAATTAGACACGCAACGCCGCAGAAAGCTCAAGACCGGGACGTACGTCGGACAACAACCAACCGCCGTTTCTCTATCGTCCATGGCGAATTGCATTTCCCAGCCCGTACTAGACCCTTGTGTGGCAGAGCAAGCGCTGGTATACCCAGCAGGACATAAAATCCCGGGCGAGTAAAACCCCCAGCCGTTCAGAGGCGGGCTTTTCAACGGCGCGGCAGCAGTCGCCTGCGGCCAACAAGTTGAAGCGTCAGCTAAGTGGTCGACGACGCAGCCCTGGCCCTTGTACGCCGCGGTGTGGGAGCTGATGATGCCGGCGAGGGTGCATTCTTGTGGCGCGGTGAACACGGTTGTGAGAGGACCAAGGATATTTCGCGTCGCATACACCGTAGTGATATCTTGTGTCGGCGTCGGTGATGCCATTTGAAAGCCCGGCCTTTCAGGTGGACGGTAGAAGTAGCTGGGTTCTGGAGGCGCTGGACAAGGAGATACATACGGAACGAGAAAACATATGTTGGTAGAACGAAGAACCAGACGCAAAGGATTGGCGGTAGACTGTGACCACACAAAAACACCAGCACTTGAACGCTTCTGGACTTCAGGCACTGCCTGGTCGGGGCCCTCATCTCAGTTTTGCCCCTGACTCAGATAAAAGCCCAAATAATCTTACGGCCAAAGCTTTTCGGCATGTGTGGCGTTGAGTGGCCGTGATGATTGACTGGCATGAGGTTGGGGGCCGTTCAGGAGGGGTGGTCACCAGTTCTGTGGCCCAGCGCCATTCCGGGAGGGGTAGCATGTACCTTGTGAAGCGTCCTACTTTTTCTGTGTGAGTTTCTAGCATTGAGACTTGTTGCAGGATCTGTTTGCCCGGGGATTTTCCGGCATTAGTGATACTAAGCCCGGTGCAGTTGCGCCTAGACTAAGCTCGACTGCCGAAGACTTGGAGGACATGACTGCAACGGCATAACAACGGGCCGAGTATGTGTTGGTTATGATCCAGATACCGTGTTGTTTAACGATAGACCTATGCATTTGGGCTATCTCAGCCGTGTTGGTCTCTATCCATCGTGTGGCATCCGCATTGTGGCCCAAATATCTCCGTTACACAGCGTTCTCTGCGCCAAGTATGGCGCCCTCTCTGTTCTATATATGATTGCAGGCTCCTAAGACACTTTTCCCATTTTTGGATTCTCTGTCTGACCCGGCCACACCGGAGCTGAAATGCTGTGCCACCTCACCAACCCTGCTCTGTGCCTATTTTGAGGGTGTTAGATCCCTTGATCGCTTTAAATCGGCTTATTTCTATTTCATTTCTATTACTAAAATCAGACAAATTCTGGCACATTGATAAGTTGCCATGCGTGAGGGCGAATCTTAGAGTCCTGTGACTGTCATGGTAGTTTCCCTGTTGAAGACAGATGTGATGCCCTCTGTCTAACAAAAGAACACAGATATCGAAAGACTGCAAACCAATGTCTCGACTCATGGCTTGATTTCCATTTACGCAACTCTCCGAGTATTTCTCCATAGCCGCAATCACTGAACACATGGTGGCGAGGCATATGTTAAGATAAGATGATCTTCGGACTCTATTTGTGGTAGGTGTCGGAAGCCATTACTTGTGAGAGCGGATATTTGCACCGGTCAAAACGCGGATAGTATACCGGTACTTACAGCCTACCCTTAGTATACCTACACCCCAATTTATATACCTAATTTATATTAGGTATATAATTAGGGGGTATATAAGTATTAGGTGTATGGGTATTGGGTGTATAGGTATTAGGTGTATGGGTATTGGGTGTATGGGTATTGGGTGTATGGGTATTGGGTGTATGGGTATTGGGTGTATGGGTATTGGGTATATGGTTGTTGGGTGTATGGGTGTTGGTTATATGGTTATATGGGTATTGGGTGCTTAGACTTTTGTTATATGGGCATGTAAATTGGGATTGGGCGTTGGTTTAATACTGGTGATGTACCGGTGTACTATCCGTTTTGACCGGTGCGAATATCCACTCTCTTACTTGTATTCCTTGACGTAGAGCTTCCTTAGAGAGTTCTCATTACCTGGATAGCACCCGTTTGTTCGACAGCCAATATTAGGCAGAAGAAGCGAAATGATGCGCACAACTACACTTGTTCATGGTTTCTCGGTACAGATTTCCCGTTTGTACCATTACTCAGCTAATACCTGTTCTCAATCACCCGTAAGGTCGATGGTTTGGCTTAAGCTGCGGCCAACACGCGAACTCGGATTAGAAAACTTTTCTGCAGATGCAGCCGTGTTGGACGAAAATTTCGGAGTCTCCCAAAATTGGCCGGTCGTCGTTACAGTATCATGCAGGCTTGCATTTCCAGCAACATTTCCGGAGTCAAAGGCGCTGTACTGCCTGTGGTTGGTGTTCTGAAGAGCGATATCGGCCAGATCATTGCTTGTTGACTCGTCGAGTGGTTGTGTCGTCTTGGCATACTTCGTACGTCTCTGTTGACCGAGCTCACTGATATCAGGGAACTCTTCATCTGATAAGTCGCCATGGGAGTTTTCTGCTTGCTGCGATAGCGGTGGAGCCTCGATGCCTTGAAGGTATGGCGAGGTAGAGGAAGTTCTTTCAGATAGAGCCGTCTCAAGGTTACGCCCAATACTTCTCTCCAAACCACTAGATTGTCGACCTGCCTGTTTCTCGTCCGATTTACCATGAACAGTGTCTTTGAGTGGGGTGTTCGTGGTGACCGCGTTGTTGGCATCTTTTCTAGGCCTTCCACGCTTCCTCTTGCCTACCTCCGCTTGCATGTGTCCTTGTCCTGTGGGCTGTGCAGACACTTTCGCCGAAATTTTTGAGTTCGGAAGCTTCTGAAGATCCTGAAGGCCAGGGAAGGCCAGCTTTGTGATGCTGTCTGGAATATCGCATTCGATTCGATCCACGTGTTCGTACGGTCTGATGCGAGAGGCTGCTTTGGTGATCTTCACGGGCCAGCTTTCCAGAATATGTCGCGGCATGATGGCGGGAAGTAGGAACGAGACCTTTGACATTGGAATGTTTCCCGACTCCTTGGATGAGACGCTCCTCACGAACTCTATTGCCAGCTCGTCAAGTCTGTCGCGGAGGAGCAATCTCCTGGCGAGAAGCATGCGGACCACCCAGCTGATGTTCTCTTGTACGCTGAAATTGTAGCGGGAAGTAATGATGATCCGAAGAGCCGCGTTGTCCACTGGTAAGTTCCAAGAAAGATCAGATCGAAGCTCCTGCTCACTAGAGACCTTTGGTTTGATGTAGTTCCGAAGTAAATCCGTGCTGGGAAAACCGATAGGGGGAAGGACGTGGCTCCCCTGGTTCTCGAGAAATTGCTTGAACTTTTGCCGCCAGGCGGTAATATCTCCGTTTTCGAATGCTCTCGCTAGTTTTAAGCCGTGTCCCTGTCGGATTGCTTCCAGTGCAAGTTTCGGTCCACATTGCACAAGTCCTTTGGGGTCGTAGTCACCACCAACGATAATCGCAAAGAGCACCAGGTCCCTCCAGTCCATACCCTTGGCCTTCTCGGCGATCTTGTCCATGTGGTGTAATCGGGCATCCGTGTTGCTCTTTGAGCCATCCGCTTCGATGTGGAATCGAAACATGGTGGTGCCTTTGAACAGGAACGTGTCGCTGTCCTCGGACCACACAGCGTCCACCAGCCCTAGGCGCTGCATCTGGGCGCATTCGGCCTCGGCCTCCCCGGGGGCTTGCCACCAGGGTATTCCAAGTACCTCAGCAGTCGACTTCAAGAGGGCCAGATTCTCTGTGATGAAGGAGTACCCTTTGGTAGTGATCTTGTTCTTTTTCGGGGGTCTTCCGGGCCCGTCAACGACCAACACGATTTGAATGCCATGAATAGCGAGGCGCATCATTCGGTAAAGGACGGCTTTCTCAATTGGTTGGGAGGCTCTTTGGGAGACCTGTCTGATTTTCTGTACTGACATGTCATCGAGATTATGGAACATCCAGTATGGTAGATCCACTGCGATTCGATATGGTCTTCCGGTGTTTTGAATGTGTTTTGATGCAAGGTCGAAGAGATGGACGACTTCTCCTCCTCCGAAAGTCGGCCAGAATCTGGGTGACAGGCAGTTAGAAGCGAATCCCAAGACATGATTTGCAAAGCAATAGACTGACTCTTTGATTCCCATTTTGATGTGAGGTCACTTGATGCTGGCTGATGTAGTGGTGGAGAGTAGAAAGAAGGCCGGTGTGGAAATGAAGCCGTCGGTGACAGTACGATGCTTGACATCAGCACGGTTGGCTGCCGAGTAGGGAGAACACGTCGAGGACGTCAACAGACTTCTCAGCGCAAATCGATCGGAGTGGGTGATCGTGCGATGGTTTGTCTGCGAGACAGTTTGCGATACCGTTAGTTCTGTCTGCTACTGAGATGTTGATGTGGTTGCAGGTGGGGTCCAAGACCCTGTGTGTACAATTCAACGTGGTTGTTGCTTCCAAGGTTGTTGCCCGGCTGGTTGCTGTGCTGGCAGACACAAATAACGTTGAGCCTTTCCGAATTTGTGAGACTCAAATGAACAGCTAGCACAGGAATCGTAACCAACGGAAGAGGGATCGTGCATCGTTGTGGTGGGCAATTGAGGTTGACGAGAGTGGCTTCCGTGTGGGCGGCTGTGCGGCAGATGTGGGCCAGGGACGTTACATTGAGGGCGTCCATGTTGGTAGCCTGTGCTGCCGCCAGGTACGCCAGTCATCCAGATCCTGTTACTCCAACTTCCTCCCGAAAACGAAACGCGCGTCGATACTAGACGTTCTTCATCTATCACAGCAAATTTGACTTCGCAATCAAAACCTTTGTCCCGCCGTTTCCCCCTTTTTGCATTTTAGTAACGGCTCCGCGCTGCACTGGCGACACCAAGCATGGATACAACCGCAGATACAACTAAGCCTTCGACAACTCCGGCAGAAGAACCCGCTCTGCGCACGATAACAGCGGAGGTGGAGGACCACGTCGCCATCGAGGCCTCGGTCCCAGAGGTTCGAGTAATGACAGAAGAGCGCTCTGGGGACTTTGACAAGGACCATGTCTCTCATGTCGTCATACAGTAAGCCTTGGCCCGGAAGATGCGTTTGAAGGTACTGATCTGAGATACCTAACACCCGTGGCAGAGTGTCCCAATCGAGACAGGAGGCCATTTTCCGATCTGTCGGCTATCACTACGACTGGAACTTCCCGGGTCCTTATTGGTGTTTCCTTGGAAAGATAGCAGCAAAGGCTCTGTATAATGACGAAGCCGAGCTCGAAGTGCTCAACTATGTTCCGGTGGGCAGGCGAGAGTTCATCGCTTATACAACATCCATGTGGACGGCTGCAGTCAAAGCAGGGCAAGGAGCAGGAGTGACCGAGTTACCACCGCTCAACGTCATCGAGATCAACTTCAAAAAGCCGCTTCCGGGACAGCCTCTGGAGATGTTTTGGGTACCCGCCAGAGGCTTAATCACTGCCAAGATCAGGCAATGTGAGTTGAAAATATCGGATGTGTTGTCGGCAATACTGACCTAATGATGATATAGGGAATGAAGAACCTGACGAAATAGATGAGACCGAAGCAACAGAATGAAGGTGTCTAGTCAAGGACAAGAGGCTCGATGAAGAATAGTACTCCTCAATGCCATGCGTGTGACGGCTTAGACCCGATGTGGTTGGCTGGATGGTGGAGACGAAGCTGTGCAGGGGCCTCCAGGCACACAGGAGCTGGCGCCAGCGTCCTCGGAGGACCATAGAAGGGGCATTCCTTCTTTCCTTTTTGAGGTCTCTCCCTAAACTTGTATTCGTGTAGAGAAATAAGCACTCCGTCATGCAAGCATATCAAGCTCCTCGTGGAAATGGGCAAGGCGAAGTGATATGCAACAGAAGTCGACTACCGAAAACAAAAACCCCTCCTTGATCGTTATCAGGCCCAATTCTGTGCTATTGAGTGGTTTAGTGCTCTATCGGGTTTTCTTATATTTGTTCTTGGAGAGAAGCTGACTGCATTGCATCCGTGGCTGACCTGTGTAATTACATTTGATTTGTAGAACCACCCTCGTGCCGCCCGCACATGCAAGTTGCCGCTCAGCGAATCACTTCAGCATAGCTTGGTGGTACGAAGCACACCACATGCACTCTATGGACACGTGTCAGACCCGGCTCCGGGAATCTTTGGAGGTGCAGCTTTGTGAGTTTGGCTGATACGTTAGCAGCAAATCCCCTTGACCTCCGTCCCAAGATCTGTTTCTTATCCAGCTGACAGAGTGGCCGACGACATACTCCGCCTCATCTCCTTACACTTGGTTTCACCATGGAAAAACATCCCCTAGATCATTCAGACCTCAATTCTTCCTCTAAACGCCAGAGATGGGGAGATGGATCTCTTCCTCATGAGCAAGTAGCGGCTCAGCACCCATCAGAGAACCAAACATACCATATGGAGTTTCTTTGCAACGATTGCAAAGCTGTGGATTGGTCATCCCTTCCCACCTTGGCAGCTGATGGCTTATTAGAAGACAGGGTTCGAGAATTACGCCCTGTGACAGCAAATTTCGATGAACTTCGTACTTCATCTTGCAGAATCTGCGCCATTCTCTCCACCATCAAGCCTCCACATCTCAACGGACGGCAATGTGTGCTCAAGGCTCTACCACTTTGGCGGCAAAACACCTATAAAGGAGCTGCACTTTTCCGCAATAATCATTGTGCCCTGGAAAATGTGTCTCGATGCACGGTCCTGATTGTTGAGGATACAAGAAATGGGAGCCTCTTGCACCATGAGCCAAGTCTTGCAATTGTAAAGCTTAATGACTTGAGCTCCAGCAGAATAACACCGAGCTCAATCGACTACAACAAATTGAAAGACCTTGTGCAAATGTGCGAGAAGGGACACATATGGTGTCACGGAGCCGAATCAAGTCCAAACGTCCTGGGTCTCAAGGTAATCGACACCAAAACACAGGAAGTCGTCAAAGCACCAGATCAATGCAAGTACTTGGCCCTGTCCTATGTATGGGGCAAACAGGCCGCCGACAACTCCGTCCATGACATCCAGCACTGTCCAACTGTGGTGAAAGATGCAATCTCAGTCACAAACTCTATGGGCTACAATTACCTATGGGTTGATAGATATGTTAGTAATCATCGCTCGATAACATGCAAGATCCATAAACTAAGATGATGTACAGTGCATCAGCTCAGATTCCCAAGAGAAGCATCAAATGATCGGCCAAATGGACCAGATATATGCCAACGCCTCAATCACAATCATTGCAGCTACTGATGGAGATACTGAGATGGGCCTATGTGGGGTCTCCAGGCCACGCCAGCTACAGCGGCATGTCAATGTCCAGGATGTTGCATTGCTGGAGCTGCCCCTTGGTCATGAAGCTTTGGCATCCAGCAAATGGGCCTCGTCAGTACCACTTTTCTCCTGCTACACTTCCTCGATATTTGTGCTTTGGAAAATTCCAGAATGTATCACTCTGGGATCCGAAGCAGGTGACTAACAGGTACTAGGAGAGGTTGGACCTATCAAGAAGGTTATCTTTCAACAAGGCGCCTGATCTTCACGACGAATCAGATTCTCTTTCTCTGTAACAGATCATATGGTTCAGAGTGTTTGCAACAACTCTCAGACTACCCCTGCTATACTAATGTTACTATGAAATTGGCACATTTCATCCCTTTTGGTATGATATCAAGCAGACTCTCAGTGGAAAGTCTTCTGAGCCACGTTCACAAGTACAGTAGGAAGGATATCACACACTCCAGTGATTCACTGAATGCCTTCCTTGGAGTCTTGAGCTATTATGCAAAGAATTCGGCCAACTTGGAATCACCAGTGGTACAACTACCCTGGGGCCTGTTCGCCAACAACTGCTCGAATACGAATCGATTCAGCCTCCATTTCTTCTGGTCACATGAGCGCACTGCGACTAGACGGCACGACATCCCAAGTTGGTCATGGGCGGGATGGGGTGGGCCTTTGGGATTTCTGGGACCGTGGATATCACTGAAGCCGAGTCATGGGGTTGAGGAAGCCCCCTACTCCTATCTTGACTGGGGAATTTCCGTGCGAGAGGCAAATGGTCAGGTTGTAAAGATGTACGACCTAGCCTTGAAAGAATTCGAAGCACGAAAGGTCAAGCATCGGCTATACCAACCTGGCCCAAAGCAACTGCATATATCATGCTTGGTCATGCCTGTGGGCTTCCAACAGTTCAACTTAACAAAAGATCGAAAGTGGAAGAGAACCAAAATTACGATTCATGATACTGAAGAACACGTTTCAGTTAGTCGCAACCTCCCAGATGGCGTTCATCCAATTTTGCAAGCCTGGAAGGGAATCTATGTCGGCATCAGCCAGGCAGTCCTGAAATTGGACCAGCAAGTGGAGCAGAAAGATGAGATATTGGGTCTCATCTTCGCGGATCGAGAGAAACATGATCATACTCGATATGTTTTACTTCTTGTACAGCCTGTGGGCGAGGGCTTATATGAGCGGGTAGGCCTGCTGAAGATATACAAGTCTGATCTTGGCGCCTGTGGTGCCTCAGGAAGATTCTTTTCGTGGACAGAAGAAGACGTGGTTTATATGGATGAAACAGGCGGTATTCTGGACAAGTTCACAATCTCGGACAGACAGAGAAGGCATCCATTCGCTGATACTGCCGAGTCAAGAACGATTTGTCTTGTATAAGTAATCAAACGATGAATGGGTTACTGAGAAGAGAATGCTTGCACTTTCTTGGTTATTTCAGCAAGTTCCTTGGCTCATAAAGTTATGTCAGGCGAGTGGCGGGACTTTAGAGAGACATTAAGACCCTGGCCGTGGGGCAGTTGTCAATAACCGAGGAGCATGCAGGTCCTGCTTGTATCGCCCTCAGCCTTTCTCAGAATTCAAGACACTAGTGAAGGTCTTGGGCACGGTACAATGGTGCATGTCTGCTCATATCAAACGCCTTGCAGCCTATACGTGTGTCCCTGTATGAGAGTTCCTGTACCGAAACTGCAAGTGTTGTATCAGACATTCATTAAGGTATGAATCTGCATCCATGTTGAAAAACAGTCAAATTATAAACATGGCTAATTACGAAGCGCAGTTGGGTCGCTCGCGTGCGGCGGTAGTACAGGTGAATTCAAAGACGTCCATTGTTGGAAGAACGGACTTGGGGCCTGTGGAGAACTGCCACTGCAAATGGTTCCTTACTGAATTAATATCTTGCTGTTCATCAGGTTGATCAGTATCGGGTGTCTACTTAGGACCATCTCATCCCGTAAAGGCTTATCACACTGCATTTGACTGTCATGACTAAAGTGCAAGCAAATGTTCGCACGGTGCAGGGATTCGTCTTGCGGCTTCCGGCTCATTGCCAGTAAGTTTAGGCTATGTGAACCCAAGACATAAGATCCTAAGAATATAGTATAGAGCAACCCTTTGTACTGATAGGATTGCTAGAAGTGTGCCCGACTTTGGAGACTGTATTGTCGCCCCCAAGTGTCTCCATGCACACTCGCGACAGCAACCAGTTGCTCAACAATTCTCAAAACATACAGTATCAAGAGGCAGTGAAGACATAAGATCTGTCTTGATATTGCTTGAATTCTCTTAGTTTTAAGACATACGCTTAAAAAGAAGCAGATTCATCTCAAGGTCAACTCTTCCATCTGCACCTCCTTAGCGTTGATCATCTGCAATGGCTCACCTTGTGATAGACCGAGCACATAGCAAGTACCGACATAGGCCCAATGTGACCCGACCTTCCTGAGTAGTGAAGGTAAAGTTGAGCCCTGAAGGAGACAGATCCTATCCCCTACGTCCATCCGTGGAGGTCCCATACCCAAGTACCCATGCTGAGTCAGGAAGAAGGTGTTCTTCCCGAAACGAAAAATGCGATTGAAAAGCGCCCTCAATCCGTACAAGACTTCATGTGAGTCGACCGCAGAATCAAATGCCTCAATCCAGGACTTCTTGGTCTCCGTGTCCTCGACATCGAAGAGATTACCGTTGATTGTGCGTCTCAGATCTTCTGCTTCTTGAGAAGTGTCGGAATTCGCGGGCATCAAGATCAGCCGGAATGCTAGAGCCACAAGATTTGTGGGCTCCAGTGGGAAATCGAGCCTCTGGCTTTGGGTGCTGTCGTGACCTTGAAATAATATGGCGAACACTGCCTCGAGTGGGAGCAGTCCCGTCTTGTACCGACGACCATTATATCTGGTACACAGGTCTTTGCAGAATCTCGCGAACCGCTCCTGACGGGTTGGCTCTTCGCGCAATGGAAATTCCAACTCCGATACGGTGTCCAAGAGGACCCCGTGGATACCAAGTAGCCCATCACCTATTATCCTCGGGGGTTCCAGCTGTAGGGTATCGAGCCACGGATCAACTTCACCATCGGCAAAGTCGCTTGTCATGTGGGAGGTGGATTCCTCTCTCGAAAGCTCGTGGAGTATTGGGATCCAGGAGGGAATGCCGTGGCTGTTGGCGAAGCCATGGCCGATGCCGCTACAGGTCATGAGATTTTTAGACCGACCCCGTCTTAGACAGTCGGCGAACCACTCTTGGTAGACTTGCGCAACCGGTTTTGAGTAGTCTGGCACGATGCTGGTCGCAACGACCGCGAGGAGGCCGTACACGTTGTCCCTTGGGTCGGTGGACTCGCAGTACCGCGCCACGTACGGCACGATTCTTGCGGTCGATTTTGAGGCAATGTCCCTCAGATAATTTATCATGTGCATCATCGCAAAGTCCATGACACTGCGTTCAAGCAGGCGTTCCCAGAGCGCCTGCGGCATGAAACTCGGCCTGGCTGGACGTTGGTCGTAGACCTTTTCGAGGAAATCATGGAGATCGTTGAGCTGGTGGTAGGTCACGTACTCTGTGCCGCAGAACATGAGATGTTGGTGTGGTGAAGAAGCCAGAGCCATTTCCTGGATTATCCAGATTCTTGTCCAATATGTCGCGCGATTAATATTGACAATGGCGTTCCATCGTAGGTTCGTCGCGAGTTCTCTCATGTCAGAGGAGTAAAAGTCGGGATTCTGAGCTAACCACTGGAAGTCGTCCTCGGTCAAGATGGTTCCGTCGTTCCAGCCTTGCGCGCCATCCTCCCGTCTGGAGTCGATATATGTGGAGACTGCTCGGATCATGGGGAACCCGTGGCTCATTGGCGCCTCTTTCTCCTCTCCCAGCCAGGAGTCCGAGAGGTATCTGTCGTTTCGGTCCGGTTCTCCCAGCCAGGACAGCACACACCTGGCGCCGCTGTAAATAGATCCCATGATCGCCACTTGCTGAGACCTCTCGGCTAGGTCTGCTTGATTGATGCAAATGGCATCGATCCAGATAGGCAAAGCCGCCTCATCAGCAAAAAGCTCTGTTGTTCGTAGATACTTCAGGGCGGCAGCCAGGTTATGTGTAATATGGAATGGGCTTCCATCCAATATCATATGATCAGTCGGTTTTGGATCGCCCCAGACATAAGACAGCGCATAGTATTGCAAATCTTTCGAAAGCGATGCTATACTCATGTGACCAGTCACCACTAGGTCACCTCCTGCACAAGGCTCGAGGTAAAGCAGTCGTATCTGGAGACTTTTTGCATCCAAAGCTTCATAGATTGGAGATGTGAGATCCCCCATGTTGAGTTCCCGCAGGCTTGGTCTCTTTGCAATGCGTACGCAAGGAGACAGAATCGGGTGTGGAGCGATGTGGGGAGACTACTCGCCAGGCCCCTAAGCGAGGTTGAAGGGTTTGTGGTTATTTATGCATAAGCAGATCGTGTATTCCCCCTTTAACTCAATAGGCAACAAACGCCGGGAAGCTTCCTTTAGTGCATCCAAACTTAGTTGTCAACAAAAAAGGCCATCGCTCTATGAGGCTGATTCCCGAACCACATAAAAAAAGAATCGAAAGCTTGAGCATCTGTTCCCATTGTGTCTGGTATTGCTGTTGTAATTATCTTTGACGTCGCTAGGCCAGCAAAATACTATAAGGGACCAATTTTCACACAGCAGGCTTGAATTCAGTGCTGCACAGGCATATTCCGGTCTTTTCAGGCCAGTAGATAATATGATCAAGGACAAGGCGACAGTGTGCCAAGTGTACAGAATAAAAATAAAATGACAAGGTGCTACCCGGGCCTAGCAAGGAAGACGACTTGACAGCATTCGGATAGCAAGCCTATCAGAAGACCCAAAACAGTCGTGAACGTGATAAAGGCCTCAGCCCTAGCATGGCTTTTTCTCCGACGCCACCAGCTGAACCGAGCGTTGCCATTATGCCAAAAGCTTGGTGTGATTGAGTTGAACTGCACTTCGTGGCGACGCTCTGCCTTCCCGCGGGCATTTTCCAGTGGCCCCGCCAACGGGCTTTCAGCAGCTCAGCTGGAATCAGCCCAAGCCCTCATGAACATCAATACTGCAAGTTCTGTTGAAGCTAATCGAAGTAAGTTCAAATGGTCGGGAAGGAGGGTGGGTCGAAGAGCAAGCGAGGTTGCGCACACGGGCCTCGCTGTTCTTGTGATCGTCGTCAGGTCTCATTGATACCCTTTCCTGCTACTGTTGACGCATTTGTAATATTCGCTCCCGTCTTCCAACATTATAAGAAAGCAGTCTCTCTCTCAGCCCCCCAGAATCACATGCTGAATGGAACACTAGACACCTGGATTACAGCACAACATTTCATACGCCGGTGAGCTCATATCTGCCGAGTGTCAAATAAACATAGTGTGCATTTTACTTGGGACAGACAACCAACCCCACAGTTTGTGTTGGCATCAGTCAACTTGGCCGAGGTCCTTCTTGGCCGACGTTCGGGGTCCGCTAAGGCCCGCCCAGATGACATGCAAAAGATCCACTTCTGCAGCTCGAAATGGATAAATGGCATCCTTCGAGGACGAAAGAAGCCGTGGGGCGTGACATCGGGACAATCAATGCAACACACGTCTCCGAGCTGAAAGTTACATTATTAAATGGATGATGCCATGGATTATGCCATGCGACGAGGCTATGCGACGACACCATGCGCGGTCGCGCGCTGGAGAAGCTGAGAAAGATAAGCGCTCAGCTGGTCGGGACTGGTCTCGGCCCCTGACGGTCTTCATAAGAGTTGCAACGCCCGAATATGGCTCCAGGGTGGCGAGCACGTGGAGGGGGAGCTAGTTGACACTATACTACGCTATACTACGTGAGCCACATCCCTGGCGGAGATCGTCGCCGTTGCAGCCAGTGACCGTTGCGTTCCTAGCAAGGGTGAGGACGAACTAACCACGGTGGCAGCCCGAATATGGCGACAGCGCCGGCAGAGGATTGCTTCGCCCATAGCTTTCGCCGGGAGGGGAAATGAGGAGGGGACAATTGATGTACGGAATAGGATATCAAAATCAATGTGGAAAGGGGTTGCTTGTCTCTTGCAGGCGTTCTATAAAGACTTGCTGTCACGATGGGCAAAATAGTGAGTTCCGTGTGGCGTCTTCAGCATCTCTCGTCACATTTGGCTGCAGTGTCAAAAAGTGATAGACACAGAGGTCGCGGTAGGTTCTCAAAGTCTTTCCCCATCGTGACTTTCACGTATCAGAACCCTAGCTGACGCTCATGCAGGAAAGTCACATCAAGCCCAGCATGAAGTTTCAGCATATGCTTGGTGCCACAGCGGCACTTGCCACAGCTGCAACTGCCGTCAACATTACTGGCTACGAATATGTCATTGTTGGCTCTGGTGCTGGCGGAGGACCTCTCGCTGCTCGTCTTGCCCTCGCTGGCCACAAGACCTTGCTCCTTGAGGCTGGCGACGACCATGGAGCTGACAACAACTACACGGTCCCAGCCTATAGTGTGAGGATCTCAGAGCAAGAGGACGTCGCCTGGAACTTCTTTGTTCACCACTACGCCAACGACACCCGCCAGGCTCGAGACTACAAGACCAGCTACAAGACCCCGGATGGCTCCATCTACACCGGGTTGGACCCTCCCGCGGGCTCCGAGCTGCTGGGTACCCTCTACCCACGTACCGGAACACTGGGAGGATGCACAGCACACAATGCTCTGATCGCAGTCTACCCCCATGAGTCAGACTTCGAGTACATCGCGTCACTCACTGGGGACTCGTCGTGGTCTTCAGAGAACATGCGCCAGTACTTTGTCAAGCTGGAGAAGAACCAGTATCTGCTGCCTGGACAGGTTGGCCACGGATACGATGGCTGGCTCGAGACAGAGACGGCGCCCCTCAGCATCGTGACCGGAGACACACAGCTCCTCAGCATGCTTACCGGCGGAGCATTCGCCCTTGGCAACGAGACCAACCTCGTCATCAACTTGGACACGCTGATCGCCGGCGACGCAAACGCAGACACCACCACCCGCGACACCGTGCCCGGCTACTACCAGATCCCAATCTCAACCAACTCTGCGCACCGTGTTGGCGCTCGCGAGTTCGTGGTCGCTGTTCGCGATGCGACCTACGACAATGGCACCAAGAGGTACCCCCTTGATGTCCGCCTGAACACCCATGTGACCAAGATCACATTCGACGAGACCGTCTCGCCGCCACGTGCAACTGGTGTTGAGTTCCTCGACGGCCAGTTCCTGTACAAGGCAAGCCCCAAGAGCAGCGGTGCCTCCGGTACTCCTGGCTCAGCCACTGCCTCCCGCGAGGTCATCATTGCCGGTGGCGTTTACAACTCCCCCCAGATCCTGAAGCTCAGCGGTATTGGTCCTGCCGACGAGCTCAAGCAGTTCGGCATCCCCGTCGTCGTCGACTCTCCCGGTGTTGGAACCAACCTTCAAGACCACTACGAGATCACGGTCCAGGGCAAGATCGAAAACAACTTCACCGCCCTGGACGGCTGCACCTTCGACGAGAGCGCGGCCGACGAGTGCCTCGACCGCTGGGAGAACCCCGTCCTGGGCGACCACGGGCTGTACTCGTCCCCCGGCCTCGCCGCCGCCATGTACTACAAGAGCACCGTCACCGACAACGACGAGTGGGACGCCTTCGTCTTTGGCGGGCCGGTCAACTTCCGCGGCTACTTCCCGGGCTACAGCGTCAACGCCACGGCCGAGCACAACTGGTTCACCTGGGCCATCCTCAAGGCGCACCCGCGCAACAACGCCGGCACCGTGAAGCTCCTCTCGGCCGACCCACTCGACGTCCCCGAGATCACCTTCAACTACTTCGACACGGGCTCGGGCGACTACCAGAAGGACGTCACGGCCCTGACCGAGGCCGTCGCCCTCGCGCGCGACGCCTTCGCCCGCCAGCTCGTCAACGTCACCGAGGTCCTCCCCGGCGCCGACGTCCAGGGCGCCGACGCCGTCGGCCAGTACGCCAAGGACACCGCCTGGGGCCACCACGCCTCCTCCACCGTCCCCATCGGCGCCGACGGCGACCCCAACGCCGTCCTGGACTCGAGCTTCCGCGTCCGCGGCGTTTCTGGCCTGCGCGTCGTCGACGCCTCCGTCTACCCCCGCATCCCGGGCACCTTCACCGCCGTCTCGACCTACATGGTGGGCGAGAAGGCCGCGGATGTTATCCTGAGCCAGCTTAATGCCACGGCCTCGGCCGCGAGGAGGAGGTAGATGGGATTATTGCGGGGTTTTTTGGTTTTCTTGAGCAATATTTTATGATGTAAATACATATATGCCTATTTAGTACACGACGTATCAAACGTATTTAACGAAGCCTGTTCAAAAATAATTTTCCAAGAAGTACCTGTTTTCCACCGTGAAGGTGAGCAGTCTGTGTACTTGCGGTCCTGCGAGGACGGATGTTTGCTGCGGTCTCCTGTCGTTCACGATGATCGGCTCAGGGTGAATAGGAGGGCATGAATGATGAGATTATACATATGCACGTTGGTTCAGGCGACCCACACCGATGCGTGTGAGCGGCGTAATAAGTGGAACGCCTCCGACTGCAGCTTTCCAAAGCTGGTTGTCTGGGCCTAGCGTGCGCATTACTGCGCCGGCGTTGGTCGTTACGGCCCGCCGCTTGCTGCATGCAGGCACGCCATGGTATTGGGCCCTGGCCCACTCACTTTTTGACGTTCTGATACGCACCACCCCGCTCTTGATTATCCTGAACACGGTACCGAGCAATCAGTTGCAGCTGTCGGTTGACAAGGAGCATAGTAGCCTCCTCACAACCCATCCTACCTCCCTACCCCCCACGCCGGCCCGGCTCGCCTCGGGTCGTGTCTGTGATCACGCCCGGCCAAATCAAATAGTAAAGTGCCGTAGGTGGCTTGTGGATCGAACGAGTTTGCCATGGCGGCTGAAGGCCCTAACGAGGAAGGAAAAGTGCTTTGGCAGCCAACTCCCGACATGTGGGAGGATGACTACACGAAGCCCCCAGCACGCCAATTTCGGATCTGTGATACTTGTTGCAATATCATGGCTTCTCCGAGTAGTATAGAGCGCTTAAATACAGAGGGCGGCGTTCGGTTGTGCCGTGGGTCTCTTCAGGAGACTCAATGCTCATTACGAGCTATGATTCTGAAGTGCTCGACTCTTCAGATAGGGGATGAGGAATATGCTTTTGTCAAAGCTGCAAGCGGACCAAACGGCCGACGACGACTCGATATGCACTACTTAGAGATCTTCGCGAAGTCGCCGAACGTGACAGCTAAGGCTCTCGTGCAGGTGCATGCTTATTGCGGTATGTGCCATCCCGGGCACCACACGCAAGAGTTTTACTGAGCTCATGTAGATGATCCGGCAGCTCAGCACATCAGCTCAAGGCCTTTTCTTGGAGACTTCACTTCTCGTGAGGCTTTTCATCGAATTAGTGAGTTTATACGGGAGTGTGAACAATCTCATCCGTATTGTCTAGTTGATTCGACGCCTGTTGCCCTGCCTACCCGAGTCATCGATATAGAGTCCCTGAGAGTCCATTGCACGGTACCTGGAGAAACTGGACAATACGCAGCGCTCAGTTACTGTTGGGGAGTAAAACAGATATCTGGAGCCCTGGTACGAGACAACCTGGAGATGTTGACCAAAGGTCTATGCGTCACGAATCTGCCACAGACCGTGAACGATGCAATATTTGTTGTCCAAAAGTTGGGACTGCGGTATTTGTGGGTTGATGCGTATTGCATAATTCAAGACAGCTTGGAGGATAAAAACAAAGAATTGGCTCACATGGGAGATATCTACGCTCGTGCGTATGTCACGTTGTCGGCTGCATCTGCAGCGAGTGTTGAGGATGGCTTCCTTCAGCTGAGGCGACCACCACCATTTTGGTCGGACTGGGGATGTCGTCTTGAAGGTTGGGACCCTGTCCGACCGAGTGCCTCCTTTCGAGCCTTTCCACGTCTCACTATCGACTACTGCGGGATGGGAACGGTGATCCTTGGAACCCGACTTGATTGGTCATATCCCAAAGAACCAATTGACCGACGCGCTTGGGCATTCCAGGAGAAACACCTTAGCCCACGACTCCTTACTTTTGGGTTGGATAACTTGAGGTGGCAGTGTGATGGGTCGGAGCGAATTGTTGGCAGCTGTTTCCACAATCTCCTGAAGTCGCACAATCTGGGCGTCCGACATTCTTGAAGCCTTTGAGGAACAATGAGTCCAATAAATCCGTGGAAACGTGGCGGAAGGTGGTCGAGGAATGCTCGGCAAGGCTCCTGGGTCGCGACGAGGATAAGCTTATTGCACTATCAGCAATAGCCTCGAGGTTCAGGCAGGCGACTGGTCACAACCTCGACTACCTGGCCGGACTGTGGCGCTCCTCGAACTCCCGTTTCGACCATGAATTCATACAACAGCTTTGCTGGGCCGCATATCCAGAGGAGTTACACGATGGAACACGGACACTCGCTCCTAGACCATCAAGCTACATTGCGCCGACCTGGTCATGGGCGTCGAATAAGAATCGGGTCATATGTTCTTCCAACGTCATTTCTAGTACATTGAAAGTGGTAAGCTGTCATACAACTCCTCGGACCATCGATTTACCACTTGGTGGCGTTCAGAATGGATACCTGTGCGTACGCAGTCGACTCGCGCCAGCTCAAGTCGTGCTTCCGAACGTGGTACCTTTCTTTCCACCTGGCTATGGGAGGAAATGCCAGTCACATATTCTACTACCACGATTACTAACTCAAGATTGTCACACGGAAGGCGTTGACTGTGTTGGGAGAGTCTGGTACATAATGTGGGACGCGCACGAGGTTCACCCATCTACTGTTTTCTGTCTTCGAATATGTACCGACAGCCCGGACCAAGAAGGCTTGGTTCTTGTGCCTGATGTGCGCAGGACATTCCGCCGAGTGGGCTTTCTTTACAGATCCGGGCTGGATGCCGACCACGAAACATTTCGAGAAACAGTCGACAAGCTTTCCGCTGAGGAGGAGTTGAGGGACATCGTCATTGTGTGAAGACAAAATCCGGTTCCATCCGCATCCTCCGTTTTTAATGATGGCCACTGAATTGAGCCCTCAGCCCAAATTCCTCCGCGAGTTTCCACAGAACGAATACCCTCGACCCCATCGCCAGGAATGACTTGAAATGTGGGCCTGAAGCGGTTCTTGGATGCCACTGTTCTCTGGGCACGAGTGGCACAGCTGGGAAAGAGTATACATCGGTGGTAGGCTAGGTATTTTAAAGGCCAGTAAGGCCAAGAATTGGTAGCAACAGGCTGGCTCGCTCGAGGGTCTCATCTTTTTATTCACTTTGTCGGCAATAGAGGCGCCGTGTGTGGATCGTTCACAGGAGAAGCGCTGCATAAGCTAGGCTTATAATATGAGCGCGAATATTCGCACCGGTCAAAACGGATGGTACACCGGTACTTATAGCCCACCCTCCTTACGCCCACACCCCCGATTTACACCGCCGCCCATAGCTGCCCACGCCCACACCCGATTCATACACCCAATTTGCATTAAATATATAAATATTAGGTATATGGGCATTGAGCGTGTGGGTGTTTGGTATGTGGGTGTTGGGTGTGGGTGTTGGGTGTGGGTGTTCGTGACATACTGGTGTATCATCCGTTTTGACCAGTGCGAATATCCACTCTCTATAATATATCGTTATCCTCGGCGAGAGACCCGTTGGCGTCATTAGAGCATTTGTAATAGCTGCAGAGCGACGTGGAAGACGCGTATATACGCGGAGTTATTATCAAAAGATTAAAGATTTCCAACGTTCCCGGGCGGGGATATCGAAGTACCCACAAGCAGGCGATTCTATTACCTTTTTCGTGATAGGACTGCGGTTGTTGGTTCCTAGCGGGAACATAAAATGTTATCGACCTCAACATGCATTTTTCCGAGCCATTGTCTCCATGCTGATTGGACCTAGGGTGCATATCGGAAGGATGGGCTCGCTTACTTACCTGCAGAGTGGATTAAATTGGACACCGGGCCCCAGACATCTGGACACAATCTGGTATATTTAGTTGGGGTTGCATCATCAAATCTACTTCCCTGCATTCTCAAACTTCTTCATCTATTCTTGAATGTTTCCGAATACGAACCAGGTGACGGGTTTTGAACATTGCTAAACGAAGTGCTTAACACGACGACCTCCAACATGGGGCTCTCCGACGCCTTGAACCATGGCGACAGCCTCCAGGTCTGGATCCTGTATCAAGTCTCCAAGCTGAATGGAAACCTCACTGCCACGACTCTTACCAATGCCGGCAGAAGCGAGGCCCTTTCGCTTTCCTTTCCGAGAATTCTATCCAGCTTTGCTAGCTTGTTCTTTGCCTGGTTCTTAGGAAGCTGCATCTGGTACCGTTGCATGTCGCCCATCTCTAATATTCCTGGCCCTTTCTTGGCCTCTTTCTCAAGACTATGGCTCATCCAAACATTACGTCGGGGTAAAGCAGCCAATGAGCTCACTAACCTGCACGAAAAGCACGGTGAGTAGCTCTCGGTCCCGTGAGAGGGTCATTAGTACTGCATCACAAGACTTCGATGCTAAACCTGGTCCTTCAAAGGTGCTTTTGTGCGTATATCACCCTGGGAGGTCAGCGTCTGCCACGTCGATACCGTCAAGAAGCTATACCTTCAGCCGTTGCGCAAAGGTACCTTTTATGAGTTCGCCACCTATCCAGACTGGCGCTTCCAAAACCCGATGTCCGAACCGGATCCAAAGCGAAAGGTAGAGCGCTCCAAGACGTTTGCTGCTGGGTTCGCGCAGAGCAGCCTTCTGCGCTCCGAGGACGTCATCTCAGGCACCATTTCCCAGCTGCTAGACCACATGGACGGTTATGAGCAGCGCAAGGAGCCCATGGACCTAGACAGATTCTTCACGTATACGGCTTTTGATGTCGTGGGTGAGATGCTGTGCAGCAAGCCTTTCGGCTTCTTGAAGGAAGGCAAGGATGTGAACAACGCCATTGCCACGAATTTCTTCTTCCAGGAGCTGGTGACCTGGGCTTCCCACCTCCGCGAGCTCCATTATATCGCCGTCAACCCAATCATGACCTGGCTGAGTCTGACGCCCGCTTCCTGGCTGGGCGAGACTGCCTTCGCAGCCGTGAAGGACCGCATGGCCCGGCCGGTTAAGAACTTTGATATGTTGAGCCACTGGCTGAGGTACGTCGACGAGAATCCAGAAAAAGCCACTCCGCGCGACATCATGGCACAGGCTACAAATGTCATCGCTGCTGGATCGGACACCACTTCCTGTCTCCTGCAGTCTGTGGTTTACCACCTCCTCCGAAACCCCAGGATGCTCGAGAGGGCCAGAACCGAAGTTTCTCAGATTCGAAACAACGACCGCGTGTTGCCATTTTCTGCAGTCCGGGAGCTCCCATATCTAAATGCCTGCATCAAAGAGGCGCTCCGCATCCACCCGCCCATCCCCATGCCGCTGCCACGCCTAGCACCAAAAGGAGGCATCGAGATCGGCGGGCGCCGGTTCCCCGAAGGCATCACCCTTTCCGGTTCTCCGTGGGTCCTACACCACTCGCGTGCGCTCTGGGGCGACGACGCGGACGAGTTCAAGCCCGAGCGGTGGCTGGGCGCTGACGGGGCCCGGCTGGAGAGGTGCTTCATGCCGTTCAGTGATGGGTTCATGGCTTGTCCTGGGCAGCATCTCGCCCGCATCGAGGCGTTGAAGATCACGGCTACGATAATCCGTGACTACGACCTGCGGCTTGTCCATCCGGAGAAGGACTGGCAGTGCAAGATGTTGTTCGCGCAGGTTCCTCATAGTTGGCCTGTATATGTGAATAAGAGGAATGAGACCTAGGGCGAGGCTTCTGTTCGCTGCGGATGTTTCATGTCTCGGAAGTTAGGGAATCGTCAGGTATCTGTACATGACGGATGTTGTGTGCGAAGAAGTCTATATAGCAAGCCGCTCTGGCTGCGCGCAAATTCCTACATACCGCCCTCTTGCTGAGTATCTGGGATCGAATCCCTTCTCATTGGACCCTGTGATATGACAGGACTGATCCTTTGGTAGCTCTCAGACAAGTGTGCTGTCCTCACTTGGGACCCTTGTCCTTCACCGCTTCCATCCTCGAGCACAACTCGCGTCTCATAGTCCATAGCAACCTAGATGGGCCACGTCAAAAGTGTGTCAAAAGAGCAACCCTGAGACTTTTCCTTGTCCGATCGAATAGACTCTGCCGATGTTGCAATCAGCCTCCAAGGCAGAAGCATACCCCTTCTGGTTAGCAATGATGCGCTTCCCATGCTCGTCTGTGAAGTCACAATTAAAGTGGGTATGTCCGAATGCCCAGAATACAACAGCTCGGTTGGTCCAGCACTGTTCTTGACTTAGGTCTGTGGCAAAAGCTGAGGATACGGGGCTGCCCTCGTGCCTCGGCTCAACGGCTTGTTTGTCCAGTGTCGGACTGTAATGAGAGAACACCGCGATTTTCCGCTGCGGCTCGGTTTCGGATATGGCCTTTACTTGGTCATTAAGCCAATTCAGATCAGACCGATGGGCGCTGACATGGTCTTCGACAACCCAATCTCTTATTTGCCGAAAATCGTTCAGCCGTTTTCCCACCTCAGCCTCCTGCTGAGAAGATACGTTGGAAAAGAGTGTACAGCCAAGCACGGTGAGGGTTTCGTTCACGTCCCAACGACCTTGGTCGAGAAACACGAAATTGCCAATGGTCGATGAGTCCCGCAAGGCGTGCATTTTTGCTTCAAAAGCGCGGACGCGGGCCTTCGCCAGCACCCAGCTTGTCCCGTATGGCTCGTGGTTGCCAAGAATGAAGGCGACGTTCCAGTAGCGCTTCAATTGTCTTTCTAGGAAAACAAAAAGACCGTCATGGGCTACCTGTCCGATATCCCCAAGGAGAGCTAAATTCGCCGCGGTGTGTTTTATGGGGAAGTCGTATGGTCATGAGTCTCGAGATGTAAGTCGGATAATATCTGGAATGATGTCGATGCCATTGTGAATTTATTGTATTCTTCTCCCAGTGTTATAGCTGGATGCTGTACAGTTTAGTGAAAAATGCAGGTTCTCAAGAGTGTTGAGTCTGATCTTGAACTGATCTAGAAGGCCTACTAGGCAGCAGCGGGGCTTGGTAGCAGATGCCCAGGACCATGGCTTAATGTGAGTGAGAGCCGAATCAAGTTGCATCCACAACAGGAGGTTGCTGCTTGTTAAGAGAATTGCTTGGCAATCTTCTTTCAGGTTTGACAGTTTTATGTACTAGTTTTGCTTCGTCATATTCGGTATTGCTGTATTTCTAGGATAGGGATAGACGGAAAATTTACGGCACGGCTGCAGCCAACTGATAAAAAAAAACGGATATTCACACCTGCGAAAACAGATAATACACCGGTATATCACTCACACACCCACACCCAAATACCCACACTCCCAATACCTACACTCCTAAAACCTACACTCCTAATACCTACTTAAATATATACACAACACATATATACCAAATACCTATATATTAAATACTTATATTACTTATATAAGAATTAAATATAAATTAAGTATGCAAATTAGGTATATAAGTATAAATATCTAGGTGCTGGGTGTAGGTATTGGGTGTGTGAATTGGGCGTGTAAATTGGGTGTGAGTGTTGGTTTAGTGTTGGCAATATATCGGTGTATTATCCGTTTTTATAGGTACGAATATCCGTTCTCCTGCTGAACAATGCCACTGTGTCTGTGAATGTCAGTCAATGTTGCTCCATTGATTTTTCCTAGGTCCACATATCCCCAATGATAGGTCACTTGCGGCGGCCTGTGGTTGTTGACTCCATTCAAAATCTATTCTGTGCATGCGGCCACAGGCCGCTGCCCACGTTCAATGGAGTGACTTTTGCTGATGCAAGAATAGCATACCCAGGTAGCGATAGCTTCCGCTGATTTGACATAATATTCTAGGAATTCGGACTCCCCCTTCCTTGAAAGAGAGGCTCGAACGC
Organism: Diaporthe sp. P3_1W; assembly: GCA_037177825.1. NCBI lineage: Eukaryota > Fungi > Ascomycota > Sordariomycetes > Diaporthales > Diaporthaceae > Diaporthe > Diaporthe sp. P3_1W. The sequence goes on from JBAFXB010000002.1 coordinate 7,564,839, forward strand.
ATGTGAAACCCTTTCAAGAATGTGATGTTCAAGTCTTCTCTCCCTGCTATGCCATGTAATAGGTGCGCCTCACTTCTTCTGATGGACGAAAAGCAAACCAGACTGCCCAGAAAGATTCGCAACTGAATCCGAGCCAACGAGCTGCCTGCGTGCCATGTTCAACCATGGCACCATGGCAGCTCTTATTTGTTCATGCTCGCCGGAGGGTGTTGAAGTAACGGCCAAAATATGCTCGTACAATTTGACGGCGACGGAAGCTCGATTGGCACGCAGGTATGCTTCAGCAAGGACCACCTGAGTTGCAAGAAGGTGTCGATCTGACTTGTCAAGGGTCGAGCTTTTCACCGCCACGACATCCTCTAGTACTCCAATGGCCTCTGATACCTGGCCATGTGCCAAATGCGCCCTGCCAAGTTCATGTTGGTATGTAAGGCGGCGAATATCTGACTCTTCAAGGGCGACCAATTCTTCCTCTAATAGATGCTTCAATATTCTGATAGAATCTGTTGTTTGCCCGTTTTGTGTATAAGCAACTGAGAGCTTGTACTTTGAGTCAATGCAGTCCAGATGATTCGGGCCAAGAATGTTTTCACGGGTTTCCACGACACTCTCAAGGATCTTGATCGCTTCTGCGATGCGGCCTTGCCCAAGAAAAGCTTCAGCACGCTGCGATTCGAGTCGGCTCTGATCCACTTGCGGAAGCTGCTCTTGTAAGGTGGCGGCCGAAGTTTCGGGGGTTGCTTCTTCAATAGAAACTAATGAAGAACTGTCCGGTTGGATTGTTCGAAGACCTCTGACGGTGTTGTTTCCTGAGGAGATAACGGATCGCTCCGTCTGTCTAACGTGCTCATGTGTCGTTCCAAAATGGACTGGCGGCCGCGGGAATGCTGAGATCGCTAGAGAGACTACATTGGCGCTCAGAGCATTTTGTATTTCCGTGATTGCTGTGTGCATTGGCACCATATATGCGTGGTCATCGCCGTTTGTTGCGATTATGTATCCGTATACACACCCATCTCCGAGTACCCAGGCACCGGAGTCGCCTTTCGTAAGTACTGCGCCTATTTGGAGATTAGTAACTGGCTAACCATATCCTGAGTGACTCACAATGGCCTACAACAGATACTGGCCACGGCGGGGGAAATTGGAAGTAAATTACCTTTGTCCATGACGATCGTTCTCACTTGAATAAAACCCTGGTCTGCGTTGAGCATTATCCCGCTCGAGGAGAATGACAAAGTGCCAGCCAAATCGCCCCTTAAGGTTCTGATGGCTACCACAGTGCCTTCTCTAGGAAATTCCGACTCCTTGGCCGTGGTGAAACTGGTCGTGTCGTGGTCGAAACCTAGCTTAGTTGCATCGAATAGCGCCCAATCGTACAATGGGAGTGTTCCCGGATTCTTTGGGTGAACCATGCTTCCGATAATCGGAAAGTTATCAATGATTCTGTTGTCTTGCTCCATGGAATCTTGACCCAGCTGCTCAAGGAGGTGCGCAGCCATGAGGCCGACTTGTCGCGGAGGCTGGTTGGGGGCCTCCATGCGTAGGAGGCCACCACAGGTGCCGCGTACATATTGGGAACCGTCTTTCTTAATGAGACGTATACCCATTCCATGCCTCACCCCTTCAGCGATGCTTATCGGGTCGTGTACTACAGACACTGATTGAGGATCAGTTGCGGGTGCTTTCGAGGCATTCAATGACTGACGTCCTGGGCTACTGTCGCTGTCTTCCGCAGATCTGAAGGAATCGTTGCTATCCGATAGGATATCTGACTCGCTACTGTCCGATTGGGTCTGCGGGCTGTTTCGAACAGTGTCGTTTGGCAAGCCGATCAGTGTTGAAGACCCTTTGCATGCTAGAGCCAACAGCTCAACCGTTGTCCCATCCTCTGGTCTGCACTGGGTTTGCACCGTACCATCCTTGTCAAGGAAATCTTGCATCCTCTTGATGTGTCTAGGAATCACGACCAACACTGCCGGCATTGAACTTGCTTTAGTGACGCCAGCCGACATCAACTCAATGATTGGAAAGGATTGCCGCTTGTTCAACGTCACAGCGAATCGTCCCCGTCGCAGCCTTTTATGCACTCGGTCGAAAATCTCAGGACGTATGACCTGCCAACGGGCTTCGTAAAGCTTTGGAATTATCTTCTGCGTTTGGTCATAAATTTTCATCTCTCCAATGCTGTATTTTGGGGCATCCTCAAGTGGCTGAGAGTCAGCGGCCACTGCTGACCCTTCTACAGGCCCAGAAAGTCCCGATGATGCTGCTGTTGTTGAACCAATGAATGATGAAGAGGCTTTGTTAATTTCATGAATCGGTATGGCTTTTGAGACTTGATCACTTGTGTCTGGCGGGAACGCATTCATATGCGTTGCAGACTTCGTCGGATCAAAGCCATCGGAACCGTAAGTCGCTTCAGAGCAGGGTGAGATGTTCGAACTGGGAGGTGGCGATCCACTCGAACCGTCACATCTGCCTTTCCCTTTCGTTGCGTTCTGAGAAGTTTCGAGATTTTTCAACCCTCCCTGGGCATAGAAAGGAATTGAAACCAGTGTTTCGTGTGATTGATGCGTCTCACTCTTTTGCTGCAGCAACTCAGTGATTGAAGCATTCCAGTTGTAACTAGCGTTCGAATCCTTCTTTCTTTCTCCCATGATACCTAGCCCCGCTCTTGCGCCGTAATGTGTAACAAGACAGATCTGCTCAAGATTAGGTCGGCTGTGAAGCCGAGGCAACATAGCATGTGGAATGACGTGGAATGGGTGGATGATATGATGACCAGATGAGAGAACTGCCAGGTTGAAGTGTCAAGAAGATTGGTGTATGATATTTCCGATCATAAAGCGTGGTCTTTCGGTTGCAGACCGTTCACCTGAGATGAAGTCGCAACTTAGAAGCGTAAACTGCCTGACCTCCTTCTGTGTTGGCGCTGCAGAATCGGTAAAGTGGAGTGGCACACCTTCCAGGCGGGGTGATAGGTAGATAATGCTCGGGGCTAGACTCGTCTGCATCTCAACTTGCAGATACGGTGGTTGGATATGCACCTCGTCCTGCAGATATGGTCATGCTGACGGAAGTATTTGGGGCTTGTCGCCCCAGCCACACAAGACCTGGGGTTCAAGGAGGCTCCGTTGGGATGAATTTTTACACTTGAGATCCTCGGTGACACAAAGTGGTCAGGAGCCTCAGTACAGTCAATCGCCGTCCACCTGTACATTTCAGAAATGGTTTCTCCTCCAAAGCATCTCGGTCTTGAACATATCATGTAGCAGATGGCCTCGAATACTAAACATGAACATGGCGCCACTTCGAGAAGAAGTCAGCTCTACACCAAACTGTGGGAGCTACACCGATGCGATGGATCTGGCCCAATTTGCCGTTGGAAGCTGGTCGATGAGGGCTTCATGGATGCTTTTCTTGCTCAATTCCAAAAAGTCATAAAATGCATTGCAAGCTCAGAAGAACAAGTACTGGAAGCAGTTGCATGCATCAAAGAAGCCTCTGGGAACGTGAAAAGGGTGTCGCGTACAACCGAGCTCAATCTCCCAAGTCCAGGTATTTCACCTTCCACGCTTCGGCTCACGATACATAGTAAAGGCTGATATTGCAGCTCAAAAATTGGTGATTCCAACAGAGAAAGAGCGCTCATTCCAACTTGCGGCCAGTATCGCAACTATGTGTAATTGTATCGGGCAGGACTGGGACGACCTGCATTACGGAGACTCGGCCCTGGGGTCCATGGGACGCTGGCAATGCGATGAGTCTCTTGATGCATTTATCATGGATTCATTTCCAAAAAAGGAGCATGAGGCGCTCCAAATGGGCGACAGAAAAAGCGAGGCTATTATGCGCAAGCTGACTGCTGTCAACTTGAAGACAATCGGAAATATTGAGATTCAAGGAACGCACGACTTGAGAAACCACCTTCGGCTCAGTGACTGGGAGGGAAAAGTCCGCATCAAAATCTTCCACCATACGAGCTTTCTGAGGCAGCACTTGCTGGCCTCGAAACAGGCGAAGGAACAGAAGTAAGCCCAATCTGAAATTCAATCTACATCAAAGTCTGACGACCTTTTACTGCCACACCAGTGACCCCGACGAGGTCTTTGATGGTTTCATTCTCCCACGTGAATTAGCCTTGGAAACGCTCTACACGTTGCAGATACTGTTTCCGAACGACCGTCAGACGAACAAGCTTATAAAGAAATTGATCTTAACAGAGGGGTTCGATCCAAATGTTGGCAAGCACAACACCAACGGCACAGATGATAACGGCATAGAGCTGAAGGGTGAGCAGAAAGAGGCACAAAAGTGGAAGTATTGGGGTTCGCGGATGCTGGATCTGTACGAAGAGCTCCAGAATGAGAGACCACACGGGACCTGGGATGTCTGGGTGGAACGTAACAGCAAGAACAGGCACGTCATGATGGCCACAATTATTGGCGTTTTTATAGCGGTGCTTTTAGGGGTCCTGAGTCTTTGCTTAGCTGGATTACAGACTTGGATATCATATAGGGCTTGGAAGAACCCAGTGCCTTGATTGATCAACACGACAAATCTCGCATACCAACTCTATCCCAATAGTCCCATTTTGTCTTCCGGTGCACAATTCCGAGGTGATATATCACTAATTCTCACTATGAAAGTGAACGATCAAAATCATATTGAGGTCGTGTTGAACTTTCCGCAAGATATCTCTGGTCTGATGATTGATCTTGCGACGGTTTCTCTCCAGAACACTCTGTAGTCAACCCGCAAACCTCGCACTGAGGACTTAGATTTGGTTCTAACATTGTAGCACCTGATCTACAGAGTCGAGCTCAATTGTGGCTGGTGTCTCCCTCCGCTTGCTGAATCGTATCGAGCCTCCAAATGTTGTTGTCGACGCGGGCGTCAAGCCTCTGAATGCACGTACTGTCTAAGAGAACAGTATACAAGTGGTATCCCACAGCCGCAAAGGATTTTGGGCCGAAGTACCTTGAGCACACTGAGAGAGACACGTTGTAGTGGCTCCTCCAGGCGGAGTCGTTGAAATGCCAGGGTCCCGACTCAGGTTTCTCGTGCCAGCCAAATCAAGCCATGTTGGAGGATTTGCAGACACCATAAGCTCTTCCTCGTAAACGTACCCTCGCCTTAAAGGGTAGCTATCCAGAGCTTGTCGACCATGTTTTTGTGCTGTGTTCCAAAACATAGTGCCTCCTAGGTACCGAGCAGAGAAAGTTAGTGAATGGGGGAGATTCAGAGAGAATGACAGATACATAGAATGGGTGATAGGTGAACAAAACTTACGGTCAGGTAAGTCCCTGGACTGGTGCTGTGACGTTCTGCTCTTTCGGGAATAACATTGCCTTGAGCACATGTGACCAAAGGTAGACAAATCCGAGCAACATCAAACCAAGTATGGCACAGCTGAGTCCCACACACTTTGGTCCTACGAGGTTGGATCGTCTTTTTTGTCGTAGCTCGAGGATGAGGTACCATCTCTCTACCACATGTTGCCGGAAGTTTCCATTGCAGGTATGTGTAACCGTCGCTCGATCATCGGCTGCCAACAGCGGGTCTGTCTCACAGGCCTCAACGCTCTCGACACTGTCATTGTCGTCACTCATATCGTATTCCGCATTCATATAAGCCTCCAGGTCCTCATCTGAGATAGTCCATCTTCTTGGGAAAGGTCCCTGGTCTCTGAACGCACTTCGCACTGCATCATCGTCATCCCTTCTTTGCTGTTGAGTGGACATTCTTGCGGTTAAGGAGAGAAATTCGTCCGGAAATGGATTTCAATCAATCATGCAACCAAGTTTATTTCTCAGACAGACGTTGAAAGCATGAAAAAAGTAGATGATCGAAAAATTGGATGTTGTGGGCAATACTCACACTGTAGCAAGACTTTAGATTAACCAAGCTAGTTGCTACTACTGGCATGGGATTGAATTAGAGGCTATCGGACGGCGGCAAGCGGAACATTTTGGTCTGGTTTTCTGATCACAACCTGGGTGGCTATCAACTCTAGCGTAATGGTGGGCTTTGGCCGTGGGTGAGCCTTGCATAGCCTGCGATTGAAATTTCGAGAACCACGGGCTGCTAAACTTTGCGCTGGTTCCTCAACAAAATCTGGTATCGGCGCTCTTGAGTTGAGTAGGAAAAGGCTTCTAATCAGGCCGCCATTCAGTAATTTTGAATCTAATTCGCTTAAAGCCCGAGTATTACTTGTTTTTCTCATAACTGTCAGCACCATTCTTGAGTTTTGTGGTTGATGTGTCGGGTTGCTGGGCGTAAACGACAGCCGCCGTGGGCATCTCCCCACAACGTAGCATATGTACCTAAACCGCCCATGGAAACTTTTGAAGGTCACAACGCTCATGTCGATGCTGTGCATTGACGATACAGAAAAAGCCGGGCTGTAGACGTCAACGAACATGCGGTATCACCAGGGCACTAGAGCCAGTAGTGATGGCAGGAGGCAAGATGATAATTGATAATGGGCCGCAAGCCGTTGGCAACCATGAGAGTTAATACGGACACAAACAAAAGCAAACGTCCATCAGAATTCGAATTACTGGACTAAGTAACCTGGCCCTGTGGATGAGTGCATGTGCAGTCATAAAGTCTTGATTCCTGCCTGCTGTAAGTCGACGCGAGGTCGCCTTTGGACAAGGAAGACCCCTGTCAGCACCCACGTGACCGCTGCGAAACTCGGTGACGTTCATTCGCCAGCCGCGGAAGCTCGATTCGCTAGGTGAGCTCCATCGATCTGGAATTCCCGATCTACGACAACGATAACGACAACGTCAAGCCACCCACGAACACTGGTACGCAAGCAATCCCAACACCCCACCGCGACTTATCTTAGACCTGCGCAGGCCAATTGACCTCATACCCCCAGAAGCGAGTGGTCCAGCCCCACCAACCAGTCCCATCACATCGCAGTCAACCCTTCACGACCGCCCAAGATGCGAGGGACCCTCCGACTGCTCGCGAGCGTCAAGCCCGTGCGGTTCCTCGAGCCCGGCGCGCCCACCGGCCTGACGGGCCTCCTCGCCAACCCATCCCCGCGATCGACCCTCCTGTACCTGTACTCAAGCACCCTCGACAGGCTCCAGGCCGTCCCCGAGACCTCGCTCTACCGGCAGTCCGTGGAGGCCGTGACAAAACACCGCATGTCGCTCGTGCAGGCCGTCAAGCCCGCGGGCTACGACGAGTGGCTGGCCAAGGCGCGGCAGATCCTCGAGAAGCACCCGGAGCACTTCAAGGAGACGGCGCACAAGACGGCGGACGGGTCGCTGGCCGCGGGGCTGGAGCGGAATGGCAAGTTCTTTGTCCTGCGCCAGACGCAGCCAGACATGGACAGCCGGTACAGGGAGTGGGACGGTGAGGAGGATGAGGGCCCCGAGAAGGAGGGCAGCAGGACCCTGGAGGAGAGGCAGGACCAGGCGAAGCTGTCCCGGAATCCCTTCGAGGGCGATGGCATCGAGTGGACGGACGAGCCCAAGTTGACGATAGATCAGTACGTCTGGTCGAGAATGAGCGCCATGATGTTGCCTTCATCTTGAGTCATTGCTAATGCCAATTCCTACAGGGTTGAAGAGCTCGAGAACAAGATCGGCGCTGGTCTTATTGAGGAGGTCATTCAGGTTGCCGAGGGCGAGCTTGGGCTTATTGATACGATTGTGCAGCACAAGGCGTAAGTCTATACTGAATACAGGCTACGGGGTGTGATTACTAACGAATCGCCGAACAGATGGGAGAGCCTCGAGGAGAAGCCCAACGAAGGACAATGGGTGTACTTCGAGCGGAAGGAGTAAAGAAAGCAGAAGCTTGGAAAAAGTCCAGACTTGAAGAGGGGCCGACATGACGTGTACAGTAGTAGGGGAGGTTGTACAGATCTAGAGCCACCAGGAGGGCGTCGGGAAGGGTCCTGGATCCACTCGGATGGAGGCTACCCGAAGACCAGATAATAGCCATCCGTTAAAGACGCATTCTTGCGAAAGACGAAATACATCAAGAAGAAAGATCAGAGACAGTGTGTTCGATAATGGCCGAAGCTCGTTAGACGTGGGAGCTTACTGGGCATGACTAGTTTCGTGATTTATCGTCTTGACGATGCGTAACGATCTTCACTTTCAGTACGTGGTGACAGTTGCACCCCGCAAATTGACATGGGAATAAGACTCGCCACTTGAAGACTTCACCTCGTACATGTTGATTTGGCGGATTGTGGCAACCGAGTACATACTGCGGTCAAGACTAAGATCCGAGCTCATCCCTTTGTGCCTTGCCACCCCCGTGGTATGGAAAAGGCCGACTGGCATGTAAGAAAGGACTTTGCTGAGCGCAAATGAAACAGCAGCTCACATTTGTTGCGTGACATGAGCCATTCTCGCGAGTGAGTAGAATTCAGGCTGCCGGATAAATGGTTTTGTCTTTAGTCAAATTCAGTCTGAGAAATGTTGAGCGAGTGTAAGGTCTAAGTGCCGACACCTGAATAAGACTGAACGGTTCATGAACGTGGGGCATCTTCTCATTTACACCTCCAGAAACTTCATCTCTTCAACACAACCTCGCCACCACAACAGACAGACAATCAGCAAAGACACAACAAAATTTCACAGCCGCTTCCGTACATATTGATAATCGTAAAAGCAGTGTGGTCAAATCGAACCTGCCCGAGGAAAGCGCCACCTACCGTGGCGTATATTTGAAAAACCACCACGGCCGGGCAGTGAGCGGCTTGGCAAAGCAGCCCGTCGGAATACCAGTGATTGTCTCAACCACCCACACAACTTGAAATCTTCCCTGTGAAACCATGTCCTCACACAAGAGGAAACGATCTCTCTCACACCACCTACCGGACGACGCCATCAACCCGCTCTCACACAGTGAAGGCACGATAAAACAGCTGCGCACCGCAGGCCTCACGGCGGACGACCTCCTGCCGTCCGACTACATCCCAGACTTCCCGCACCGGGCCATCCGCCCATCCCACCAGCACCACCACGCGGGCGACGGCAGTGAGGACGACAAGGAAGACGATGACGACGGGTTGGGCAGCGACGAGGGCAGAGCGGATGGCGCCAGGAAGGCGCGGCAGCGGCGGCAGTACCGCGACGCGCAGGACAAGCAGCTCGGGTTCCTGACGAACGTGATCCTGCGCGCGCTGGAGGAGGGCGACATCCCGCGGGCCAAGAGGGCGTTCGGGATGGTGCGCGGGTCGCAGGTGCGGGGCAGGCCGGTCGACCTGCGGAAGAACGCGCTGTGGAGCCTCGGGGCGGAGATCGTGATGCGCGACGGGGAGGTGAGGTCGCGGAGCGTGCTTCCGGGGGAGGAGCCTGGGCTTAACAGGGGCGCCGACGAGCAGCTGGAGGAGGAGGGAACGGAGCAGGAGGACCACGCCGTCGTCGAGGATGAGGGCGGCGCCGTGGCCAGGAGGACCAAGAAGAGGAGGTGGGGCTCCGCGGCCAACATGCCGCGGCTGCGGGCCTACCTCGAGTCGCTGGTGCGGCAGTACCCCTACAACCGGCTGCACCCGGACAGCGTCAGCGACCTGGACTTCCACCCGGTGCTGTTCAGCTGCGAGCTCTACGACGCCTGGGCCGAGCACAGGCTCGCGCTGGAGCGCCTGGCCGAGGACTCCGAGTCGTGGAGCGACGGCGACCTCGACGTCGTCCCGGAGATGGACATGCCGGACTACTACGACGACGATGACAGCGGCGTGCGGGAGGACGGCCAGTACCGCCAGGGACAGAACCTCAGCGGCAGGGAGAGGCGGCTGCGCCAGGCAAAGGCCGAGCTCGGGCAGCGGGCCCTGACGGCCATGCGGGACGTGGCGGTGCGCATGGACGGCCTGATAGAGAACGCGCCCTACTCGCGCAGCGCCGAGCTGCTGCGGCTGCGCGGCATGGTGGCGCTGTACATTGGGGACCTGAGCGTGCCGCCGGCGCCGCGGACGGAGGATGAGGACGAGGAGGGCAGCCGGGTCAGGGGGCTGGAGCAGGAGAGGGCGAAGGCCTTCTTCGTGCGCATGGTCAAGAGCGGGGGCCGGGCTGATGCATGTACGGAGAGGTGGCTACGCGATGGGAACGGGAGCGAGGATGACTACGGAGCCGACGATGACGATGAGGACTTCCAGGGGAGCCAGTGGGGTGGACTGCCTGTGTTTTCGTCGATGCCTATGCAGTAGAGACTTGATTCTAGGACTTCTAGCTACCTGCCCCGTTCCAAGTTGGATAGCAAGATGATTTGGATGTCTCTACTTTGACCATCATTTCCCACCTCCGCCATCCATTCAAACACTTGGCTTCTAGTGCATGACAAGTGTTTTGGTATTTTAATATCCTCCGTTGCGCCTTATGATAGCCGGCTGTCTGCTGAGGCAGGAGTTGTGCAGCTCACTGTGATGGCGTGAACGAGAGCCTCTCACATGAAAGCCTCAGGCTGCGCAGAAAGAGTGCTCGCCCGGCCAGCACTGAGCCCAGTACTCACGGCCGCAGTGCCCTGCCTGCTCGGGACTTCGGATGGGACATTTGAGTTCTGCCGGCTCGACGAGTGTCTGCCACCTTTGGGCCAGCGCTGCAGGATGATCACGGTATTTTGACTGCCGGCGACAACGCACCAATCGCCTGCCGGAGACCAGCCCACCTGTCGGCCCAAGAACCGCGGCCCACCGAATTTCTCGATCTTGTGTGGTCTGATTATCTTGAAAGGATTGCTGGTATCGTACTTGGCTTGCCACGACTCCACTGTCTCGGGTGTCTGCTCCTGCAGCAGGTAGCCTTCAACGTTGAACGGGTCGCGGTGACCGACCGGCCTCATCGTAAAGGCAGCCGTGTAGACTGGGTCAACTGGATTGTCAGAAACCGCCTTTTTCATCTTGTGGTGATTTGGTTGTAGCCATGCGGGTCGCTTGACCCTGACGGTGGGATCGCGATTCGGGTCACGGATTTTGTTGATATAACTTTGGTATCCGGTTAGTCGGGCCATGTCCCACATCAGTATCTCGCTCTTCGTGTTACAGAAAACGAGGATGGGGTGGTGCCCGTGGACGTGGTGCAAGCTGAAGCGCAGGAAGAACTGTGGTCCGCAATGGGGTGTCTCGAATTGTAACAGTCGCACCCATAGGCTCGGACATGAGGGAGAGTTGATCGAGGCAAATGCAGACCGAGTCGTCCTGCTCTGGTCATATGCTGTAGGAGCTGTGGATGGGGGTGGAGGAGGGTCTTCAGAGCTGAAGCCCTCAATTTTCCACAGCACAATCTTGTCCTCATGGCATGCTCGGGAGAGTATGAGGTCGCCATAGAATGCGACACTGTTATATTTTTTGTCAGTACACAGGGAAGTATTTGCAGGTGGCGCACTCACCAATCAATCAGACCAAAATGGACATCTGAGGTGGAGAAGTGAGGGTAGTGAACCACTACTGGCGTATCGACATGCTGTTCTGGGAGGTCGGGAATGGTCCACTATAACAAGAATTAGTAAGTGTGCCTCCGTCCGGAATCTGAGCAATTGATATGGTATAGACATACGAGGTTGACGACTTGGTCGTGTCCAGCCGAAAGCATATACCGACCAGTTTTATGGAAGGCCTATAGGTATGGTGAGCTTCGTGCAAGACATGAGGCAGAATCGAGTCACGTACTATGCTCAGGAGACTCCACGAGTGTCCCTCGCCACCCAGAAGGCACAAACATGGCTGCTTGGCATGGGCAGGACTCAGGCTCCATATCCTGATTGTTGTGTCATCCGAGGCTGAGGCGATGATGCGAGGATCTTGAGGAGAAGTGGCCAGATCATTAATCTCCTAACACGAAGGTATCAATAAAGCTCGGGTTGCAGAGTTCACAGTTTTGACTTACACCTCCATGACCAACAAGTGTCTGTTGTACGGTCAGCCAAGTCTCAAGCAGAGGGTGAGTTTCCTGGGAATTTAAAGCTTGCCGTGAATATCTTGCCCTCTTTAATGTCGTAGACCTTGACTTTGGCATCTGATCCAGCAACGCAAAGCAGAGGCTTCTCTGTCTCGACATCTTTGGACCAGCAGCACGAACAGTTGGTCGCTTCCTCCTTTTCTCAAGTCAGCCTCGAATTTGAAGACGGAAGTACCTTGACCATCAGGAGCAATTTACATCATCGTCTCTTATAATTCTAATGACTTCGCACGGGTTCACGTTGGCATCAGCCTGGGACAGCCGGCAAACAAGAATCTAGCAGAGATGTTAAATGAGTGCTTGCCCAATCACATGCCATGGCATGATAAAGCAGACGCATCCACAATTGCGAACGCGAAGAGAGTCGACGCACATGCTTCTTGCTTACAGCCGCAAACACTGGGTCTGCGCCGTCTGGATCATAAGGGTAGAACTTGACGTCGAAGAATTCTAAGAGGGGATCGTGAGCATACAAAGAACACAGCCGGGTGGAGTTTGCTGCTGGTATACTGCGCACCGGTGTCCTTATCATCCTTTTCATCCTCTGTCTTGCTCTTGATCTTAAGATGCCTGTAGTCGTCCTGCGCGGGAAAAGATGGGCGTCTTAGCGCTACTCTGCCCTTGGTCCTGGTCTCCTCACGCGACTTGGGGCGTACCTCAAAGTTGAAAGATGAGCGCAGCTTGGGTAAGTCCCATTCCGGGGACTCCTGCAGGCTGGCCGCAGCGGCCATTTTCGTGACAAGCGACAGCGCGAGCCGCACTGGACCGGGGGATGGTCGTCCCGGTCGATTGCTGATTGACTGGTTGACTTAGTCGATCGAGTGATTGACTGACCGATTCACTCGTGACGACCTCTTCGGGCTGAGCTTGCCGCGTCGCGCAGCCCGAGCCGTGACCCTGACGATGCAGGCACAGCAAAATGTCAGGGTTTTGACGGTACTTCCTGTTTCGGATATCCCCCGGGCGAAGATGCGTGCAGGCTAGCTGGTAGCACTGCGCGGGCTGGGGCAGCTTGGCTAGGGGCTTGCGCTTGGGCAGTGGCAGGCCCAATTCGACCTCGGTTTTTGCTGGTGTGGGTGTGTTGGTGGAGCGTCAGAGAATCGTCTCCGATCGTTGGGAATTGCGAGGTGGTCTACGGGCGGAGACCAGGACGGATCAGGGCTTAGCGAGTGCGAAAGCCGCCGTAGGGTGCATACAGAGACCCTAGTCTTGTCAATCCCGGCTATGTCGCTCACATCCACGCTCGCCTGCTCGTCTGGTACGGATGCACCTGGTGCAGCTGCGTACTATAGTGCTGGGGGAGTCTTGAAGGTATTCTCAAGAGACCATTGGATTAAAGTCCTGTTGTTTGATCTGGGACAATGTAAAAGAGGAAAATCGTCGTCCAGTTGGTCACGGTGCTGGCATATGTGTGTTGAACAATCTGGTCGCAACGCTAACTTGATAGGGAAGTCAAGTAAACACTACGGGTATCTTCACTTCCTTCCCGTTGCGATGCTCAGGGGCATTGCCACTTGTACAATAATTCACTCATCAACACACGTTCCTCAGACAAATGGCCACGTATAATAGTAGCTGTCTATGCACGCACCACCTGCAACTGACACAACATAGGAGGAAGGAGTGGGCACGTTACTGCTGGGAAAGACCTCGACAGAAGCAAGAGCAGGCGTCCCATGGCTCATTGTTCCTGCCTCCCCGGGCAATCAAGATGTCATTGGCATCCAGGATTCTCCCCAGATTCACCTCCAGCCAGCACAATGCCATCATCGTCAAATTTGACGCATGTAACGCCATCGAGTTCGCCCCCTCGGGCCTTTGTGACGCACCGAATCCTTCCAAGGAGCTGGCTGCTTGCCTCGGTTATGTTCGTCATTTTCGGCCGACAGGAGCCGCTCGCCCTTGATTAATGATCGATCGTGCCTGGACGTTGTCAGGGAAAGCAATCGAAACACCATCTGCGTGACGAAACTCCACCCCTACTCCGGTGCTCTCCGCTGTCAGTGCCAAGAGCCTTGACAGCTTCAACGAAGCCCTATAGCAACACTACTTGGTACATCGTATACTATTCCTGGCGAGGGCCCTGCATCATGACCTGGAGCTCTGGCACACCTTCTCCCAGCTTGGCGTTCCTGGCGTTCCCGCTATAGCAGAAATCGCAAAGTACGCGGGAATTGGCTGCCTGACTGGTGCTGATGCCAGGCTCCGCTCCAAATTTCACGTGGCAGGTACGAGAACGGAGCTTGCCGTGGTTGCTGGCCCGCCGTCATCCACTTATTGGACTAGAGTGCTGCACATACTGCTGTAAGGTACGTTTTACCCAGACGGTTGTGGTATCTGGGCAAGGCTGATGTCGCGAGGCCCAGTGCCAAGCACAGAGCATCACCGAGAAAAGCTGGCATGCTTCTGACAACCACAATACAACGGCTGAGCGAGAGCCATGCGTGCCGGCGGGTCCAGACCTGCCAGCCTGCCACATGTGCTGCCTTGATTCTGCAGATCTTCGGCCCTAAACATCGCCATCTATGTAAGCATAAGCACCAACGCCGCATGGATGATTTGACAGCTGCACGTTCCAGGCGACAACGGCCAGCGGAACTGGGCACTGGGGAACTGGGCACCCGGGGACGCGCAATTCTTACGCAACCATGCATCACGTCCCTGGGCCGGGGTCCTCCTTCCAGGTCCTCAAAATGTGGACACACTCATTGTTTTCGTGAGGCGATGAGGGAATTCGGCGACGGGCGTTGCGATCTGTGGCATCGAGGAAAGAGTCCTGCTCGCTTACACAGTTATCAGATCTCAGAATCCGAAGGGGTTGCAACAGTTTATCTGCTTGCTGGCGCCGTGGTCGTCCTGCCCCTGCCCATTGGTCGAAATTGCCCAAGGTACAACTGATTTTGCTGCAATATATATAGAAAAGAGTTCCCTAATCAGGCAATTAATCAATAATACATACCCAGCAGAAAAAAAGCCCCTAACTAATATAGATAGCCCTCACAATACCTTATTATTAATATTTAGCCTATTAAATATAATTAGTAAGGATTACTTTATTAAGGGCTATATTATTATTTTATTATTAATATATATATAAATAACGCATTATACTTTATATTATTAATAATTTAAGGCTTTATAATATAATAATAATATAAAGTAATTCCTCTTTATTATTATCCTTATATATTAACCTTATTATATATATTTTCTATAAATATATAAGGTTATAAATTCAATTCCCTTATAAGTAGGTTTTAAGAGTAATAAGAAGAAGCTATAAGGTCCATAAATAAGAATTAGCTATCCCGCTAGTTTTTTATTAATAATAACTTTTCTTTTATTAAATCAAGTAATAAACTATAAAGTTAATAAAATAAGTAATAAATTATAAGGATAAGAAGTACTAAGGCTATTAAGGCTATTAGGGCTATTAGGGTATTAAGGTATTAAGCATACAATAAGGCACTTAAGTATAATCACCTTAATATATCTAGGTATATTTATATATTATATAAATAGATAATTTAAATACCCTAATTTATTATATTTACTCTATTTATTATATTATATCTATTTATTATATTTATTTATAGCTATATAGCTGCTATTACTTATCTTTATATTATAAAGAGAAGCTATAGTATAGTTAATATAATCATCATTATTAGTAATATTATTATTACCTTAATTATTAATAAAAAGGTTTATTCTTATTAATTTAAAGAGAAGATAATTTATAAGTATTAATTAACTCCTTTAATTTAACCTCCTCCTTAATATTAAGCTTTATATCCTCCTCCTTATTATTATTAAAGAGAAGAAGAAGGCCCTCCTTAATATTAAACTTTATATCTTCTTCCTTATTATTATTAAGAAGAAGGAGGAGGCCGTTAAAGCTATAATGCATTATAATCATTAGATTTATAATATTATCTTTATAATTAAAACTAGTAATATTATCTTTATAATCAATTATCATCCCCTTAATTCCCCTAATCCCTTTAATCCTCTTCATCCTCCTTATTAATTAGTTTTTCTAGCTTAACTTCTCCTTAGCTATCCCTTTAGCCTTAAGCTTATATATATCGCTACAGCCCTTATCCTTATTCTCCTTATTCTCCTTATCTCCCTTATTAACCGCGATAAGATAGCCACTATAAGCTTATATATATCGCTATAGCCCCCTTAATATTATTATTACCGCTATTATAAAGGAAGGAGCCGGCAGCCACTTTATTAGCCGCAATAAAGTAGCTGCTATTTACCCTTTAGCTATAAGTTTATACCTATAGCGCCTATAACAAGATAAGCAGCGCCTCGCCAGTAGTAACTAGATAAGCAGCTATAGGGTTGAGGGGCTATAAGTAAAGACACTTAATAAGTCATCTAGATAATTTAATAGAGCTTTTATCCAGCTAAATTAGTTAAGGAAAATAGGTCTCAGCTTAATTATATATATATATATATATATTATTTCTTTTTATACTTAAATTACCTAAATAGGTTATTTTCTTAGTTTAGTTATTATTAATAATATTATTAATTAATATAATATTTAAGAGAAGTATTTAATATTATATTTATAAATTAATAACTTATTACTTTTAGATTATTTATTTATAAATAATAATCGCTAAGATATTATTACTATTTAATAATTAACTTTATTAACTTTTTAAAGATATTTATAATTAAGGTAGATATCGCTATTATATTAATATTATTATCTTAAAATAATTATCTTTATCTTTATTTTTATTAATAATTATAATAAATAAGAAACTTAAATTAATATTAATTATAAAGTTAATATTAATATTAATAGCTAAGTATTACTAATTAAAGTAATCTCTATTAAAGTAAAATAAAATTAAGTTATTATAATTATCCATATACTTATTATAAGATTACTAGATCTTTAAATACTACTATTAATAATTATATAACTACCTAATAATATATTTAAATCATTAACTATATACTTTATAGGTTATATAAAAGGAATTTTTTAGTTTATATAATTTATAGTTTATAAAAAGGGTAGCTATAGTTAGTTTAAATGCTTAAGGATTATTTTACTTATATTACTTTATAATAAAATTATATTATTACTTAGCTTAAATATAAAATTTTATTATTAATTATTTAAATAATACTTCCTTAAAATTAATTTATATATATTATTTACTTTAATTAGATAGCTAAAAGCTATATTTAGCCTTATATATAAAGAAGAAATAATTAATAATAATAATATTAAATAAGAAATTAAATATAAATACTTAAGCTAAATTATAGTAAAAATAATATTTATTAATATAATTAAGTAATTTATAATAATTAGTAATATTTATACTATTTATTTATTAATTATATATATTAATAATAAAAAGGATTAATAATAAGCCCCTTATTTAATTACTAAGCGTTATATATAAAGACTTCTTATCTTTCTTAATAATTAACTCTTAAACTATCTTCTAATCCCTAATTATAAGATCTTTAATATTTAAAAAGATATTATTAATAAAGATAATTATAATGCTATCTTTTTAAGTAATTATTATAAACTTATTATTAAGGATAAATATAATTATGATCTTTCTTTATAATATAATCTATTATACCCTTTTTATATATTTAAAATAGCTAAAGATACCTATTTATTTAATTTATATAATATTAAATATAATAATATTAATTTTATAAAGAGTATTTAAAAGGGGTTATATAAAAAAAAGGTTATTAATAAATAAATAGTATTAAAAGTAGCTAGATAGAAGTTTTAATAATACTTTATAAAGCTACTATATATACCGCTAAGTTAGGGCTATTATTATAATATATTTTGGCTAACTTAAGTAGTTATTAATAGGTATATTAATAATATAATTACCCTAGCTAATAAAAGTAAAGTTAAAGATATATCTACTTTAACTTAAATAAAATACCTTAAAGCCAACCTTAATAAGCTTATATAAGAAGTATAATTTATATTAGCTATAATTAAAGAATTTATAAATAGCCTTATTAATAATAAAAGAAATATTAGGCTGCTATAATTATTAATTAATCTCTTAAATTTAAATTATTAAGTAATTAACCCTTATAAATAAATTAGCATCTTATTATAATACTAGATATTATATATAAAAGAAGTAAAAAAAAAGCTAAAAGCAATTATATTTTATATAACCTTATAAAAAATATAATAAATAAAAAGCTAATAATTTAACTTAAAATTATTTAATCTTATCCTTAAAATAATTATTAATATAAATAATAATCCTTAGAAAGATATATAATTTAGCTATATATATATTATATTATTATTTATTATAAAAAGTTATTATTTATATATTTAAATTTATAATAGCTTAGAAGTATATATTAATATACTTAATAAAAATATTTATTAAAAATAAAGGAAAAAACTTAAGAAAGATATTAATCTCTTTTATATTAATAATATTATAATATAATTTAATATTAAAAGCTATAAATAAGATCTTTTAAAAAAATTAATACCTAAGGCTAATTAATTATAATTTATAAATATCCTTAAAATTAATTCTTTTTATCTTAAATAATAATAATAAGGGCAGTATAATAATTATTAATTAAGGTAATTTATTATATAAGGGGTATTTATTAACTTTATTTATATAAAGATTATATAAGGAAAGACTAAGTATAAGGTTATTATTAATATTAATATTATTAATATTGCTAGCTTAATTATTAACTTAGTTATAAGTATTTAAATTTAAATAAATATAGCTTAACTTTAGGTTTTTATAGTTATTAATATAAAAATAAATCTTAGCCTTATTATTATTAGGATTAATAAGATCCTTTTAAGAATTAAATACCTTATTAGATAGTAGGTTATTTAAAACCCACGCCTTAAAAATCTTATTAACCTAGTTATTTAAGAGACTCTTAAGGTTTATATTAAAGCATTAAAGGAATATATACTTTATTTCTTATAAAACCTTTTATTTATAATAATTATTTTATAAGTTCTTAATTTTATCTTTATTTAAATTAAATAAATCATCTAGCTTTAAAATAAGAAGAATATAATTACCATTAGCTATAAATATAGCTAAAGAATTAATATATAGCTATAAGTATTAAGGAGTATACTTAAGATATATAATAGGAAGGGTTTTTTTACTTATAATAAATTATATATAAATAATAATATAAAAAAAGTTAAATTAAATATAAATAATAATAAGAAAGTAATTAATTTATAAATAAATCTTTATTTAAGCTTATAATATTCCTTAGTAATTAATAAATTAACTTAAATATACTTAAAAGAGGATTTTTCTAAATATTAAATTAATAATTATTATAAATTTAATAAGAAAGTTGATTTAATAATAAATTAAAGATATTTTAAGGATATTTTTAAATAGATTAATTATTTATAAGATACCTAATAAGCCATTAAAAGTATTATAAGCTTATATATTATATAATAAGGGTAGATATAAATATATATATAGGTTTTTTAATAGATTTATAAATAGGTTAGCCTTATTTAAAAAAGTTGCTTTTTTATTATATATTAAGTTAATTTTAATAAAAAAAAGGATAATATTAATATTTTTAATAATAAAGATATTAAATATTAGGTTAGAAGTTAAGTATTTCGATATTATTATAATATTTAGTGATAAGGTTATTATTAATAATATAAAGGTTGGTGAGTTAAATAGAAACTTAGCTGCAGCTATTAATTAATTATACCTAAATTAAATAGGCAGTTAGTTATTCTAACCTTAACTAAGTTAGCCCTTAAGGGGATATTAATAATAAACTAATACCTAATAAAATAATATTATTTCTCTATTTTTATATAAATTAAGTGCTATAAAAAAAGATTATAAGTACTTTTAATTATTTTAAATATAATAATAACTTTATTTTTAATAATCTATAGCTAGTTGTTGAGGAATTTAGGTACTTGGTTGGTGGTGTGTCTTATATACCGCATTTAGCCCACATATACCTTACGTCCGGACGACCACGGCGCCAGCAAGCAGTTATAAGGATGTCGTTCCACAATGTGGCTTGAGGTCGATCTCCTAGGGGTCGGCCAGGGTTTGCTGGATGTCGAACGAATGACAAGTCTCCGATGCGCAGGTCCTCCCTCGTTCTCGACCATCGGGCATACTACCCTGGAACCCCTACCCAAATGATATATCACTGCTCTGACGTACAACCTTGCGCGAGGCTGATGATTGCTGAGACGAGGGCCTTCCATCTCCGCCACAATCACGATCCTCAAGGCTTGCAGCCTCACTCGACGTCGGTCTGCCTGGTTTTATGCCCTCATCACCATATTTGCAACACGAGTTTCGTGTTGGCCTCGGTCACTACGCGTGGGGTTGCATACGTGATGACGGAGGAGCCAATCTTTAAACACCCCTGGGTGCTGCACACCGCACATGGGAGTGGTCGAGATTTAGAGATTGCCCTGGAGCTGAATGCGGCTGACAAGGCTCGGGCGACTCCGATTTGACATGACTTGACATGGTCCACGAAGGAAGAGGACGACACTGACTGATGAAACTTGACAGCAGTCTAGCCCCTCTAGCCCGGGAGTGAGCCTGGATGGGCGGCCGACAATCCCAGTCGTCGATCATCGGGACCTACGGTCTTTATCCCCTGTCCTCGCGCCTCGACAGCTGCCTCGTCCCCATCTCAACGAAGAATGTGGGTTGCCAAGCTGCCCAAGATAGCTATCACCGCCGTGGGCTCCATTAGACAGAACCTCCCTGTCGGCCTGTCGCAAGCTCTTCCTTTCTAGTCGAAGCGAGGTGCCCACATTCTATCAAACAGAGCCCCGTCCAGGGAGTATTTTCACATTCCGATGTTCGTCAAATGGGATTATCTCGAAGCAGCAGTCGACTTGTCAGTCAAGCCAGCGCTGTGTAATTCTCGTTGACCGTACTTAGTACCCACTATTGAGAGCTAAGTCCGCGGAAAGCTCTCGCGAGATGCTTTTCTTGCCATTGACGCATGAGAAACCGCACGTACTTGTCACCCGGTACTGTGGTACAAAATGTCGCTCTCGCTCCACGGATACCTTCAAGCTCTGTGCAACGAGTACCCCGCGGGTCCTCGACAAACCTCTCGTTACTCGATCTGGTGGCGCTTGGCTCCACATCTGACCCCATAAATGACTGCAAGTTACAGTATGAAGCACTTGGGAAAACACTTCTTCATCGGCATGAGGAGCATGCCCCTGACAGGCGATGGACGTTGGAACTCAATTCAAGTGTCATCGAATTAAAGTTGAAGCTAACTCCCTGCTGCTCCGGTCCCCATCTTTTCCGAGAGTTGGCTGCCGCTCAGCCTGTCAGTTCAGGGGTCCAGAGCGTTTGTTTCGCGGGCGAATGAAGGAGACCAATGCCGACCACCCTGTCCAGCCTGCCGGTCTGCCAGTCTGCCCAGTTCTGCTCCCTTCACAAACCACGCACGGCTCGAAGCAACGCCGTCCTCGATGAACCATGCCCGACGAACCCTGTCGCACCAATGCTGTACGTGGCAGCTGCCGCGGTCACAGACGTGGCACACACATCGAGGAGATTGTACTGAACCCCAGCCCCGCGGTACGCACGTAACCAGAGAGCTGGGATCCATATGGCAATTGGGTCTGTCCCACGGGAGGAGACGGGCCAGGGGTGCTAACGCCAGCTGCACGGGAGCTTGTCTCCACGCCCAGAAATTGCTGGGTGGCTTCCCGGGCTTGCACGGATGCAATTGTCGACCCGCCTCCATCGTCTGGAGAAGCTCCCCTGTCACCTCGTCAACAACAGGGTCCGGGGCCCAAACAGCAATGCAAGCAATATTGGCGCTGAGGGACCTTTGTTGTGAGGTGACGGAATTACTTCCTGAGACATATAAACCGCGTCAAGTCCTCTGTCCGCACGACGCCACCATGACATGTTGCCATCCCGCCCTACACACCTCTTCAAGCATCTTCCCTGAACAGAAGGACTAGGATCACTCCCTCCCGTCTCGGTTCGACCCATGCACAAACACTCAAACGAAGCACGCAGCAGCAGCCAGCCATTTTGGGCCAACCTGCTAGATACTCGAGGACAAATATCACCCCTCGTTTCTCCCCTCGTATTCTAGTATTTCCGTTGCTTATCATCCCGACTCCACGACAGCCTTTGGGCATCTGATCAAGTCGTCAAGGACGAGCCACACCCTGCTTCAAAAGTGCAGAGCCTTCTCCGACTCTACTAGCTGTCTCTGCGCTGCTCAATCCTCTGTTAGCCCCAAATATTTGGTGCCGCTTCTGTAGCTTCTTGCTGAAGCGACAAGTTAACAAACCGGCACTACAACCTTGCCAGCTGTCTCTCGTACAAGAGGTTTGACAGACCAGGGTATCGACACACGCGTCCTCACCAGATAGTCTTGCAGACTGCCGTGCCCAAACCCACCCAACGCTCCCGGTTTATCAGAACAAGTGAGACTTGACGAGCTCCACGACAGCATCTGTGTCCTACAAGAGCTCGGTTAGCGAGCAGTGGCAGATCGCCGCACCGTTGCATGACAAGCACAAGACATAACACAAGCCATCCACGTGTGTCACCAACGGCGCCTGTCTACTCTTCTTTCAGTATCTCCAGGTTTCAACAATTGCACGTCCCGGCCCTTCCACTGCAACGGTTGCGCCGCATCCTCCCGGGATCATCCAGGCTCGCGGCAACACTCGACTAGACTAGACCGCCCGTGTCTCAACTGGCGCGTTTTTGAGAGCTAGTTCATCAACAAGCTCTCATCTCATCCTATGTTGCCTCGACATAGGCATATGGAGACACCGTATTAGTCCAGCTCGAAGAAAAAAGAGAAGGCAGCTACCGGGCACGGTAGGCCGAGATATTAGTCTCAATGGAGCATACTTTCATGACCATTCACAGTAAGTCTGCCACCATTCACTCCGTTATGTTGTTCAAGTCCCACCACCCTTGCGAGAAACCCCGCCCCAGTGGGGACCTGAAATCAGTTGAGACCTTGGACTGATGTTTCTAATGCTAGACCTCACCCCCGACTGCAACATCCTCTTTGCCTCGGATTCTATCACCGATATCCTAGGCTGGCGGCCCGAGGAAGTACACGGAAGATCAGTCTTCAGCTACTTTCACCCTGACGAAGTCCCATTTGCAAGATCAATCCACAGCCGTGGTATCCTACTAGACAAAGCTGCCAGTCTCCACTATGCGAGGTTGGTGACAAGAGACGGTCAGTGGGCTAGCTGTGAATGCTGCTTCACAGTCGTCCACGATGTATTGGTAGCATGCACCAGCATCTATCGTCGGGACCAGAAGAGCGAGAGTAGGTGTCTCATCGATTAGATCTTGCTCGTGACTGGGCTGACAAATAGAGCAGGGCGAGCAATCGAGGGTGCTCAAGTTCGAAGGATCTTCTCTTCGTCCCCCAGAGACCCCCGTTACCACATGTTGGAGCACCTCTCGCCCAAGTTCAAGATGCCGCCCGTGGAACGTGAGCCCCGAGCGGCACTCATCCTGAACCGGTTCACCAGAAATTTGTCAATCATGTTCGCCACCAATGCCGTAGCCTCTGTCCTCGGGCTGCCCCCAGATCAGATTAAGGACAAGAGCTTCTACCGATGCATCCAGGAGAGGTGCCTGCCGGATGCAGTGAAGTGCCTTGAAGGAGCAAAGGCAAACGACTCCATCGCCTACCTGCGTTTCTGGTCCCGTGACCCCAGAGAAGCAGGCGATTTTGACGACGACGACGACGACGAAGATCATCCAATGGCTGATGAGGACCGGCACAGCAGCACCAGTGACTCCGAGGGCGGTGGTGCTGAGTTGGACAGTCGCATGGCCCTGGACGAGGATGATACCACTGTCCGCGGAGGCATAAAACAAGAGGAAGAAGATGAACCCATGGACTCTGTGCCTTCGGCAAGCACTAGTTCAGCTCATGAGTCGGCTGGAAATGCCGGCTCGAGTTCACGACATGGCAACTCCAACCGAGCCTCGCGTAGCCAACGATCTTCTGCGGGCAACGCAGTCCAAGGTCAGCGGCCAGGGCGAAGACAGCGGAGGCGACCTGACCATCGTCAGCCATTGCCGGCGGTCGAGCTTGAGGCTGTCGTCTCCTGCACCTCCGATGGTCTCGTCGTGGTGCTGAGGAGGGCCCGACCAGCGATCCCACCCGCCCATCCTCCACTTGCCCTGCCGTGGGACTTCGAAAATGGGCTGTTCGCTGCGCCGTGGGCGCCTCAGCCAGTGCGCCCATACATACCACCTGAGATGCTCTACACCTTCCGGCCACCACTGATGCCACAGTTCATGCCCCTCCAGGACCACATTAGGGAGGCCGGAGGACCGCCCAACGATCAGTTGATGCACTCCATCCGTGAAGTCGGTGTCTTTGCCTGGGGTCTCTGTGGGATCAACGGCAACCTCCACGCGTTCTCTCACGGGATGCCCAGGGACGAGGCGGTGCCTCCTGACGGGCTACCAGTGTGGGACCCAGCCGCCACGAACAGTCCGTACCAGCCACCAGAGAACCAAGCGGCCGCGAAGTGGGCGGCCATGGTGGCCCAGCAGAGCCCATTTGGATCGTCCGTCAGCTCGGGGACACAACAGCGCCAGCAGCAAATGCAGGTGCACAGCCCGATGCATCACAGCTTCACATCGGCCTCGGGGGGAAGCGAACCGCAATCGAGGTCCTCCGACCCGCATGCGCCTTCTTCTGGGCCGTCAGCTGGCCACACTACCCAGGCTTCCAGTCAGGGCCAGTCGCCACCGTGAGAGCTGAGAAGTGCGATTCTGCCTCGAGGTCTACACTGTTACCCTTTTATGCCAGGATGTGTCATGTCTGTGCGGAGAAGCCGCAGCTCTTCAGAATCTCAAAACAGCAATTTCTTTTACGATGGCTTCAACGCAGTCAAAACTCAGGCTCCGCTGAAGCCTTTCTCTACGAAGCTAAACAGGCAGGCACACCAGGGCTGCCTGGAACGGGATTTTGTGGGAGGCGCACTGGTCTGTTCTTGGTATTTCTTTCCTGGCCACTACGTTTACGTTGATAGGGATGAGGCAGGACCAACAAAGAGTTGGACCGCCCAGCGCGTATTACTGGGCATGAGGGTCAAGAATTTGAACAAGCATACACGATGTCGCCTTATTAGAGGCTGACCGGCCGGGGAGTAAGAGCCGTTGAGTGCACGTCTTGGGAGCATTGCTGGTCATTGATTGTACTTCTGAGATACCCCACGAGTGTATGCTGATTTGAGTCTTGACTCGTACCTTGACTTCAAGGTTTGCGAGCGATTGTTTATGTAGGGCTAGAAAGGCTTTAATATGTATGTTGACCTGGGCTACACCGTTGCAATAATTGTCTTGACTCGCCAGGAAGGATGGAAGTATAGATGGGGAAAAGATAGGGGCATAATGGGCAGGACGGCAAGGAGGCTGGATTCCTGGCTTGCTATCACGGCATCCAATTATCCATACAGGTGCAGTGGGCCGGAGACTTGTATGAGAGCAGTGCACCATATCGAAAACTTTACCACTGCATGTAGATTCTCAGGTGTCTGGCTTGCAAGAGGCCTCTCAGTCCTGAACCTATGCATTGAAGACACGGGTGCTCATTTACTGATACAGCACTTCATAGTAAAATTCATTTGGAAATAGCTATAGCTTTATGTCTAGAACGTCCGCAAGGTGGTTGGGATAGATGAGAGAAGAAAGGTACGTACCCAGCAACTCAGGTTCTAATTGGTAGGTGTGTCTGATCAGGGGTGCCTAGCTATGGGAGCTCGGCTGCGTAACTCCAAAGCTTCAGGACAACTAACAGCAGAGCTGTCGCAGCCCTCGTTAACCTCGAACAATTACAGGACCAGCCGACCCTACTTACATACACCCAACTTCAACGGCCAACTTTCTCACGTTAACGCATACCACAGGCTACTGCGACTACATATTTTCGGTCAAACACACCCCAACCTTCAGGACACCTTCCAAAGTGCCACACGACCCTCACAGACAATGGCTTCCGCAAGCCGGAGAGACTACCAACAACCGTCCCTTGAGGACGACGACATGATAGATCCCGATGATGGTGAGCGCTTCCGCCCAATCCCTAGCCTCAACCCCTTTCCCCTTCCACGGAGGAGCCTCAGCTAACCACCCGCGCCACTGCCCGCCAGCCGACCTCAACGACTTCGACGACCCCCTCCAGCCATCCTCCTCCCGCGCCCCACTGACAGGCAACATCGGGCAGTCATCGTCATCGTCCCAGCAGCAAGGGGGCGGCGGCGGCATCAGCCAGGACTACCTGACGTCGCGGATAGGCGGGGAGGACCGGAGCGCGGCGCAGAACACCATCGACGAGAGCGTGTGGGACACGCTGCGGCGGGACCTGCTGGCGGTCTGGAGCAAGATGCGCGAGGTTCTGTGGCCGCGGTACCTGCTGGGCGGGACCATGTTCGAGTCGGCCGAGGGCCTGCGGGGCGCCTACGCGAACCTCCGGGGGGCCGGGATATCGGGCGCCCGCGACGAGCTGGCCGGGCTCGCGGGCCGCGTCATGGACACCGAGGCCCTGCTGCAGAACAACATGACCCCGGGGCTGCGCGACTGGGACCTCTGGGGCCCGCTCATCTTCTGCCTGCTGCTGAGCATGCTGCTCAGCTTCAACGCCGGGGTCGACCAGCGGGACGAGGTGTTCAGCGGCGTGTTTGCCATGGTGTGGATCGGGGAGGCGGTTGTTACGCTGCAGATCAAGCTGCTGGGTGGGAATATGTGAGTTCTCTTTCTCTTTCCCCACCATCTTCAATTTACGTTGTGGACTATAATGTGCGGAATTGTGAAAATGTCGTTGACTGACACTGGTGGTGGGCACAGCTCGTTCGCACAGAGCGTCTGCATCATCGGGTACACGCTCTTCCCGATCGTCATCGCCGCCCTCCTGTCCGCGCTGCACCTGCCGCAGATCCCCCGGATCCCGGTCTACCTGGTGCTCGTCGCCTGGTCGATGGCGGCTGGCGTTAGCATCCTCGGCGGCAGCGGCGTTGTGAAGAACCGGGTCGGGCTCGCGGTGTACCCCCTGTTTGTCTTCTACCTGGGCCTGGGCTGCCTGTGCTTCATCAGCTAGACGGAGGGGTACTTGGCTGCTGGCGGCGTTGTGAGGACAACCTGGCGGGGCTTTTAGAGAAAACGCGATGGCAGGTCACACTGGGGTTCCACGGTTCATTGCATTGAAGCTGGCGCAGGCAGGATGAACGGGATTTTTCTTTTCTGGTCGTTGACTTACGATGTATTTCTAGATATCCAGGTATGATGCAGGGGCAGCTGAAAGCACATCTCGGAGGCCGTCTTTGTGCTTCAAATGAACTTGGTGTATTCTTGCTCACGGTGATGTCCTCGGCCTCGTGCAGAATAAGTGGAATATTCTCTCTTCTGAGCGGAGGTTATTGTCTCCCTCCCTCCAATCTATTCTGTCGTTCTATCCTCCAACAAACATGTATATACATTTCGACACATGATATCTATGACCCTCCCAAACGCCGGCCAGTGTTTTTGTGTGCCTTTCCCCCTGTCTATATGCCAAGTCGTCGTTCCATACTCATACAACCAACTGATCAATGCTTCATGACTGTCTTGTCAGGGGCTCTGGGTATCTAATCCTCTCGACACGAAATCTTCGCCAGACAAAAAAAGCCTGCAATCACGGTGATCAAACTGCCGTCTCTGGCTGCTCGGTGGGCAGCCAGACGTCGAGCTTGCGCAAGATGATCTGGTACAGGAACAGCATGCACCCGCTCTGGATGCTGGTCCACACGACACGCGGGCCGACGCCCCTGAACCACCCGCCGACGCCCTCGTGCTTATATATCATCCTCAGCCCGACGAATACGGACGAGGTGTCCAGCGGTGCGACTCCAGGCTTGGGCCTGTGCGTAGATGGGGACGAGGTGGAGATGAGTCGTTTTGATGCTTCTTTTATCCTCCTGCCGTCGGTTGCGTGTGAAATGTGAGGGTCTACAGCGGCGCCCTGCTTTGCCTTGGCCGCCTGCGCACCATTTCCGGGGTTGACCTGGGTCTGTAGGCGCGTCTTGACCACGTCGAGCGGGCAGGTCATGGCGCCTGCGAGGCCACCTGCCGAGGCGCCGGTCAGGAACTCCAGCGGTGTTCCAATCTCCCTGCTGCTCTTCCACTGCTGTGCCCAGTCCTTGAACTGCTCCCAGAACATGAACTGCAGCGCCGAGAACGGCAGGTCACGGTACAGCGTTGCCTGGTAGCCGTAGAAGAGAGCAGAGAAACCCTCGGTGCGCACGATCGTTCTCGCCGCATCAAGGGTGCCACGGTAGTTGTACCCGGAGTTGAAGTATGGGTTCTGGTATCGTCCCTGGAGCTGTAATCGGGTCTTGAGGACTTCGGAGGGAACGTATACGATAGACGCGGCGAGGTCTCCGAGGAAGCCTGTGTCAAAAAAATGTCAGACGAGCTATCCCGGCGTTTCCTAGAGACGGGACGGAGGATCGCGCGTACCGCCTGTGAGATATGCAACGTGCGGCTGGATGCCATAGTCAAGCAAGTGACGCTTTGAGAACTCGTAGGTGCCGAAGAACATTACTGTGCCGGGGAAAGACCCCAGCAGAGCCGGGAACCAGCCGCCATATAATCCCCTTCTTATTCCTTCCTGCCGGAAAATTGTGTAGTACGAGGAGCCGAGGGAGTTGTATTTCGGAGGTACGTGAGGGTCGCCCTGCTGCCGCGTCTTGACCGTGTCAAGAGAGTGCATGAGCATGTCACCAGTGGTTCCTCCGAGGCCACCGGCGATCATGGACTGGGGGAGGGGGCAGATCTAATCAGCATCTTTCCAAGGTGCGGCCGACGTCAGTGACGGTCTCGGGTTTCATACATGGATGTAGGGCTGACGACCCTCATATTCGTCGATTTCGTCGGCCATTACGCCGTGGCGGCGTGCGATGTCCTTCGGAAACTGACTCTCGAGGGCTGGGCTATGGCCGCATGGTTGGCGAGCACCAAGCGGCAGGGGAGCTTTGCGCCGTGAGGAAGTGTGTGCCGGGGCTGGCTGGGAAATGCTCAATTGACAAGTGGAGAGGAAGAAGGGGAGGGCTGGAGGCCGCAGTTGAGGCGGGAAGCCCGGGAGAGGGTTGTCGCGTGCTGTGCTGGCGGGCTTGTTGAGGGCACGAACGGGACTCGATGAGATCAGTCGAAATTTCCAGCTTGATGACGGCCGGCCGGCTCGCCCAGCAATTTTCGGAGCCGACCTTGTTGCTGTTGGACTTGGCCTGTGCGCCGAGGAACTTATTGACCCCCCTGAGTCTGTCTTTACGCTGTCTGTACTTCTATTCTCTACAAGCAAATATTTCGTTTCTGTTCTCTCCTACATGACAACGCACACATATTCATCTCATGACCATCTCGAAGTGTCATTCTTGTTGCAAGACGTAGAGAGCGGGCATGTGGTCTCCCCTGCGCCGACCCCCACCAACCTCCGAGCGCTGTTGATATCGGGTCAGCCGGTCATGCCGACTTGTGCTGCTCAACTTCCAGATAGGACGACGCACCATCACTGCACTGCACTGCATTTCACCGTGGTATCATGTTGCTACGACACGTTTCTCACAGAGCATTCAGATAGAAGAGTCTAGAATGTTGGTGCGGAGCCATCTTTGCTTTCCAAAATCTGAGCCTCCTACCTCACTGCCTTGTGGCAGCGAGACGATCAGTGAGCCGATGCTCCCACCACTTCACCCTCTGCGCCTTGCGGAACGGCCACAAGATATGGGTGACCTGTCCCTCGACCAGCCGGATCGAAATTGGCCCATACGTGTTGCTGTCCAGCGACTTGGTGCCGTCTCCTTCCACCCAGATGTGCTTCGGAGGCACGCGGATGTACGATGTAGGGAAGGGTGCCTTGGTGTGAATCATGTCGCCAGGGAGGCCGATGATGCGCTTGATAGTCATAGTCTCAGGCTTCATCGGGTTGCTATGTCGCAAGTGGCGTCAGTCCCCCAGATATCTTGTACGGCGTAGGCGTTCTCCGGTCGGGCAAGGCAAGGCAAGGCAAGGCAAGGCAAAGCAAGACATGCAGGCAGACTCACTAGAAGGTCACGATCATGCCCCTCTGCAGGTTCTGCTGGGCGTAGAGCTTCCAGGTCAGGCAGACGTAGCCGAATCTGGTCTCATTGTAGTTCTCGTTCAGGTAGGGATACATGGACGGTCCTCGGACCCTGGTCGTCCCCACGACATGGCTTTCGACAAAGTAGCACACCGGATACCAGGCTGCGCATATGAAGAGGTACCGCGCCGTGTCTCGCGTGAAAGGAGCGACTTTTGCTCTAAGCCACGGCCATGCCGCACCGAAGGCCATGGGGAGATGCGCACAGGTTATGGCCCTCTCATCGGAAGCAAGGAGGGAAAGATCACGGCGAGATGATCTGGTCTAGGTATGTTGCGCGACTGTGAACTGTTTCCAAGGGTCCTAGATTCTCCTGGTGAGTCTAGACAAGGCTCTGCTCGGTTTGCTACAGTACCTAACCTACCCGCCCGGTAATACTACAGCACCGCCGTCAGTCTGCGCCAAGCCCCGACTGCCAGCGACCAGCAGCTTCCCTGCGGCCGGCAAAAATATTGGAATCTAGCCGTCAACGACGACCTAGTGGGTCCTATCCTTCATCAGTCCACTTCTTTTGAACATTCAGACGACCGGACCACCGTCCACAGACAATTGCGACTTGAGGCTGCTCTGCTCTGCCCTCTTCGTCCACGTCGGATCCTCCGAGCGTCATTGTTGGCATGCTGATTGCTCCTCCACCCGCACCGCTGTCCAGTCGACAACCGAGACGAAATGTCGATCGATAGGCCATGTCCTCCTTGCTGCTCCGTGTGCCAAAGAAGGCAGCCCTGACAGCTCTGCGCGGCCTGATAGCCGGAACCTCGTGCACCCTCCTCCTGGTCACCGAGGATCGCCGTCGCCGCATCAATCAAGCCCGCAGTGCCATAGACAACGCCGAGAAGCTCTGCTTGGTGAAGCAGTATCATGCGACAAGGTCTGCGCTCCACCACGAGCCTACGGACCCCTCCGCCCTCGAGAGCCTGGAGGAGGAGCTCTTGTCCGCTGCGTATAAAGAGCCAACATGGAGGAGTCGCAAGAGCTGGAAACCTCGCCACAACGATGCACCGGCAGACGACTGGGAGGAAATAACCCCGACAATTGGCCAAAGCAAGCAAAGTGGGCATCCAAGTGACCTGCGCGGCCAGCCTCGTCGCCGCTACGGTCCCAAACCAGGCCAGTTCAGTCACATAAGGAAATCGACAGCAGCATTGCGTCCGCTTCCCGATCATCCAGGATCCGCCAGTCAAGCCGTCGCTTTCCCCAAGTTAGGTGTCGACGAGAATGTCAGGCGAATAAGAGAAGCGGTCATTTTAGGCGATGCTCAAAGTCTTAAGGCTGCCGTGGTTATCCTGCAGAAGACGGTTCAAAGAATGGGCCTCACGGACCTCGACAAGACAATGCTCGTCGATGCAGCTGCACCACTTTGCCAGAAATGCCAGGAAGCAGGCATGTTGGACCATTCTGAGGAAATCCTGTTGTGTGCTATTGGGCTTGGGCCCATGTCTGGGGACCAGTACTATGCATTCAACCCACAGCCCATGATCGAATCGGCTGTTGCTGCTGCAGAATCCACATTGAGCAGAAGCGAGGCCCCCAGTGCCGAGGTCGAGGCTTGCCGTGCCGCAAAGCAGAACCTCAATCGAGCTTTGTCCTTGTTCATGCCGCGCTTCAGAGATAAGGCTTCAACCAGTCCCCGCTCGAGTGACTGGCAGCAGAGCGCTGAGAAATTGATGCAACTGGCGTTCGATCTCGACTTGACCGACCAGGCCGCAGACGTGTTCTGGCGCATCCAATTTTACGGCGGGGACGCGAACGCCTCAGTGACACGACGGTTTATGTCACAGCTTTTCGAAAAGAAGGAATTCAACCGCGTCGTTAACACCTTCAGTTTGACGCGCCACAAACTCTCCCATTGCTCCAGCGAGTTGTGGTATGACATTGGCAGTCTTGTGACTGATGCTGTCGAAGCTGCCGCCAAGCAAAAGCCGTCGAAAGTACTGCTACAATTATTGGGGCAGTGCCCAAAGGATTACCATGTTCGGACGACATGGGCCACCAAACTCCTTTATTGTCATTGGAAGCGGGGCCAGGACTTCGAGGCAACAAGAGGTCTGTTTCGCGAATTCGAGAATATCCACGCCGGCAGATTGGGATTCAGATTAGTCCGTTTTCCGGATGGCGTTTACCGCGTCATGCTTCAAATTGCTGTGGAGGCAGAACAATGGCAGACCGTGGATGAACTTCTCGCCCGACTGCAGCAGATCAAGCCCTCGTCTTGTAAGGATGCTCGCATACTAGGCCTCCTCGCCTTGGCAAAGGCTAAGGTCGGCGACTGGAACGGGGTATGGGCAGATTTCAAGAACATGGAAGTGAAGGATCGCATCGACGACGTCTTCGTTCCTATTCTCAAGGAGTTCATCAAGACTCACACAATTAGTGAAACGGAAGAGTTCATGAAAGCCTACATAACCGACTTGAAGGTGCCGGTATGTCGGTACATGGTCAACGTGGTCGCCAATCAGTATGGCGCGATCCGCAATGTTGAACTTTTTGTCAACTGGCTTGACTACTGTAGCCAGGCTGGCTTCGAGGTCGATGCCACCTTCAGTAATGCCATCCTCGTCAATTGCAAGCGGAGGTGGGACTTTAGCTTCGAGGAACTGAAGATCGTCTATCGCAAACTGAAGCTGCTCAGCCGAAACTTTGTCGACAGTTGGACTGAGAACACTATGGTCATCGCAGCAATGAAAGTCAGGCATCATACCAGGTCGGCATACCGCAGGAACATTACGCTTCTGGGCATCAAGAGTCGAGGTGTCTCTTCTGTGACGAGAGGCACTACGCCGGAAGACGTGCGGATTGAAATGAAGGAAGCTATGACTCTACGCTCGTACAGGACTGTCTGTGGGATCTACAAGGTAGCCCTTGCTCGAGGACTCACACTTGACGGTGGCCATGTGCGGATGGCTGTCAAAGCCCAGCTCAAGGCCGACCGAGGTAACTCACAGGCGGCTTTCGACATAATCACTGCGGCAAAAGCGAGAGGGGTGGATGTCAGCACGACAATATCCCCAGTGTTTTTCGGTCAGTTGCGACAAGTCTCGCGAGGGGAGAACGTGGACAGAAACGACTGTCTGCGCCAGGTTCAGAACCTGATCAGCCGATTTGAGTCGAACGGACTCAGCCTCCCGCCCGCAGCTTTCACGCGCTCCGCGCATGTCTGCATGGCAGCGCGCCACTTCCAGGGTGCGATATCGCTTGCCATGTCGGGCCTAGAGCGCAAGGGTGTGTTGTACCCCTGGGACGGCCCGACCTTCTCGCTCTTCCTGATGGCCTTCACGCACATGGTAGATCTCAAGGGCATGAAGTGGACCATTACAGGAGCGTGGCAGGAGCCTTACTTCCATAAGAAGATCGTACTGAGGGCGCTCAAGGATTCACGTGGCTTGTTGGCCAAGTCTATTCAGACGAATGATGTTAAGAAGGCGGTCGGCGTGCTCGACATGGCCCTGGACATGGTGTTGCGAGTGCGCGATGCTCTGGCTAAAGAGCGCAAGGACCTGGAGAAAGATACAATGGAGATCATGAGGCAGGCGGCGCTAGAAGCCGACCAGCGGGCGCGGAACGGCCAAGACCCAGAAGGACGTGGCGGCGGTGGCGTTGACCCAGAGTTCGCCAGAAAGCGCGATGAGCTCCTGCGGGAGTTCGATGAACAGCAAAGGCGCGAGGAGGAGACCGAGAGGCTGCAGCTCGCTTCAAGGGAGGCCGAGATGAGAGACAGGGCCCTGGCTTCCGAGAGGTTCGAGTTTGAGCAGGCTGAAGAAGCGGACGAGATGGAAAGGATGATGACGGAGAGAAAATATGATATCGCTGGGGGATTCTGAGGAAGTGTACTACATACACTTGGGGGCGCCTCGAATCTCTTGTGCTCTATGTGTAAACCTACTATACTGCCATACCCATTTCCGTACCTACATATAAAGACAAAGTGCCCAAGCACGCCAATTCAAATATTCAATCCCGTACTACACGCCTGACCGCGAAGGTTAAGGGACAGTGATTATCTAGTCTAGAATGTTATGAACTGAATTAAACTGGCAGAGTTGGAGCCTCGAGATTGAAGATCTTGGGCAGTAGATTGGAGGGAAAGAAGATCAAAGAAAATCACGACTCGACGCGTACGGTCTGTCAGCTGCTGTCAGCCTTGCATCGTAAGGTTTTCTCGATCCTTTGGCCCAGTAGGACGACTTGTATTTTTTCCAGCCTGTCTGCTACTCGTCCAGACTTGCAGACCATCACTGCCCATGAGGCCACACGCCTCGAAGTGCCCAACAAAATGGAACGACATGTGAAATTTGGCGGTCAAGTGCCACCCACTGTCATTGGCCAATCACAGACGGCGATGGCCGCGTGGCATGACTTTTTGGGCCAATCGAGCAGAATTTACAGGGCCGTCCACAGGGGTCCAGGGCGCCGAATCTGGTTGTTTCCTGCAGGGGCAGCCGGGCTCCCAATTGCACCTCCCAGCGCCACCCTTCTTGGGAACTCGCGGGTCGAAGTGGATCTCGGTCGGCCGTCTTCTCCCACTTTTGCTTGTGATTATCACCATATCGACCAACGGCCAGGGCGAAGACGGAACGGACAGGTCATTTGCTGTGTTTGGGATCTGATCAAACTTTTGTACTTACATCCACCGCACTGTCCCTCGTGGTCCCCGCGTCACAGCTCCCTCGCGTCTTTCAACAAGCGTAGCACAGCACAGCAGCAATTGGCCGCCGTCATTGACTAGACCAGCGGTATCGCCACTCCGAGTCGGTACCTGCAGCAAGGACAACCTTGGGAATCAACCCCCTTTACGGGCCCGATCTCTGCACCGACTCAACGGTAGCTCGTGCGACTTTCCTTCCTGTCGGGTATCGATTCTCTGTCACCCGACATACTGCCTGCTCCAACCATCGTCGAATTCATTTACAAATCCGCACACATGGCTACAACCCTTGAAGTGGAAGCAGCCTCCCTCCAGAGGGAGCGCCGCCAGCGCTTCCACGAGGCCGATGTCGTTGTCGTCGGCGCCGGTGTCTTCGGCTGCGCCGTCGCTTATGCCCTCGCCAACCAGGGCCGCAGCGTCATCCTGCTCGAGCGATGGATGCACGAGCCGGACAGGATAGTCGGTGAGCTACTACAGCCCGGCGGCTGCGCGGCGCTGCGCAAACTGGGGCTCGGACACTGCCTCGAGGGCATCGATGCGGTGCCATGCTACGGTTACCACATTCTCTTCCACGGTGACGAGGTCGTATTCCCGTACCCTGCGACGGATGAGCAGGGAGAGGTTGTGCTGGCGGAGAAGAAAAAGGCCGGCGAGGAATACAAGAGGCCAGAGGGGAGGGGCTTCCACCACGGAAGATTTATAATGCAGCTGCGGAAGAGCTGCCTCGGCCACCCCAATATCTCCGTCTTCGAGACGGACGTCACGAGCACCATTGTCGGCGAGCATGGCCCGGAGGTCCTTGGGGTGGAGAGCAGGACGACCGACCCGGCGACGGGCGAGAAGAAGCCCGACTGCTACTTCGGCAAGCTGACCATCATCGCCGACGGCTACGCCTCCAAGTTCCGCAAGCAGTACGTCGGCAAGACACCCCAGGTCAAGTCCAAGTTCTACGCCCTCGAGCTGATCGACTGCCCCGCCTCACCCTCCGGCTACGGCCACGTCGTCATCGGAAAGGCCTTCCCCGTGCTGCTCTATGCCATCGGCAGCCACGAGACGCGCGCGCTGATCGACGTCCCCGTCGACCTGCCGGCCGCCTCGGTCGAGAAGGGCGGCGTGCGGGGCTACATCAAGAACGTCGTGCTCCCCACCCTGCCCAAGGAGCTGCACCCGTGCTTCGAGGCCGCGCTGGCGGACGGCAAGATCCCCAAGAGCATGCCCAACAGCTGGCTGCCGCCGTCGCAGCAATCCACCAACCCGGGGGTGCTGGTGCTGGGCGACGCGATGAACATGCGGCACCCGCTGACGGGCGGCGGCATGACGGTGGCGTTCAACGACGTGGTGATACTGTCGGACCTGCTGTCGGGGGTGCACGACCTGGGCGACGGGGAGGCGGTGCGCGGCGCCATGAAGCAGTTCCACTGGCGGCGCAAGAACCTGTCGTCCATCATCAACGTGCTGGCCATGGCACTCTACAGCCTCTTCGCCGCCGACAGCCCGCAGCTGCGGGCGCTGCGCATGGGCTGCTTCGCCTACTTCCAGCGCGGCGTCACCGAGGAGCCCACGGGCCTACTCGGCGGGCTCATCCACCGCCCCTGGGTCCTCATCAGCCACTTCTTCACCGTCGCCTTCCTCGCCATCTGGCTCAACGCCCGCGACGTCATGGGCGGGGGCCCGCTCGGCTTCCTCAAGTTCCCGATCGCCATGCTCGACGCCGTGCTCATTCTTTGGAAGGCGTGCGTGGTGTTCCTCCCGATTATGTATCGGGAGGCGCTCTAGGCGCAGACCGACCGGATAAGAATGTTCGTGAGAGCAGTCTTGCGTTGCGGGAAGGAGATGTGGATTGCGAGCATATGTCCTTGCGACTGAAACTTCGGGAGCGGGCATACTAGATGGGAGGACAGACAGACAGGCCTCCCGAACATGGTGTAGATGTACAAGAAAAAGCATGTAGAGCGAGTTTGCGCTTGCGGATTGACTGACGCGTTCCACGCCCTTCACGAATCGGAGTAGGGCGGTTTCGATGTACGTATTTAGGTCCTTGTTTCGAGGAGCACATCTCCCCTCAGGGACAAGAGACATACAGATATCAAATCTAATTAATTTTAATGACCGTGAAGAACATTCACCACTCAATCTGTACCATTTGTCTCACTGGACCTTCTCTCATACACAGTAGATCGTGAGGCTGTTTAGAGAACTACCACTAGCCCAATTCTACTCGTGGGCCGTCTTGCCTTCGGGTTCAGGATCTGTTTTTGTGGTGCGCTGTCAAAAACCGAGAGTATTTTGTAAACTACGCGTGCGTGCCATTTTTATCTAGTATGTGGTCCCCGTTGGGCCGGTCTCTATGATCCATCTTGCCTTCTTCACAGATTCTTATGGTACAGTATCGACCAAGGTATCAACCCAAGTCCACGAGTTTTGGGGTTCCGACCAACGCCGTTTCCAAAATGCTGGTGATTGCAAATACCCGTACAGGGTCTGATAAGCGACAACATCACAAAATACGCAGCGAAAAAGCCAGGATCATATGAAAGGAAATAAAACACCCCAGAGGAAAACAAAAACTCAAGTGATGCGCCGCCTGTATACGCCAAACATCCAGCTCCCGCGCAGGATGACCATGCCCAGGGCCATGCCGATGCTGTCCTTGACGATGTTCATCTTGGTGCCCTCGACCTCGTGCCAGTCGATGGGGACCTCGGCGACGCGGATGCCCGGGGCCAGGCCGATGACGGAGCCGTCGGAGGCGACGACGGGGGTGGGCGGCGCGGACTCGGCGAGCATGAGCATCTCGATGTCGAATATCCAGCCCTCCATGTGCATGTAGGGGACGATGTGGGGCAGGGCGGCGCGCGAGAAGAGCTTGAAGCCGCACTGGGTGTCGCGGATGCGCGAGGTCGCGGGCGGGGTGAGGATCATGAGCACGAAGTGGAACGACTTCATGAGGAAGTTGCGCAGCGCCGACCGCTGCACCACCTGCGCGCTGCCCACGAGGTGGCCGCGGGACCCGATGGCCACCCCGCGGTTGCTCGCGTCCACCACGTCCTCGCAACCCTCCACCAGCCGGCCCAGGTCGCTGAACTTGGACGCCCCGTCCGCGTCCGCGAACACGACGTACTGGCCGCGCACGTGCCGGAACCCGTGCGTCACCGCCCCGCCCTTGCCGCGGTTCCTCTCGAGGTTGACGACGCGGAGGATGTCGTGGAGCCCGTGGCGGCGGGAGAAGTCGAGGGCGACGTCGACCGTCTTGTCGCGGCTGCCGTCGTTGACGATGATGATCTCGTAGCCGGCGGCGGGCTCCCCGTCCCTGGCGGCGTCCGCCCTGGTCCGCCTGAACACCTGCCGGTGGTGAGGGGTCGTAGGGGGGCTGGCGATGCGCTTCTTCCCGTCGTCGCCGGTGGGGCGGCCGAACCTGGCGTCGAGGTATACGACCGCCTCCTCGAGGGCCGGGAGGATGCGTTTCTCCTCGTTGTAGGCCGGGATCACGACCGACACCTCGACGTCTGCGGGCTCGACCGAGCCGGTGTCTGGGACGTCGAAGGCATTCTTGCTGGATGCGGCGGCCTCGCTCAGCTTGCGCTCAGCATCCCATCTGTCGAACCAGCACGGTAGGGGCCGGGACGTGACGCCATCGGGGGTGGTGGTGATGTATGTCTTTTCGGAGGGGAATGGGGCGCGTGGCTTGGGTGCGATGAGGTGGAGGCCGATGAAGAACTGGCAGATGTATTATTAGCACACCATCAGATCGTGGACGTTGACTTCCAGCCATGATTTCCCAGCTATCGAGGTACACGTAGCAAGCAGTTGATTTGGGCGGTGCTCGGGTGAGACCTGTGCCCAATGTGCCACTGGTTGGTGCGAGGGGAGCGCCGGGGGCGTCAAGCAGCTTGAGCAGACGTAGGGGTCAAACTTACAGCCAACAGGGCCAAGCTGGCGAAGGCGATCAAGATGAGAGGGAGGATGGTAAATGGAAACTCCCTCGCGACCATGTAGGTAGACCAGACAAGCTGCTCTACCCCGGTGAGCAGGCGCGCAGGGAGAGACAAGTCCGCCATGCTTTTGACATGTGACAGAGGGGAGCCAACCGACGAACACACAAGGAACGATTTGCTGGAAAGAAAGGCAGGGCCGCAATCAATTGCGGCTGGAAAAGGGGTGCATCTGGTGGGCGACGGCCATTGAACGAGGGGTGACACAGCCTGCAGTTTGCCTGGTGAGAGGTGAGACGAGGTGTGCGACGGACGGCGAGCGTGGTGTAGGTTTTGTTCGAGAAACAGACTCTCCCGTCCGGATGCAGGTTTGCGGTTTGATGTGCCCGACCCCGGGTTGAGGCCACGAGGCAGTTGCGCGGCGGCGACGGCATTGGGGGGGCGTGTGGGACGGCGGGGGGAGCTTGGCCTAGGGACCCTGCGCTCTTGCTGCACGCCCTGAGGTCCCTGTCGATCCGCTGTGGGGGTACCCGAGATGCCCATTAAACTCCACACGGGTGGAGTGAGGAGAGGTCTCACCTGCGGACAGTGAGCCAGCGGACCCTTGTCTGGGCAGGTACAAGGTGACCAGGCAAGCGCCTCGTAGTTGGAGTTCAGCCATTTGACCACCATCAAATCCTCTCCCTCTACTCTCTGCTGCGAGTTATGACTGTTCTCAGCCTTTTTCAGACGATCTGGATCTCATTACTCTAGTGAAGTCGTCGTCTGTTGCTACCTACTCTGCGGACATGCGGACATTCGATCGTTGCCACTCCTCCATATCGTTCCATAATGAAGACATCGAATCCACCACCCAGATGAAGCAGCGCTCAAGTAGGCCCCAGGGTTATTGGATTCTAAGTTTTCTCTCAGGCAAGGAAGTACAAGATAAACACTGTTGCCGACGAGGCTGTCCTTCAGATCATCGGCGTCACGCCTGTCATTGACTCACAGTCCGGACCGGCCATGCTCTGCAGACGCGCTCATATGTACCATCTCGTTTGTACAGTATGACAATGCAGAGGGCCAGCCCTGGAAAGTTGGATCGGGGTCTCTTCCGGGCTCTCGTTGCCATCATGGTCGTTTCCTCCTGGCCTCGGCCTAGATCCATTGCCAGGACGAATCGTTGTTAGGCTTCAGCGTACTTGGTGTGGTGGCCGCCGCAAAGCCAAAGTCCCACCCATCCATGTTGTGCGATGGCGTCTCCATCGGAGCGCCCCTCTTGCTCGGCGGGCTCGACCCCACGGCGGTCGCGTTGGACTCGGCGGTCGCGGTTCCGGGCCGCTTCGGCGCCCTGGTGCTTCGGCGCCTGCGGGAGTTGCTCGGGTACGTGGCCGCTGAGGCGGGGTCCACCTGGTGGCTGAACTCATCCGGTGACGCATAGCACTCCTCGTCATTTGCCATTGGGGCTTGACGCTGTAGGGGGTTGATTGCCGGGGGCAGCTCGGCCTTCTCCTCCTCCGTGCGGGCGGCGGCGCGTGCCCAGTGGTTGGCCCAGTCGTAGCGGTCTACTCCACCGCCCCCTTCGATCCCATTCACGATCGACACCGACGTTGGCGGGGTGAGTTCGCCGACCGTGTTGGACACTCCAGAGCACAGCGACTTCAAGGTGTCGGACGAACTGGTTCTGCTCTCGAAGCCAGCTTTCCTGCTGAAGTTTCGCACCGAGGCTGGTGCTGCGTCGACGAGCGTCTTTGGGCTGGGGTCATTCTGTGCTGGTGGCTTGGTAAGGACGGAGGGATGGCTCAGAGGGATTTGTTCGTTGTGCGTACCTCTCTGCTTTCCCTCCAGCTCTCTTACCTTCCTCCTGAGACGCTCTAACTCGGCTTCTCTACCTGCTTCGGCAGCTTGATCCTGCTGAGGTTGCTTCGTCTTGGGCTCCTGAAATGGACCATCAGCCGAGTCGGCCGGCTCACGAGAAGGGTTGCCCGTGCTGTTTCGATTGTGGCCAGATGCATATCCTGTTTCTTCAGTGTGAATAATAGGTGCTGCATATTAGGTGTGCCCAAGTTTGGCTTACCTTCGTCTGTTGGGATTCGCGACTGCTGCTTTGCTGTCGAGGCTACGGGTAGCTTGACCTTCTTTCCTTTGAGAGAAGGACTGGACAAGGCCAACTTGTGCAGTTTGGCCGGAGTCGGAGCCTTGAACTGGGCGGGTAGAGGTTGGCCCTGCCAGTATTTGGCCGGTATGTTGGTGACATTGGTGTCGGAACCGGCGGCGAGGGCAGAGGCCTCCTTCTCCAGCCGCTCCTGATGGGCCTGCTTCAGCCTCTGCTTGTCTGTGCCCCTGTATGCGTGTGGCACACTCAGGAGCGAGTCGTTCAAGGCATGAGTCGGAGTGTGAACGTAGGGTGGCGGCACTGCTTTCGCCTTCTTCTGTTGTTCCTCTCGCTCTTGAGTCCTGCGAGCTTTGGCCTCCTCGTTATTTGTAAAGAGGCCCATTCTGGCGGGTAAGTAACGACTTGATCGAGAGAAGTCGAAATCAAATCTTATAAAGTGCTTGAAGCCACTATAAGGGGATGATACTGGGTTTCAAGGGCGAATTCGGGTACCCGCAGACCTGAATTGGTGCAGGACTCAAGGACCTGACAAAGTTCCACGCGTGAAACTTTGCAGGCTTTCCTTTTTTCTTTTGCCCTCTCTGGACTAGGAGGATGTGGACTGGGAGGTGGGATGGGCTTGGTAATGACGGACTAGGGAGTGCCCCGACGGATGTACTGCTTTGGTACCGGTTCTATGATGCTCTAAGCTGTCTAGCATAGCTTAAGAAGGCCATGAGGCTCGTTAGAGATACGTAGTAGCCTGGCTAGTCACCTCCCAAAATATCTAAAAATAAATGTAACAGGAGCAAACCATCCGGAATATTTCCTTCGCCTAGGTATGCTGAGCGACTGACTATGTATAATGATTAGTGGTGTTGAGAACCGCTGGCCTATATACCAGGCATCTGTGCGGTCATGACCATAAAACTCTAATGCATAGGCTCCGAACGATTTCAAGACGGTCTATAAAAGACAGTGGCCTAGTGCTCGGGCTAAACACTTATGGGCAGGAGGCTCAAATCCGGACAAGCAGAATGTGAGAGGAACAGGAACAGCGCCCGTCAATATAGCTTCTCCTGGTTCTCGCTGCCCGTAGTTCAAGAACTCGAGACGCGAACTCCAAGCCAGTAAGTATTACGTATGTGCAAAACTGAAAGGGCTATCCAGAGTCCGATAGCTTTCCATCGTGAGTGGGTGTATGGGTGAAGGACCCCATTGACTGCAGGCATTCACTGAGGCTCTGGGCCCCACACCCCTCAGTCATAAAACCCTGCCTTGCGATTTCTGCAAGACCTCTTCCTTATATAGAAGGTAGCGCCGTCTTAATCTGAATTGACGTTCTGAGGACAGTTGCCTTGTCTCTGTAATCCCTCTCGTGACATCCATGAGTCTGCTTAATCGTATAAGGAGGGACCAAATTCGCCTAATTACTCCGTCGCGGCTAGGCGTCTTCCTTTTCAGCTTCAAGCAGAGACGAGGGAACAGAAATCTAGTCGAGGCATTCGATTTTGACGTGAATCTTGATATATATATATATATTTTTGCAAGGATCCCACTGATGATCCGTCAAGGTGCCGGCATTTGGATCCTTAATGGAAAATTCTGGTTCAACTAACCAAGCTTTTGGGTGCCTGATCCTGATGCTGACATGGAATCTCTGCTGGAAACATGCCGCAGGACCTGATGTATATAGATCCAGGGAACCTCTGGCTACTTTGGGTGTTAATTATACACAGGGAAGCTCACCAGGGGCAGGTAGAGCAGCTCTCTATAATTACTTCTATCACATGTATAAATCGGTGGGGTTGGGTGGATAATAAGTAGGATGCACACATGTACTAAGCTTACCAGGCATGCCTCTGCCGGCAGGTCTGGAGCTAGTGCACCTGAAGTGTCACCTGCACGACATCGGTTCTCGGGCCCTTTATCCGGGATCCTTAGCTTATGTAGACTATGCGCCGGCTGACAGGGGGGTTAGGTGCCGTCATAAAGCCACCATGTTATTACTTGGGTCAACTCAAGACGGCTGCTGCTTCATGGATTGTACCTGGACTAGGTAGTTTTCGGACAATCCTGTGTTTACACATGATTCCTCTTCGGGTCGGAGGCAAGAGAAGGCCCATTACAACCCGGGCCGCTGATCAGCTCTGTCTTTGCAATCAACAAAATGTGTAGCGTGTTGCTCAATCGGCAGTCAAGTACTCAAGTATTGATTTACCCTGTGGCATGGAAGGGCCTCGAAGGTAGTAACACCAGCTGTCAACCAAGCCATGCCGTGAGACACGTACTTTGTTGAGCCATTG
Organism: Diaporthe sp. P3_1W; assembly: GCA_037177825.1. Taxonomy (NCBI): domain Eukaryota; kingdom Fungi; phylum Ascomycota; class Sordariomycetes; order Diaporthales; family Diaporthaceae; genus Diaporthe; species Diaporthe sp. P3_1W. The sequence goes on from JBAFXB010000002.1 coordinate 7,607,948, forward strand.
AACGCCACGTTCCATGTGACGGCATTGTACGCGTTGGCTGTGGTGTACTTGTCATGCGCGATGGAGCCTGACGGGGTCCTGCTGCTGGGCGCCGTCTGATCAGGGAGGACTCGCCCCCAAACTCTGTCAGGTAGCGGCAGGATCCGGCATTGGTCCATGCGGATGCTTTCTGAACTCAACGTCAATTATCGAAATGCTACAGCCCTCTCCGTGCTGCCAGGAGAACCCGCGGGGGGGAGGGGGTTGCTTGAGAAGAGCTTGCGTGGTCTGGCAGTATCTTGAAGTCTGACTCGTTCCAATGTTTGCTCATCGGAAGATAGAGACGGATGTGGGTGTCATGCTAGCCATTACTTCTACCAATTCCATCTCCGAAGCTGACGGCGTCCAGCCCTGTGGGGTCCAACTGGAAAGGCTTGGGAAGCACGGGCTAATTATGCAGGCATCTGAAACCTTTCCCAGAATATCGGTGGTTGATATCGAAAGCCACGCCGGCAGACGGGGAATGCGGGTGTGGTGTGGACATGTTCCATTGCGGATGGAGCTTCCGAGGCCTGGGGCTGCCGATCCGCCGCGCCTGTATGCGGGCCGAGGTAAGTAAAAGAACGTGAAGGACTGGGGAGGTCCCTTGAACCCCAAGATGGACCCCAATTGATCGGCTCGTCTGTTCTAGAAGCTAGACTGACAAGCCTGGCAAGCCTGGCAGGCATGCTCCGTAACTTGCATTGGTGGACAACTTTAATCAACGGAAACAGCTGGCTTGGTTTGATCTGCAGAACAAGCCGTTGACAGGCGAATGTGACTGGCCCTTCGTGCAGTACTCCGAGCCGAGCCTTGATTATCAGGAGGTATGGCTAATAGCACGTTTTCCTTCTCATATTGCCAGTCTGGGAGGGCAAGCCGGCAGATAGATACATCGAGTCCCTGTTTCTCCGTATTATTCGGGTTTAACACTAGGTGGCCACCGAGGGAGTTTGAAACATATTGAATTGTCCCAGGCCTCTCGGTACCGCATTGAGGTAGGTAGGTATTAGGCAATCGTTGCCTGTGACTGGGCTTGGCTGGTTGAACTCAGAATAAAAAAAGGTTCAGCAAGAGCCGGGTACTTCAAGGCAGTGGCATCAATCAGATAGATTCCAACAAAGACGACAAAGTTGGGATGAAAAGGGCATGGCCACCACATGCACGGAAAATCCCGACATGCAAGACAATAAGGGAAGGGAGGAAAAGGAAGTGGGTCCTGATCCAGTAAGACGATGGGGACCCCAGCCAAATTTAGGTTGGGCCGGAGCTCGCACACGGGGAGGGTAAGTGCAGGCAGGCAGGCAGGGTGGAGGTCAGGTTGCGTTGTGTGAGGAGTTTGGGGGACTTGGGAGGGATTTGCCATCCACCAGCGGCCGGGCACACCTCTAAAACAGGAGAGGCTAGACTCGACTTGTCCCGACTTGTCCTCACCACGCAGGCCAACGCGCTGCACCCTACCCTGTCACCCTGTCACCCTGCCCGCCCACCCGCTTGCCTACCCAAGATCTGCCCGTCGGGTGGCCAAGGTCGAGCTTTTCAATCCACAGCATCACCATCCCAACCCCAAGCCGGTCCAGACTGAATCCCATCCCATCGCAGGGTCCACAGGCTGCCGATTGCACGTCTATTGCACTTCGACCTGCCGCCGACACACCGTGACCTCCTGCCGTTGAGAGAGCTCTGAGGGACATTCTCGACCACCCTCGTTTCGCTCTCCGCCTCCGCCCGAAATCTGCCCGACTGATGGCTTCCTGAGCACGAGCACGACAACTGGTGTCATAGCCCGCCACCCGAATCCACCACACCCACCGACCAACACCGCCGCCCCCAACTATTGCCCAACCCCGATCTAGCCACCCAGTGACGCACCACATAATACCCCAGCCAAAAGAAGAATCAACACAGAGACAGGCGCGCTGACCTCTGCTGTGTCAATCGTCGCTTCTCACATCGCATCGCGTCGCCTGGTCGCTGGGTCGCCTGGCTGGGCTCCTTTGCCTCACCCGTCTCCACCCCGCGCGCATCCGTTGTCGCGCGACCACCACCCTCCAAAGTGGCGGCGCTTACCCTCCTCAGCTCCTCCGAGACCGAATTATCGCTCCAGCAGCACCTCAACATCGCCCCCGACCTCCTCGCAAACTACAGGCGCATTGCCACAGACCCCGGGGACCAAGAGCCGTTGATGATGGCACAGTCCGTGCCTCATCAAACGACCGACAGGAGGCGCGTCAAGGTCTACGAGCTCCGTGACAACGACTGGTTCGACCGCGGCACCGGCTTCTGCACCGCAGCATGGACCGAAGTATGTCTCCCGCATGCAGTTCTACCTTTTCCTTCATTGATTGATGGTGTCACATGCGTTGCGATGCCTCTGCCTGTGTGGTGTCTTGTCCTGTCTGCGCATCACCGAGTCACCGCCATGTCCGCATCAACTCATCACCCTCCCCACCATCTCATCGTTCATCTGCTTCTGTCAACTGAACTAACCCGGTCGCGCGCACTCGCAGACTGAAGAGGGAAGGGCCAAAGAGCCCCGCGTAATTGTCGACTCCGAAGACGAACCACTACGGACATTGCTAGAGACCAGGATCTGTAAGGAAGATGGCTTCCAGAAGCAACAAGGCATGCTATAACCTCAACGTGATGTCACATGTTGTGTGTCCATCCGCTAACGCCCACGCATAGAAACCCTCATCGTCTGGACAGAACCAAGCACCATGATCGATATGGCCTTGAGTTTCCAAGAAGCTGATGGCTGTGCCCAGATATGGTATGTGTGATTGCGGATTCTTTATGGTACCAGGAGCAGACGATGGGCAAGGGGCTGACTATCCATCCAAGGAAATTCGTCAATGATGTCCAGCGAACACTACAGGGAGACATCGCAGGTCCAGGTATGCAGCTTTTCCTGCCCCTCGCGTGCATGAATCAACAAGCTAACAACTGCCCAGTGGACGACAGCCTGTCGGACGACCTGGCCATCGACGTTCCTCCCTCCATCCAACTTCCTCCTGCCGAATTGGGCAGCCTCCCAGACCTCGAGACAACAATACGAGTGATCAGCAGCTCCGCAAACGGCCGTGACACCCTGGCCAAGCTGATCATGCACGAGGAATACATCAACAAACTGATTCCCTTGGTCGAGATGGCCGAGGACCTCGAGAGCCTCCAGGACTTGCATCGCCTTTGCAACATCATGAAGACAATCCTCCTGCTTAATGACACGACGATTATTGAACATGCGGTCTCTGACGAATGCATCCTGGGCGTGGTTGGTGCTCTGGAGTACGATCCCGATTTCCCACAACACAAGGCGAACCACCGGCAATGGTTGCAAGATCAGTCAAGGTACAAAGAGGTGGTTCGGATTGAGGACGATCAGGTCAGGCGCAGGATCCACCAGACGTACCGCCTGCAGTATATGAAAGACGTTGTGCTGGCCCGGATCCTGGACGATCCCACCTTCTCGGTGCTGAACTCGATGATCTTCTTCAACCAGGTGGAAATAGTCCAGCATCTTCAGTCCAACGGCGCCTTCCTGCGCGACCTCTTCTCCATCTTCAACCCAGAAGAGAAGACAGAGCAGCTCAGGAAAAAGCAGGCCGTCTTGTTCATACAGCAGTGCTGTGCCATCGCCAAGAACCTGCAGATCCAGTCCCGGCAGGGTTTCTACAGCAGCTTGCTGAACCACGGCCTGCTTGCTGTCATTAACTTTGGCCTTCGCAACTTTGATGTTTCTGTTCGCGTAGGAGCCACGGACATCTTGGTTTCTATGATCGACCATGATCCCCACATGATCCGCCACACCCTCCTCCGGCAAATCCTGGCAAAGCAGCTGCCACTGACGGACACTCTAATCGACTTGCTCTTGGTTGAGGTGGATCTGGGTGTGAAGTCTCAGATCTCAGACGCGCTCAAAGTTCTTCTCGATACTATACCCACTAACCAGGGGCAGGATGGCGGGATTAAACTGGTGAACGGAGAGTTGCAGTCACGGCCACGACCGATGAATCAGATCAATAGCCTGGAGGGCCAGCAGCAGACCATTCTCGAGGACTTCTACGGAAGATCAGCCGCGCGACTGTTCAAGCCTCTGCTCGGTCTGGAGGGCCGTACGGAACTAAAGTTCTCTGTGCACAATGACGGTATCTTCAGCTACCTCAACGATATCCTATGCTTCTTTGCGCGGCAACACCACAACCTCTGCAAGAAGTTCATCAGAGACCACAACATTGCATCGCGATTTGCCCAGTTGCTGTCTTGTAAGGAAAAGCATCTGCAGCTCGGTAAGTGACCCATTCAAGGATGCTTTCACTGAGCCGTACTAACATGAAACTAGTGGCAATCCGATTCTTCCGTCATCTTGTCAATCACGTCTCCGATGAGTTCTACGTAAGACTGGTCGCTGAGAAACAAGTCCTCGGGCCGATTCTGGATGTCCTTCTACTCACTCTACCACGTGACAATCTTCTCAGTTCTGCGTGCCTCGATATCTTTGAGTACATCCGCAAGGAGAACATCAAAGATCTGGTCAAGCATCTAGTCGAGAACTACAGAGAAAAGATGACCGCTCTTGGTTATCTTGATACCTTCAGAGATCTTGTTTCCAATTACGAGCAGAGCAGAGGCTTTGCTGGCAACATGGACACGTACTTCATGGAGTCTGAGGACGAGATGGGCCGGCGGCCAACTCATGTGAATGGACGCATGATGGAGCAGATCAGTGTGGACCCGATGGAGGAGGAGTACTGGAACACTTCCGACGATGAAGACGAGAACCAGTCAAAGCTGGCTGCCAGAGGCTCTTTGGGCCCCAGCCCCGGTCCGCTCAGCGCCCTCGTCGACTACCACTCAGATGAGGAGTCGGACGACAATGGTGGCGACGTGGTCATGGCCCAGACCGATTCAGAGATCAGCAAGGAGGTAAAAGGCGAGAAGCCTGAAGGAGAGCCTCTGACTCCGAATAGTGCGGACACTGCACCCCCGTCCTTGAGCTCAACCCCGCCCGAGCGTCTTAGTGAGAAGCGTCGACGAGAGGAAGACGACGACGATGAATTGGGCAAGATGATGCAGCAGCACAAGCGACGCAACAGCACGTCTGCAGTGCAAAATGCTAGTGGTGCTGCGGCGACGTTGCGCAAGAAGAAGCCTTTTGGTGGATCACCAAGTACTGGTTCTGCTGGAGTCAAAAAGATTGACATCAGGCTGACCCCTACCGTCCAGAGCTCCGTTGGACAGGGCTCGCCAGGACAAGACGATTCGTCATGAGCTGCCATACCTCTTGGCTTTCCCCGGTTTTGAATATGGCCGGGATTAAATGTTCACCGTTACAACTGACGACCACCACGGGGAGAGGTCGATGGGGATCTGGTGGCGTCTTTATCTCTTACTGAAGCTTGACGCGGCATGCGAATTTTGGAACCCTTGTTTTTTTTGGGACCCACGACTTTTGCTCGCGTCTGCATAGACTCGGATAAGATGAGACATTGCAGCTGGCACAGGATCCGAGATGAAAATCCCGTATCTGGTGTCGAGGAGATCTGAGATGGTGATCCTGCCATTCCTGCCAGGCGTTCTGTGCTCACTGTTTGCCCAGAAGACAAATGAGTCCACACATAAAAAGACGTAGGTATTGCGAGCGATGTTTGCATTTGTATCATATATAGGGGCTGGCTGGAACGGATTTCGGGGATACTGGAGGCGTTGAAGCTGCTTCGTTGGGTTTGGCATGGAAACCAGAGCCTGCCCTGCGTCATTGATTCCCCTATGCGCCTTTGATGAGGAAACATCAAAAAATGAAAAAATGGCTCTACCGCTCCCTTTTTGGATCTACAGAAGACATTGCTCCCGGAATCATGAGGCTGTGAGATGCTATCTACGTGCTGACTCACGACCGCTACAGTCCACACACTTCAAGCCTGAATGGCCTCGAGTATTTCTTGGGCGACAGCCCTCCGGGTGGGGATGATGTCAACCGTAATATTTACTAAACCTTCCCCATACTACTCCGCATTAGTGGACCGAGTCATGGGGGATCGACAACTAACCCGTGCCGAGAAGCGACCACTCCCGACACTACTGCGGGCTATTTTTCGGCGAAAGTATCGGGGAGGCTGCCGGGCCGACGACGGACGACTCAGGAAGCGACGATGTTTCTGCCCTGGCACATGTCACGATGTAGATAAACCGTTGCCACTACTTACTTACTCAGTAGACTTACCGTGCTGGAGGCTGAACCTCCCTTTTCCTCCTTCGTACTAGATCTTCCCCAAGAATCACAGCGTCACGCACTCCGCTTCTCTCACAGCTCAGCAGTCTATCACCATGGCTTCAGCCCAGTCAAACTCCTTCTCCACCCCGAAGTGGTGGAAGGAGTCGGTCGTCTACCAGGTGTACCCATCGTCCTTCCAGTCCTCGCCGGGGGCCAAGCTGCCGGGATGGGGCACCGTCAAGGGCATGACCTCGCGGCTGGACTACCTCAAGTCGCTGGGCGTCGACGTGCTCTGGACCAGCCCGATCTACAAGTCTCCCCAGGCGGACATGGGCTACGACATTGCCTCGTACAAGGAGATCGACCCGCGCTACGGCTCGCTGGAGGACGTGGACGAGCTCATCGCCGGGCTCAAGAAGCGCGGCATGCGGCTCATGATGGACCTGGTGGCCAACCACACGTCGGACGAGAACGAGTGGTTCCTCGAGAGCCGCAGCAGCAGGGACAGCCCCAAGAGGGGGTGGTACCACTGGCAGCCGGCCAAGGGCCGCGACAGCGAGGGGAGGCCGATCCCGCCCAACAACTGGGCGCAGATCCTGGGCGAGGCCAACTCGGCGTGGACGTGGGACGAGAAGACGGAGGAGTTCTACCTCAGCCTGTTCACGCCCGAGCAGCCGGACCTCAACTGGGAGAACCCCGAGGTCCGGGAGGCCGTGTGGGACGTCATGCGCTTCTGGCTCGACCGCGGGGCGTGCGGATTCCGCATGGATGTGATTAATATGATCTCCAAGGTTCCTGGATACCCGGACGCCGACGAGGTGCTTGGGCCCGGCCACAAGTACCAGCCCGCGTGGAAGTATACTGTCAACGGGCCGCGGCTGCACGAGTTCCTCAGGGAGATGCACGACACGGTGCTGAGCAAGTACGACACCATCACGGTCGGGGAGATGCCGGGCATCAGCGATGACAACGAGATCCTGCGGACGGTCGGGGCGAACTCGGGGGAGCTCAACATGATCTTCATCTTCGACGTGGTCGACATCGACAAGTACGACGTCAGGATGACTCTGCGCCCGTGGACGGTAAAGGAGATGAAGGGCATCATCAGTCGCTGGCAGAACGTCATGATCGAGAAGGACGGGTGGAACTCGGTCTTCATCGAGAACCACGACAACCCCCGCTCCATCTCGAGGTACGCGAGCGACAGCGACGAGGACAGGGACAACTCGGCGCGGCTCCTGGCGCTGATGCAGACGACGCTCGGCGGCACGGTGTTTGTCTACCAGGGCGAGGAGATCGGCATGAGGAACTGCCCCAAGGACTGGCCTATTGACGAGTTCAAGGACATCGAGACTATCAACTACTGGGAGAAGGTGAACACGATCTACAAGGGCCAGCCGGACAAGATCGCAGAGGGGAGGAAAATCATTGACACGTAAGTATCCATCTCGGATGCACTCAGCACCTAGCTTCACCCCTGGCTTATACCCCCGGCAGGAAAGCAAGAGACCACGCCCGCACACCAATGCAGTGGGACGCCTCCCCCAACGCGGGCTTCTGCCCCCCAGACGTCAAGCCCTGGATGCGCGTGGTCGACGACTACAAGACGGTCAACGCCGCGGCGCAGGTCGACCTCAAGTCGGACTCGGAGCTCTCGCCCTGGCAGTGGTGGCAGCGGGCGCTGGCGGACCGCAGGGAGCACAAGGACGTGTTTGTCTACGGCGGCTTCGAGGACCTGTCGGCGGACCACGAGGCCGTGTACGCGTACGCGCGGACGAGCAGCACCACCAAGGGGGAGAAGTGGGTGGTCGCGCTCAACTTCTCTGGCGCCGAGCAGAGCTGGTCGCTGCCTGCTGGTGTTGAGGTTGACTTCTGGGCGGCCACGACGTATGGAAAGGGCAAGGCCGAGGGCAGGGCGGTGTCTGGGGCGGTGACGCTCAAGCCTTGGGAGGGACTCCTTGGGAAGTGCAAGGCTTAGTTGGGAGGCTTCCTTGTTGCCTTTTGGGCTGGAATATGGCCTTGGTTGACGAAATTAGATGAAGACATGTTAATGTCAGCCTGCATGAGAGAACGATATATGGTAGAGACTAAATGAAAGATATTTAGATTGCACCTGGGAAACAGTGGCTCCGCGAATATTCGCCAAGTGTGTCTTCCCAATTGCGCAATTCTCTCGGCGAGACTGCAGCTGTGGGGGCCGCTGGCTGGGGGCGGCCGCCCTTGGACCCCTAATAAGAGCTCGGATTCTTGAAGGCATTCTTCAAGGCACTTGGCCCCCACTAGAATAGTTACACAAAAGGAATTGGAGGAGAGATGATGCTTAAAGCGGCTGTGACCCCTTGCCAAGACTAGCTGATGGGCGAAGTAGGACTTGTTGGGAAGTAAAAGAAGGCGACATCCCTTGATTTAAATCCAGGGAGTCCTGCTACCGCCTAACTGTATTTATCCCTTATTTCTCTCTTCAACTCCCAGTAATTAACAAAGCATTGCAGAAAAATCACAGCCTCATCTTCGTCCGTCATCACAGAACTATCACAATGTTCCTAGAGCCTGGCCAGGACTGGAGCCCCAATACCTCATGGGTACCACCCCCTTTGGAAAAGCTCGAATGGTCAGACTGCTATGCAATCGGAAACTTCGTCGCGGCCGCTGGTATGGAGCAGAACTTCGACCGGATACCCGTCAACACGACTGTTCCGTTCGCGAGGTCGCTTGTGCCCGCAGGCTGGCCGGGCTCGCCCCCCTCCCCAGCGACGCTCCTGATCTGGGCCTGGAGCTGGCAGAATACGACTAGTCCCGAGCACAATATCACAGGAATGGCATGGGATAAGGCATCCACTTGCACGCGCCAGGTTTGCGCACAGCTGAAAGTCGAGGGTGACCCTGACTTGGCGGGTATAGGTGTGAGTTGGGGCTCTCAAATTCTCAGCGAAGACGATTCCTAAATCGAGACCTTCACAGATGATGTTTACCTACTACCTAATAGCCACTTTGTCGACCGCATATCCTCTCATCCTGGGCTCAGCAGCATTGGGACTGTTCAACAAAGGCTCCCGCCCGGCCAGGATCGTGGGCTGGTTTCGAGAGACCATCAGCGGCTTCCTCGATGCCTCCCTCATCTTTGCCGTGGCCCTCCTCGTCGCAGCAACGTACCGCTTCAGCTCAGCCCTCAGAGACCCGGATGAGTTGGACAATGCCTTTTCTGCGTCGCTCTGGAACGCCATTATCGTGGCTCTTCTCTCGGTCTCTCCACCGTTGATATTGCAATGTACCAGTGGTGATAGGCTGCGGAGGAAGGGCCTTCGGCTTCTCTTGTGGTCTCTTGTGTCGGTGTTCACAATTACATCCAGCATTCTCTTTTTCTTCTGGTACAGATCGTTAAACCTATACGCGCTCCCTCATACACAGACAGGAAGTATCCAGTATCTATGGAATCTCTGCACTAAAAATCTCCGAGGACGAAGTCTCCAAAATCTAGGCTTCGTCGTTGCTGCGCAGACACAACTATTACTAAACCTTATCCTATGGACCTACACAAAACTATCAAAATCTGGTATAGTGCCGGGTTGGACAACGTCTACGTGGGGATGTAGTGGGGTTCAAAAGACTCAGGCCAGTGGCGGAGACAGCCACAGGAGCCCCAGACTGATGTCGATATTCCAGCTGAGAGCACTGCAGGTTTTCTCGGGACAAGTGATGATGTGGCTGTTGCTCGGTCGCCTCACGTCCCTCACAGTCAGCGACGGTGTGAATGCCGGAGACTCGTTTAGGAACGTGAAGTGGAGTGTAGGCCAGGTGCTGGGAGTGGCCCAGTTCGTGCCTGTGGTTATCGACCTGGTCGTGGCTGGTACATGTGAGCATTTCCGATCGTCCGAGTCGTTAATTATGCGAATGACTGACACGCTTTTAGATGGGCCCAAGGCGGCGTGGGAGGAGAAGATGTCAAAGCGATTTTCAGTCGTTGACGCACCGTCCGCGTCTGGTGGCAGTGGAGGAGGCGATGCTACGAATAAGCTTACCAAGGTCACCACGATGTAGTTTCAGAGTGTCCAGACCAGCCAGGCTAAATGAACCTGCGTACAATATATCCTAGAAAGCAGAAGTACAAGTGAAAGCAATCCAACCATGCCGGAAGTCAACAGTCTGAATTACGTCCTACACCAGTCGAATATCTTCCAGTTTGCAGTTCGAGTCGCTGCTTTCCATCTGTCCGTCCATGATCCCATAGACATAGCTCTCGCCAACCACACTGAAGCCAGGATCAGGGCCGTCAGGTCTTTCGTTATCAGCATACCCTGGCGGTAAGCCTATACTGTTAACTGTGGCCATGACCTCCTCGCTGGGCAGAGGATTCCCATGGGCATCATTCATCGTCCAAACACGCAAGTTTGATACCGGTGTCTTAGGCTGACATTTCTCCAGAATCATGGGTAGCTCCCCACCACTGAGAAGAAAAATCTCTGATCCTGGATGAACAGAGCCTGGTCCAAGGCCAATGTACCCCTTCTTGGTGACAAAGATACGACGATTGCTGCAGGCATGGCACAGAGCCTCGTAATATCGACGGGCATCCGGCTTTACCCACCACGCCTCTTGCGGTATCTCCAGGACAGGAAAGCTGTATTCCGCACAATGTTTCTTGCGAAAAGCTTCGTAATCTGCGATGTGTTGTGCGCTGTCGGTGTGCGTCAAGCGCTGCCCAAGCCAGTTGGTCCCCGCGGTGATAGTCCAGCAGAAAGCTTTGCCCATGTCGCCGCGTCCAGGATCGACATCGAGGAGCTTGGTCAGCTTCCTCCAAGCCCTTGACAAGGGGTAGCATAGGCCCGGCAGGTATTCCCTTGAGCCCAGAATTTCCACATACGTTACAACGTCAAGAGTTACGCCCGAGACTAGCAGTGCTGATCCATCTGTTGTCACTCGTCTCAATGCAGGAAGTGGCCCGCGTTCATCACTGCCGCTTGGGACGAGAGATCTGGAGCAGAACATAGTCCAATCTGGGACCCACGTTGGGAGGCTTGCTGTAGGCTTGCCACCGTAAGGCTGAGGCTGGTGAGCCTGGGGAACCCTCAGGCGGATCATTTTCCCAGAGTCATGCTGAACAGCTCCAAGGAGGCGCAGGCTAGCTGGATTCCCAGCTAAGATCCTCTTTGCAACGTCCATGAAGACTTCGTCGGTGGTTTTTGAGTAGTCAGGCTCGACGAAGAAGTGACCTCCTTCGGGATCTGCGTCCGCTGTGGGAATTCCGACCAGAGCGAAAACCTTGTCTCTTGAGTCTGTCGCTTCGAATGGCCGCGTTTGACAGAGAAGGTAATAGAAGGACACAGGCTTGGCGAGACTTGAATCTCCATTGATGATTAACCACAAGGAGTAAATCAAGTTTGCCCTGTAGACCCCGGGATGATACTGCGATCCTCCGTGTCGAATTTTGGAGATCCAACTCGAGAGAACCTCGTAACCGATATTGCAAACCCATCCCGCCGCGAAGCCAATGTGCTCCCATGGAGCTGTTGCGGTGCCCCAGATTACAAGAGCAGAGGAGGCGAGGACAACCTCTTGTAGACACCATATACGACTGAACCACTCTTTGTCAAATAGCCGAATAAATACGCCCCAGATCGGTGATTGTGGTGGCGGCACACTTTGCAGCTGGCCCTGATGAACCCGACTTGCTAGCTCGAATGCGACTTGCGCAATGTGCGCGTTGTATTCATCCAGCCAGATTAGGGCCCGTTGTGCTTGCCTAAAGATCCTGCGCATCATACGAACCTGGTGGTTCTTTTCTTGATCGTCTTTCTGATTGATACAAATTGCGTCGGCCCAAAAAGATCGAATCTTGGTAGAGTCTCGTAAACACACAAGGGCACGATATAAGTTATGAGGGAAGCTGAATCGGTTCCCGTCACAACAAACATCTACCATTGCGGTGCCCCATACATATGATATTGCTTCGTAATCAACTGCACGATCGTTGAGGTGGCCAGATCTCAGATTGAACGCAAGAGGTTCATTTCCTTGTCCAGGAAGGAGGTCGAGGATACGGATTTCGTCATTATCCACCAGTGCTGTATATTCATAGTCTGGGACTGGCGAGCATGTCTCCTCGTCCATGCGGGAGCTCGTCCCATTTTGTACTGCGGAAGCCTTTTGCCACACCTGAAGAGGACGTGGTCCGTCTCTAAATACGGGAAGGTAGGACGTCGAGACTAAATCGTTAAGGTCGAGTAGCGGTCCAGCCTCGACACGTCTCCATTTGTCCGTGGGTGAGCCCTCTTCGTTGCGGAGTAAGGAATCCAGGCCGTCTTTGCTCCACATGCGTTCCCACTCCGCTAAACTTGGCGGGTCTTCTTCATTCGAAACGGCCTCAGACCATGCTAACGGCTTAGGAAGCTCCTGGTAACTCTCCCAGATTGCCGCCAAGATGTTTGGACCGGCTGACTGGATTATAGGGGTCTGCCTAATGGGCTGACTGGACGGTTTCAGCCATTTTTCGGCCTGGAAAAAGGGATCTTCGGTCCATCCGTCAGTGTGTTGCATGTTGTTGTCCATGGTGTGAATATTGTCTTGGGAAAAACCTACTCCTTTCTCTTGGGACGAAGTTTTAATGAGCATTCTGGTCGCACAGAGACGCGTTAGCCGGCTGTGTCTAGAAAGCTGTGGCCTTTTCCCGAACCATGGTGGTCAGCCCGCAGTTTTGTGGCGTTGCGTAGCTGCATATGCACCTAACCCACTGCATAGTGTAAAAAGTCGACTTGTGCAACTGTGGCAGTGTTCAAGCCGGCTGCAACTTTCCTCGGATCCAAGGACGCTTGCATCTTGGCCGGTGGGACTGTGCTGCAATTGCACCTTTTTTCAAGCTCCTTGTGGACGAAACCAGGCTATATCAAACGCTTTCTGGGAGGGTCATCGAGCCTATGTCTATCTACCCATTTCGCTTCAGTGCTATCTACCCACGTTTTGCCAATGTGTGATTTCCAAATCGCCGATGTAGGACGATACAGGCATCTCTCGTCCAGGGCAAAAGCGCATGTTTCTCGCCGTTTATCAGGTTGCCAACGCTGCCATCTGCCTGAGATTTGCAGTGCATGCAAAGTTCAGGTGTAAAAATCGTGACATCTCCCACCCTCACGAGATCAATCAGTCTCGCCACACCAAGAAGCCCTTGGCATAAAGCCCCGCTATAATCCCCACGCCTCTCTCCCGATCCCTTATAATAGACGCGCTTATTGGATAATCCCATCCGGTATATATATACCTTACATTACCTTCCGGCATTTATTCGCTCACCTACTTTTATAAAGCGCGGACGGTACTAATCCGGTCCTCTTTGGTCAAACGCAACGGGGATACCGGTGAATTCTGGATACATCGTGTGGTTCAAGACGCCGTAAAGGGGAAAATGAGTCAAGTTTCAAAGCGCCAGACGTTTTCAAATGTGGTTAACCTCATATCTGCAGAGTGGCCGGCTTCGGCGATCGGCAGCCATAATGTTGAGCTCTGGGAGAAGTCCGAGAGCCTCTACCCCCATATTACTGCCCTCAGGGACGGCTATCTGAAGTATTTCGGTGAGGAAGACCACAAGGTGCAGCTTCGTCTCGCGAGCCTTCTTAATCGTACTGCCTGGTGAGCCTTATTCTTTCAAACTTCCTTTTGAAGGTCACGACTTTGGCAATAATGCCCTGGTAGATGACTCCTATCTAAAACTGATGCTAATAACTGTGCAAGGTACCACCAACACGAGCGAGGAGAGTCACACAGCATTGGAGACATTCTGCAGCTGGCACTGAGAATATGCCAGGCACATAAAGAGACCGACGTCGTCGACTTGGAGTCCGACATCAGATACAGCCTAGGAGCTGTTGCAAACGAGACCAACGACGGCGCGTCCTGTTTGGAGCATAACAAAAGGTTCCTCGACTTACGACTTGAAGTCTTTAAGAACACCGGTGTAGTCGACGAAAGACTTCCACGGGCGCATAACCAACTTGGTACAGGCTGGATGATAGCTGCCGAGTATGTGAAAGCAGGAGAAGCTTTCCCAACGGCAGCCACTCTGTACGAGCAGTTGCCGGGATACAATAAAGGCATGCGATCCATACCACTTGCGAATTTGGGGCTAGCGTACTGGCTTCAAGCGCTCTTAGACAAGGCGTCTGAGGTACTTGAACTTGGCCTGCGGGATTGAGAAGCATTGTATGGTATCATGGACACACAGTCATGTCGGCAAGTTGCATCTCGATATGGTGCCCCTAGCCCAGGTTGTGAAGATTAGTGCTAACGAAATGACAGAACTGGGCGCTTCCTACACGCCCTGGGCAACGTTCGCTTTGACCAGGGCCTGATCGATGAAAGCGAAAAGTTGCATGCCAACGCCTTGGCACAATACCAATCCACCATTGGTATTCGCCATCATAGAACAGCAGATGTGTGTCACAAGGTGGCTCAACACAGCCTGCGCAATGGGAAACTGGAGCAGGCTTTGAAACTCATTGAGCAAGCCCTCAAAGTGTGGGCAGCCGATCCTGAAATTTATCGTGGAGACTGCAAGGACCACATTCCTAAAGAGTAAAGTCCAGTGGAAGAAAGGAGATACAGAGGTTGCCCTGTCACTATTGAGAGATGCGGCTACAATTCGTAAAACCATCCTGGGCAACGACCCCAAGGATGGCGACGAGCACTTGAGCTGACAGAGGATGATTTTGATCAGTTGGTCACGTTCTGGTCAAGGTGAACCCAGTAGTAATGGGAAATTTAGTCGTTCCAGGGCTATGGAATGCCTCGCTTTGCATTTCATGCACTCTAAAACATTCTACTTCCTGCATTGACTTTGGAAGGCCGGCCGCTTTTCAGAAGCACCGTCCTCATGCTTTCCAGAACCCAGTAATCCATTCCCGGGGTTCCGACCACGTTGATAGCAACTGGTAGGAATTCTTGATTCCCCGTGACTCTATATTGATAAGGAATCTCTCCTATCGGTATGACGATGTCCGGTGAGCCAAGGATAGGGGAGAGAAATAGTTCATCGGTTGCGGTTTGATACGACGGTGACTCGGTTCTTTCATCTCGGTAGTGCGCCTCCACGGGTGAGATTGGAAGCACCATCAAAATCTTCTTGCTGTTGAAGATTTTGCTCAACAGCCAGGTCTTGTACACCTCGACTTTCCTCAACCCTTCCTTGTACTGCTCAGCCGATACAGCAGCGCCGGAAGCCCATCGTTGTTCCACGAATGGAATCACGTAAGGTTTGCGTTCGAACTTCTGGAAGTACTCAATTCTAAATTCGTCAGAAGCGTGGTAGAAACTGTAGTAATATGTATGAACTATGACGTCCTCGAGGAATTCTTCAATATCGGAGGAAGCATGATTGGGTGGAGCTTCTTGCCAAGACTTGCGTAGTGATATTTTAGTGACTGTCGCGTTGAGATGTGTTGCCATGTCGTCGACAAAGGAGTCGAAGATTTCCATTTGGCCAGGGACGCGTGTTGGCAAGTAATCAAATGGGTAGATGATCTCAAGGTCTGAGTTCGACTTTTCCAGGACTTGGTCTGCCTTTGGCACCCATGCAGACAGAACGTCTTCCAGCACGTCGAAGCACCTTGCAAAGATACAAGGTGTGTCAAACTGTAAGAATGTCGGGACCATCCCATCCAGAGGTGCTGAATCATGCGAAGGGCGAAACTGGAAAATACCATTGACGAGTGCAGGCCTTCGGCCGCTGCCAGACGTGTCAGTGCCAAGTGCACAATCGAGCCACCCGTAGGACGCGACAGCAGCTGCACTTCCGCTGCTACTGCCTGCTGGTGACTGATATCCATCTCCACGTGGGTTGAAAGCAGTCTGGAAATCCACGGCGTCGGATGGCTCCTCTCTAGCGATCATAGAACTGAGTTTCGTCAGGCCCAGGACATGGTGCCCTTGGTCCACCAATTTCTGCACCGCGTCCGCTGATCGGATGGCCGGAGAAGATAGTTGGTAGTAGGAGGAATTGCACAGCGACGTCTTCAGCCCGTGTACGCGGAACAGATCTTTGACGGCTATTCTGAGATGTCGGGACTGCAAACGCGACGGTACCGCAACACCTAGTGTTGCATATGCTTTTCCAGCAACCTGGAGCTGTTCGAAAGGTCCCGAGTCACTGACGATTATCAGTATGTCAAACAATTATTGAAGTGTGTACCCACTTGCAGAGGGGAAAGCAGAAATGGACGGGAGGGGAGAGCTCTTACCCTCGCACGTTTCTTGGTTTCAATGTTGTCAAGAAGACCTTTTGTTGGTCGTCATATAAGCGATATACACGCCGAAGAAGGGACTGGTCGATGATGTATGTGCCTGCAATCAAGCCGGACTCCGGCTGTGACCAAACATCTACCCAAATATTGCCACGACTGAACAGGAGCTTGTGTGCACATCTAGCAAGTTCTTCATTGTATTCCCACGGCACAAGAAGAATGACGCCCTGGAGGAATTCGCCACGAAAGACATCATCATCCTCCTCTGCGTTGCGTAACACAAATTCAAGCTGTTCCATGGCAGTGCAATTTACCACATTGGCAAGCTGCAGGACGGAAACAAGCAGGGGCTGATCGTGAAGCACGGGCGGTTCATACTACAAGTCAATGCTTGTCAGTCAAAACCCAGCTTACGCTTTGAAAACATCTAGAAAAGGACTAACTGGTATGCCACCGCACACCACGTAGCGATTATCACCAAGCTCAAACACAAATCCATCATCTCGTGCGCCCTGTGGAGCACTGGGGCGACTGTCAGTCGAAGACATGGCAAGCCGGAGCCAGTCCATGAGCTGGGCGGCACAGTGGCGAGGACTAGTGCCGCTGTGGGACATCTTGGATCTGCTTAGTAGTCAATAAGTAGTCAATATGAAGCCTGCCACAACCTTGACATTGAGACAGGCCGAAAACACTCCTGTTCTCCAGGTGATGCGAAGGAAGTCAAACTGAAATAACTGGTGCCTTGAGAAATACAGGGGCTGGTGAGGGGTCGGCCGCGTTGTGACCAACACGCTCTACAGGGGGGCCTAAAAGGCTCACTTTCGTCGTATCTGATCGACGAATAAGGCGCAGCATTTTTTCATGCGATACAATGGAGATCACTTCGAAAGACTGTCATCATTGGGAGCCATGCCAGTGAGCGACTCAACGAGGTGAATATAAAACAGGCGGTTTACCGCCACAGGGATTCAAATGGCCCTGAGGGAACCTCAAGACAGAATGACTCACTTCTGCAGTCTACCAAAATGTTCAAATTATCCAACATGAAGAGTCTTATTTCGCTTATACTCTCTCTGTCTCCTGCATCATCAGAGCTCCTTTGCCGACCCGAAGGTCCCGTGGTCCCCGCGCCCCGTCTCTCTATCGTCGTCGCCAGACTTCCTGTCTGCGGCTAGGACTCTGAGTGAAAATTTCAGCCGCGCTCTGAACGGGACTATTCGAGCAGGCCTCCCCACAGACAATGTCTCCTTCTCCGTCTCGGTCGTCTCGTTGGCGCAGGATGACCCCGCGGTACCACTTTGGGAATACCATCATCTCTCAGCCGCCAATGTCAACGGCACAAAGGAGCTTGACAGAAACTCCCAGTACCTCATCGGCTCAGTTTCCAAGGTCCTATCCGATGCTATCCTGCTCAAGAGCGGCCTGAGCCTGGATGACAGCATCACCAAGTACCTGCCCGAGTTAGCGAGCAGTAACAGCCCAGTGAGGTGGGAGAATATTTCCCTCGGGGCTCTGGCCAGTCAGCTGAGTGGCATTCCGCCCAACTATGGCTTCTCGGAGTTCTACTACCTGAAAGACTATTTCGAGTCACTCGGGTTCCCGCCTCTCAACGACAGCGACTACGCCCCATGTGGCGTCCAGGCGCTGAATCCGGGTTGTACAAGGGAACGTGAGTCCAGATTATCATCCAAACACACATTTGATGGTGTTTCAAGAAGCAACATGAGGTGCTGACAGAATCGCACAGAGTTTCTCCAAGGCATGCTCCGGGTCAGACCAGTGGCGTCGCCCAGGACGCGCCCTGTGTACTCCAATATCGCCTTTAGCCTCTTCGTCTTTGCCGTCGAGGCTGCTACCGGCATGAATTACACAGAACAGCTCAGGCACTATGTGACAGATCCGCTTGGAATGATGAGCACGACTGCCAGCCCTGGCGTTGACGATCAAGCTGTGATCCCGCCGACGCAGAGCAGCTGGGGAAGTGACTATGGCGACAGCGCACCGTAAGCATCTTTTTGCTTCACTGGGAATGCTCCCCATGTCCAGATTTGTCGACCTTTGAGGCAACTGGCTTTAACCCCCACCAGCGGAGGCGGCCTCGTCTCAACAATCTCAGACCTCTCCACCTTCTTTCACGCGATCCTCTCCCGAAACGAAACCCTCCTGCCATCATCAACCATCAACTCGTGGATTAAAACCCGCAGCTTCGCCGGCTCGAGCCATTCATCCGTCGGAACACCCTGGGAGATCTTCACCCCGGACGCCGGCACGCTGACGCCGGACCACCCGCACACGGTCCCCATCTACGCCAAGAACGGCGCCGCGTACGGGTACAACGCGCAGGTGGCGGTGGTGGAAGACTATGGCCTGGCTGTGGTGGTGCTCACGGCAGGGGAGCCGCAGGCCTACCGGTTCATCTATGATGCCACCCTTAGCAGCATCGTACGAGCGGTGGACGAGGCTGCGAGGGTCGAGGCGGATGAGAGGGGGTACACGGGGGGCTTTGAGGGGCCTTGCTCGGACGGGGCTGGGACGCCGGAACAGGCGTGCTTCAACGTCACGGTCAAGCAGGATGTTGATTCACTGAAGCTCTCCGTCGTGGAGAGGAATGGCTCCGACATCTTGGCCGCAGTACAGGAGATTTGGGCTGTCACTGTCGGACAGTTTCTCCCTGGGCCAGGATTGAGCGGAGAATTCAGGATCTTTCCGGCTGAGGTGTCGGAGGTCGCCACACTCGATGATGGGACGGAGGTTATTCGTGAGGACTGGAGGATCTGGTGGCCCATAGAGCCAACTGCAAGCGGCGATAGGTCCGATATTCCCGGCGTCGGATTCAGTGCCCAGCAAGATTTTCTAGGGTGGACCACTGCAGACTGGTTGTACTACGGAAATGAAGCTTTGGACCGCCTTGTCTTCATCCGAGAGGCAGAGTCAGGCATGGTAGTTGGCTTAGAGATACCATACTTGCGGACGAGCATTTTGAGTCGGATCTGACGGAAACGGCGCAGAGTATGGCACGAATAGGGTATCAATTATCGAACTTGAATTTTTGCTTCCTTTTCTCCTCATTGGGTCGTCATTCTGACCCACAAGATCAGACACGCATCTCGAGTTACACAGCGTCTCTGTCCAAACCAAGACCGTTTACAGCCAAGCTTCTCACATCAGCCAATGACGCCATGGTTGCCTGCTTTTTAATTGAAGACTCACCTGCTTCTCAAGCCTTGCCAATCCGGAGCCCACTTATATTATTACTTCCAAGGCCCAATTGTGGGAGTCTATTTTCCAGCCACCAAGGCCCACCATCGTCCACTCTCCTGCCGTCTGCAACACCTCACACCCGTCCAACATGAACGCAACCAGCGCTCTCGAATTATGGGCATATAATCTTTTCGAGCCTTTCTTCCAGATCCAGGAAAGCCCCGACTATTACATCATTACAGAGGAGATTCTGGGCTTGGCGAAAGCAAACGTCACCGAGCATGTCACCACCCTCTTGTCAACCCAGAACAATGAAAGCATTGCGGAGTCCATCAACTTTTTGTCAGAAGTATTAATAGAGTATTCTCGTAAGCAAAACAACTCCGAGGAGCGACGGAATTGATGCTGATCTACAGTATCTAGCTTCTGTAGCCACTGCTGTTGAGCACTGCACGCTGGCTGCGTTCACCAGCCTCACCCAGATCGACAACGTCACCAGCATGGACCCACTGGAGTACGTGCCGTCTGTCAAGAACGCCACTGAGAGTTGCCTCATTGAGAAAGGTGCCATTTCCGAGGTCCAGAAGGAGTTCGACGTCCAGAAGGGGATCGAGGACGAGGATGAAAACCCCTGGGCCGTCTTCGTCAAGTTGTTTTGGTTTTCCTGGGCTCCTATGACAGTGCTATTCGGTCCAATGTGGGAGATACTCTGCCCGTGTAGAAACCAGCCATACCCATGTAAATGTAGATAGATGGATAGAGTGGGCCCTCAGTTTCCTGACCGCCCCTGGGAGTTAGCCAGCGAATTTGGTGTGATCCCACCAAATTCGTACTGTCTGAATTTTATTTCGTGCAACTGAGACGTCACTTGGGATTCACAGCAGGGAAACTCGAATTTTGTACAAAATTATGTGCACTTGAGCGTGAAGCGCCATCTTTGCTTTTCTGCAACGAGACACGTACTCTTAGACCTTGCCCGCGAAGTACTGCGGCTGAATTATCTCCCGGTGGCTTCAGTGCCTACTTCAACCTATGCATATCTTCAACTCCACTAAGACTTCTTGGGAGAAAACCTTTTCGCTCCGTCACATAAGACACTAGAGTGCAAGCCACATTGCATTTCATCACAGTTTTCAACAGGAAAGTCAGGACAATCTAAGGTTTTCAAGTGGATGAAAGTGGAAACCCAGCACAAGTGGGCCAAATTGCAAAGCTACCCAAGTACCCAGTCGCTAAAATCATCACCCTCCATACTCTATGACCATACATTCCCGTGCGTTCTAGTACCTCCATGTCAGTGTGTTACCCGATTCCGCTATCCAGGGGACACTTTCTTCAGGCAGACCCTGATCGAGAGATCAGAGCATTTCAGGAGGACTATAACTGATACGCTGCGATAGATTGTTCAGCCTCATATGCCTCTTGATGAGGGTGCTGCGCGGAACAGCAGTTATTTCTGTGCCGACATACAATTGGAGGATGGGAAATACGATCGCCTTTAGAGATGCATCGTGGATCGACGTAGCTGGTCTTGCCAAGTGGCTGAGTTCCGCTGAGATCCGGAAGTACTGGGTGAGGGTTTGGGCTTTGGATTCTGTATAACGAGAACCCCTTTTCCGTTCCCTTTATAATTCATGTTGCTAGAATTTGATGAACGTAGTATTACGTAATAAATGGCGTTCCTTGTGTGTTTGGTGGTTCTTGGTGGTGCAAATGTAAAAAGACGAGCTTCTCAAAGAGGTTTGAATGCTGTTCAAGTGCGTGTGACAGACATCAAACACAGCGAGATCGCCTTGCTGGAGTAGGCAAGAAGAAAAAAAGGGAAGAAGGTTCAGTCGCAGACAGGGAGACTGGCAGGATAAGGGGATACTTATATAGTGATATAGTAATGGAACGTGGACCAGCCCTTCATTACATTGCTGGGCATCCGTCCATATAGTACGGAGGAACCACAAACGGCTTATTACAATGTATAGATACTATTATGTCGTGCGGAGGGAGTTGATGACACCAGGGTCTTGGTATCAAATAACTTTCTTGGAATCATGCAAGTCCCTCTACCACTGAACACAAACATGGTTGACAATGCACCAATAATAGTTAGAATTCATCGTAAAGATCCCTTGAAACGTACAAGGGCTGGAATATTCAGTAAAAGCCGAATATCAATATCCTTGGAATTGGCTGAGGAAGTTCTAACACTAGGCTAACGACATCGCGCGGCTTATGGTGTAGCAGGTGGCCACACTCAGCGCACTAAGGGCGAGATCGGCTGAACACAACCCTTGTACTACACAGCAGTGTGAGGCGATGGACTTCTGTGCCAAGACAGCGCTAGTACATACGGAAGTCGACGTCGAGCCCAGAGGGAACAGCCAAGTCAGACATGCATAGAGGTTGACAGTTCGCAAACGGAGTGTACCTAGGTACGGAGGCACATTCTAGCGCTGAGGCTGCATCCAATTAGACTACATTACCCACGGCCAATTCACACACCCAGATGGGCTGCTCAATGTATTGGGTTCAAGTGTGTGGTCTGGCGCAAGTCGGTTACGTGCTGGGCTGCCAGCCTGCGGAGATGTAGAGGGCGCAGGCTCGACTCTTACGTGGTCTGTAGACCAGTCCCAGATAAAAACTCTGCCCCTCAACGGTTTGGCTGGCCATCGTTGCAATCGAGACAGATTCACATTCGATGACTCGGGGAAAGTTCAGTTGAGCGTCGATGATCTTACTATGTTTTCATCCCACTCTTCACGCATCTTTCATTAGACCATAATAGTAGTATCCGTTAGCAGTGCAGGTTAGCGACGCGTACAACAGCCACGTAGAGTAACCATCTAAGCGCAGTACGTGTTTCATTGCCGAACATGACAGCCACCCTGAACCAGCCTCATCATTCCTGATAGAGCTTGAACGTGTTCACATATTCGAAGGCACTTGCTTTGAAGTACCTTTCCTGTGTCGTATAATTAACATACTGCAGAACATTAGCGATTCGGGCGCGATGCATAGATCTCGTTCACTACGTGGCTTCAACTCACCTGCACACCAAAGCGACAAGAGTATCCATGATCCCATTCTGTTTGGAGTTAGTGTTTAAATTTCGCCGACTTTGGAAAGCGGGCTCCAGGCAGGTCGACGGGATAGAAGTGCCGATGGACAACACCTGAGAGAAGAATACGCTTTCGAGCGCGACGTACCAAAATTGTCAAAGACACTCCAAGCCAGGGTCCCCACCACATTCACGCCCTCGGCCATAGCCATAAGAATCGACTGCAAGTACTCTCTGTAGTACCTCGAGCGAAGAGGGTCGATGACGATAGACTGGAGATCTGTCCGTAAGCTCTCGTACGGCTCCGGCATCCCGAATTCTGATACCACTATGCCGCCCTTGAAATGACAAGATTGTTCAGCCATGAGTACGTAGCTGTGTTGACCGTCTGGTCTGCATGTGAAAATTGTACTTACAGCTGGTTTGAACATCTGCTGATATGTCTTCAACATCATTGGGACCCAGTCCGTACTGTAGGTCAACCAACTGGCGCAGGGGTCAACAGCAGGACCAGTCGGCCAGTAGTCGGCCCCGGGGTAAGTCGAAGCGCCAGCATAGCAGCGAGGATAATCCGGATGCGATGCATTACCGACACACGCCTGCAAGCCACCGTCCCCGGGGACCGTGACGAATCCTCCTCCGCCATATGCGTCGATCATGAAGATGTCGCTGGTCCCGTTGATCTGCGCCTTCTGCTCCTCCGTGAACGCCGGCAGGAACGCCGACACGTATTCCTTGACGCTCTCCGGGAAGTCGCCCGTGAGGAAGACCGGCGTCGCCCACAGGCCGTCGTTGAAGTCCCACGCCCTCTGGACGGCCGCCGCGGTGTCCGCGGTGTCGTCCACCGGGATTTTATATGCGCCGTTGTTCTTGAACGAGATGCTGAGGGATGAGCTGATGCTCTTGCCGACGCGGTAGGCAGAAGAATGGGCTAGCAGGGCGTTCTGAGCACACGCATAGAACTGCTGAGCAGCTGGGATGTCGGCGGTCGCGCTGTCGTTGAAGTACCCTTCTGGCAGCGGGTACCTGTTGCAGAAGACGCCCGGTTCGTTTATGGTGACCCAGTATTGGACCTTGCTGGCCCATCGTGTGAACGCCACGCGGGCGTACTCGCTGAAGTCGTTTGTGATCTGGTCGTCGAGCCAACCGCCGTAGGTGAGTTGAAGGTTGAGCGGGAGGTCCCAATGGTAGAGAGTCACGACTGGGGTGATCCCGTACTGGATACATGTGTCGATTACGTCGTCGTAGTGGTGCAGGCCTGCTTCGTTGACATCTCCCGACCCAAAGGGGAAAATGCGCGGCCAGGAGATCGAGAACGCGTAGGTGTTGATGCCGAGTGCGGCGATACGTGCGATATCTGGTGACATTAGCTCGTGTATACCAGCACGTAGGATGCATCTACTTGCCTTGTTTGTACAGGTAGTAGTTGTTGTTCGCAACGTCTGCCGTCTCGTTGTTCTGAACAAAGCCCGGTACCCGAGTGAGCACATCCCATATACTCGGGCCTCGTCCATCAGCCTTTACGGCACCTTCAATCTGGAACGACGACCCTGAGACGCCGCGCCAGAAGCTCTGGGGGAACTTCCAGCTTTCATTTTGAACCAGCAGTGGAACCTGGGCCCCGCCAGGAAAGGGAAGTGGAGGATAGTACAGTGGCGGCGGCGGAGTGAGCGATTGCGATGGCACGGGAGCCGGGTCGATGGTACTGTTGACTGGTGAGGTGCTCACCGGACCGATATATTGGTCCCAGAGCTCTAAATTGATGTAAGCTTGGTTGCACGAAGCGTGAGAAGAGCGGAGCACAACTATAAGTCAGGTTTGTGTGCACATGGTGTGCTACTGACCGTCTAAGGATGGGCTTGTTGTGTTCTGGGCTGAGATGCTTGCTAGAAGCTCAGCTAAGGCGAGTAAAAGAATTTTCCGTTTCATCGCGACTGGAATTCTCAGAAGACTGCTTGTTGCTCATCAAGTCGATTGCGAAGAGTCCTGATGGTGATCTTGTTCCTGGCATGCCTCCATGTAATCAACCGAGCGGGGAAGATGCATGTAACTGCAGCGCACCGGCACTTTCCACTAGAGATCGGCATGCAACAAAGCGAGGATGTCGCTCTTCTGTGAAGGCAAACAACATGAAAATGTGATTGTAGAAAAGTAAAATGAGATCTGTGACTTCGGCGTACTCGAATGGTACGACGTCGCCCAGTCCCGGTGCGCGCGATAGAATAGTTGGCGTGCTAAGGTTCGTCTTGGAGAATTAAGGAGTAGCTCACAAAGACTGCAGATTGCTTAAGATGGCCTATTCGCCAATGATCAGCAGCTGGGAGCTATACCTCCTCCTGATATTGAAGTTATACAGTAGCTGCCGTGAGTATATTAAGGGGTTCATAATGCGGCTTCTCCAAGTGTACTCAACACCCCTGGCCCCCTGATCCCAGTTCACCTTTTGCAAGAAACGCCGTCTACATATCTTATTCGCACAAAGGAGCTTGAGGGTAAAGTGGACTGAGAGCGGTTCATTCCGCTTCTCTGCCAAACATTTACCTAGATTCTGACTTACGACTCTGATGGCTTCGTGCTGTAGTTACCGTGGGTATGATGCATAGCCCACACTGTTTGGGAAGCTGGCGATGTTGATGTGACTTGACGCCAGTGATTTTATCCCGCGCATTTTCTGTTCATTTCGCCGAGCAGATTCTGCCTGAAAGCAACACAGATACAACTTGTTGCTGTTGCTTCCCCCCAGATCTGATTCCCTTACGTGAAAGGTCTGCACATGTGGTCCACGGCGTCAAGCGCTGACGGAGCGTACACCGCAGCAAACTACTGCATCCTTGGCCAGAACAGGAATTATCGTTTCCCGAAGCTATTCAGCTTCCCAGGGCCCGAGTCTAACCCTGGTCGACGTGCTTTGCTTCCAGAGAACCCAAGCTTGGCGGGATACCACCAAAGGTTGCTTTAATAGTTCCAGCACGTAGCCCTGTTTAATGTCCGCGGTTGCCAGACCTGTTATTTCTACTGAGTAATATATCAAGCTTGCGATCTCTTTTTACAATTCCCCGAGAATCATCATCATGACAGTCTCTTGAACCTCAATACCCGAGTTGCAGCAAAGCCGAATGTGAACAAGTCGGGTTGCTTACTCTTACAGTCACATTCTACAGCTATGTTGTAGTATCGCGTTGCAATGCATGTAAGCACTATTCCTACCAAGATCGTAGAACAAGCCACTCACAGCAATGCATACCAAAGGACCGAATTAGCAGAAGCTCCTATGGAGCACATGTGCTTCACGCAGCCTTTTAGCCATGAAGTCCCGAACAGCTTATTCAGGCCCTGCAGGATGCCACACCGCTTATGAGAGTTTGCGTGCCAGTCCGAAAGCCACGTTCTCACACACTGTACTCATGTAGCGAAGGAAAGAAGCAGTCATGACCACGGCTGAAGACCAACCACCAAGGGTCTGGGCCTCGGCATAATCTCACGATACTTTCAAAGCCTGCCGCCAATTTGCTATTTCAGCACTACATGTCATGGTGTGGGCTCCTTCTGGAATACATCAGACTCAAGCCACATTGGGCGTAGTGAGTGGACTGTGTAATGCAGTTTTCAGCCTGGGGAGTATCCAAGAGAGGAAAATAGGATTTCTCAGAAGCTGGCTACTTCAGTCTGGGTTAGCACAGATTCGTGTAGCAGGAAAGACTGGGTCTAGCAAATATACAATTATTTATATTTAAAATAGGCATATTACTAAGTTCTATATACAGAAGGGGCTTTAAGCACCCTATTTAAGGCATATTTAGCCCTTATATAACCTCCTATTAACTAACCCCCTAATAACTATTATAAATACTAGGCTTTAAAGAGAAATAATAATATCTTCATTACTTTATATATTATTTTAATCATTCTACTATTTATTAATTATCCTTAAAATTAAATTAATAAAAATATCCTACTTATTATTTATTTATTTATTTATTATATTATAATAATTATTAAAATTATCATTATTAACTATATTATAACTTTTTAAGTAATTTATATAATAAAGTTAATGATAAAAAGGGAGGATAATATTATATTTATTATTAAAAACCTTATTAGCTATATTATAACTTTTTAAGTAATTAACAAGAAGGGTTAGTATTAACAAGGAGGTATAGCAACTAGTTATATTATAACTTTTTAAGTAATTAATATATTAATTTAAATAGGCGCATCTTTTTAAATATTACTAATTACTAATTAAAATATTACTTATAACTATTAATTATAATAAAAAAAATTAAATAATAAAAAAAGTTATAATAAAGGAAATTATAAAAACTAAAGATAAGATTCTTTATTAATAAATAAATAAAAATAATCTTTTTTTAAATTATAAGAATTATTTTAATAAATAAAGCCTTTAAGTTATAAAGCCCTTTAACTTATATAATATTCTTATTTTTTATATTATATTAATTATCTTTATTTTAATATATATCTTTTAATTATTAAAATATTTAATAAAGCTATTAATTAATTCTTAATTATTATATTTAAATATTTAATAAAAGGATATAAAAAAGCTTTTATATTAATTATAATAAAAAAGATTATAAATATTATAATTAAATTAATAAAATAAATAATTAAATTTAAAAAATAATATATAGCTTAAAAATATAAAAAAAAATAAGTTTAATTTTTAATAATATTAAATATTTTTTTTAAATATTTTTATTAAAAAGAAATAATTATAATTATTATTTAATAAGAAAAGTTATAATAAAGAAGGTTATAAGAATTAAAGATAAAATTCTTTATTAATAAATAAATAAGGATAATCTCTTTTTAAATTATAAGAGCTATTTTAATAAGTGGAGTTATAAGGCTATAAGGCATTATAAGGCCCTTTAATTTATATAATGCCCTTATCTTTTATATTATATTATTAAATCTAGTAAATATATAATTATTTATATTTAAAGTAGGTATATTACTAAGTTCTATATGCAGAAGGGGCTTTAGGCGCCCTATTTAAGGCGTATTTAGCCCTCACATAACCTCCCATTGACTGACCCCCCAGTAACCGCCACAATTCGAGTGCGAATGGCCTCAGCTTACTATTTCGGAGTTGGCCGTGACATACTACGCTTTTACTGCCAACGGAGGAATGCATTCATGTCTTGACCATCAACAGACTCGCAAGAAAAACTATAAGAAGAACATGGGAGCCCAGCTCAGCTAAGATAGACTGAAGAACAACATCATCACGGACATCCACAGCCCTGATCATTCTTTGAAACATACATTGCCCACTCTCCATAGAGTCATTCACTGCCCAACATGATCTTCAACCGATTCGCCGTTCTTTCCTCGCTCCTCGCGGCAACCGCGCTTGCGGTCCCCTTCGTTGCGGAGGACTTCCCTCTCAGTGCTATCCCTCTGGATGAGCTTCCCGCTCCGGACTCCATTCCCACGCCTGTCAATGCCACAGAGGAGTCCACCAAGTTGACGACGCGCGCTACTGAAGGCATTCACCTCGTGAACTGCGAAGGCAATGGATTGGCTTACTCCATCGAGATCGTGGGTCCCCTGTCTTCTTAATATTCGCTACAAAAAATGCTTCGGGGCTGGGAGATCATTGGTCTGGAGACCAAAAGCTAACCTTAAGCTGCGAGCAGTACTGCGCTGATGACAGCAACTGCAACTTCCAGCCCAGCTCCGACAACCAGTGCTTCCTGTCCACCAAGGGATTGTTTACCTGGGAGGGCCGGAGCAACCAGGGCTGTGCGTTTACTAGTGGCATCACTTACTACTACTCGCTCCCAGCCAACGCTCAGCAATATGCCAACTTTGCTAAGGTTGGGTAAGTATCTCTAAAGCTGAGACGAGGGTTCATGGGAGCAGAGGGCTAACAATATACCACAAAGAACTGGTTTCAATGCGTTCCACAACTACAACGTCTTTAAGGATAACCAGCATGTCATGTACACGGCCGGAAATGGCGCGGTTTGCAAGAGCATCTACTACAGCCTCATTGTACGTCTCTCAAGTGCTGTAAAATATGATGCATGGTCAGCTAACCAACCGTGATTCAGGCTTAAGCAAATGTCACAATGACCAGAATCAGTGTGCCGTACTCATTCTGAAGAATGCAACTCTCTTGCACATTCGCTCGCTAGATCTAGATGGACCACGTTTGGGCAGATTTTCTGTGATTTCTTTCCCTAGCTACTCTATAGTCTCCTGCGGATGTAGCTTCACCAAACGCACTTGAGAATCTAGGTAGCTTTTCTGGCCAGTTCAACCTGGCCTTTCAATTCATCTCATCGCCCACTGTTGTTCAAGACCACATTTCATGACTTCTCAGGAGCATCAAATTCCCCGGGGTTGCATGTGATACCTCAAGTGGTGGTAGATCATGGAGATCTCGGAGCTGAGGAGTCTCCCTTCACGAAACGATGAGGAGCCATGGTATATTTTGATTGTTTTTCTTTTCAGTCAGCACAGCTCAGGGATATTTTTTCATCGGAAGACACTTTTCACGCGCCTCATTAACTTCTCTATACGTTTGGGAGAAGCCGTGGCCTGAGTCTGCTGAGTAGTATTGAATGACACGGTCTTTGCAACCGATGTGGGAGATGTCGGGGAGTTGTTATTCCCAGGTTCTGCGGGATTGACGTGATTGGTGACACAAGAAATATTCTTCAACCGACGGACAAGCCTCTTCTCCTCCCCGGCATCGAGGCCCACAATCTCGAAGCCTGAAGATTGTGTGATCCTGGTCAGGCTCTGCCACCTTGGCGCAAGGCTCTGGAGTTTGGCCGGCGTGCAGTCCGGGACCTTGCTTGTGACGTACAAGGCCAGGTCGCACATAGAGGCCAGGTCGAGGAACCTCGTAATGCCTGGGTCCCGGAACAGCACTTCCATTGCATGCGAAAAGCTCCACCTGCTGAAGTGTTGCGCAATCATCCTTTCAAGCTCGTCGAGTTCTCTCTCAACGGCCTCGCCAGTTGTGACTTCGGTCATGTAGGCATAGTATAGGCAGCCGAGTATCCACTGCTCTAGGTGAGGACGGATATATGTCAGACGGTGGAGGTGTAGCAAGGATCTGAGTTGGCCTAGATTTGCTTGCAGGAGAACCATTCTCGGCTCGAAGTCCTGACCTGCGAGGCGGACCAGTTTTTGGCTGATCTCCTCTGTTTGTATATAGTCGACCACTGTCCTGTGGAGAAACCCGACCTTCTCTGCAAATAATACCGGGGCGCCAGGCTCTGGACATATGTGAATCAAATCTTTGCACTGGGCAATTAATTGTCTCTTCTTTGTCATCAGGATCTCGACCTCGTCCGTGTCCACATCTGGCCAGTCATGAAGAAAGGATGACGGCTCCTCCGCCATCGGTTCATCGTCAAAGTTAAGGTAGAAAAAGGTAAGGATAGGGAACGTGGTGCGAGCCAGAGACAAGGTCAGGAACAGCCGGTTGACCCGCTTTCGGTACACATCCTCGATTGAAGCTAGCATCAGGTCAAAGTACTCTGACAGGTCGGTGGGTAGATCCTGAACCCGGCGGTGGAGGTCAGATATGTGATCTTCGTTACAAAGCCCTCGTGAGAGAGATTGAATGACAAGGAATGTCCAGAGGAAAACTCCCTGCGCTCTCTTCGTGATCTCCACAATCAGCTCCGTGGCCGTGGCTCTGTGGCTTGACTGGAGCCTTTTGAACTGGGAGTTTTCGCCCAGAGTATCCCTGACAAAATGGTACATGTCCTGTTGTGTCAGGTCATGCACGTACAATTTCCACGGGGAGCTGTCGAAGGCGTCCAGGAAGTCCAGCCAAGGTCTACTCGAGGCGCAGATCTTGAGATGGTTATGGCTGGCGATTGTTTGGATAACTTGCACAATTTCCGTATGATCTCCTTGGTACTCGTCAAGGCCATCTATGAAAAGACAGGCCTTGAATTTAGGGTTCTTTATCGCCCCAATGTTGTCCAGTGCCTGCAAAAGCTGACGGCGACTCCAAGGACCAAAGCTCTCAGCGTATGGGGCATGGAGTCTTTCTGCGCAGACCTTGTCGATTATTTCTGGGCGTTGGCTGAGAACCTGGAAAAGCAGGGCCCGGAATAGCCCTTCCTGGGATTTCTGAATCGCCGTTCCCGGGCTCCAGAAAAAGTGCTTTGCGATGATCAGATCATCGCTGCCTGCCCACTCGCGCAAAGCTGTGCTCGTAGCATACTGCTCGATGATGAACTTCATCAAGGTCGACTTCCCCGATCCTGCCTTGCCGGTGATCCAGTAGACCCCGTTCTGTTCCCGGAGCCACTCACGGAATCTGAAGGTTGTGTTGGCGCCATAGACCCATTGAAATGTTTTCGTATGAGCATCCGTGATGGCGAACTCTCTTTCCCTTAGTTGCTCGTAGTACAGGCTCCGCAATATCGACTGTCGTTTCTCACTGAGGAGCTCCTCTATATCCCTGATATACGGAGTAATTTGGTCTTGGACCGCGGCTCCTAGATCCGAGGGGGACAAAGTAATGCTGATATCCGACTGGCCTTTATGGCCTGGGCCTGACGTTCTTTGTCTGCTGTCAAGTTTCTCGGAGACGCCGTTGAGAATATTAACAGTCGTCTCCAAGGAACTCGTAAAACGCTGGCGGTACTCCTCAGTTGATGAAACCAAAGTATTCAATGTTTTCCCAATTGAAAGCTGCTGCGCGCTTTTCATTGCATCCGAAGTCAGCGCCAACCCAAACGCTGTCATGAAGCAAGAACTGACCGTATTAGCGTTAACAAGAGGCGAGAGACTTGAGAACGCATGTTCGAGAGAAGGTCCGAAAGCTCCTGGATCTCCTTCCGCTTATATGGCGTCCTCCCGGCCTTGTGCAGGCTGCGGATGAAGTTATCTTCTGGTTTCTTCGACAGCTCGTTGACGATATTCTGCACATTGGCGGCAACCGTCAGGCACTGGGTTGCAAGACTCTTCAGTGCTGCGTCTGTGCTGTCCTGGTTGATCTGCTTCATTGCGTCGGCCATGCTATTTGTGATGGCAGTGACGCCTTCATGCTCGCCGATGGGCCCACTATCGCTCGAAGCAAATTTGTGGGCGAGCCTGGTAAATTGAATTGCATATTCAACAAATTGTGCCACATTGCTGGCTAGTCTGATCACTGCAAGGGCTTCCATAGTGGGCGACTGCACATGAAAGCCGCTTGCTGCATTGGCTCCGGCTCCTTTGATGCAACTGGAGAAGTTCTCGTTGCGGAGGGGCGGTGATGTGTTGGCCCCGCCTGTTTACCTGCATATGTAGCCAAGCTTACCGGGGGGTATTGCGCGCACGCAGGAGTGCTGACTACTGCATGATGTATTTGAATGAGGAATAGGTCAGATTGATCTGCAGAGGCTTGTTTTCACTCCCAAAGTAAGGTATATACTTAGAAAAACCGGTAAAAAGGAAAGAGTACGAGCGTATGAGCGTGCGTCTGCTTCATTAGAAGGATAAGCATGCACTAACTCCGACTCTGGCATTCTTCACAGGCGGGGAGGGGTACACAGCGGAGATGGCAAGGATGAATATCTCTCCTCCGTCGCCTTCTCTCCCCTGATCGGATAGCACAGCATCAATCATGCAAAGACATGAGGAAATTCGGTTAATAAAGACAGGCCAAGTACGTGCCACGGCTGGGATTTTCTTCAGATGTCCTACCCCTCGGTGCCGTCCTCGGCCTGTCTGCCGGGGAAGGATGCGAGGATTAGAACTTACCCGCCTTTGGAAGGTCGGCATGATAGTGGGCGCCTAGGCCTATCACACTCGCCAATTTGGTGTGCGGAGTGAAGGTTTACCCGTAATGATGCAGTGATCACACTTGTACTGTATACGCACTGATACGCCTATATAAAAGATAGTATTGTGTACCTCCTCCTAAAGTCTCATAGACATTCTCCTTGCACTATCTGCTTTCGTCCTTCAGAGTGCGATAGAACTGCTCCCCAACATGAGAATACCCTACAGGCCGACTGGGCAAGACACATCCGAGTCAATCGACAACGCTGACAGCACCATGGGCGGAGGTCCAGACTCAAAAAACCTGTTCGGCGTTCGAGCTGATGTCCTGATCCCCGGGCGCGGCGAGCCCATTTCCAATGGCGGGATCGTAATCTCAGTCTCGGAAGGGATCATTGCCTGGGCCGGGCCCTATTCCGACCTCCCCTCCAAGTACAGCCAGGTATCCTTCACAAAGCACTCCGGCGCGATAATGCCTGGTCTGTGGGATGTCCACACGCATTTCGGAGGAGCCAACGTCGTGAGCGGATTGGAGGATTCAGTCAAGCCGTTCATGCCCGGTACTCAATTCCAAGTTGGTGCTGTGACTGTAGACGACCTCCGAGCCACTCTCATGGCCGGGTTCACATCTGTTCGGGAGCTGGGCGGGATGGCAGGTTATCTCCAACCTGTGATCGACAAAGGAGCCATCGTGGGACCCACCGTTTACTCCTCTCTTTGCGCACTCAGCATCACTGGAGGCCATGGCGACCAGCATGACTGCCCCCTGGGGCTGGTCAGAGGCGAGAACGACGGGAGCAACGGAATCGCCCTGTGCGACGGCGTGGACGAGTGCATCAAGATGACGCGGTCAGTCGTAAGGAACGGCGCAAAGGTCATCAAGATCTGCAGCAGCGGCGGCGTCCTGAGCATCAACGACCAGCCGGAGGACACGCAGTTCTCGCCCGCGGAGCTCGAGGCCATCGTGCAGGAGGCGGCGAGGAGCGGCAGGGTGGTGGCGTCGCACGCGATCGGGAAGCCCGGGATCATCAACGCCCTGCGCGCCGGGGTGAGGAGCATCGAGCACGGCATGTACCTGGACAAGGAGGTCGCGGACCTCATGAAGGAGAAGGGGGCCATCCTGGTGCCCACGCGGCACATCGTCGAGAGCCTCGCCGCGGGGTCCGAGGACCTGCCGCCGGTGATCCTGAAGAAGCTCCACCGGATAGCCCAGCTCAGCAGGGACAGCTTCAAGTTCGCTGTCGCGGAGGGGGTCCGCATCGCGCTCGGCACGGACACCTACAGCAGCGACCGGCAGAGCCCCCTTGCCCACGGCCGCAACGCGAAGGAGCTGCACTGGATGAAGGTCGCTGGCATGACCCCGTTGCAGGCCATCGAGGCTGCCACTGCCACGCCGCCCGAGACCCTCGGCCGGCAGGGTCCCAAGGCGGGACAGCTGAAGGAGGGCTTTGATGCTGATGTCATTGTGGTTTCCAAGAACCCCCTCGACGACATCGAAGTGCTCACGGATTCTAGCAATGTAACCCATGTGTGGAAAGGAGGCAAACTGTTCAAGTCTTCGTAAGAGGGGGCGGACTTGGAGGAGTGAGGGGAGGACCCCATGAACCTAGAGATAATTATACTGATTTCGTGAACTTGTACTTGTTCGAACGTTTCCTTACCGTTTTGATCGTGTGACGTATCTATACTCATGTGGACGGATACTAGTGATCCGTCCAAGCTTACCAATAACTGCTCTTTTGTTAAAGGAGAAGTCTCAAGTTTAAGCCGGTGCTGAAATTTCTCATTCTCTCGGTGACTGACAGAGTTCCATGTTATGTCTGGCATGCCATCAACAGTGAGTGAAGCAAGAGGTGTGGGACCGGTAGGGGCATATGACGCTACAAAAGCAGTATCCATCGATTTCTCGCACCAGCTCTGCGCGTGCGAAAACACTTGAGTACTCAATGATCGGTAGAATGGCTGTCGGGATAAAGTGGTGAACATTTGATGCAGACCAATGAAGGGGGAGCTGGTTGGATGGACCATAGCTTCCTGTGACATGAGTGACCAAAATTACACAGATCTTGGTCCCCGAATATCTGGTCATTAAGCGGAGAGATATCTCACTTCTACGCATATGGAACCACTTGATGACCCGAGGCTAATTTATTACTAACTGAAATTCTGCTTAAAGGGAAGCAAGGTATCAATCCCAGGAGATGTCACATGAAAGCATACGCGCCCAAAGACAGTCACCAACGGAATTCTTTACACTTCATGTCCAAAACCTTCCGTCTATACGCCCTCATTCATCGACAAGGCGTATCATCTTCATGATTACATACATACCAGATAAGCTGACCGGCGTGATAGCCATTCGAGCATCACGCCATTCTGTACTCATCCAGCCGTGGTCAACACGCGGCCGCTCTTGCTTTCGGGAACCTTGTGTCATCAGCTGCCTCTAGTCAGCGTAGCACACCGGCTGTAATCCCGGGACTTTGCACCCGGGTCACTCGTTGGTAACTCCTCCCTACAGGTTCAGGTCGACTAATCGCTAACTAGTTTTGCATTGGTGAAGTCTGGCGCTGGGTCGCCAAAAGTTTATATCCTAATCTGCCTTCGATATATTTAGAACCAATGTCCATGGTCTTATAGTCTCTTCACAATTCAAGCTCTTGCGCGGAAGGGCTTGTCGTTCCTCAGTGGATATAAGTTTCGGCTAGAGGAACTCAATCGGTAATGATGAGGCAGTTAAAATAGAGCCTGGGCAATTTGGCCAGGAGATCAATTTCTCTGTGGCGTGTCCGGGGGGGGGGGGGTTCGGTGGACAAGAAATTGGACACTTTTGTGAGAGTTGGGCGGTATCGCAGGTGAGAGAAGAGAAGTTATCATAGAAGTGAAGTCGCACACGTGTCTTAGTAACATCGGTCTCAAGCTTGTTTTCAACCTGGCAGTTGTGAAAGGTTTGTGTTTAGTGAGATCATACCAAAAGTCCTTCACTTCTTGCGCGGTGGTAGGTTTATGTGTAACCATGGAAATACACATGCAGGAAAAAGCCACGATGTCGTGAGACTAGCTGGCTTGCGTCAATTATTATGTACGAAATTGAAAATTCCAAATATATAATTTTATAACTGTGGCCGATGCCGTTCGCCAGCCAAGCTTCCGCAACGCGCTGGAGCTATCATGAGAGTACCAACCATATACTGAATCCACTCAGTGTAATCGAGTCAAGTGGGTATATTTCTGTTGCATATATTACTGTTTAAGTCCCCCTGTACCATGGGGATCGATTGCAACCGTCCTATGCTTTGGACACGCCAAAGACAGAAACCGCCCACGACTTCAGCCCCCATCCCGTCGGCCCCGTTTGCCGGTGACCTCCCCCTTTTCGAGCCGACTCCGCGATGATGACCTCCAGCTCATCGGCCGTCCCGCCCTCTCCAAGATCATGCCGCACAAACTCGACGAGCGTACGCTGAGGAGCACTCGGGGTTGAATCCCCCTGGGGAGGCCAACTGCCGAGGTCAGCGCCGGAGCGCACCATGGCCTTGATCAGCTCGAGGGCGACGTCCCTCCAGGCCCGGCCGTAGGTGCCCCACTGCGCCGACACCTGCCCCATGAGCAGCACCCACGGGGCCGTCGCCCTTGACTGGGCCGTGTGGTTCGGGTCGGCGCCGCGCGCCAGCAGGCCCGCGATGAGCCTCGCGTTGCGGAAGAAGGCGGGCGACGTCACCGGCTTCTGCTCCACGCCGAAGCCTGCCGTCTCGAGGGCGCACAGGAGCAGGTCGGACACCACTTGGCCCTTGGCCTGCAGGGCATCCGCCTTGCTCAGCGTGTAGTCTGTGATGCCCGCCGCGGCGGCGACGTAGGGGATTTCGGGCCAGTTGGACCCCCCGCTGAGGACGCTACTCCTCCAGCTGCTCGTCTTCATGTAGCTGTCGAGGAGGTCCTCCTCCTCTGCGGCGTCTTCGTCGGGCTCTGCTGTGCTCAACCCGGCATCCTTGTTGTTGTTGTTGTCGTCATGGTACGTCCACATGCTCTTGACAGGATCCCACAACCTGGTCTTGTCTCCCTCGCTCCTGCTATCATTGGCGTGCTGGTTCTCAAGCATGGGCCGGAACCGGATCCACAGCGTCGTCAGCGCCTCGACGACCGCCGTGGCGTCAGCCATCTTCGCTGCGTCCGCCGGCATGACCTCGTCGTGCTCCATACTGGAGGCATAAACGAGCAGCTCCTTGACGTCCTGCATGGGCCGGCCCAGGCGCAGGTTCACCCCGGACGTCTTGAGCTCCAGCAGCTTCACGCGGCAGAGGAAGAGCCTCTCGTCGAACCCGGCCGTGGCCTTGACGCGCAGCTCGGCCCTGTGCTCGTGCAGGAGGTAGTCGCGCACCGTGCGGTGGAGGAAGTCGACCTGGTACTCGTGCAGCCGGGGCCGGCCGCGCGTCAGCTTCATCAGGTCGCGGCACCTGTTCTGGAGGCGGGGCCGCCACGCGAGGTACAGGTCCTGCAGCTGGAAGCTGTCGAGGTGCCGCACCTCCTCGCGGGCGGCGAAGCCCTCGTCC
This sequence comes from Diaporthe sp. P3_1W, assembly GCA_037177825.1. NCBI lineage: Eukaryota > Fungi > Ascomycota > Sordariomycetes > Diaporthales > Diaporthaceae > Diaporthe > Diaporthe sp. P3_1W. The sequence goes on from JBAFXB010000002.1 coordinate 7,644,980, forward strand.
TCCTCGAGCGCCACCAGGGCCATCATGGACATGGGCCGGAGGGCGCTCGTCGCCGCGAGCATGAGCTTGGCCGAGGACACGGCGTGCAGCGGGTCGAAGCGGTCGAAGATCTTGCGGAAGTACTCGCCGAGCTCCCGCGGGTAGCTGTCGAGGCGCTTCTGCAGGTGCTCGAACGGCTCGTTGTCGCGCATGTCCCGCAGCAGGTCGCGCACGACCAGGTACACCCACAGCCAGACGCCCTCGGCCCGCTCGACGATGGCGCGGACCAGCCTCCTGCAGCGCTGGTCCCTGTCGAGCGCCTTCCTGAAGCCCTTGTTCGACGCGAACGACCCGTGGACGAACCTGGTCATGTCCCTCCTCGTGTACTCCTGCATCTTGAACGTGAGCGGGCTCGAGTTCCACTCGGCAAAGAAGGCCGGCCAAGGGCGGCTCGACGCACACACCTTGATCCAGGGGCAGGCGGCGAGGCCCTTGACCACCTCGATGATCTCCTCCTCGTCGCCCAGGTACTCGTCCAGCCCGTCGATGAAGAAGCACACGCAGCAGCGCAGGTCCGCCCTCTTGAGCCCGTGGATGGTGTCCTTGAGCTCTCGCAGGCTCCAGGGCTGGCTGGAAAGGCGGTCCGGGCAGATGGCGTTCTGCACCTCGAGGGACGTCCGCAGGACGTGGAAGAGGAGCGTCTGCAGGAGGCCCCTGTGGGACTTTTGCATCTCGGTCCCGGCATACCAGAAATAATGGCTCGCGACGAGCAGCTCGGGCTCCTCCTTGGGGTCCCAGCCCATCTTGAACTTCATGGCACTGGCCCACCTCCTCAGGTAGATGGTTGTTGATGGATGCGATGATATATACTTCATCATGGTCGACTTGCCACTCCCAGCCTGCATGTGGACTTCTGAGTTAGTGGTACTGTTGGAGAGCCTGGACGGGAATCATGGGCACTTGTTCTCACCAGGCCCTCGATCCAATAGACACCTTCGCCCTTCTCAAGCCAGTTGCCAAACTTCGTAATCGGGCTGTCCCAAACCCACTGTAGAGTCTCCACGTATGCATCCTCGATTCTTTCGTGCCGCGTCCAGAGGCTCTGGAATACCAGGCTCTTCAGGACACGATGCTGTCTCCTCACGCGTTCTGCCTGCCTCGCATAGGCTTCCAGGCTTGCCGCCGCCTCCTCCATGACCGCCTTCTGGGCCTCTGCGTCGAGAGACTGTGGCTCTGCCAGCTTTCCATCCTGTCTCAAGGCGCTGTGGGAACTCTGTACTCTGCGTTCCACGCCTAGCAGACGCTCAGGCGTGTTGAGCTTCTCTGCCGTGTCCCTAAGCTGGTTGAGGTCCGACTGAACCAAGGAAGGACGCCTGGCTGCTTCTCTCGTGGCATCATTCCCACGCCGCTTCTCGATAATTTGGTCTATGGACAATCCAGCACTGATTTCTCGTTGCTGACTTGAGAGGTCTTCCTCTTTCGGCCTGCACGGTGGTCAGCGGGAGGCATACCTAGGTATCATGCACACAAAATGAGGGCCTCACAACGGCAAAGCAACGTCCCACCAGGCCCTGAGGCGCGCCTCCAGCATGGCGAGTCTCGACAGCACATCATCAATGTCCTTCTTCTTCCACCACATCGTCCCGGACACCCGCAGGGCCTCGATGTGCCGCAAGACGGCCTTGCGGTTGACCCGCAGGGTGTCGAGGTCCGCCAGGAGCTTCGAGGCCAGCCTGTCGCATTCGTCGACGATCGCGTGCAGGATCTTGGTGTCCTCGCTCGGCGGCTCCGCCAGCACGGGGTGCCTGGATATGGTCCTTATCGACCGCCTCATGTCTTCCACCAGCAGCGTACAAGTCTGGATCTTCTCGCTTGTGCCGGTTCCCGAGTGATATATCTCCCGGGATGTCGACACGATGCCGTAGCCAAGGGAGATAAACTGGGCGATGTTGCCTGTGAGGCTGATGATTGACAATGGATCCATGATTGCAAACGCGGAAATTCAACGACGGGAGCGCCGAGAAATAGTCGCACAACCACGAGGAGCCGGGTGGCTGGATGACATCCTCCACATCACCATGCCAAGGGCTGCAGTTGAACTTGCTCGTGCTTTCGGAATGCTTGTACGAAGTCGTCGTGAGTAACAAACTGGGGAGCTTTTCGAAGAGGGTCGCCACCGGAGATCGGCGGGCGCAGTCAAATGAGGCAACTGTCCTGCTATGCAGAAAGCCCTCCTGTCAGCTGCACGGCCGCTTACCCTTTCAGCTGCTTCCGCGTAACGGCAACACGGCTTGGACCAATCGATGACAGCGTGGGGGAGGTCGGTATTGAAATGCAACCTCGCCCATCCTTCAGTGTGAAAGCGTATAGTGTGCTGCTGTCTCTTGTCCTCGCCGGCGCCCCTTCCCCCCGCCCGAACTCCATCTCCAGAGAAAAGAACGCATGTCTTGATAGCTGGTGATCTATCCATGATAAAATTTCTTTGTACTGTATTCGTGATGTTGCATCACTGTAACTTGGTCGGGTAAAGCCTATTTTACGTTCCCGCTGCGGCCCATCTCAAACAGTCGGCGATCTTCGACGCAGCGTCTCATGCCGCAGTGTGTTACTTTCCGTCTCGTCAAGATGCCCCGCACAAGATCCTAGACATTGGAGGGCGACGGACATGCTCTTGAACCCGTTCCCGTTTTGTGCCACCACCCTCTTTGCCTACAAGTACTTGTCACTGTATAAATGGACCGGTTGCATACTGCTTCAGCAGCACATGTGTACAGATTAAAAGCAAGACCACCCACTTTACCTCCAGGTTCAAGATCAGTGTTCGCAATATCATCCTCAAACCGATCCAGAGAGGATACAGAGAACAGAATGGCTATCCTAAACAGTATCGTGGATGCAGGGTCCCCCGTCGGTGCAGGGGCAGTTGTTGTGGTTATCCTTGGCGCGGTGAGATCTGACCACCATCTGCTTGCATTTCCAAGATTTCCGCTAGTCCACAAAAGATTGCATGTATACCAAGCTGACCAAAGCACATTGCAGATCCTGACCTATCAACTGGGCCTCATTATCTACAACCTCTTCTTCCACCCGCTGCGCGCCGTCCCGGGGCCCCTGCTGTCCCGAGCAACGCCATGGCCGTGGGCCCTCCGCCACTCCGTCGGGGTGCAGGCCTTCTACACGCACCGGCAGCACGAGACGTACGGGCCCGTGGTGCGCATCGGGCCGAACCACCTCTCCTTCACCGACCCCAGGGCATGGAAGGACATCTATGGCCACCGCGCCGGGGGCGAGAAAGATGGCAACCACAGGCTGGAGATGTCCAAGTCGCCCGTCACCTCGCGCCCGATTGATGCCCTCCCCACCACGATCGCCAACTCGGACAAGGAGGAGCATCAACGCCTGAGAAGGGCGCTGAGCCACGGCTTCAGCGACGCTTCCATCCGGTCGCAGGAGCCTCTGATCATGAAGTACGTCGACAAGCTGATGAGCGGGCTGAAGGACCGCTGCAAAGAGGGGCAGCCGCTGAACTTGGAGGCCTGGTACAACTGGACGACCTTTGATGTCGTCGGTGATCTGGTCTTTGGTCTCTCGTTCGGCTGCCTCGACCAGTTCCGGTACAACCCCTGGGTCCACTCCATGCTGGCAAGCATCAAATACGGCGCCACCATGTCGGGGATGAATTATGTGGGGTGGACTGCTTTTGTCCGGCTGTTCTTCCGCTACGTCGGCAGCAAGAGCATTAAACAGCTCAACAAGTACACGCACGACATGGTTGTCTCGAGGCTTAACTTGACCCAGGAGAGGAACGATCTGTTTGAGGGGATTGTTAAGAAACAAGCTGAATGGGTAAGTAATTATCTCTGTCGCTCGGCTGTCACCGTGCGGACTAGAAGGAGAACCCGCTGACGCCGACTCCGTTTGTGTGTGTGCCAGAAAATGTCTTTTGAGCAGCTCTCGGCCAACGCTGAGATCCTCGTGCTTGCTGGTAGCGAGACCACGGCAACGCTGCTCTCGGGTTGCACCTACCTGTTGCTTACAACCCCAGAAAAGATGGAGAAGCTGAAGCACGAGGTCCGGTCGGCATTCGCGAGTGAGAGCGAGATCACGGCAACCTCCGTCAACAAGCTGTCGTATATGCTCGGAGTCCTCAATGAGGCACTAAGGCTCTATCCGCCGGTGACATCTAGTCTGGTGCGGGTGGTGCCCCCTGGTGGTGATACGATCACAGATCATTGGGTCCCCGAGGGTGTAAGCAGAAGACTTGAACTGAATGCCTTTCCTCTTTATACTGCATTACCATAATGGACTTAGCACCTGCTAACGATTTGGAAGACAATGGTCGAGTGCCAACACTGGTCAATGAACCACAGCGCGGAGAATTGGGACGATCCGTGGGCATTCAAGCCAGAAAGGTTCCTGGAGGATATACCAGGGAATAAACTGGAAGCCCTGCAAGCCTTTAGGTAAGTGGTGACGTTTCGCTGCGATCGCTCATATAATTCCTCGGTAAGGTACTGACATAAGGCGCCTCCAGTGTTGGCCCAAGAAATTGCATCGGACGCAAGTACGTATCTTGCCCAAGTAGTCCATCCGTACTGTTGTATTCTTGTGAACGATGTGGCCACTAACAAAGCTGCAACCACTCAGTTTGGCGTATGTTGAGATGCGCATAATTCTCGCTCGCCTCATCTACAACTTCGACCTGCGACTTGCCGAAGACAGCCATAGATGGATCGAAAGACAAAGAAGTTACGCGCTGTGGGCGAGGATCCCCTTGAACTGCTACCTCGCGCGCGTTAGTCCGAGCCCTCGGGAACAGCCCCTTGCGACGGTCAGCGAGTGAAAAGATAGAATGTTCCGCCACAATCCGAACATTTGGCTGCTGAGAGGGACAAAAAATATGACCAGATTCCTATTTTCTATGAGGTTGGTCTGGGTACAGCGGATTGATAATCAACTGAGACCTCCCTAGACTGGACCACTAGATTGACCTTCATCAAATTGACAGGTCCAGGGCAGCGGGAGTCTGTTGAACGGCACTTGTGAAACGTAAACCTTGGAGAAGAATGTACTTAAGTCCGGCTTTGTGGACAGCAATTGAGGGAATCAATTGTGTGTATGTGTAATCAAGGGTGTAAAGAGGGTGTCATTGAAGTTGAAGTCCGAGGTCCTAAGTCTTATCCTAAGTGCCCTCGCTGCTTGTGAGCCTTGAATACCAACTTGCGTCCTCAATTATCTTTAGTCCAAAGGCCTGCAGTGATTTGAAGCCGTAATTAGGTAATTCCACTCTGACATCTAATAGAACCTCCCTCTTACATCCTCCCATTGTCTTACAGGAATCAGCATCTCAGGCGTCAGTACGCTACTTTAGATCTCTGAAGGCCACCAGCCTGACTTCAACACTTTGCCGTGGAGGCCCTGATGCCTTTGAATTAAAGACAGCGCAGTGGAACCCGCCTAGTCGTACTAGACTCAGCACTGAAATTGACAGGGCAGAGATTGAACTCACGTGCACGATGTCCGAGCGAATCTGTGTTCCGAAAGACTAGCAGATCTTCCAGTGTCTGATCCTTGATATAATACCATTTGTGGTTCGCGTTGTGATGCAATAGTGAGGTCTCATCCACTCTGTCCCGTCTGATTCTATCGCTGAGTAGGATGTCGTTCTCTTGATCAATGGTTGTCCAGTCACAGATTGTCAGGGGCCAGTCATCGTTTGGTGCCTCTAACAGCCTCCATACACTTCGAAAATTAGCAATTATCTCATGAAACCCAACTTGGGGCCAGACAAAAACCAAGGGCACAACTCACTTGATAATATCATAATCCTTGTCACGCCAATAGATCTCTTGACCTGGGAAAACATGTCTGAGTTCAGTCACAGCTCCGCCACGAGAGACATCAGCATGAGGCATGGTTGCGGGCTGCTCGTGGCTGTCCACGTAGACTCGTGCATTCTTAGGAAAGTCGACATCTCTGCTCCGGAGCTGAAAATAAGACGAAATAGTGAGTTCCCAAATCCCGCGGAACCTCGGAAGATAATCTCACAGTCAAGTCATAGGATTCAATTCGGGAGTACTGAGGGAACTTGTCCTCGAGAATACGCTCAATCTGATTCCAATATTCCGTTTGCATCTGCCTTTTTTGTGTCCACACTGCCTGGGGATCAAGGTTAGTTTTTGCATGGATTACGCAGAATCCATGAATATCTAGGTCCCATCGAGTCGAGTCTGTGATTTCATGGGCCTGGACATTCTTCACGTCCACGCTGAGGTTTGTTCGCTGTGCTCCTGGTACATGTGCCACGGGGAAGTCCGTATCGAACGCCTTCACAGTGTCAAAAATGTTATCCCTTGCCAGGTAGGCAACACTGGTGTCAAGCACCATTGCAAGATTTGGTGAAATGTTGCTGAAGACAGCGTAAAAATGAATGAATGAGAGTCTTTTGACGGCTCATGGATTGGGAAAAGTTCAAGCGCAAATTTTGAGGTGGCAAACTTGATCGTCTTTGCTTCCTACCATTCTTCCGTCTGGCCACCCGGACCGTGGCTGTAAAATGATCTGCCTCCAGTGGAGGGGCATGAGCGGGACGCAATTTTGGCTCGATGATAGCAAGTCTTGACCGACTCATTTATGCTGTGTTACCTGGACAGGAATCCGTGGTGCTCCAAATAGGACCTCGGGAGAAGAGTTCGCCGTGTGCAGTCGTGAAGATCATTGAGTCGCCATCGCGAACATAGCGCATCGGCGAAGCAGAGCCTCACCGGTGTGAAAGACAAGAACCTGGCCTGTTCTCAGCCCGGTCGATATATGTTGTGATTCCCCAGCTGTTCTCTCGACCAGTGCTCATGCGGATTGATCCAACCAATACTACTTTATGTTGTCCTACATGCATGTGATGGAATTGAATCCTTCCAAGCTCGAGATAATCGTGGCCCAGACGCAGCCGACGTTGGACAATGACGAGAGCTGCATGTTACGGTGAACAATCGGCATTTCAGCAGCCTGATCGAGCCACGAATTGTACGAACACTACAGATAATGGGGTATATGGTCTATTTGCCGAGATCTACCTATGTTACCAGAGGACTTGCGGGGAGCGCCGGGGGCCGTGACGCAAGGTGGAGAGCATACAAAAGGTCGAAGAGAGAAATGTGTGATATGGACTGAAAATGGTTCTCTTTTGATACTTCGATATCTGCGAGCCAGACTTCTTGAACATTCAGAATTTTAGCTTCTCTGTCAACGGAACTTCTCTCGGTCTATTTGAAACTCTGCAAAAGACTTCCCTCGTTCCCGCTCCCGCTCCCAGGCTTCGGCGGACGACCATGCCATTCGAAGCTGATCAAGCCAAACTCGAGCAGCCATGGAAAAAGTGGCACTCGCTTCTCAATGCACAAGAGAACATTAAAGACGGCGGAATCGTATTTCACGATGGAGGAGGCAACACTCCAGCTCCGGTCACACCATCTACCCAGCATGGGACAGTAGCTCTGAACCCCCGCCATGACGTTGATTTCAGTAAAGCTAAGGCAGGCCGTTAGTCGAATTAGTAAGTCGACAGCCGAGTGAACACCTACCAATTAGCACAATCTAATCATCAGAAGACGGAAAGCTCCCTTGTAGCTGGGCTCTGGTGCGGCTCGATGTTCGTAGTGACTCGCGTGGACGGTAAGGTTGACATCATGGTAGTGAATGCTGGGTATTATCACAGCCTCTCATGAACTGAGTTCCATCATTTTGTCCCTTCTGTTTTGGCGATGGCCATATTTTACCGTGCAAGGTTGGGTTTCGGCGGCATACAGGTGGCAAAACATAGCAAGTAATTACAGACAAATCTACGCTTTGGGCATGCCTCAGAATGTATACATGTACGTCATGTCTTGTAATTGCAAAACCTGTGGTCTCACCGCCGAAATCTCGCGCCAGAGCCAGAAAAATGATGTACTAACAGCCTAAGTGAGCTTTCGAATCCGGAGTATCCAATCCTCCTTATGCATTCCACAGCCTGCACGAAGCACAGCCGCACAAAGCAGTTCTGCCTGCAGCCCGCTAGCGCACCCTTTCACACCATCTCCCGGCGCTGTGTTCCTTCTTCCATGGATAAACTATGTGCAACGTGAATGTGAGGATCCTATACTAGTTTCAGTTCGGTGTCTCAGCCTGCAGGAACCCACCCGATGGTGTCACGGAGCCTGCTGCGCCAGCCGTGCCCAGCCATTTTGGTACTGCCAGACTGAGGCAAAGAGGACGGAAGAATTAGCTTGCGAGACTGGAGACCAGGCGGTTGCAATTCCCTTCCCGTTTACATATTCCACGAGAAATAAAGCTCTAGCACTTTCTTGGTTACTTTCATGGTTGGAGTGACTTATATCCAGCCTGTGTATTATAAGTCAAGTCTTGAAACACGTGTCTGTTTTGTATACAGCCTTGTCCACAACTATTGCCTGCGTCAACATTGCGTCAACTCAAGATGATACATTCGCATGAGGACATCGAGTCTCAGGTGCAAACCAGTAATCGCGACAACACCCAGTGTAGACTTGCATTTATCGGCAGGTTTATGATGCGGCCCTCGCCTCGGATTAACAATCGATATGTAAGGACAGACTTTTTGATAGCACCCTATTTCTGTCATAATTCCCGCAACCATTGGCATTAACAGGAATAGGAGGACAATATCGAGTTGCAGGACCGAACGCAGGCCCCGGAGCCGGCTGCACAGTTTCCACGGGGAAACGAGCGGCTTGCTGCATATCATCGGGAAGCCATCAGGCTTCTTTTTGGGTTGCCAAGCAACTATGGACGAGAATGCCCAGGGATCGAGATGTTCTTGGAATATCTCGAGGAACAATTCTCGGTTCTGATTGATCAGAAGTACGACATCATATGGAAAATCCTTGACCGACATGCTCCTGGTGACCCTAACGTTGTTTGGGAATGGTGCTTGTCCGTCCTCGCTGCTTTCCGTGGCGAAGGAGACGACAGCGCTAGCATTGAGGATGTATATCGCAAATTAATCGACCAAAGTCAACTTGCAGGAAGCCACCTGGAAGCATCCGAGGTGGAAGATATCCATAGAGCAATATTCGCTGTTCTTTGCTGGACGTCTATGGCTGTTAGGCCATTTCTGCAAAAAGAGTCTGGCACAACACTGTCCACCACGCCAACCCAACCAAGACCCTGGGCAGAAAACTCAGACCAGACTTTATCAGTACGTTCCCTCAGGAGGCCTGTTCTGAAGATTCTTCCCATCTTCAGGCAGGGGCTCAACGAGCGTCAACGACTGAGTTCATTCGTTTCGCCAAACACTTCGACACAATTGCCTCACCCTTCTGATATCATTTATGAGTCCAGTATTAATTACTTCTCCCTCCGCAATGTCGGGCATGTTGATTTGGATTGGGTAGACACAATCACAAACCATCTTCGGTTCAATCGCCAGACCAGGACGCTGTCACTCTTTCAACTACCATCATTTTGTCTTGCCAGTGTTATGAGCACAGAAGATGCGCCAGTGTTTACCAAGTAAGCGCTGCAAGTCATTTTTTCCAACGGGCGAAATACGGATAAAATACTAAGCTATTTCAGAATTCTGCAGGAGTTCTTCCCTGTCGAGCACCATCTGGACGACTCAGACAGCCAAACTGACCCCCACTCCGCGCACCGTGAGATTCTTCTCTCTTATCGACTACTCTTCGCGCAGTCCCGTCGGAGTCGTAGATTGATCAGCCACGAACTGGATAAGTTAAGATCCCACGGCAAATTAGATCCGCTCTTGAGAATCCTCACTAGCACATCGCTCCCATCTCTGCACTCCAGGGTCCCAAGGGACATATTCCCACATTCGACACTCACCGCAGATGGGATGTTGCAGGAATCTGACACATACTCTGCCCGCGAGGACTTTCCGTCTTTCGGCTACAGATTGCTCGTTCTTCAGCGCTATAATCTTAGGCAGCAACCTAGCAGAGTAAAAGACCTTTGGCGCGATCGCAGGAATCCCCTCCAATGGTACACTTTTTGGGCAGTGGTATGGGTGGGTGGTATTTCAATCGTGCTCAGCGTACTTCAATTCTTGGTTGGGGCGGCCCAGTTATACCTCGCTGCCGTGTCACGGGGTTGAGGTGCTTCCTTGGACATGGCAAGCCGTGCTGGGTATGGATTGTTATGAACTCTCAAGTTTCTTTAGCTCAACGCGTAGTGCTGGATTTTGAAAAGTTTTCAGGGCACTAGAATCCAAGACCTAGGTTTAATTTCCTTGTCCTTCACCCGAATATAGGGGTTGTTGCCTTGCTAGCACGTCGATGACTGGACCAGTTGACAGAGCGGACAGCGCCCATCGTGATTGAGGAGCTTAGACCGCTCTTTCCGCCCATGAATGTATGATTCCCTCGTCGTTCTCCTCGTATACCTTCATTTCCACTCCCCAATGTTTGAGGAAGGTATTGGCTTGCACAAATTTCCATCTCGGCTCCGGGTGCGAGACCACAATCTTCCTCCATTCTTCCCAGTCACCTGAAACAGAAGACAGAGTTTCGTAGAGCTTAGCGCAAGGCTGGAAATCGGCTGTGCAACGCCACACATGGAGCCAGCAGAGAAGACGACCTAGGCACGGCTTTCCATGAGAGAACAATTTCGACTGATTGACCACCACCGCAAGGTGCGATTCATCTTTGTTATGATTGATGCTCAGCACCCCACCACCATCAGCAAGGACATGCTTGAGAATGCAAAATTGAGCCTGTTATGCGGTGGTTAGGAAGATTCTATAGCATCAAAGGAAGTCAAGTTTTGAATTTACCTGTCTATGAGGTTCTCCCCAAGTCTCTTCTTCCGCGTTGTAGAACCCAAGAGCTTGCAGTCCCTGCACACCAAGATGCAAATAGGTGTAGTAGTAGACTGTATTATCAGCTTTTTGCGCGGCTCCTTATTCTGAGATTGGAGATATACGAACGTTCTTCAGCTGTGATTGATGTTGTGTCATCGTACCCAAATACAGACAAGAGTTCCTTGCTGTCCATGAGATAAAGTGACAGTACCTCGGCTCGGCACTCTTCAACAGAACCGGCGATTTCTCCAAAAACACTGGTCCATGTTTGGCCAGGGAGATACCATGTCTTGATAGTGTCTCCAGTGAGAGGACTGACTGGAGGATTTTGCTGGTCGAAATTGTACTTGCTCGGGCTTGTCTCGCTCAGCAGCTTGCCTGTTCCGTGGCCAAAAAGCTCGTGCACCGCTGTCGTAATTGTCTTTATGCTGTAAATGCACTCCCTGAAGCGGTCCTTGTGTGATGCTGGCACATAATAGCAAAGGCTGGTGGCATCATTCTCAGCAATCATGCGATTTGCAATGAGTACATTTTTGCTTCCACATGTTTCTCTGACATCATTGTAGTTCGGGAGGTTGATGCCGTTCCAAACGATGCTTGAGCACGAGGCAAGAGCTGAGAAGGACTGTCAAGGACTCGTGGCTTAGTTGGCAGGGGTCCGATTTACTTACCATGTACGTTTGCGAAATCTGGCGGGTGGAAGAGATCCTTCTCAAAGGGTCCTTTGCCACCATTCAACCCAGGGACAGCCCAAGGCAAAAGGCATATGAAGCTATCTGAGCTGTCGACCAATTCCTTCAGTTGTAAGCTTTCGATTGGGTCTGATATGCAGACGATGCCCTGCCACTCGCCTCGGACGCCGTGAGGGTCTCTGTAGGGTTCTACAAACCCGATGAACGTCTCGACAGCTGGTGACTTGTCCGTGACCCAAAGTTTCTGGGAGTCTCGGTATGCCAAAAGACTTCCAGACCTGAAGCTATCCACATACTTGTCAATTGTCTGAGCCTGTGTGTTATTGCCAGAGTATTCTTTTGCTGTTAGAAGCGAAGCACAAATCTTTGACAACTCTTCAGAGTGGTCACCACCTTCGACACGGACGACTGTGCCATTCCCGTCCACATTTTCCCACTCGTGGATGACTCCAATGATGGTGGATGCTTGCAGCACGTGTAAAGTGCGCCTCCCTCCTTCTACGGTCTTCTGGACCCTAGTATTCTCCAGCTCGATGCCGTGTGCTTCCAATGTCTGCGAGACCAAGGTGACCTCATCTCGAGTCACCGGCGTGCTTCCCGGGTAGTAGTTCGCTTGGGCAGTCTTGCTGGGAAACCCGAAACTGGAGGGTGCTGTCGATGTGATAGATTCAGCAAGTTCATCGAGTATGGCTGCAGCTTTTGGTTGAGATTTGACCAGCCTAGAGAGTGTTTCTGCAGACAGCCTAGGAAGGATTTTGTTACCCCCATCCGCCTCCATTGCGTCAATAATTCAGTCTTTTAATATCACGAATGTCACACTCTTCTACTTACAAAATAATTTCCTAGATTGCTCAGAAAAAGGGCGGCATAGTCAAGAAAGGCCGAGAGCTCCTCCTCTGACACACATCCCTGATCCACAAAGGTGGTCCACTGGCCAGAGCATGACCGATAAAGCTCAATGATAAGGTCGAAAATGCCGTTTGACTCCGGCGAGACTTGACGCATGATAATCCTGGCGCCATACCAAGCAGCTTGGGCTAGATGGTGAGCATAGAGCTTTTGCCGATCTGTCAGGCGATCAAAAACTTCTCGGACGGCCAATTGATGGGTAGGGGCGCATTGGTTTGACATGCTCTTCTATTGCTCAAGGTGACGGCGGTGTTTGCGGCCGACAACTGGAAAATCACACGAATGATGCAGGAGAGGGCTGTTAGCGGGTCCCTGAATGGAATGGCCACTGCCGCGCTGCTGACTCTAAAGTTTTGTTGGTCGTTCCACATGTGAGGTGGCTTGTCGTAAAGTGACATGTACGTTGACCGGTAGATACTTTTGGTATCTTAGTCATCACTTCTCACCGGTGAGAGGCTGTGCCTCTGTATCACGGTCGGGTTTCAGGCATGTGCAAGACACAAGAAGTTAGAGGATATTCAGGAACATACTGGTGAAGCTGAAAGGTGTCTCTCATCTTCACCTTGCTTCACCTGTGTTCTTGCGAGACTGTGTGTCAGTGAGGGTCAGACCCGAGCAGGGTGGTTTCACTTCCATAGTGGCAAATTCCTGATGGCATTTGCTTGCTGCAACTTAAATTGCCGAGTGTCCAAGTTTGGAATGTGCTCAAATGGGTAATACATTGGGTTACACGGCATCCGTCGGTGAAGCGCATTCCACGCCACATGCATAGGGGCGTGTCTAGTTGCACCATGGGGTGTACACCAAGAAACAAGCATCGGTATCGTAGTGGAAGAACAAACGGCCCCGTGTGTTGTCATACAATATTACTGCCCCCATTTCTAGATTACAAGCCGCTTTTCCGAACCTTCGGGCTTTGAGATCTAGGTGACTTTGTATTTCTGCCTTCCTACACTAGCCCTCTATCTCAACTCGCGGTCTGACTCCTTTGATACCTAGTCTTGCGCATTAGAGCTTTCCCATCCCTAAGGCTCAAGATGGACTCAGAGACCCTGTGAGTAACCGTTTTCTATTCTTGGCCCAAGTGCTAATTCAGCCCGTCATGGTACACGTAAATAGTGGGCGATTCTTTGCTAGCCACTGGCGAGCCACCATTGAGAAATCCAAACAATCCAGAGCACTGGAGCCTAGCGATTTCCAAGAGATGCACACGTTGCAATCCTGGGAAGCTTTACAGACGCTGCTCCAAGATCCGACGAGCGATGGGCTCGCTGCAATCAAACCGGCACTGAACCATTACAACACATTCATGGCTCTGTTTGAAACGAAGTTGGGTCCCACATTAGATTCAGCTTTCTTTTGGGGAGTGCTCGGTGTCCTTATGCAGGTCTGTGATTTTACTCTACTTGGAAAACGAATTCCTTTTCTCTCCCTGCTATATCCTTTCTCTCTGCCTTCCATTCTTACTTTTTTTTGCCTTCTTTTTCTTTCTCTCTCTTTTTAAGTCCTGTCTCATTTTGGTCTCAATCGGGAGTCGCCATGTTGAAGCAATCATACCCACAGGTCTCTTGTGAGAATCCAAAGACAATACGAACCATCATACGTGTCCTCAGGTCCATTGGATACAAGGCTGGTTCCTTTAACACCTGCTATGCCGCCATGAATACCATGACTGGCCAAATGAAAGAAGCATGCTTTGATATGCAAGTTCAGATCCTCGAATTCTTCATCGATGCAATCAAATGCATACGCGATGAGCTGTCAGGTACTTTCAATTCGATACACAGATGACGGCATGTTTTTCGAGATTGGAGACTAATGAAAATGCATGTTTCTGCCAGCAGGTGGCAATACCGGCCGCGAAGACCCTTTGACTCTGTTAGAGAGGCATTTCTTGAGCATGAGCCGAGAACTCAATGAGATACTGACTCGAGTAGAAAAGTCAACTCAATATGGGGTTCCAATGGTATTTCGAGGCAAATCTTCACCTGCGCCGTATCAGACGTCGTCACAGACAAAGCCTTATTTACTCTTGCCTCCAACACGGCCTTTGCCAGGCCGCTTTTTCGATCGTGCTGACGTGTTTGAGAAACTCGATCTCGCTCTTGGCCACCATCAAGCCAGAGCATCTTTCAAAGCCATTGCGCTGTGGGGCATGGCTGGAGTTGGGAAGAGCTCTATCGCGATTTCTTACCTCGACTTGAAAGTCCAGAAGCAGCAGTATAATGCTATCTTCTGGGCAAATGCCGAGAACTCAGCATCTCTGCGACAGAGTTTCACAAGCATTGCCATGAAGCTTAAGTTGCCTAATGCGCATCCGCAAAACCATGATGAGAACCTCGAGCTCGTCCAAGAGTGGTTTCAGTCTACCAGTACGTCCCTAACTGCTTTGGATGACAAATTTACTGTGTCAATCCGATATTGATACCTCTAGATTCTGTTTGGTTGGTTGTTTATGACAATGTGTCATCCGCCGATGTTTTGCAGCCCTTTTGGCCAGCCTCAAGTCACGGCCATGCTATATTGACCACACGATCCACCACACTGGCATTTGGCTATGCTACTGAAAGCATAGAAATATACACATGGGATTACAAGACAGGCTCTGAATTTCTGCTTTTTCTTCTGAAGAAGGAAATTGGTAAGGATATAGATACCGAGGGTATTTCAGCTCTCGAGCTATCGAAGCGGTTGAGTGGGCACGCCCTGAGCATCACGCACATGGCGGGACTCATTCAACGACGGTCATGGTCGATCACAGAATTCACAAGCATCTATTTGAAAGATCCCCGACGTGCCCATAACAATGAGTTGCAGAGACTCTGGGAATTTTCTTTCAAGTCGATGGAGAGAGAGAGCCAGATACTGCTAGGTGCTTTTTCCTTTCTCATGCCTGACAACATTCCGCAGAGCTTGTTTGAGATACATGAAGAATTTCTGCCCAGACGTCTCAAATTTTGTGGCAACGAATTCAGGTAAGTCTCATCGATGCTAACCTCACCGTCCAGGGCATCTGACCGTTAACATGGATACGCCTAGCTTTTCTGAGGCGGTTGAAAGCCTTCTCGTAGTCTCATTGATCAAGCGAAATCGTGACACACGAGTCTTCTCTATCCACCGGATGGTCCAAACACAATTCCGCTATTTCCTTGATGCCAATGAGCTACAGAGCACCTTTGATGACGCTGTCACTCTCGTGTATCACTGTTTTCCCAAACAGCACGACGAGAAAACCCAACTGTACGATCAGTGGGCGCAATGCAATGCCTTACTTCAACATGTCATCTTCCTCAAAGACTGTTTTCAGGATTGTTATGCAGCAGCAGCATCATTCAAGGCCACTTGGGAATTCTGTGATCTTCTCATGCAATGCCAACGGTGAGCGTGTACATTTCCATGCTTAACACTAAGAAATGGACAGAAACCCTGACGTGATGCAGATACTTGTTCGAGGTTAATCTCCTAGAAGAGCTAGATGGGATGTGCCGAGTCAACCTGATTGCGGCAAAGACGCTTGAAGACGCAAGCGCAGCCATGGACATCAAGGCCTCTACATTATCGCACCTGGCTCAATTGCATGAAACCCTTGGTGCCGCACCGAAGGCAGTGTCATTGAACCTTGAGGGGCTTGATCTGCGCCAGAGCGAAAGACCACAGAAGCTTGCTATGATTGGCGGGTTCCAGAACAACCTTGGCGTGGCCTATAACACCTGCAATGATCACCAAAGTGCACTGACATGGCTGGAGAAGTCGTCTGCTACCTGGACCGAATCAATGCAGCAGCAAGGCAGGATACCACACGATGAGCCTGTCACCACGGCCAACATTGCACGTTGTCTCTACTACCTCAACCGGCTCACAGACGCCCGGCAGAAAATAGAATACGCAATAGCGGAGCTCAAAAAGAGCAAACCTCTGAATTGGGGCGGATTGGCATAGTAAGATCAATAACTTGGCCGAAATTATGGACTCGTGCTAACTTCTGCTCAAGTGCGTCAGTGGTGCTCGCGAAGATTGATCAGCGTGAAGGCAATTTGGAATCTGCAGAGGCGCGCTTCATAGAGGCACAGAACATCTGGCTGCAGGGCGACCACACCCGCCTACATCCATTCAATGGAGGATGCATGTACCATATAGGGGTCACCTGTCTCGAGCAGGGCAAGACTGAGGCGGCAGTGTGAGTGACTCTATCGCGGAAAAAGATAGTGCGTTGCTAACCATGCTGGCAAACACTTGCGGGACTCCATGGAAGTTACGCGCTTCCACAAGGAAAGAATGCCTATGGAGCATGCGAGAAACCTCTTCAGACTCTCTGAAGCAGTGACCCAGGACAATCCGGAAGATGTGGTTGGCCCAGATCTGTTATTGAAGGAGGCAGAGTCCTATTTAAGGAAAGGAAGCCCAAATGCGGTACTGGCTGGGACGGAAGATGTGTACAACCAACACATCAATATCTCGTGGCGCTAAATTGACTAGAGATATTGGCTGACTTTGAGCTCGTCACTGAATCCGAGGGGACAAGCGGGGGACGTCATTACGCTTTCAGATTACTTTGAATGTAAGATGTTTATGCTGGTCGACAGTTCTAGTCTATGCCGCCGCCAGAAGCGGTTCTTGCTAGCCTCGTCTGTGCAGCTATCACAAGGCTGTCAATATTTTCTTAGCTATAAGCTACGGATAATTGTGTTCCAAGCCTATTGTTATTGATACTGTATTTTTTTAAACGCTAGGTATTTAGGCGTTTTTCACTGTATGAAGGGACTGGATGCATATTGCTTAAGAAGCATATGTGTATGAATTAAAAACGAGACCACCCCCACTTATGCTGGTTGAATGTGCGACCGCTTGGGAATGTGAATGTCTTCATGAGGTGCCCCGTAGGTGGACATATGACAAACACATCCTTGCTGCGAAACTATGCGATACTATACCGGGTGTTCAAAATTAAAGCTTTATGGCCTCCAGAATGGAACAATCAATGGCGCTGTCAGCTTGCAAATTTTCTGCGGTTAGTGCATTGGGGGTTGTGCGACCAAAACAGCCGTGCAAGATCAGTAGTGCTGTGCGTATAAATACTTGACTACAGCCCAATTTCAAGCTTAATACTGAATTCTAAGATTGGAAAAGTCTGCTTATGTGGCTGTCTTTGAGCTTCTGAAGCAAAAGGAACTCATCAGTAGCGACAGATACATCATAGTCGTTGGTCAAATTCTGAGTGAGCATGGCATTTAAAAAGCATACGTGTTCAATAACCGGAGTCCTTTGACTGATTGCTTTTTTCTCAGAAAACTTGCACTGATATTGCGGAGTTTTGATCCCAACTTTCGGTGATAAAAAACCTTCTCTGTAGTACCTTGGCTTGGGATTCATCCGAGTCCTTTGTTACTGGATGGTTATGAAGTGAAGTCCGTTTGGAAGTCATCCCGGGTGATTATACTAATTCTCAGTATGGTTTGGGACCGTGGGGGAGGATTTTCGAGAATGGGCTCAGCAGACTACTAATTCAGAATTCAAAACCATCCATGTTCAAGCTCTGCGCTGGGCTTCCGCTCAACCCTCCCCTAACTGTGCTGGGTTCTCTACCTGAGTGACGTACTAATGATCACCCGGTGAACACGAAGTTGACCGAGTTCTAAATTCGTTTGCCGGAATGGCCGGGTGGCCAATCTTTTCTGAGAGGCCATGTGGGTGACTTATATGATGATGATTAGAGTCTTACCATGGCCGCCACATCGACTGCTGCAGTGAACTTTTATTCAATGTTGAAGGACAAGTAGCAGCGTGTCAGCAATATGATTTCCTGAAACGTATCCATGTAGGCCCAGATTCCAGGCCAATAAAACCGTACCTGTAACCGACTTGGAGAGGGACTTATGCACGAGACTTCTGGACCACGGACATGTGGCGCTGAGCTATCCCCAAATGGAAGATCTCACCTCCGGAGAATCTCGGTGCTGCTCTTCGTCATCACTACATGAGGGTGATTAAGCATGTCCCATGAGAACAATCCCATGGGGCTTGTGGAATACGAGAGGCGGTTAGCGATGTGGCCGGAACATGTGTTTTTTATGGAATCATTTAGGCAGTGATGCACGTGCGTGTGTGTAATGGGTCAACATACCTAGGTACGCCGCACAAAATTGGCCTCATCAATAAGCACAATATCGTGGAATTCATTCACTGAAAAATTTCGAACTGACATGGATCGTTGAACCTTTTGAATAGGAATTCCTCTTGAGCGGAAAGAAACGTTGCATAGGTTTTCGCCATCTGGCAAACATGTAACTTCTGCCCTGACTGACCCACAGTGATCCTCCTCCCTTTTCTGTGATGCAATCCAAGCCAATCAAGAATCCCATGACTGTGTCTGCTGCCTCTGTACACACATTCCATGGCTACTTCGGATCGCTGAGGTGAAGGGCGCACAGTGAAATGCGGGACAAGTACACCAACCTCATCAAGCATGACCCAACTCCGGTCAGTGTGCCGGGGAGCTTCTTCTCCGCATTTGTATGGCCAACATGCAGTCAGATGTCAATTATATGGATCAATCACCGGTGATGGAAGGGAAGCGTAAGCATATACGAGCGAGGCTGCTCAATACGCCGTCTTGCCGAGGGGCAGCCAAATCCCGAATTTGCGATCGCCTTGGCCTTGCGAAGGAGTAGTATAGCTGATGGAATGATATATACATAATTTTATTTTTGATTTCAGGAGACACACACCGGTCAGTGATCTTGCCCAGATCCGTTGGGTTTATGAACTATCGTGTGCTCGTTAGCCAAGGGGTTCTGTCCGTGCCTCGTTTCCCATCCTCGCGGAGCAACATTGGATTTATCTGCAAGGACCTTAGATATGCAGGCTTCAAGCATGGATCGGGAATTGGGACAGGGAGCGGATGCACATTAATCGCATAGGTTAGCAATGGTACGTGGTTGCTATGGATCGTAGATCCTGAATGGCTTGGTTCGTCACCTGAGAGGTGGGCGTCAGCACCTGTGCTGATTATTTCCACTTGCGGAAAACGGGAGCGTTGTTCCTATATATCAACTGCAAAGCAATCACACAGCCAAGCCAAATGCCCCGAATCCATTTCATTGGAAGATGGTCAGATCCTCATCGAGCATCGACGCCCTTGGGCAATGACAGCTGTCAAGATGATTGATCTTGAGACGTAGTGGTGAGTACAAGGCAGGATCCCCGTGATGATCAGGCAGGGCCTCATGAGTACGCAAGAAAATAGAGCAAGAAGTTGTTCGCCAGCGGTTGGTATGCGCCAGGCTTGAAGATCAACGGTTGTTGGCCAGCAGAGCGTACTCCGGTACCCAAGGAGGCACGTCAGTAAGAGAGCTCGGAGTTAAAGAGAACGGCCACGCGCGGGATTGAATTGCACAAATCGGTCCGGGTCAAATGGGAATTTCCATGACCCCATTTGAGAATTGCTGAGAAATTTGTCATCATGAAACAGCCAGCCACTTTGTGTGGTCGGCGCGGCCACAAAGAGAAGCCAACAAGCGACACCGCGTGGCTGGCCCGTCGGAGATAGGGCTCATTGCATGGTGGTGTGCAGCCCCTGCGCCAGCATTTTCCGTTTCCTGACAGTTTTCGACGGTGGATTGGTCCCAGCTGATTCACCATCCTGCATTGATACTGGCAACATTTGCACACTTCTCGGGGCGAAAAGGGGGAGGGGGAGGGCGTCAACCGAGGGATTTACGGTACGACGGCAGCAGCTGCATACGGTAGGCAAGCCAAGTCCGGGTGCTTCGGAGGATTGTGACACCCGACAAGGAGACTAGGGCGGATCTCGAAAGGATTCGGGTGTCGTGTACGGTATCACACTAGCCTCCTTGTCGGCTATGAGCAGGCGCCTTCAGACAGCATCGCGTAAAGACCAAGCAGAGGATTAGAGGCGGCAAAGTGGCTGATTACCCTCTTCATGGTCACCTGAGTGAAGAGGCTGGCAGTGATTACTAAAGGCAGCAAAGCGAGGGCGATATCGTGGACTGTGTCTAGTCATGTATCTACCTAGTCGGGGAATTTCACAGCAAAGGACCACAAGCATGGCGAACTATCTGCTAGTCACCAGAGGAAAGTATGATCGGGTTTTGTACCACCCCAGCAGCCGCCACCCCGCCCCGCCGCGTCAATGGTGTTTGCTGACAAACATCAAAGGTGGGTAGGCGCACAGTAGACGGTATGTACGCTACTTTACGGCCGAGGATCGCGACGGTGACGGGGATGCCGCCGGTTGCAGGAGGTGATCAATTAATCAGTGCCTACATTTGAAGTCAATCCCACCGTGGCCTGGTTTTGCAGTGAGTCGCTAAGCAGGCTTGTGGTCACCTGCCTATTCAGACACCTCGGTGCGTGGAACGCCCAGTCAGAGGCAAGAACCAGGCGGCTGCGGGTGGGAGGCTGAAGGCTGAAAGCTGAGGCAGGAAAGGGAGGATTGTGACAGAAGGGAAACTGAGAGAGTAAGACCGAGACGGAGACGGAAGGGGAATGGTGTTGCCGAACAAACGAACAAACGGGTGTCAATTACGTAATCGATTTTCCCCACCTCTCGAGCGGCGCTGCCACCTTGGCATCTGTAGCCGTCGTTTAAAAACTCCATTTTGCGCTCCCCCCCTCTTCCCACCGGAAATCCATCTTACATAAACACCACTCCCGACCCTTCCGCTGACTTAGCAGCCTTGCAAGGACTGGCACATCCAGTCAAAGTGTCAAGACTCAGGGTGCCGTGCCAAAGTGACATCCAGCTGTCGTCCTTCGGAGGTGAGTTGCCCAGTGGCCTGCGGCTGTCAATCAGTCATCAGTCATCATCACCACCCACCCAATCCCAGCCGTCGTCGCCCTTTCGGCACGCTGCGCTCCTGTGCAGGCTCTCAGAGCACACTGCAGCATGGCACTGGCTGACACTGGCTAACACCTGCTTGAATCATCAGTCTGTCTTGCGCCACGCGCCCGTCTCGAGCGAGCGAGGGAGACCACGCGTCAATTCTTGGTCGTACATGAAGCGGCCCCAGTGATCATTTAGCCAGTCGCCAGTCACCACCACAACGACTGCCAACTGTTACTGCTACTGCCACTGCTACTGCCACTGCCACCACTGTCAGCTCTTCGAAATCCACTCGCAGCAACCAGGCGAGAAAGCAGATTCATCTTGTGCATCCATCACTTCGATCAGTCGCCGTTCTCACTGGGCCCCAATCTCCGGCCATATCGGCAATACCATCATCCCTCCCCCCAGACAACGCCTTCTTGGCCACTTTCATCTCATTTAGTCATCACACTGCTCGCACCCTCTCGGACTCCCTGGCCCAAGCTGCCCCAGTCGGTATCGTCGCCGACAGGCACAGTGTTTATTTGACTTCTCAGGGCGCTTTGTCGGTTTCGTCCTGGTCCTGATCCTGGTTCTGGTCCTGAGCCCAGAGTCCTGACTCCTTGGTCCCGATCCTGGCCCCGGTTTTGTCTGTCTGCTTGCTGCTGCTGCTGAGTCAGAGTGAGCCTGCCAGCTGAGCGAAGCACAAGACTGCATCTCGACTTTGGCAGCAAGTCCAGCGCTGCAAGATGCAGGCTGCCAACAACAAACCTGGTGAGTACCCTTCATGTATTCATGTATCCGCCTCCTCACCTCCTCATCTCACCCATTCCTTTTCGGCACTGTCCCGTTTCGTCCTGTGCAGCCTACTGTCGGTGGTCTAAGTTGTTGCCTGCCTCGAGACGGGGACCATTGCCGATTTGCTCCTGGCCCTAGCCCAGTGCACCCACCACCGAGCAACCCGACCTACCTCGCACTCCACTGGCACTTGCTCGGGTTCCTCAGCTCCGCCAGCTGGGGTCGGCCCAGGTCATGCCATTCTCTGGCCCTCATGTTCATGGTGTTCAAGTGGGCCCTGGACATGTTGTTGCTGCTGCTGCTGCTACTGCTGCTGTTGCTGCAGTCACAGTCTCCCAGTCACTTGTTGCTTGTGAGAGAAACGGATAGATCAAGACTGCTCTGCGAGCAGATCGCGTCCGAGCGACTCAAGAGGACTCAGTCCAATTATACCTGCCTACCCAACCAGCACTTCTTACCTAATTGTCATCCACCCTCCCACCGTTCCTACGCGACGAATCGTCAGGGTACCTTGACGGTACTATCCCACCGCGTCTTCCTTCTCCGCCAACACCGACAATAAGTAATCACAGCCCGTCCTTCACCATACTGCCCGAGTTGTCGTCCCGACATTATATCTGGACCGGGCTCTACTGCAGATCAGATCCGAGCCGATCTCTCGCTGCTACTGCTACTCCCCAGCTTGCATCAGAGTCAGCCTCATCTCTCTCTCTCGCCTTGCCTGTTGAATGTACTCGCCAAAACGAGCCCCGTCTCCGTCTCCGTCAACACCATCCCGGCTTACCTCATCACCACTTCAAGATCCCCCCTCTCCCATATTACCTCAGCTGCTTCTGAACCTCCCTTCACTCCTTTGCTGTGTGCTGCACTTCCTTACGGTTAGGCCAGGCGACAAGCGTCCGACCGTTTTCCTGAAACGGTAATAACCGACCCCGTACTGTGCTTGACGAACCTCGCCCCCCCCCCCGGGACGTCTGATCAATGCGCAGTCCTTCTAAGACGCCTCCTGCTCCCACTGCCTCGTGCGCTCCGCACCAACAGATTCTAGCAGTCACTGCTCAGGATGACTAGACTGAGTCACTATGAGCACGGGAGACGCTGGACTAAGCAGCCCGCTCTCTTCATATAGACAATTGCCCCGCAAGACGCTGCTGCCATGGCGCTGACACAGATGCAATAGCAGAGACACGTGGACAGCCAGGCGGATCGTCGCCTTCGAACAGCAACGGTAACGCCGCAAGGTCATCGGTCGCTGCCGCCAATTCACATCCAAAGCTGGTCCCGCGGCCCCAGCCGGCGCCGGTCTCGTCGGTTACTCAGCCGCTGTCGCATGGTTTCAGCGACGCGACAACCCCAACCACAGCTGCTCCGGTACTTGACCCTGAATTGTCCATCCACCCGACACTGAGGAGTCCTGGCTACGTTCCCACGGCAAATATGATGCCAAGCGGTGCTCAACCTCCCCCCGAGCATCCCAGCGCGGTTCCCATGCCGCCGAACTCGTCTGCTCCACTGGATGCCGAAGACCCAAACGCAGACGGACGGAAGGCCAAGCGGGAGCTGTCGCAATCAAAGCGTGCTGCCCAAAATAGGGCTGCCCAGGTAAGGTCCACACTGCTCCATGCGCCAGCGAGCAGATACGCCAGAGCTGTGCCGCCGATGCTACGTCAATTTCTATGTGCATTCGTACTGGGCACGTGGACTTGGATTTACTAACCCGGTTTTCATAGCGAGCATTCCGTCAACGCAAGGAAGGTTATATTAAGAAACTGGAGCAACAGGTCCGCGAATTTGGTGAACTGGAGCAACATTACAAAAACATTGAATCAGAGAATTATGCACTGAGAGAGTACATTCTTCACTTGCAGTCTCGACTCACAGATGCCCAGGTCGAACCTCCTCAGCCGCCCCCGAACGTCAATCTCTCTGTGCCCCCAAGTCATGGCCTTCCTGAACAACCAGCACCTGTTCCTGTCCAAGAGGATGCCCCTATGACTGACCCTACCCCCAACACCGGGGCCGCTACCGGAGCATCGACACTAGACGCCGTTGCGCAAGCAGTCCAGAGCCTGAGCCGGTCCGAGGCGGCTTCTTATAAGACCGAGCCAACAGCGGCTGAGTCGCAGGCTGCGGAGGATGCCCGCACAGCAGAGGAGATATCAAGACAACTGCAGCAAGCGGAAGCAGTCCCGGCGGCCAACATGTAGGGCATGCTTACCGGCGGCGGCTACATTATCGATCCGGAGTTGCGTGGAGATTATCACCGGCCCAACAGGCAGGCAAGAGTCGACGGTCTCTACCTACCCTTCGCGCCATGAGACTCTCTCACTGGGGGTTGGGGGGCGAGGGCTACCAACATGATTTTTAGAAGCATGCCCGTTCTTTCTTCTTTACAAGGGCTTGTGGTGTTTACGGTGTTCAGATGTGAGGTAAGAAGGGTATCGACAAACTTCTTGACTTTTTGAACGGGGGAAAGCACGGTTTACGGATGAAGACGCAGCTCTTTTATTCATTGAAACAGCTTGAGAGCGGCCAAGGGGTCAGGCTTCAATCTGCTTGTAGCATAGCAGAAATTGTATTTGTCAAGTTTATCTACGTCTTGTGCCCCTACGGTACTCGCAATCATGGTGGGAAAATGTGCTCCGACCACAGATGGACATGGGCCCTCCCCAGGGCTGGGGCACTGCAACTTTGGCATCTATAGGTGCTAGCTATTGACGGACACGACTGACATGTCTTTACCAAGGTGGCTGCTTAACCATGCCACCACCCACCAGAAAGCGTTGTCTCCATGGGCTTGGTGATGAGCAACATGTCCGCGCCTCAGGTTCAAGAACGCAGCTGTCCCGGGACCAAAACAAAAACCCACAACGCCAAATGCTGGCATGGGAGAAGATCACACGCCGAGGGGGCAGGGGGGGCCGCATCCTCCTCACCGTCACGTTTGTCCTCCAACGGGCCACTCGTGTGATATCACCACACACAAAGGAGTCAGAATGAGCAATGTCTCTTTTTCTCACGGCTCTGATGACACATTCTGACTGCACGTGGAAAGATTGGCGAGGTCAGAAAGCGATCAGGGGGGGAGGGGCAGGATATCCGGGGACCAGAAACGGTTGCTGTCCATCTGAACTCCCCGGTTTCGAAATGACAGGTGGCAGGCAGGCAGGCCTGTCTGCGTCTCAATATCTGAACGTTACCGATCACATGCGTGCTGGCCATTTCTGCGACCAAGAGAACTCGCGCTCGCCTGGTGGTTTGACTTTCCATTCTTCTGGGCGGTTGTGGGCTTGTATCGCTGCAGGGAGAGGGCGATTTAGCAGACGGGCCGGGATGGCAATGAAAATACGATGCGGCGACCATGGGTCATGAAGAGGCACCAAGAAGCCATGGTCGAGGGAGATGCCACATTGGGGACGGACACCTTCAGGAGACGGCTATACAGCATCGACCGTAGTAAGGACTTCGAATGCTCGTCTTCTCCTTTCTCCATTAATTTCTATGCGTCGCTTTTCCTTTTTTCCTTTCACTTTCCCCCTGGACCAACACACATACCCGACAACGATCAGGCCACAGCCCATTGTCTAGCACTTCTATCCCATTGAGCCTGCATCTCTTCGTCATTCGAGTCCCCCTTCCCCTAAGCTATCAGCAAATTATTAAAGCACTGTTGTCTCCCGACGTCTCCTCAGGGTTTTCTCGCCACCGAGCGTCACGCGGGCGGTCTAAGAGAATGCATTACCGAGGTCATGATCCTGTAGAGCGAAACGTAAGCCACACCGCCACTTGACCACGTACGATAAGTCAGTAAGTCATGAGGAATCTTCGCTTACCTTGAACCACTCCGACCCCTTCTCGAGGTACTCCTCCCTCGTGACCCTCGCCCTCTTCCACTCGTCGGTGCCGGCCCAGCCCGCGGCGCCCTTCCACGCGTCGAGCACGGCATCCTTGGCCCTCCTGACGCGTATGGTCGACTCGGCCGGCAGCAGGGCCTGCAGGCCGCCTCTCAGCCGCTCGTCAAAGTTCTCAAAGAGCGTCGCGCCGCCCGTCAGGAAGATGTCCTTGAGGAAGTCGTTCCTGTCGATGCCCGGGATGGCCGTCAGCCGCTGCGTCAGTATGTCCCCCGCGATCTCGACGATGCCGGCCTGGTCGACGCCCGCGATGGCGCCCGGCTGGAAGACCACCTCCGGCACGCGGATGCGCTCCACGTTCAGGTGCAGCTGGTTCCGCTCCGCCTGGGTGCCGTCGTCCGGCCGCGGCCCGTAGCGCCACGCGTGGAGCATGGACTTTGTCCAGTTGTTCTGCGCCTCGAGGGTGTGCTCGTAGGTGAAGTTCGGGTCGTACTTGAGGAGGTCCTCTTCTAGGTTCTTGATGGTGACGTCCAGGTTCTCCTCCTCGTCCTCGTCGTCGCTGTCGCCCTTGTTGGCGCCAACTGCGACGTTGCGATAGACGCCCCAGTCCGCATCGTCCGCTCCGAAGTCGTCGTCGTCTCCACCTCGCCGGCGTTTGCGGCCCGTGGCGGCGGCTGGGTTATCCGAGGCGAGGTTGGCCAGCGTCTTCATGCGCATCTGGCTTGCGAGGGACTTGCGGTTGCCTAGGTCCTGCTTGAGACGGTCACGGTCCTTAATCTTCCCGAGCGTCTCGAGGCGTGCTTGTCGTCGCTCATCCAACCAAGCCTCCAAATCATTCGTTCGTTTATCCTCGTCCAGGCGAGCCACCTCCGCAATGCGAGCCTTCTCGGCCTCCTTTTCTGCCTTGGCGCGCGCCCTTGCCTCGTGATTCGACTTGAGAAGGCGTTGGTGGCGCTTTTCTTTGAGTCCTGCATCATCAAGTTGATCGTCGGGGACTTCGAGCAGGTGGTACGAAGGCTCCTCGACTTGCTCTTCTTCGACTTCTCCGCCGAGGTCCTTTTGCCGGGCTCGTTTGATAGAGCCCTCGAGCTCCTTGACTATCTTCGCAAGCTGGTTCTCGTCTTTTACTTCGGCGTCGTCCAAAATACGTTTTGTCTCCTTCTTGTTCTGGTCGACAAGTCGTCGTTGGACATCCTTGTAGTACTCCAGATCCTGCTCTTTCTTCATCAACCGCTCAAGCCGCATCTTAGCGGCTTGGGCTTGCAGTCGACGGCCACTCTCCTTCTTGCGCTCTGCGATCTTTGCCAGCTCCTCTTCTGACTTTTGAACGATGACTTCCTCCGTGTATGGGTATTGTATAATTCGTTCCCGGTCTTCGAGGCCACTCCAGTCGAGGTATGTCGCCAACTCATTGTCGTAGTCCTTTGAGAGGTAGCAGTGATCCCGCACCATGAACTCGGCCTGAGAAAGGTTCATCTTCCCGGGGAAGTGGTCGTACTTGAGGCGTAGCAGCTTCATCAGGTAGTCGGCAGCGTGGTAACCACCCCAGTTCAGGCGGATAGCTTGAGCGAGCATCGGCTTTTGGCTGTAGACCGGAATTAAGTGTGTGGAACTGTATGAAGACGACACGACAAGGCCGGTTTTGCCCCCGTTGTGTCGGTACGAGAACAAGGAGTCGATTCCGTAGGTCAAGCTCGGGGCGCCGTAGCATTCGAAGATGATCTCGGTCATAGCTGTGTCCTCGTCAGCATTGTGTATATTGTAGGGCATTTCCTGGCTTCAGCGACTTACACTTCCTCGAATATGGCAGGTTCGCAACCGCCTCGGTCATGACGATGGGCATATCGATGTTGCCATCGACACCATTCATTCCCAGCTTGAGGAATAAGTAGTCGAGCACATGCTCCATGACATCCCAGTTGCTGACCACCCCCGTGCCCTGCTCAAACGCATTCCGTATGTGACCTCTTGCGGTGGTGTCGGAGTAGCAGTCCAGCCCGGCGAAGGAGAATGTCTTTCCCAGCTTCCGGTCGCGGTATTTGGCCATGATGGGGGGTATGGAAAACCGGGGCGTGTCTTCGAAGTTCCATCCTGCGCGGACTGAGGAGGACCCTGTTCCCAAATCGTCAGTGTCAGTGCCAGTGTAGCCCCGGCGCAGGTCGCGCAAACGGAGGAGAGGCGCGAGGTGGTGTACCATTATCTATTACAATTGCAGCGCTGCCTTCCGGCTGTTGCAACGCCTTCTCGCGGCCGTCTGGCTGTGGCGGTATGATTTTCTCGAACTTGAGGTCCTTGACAGGGTACGTCGTCGGTGGTGGGAGGTCTTCCCTCGGCCCTTTTGTCGCAGGGAGCGGTTCGTAGATCGCTGAGGGCGCCATTGCGATATCGACGGCTTGCGAACGGGTTGTGGTCCACAGCAGAGTTCACAGGGTATCACGACAGGAAAGAGGAAGGGAATTGGGACATATTTGGAGAGATAAATGGCAGAATTGGGACCCGTTGAAGCGTGGAGGGAAGGTGCCCGAGCATTTGTTGGTGGTGAGCGCGAGCTGGAAGCTTGCCTCCCCTGCCTGCCGCTACCGTAAGGCTGGGCGCGTCCTCACAGCGGCCAAGGGTCCGCGGTTTGGTCTTCGCTGTGAGGCTCATTG
Source organism: Diaporthe sp. P3_1W (assembly GCA_037177825.1). NCBI lineage: Eukaryota > Fungi > Ascomycota > Sordariomycetes > Diaporthales > Diaporthaceae > Diaporthe > Diaporthe sp. P3_1W. The sequence goes on from JBAFXB010000002.1 coordinate 7,673,512, forward strand.
TGGGGGTGACAAGCTGCAGCTCCGGTGTGGGGACAGCACCCGTTGTGTAAATCCCTAGGCAGTCCAAGCCTAACCCTGCCAACATCAACACGGCTTCGACCCAGACTCCTTCCAACTTCACATTCAGACTAATGAGAATTTCAAATCAGTTTCAAGCCTTGCCTGTATTTTAAAAGGGAAAAGAGAAAGAAAAAGAAAAATTTCATCTTTATTCTTTTTCAAAGAACCTGTCAACAAATCCCTGCAGACATCCGGTACTGCTTAATATAGTGATAACCAGAATTCACCCAACCTTCAGTGGAAGAAGTAGAAACCCGGACATTTACTACTGTGTGCAAACTTTTCAAGAATCGCTATTCAGATGAAGTTGTGAACAAGAAGAATAAAATGTCTCAGTCTTCTCCATGCAGGGTTCTCATTTCTCTGTTCGGCTGGAGTTCACAGCAAGACCCGAGCCTCCCACATATGACAGCCACCTGCACAGAGTGATAAATATGTATATGCCCTTCCTAATGATTGGGCAGATAAGTGTAGCAAAATATGATCGTACCATCTCAGGTATTTACACCAAATTCGATTCGAGATACAAATCCTCCCTGCAAAGATATTTGCTCCGGCTGGGCCAGTATCACTCCAAGCAGTGGGACTGGTCACCAAATGGGAACCAGCTGGTAAAACCTTCGAATTGTCTCCGAGAAGTTTTCTGGCCCATCAGCTTGGCCCTTCGTACTACAGTTCGGGTCACTTGGAAAAGTTTAGGATGACTTTGCAAACCACAAGGTCATCTTGAGTGGCTTCTGACGGAACCCACGTTCAACTCCAGCTGGACAGTGTTGCCCAATTTCACCAATGTGTGCATAGTACACCCGTATTGCAAGCCTCAAAGCTCAAGTCGATCCATTCTGTGCCTGTTATAGCTCCAGCTCGGGTGGCACCTCGATCGTGTTTGTCTCTTCCCGTCCTGTGCACCACCAAGGTCCATATGTAGACGAGACCAGACGAACCGGGACCGTCGGTGTGTGTGCAGGCCAGCCACCTCAGGACCTTCGGCTGTAACCAAGCAAACTGGACGGTCAGACCCTCATATCTCATAGGACCATCCTTTGCAAGCACCAGCAAACTCTTTCCTCGAAAAGAATTGTGCGTTGCCTCAACGAATGGAAGGAGCCATCCAGGGGGCAGGTTGAACATGCCAGAAGGAAATACCCATCCACCCCGGGTTGTCCTTCCTGAGTTTGCTTTTAAGGCTTCTGTCCTTCTCTTGCCTTTGATCCTCATCCCTCTTCATTTCTCTGAGCTTTCGCATCTTCATTGGCACAACGCCTATCTAACCTGTGTATGAGCCACGGACTGTGTGTTCAGCCTGTCCACGAGTACCGAGCCTTGTTTGATCTCCTCAGCCTCGTCAGATTGTGAATTTCTTCCGCTTGGCCAGCAAAATCCAAAACCCGTTCAAGTCCATCCCTCAAGTCTTCGTCCGACTTAGTCCCTCAGTTCTCCCCTGGCCTTGGAACCCTGAGCATCTGGCCTGCCACCCACCAGCAAGATGCTATTGCTATCAAACATCACTCTTGGTCTCCGTGGCCTTCAGGTACATCAACTCAACTTTCATCCATCAGGCAGAGATTCTGACACTTCCAGATGATCCTAGCCATTGCCGTTCTGGGCCTCTCTGCCAGCCTTGTCTCCGAGAAGTTCTGTTATGCAAACGGTTCCTGTTTCCTCACCCTGACTAGGTTTTGGGGCCCCAAGCTTGCGTTCAGAACTGCGCGTTACTGCACCTTCCTGGGAATATATGGCATCCTGACCGCTGCTGTTGGCACAGCCTCTCTGTTCGTGGACAGCATCCCTACGATCGCCCCGCTCGTCGGAGACAGCATCGGAGCCTTATTTTACCTGGCTGGAGGCATCGCTTGGGCGGTCGATCTCGCTAAGCTACCCGTTCCCTGCGGTGACTTCAAAAAGATCTTGCAAGATGGGCGGCTCGCGGATGCCATGGTGAGCACCTGCAGGCGGTGCGAGGCCGATCATGGCCTCGTGTGGGCCCTGTTCGCTTTCACGGCCGGCCTCGCCATTTGCGACTTCCTTCGGCGACGGGACCTGGTTCAAAGCTCCAAGTAGGACACGGGCTCTTGGAATTTTGGGGGAACAAGCAAGTAAACATGCAGCGGGATCCATGGTAGCACGAACAAGGAGAGAGGCATGACACACAGCTTTGTACAGAAACATGTTCCCAAAAGGTTGGGTGGGGCCAGGCCACAGAAGACTCGGGTTGACGTTAGGACGGTTGTGTACTGACAGTAATTATGATGAGCTTGGGAGGGGCCCATGAGTATGACACTGTCGTTCATACCTATTGACGAATCGTTATTAATTGTGCCATTCTCTCACTTTCTTGAAGCAGTCTTTCAGAATCGATGAAGTTGCCCAGATCCTTACGTAATACTGCATGCACACCTCCAGAACATCCATCATCAACCTCACCTGCTCCGTCTCTCTTTTCTCCAAGACGACCCCAAGAGTCTCAAAAATCTACCCTAGGTCTTGAGTCTCAAATCACAATGAGAGGACTCAGAATCCTGAGGCCAGCATCTCGACCATTCCAACAACTGAAGCCCATCGCCTCCAGCCGGTCATTCTCCAGGTCAGCCGCCATGGCAGCATCGCCAAAGTTCTCCGAGGGGTCGGACGAGCCGCACCTGACGAAAGAGCTGGACGGGCTTCTGAGCAATAGGTGGACCCTCACGGCAGACGGGCAGGGCATCGAGCGGTCCTTCAAGTTCAAGACGTTCGCCAAGACATGGGTACGGCGGACCCGACCAGCAGCGAGAGCTTTCTCACCTCGCAGGGAACTAACACCATGACTCTAGGACTTCATGACTGCCGTGTCACTGCAGTGCAAGATCAAAAACCACCACCCGGAGTGGTCGAATGTGAGTAACGGGCCAACCCCTTATCCTAGGCCTGCTCGTTCCCAGGCAGGCGGGGAACCACACCCGGACTCATCATGAGCTGACGGGGAGCAATAGGTCTACAACACCACGTTCATCCGCTGGACGACGCACAGCCCGCCTGGCCTGTCGGCCAAGGACACGGAGCTGGCCGCCCTCTGCGACGGGTATGCCCAGAGCTTCGGGGAGGTAAAGGAGGAGGCCGCGCCTGCGGCGGCCCCATCGTCGTCTTCTGACGGCCAGAGCTGTCAACTGAAGGGACTGGCGGACCATGTCGCATCTACGTCCGGGGACTGCTGCACGCCGAAGAAGTCGAGCTGAGAACCAGACAGGCGCAGCCTCGTACTTGACATGAAATCACACACTATCTGATGGATTGCATTGAAGTGATTTCGATCATTGTATTACTAGTATTATTCTAAGCGGTGCCGAGCGAGAGGCGGCGGGCAAACTGCTATGTACAGGGCGGAACTAAGCTCCTGAGGACGCCACCCTCTCTATCACGCTCGCGGACATATGTATTGCCCCGCGATGGAGGCAGTCATTCGGCTGAGTCGTGCGTTGTTCTAGATGTGTTCTAGATCCTCGTTTCCAGTACGTCGTGTGACGTGCTCAACACGTCCCTCTGCGTGGCTTTCCTGTGGAAATGCCAAATCCCCCATTCTATGAAGTCGACAGCAGTCGCATGGGGCGGGATGAAGACTCCAACCTGGCGAGACACTTATTGCGTCTTCCTGGCCCGGATGGCAGCCAGCTTCTTCTCCCTGCGGGCCTTGCTCGCGGCCTCGCCGGCCTCGGTGTCCAGGAAGTAGTCCCACCAGCGGAAGCTGGAGGCGTAGTTGCCGATGAACTTCTCGTGGTGCATGTCGTGGTGGTCGGCGCCGGCCCAGACGGGCAGGAAGTGTCGCAGGCTCCAGGGGAAGTCGTAGCCCGAGTGGGCGTCGATGGCCTGGAACAGACGCAGGACGATCCACAAGTACATGGTGAAGAGGTGGAGGTCACCGGTGAGCGAGACCCACAGGATGGGGGACCCGATCGTGCCGATGGCGAGGAGCATGACCTCGATCGGGGAGGCGTACTCGGCAGCGAGGCCGAAGGGCGCGGAGTAGGTGTGGTGCAGCTTGTGGATGTTCTTGTAGAGCGGGCCGTAGTGCAGGGCACGGTGGAACCAGTAGTGCCATGCGTCCTCCATGATGAAGAAGATGGCGATCTGGTAGGCCATCTTGAAGACACTGGGGAAGGGCACGCCGTAGTCCATGCCGAAGAAGGTGGCAATTGGGTGGAAGAGCCAGATCTGGGGGAGCTCGACGGTGACGTGGGAGAGAAAGACGAGGGCGGCGCAGTCGAACTGCTCCTTCCATGTCGGCAGTTTTTGCTGTGGGCGCCGGTCAGTCATGTCAGGCCATTTCTCTCTCAACCACAAACTGCCGGAGCACACTCACGTTCTGAATCTTGTACTTGTTGAAGGCGGGTATGGCGTCGACTATGGCCCAGGGCAGACAGCGGCCAAAGTAGACAATCTCGTGCATCATGAAGGACATGATGCCAGTGGCGAGGGTGTCATTTTGCATGTACAGATACCACGAGGCCCAGAGGCGCTCTGCAATACTAAGCTGGACATGGATCTTGGACACCTCCTCGAAGACGGAGAAGTAGTCGGCTGGTGTTGTCGAGTTCAACCCACTGGCGACAGTGGAGTTGATGGCAGAGAGCGTCGTGCTCCTGTAGAGGCATTGAGTGTTAGTCCCGTGCGCGCTTTCGGAGTTTCGAAACAAAGGGATGCTTACACGACGGTGGCCATGGTGAAGGTGGTCTCTTCAGCTAGAGAGAGCGGCCTGGAAGAGAGCAAAATATGGTTCGAGCCAGGTCAGGTCAAGAAGGGACACTGTCGTGTTCGAGGTGCAAGTCGGTGTTGTGTGTGTCCTCAACAATCCTGAACTTGTAGAGGCGAGCCGTACGGATGAGAAAGATAACCTACAGGTTCTGCCAGGGGCGTTTTATTATTTGGGGCTCGAGGGACCCCTGCTAGCTGGCGACGGAGCTTGAGCTGGCCGGGGTGGAGGGGGGGTCAGCCAATGGTGACCCACTCAATCTCAGAATGAGCAGATGGCACAGAGAGCGATTCCGTCTTCCGGCCAGCACTAGCCCCAGGAACATCCATCCTGGTGCTGCTTCTGGCGTCCTTCTCGCCCCCAGCACAGCCTGGCACCTGCAGATCGGGGCCAATCTGGGGCCCATGATTGGCAGCGGCAAATCCTGTCTCGCACCCCCAAAAGGGCTGCTTCATGCCACCACCTTTCGATGAGCCGCTCAATTGGGTTCGCGCGGGTTCGAAATCTTCTTCCAGCGCTGCTAACCGTAGCTGCAGCTGCCGGGCGGTGAGTGTTCCGGCTCGCCTGAGGGCCCTGCGATCGAATGTTTGTGGTCCTCGTCTTCCCGTGCACCAGTCCGACCCGCCAGATTGGATTTGACAAGTCTGCAATTACTCCATTTCCGTCTAGACCAGATCGAGACACCAAGACTCTCCTGGTCTGCCCTGTAGAAAGACCAAGCAAAAGACACAGACCCTTTGTCCAATTTCTGAGGAGTGGTGGCTTGTCCCATCTTCTCCAGCCAACCAGAACTCGCCCGTGGCCACCTCGGTCAGAGAAGGTGTGCAGTGAGGCTCTGCGGCGTTGCTGGAGGTTGATGACGTCTGACGTCCGGCTCTCGTCCCCTTGAAAGTTTGCCAGCTGTTTGCCAGCGCCAGACCAGACCACGTCGCTCTCTGGCCCACATTACACAAACCAAACACACAGAAAAGCCCAACAATCTCCTCATTCTATGGATCTATGGAGATCCTGTTGTCTTTTTTATTAATGTCCCTGTCAGGCTGTGTGGTTTCTTTCTAAGCAAGCATCCGGCTGTCCCTGCTGTTTGTTGGCCGCGTCAAAGCTCCCAACTGAGGAGCATTCACGTACGGTTGAGGTCACAAGAGACCCGCTCTAAGCTGAGCTCCCATTCCACCGGATGAGCGAGGCCTGCGAGGTGCCTCTCCAGCAACCCACTTTTTCCTTCCATTGATCTTCTTTGCCTTCCTCGGTTGTGCTGTCTTCCGAGGGCTAATCTTGCGTGGCCTGATCGGACCTATTGCCACCTTCCGCGCGTTGCAGGACCACCCAAGCAAGCCCGCCCATCCATCTGCCGTCAGCTTCACACCCCTACGAGAGCACGGAGCAGGAGTAGGAGCACGGAGCACATTCCGGTGATGCCTTACGGGTACTGTTGAGGTCAAGATGTCGATAGTGACCGAGTAAGTCGAAGCTGTGCCCAACCCGGCCAAGACTCATCACATATCCCGAGCCACCTCGCTACACCGAGAAGTCCCTCACTCCAGCCTAGCTAGCAGCCTCCATGCTGCATGTCTCCTGCATATCTCATTCGGTACAACCCGTCTCTAACATTCCCACAGCCAAGTTCGGCGCGTCGATGCCCAGATAGACCGTATCCTTCTGAATCCCCTGGTTGATTCGGAAGATGCTGTTGAGGAGCAGGATGACGGTAGCACCGAGATCGGCGCCCGCAGCACAGCCGCAGCCGACCTCTCATCCCCGAGGGTGAACGATCTACTGCGCATTGTGAAGCGACTCTCAACAACATCTGCTATCATACTGCCTGCTGCAAGCATCACCGGTCTTCTTCACCAGTCCGGCCTCGCTACTGCCGATGAGCGACCAGATGTTCTCGAGGCCAAGAGCCAGTATGAGTACGAAGTCGAGTGGCTACTCGTCAGCAAGGCCACTACACAGACCTATGGCTTGATCCTGAACACCTTCCTGGACCAGATCATCCCTCTCAGTCATGACATCTGGTACTGGGACCAGGTTCTAGGGTCCTATACTTACAGCAGTCTCTACGCTGCTCAGACGTCGCCCATGCGCTGGTGGACATGGGGCAAGGACATCTATCAGGAGAGCAGAATACGTTCAACCTTTTCGCGGCGTGCCAGCTTGTTTAGCAGGTCACCGCAGTCAGACAACGACGGTCTGGCCCAGCGATGGGCCCGGTTTTATTCCATCGTGCGAGAGACCGTGATGGAGCGGTCCCTGAAAGATGTGCAACGCAAAATGTTTTCTACGGTATCCTTGTGCCGATCCGAAGCCAAGCAGAAGCAGCTACAGCTCAAGAGGCTGCGCGAGATGACGGCGACCGGATTGGGTGTCCTGGTGGATGAAGGTCTCAACTTTGAGATCGACGACGAAAAGAGCGACGTCCGCGACCACAGCGCCGAGTTACGAGGTGTCGTGGAGCGAAGCGTCGCCCTGATGGACCTGGTACTCCGAGATGCATCGAATCTGGAACACCGCGTGTCAGAGTTCGAGGACAAGGTTTTCGCCGGAATCGAGGAGGATCCCGATCTGTCGATTCATGCCGATGAGATGGTCAACAAGCCCGCAATCGTGGCAAGGAGACTGCTTTCTATCTTGGAGGAGCGTATTCCGGGGCACGTCGTAGAGACGAACAAGATCGTGGCCACTAACGGCCGCCCGTCACGACTCGTCAGGTACTGGCTCCCCATGGGCCTGCTCTTGGTATCATCCTCCACGCTCCTCCGCATTCTGGCCAACCGCAAAGCCGACATCATTGACTGGGTCCGAGACCTCGGCGTGACAACACGAGACTTCTGGTTCAACTGGGTGGTGGAGCCAGTACGCAAGGTTGTTGGTACGATTCGACACGATTCCCAGTCCGAGATCGCCATCATGAGCCGCGATAGCTTGAAGGCCGACCGCGAGAGCTTGGAGCGGATGGTGGTAGACTTTGCTACTGACAAGCCTAGCCTTGCGGATTCCTCTTCTCCCCTGACCGAGACGCAGATTGCCGAGATTCGCGACAAGGTTAAGGAAGGCGACGTCACCCCCGTCCTCAAAGCGTACGAGAGAGATCTCCGGAAACCCTTTGTCGGGGCCGTCAAGGGCGACCTGGTCAGGAGCCTCCTGATCCAGGTGCAGAAGACCAAGGTCGACCTCGAGGTCGCCATCAGCGGGATCGACGCCCTGCTCAAGTCGCAGGAGCTCGTCTTTGGGTTCGTTGGCCTGACGCCCGGCATCCTCGTCTCCATCACGGTGCTCTCGTACCTGCGCGGCGTGTTCCTGAGCAACCGCAGGGGCATCCGGCAGAAGGGTGAGCGGGTGGGCCGATGCGTGAGGACGCTGCGCAACATCGACCGCATCTTCACTGAGGCGACACCCGTGAACGGCATCCTGGGGTACAAGGACCACGGCCTGCTGGTCACGGAGGTGCACATCCTGCGGAACCTGGTGCGGGTCGGGAGGTTTATGCCCCGTGAGGTTGAGAGCGAGTTTCTCGAGGACCTTGAGGACGTGGCGAACGGCAAGGGGATCCAGATCCAGGTTAGGGCGCTGGATAGGATCCGGTGGGCTTATGCCAGATGGTTACGTGCCAACTAGGGAGACTACCAAGGGCGAGTTGTGGTTGGTATGGGGCGTGTGTGAAGGTGTGGGTGCTCACAGGGGAGATTCAAAGTGAATATGTAGAGGATGCATGACAAAATACACAAGCATGACAACAATACACAACAACCAGCTATGTGCTTCTCAAGTGCCTGAATACTACGGCCCTGCTTTCGGGTATCATGGCCTCAGCCGCCACTTGTACGAGGGAGAATTGTCCCTATTGTCCTAGGACTTACTTGACCTTGCATGTTCTTATCGAAATATGCCAGCAGCCCAATATTGACTCAGGACACAAGAACTACCTGATTACCTGATTCAAACAGGACCGTTCGTTCCCATGGTGATGTGTTTGCGAAATTGACCACTGGATGCTGGGATCTGCTTGCCACCCAACGTACTGGCATGTGATGTTTGTTCGCCCTCTGTCCTCTCAGGTATAGCATCCGTAGACTATGAGCTAGCGATAACGGTTATTTCAAACTTTTGACGATCAGAGCATGTCTCGTCATGGGAACCAAGCTCGCAAGGGCTCGCCGCTCAGAGAGTCGAACGCGTGGCGTCAGTGGCTTGGATGGTTGGCCTCGGTAGAGGGGTACGCCTCAAGTGGCCGTCCTGACATCACGGGGCCCTGGAAGGGTGACCGCGGCTGCCTTGGCCTTGACAGTTGGCCCGGGAGATTGGATCGGTACCTATGTCGTGCTGGGGAAGTCCTGGGCACAATTCGATCTGGACCAGACCTTCGGCGTCGGCTGTACAGCAAGTAGCAGGAGTTCGTGTGTGTTTTGTGTTGCAGTGGGAGGTGGCCAGTAGTTGGCTATGTACAGGTACCCCTGTGGCCATAACGCCAGATGGAGAATGGAGAAATGGAGATTCTGGAGACTCATCCCCCCCAAGGCTAACACGTAACTCCAAGTGACACGGCTCAACCGCAACCCAACGCATCCACCCATCTTCGTGTACTCCGAAGCGGCAGGCGCCTCCACTGCGACATCCACCGAACACTTGGAACCTGGCATCTCTCATCGACCGCCATCTTCGTCCGCCCTGAAGCTTCCTTCCAAACCTTCTCTCCTGCACAACATCTGCGAGCCCCGAACCTTGTCCCACACAGTACCTGCTCCCTACTACCGTCTCTCATCAGTCTCTCTTTCTCTGTCTCTTGCTGACGCTGTTTCGGCTGGTAGCGAACCCGACAAGGCAAAAGGGACGCCAAGCCAGACCAGGGCCACCCATCCCACCTGGCCTGCCTGCTGCTGCTAGACTATCCTATCCTGGATCCATCATCATCCCTCCTTGCACATCCGCCAACTGCCAACTGCCTGCCCTCTTCTCCGTCCGTCGCTCACTTCCTCCTCCAACAATCGACCGACACTCCCTAGAAACACAGCATCCCAAGCGGTGCCCTGACGTCCTCCACCATGGCAAGCAACAGGAATTATGACTTTTTGGTATGTGACCCTGGGTCTTGGTCCACCGCAGTCCAGAAAGAGCCACGTCCACGTTCTGTCCCACCCACATGTCACCGAATGCGATAAGCGCAACGGTGACAAGCCGACACCTTTCCCTCCCTTCGGCCCCGAGCACACCACCAGACAGACAGTCAGACAGCTAGGCTCTTTCAGCGAGGCAGCTCGGCCTTCCAGTCAACAACTACTAAATCCATGCCTGAAAAACAACCCTCGCTCCAGCACCCACCCCGACTGACATTCTGCTACCCCTGACAGATCAAGCTGCTGCTCATCGGCGACTCCGGCGTGGGCAAGTCCTGCTGCCTGCTGCGCTTCAGTGAGGACTCGTTCACGCCGTCCTTCATCACCACCATCGGCATCGACTTCAAGATCAGGACGATCGAGCTCGATGGCAAGCGGGTCAAGCTGCAGATCTGGGACACGGCCGGCCAGGAGCGCTTCCGCACCATCACCACCGCCTACTACCGCGGCGCCATGGGCATCCTGCTGGTCTACGATGTCACCGACGAGAGGTCCTTCAACAGTACGTGCAGCCGAGCAGGGGGGTGCATCAGGGTGTGCACCGCGGGGACTCCTGGCAGGCAACTTTGCACACGAGACGGGACAGTGCTAACCGTGGGAATTTCGTAACAGACATCCGGACCTGGTTCGCAAACGTGGAGCAGCACGCCACCGAGGGCGTCAACAAGATCCTGATCGGCAACAAGTGCGACTGGGAGGAGAAGCGCGCCGTGTCCACCGAGCAGGGCCAGGCCCTCGCCGACGAGCTCGGCGTCCCCTTCCTCGAGGTCTCGGCCAAGAGCAACATCAACATCGACAAGGCCTTCTACAGCCTCGCCTCCGACATCAAGAAGCGCATCATCGACACGTCCAAGAACGACGTCGCGACGGGCGGCGCCGGCGTCAACGTGGCCGGCAGCTCTGAGAACTCCGGGAGCAAGTGCTGCTAGAGAAACGCGGCATGGTGGTCTGGGATGGCTCGGAGGGCGGCGTGGGCTCGAGAGGGTTCGGCATGTTACTGGGGAGCACGCTTATTTGCTGGCCAGCGTATGGGGCCGAGCAGCTCAACAGCAGGACTGCCGGTGGAAATGCGATGTTGAAAGATGCGAGGGGCTGTCGATGGCCTGCCTGCGTTGTTTCGATGCAACTAGGGGCTGAGGAACGAGGCCGGTGCACACACAAAGAACAGCACAGATCAATCACGGACCCTTGGGACGGGGGCAGGAGATGGACAAACGGACAGAGGGCGCTCCCGCGAGCGCTACAAAGGCGCCACTCTTCACGGAGTAGCCAGTGACGGACGGCCAGGGGGTGTGTGTGGGGGCCGGAATAGGGGGCCCAGGTCAGAGCGGCGGAAACTCGATGCTTCCTTTAGAGAAAGAGAGAGAGAAAGGGAAAAGAACGCGAGCGAGCAAAGAAAGAAGAGTCAACCTTCACCCACCTTTCTTTCTTTTTTTTAATTTTATTTTCCCGCGGAGGCAAATGGCAAGTGTCAATACTTGGAAGCAAACGGAGTTAGTGGCTATATCTGGGTTGCAAATACATTTTGTTCCAAAAAAAAAAAAACCCGAGAAGGCGGACGGACGAGTTGCTCATTGTCGTCGTCACTCTGGATTCAGGTATTCGGAGAGATCTGTGCTTGGTGCTTGAAGTAATTGTGTCTGAATGTCATGTCTGGCAGTGTTACTACATATGTGTCAGGTGTGTGTTGCGACGCTGATGCTGGGAGCAACTAGGTCAGCGCTGAAAGCAGCCTTTGGGGGGATACGAGACGAGGTACGGTGGCCACCGAGAACTTCAGGTCTTGGGCCGGTCTAGGCACAACCGGAGTCTTGTGAGACAGTTAAGTTATGGAGAATAGAGTCATCGATAATCTCATTGGAGACCGTGTCGGTTGGCCGAGAGGCATCGTGCGCGTCAGTCACCACCATCAGTTCGCAGTGTTTCCAAGTATCACATCTGAAGGGTCCTGCAGTCTAGGAAGATTTGCCACAAAAAAAAAGATCGCTTCTGTCTGTTGGTCTATCTGAGGGGTATCTCGTCCCGTTTCATGCACGTATTGTATACAAAAAGAATATATACAGATCGGCCTGATATCCCTACATGATCGCCACGGCATCAACCACGACACTCCTATCAAGCAGCGCGTCGTACACAACCCGCTTGTGCCAGCACCTGACGAACCGCCTCGCGATGGCAGGCTGCGTAAAGGTCAGGACGAACCGTCTGAAGCGCTGGTTCCGGTCCACGCCCGCATCACCACTGCCGTCCTTGCGGGGCGGCGGCCCGGCGACAGGGTCCCCGGCGAGCTCCTCGTGCAGGCCGTCGCCGTCGTCCAGCTCCAGAGGTACGGGCACGGGCTCCGCCCTGACGGTGATCTTGTAGTGCTCCGAGATGAACTTTGGCTTCACGGGCATGATGCCCTCGGACAGGTTGGCCAGCATCCAGGGGGCGCTGCGCTCGCGCCCGTCGTCGCGGAGCGTCAGCCACAGCTCGTCGGCCGTCAGGCCGCCCTGGCCCTCGCCGTGCTGCCCGTCCGGCGACGTCAGCTTCAGCAGCACGCGTGCCGGCGTGCTCCCCTCGGGCCGCAGCGTCGGGAGGATGTCCGCGATGTTGGACTTGGCCGCGAGCTCGCGGACCAGCTGCGTGTTCCACATGCGCACGCTGATGGACGGCGTGATGTGCGGCGAGCAGAGCGTGAAGGACCGGACCGCCGCCCGCTCCTCGTCGGTCAGGAAGGGCTGCGGCGACGCGGGCGCCTGGTCCAGGGGGCCCTTGGCGACCTCGCGGCCCGAGTCGGCCGGGGCGTGGAGCATCTTGCGGCTCAGCTCGTGGAGACGCCATACCTCGTTCACATAGGCTAGTGCGGGCGGTCGGGAGTGGAACATGAGGTAGTACTGGCCCAAGGGCTCGTAGCTGATGGAGTCGTGGGCCTGGATGACCTTGACCAGGCCGCCGGTCCAGCCTTCCACGTGTTGGCCCTCGGGTGCGATGCGGTAGAAGTCTGTGTCCATGAGCGAGGGGCTTGTCCCAGAAATCACCACCACGGTCGAGTGGGATCCGTGTTCTCCAGGCTTGGGCCAGCTTGATTGGTCCTGCCCTTCTTCCGACATCCAGTTGCGGACTTCGTTCCGCAACGAGACCATGACAGAATCCTCAGGCGGGTGTAGTAACTCATGCGTGGCACGAGGCAACTCTTGTTCAATGTTTGCCGTCTCTGATTCCGCCTGTTCTGGGAAAAGCTGGCGGAAGATTGATAGCCCATGTCTGGGGTTCAGACCATCTTGAGGGGCCATCTCCGGCTCATCATGTTGATTTACGGCGCTTGGCTCTCTTCTTTTCGCTGCCTTCTCGGCAATTTTTATTTTGGAGTATTGCTGCCCAAATTCAGTACCCTTCGTTCGCTCTTGCTCCTCGAAAAGCTTCTCAAAGATGGACCGATTGTCTGGAGCCGGAGACTGGGTCGGTTCAACAAGCCCGCTACCGGCATCTCCAGAGGCCGATGCATCCTGCATATCAACCTGGAGTGAATCTTGCGGTGTCTTAAGCTCCATATTGTTCGTCGCTTCGACTTCCTCTAGATCTGTGGCATCAGGCTTGATCGAAGTTGAGCCGGAGACTTCGACTGGTCCTTCCTGGAGCTGCTCTGGCTGCAACTCGGTCTCGTCTTTGATCTGCAACTCGCTCATATGGCTTTCCAGTGATTTTGAGTTGATTTCGGCAGGCTGTGGCCTCTTTGGCATCTTCCCAGAAGTCGATCTCCAGGAAGGCACAAGACGAAATCTGGGTGAGGATGATTGCGTAGAGAACGAGAGTATGCCCGCTAGAGAATTAGCTTTTATCAGAACAGGATCGTCAGTGAATGACCTCTGGAGGGATTCAGCCGGGCCTATGTCTGCGGCAGCTACAGGAAATTCACCGGAGTACTGTGCTGCATTGACCGGCTTCGCCTGATGTGGTGCTTCTAGCGACAGAGCCTCCGGAGCAACGGACAACCTGGAGCTGAACAAAGGTTTCCTTTCGAAAGACACCAATTCGTGCTGGCGAGTAATGGCTTTTTTGGCTTTGGGCGACATCTTGGTCCACGAGTCGAATTCTACTTTAGGATCTCTGACTCCCAGGGGCTGATCAGCCCCGGGACGATGCCCATCAGAAGCTTGCCACCCCAGTTCAGCAGCTGGAGAACCTTGAAGCACGTCAATTGCGACATCTGCCCCTCCCTCTGTGGATGCCGGCGTCTCGTGTGACAGCAGTTCATCAGGCAACCTGTCTTTAGCTGAACTGGCCGGCATCCGAATTGTCTCCCGGCGGTTCCCTTGGGACTTGTCTTCAAATTGCAGAGCCCGAAGTAGCGGAAGTTGATGGTGCTCTCTGGCTACGTCGCTGGGCGCATCGTCGTGGCCCCAAAGCCTTCGCAGGTAAATGTTTTTGCCTCGCTGGATCGCCCTATTATTGTCATCAGGCCGAAGCCCACGGAAGTACCAATCCTCCGCCTCGTTGGCCTCTCGAGGCACATCAGGAGATTTTGGAGCCTGTTGGCGAAGATGGTGGATATTAATTCCGGCCATGTGTCGCTCGACGTCCTTGGACTCATGGGGGTGGACCGAAAGTCTTCGGAAGTGGTAGTCCTCTGCCTGCTTAGCCTCTTGACGTACATCACGGGGCTGAGGAGCCCGTTGGCGAATGTGTCTGATCTCAATTCCGGCCGTGTGTCGCTCGACCGCCTTGGACTCATGAGGGCGGGGCCGAAGACTTCGGAAGTGGGCATCCTCTGCCTGCTTGGCCCTCTGGGGTTGGGCATGTTGTTCTGGGGCATTGAGGCTTTGCCGCCTGGCATTCATCTTGGCAACGTGTCGCTCGTACTCATAACTGCGATCGCCGAAAGGGTTCTTCCCCTGCAGACTCAATCGAACGTGCTCCGTTGTGGGCTGGGCGCTCCGTCTCGCTTGGGAAAACGCCCAGTCATCACCGCGTACCCCGATCTTGTGTATACGGAGTCTTGATTTCGCGCCTTGCATGGCCTGGCCATTCTCTGTTTTTGAATCCGCTGTGGGCTGCTCGTCATGTGCATTGTCGCTGCGTCGTATCGCGGTCGCAGTGAAGAAGACAGCTGTCGCTGGCGCGGGGCGCCGTCGAGGTGCAGGTGCTGTGGTCCTCCATCGTGACAACGGAGACTGCGGCAATGGCAGTCGCCTCCCACGCAGCATCAATGCAACGAGCTGCTATATCCGACTCATTCGTGGCGTCGACAGCGAAGTCGCTGACATTTGGGCCCTCGTGTCGGTCGGGTTTAGGCCTGGATGGAGCTTCGCAGGTGTGCACCGGAGGTAGGGAAAAAGAAAGCTATCAGAGTTCGAGCCGCGAAAAGTTTCCGAGCTTGTCGGCGCACGGCAGGTACTCGGGTTCCTTTGAGTACGTACCAAAGTAGATGCAGGGGGACAGGGTTTCCCCAAAATTGCGCCAGCTACCCTGGAGTCAGTAGGTACGCGAAAGATCCACAACGGCTGAGTTGATGCTGTCTCAGTTTGTCCTGGAAAATCCCACTGGGGAATCTCATAACAGACAGGTATCCTAGGGTACCTAGGTAGATTATCTTATTTGTGTTCTTTCCGTAGCAGAATGTCACGCCAGAGATTGTCCTGCAGGTGGTTATCCTAAGATATTGTATCCCACTAGAATTTGTGCCACAGGAGGTTACCCTACAGTATCGGTAGGATATCCCACTGGAAGGTATACCACTGGAAGTTATCCTACTATCCCACAGGAAGATATCCCACAGGAAGATATCCCACTGGAAGGTATCCCAGAGGAAGGTATCCCAGAGGAAGGTATCCCACTAGAAGGTATCCTACTAGAAGATATCCTATTAGAGGGTATCCCACTGGAGGGTATCCCACTGGAGGTATACTACTGGAAGGTATACCACTGGAAGGTATCCCACTATCCCACTGGAAGATATCCCACTAGAAGGCATCCCATTAGAAGTCCTCCCATGGCGGATTATCCCATGGCAGGTTGTCCCACCAGAGGCTGTCCTACTGGAGGTTATCCCACAGTACCTACCTAGGTAGGTAGGGTATCCCATACGAGACTATCCTAGTAGGAAAGCTGCTGCTGCAGCTATCCCATTGTGAGTCATTTCGAGGTGGTCAGGAAGAAAGACAGCGGTGCGCGTATCGAGGTACTTAGCGCCAAGCCAAAATTTCCTAATCAGGACGAAACTTTTTTTTACACCCGTCGTGCAGCCCATCACCCAGAGCCTGTCGACCCTCATTGAGAGCATGAGAAGCGACTCACATCAACCGCCATGAAATTCGTCGAGGTACGAATAAGACCGGTGCCCTCACCGTCGGATAAGAGTGGCCAGACACTGAAAGGCGCATCACGCATCTACGTCAACAAGGAGGTTCTCCTCGAGCTCACAGGAACGGCCCTAGAGAACGGGAAGCGATGCTACGTCGAGAAAACCCTGGACGATGGGAAGGCGACTACAAGAGAGGCTTCGTTATGGGCAGCAGCAGACCCGAAAGTGAGCCGCGGCGTCGTTCAGATGAGCAAGCCATTTCAGGACGCTTGCGATTTCAAGCTTGGGGACCAAGTCAAGGTCATCTACACTGACGGCCAGGCAGTACCTGAGGCTGAAGAGGTCGTCCTGGAAGATGTCACCACCGCGCAGCCTGCCATCAAGAAGGAGGACTTCGTGTTCTGGGAGTGGACACTCAAAGGGAACATGACGGGCCTGGATGACGTGTTTCCCGGATTGGTGGTCAAGCGCTTAGCTGGGGAGGGCATTTTCAGGAATTTCAAGATCACGAGCGTCAATGGTTCAACCAGCGGCAATGCTCGGTTCGATCCCGCTTCGACCAAGGTCCGTATCAGCAATGGACAAGACACACAGGTCGCAGCACCGGCTGCAAGACCAGCAATTCTCAAGCTGGACATGATACCAGGCCTCGAGCACCAGATCCAAGACCTCAACAGGAAGCTCCGCCGGTGGTGCCAGCCATTCCGATCTCCCGCATACCAAATGTCGTGCGGCTTGGTCTTTGATGGCGGCCATGGAACCGGCAAGACAATGCTCGTCAACAAGATCTGCGAAACGAGCTGGGGAACAGTCCACCGCATCCAGGCGAGCGAGAAGCTCGCCTCCATCACCAAGATATTCGAGACAGCGAGAGAGAACCAGCCTAGTATTGTCGTGATGGACGACTTCGGACAGCTAGTCAACAAGGATCGCAGCAACAGGAATGCTGTCATCCAAACTCTGGCAGAGTTCCTCGACAAACTGGCCTCAGAAACGGAAGCAAGAAACGAGCGTCCCAAAGTCCTGGTGCTCGCTACATGCTTGGACTACTCAGCCCAAATGCCACCGGAACTCATGGCCATTGGACGCTTTCACAGGCACATCAACCTCCCCCTCCCAGACGTGCCCAGGAGGCGAGCAATCCTGTCGTCTTTCAATCTGCCTCTGTCTCCTGATAACGGAGATAGCGTTCTGGCTAGCATGAGTGAGAAGACGCACGCCTACAACGGAAATGATTTGATGGCTCTGTATCAAGAGGTCCTTGAATTACATGAGGATAGAGTAGACAATTTCCAGGACGACGGGTTGGACCATTCCCCCGACGACTACTTTGTCTCAGAAAAAACTGTTGAACGGGCAATAAAAAATGTTCGTCCATCTACAATGCACGACATCGACCTCAAACCTCCACCGGTTCACTGGGACGACATCGGCGGCCAGGAGGAGGTCAAGCAGACGCTACAGCGAGCCCTGGCCCTGTCAAAGGAGTCTAAGCAGGAGCTCCTCGCCTACATGGCCACTCCGCCCAAGGGCTTCCTTCTGTACGGCCCGCCGGGCTGTTCCAAGACCATGGCTGCACAGGCGCTCGCGACTGAGAGCGACTTCAATTTCTTCGCCGTCAAGGGCGCCGAGCTACTTAACATGTACGTCGGCGAGTCGGAGCGGCACGTGCGGCAGCTTTTCCAGCGCGCGCGCGAGGCCGCGCCGAGCATCATCTTCCTGGACGAGATGGACTCGATCGGCGGGCAGAGGTCCGGCTTCGGGTCGACCAAGTCGGGCGGCGGCGGCGGCGGCGGCGGAAGCAGCGGCCTGAACGTGCTCTCGACGCTGCTGAACGAGATGCAAGGGTTCGAGCTCCTCCAGGACGTCCTCGTGCTCGCGGCCACCAACCGGCCGCAGGCCATGGACCCGGCGCTGCTGCGGCCGGGGCGGTTCGACAGGCTCATCTTCGTGGGCCCGCCGGACGAGGCGGCGAGGGCGTCCATCTTCCGCAGGTGGCTGGGGGACAGGCGGTGCGCCGAGGAGATCGACGTCGGGGAGCTGGCGAGGGAGAGCGAGGGCTGCTCGGGCGCCGAGACCGTGGCCATCTGCGACGGGGCGGGCATGGCGGCCTATTGGAGGGACTCTGAGAGGGGCGAGCGGCCGGGCGTCACGATGGAGGACTTCAGGGAGCAGATCAGGACGAGGCCTCGTATGATTACGCCGGAGATGTTGGAGGCTTATGAGGTGTGGAGGAACAAGTTCCTCAAGGAGGCTCAGTTCGCCTAGAAACTTGCTTGCAAAGGGTTGTTACCCTACAGGAATTACAGGTAGACGGTATACCACATGAGCTTATCCCACATCATATTCGGCTATCCCGTGACATGCTATCCCACAGGGAATTATCCTACAGGAGGTTGTCCCACAGGAGGTTGTCCCAGAGGAGGTTGTCCCAGAGGAGGTTGTCCCAGAGGAAATGATCCCATAACGGGCTATACCACGGGAGGTTATCCCAGAGGAGACTGTGCAGGTATACCATGAGCGATTATCCCACGGGGCGTTACCATTCTGTGTGCTGTACAGGATATGCTCCCAAGTCATATAAGTAGGATAGATTGTCAGATGACTGCTGGTCTTCCATGCAGAGGCTCCTGACAGAACTTCACGTATCTCAAAATCCTATAGTCCATTCTTGTTCCTATGGGTTAGCATTTGTTATGCTTGATAGAGCCCGTCTGGACTTGTCTCGGAGCGCTGACATTTGTGTCATGATATTCATAAGCTCATGGTCATTCGCCTTGATTGACGAACTATTTCCATGGAAGACTACCTTCAAGAAACGACGGTATGCCATAAGCATTCGTGTGAATGTGTGGTGTGGTGGGCTCCCAAAAGAGATGCCTCAGTTCATCACCGTCCTTCCCGCCACCCTGCCCCTTACCCCTTTCCGTGAAGGCTTCTCACGCTGGACTCCTTCAAGATGGGTCCTTCAGACTGTCGGTGGCTAGAAGCTTGTTAGTTGCCTGGCTTTTCTCTCTGTTCATTACTTGACTGTCACGGACCTTCAAGATGGAAGAGCACGTTGGACTGGTAGTTCTTGAACATCTGCGCAACAAGCTCGATGTTCATGTTCTGAATGTTGATCTCCTGTTGACGCATTAGCAGGGTCGAAATACGGAATTCGAAGACGAAGCCTTACTTGGAGGGTCTTGTTCATAACCATCACTGCTTCGTTCAATTTCTCCTACCAGGAGTGGTCAACTGCTGCCCGCTTCGTCCCCGGGGTGCGCTGGCAGTAAACATGGCGGGCACCTACCACATTCGTGATGACTCGAGACAGCAGGAGGTTCTGCTGGTGCTCATGAGGGCTCTCCTAATATTACATCAGTGACTATTTCATAGCTTCTTTATAATTGCGAACATACCATGTCGGCGATCCGGCGGCGAAGGTGTAGATGCGGTCAATATTGACTTTCGGCGAGGGTTGTTCAGGGTTGGGCGCGTCTGCAACCGCGCTGTGAGAAGTTGGGGTTCAATTGAAAGACAGTGTCAGATGAGGAGCAGGCCCAGAGGTAGGTACTGTACGCTTTGGAAGGTCATCCCTGCAAGGCTCACTGGCCGCGGCTGCACTCAGCTTTGGGAGCTTCTACTTGCCAACGGCGATAACTTCAACCAGTACAGCCTCAACTCCCCCGAACATTCGTCGCCAGTTGAACCACTCAATAAACGTCCTCACCAATCACCCGTACTCCATTCGCCTTTGAGAAGACAGCAGAAGGTCACACACACAATGAACAGCGCCGAGGCAAAAGAGGCCAAAGAGGCCGAGCAGGCGGCACACTACGCCCTGATCGAGCAGCTCGACATCCACTCCATCCACAAGTCCTTCCGCAACCCCTCGTGGCGGCCCAACCAGCGGCGAAACAAGAACATCAAGACCATCCTGGGCGACGCCTCCAGAAGGGAGGCCTCCCTGGCCGCCACGCCGATGGACAACGGCTCAGGCGCCGCAACGCCCAACGACGCCGCCCGCGACGACGACAAGGACGACGGCCTCTCGACGAGCGGGACCTCGACACCAGCCAACGACACCACGCCCGGCGGCGCGGGCGGCACCCCGCCGTCCTCGTCGTCGCAGCCCAACCTCGCGCAGGCGTCGCGCAGCCTGTCCAAGCTCGTGCTGGAGAAGAGCCTGCGGCCCGCGGGGGCCGGGATGACGGCGGGCGGGCTGGCGGCGGGGGGCGCGGGGGCCCCCAGCGCCACGTACACCAACATCGAGAGCGCGCCGAGCCTGGCGCCGCAGAAGCGGTACTGCGACGTCACGGGCCTGCCGGCGCCGTACCAGGACCCCAAGACGCGGCTGCGGTACCACGACAAGGAGGTCTTCGCCATGATACGGGGGCTGCCGCAGGGGTACGCCGAGCAGTACCTGGAGGCCCGCGGCGCGCACACGGTCCTGAAGTGACGGAGGCTGCTATTTGGGGTGCCTTGTCCTTGTGTGGTACGGGCGACTACGTTACATGAGCACGGGGCAGGATGGATTTGGGTTGTTGCTTTATGGCTACAAAATACGCGATGGCGGCGATGGCGGCGATGGCGTTCGAGGAGCACAGGTCACGGCACGCGTGGTGCCATTACATGGGAAGCAGGCGTTTTCGAAAGACCCGAGGAACAGCGGCATTGATGCAGGGCTCGATCGAAATGCAAGCACGCATGACAGCATCTACAAGAGGGTGCAAAAAAAGGAGAGGGATATATGTACGACCGTCAAAGTCAAACCCCAACTACGCACCCGAAGTCTCTCGACGACGGGATGACAGCTGACGCTCCGGCTTAATCGCGATCAATTGCTATTTGCCTTTTTCAAAAGAGAAAAGCCGACAGATCACCGAGAACTCGTGGGGAGAGACAGGACTCAGTTACCAAGCGGAAGAGCTTGGCCGTCGGGGCATTTTGGGTGTGCGAGAAGAGAGAAGAGACATTGAAGAGATTTTGGGAGTGTCCGAATAATGCGACACAGCCCTTTACCTGGGTGGTTGGACAGAATAATCATTTTGGGAGAATGGGCATCCTACACCCCCAACAACTGCACCACCAGCATCGGTCTGGCGTAAGCCAAAAAGCTGTGGCTCGTTGACAGTGAAAGAAGCATCATGCAGAGCATGCAAAGAAGAGCTGCACTCTGTCGAACCAGAAGCCTTGTATGATGGCTCTAACCATGGCCCGTGCGTGCTTACGTCATGCTCTCAAGGTACAGGACCAAACAATAACGAGTCTCGGTATAGATTACTCTGATCAACCACTCAAGCGGACACCGACTCAGGCTTCTCCTTCTCTAGCAGCTCCAGATACTGAGGGACCAGCGCGTCAAGAAAGGCCTCAACGCCCTTGAGCTTGAAACCGCCGTATGTTTTTGTGAACTCCTCCATGTCGAAGTTGATGTTCGGCTTTGTAGGGTAGTCACCTTCCCCTGCCAGAATTCCCTTCTTCACCTCCTCGGGCCACTTTCTCGCAATAACTGGGAAGATGTCGTTCCACTCAAACTTTGCCGAGTACACGTACGTGACGACGTGCTTGCTGGGCCCTGAGCTCGGCGTCTTGACACCATCCAGGTCCAGGCTCTTGTGCACGGTCTCGACGAAGTCGTCAACGGTCAATCCCCCACACAGCGTCGCAGGGCCGGGCTTCCCGTCCGGCGACCGGCCGGCGCCCGTTACCAGGCGCAGGAGTACCTGGTTGCTGGTCGCGTAGAGGTCCTTGGTGTTGGTCGCCAGCGGCACCTTGCCGAAGATGTAGCACGGCGCGAGGTTGATCAGGTCGAAGCTGATGCTGCCCTCCGCGACGGCCTTCTCCATCCACTCGAGCGACCGCTTCAGGGCGGCGGTCTTGGCCGCGCAGTAACCGATCAAGGGGCTGTGGAATGGCGGCCCGAAGTCGTCGTTGGGCTTCTCGCCCAGGAATATCTCCTCGGGCGGGACATACGTGCCCCCGACCAGTTCGGGCCCAGCAAAAGCGCCGAGTGACGACGTCACCACCACCCTCTTCACCGTGCCGGCCTTCTGGGCGCTCTCCAGAGCCCGCAGGGTGCACTTGACTGCCGGGATGATGACATCCTGCTCCATGTCTCCGTCCGTGAACGGCATGGGAGTGGCGCAGTGGATGACCAGGTCCGTGCCGGCCGTGGCTTCGTCCAGGCATCCCTCTGCCGTGAGGTCAGGCACGATGAAGTACTTGCATACCGAGTCCTTGCCGAGCGAGGCGATGGCGGGAGCTTCTCGGATCAGCTTTGCCTTGGCCTCGCTGCGGACGGCTATGTTGACTGTGTAGCCGGCCTTGAGGATGTCGATGAGGATGGCGGAGCCGAGAAAGCCGGTCGCGCCGGTGAGAAGGACTTTGCCTGGAGCCATATTGAGTACAAGCCCGTGAGATTCTTGATGTAGGGATGTAGGAAGATGAAGACAGCGGGCAACGCATGACGGGCATACGTTGATACATCGTCCGTATTATACTATACCTGGCCGGCGCTTGCCAGCTGTCAAGGTTGGGCTTGCCCCAACCAGGGCTCTCTGTCCGCAGGACTGCAGAAGGTGCCGGCGACTAGTCATTGCAGTGAGATCCAAGAGGCACTATAAACCTAGCATCTTGCGGGATCCGCAGCATCACGATACCCTATCCAACCAAAGACGTTACTATTGCGGAGGCAAGGACTTAGGATATGTTAGTGCTGAGTAAGGGACATGGTTACTGTTAAGTGGAAAGCCAGGCTTGGGAGTTATAAACCATGTCCCGACCCGCAAAGGCGGAGTATGATCGCGGTTGTAAGGAAGAAGGAAAGTGCTGCCTAGAGCCTGTAGCTTATCTCGTAGCCAGTGAGTGCTCTGTCTACCTGTCTGCTTCTGGCTACGGCGCAGGGGTAGTTCCAAATCCTGTTGTGGAATTCCTATGGCCGTTCCTGTCTAGCTTCCGCGCCCGGCAGACCGACATAGGGATCGGCCGCTGTGCCACAGGGCCCTTGGGGAAGCACAGGAGAAGCTTACCCTGCCTTGGCTTACCTTAGGTACGCAAGGTGGGTAGCTTTCTGAGATCTGACCGGCAAGTGCAGGCACCCCTGTTTCAGTCGCAACGAGACACTTTTCAACAATCCCGAACCGTTTTTGCGACAGCTGCGCATGTGAATTGGGCCCGAACAACCCTTTGCCGACTTCCTCTGGAAATCAACCACCCGTCACCCCCTCGAATCTATAGTGAAACGTCGTCAAGATGCCCTCAATGTGGCTGTCGGACGCCCAGAGTATGCTACCAATGCGATTTCCCCAACAGCTGCTGCCCCTCGACGCGTCGCATGCACGCACGCACGCGACTCGGCCGGGGGGAGGAGGAAAAAAGACTATGAAAGGCTGACCTGGAGGTGTTCTCTGCGACAGAAATCGGAGTCGCCTTCTGCTCCGGCGGTACGGCTCTACTCTTTCCCCAGTGACGACGGATGGGTCGTGGTTCTGTCGCGGTGACTGACTGGCAGGATAGGTGGCTTCTTCCTGATAGGAGGAGTGTTCCTCTTCTTTGACCGGGCCATGTGAGTTGTCGCAAACCTATTTGCTCCCATTGGCGAGACGGTGTTTGGGCTGACCTTTGGATTCGCCCAGGCTTGCGATGGGAAATGTATGCGAAACCCCCCTGAACACCCCCCGCGATCTTGCGGTGAACAACCGTTGCGAGACCTGTGCCTAACCTCACCCACCTTCCCGACGACAGATCCTCTTCCTGATCGGACTCACCATAATAATCGGGCCGCAGAAGACGCTGCTGTTCTTCGCGAGGAAGCAGAAGGCAAAGGGCACGGCGGCGTTCTTCGGCGGGCTGGCCCTCATACTGCTGCGGTGGCCGCTGATCGGCTTCTGCGTCGAGCTGTACGGCATCATGGTGCTATTTGGCGACTTCTTCGGCACCATCGCCGCCTTTGCGAGGAGCGCGCCCGTCGTCGGGCCGTATATCGGGCTCGTGATAGACCGGCTCGGCATGGGTGGCAGGAGGAATGCGGAGCTGCCGGTCTGAACTCACCTCGGCCGCAAGCTTGATGACTCTGTGTAATATGGGACCTGGATAAGACCAAGGCCTGGGCAGGCGGTTTGGGATAATGGCAGAAGCAAGTTTATTAAAGTACTGTCTCATAGACATATTTCGGCGTTCAAAATGGAGAAATACCCGTCTTGCATCTGGGACCCTCTCCGTGTACGCTATTGCGTGCAAAGAACACGATCACGGCATCACAACTATTGCTGGCTGTCAAAAGGCGATATGTACGACGTTGCCTCGGATATGCAGAAAATCAACGACGAGTTTTCGCTGCTCAAAATTCGGCGTTCCCACATGGCCCGCGCTGTTCTATAGACTGAACGCACTGCCACGTGTCTAGGTGGGTGGCTCCCCTTCTTCAATATCCACTTCGAGTCTGTCCATGGCATCCCTATCTCCCCCGTGTTGCAACCCTTAGTAGCCCTGGCCAACGAGGTAGTCCTTCAGCGCCTCAACGGTCTGTGTGGTGTTTCCTGCCTGGTGGGTCTCGCCGTGGTGTGCGACCAGGATGGCCTGCTTCGACGTGGAGACGGCGATGCCGGTTCGTCCCTGGACGTCGTTGCTCTCAAGTCAGGACGCTGCTCCCTTTGCTCCCGCATCCGGAACGTCACAGAAAGGGGGGAGATTCTTACCTGTCGGGCGTAGACGTTGCCGTCGTCGATGCGGGTGACGACAAATCGCTCGCCGGCGACGTGGATGCCCTCGGCGTGTGCCTTGTCGACAGCGGCCGAGTCGCCCCTGGCGATGTCGGCAAGGTTCTTCATCTCCTCAGCGCTGATCTGCCCGTGTGCCACGCCGTGTTAGCTAGCTGCACCATCCTGAATACGATCTGCCGGGATCGGTTGTGAGGGGGACTCGAGCTTGGGTGGTGGGCATAACATGGCCTCATTCCAGAAATGGCGGGGTAATTCCGTACCGTGAAGCCGGAAGTGGTAGCCCAGGCACTGTCGCCGGCAGCGCTGATGATAGCGCCCTTGTCCACATGACCGGAGCCGACGAGGCTGCAATGAAAATCAGTACACGGAGCTGGCCACGGTTTTTCCCTGCGTGCTTGTGGTGAGGTGCTGTCGTTACCTGGAGTCGACATAAGCTGTGACAGAGTTAGCTTCACCACCGCGGCACCAGGTGGGGGTTCAAAAGGGGGCCGAGGTGAGGAGGAATCGCTGCTGCCATACCTTGCCACGACATCTTGTTGGAGTTTTGGGTTGTGTGATAGCAGGTACGAAGAAATTAGAACAGGTTCTGTGCAAAGGAAGGGAACACGGTTTCAAAGGGTTGGTGGCGGAAGCTGTCGTCTGGGTATGATGTGGTTGTTTTGGAGTTCCAAAGTGTCCCGCTGCCCGAATTGCTTGGTTTTTTGGCACCCATGCCACCTTAAGTAAGCGGGTCTCACCAATCCACTTCCAATCTCTGGTGAGTAACCGTGCTGGGTGATCAACACCTACACCTGGCGCCCTTCCTGCCAGCGCTGCTACCTACCTACCTACCTACCCACCTCCACGCCTTTGTTGGGAGGGCCGATCCGTGACAGCTCTCGAACATGCTAGATTACTTGGCCACTTGGACGAACTGATGCCGTTGAGTGCAACGAGATGGACCATGCCTCGTGGGTGCGGCTCCCATTTGACGGGTGCGCCGTCAGACCCGCCGCACCCTTTTGTGGCTGCTGTGCAGTGTGCAGTATGACGCCCTCGCGGATGAGGGCAGCCTCGACCGCAAGTCACCGGCACCGATATCGTCAGACCGCTCTCGATGGGTCCCCTCATAGACGGCCGTGGATCAGCCAGTCGAAGCGGTAAAGACAACGGGGCCACAGTGCTACCGTCACGTCATCTCCTACCGTGCACTGGTCTCTTCAATCATCAAACCCGAAATTCCAACGCCGGGTCACAGCGACTTGGCAGTGGACATCAACACGCTTCGGGCCACCTCGGGTTGTTGCGATCTGGCGGCGCGACTCATTTTAAATACCGGATATTCGTCAACGTCTGTCACGAACTCCCCCATTTATCCAACTCGCACATATACCCCTTTGAATCATGTGCTATGCCAACCCTCAGTCTCTCCTGAGCAGCTCATCTTGCATTGTGCCCCTCTGCGCTCAGGAGGCTCGACCCAGTTTCATCGGTAGACAAGGAATCGAAACATTGCGAACCAAGGATATGCTCGACACTTTAACAATTGCAGAAACCACGTCCGGAGGTGGCCCTCTCCCGGAAAGGAGGCAGACAAGCTCGTGAAAACGGAACGATACCCGGAATGGGTGCCCTCAGATCTTGGGGAGAGCCCCAGTTTTGTGATACAGGCATCTGGACGAACTGCTCGTCAGGATCTGGACCTCTGGGTTCGGGCACACTCAAAACTCAAAATGCACAAGTCGGGCAGGCAGCCCGAACGATGTCCTAGCCGATCTGCTCTGGGACAGATCCACGAGCCTTGAAACGTTGCTGGCATCTCATGTCGGGTGCAGATCACGCCGCGTAGAGGGATCTGCCAGAGGGAAACTCCTTGCTTCGAATTTCGCACAATTGCCTAGACCAGCGATCCGATGGTGCGGTAGATCACGAGGATTGGTCTCGACTTTGGGAGATGCACGAGATCATCAGTCCGAGCTTTTAACGGCGTCTCCCGACATCTTGACGACATCTAGACGACCTTTTTGAGACGATGCTGTTAGATTGCATGCGTTGTCCGCATACGGCAGGCGAAGCCTCTAGATAAGAGTTCACGCCCGCGCCCCAGGCCAGATGGCTCCTCAGCCCACTGCAAACTTGTCCGCTGTCGATGCGGCGTTGCTTCAAAGCTTTGATGAGCGGGCAGCCGTTATCTCATTCCCTTGGCGTATACGATTTGTTGTCTATTGTTCTTGGTTTACCGAGATTCGCGTCGCTGCCCTGCCAGCCCAGCTGCGCGGCTCCTCCGAGAAGGTTTCCAACGTTTGTGACAAACCTTTCATCCGACTTGATTCTTCCATCAGTGTTCTCGAAGTCACCTCTCCAGGGATGGGGGCTCCTGTCCAAGTCAGAAGTTTCAGCCACTGCCTCGCACGATTTGCATTGATGAGACATTATAAGCTATGCTATTTCCGGTAGGGTGAAACGACGCTCTTGGCGGGAGATAATCTTCAGGCTTTACCTGGTGATTCGACCTTGAGGCCATCACCTGTGATCTATCACACAGCTTGGGCCACAGGGCCGCCCCGGAAGATTCTGAGACGATGATCTGGCTGTCACGGGCGAATAATCGCCTAAGCGTGGGCACGTCTGAGCGCCGGCGACCTGCTCCACGACCGACGACACTGGAGCGGCCACTAGACTATACAGCTCCTCCTTATAAGTCGGAGGTGACAACGCTACATACTTGCAGCTGCCTCTGCAGTCGGTAGCCGAATGCAACACTGCTAGCCTTGCAGCAGCGCAGGACGTCGGCTGCACTCCATCTTCATCAGCATCGAGGTGTTTACTCATTTCACAATTCAGGCTTATTATAGCAATTTCGCAGACTAGTTCTGGTACAAGTGGCATCCAATTTGCTGGCACGCATTCTCGCGACCAATTGGCTGGCCGGCAATACCAGCTCATTATTGCAACCCTGAAGCCTCATTGAAGTCACATCCACTCACGTCGCCTCGACGGCCCCAGCCGGACGGCACCTCCAAGAACTCAAGCTCAGCTCGGCTTTGCAACGAGCTGAGCAAAATGATGACCGAGGTTGATTCCTCGCACCTTCATCGAGATGCCGATGGCTCACGGCGAATGGCTGAGCCATCATGCATTCCGGCTTTGATTAGCTGTGGCAATGTGTGGACGTCATCGCAGGAGAGGTCGGCAGCACATCCCAGCGCCTCATTAAACACATTTGAACGCACTTAGTTGCAGTCAGGCTGAGGCTCGCTCGGCGGGCCGTCAACGCGGAGTAGCAGCCATCGTCTTGACTCGAACTTCCGAAACAGTAATCTTTCAACAAAGCAGCCAGCGGTGCGACCCTCGCCATGCTGCCCTGCAAGAGACCTCATTACCACATTAGTCTGATAGCTTAGAGCATGGGTCGCATCCTCCGCCCGCCGGTCTGTTCCACCCAGGACCCTGGCCTCGTCCGGGGCACCCCGTACGCCTTGCAAGGACATACCCATGTCGTTGATCTCTCTCGAAATAAACCATCCCTCCAATCTCAAACGCACCATAGAAGACTGGAGGCTTGGGGACACAAGCAGGTTCCTCGCAGGGAATCTATCTGCCCCGTGGCTGGCAACACATACATACAATCAACAACTCGGGATCTCCAGCATGTGTGAGTGAGTTGCTTTTTTCCATGCTCTCACGAGCTTCTTCAGCACCGACATTTACCTTTTGTCTCGTGGGAGTCTTGGCAGCCCGACGGCAGGTGCTTTGCTCGTGGACGCAGGCCTCGATCGTCCTTATTCATGTTATCATTGCCTAGCGCATTTTATAGGGACCACTTACATGCAGGTCGCGTGTTGTCATTCATCTTCTCGAAACCCGTCCCCACATTACACCGAGGCAGTCCTCCTCATCTGCGGTGACCGGGAATTTGGCCATCTTGATTGAGTCCCGTATTGCAGAGTACATTGTACCAAGAATACGGGGATCGACAATCGTCCAAAGTGGTCCCAGCTCCGGAAAGCTCCAGTCTGGCCGGACTGCGGCTGGGTCTTCAGATGGGGCATGGGAGGGACGAAGGAAGTGGGCTACAGATGCACGGCCGAGACGCAGCAAGTGTATCAGGCCCTCCCCTGCAGTCATTAAACTCGTTCCCTACCGGCAGATTTCCTCAAAATGCTGGCACATCCCCTAACAAACTTCATGCCGGGTACAACTTCCATTTCTTCGACCGCCCGTTGCCTCGAATACCGTCACCACCACAACACTCCGTGCCGCCGGCAATCATGGCCTCAGCACGACCCAGCACGTCTGGGAGCTTGACGGCCACGGGGCCGTCACGGAGTAAAATGGATAAAAGGATGTCAAAAGATGACATGTTTTTCAGGACGGCGCGACAAAAACAGGGCCTCGACAAAAGAATATCCAGGGACGACATGTACATCAAGAGCCGCATGGCTGAGATGTCTCAATACCACGTGCCTGTCCGGGGGTCGGCGCTGACCCCAGAGCACAGCCCGAATTTCCCAGTAATACACGAGGTGTCCATACCGATCAGGGTGCAGACTCCAGAGTCTATAACCTCGGGCGAAATTCCAATAGGGATGGCATTGGGAAGCCCTCCATTGCGACCGGACCCCTCGCCCTCAAGGTGGCAGGCTCAGTTTCCACCGGCCTCACCTCAACCTACCAGTTCTTCGGAACCCTCATCCGCCGGTGCGGCTCCCGTGGGGTCTCTGCAAAGGAAAAAGACTGGAAGGCGGAAGTTATTTGGACTATTTGGTGGTGGGAAGAAAAGGGAAGACGTGCAGGGCCTGTCGCACACTGATGCTGGAAAATCGACCATAACGCTCGCTCGGACTGTTGAAGTGTCAACGTCATCTGTGAACGTATCTGCAAAGCCAACGCCTACGAGGAGCAACACACAGGCGGAGCGAAAAGTACCGAAGCACAAGCCGATCATGATCCGATCGAATACGATGCCTCAGAACGTTGACGAGCCGCCTCCCCAGCCGAAAAGTGCTGGGCTACCCGGCCGCCAAGGGAATGCATACCGGCAGCCGCAAGCGAACCTTCCTCCCATGCCGTCATTCCTCGATGTGAATATCCCCGACACCAAGTTGGAGCGATATAGCGTCATGTTTAGCGATGTCCTCGGCCACCCTCAGCCGAAGCAGGAAAATTCTGGATCTCTATTGTCGAGGCGGCAAGCAACGCTGCAGAGGTTGAAGACGATCGACGACAAGGTCGAGCAAGAGGAGATGGAGAAGGAACGTGCCAGACAGCGAAGGGCTACCTCACCACAGCCAACCCCGACACCGCAATTGAGGCTATTTCCAATGCCATCAGAAGGCCGTGTGACCCCTGCTATGGATACCCCTACGAGTCGGTCACGGCCATTGAGGTCGAACACTTCACCAGGAAGACTACCGTCACCAACGCAAGCAACGTTCGACAAAAAGCCGACTTCAAGCGCGGCAACGACAAGCCATGGCCCTACATTAGTCGTACCTAACCCCTTCGACAATTCTCCGCCACAGCCAAGGAAGCAACCGAAGCGAGAGCTTGAACCTATCTACCCCACAGACACGACTTTCCAGTTCGGTCCGGACAAGTCAGGTCTGATACTCGACTCTCCAACCGAGATAGACTCTCCCAGCGATGAAATCGTCATCTCCCAGCCATTCAAGCCTACGCTCCACGAGCCACAGTGGCAGATGGTCTCGCCACAATCCGTCTCGGCATCCTCTACCGCTCCTTCAGTGTTATCATCTTCAACCAGCGGGCCGCGCCATCGCTCACCCTCCGCAGCCTCCTCTGCCACGACACACACGCATGTCACCAAGCCATCCAGCGACCTGGACGAGACAGAGGCCGCGCTACAGAGCGCGGTAGAGGTCAGCATCGCGCGGCAGATCAGTATCTCACGTCAGCAGCGGCAGCTCCTGCGGCCGCTGCAGACAAGGAGGGGCCCCGGCGCCGGCGGGGAGCGCAGCGCGTCTGTCAGCCCGCTCGGGGTCAAGATCGTCAAGTCACCGACCCCGAGCAGACGGCTCGGGGAAGAAGAATCGATCAAGGAAACCAAGAGCAGCACGCCGACGCTGATCCACCCGAGGGAGGCCCCCGTCAACCCGGCACACCTGGCCCAGAACAGGAAGAGCTCGTGGGCAGTGGTCGAGGAGGGGTGATGACGACCATTTCTCTCTTATATCACCTTGCAGTTCAGGAGCTTGACGACTTTTACATCGCATCTCGGACTGGTTTTCACCTTACTAGCGAAGGACTTCAGGAGGCGCACAGGCGGTGCTTATTCATGACCATTGCTTCTGGGAAGCGAGACGGGCGTTTCAACTGTTTGAACACAGCGGATACGATATCTTCTTATTTTTTATTTCAATTTTGTTTTTGTCCTCTTCTTTCATTTCCTATGTGAATCTTCCTTTCTGCCATCTCCTTCTCCGTCCCCCACGGGACCACATTGCAGGCGCAAGCGAGTGAGCGAGCGAGCGGGACCGTGCCCCACAAAGGGCACGCAACCTCCCTCCTCTCGCCTGCACAAACCCTTTTTTCCAGCTTTAATAGCTCCCCTGTACATACCTTGACCAGGGACGAGCCTCGACGGTTTCCAGACCCCCTGTGTGTGTGCTTGTGTGCTTGTGACGCAACATTGCTTGTTCTTCCTTTCATCGATACCTCGGCTTCTTGGGGAAGTTTTAACGAAAGCCACTTTTGAAGGAGCACGCGGGGAGGGCCAGCAGGCAGGCAGGCGGGCAGGCGGGCGGGCGGATGGAAGTTTTACTTTTTGGGACAAGGACAGGATAGGCAGGCTCACTCAGTATCCGGCGACCACCGCGGGATTGTGGTGAACTAACTGGGATGGTTGTGGGTAAACAGGTCGGACGCTTATAGGGACTAGATACAAGACTAGATATATCATATGTCGCCATGCCCGGTCTATAGGCAGTTTCAAAAACCCGGAATCCAGTTCAGGACGTCAACGCCCCAACTGATCGCCCTCTCTTGTGACAATGATGATTTGTCCGCGGCGTCATACACACACAGTCTTTTCACATGCGTGCATTTTTGTGTCTGTGTGTGATGGTGAGGGATCTCTAAAACGTGACGGGCTGCAAGCGTGAATCGCGAGGGGTAGCATTGTCCAGCGGAGGTTTACGCAACCGCCTGTTACAAGAGGGGGTGTGATTTGGGCAGTGCGTCTTGCCATCGTTGATTGATCGCTCTCTCATCCTTCACGTACGTGTCACGGGCTCGGTGGCATATAGGGCTGTGATAGCGTCGTCGTCGGTGAGTTTCGCGTTGGGGCAGGCAAATCGAACCTCTGTGGTGTTACTTCCTTACTACACTACCCCTGCCCTATTGACTGCGACTGTTTCAGCACTGGCGCGCAAGCTCTCCTTGCCGCATGTGGCTTGATTCACCACCGACAGGAACGGCCACCTCGGCGGAACGTGGCAGGCAGGGAATCCGTTCGAACGTGCTTAGTTCACTTCAGCCCGCGTGGCTCGTCTCGACGAGGAAGATCATAGGAAGATTTGATGATTATATAGGTCGACGAATGGGCAACTCAGGCCAGGGTCTTCAACGCCCACGTGTATTTCTGTTGGTGAATGCGCAGACGATTGCTCTCTCAGACTAAAGCAGCCCCCACTACCCAGGAACGACCCAACCCAATTGTCGAGGGATCAACGATAAAGACAGGAACTGCAATGCACAGCAGCAATTACATGACCAAGCTGTACGCAAAAAAGGTTAGTGGCCGCTTCCAAAAGGATGGGGTTCGCGTGTGGTCTTTTGGCAAGCGAGCTCGCTTTTCTCATTACTTACCAGCACGAATTCTGCTTCTTTGCTTGTTCTGAGGGGAAACGTCAGCACCAGTCCTATACACTGAATGTGTCGTCGAGGAACTCACGGTAAAACATCTTCGACTGAGAACTCAGTCCGTCACTCTTCTGGACCAGGTCGTCGATCTTCTCGCCTCGCTGCAGCACACTCTCGATCGTCTTGTGGAGCACGATCTTGGTCTCGTCCAGCTCCTTCTGGATCTTCAGGATGTTGTCGGCTTGGTGCGGGTCCTGGTACTTGTCGATGTACTCCTTCAGTTGTGGCATCACGATCTTAGGCGATCCCGTTGCCCATGAGGACCGTGGGTTGGCCTCGAGGAACTCATCGACGACTTTGGAGAGCAGCTGGTGAGCCACGAGAGCTGGGTATGCGTGATCGGAAATGATGATTCCACAAACGCCCTCGGATCGACCGTAGGCGTGGAATGTGAAGTCTGTGGCTCCGTCAGCGTCCTGTCCTTCAAGTTCTTTCATGGCGCTCGCCGGTCTCCTTGAACAGCGGAATATCATCCCAGACGACACTCGTCGTCGGGTCCACCCATTTTCAGCAGTTTGGCGGTCGACGTCATTGGTGATTTGTCCTGGATCGAGGATCCTCGTCACTTTTGCAGAAGGCCGAAGGAGCCGCTCGAGCAACAAGACATCCGAAACCGGGCCCGTCCTAGTGGTTCTGGCAACAGCACGAGCTTCTCAGATCTGGTCGGACTGTCGTTGCCCCTTCTTTGCATTGCGTTCACATCTCCATGTTGTAGGCTTGCACATTCATCCTTGCCGTCCGATAGCGGTGGGTTTGCCAGAGAAATAGCCTCGTGTTGCCCGTCGTCGTCCATATCGTCCATGTCTTATGCCTCGACACCAGATCTTCCTCTCCTGTTCAGTATCATCGCCCAGGGGCAATCCCCTGGGAAGACTGCCCAAGAACGATCGTTCGTATGCGCTTGCTGCTTGCTGGCCTTCGAAGTGCGCCTGGACATTGAGAGCATTATGAAGTCTGCCGGTGTCGTGGTGACCCCATACGACAATCTTGAGACTCTCTAATAGCCGACTTCCACTTGGACTCGGGGGGTCCGTCCGTACGCACTCTCGTCTCGGGGTTTTCCGGTCGTAGAACTTTGTGTAGAATGAAACATGGCTCTCGCGCGCCACAGGTCACACGTACCTTGCTGTTCGACGTCCTGTCGTTCTTCGAGAGGTCAGCAGTGTCGTCGCATAGTGGTGCAAGACAAGGAGCACTTACGACCGGGCTTTGTCCTTTCTGCCACCGTCTTGGCGAAGACCGTCATGAATTCCTCCTCGCAGTCAGCAGATGATCATCGTGCCATTATGGAATGATGCGCATACTCCATAGTTTTGTCTCGTGAAGCGGGAGTAGGCGCTGAGCTCCTTCTCGCACACCAGCTCCTGAGAGGGTGTGCCCTCGTTCCGGATAACCTGGACATTGAAACCACCGTCAGCGCCGTGGGGGGGACTGCTTTATCGCCGGCGTGCCAAGATACGTACGCCGATGTAATGCAGCTTCATGGTGACGGGCGTGCTCGTGCTGTCGTGCTGGTTGGTTCGAAGGCTTGCTCGTGCGGATCTGGAATAGGGGTTCGGGGTCGGATTGTCGCTTTGTCAAAGGGCGTTCGGCAGGACGTTTGTAGGATTGGGCTCGTGGATGGGAAGAAAGGCTGAAACTTAAGAGGCGCGGAAGGGATCTACTTAGCAGTCTGGTCGCTCCCCAAATCGGTCAATTCCTGGTCCGTCCTGGCCGCCACTTGTCAAATGGGCACACTGCGTCACATGCGCTGTCCGAGAGCCCGATGGCCTAGGCCGCAGGCAAATACAGGCGCTAGTCAAGTACCCGGGTATCTAAGGAGGCCGCTAAAACACCCTTGTGGAATAAGCGGGTCCAGGTACCACGATGTATGCTGGGTACATGTAAGCATCACAGACATACGGTATGAGCCATACCGAGTCGATGTGCCTGCCACCAACCGCTCACTAACTCACCAAGAGGCGGCAGCAGCCATATTTATTGGGCTGCCTGGTCTGGTCTGGTCTGGCTAACTCTGTGCAAAGAGTTGATTTAACTCCAACCGAACAACACAGAACCTGGGGCAGACTATCATGGCCCCCTCTTCCGTTACCGACGCAGAAGCGCAGTGGCTGGCCCAAGTGGCCGCCATGAAGGCTGCGATAGCCGAGCTCAAGCTGCCCAGCCATGCACCCAACGGCGACACGACAATCAGTAATGCCGGTGGAGACGATGATGATGACTTCGACCTGAGCTCTGCCAGCGGCGAGACCCACGATGTATGGGACTTTATCTCCGATTCAGAGCTGGACGAGCTCGGCCTCGACAGCGGCGACTTGATGGACGGGACCGATGGGCTCGACCAAGAGCCTCCCTATGGGCCCCAGTGGTTTCTCGAGAGATGTGCAGCCGTCTCATCACACAGAGACGGGCTTCCTGCCGAAACCCTTCAGGTGCAGATTCTGGAGGCCCTCAAGTCCAACCAGAGAGAAGATGAACTCCAGTCGCTCCTGACGGACCTGGTCGGCTTTGATGACCTGGAATTCGTCATTGAGCTCATTTCCCACAGGGGGGAGATCACCGTCGCCATGGATCAAGCTGACCAGCACGTCGCTAATGACCAACCGTTGGGACGTCTTCTCACAAAGGCTGAGAGGGATGCAAACCTCCGAAGGCAGGATTTGCGTCATAAAACCGCCGCACTTGGCCCGGCCACGGCCAAGGAGCCCCAGTACCCTCACGTGTACAAGACATTTTCTGCTGGCAACTCGTTGAACCACGCAGGCAAGAGATACGCCCTTCCTGTTGGTAGTGAACGGCTTCAATTCGACAAGTATGAGGAGTACGCTATTCCCGCAGGCAAGGCCGGGACTTTGTGGCCCGGCCAGAAGTTGGTCACGATAAAAGAGCTGGATGGTCTCTGTCGGAATACCTTCAAGGGCTACAAGACTCTCAATCGAATGCAGAGTCTTGTCTATCCCGTGGCCTACAAGTCAAGCGAGAACATGCTAATTTGCGCTCCTACTGGTGCTGTAAGTTCTGGGTATTTTTGGTGTGGGTGCAGATGCGGTGGCTGACAATTCGCAGGGTAAAACAGACGCTGCGATGTTGACCATCCTGCAAACTATCAGACAGTATTTGACCCCTGACCCCTTCGAGGATCATGCTGCAACAGACTTCGCCGTCGACGCAGATGACTTCAAGGTTGTCTACGTGGCCCCCATGAAAGCCCTGGCTGCTGAAATCACTGAAAAGTTCAACAAGCGTCTGTCATGGCTTGGTATTCGCTGCCGCGAGTACACTGGTGACATGCATCTGACCAAAGCCGAGGTCGTCGCCACCCAAATCATAGTCACCACTCCGGAGAAATGGGATGTGGTCACAAGAAAGGGCACTGGAGACACGGAGCTTGTCCAGAAAGTTAGACTTCTGATCATCGACGAAGTGCACATGCTGCACGATGAGCGTGGCGCAGTCCTGGAATCCCTTGTTGCTCGTACGGAGAGACAGGTCGAGAGCACACAATCTCTGATCCGGATCGTCGGCCTCAGCGCGACGCTTCCGAACTACATCGATGTGTCCGACTTCCTCAAGGTCAACCGATACGCCGGGTTGTTCTATTTTGACGCCTCTTTCCGCCCAGTGCCTCTGGAGCAGCACTTCATTGGTGTCAAAGGAAAGGCTGGGTCAAGGCAATCCAGAGAGAACATCGATACGGTGGCCTTCGAGAAAGTGAGAGAGATGTTGGGACGCGACCACCAGGTGATGGTCTTCGTGCACTCCCGGAAGGATACAGTGGCAACAGCAAAGATGCTTTACGAGAAGGCCGTTGATGACGTCTGCGTCGATCTGTTCGACCCATCTGACCATCCCAAGTACGATGCCGCGGTCAGGGACATGAAGAGCTGTAGGGCAAAGGAGCTTCGGGATCTACTGCCTAAAGGATTAGGTGTGCACCACGCAGGCATGGCCAGATCAGATCGAAACTTGATGGAGAGACTCTTCTCCGAAGGCGTTCTCAAGGTGCTCTGCTGTACAGCTACCCTCGCCTGGGGCGTGAACCTGCCCGCCGCTGCCGTGGTGATCAAAGGCACACAGGTCTACAGTGCACAGGAAGGAAAGTTCGTCGACTTGGGTATTCTCGACGTGCTCCAAATTTTCGGGCGTGCCGGTCGTCCACAATTCGAAGATACCGGTATTGGCATGATCTGCACAACTCAAGACAAGTTGGCTCATTACCTCACCGCCGTCACGGATCAACTACCTATCGAATCGAAATTCTCGGCAAAGCTTGTGGACAACTTGAATGCGGAAGTTGCTCTGGGAACAGTGACATCCATCCCAGAAGCAGTGCAGTGGATTGGCTACTCCTATCTCTTCGTCCGCATGAGGAGGAACCCAATGGCATACGGTATAGACTGGAATGAATTCCAGGACGACCCTTCACTTGTTCAGCGCCGTCGTCAACTCGCTATACAAGCTGCGAAAACTCTTCAGCAGTGCCAGATGATCATCTTCAACGAGACGACAGAAGAGCTTCGTAGCAAGGACATAGGCCGCATCGCCAGCCAGTACTACATCCTGCACACCAGTATCCAGATATTCAACACGATGATGCAGCCGTTCGCCACGGAAGCGGATATCCTGAAGATGATCGCCATGAGTGGCGAGTTTGACAACATCCAGTCAAGAGACAACGAGAGCAAGGAATTGTCGCGCATGAGAGAAAATGAGCACATCGTCCCTTGTGACGTTGACGGTGGAATCGACCAGGCCCAAACCAAAACCAACATTCTGCTCCAAGCCTTCATCTCAAAGGCCCAACCAGAAGACTTCGCTCTGACGAACGATCTCAACTACGTTGCTCAGCAGGCGGGTCGAATCTGCCGTGCGTTGTTTATGATTGCCCTCAACAGGAGATGGGGTCACGAGTGCCTGGTTCTTTTGACACTGGCAAAGTCCATCGAGAAGCGTGTCTGGCCCTTCCAGCATCCTCTTCACCAATTCGAGTTGTCTAAACCCATCTTGAACCAGCTAGATGCTAGGGATTCTCTGACCATCGAAGCCATGCGCGACATGGAGCCTGCCGAGATAGGCAGCCTTGTGCACAACCACGGTGCTGGTACCAAGATCGCGAAGATCCTCAACAACTTCCCGACTGTCAGCGTGGAAGCAGAAATAGCGCCTCTGAACCGTGACGTGTTGAGGGTGAAGCTGTACATCTACCCTGACTTCAAGTGGAACGACCATGTCCATGGCACTTCAGAGTCGTACTACGTCTGGGTCGAAAATTCGGAAACCTCGGAAATTTACCATCATGAGTTTTTCCTCCTGAATCGTAGAAAGATTCATGACGATCATGAAATGAACTTCACGATCCCTCTCTCTGACCCACTTCCTAACCAGATCTACGTTCGAGCTGTCTCGGATCGTTGGCTTGGAGCAGAGACGGTCACGCCCGTGTCGTTCCAGCATCTTATCAGACCAGACACGGAGAGCGTGTACACCGACCTTCTCAACCTCCAGCCCCTCCCGATATCCGCCCTCAAGAATCCTGGGCTCGAAGCGATATATGCGGAGCGCTTCCAATACTTCAATCCTATGCAGACTCAGATCTTCCACACGCTGTACAACACCCCTGCAAATGTTCTGTTGGGCTCACCAACGGGCAGTGGCAAGACCGTGGCGGCAGAACTGGCCATGTGGTGGGCGTTCCGTGAAAAGCCAGGCTCCAAGGTCGTCTACATTGCACCCATGAAAGCTCTGGTACGAGAGCGTGTCAAGGACTGGGGAGCTCGGCTTGCGAAACCGCTTGGTCTGAAGTTGGTCGAGCTGACTGGTGACAATACACCAGACACGAGGACCATCAAGGATGCCGATGTCATCATCACCACGCCTGAAAAGTGGGATGGTATCTCACGTAGTTGGCAGACGAGAGGCTACGTCCGCCAAGTTAGCCTCGTTATCATCGACGAGATCCATCTGCTGGCGGGAGATCGTGGCCCTATTCTCGAGATCATCGTTTCTCGTATGAACTACATCGCATCATCTATCAAGAACTCGGTTAGACTTCTCGGGATGTCTACCGCTTGTGCCAATGCCACTGACCTTGGCAACTGGCTGGGCGTGAAGGAGGGTCTCTTCAACTTCAGACACTCCGTCCGTCCGGTGCCTCTTGAGCTCTACATTGATGGGTTCCCCGAAGTCAGAGGGTTTTGTCCGTTGATGCAGTCCATGAACAGACCAACGTTTTTGGCTGTCAAGAACCATAGCCCCGACAAGCCAGTCATTGTGTTTGTGCCCTCGCGGAGACAGACACGTCTCACTGCCAAGGATCTTATCAACCTCTGCGGCATGGAAGACAACCCAAGGCGATTCTTGAAAATGGACGAGGACGACCTTCAGCTCAACCTTGCTAGGGTCAAGGACGATGCACTAAAGGAGGCCATCAACTTCGGCATCGGGCTTCATCATGCCGGTCTCGTCGAGTCGGATCGACAACTCGCTGAGGAATTGTTTTTGAACAATAAGATTCAGATTCTAATCGCAACCAGCACGCTCGCATGGGGCGTGAACCTTCCCGCTCACTTGGTCGTCGTCAAGGGCACCCAATTCTACGATGCCAAGATTGAAGGCTACAGAGACATGGATCTCACGGATGTGCTGCAAATGCTTGGTCGAGCTGGGCGACCTCAGTTTGACAACTCTGGTGTGGCACGAATCTTCACCAAGGAAGCTTCCAAGGACTTTTACAAACACTTCCTGCACACTGGCTTTCCAGTTGAGTCTTCACTACACACCGTGCTCGACAACCATCTTTGCGCCGAAGT
This sequence comes from Diaporthe sp. P3_1W, assembly GCA_037177825.1. Classification (NCBI taxonomy): domain Eukaryota; kingdom Fungi; phylum Ascomycota; class Sordariomycetes; order Diaporthales; family Diaporthaceae; genus Diaporthe; species Diaporthe sp. P3_1W. The sequence goes on from JBAFXB010000002.1 coordinate 7,713,072, forward strand.
CTCTGCGGAGACTGTCATCAGCAAGCAAGATGCACTGGACTATCTTACGTGGACGTTTTTCTTCCGGCGTCTACACAAAAATCCGTCCTACTACGGGCTCGAGATCGCGGCAGACGAGCACAATAGCATTGCAGCCCAGCAGCTCGCCAACGACTTCATGATCGAGATGGTCGACAAGTCTCTCAGCGAGCTTGCACAGTCCAAGTGCGTGGAGGTCTACCCAAATGGTGATGTTGACTCGACACCAATGGGCAAGATCATGAGCTACTACTACCTTTCTCACAAGACCATTCGCTACCTGGTCAAGCACGCCAAACCGCAGGCCTCCTTCCTCGACGTCCTGACCTGGATGTGCAATGCCACAGAGTACGATGAACTGCCCGTCAGACACAACGAAGACCTGATCAACGCGGAACTGTCCCGCAACTTGACGTTCCCCGGCACCTCCTTCGGCCTGCCCATGTGGGACCCACACGTCAAGTCCTTCCTCCTGCTCCAGGCCCACATGTCTCGCATCAGCCTGCCCATCACAGATTACGTGGGCGACCAGACCAGCGTCCTGGACCAGGCCATCCGTATCATCCAGGCGTCCATCGACGTGCTCACCGAGTCCGGGTACCTCTCGAGCGTGCTGCAGATGATCAACGTGCTGCAGTCCGTCAAGTCGGCGCGCTGGCCCACGGAGCCGCCGCTGTCGGTCCTGCCGAGCGTCGACCCCGACAAGACCAAGGACAGGACCACGCTGCAGCAGGTCAGCGCCATGGGCCAGGGCGAGGTGGGCAAGCTGGCCAGGGACCTGCACGTGCCGCAGGGCGCGCAGCAGCAGCGGTTCCTCCGGGCGGCGTCGATCCTGCCCAACGTCAAGGTGGCCGTCGAGGACGTCACGGCGCAGTCGGTGACGGTGGTCCTGAGGCGGCTCAACGCGCTGGTGGAGCGCGAGGCGCGCATCTACGCGCCCAGGTTCCCGAAGCCGCAGAACGAGGGCTGGTTCGTGGTCGTGGGCGACGTGGCCAGGGACGAGGTGTACGCCATCAAGCGCGTGGGGTGGTCGCAAGGTGCGGGCAAGTCGGCCGGTGTGGGGTCGAGGCCGTCCGCGAGGACGAGCATCAAGGTCCCCGAGGCGCTGCAGCGGGGCGGAGGGGCGGGCAAGCTGGATGTGCTGGTGGTCAGCGATGGGTACGTTGGCATGCAGTACCAGGTGCTTGGGGTTGAGATCCCTGCGAAGCCTGCGGTGGATGATGATGTTAGTCGGTCTAAGGAGATGGCTTCTTCGTCTTAAGGGCGGTAGTCACCTAGGGGAACGGTGGTATATATACTTGGGATATCTAGCTCTCCAAGAGGGGATAGGCAAACCCTTTCTCAACTTCCACTAGATCGTTCCGTGAAATTTATCTCCAGTGCCTTTATCACACTGATATCTAGGAGAGACGAGACCGGCGGGAGTACTTAAGTTCACAGGTTTCATTTTGTCATAAATGACATTATTTACATCATGTAGGTATCTATCTGCAGCACCGGAATGCGCCTTGTTTCCTTATATACGCCGCTCAGAAGAAAGCCAAATCCTCTTCCCTCCAGCCCATCCTCGTGAAGTTCTCCCTCACGCTCTTCTCCAGCCCGGGCGGCCCACACACCAGCACCATCTCGTCCCGCGCCTCGCTCGGCGGGCCGGCCTCCTTCTCGAACAGCTTCGCGTCCATGTAACCCCTCCCGCCGGTCCAGCCGTCGCCCGGGTCGGTAAGCGTGTGCACGATCCTACACCTCTCCTCCCTCCCCCTCGCGAGCGCGTCCATCTCCTCCCGGCACAGGATATCCGCCTCGGTGCGGTTCCCGTCCAGGACGAGGCACCGCGGCGTCTCCCCGTCGCTTTCTTCATCCCTCATGACCCCCCTCAGCACGGCAAAGATGGGCGTCACCCCGCTCCCGGCACAGACCATCACGAACCGCCTGATCGTCCTCACCTTGCCCCCACCGACGGCGAACTTCCCCCGGCCGAGGTACTCGTACCTGCCGACGGGGCCCTTGAACTCGACCCAGTGGCCCATGGGGATCGAGTCGAGCGCCTGCGTCATGAGGCCCCCCGGCAGGGCCGCCGTCTTGCGGTAGATCTTGACCAGCACGTCCAGCTTGCCCTTCTCGGACCACGCGTCCGACAGCGGCGTGTAGGCGCGAATGATGGCCTCGCGCGTCGCCGGGTCCCGCAGCCGCACCATCAGGTGCTGGCCGGTAGGGAGCCCCACGGACTGCGCCGGGTGCTCGAGCGCGAAGGTGAAGATCTTGGTGTCGGCGCTTATGGGGGTCTTGGCTGTCATGCGGGCCTTGCGCCATTGTTTGGGGTGGAGGAACATGGGGCGGGGGTCTTCTTCTGCGGTGGCGTTGGCTTCTGCTGAGTCGCCTGCTTCGAGGGTCTTTCTTGATGTTGCGGAGAGGGTGCCGATGTGGTAGGATGGCATCATTGCCTTTGCGTTCTCGCTGTCTGTTTTTTGGGTGGGTGTGTTAGCGCTGGTGGTTGACCAATTCCGTGGGAGAGGGAGAAGGGATCTTCAGACTTACGGATGGCCATGAACTCCTCGATCACGTCCTGCCCTGCCGCGCCGATGATGGAAGCTGCACCTCCCGGGTGGCCGTCGAGGAACTTTGTCCCGTCGTACACCTCGCCGTCCAGCACAAACCAGGGCTCCTCCTCGCCCTCGTGCTCCTTCAACTCTTCCAGGCTGATCTCTTTCTTGACATCCTTGTTCACCAAGGAGATCTCCTTGACAGGCTCCACCACCGCCACGGTCCTCCCCTCCTCACCCGGCGCCTTCTCGCCCCAGTACCCATTGGAAAGATCCCCGCCCTCCTTCTTAACCCGATCCATCCACCCATCAGCATTCAAGATGGGCTGCGTCGGGTGCTCAAACCGCAGCGTCGCGCCTCCGCCCTCTCCCTGGCCCTCGCCCTCCTCGCGGTGCACAACCACGCGGAACCACGGGTTGTTCATCATGCCCAGCACGCTCCAGTACATGTCCCGCGGCTGCACCATCATGGCGTCGTCCATGGCGCGCACCATGACGTCCCCCGCGGCGCCCAGGTCCGCCAGCGGGATCTCGAGCGACCAGAAGCACCAGCAGAAGCACGACTCGCGCCACCCGGCGTCCAGCCGCCCGCCGAAAAGCGTCTCGCCCTCGGGCGCGAGCCGGTAGCTGTCCTCCGGGTACGACACGTCCGCGAGGCGCCACGACCGGCCCTTGTCGAGGGTCAGCTCGACGCGCGTGACGCGCCTGCCGCCGCCGGCGTACGCGTACCCCTGGAACTTGTACGTCTTTTCTGTTGTTGTTGTTGTCGCTGCCGTCGTCATGTCGACCCGCTCGTTGTGCGCGGGCCTCGCCACGGCGCTGTTGGTGTTGAGCTCGTAGATGGCGTACCTCTCGTCCCTCCAGGTCTCGGGCAGGTCCGCGCTCTCCTCGGGGCTGATCGTGGTCGGGAGCACCCTGTTGTCGTAAATATGGTACCAGTTGTCGCTGGGCCCCTCGGTGACGACTATCCGCCTCAGCCACTTGACGCTGCGCCCGCCGATCTGGCCCGGGATCACGACCCGCAGGGGCTTGCCGTGGTCGGGCGGGAGCACCTCGCCGTTCATGCCGTGCGCGACCATGATCCCGCGGTTCGGGTCCATGGCCCAGTTCAGCTTGATGCTCGTGCCGTAGTACCCGTTGGGGAGCCTGTCGGCGCCCTCGAAGCAGACGTAGCGCGCCCTTTTACTTCCTCGGACGATCGGCCTCGCCCGCGCCAGGAGCGCGTCCAGCGCCACGCCCGTCCAGATCGCCGTCGACACGCCCGCGGGGCCCCACGAGAACCCCTTTGTCTTGCGCACCACGTTCTGCTCCTTGCGGCGGTTCCCCGCGCACACGAGCGTGATGGGGTACGTGAGCTGCTCAAAGTCGGCCAGCAGCTCCCGCAGCTTCAGGGACAGCGGGTTCTCCACCAGGCCCTCGACCGAAAAGGACCAGTCCAGGACGTCCTCGTCGTGCACGAGCGGGACGGCGCCGTGGTTGCGGACATAGTGCAGGTCCTTGGTCGTGATGAACCCTTCATCCCACAGCTCCGTCAGCGGCGGCTCCACGTTGAAGGGGTGCACCCCCGTCAGCCGCAGCAGGCGCGGGTCCCGGGCCACGTGCCTGTCCGGGGTCCGGAGGTCCTCGGCCAGCACGCGCTGGCTGGGTTTTGATCCCGGGGGGAGTGGGTACGGCCGGTGGTGCCCCGGCTCCGGCTCCGGGGGGATGGCGGCTGTGGTGGTGGATTCTCCTATCTGGAAGTCGGTCACGCTCTCCGTGCGGGAGCCGGGGTCCTTGTCGGTGGCGGGCGGGCTGGGGGGCAGGCCGAGTTGCTTTTGTGTGAAATTTTGTTGATGTGGTGATGGTTCTGGCATGCTTGTGGTGATACTGCTTGCGGTTATGGCCGCCATTGTGGGAGACGGACAGGGCTGGCCTGCGGGATATGAGACATGTATATGTATATGCTGTGCTAGCTACCGGATCTGGTAGGTTGGACAAACAAAAAGCAAAAAGGCGGCGGAGTTACTCTCTTCAGGAAGAATAAAAATGTGCAAGTGCCAGAGAGAGAGAATTCCCACTGTCAGGCCATGAATCAGTCGAGGCAGAAAAATAGCAGCAGTTTGATTCCAGCAGGATAGGGCAGAGACGTGGTTGACAAGTGCCACTCCACGGGCTTGGTAAAAAGAGAGCAAAACTGGGGGGGGGGGGGGAATCCGGGCGCGTGCCCTATAGACACATGCCTAGAGGTCATCAAGAAAGAAATGGGCAGACCCATCGGGTGCACGACAGCAAACTGGCCATCCGTCCGTACTGACAAAAAAAGTTGTTGCACCACCGCGGAAGCTTGGTTTGTCTGCTTGTCCCCCCCTTGCTCGCAACTTTGCAAAGCCGGCTTTGGACCGAGTGAGAGTTGAGTGAGATACAGAGAAGAGTGGGTGAGAATGGATAGGGATGGCCCCAACTCCGGTCTTGCTTAGGAAACAGAATTGACCAACAACGTGGTCGTCTCCTAGCTTTGGGGCGGGCGCTTGGTGCTGACGTTGAGATCTCCTCGTGTCGCGCGAGGAGATGCACCCGTCAATCATCCCACTCGCGCCTCATAATCACCTTTCGTGGGCAATCTTCCGCGGACTTACACTCTTCAGTCCACCCTTCTCGCGCACGCGCGCTCTGCACCTCTCTCTTATCATTATCGGGCGGCCCTGCCATCCCAGCAATTTTCTATGCCTGGGCCCCGATGTGTTACGCCTTCACTACTTGTTATCAGCAGCGAGTTCCCAGCGAGATACGGGGGATCGAGCGGCCGAATCAGGTCGCATGATAAGGGGATTGGGCGGAGATGCTCGGATCGCCCGTGGACGGCGGGAGGCTAAGCGACCGCGGAAAAAGCGTCGCTGGCACAGGGATCAGCTAAGGAGCAAACTTGAGCCTCAAGGCCCCAGCAAAGCCCACTCTGGACGTCCTACAGCGTCCCGGCTTCTCATGTTCCTGCTTCTGGGTGTGGGGGTACAGGACATGGCAGTAATTCGTTGCGCCTGCGTGGGGAAACGAAACGGACAGGGCGGACCAACGGTGTGTAAGGTATTGATTGATGAGCGAAGAGCCCATGTCCCCCCCGAGCACACACACGCCGAGGCCGAGGTGTCACTCAATTCTTAGCCACGGATTTCCACAATAACCACAGCGACGTGTGGCATATCGTATGGTATTTCTGTGCCTGTTGTACCAGCCAAGTGTTCAAGCCTCAATCACGAGGCCTTTTCCTACACGTGTTTACAGTTTCTCGGGTCTATGGACAAGCGCAGCGCAGTTCTATACCTCTTTCAGCAACCCAGCCCCAGATCTTTTTTAAATTCCCGTCTCATTCCCCCTTCCCATACCTCGGTTCCCCCCGTACTCGAAATTCTACAAGAAGCACACCTTTTTTCTCCGTAACCAAGTACACACATGATCTTCCTCACTTACTGGGGCAGGACCGCCCTTCCGGCGGCACGGGCCGCGGCGAGGGCACCAGACAGGCCGAACTGGGACGCGAAGCCCTTGACGCGGTGGGTGGCGTTCAGGTTCTTGACGACGACCATCTGGAAGCAGGTGGCGCTGCCCTGGCGCGAGGCGATGGTGGACCAGGCCAGGAAGAGCTCCCAGATGCGGAACCAGCGCTGGCCGTACTTGGCCTTGATGGTCTCGCCGTTGCCCAGCCAGTTGCGGTACCAGCGCCAGAGGGTGCCCGAGTAGTGGACGCCGACGGTGTCGATGCTGCAGATGGGAAGTTAGCATTACATACCATACGTGCTGCGGGCTCTAGATTTCTGGGAAGACTCACCTCTTGATCTCCCAACCGGCGCTCTCGAGGCAGCCGACGTAGTTGGCCAGCGGGGTGGAGGCGTCGGCGCCGGGGAAGATGTACTTGTTCAGGAACAGGCCCCAGATGAAGTCCTCGTACTGCCAGGCCTTGCGCAGGCCCGAGAGCTGGACGTACATGGCGCCGTCGTCCTCGAGCATGTCGTAGCACTGGCGGAAGAAGGTGGTGAGCCTGCGGATGCCGACGTGCTCGCCCATCTCGATCTGCGAGATCTTGTTGAAGCGGCGCTGCGGGATGTCGCGGTAGTCCATGCACAGCAGCTGGCTCTGGCTCTCGGGGATGCCGGCGCGGCGGAGCGCGTCGTTGCCCCAGGCGGCCTGGTTGCGCGCGAGGGTCGCGCCCGTGACGTGCGCGCCGTAGTTGAGGCTCGCAAAGCGCGCGAGCGTGCCCCAGCCGCACCCGATGTCGAGCATCGACTCGCCCGCCTTGAGGCCGAGCTTCTCGCACACGATGGCCATCTTGTTGTCCTGCATCTCCTCGAGCGACTCCTCGCGCGTGATGTCGCTGAAGACGCCGCTCGTGTAGACCATGCGCGGGCCGAGGAAGAAGGCGTAGTGCTCGTTGCCGCGGTCGTAGTTGGGGCGGACCTGCTCCTCGTCCTGCTCGCGCGAGTGGAAGAGCACGTCGCGGAAGAAGGTGAAGATGATGAAGTGGAACAGGGGCCAGGTGAAGGAGAAGTTGGCCCAGTCGTGGCGGTACTCCATGATCTCGAGGCAGTCGCCGTTGAACTCGACGTCGCCGTCAAAGTACATCTCGTAGAAGGTCTTCATGGGGATCTTGTTGCGGCCGCTCCACCGCTGGCGGTCCTCCTGCTTCTTGAAGGTGATGTAGTGCTCGACGGGGCGGCCGGGCAGCTTCACCTTGTCGTTGATGCGCGGCGAGTAGGACGAGGCCACGGTCCAGACGGCGATCAGGATGGGGAACACCAGGACCAGGAAGAAGAAGACGGTGGTCTTGAAGCCGCCGCCGAGGCTGCGGGCGACAAAGATGGGGATGCCCAGCAGCAGCGCCCCGAGGATGTAGTTTGAGAAGGACTCATTTCCAGGGCCCTCAGCCGGCAGGGGGGCATTGTGGATGGCAGGGACCTTCAGCATGCGTCAGCTTGAGTGAGACGGCAGTCAATTGACATCAATCGACGTGGTGCAGGGAGCTCAATGGCGCTCTCAGTGGTTTGGTTTGCTCACATTGGTGACCTCGACGCCACAGTCCACGCCGGTGCCGAACTTCTGCGGCGCAGGCGGGGGAGTCGCGATGAAGGTGATGTCACCCTCGAGCTCCTCGCCGGGAGCTTTCTGCGAAGACATTGTTGCTTTGGGTGGCGGGTTTGGAGGGACGATGGGCGGTTCACACCTCACGGCTCCTGTGCTGCTGGTGAGCTTAAATGTGAGCTCGACAAGGCGGTGAGCTGTCCTTGCGACGTTTTCACAAGCGGGCAGGCCAGAGTGGACACTGTGCCGGAAGCGCGGAGGGTAGCAGACTATGTCACGGCAACGATATGCTGGGTCCACAATTATGCTTGCCGCAAGGCCAATTCGCGCGCGAATTTTGAGAAATTGTGTGGCACTTAGGTGAATTTCTACACGCGCGGCAGCAAATTGGTCCATCCCAGGTCTCCGGCACTGGTTTGAAGGCTGGGACACGCCGCGGTTGCAGGGTTTAGCATGGAACCCTCTCCCACATCACGCGTTGTGGCGTCCTTGGCCCCTCATTTTGAATCAGGACAGGGAATACCTATCGATATGTGTGGCATTCCCTGGAAGGTTCAAGGACATTTTCATAGTAGTTTCTTGCCACATATTCACGTATAGTCTAAATACCGAATGGCAGGGAAAGCATTCACATTGCTAGTCAACAAAACCTACGCAATGGGAAAGCTCAACGTTCTGTACCCAGGCTAAGAAGCCTCGAGCATGCACAGATATGCCGACTGCTCCACCTCCCGCAAATTGTTCACATGTCTATATCAACATGCCCGTAGCATCCGAAAACTATTGAGTGCTTTATCCCGGTCATTAGATGATGGAGTCGAGGATTTTATCTATTGCCTCTTTTCAAGATTATAACATCGTACAATTTAGATTTACAGGAGTGTAATAACTCCATCTCTTTTCTGTGCACATATGGCCGCTTTTTATGCCATAACCATATAACTGTCTTAACCTGTCAAGATTCTGCATAGTGGTATTTCTCATGTCATTCACTATTTGGAATTTAGTCCAGCTGTTTGAATGTTGAAATTTTGGGCCTTGATTGTTTTCCGTGTGAGGGTTCTTCCAACAGCTGATGTTCTGGATGCTATTTCGAGATCTTCCGATGGATTTACACTTGACTTTGGTACTGCTCAGCTGCCCAATTGGACCTCTCGAAACTTGTGATGCCCCCAAACAATGCCCCGACTGTGTCAACTGTCAACATTAGACATCTTGCAGAACTTGCACAAAGCGTCCGGTCTTAGGTGCATTGTACGATGTGACCTGGTTCCCGCCATCTGAGAGATGATTTGGATCACGCATTGTGTCCCGTTTCACAACCCATTTACAATCAGGTACGTAGTTCCCTTAATGCCCTCCCGTATAGTTGCCTGACCGTGTGATGCTGGCTGCATGCGGTTCCCAGTTCTGCAGCCTATCAGAGGCGGACGGCATCTTGAAGCTCGACCAGCATGGCGCAGGCTTTGAGCGGATGACAAAGTCTTGTGGCGGGCGGCACCCGGGCGTCCCATGGTCAGGTCGTACTGAGTCTTGCATAAGGCAGGCCGCACCCAAAGCCACATCATGCACTCATGGGGACCCGAGCCATAAGATAGGACACTGGCAACAGAGGCACGAGCCCGCTGCAGTAGCCATTTCCCGTTGGCGCAGCTTCCCGCAAACTGGTGGGGCTTGAGGATAGTTTGACCGTACTGCCAGATGCCAGATTTCTCGTGGGTGTGTCAGCACACGACTTTTCTGGGGCATGGTAGATCATTCTATCCTTACTGTATTGGACGTCCATGCAAGACCAGGTCCTGCGCACCTCCCGACCATGCCTTCATACCTCAAGGGTAATATCGGCCATGGACATGATACTGGGCGGCGGGTGGCAAAGGCGTCAGGGAGCCCGAGATGAAAGAGGGCAGGCTATAGCTGCGGGCTTGCGAGCCTATGGGCATATGGCCATACCAGAGTCGGGGAGGTTCTGTAGACGTTTCTGATATGTCGCGCGTCAGTGCGGGCTAGTTCGTGTTCTTTTTCCTTTATACACCATACAAAGGTATAATCATACTACTGACAAGCCCCTTGCGATGAGTTTGCAGGATGGTTGCAAGAGCTAGGACCGAAGCAACGATCCCAAACACGATCGAACAAGTAATCTCCGGTGTCATGTTGATTGGATGAAGGAGAATAATATCAATAAGCAGGGGTCGAACGGCCCAGGCAGGGTTGCAGTGCCCACGAATCTGAACGGACTCGACCGGATGATATCGGTCCTGGCAAGCCCGCGGGAGCTCATTAAAGCTTTATACCGAGAGGATTGGGATTTTCGCGTGTACAATAGTACATGAGGAGCGCAGAAGCAGGGGGGTGAGTCTGAGGCTCAGTCTGGTCGTACGGCCGCGTGACACTGTTGTCAGTGTCACTACATGATCACCACTTCCTATCTCCTTTGAAGCAACCGCCTGGACGAGAATTGATTGGCCGCAACATCTGATATTTAGGGCCAGTTGCTGAGATTTGGCCACGCAAACTACATACACGCTCATTCTTCCTTTTCTCCTCGAAGACGACTACGCCAGGAGAGTACAGACAACTAAGAGACGGAGCGAGTGAACCTTCGAGGCCAAATGAGTCCGTTCACTTCGCAAGAGACTGGTACAGATGATTTGGGATCAGGCCGATGCAGGTCTGCGAGCAAAATATTCGCAAGTAAAAGACCGGTCAAAAGCCAGGAGTTGTCATCATGGCTGCTGTCGACCTTGTCGCTCTGTATCACAGATCTTTCTAACTTTGCGGCTGTGCGAAGATACAAGACATGGGTGGGTCCTTCACCTTGACATTGCTAGCTATACTCGAAGGCGTCCCACGGTTCCCTCCTTGGTCGGGAAGTAAAGGCACATGTGTCGAGCAACTACGACCTTCTGTCTCACGGGAAACAGGCAGACTTCTCGGGCATTCTTCTGCCACACTTATCTAATTGGGCGCTTGGCGTTCCCAGGTCGCAAATGTAACAGATTGAACGTGGTACACTCCTCGTCACTGTTACAGCCACCCAACTCCCCGCTCTGTCTGTTCTGATTCTGTACTACGATCCATGTGGTATGGTAGCATGATTTCTGCCGCAGTTCTGCTCGAATCAAATGTGCCCGCGGTGTGGCCGGGGGCGAGGCTGCAGGTTGTCCAAATAGAACATGAACTTGCCCTGGGCTGACAATGGATTCGTGCGCTGAACGTCCCCAAGCGTCAAAAACTGAGGTCAAAACGCCTCGCTCCCGTCGCCGGTTCCGACAGATTCAGCATCTCGCTGAAGTGCACGCCCGAACTGGGCGGCCGTGACGCCAGGGCAAGTGAACAAGGGAAAAAGAGCGCTGGGCCTCACCAGTTTGGGCTGCCAGCCATCTGGTCACACAAAGACTCGAGTTCACATCCGCAACCGATACATCGATACATCGCGGTGAAGAGCTGGATGCAGCCACGGAGTAGAAGGCTCCTAAGATTGTATGGTTCGGAGGGGAGAGTGGACGGCCAGCTGGTAGACATATAGGACTGCGATGTCGGTACGAAGGAAGAGTATCAGGCTGCACAGCAGGGTCGAAGACGCATATGATACCGATCGTGATTGAAAAGGGCGCGTGGTGGCAAAACATCAAGTGCAATGACGTGCAAAGGGGAACACTCCGGGGAGCTACCACGACTTGTCTCTTCACAACCGGGCCAGAGGGGAGTGTCTGCTCTGGAAATAACTCTTGCCGATGGACAGTGTAGAAGCCAACGAAGTACTTACAACGTCTTCTTTCGCTAATATGCCCATCATACACCGACCTGGATCTGACGCGCTCTCTCGCATCGTCTCAATATCGCTAATCGGCGAGTTTTGAGATGTCCCATGCTCTGATCTTCTGTTGACATGCTGATGGTGTCTCATGGAAGACACTCGTGAAAAAGAAACGAGGAGTATGAACTCAATTTGTTGAGCCGAATATAAACTCGTGGTAGTTCGTCCTGATCCTCTCCACGCCCTCCCTCAGCCCCCACCCTTTGACCTCGCAGACCTTGCGGTACATCTCCTCGAGCATGTCATCCATCGGCTGGCCAGCGGTATGCAGGTCACTCTCGACCAGTATCCTGTCATCAGGGCAGGCGCGGATGACCTCGTCGGCGAGATGTTTTTTCCTGTCGCGCTCATGGCCGCCGGTGGAGTAATTGACGCAGAGGCTGAAGGAGAAAAAGATCTTGGCCGGGCAGCTGCGGTCGCTCGTGTACTGCTTCATGGTGTCGACAGCGCCGGTGAAAGAGTGCAGGCAGATGCGGGGCGGGTATGGTTTGTGCGTGTATTGTTTCTTTTTCTTGACCCTAGTGCCGTGTCCATGATCATCGTCATCGTCATCCTCGTCTTCGGACGACGAGGAAAAGTCCTCGTTAACGCCCTTCGCTATCCTTTTCCTCTCCCTGTTCGTGACAACTGGTTTCTCGTGGCCTTTCCACGTGGACTTTATTGCGTTGTACAACACGCCATGAGCCTGTACGCCGTGGACGCTCACGGGCCGCCCCGTCTGGCCAGCCAGATTCAGCTGAGCTTTCATGATGCGGATCTGGTGGTCCATATTCACCCGGTAGGGTGATAGCCGTTCGCCATTGCGTCGACCTAATGTCATGCTGGCTTCTGGATCGGACACGAAGACTCCAGGGCTGGGGAGGCGAAAGGCTTTGTCGATGCCAACCTCGCCTACAAGGGCAAGAGGATGGGCCTCGAGGTAGGCCCGTGTTTGTGATAGAACTCCCGACAACGGCTGGGGGGTGGGGAGCTGGTCTACGAAGCTCTCGGCATCTTTACTCCTGGGTGAGGGGGTGAGGACTGCATTGTAATGCCGTAATTTCTCGCTGGCCAGGTCGGACGATGCCGGATCATAGGTGGTCTGGTCTCCGGGTACGGTGTCGTCGTATAGCTGGTGAGAGAACCAGGGGTGCCACCCAAAGGCTGGTACGATCTTGTCAGGGAAGTGGGTGGGATCCTGCCCGTTGGAAGGGGGGCTAGAGGCGATAGCTTGGCGACTTGTAAGGCCGTGCTGTTCAGCTACCTGTGCAACCAGGTCCTGGTCCTGGGAGCGGGTGGCCATCACAGTCAGGGCGCGGGCCCGCATGGAGCTTGCTATGGATGGGATGGAGTCCATAGTGTCTGTGGGATGGCAGTGGGCGTCAAAAATGCCAAGGTCCCAGGGGAACGGTTCCCTCTCGTCCTCGCTAGGTTTGTCGCCCATGACGGACTGTGTGATTGGAGACTAATAAAGATGGTGGTCTGGCTGGACTGATCGATGTGACAGCGCGAATAAGGATGGGACAAGCCAGTCGTGTCAGCGAGCGTCATTTGCCTAGGCTTGAGATGTCAGTCTTGTCGTTGTTGACGTCTACCCAGGGACATGCAATTGCATGCACGTAGGTCGATCTTTCACAACACTTACAAGTGATTTGCAGTGGGTATGATGTAAGAGGCAGATGCGGCTCACGACGGAGGGTTTGGGAGATGGCGCTAGTGTGGTTGCCCATCAGACGAAGCCGGAAGTCGGCTGTCGCTTCTGTATATGATCTATTTGAGGGGAAGGAAAACTATCTAACTCATTTCGAGCGAACAGCAAGGTGTACCCATATACATACGTCAAGATTCGCCCCCAATTGAATTTTGATGTACCTGGGATGTTATCATCGCCAAAAGCGTTCGCCGGTTGTGCGCATCTGCGGGATACGGCGTGACAGACATGGCAGCGTGGGTGAGTCAATTCAAACTCGATAGAGTTCGCATCCAAGTCAGGTCAATCCAAGCCAATTCAGTTGGACCCACAGCTTTAACAACCGCGATTGCGCAGAATCCGATTCCCATTTGTCTGCCGTTTCCCACTTCAGGGTCCAACTCACGGCCACGACCCGAGCACGCGGGCTGGCGTGCGTGCCACACACGCCAACGCAGTGCTGAACGAGTACGACGTAATTCCCCGACGCCGTTGGAAGACGGTACGTAAATACCTCGCGGTAAGCACGAGGCCCAGACCCCCGCTTGGGCTGATTCGATGCGGCACCTCATGCACGCCGGCCGGAATCTGAGAGTAAGTTTGGTAGTGTGTCTGTGTGTGTGAGACTGTGTGAGAGAGGAGAGTCCTCAGTGATGGACCCATGGTGCCATGCTGCAGCCGGCTCTCGCCGTAATTGGGTGGCGATCTGCTGATGGTGGTGAGGTTAGGGATGTAGCAGTCAGTCTGCAGTCTGGCAGTCGAGGTGGTCTACTACCGAGTAGGTGATTTGTTGCAGATCGCCCCGACATGCTCTATGCGAATCCGTCATCTCCCCGAAGTCCCCCAGACGCATGCCTGCAAGTCCTGGGAAGCCACTGCAGCCCGCCAGGCCCGAGCCAGCCAATTGCCGTGCGCCTGCCAGGTGGTGGGGTGTCCCGCTGGCTTTCACATGTTTGCGGCCGTGTCAGTGCGACGCTATCTCACCTAGCTCTCCCCATGCTGCGATCCTGGGGAACCCTGCTTCCCGTGCTCAGACCTCGACGCTACCCTGACTGCCCTACCCTTCTCTTATCTAGCTTCCCTCCTCTTTCCGTCCTCCCTCCTCCCTCCTCCCCGTTCAAGACGACAGAGATACCTAGGTGGTGTTCCGACACCAAGTCATCCATCGTCTGTCAGCTCTTCCCCCCATGACTGAACGCTACCAGATGGCGTCTCCCTTCTAGTCAGGGCCACAGAAACATCACGCAACGACGACACCATCCACAACGAAAGCCGCAGCCCACGAGCTCGACGCCTTTTCTTCCCGCCATGTGAAACAACATATCTAGCCTACACACACGCATCCCACCAAGCCCGCAAGCCACACACCCTCCACGAGAACCCCCACAATGGCCATAATCAACCCCGTCTATGCACTCATAGTGCCCTTCCTCTTTGTCTTCACTATACCCCTGGCCATCTTCGCCGGCATCACCACCACCCTCGCATTCTCCGTCCTCATGTTCCGGGTCGCCGTCGTATACGTCGACATAGCAGTCAACATGGTGCCGCAGTACCTCACTGGGCGGCGGGTCTACCCCTTCCCCAGAGGCTACGCCAGCGCCCTCCTCTCAACCACGGAGGCCTCGTCGAACATGCCACCCTCCCCGGTCGGCAGCGGCACCAGCTCTCCCCCAACAAGCAGGCAGGCTGTGCGGCACCACCGCAGGCGGCGTACTAGCGGTGCGAGCTTGCACTCGGTGGGGTCCATCACGCCCGTCGACGATCACATTGGCGGGAGCAGCCTCGCCCTCGGTGGGAGCAAGCGCAACTCCTTCATGATGGTCCCATCCATCGGAATGGACCGCGACTTCGAGGGCGTCGGCGGCTGGCGCCTAGGCGGCAGGAACCCGGACGACGATGACGACGACGCGTGGACCCATATCAACTCCCGCCTGGAGCTGCCCCTCGACTACCAGAGGAAGCACCACCAGCGGTCGCCCTCGGGCGGCGGTGCTACCACCCCCGGAGGCGGCAACGGCGGCGAGTTCCTGATGATGAAGAGCCCCAAGTCGGCGAGATCGCAGGACCGGTCGCCCGAGAAGGGCGGGAAGAGGGGCAGGGACAAGAAGGACAAGGACGGCGGCAGTACGAAGATTTTAGGTGGCCCTATTGTTATGTCGCCAAATAGCTCGAGGGTCAGGACACCCACGAATTCCATGCCACCGCCTTTGACGACGGTGGCCGAGGGAGACGGGTATTTTCCACGTCTGCCCAAAGGCTGAAACAGGGCCGTTTTATCTCATATATTGTCGGCAGGGGGCTTGGTCCTCCGTTTATTGGGCATTTCCCGAAATCTCAAGCGTGCAAAATTTCCGGCGTTGTGGAAAAGGGAATGGAAGGCATGGCAAGGCATGGAATGGCATCGATAGGGTCAAGGTAATGCCTGGGGTCGCTCAGGGACTATGCGATGCATTGTAGTCCAACGGGTGCAAGGCATGTTTATCAGGAATAGCTTTCGAATTAAAAACAGCGCACGGCCTCGGTACGTGGTATCATGATTGAACAACGCCATGACATGTTAGTCTCCATGTGATGTTCAATGTCTTGTTCGTCAAGTGACATAAATATTCCAACCCAGCCAAAGTGGTAGCCACCACCTTATCCTGAACGCCTAACATTCAATGACCAAAAGCCCTGACCCAAACAGTAAAACCCCCGCCTCGATGATGCAAAACAGGACCGCGTCCTCGCGTCTCCTGCCACTCGCCCTGACTCTGACACACCCAGCATCCCTCACAAGGTCTGCCAGAAATAGTTGGCATAAAAGAACCGCGAGAACTTCTTGTCCAGATTGACAACATGCACGTCCCCCTTGCGATCATTCCGCACCACCGCACGCGCAAACTCCCCATCCCGCTCATCCCGCTCGACATCGATGCCCAAGCTGCGATACACCCTAAGACGCAGCAGGACCTCGTCCTCGACGGCATCACGGGACCCGCTGCCGTCCCCGCCCCCGCCGCCCTCGACGCCCTGCAGCTCCAGCTCCTGCAGGCGCGCGCCGAGGTCCGCCAGCTGGCCCGCGAGGCGCTCCGTCTCCATCTCGAGGTCGGAGGCGGCCTTTGCGGTGCGGAACTTTTGCGTGTCGAGGCGCGAGATCTCGGACGCGTGCTCGGCGGGCGAGTGGGCCGACACCAGCTCCGCGTGCTGCGCCTGCAGCGTGCCCAGCTGCCGCGCGAGCTTCCGGAGCGCCGAGTCGGCCTCCTGCCGCTGCAGGTCGCGCGCCTGCTGCAGGGTCGAGAGGGAGTCGTTTATGCGGGCCACGGCGACCTTGTCCGGGCCGATGTTGAAGTTTTGGATCGTGTGGTGGATGAGCTGGGTTTGGGGGGTTGGTTTTGTTAGTGTTTCTGATGGGTTGTTTGTTTTGGGCTTCGAGGGCGGTGGATTAGTCTTACAGTTGCTGGATCCTCTTCTAGAAGCATTTTGACTGATTTGTTTGGTTCGTTCTCAGAATTGGATTGTTATTATCGGGTGTTCAGAAAGATTGAGTGTGGCTGCGTTACTCTTGCGTAGTATTATTCGCGTCGGGCACTTTTGTCGGGTTGAAGATGTTGAAGAAGTCGAAGATTCAAGAATCCCGAGTTGGAGAGAGCCCTTGCAGGGGTTCCCGTTTCCAAACAAACGTTGGGGTCACAGCTCATCACCGGGACAATGGGCGGGCTTATCTTATCGGGCTGCACAGGGACCCCTGCTGACCGTCGTCATCGGGCGCCCGAGCTTCTGGCCACTGCAGGGGAGCCAGAACTCCGCCGAAATGGAGGCCTGATCAATAGATCGCCTTCCGACAACGCCTTCACCTGTACATACGGACACTCTTCGACGAGAACCTACGAACACCTAAATCCACACAACCCGGCCGAACATACTGTTCCGATCACTCAACACAAAGAAAACCTTCGATCAAATTCAGCCAGATACCCCTAGGGGCACATCCACGATGGGCTCAAATTTGCCGTGTAAGTCAGGAGATCGAATATTCCTGGGTGCCCTGCACCCTACAACCCAGCTGACAACCAGCACAGTCGCCGTCGACGCGGAGTCGCCGCTCAACCCAGCAGAGCTCCAGGTCCTGCGGGCACAATATGAGAAGGAGGGCGAGCTGGTCGGTGTGCAGACAAAGTTCAACTACGCATGGGTAAGTCCAGCCGCGCCTCCGAACCGCTCCTACCTGTCCCCCGTCCCCACCACCACCAACCCCTCGCCTCGCCCGCTGAAGTTCTAATACCGAGTGCTAACGCTCCGTCTTTCGCACACAGGGCCTCGTAAAATCCAACCGCCGCGACGACCAGCAGCTCGGCGTCATGCTCCTATCCGAGATCTTCCGCACCTCGCCCGAGCGCCGCCGCGAGTGCCTCTTCTACCTGGCCTTGGGCAACTTCAAGCTGGGCAACTACGCCGAGGCCCGCCGCTACAACGACCTGCTGCTGCAGAAGGAGCCCGCCAACATGCAGGCCAACGACCTGAGCGCCCTGATAGACGACAAGGTGGCCAAGGAGGGCCTGATGGGCGTCGCCATCGTCAGCGGCCTCGCGGTCGCCGCCGGCGTCGTAGGCGGGGTTCTGTTCAGGAATCTGGGGAGGAAGCGGTAGGGGGGTTCCACATGCCAGATTGGGATTTGGGTTGTGAGATAGAGATCTGCGGATTAGGTTGATGAGGTTGTAATAAGAGAGAGGAGGTGGATGTGGGAAACGGGGCTGTCACGCATGTGGCGTATCTTGGAGACAGGGTGACATTGGGGCTGAGAAGGAAATACCATGAGGCCTGCGTTTTTGTTACTTTATTGTCGTGGCTGCCGCGTAAGTCCCCTGTAACAGTCAGAATACCCCTCAACACTACTCAAAAACATGGTTTTACTCTGGGCTGTAAACCTACTACAGAAACGAGGCGCAACAGATGGCCAAGCATATTAAACGACGATGGGCTTTGGATGTTGTGTTGGTATGTGCAGATATATTATCATGTGAGCTCCCACTCTTTTTTCCGAGACGTGACGCGAATATTTGTAACACAGATATGGAGCTTGTACCGTAACCTCAATGGGCAAACTCTGTTGGTTCTTGAGGCGATGACATGGGCCACTACAATAAGGGTACCAGCCACCGTGGCCCAAGAGTATCCCATTCCCATATGTTCACATTCCTAGGGAGTGCTTGAGGGGGGGGGGGGGTCAGCCGATACAGTGCTCCAGGACTGATGGCGGGTTGTCTACCTGCTTCTTGATGCCTTGGACCTCATTATTAGTTCTTCTAGCCATAAATGTACCCCTGACATTGGCGACTTTTAGCACCTGAATGCCCAGCCCAGTCAAATGAGCGTTTTCACCTTTATGCAAGGGAATGTGAACACATAATATGCTATTGCCAATGCCGCAGAACCGACGCGCTTCTCGTAAAGGAGCAAGCCGGCCTGAGCTTCCTCTCCGGCAAGCCTCAAAAGGAGCACGGCGAGCTCCGGTCCTTGGGGAGGATAACGACCAGACTCGCCACGACATGGGACAACTGAAAGTATGGCAGTGACGCGGAAGCAGCCGTGTCGTATTCATGCCGTGAGCGACCGGATTGCCCTCGATCTATGTATCTGCGAGGACGGGGACTGTCCAGTTATTTACTAGCAGCTGGGATAAGTCCTTTCTGGCCGGTTCCATGGCATATTTGCAATTCTATGGTCCAACTTGATAACAATCGTGTCCTCTTGTTTGCCTTAGAGCACATTAAGGTCTTAGAATGCTCTTCTCGTTTATGTCATGAGACCGAGGCCAACTCCAAAATATGAATGTCTTCTTCCGCTTCCCATTCACCACCAGGCACTCACGTCGGACTCTGAGAACGCAAAGAAATTCAGGCGCTAAAGTTATGAAACTGACCGGCCATCTACTGTGTGAGTTATGGCGCCGCTCCAGATGATACAACCGGAAACCGAGACAAGCACGTGGCTCGGGGCATTTGGCTTCCTATCTCCGGACGAAGTTTACAGAAGGGGATTGACCAATTCCAGTTGCTGGATCAACATCTAGCTCTTCAATGGGTTCCACAATATATCTATCTCTTCGGAGATGATCATGTACGAGTTGACATCTTCGGAGAAAGCGAAGGGGGAGGAAGCGTGATGTTGTAAGCAGCTTTCGGATACAATCTTGACCCCTTCTAGAAACAACCTCTTTCATCTGTGTCTGTGCCTCAAAGGATTCATCAGGCTGCAGTTTTTGGTTTATAGCGCAGTGGCGATCAACTAGGTGGAATGGTGATCATGCGAGTGTGTTGAGACTTTTTGAGCCCCACTGTTGCAACTGTCGTGGAGAAAACAGAGCCTCCCTGGCAGCCTGGACTGCCACTGGTAAATTGGTCTGGCAGCTGAGCTCCGCAATGGAGCCACCATGCCCTCAACAGTCTCCGCCACTTCTGAAAAGGGGTGTAAACAATTCCAGTTTATCACGCTCACAGAAACAATCCGGGACAGGATTTTTTTTGATGTGGTAAAGAGTTCTTCTGCTGTGAGTTCAAAGTCCGTAAGTGTGAACATTATGCGTCGCGGTATTCCATGAAGTTGACCTGTTATCTATATGTGTTACAGTACATGGAGTATTCTGTATGGATTCAATGCCTACTCTCTTGCTATGGGCTTTAGTCTTTTAGTTACACCTTTAGGACATAGTATCACTTGCCGCCATGCTGTGGGATCATTAGCATTCATGTCGCCGTCAACTGGCGGAAGTGACAAATA
Organism: Diaporthe sp. P3_1W; assembly: GCA_037177825.1. Classification (NCBI taxonomy): domain Eukaryota; kingdom Fungi; phylum Ascomycota; class Sordariomycetes; order Diaporthales; family Diaporthaceae; genus Diaporthe; species Diaporthe sp. P3_1W. The sequence goes on from JBAFXB010000002.1 coordinate 7,732,933, forward strand.
ATTTGAAATCCTACTGCCTATAATACTGCCACAGTATACTAGTAGATTTGAAGTGGCTTAGTCCAGTCGAGCGGAGCAACCTCGCAAACTGTAGGATTCTATGAGCGGGTCGGATCGGCAGGCTTCAAGATATCTTCGGCTTTGAAAGCAATTCCAACGATGGGTTACGGAGTTGAAGTCCGCACACCAATTATCAATGGGTGATAGCTGAGAGGACATGAAGCTTATAAAGAAGCCCTCTGTTTCTCATTGCTCTGTTAGATTATTTGGAAGCAGATCAAGTTGATTAATAGTACTTCAGCATACTCACAGATCAAACCACACAACAAGCCTTTCACCCCACTCTTTTATATCCACCTTCTTCGGATCTTCCAATTCCCAGCCCATTCAAGATGCAGCTGTCCTCCATCCTCGTCCTCGCCGGCGCCGCCATCGCCGCCGCGTCCCCACTCGCCGGCCAGCAGCTCCAGGCCCGCGACCCCTCTTCAGCTTTTAGAGAAAATGTTTTCTGATTTTGGAAGCGTTTCCTACCTAATAGGGTTTATCTTTTTACCTATTTTTATATAACCTTTTACTTATTTTATTTAAAGAAAATATTTTTTAATTTTAAAAATATTTTTTATTTAATAAGGTTTATCTTCTTATTTATTTTTATATAATTTTTTATTTTTTTTATTAAATAAAAATATTTTTTAATTTTTATAATATCTTTTATTTAATATAAATTTATTTTTTTATTTAAAATATATTTTTAAATTATATAAAGTAAAAACCTTAAATTATTATTATTTTAAATTAAAATTATATTTTTTAATTAATAAAGTTTAATTATAATATTATTTTAATTTAAATTATTATAATTATAATAAGCTTTATATATATAATTATAAATAAAAGATTTTTAAAAAAAATATATAAGTATTTTATATTTATAATAAATTATAAAAGCTTTTTTATAATAAAAAGTAAAGTATATTTATAAAAAATAAGGTTATTATTTATAAGTTTAATTAATATAATAATTAAATTAAATATTAAAAAACTTTATTACTTAAAGTAATATTTTAAATTATTAATTTTATATTATAAATATAAAATAAAATAAAATATATATTAATAAAAATAATTATTATTAAGTAATAAAGCTAAATAATAATAACCTTAACTTTAATAAATTAAAATAAGTTTTTAAATTAATTATTAAATAAATTAAATATATTAAAGCTATTAATTTTAATTATAATAAAATAAATATTAATTATATATATTATTAAAATAATATTTATAATATTATTATTAAGCTTAATTATATTTTTAATTATTATAATAAAAAAAATTAAGTTTTTATTAATTATTATTAAAAATATTATAAGCTTTATATTAAAATAATTTAATAAATTAATATTATTATTATTTTATAAATTTAAAAATATTTATAATTAAAAGAAGTTAATTAAATTAAATTAATAAATATTTAAGCTAAAAATATATTAATAAATAAAAATATTAAAGTTTTTAAATATATATTAATTTATTTTATATTTTTATTTATATTATATTTTATTTTAATAAAATATTATATTTTAAATAATAATTATTATTAAAAGATTTAATTTAAAATATAAATATAGCTAAGGAAAAAATTAAGGTACTTTTTTATTTTTATATTTTTATTTATTATATCTTAAATATATATATATATATTACTTATATTTATAATAAAATTAATTTAATATATAACATTATACTTTTTATTATTTTATTATTAAATAATTAAATTAATATAATAATTATAAAATATTATTTAAGCTAATAATAATATATAATAAATATAAAAATAATAAGGAAATAAGGTTATTATTATAATAAATAAAGTATTTTATATTTTAAAATTAATAACTTATTATATAAATTATTTATAAAATTTTAATTATAAAAATTTTAAAATAAAGTTAAATTAAATAAAACTTTATAATATATTTTTATATTATAATTATTATTATAATATTTTTTAATCTTTTTATTTATAATATTAATTTTAATAATTATATTATATAAATTTAAAATATTAACTTTATATTATTTTTTTTAAAATAATATTTTTTTTATTAATTTATTAAAATATAAATAAAAGCTAATTAAATTTTAATTATAAATTATTACTTTAAATTCCTTAAAATTTTATTTAAATTTATTATTTAATATTAAGCTTTAATATTATAAATAAATATAAATATATAAATTTAAAATATATAATAAAAATATTTTATAAATATATTATAATAGCTTTTTAGCTAAAGCTACCTTATAAATATTAATAATAATATATATTATTATTAAATTAATATATATATATATAGCTAAGTTATAATATTATAATTATTATAATTATTTTTATAATTATTATAATTATTTTTATAATTATTATAATTATTATAATTATTATAATTATTATAATAATTATAATAATTATAATTATTATTAGCTTATCCTTTTATATATTTATATTTTATTATTATATTACTTAAATAATAATTAATAATATTTATATTATATAATATAAGTATATTAACTTTAATAAATAATATTTTAATATTAAATATAATATTATTTAAGGACTTTTTTAATTAAAGTAAATAAATTATTATTTTTTTATAATTATAATAATAAGATTTAATATTTATATTATAAATAATTATACTTAATAAGCTTTATTTATAAATAATAATTATATTTAAAAGGTATGAAAGTTTTAATATTATTTTTTAAATATTTATTTTAAAATAAATAAAGCTAAGTTATTAAAGAAAAAATATTATATTTAATTATAAAAAATTTATTATTTAATAAAAAAGCTTATTTAATATAATATTTATATAAATAAAGTTAATATAACTTAATTATAATTAAGAATATATATTAAAAGTAATAATAAATATAATTATTAAATAATAATTAATAATATTTATTAATTTATAAATATTTTTAATTACTTATATATTTTAAGTTTTTAATTAATAATTATAAATTATATATTATTTAAGTTATTCTTTCCTTATTATAATAATAATAATATAAATTATTATATTAAGTTATTTAGCTTTTTATAATAATTTTAAATAAGATAATAAAGTAAATATATAAATAGCTTTAATAAAAAATAAGCTTTAAAAATTTTATTATTATTTTAGCTTTATAATAAGGTTATATTTTTTTAACTTTTTATTAATATAATTAATAAGTTAATTATTTTAATAATTAATATTAAAACTTTATAAAAATCTTAAATATTTCCTTATTAATTATATCTTTTTAAAAAGAAATAATTTATTTATATAATTTAATTATAAAATATATAAATTATTAAGAATTTTAAAAGAATTTATTATTTATTAATATATTTTTTTAATAAAATCTTAATAAGAATAGCTTTATAATAAATTAATTAATTATAAAGTAATAAAGAAATATTTAAAGTTTTTATAAATTATAAATTTATTAAATTTTATAAATTAAAATTAAAAATTTTATAAATATAAGTAAAAAAAGATATAATAAAGTAATATATTAATTTATTTATAAAGATATTTTATTTTAAAATAGCTAAATTAAATATAATTAATAAGCATTTATATTTACTTAGCTAATTATATTAAAACTTTATTATAAAAAGTAAAATTATTTTAAATTAAATTTTATTATTAATAAATATATATAAAATAATAAAAAAGAATAAAGCTTTTTATTATAAGCTTAAAATAATTAATTTATTATAATTATTTAATAAATTTAAGTTAATTAATAATAAAAAGTAATTATTAAAGCTAGTATAAGGTATATATATAATAAATATATTTAAATTATATTAACTTATATATAATATTATTTATAATATAATAATATTATAAATTAAATATTATTTTAAAGTTTTATTAATATAAAAGCGTTAATTATAAAATAATAATAAAATAATAATAATAAAAAAATAAAAGCTATTTTTTATTTAATAATAAATATTTATTTTTTAAGCTATTTAAATATAATAAAAATAAAAAATAATATTTAATTTTATTATAATAAATATTTATATAATAAAAATATTTATAATAAGGTATTTATTAAAATAAGAAACTTATAATAATATCTTTATATATAATATTAAGTTAAGATATTAATTTAATTTAAATTTATTTATATAATTATTAATTTAAATAATAACTTAATTAAAATATAAGATAAAAATTATAAGGGCCTTACTTTATTAAATATATATAATAATATTAAGATAATTATTAAAACTTTAAATTAAAAAGCTATTATAAATTTAATAAATTAAAATATAAAATTAATTATAATTTATATTTTAAGTATTATTAATATAATTAAAAATAATAATAATATTATTATTATTAATAATATAACTTAATATATAAAATATAATAAAATATTTTAAATAAATATAAATATAAAATTTAAGCTTAAAAGGAATATTTATTATTAATTTATATTCTTTTATATAATTAAATAATTATATTTTATTTTATTATAATAATATATTTTTAATTAATTATTATAAAAAATTAAAATTAAAATAAATTAAATTATTAATAAGCTTATATATTTATAAAATATTTTATTAAATTATATTATTTTATATATTCTTATTTTAATTAAATAAAAATTAAGAAATTTAATATAAATTTTTAATAAGCTAAATATATAAAACTTTATTATAATTAATTTAATTTAATTAAAGCTTAAAATTAATAATTATTAAATAAACTTTATTTATATTATTATTTAATTTAATAATTAAAGCTTAAAAAAAGATATTAATTTAAATAACTTTTTTAAAATAAATTTATTTTAATAAATAATAAAAAAAATACTTTATTTAGCTATTTTATATATTACTTAAATATAATAATTAATACTTATAAAAATAAAAATTATTTTTATTATTAAAAAATATATATATAAATTATTTTTATTTTTTACTTATATTAATAATAATTAAAAAGCTTTTTTTTTATAAAAAAAAAAAAACTAAAATTACTTTAAATATAAACTTTATAATATTAATTAAAGATATATAATTTATTTAAATAAAGCTTAATAAATATAAAAATATAATAAAAAGGTTTTATAAAGCTATTTATTATATAATTTATTATATTTATTATAGCTTATTATTTTTATATTAATTAAAGCTATTTATATTTAAATATTTATATTTAATAATAAAATAATTAATAATAAAATATTACTTTAATTATAATAATATTAATATCTTATATTTAAAACTTAAATTTTTATTTTATTTATTATTAATTATAAAAAAAACTTACCTTATTTTTTATAATAAGATTTTAATATTACTTTATATAAAAAAGTATTAAGACTTAATTTATATTATTTATTTTATTTAATAATAAGGATTTTTAATAATATAATTAACTTTTAAGATTATTTTATATATAAATATAATAATAAGGATAATAATAAATATATTATAATTATTTAATTTTTTATATAAAATTAAAAGGAATATTAGCTAATTATAAGCTTTATATTTTTATTAAATTTTTTAATATTATTAAAAATTATTTAAACTTTAATTCTTAATTTTATATAAATTAATATTTAAATATAAAACTTATATTAATAATTATTTTATAATAAAAAAGATAAAGTAAAAATATTATAATTTAACTTATTTAATTATTAATATATAATATTATATATTAAAAATAAAAAATTAAATTTTAAGGAATTTATTAATAATATAAATTTATTTTAATAATTATATTAAAATATAAATTAAGGTATTAAGCTCTTTATTATTATTTTATAAATTAATAAAATAGTTTTTAATTTATTATCTTATATCTTAAACCTTTAAATTATATTTTTTATCTTTTATATATAATATTATATTTTTTTAAATATAAATAGATAATATATATATTAAATTTATAATATTTTTAAAAATAATAATTATTATTATATCTTTTAAATATTTTTATTTAAAGAATAAAAGTAATTAAGTAGCTATAATTATAATATTAATATAATAATATAAATTAAAAACCTTTTTATTTAATTATAATTAAATATTTATATTATTAAAAAGGGGCTATTTATATTATTTATATATTTAAGAAGTTTTTATTTTTATAAGTTTATTAAGTAAGAATCCTTATAAGTATTAAAATAAATATTAAAAAAAGAAAATTATATAATTAAAAAGAAAAAAGTTAAAATTTTATAATTAATATTTATTTTTAATAACTTTTAATAATATAAATATTAAAATCTTATATTTTAATATCTTTTTAAGATAAATTTTTTTTTTAACTTTATTAACTTTTATTTTTAATTTATTTTCTTTTTAATTAAATAATTAATTATTTAATTAACTTTTTAAATTAATTTAAATTTAAAATTTATTTAATTATAGCTTATAAAATAACTTAAATTTAAATATAAAGGTTATTTAAAGATAATAAAAATAATTATATTTAATTAACTTTCTTTTTAAAATAAAAAGATTATTTATTATAAAATAAGAAAAATTCTTTTTAAAAGAAAATATTTTTTTATAATATTTATTTATAATTTAAAATATAATATTTTAATAATTATTATATTTATTAAAGGGCTAAATAATAAATATATTATTTATATTTATAATATAATAAATAATATATATTAAGTTATTATATAAAAATAATAATTAATTAAGTAAGTAATAATTATATATATTATTTAATAAAATAAATTTAATTTTAAAGTAAATTATTAAATAATATTAAAGCTTAAGATAATATTATAAATTAAAATTATATTAAATATAATTTTATTATAATATAAGTAAATAATAATATTTATTTAACTTTATAAATTATTTTAAATAAATATTTATAACTTAAATTATATATAATTTAATATCTCTCTTTTTATTTTTTAAATATAATATTTTTCTATCTTATTATATAACTTAATATATTTCTTTTTTAAAATATTTAATAAACTTTATTATTAATAATTTATTATAATTTAAAATAAGCTATATAATAAATCTTATAAAGCTATTTTATAAAAAATTAAAAATTTATTATAATAAATATAATAAATTAATCTTTTAATTTAAAAATATTTTTATAATTATAAAAAAAAGAAGTATTAATAAAAAGATTAATTAATTAAATAAAAAGTAAATTATTTTTAATAACTTTAAGTATTTTAGCTTTATTAAAAGTAATTATTATTATATTTATTTAATTAATAAAAGCTATTATTTAATTTATAATTATAAAAAGATATTAGCTTTATTTATAAGGTAATAACTTTATATTCTTAAAGAATATAAATTTCTTAACTTAAATAAAATAATTTTTATAAATTATCTTTATTTTTTTATTAAAGATTATATATAAATAATTAATAATTTATTTATTATTATTAAATATAATAAGCTTTTTAATAGTTATTTTTTAAAAAAAATAAGCTACTTAAGCTTAATATTAACTTTTATACCCTTATACCTTATTTAATTTTATAAATATCTTTTTATATTATTATATTTTTTAAATAAAAACTTAAATAATAATTAAAATAAATTAAATAAAAAATTATTTCTTTATAAAAATATAAATATATATTAATTTATAAAAAATAATTAAATATTTAAAATTAATAAAAAAAATAAAAATAAGCTTATAAAATTAAAATAGCTTAATAAAAAAACTTATAATTACTTATTTATTTTTATTAATTTAATTAAAGTATTTATAATTTAATTATTAATATTATTTAAAATTTATATTTTTTCTTAAGTTATATTTAATAATAAGTTATTATTAAAAGAAAAGTTATAAATAATTACTTTATTTATAATAAATAATAATAATTTAAATAAAGAAAATAAAAATAATAATAATTAAAATATTAAGTATTAGCCTTATTTTTTTAAAAATAATATTAAATATCTTTTAAATTTAAAAGAGAATATATTTTAAAGTATATATTATTATATTAAAGATTATAAAGTTAAAAAAAATAAAGTAAATAATAATAATAATAAATATAATATTTTTATTTTTATTTTATAATAAGCTTATTAAAAATTAATATAAACTTTTAAGATATAAGAATATTATTATAATATTTTTTATAAAGAATTTATATATTATTAAAGTTATTAATATTAAGAAAATTAATAATATTAAATAAAGCTTAATTATTTTTATTTTATAAAAAATAATTATTAATTTTTATAAGATTATTATTAAAATTTATTAATTAATTATATTAAAAAAGGTTATTAATAAAAATAGTTTTATTAACTTATTATATAAATATTATATTAATTATAAAATATTAAAATATTTAATTAATATTTATATCTTTTTTATATTATTTTATAATAAGTTAAAATAAAAGGATTATATAAAATATTAAGATTTTTATTATAAAAAGAAAGTAAAATTAATTATTAAGCTTAATTAAAATTATTAATTTTATAATAAACTCTTTAATTAAAAAAAAGAGATATTTAATAAATATAATATATTATTTTATATTAAAGGGATTTAAAATAAAATTATTATAACTTTTTTTTTTTTTTTTTTTAAATCTTTTTTTAAATAATTTATAAATATAATAAAAAATAACTTTTATTTAAAAAGTTAATTAATAATAAATTATTAATTATTTAAAATTATTAAGTATTTTAAAATAAACTTAATTATTATTATTTTTTTTAATTTTTATAATTATTTATTTTTAATAATTATTATTAATAATTTATATAATATTTATTATTTTATTTTTATATATTTATTAAATTTCTTTAAATAAATATATAATATTTTATTAATTAATAATAAGGTTTATAAAACTTTTTTTTAATATATTTTTAATAAGCTAAATATAAAGATTATAAATATTTTTATACTTTATTTAATTATAATAAAATTAATTAATTTTATTAAAAGATTTTAAAAAAAGAATATAAAGAATTTAATTTATAATTTATTATATTTAGCTTTTTTAATATAATAAATTAAGTTATTAAGGTAAATTAAGTTAAGTTTAATTATTATAGCTTTAATATTTTATATTTTTTTTTTAATTTTATTTTTATTACTTAATTTATTAAAACTTATATTTATTTTTTTTAAATTAATAAAATTAATAAATTAAAGCTTAACTTTTTTATTATATTTTTTAAGCTTTAATATAAATAATATAAAAATATTATAAGATTTTAATAATATTAAATTAATTTTTATTTTTAATATTATATATTATATTTTATTAACTTTATATATAATTTAAAAATCTTTTAAATTATTTAATTATTATTAATTATTATTATATTTTTAAGTTTTATTATTATATTTAAAATTAACTTTTAATAAATTATTTTTCTTTTTTAAAAAGTTTTTTATATAATTATTATATATTTTAACTTATATTATAATTAAGAAATATATTAATATATTTTTATTATTAAATAATATAATTAATATATATTTAATAAGCTTATTTATAAAATATAATTTACTTAAGTTAATTTAATTATAAAAAATAATAATAATATTAATATTACTTAATATTCTTTTAATAAACTTTTAAGTTTTATTTAAGATTATTATATTTATAATATTAAGCTTAAATATATAATTAAATTTATAATTTTTTATAATATTTAATTTATTAAATAATAAAATATAGCTTTTTATTATATTAATATTTATTATTTTTTTATTAATAATAATTTTATTATTATTTTATAAATAAATATAATATAAAGTTTATATTAAATTAAATTTTTATTATAATTAATTAAAATATTTATTTTAATATATATTTATTTCTTATTATTATATTTTTACTTTATTAACTTTACCTCCTTTAGCCCTTTAAATAAGCTTATTATTAATATTATTTTATTAATTTTATTAAAAATATATATTTATTTATATTAAAGTATTTATATATTTATTATTTTAAGATAATTAATATTATAATTATTATTTAAAGCTAAATTATTATTAATTATAAAAAGGTATATATATATATTTAAAAAATAACCTTTTTTAAGATATAAATTTAAAGATAGCTTATTTTATTATATTATATAAAATAAATAATTAAATACTTTTTTTAAAATATTAAAATAATTTTAATAATTATAAAGCTTTAATATTAAGTATTAAAATAAGTAAATATTTAATATTTAAATAAATATAGTTTAAAAATATTCTTATATTTATATAATATTAATTTATTAAATAAAAGATATTTTAAATATTATATTTTCTTTTATTAATTAAGTTTATTAATATAAGTTTAAATTATTAACTTAAAAACCTTAAAATATAAATAAATAATATTAAGGTAATATTATATAATAAATAAAAAATAATTAATTTATATTATTTAAAATTAAAATTAATTAATTATATTATTAAAATATTAAATAAAAACTATTTAAGTTAAATTTTAATATAAATTATAAGGTATATTAATTAATATTTAATTAATATTAATTTTTTTAATTATTAGCTAATATATTTTATAATAATTATTATTAAAATATTTAAATCTTATTATAATTTTATTTATTAATAATTATTAAAATATTTAAATCTTTTTATTATTTTTTTTATTAATTATAATATATATAATTTATTTTTTATTTTTAAATTATTTAAAATTAAATATTATAATATTATAAAAAATAAAAATTATTAAAAAGTTACTTTATTTATATTTATAATTTTAATTATTATTTATATAATTTTTTAAGCTTATTTTACTTTTTATAAATAAAAAATAAAATCTTAATATTATATTTATCTTTATTAATCTTTTTATATAAAAATATAAAGATTTAAATAATAATAATAATATATAATTAATATATTTTTATATTATTATAATATTTATATTAATTTATAATAAAAAATATAAGATTAAATAATATTTATATATTATATAATATTTTTTTTTATAAGTATTAAAAAATATTTAATAACTTTATTTATATTATTAAAAAATATAGCTTTATTAAAGCTAAAAATATTATAAAAATTAAATTACTTTATTAATTATATTATTATATTTATTTATTTAATATAAAATTTATAAATATTTTAAATAATAATATTATTAATTAAAAGCTTAAAAAAAAATATAAAAATAAAAGTAAAAATATTAAAAATAAGGGTAATAGCTAATATAATTATTATTATTTATAAAAAAAGTTATAATAAAGCTTTTATTATTATTATATATTAATAATATTAATAATATTAATAATATTAATTTTATTAATTTTATTAATCTTATTAGTTTTATTAATCTTATTAATTATATTAATCTTTTATTAAATAAAGCTATTTAATAACCTTTTTAATAACTTAAAAATAAAGATAAGACTTATTTATATTTAAAAACTTACTTTATTTCTTTATAAATAATTTAATAATATTATCTTAGCTTTAAAGCTTATTTTTTAATATTTACCTTATTTATATCTTTAATATAAACTTAATAAAGTTATATATAAAGTTATTATTAATTATTTTAAATATAAATCTTTATAAAATAATAATATATTAATATTTATTTTCTTATTTTAAAGGTATTATAATATAAATATTTTTATTAAATAGCTTTTACTATATAGCGTATTATATGTATGTATATAGTTATATAATTAAGTCTATATTTATTATATTATTTTATATATTATTTAAAGGAATATATTTATATAATAACTAAATAAGGCTAATATATAAAAGTAAGTAAGATAATTAATCCTACTTTAATATAATAATTATATATAATTTAATAATATATTATTTTAATATTAATAGTTTTTTATTTTATAATTATATGCCTTGCTATAGCTATTAAGTAAGTTATGCTGCTTGTATAATTCTCCTTTTTTAGTAAAGAGGCTTTTTTATTATATATAAGTTATACTGCTATTTTTTAACTAACTTTTTATAACTCTTTTTTTTTATTTTTATATAAAAGCTTTAATATATTTTATCTTACTTTTTAACCCTTTTTTTATTATATTTTTAGTTATATTTTTCTTTTTTTTTCTTTTTATTTATAAAAAAAGTATAAGCTTTTTTTTTATAATATTATTTATATTAAGGGATTTATATAAGCTTTCTTTTTATTATATTATTTAGTATTTTAAGAATCCTTTTAATCTTACTTTTTTTATATTTTATTTTTTATATAATAAATTTAAAAAAACTAATTATATAAAGAAAAAACTTTAAGTTAATAAATTATTTATTTATAAATTATTTATATAATAAGCTAATTAATATTAAGGCTATTTAACTTTATTAATAGTTATTATTATATAAATATAAAAAAGCTTTAACTTTTTTTTTTTTTCTTTCTTTCTTTCTTCTTTTTATAATATATAATATATTTTCTCTCTTTTTTTATTATTTATATTTCTTAATATATATTATCTTTATATTATATGTTTTAAATATATAAAATAATTAATAATATTAAATATTATTATTATTATATTTTTTATCTTTATTTTTTTTTTTATAAGCCTTTAAGTTTATATAATTAATAATATTTATTAATTATTTATTTTTATCTTTTTAATTATTAATTATTTCTTTATATTAATTATATATATTAATATAAGCTTTTTTTCTTTTTTATATTATATAAACCTTTTTATTAACTTTTTTATTTAAAATAATAAATATATAGTTATTTAACTCTCTTTAATTAATATTTTTATTTATATTTAGCTAAATAAGGTTATTTAAAAATTTATAATTAAGATTATTTAATATAAAGAATATTTTTATATAATGCTTATTTATTTATATAATAATTATATTGCTTAATATAAATAAAATTATTAATTTATTTTACGCTACTTTTAAAATTATTATTATATTAATAGCTTTTAAGGTAATATTTATAATAATTATATTTAATAATTATATAGCATTTAATATAATTATTATAATAATAATTAGCTAAATATTTTTTTATTTAATAATTTTAATTTTAATAATAATAATAATAATAATAATAACTTATTATATATTAGCTAGGTATTATTTATTAACCTTAAATAAAATTATTTTTATAGCTTTTATATAAAGTTAAAAATTAAAGTAGATTTTTAAATAAATAATATTTTATAAATATAATAAGAATTTTTAAAAAGTTAAGTTATTTAATGCTTTTTTATATATTATAAATTATTAAATAATAAACTTTTCTTTTATTATCTTTTAATTATTTAAATAAATTTTCTTTTTATAAAAATATTTTATATAATTAAGGCTTTTTAAAGCTTCTACTCTTTTTATTTTTAAGCTTTTTTTTTATACCTTAATAATATTTTAACTTCCTTTTTATATAGCTTAAATTAACCTTTATATAACTTAAGGTTATTTTAATTTAGCCTTTAATTAACTTAAGTTTATTTTAATTTATTTTTTAATTAATTTAAGCTTATTTTAATTTAGCCTTTAGTTAATTTAAATTTATTTTAATTTAATTTTTATATAGCTTAATTATATTTTAAGCTTATTTTTATATATCCTAAGCTTTTTCTAACTTAATCTTTATATATTCTTAATTTATTTTTATTATTTAACCCTTATCTTATTTATATTTATATTATTTAATAGCTATTCTTTATATATTTATATTATTTAATAATTATATTTACTTTATTTATATTATTTAATAGCTATTTTTTATATATTTTTATTATTTAATAGCCTTTTTTTTTTTTATTTTTTTTTATCTTTATTTTTTTTTTTTAATAATTAAATAATTAATATATACTTTTATCTTAATTTTTAATTTATTTATAAAGATTAAGTTTTTTAGCACCTTATTTAATACTTTCTTTATATATATATTTATTAAGTTATTTTTTTTATTAATTTATTATATTTTTAAAATATCTTTTTTTTTATATATTTTTTTTAAAGATATAATATTAATTATTAATTTTTTTTTATTTATTATATTTAGCTTTATTAAGTATTTATATAAAGATTAGGAATTTATATATAATATAATTAAAATCTTTAATATTTTTAAATATATTATAATTTAATTTAGCATTATATAAAGTATTATATTAATATTAAATTTTAATATTATTTTATATAACTTATTAATTAATATACTTTTTATTACTTTTTTATACTTTATAAAGCTTTAATATATAATATTATTATAAATCTTAAAGTTAGCTTTTATATAATTTATTTTTATTATTAATATTATAATAAATCTAAGTTATAAATTTAAATTTTTATTATTTATAAATAATTTATTTATAAAGGTAAAGAATTTTATATAATTAAAGTTTAATAATATAAATATAATTCCTTAGTTTAAGTTTTCTATTTATTATTATATTTATATATTTAATATCTTTATATTTTTTTCCTTTAAGTTTTTTATTTATATTATAATAAATAAGTTATATAAGGCTTTTAATTAATAAATTAAGGTAATATAAGTACCTTTTATATATTATGCTATATATTATTAAGGTATATTTTTTATATATAAATTAATTTATTAAAGCTATTTTATTTATTCTTTTTATATAAAGCTAATATTATTTTTTATTAACTTAATTTTTTTATTATTAAACTTAATTAGTTAATTTAGTTATAATAATAACTTATATTTTATATAAAACTTTATTTTTTAAAATTTTTTTTTTTCTTTTTTAAAAAATATACTTATTATAAATAAAAAAGTATTATTTATTTATATATTTATAATCTTAAATATATTTAATTTATTTAAAGTATATAAAAGATATAGGTTATATATTAAAACCTTTATTTTTAAAGTCTTTATATAATAATTATAATATGTTTTAAATTAATGTAGACTTAATTTTATTAAGTTATATAATAGTTTTAAAATAGTAAGGATTATATTTAAAGGGTATTTATTCCTTAGCTTAAAGGATAATTATATAATAATTATTTTTATTAATAAGTTATATAATTATATATATATTTAGGTGATGTTTTAAAGCTTTCTTTAGTATATAAAGTTTTATATAAGTATTAATTTTAAAGCTAGAATTAAGTATTAGCTTATTTTTTAAATTATAAGTATTTAGGT
This sequence comes from Diaporthe sp. P3_1W, assembly GCA_037177825.1. Taxonomy (NCBI): domain Eukaryota; kingdom Fungi; phylum Ascomycota; class Sordariomycetes; order Diaporthales; family Diaporthaceae; genus Diaporthe; species Diaporthe sp. P3_1W. The sequence goes on from JBAFXB010000002.1 coordinate 7,748,113, forward strand.
TAAAATTAATTCTTTATTTTTATCTTTATAGCCTTATATAATAAGTTTTAATTTCTTAATAAGCTTAATTAATTTATTTTTAATTTTTTATATTATTTTTATTTTAAATATTTTAAAATAATTATATTATTTTAAATTATATTATATAAATTAAAAAACTTTCTTGCTTATTAAGGTATTAATTTTAATAGCGTTTAATTTTTTAAATAATGCTTTAAGTATAGTAATTATATTATCTTAATATAATTTAATTATAAGGTTATATAATTTCTTTTTTTTTTAAATTATTATAAGGCTTAATATTTATTATATAATTACTTTTCTTAATCTTTTTTATTATTTTACTTAAGGTTTTTTTTATATAATAATTTTTAAGGTATTTAATTTATCTTATATTAAGGTTTTTTTTATATAAATATATAACTTTATATATATTATATAAAATTTACTTAGCTTATTAAATATATTAATAGTAATAATATAACCTTAAATAGCTTAAAGCTTATATAGCTTTTTTTATTTTTTATATTTTCTTTATATTAAGATTTTATTTTAAAGGGAAAGAAATAATATAAAATAAAGATTTAATTTATTTTTAATATTAATTATATAATTTATTTTAATTTTAATATAAATAATATAAAGTATTTTTATTACTTTATAAATTATTTTTATATATTATATAATATTTAAAGATAATAATAAATTTAGTATAATCTTTAAGTATATATTAAAAATAAAAAGGGTTAATATAATGCTATTTAAGCCTATAGTATTATTTAAAGCTTTAACTATTATTTATAAGATTATTTTTTTATTTATATTATATTTAATTTTAGCCTTAAATATATTATATATTTTTTTTAAAGATTTATATAATTATTTAACTTTATTAATAGCTTAATAAGCTTTTATTAGCATCTTTTTATATAAAATCCTTATAATTTTTATATTATTTTAGAATTCCTTTAATATAAAGTTTATTTCTAGGTTATGTAATAAGTAATTTAATAGTTTAATATAAGTATATATTTAGTATTTATATAAGGCATTTTATATATTTTATATAAATAATAATTTTAAAAAAGTTATTACTTAAAAGCCTATATTTAAATTAATTATATAAAGTGTATTCTTTTCGCCTAATTATATAATATTAAGAATAATTTTATAATTAAAGTAACTTTTATTTTTAATAAAGAATTTAAACTTTCTTAAAGCTAGGTTATATATTTAGCAATAATAATAGAATTTCTAAATTCTTTATAATATAAGTTTATTTATATTATTATGCCTTGCATTTTTAAGAAGTTTATATAAATAATCTATATATAAGTATTTAAAACGCTTATAAAGGTAGTAAAATTATAGCTTTATAAGGAAAATTCTTGCTTTTATATAGCTTATATTAAAAAATAAATATCTTTATTTTCTTATTATTAAAATTATCTTATCTTTTTATATAATAATATTTAATATATTATTAAAATATGCTTTTAGCTTATTAGCATTATATAATAAGAAAAAGAATAAAGTTAATTTATTAAGTATATAGTATATTATTTAACCTAGTTAGTTTGTAATTATAATTATATTAATAGCCTTAATAAATATATATAGTTTAAATTTAATTATAATAGTTTCTTTAATTTAAATTAGTTTTATTTATAAGTTTTCTTATATATAAGCTAAAGCTTAGGATTTTTTAATTATAAAATATTATATAGCTTTTATATCTTATAACTTGCCTTAATATATTATATTATATAAATTATAAAATATAAATTATTTTATTAAGATTATTTTTAAAGTTATAAGAATATCCTTTTTTATTATATAATAATTAAATATAAAGTTTTATAATTAATATAATAATGCTTTATTATTTATAGCTTATAAATTATATATTTTTTTTTTTTATTTTAAAGGTTTTTCTTTATATAATAATATATAAGTCTTAAAATCTTTTTTTTTATTATTAGCTTTTAATTAAAGTCTTTATATGCTTATAAATATTACCTTTTTACTTTATTTTTCTCTTTATTTAAATAATTAATAAATTAATATTCTTTTTTTTTATATATAAAGCATTTCTTTAACTTTATTATTATATAATATAGTTTAAAGTTTATTTAAAATATTTAAAATTATAGCTTTATATAAATTAAAAATCTTAAAATAAATTACTCTTTATTATATAAGTTTTTTTAATAATTCTTAAAGTTTAAATTATATCTTTTATTAATAAAGTTAATATTTATATTATATATATAATATTATTATATAAATTTTCTTTTTATAATTATTTAAATAAAAGTATAAAGATTTATAAAAAATACTTTATATATAAGCTTTTAGTTAATTAAAATTAGTTTTAACTTTAATATAACTTTATATATTCTTACTATAATTATATAAAGCTAAATCTTCCTTTAATAGCCTTTTCTTAAGGCCCTTTATATAATTTATAGCTTATTAAGAAGGATCTTTAAGACCTTTAATATAATTTTATTTAAATTTTTTTTTTTAATATATATAAATAATAATATTATTTAATTTACTTAATATTAATTATAATTTATATTAATATTAAAGTAAGTATTTAATATTTTATATAGCTTATTTTATTTTTTATTTAATTTAATATAATAAATATAAAAGTTTTTTATATAATTTAAAAGAATATTTAAAAAAATAATATAGTATTAATTCTTTATAATGCTTAACTTTTTATAATAGCTAATAAAGATTTATATTTTATTATAAAGTATATTATATAACTTATTAATATAATTATAATTTTTTCTTTATTTTTTTTAAAATATAAAGATTAATTATAAATTAATTAACCTATTAATTATTATTTTTATTAAAAGTAAATTATATAATATACTATTTATATAAATTAAATATATTATAAATATTATTTTATATTATTATAAAAAATTATTTATTTTTTATATATTTTTTTAAAGGGGTTTATTATATAATATAAGTATCTTTTATTTATTAATATATATATTATTTAAGTTTGCTTTATTTAATTCTTATATAATTATTTAGAATTTTAATCTTCTCTTAAACTTAAGATATTTATATAAATATATTAAATATTTATTAAGGTTATTATATAAAAGGAGTTTAATTTTAAAGGGCTTTAATTATCTCTTTAATATTTAATATATATATTAATATTTATTAAAGTTATTAATTAATAAGAAAAAGTTAATTATTAATTAATTTCTTTATTTTAATAAAGTATATAATTTAATTTATATAAGTACTTTTTAAGAGTTATATTTTTTTTGCCTTAATAATTTATAATAATTTTTTCTTAAATATATAATTTAATTAATTAAATTAAAAGCTTATTTATTTTTTAAAGTTATTTATTAAAGATTTAAAAATATTATTTTTATTTAAATTAAGGTATATAATATTTATTATAATTTATATAAAGTATATATTAATTTATTTATTTAAAGGTAATTTTTTTAAATTAATTTTTTAATTTTAATACCTTAAGTTTATCTTTATTTATTATATATTTAAAGAAATAATACTTTTAATATTTATTTTTTTATATATAATTTAATTTTTTATCTAAATATTTAAGCTTATAGTTAATTATTTTTTTAATATATTTATAAATAATATTATAAATAGTAATTATATTTAATTATATAGTTAGTTTATTATAAGTTATATAATAATATATATTTTATTTTTTTAATTATATAAAGCTCTTAGTTATTATTATATTTTAATTAATATATAATAATATAACCTTAAATTATATAAATAAAGTAGATTTTATCTTTTAAGAAATATTCCCTTTCTCTTTAATTAATAGGAAGGTAAAGGATATTCTTAAGCTTTTAATATAAGTATATAGCTTTTACTTTCTTTATATTCTAATTAATATATAATAAAGATAACTAGAGAATTATATAAATGCTTATCTTTTTATTTTTATTAATTTATAATTATACTAAGTAATTACTAATTAATATTAAATAGCTTTTGCTATATAGTATATTATATATATATATATAATTATATAATTAAATTTATATTTATTATATTATTTTATGTATTATTTAAAGGGATGTATTTATATAATAGCTAGATAAGGCTAGTATATAAGGGTAAGTAAGATAATTAATCCTACTTTAATATAATAATTATATATAGTTTAATAGTATGTTATTCTAATAATTTTAATATAATATTTTAAATATAATTATATAAGAAAATAATTAATTAATTTTTTTATATATATATAATATTTATTATTTTTTATAATTATATCTTAGCTTAATTTTAATTAATATAAAAGATTAATTATATTATTATATAATTTATTATATTTCCTTTTTAGCCTTATTTAAAATTAAGTATTATAGCTTAATTCTTAATCTTATTTTTTTTTTTTTTTTATTTTTAAGTTAAATTAATTCCTTTTTTTAATTATATAAATATAAGTATTTTTATTATTATTTTATAATAAATGTTTTAAGTTATTTAAAGTTTTAACCTTTTAAATTATAAGTTAATTTATTTATATTTTTTATAATATAATATATAAGAATTATTATCTTTTTTTTTATTTATAATATAATTAAGTATTATATTAAAAAAAAAGATTATAAAATTAATATTAAAGTTAATATATAATTTAATCTTAAAAGCTTAAATATAAATTTAATATTATTATTATTAATAAATTTAATATTAATTTATTTAAATAAATTAAAGTATATAACTTTAAAAATAATATAATAAATAATATTAGCTTTAAGAAAGTATTAAAACTTTATTATTAAAGAAAATTTTAATTATTATTAAAATAATAAGCTTTAAAAAAATATTTAATAATAAAATAATAGCTTTAATTATTACTCTTTATATAAAAATAAGTAATAAGCTAATATTATATTATAATATATAATAAAAATAAATAAATAATATATAATAAATATAGCTATAGCTAAATAAATAAGATTATATTTTAAATATTATAATTAATATTAATAAAGTTAATAAAGCTAATATAATTAATAATAATAAAGAAAATAATTAAGAAAAAATAAAACTTAATAATAAAAAAGTGAAAATTATTAATTAAGTTAAAGTAAAACTTAATAATTAAAAAAGGATAAAAGTTAATAATTAAAAAAAAATAAAAGCTAATAATTAAGCTAAAGTAAAACTTAATAATAAAGGAATAAAAGCTATTAATTAAGCTAAAATAAGATTTAATAATTAAAAAAAAGTAAAAGCTATTAATTATAAAATAAAAGCTAGTAATTAAAAAGGAATAAAAGCTAATAATTAAATTAAAGTAAGACTTAATAATAAAGAAATAAAAGCTATTAATTAAGTTAAAATAAGAACTAGTAATTATAAAGTGAAAGCTAATAATTAAAAAGGAGTAAAAACTAATAATTAAGCTAAAGTAAGAGCTAATAATAAAAAAAGGGCAAAATTTAATAATTAAAAAGAAATAAAAGCTAATAATTAAATTAAAGTAAAAGCTAATAATAAAAAAAAAATAAGACTTAATAATTAAAAAGAAATAAAAATTAATAATTAAAAAAGAATAAAAATTAATAATAAAAAAAAGATAAAAGCTAATAATAAAAAAAAGGTAAAGATATATAAAGCTTTTTTTATAATAATAATTATTTTAATTTTATTTTTAATAATAATTTAATATTTAATAATTAATATATTATATTTTTTATTAATTTTATTTAAGCTTAATATAATATAAATTATAAGAAAATTATAAGTTATAATTATTATTATTCTTTTTATTTTAATAATTATATTTAATAATTTTTTATATAAATTCTTTATTTATTTTATAAATATTACTTTACTTAACTTTTTTAATTTAATTAACTTTATTAATATTATTATATTTATTAAATATATTAATAAATTAAAAATTAAGATATTAAATAATATTAATATTTAATAATATTATTTAAATAAGCTTAAAGAATATATTTTTATAAATATTAAAAATATATAATTCTTTTAATATAAGAATTAAAATTTATAATTAAAAATATTTTTATAATATACTATTTATTATATATTATTATAAGCTAATATATTATTATTAAAGCTATTAATATATATTATTTATTAATATATAAATAAGCTTTAAATATTTTTAAAATATAATATAATAATTAATAATATATTTAAATAATAAATTATAATTATATAAAAATATAATTTATAAAATATAAAGATAATTATAAGATTATATATAATAAAGATATACTTTAATAATAAAAATAATTAATTTAAGGATATTAATTAAAAATAATATAATATTATAATTATTATTTTAATTATTTATAAGCTATTTATTTAAATTATAATAAACTTTTTATTTATTAATAATTAATTTATAAAAAAACTAAATATATTTATAATAATAATAAAGAAGCTTAAAAAGAGAAAAGAATTTTTATTTTTAAATAACTTTATATTTAAAAAATTATAAATATATATATTTAAAAATAAAGTTAAGGCTTTTAATATTTTAATTTAATTAAAAAAGTTAATTAAAATAATTAAATAATTATTAATAAATATAAAGAAGTTATAAAGTAAATATAAATAAGGTAGTAATAAATAATATAAATATAATTAAAGCTTAAATATTATTATTAAATTAAAATAGGATTTTATATAAAATATAATTATTTAATATTAAGGTTTTTTTATTTTAAGGTTTTTTATTATTAATTTTATTATTTATTTTTAATATTTAAAATTTTATTTTTAATAAGGTATTTATTTAAAGAGAATATTATATAATAAAGGTTATATTTTATTAAAAGCTTATATCTTTATATTAAATAACTTTTAAAGTATATATATAAATATAAATATAAAATAAAAAAGTTAATTAAGATTATAATAATAAATTATTATTTTTATATTAAGTTTTTATAAAAGATTATATTATTTATTATATAATTAATTATATAAGTTAATAATAAATTATTTATATTAAAAATTTATAATATTAGTTTTTATAATTAGCTTTATTTATATAATTATAAAAGGTTATTTATTTTCTTTTCTTTATATTTTTAAGAATTATAAATAATATTTATAAGTTTATTATTATTAATATTTTATATTTATTTAATATTTAATCTTTAAATCTTTATTATTATATAAAGAAATTACTTATATTTTAAAAAAATATATATATTAATTAAAAATAAAATTATAAATACCTTTATTTATTATTAAATTAATATTAAAATATATTAATTTATTTAATTATATTTTATATTATAATTTTATTATAATTAACTTTATTAAAAATAAATTATATTAATATTTATATCTTTTTATAAATTAAAAGATCCTTATTAATTTAATATTTATTTAAATTTATAGCTATTTATTAAATAAAATTTATTTATAAATAACTTAGCTTTATATACTTTATTTATAATAAAGTTATTAAATAACTTATTAATAATAAAAATTAAAAAATTTATATTATAAAATTTAAAATTATTAATATAAAAAAAAAATAATATTTTATAAATATTATTATTAAGCTTAAATTATTAATAATTTTATTTAATTTATTATTATTATCTTAAATTAAAAAGTAATAATTAAATAATTAATTTATTATATTTATTATTTTTTATAATAATAAAATTATATATATAATATAAATTATAATTTTATTTATTAAAATAAATAAATATAAATATAATTAAATAAATATATTAATAATATTATTAATAAATTATTATTTATAACTTATTAATAAAATATTAAATTTTATAAATAATATAATAATATATTAAAATAATATTATAAATTATAATATAAAAATATAAATAAAATTTAAAATAAAATAAATATATAATTTTATATTTAATAATAATATTTAATAAAAAATTATTATTTTAAATATTAAATAAATATAAAATTATTATTATTAAAAAAGGTTTTATATAAATATATATAATTCTTATTTTTATAAAATTAAAATTTAAATTTATATATATTACTTTTTTTTATTTATATATATATTTATATATATTTATTATTAAGGTTATTATTTATATATAAAATAAAAAAAATTTTAAAATTTTTTTTAAAAAATAAAGTTATTAAATAACCTTATATTATTTATAAATAATTAATATTAATAATTATTAAAAATTATATATAATTAAAAGCTTTTAATTATTTTTATTAAAATAAATCTTTAAGCTTTAATAATATTAATATAAGTAAATTTAAAAAAAATATTAAATTTATAATAAATATTATAAAAAATAACTTTAAAATTTTAATAATAATAATATTAATTCTTTTAATAATAAATTATTAATATTAATATTTAATTATTAAATTTAAAATATATAAAATAAATTAAAAGCTTTATTATATAAAGATTAAATATTTATAATTAATAATAATATATTTTATAATTAATAAAAATATTATAACTTATTAATATTAATTTATTTATAAATATATAAAATATTAATTACTTTATAATATAACTTTTTATTTATTAATATTTATTATAATAAATATTATTTAATTAAAATAAATAATAAATTTTTATTTAATATAAAAAATAATTTTTAAAAGAAAGAAATTAAAGTTTTATTAATATAAAAATTAATATTATTAATATTAATATTTATTAATAATAATTTAAAAAAAGCTTTTATTAATATAATAATTAATAAAGATATTAAAAGTATTTAATAAATAAAATAATAAGGCCTTATAATATTATTAATTAAAATAATATAATATTTAATAATAATAATAATAATTAAAATTAATTTTAAAATATTATTTAATATAATATTTTATATTAAAAAATCTTAAATCTTTAATAATTATTTTTATTAAAATAAATTTTTAGCTTAAAAATATTAATATAAATAAATAAAGAAAAAATAATAAGTTTATAATAAATCTTTTTTTTATTATTTTTTAATTATATTTTTTAATTTTATTTTTTTTTAATTTTATATTAAATTTTATTTTATTTATTAATATTAAAAATATTAATTTATTTTTTAAATATTTATATATTTTAAAAGTAAAAAAAATATAATATTATTTAAGCTTTAAAAAAATTTAAATTTTTAATATTAATTAATAATATTATAATTATAAAATATAATTAATAAATAATATTTTTATATTAAAGAATAGATTTAATATAAAAATAGCTTAATATTTTTTATTATTATTAAATATAATTTAGCTTTATTAAAATATAATTTTAATTTTAATTATAATAAATTTATTTTATTAAATTTATTAACTTAATTTATTAAGAAATCTTTTTTTATATATTAATATAATATATTATTAATTATATTTAAAGCTTTAACTTTATTATTTTTATTATAAAAAGAAATATATTTATTTTAATATTATTTTTAATTTTAAAAAAGTTAAAAAACTTTTTTAAATAAATAGCTTTATTATTTATATTTAACTTAAAGAAAAAATTAAATATTATTTTATTATATTAATAAATATTATAATAATAAAAATTAAAATAAATTATAAAAATATAATAAACCTTAATAATAAAAGGTATATTAATTATATTAAAAATATTATTAATATATATAATATTTTAAAAAGAAAATAATATTAATAAATAATAAAATAAAAATAAAATCCTTAATTTTTATTATTAATTATTAATATAAGGTAATTTATTATATTTTAACTTAAATAAATAATTTTTAAAATTTATAATAATATAAATTAAGAAATTAATATTAATATAAAATAATTTTATAATAAAATAATTATTATATTTATATTATTAAATAATTATTTAATATAATATATTTATTACTTTAAAAGGCCTTTATAATATTATAAATAATATAATTTAAAAGATATTTTTTATTTTAAAGTTAATAATAAAAGTATTATAATTTTTAATTTATTAAATTTTAATATATAATTTATTAAAATTAATTTAATTAATAATATAATAAATAATATTTATAATAATAAATTTTATAAATTATTCTTTTAAATTAATAATTTTATTTTTTAAATATAATTAGTTTATTAATATTTATAATAATTATATTTATATTAATAAAAGAATATATTAATATAATAATAAGATAATACTTTTATATTTTCTTATTATAATTAATAATATTAATTTTTAAATATTTTAAAAATTATTACTTTTTTTTATTATAAACTTTTAATTTTAATAAATTATTTAATAAATATATTAATATTAAAAAGGGTATTATTTATAATAATAATATTAAAAGATTTATTATTTATTAAAATTAAAATTATTTTAAGGTTTTTAATTAAAAGTTATATTAATTAATAAAAATTAAATTAAATAATTTAAAATTATATAAAGTTTATTAATTTAAGGAAGTAATAAAGTTAATATATATATAAGAATAATAAGATAAGATATTCTTAATTTATTTAATTAAGTAATTTTTATATAGTTATTATATAATTATATTATATTAATATAATAAATTTTAATTTAATTAGTTTTATATAAATAAAAAAAAAAAGTAAATATATTAATATATTAAAAGGAAAGTTTTTAATTAAATAAATTTAATAAAGTTAATATATAATTATATTATATTAATATAATATAAATTAAAATAAAGGTAACTTTATATAAATAAAAAAAAAAAAATTTAAAATAATAAAGTATTAAAAGAAGAAATTATTAATTTATTAAAAAATATAATTAATTTTCTTAATATTTTATAATATATAAATAATTCTTAAAAAAAGATATATTTACTTTTTTATATATCTTATATTATTAATAAGTATAGATTTATTTAATTTTAAATTATCTTTATTAATTATTTTTATTATTAAGAAATAAAAAGTTTTCTAAGCTTATTATTTTTATTTAATATAATAAAGATATAAGATATATTTTTAACTTATTAATTAACTTAAATAAAAAGATATTATAATTCTTTTAAATTATTTTTAATTATTTATATTTAATATAAAAGTTAAGTTATAATATTAAAGTTAGCTTTTATCTTTAATAAATATTTATCCCTTAAGTTAAAATTTATAAATAGTTTATTTAAAATTAAGGTAACTTTATATCTTTAATTAATTTAATATTTTTAATTATTTTATTTTTATATAATACTACTTTTTTTTAAATATATTAAAATTAAATTTATTAATTTAATTTTAATTAATTTATAATTAATATTAAAAAAAAGCTACTTTTTTTTTATTTTAAAACTTTATTTTTTTTAAAGATTAAATATAAATTTTATATTAAAGCTATAAAATAAATAAATATATTAATTAAAATACTTTATAAAATAAAAAAATATAATAAATAAATAATAAATATATTTATTATAAATAATTTTAAAAAGTAAATAATTAAGTTTTTAAAATAAAGAATATTTTTATATTAATATTTAATTAATAAAGTATTAAAGAACTTTAAAGGACTTAAATTATTATATTTTATTTAAAGCTTTAAAATTCTTTATATTTAAATTAAAGGAAAATATTATTCTTTTTATATTATTCTTTATTTATATTTTTATTTTCTTATATATTAATATTTTTTATTATATTTAATTATAAAAATATATATTATACTTAAATATTAATATATTTTATTTAATATTACCTTCTTTTCTTAAATATAAAGGTAATTAAAAACTTATAATTATATTTTTATAATTATATTTATTAAATTATAATTATTTTATTAATTATTTATAAATAGAATTTAATATTTTATTAATTCTTTTTAATTATTTTATATTTTTTAAAGAACTTTTTTAACTTTTCCCTTTTCTTATTATTTATTTTCTTATTTATAATCCTTACTTTAATATTTATAAAAAATTTAATATTTTTAAAATAAATTTTATAGCTTTTAAATATAATTATAAATGCATTAATTATTTTAAATATAATTAAGTTTAAGTTATTATTTAAAATTATTTTTATTTTAAAAAAGATTTATTTATTATATTTAATATTTATTATTATAGCTTTAACTTTATTAGCTTATTTTATTTATATTTAAAGTAATAAAATATATTTATTTTATTAAGTTTAAGTTAATAATTATATATATTAAGTTAAGTTATTTTAATTAAATAATTATTCTTAAAGGGTTTTAGCTAAATAATTATCTTTAAATAATCTTATATAAAGAAATAAGGCTATAATTATTATATATTTAAAGTAAAGATAAATCTTTAATTTAAGAAATAATAGCTTTATATTATTTATTTTAAATAATTTATATTTAAAGGCTTAAATTATATAATAAAGGTATTTAAATATAATACTTAATAATATTAAATTAAGTTATTAATAGCTAAAAATAGTTTTATTTATAATAGCTTAATAACTTATTAATAATATTAATATAAAAAAATATAATTTAATATTAAGAATTTTAATATAAATTAGCAGCTTTTAATATAATATTAATTTATAAAAGATTAAATAATTATTATTTAAGGCTATATATAATAAATTTAATTATAATTATTTATAACTTATATTATTTTTTATTTTATTAAGATAATTATTATTATTTTAACTTAATAAAAGAATTTAAAAAATATAAATAATCTTTAAATATTACTTTAATTATTTATAAAGTTATATTATATAAATATTATTTATATTATAATAAATATTTTAATTAAGTTTTTATTAATTATAGCTATATTAAAAATATTATAATTATTATTATTATTATTATTATAATAATTATAATAATAATAATAATTTAATTTTATTAAATTAATAATATTTATATTTATTAATAATAATATAAATCTACCTTTTAATTATATATTAAATTATTAATTAATTTATACTTTATTAAATTAAAATATAATATATTTATATATAATATTTTAATATATATTATATTAAAAGTTATTAAAAAAAAATATAATTAATTAAAATATATTTATTTATAAAATATTAAATTAAAATATATTAAATTAAAAAGAAAAGAATAAAAATAAAAGTATTATAAAATTAATTTATTTAATAACCTTTAAAATTATTAATAGCTTATAAATATTAAATATTTATTATAAAGCTAAAGAAATAAATATAACTTAATTTAAGAAATAATTAAAAATATTATAATATATAAAGTTATTATAAAAAATAATATTAATAATATTAATTATAAAATTATTTTAATTATTAAGTATTTAAGTTTTTATATAATTAAATTAATATATATATTAAGTATTATTAAGATTAATATAATTAATAATTTTATATTAATTATAAAAGCCCTTAAGCTTATATTTAAATAAAATAAAAATTTTAAATTAAATAATATAAATAAAATTTAATTAATAAATTAAGTTAAATTAATAATTTATTAATTATATAAATTTAAAAAATTAATAATTAATTATTTTAAGGCTTAATTATAAATTTATTAAGAATTAATATATTTATTTATTATAATAAGTATATTATAAGATTTTTATTAATAGCTTTAAGTTTAAAATTTATATAAAAATACTTTTAATTTTTTATATTTAATTAATTATATATATATATATATATATATATAAATTTCTTATCTTTAATATATTTTTATTATAATTATTTAATATTTTATAATTTTATTTTTATAATATAAATTTTATATATAAAGAAAGTAAATTAAGTAATAAAGATATCCCTTTAAAGAAATTAAGTAAAAAAAAAAAGTAAATATTAAAAATTAAGATAAAATAATAATAAAAACTTTATATATTAAAAGATTTAAAAATAAATTAATAAAATAAAAAGAATTTATAAATTAAATAATTAAATAATATTTTATAAATTAAATAATTAAGTAATATAATATAAAATAAAAAAGGCTTTATAAATTAAAAAATAAATAATATAATAAAATAATAAAGAGATTATTATAAATTAAATAATTAAGGGATATAATATAAAAAAGAAAGGCCTTTATAAATTAAGAATTAAGTAATATAATAAGAAATAAAAAAATTATTATAAGTTAAATAATTAAGTAATATAATAAAGAAATAATAAAAATATTATAAAATATAATAATTAAAAAGTATAATATAAAAATAAAGTATATTATAAATTAAATAATTAATAAAATAAGAATATAAATATTATAAATAAATATAAAATAATAAATAATATTTTTAAGATTAAATAATTAAATAATAAAGTAATAAAAAATAAAAAGTTTTATAAATTAAAATAATAAGATAATAATTAAATAAATAAATAATATAATAAATATATAAATATTATTTATTTTAATTAAAGTTAAGATAAATAAAGTTTTATATTAAATTAATATATAATATTTATATTTTATAAAATAAAATAAAAAATAATATAATAATTATTATTTTTATTAATTATAATATTTTTAAATCTTTATATCTTATAAATAAGCTTAGAAAAGATATTATATATTATAAATAATAATAATAAAGCTATTATAAATAATAATAAGGTATAATATATATATAATAACTTATATTTTTTTTTTTTTTATTAATAAATTAAATTTTAAGGCTTAATAATATAATTTATTTAATTTTTTAATTAATTTAATTTAAATAATTAATTTTTAATATTTATATTAATTATTAAAAATAATAATTATAATTTATAAAATTATAGCTATATATATTAATTTAGCTTACTTAAGTATTATTTAATTTATATTTAAGTTATTTTTATATAACTTATATTATTATTTTAAATTAATTTTTATTATTAGCTATTTATTTAATATTTATTTTTTTATATTAAAGCTTATAATTTATTATATTATTATTTTAAATAAGCTTAATAAAGTTAAAATTTATAATATATTTAATTATTTAATTTATTCCTTTTTATTTTAAATAATTATTATATTTAATATATTATAAATTATATAAAAATAAAGATATTTATTTTATAATAAGCCTTTAATATTTTATTATAATAATATATAATATTAAATTATTAACTTAAAAATATTTAATATTATAAATTAAGGTAAATTAATTATTTATTATTATATTAATATTATTATTTATATATTAATTATAATATAAATTACTTAAAATTATAATATTTTAATATTTATTTTATTTATATAAATATTTTAAGTTAATTATATAATAAATTTATCTTACTAATTTATTAATTAATAATTATTATTAAAAAATAACTATTTATAATCTTAATATATATATTTTTTGCTTAAAGCTAAGGTAAGAATATTTTATATAATAAATTAAATATTTACCTTTAAGATATATAATATTATATATTTTTATAATAAATAAGATTATTAATAAATCTTTCTTTTTTTATTATTAATTTATATTTAAAACCTTTATTTATTATATATTAAGATTTAAGTAAATTAAGTTAATAATAATATATTTTAATTTTAATTAACTTTATTTAATTATATTTTATATTATCTTTATTTTATAAATTAAAATAAATTATATTTCTTAAAGCTATTATATTTAATATTATTTATTAATAAAAATATAAATATATTAAAGTTTATAATATTAAAATATATAAAAATTAAGTTTTAATTATTATAATATAAAACTTTATTAATTATTTATTTATATTAAGTAAAAATAAAGTATAAATTTTTTTTTAATATTTATAGCTTAAGGCTTTTAAATTAATTTTTAAAAAAGAATTTTTTTAAAAATTCTTTAAATTATAATTTATAATAAGTAAATTACTTTTTTTAAATATAGCTTTAATTAAATAATATTTATTATTAAATATTTTTTTTATTATTTAAAAAAATATAAAAATAAATATTATAAATACTTTTAATTAATATTATTTTTATTTTTAATAATTATAATAAGTTTTAATAATTTATAATTATTTATTATTTTTATTTTATTATAAATAATAAATATTATTTAATAATAAAATAAAGGTATTTATTATTTATATAATTATTCTTTAAATATATATAAATTATTATTTATAATTTATATAATTAAAATATATATTATAAAAATATATAAACTTAAATATAAATATTTATAAATCTTAATATTATTACCTTTTAATGCTATATAAATAAATTAATTATAAATTAATAATTAATTATATTATTTTAATTAATAAAAATAATAAAATATATAATTCTTATTTTATAAATTAAAAATATTTATAATTATAACTTAAGCTTATTTAATTTTATATTTAGCTATTTATTTTTTTTTAATAATATATCTTTAAGCTTAATTATATTAATAATAAAAAATTATTATAATAATAAAAATTAAATTAATATATAAAAGTAGCTAAATATAAAGAAATTTAAAATAAAAATAAGTTAAATTAAGTTTTAATTAATAAGTTAAATAAATTATATATTTATTTTATTATTATTTATAATATATAAATATAATTAATATAAATCCTTATTTTATTTTATAAAATTATTAAGCTTTATTTTTATATTATCTTTATATTTATTTATAAATATTATTTATTTTTATAATATACCTTCTTTATTTATATTTATATATATTTAATAAAGTATTTTATTATAATATAAAAAGCTAATATACTTTTATTTAATAAAGATATAATTATTTTATTTTTATAATTATTTTATTTTTATAATTATTTTATTTTTATAATTATTTTATATTCTTTTAATATATATTAATTAAATAAAAGGTATAATATAAATAAAATTATAATTTATTTAAAATAAATAAAAATACTTTAATTATTAATATAAGCTACCTTATATTTATTAAATAAAATTATAATTAACTTTAAATAAAAAGATATAATTATATAAAAATAATTTATTATTTTATTTAATATAAGCCTTAATATATATAATAATATTATATTTTAAAATTATATTTATAATAATAAATAATCTTTAAAATAAAAGTTATTATTTAAATAAATAAATTAATATATTATTAATTATTTCTTTATATAAAAAAAAGGTTATTTAAATAAATTATTTAAATAAATTATTTAAATATATATAATATTTAAGTATATATTTATAATTTATATAAAATTATTAATATTAAATAATTTATATAAAGTTAAAAAATAATTATTATTATTTATATATAATATAAAGCTTATTAAATTAAAATATATATAATTATAATAAATAATTATTTTTAATTTAAGTTAATAATATAAAGATATATTTTATATATTAATAATATTATTTTAAAATCCTTTATTTTTAAGTTTTTATATTTATTTAAGTTAATTATAAAATTAATAATTATATTAATTTATAATATTTAAATATTAATAATAAATTTATTAGCTTTTATTAAGTTTATAATTAATAATAAAAATAAATAATAATTAATTATTAAAATTTAAATATAATTTAATAGTCTTTTATTATATTAAATTTATAAGATATAAATTAAGTAAATATAAATAAGAATATAATTAATTATAATATATAAAATAAAGGTATATTAATAAAAACTTATAAAGCTAATAAGTTAATTACTTAATAATATTATATAATCCTTTTATTTATTTATTTATTATAATCTTAATTCTTATTTATATAATAATTTTAATATTATTAAAGATAAATATTAATTTTAAATATTTAAATATAATTAAAATTTAATTAATTAAATTTAAATAATAAATAATTTAAACTTAAAGTTAAAAGATTTAATAATTTTAATTAAAATTTAAAATTTAAGCTAATCTTTATCCCTTTAATTATTATAATACCTTTAATTAAATAATAATATTATAATTAAAAGTATTATAATAATTAAAAAAATATAATTTAGTTATTTAAATAACTTAAAAATATTAAGCTTTATTATAATTAAAATATATAAAAGCTTTATTTAATTTATAATTATTAATTTAATTATTTTAAATATAATTATTATATTTTAAATTTTATTATATACAGCTAGCCTTTTATCTTACTTTTATAATATTAATGCTATATTATATAAATAGCTTTATATTTAAGTAAATTAATTATTATTAAAGGTATTAATTATATTCCCTTAATACCTTTATTTATATATATTTTATTTATTATTAAATATAAAATTAAATTTTATTATATTTAAATATTATTTTAATATTGCCTTATTATAATTAAATCCTTAATTAAAGCCTTTAATATTAACTTTCTTTATAAGCTATTATATTTATTATAATAAATATAAAAAGTATATAATAAATATAATTTATAATAAATTAAGCTATTTAATAATTAGCTAATAGCTTTATAATTATTTATTTAAAGCTTTAAATATATTTACTTTATATATTATTAATAAGTAATTTTAATATTTTAATAAAAGTAATAATATATAATTATTATTATAATTTTATATAAATAAAAAGTTAAAATATTTAATTAAAGAATATTTAATAAAAGGTAAATAATAAAAGCTTTAATATAAAATAATTTATAAAAAATAACTAAAGCCTTTAATATAAAATAATTAATAATAAATAAAATATTAAAATATATTATAAGAGATAATTAATATAAAATAAATAATAAAAATATAATATAAAATAATTTAATAAAAAATAATAAAAGCTATTAATATAAGATAATTAAAGGAATATTAAAAGTTTAAATATATTATAAAAAAGAGCTTAATAAATTATAAAGTATAAAAGCCTTAATATAAATAATTTAATTAATATAAGATTATTTAATAAATAAATTAAAGCTTTAATATAAATAACTTAATTAAAGATAAATTATATAAAGCTTAATTAATATAAAATATTTAGCTTAAAGTTAAAATATTTAAAAAATAATAACTTAATAAATTAGCTTTATAAAAAATAAAATATTAAAAAAAATATAATTTAATTATTAATAAAATATAAAATATTAATAATATAAATTATAATAATTTAATTTTTACTTAAGTATTTCCTTTTATTATTCTTAAGTATTAAGCTAAGCTTAATATTTAATTTTAATAAATAAAAAGAATAAATATTAAATAATAAATTAAGAAAATATTATATATTAAAAAGAAAATAAATTATTATTAATAAAAAAAGAGTAATAATAAATATTATAAGTATAAATTATAATTTTAAATAGCTATCCCCCCCTTTTAGCTACTTATATATCCTTTTTTATTAATTATTATTTTATTAT
This sequence comes from Diaporthe sp. P3_1W, assembly GCA_037177825.1. Taxonomy (NCBI): domain Eukaryota; kingdom Fungi; phylum Ascomycota; class Sordariomycetes; order Diaporthales; family Diaporthaceae; genus Diaporthe; species Diaporthe sp. P3_1W. The sequence goes on from JBAFXB010000002.1 coordinate 7,767,362, forward strand.
TATTATATTTATTATTAAAAGTAATTTTTTAAGCTTAAAATAAGCTAAAATATTTAAATAACTATATTAATGCTGCCCTTAAACTTAATAATAATACTTTTTATATTTTAATTAAGTTAAAAAGCTATATATATTAAATTTAGTTTTAATATACTTAGTTATAAAATACCCTTTAATTATTTAAAAAAAAGATTTATTATTTAAAATAAGCTTAATAAGACTTTTATTTTACTTTTTATATTATTTATTTATTTCTTATTAATAATTATTATAATTATAAGTAAATTATTAAAACTTTTTAAGCTTTTTATTATATTATAATACTTTATTTAAATATATCTTAATAATATATATTATAATTATATAATTAAGTTAAAAGAGGTATTTAACTTCTTTAACTCCTTTTATAATTAAATTATTATAATAAATATCTTTTTTTATTAAAATATATATAACTTATTTAAGTTAATTATTATATTTTTTTAATTATAAAATATTATTTATATAACTTAAAATATTTATTATTTTAATAAAGATTTATTTTATTTATAATAATTAAATAAATATAATAAATTTAAAAATAAAGCTAATTAACTTATATATTAATTTAATATTATATATTTTTATATTAAATATTATTATATAAGCTTAATAATAAATTTAAATATAAAAGGAAGATAAGTTATTAAAGCTTTTTTATATTATAAATATTAATAAAAAAAAAAAAAGGGCTTAAAGATTAAATATTAATTATAATAATATTATAAAAGGAATTAATAAGGTAATTAAAAATATATTTAATTTACCTTTATATAAACCTTTATTCTTTATTTTTTTTTTTAATAACTTTTTATATTTTTTTATTATTTTATAATTATTATTTATATATTACTTAAATATATTAAAATAATTACTTATTTTTAAAATAACTTTAAAAATAAAAAGTAAAATTAAAATTAATAATTAAAATTAATAATAATTAAATATAAAAATATAAGGCTTAATTAAAGAATAAATTTAAAATAATATAAATATATATATTTTAAAATAATATTATTTTAATTATCCTTAATTTTTTATTTAATTTAATTATAATTATCTTTTTTTATAAATTTAAATATTTATATATTAAATAAAATAATTTATAATATCTTTAAATTAACTTTTTTTAATAAAAATAATAAAAAGTTATTATATAATATTATTAGCTTATCCTTAATATAATATTAATTATAAATAAATAAGTAACTTTTATTAAATATAATATATAAAAATATATATTTTTATCTTTATAGCTTATTATAAATCTTTATTTTTAAATTAAATAATATAATTTAAATATTATAAAATAAAAATAAATTTATATTATTTTTAAAATATATTTTTTTAATATTAAAAAGCTATATTTCTTTATAACCTTAATTTACTTAAGATTATTATAAAATTTATATTATAAAAATAAGCTTATATAATAAGGAATAAATAAATATTATTAAAAAATAAATATAAATACTTAGCTATTTATTTTTCTTTTTAATATTATTATATATTATTTTAATTAACTTTTATATTATAAATCTTTTATTATAATAAACCTTAAATATATTATTAATTATAATATTAATTATTATTAAAAGTAATATTTTATAAATTAACTATTTATATTATTAATTATTTAATTATATAAATAAATATATTATAAAGAATAAATAAATTTATTAATATAAGCTATATTTTAATCTTATAATTATTTTTAGCTTAGCTTATTATTTAATATATTTACTTTATATAATTTAATTTATTATATAATTCTTATAATTAAAATTATATTATAATTAAAATCTTAATATTATTTTTAATAATAAGAATAAGATTTTAAATTATTATTATTATTAATTTAAATAATAATTAATTACTTATTATTTAAATATAAAAAAATATAAAAATATTATTATATAAAATTAATACCTTTATTTTTATTATAAATAAATACTTTATAAATATAAAAGTTATTTATACCCTTTTAATTATTATATAATTATAATATAAACTTATTAATATACTTTTAATTTTAAAATTTATTATTTATTAATTATTTTATAATTTTATATAATAATAAAATTAATTATTAATATTAATATTAATAATAAAATAACTTATATAATTTATAATTATATTTATTAAATTATTTTTATTTATAAGCTTAAATATTATATAAATAAAATTTAATACTTTTATTTTAATTTATTTTAATTACTTAATTCCTTAATATAGCTTAATTAAATTATAAATTATTTTAATATAAATAATTAAAATAAAATAACTAAAAATAATAAATAGCTTATAAAGCTTATTAATTTCTTATTTATAAGAATATTATATATTATTTATTAATATTAAATAAATAAACTTAATTATAATATAAAATTTTATAATATTATAACTTAATTTATTAAAAAAAATAAATATTTTTTTTAAGTTCTTAAAATTTATTTTTAAGATAATATATTTTATTATTATAAAGGCATTATTATATAATTATAATTATATTATAAAAAGGCTTATATTAATATTTATAAATAACTTATAAGCTTTAATAATTTTTTAAATATTTATAATATTATTAAAGTAAATAAATAGCTATTTAAAATTAATAAATTAAATTAATATTTATAATAACTTAAATAAATATATTATAAATAAATTATATATAAAATAAATTATAATAATTAAAATAAAAAGAAATAAAATTAAGGTTAGAAATTAAAATAAAAGGCCTTAATATAATTTATAATTATATAATAATAATATAAGCTTAGCTTTTTTATATCTTATATTTTTATCTTTAATATCTTTATTATTAATATTTATAATATTAAATTTTTTATTATTTATAAAATTATTTTTAAAGTTTTTATTATTAATATTTTTATTATTTATTTTTTTATTATTATATTTTTTTTAATTATTTTTTTTATAAATATAACTTTTATTATTATTATTTTTAATATTAATTTATAAATAGCTATTATTTTTATAATTAATATTTTTAAAATTATTAATTTTTTAATTATTATATTTATAATTTTTATAAATAATAAAATTAATAACTAATTATTATATATTAAGTTTATTTAATATAAGAAATAATATATTTAAAAAGATATTAATAAATAAATAATTAATTAAACTTAATATATTAAGTAAAAATTAAAGAAGGACTTAATATTTATAATAATATTATAATAAAAAATATAAAGTAATTTTAATATTAATATAATAATTAAAAAAGAAGGTTATTAAGATTAAAAGTAATTAATTATTTTATATTAGCTTTATTTAAATATTAATATTATATTTTTAATATTATAATTAATTATTCTTATTTATTTATAATTTAATATATCTTTTTTATATTATAAATAATTAATAATTTTTATAAATAGCTATTAATTTCTTAATATAATATTATATATTAATATTATTTAATTATATATAATATTTAAGCTTAACTTTAAATTATTAACTTTAAGGCCTTAAGGCCTTAGCTATTTATTAATTTAATTATAATTTATTAATAATAATTTAAATATATAAATTAAGCTTAATTTATATTTATTAATTTTTAATAAAGAAAAAATAAATATAAATAAAGTTTTAAATTTTATTTAAAAAAGAATTTTTATAATTAAGTTACTTTTTTAATTATATATAATTATATTTATTATTTAATTATTAATATATTATAAAAGTAACTTTTAAATATTATTATTTCTTTTTTTTTATTTTTTATTTTTTATTAAATATAAAAATTAATTTAATTTCTTATTATTATTATTATTATTATTTATATATTATAATTTTAAAATTATAATAATTAACTTAGCTTATTCTTTAAATAAAAAGTTAATAAATAAATATCTTTTTTTTAAAATTAATTTAATAATATTAAAAGAAATATTAAATATTTTATTTATCTTTAAAATTAATAATAATATATAAAAGGCTTAATTATTAAGCTTTTATTTAAGTTTTAATATTAATATTAAAAAAGTTAATTATTAATAATTTTATTAATTTAAATAATATTTAAGCTTATAAAAAATATTTAATATAATCTTTATATTTTATTTATTATATAAATATTTAATTATTTTTTATATTATCTTATAATTAAAATATATAAACTATTTATTTTATTTTATATATTTAAATAAAATAACGTAGTTATTTTTAATATTAAAAAGTAATATTTAGCTATAATTAATATTTATATAACTATAATAGCTTTCTTTATTATTATAAAGAGTTAAATAAAGATTTATTATTAATATATTTATTATATTTATAATTTATATTATAAAATAATTATAAATAATAAAGAAGTAAATTTATAATAAAAGAATAATATTCTTTATTATTATTAATAAAATTAAAATAATAAATAAAAATAATAAAATATAAATAATATAATAATATAAAAAGCATTTAATAAATTTTATATAAAACTCTTTTTTTTTTATAATAAAGAAATTTTTATATAATTTTTAAAAAAAAAATCCTTTATTTTTTAATTAAAAAAGCTTAAGGTAATATAAAGATTATAATTATTTAAAAGGTTTAAATAGCTTTTAATAAAAATATATTATATATTTTATAATAAAAACTTTATATATAAGCTTTAATAAATAATTTTATAATTTAAATATATATAAATTAAGCTTAATATATTCTTTTTAAGCCTTATTAAAAGCTATAATAAACCCCTTTAAATTAATAAATATTATTATATTAATATTAAATAAAATAAGTTTTAATTAAATTTAAAGCTTTTATTTTTATAAAAATCTTTTATTTACCTTTAATTAATTTATATATATTAAAAATATTTATTAATAAAATATATTATAATATAATTAATAAGGAATAAATAATAAAGAATTTTAAAAAGGATTTTATAAAGAAAGATTTAAAGGTTTTTAATATAAAGATTTATAATAATATAAGCTTATAAGGATTTAATAATAATAAAATAATAATAAAATATAATATAAATTATTAATATTAATTAAATATTAAATAAATTTAATAATATTAATAAATTATTAAAATAAATAAATTATAAAATATAAATATTAATTTTAACTTAATAAGCTTAAAAGATATTATTATTATAAAATTATTATTTATTTTTTTTTTATAGCTAATAATAATTATAAAAGATATAAAATTAAAGTTAAAAATAAATTTAAAATTTAAATAAAAAAAGAATTAAAAATAAATTTAAAATTTAAATAAAAAAAAAATTAAAGATAAATTTAAAGTTTAAATAAAAAAAATTAAAATTAAAATTAATAATAAAATTAAAATCTTAAGTTAAGCTTAATAAAGTTAGCTTAATTTTAATTTAAGGCTTAAGGCTTTAAAGCTATTATAAAATATTTATATTTATTTAATTAAATAATAATTTTTTATTTTTTTTAAATTTAATAATAATTATTTTTAAGATTAATTTAAATTATATTAAAGGGTTATAATTTTTAAATAGCTATTATTATTTTAAATATAATAAATAATAATTATTTATATAATATAATATTCTTTTATTTAAGGGATAAAATATAAAAAAGCTTATATATATATTTAAAAAGTATATAATTATTAATAATAAAAAAGAAAATAAGCTAATAGCTTTATATTTTTAATATATATAAATATTTATTAAATAAGCTTTCTTAATATAAATATTTTATATTATTATTACTTTATATTAAATTATTAAATATAATATATTAAATATATTTCTTTATTTTTTATAATTATTTTATATTATTATTATTTTATATTAAATTATTAAGTATAATATATTAAATATACTTCTTTATTCTTTATAATTATTTTATATTATTATTACTTTATATTAAATTATTAAATATAATATATTAAATATATTTTTTTATTTTTTATAATTATTTTAAATTTATAATTTATTTAAAAAAGCTATTATCTTTATTTTAAAAATTATAATATATATAATAATTATAATAATTTAGAATTATTTAAAATTAAAAATATTTAAATTATATTATATTTATTATTTATTATATAAGAATCTTATAAAACTTTAATAAGAAATATATTTTTAAATTTTAAATATTTTACTTTAAAGCTATTAATTTATTTATTTTTATTTTAAAGTTATTTATTTTTATAAAAAGCTTATTATCTTTTATTTAAATTTTATTAATTTTTATTTAAGCCTTTTTTATTTTTATTTTAATATTATATTATTTTATTTAAACTTTATTTATTTTATTTAAATTTTATTTATTTTATTTAAGCCTTATAAATCTTATTTAAATTTAATTTAATCTCTTTTAAGTTATTCTTAATACTTTATTTATTATTTATTTATCTTAAATATTTATTTATTATAAATAAAAAATAACTTTAAAATTATTATATTAATAATAAAAAAGATAATAATAATATAAAAAAATAAAAAAGAATTTTAAAATTTATAATAAAGATAATTAAAAATATTATTTAAAAGCTTATTATAAAGAAAGCTAATATTAATAATAAATTAATATTATTTTAATTAAATAATAAAAGAAAATATATAATAAATAATAATAACTAAGCTATATATAATTAAATAAATAAATTAATATATTAATAACTTATTTATATAAATAAATTATAAAATAAAATTAATTAAAATAATTTTAATAAATTTAAACTTTAAATATATTATTAAAAAAATAATAAAAAATATTAATAATTAAGGTTAATAAATATATTATTTTAAAATTATTAAATAATTATATTTAAAGAAAATAATAATATTTATTTTTAAGGCTTATTTTAAAAATATATTAATTTTATAAATATAAAAGAATAATAAATAAAGGTATTTAAGGTTTTTAATTAATAATAAAATATATTTAATAATAACTTTTAAAATAATAAGGCATTATATAATAAACTTTATTATTTTATTATTATTATAATATAAAGCTATTATTATAATAATAAAAATAATAAAAAGCTTATATAATATATTAATTTATTTAAAAATATTAAAGTAAAATTCTTTAATTAAGAAATAAATAAATAAAATAATAATATAATAAAAAAGCTATTATATTTATTTAATAAAATTATTAAATACTTAAATAATCTTATTAAAAAATATAAGCATTAAAGGTATATTAAGCTAAAAGAAAATATTATTAAATATATAAACTATTTATATTTAAATATTAAAGGTAAGTATTATAATAAATTTTATAAAATTAATTCTTTATATAATAATTTAAATATAAATATTATCCCTTAAAACTATATTATATTAATTTATAATTTATATTTTAATTTTTAAAATTATAAATAACTTTATAAAAATAATTTTATTATTAACTTAAAGCTAATTTTTTTTAAATATAATAATATATTCCTCTTATTATTTAATCTTAAAATTATAAATAATAATAATATTAACCTTTCTTTAATAAAAAACCTTAATTAAAATTAATATTAATTTTATATTATATTATTTATTTATAATAATAATTATTTTATAATTATTATTAATAATAAAAAAATTAATAAGGCGCTATATTATAATATAATAAATATAATTATTAAAATCTTTAAAGATATTAAAAATATATATATTAAATTCCTAATTATAATTAATATATTAAATATTATATTTAATTATAATAAAAAGCTTAAATAACTTAATTTTAATTTATATAAACTATTTATATTAAAAATAATATATTATATTTTTTATAAATATATAAATAATATAATTAAAGCTAAAGAAAAATACTTTTTTTATTACTTATTCCTTAATTAATATCTTTAATAAAAAGCTTATAAACTTAAATAAAAAGAATTAAATTATAATAATAAAATTATATAAAATATAACTTTTATATTTTAAAAAAAAGCTTAATAATAATAATAAAAAATATATTATATTATAAAAGCTTTTTATTAATAATAATTATTTTAATAAATCTTTTTATATAATTAAAAAATTTATAAAAAAATAATACTTTAAGGGCTTTTATATATTATAAAATAAAATTAATTATAAGCTTAATAAGTATTATTATTTTATTATTAATATAATTAATTTAATTATTAAATAAATTAAATTTATTATTTATATATTAAAGTTAATAATTAAAGAAATTTAATAGCTTTTTAAGCTTAATAAGCTAATTATAAATAATATATTTATAATAATTAAAAAGTTTTAAATAAATAAAAATATTAATATTTAAATTATAATTAATAAAAATAATAAATTTATAAAGTTATTTAATAATAATATAATAAAAAATAATTACTTTATTTTTTTATATATTAATTATAATTTATATTTTAATATATATTAACTTATTATTAAGCTTTATAAAAATTAAAAAGGGAAAATATATTTTTATATTAATAATAAATATATTTATATTATAGCTTTATTTACTTAATTTAAAGTAAAAAATAAATTATTTTTTATAATATTAATAGCTTATATTAAGAAATATTATATTTAAAATATAAAATTTATAAATAAGCTTTAAAATAAAAAGTATAATAAGAAGCTTAGTAAAGTTAATAAGGATAAATATAAGGATTATATTCTTAATTATTTTAAAGGTTAGTTTATAAATATAATAAGTAATAATATTAATTCTTTATAATAATATAGCCTTAATTATATAATAAAACTACTTATATACTTTTTATAATTATTTATAAATTTAAATTTAAATATAATCATACCTTTTATTATAGCTTATAATATATTATAATATTACTTAATTATTAATATTATAATTATATCTTTTCTTTTAAATTTTATTAAAAGAAATAAAAAGCTTTTTATAAAAATTATAATTATTATAAAGTTATTAAAGATCTTTAAAAATTAAATAATACTTTAATTAAAGTATAAATTTAAAATAAATTAATTTATTATAATTTTTAATAATATAATTATAATTTAAAGTTATTATAACTTTATAAAAGTAAATTATATAAAATATTATATTTATTAAAAAAGGCTTTTAAATTAAAAGCTTTAAGATATCTTTAAGGCATTTTATATAAAAAAAGTTAAAGATTTTATAAAATAAAAGCTTAATAAGGCCTTAAATAATAATAAAAATTTTTTAAAAATATAAAGCTATAAGTTTAAAATAAAAGTTTTTAATAATAATAAAAATTATATTAAATATAAATATTAATTTATTTTTAAATTTTATAAGCTTTTTTATAATAAATTTAAAAAGTTTTTATTTTTTAATAAAATATTATATCTTTTTTATAAAATAAATTATATTATTTTATAATATTTTAAGTATAATTTTAATAACTTTAATTTATAAATTAAATTAAGCTCTTTTTATTATTAATATAATAAAAATATTAACTTTTATAAGTTATATAAGTAAGATATTATATTTTATTAAAAATAATTATTTTATAATATATAATATATTATTAATAAGAGAGCTTATATTATTATTAATAAAGTTATTTTATTTTACCTTAGCCTTTATTAATTAAATAAGGATTTTATAAAGGAAGCTAAGTATTTAATTTTAAATTAAAAGAGCTTCCTTATATTATTATAAATATATTATTCTTTTTAATTTATTATTATTATTAAGGAATTACTTAATATAATTATATTTATAAGCTATATAAAGATTAAAGATAAATACCTTTTAATTAAGGGCTTAATTTTTTATAATAAGTTATTTTATTTTATAAGTTTATATAATAAGAATATTTAAAATATATCTATTAATATTAAGTAAATAAATAAAATAATAAGTTTTTATAATTTATTATTTTAATTTTAGCTTTTTATAATTTTATTATAAATTTTTTTTAAAAGTTTTTATTAAAAGATTAATAAGAAGGTTAATAAGATATAGCTTAATTAATATAATATATAGTTATTATATATAATTATGCTTTGCTCTTTTTATTATAATATTAAAATATTTACTTTATTATATAATAAATTATTTAATAATAAAAATAAGTTTATTATATTTAATTATAATATATATCTTAGTATTAATTTTATAATAAATATATTTTAAGAATATTTAAATAAAAAATATAATATTTAAATAATTAAATATAATAACTATAAGCTAAAATTCTTTAATAAAAATATAAAGGTAATATATTATAATATAAATATTTATTTTAAAAAAGAAAGTAAGCTAAATAAAGCTATTAATATTATTACTTCTTATTTATATTATTTATATTATAATTATAAATATAGCTTTAATTTAAGTAAATTATTTAAAAATTAAAAAAGCCTTAAAATATATTTAAAGGGCATTTATATTTTAGCTAAGAATAAAAAGCTTTTAATTATAGCTTATAAATATAGCTATTTTTTTTATAAAAAACTAAATAATTTTAAAAATTATTTACTTTTAAATAATTATTAAATATATATAAAAATTAATAAAAAGATTAAAGAAAAAAATGCTAAATTTTATTATTTTAAATATAATTAAATTATATAAATATAAATAAAATTAAATGCTTATTAAGCTAATAATATTTATAAGATAATAAATTAATATTAAAGTTAAAAAGCTAAGGTATTCTATTAAATAATAATTATTAAAATTAATATACTTAATTTAAAGATAATAAAATAAATTATTAATTATATAAAATTATATAAAGCTATAAAGATTAAGATTATTTATTATAATAATAAATAAAAAAATAAAAAAAATAAATATTTATTTTATAAATATAAATTTAATAATTTATATTATTTTAATTAATATTAATAAAGTATTAATTACCTTATAATAATTAATTTAAATTATACTTTAAGGTTTAAAAACCTTTTTTTTAAGGTAAATTATTATTTTAAATATAATTATAAAATAAATAACTTAAAAAATTAAAAAAAATATATTAATAATAAACTTTATTAAAATAAAGTTATCTTAATTAAAATTATTATTAATATTAATACTTAAATAAAGTTATTAACTTTTATTAATATTAAGATAAAGAAATTATTTATTTTTATAAAAAAGAAAATTTTAATTAAGGAAATACCTCTTTAATTTAAAAATAAAGGCTATATTATATATATTATAATTTTAAAATAAAAATCTTATATTAAATATTATATAAAAACTATTTCTTATAAGTAAATAAAAATAATATTTATATAAATTAATTTAAATTTAAAATAAATATATTATTAAATTTAATAAATAATATAATTAAAAAAGCTTATAATAAATAATAATATTAAGCTTATTATATTTATAAAAAAAGATAAAAATTAATAAATAAAGAAAAAATTATTATTAATATTAAAAATAATATTAATAAAGTTAATAATAATAATAATAAAGATTATAAAGATAAGAATAATAATAAAAATAAAAATAATAAATAATAAAAATATTTATATTAAAATATAAATATTTATTCTTTATTTAAGATAAGAAAAATTTATATATAATAAGAGCTTTTATTAAAATAATAAAATATTTTTTTATAAAGCTATATTTTAATAATTATAATATAACCTTTTCCCTTATTAAGAATAATAAGATATTATTTAGGGTAAAAACTCCTACTAAAATAAGAAAACATTTTCTCTCAAAGCTAAACTCCGATAAGTCGGGCAACTCCTACGTCGTCCTGCACACACAGTCCGGCACCTATCCCAACACGCCCGAGTCGAGCGTGGCGTTTTTCCAGAACAACCTCAAGTACCGCGGCCCGGACGGCGTCGACCACACCGACCTCCCCTGCACGCAGCCGTGGACCGACAAGAACTGCTACGTAAGTAACACCCTTTCCTCCCCCAACCCCACCCCCTTTTTTTTTCCTTGATAAAGTTGCTAACAAGGCCCAACAGCAATGCACCGTCGCCGACGGCCAGTTCAACTCCGACATCGTGGTCAAGGCCTGCTGGGGCCCGCCCGCCGCGCCGCAGATCTCCTTCAGCTACAACGGCCACGACTACAACACCTGGAGTGGCCAGTCCACCTGCGGCCACATCATCGACAACCAGCCCTTTGGCGGCACTGAGGACGCTACCTGCTACTTTAACGCCTAGAGCTTGAATGCTTTGTGCCTCTGGGTGGATCAATAGGCGGCACTGGGGCCATTTGCAAGTGGCAGCTTTGGATGATGTACATAATTAATGCACATATAGTTAGAAATGTTCTAATGACTAATATCACTTTGAGCTTATAAATTGAATTCCCTAGTTTCTCGATCTGGGGCTTTTCATCTTTGCTCTGCCTCGTCATTGAAAGCAAACTTTGATGGCCTGTCCACAATATCATAATCATAATGATTGCCTCAAAGACGTAAGAAAAACTCATTGTACTGCATATCTTCCGTATTTTCGAAGTGTGAGCTCGTATGGAACATGGAAACTGATCGACCAGTTATCGTTCTGGAAAAGCTGAGTGCTACGGGAAAAGTGGGATGAAGGCACGACATGATCATCATAATTACTGTCACTGCGTTATAGAACTCAGCCCTGTGATCGCGACATGTCAAAGTTCAACATAGTCTTTACTCCATAGCATAGAGTCGGGCCAGGAAATGGCGGTTCCACATCATGCAGCAAACACAAAGGTCTCTGGATAAGGCGAGGAACACATAAAGGAGGGAAAAGGGAAGAATCACAGAGAGACTCAAGTTACTGTCGCAGTTTATCAATGCAAGCACCTTCCCCGAAGGCTTCCACCAGTTGGTCCCATGTGACGTTCTCAACAAAGATAAGCATCGGGGCCATTCAGCCAGGCTAGAAATGGTTGTCACGGGAGTTTCCCATGACAGCCGACATGCGTGCTTCTACACCGCCGGGAAAACCTTCTCATATCACATGTGCAGAGTGAAAAGCGGTACATATTGCGCTGAAATTCCTCAATTCGTCAATGGCATACCAGTGATGGTCGGCATAAGATCACCCTCAACGCCAGTTTTACGTCTCCTTCCTTCATAAAGGTATCGGTGCCCCTCCCTTCTATCTACTCAAGAGGCACAAAACGCCAACGCTTGCCAGCCATAGGTTCCCAGAAAGAAGCAGTATTTATCGTACAATGCTGGCCCTTACTGTCCTTTGAATCCGAGAAGCACAAACCCAAGTGCAAAGAAAGACTCTCAAACGTGAAGCTAACGTGCCTGAATCGTCTTGTCCCATGGTGTTCCGCTGAAGAGGACACCTTCTCCAGCGACCACTTGTAATCACCCCTTCCCGTTTGTCACTCAAGTCGTAAATTAGCTCTCACGCTCCCACTTCTCTTCGTCGTCTCTTAGATGCTCCCGCAGCCTCGCTATCCCATCGTTGTCGGGACGACCAAAGGCCTCGGTCATTCTCTTCTCCCGGATACTCCTCAGGCCGAGGTCCGACCTCTTCCTAGTCTTGTCTTCCTTCCTCCGCCTGATGATGTCGGCCGTCCTCATCTCCTCTCTGGCCGCGCCGTCTGATACGGTAGCGGGCCTCCGGTCTGACGAGCCGAAGGAGCCCATGCTCCTTCCGTAGAGGGTCCCCAGCGCCGACAGCCGCTTCAGGCCTCGTCGCGGGGCGCGCATGTCGTCGTAGGTGCCTCTTTCCATCGCCTTGGCTCCGCCAGTGATGGTTGTCGTGACGGTGCCGCCAATGGAGTACACGCTGAAGCTGCTTTCACTCCGCTGTGGTCGGAAGCCACCAAGGCTGCCCACTGTGGACCTCAAGTCTGCGTCAGAACGAGGGTCGTCGCTGTCAATGCTGCTCGTGGATGGTGTGTAAGACTCGTCAAGATCGTTTGCATCTTCCTCATCTGCGGCCCAAGCATTAGCCGTCGAGGGCCTCTTGCGGTTTCGCATGAATACCCTTCCAAAGGTGCTCATGTAAAGTTCCTCAGGATCACTCCGTACGTGACGTAGCGCTGGGGATAATTCGTGGTGTGTTCCATATCTGTTGTCCTTTGGACTCGATGCCACGGCAACTGAACCATCCGATGATACTGAACCATTCCTGTTGTTCTTTGTTGACACAGTGGAATATTCGTCTTCCTCTCCCAGAGCTTCCAAGCCCGGCAGAGCTGCGCCCGTGATCCCATATCCGGGCTTGAACAGCAAGTCCTCCTCGCCTTGACCGGTAGGTCGTGCCCGCTTTGTCTCGGTTGTGAAGGAGTCGTCGTCAGATGAGACATAGTCATCAATATTGAAGTTCTTGGACCGGTTCGTGACTGGGGACCAGTCGCTGCCGTGCTGGCCGTTGCTGGCCGTGATGAAGCTCTCCGCGCTCTTGGAATCGAGGGACGTATTTGCCGTGTGTCTGGAATGAGATCGACCACTTACTGCAGAAAATACATTTGAGTGGCCTGTTATATCAGATCTTGAGGTCTCCGAGAGAGACCAGTTGCGTACACTGCCAGATTGAATGGTGCTTTGTTCGTCAGCCTCGAGTGGAGAAGACAAGAAGCCCAGGCTCTTGGTCCTGTGGTAGCTTATTTGATCTTCACTGTCATTGGATCTCGAGTGACGGTGCGAAACTGGAAAGATCAGTACGTTTCAAATTAGGACGATGACAACCTGGTGCTTACATGAGGACTGAGCTCTCCCGTCTGTGGTGTCGATTTCACCGAAAGCCACGTTGGGGTCGATATGAGTTTCGGACCGGTTTGTGCTTGGGTACCCAAGAGGTGTTAAATCGGTGGACGGGTAGCGACTTGGTATGGAAGAAGCGAGGGAAGACCTGAGGGTTTGGTAGCTGTGTCTCCCGGGCGATCTAGGAAGCGAGGCGTGGGCAAGACTCTGGTTTGACGTGAGTTGATAGCCCGATATGTCGGAAGAACTGACGTTATCAGATGATAGGACCGCAGCAATCTTGCCGTCGAAAGCAGGTTCTCTATGAGAAGGTGATAAGTTCCCTTGCGTAGTTGCGGGCTGGAAGGTTCGCGGTGACCGTGGGCGAGAGAAGTTGTTGGTTGTCGGTGATAGGTCCTTTGGTCGAGCCACGGTTTCTGCCCCTGGGTTTGCAGGCGGAGGCGCAAAGTCTTTGGAAGCAACGTCGTTCATTAAATTGGGAGATGTCGCGACGGATTTTGGTGAGTGTGCGTGTGGAGATACCATGCCGCTAGGGACGTAGGTGTTCAAGGAGAGTCGCCGCTTGTTGCGACTCGAGAATGAGTGTAGCTCAACAGGCTCTGGCAACGACACCTCCTTCAAAGGGGCTCTCAGGGCCTGGCTCAAATCACGGGGGTCGATGGCCCGGGGGAACAGGCTGGAAGAACTGAGCGACTTGGTGCGGTTGCCCATCTGCAGAGGATCTGGTGTAGGACTGAGGGTCCCATCCCTGTGTCGAGTGATATTGCGATCCGCTACATCCTCTCCGTAGTCCCGTGCCCCGGTCGCTTGCACCCGGCTCCTAAAGTCGGTTGGGCGTATCTCTTCTTGAGCATCGAGGATGTCCTTTGACTTTATGCTCCCAAGGCTGGATCTCGAGACGTTGGTTCTTCGCAGCCTCAGTAGAGAGTTGATATCGCTCTCGTGCTCCCCACCCTGGGCTGCGTTCTCGTAGGCATTGGATATCGAGGCCAAAGAACTGGGCTTTTTGAAGGACACGGGTGGTCTCCTCGGCTCCCGCTTCGGACGGGTTGGGAACTGTGACCAGTCTCGACTCAAACTACGAATGCTAGCTGCAGTCCGCGGTCGCTCTTCAACAACAAGGCTCGGATGGCGAGGAACAAAAGGAGCTGGGGCCGAGGCTGAATCCCATGTGTCGGACTGGTCTAACTGGTCCGGGGCTTTTGGTGACAAATCTGGCGGTTGCTGTGATGGAGTGGAAGTCACTGGAACGTCTGGCTCATGCTGCCGTGTGTCTCGAGGTTCTGTGCGATGTGTCGAGTGAGCAGTCTTTCCCAGACACCAGGGAGAATGAAGACAACGATGACTGACCTTGTGAAGGGATGTCCGAGTGGGACTGTGTGTCATGTGCTTTAAGTTTGGCCTTGCTTGATCTCCTGGTGAAGATCTTCAGCAGACCCATGGTTGCAGACACAGGCCATGTACGCGGCCTGAGGACGATACGTGAAGGCACAACTTCAGGTACTTTGGGCCAATAACGGAGGTGTCGCCCAGGTAGGACAGCTTCGAGAAATGCCCTTCGAGATATTTCGTTGAGTGACGAGTGGGTTGAGAATGACGCACTGAACTTGCGTACGTGAGGCGTGACTTCAAGATGACTGGACTTTTGGTCAAGCAAGAAAAACGCGAAAAGAAAATATTGGCGCAAGAAGGAGGTTTAAATCGCGGAGAGAAAAAGCAAGCCAGCGGAATAAATTTATCGGAAGAGGGAGGCTACCTGCTCCTCGGCCTATTTTCTCCTGGGAAGTACCAGCTCCATAGAACACGGCGATCTAATGACGGATAAAAGTGTGAACCATCATGCCAAACGGACACCGAGCTGAAAATAGGACACACAATTTGACGTGGACAGGGAAATCTCAGTTGCCTCAAAGGGTACGAAGAGGCCGAGTTTGGTCGAGTATAGGACTAGAGGGTAAAAAGGGTCCCAAGACGACGACTTGGACGGGAAGGGCAGGCAGGTTACGACAAACGGAGCAGCTCTCAGTAACACAAATAGCACCATTGGCGCGGCCCGGTGATATATAGCTAAGAGATGAGCAACCTGGATCTCCCAGCTGGTGCGGAAGGGGTCCCTTTGTCCAACCGTTCCTGCAGGGGCAGGAATCATGTTTGACAGCTTTTGCAGGGTCTGATTCGCAAGTGAGCCGGAGGGAAACAGGCTGGACCGAGGGCCGGGATGGAACCATCACCAGCCTAGGGGGGGGATGGTGTAGGTCAAAGTGCAGCCATCTCGGTAGAGGGGTCAGCGCACGCACGCAACCGAGATCTCCCAGGTGATCTAGAGCAACCAGGGGTCTTCGCTGCTGGACACCCAGCCCCAGGCCAAGCTTGGCCATTTAGAAGCCCCCAAGAGGGAGCGTTTGCGCACCGGCAAAGCGGCATTTGAACTGCACGGCCGCCAGGTGCAAGTCGAGAGGCGCAAAGCCGCAGATTGAGAGAAGGCAGGGAGGTCATTGGGGACCTGTCGCCGGGAGTGAGAGTGTGGGACAGGGGCCGAGGCGCCTCATTGCAGATCCAGGAACAAGGATCCGGGGCCAGAAAGTGACATGTTGGTTGGGGTCGGAGGAGGAGGCTCACCCACCCACCCACACATGCCGAGGACAGGGGGCCGAGGGGCAATGAGATCAGACTGGCATTAGGGTGCTACCGCAGGAATCGCTTCTGTCTTTGGGCCTTCCTGAATGCGCAAAGCAGCAAAAGCTAAGAGCAATTGCCCCACAGCAGACTCCGTGTTGATGACGGGAGGATATTCTGCTTCGGTTCTGGGCGGTTTCCCAGTCTGACTCGCACCGCCCGTCCTGCCAGGTGCGCTTGTTTAGACTGTGCAGCAGAGCACGCGGGAATGGCAACGGCGATCCGGGAAGAGATGGCGGATGGGCCTGTGATGAGATGTGATGTCCCCAGAGTCCGTGCCCACTAAAGTCCCGATGGCCACTGGAGCCCCGTCCAAGGCACTCTGGCACTCAAGGCTCTCTCGAGGGCAGCAAGGCTGGATTGTGGACCGTGACGAAACGCGAATGGTGGCTCCTGATCGCCCCGGCCTGCAGTGCGTGATACAGAGACGAGGTCGCAAGGTGTAACCCGACACGATATTAGTCGCGCAATTGCTTCCAGCTGGAGGAGCGTTGCATTCATTGCCTCGGACATTCCATCGCTTTCTTTGCTGCTGCACAGCATTGCGAGGACCAGCCGATGTGACAGGCTGGACTTGGAATGGTGAGTGTCGTTGCAGGCAACACATCCTCCGCCGACTTGATGTGGGTTGCACGAGAGGAAGACTTGTGGGTGAGCTGCAATCCACCAGGAAGCGGTGCTGGTCGCATCCGCCCGACGGCAGCGGACCTGCAGTAGCCCTATCCTGTCTCAGAGGGGCGCGGATGCGCAAATGGTGTCGACCCGAATTCCCACCCTGGTAATAATAGCCGTCCCGTGTCGAGCGGGAGAGTGCGAAGGGGGAAAAAATAAAGAATAAAAAAAGAGTGGTCGTTCATTTGCCATGTTGCTTGTGGCTAGAACACCTCTCTAACGTCTGGAAGGCATTGTTGTCTGCCGTGTTAGCCACGGATAAAAACAGCCCAGGCCAGCCACCAAGGGCCTGGCCTCATCGCAGAGAAACCACGGGCAATATTGATTGAGGTGTCACCAGTGTCTGTGCCGGTGTCATGCAGCCTCAGCCTCAGGCCTCAGCATCGGGGAGATTCGAGGTCGAGTGTGGTCGATGTAGACAAACAAACGCCTATCGTCATTTACAGTATCAAGTGTGAAGTCGGCCGTGTTCGCACCTGGAACTGTTCCGAGGATGACCCTCGAATTGTGAGCAGTCATTAAAAGCCTCCCTTGAGAACCCACGCCCTTCGTTCCTCTGCAATCAAATCCAAAATTTGATCGGAGAAATCTCTTCTGGGCTAGGCAACTGCTCTACTTGTCTCTGGGCAACAAGGAGCGATGGACGGATGCTGATATTGATGCCGTCCTGCTCCTTCCATGAAACCCACCTCACCCACTTACTTTGGCTTGCCTGATTCGGTCGCTGCGTGTCTGGGTCTGCAAGTTTCTTGTCTTGACTGCCATCCACGGTGCAAACGCGACGCTAGAATCAATTGTTACTTGATTGATATTCCCATTCACTGCCTTCTCGTTGACTCGTAGACGAGAAATTCTCACCTCGATTCTGTTGTCCACGTTAAAAGTCCATAACGAGGAAGGAGGCTCGTGTGTAATATCTCGTCGCTAGGCCGTACTTTCCTCATTGAGGAAGGCCAGGGCATTTCGTATCCCTGCGCTACCACCGATCTGGTAAGGCTTGGATCGTCGGAGATCGAGTCGTCGATTGACGATTGACGATTGACGCAAGGGCTAGGAAGAAACCTTGAAAAGCTTCCATCCCTACAATCTTTCGTCCACAACCGCGCCAGCGCCTTCGTCTGCTTCTTTCCCCAGTACGTACAGGGACAGGGGCGCTGGCCGAGCAGTGAACGTGTTGAGCAGGGAAGGCCACGGCCCACTCCACACGAGCATCTCGCAACGTACCGATTCGCAGCACCGCGTGGGATCCCTGCCTGAACTCACCTCTGTCCCTGGACTCCCGACCGTGCAGAACCGTGGTAGAGAGTTCGACGGACAGCGAGACTCTGATCAGACTTCATGCATGGAGATGAAACTGACAAGCAACCAGAATTCACGACCAAGCCAACCTTGTTCTGCGCACTCAGCGAGCCAGACTCTTGCCTCAGTATCTCGTGTCTCGTGCACCCACAAGCGCAGCTGATGCGCAGAAAGCACACAAAACCGGCGACCCGGTAACGAGTAGCGAGGCTGTGGCTGCTGGGCTGGCTGCTGGGCTGGCTGCTAGGCTGTCCGTAACCAGGCACCAACGACAAGAACGAGAAGAACTTCCCGACCAGGACAAAAGTATCCTCGCCGGTGATTCGACAACCAAACCTTGACATCGCACAGCTGCGCCAGCCAGGTTTTCATAGGTAGTACAGCCCGCCCCTCCCAGCTTTGGCCATAATAATGGCGGCCGTCAACGAAGCCATCCAACCTGTCAGCTCCAGGCTACCGGAGATGAAAAACGAAAAGCAGATTGCAGCCATGCTGAAAGACGCGCGAACCTGCATGCCATCAACAAAAACAATTGAGGCCTCGACAGCATTTGTTCCTGTCAATCAAACGTCCTCGCGCCCAAGCACACGGGATGGCAGCCCCCCTCATCCTCTCGTTCTGCTGCGTGAACACACGCTCACCTGCCCATGTGCGTGCTCCGTACTTTCTCTCTCCCAACCACCTCACCGACGTTGGGAAATTAGCCAGGAGCTCGGGTAGGTTTCTCTGCAAACCTTGATTTGCTTGCCACGTGGGTTCACGTCCAAGAGCTCGAGCACAACGAACTATCCAACAGCACAGTCCACCTGTTTCTCCCCAGCCGCTTCCCGAAAAGCCCGGCTTGAGCGCAGCACGAGATGCTCGCACCAGCACGGCTTATCCACAGCCACCATCGCAAGCGCGACCTCGCTGTGGCGGCCGAGATCCAATTGGATGCCTATCTGCGTCGACTAGTCATGGGCAAACTTCGCTTCCGTTTGCACTGATGTCGCCGCCGTCCGAGCTCAACCACACTTCGTCGAACCTCGAAACATGTGATGGCATCGAGCTACTATTAGCGCCCGTAGACACGGATGGACAGGCGTTTCAGGGCCTTGTCCTCTCGACTTGGGATGAACGTCGTCGCTACATCGTGCCGGAAAGCTCGTCAACATCCGTGTCGCCTAGGCCACCAAGCGGGAAGGATCCACGGCGATACGACCACAGCGTAGTATTATCGTAGTCGACGGGGCGGCCAGATCGAGTTTCGGTAGCGAGCCTGGATCTTGATCAACTTGGGCAGAAACGCTCGGGACGAACATCCGACACCTGCGTCGCAGGGCTCCTCAACAAGCTCCTGGGCCTGGATGGCAAATGTTTAAACTGCTGCAAGTTCGCCGCCGTCACAGACCGAGGGCTCTCACCATGACGTCTCACCTGGTCTATTATTTGCCTCGGGGACTCCCGAGCCGTTTGAGTTTGACAATCAATCACTCAAAGGGATGCCCTGGATGAACCTATAAGCAATCTGAGCCCCGTCTTTCCCGTCACCTTTTATGCTTTCACTGTACCAGTGACTGAGCAAAAGTGGTGTGTTGTCCATCCGAGCACTGTGTGATACTACGTCAACGTTCGAGTTGCTACTCAGAACTACATACTCGGATGCTAGTTTTGGGGAATCGTCTGGAAAATGCGATGCGTAATGACTGTCATAATGCAAGTTGTCGAGAGTCACAGCCCGACTGCAGCATGTATCACATCGAGAGAGTCACTCGAGACGTGTGAGTAGGCCTTTCGAGTGTATGGAAGGCTCCTTCCACAACTTTAGGCTCCTGATTGGCTTTCAACGTCCCAGTGGACAGGTGAGATGTCAAGAATCAACTCTAGAACGCAATGTCTTCTCCTTCAAGAACATCCCTTGATGTCATCCTGAACCTAAAATTTCCTATTTGGGCACCTAGAGTTTCACTTTTACCCATATCGCCCTAAACCTAGAATCCATATCCCGAAATGCACCTCTCTGGAGCGCTGTACTTGGGGCGAAAATCCAAGCCAGCCAAGAGAACTGACAGGACAACACCACGCTTTACCTCTGGAGAACCGAGTACCGTGGCGGTGCCGCAACAGAACAACGACTCAGATGGATCAAGTCGGTCACCACGGTCCTAGCCTGGCCATGTGGCACCGAACTTGACACCACCTGGAAATGTACCCCCTCCGCCCCGGAGACACAGCAGCATCGCCCGCAACCCGGAGCCCTTTGTGACCGTGAGTGAAGCACCGCCCTCAAACATTCTCTTCCTTCCCTTTGGCTAAGGGCATCACATGTCTAACATTACGCTGTACAGGTTTCCCTAAATGGCATCCTGGAAACCGACGAGCTCAACCCGTCCCAACCGCACTCTCTCCGGCGAGAATTCGCACCCTCCAAGCACCCTCCCCCTCCCTCACGTAGGAAGCAGTACTCCCCGGGGATCGTCTCAGTGGTGGGCCGCGACCACAGCACGAGAGACTCGTCCGAGGAGATCTCGGGTATCACCAGGACCGGGTCCGCCTCCCCGCGCCGGTCGAGCCTGTTCTCCCCGGACCCAGCGCTCGCGAACGACGAGGACCAGACCGGTGGACCGCAGCGCAACGTTTCACGGGACAGTCCCGCCGCCGCCGGGCGAGGCGCGGGAACGGGGTGATTGGAGAGGCCTGATTGGGCTTGGGAACCGTGGACAGGTCGAGACCAAAGGCTGTTGTCGGAATTGGCTTGGACGTGATTTCAGAGACTTGATGGGCTGAACTTCACCCTTCACACTTCGCAGTTGTGCCCCGTAACCTCACCCCCTGGGCCATCTCTTCTCGTCGATCGCGTTTCGCCCACCTCTACTTACTTCTCCACGTCCCAAAGGCGTGACGCGTGCCATGCTTGAGAAAAGCAGATCAGTGAGAGCCCCCATTTGCAACGTGCAGGCCGGAGCCCTCATCTCCGTCGAGCTCTGCTTTTCCGATCCGTGCCTCTGGCGCGGGCCCCTGTGCTGCTTTTCCTCAATCTGAGTCCTGGTCGCAAGCGAGTTCAGCAGAGATTCACGAAGAGGTTCCAGAAGTAGCGTGAGAATATTCAGCTCGGTCTCGGTAGAAAGTGTAATTCGAGAATGACAATCCGTCTGGCCCTTAAATGTCGCAGGTGTTGCTCTTTTCCATGACCACTAGACCTATTAACGCCGGGACGCTCCAATGAACTCGAAATCACAGCATGCAGATCATCGAGACCTGCATATACCGCCAGCGCCGCATGCATATCATTCATCTTCGCGCCTCATTGATGGAAATCAAAGACAGCCATCCTGCACATCGGGTGCCGACCGGGCCACAAATTTAGTACCCGCGCGTCGTTCGTACCAAAGCAACCGCCGCTCAAAGAAGACAAAAAGAAGAAGCAAAAACACATCATGTCCCCTAATCCACACTACCCGCCAGCGCCACGGCGCTGAACCGCAGGTCCTCGCCCGCCCGGTCCAGGAACTTGAGCGGCCCCAGCGCGAGCGCCTTCTCGCTGAGCACGTCCTCGCCGGCGTCCAGCTTCCCCTTCTCGAGCGGGCCCTTGCGCCGGCCGTCGAGCTCCCACAGCGTGCCGTCGGCGGTCTTGACGAAGCAGACGTAGTGCAGGTCGACGTCGTCGGTCGCCTGCGGCGCGGCCGTGTCGCCCTGGCTGGCGGCCGAGTGGTGCGCCTGCGCGAGCGAGCGCGACGTCTCGAGGAGGCGGGCGCGCTGGTCCGGCGGGAGGGGGACGGCCTCCTTGAGGAGCTTGTCTAGGTCTGAGTCGGGCTCTGGGGGAGTGGCGGTGCGTCAGTATGGGAAAGGGTGGCGGTGCCTCGTAACGTCAGGGGGAGTGAAAAGGAGCAATGAGACAAAGCAGCAGGGCACTCACGGATGAACTCCCTAGCAGGCCCGTTGGCTGTGGCGTGCAGCAGGCCCATGAGCCCGCACGCGTTGCGGATGGTCTGGCGGAACCACACGACGGGCTCTCCGTCACCCTTTCCCGCGTAGTCCGGAGTGGTGGCGTCCTCGGCGAGGCGGTAGCTCTCGTACGCGGCCGAGACGGGGAAGACGAGCAGCAGGGCGAGGGCGGGCCGCGGCACGAAGCCGAGCATGTCGGCGTCGTGCAGGCTGTAGACGTCGTGCACGCCCAGCTCCGCCGACAGGCCGAGCTTGTGCAGCAGGTCGCTCATGAGCTGCGGGTTGGCCTCGAGCGGGATGAAGGCGACGCGGCCGACGTCGCCTGCTGGTGTTGTCTCTGCCATATTTTTAGTCTCCGGGTGTGGGATTCGTTGTATCTGCCACTCTAGACTGTTCGTGATGCGTTGGACTGAAAGTATGTAGTTGCTTGTGTTCCCCCAGACAGTCAAATGTTCGAGACGGAGGAGATGGAGCTCCAAGCTCTTGGTGGGGTTGCGGGATGATCTCATACCACTTACACTGCTGCCCCACCAATCCAGGCAGTCGCGTCTCATGCGCGTCGGCACTCTGCAACCGACACCCAGCATGGGCAATTTCTTGTCAGCCATGGCTTAAGGAAGTCCATTCACCTGCGAAGTGCTGCCAACTTGAATGTTTGAGAGCGAGTCACGATGAAATGTGCCTACATATCCATTTCAGGGTATCATCTTGAAGTGTGATTCTCACTCATATGCAAAGTCTAGATGTATAAAATACAGTGCTGGTATAGCTTCTCATCTATTCCGTCGTGGCCATCCAGTCAAGCCGTGAATATCTAATTTGGAAGCATACATACTCCCATTCGTTCCCTGATGCCAATGCGACCAGAGGAAGCGGGCATCGACTCATGGAGTAACCTCACGCGTAGGCGGAATCTTCTCCGCCTCGCCCAAGCCGTTGAGGAGCGGCTCCTCATGGCCCTCCACAGACCAGTCACCGACTCTCTGCTGTTGTTGCTGCTCGGCGTCGGACTCCCCGTCTTCATCGAAAACCCGTCTCGCAGCACGTTCCTTCTTGGCAACTTCCTTCCGCATCTGCTCCACCCGCACCCTTCTGACACTGGGCGAGTAGTCCAGGTTGGCCAGATATTCGTCGATCCTCTCTTCCACCATCGACTTGACGTGGAAAGCGAGAGCCTGGCTCTGGAAGACGCCGACGTAGCGGTAGCTCAGCCACAAGTACAGCGTCAGGCATTTGTGCAGGGCCTCCAGATGTTTCAGGTACTCGACGCGGCCGTGCGGGTAGCTCTGGCGCGTGTAGTCAAGTATCTCCAGGTTGAGCTCCTTGATACCGATCAGTTCGGCGTTGTCGTGTTTCGCCACGCGGGTCCCCAGGGCCCTGAGGAAGTCCTTCATGCCGGAATCTTTCATCGATATTGGCGCATTGAGGAAGATGATCCGGTCACGAACGCTCAGCGGAATGGGCTGGATGTGGTTGGCGACCTCTATGTTATTCCGGAGACTGGTCATGTGATATTCAGGTGGGAGCCGCGCAATATCTCTCAAACGAAGCAGTATGAAAGATAACGGTGTCCCGGCTGGGAAGTAGGACGAGAAGTGCTCGATGACGAAGGCGGGAGGGAAGAGCCCCGCCGTCCTCAAAGGCTCTGCTTCGTTTTCGAACGAGCCATGAACGACTTCTAGATCAACGTCTTCCAGCGTGGTCACCAGGCCAACCTGGCCCATCTTCGGGGCAGGAGTCTTTGGTGTAAATGCCAGATCTTCGCTTGACGTAGGTGATGTCGGTGTGGCCGCCGGGGTCTGAGCTGCCTGCACTACCGTCCTATACCTCCCTGCGCGGCCACCGATCTGCTTGAGCTCGGGTAGTGTCAAGGTTCGAACCTTTGTGCCGTCGTGCTTGGCAACAGCCTCGAAGACCACTCGCTTGATTTCCAAATTGAGCCCCATGCCGATAGCATCGCTTGCGGCGAGATAGTCGTAGTCGTTATCGGGGTCGTTGAAAAGAGCAGCCTGCTGAGCTCTACTCTCAGGCGGCAGAGACCCGTAGACGATGGCACACTTTTTGCCGGTTGCCTTTTCAATGCCCGCCTTGAGCGTGTGGAGGTTGAGTCTCGAGAAGGACACGACCGCATCGCCTTTGCGCAGGTTTTCGAAGCGGCCTTTGAGACTGTCTGTCATGGGCTTCAACCCACTGAGACGTTTGTATTTATGGACCACGACCTCGTCTCCGATCTTGGCGCAGATGGCCTCGATGAGAGGCACAGATCGCTCTTCGCCACACAGATGGAGCTCTCTTGCCTGCACGCCCAGCAGCGCTTGGGTCCAAGCCCACCCTCGCTCCTCATCCCCGATCATCTGGATCTCGTCGATGACGGCAACGTCAACACGCTGATTGAGAGGCGTCATTTCGACCGTGCAACTTGCGAAGTAGCTGTCATCACCCTCGGGAATCCTCTGCTCCTCTCCAGTGATCAAGGCGCAGCGCTTGCCCTTGGCCCGGAAACGTGAAAAGACCTCGTGGGCCAGAAGCCGTAGCGGTCCGGCATAGACGCCGGTCTTGGCCTCTTCCAATGCTTTCAGAGCGTGATAGGTCTTCCCGGAATTCGTTGGGCCGACATGCAGGTGTATCGTTCTCTGCATAGCCCTCGTGGCCGGAAACCATTCGTGCGGGTGGCGGAAATCGGCAATCTTTTCGTGACACGCGATGGCCTCTTCTGACAGGTGTTGCCTGACGATGAAGCTGGTGAACGAGTACTTGAGCTCAGTTGTGAGGCCCCTGATGTCGCCGGCGACAAAAGCATTTCGCCAGCTCCAGAAAAACGGGTTCTCCTGTCTTCCTGTACGTCCCGATCGCGTGGCCAAGTCGAGAGACTTGTCGATCACGTTCCGGAAGAGAGATGCCTCCTTTGTCAAGTCCTCGCGCGATCTGATGCCAAGCGACTTCAGGTCCCTGAAATTGTCCTCTCGTAGTATCTGATCGAAACGAGCATGGATCAGGCGCTTGAATTTGTTGTAACGAGGCTGGCCTTGCTTCTTAGACCGGCCGGTGTCGGTTGCGGGGGCATCGTGGTCTTGTTGCGACTCGAAGTCCGAACGAAGACTTTGGATCGACAAGTAGGATGGCAAGCCGGGATCTCGTTGCTACAAGATGTCAGTGATGCAGGCCAGCGGGCAGGGCGGCGGTTCCAGCTCACATTGTCTCCTCTACCTCTCGGGGGTCCTGACGGAGCAACCCGACCTCTTCTAGTAGCTGGGATCGGAACCGCAGACAGTACGGGAAGCAGAGCAGGCGATCTTCGTTCAAGTGCCCAGGCGGTTTTCCAAAGGGACTTCATGGCCGTAATGTGAGAGGGCCACCGAAAACATAGTGTTCCCAGAACAGGAGGGAAAGAATGACCTTGCGGCGTGCGTCAATGATGCCCCGGCGCGTCGCGAGGCTGAGACAAAGTCAAGTCTGGCTCCCGAGGCTTTGTCCTCAGAACTTTTTGGATTTTGCCGCCTGTCACCGACACCCGGGAATGGCACGAATGGCTCATGCCTGCCACTAATAATGCTGGGATTAACGGTTGTCGTCATCGCAACAAAGCACGGAGCACTACCTGCGGTGCAGCCTTGACCCCTGTTCCCCGTGGCCTAATGACCGCCTGAGCATGAACCAGGGCGGGCGCTTCAGCGAGCAATAGCATTGTCCAACCCTCGTCACAGTCGTCGTCGGATGCGACAATCCAGTCCCACCGTATCCTTCTCTCCAAAAGAATTTCCTCTTGACACAAGCACCGCATAGCCTTACTCTGCTGGAACAGAAGCAACATTCACAATGGCTTCCTCATCGACTCCTGCGACGCCGCTCCTCTAGTAATTAACACCCTCCCTCTCTCCCTTCGGCCTGGTGATGGCTTCAGTTCATGCGAGACTAACGAGACCCCAAACCACAGCTCATGCATCGCCCACAACACCACCATCCTCACCGAGTGCACCACATCCGCCGCCTCACAGACCTCGTCCCTCGCGTCGCTCATCCTCCCCAAGATCAACCATGACACGCCGCAGAAGCTGACGTACACGCACGGCAACCACCACATCCACTACATCGCCGAGGCGCCCTCGGAGCACGGCTCCGCCCCGGCGGCCGGCGGCCTGACGTTCCTGGTGGTGGCCGAGTCGTCGCTGGGGCGGCGGATCCCGTTCGGGTACCTGTTCGAGATCCGCAAGCGCTTCCTGGCGCAGTTCCCGGCCGAGTCGACCGCGTACGACGACCTGCCCAACTACGGCGCGGGCTCCTTCAACGCCGAGCTCAAGTCGCTCATGGTCGAGTACGGCGCCACCAGCGGGGGCCGCGACGACGCCATCACCACCGCCCAGCGCGAGATCGACGACGTCCGCGGCATCATGACCCGCAACATCGAGGGCCTGCTCGAGCGCGGCGAGCGCATCGACCTGCTCGTCGACAAGACGGACCGCCTCGGCGGCTCCGCGAGGGAGTTCCGCGTGCGCAGCAGGGGGCTCAAGAGGGAGATGTGGTGGAAGAACGTCAAGCTGATGGCGCTGCTGGTCCTCGTGCTGCTCCTGATCGTGGTGGCCATCATCATTGCTGTCAAGGTCTGATTTGGGGAGGGTCGTTTCACGCCGTTGGCTGCTCCGGCGTTGTTACAAACGTTGTACATTTTGTGATTTGGTCGGGCCTTTCTCTTTTTCTTCTCCTTTTAAGCAGGTATGGCGTTATGGCTGGGGTACATCCGTTGAGGATGGAAAAGGAACTCTCTTTCTTCTACCCAGGTATTACTTTTACTCTTAAGGATGTGATTGCCTTCGCAGGCGAATTGATGTCCCATCACAAACCGCCTTCACTTTGACGATACCCGCACCAAACACCCTCCTCCTAGAGCTGGAATATGAGTGTCTTTCCCAAATCGACACAACTCTCATTGCATGCATTGCATCTTTCCGTAGAATCATGCAAACACAGTTCCCAACCAGATCCGAAACGGGGGCATGAACGCACGTAGAACCTGAGCCCCCCGACCGCCCTCGCGAAATAACAAAAAGCCGTGCGACTGCCAACACACCGTCACAGCTTCGAGGCATGCGTGGCCTTCGCCTGCCCCTCCTGGTACACGTACCCCTGCGCCACCGGGCTCATCGCCAAGCTCGGTGCCTGTCCGATGCCGAAAGCCGGGGGCGGCCTCATGAGCCTCTCCGTGAAGAAGACTGGGTGCCGGTGGGCCGAGTCGTGGGCCTGGTGGTGGGCGTGCCTCTCCCAGGCCGCCTGGAAGGGCGCGACGAGCTGTGGCGGTATGAGGGCTGGGATGTTGCCGGGCGGTGGCGGTCTGGGTTGTGACATGGCTTCTGGTTTGGTTTGCCGTGGTGGGTGTGGGCGGGTGAGAGAAGGAGATGACGCCCGGGCGGATGGCGCTTCGTGTTCCAGTGATTGGAGCGGTTTTGTATACTGTCATGCAATCCGTTGAGTTGCTTTCAGACGATCTTCACAGTCTTCAAGTGAAAGATCGAGAGTGTTCCTAGGTGTGTATGAGATTGTTCATCGCCTTCCTAGCCATTTCAGTGTTGCCGTCTTAGTAGCCCCGCAATTGATAGGCCGCGGTAACTACGGCATCATGGCCCAGGGATTCACTAGGTCCCGTGAGAAGCTTGGTCAATGACATTATACTGCGAAATGTGCTGTGAACATAATCCTATTGGATGATATGTATGAGGATTTTCGCAATGAAATTCAATTCAAAGCACGTTCAATGAACGCCGACCAGGCGTATAGGCTCAAGGACCACTGGCCATTGCAAGGGCATGAAGCACCGTTGGCAACCTTGGAAGTTTGATGAGGCGGAACTCTCGCATCGCTAATATTATCATTGCCTATATACCCGATTATTGTACAGCCTTGTGCCCAAACTTGGCCTTTCTGTACTTGGTCTTTTTGTCAGCTTCTTTCTCCTTCTCCTTCTCCTTGGCCTTTCCCTTCTTGATAGTATCGACCAACGCCTCAATCTCTTCCGCCCTCTGTTTCCTCTCCTGCTCGGCCTTCTCACTCTTCTCCTTCTCCTCGCGTGCCTTCTTCTCCTGCGCCCTCTTCAGCGCGGCCTGCTTCTCCACCGTCTCCACGAGCTTGTCGCTCGACTCCCACAACTTCTTCGCAACCTCCTCGTCCTTGATATCTGTCCTTGCGCAGTCCACCTCGATGCACTCCTTGAATATCTTCCCGCCTGGGTCCCTGATGACGCTCCCATCCCAGGCCCCGAACAAAATAGACTGTGCGGCCATGAACGGGCTCTTCAGGAACACCCAAGACAGGAAGTAGGATATCAGGTAGATGAACAGCCCCCACAGGGAGCCCCTCGTAATCCACCTCCTCATTCCCGGCGTCCTGGCGTAACCCGGGTCCACGAAGACCACCTTCGCGTTCATGGGCAGGCCGTCGGGCCTCTTGTACGTGTCGAGGTGCTTCTGGAACGCCTGGCCGAACGTCATGAGCGCCAGCTTGCTGCTCGCGTAGGCGGCGGCCGGCGACCAGCCCTTCTTGTCGAGCGCGTGGGCCTGGGCGTCCCGCAGCGGCGGCGACCGGATGTAGCTCGAGCAGGTGGATATGATGACGCGGACGTCGCGGTCGAAGGGCTGGGCCTTGATGGCCGGGCTGAGGATGGCCAGCAGGTGGTAGTTGGCCAGGTAGTTGACCATCCAGGTGAGCTCGACGCCCTCGGGGGTCTCCTCGCGGGCGCCGCCGGGCGGCGTGAGCGTCGCGGCGCACAGGACGATCATGTCCAGCCTGCGCGGCGGCGCGTTGTCGATCCACCTGGTCGCGAACTGGCGCACGCTGTGCAGGTCGGCCAGGTCGACCTGCTCGGCGTAGATGAGCTGGTTCTCGGTCCTGGCGCGCAGGTCGTCGACGTACTCGGCGAGGAAGGGGTCCGAGGCGGGCAGCTGCGTGAGCAGGACCAGCTGGGCGCCGCGGCGGGCCAGCTCCAGCGCCGCGGCGGCGCCCACGCCCGAGGTGCCGCCCGTCATCATGACCACGCGGCCGTGCATGTTGCGCTCGGTGAGGTTCAGCGCGCCGTTGAAGTAGCGCTTGGTGATGGCGAGGGCGCCCACGGCCCCCGTGACCCCGGCGAGCTTCCACGGGTCCGGGAACCACTCCGGCAGGCCATAGTTGTAGGCGTGGATGAGGAACGGAATCGGCATTTTTCTTTCGGCCGCTGCGGGGTGGGTGAGGACGAGGGGAGAGGCTGTGATCACTGATTACTGCGGTGTCATGTCGTTTGGCACGATCTGGAGCTTTCTGTGGTGGGAGTTGGTCGAGGTCGGTGGGAAGGGAATAGGGGTTTGAGAAAAGACAGCTCTGCGCAACGACACCGGATGGGAAACGCGAATTCCATCTGCCTGTTGCGTCAGGGGCCCAAATTTGGAAACCCCACTGAACAAGGGCCCTGCACCTGGACCCAGCGCTTCGGTTCCTGCCGGGGGTGGCGGGACTTAGTGGCTTATTGGCCTTGGCGCGTAATAGGCTCCAACTTCACCTTCACCTTGTTGATCGAATTTAGACCTCCTTCCTTCTTTTCAATATTGCCACAAACTCCGCCGTGTCTTCAAACACACTTCTTTCGCTGTGTAGACAAACAACTGAAAAATACACAAGAAAAAGACAGTGAGAACTGCTTATGCCACCTGTCAACCGCAGATCTGTCAAGATGACGGCAGATGAAAATGATGATGGATTCGACGACTTCGACGACATCCCACTTCAACACAAGAAGCCCTTCGGCTCAGGGCTAAGGCGCAACGAGATAAAATTCGTGCCTGCCTCAGATGATGGC
Source organism: Diaporthe sp. P3_1W (assembly GCA_037177825.1). NCBI lineage: Eukaryota > Fungi > Ascomycota > Sordariomycetes > Diaporthales > Diaporthaceae > Diaporthe > Diaporthe sp. P3_1W. The sequence continues at coordinate 7,798,383 of JBAFXB010000002.1, forward strand.
GCAGAGGCGGAAAAGCAACGACGAGAAAAGTCCAAAGGGCAGTCGATCAGCGACTTCTACCTGAGCATGGTCCTCAAGAAGCCAGAACCCGCAGCAACACACAAGGAGCCGGCCAAGGCCCCAGTCTGCGATATATGCAGCATGCCCCTCACACCAGCGGACGACAACACAAGTAGCGGCACAAGCACCAGCAGTCGGAAGCCAGCCGGCCCCCACGAGGCCTCGATAGCCCACCAGGTGTGCCTCGCACACTCGCACCCTCCATCGGCGCTCGACCGCTCGCGCATGGGCCTGTCAGTCCTTGCAGCACAGGGTTGGGACCCGGACGCACGCGCGGGGCTCGGCGCCGCGGGACAGGGCACGCAGTACCCCGTCAAGGCGAAGCCCAAGGAGGACCGCCTGGGCGTCGGGGTCGTGGTGGCCAAGGACGGCGCGGCGACGAAGAAGAAGGCGAAGGAGAAGGAGAGGCCGAAGCTGCTGGACGCCAAGAAGGTGCGCAAGATGGCCGCCGAGGACCGGAAGCGCGCCGATAGGCTCCAGAAGGAGCTCTTTGGGCGGGTTGACCTCGAGCGGTACCTGGGACCTGGTGCGTAGATCGGTCGGGGGCTGTTGCCGTCTCTTGAGAGGTGAAAGGTTGCAGCGGAGATTCAGCGGCTGTTCTGAGATCACTTTCAGGAAGCTGAGAATATGGAGACTACTGACGGAATTAGACGAAGGCATGGATGATTATAACGAATCTCGAGGGAGGAAAACTAGACGGATGGTTCTGGTGTGATTTTAAGATACCCCCTATTAGCGAATTGAATACAAATTACTCAAGGCTCTATGTTAGCCAAGTGGCAGACACGAAGTACTACATGCCACTTTACCCCTCAAAAACATAGCCATGTGCCAACCCTCTTCCCCTTCCCCCTCCAGTCACCCTCTTCAACCTCCATGTCCTCTTTTGTATATACATCCGTGACCAGGTCCATGTCACGCGCCCTCCTGAACTCAGTCTTCTTGACGAGCTTCCAGATGATGAACATGATCGCAAAGACGGGCAGCTCGATGTAGTAGCTGACAAAGTCGACGGGGCTGAACCCGCCCTTGAAGCTGCTCCACCCCTGCACGAGGACGAGGAAGCTGTTGAGCACCACCGCGACCACCGGGCCCCACGGGTACGTCCAGTTCTTAAACGGGAGGAGGTGCTCCTTGCCCTGGGCCCTGAGGCCGGCGCGGAACCGCAGCGACGCGATCCCGATGGATATCCACGACAGCTGGTTGGAGACGCCGACGATGTTCTGCAGCCACGTCCACAGCTGGCCCGCGCCGATGAAGGACGCGCCGAAGAGAAGGCCCGAGACGAGGCTCGTGGTCAGCACGGCGACCCAGGGGACCTGGAACCGCGTCAGCGACGTGAAGACGGCGGGCGCGTGCCCGTTGGCGCCGAGTGTGAAGAGCAGCCTCGAGCCGGCGAAGAGGGCGTGGTTTCCCGCGGAGACGACGCTGGTGAGGATGACGGCGTTGACGAAGGAGCCCGCGACCTTGGACCCGGCCATGGTGAAGGCGATGGTGAAGGGCGAGGTGTGCGTGGACTTTGTGTTGAGGCCCGGGTAATCGTACGGGATGTTGAGGCCGATCATGAGGGCCGAGAGGATGTAGAAGAGCAGGATGCGCCAGAAGACGTTCTTGACGACGCGCGGGAGCACGCGGGCCGGGTCGCGCGTCTCGCCCGCCGTGATGGCGATGGACTCGGTGCCGCCGTAGGCGAACGACGCCGTCACGAAGACGGAGGCGAAGCCGCCGATGCCGCCCACGAACGGCGCGTCGCCGATGTGCCAGTTGCGACCGCCTATGTAGTCATGGTCTGTGTTGCCCCCGACATTGACGGCTATGCTCAGGATAATGAATATAATAATTGTGACGACCTTGAGCAGGCTGAGCCAGTACTCCAGCTCGCCATAGGCCTTCACGTTGATGATGTTGGCCAGCACAAGAATCACCCACACGATCAAGCCCAGCGCGTACCAGGGGAATGAGTCGGTCCAGTACTGCAGGAGGAGCTGCAGCGCGACCAGGTCCGCGGCCGTGGAAACGGCGTCGTTAAACCAGTAGTTCCACGTGAGGGCGAACCCAAATGCATCGTCGACATAACGGCCCGCGAACGTACAGAACGAGCCGGCCACGGGCACGTAGGCCGCCATCTCGCCAAGGCACAGCATCTAGTACCTGTTAGTCATCTGCTACGGATCCTAAAGTGATAAATTCTGGAACATTCCAAAAAAAACAAAGATCGGGGAAGTGTAGCAGGAGAAGAGTAGTACTGACTGTCGTGAACACAATGGCCCCGATGATGGCGTAGCAGATGAGCAACGAGGCAGGGCCACCAGTCGCCAGTGCCTTGCCGGTCCCCAGGAATAGGCCCGTGCCAATGGTGCCGCCAATGGCGATCATCTGCACCTGGCGGGCCGAGAGGGCTCGGCGAAGCTTGTCCTCGTTGACATGGCCGTGGTGGTCCTCGAGCGAGGCCGGTGAGGCCTCATGGTCATAAGGGACTTTCCGGGGGTCGGACATGTTGGAGAGAAGTATTGCTGAACAACCACACGAATTCGTCAATTGGGCGGGGGGCAGGGTGAGGGGGAGGACGAGCTCAGAGGCTGCCCAGGCGACGGCAAGCACCACATGTTGGAGGAGGCTCCCATGGAGTTCCTTTTAAGGCGCCGTTGCGTAGGATGAGACCAAAGTTTCTGCTCTAGCACGCCATCGCGTACAAGGCCAATAAATGCAGCGTCTGACTAGGAATTGGGTGATCAAGTGGTATATCAAGAAGGTGGTCTGGGCTGCGCTAACCGCTACGGGCTAGGCTTGGCTGGGCTGGGGCATTCCATGACCAATTCAACATGGTCCCTGACAAGTCGCCTGCGGCTGGAATGCCTGTACGTTTGCCGCGATGCCCTCTCAGGTCCAGAACGGCAAGGCTTGCGGTACCTTTCTCAACTTCCGGACAGTAGCCAGGCAGTCGTGCATACTATTTCTCCTGGTTAATTAGGTAAAGGTGCGCTGCAGTAGTGATGTAGGCGACTTTATACAGCACGAATTAGGACTATCTCTGCCGTACAGCACCCCTCCGGCCAATTGTGTGGCTAGCAATAAACTGCTGTCCAAACCTCTCGCACCCAACTCGGTTTGCGCTACTATACGGGGTCGTACGGACGAAAGGCCAGCTTTTGGGAAAGCAGTCATTAGTGTTAGCCTAGGAAGGGTCTGCTAATTGTAATCAAAAGCTGCATATTCCGTCTACATATGTAATGCCGTATCATTTGGGAGCTTTAATTAGAATGAATTATGTATCTAAATAATTACAACAGTTTCCATAGCGCCAGCTGCAAGTTGATCCCTGACGTCTTCATTCCATTCGTTGACAATACCAACTCGTTGATAAGCATCTCCCGAACGTTCTAGCACAAGTGCTACAGAGCCGCCGTGGTGTGAGTCGCAAATGAGGATAAGAAGTAGGGTAAGCCCTTTGCTAAAGTCCAATAAGATATCGAAGTGGACGGTCACGGTGTTTCTGTCTTTACCAAGCCGAATGGAAACTTCCCTCGTGAAATATGATTCAGGGTCGACTGCAGGGCCGACTGCAGGGCCGACTTTAACCCAGGTTGCGTGGCCTTGAAGTTGAAGAAATGCGCTTTTGATTTGCCCAGTTGGATCTGCTCCCGCCGCGGTGACTCCCGCGCCCAATACCACAGCATCTTTTTCGGCCAACCAGTGGAGAGGGTTCCAGGTTGGGAAATGTGTCATTCTGTCAGAACACCTGCCATCCGCGGATTCTAGCGAAAATGGAGACCAAGAAGGCGCTCGGTACTCTCTTGAACGCTGGGGGTACCCAGCGCCAATTAGTTTCCATATTATAGACTCAAGGATATTTCCTTGCCAGAATCCAGCCAAGTACTTGCCGGCGCCTCGAGACTCCCACAGTTTCGCTAATCCCGACAGCGCTGGTAGTAAATCGGATTTGTATGTTAGAGTCAATGTGGAGTATTGATCTAACAGACTCAACCATAGTTTGCCCAGGCCGGGCGTTTCGTCAGAGTCACCAAGTTTGATGAATTGGTCTTTCCTCAAAAAGTCCGCGGGCCTGCTGGTAGGACTGGCGGCAGCCTCCACCTCCATGCACTCGCACTTCAGGCCTTCAACACATTCCCAGAGCATTTCGCGCTCGGTGAAATGGACGATTCGTTTGGCTAATAAATTTTCTTGCAGCGCCCATGCCCGTGTATTGAGTGGTGACTCTCTGAGGACTCCATAGTGTCGGTACGTGCAAGAATATCCTTCTAGTTTCCTTCGGTAAATGCGTGAAACGCTGGAATCTGGGTTCGTTATTTGCCCAATCTCGGTTGAGGGGTGTTGAGTGAAGTGTGAATAGCTCTCCAGAGTGTCGAGAAACCCTTGTGTGGGATCCACCGCCTGAGCGGCCGCTATCACCAAGTACGCGTTGCTGTAATAAGCGGCCATATTTGCTGACTCCGTTTGCCAATCAGGAGTATGATCTTGCACAATGCATAAAGAATCAATCCACAGGTATCGGATTCCGATATTCCGGGTTACCATAACAGCATCCTGGAAACTTCTGGGAAGGGTATCGAAACATATGTCCTGCCGGCGTTGTACAAGATTTTCCTGGGTTGTCTTCGGCGGATGCGATTTCCCCCAACAGTAACTGAGAGCCACATATCGACCATCTTCTTCGGGTTCTCCGGAAGAGATATGAAGAGAAATGCGAGATCCGGTTTTGCTACCCACATCGAGGACACGATGCGGAAGTCTTGCTTCCTTCGCAGTACAGTCTTTATGTGTCCTATCGCATTCTGTTATCCAAGAAGCGAGCATCGGCCCATATTCCTCATTGCGCGATACCATCGGAGTCCGCCCAGGTTTGATATAGTCCCAAGCCGGTTTAGGCGTACCAGCTTGAACGTATATCTGAACGTTAACGAAGCTACTATTCGTAGAGCCGCGAACAACATCAAGTCCGAAAACTCCAGGAGTGAAGTGGCTGCAGTAAACCTGTAGGCTGTCTTTCATCGATCCGAACCCGAGACAGCTGAGGTAGATCAACAGGCATTTGGGACATCCGCGCTCGCCATCTCCTTTGACTTCCACGAGGCTTTTCCAGCCGCCGCCATCGTCAGCGGATTGCTCATCGGTGTATTTGCAGACGCCATGGCACTCGCATGGGCTTTCGGGCCACGTTATCTGCAAATAACCGTCGTTGTTGTGATTTGTCGTCTCCATCTTCGGGTCAACTTGGGTATTCAGTGTGGAAAGGATCACAAACGCAGCGAAAGTCCGATCCACACAACCTAGCTGTTGTTATAGGACGAGATTGGTATAAATATTAATGTCGGATTTGCTGGCTATTTGGGAGGTAGTGTTTGAAAGGGCTGGGCTCGGTTTAAGTGAGGTTCGTTGCGATGATGTGACTGACCGCCGACAGTCGGCGCCAAGATATTGGGCAAATACCTGTGCGACTACAAGTTGACAGAATTGCTGAGTTCATTGGACGCTTCGCATTATCTTTCCCTCCGATAGATATGCAGGATGGCGTCAGCTGCCACTGCAGTGGGATCACACGTCAAGCCTGCATCCCCTTGGGCACGAGCCCGGCACCATTTTGTACTCTTCGGGATGAGAGCCAATCATATCTGTTGTCTTTGTGAGCTGTTCTCTTCTTAAGCAAAAGCGACAAAGGGTGTGATAGCTGCCATTCGTACTGAAATGGAGGGACAAAACACAAGAAGCAGTTTGCACCAGATATGCAAGGTAGCCACATTATAATGAGAGCGGATATTTGCACCGGTTAAAACGGATGGTATAATTACCAGTACTTACTACAGCCCACCCTTACTACACCTATATTCCAGCTTATAAGCCTAATTTACATTAGATATATAAGTATTGGGTATATAACTTGGGTGTATAGGTATTGGGTGTATGGGTATTAAGTGTGTGGGTATCTAGTGTGTGGGTGTTTAGTGTATAGGTGTGTGAATTGAGTAAGTATGCGAATTAGGCGTGGGCGTTGGTTTTATACTGGTGATGTATCAGTGTACCATCCGTTTTGACCGGTGCGAATATCCGCTCTCATTATAATACACAATGTAATGAGATGCCCTTCAGCTCAACACCCGAAGCCATCAAGGAGGTTCTATCACCCCTACCGTAGGAGCAGGGCTACTCACTACCTCTATGGTCTGACTTGGTACTTTTCTAGCGCATCAGAAGGATGCTGTCGACGTCGTCGGCCCTGGGGGAGCGTAGCCAGCCCTGAACATATGAGCAATCCAATTGCCAAGTGGGTTAACCACCCACCTAGGTAGATATTCACACACTTTATACAATATTCCTCGTATGAGAGATTAATTATACAGCAGGACTTGCCATCTTGTCAAGTTTACAAGAGACTAACTAGTGCTGCGATGTTTGGAGCCCCAGTGTGCGAAACTAAACACATGGCTGGCTATAATGATACCTCTTTCCTTGAGCAACGGATCATCGATATGGTAAATATAGTTGCACAAGGCACTGCGCCTACTAGTACAACACCAATTTCAGTTAGAAATCCGAATGTAAAAGGAACAAATTCTGAAGACAGAGGTACCACGTTCGTTATTGCATCGATTTGTAGTTGAATCTTCTACCGTTTATCTATGGCCAGCCACCTTGTTTGACCCCAGCTACCTCGCAGCCGCGATGATAGCAGCAGCCTGCTCAGCGAGAGCATAGACAGTGGACTGGATGTGAGCGGTAATGGGAGTCGGGATGATAGAGGCATCGACGACACGCAAATTATCCACTCCAATAACACGTAGTGAGCTATCAACGACCTTGCCCATGGCGCAGGTTCCGATGGGATGGTAAGTACCGCTGCATAACGAAACCATCGAGTCAGCTAACCGATATTTGGCGGTATCAGGCTTGGATAGTAACCATTGTGACTTACATGGCCGTGGCGCGGATGCGTGCGTCAATCTCATCGTCAGTCGATTCAACCGTGAGGGCTGGAAGGCCGGCAGGAGGTGCTTCGCCCACAACGATGCCTTGACTCAATGGCGACTCGCCTCCCACCATCATCTTTATCACCTTCCTGAGACCATCTCGGTAAACAAAACGGTCGACCTCCGATGCGAAGAAATTGGGGTTGATTACGGGCGGGACTGTGGGGTCAGACGAATTGATTGAGACTGAGCCACGAGATGTGGGAAGGAGTCCAACATTCGCAGCTGTCAAATAGCTATTGTTGGATGGAAGGGTCGGGTCGAAGTTTGTGTACAGGACAAAAGCCTCGAAGAATGTCCTTGTCTCCTTAAGCAACCAGTGCGAATCTGCGTCGGGTGCTTGGCCTTCATCGATGGTGATAGCCTGAGTGAGGCTTGATATATCGCTGACACCGTAAGATGCCACGAAATTGTTCGGCTGGCCGAGTCCATATTGTGCTTCAGAGAACAGAGGATTTCCAGAGTCAACCGTATCCATTCTGTACTCCGGGGCCAGCTTCCATTCTGTGGTCAGGAACAGATGATCGGCGAGGCCTTTCCCTACCTCTGGAACATCCAACTTCTGTTCAATGTTGTACTCGGAAAGAACTTCAGCAGGTCCAATGCCAGAGAGCATCAAGAGCTGCGGTGTACGGTATGAGCCAGCGGATGAGATAATCTCTTTGCCCCTAAACTCTGTTCCGTTCACCAGTCGGACTCCGCTGGCGACCACTTTATTGCCACCTGAGCTGCTGCTTTCGTTATTCTTGGCCACATCTTCCAAGAGTATCTTTTCAACAAGGCTTTCCGTCAAGACAGTGATTCCTTTGAGTGAATAGTATTTTGACGCAATTTGTCGCTTGCCGTTGCGCCGATTCTCAGCAATCTCACCAAAGCCGAGGTTATCACCAGCGTTTGCGTCGAGACCTGGGAGTGCCTCGATTCCAACAGCCTCGTATGAGTTGAAGACGGCATCTCGAAGAGGGTAGACTCGCCCAGTCGTGGTCGGGACCTCCACCTTCAGCGGGCCATTATAGCCGTGCTGGTTGGGGTTTGTGCTGTTGTTCCAGAAAATCTCAGTGCTCCTGAAATAAGGCAGTAATCCCTCGTAGCCCCAGCGCGAGTCATTGGCCAGCGAAGCCCACTCCTCGAAGTCAACCTTGGATCCACGCATCCAGCCACCTGAACGGAAATCAGTCAGAACCTATGGTCTTCAAGTTTGGAGGTAGCAAAGACCAAGGAAGGGCGGGAATTGTACATGTGTTGATCACCGAGCCGCCACCCAACGCTTTGCCAGCGGCGCTTTGTATCTTGCGCTCATTAAGACTCTCCTGGGGGATGGAATTGTAGTTCCAGTCGAAGTCGCCTCCAATTAGGTTCGTTGAATTTGCGTAGAGGATATCTGATCGATCTTCCACGTCGGGACCAGCTTCTATTACCAGGATCTTCGCGTCACCGTTCAGTGCCAATAGTCTGTTTGATACCACTGAGCCGGCGAGGCCACCGCCGACCACAATATAGTCCCAGATATCCGTGGCCAACATGTTCGATGGAAGCATACGGAGTACAGGAAGATGAGATGTGATTATATGCAGCACTGCGGCACGGAAAGGCAAGCGGCAGACAGAAAAGAGACGCTGCAGGCAATTGTTGAGATCGGCTGGCCAAGAAGATGTGTTTGACTTATTCTGGGCATAACTGTTTGGCAAGAATGCCCAGATTTAAGTGTGAGGAGATTCCATATCCACTGACCGAGGTTGACCCGGTTCCCACGGGAGAGTGCCGTTGGCTTCAACCTGCGTAAGCGAATGCGGCCCTAGTCCAGGGGTCATCGACCTGCTGGGACCCACTGCCAGACCTGTACGATTTGATACCAGTACACAATAGAATGATTCTCAAGTCCACATGGGATCCCCAGCTCCGGACTTTGAACGACCAGATATCCGATGCCGACCAGCAGAAAAGTGCGGCATTTGTGGATCTCATGTCTTCAATGCTTCAAGTACAGGCGGAGAAATCGCTGATATGGGCCGAACAACCGAGGCACCAGTTCTTCGACGACCAACCGCCCAAAACGATGGGCCGACAATGTTGCCATATTTGTCGGTCGCTTCACCGTGGAGGGCTACAGGCAGACTGCGGGCGAAAAGACTTGAAGAAACATTGATCTAGCTCCGTAACGCAAAGGTAAATATCTCCAGTAGGTGGAAGTTGGTACTGGAGCAAATTATGAGTATTCACGTGCAGGACTCAGTGATGCTAGTGACATCTTGCCCAAGCTTGGTTGATTCTCACATGGTATGTTTTTACTACAATAAAGTGTGGCCTAGATCCTCTCAGCCCTTGAGCGCGCTTGACTGATCCATTTACATGTGGGGAATACGGGCTCGCTAATGTACAACATGACTGGGTTTGGGAAGATGTCTGTTGGTTGATTTACATTTTCACCAGCAGCCCACAGGATCCAGGGGGTTGAGATCACTGGTTGGATATCGCAACGTGCGACCCACGATTGCCCTCCAATCTGGATACTACGTAACAATATAACGGGGCCATCGGACTCTTGACTGAGTGAAAAGGGCCATAGATCCGCTCTGCGTGTTCTGGGCACTATTCCTGCCCCACAGGATGTCCTGTATCAGTATCTACAACCCCGCCACATCATGCCCAGGCGCCTTCCTGCCTAGCAGGTGGTAATCAGCTCAGGGCTGATTCTACCTCAAGTGTCAGAAATCTGGCGTAAGCCCTCAACCGCGTGGTATTGCTGCCTTTTGTGTATTGCTATACCATAATAGCTGAATATAGATTTTTGGCTCCAGGAAATGCTACAGAATAGACAAAAATCACCGGAGACTGTTAAACAAAGTTTCGCTTACCAGTGAACCTTGAAGGTACTACGCTCGATTTGATAAGCGTGCCAACATGCCCTCTTGCGGACGGGGCCCGACGACCTGAACTGTTATTTGCGGGCAAAGCGTGTGAGGTTCATTTCACTGCAAGGGGTTGCAGGGTACGATTCAGTTTGTGGAACAGTTATAACCAGCTTGCGCCCATGAGCTTATACAATGGCCACATGGTCACGATGCACCCGCTGTCAATCAAAATCTACCTCGCAAGATTTCCAGCACTCGTTGCTTCCCCGGGAAATCTCGCCAAGCCGTTGTGCTGCGGGTAGAAATGGAGCCTGCGTCTCTATCTAGACGCTTACAGTCGGTACCAACTAATACCACAGGTGTTGGCTCCGCCGATCTCTACACCACTTATGTGGTGCCGCCTACAAGGGATGGAGTAGCATCGATCGCGGTGAATGTGCTTATGGTCTCACTGGCAAGCATCTGGACCGTGCTTCGCTTTTACGCACGCCGCCTAAAGGGGCAGCCATGGTATTTTGAAGATTTCCTGTGTTTGTTCTCTCTGGTATGTCCCGCCCAGGATACATGTTCAACACACGCAACTGCAGTCCTCAGTCATGCAACAGACTCCTAACATTGTCAACCAGATCAGCTTTTGGGGCATGGTTGCTAGCAACTTCATCAGTACGAACCAAACAGTCCAGATAGAACTCTCATGGTGCACATGTTGTGACTGACAACTTTTAGTGGTATTTCTGGGAGGGTCAGGGCACCACATAGGTCAACTGAGGCCAAGTGCTGTCGTACTTGGGTCAAAGGTAAGAATAAATCTGGCGTTCTCTACCCTTCTCGGTGGTAAGGCCCCTTGCAACATTTTGGGGGGCTTGCGGCGTTGATGCTTCGTCTGACATCTGCAACTCAGGCAGCCTATTCAGTTCAGTTCCTTTTCGCAGTGGCTGTCGGGTTCTCCAAAATTGGGATTACCATCACCCTTATTCGAATTTTCGCATCCGTGTCCAATAAATTTCGATGGGCAACGTTCATTGTGATGGGCCTATGCATCGCGTGGATGGTGTTCACCATCTTGATCGGTCTTTTCATTTGCTGGCCAATACCTATGAATTGGGATCCTGACACTCCCGGTGGAAAGTGTGGAGACCAGCTGGCAGCATTTTCCGCAGTTGGCATCATCGATGCAGCGACTGATTTGATTATGATTATTCTGCCGCTGCCGATGATTTATCCTCTGCAAATGAGGTGGCAGCACAAAACTGCTTTGTATTCAATATTTGGGGCGGGCTTGCTGTAAGCCTCTCTACCCAAAGTTCGACCACTTATCTGGTCGATGGACTAACCACGCTCTTCCTGCCAGAACAATGGTCTTCGGAGTCCTTCGCCTGTACTATGTGCTCGTGATGGACTTCACCGACGTGACAGGGACACAGCTAGGCGTAGTCATACAAGGCACGCTCGAGGCAGGAGTGTCGATTATGATATCCAGCAGTCCGACGCTGAAACCAATATTGGACTGGGGAATGGGAAGGCTCTTGTCCCTCAAGCGACGGTCTCAGCACACTCAGATCCATGCATACCCGTCAGTTGACAAGTCTGGAACCCTACGCACTTTTGGCGGTGGGTTCGTAGGCGGCAGATCCGATGGGTCTGGTCCGAGCAGGAAGTCGGGGCCGCGCGTGCAAACGACCAACGAAGGAGGTGATGAGAACTGTCTTGAGCTCGACGACTTTCGCGAGCATACGCACACAGTTGCGATCACCTCGGCCCCTGATAGGCTGTCACCAGAGCTCGAGGAGTCCGATAAATCTAACGAGCGAGTCGATATTTCAGATTCGGAAACAGGAATTTTGGTTACCAACAGGCTGACCGTAATAAGGGAGCAGAGGCGGTGACAAGGCTTTGAGAAACACGTGTTTAGATAAGCGCAGGCACTCCAAGTATGCATCCGGACGGGGACCATCATGGAAGCTTCATCTTCAGTCTGCATATATAGTTCAAAGCAAGGGTAGCAAAATGGCTAAATCTGATGCCCAAATCACATGTGCATAGGTTTGCTGAGGTGACTTATGTGCTGAACGCTACTAAGCGTAAGTGAGGTATGAGTGGATTGAAGATGGATGGCCAACTAACTTAGTTGGGAAATGCTGAGACTAAATTCATGGAAGACTACCTATACAGGTATACATTGCTAACATGCATGCATCAAATCCTTCCCCTCTTTTGTCTTCCGTTCCCCTCTTCCATCACATCGCTTTCAAAGTTCTCCTAGATGAGCCTGCCCTATCGTTCCACCCTTTCTATTTGGACAATGGCAGGTTCTATTTGCGATGCTTGCCGGGCTATTGAGTTTGAGAAAGTCCTGGATGAGGAGATTAATGAGTGGAATCTGTACGGCATTATACTTGACGGAGATGCCGACCGGCTTGTCCAGGCATCAGGCACGGATTGCCCATTATGTCAACTGTTGGCATCCACACTGTGCTCAAACGAAGACTGGATTTCCGAACCTCAAGAGAAGGAGAGGGTTTCAAGGTTGCCTCACCATCTAAAAGCATGCTCCTTTCTTCGTCACTGCCCTTGGGTACCATATTATGTTGAGGACGCGAAAGACTGTCATCTTCTACTGGCACAGCGCTGTGGAGGAAGCCGCGAGTGGATGGACGATGGCTCTTATAACGCAGACGCAGAAGATGGTTATATCGCATGTCTGCCCAAGAACAGACAAGCTGGGCTGTTTTTTCCGCAGATGATTCCAGAGACCTTCGACTACACCAAAGCTAAATTATGGCTACAGAATTGCAGGAGTACTCACACCACTGCATGCAACGAAAACTGTGAGACAATACCAGGGCTGAAAGCGATAGACTGCGAGACTCTGAGTATCGTACAGATCGAGACTGGAGCCCTGTGGGTGGCTCTAAGTTATGTGTGGGCGCATAATGAATCCGAGAGCAGCTCCGATGACCCTCAACCTGTAACTTTTCCACGTGGCATATCGAAGACTATACATGATGCAATCGACGTCACGAAAGGCTTGGGCTACAGGTACTTGTGGATCGATCGATATTGCATCAACCAGCAAGACGAGACTGAGAAGGGTGCTCTCATTGCAAAGATGGATATGATTTATCGTGGCGCGGATCTGACTATCGTCGCAGCCGCGGGTAATGACGAACACTTCGGACTGCCGGGAGTTGGCACCACAAAGCGCAAGAAGCAGAGAGTCGTAGAATTGGACTCCTGTACTATATTCAGCACCGGCCCAGACCCTGTCTTCGAGACTCGCCGATCTCGTTGGTGGAGCAGAGGTTGGACCTTCCAGGAAGGCCTTTTGTCGCGGAGACGACTGATATTTACGGAACACCAGTCCTGGTTTGAATGCACCCAGGACAGCTGTATGGAGGCTCTGGGAGGATTGGAAGTTCTCAACAATCCAATTCAGAGACAATGGAACCCCATATTCAGACAGAGGTTGAATGCTAGGCTTCCACCATCCAACCAACACCCGTCACTTCAGGTGCACACGGACGGCATAAAATCTTTGTCCCGCCTTCGGAATTTCTCGACAATCATACAGCAATACTCTATGCGAACCTTGACATTTGATACTGATTCTCTCAACGCCTTCGCTGGAGTTTCCCGTTATTTTCAGGACTGCAACCCACCAGTGGCCCACATATTCGGAATACCATTTCTACCATCATTGATTTCGACGAATAATCTTGAACGGGCGGAGAACTATATTTTTTATTCCCTCGCCTGGTTCCATACCAAGGACACCACACCACGTCGGCGAGAACATTTCCCTTCTTGGACCTGGGCAGGCTGGGTCGGTCGTGTGGACTGGATGGCGGATGGTGACCTTGACAGGGGTCCCGGGGGAGGCTCTTTCAAGCAAAAAATGAGGCACATCCAGTTTGAAGTCGATGGTCGTTTGATCCCCAAAGAAGACTACTTCACAGTCTTCGGCTCAGAAAGATGTACATTGCCGAATTTTGACGTGGGTCTTTGCTTTCAAGCGCAAGTAGTACCGTCATCTCTGTTTTCGTGTTACATTAGGATCGATACAAGGGATCATTTCTCAGACGAATATTTTTCAAATGAGGGAGGCCAAGGGTCAAATGAAAACCTACCCACTGAGACAAGCAACTACTCACAAGAAGAGTACTCAGATCAAGAAAGTCACAAGTCGAGCGAAAGTCTACCGGCCAATCCAAATGATTGGGGTAAATGGATAGCGGGCAAACACATGCTATTGGATCGAAGCCTGCCACCAGATTGCAACCCTCCAGATTTCATGGAACATATCGAGGATGGACGTTGGGCTTGTCTTCTGCTGGGCGATTATATTGGCATTGGGGATTACGTGGGGCGTGACACACGCCGAAGATTTCTCCTGGTTGTCGAGTGGCTGGAGAAATGCACAGCGCGCCGGGTAGGATCTGTAGTCTTGAACGCAGACCCGTACGATTCTACAGAGCCGCTCGAATTCTTTGATGATTCCGAGCTGAGTTGGAAATATGTACGTGTGATCTAGCAGAGTATCGCTCCCAACACACTACGGGGGATATTTCTAGGCTATTTGAAACATTCAACTTCTTGAGGAATGCAGAGATTCGTACAGATTGAAACGGAGGGTACACAGATACATAACACCCATTGTACATACCCAACACCCACACCCAACTCATACACTCAATTCACATACCCAGGGCCAATCTATACACCCAAGGCTAATTCGCATACCAAGAGCTATTTCGCACACCTAAATCCAATTCACATACTTAAAGCGAATCAGGTATATAAACTAAATATATAAATCAGCCCTAAATATATAAATCAAGTGTATGAGTTGGCTGTGCAGATTAGCAGATGAGTGAGGTATCTGTATACCCTCCGTTGTCGTCTGTACGAATCTCCGTATTCTTCTTAAGTAATAGACGTTGGAGGTACGTAGCCAGTGCGCAGACATCTCTAATATTGCTAAACCGTAGCCCGCTTGTGGGCCACATACTTCTAGACCTGAATGTTCAATTCGATCCAGGATTCAGGCGGCCGGTCCCAAGTCGACGAGGCTTGAACCGCAGATTTGCAACGACCCGATCAATCTGGGACCATCTGGCGTCGATCTCGCATTGCTGAATCTGGAACCTCTCCTTGAAAGTCAATACTTAGTGCCAGGAAACAGCTCCGCATTGTCAAAGCTACTAATGTGATCGAATTTTCCATCATACCAGTCTTATATCACCTTCCTTGAGTCCCCAGGTCTCCCATTCCATGCTGTGCTGCCCGCCAAACCTCGACATAAACAATCCGCCCTTAGGATGCAGCACCGCGTTCTTTCCTGCCACCCAAGCGTCCCCGACGACGCGATAACTTTTATCCTTTGAAGCCGAGGGACATTTTACTTCCCGCAGGATAAAAGGGAAACAGCAACCAAATATTATACAACACATGTCGTTCTCTTCGGTGATTCGCGGCGCAAGTGCAAAGTATCCCTTGTCTGTGGAAACCAGTCTACGGCCCGTCGAGGCTACTGATATGCACTGCTCCACGCGGGGGATATGTGGTTTAAGGCCTTCCGCCTTGTCCGGATCTTCCTCTACCGCCCGCAAGAACTGCCAGAACATGTCCCTTTCCTGCAGCCACTCGGACCAGCTGCCCTGAAAGTACGCCTGCGTGAGAGTGTATAAAAGGGCCAGGCCAAGGTGTTCCGGTGGATACGCAGATCCGAGCTCGGAGGTCCTCACCGTGCGCCAGAAAGACGCGACATCGTCCAGCGTGATGAGGCGCGACCCGGGGAGAGAACAGCAATGGCAAGCCCGAACCCGATCGAAGACAACGCCCTGGACGATCAGGCAATTCCCGCTGAACCTCGCGGTTTCCTGGCTCCCGTTGTTGGTGGTGTGGCGGCTGGGGTGCAAGCTAGGATGCGTGCTCGGCCTGGTCGCAAGTGAGCAGTGCTCTCGCAGATCCCACCGCGGGACCCATGATGCGAATCCCCCTTGTACAAGACTCTGCTGCGTCTGCTGGACATAATGCAACCACTTGATATCGCCAGACTCGAAACAGTGGCGCGCGAAGTCGGCATACACCTCGGCCACGGATTTGGAATAATCTGGCTGTATGCCCAACCTGGACGCCGCGTCCACCGCAACGTCGAGCCGATCCTCGAGGCCATCGAGGTATAGAAAGGCGTATACACGGTCCCTCGCGTTTTTGAACTTCGCTTGGCGCGCCTGGTCAAGGATTCTCAGCAGGCTCGGCTGGGTCTCCAAGCTGTATCCAAGGTAGCGCGCCACCTCGCGGAAGCGGTAGCGGTACAGATGTGACAGGACGCTGAGGGGGTTGACGTTGAACTTGGCGTACACGCCCCGAAAGCTCCGGAACAGCCAGCTGTGGCAGATCATCAACGAGTCGAACCTGGCGGTCATGCGCGAGCCCCAGATGACGACGGCGTCCCGCGCAAGCACTGCCTCTTGGATGACCCAGCCCCGTTCGAACCACTGGTGGTCCAGCAGATACTTCACAGACTGCAACCTGGGGTCCTCCATCACCAACTGTATCTCCTCTGCCGATGGATACGGGGCCGTCGCGAGGTTGTCGCCAGGCATCTGGCGGATCACGGCGAGCTTCTCTGATACAAACGTCGCCGCCCGATGAGCGTGCCCGCCGTCATCACCCGCAAGGTGAATGAGCACCCTCCGGGCCCGGTTGTATATCGGGCCCATCAGGGCGACCTGGCGGCCCTTCTCTTCGTTATCGGCCTGGTTGATGGAGATCGAGTCGGCCCAGACGGCGCGCGGTCTCGAAGGATATCGCATTGCCACCAGGGCCTGGAGGAGATTTGCCGTGATCTTGACACGCGTTCCGTTGCATACCACCTTCTTGCGCTTGATCCCACGCCCCCAGACGTACGATATTGCCTCGAAGTCCGGGTTCTCCTCCAGGTTCACGATCTTGAGCTGGCAGCGCAGCGGTTGCCGGCGTCTTCCAGGCTCCAAGATCAGGAGCCTGATATATGCACCATCCGGCAGAGGGTCATATATACTGGTCTGTTGATTCCGCGGCATGGCGTTCATTGTCACATTGAGAGAAACAGAATTAAATACTGCTTTGCAGACGATGATGTTGGATGTTCTTGAAGGGATGGCATTTCTATAAGATCAGCCTCTTGTCAATTATGCCTCGAAGCCTGCAAAGTGGAGGTGGTCGTGCGGCTGACTGCATTCAAGGCAACCAATGTTACGAAAGACTTCCGCGTACATCTAGGCAACTCATGCAACACGTCTATCCAATCAATAGCGCACGCCTCACTTACAGGTAATATCACTGATACAACACCAGCATAGTCCGAGTATTCCAAAATAAACATGGCATAAGAGCCCGCCCTATAAATCCGAGCGAAAGTTATTGTGTACCAACACGCAGAGCTGACGGTAGTACTTTTGCGCCGTAGACAAGGCTACGCATAGCGCTTGAAGATCTCCACGTATCCCAAGTCGGTGATGAGGTCGCGCCTATTACAAAGCCATAAAGTCTGGACTCCGGGAATTTCAACCCCGCAAAACGCAATTTCACAGTCGAATGTTTCAAGGTACAGCGCCTAGGAGAATCTTAGGAGTCTGACTTCAGGGCGCGGGCCGATCTTCGCTAACCCTACTTTTCCTTGGCCGCCTTCTCCTTGTCATCTTCGGCACCTCCGGCCTCTGGGGAAGTCTCGTCTTTGCTAACCTGCTTATCATTGGTCACCTTCGGTTCTCCCCCTTCTGCTCCTCCGGAATTCCCAACCTCGTCATCCTCCTCGCTGTCGCTGTCGTAGCGACCATTCTCAATCTCCTCCAGAATACTCATAGCTCTAATAGGTGAGACCCCCCTAACGGGAGCACCAACCCTGGCTTCATTTTCAAAATCCATGATTAGTCTGAAGTTCTAGGGCTATTGCATTGTAAGAGATTTCACTTGCCAGAAATCTTACCTGTGATCTCCTCTTGGGACATGGCCACAACCTCGGCCTTGATCTTGGCAACCCTGGCCATAAACTGGCTATGCGAAGTGTCAGAACTTAGATACCGGGGCTGGTCATCCTGGTCCGCTTGAGGAGCATTTTGCTCAACTGGCTGCGCGGTGGTCGCTTCACCGTTCTTAGGTGTAGTCATAGTCGAGGACCGACTGAGCAAGGAAGGATACAAAGGATATGTTGAAATCCCGACCAGTACGCTAATATGATGAGTAGACGGATGAGAAGACGGATGTTATAGATGTTTGCTAAGCTTAGTGGGGTTGACGAAGGTGCTGCTGTGGCTGGGAAACTCAAAGTGCAGCGAACACAGAGTCTTTTGTATCCGGACTAGGGCAGGGAGACTGAAATACAAGTACAAAATTAGGCAGATGCGCCGCAAGACCCACAGTGGAGTTGGACGGCAAACAAAGGTACAGAGCTATGCTCCGGTGGGATCTCGGAAAGAGATGTCTGCAATGCTGGACATCGCCAGAGGTAAAAGATCGCAAGCTTCAGAGGCTGAGTCCATGGATATGGTTGACTCTTTTGTGAACAAACATGGTGTGCGAAGTCAATGGATAACGATGAATGCAAATGCCAACCAACAGCAGATGGCTTCCTCGGAGGATATGCACTGGGCAATGTGGCTGACACTGGCCTGACAGTGACCAAGCTGTGGGGCCACCCCACAAGTGAATTTGATGATATGTCAAAGAAATGATATAAACACTCTGTACAGATTATGTCTAGTTTGAATCAAAGGCACTTGCAGGCCCAAGGTTTTGCTTTTAGGTACTATTTAAGCATCGAAGAGCTTTGTAGTCATTTTGGTGAGTTCACTTGAGCACTCAGTTGTTTCAGTTGGGCAAAGTGGCATGACTTTCTCCAACACCACATGTCTTCCAAAACTTCTATCCTGCCGTCTCTTACAGGCTGACATGGGTGAATGTTTGCAAACTGTTGGAGGATATGACAATTACAAGCCACAACAATCCCCACTTGAATATAGCCACGAGGCCTTCTGTGTATATTGAATTCTATCCCACAATTAATTCAAATGGTGATGGAGCCTTGGACCTTTTGACATGCAATCTCAAAAAGCATCACCATTCACGAGAGGAGGAAGCAAAGTGGCATCACTATTGTAAACCAATTACCAACTACCAGCCACTGCCTGAAGACATGGTTGGCCTGCCATGATCACCTGCTGTTAATTTCCGACCCATGCCAATCTAGGCCATCTTTTGTACAGTTACAAATCTGGTTCTACGAGATGACATGTTTTAAGGCCAGAACTTCTTCAACACATTTGTGAATCCACCTCTACAGTGTAACTTAAAGCTTGTTTTAAACACATGAAAAAAGTCATCTCCGAAGTTGACTCATTCTTCAGGAAGAAATTTCTCCTGCAATCAAAACTATAATAGCCTACTCTTCCATAATGTGGAGACATGTAAGTGCCCAGTATGCCAATGTCAATCGCATGTGATCGTCCTTTTGTGTGCATAGAACAGCGGCTACTATCCTCAATACCCCCGAAACTTACCAGTTAGTATCATTTAGTTTATACACTGCTATACTAGAGTAATAGTCTTCCAGTTCGCATCCGCCAGGATCCGATGAACCTGCTCTCCACCGAGGCCTACAGTTCCTACTCTCTCCATTTTCCCACGCTGACCTGCACGTGTCGCTTCCTTGAAGACGAGCCCAATTACCCGGTTGATTGTCTGCCCTTTACGCCCGCATAGCAACATCGCCTGCAGGTCCCAATTCCTCCATTCCCCCGATTGCTCCCAGCTCTGATTATCCAGATGCAAAAAAGGCTCGACTGCCTCTGTCCCGGACATGGAGGCTTCGGGGCCAGGCACTGCTTCTACCGAGCAGCCGTATAAGCAGCTTGGTTTGAGCCTAGTGACCGGCCCACGTACGCGTATCCAGGCATCCCGGACCTCACCGAACGGATTGGCTTCTTCTTTCAGTCCCACATGCCAGCCAAGGACTTCAGCAATTTCCCAATCGTACAATATGGAGTGGAGTGCAGAACCACCGTAGCTCGCCCAGCTCCAGCTTGGACCTGTATACTCCTCCGAAGATGCCGGCTTTCGCTCTTTGTCACACTCCCATGCCATGCCCCGGATCAACGAATTGCTCCAAAGACCGGCAACGTAGTCTGCCTGGATTCCTTTCTGCAATCTCTTGGCCCATCCACTCATGGCTGGAAGCTTGTCCGTAGCTCTGCTCAATTTTCTTTGGCCAAATTTTTCAACTAGAATATACCAAACACTGAGGGAGTCCTTAGGGGATCCAAATTTCCATTGCTGATAATAGTTTCCAGAGAAGGCTCCGCAATAGCCATCTTCCGCTTCTATGCCATTTATGCACTCGAAGTACATTTGCCTATCATTGTAGTGCAAAGTCCTCTGTGCCATCGTGCGCTCTTGCAGTGCCCAGCCTCGTTCTGAAAGCGGCTCTGTGCTGAAGCTGTCCTCCCTAGTATCACTATGGTCGCTTGGGAACAGCCTCGTCACATGTATGTATTCCGTGCCCCCCATTATGGGAATGCGGAGGAGGGCTTTCGCACGAGGGGCTCGCTTGTGGAAGCAACCCCCTCTGCAATCACTTGAACGGTTGGCTGCTATCACGACGTAGGCGTTCGAATATACATCAGCCATGAGTCCGGATTAGCGTGCCCAGTCCTCAGAATCATCCTGGCAGATACAGAGGCTATCGATCCAGAGGTACCTTAAACCAAGTTTCCGAGTAATCGTAATAGCATCTATAAATGTCTGGGGCATCTCGTTAAGAGGAATCCCGGATCGTCGGGCTTGTATTGTTGCTCTGGTTGTTGTGTATGGAAGAGAGTGGCCCCACTGGAAAATTCATTTCAGCGTCGTCAACGATATTTCATCAGAGAGTAAACTTACGCAGTATGACAAGCAAGCGTACTTCCCACTATTCCCAGGGATACTCGACCCATCCACTAGACTAATCATGTCTCCTTCGGCTTCGATGTCCAGAATCCGAGATGGAAGCAATACGTCACTCCCATCTGAGCACTCTGGATGGTTATCAATACAGTTCTGTACCCATGAGGCCGCCCGATCTAGGCTGCGTGGAGAGCTGGAGTCGGCATCCATGGGCCGCACGCTGAATTGGTTCTTCAAGGGGCTGTCTGGAAATATCATGTCATGAGCCACGCATGAACCTGGAGTCGACGACGTCAAAGTGATGGATGGGATGAACATACCCTCCTCAACGCTGAAACCAATGAGTGTCAGCAGATAGAGACTCAGCCTTGGTCTTCGGCTCAGCGGGTTCATAGCCCAGACGCGAAATCCTCGAGTTCCGGGCGATATCTCTGTAATCCACAGCCTTTCTTCCAGTGGCAGAGTGCCTGAAAACTCCCAGTACTCGATGGACTTTTTAGTTCCAGCAGCCTTGTGCCAGGAGACAAGCCATTCTTGCACGCCGGCCTGGACAACAGCACACAGGGGACATGCCTTGGCTGATTCAGCCAATGCATAAATATTCTCGTGGTATGGGAAGCCGATGGGATCAGGGAGAGGCATTCCCTCATCAAATTCGTCACCCATGAAGCCAGCCACAACAAACTCCGTATCATCTGCAATCGTTTCCTGATGTAAGTATGAAAGGCTAGGGAAACTAGTGAAAGGCAATCTTGAGCATAAGCTACAGAGCGCCATATTGTGAGCCGGTGGGTATCTCAAGAACACATGAAGACGAATTTCAGCATTGCTTGTTGAGGAGACCCCGCAACTGCAGCAGGCAGCAGCAGTGATAACTCCCGCAGAAAATGTCAGCTGACCTGTGTAACGTCCCCGGCCCAGATTCCGGCACCCCCCCGATTCCGGCCGCCTTTCCCACACAAACTCGCACTTTTCAAAGCCATATAATAAATCTAAATTAAATCCTATAACCCTAACCCTAGGCTCAAAGTATAGGGTTTTGGAAAGAGATTATAATAGGGATTTTAAAAAAAATCTTTTTTAATAATAGTATTTTTAAAAGAATTTTTTAAAATAGTAAATCTTAAATGTTAAGGAGTTTTAATATTTTATATATAAACCTTAATAGTTATATTTAAGGAAATATTTCTTTAATAAAATTAAATATTATTTTATTTTATTTAAATATATATATATAAATATATATATTATATAATATTAAAATAAATTTTATTAAAACCTTTATATTTATAAATATATTTTAAAATATAATATTTCTTATTTTTTTCTATAGAAATTTTATATAAGAAAAGTATAAATTTATTAATATTCTCTTAAAGGAATTTATATTAAATAGAATAATTAATATATAATATAATATAATATATATTATATATAATAAAATTTAATTAGATTTATTATATTAAAAGAATAAATAGAAAATTAAAGAATATAAGCTGTTAAGAATTATGAATATTATATATATATATCTTAACATTTCTTATTATTTAAGTTTAAAAATTCTTTTAAAATTATTATAATAAGAAAGTATTTTTTATAATATTTTAATATAAAAATATAATTAAAAGGCTTTAATCTAATGCTAAGGTTAGGGTCATTGGATTTAAATTGGATTTATTAGTGGAGGTTAAAAAGCAGGTGTTTTATAGTGGTAATGCACTAGAAAACGGCCGGCCGGAACCAGGGGGGGGCCGGAATCTGGGCCGGGGACGTTAACTCCAGTACCTCCGAGTGTGTGGATCTGCAATGTGAGTCAAGGTGCCCTCATTTTATCCATTTTGCCATTCTTCTAGTATAAGAGCTTTTTCATAAGAAATCAGAGATTCGCACGGGCAATAACGGAGGGTACACCGGTATATCAACTCACACCATAGCTATAGCCAACTCACATACATTACTCAGGCCTAATTCGCTCACCCTCACCCACACCCAACACCTATACACCCAAGTTAAATTTACTGTGTGAGTTAAGTATATAGGTGTTCGGTGTAGGTGTAAGTAAGAGTGTGAGTGTGAGTGTGGGTGTTAGGTATAGGTGTTGAGTATGGGTGTTGGGTGTAGGTGCTGGGTGCTGGGTGCTGCGTGTGGTGGTGGTGAGGTACTGGTGTACCCTCTGTTTTTGCAGGTAAGAATTTCCATATTCTTTCATGAAAGTATCTCCCATGCCCGGATTTAGTCCAGATAGAGAATTCATTTGCAATCACAACTGCACGGTATGGTCTGCTTCGTGCTAAATGCCATAAGCTACACTCCTCACCACAATCACTATAATATATGAACAGCCAAGTCAAGTGAGATGATAAGAGTCATTAGAGACTAGAAAGTATGTAAGAGGTATTCCAACTTTATACATCGCACCCACTCCTCCCAATATCGATATGGAAAAAAAAGGAGTCTAGGTATCCGCACCCTCGCTCACCGTTGAAACCCCCCCACCCACAAGAACTGCCCTTCAAGCTTTCCTAATTCAAGTCCCAAATGAAACGCCGTCGCGAATCATACCTGCATGCCAGCCGGCCGTCAAGATTACCACATGCTCGTTCGATGGCGTCGAAAGCCGCCAGGAGGGTGGAGCAAACAGCAGAAGCCCACACACTCTGTCAGCCCAAATTACCACACCATCCCTCCAAAACATCATGAACGCCAGCCCTGGGGTTGATTCGCGTCCCAATGGAATCCCTGCAGTGTGAAACGCCGGGTCCGATGCAGTCAAGCACACTCATTATTCGCTCAGTTGAAGTTTTTGTTTCTTTCTTTTCGCAATGCTCGTGTCACGTGTGTTTCTGTGGTCGGTGGGAGATCACTGAAGCAATTCACATCACACCGGTCAAGGAATGGGGTCGGCCCCCTCAATCGGCCTTGATAGCGCTGTTCCGACAGTCAGCACACAGCCCAGCAAGTCATACAGCATCCAGCACACTCACCCATATATCCTCCTCACGAAAGCATAGGCGCTCAGGAAACCGACCGTGCCCGTGAGGAGCCCGTACACCAGACAAGCCATGAAGCTGTACGTGAAGAACAGCATCGAGCTCACGAACCCTGTGATGTGCAGCTTGTAAAAGTAGTACCAGATGCAGTACACGAACACCCACACCGAGCTCGCTCCGCCCACGAGGAACGACTGCCACCACCAGTTGTAGTTCTCGCTGCACAGTTGTACGTAGACGGTGACGACGGTGGTCTCGGCGACCGTCACGATGAGGATGAGCGAGACGACCGAGAGGAACCCGAAGACGTAGTAGTAGCCCGACTTGTCCTGCCAGACGGATTGGAAGACGAAGAGCAGCTCGATGAATATGACAGCAAATGGGATGAGACCAGCGAGCAACACCGACCGCGTACGCTTAATATACCAAGCTTGTCGGGGTACCTGTCGTGGGATCAGGCTCGTCTTTGTGGGGTGTTCCCAAGCCCCGCCGCGGTTGTAGCCATATCGGGAGCCAACGTAGACGAGGGGAAGCTGAATGAAAAGCCACAGCAGCAATAGAGCGACCAAAGTCCCGAATGGGATAGCAGTGCTCGAGGCCTGGGCCCAGACGAAGAGGTTCAGGATGAAAATGAGCCCGAAGGCCAGGCCAGGAAACAGCAAAGCCGTCACCATCGCATTGCGCAGGAAATCCTGTCCCTCAAAGGTCTTGTACACCCGAGCTGAATAGTACCCAGAGAACAGACCAGCAAAGACGAATAGACCAATGCCGAAGCTGATGAATCCACCGCGGAGACTGGGGTTCAGGAATCCCAACGCGCTCAGCAGCACGAGTCCGACAGCCATGAAAAGGAGCTGGACGCCAGACCCAACCAGAGGGGCCAGGATCCAGCCGTAGTGTGGAGCCCGGAAGACATCAGCGTGTAGCAATTTCCAGCCCGTGACATCCTCGAGCGCCTCGTCGTCTGAAGAGACATCCGCATCGTTGTCATCGCCGCCCTGATCGAGCAAGCCGAGTGCCTTCTTCTCAGACAGCCTCGGCGATCGCTGTCCGCCGGCTCTTTTGAGTTTAACCTTGCCCTCCTCGGCGCGAGCGTCCTTGTAGCCCTTGATCTCGGTCCTGATCGTTTTGGCCATGATTATCAGCACGATTCCCGTCAGGAGCCCGCAGATGATGAAGGAGTTGACGATGGCCAGCCAATGGATCCGAGAGCCCTCCTCTTGGTTGACAAAGTAGAGGTCCCATCGCTTGTTCCACTCGACCGTGTTGTCCTCGCGGAAGTAGACGGAATACGTGTAGGGGATAATCATCTTGGCGTCATCGTCGAGGTCCTCCTGGTCGATCTCGGGCTGATATGACGACTGGGAGTATAGCTGGTTGGCGGCGTCAGACACTGTTTTGTTAGGGGCCATGTACAGCTCAAAGCTTTGCTCAATGTTCTGCAGATCCGCGGGGCACCCGTCCTTGTTCCTCCGGTTGGCAGACCCGATGCTCTTAGGGTAGACCTCGAAGCCAACAATGACCTTCTCTCCCTTCTCACCGGCCTTCCCTGGCGCGCTGCGGTAGCGCACAACAATGGTGTGGTGGTTGTTCAAGAAGTAGCGTGGCCTGCCGGACGACGTGTCTGTGAATCCCAGCTTGAATCCGGCAGCGTAGTATTTGCGGGTCTTGTCGACTGTCACGAAGCTCGTTGCTCCGGGAAGGTTGTCCACGATCCACTCGACAACGTATCCGTCCCGGACAAGCTCCCGCGCCCACTTGACGTCGTGCCTGGAGACCTCCCTGTTGCAGAGCATGTTGCACTCCTTGTCCTTCATCATCGATAGCTCGAGATCGGAGATGACGATGCGGTCGCCGCGCAGGACCTCCCCCAGGTTGAGGGAGATGCTCTGGCCACTGAGCAGCCCTGCGCCGGGACGGTGGTGGCCGGTTGGGGGGCAGACGAA
Source organism: Diaporthe sp. P3_1W (assembly GCA_037177825.1). Taxonomy (NCBI): domain Eukaryota; kingdom Fungi; phylum Ascomycota; class Sordariomycetes; order Diaporthales; family Diaporthaceae; genus Diaporthe; species Diaporthe sp. P3_1W. The sequence goes on from JBAFXB010000002.1 coordinate 7,824,137, forward strand.
GGGGAGGTCGTAGTAGGCATATTGCAGTTGTGTATTATCCGAGTATGCTTTGTTGACCATTAAAGGGATGTTCTCATTTTGGCCGTATGACTTTATGGACCAGCCTGTTGAGCAGCTGCGTGTCAGCACAAAGAGACCAAGGCGAAGCAGACGCTGCACTTGGGACGGGACAACCCACCAGGGATATAGAAGGCTTCGATCTGACACCAGAGGAGAGCGAAGAGAAGCGCTCTGAGCAGCCCTGACCTCGCTGTGGGCGCCATAGTAGCGGTGGGCCTTCCCTTAAATGTCGGCCGGGTTTGAAGCTACGCTCTCGCAGAGCCCTGGGCGACGAGAAGACGTTCGAGTGGGGCGATAAGCAAAGGCAAGTGGCTTGTCTCAGAGCGGGAGCAAGAGTAGGTATAGTGTATCTAAAGGCGCGTCCAATACAGCAAACCGCGCGCACAGGCACAGATAGAACGGCGTCAAGATATCGATTCGGTGGGGAGTTACTCCGAAATGCGCATTGGCTTGACGGCAGCGGGATTTACGGCAGGCGACGGCGGTGATATGGCCGTAGGACCGTGAACGGTGATGGTCGTGACAGCCCGGAGAGACGGATTGACAGACGGGCAGGAAGGCGTATCCGGGCAAAGGTGTCGTGTTGGTACTCTACTTGCGACGGGTGGGATGACCTCGGCCTCAGCAGGCAGACGCGGGCAGGGAAGAAGCGGTGGTCTGAACGAGTGTAATTGGACCAGAGGTCCGGAGAATATGTGGCTCAAGAGTGCGTAATCGGGTCAGTTGGCGCTGATGGTTGTGCTGAAGGCTGATGCTGATCTCTGGAGGGCGGATGGGGGATGCTGGTGCTGAGTCCGAAAGTCTGTCAGTGAAGAAGACTTTAAAATCTGACCGAAACAGTTGATCCGGACAGGGAATGTCCGAGTAAGAGCGGTGGACCGTTTCTCGTTGGTGCTGCTGACGACGACGACGGAGCAATTGGTTCTGCTTTGGCTGGCTGGCAGTTTCGAGAGGTTGGGATGGTGGAGGGAGGAGGAGGAAAGAAGAGCGGGCAGTCAGGCAACTAAGCAAAAAGACAGGCAAGCGAACAAGCAGCAAGCCAGCGAGCCAGTCGATCAATCCGTCAATCAATCGTTCATCAATCAGTCAGTTCATCGGTTAATCAATCCACTGGGCCAGACCCCCTTTGACCGCGGTATTTCTTGTAAGCGAGACGGGTTGAAGGGGGGAGGGGGGAAAGGGTAGGAAGGAGACCAGGGGACGGCGACCGTGAGCAAACATTCGAGATGCGCACCTCCCCCCAGCTCTGGCACTTTAGCCCATAGATCCCGGCCCATGAGCCCCCGATTGGCGGGATATGGGTCGTATAAGTCGATAAGAGCGGGTCCCCTCTGCAACCTGGGCTGCATCTCTCTGCAGCCTGCAGTGCATGGTCGCATTACGGGGACCGTCGCAGCGGACTCAACCTTAATAATACAGTAGCGATAATGCCCATTCGCCTGTGTCTGTTGACTCTGTTCTCCCATCTTCTCTACACCGTCCTCGTCCCAACAGCCTCGATGCCGTCTGACCCCACAGCGTGGACAACATGATTTGGACAACAGAAAGAAGAGGGTCTCCGATTGATCCTGAATACATGTGACAGTTGAATTGTGACAGAATGACCGACTCCATCGGCCGTTTGCAGCAGCGGCACTGTGGCATTGGGGCCAGACCCGCCCCTCCCCCACGCTCATTTCTCATTTCGCTCCTTGGCCTGGGGACCGACCCCCTTTTTCTTCCTTTCTTCTTCTCTTGCTTCAACGTATGATTTGTATAGCGCTGCAGTCCGGCTGTGTGTATTTTTGTAAATTGTGACCGCGACAGCTGATCAGCAATCGACGAGACATCCTGAGACCTGTCGCAGCTCCACGAAACAACCGCCTTCGTCGATTTTTTCGTCAGCGGCAGAAGCATTTTTTTTGGCAGCGCGGCACAACACGTCGCGAGTAAGTGGCGTGTGGCTCGGACGCCCGCGATTGCGTGTCCTCTGTCTGGTCTGCTGGTCCAGATACCACGCAGACTAGGCCAGGCCACGCAGCACACCCGGACACAGCATCTGCGGCCCGCGAATTGGCCTCGATGCTAGCATGCCGTCGGTTGTTTGTTCGAGAATTTCTCCTCTTCCCCAACAGACCTCAACATCATCAACACTGGGGTGCACTGCGCCGCAAGAGGGACGCACCGTGTGTGTGTTCAGGCCCACGAGCCTACGACATGATGTCCCACTACCGTAGTCCAGAAAATATCGCAGGCGAGTGTTTCGACGCCCGAGTCCCCACACCCGAGATTCCACTGCCGACAGTGTACCGTGTAGATCTCATTGTCGTTATGACGTCTCCTTTTCTCCCAGCCCTACTGGAAATCCCTTCTCGACATAGTCTGGTGTCTCCGATCCTGAATGGAGCCCTTTGCCTGGCGCGATGCTCAACAACACCAGGAACTTCCCGCTAGTTCACGAAAGACGCGGAAGATCACCGATCAACCCAAGGGTGCACAGTCAATCGGCCAGTCAATCAAATCCACAAACATCCGCGAGCCAAGACCCAAGAGATCCGGGACCCCGGATATCAGTGGGGAGATCTCGCGGGCTGACCCATGTTTCTGTATGTCAAGCCGTCGTATTCCCCTCGAGCAGTCGTCTTGTCCGCTCTGCCCCTCCGCCCTAATTGATTTGTAACTCGCTACCAATTGGCTTGGACTCAAACTCTATGTAAAGGCCATGTAAAGGCTTTTCAACTTTAGACAGACGCGTGTTGTGTCCCGCAGATGCCAGGCGTTGTCGCTACAAATAAATATATGGATCCAACCGCAGTCTGTGACACCGAATGACCGTAGGACAGCCACACCACCGCATGCACAAATACCGGCCTACGAGATGATCGCTGCGGTGCACAAACTGTACCCACCTATCTCAAAGTCCTGTCTGACAGCATATGTGCCTGGTTTCAGAAACTTCCCCAAAAATGTTCCCGCGGTGGTCACAACGCAAGTGCTGAGTCTGTCCCCGCCATTGATGTCGGCGAATGTCGCCGAAGTGTCATATGGCAAAGGCTACACACACCGCAACAAGTTCAATGCTGCACGCTTTGAGAATTAAGTATTTGTATTTTCCTTGACTAACCACAATCTGTAACCTATCAAACCCGACAAGACTCTTCGTCGGGTATTTCGACACCTCAAGAACCAAAATCATCGCACTGCAGTACACAGTAAAGACGGACCATAAAACGCCATGCTTCTTTCTGTCCGACCAGCCACCGGATCGATTCCGTGGGGTCAACAAACCCGAGCACGAGGGTATCAAAAAGTTAAACCGTAACCAAAAAAGAAAGAGAAGGAAAAGAAAAGAAAAAAGGACGTATGCAATCTGGGTGCATCCCGAATCCCCAAAGCCGAGCGAGTAAAAACACCAAAGGCAAAAATTAACAAACAACGGACAAAATCCGAACAGGTTCCAAAGCCCACTGACTTTCACCTGGCCCCATACCCAGGCAGCACGCTCGTCTCCGTGAACGCGACCTCGGGCACGCTCAGCACCCGCGGCCGGAAAAACTCGTCCACGGCCGCCTCCTCGACCGCGTCCTCGAAGCTGGGCAGCTCCTCCTCCCCCCGCAGCCCGGCCGCGGCTGTTGCTGGTCCCCGCTCGGGCTCGACCCCGATCTGCAGCGGCAGGTCCAGCGACAGCGTGGTGTTGCCGCTGCCGCCGGTCCCCGCCGTCACCTGCAGCGACACGTGCAGCGTGTAGGCGCGCGAGGCGATGCACGAGTGGAAGGTGGGCACGAAGAACTTCTTGGACGTCGGGAGGCGCGACACGGGGAGGTGCGTCGTGGTCGTGTGGTAGACTGGCGATGTGCGGGGCGGGGACTGGGTCTGTTGTTGTTTGGATGGCCGCACGAGGTTCGCGATGGTGCTGGACTTGCGGCGCTGCCGGCGCTCGCGCTGACGCTGGCGTTCCTCGTCCTCTGCGTCCTCGCCCTCCGACGCCGTGTTCTCGGGCGCCGTGTCGGTGAAGTAGCCCGAGTCGCGGCGCGCCTGCTGGGCGATCCAGGTTGGCTTCTCGAGGGGCGCCGCGGCTGGGAGGTTGACCGATGTGGAGTAGACGCCGCGGCGGTCCGAGACGCCTGCCTTGGTGAAGTCGCCCATGTTGGGCGGGGCGCTGATGGGCCCTGCTGAGAAGTAGGTGTGGGCGGTGATCTTGGATGAGATGGCAGTGATCTTCGGGGGAGGGGTGCCTGCGCACAAGGGCTCGAACTTGAGATCGATCTGGGCGGAGGTGCCGGTCGAGACCTGCCCATCTGGCCGGAGCATGATGGCCCTGGGTTGCTCCGCCGAGACGGTGAGCCTCCCGAGCTTAGCCGACAGCAGGTTCTTGCGAATGGACTTGGACTTGCTCATGCAGTACAGCCGGTCGTTCTTAGTGATGCTCAGCGGGGCGTCCTCGGGGAAGGTGGGGAGGACCTGGATCGACTTGACGGACTCCATGATCTTGGTGGGCCGCGCCTGCAGCTCCGGCTGCTTCCAGACCCGGGCCTTGATGGTGTACTCGATGTCGGCCATCTGCGGTGCGAGGTCGTCCTTCTCCCAGTTGCCCCTGGCCCAGGAACCCATCGAGGGTGGGAGGCACAGGTGCTGGCCCTTGACGTGCTCAGACTCGACCTTGTGTGTGCAGGCGCCCAGGGTGAGGAAGTTGGGCAGCACGAAGTTGAACGGCACGGTCAGCGTCCTCGAGCTCTCGAGAACTCGCGGGACGGGGTAGACCGACTCGGGGATGGGCATGATCAGTTTCAAGAAGGTGTATGTAGACTCATGGGGGGCACTGTAGCCGTCTGTCTTGGTCCTGGCAGAGCCGAGCAGGATGATCTCGACGGTGTCGAACCGGACGTCCCTCTGGGTGGTGATGGTGACATCTCCGGCCACAACAGAAGACGAAGTGTACGTCTTGGTCTTGAAGTGGTTCTTGAGGTGGATCTGGATGTCGGACTTTGGGAAGCCGAGCTTCCTGGCGTGCGCCGACAGGGAGGAGCTGGCCTCGCTGGGGGTGGTCGACATGCTCGCTCTTGCAGGCATGTTTGTGGCAAGAATGATCTTGTCAACCAAGGACATATGCGCAGTACAGATGTCTATGTGAATAAACGATTACTGAGGCAACGCGTGGGGACGTGGCACAGTGAGTGACGAACAACAAGCTGTGGTGATGTGGACTTCAAGAGCCCGATAAGGCTTGATTTGATAGGTCGCCGGTGATCAATCAATCTGATAAAGAAACGGTCTCTTGGAAACCCTTTCTGAGAAACTGCCAATGACAGGAGCAGCAGGCACCATCTTCAAACGGTGGCAACGGCCCGACGCTGGGCTTTATACAACCGGCAGGATGCAGGAGGCAGGACGCAAATGCGCATGAAACAAGAGGACAGACAGCACAGTAGCTGACAGATGGTGACGATTCTCCTTTGGATTGGAAATGAAAGAAAGTTCAGAATATCTGAGTCATTCCGAGGTAGGAGAGGCTTCCAAAAATCCCTAATGGTAAGGGGAAGCGAGGCGGAGGGGCAGATTGGGCATCCCTGGCATGCAACAAGCAGGCGGTGGACCACTCCGCACAGTCTGGGGGAGCATGTAGTGTGGAGGGCGCTGGTAGGTTATTTATTAGTCCAGCCACCTGGTCGAACCACGGGCGCGGCACCATGCCCGCCAGGTGGTGTGGGTGTGGGTGTGGGAGGATTGATCACTCGTTGCGGCTTGAAGGGCGTCTGCCGACCCGCATATGGACGATGGGTAGTCTGTGACGTGCGTCTCATTCGCCTGCACCATGTTGCCAAGGGTCAAGACCCGGCCCGGGTGAGATAGACATGACTGTGTGTGAGGTGACCGACCAGTATAATAATATCAATCTACCAGATCCAGATCCGCATCAGATCCAGATCCCGTCGATTCTGAAATCTTCTTGTCTTGAGTGTCACTTGTGAACCATCATAGTTAATCGTATTCTTTATCATCTGTGTTGGACACAGCACCTACCCAGATAGCAAGCGGCCGTCGGATGCGGATGTCCGTAGGGCCAAACCAGGGACAAAAAAAGAAGAGAGAGGTCAGCGCCCTACCGTTCGCCGAAAGGCGTGCACGGTCAGGACCAAGGTTCTCGTTCCTCCCACTCACAAAGCAATCCCTGCATTGCGCCAGTGGATCATCGGCTGGTGGATCACGAACCCCAACATGGGAAAACTGGACGGGCAGGGATCAACGCCCCTCCACGCCCTTGCCCAGGAGGACAAGTCTAGGCCTTTTCAACTGACAGGCGCGATAGCTCTGCAGATTGTCAGCTTCCAGAGAGCCACACCTTGGCTGCCATGGCCCAAGGCACGGGGCACGTGTCGACAAAGAAGATTCGGGCGGTTGGCGCAACATTGGCGATGGTCTGACACGAAATGGCGTCTTGTGGTCGAGCCAGCCCAGCCCGTTGATCCTTTGGCTTCGACAATGGCCTGGCTCCCGTGATGCAATTACCAACAGAAATTGCATCGTCTTTCCTCGAGCCAGGGAGAGACCGCGGAAACCTCAGAGCTGGAGCTAGTTGTTGCGCAAATGCGTGTGGCAGCCAGCAGGACGCAGGCGCGTGCATACCGTAATCCATGAATTACGTGAGCACTGGATTTCAAACAGTCGGAGCTGGGAGCCAATACTGTATCATTTGGGCGTTTAGTTCCGCCGGTGACGGACCTTGCATGTTGCGAGCTCGACTTACACGCGCAGGGTCGCATGGTGACTGGCCAAAACGGTAACTCCCAACTTCGATCTCCACCCTTTACATAACAAACGCCTGACTGCTCGGCGATATTCAGTTCCAGACCTTGGATGCAGCTTCCTGAAGGACCAAAGCCAAGGAGCCCTATTCGTATCCATAGCCAGCACTTGCTCAACATTCATCATCATGTGCACAGAAAATATAGAAACAGCAGAGCAATTGCGATCGATCAATTGACAAAAGACTTCGGCTGCCGATGTCGCAAGCCCGAGAGCCGAACCACCACAACGTTCGGTGCGACCTACGTCCGTCGTACAGGACCAACTCCCTCCGTCTCCCGTCACATGCGCTGCACGGTACCGGCCGCAGGAAAAATCTCGATATATCCCACGCACCACGACTTCGGACCTGGTCGGCCGCAGCTAGCCCATGAGTAAGTGTCTCCAGACCGCGGCCGCCCTTCTGGCCTCCCCAATTAGCGAGTGCCAGGTTTTGCTGCCATCATGTTGTGGGACGACACCCACTTATACGGTCCAAGCCCCGCCCCAAGCAAGCCCGCGCAACTGAGCAGCAACAGTCCGCGATCACAAGGAGGAGCCCTCGCCCTCAGCCCACACTAAGGCGGGCGCGGGCAGCCTGGCAGCAGCATGGCAGCGAAAAGTTTCACCCAGCCGGTTTACATGGGTCCAAGCACTTGAGAACATTGGCTAGCGTCATAAGCAGGGTGCAAGTGTGAGGTGTGGGAAAAAAAAAAGATTTCCGCATGCGGCTATTCCTCCCTTTAGGGGTTCCCGAGCAGCTGGGACCAGCGCCGCGCCAAGCCTCCAGGGGTTTAGGATGACTCCAACTGCGTGTTGACGATGCTACGGCGTGGGACGGGGACATTTAATACTGTGGAATACTGTGCTTAGCCGCCCAGGATCCTGATTGTTCGATTTTCTCCCCCCTTGAGCTTGAACTATGCCTCGTAAGGTGTCCAGCGCGGATGGGTGTCCACCTTGTGACTTTGATTTGCTCGTTTGCGTTGGACTTGGCACTGCACGTGGGTTTGTAATATGCTCCTGGTCTCAGGATTAACCTTTGGTGTGTATGAGCTGGACGTGTGTGCAAACTGCGGTGAACTATTGCAGTATGATCTCCTGGCTTGGTAAATACTCTCCGCTGAGGGGCATCTTTTTTCCAGGTGTGCTCTTCAGCTGTCATCCCCCTTAGCATCAATGAGTCAAGAACAGAAATGTTTGTAATTCAACGTCTGGCAATTGATTGGGGTCTGGGGAAGTAAAGCACCATGTCTGTGTATGTCGTGATAATATTGACATCATGCAAAGCTGGATTGGGGCTAGACCATATCCTTCTGTCGAAGAAGGACAATTCAGGAGTGGAGATTGATGTCACAGAGATTGTCATAGGAATTCGACCTTGTCACACCCGTATTTATGAGACAAGGAGCTCTGCAAAATTGATACCATCAGATGGGACCAATTCTTCCGGCATGAATATTCAACCGAAGGGTGGTTTGGTAGGTAGGTTCACAGATTCGAACGAGAGAAAAACGAAACATTCGCACGTTCAATAACTGTCATGATAAAGATAGTGATTATGGATCTATGAATACTTGAACAACAGCCGAGTTTCAAGAACTCGGGACATGTCCAACGCACGTTGCCTCTATAATTTGTTAATTCTTTTCTCGACGCACCACCTGGAATGGTCCAATGTCAGGTTTCCCTCGAGATGTACTACATTCGCCCAAATCTTCCGCGACTGTCCTGCCATCCGCCATGAGAAGTACGGAATCCATTCTCGACTTATAGCCAGCCCTGCTGTCCCCCAGCGCCGTCCTGTTTGGCTGGCTGCCCCATGAGACTGGGGACCACACCGCATGCCTCGCCCTACCTCCTTTCTCAGCGCATTAGGGTGCCACAAATTTCCAAGACTCGTGCTGTTCCCCCACAGAAAACAAGATAAATGACTCCAGGGATGTGGGCGGCTGTCGCAAGCGGGCGGAGGAAACACCCAGAATATGACTCACAGCAACACGAAACCACCCGGCACAATATCGATACCCGCCCTGCGCCCTTCGAACGACCATATACACGCGTCCAGATCCCCCCCATCCCGTGTTCAGGAACCCCCTCGCCACGGACACCCACAAGGCCCCGGGGCCCCAGCTCAACACTTCAGCTCATCAAGGTCCGTCCCTCTCCAGAAGCCCCACACGCATCTCCCGGCACTGGACGAGCAGGAACGCCATGTGTGGCGAGGACCAGGCCCTTCGGGATTTGGTCCCCGCCTGATGGTCCCCGCGGGGGCTGGAGACTGGTGTAGGTACGTACGTGTGGTGGTGAGGTGTGGCCCCGATGTGGCATTACTCCCACAAGGAGACCTGCTCGAGCACCTCAATGTTCATTTGGCTCCCTGGACAGGCTGCGGCCGACCAGGCTGGGAATGACATGTTCTGATCTGGTGATGAGACGAAATGGAGGAGGACGCTTTAATTATGAGATAGGTCCCGCACGTGTTTGTCTTGCCTGTGAGCGTGACCCTTCTCTTTTCTTTCCCTTTTTTTCAACTCTTTTCCTTTAGAATGTTCTTGAATTCTTCCACTTCCTCCTATCCCTCTCCATAAATGTACGCATTTTATTTGGCACAGCCCGAGGCCATGACGGAAAAGTTCCGTACTACATTTTCATTCTTCATCCTGTACAAGTCATCATCTTGACTGTCGTATTCAAGGCGGCATGATGGGATAAGAACACCAGCGGGGCCATCTCATATAGCAGCGGCACGCTCGCCATCATCCCGCTCAACATAGCACAGTAGACCTTCTTTCGCACCCAATATGGCTGGGCTGCTAGGTCGGAAGTTTGTTAGGGTCCCACAGTTGCCAGCCTGGTTGCTATCTCCCTTCTTCAAACGAGCCAAGGGTGGACGCCTACTTGATTGGGATTCAAGTGGATAAGAGCGACTGCATGAGTCCCCGAGCCCATGACTTGAACAGATTGTTCCGACACCGGTATTAGGCGGGATATCTGTTCTCCGGTACAACTCATCGGTGGATGTGAGTTCCACCAGATATGATGTCCATAGGAGGTGACCCACGGGACAACATGTGCTCAGTATAGCAATGAGCGGTCCGAATAAGAATACCAAATGAAGGCAGAGTGAAGGCCCGTGAATGCCCTTTTGTATTATGAGTCACAACTTGGAAGTAGTTGACTGATCTGAGATGTGTCTAGAGCCTGCCAACCTGCTACGGCCTAGGCTAATCAATTCAGATAGAGACCACTCTCCCACACCCTGGTATACAATATCTCTCGCTTGGATGGGATGTATCCTCTATGGGTTCACCACTGTGAACTTGGTGGTCAGACCGCAGCCGGCAAAGCTGAGACTGGCGGCAATTCTCACCAGCCTGACCTCCCTTACTTTGCAGCCTTCTACACATCTAAAATGCCTTCTACTTTAAATCATCTACATGCCCGGGGCCGATAACAGAAACCTCCCCTTAGTCGTGCCACGAAATGTAAAGCATAATCCCCGCGCCCAGGGCAATGGCCGCGAACTGGCTCAGCGTCTTGACCAGCTCCTCCCGCCTGTTCTTGCCCGTCTCCAGCAGCTCAGGGATGACGGCCACGGTCCCCACGTACAGGAACGTGCCCGCGGTGAAGGGGAGCAGCAGGTCGCCATAGGTGAGGCTGGTGCCCCAGATGCCGCCGTTCAGCGCGAGGGGCTCGGCCGAGGCGGAGCCGCCGCCGAGCTCCTGGACGGCGATCCCGATGCAGGTGCCGAGCAAAGCGCCGACGGCGGTGATGAACTGCGCGCCCATGGCGGCCTTCTTGCTGAAGCCGGACTGCACGAGGAGGGCAAAGTCGCCGACCTCGTGGGGGATCTCGTGGAAGAAGACGGCCATGGTGGTGGTTGCGCCGACGGTGGGGGAGGCGTAGAAGGAGGCTGACATTGCGAGCCCGTCGGTGATGTTGTGGGTGAAGTCGGCAATCATGTTCAGGATGCCGCCGAGCTTGACGCTCGGGTTAAGCTCCTTGTCGGGGGCCGCTTCCTTCTCATCCGTGGTGCCGTTTGTCTTCTTCCGGGACTTCACGCCGGAGGCATCGACGCTGTCAACCGCGGTGGACTTTGCGCCGTCGTTGCCGTTCTCGTGGGAATGCGAGTGGCTATGTCCGTGGCCGTGGTCGTGGCCTCCGTCGCCCCCGGTCGCAATGCGGAGCCCCTTGTCCATGGCGACGAAAGTCATGAATCCTACCAAAATCGCGACGCCGAGCAAGAGGTTCCGGTTGGGCTCGACAAGTACGAAGCGGGCCTTCTCGAGGTCGTCCTCGCCCAGAAAGATCTCGGGGAGCAAGTGGAAGAGCGTGTCGCCCATGAGGCCGCCGACAGCGAACGCCACCATGATGGACAGAGAAGAGGGGTCGATGTTCGGAGGGCATAGCGCCAGAAGAAAGTTGGGCGGGCCGGATATGTAGAGGGTGGCAAGCAGGGCATTGATGGCGGGAGAGCTGCTGGGGAAGAGGATGGAGAAGAGCCTGGCGACCTGGGAGGTCTTGCCGGAGAGGCGGGCGAGCTTCTGGGCGGTGAGGGTGTGGACGACGGGGCACTCCTATAGGGGAAGCTTATCAGTTCGCCAGCTTCACCACGTAGGGCAGAGAGTTGCATACTTGAAGTTGGTCCTCGATCTCTTCGAGGCTCAAGGGCGGCCCCAGCGTGACGTCGTCCAGGGGGGCATCCTTGGCGCCCTCAGCTCGGACGAAAGCTATGGCGACACACAGGACGAGGCCCAGGGTCAGCCTGCCCCAATTGACCCGAAGTGAAGGCATTGCGGGCTCGGAATTGCAGGCTTATCGCGTGTAGTGGCCGGACGGGAAGAAGTAGGTTTTGGGGAAGAGGGGGAAACAGGAAAGGAACAATACAGGCAGGTCTAGTCTCACCGCCAGGCACGCGACAGCCAGACAGTCAGACAGCAGACGACAGCTGTCTGCATCCCTCCGCTCAAGGGAGATGACGGTCTTGGAACTTACTTAAGAGTAGTCAGCCATCCTCCATAGTAAATAAGCGGGTCAGCACCAGCGCCCGAGGTCGGGCACAGCTTCTACGCGTATTGAGCGCAGCTATTAAGGTTGGCCCCCACTTTAGCCTTGTTAGACCCCTGTAACCTTGTGCAGGACCCCACAACAGCTCCCCACAGGTCCCTGTCCTTTGGGACATTACCTGCTGGATCGGCTCGGAATCCGGCGTTAAACCCCATCGTGTCCCCCAACGCCGTGATCACTGATAGCACTCGAGAGCTCTACGATCTCTCAATTGCCAGTTCGTCAAGTCCCATGATATTGTTAAGACAGTCAATTCTTCAGCGACTATTTTGTGCGCTCTCTCTCCCGCTGTGTGCTAGCACCCTGCAGATTCTACCCAGGCCCATAAGTTGGCTGCACAAGTGCCAGTCTCACACAGCAAGGCAGCATTTCCATTTGAGATTATCACATGTTATACTCTTCGTATATTAATGACCACCTACGGAATAGAATTCTCGACCATGGCCAGAAAGCTCAGGCTTCGTACGGCTCTTCTTTCAGATCAGGTCGAATCACTACCAGGGTATCATGGGCGTCAACCACACCGCCTTCCTTCACATGCATCTTCACACAGACGCCATCCAGAGGACTCGGGATCTGGACCTCCATCTTACACGACTCGAGGTAGGCCTGGGCAGAAAGAAGAGTCTGTCAGTATGGTTCCTTAAAAAAATGAACCACGTACAACGAATTGGGTCCCGGTCGGGATAGGGATGACGTCCAAGGAAGAGTGAGATGCGAGGCAGCTTGAGACTCACCAGCACAGAGCCGGCCTTTACTCTGTCACCCTCCTTGACCAACAGCCTCCAGCAGCGCCCCGGGATCCCGGCCTTGACCCTCTCATATCCATCACCTGTCTCGTCTTCCTCCTCCGAATGCGCCCGCCCACCACTGCCGGCCGCATCCTCGGCGGCCTCGCGGGGCTGTGCCAGCTCGCCAAGAAAGGGGGCCGCTTCTATCGCGCGGGCGCGCTGCGCGGCCGTCGCGGCGATGTCCTCGCGGTGGCAATCCGCCCAGGCCTCGTGCGCGGCGAGATCCAGCACGCCGTCTTCGATGCGCACCAGATCCCCTTGGGTCCCGGCCGCCTGGGCGGCGTCGAGCTCGGCCTCGGTGATGGCGTAGAAGCTGATTTGGTCGAAGATTCTGAACATGAACTGCTGGTTGTTCTGCTGCTGCTGCTGCGACTTGTCCTTAGTAGGACCAGCGGCAGCGGCAGGGTCCCATATATTATCGATTGTTCGTCCCACGAGCTGATAGCCGCCGGGGGAGTCGGCCGCATAAACTTTGACATTTGACGGTCAGCCTTGACAGGAGAGATGCCCTGCAACTGTCGAGAGTACATGACACAAAAGAAGAAGAAGAAACGAACTTACTGCACATGTATTGCCCACCGATACCTACGGCTCCTCTTGGAGTGAAAGTCCTCGAGGGGTTATACTTGGACCCGAAGAGTCGGTGGCGGGGGTCCAGTGGCACAGCGCACGGCGAACCGAGATATACGTCGCCGAGGCCCAGAACCAGGAAGTCAGAGCTCTCCAGGATGCCCCGTAGGACATCCCGGTCGACCCCGTTGAGCTGCGCGAGGAAGTCGATGTTGCTGGGGAGCCAGGGCGCGCTGGCGCGGATCGTGGCTGCATACCGCTCGACGGCCGCCCGGGTGTCATTGTCGTCGAAGGCAAGCGGAAGTTGGATACGGCGGGATGGCACCTGCTCAGGGACGGCGTAGGACTTCACGTGCAGGGCGAGGCGGTCCAAGATGGTCTGAGGCGTGAGGCCGGGGACGTACCGCACGTGGAGAGTACAGACGCCGGGTGTGAGCTCTTCAACGCCAGGTATGACTTGCTGCGTCTGGTGGTGCTGGCTGAAGGCCAGGATTTCAAAGCTCTGGCGGAGTCTGAACCCGCTGGCATCGCCAAACTCTAAGAGCATAGCACAGTCGCCTGCCTGTCGGACCAGAATTCGCTGCTCATTGTGGTTAATCGTACTCAGCACTGTCGAATCCGGCATGACGGCAAGGGGTCCAACTCCCGGTCCTTCCCAGTTCGGCAGAGGCGTGAGGTCCTTGATAGTATGGAGGAGCTCATCGTTCAGCTCGAAAGCTTTCTCGACGGTGATGGGTCGAAGCCAGATGGTGTCTCCTGGTCGGACCTGGCCCAGTTTCCACATCTCTGCCGAGGCCACAACGCTGAAAACGACGAAGCCGCCGAGACTGGGGCCATCACACGTCAGAACGACCGCCTCGTCTCCAGTGAAGCTGACGCTGCCGATCGAGTACGGGCTGTCGTGGATGTTGGATGGGTGCAAGCCAGCCCCGCCGCCGTCCTGTCGCGCCCACTGGGGTCTCGGGCCCTTCAGACGGATTCCGAGCCGGTTGCTGTTGTAGTGAACGGTCCACGCGCTGTCAAATAGGGAAGCGAGGCCTTCCACCGTGAAGAAATCCGGTGCACCGTGAGGGCCGGGCACTACACCTATCGTCCATTCTGCCTTTGGATGGAGCGGGATTGGCATAGCTGGTGCGACGAGGAGAGCCTCGTCGTTAATAGCTTCGAACTCGGAGGAGTCTCCCAGGCGGATGAGATCTCCCCGCTGCAGCTTGCGGCCGGCTGAGCCTCCCATTTGGCCAAGCTCGAAAGTGGCCCGGCTACCCATGACAAGGGGGACGTCGATGCCGCCACGGATAGCGATATAGAAACGAGAACCCGACTCGACCAACCCGGAAGTAAGGGTACTACCGGCTGAAACACGGACAGCCTGGTTCATAGGCACGCGTTGGTTGTCGATATGGATTGGGGCCAAGGCGCCCACTACAGCAACGAGGGCATCGGAGTGGAAAGTGAGAGACGGGCCCTTGATATAACACTCGAGCCCAGCGCAGCTCTCATGGTTGCCGACGAGGCGATTCGCAAGTCTGAAGGAGAGGTCGTCGATGGGACCACAAGGGGGAACACCAACGTTCCAGTATCCCGTTCGCCCGGGCCAATCTTGGATGGTCGTCAGGCTGCCAGGTTGGACTACCCTAAATGATGATGAGGTGAAGCGGAAAAGATCCAAAGACTTAGTCGTGTAACAGCCGGACTGGAACATAGGAGATGCTGTCAACTGCCGCAAATAATCGAGGTTGGTCTCGACCCCGACGATCCGGGTTGCAGCAAGACCCTCACACAGTCTTGCGACTGCCTCGCCTCGGTCACTCCCCTTCGCAATCAGCTTTGCCAGCATTGGGTCGTACGAGGTCGTCACTTTTGTACCGCAGGAAATCCAGTTGTCGACTCGCAGATCTGGGGGCAGCTCGAGTTCGGCAATGCGGCCAGCGCACGGGCGGAAGTCCTGCAGCGGGTCCTCTGCGTACAGCCTGGCCTCGATGGCGGCACTCGTGATGGGGACGATGCCCTCGGGATATTTCTGGAAGAGCTGTTGGCCTCCATCGGCAGCAATCTCTAACATGGCCTCGACAAGGTCAAGCCCCGTGACTGCCTCGGTGATGGGGTGCTCGACTTGCAGACGGGTATTCACCTCGAGAAAGTAGAAGTCTTGAGTGTCCAAGTCATATATAAACTCGACGGTGCCCACGTTCCGATACTTGACGGCCGACGCGAGGCGAACAGCGGCGTCTCTCATCTGCGCCCTCGTCTTGGTTGGGACCATTAGTGCAGGGCTCTCCTCCAGCACCTTCTGGTGGCGCCGCTGCAGGGAGCAATCTCGGTCTCCAGCAGTTATGACACGGCCAGTCCCGTCGCCGAGGATCTGGACCTCGACGTGACGGGCTCTCTCAACGAATCGCTCCAGGAAGACGGAAGAATCACCGAAGTTGGCCGCCGCGAGCCGCCGCACGCTCTGCAGCGCCTCCTCGAGCTCCCCAGCGTCATCGCAGCGCCGCAGCCCGATCCCACCCCCTCCGGCGCTGCTCTTGATCATGAGCGGGAAGCCAACCCGCCGCGCCTCGCGCAGTGCGTCCTCGGCAGTGGCGACGAGCCCGATGCTGCCAGGCACGATCGGGACGCCGGCCCCGGCGGCTATGGCGCGGGCGCGGTGCTTGAGGCCCAGCTCGGACATGTGCGCGGGCGCCGGGCCGACCCAGACCATGCCCTCGGCCTCGACCCTCGCGGCGAACCCGGCGCTCTCGGACAGGAACCCGTAGCCCGGGATTATGGCGTCGGCGGAGAACGACCTCGCCAGCGCAAGGACCTGGTCGGCGTCGAGGTATGTCTCTGTGACGGTGCTGCCCTGGAGCGGCAGCGCGAGGTCTGCGTCGCGGACGTGGGCGGACTGGGTGTCGGCGTCGGCGTAGATGGCTACGGATTCGATGTTCATCTTGCGCAGCGTCTTGATGATGCGCACGGCGATCTCGCCCCGGTTGGCTATGAGGACCCGGGTGATGCGCCGGCCGGGGGTTGGCACTGTCGCCATGGCGCTGCCTTGAAAAGCCACGCTCGTGGTGAGATATGATAGGATAAGGACAGGTGTTTATCTGGGCCTCTGGAGAAGAGGCTGGCGGTTGTATTCTTTGGCCTCGGGGAAGGTGCAGAAGTTGCAGGAATGAGGTTGTACAGGTTTAGGGAGGATGCTGTGCAAGAATACCCATTCTTTCTCTTTTTCTGTCGTTCAGTTGTTCACGAAGTGAAGATGGGGCGGGGCAGCGTGGGATCTCGATGAGGCTCTCACGGTGATTCACACCAACGACGGAGCCACAAAACGTGGCGTGTCACTTGAGAGTGAAAGCATCTCCGTGGTGAAGGTAGGGTCATATATCGCCGGTGAGAGACGTGACTGGAGGGGCGGAGTGGTCCCTCGGCCTCATTGCAAATAGCACGTCATGGCTTGGTCTGGTCGACAAATCGTCCAGTCAACCTATTAACTCTCCCAGATGGTGAGCAGCAGAAGTGAATGGACGGAAAAGACACGACCGGTGAAGTATCGACACTCTGGTAGACCAAAAAGGCAAACGGTCGGGCCTGAGCCGGCGGCCAAGTGAAAGGAGACCCTGGCCGCCGGCCCGGGCACACGGCCATCGCTTTCCGTGTGGGTCATCGGCTCAAGATCCCGGTATGACTACTGAGACACGAGAAGGGCTTCTTAAACATCTATATTTGAAGGTTGTTCGGCTTTTCAATGCGTAAACTGGCATCCCACTCGAATCAAGGCAACGTGATAGATCAGAGTCTTGACACGACAATCCTCGTTCATTCCCCAAGTCCTTGAAGTCTTGAAAGACTGGCTACTCATGATTCGGCATAGTTAGCTGTTGTGTTCACCGGGGATTATATATGTAGGTCTAATAGAAATGATACTTGTAGTATCCTTTATGTAACTATTACACTCAACCGACATGACGGTCTTAATGCTCAAGAGTAGTCAGGCATCCTCCAATAAATGACCGGGCCAGCGCCGAAGGTCGGCAGAGCTTCTACGCGTATCGGGTGCAGTTACAAAGGTTGTCTCGTGTACCCCAACCTTGTCAGACCCTTGTGACCTTGCATAGGGGTCCACAACAGCTCCCCACAGGTCCCTGGGGCACCGGGTTCCAGGGCCCGTCGCCAAGGTGCTACCCAGGTGAACTTGTAGACTTCACGTCCACATCTGTCTGTCTTGGCATGATATTCATCTGTATTTCATATGTAGCCCTCTGCTTCAAAACAATCGTTCAACTTTTATCCGATGGGGAAGCAGACGATGAACAACCATGTGTGTCTCACTCACACTATCCTGCCCAGGATCTGGGTCTAAGCCGGATCGATCATGGCGGAACAACCCAGACAGAGATGCTCCTTATCTCAAGGCAAGCCAAGCTCCAATTCGGGCCAACATTGCACCAAGGTCCCTGCCAACCGCGTCTTGTCGGATCCTTCGCGCCGTGCCCCTGAGGCCGTCATCTGCGGAGGAACTGTGCCGCAATCGTTGTAAATATTGAAGCAATCGAAGCATTGAATATAGAGGGCATTGTGTTCTCAGTCCACACAAGGCCCCGAGTTCTCCAATCGACAGCAGTCGACTTGGTTCAACCCTTCCTGCTTAACCAGCCATGAGCAACATCTCCTCCGCAGCGGCCTGCTGGCCAACTGCCGACGAGAGCTTCGGGCCCGTCGTCCAGGACTGCCGCGGGGACTTCGACTTCACCATCGCCTTCGAGCAGTACCTGTTCTCCATCCTCCCCGCAGGCCTTCTCATCATCGCCGCCCCTCTCCGCCTGAGGCACCTCAGCAAGTCGCCCTCGGTGGTGGTGGCCGGCAACACATTCAGGCTCGCCAAGCTCGCCGCCGTCGCCCTCTTCTCCGCCCTGCAGCTCGCCCTCCTGGCCCTGTGGGCGGCCCAGCCCGGCGCCCTCGGCCGCGTGAGGACCGCCTCCGTGGCGGCGTCGGCCGTGTCCCTCGCCGCCAGCCTGGCGTTCTGCGCCCTCTCGTACGCGGAGCATACGAGGTCGCCCCGGCCCTCGTCCATCCTCAACGCCTACCTGCTCGTCTCCCTGCTGCTGGACGGCGCGATCCTGCGGACGTTCTGGATGTCGGACCTCGCCGCCTCTGTGCGTGCCGTCTTCACCGCGTCGTTTGCCCTGAAGGCGTGCCTCCTCGTGCTCGAGGCGAAGGAGAAGGCCGGGTTACTCGTGAGGGATGGCGGCGGGCGGTGGAGGAACCCGGAGAGCACCAGCGGCCTGTACAGCCGCGGACTGCTCAGCTGGCTGAATCCCCTCTTGATGGATGGCTTTCGCCGTCTCCTGAAGCCGGCTGACCTCTACGACCTTGACAAATCCATGAGGGCTGCTGCCCTGAATGATAAGTTCTGGGTGGCATGGAACAAAGGTAGGTGATTTCATGCTCACGATGACGGAAATCGAGACTAAAAAGCATACAGTCAAACCAAGCAGTAGTAACAGGCTTCTGAGGTCATGCATCAGCACCCTCAAGTGGCCGCTGGTGGGCGTAGTCTTCCCCCGGCTGCTCCAGCTCGCCTTCACGATCTGCCAGCCGCTGGTGCTGAACCGATTCCTCGCGTTCCTGGAGCGCCCAGAAGAGAGCATCAACCACGGCTACGGCCTGATCGGGGCATACGGGCTGGTCTATCTCGGAATTACCCTATCCGGCGCCTTCTACTCTCACCAGGCCACACGCACGGTCACCATGCTCCGCGGCATCCTGGTGTCGGCCATATTTGCCCGCTCCACCGACCTCAGCACCACAGCCATCGACAATGCCGCGGCGGTGACGCTCATGAGCACTGATGTTAGTCTGGCGGCTTTTCCCCACACGTGTTGTGAACCACAGTCCTAACTAGCAGCAGGTCGACGCGATCATCCGCGCGACGCGCGAGATACTCGAGATGTGGGCCAACATCATCCAGGTCATCATCGCAACGTACCTTCTGAGCAGGCAGATCGGCGTGGCGTTCGTCGGCCCCATCATCGTCAGTGCCGTCTCACTGGCCGCGACGGTGATCTGCGGACCTCCTTCAAAGACGTTCATGATGGCTTGGATCACGAAAGTGCAAGAACGTGTTGGTAAGTGAGATTTCTTCATAAAAGAAATCAAAGTGCTGTTTCTTATTGCTTTACTATGCTAAGTAGTATCCAGGTATTACTTCTACTATGCTGGGCCATATGAAGAGCATCAAAATGTCCGGCCTTGGTCAGAGACTCGGCGACACCATCGCCAAGCTGCGGAAAGACGAGATCGACGCGGCAGCCCCCTTCAGGAGGATGAGCGCATTGACTTCTGCGCTCGCCCAGGTCCCGCTCCTCATATCCCCTGTCGTGGCGTTTGCTTTCTTCGCGATCGGTGCGATTAGCTCGGGAGAATCACTCCAGGCCACGAGGATGTTCTCTTCTCTTTCGCTTATCATTCTTCTCGGGCAGCCGCTGTTCTGGATGTTTGAGGCGGTCTTGGACATCACCGCGGCCGCCGGGTGCTTCAAGAGGATCGAGAAGTTCCTCTCCACGGCCTCAAGGGCTGATAGAAGAGCGGACGCAACGCCGGTTTCGTCTCGGCTCTCTGGTAATGGATCGGGCGGCTCCACGACGCAGCTCAGCCCCCGTCTTCCAGAGGACGTTGAGCTCGAAGATATGGCCCTGCGTGAACCAAGCGCAGCGGAGCCCAAGGGTGTTCAGGTTGAGGATGCCTCCTTCCGGTGGTCACTAGAAGGTGCTGTGGTGTTAAAAGACGTCAGCCTCACGATCAAGCGCCAAGAGCTCGCAATCGTTGTCGGCTCCGTGGCCAGCGGCAAGACGACGCTGCTCAAAGGTCTCCTCGGCGAAGTCCCACATGTCACCGGCAAGGTCAGCCTCGAGAGGCATCGGGTTTCCTGGTGCGAACAGACCCCGTGGCTGATCAACGACACGGCCCGCAAAAACATCCTGGGCTTCTCCGACTACGACGAGGATCTCTATCGACTTGTCACGCAGGCCTGCGACCTGGAAAAAGACTTTACAAACCTTGAAGACGGGGATCTGACCGTCATTGGATCCAACGGGATCGCCCTGAGCGGTGGCCAGAAGCAGAGGGTCGCCCTGGCAAGGGCTGTCTATTCCCGGCCACAGTTGGCGTTTTTCGACGACCCTTTCAGTGGCCTTGACAACCAGACCACCCGCGTCGTGTTCAGCCGCATTTTTAGCAAGGACACGGGATTACTGCGGCGGTGGGGCACGACGGTGATCCTCGCGACCCAGTCCGTCAACCTCTTACCTTTCTCCGACCAAGTCATCGTATTGAAGGACGGCGTCGTGGCTGAGCAGGGCAATTTCGCTGCTTTAAACAAGACTGGCGGCTACGTAGCAGCCCTGAACAAACATGATGATTCAGAGGTCGGGAGCAGTGATGAGGCGGGATCGAGTGAGGCACATGCTCAACTGGGGCAGGATCAAGAGCTCAGGCCCAAGACTGCCAGGCCAAGTCAAGCTGAACCGGAAGATAAGCGCAGACAGCGCGGTGACTCGGCAGTGTACGGCTTCTTCCTCAAGGCCATCGGGATGCCGTTTGCCATTGGGCTCTTGGTGTCAGAGATCTCGTGGGCGTTCCTGTCTACCTTCTCGACCGTCTGGCTGAACTTCTGGTCCGAGGCGAATGCCGAGCACCCTAACCAGAGTATTGGGTACTACCTGGGGGTCTACACTGCACTGCAGGTCTTGGGAGTAGTCAGCTTTGGCCTCTTGACAATGTTTGGGATGCTTTTCGTGGCGTCCAGGACGGGCCTACGACTACACCAGGTCCTGCTGGATGCTGTGGTGCGGGCCCCGCTCTCTCTGTTCACCGGCACGGACATCGGCGCGATCACGACGAGGTTCTCACAGGACATCGGCATCATCGACAGGTCGCTACCCCTGGCGCTCCTGGTGACGGTGGCCAACCTGCTGAGCACCGTCGGGGTCGCCGCGCTGATCGCCTCGTCGACGGGCTACATCGCCGTCAGCTTCCCCTTCCTGGCCGCCGTCTTCGTCTACATACAGAGGGGCTACCTGCGCACGTCGCGGCAGCTCCGGCTCCTCGACCTGGAGCAGAAGGCCCCCGTGTACACGCAGTTCCTCGAGACGCTCTCGGGCCTGCCCACGGTCCGCGCGTTCGGGTGGGCGGCGCCCGCGCTGGAGCTGAACCACGAGCTGGTCGACCGGTCGCAGCAGCCCTTCTACCTCCTGCTCATGGTGCAGCAGTGGCTCACGCTCGTGCTCAACCTCGTCACGGCGGCGCTCGCGGTGCTGATCGTCGGCCTCGCGGTCAGGCTGCGGGACTCGGTGTCGGTCGGGCTCACGGCTGTCTCGCTCATTCAGCTGATCACGCTGGCCGAGAACCTGAAGATCCTCATTCAATTTTGGACGTCTCTTGAGACATCCATCGGCGCCGTGGCAAGGATCAAGAACTTCAGCGAGGAGACGCCCGATGAGCGGCTGCCGGGCGAGGACCAGCAACCGCCACGGGACTGGCCCGACAGGGGTGCCATCGAGATCAGGGACCTCTCGGCGGGCTACGGCGAGGACCTCGGGCTCAGGGCGCTCGACGGCGTGGCGCTGAGCATCCGGCCGGGCGAGAAGGTCGGCGTCTGCGGGCGCACGGGCAGCGGCAAGTCAAGCCTCCTGCTCTCGCTCCTGCGCCTGCTCCCCAGCACGCGCGGCTCGATCGCCGTCGACGGTGTGGACCTCGCCACCCTCCCGCGCGACACGGTGCGCGCGCGGCTTATCGCCGTGTCGCAGGACCTCTTCTTCCTCCCCGGCAGCACGCGGCAGAACCTCGACCCGTACGGCGACTTCACGAACAGCGGCGCGGATGACGCCCGCCTCGAGGCGGTGCTGCGGCGCGTGGGGCTCTGGGAGGCCGTCGCCGACGCGGGCGGGCTGGGCGCCGAGTTCGACGAGGCCAGGCTCAGCCACGGGCAGCGGCAGCTGTTCTCGCTGGCGCGGGCGCTGCTGCGGCGGCGCAGGGGCGGCGGGAGCGGCGGGGGAGTCGTGCTCCTGGATGAGGCGACGAGCAGCGTCGACGCCGGGACGGACGCGCTGGTGCAGAGTGTCGTGCGGGAGGATTTTGCGTCGTACACGGTCGTGTCGGTGGCGCACCGGCTCGAGACGATCGTGGACTTTGACCGGGTTGTGGTCCTGGAGAAGGGGTGCGTCGCCGAGGAGGGCTGCCCGCGGGAGCTGCTTGCTCGGTCTGGGAGCCGGTTCAGGGAGCTGTGGGATGCGAGTCGGCGGGCTGGGCGGGTGGGATGAATGTATGGGTTGGTTGCTTCATCAGTTTTGTGTCACTGGGTCACTCTAAGGTTTTGGTGGCATAGTATGTCTTGTGCAGACTAGACTCTGTTCGTGGGAGGAATGCTTTGTGGCCCATGAATATAGACGTGTTTGATTATGTGTCAAGCTCGAGATGCCTGGTAGATTATCACGCTGAAATATCAGATGGACAGGCAAGATCTGAAAGTACAAATTCATCATTTCCTTTTTCTCGACAGCATGATACGGCCAAGCTTCCAGAAGCGTCAGTCAGCAGTGGACAAGCTTTCCGCCCAGCGGCTTGGTGTCTCTCAAGCTGCTGCTTGGCTGTTGCTTGTCGATGCTTGTCGCTGCGGTCAGACGTCAGGCCGTTTTCTTTGGTCAGTACGGCCCAGGCCGTGACAGCGACTCACGCAGGTCAGTTTTGAGCATTTGCAGCAAGCAGTCAGGTGTCTTTGGTATGTTTCTTCTCTTCTAAACCTCCGAGTACAAGCTCGACTCAGCTCAGCTCAGCCCAATCTCACCTCACGAGCTCTGGCGGGTACCGTGAGGACCCCACAGGGCCTGGGCCTGGAACGTGGCCCCCAGCCCTTTTGACAGCGCAGTCCGCATCATGCAGGCGGTGAGATGCGCCCCCCATGTCCTGGATTCCCGATTGCCCAGCTTCTCTCCCACATTCCCACATTCCTGCCGCTCGGGGAGTCAGGGTCGCATCTCTCAAGCCAGCGACGTAATGCGCCAGGGCCATGAACAAGCCTCCCCCTGCTGAGTCGATGCGAGCAGCCAACTGAAACAGCCGCCAAGGCCCCAATCAATTCCTGCTTTCTTGCACCTGTGGAATTTCCGCGATGGGAGGTCGGGCTTGGCGATGACCGTCACACACACATTTCATCTGCGGTGGTCTGCTGGCGTACAGCAGTGCAGCTCCCAAAAATAATAGGAGACACTGCAGGGAGGCAGGGAGGAACAGCGCACGACGCCGAATTGTGAGGCAGCCGCTGGCCAGTCACCGAAAAGGGTCTGGTGTTTTTGGTACAGTAGTGTTTCTCTTCTTGACTGTTCCTTGATTTCGCGTCACACCCAGTCATGATTGAATGACTGGCAGATTTCCTTTCCCTTTTTGAAGATCTGCTGTTGCCGCTCTTGTTGTTTGCTGCTGCTGCTGCTTGCTGCTTCTATTGTGGCTGAGAGCGTGCGTTGTTTTGTGTACTTCTCTCTCTCTCATCTCCCTCGCTCCACCAGTCGCTGGCTATCCCCATATTGTCCCCAGAATTCGGGCGGCCTGCCACTCTTGGCCGAACTTGGCCTGACTGTTTGTTTGCTCGATTGATTGACTAAAACCGACAGACCGACTGGCTGTTCTCAACAATCGGTGGGCTCCTCCTGCCAGTCGTCCCTATTAAACCGCCTCAACCTCGGACCAACGTCCGTCCCACGAGCCCGAACACAATGTTGCGAGCTCCACAGCCACGCCAGTCGTCGTCCTCGCGTAGCAACAACATGGCCACCGCAGAAAAGTCCAGCTCGCGCGACCCAGCGCTGCCGCAGCACGAGCCCGTCCGGCACAAGCACGACGACGGCAATGGCTACTCGACCATGACCCCCCACATCAAGGCTGCCGGCGAGAGCGGCCGCAGGGGCTTCGGCACCGAGTTCTTCGGCATCGCCTGGCGGTCCTCGTGCAAGGCCTCGTGCGCCGTCAACGTCCTGTGGCCCGCCGTGCCCGCCGCCATCGCCGTCAAGTACGCCGCCAAGGACCAGCACCTCGCCATCTTCATCCTCGCCTACATCGCCATGGTCCCCTGCGCCAACCTCATCGGCTTCGCCGGCCAGGAGTTCGGCCGCAAGATGCCCCCCGTCGCCGGCGTCCTCGTCGAGACCACCTTCGGCTCCATCGTCGAGATCATCTTGTTCCTGGTCCTGGCGGTCCAGGAGAGGAACGAGGAGATCATCAAGGCCGCCATCCTCGGT
This sequence comes from Diaporthe sp. P3_1W, assembly GCA_037177825.1. Lineage (NCBI taxonomy): Eukaryota > Fungi > Ascomycota > Sordariomycetes > Diaporthales > Diaporthaceae > Diaporthe > Diaporthe sp. P3_1W. The sequence goes on from JBAFXB010000002.1 coordinate 7,848,660, forward strand.
TCCATCCTGGCCAACCTGCTGCTCTGCCTGGGTCTCTGCTTCTGGGCCGCCGGCATGCGCCGCGACGAGTCCCACTTCAGCGAGGCCATCACCGAGGCTGGGTGCGGTCTGCTTCTCACTGCTGGCATCGGTCTCGCGGTGCCTACCGTGTTCACGCTGGCTTTCCAGAATGTAAGCAGACACTTCTACTTTTCGCTCGCTTTACCTCGCTCTTCCGCGGCACGTGAGACGTCATATACGAAGCCTCGATGCTCATCGTTCACCCCTGCCATACCCCTGACAAACATCCCTTTAGCCGCCAACCTGCTAACATAAAGTCACCAAGACCGAAGGACAGACCGCCGAGGCCCTCGCCAGCACCGTGCTGCAGGTCTCCCGCGCCACGGCCGTCATGCTGATCGTCGCCTACGTCGTCTACGTCTGGTTCATGGGCCACACTGTAAGCCATTGGAACTTCTCACCACCCGCTCACTGGCAGGGACACCCTACTGACCCGCCATGGCCTATAGCACCATGGTATCTACGAAGCCGTGTTTGAGTATGACGAGGAGCGCGACCACGACGCCCACAAGGATGCACGCAAGCCGAAGCTCACTCTCACCGAGTGTGTCGTTGCGCTCCTGGTATCGTACGTATTACCTGGCCCCCTTTTCGCGCATCAGTCCTCAGCGACTTGGCCATGAGGACATTGCTAGCATGCCCAACATTGCCTGCCCAATATCATTCCCTTCTGGAGATGGAACACTAGTTGCTAACATCCAACCCGCAGTATCGCACTGGTCAGCGTCATCGCTGTGGCCCTAGTCCAAGAGATCCACTACATCGTCGAGGACCACGGCGTCTCGGACCCCTTCATGGGCCTGATCCTCGTGCCGCTCGTAGAAAAGGCGGCCGAGCACATCACGGCCATCGACGAGGCGTGGGACAACCAGATGAACCTCGCCCTCTCGCACGTCCTGGGCGCGACGCTGCAGACGGCCCTCTTCAACGGTCCGTTTATTGTGATTGTCGGCTGGGGCATGAAGTTCGACATGGGGCTCGACTTTGACGTCTTCAACCTCGTCATGCTGATCCTCGCCATCATCACGGTCGGCAACTTCCTGCGCGACCAGAAGAGCAACTACCTCGAGGGCTTCCTGATGATCGTCGTGTACGTTATCATCGCCATCGCCGCCTTCTACAACCCCACGCTGGCGGAGGCTGGCGCTGCTGGCGAGGGAACCCAGACTACCGAGACGCATGCGCGCTCTCTCTTGGGGCTGTAGGGCGTTTTTGTTTTCAGGGTCTGTAGATGTTTGAAAGGGTGGCACGGTCTCTATTCTTGTTCGGGCGTTTTTCGAGGATACACACGGGATATGCGATTTATTGGATCGGTTGAGTACATGCATAGCGAGCGATACGAGAGGCAATACTTGAATGGAACACGCGAGACTTTCTTACGAGCCAAAAGCGCTTAATAACCCAATCACTTGGGTCTTGACAATAGCCAGAATACGTCATGCAAAGCTCCCGGTGCCGCATGCAGTGTGAATAATCATCTCGGCTATGCCAGCCTCAGCGCCGCCCCGCAGAATGGCACCTCGGGCAGCCAGGGGAGCGGCGGCCTGTCGCGTCCTCACTTTCAACTTACATTACCACCTCAGATTCGCTTATAGAGAACGGATATTCGCACCCAAAAAAAACGGAGGGTACACCCGTAAATCGATAGCACTAAACCAATTTCACACACCTAATTAGAACGCCCAATTTATAAACCTGATACCAATACACCTTATCCCCATATTTAATGCATATACTTAAAGCGAATTTATATGCTTAAAACTAATAAGGCATACTAAATGGGTGTGTAAATTGGGTGTAAGGTGCTGAGTGTATCTGTGCTGAGTGTATCTGTGCTAAGTGTATGGGTGCCGAGTGTATGGGTGTTGGGTGTTGGGTGTGTAGGTGTGCGAATAGCTGCAGTTATGGCGCGAGTGATGTATGAATGTGCCTCCGCTTTTGCATGCAAATATCCGTTCTCTACTTGTACATATAACCCGTTTCTGGCGGTTTCACCGTATCTGCTGCGGCTGTCGTGAAGCTGCATTTCCCCACTCCCTGCGTCATCTTCACCACCCCCCATTGAACAGGAAGCAGATATCCATCCTTTCGATCCTCTCTCAGCACATGGCAAGCAGCACTTATTGCTAAGCTGTTCGTCGATACCATTCTCATAGTTCCATCATATCGTCGAAGGCCCAGGCCGGCGATAATAAGGATAAGCACAAGTCCAACAAGCAATGCTAAGATTCAAGATTAGCATTTTAGCCGGGGCAGACTTGGACTGGACGACTCACTGGCAAAGACTGCGATTGGACTATAGCCGCACGTTGAAAAAGAGTTGACATCGTCATCGCTCCCATCCGCGGAGATGGCTCGAATTCGTGCCAGAAAAAGGCTTTGCGACACAAGCCAGTGCAAAACACCTGAGGTAGCGTAAAGCGGAATCCCATATCGGAGTGGTAAAGAGATGAAGTAACTCGACCGTTGAATGCCAACAGGCTCGGAAACCCGCAGGGTCTTCCGGTGTTCCAACTTGCACATCCTGCTGAACTCCCTTTGAACCAGGAACGTGCTCAGCATCGTGTTGTACAATATGTACAGAACAGAGAGGACTAGTTGAGGCAAATTGGCCAAGAGAACATTGGCAATCAGTCCTCCCGGATCTTTGCGAGGAAGGTTGATCACCAAATAGGTGTAAGGAGTCAGTGATCCAAAGCCAAGTCTCCACAGCTCTGGGATGCTCACTCCAAACTGTCGGTACTTTAGGCTCTTGAATGATGCGAAAAGAAGGACGACTGCGATGATGATGACGAGAAGAAACCTGTCAGAATTTAGCGAGTGTTCAAACGAAACGAGCGACTCATTTTTAGTCGAGTCCTTACGCGGTTAACAGGATAAACCAGCGCCTCCGGCTGGCAGCAGACCTCCATTGCTTCGGGCTAGATTTGAATGCTCGGGCTTGAGGCTCATGTAGCAGTAGTATAGTAGGAGGGGATCTGACGAAACGGTCTTTGCGATTCCGAGTGGTTAAGAAGTCATACTTTGTTGTGAGACCCATGCCGACAGTTTCTTTGCATGGCTCTCTCATGAAAGAGGCAATGGCATCACCCAAGGTATACAAAACCTCCCTGGCCTGGTCTCGCTTCTTCGGATTCTGCCACCTTCTGAGAACCCATATCGAGAGCATAATGGCAGCCTTGATCATGTTCATAACGCAGATTGTAAACATAATCGGAGGCGAATACTCGAACCGACAGTTCGCGCCGAGACCCTCCGGCGGCTGGACAAGACAATGGGAGACTTCGTAATGCGGAGGCCCAAGGAACCATTTGATGACTGGTTTTGAAGCTGGCAATGCCGTAAATCCGCCGCTTCCGTTGCCGAGGGCCCACATGTTCTTCGACCAGTCGTCCGACCGGGGGACGATGGAGACGTACATAAGCAAGCTATCATCCGGAGGGCTCTGTAAAGATTCGTTCTTGACCAGTACAATGACGTTTCCCTGCGGGTTGAAGTAATCGTCGTACAGGTCGAAACATGCAGACACGTTGCGTTCTTCGTAGGTATGCGCGTCTTGCTGCATTGTGCTTATGATCCTCCCGGAATTGAAGTTCGAGGGATTCACTCGGGTATCATCCCAACCGTAGTCACCAACGCGATTAGACTCAGCTGTTTCCAGACTCCATGAGCTGTTGCTTAAGAATGAATCTTTAACAACGGCAACGGTATAGTTGTGAGATGACAGTGACTGAAACACCGCTGAATTGTATCTGCACGTTGCTAGGTTAGCATATCAAGCCAAACTCGACTTTCAGACAAGAGAATTACCCACATGAGGTGAATGGGAATGGAGGTCAATGCTAATAGTGTCCACGATACTCGCCTCCAGCTGCTGAGATATTTCAGATTCCTTGGGCTAGGTATGCCAATGTCCAACCATTTCCCATCCCTGTGCGCTCTGTCGACATTATCGCGAGCCGGAGCGGCTTGTAGCTGCATGCAATAGTTCGAGGCCGAAAGCATTCCAGTTCCCAGCAGGTTTATGAGCAAATGCAGCCACTGGTCTAGTTTCTTGACGGTTGAGCAGTCGCCGTCGTAGATCAGGCCAACTCCGTTCCGGCTGCCGTAGCTTGTCACAGCAAAGATTGTCACACCGAGATTCGTCATCAAGATGACACCGATGATACCAATCTGAAGCATGAGAGCACGGCTTCTCCGCGAAAGCCAGATACGCCAGTTGTTGTCCTCGTCATGTTTGATCTGAGGAAACCATCCTGATAACGTTTTCCGATCGGCAAATTGGCTAACTCGAAAGTCATGAGCGCTTGTATCTTGACTTTCATGACTACCCCTGGTGCGCTCATCGATGGCTGGGGCGCCAGCAGGTGCTCGTTGCGTCGGGCCCTGTGCCGACGTGTCTTCTATGATTGAGTGCCGTCGATCGTCAGATTGAGCCACCGTGTGTTCAAGCAATTCGATACTACGGCTCGTTAGTTTTGGAAGGCAGGACACGGCTGCGATGAGCAAGCTTTGCGCACCACTCTTCATCTTCATTGAGTGAAGCCATGATTTCGGGACCAAATCAACTCAGTAATCACAGCAATCGCCCATGCCTTTGCACCATTGTATACTACAAACAAAAGGACGAGACCAGGCTCAATTTTTACAACAACCAGCCAAGCTGTGGATCATATATCACTTTATCCATGTGGTCTTGACACCAATTTTAGACAGAAGGGCTTCAGCTGCCAACACCGCCGGACCCGTGTCGCTTGCCGTACTCCGATACCCTACTTCTGTACCACAGTACCATTGGTTAACATCACGGTATGATGGCAGAAATCAGGTTCTCGTCGGGGCTTGAGACGAGTGACGTGGCATTAGTCAGTGAGAGGCAATACCGTGGCTGAGTTGTCTTACTTTTCCCGACCTTCAGTGTCACTCCAACCGCCTGGAAAATGTTCGAGGCGGCATGTCGATTGTAATGTCCAGATCCGCGATGGAAGACTCCTCAGAACGAAGTCTACCTGCAAATAATGCCTCCCACTAGTACTAAGGAATTGAACCCCATTAGTAGGCTACTCTAATCTTGTGGGAAAGCTTCAAAGGGATATACTAATGGAAGAGGAGATGCTCGTGAATGTAGAGCCGACATAGACAAAACTCTAAAATTGAGCTGTTAGTCTGACTTGATAGCGCTTACTGTGCCTCTACCTCTTCCTCATATAAATACAATTGCATTAGGGTGATGCTATAGACCCACTGTTGTGTGCCTACCAAAAGTGGTGGTACCACTGTTGCACTGGTAGTACATCGTGACAAATGTATAGAGCGAGATGGTGTTAGCAGATGCAAGCAGAAGATGCCATAGCGCCAAATGTAGACAGTGCAAAACATTTGTTTAGACACAGGGCTCTCACCGTTCGGGATCCAGGCAGAAATCATGGGCGTTCTGGCGGTAGGTCGTTCTGTGCAACTAGCCAAGATTTATACGAAGGCGCCACAGCTCTGGGTGTAACCAGTCCAGAAGCAGTTTCTTTGACACAGGGGCTCTCACCGGTCAGCCTTCCAGGTGGACATGGCAATTGAGTGCAGCTACGCCAAGGAAATGCACAACATTGAAGGGTGGCCTTGGTGCGGCCGAGGCTCGTTCATGCCATGGAAAAGTGACGATGCGGGAGTCATTAGTATAGTAGGTAGCCAAATTCTCATGCCTCGGCAGATACCTCGGTAATTTTCTGACGCATTTGAGCAGGCAAGTGGTTGAATCCTCCGTCCAGCGGTGATGGTAAGGAAAGCAGGTATCAGCCACCGGTGTGGTCAAATCGAACTGCGTCATCTTCTCGATTTCTACGTCACTGCCTATGGGATAGCATGCTCTCGTCCGAATGTCCTCGCTGTCTAAAACGTAAGACCTCTTGATAACGGTTCATATCGCTTGACTGTCGTATTAAAAGTTTGTCTACTCGCTCAGATTCTACATCGTTAATTTAAGATCCATCTCCTGGTTGAACCCGTGCCTAACATGCCGCAGCATTTACTCCATTCAAGGCTGCTGCCTTTATGCAAAAACCCGTCCCAGATAAGATTGTGGTTTCCTCGGGCAAAGCTCGGTTTTTAATTGGCTGGTCTTTTGAACTATGGCGTAGCGGTACCTCCCAGCAATTGGTAACACTCCTGAAGTTGATGTTTTGAGGTTTCCGTCTTTCTTTGCGAAGCTCTGTACATCGCCTCTCTTCTTTTCCTGATAAGCACTGTCCGATTCCATATCTTTTGGGCAATTGCACTCCGGGGGTGTGGTATGTTTATGACCCAATGTTCGGTCTCATCGCGGCCCGCCCAGTCGCAGCGGATGGATTCAAATGATCTCTCCCAATACGGACCCGAATTCCATTTGTGAACTTCATATGGTAAGTTTTCCAGAGCAGACAGAAGTTGATCCAGATCCCATTTCGGCATACTCGTGTAATCTGGATAATGTCTCCGATTTCCCGAGTGATTCAACAGATAGGCTACAGTGTGCTGAATTGCTTCTTCTAGGCTGATCTGGTAGTCTGGACGCAAATTATTCGATTCAAATGCATCTTTTGAGAGACCGAGTAGTGCATAGATGATATCGCGGGGTTCTTTCGCCTTACTCTTTCCAAACTTTTGCAGTAGTATGCCCAGGTCCTGAGCGTCTGAACTTGACCACCATGAGTTTTCGCGCAGTGATCCAGGCATTATGTCCAATCGGGTTTGTACGTTCTCGTTGCATTTGATTTCGAAAAGTGTTGGCAGTAGAACGAAGGTCCAGGAGCTGATTGTATTTCGACCGCACGTGATTGTTGCTGCTCTAGCAAGTGCTGCTTCTTGGATCACCCAGATGCGGGAAAACCACTCTCTTCTCAGTAGGTCTTGGAGGCCTTCTCTGCAACCAGTACGATTGAACTCCTTCAAAACTCGCCGGCGGATAAATCGACATGACCTTGAAACTGTACTAGATTGATATCTCGCTATGAACCTCTGTGGCTCAGGACGGCGCATCCAATAGAAGAGGAAGTCGATTTCTCGGGTACTAGCTCCCAGCCATATTATGACATTGCGAGCGTTTTGATAAATGCGACGCATCTGGCCAACTTGATGACCTCGTTCCTTATTTAAGCCATAGTCAGCCGAACCAAGCCTAATTCTCCCATCACAAGCAAAATGAGCATGAGTGGAAGGGTTGGAACTCCACAAATTCGAGTTTATTACTCACGGCATGGTGACTCTGGTCAATACATATGGCATCGACCCAAAGCAGTCGGTCTTCCTCCGAATGTCGCATATTTGAGAGCGCTTCGAACAGGTTCTCTGTCACTGTGAATAGACAGCCGTTCACTCGTATCTTGTCTGTTGATTCTTTATTGCCCCATACGTAGGAAAGTGCTTCGTACGGGACACTTTCGACCTGGTCAAGATAACTCTCAAATATCTCACACTCAATAGGACTTGTGTCTCCTTTGAGTAGTCGGATAAGTCGTATGGCATCGGTTGCAAGATTGAGGTGCTCGTACTTGTAATACGAGTCCATGATCCTTGTATGTCGACTCCCCTCAATGGCCGCAATCCCAATCGGGAGCCCGGCTTGTTGCAAGTTTGTGAGACCCCTGACTACTAGGTGCAATTTGTGTGATAAGACGCTGTCTGGGCCGTCGTTCTGTGCTTGAATGCGAGCGGAGTACTGTGTCTCTGCGGCATCTGTCGCTGTTCATTAATTGCTGGGGAGGAATAGAGGCTGGTTCCAAGGAGAATGGACCAGGAAAACTGCGATCCCACGACTTAAGTAGCCCGTACTGCACAGCCTCATCTAGCACCTCGCAAAGTAGACTCAAGAAATCGTAAAAACGGGGACAGACACGCAGTCCCTGCTCCTGCAGCTGGGGTAGCATAGAAGTGGAGAAAGTAAAACTGGAGCCATCTGTATGCACACACCAGCACGTGGTAGGTAACTGCAATACTGGCCCAAAAGGGTGACCACCCTTAGAAACATGGTGGTGACGGGGACCTGTCTATATGCTGAAGCGGACAACTTAGCAGCTTCTAAGACAAAAGTGAGGCGTGGTGGCCAATTTTTTAATAAACTCCTAGTCTCATCATCCAAAAGTAAGGATAGGAAGGCAAAGAAAAGAAGCTTGAAATATAGAAATGACTCCTGATAAATCAAGGGTGCTCCGACGATCCTATGGGAGAGACTCGGTTTTAACGTAGTCTTCCTAAATAATTGATGTATTCATACTCGCAGATCAAGTGTGTATTACATTTAGGGGATACTCAGCTTGTGAAGCATTCATGCTGTGCATCTGACTTATCGGTCTCTCCCCGTCTGGTCTCTCGTTTCGATGCTCGTTGATCTCCAAACCTAAAAGAGAACGGATATTCGCCCCCGTAAAAACGAAGAGTACACCCGTACATATCACCAGCCCTATTTTACACACCACACATGGCATCACACCCGACACCCACACACCTAATACCCTCATACCCAATACCCAACACCCATATACCCAACACCTATACCCATACACCCAATACCCATACACCCAATACCCATACACCCAATACCTATACACCCAATACCCATACACCCAATACCCATACACCCAATACCCATACACCCAATACCCATACACCCAATACCCACACACCTCATACTTATATGAATTAGGTGTGTGGGTGTTGGGTGTTGGGTGTTGGGTGGGTGTACGAATAGACCTGGGTGATACTAGTATGCTCTAATAGGCTGCACCGGGCACAGATGGTTATGCAGTTGGTGTCTAGCTCGGTGGGGGCGACTGAGTGCCTGTTGGCTGTTCAGATTCAAAGAAAAGGCAAACCCCACCGCCAGCCCTGACGCCTTGAACTCCTTTCCCCTCTCAACCCCTTCCAAAGGTTTTGACAGCTTGCCAAAAAATAAGACAGTCAGCTCATCAACAATCAGTCAAGGTATGTCTATCAGTGGTCGCCATTGGAATCTTGGCCTTTAACACAAGTGGACAGACGACGATTAGTATGTCTATCTCCGTCGCGCCGACCAGTCTCTTTCCCCTTGGGGAAGAGCCCACTCGTGTCTCAGTGCGAATTGACCGGGACCTGTTGAAATTCATTGACCCTTCCATGGTCCCATTGGAGGAAGAGGATAGCTTTAGTCGAGTCAATCGGAAAGGGAAAGCTGCCATTAACCAGATCACCCGCGATGTGAGCAGGGCGATATTTGGTGCCGAGGTTTCCAAGTTAGAGATGTATTTCGGATGGTCGAAGCAGGTTGTGGGCCCTGATGGTCCCAGAATGAGGGCCCATCATTACATGGGGATCTGTTTTGACCATCATGTCACTGAGGAGGTCCCCAATCCCAGGGTGGTGGAGCTCACAGCAGACGAGGAGATTGACGGTAACGTTGTGTTTCGTGCAGTGGAGGCGGATACAGCACGGAGGGATACCATCAATACGACGATCATTAACGGGCTAAAATCGGCAGAACGCGCATAGGGATGTCGCTGGAACAATGTTGTGGGTTGGGGGATACTTGATCTTATGTGGACGACCAGACGTCTCGGACTTGGTCGCTAGATTGCTGATTTGTCGTTTTAGTGATCAAGAAGATGTGGAATGGCTTGTTCGGCCACTTGTCAACCTAGTGTTATTTGACGAAAAGGTTGAGCAGGGAAACAGGGTGCATACCAGAATGAATGCGGTATCTGACCATACTGGTGGCTGATTTGGCGGTTTCCGGACCAGCAAGATGGGTGATTCGGTGAAAGTGCCGGTTTCTGTGATGATCCGGAGGATCGTACGTCGTCTTCGTCGGGTTGAAGAGCTAGGTGTCGGTCGCAGCATCGGTCGCAGCATCGGTCGTAGCATCGGCAGCCGTGGCAGCAAGAGAAGTTCTTGTGCATACTGGAGTGGGAAACGTGCTCAGTGGTTGATCATGAAAAATTTGGTGGCCATGTCTAGCACCGCGTTTTGACGCGCGGGACTAGGTTTGAAGGAACCGAGGCCGCCGGTGGGAAATGGGCTGCTTCGCCGTGCCACAGACAAGTGAAACTCGTCGTCGTCGAAAATCAAGGGCCAGGCATGGAACGCAGCATCGGGACCCATGGCGGCGTCTAGAGCATTATGGGCGTCATTTCGGACGCGGTAGGCAACCAATTCAGGTGGCCAGTCGCCACAACCAATAGGGTCTTCCGCGCAGATCGAAGCGACACTCTCACCTGCGGCGGCGGCAGCAACAAAAGCAGCGTAGGATCGTGAGGTAGAAATAGCCACAGCCATCGCTCGGACAGCGCGGGCGGCGACCACTTCAGGCCGCTCTCCCTCGAGGGCGTGGAGCATTCCAAGAGTGGCACAGTAGGCGGCAGCATCGGCAGCTAACCTCAGCGTGGCCATGGGTGGGGGCGGAGAGGGCATACCCTCATCCACCGGGGTTTGAGCTCGCGATGAATCCTGGGAGGCAACAGGCTCGAGAGCTTCGCCCCCTGCGTTGGGTTGAGGAGAAGCAACTGGGTACGGCGGCGGCGGCTCATGATCTTTTTCTTTGTAAGGGAGAACAGGTGCAAGTGTAGTCTTGCGTGGCCGTGGCTTGCTCCTGGACTGTAGTTTGCGTCTGGACCAAGCCTGGAGTCGGCAGAACGGGCATGCCATTTGATCTGTCGAAGTGGATTCCAAAGACTCTGATGGAGGTTTGCCAAGAGGAACTGGAGGGCAACAGAACAGAGCTGATTGCAGCTAGGCTGTGGGCAGTAGGCAAGTCAAAGCTCCTTGGAGAGCAGCTCTTTGGATGGGATGGGGAGTTTGAGGATGCCGATCTGTTTTGTTGAGCGGCTTGGATGGGATGAACTTGGGCTGGTTTAATTAAAGCAGCAGGTTTGTTGTGCTACGGTTGGGGACTGGAAGTAGAAGTAAGATGGAGGGAGGATGGAACGCGACCTTCTGTCTGCATCCTTCTTATTTGTCTTTCAGTGGGAGGCATGTAGTTTCTGTTTTGGCCAACATCTGTTTGCACGCCGCTCCTCGACGGTCCCGCACTTGCAGTCTTTCGCGTGTTTGACTGCTGCTGCCTGAAGACACCTGACCAAAAGTAAGCCACCCTGCTGGGCACCTAAGCACAAGGCTAGGCTCTTAGGATCATGTACTATGTAGAGGCCCCTAGCAGGTAGTTGCGCTCTACTTTGCGCCTTTCCCTAGCCGACCAAGGTGTCGTAGGCCCAGACGTCGTCCTGCACACCTCACCCGGAGAGGCGCATCGTCGGGTGGGACTGGATGTGGAAATAGTCATCGGACCCGCGGATGCCGCCCTTGGACTCAACCGACAGGCCCCAGTAGAAGCGGGCTTGGAGGAGACGAAGAAGAAAGCCGAGGATGAAGAAGAGCATTGAGCCAACAAGGGTGTCGGGCCCCATGCAGAACGCCCAGCCGCAGCTTAACTCCTTATCAGCCATCTGAAGCTACTATGTCAACATTCGCGTATCGCGAGAGAGATTCAAATATCAGTACGGTAAACTTTGTTAATTCTCGAATCTCCCCAGTCAACGGGCAAGCATCGAGTTGATCAACCTTCCCACTATCAACCAAACAGCACTAGTGCCATATTCTAAGGCAATTAGGAAGAGCAGCGTCACTAAGCCCAGTGGTACGGTGATAGCAAAATACAGGGGCGCTTTGGAAGAATCTCCACTTTCTTCGCCAGGAAAAAGCGTGGAACTAAAAATTGACTACTCTTGTTAGTAATGGAACAAGAGAGATACTTAAGAATAGAAAGCATACGTACAGCGATCAGTGATGGTGGTAGAAACATGGTAGCGGATTGAGCCAGAATCTTTAATGTCCTAGATTCCTTGTGCCCTTGTCGAGCAAGTTGAACCATTTGCTTTGTGTTTCTGGCCACCCGTTCTGTCTGCAACTGAGTTTCCAAGGTCATAGCCTGAATGGAACACAAGGTTCTTCGCATCATATCGTCGGACCTTGCTTTTAGAATGATAGACATCTGAGTAGTGCCGTCAGGTCTTATCCTGGCTATCCAGAAAGTGAAAGGGACGAAGAAGTCCTACTTACCGTCTGCAATGCTCCAGACGCATCCCGCTTTAGAAGACCCAGAGTGGACAAGTAGTTTTGCATATCAGATTTCAGAAGACGCAAGGAGCTTTCAACGTCACAGTGACGACTTCGTTTCCGTGTCCCGCCACGAGATACCAAATGTAAGTGTGAAACCTCGTTCAAGATCTTTCGCTGATTTTCAAGCACAAGTTGAGCGAGATCAATCGAGCGGTCCAGTACTGACAGCATTTGTATGTCATTGAATGACAGCTCATAGTCTCGTATTGTCTCCTCGACTTGAGACCAGTGTGCTTTGTCTTGCTACAGCAGCATCAATTTCAGCAAAATAAGGGGATACTCTGGTTGAGATTTACTTACAAAAATCTTGATTTTGAGCCTGCACGCCTCGATATAGGCATCCCAGTCTTTTATTGCAGAAAATAGAATGAACAAGTGGGTTGAAACCGGCGAATCCGTACCAGAGCTCAGATGGAGGCTCAGCGCAGCAACCAAACGATCTCGCATATACTCAGATGGTGTGACGAGTATCCAATTCGAGGTGCCATCCACTTTTCCGTAGGCCTGGTAGACAGCACTCTGGCGCAATGAAAATGGGTTGCCTTTACTGCGCCCGTTCATCTCGAAGAAGCGTATGACGTAACAAAATTCTAGAGACCATTAGGCACGAGGACCGCTTCAATTCCGGGAATAGGTATTGACATACCATACCCTTGAGATGGGTGGTTATGATAGTAAGTCAGGTTCTTCGCCTGTTCGCGATCGTCCAACTTGTTTCCAAAAGTCTGAAGAGCGCGCAAGAATGGGACGAAGACCTTTAGATGCGCCAGTATTTTCAGCAGAGCAGCCTCTGTAACAGGTAGACAGCTCCATGAGAATGGTTGCAGAATAATGCTGAGTTTTGCCAAAATCAGCGGACAGAAATCCCCTGGGTGTAGTGCACTCACAAGGCCATATTTGCTGGTACTCGGGGAAGACGCTAATGTAGACCAGGACTAAGTTTCACCCAACTGTATTGGCTCTGTAGTACTTACACTGAAAAAGTCGACATGTTCCACCTCTTCACAGTCAAAATGTATCTCCTTGATGGTATTCGAACGGTTTCCTTTTATCCTTAATTCAAGGACTGTTTGGTATGTGTCTGGGAAGGGCCTAGTCATATTCCTCACCTCCACAGGACCACACTAAGTCTAGACCACCACCAGCAATCTGGAAAAGCCTGTGCGATTCTCGTCTGATACGTTGGCAATCCAAGCTGGGATCTTCTCCGATTGGTGAAAAGTATCCGGCGACAAGGGGATAAACCGCATTGATATTCGTTGATTGCGTCATTTCTGGGCATATGAGTGTCTGAATGTGAACGAAGTTGGGACTAAATCCGAAGACTCTCATCGAGTGTTAGGTGGTACAAAAGAGAATTACTTATAATCAGCGCGGGGGGCACTGAGTGACTGGCGAGCAATGAGACTGGCGCCGGTTCTTTGCGATCTTTCAATGCTGATATGCGGTAAAACATTCGGTGACGCAGTGGCTGTGACTGATGTGTACTTTTTCTCTGCACCTTTGGATGCCTAGTTTTAGCGAGGCATTTTCTTGACCGGTGGGCTTCTAGGGTAGTACAGTGCTCATTTTCCACTCCATGAGTGGTGGGAACGCTGGCGGAGACGGCTGGGATTGCAGGCATGTTGCTCCGTGGCTGATACGATGACGACTTCACCCGGCCAAATCTCACACATGACAAAGGACACCATTTGCTCTTGCCGACGACTCCTTACGAGTCGGGCACAGTCCTCAGCCGCACAATATGGTGTCGGGTTACCCAACATACCCAAAATGGTGCGTGGCTTTTGATTTTGGGTCGCACCGCTTCAACCCCACCTCTACCTAGCTATCAACTTCACTCAGCAAAAGACAGGTGGAAATGGTGTTCTGTATCTTATGTATAACTAGGTCGACCGCCTCCCGACTTTGAAATTTTGGTGCCTTACAATTCCTCAGCGGCAACGCATTGAGAAGCCTCAGGTTCCAGCCACGCTTTCTGGCCAATCCTGGTGTCACATCCTCGAATCTCTAACCTAAGCCATCGGACTACTACCTCTTGTAAAATGGTGGCCCAGTTGATTCCCAACCGCTATATCAACTTGAATGACCTTCGGAATCTCCTTACTACAAAATTCGGCAGCGGCAATTTTCAAATCGAGGTGAGCAGTGGTTCTGAACTATAGCATTTGTTTGGCGGGCCACAAATCTTATGAAACAACCAGGAGACAGATCATCACTACAAGCTGCAAGTCCCTGCGATCATAGACGACGTAGGTAACGAAACCTTTTCAAGTATCCGCATTTTGAAAAACATTAGAGGTGCCCTCAAGCTGACGTTGAGAAGTCCGAAATTAGGTCGATTCAAAAGAAGCCACCTACGTCTTGAATAGTCAGCGACAAATGGGCAGCCCAACGCAAATTCGACAGCCCCAAGTATCCAAGAGTCATGCCGGAACTGGGATGCTCTTCGCAACCTGAACATCATATCAACGCAACCGTGCAACACCAGTCCTGGCATCCGCCGCAGTATCACAGTCATGGAGGAAACTGTGGAGAAAATCCAAACCCTACGCTACGCAACTCGGAATGTGGACAGGCGGTATTTTGTGCCGGAGGTCGCCCTTTTCGAGGTGATGGAAAAACCAACGGTGAAAGCCTGCTTGGAATGTTTGAAAGTTCCATTGCACGAATTGGACATTCTGACCGACGAGGTCATGCGCGGTGCTCGCAAATGTTTTGCTATATTGCTCCTAATGGGCAACGGGGCCGTCATCAAAGACTTCATAACTCGTGACGGTCTACGAAATAGTTCCCCGGACGACCGTTTGCCATTCAATTCAGAGTCCTTGAAGAACTTCTTCAAGGTGCCGGAAATCAATTCGCTTGTTCTCACGTTCAAGGACATTCAGTGGGCTTTCGCTACCCCCGCTCTAGCCCCTTATTTGCTTTCCCGAGAGCTGAACCCGGACGCCATACTGCCATACCTTCATGAAGAGAAAGCTGGAAATAGCTCAATGGGTAAAGTTGTTAAGGTTACATTGCACGCAAAATCTCACCGTCTGTCCGTCAAGGGCAACAAGGTACATTTCTTACCCCTACGCGAGATAAGAGAGCAGGCGTGCTGACTGCCACCATGTCCAGGTCATCCGTAAAGAGATATCATCTGACGGGTATGAAAATCAGCTGGCATTCCAAAAGGAGCTCAGAAATCTATCCCTCCTCGCGTGCATTCACCACCCTAACATTATTGAGCTTCAATGCTCATACTTTTACAGAGGCAACTTCAACCTTATTTTCCCTGTTGCCGAGGGCGGGACGCTGGAGACGGTCCTGGAGGGGCCAAGAGACTCGGTTTGGCCAATCAGGGACTCTCAGATCTTCATTGCCTTGACTGGCCTGGCTTCCGCAATCGATACCCTCCACAATTTTGAGTCCAAGTCCCTGAATCTCGAGCTGACAGGGTGCCATCACGATCTTGCCCCGAGGAACATTTTGGTGCAGGATGACACACTGCTGCTGGCCGACTTCGGACTCTCTACATTTAAATGTCGTCAAGAAAGCTCCCTCACAGATTACAAGTCCGTGAGGGGCTCCTATGTGGCGCCAGAGGGGCAACGCGTACGCGGTCGTGAACTCAAAGATGGGCAGATCAGTCGCCCGGGTGATATATGGTCGTTGGGATGCATCCTCCTCGAGGTCGTCACATACATGATCAACGGTCATTTGGGGTTGGAAGATTTTCGCGCGGCAAGGAGGACCGTAGTTGATCAGGAGCTGGTGTGGTGCAGATTCCACGATGGCCGTGACGTACCAAGCTCCCAGGTGGTTGCTCACATTGAGAGGCTTCTCCAGCATGATAAACGATCTTGCTTGCACGCGCTGGGTCTGGTACGGAGAATGCTGAACGACAACCCGAAAGATCGTCCTGACTCAGCAGAAGTTCTAATGACGTTGCGTGGAATAGCAATCCTCTCCCTCGCTGAAATCATCAAACCACTCCTGGATAACGCTTGCGCCTGTTCGCCTAGTGTCGACTATTCTTTGGAGAGTTTCCGCTTTTCCAGCTGGATGTCTGCATTCGAAAAGCTGTTCCATGACATCACGTCGGGAGACTACCGCGGACAAGACCTCGATACCGATGGCACTATACAATCACTGATCGGTTTCCAGCAGAACCTACAAGTTCAACAAGAAAAAGACCCACGCTTCAACCACCAGAGACTGTCGGTCCTCAGATGGCAGAGCAATAAAATGTTCGAGGCTCTCCCCGAGTCCTACCGAAGTTTGGCAAGGGCATCTCTAGTGGAGCATGTACTCAGATGTGACCATGTTGAAAGACTAAGTCAACTATATCAGGAGACAGGTATCGAGGATGACGATGACCTCGGAACACTGCTCGCCGTCAAGCATCTCACACAACTCAGTGAGGAAGACCGCCTCATTCCCCGACAAGATCTCCAACTCAAAGACATCTCTATCGTCACTAAAAGTGAGGTTGGTCCACATAGCTTCGCGTTGATGAATGGAGACCGGCCAGAGAAAGTCATAATCGAGTGGCTTAGATATCAGGGGCATTGGGCCGACACAAAAATCGGACTAGAGCTCCGGGAGCGGTTAGTATCGGTCGCAACACTGCTTAACTCCGATTATACCTCCCGTCTCCCTGGAACCCTCCGCTGTAAGGGAATCGAACACAACTCAGCCAGGAGAGCCTTCGGCTTCGTCTACGAGCTACCACCATCAACCGACCGCCCTATGACACTGCATCAGTTGCTTGAGCCTAGGTATCGCCCCCTTCTCGAAGATAGATTTCGTCTGGCAAGAGATATCTGTCACAGCCTGTACAGGTTCCATCAGGTGGGCTGGCTGCATCGCAACATACACTCAGAAAACATTGTATTCGTCCTCTCTGAGGGAGCAGCCGACAACAAAGCTGCTACAGACCCACACTTTTTGGGTTTCTCTGGCAGCCGACCGACCAGATTGGACACCTTCACCCGTGGAGCAGATGATACTGGAAACCTCAGGAATTATCACCATCCTGCGTATCTTCAACAAGACCGGTACAGGGAGGAATTCGACTACTACTCCATTGGAATGGTCCTTCTGGAAATTGGTTTATGGACTCCACTATCGAAGATTGCTTCTGAAAAACACTTCGAAGGTCTCTCGGACGAGGACTTCAGACAGAAGATAATTGAACGGAAGGGCCCTCATTTAGGCTTGGCAATGGGAAGCAAGTACATGCAGGCTGTGCTACTTTGTCTTCGTGGGGACTTCAACCGCAGCCCTGAGACCCAAGCAGGAGTGGCTGAGGATTTCAAAAGGCAAGTAATTGCTAGTATACAGAGGTTTGAATGATTGGTTGGAGTTGATGTATATGATCCAAATTCAACTGTCGTCCACTCTCCTATCTGCTTATTAGTCCCACTTCCATCCAGTTCCGGACTGCTCAAAGTTGCCCAATGAGACTACCTACATATGTAGATATACAATTAGGTGGTGTGTGGTAGCCATAACACAATTGGCGATCTAGGGGAGCATGGCGTGTGGAGCTCCGTGAATGATGTTTCACAAGGCAAGGGTTTCGTCTCCGCAGATCACGATCTGGATCTTGATGTTTTCGCCGTAGCTTGCTATTCAACTTTCATGCTGGCGAAAGCCCGCTGATGTGCAGTTTCCAATCAACACAACGCTGATCAAGATGCTATTGGGTGGCACAATAATGGACTGACTTCGAGTTGGGGTACTCGGGTTGCACAGAACACGTGTTCGTAAGCATGCAAGACCTCAGCTGACGGTGGATGTGCTTTTTATAGCCTCCCAAGGCGGCTGTGAGAGATTCGGTAGGTCAGTAAAGACTCCTTCATCACCATTTCTATCCTTCCTTGAATGTTCTGTTTCATTTCGTGGGCTCGGGACGCTCTCTTAGGTCATCTGACGGTGCCAGCCAGAGCTATACTGTCCTGTGAGAACTCTTCGCGCCTGAGAGCAAGATGACCCACACTACCGATGGCTCCTCGGTGCTGCAAGACCTACGATTCACCAACTCGGTGCGGTCAGAGGCGGATAACTCGGTGCAGTCTGAAGCATGGGATCTGTATCTTATCTTGTCCTGGGCACAGCGACTTCGCGTAGACTTTCTACCTGTCACGCATCAAAAGGCGATGGGTGACATCGGCGAAGGAGCAACTGCGGTCGTCCAACAGGGTTACATGAACTCTAGCCTAGAGTTTGCCTTCAAAATTGCGGACGAGCTACCGAGGTTCCGAAATGAGATGATCATTCTTGGTATCCATTCCGTTCGCACGCACCCTTTTATCGCCACCATTGAGGGCCTCGGCTGGGATGTTGATGATGGATCTGGTGCTATTCGTCCAGCTCTAGTATTCGAAAAGACGGCAAATGGTAGCCTGGAGTCCTTTATGCAGGGTCAAACTGGTCGATCTCTTGAATTTTCTTCGAGAATTGCACTTTGCTGCCAAATTGCGATTGCCATGAATGACATGGAAAAGCTCCGTACGTGTCAGGACTGCACTTGAGACTGTTGGCTTTGTGTGGAATGGATCGTATTATGACTGACTTATCTACAGGCTTAACACACAATGACATAAAGCCAAGCAACATTCTCGTCTACGAAGACCGCGAGCTTGATGGGGCCTTCGTGATAAGAGTGACCGACTTTGGGTGCGCTGAGTTTGTGCCGTCCATTCCAGGCCAGGCTGAGCATCTGGTGAAGATTCCCGAATCTAGGCCATGGACTATCCCAGCCCCAGAGTATCATCACCGAGGTTTTGCGTTCGCGGCAGCCGTGAAGGCGATGGTCTACTCTTTTGGTGTATGTTGCCTTTGGCTCCTGCTGTACAATCAGCCCTTCGACTCGGAGGATCGTTTCATACACGAGTACTACCAAAGCACACCCTCTGTGATGGAGGAATTTGCCAAATTTCAGACAGCAAGAAATACGGATTGGATTCCTGAAACCTCCATGGATGACATAAGACAACTATTCAAACTTGCGCTTGCAGCCGATCCAGACGTGCGAGCAAGCAGCGTGGACGTTTTGCGTCCTATCCTTCAGAAAATGCTTCGGAACCTGAAATTAGATGCCCAGGAGTCACGTCCAATCATTCATGAAAAGTACGACCGGTATCCTGGTGCGAAGGAGGAGCTCGGCTACATGCGCGCAGGAGACTATACTGGCCTCATGGCAAAGTTTAACGTGAGTACCGTCTGTAAAGTTTCTATGGTTTCTTCAAAGCTGAATGAGTCATTCATTTCCAGGTTCCACTGGCCATGCTATATCTGCATAGTGTCGACTACCGAATCAGGAAAGAGATTTTCAAGTGTATCGAGCAGTGCGAGGCTCTCTACCACGATTCTGAGGTCCATGTCCGACAAAGGCAGCAACATTGTCTCGACCTTGCGTTCTGCTACAGGATCGGTTTTGGAGTTAGGCAAGATCTTTCCAAGTACCAGTGCTTGCTAGCAGAGAATGGTGACGAGGAGGAACTTGCAGAAGAACTCCAGCGTCTCAAGGCAACGCACGTGCAGGGATCCATTTACCTGGAGTGGACTGCCTGGGCCAGAAACTGGGCCACTATTTCACATTCGTACGACCTGTCTTATTACTTTGGTAGGGAAAACCTGTCGTCCCTGAGAAGCATTCAAAAACAGGAGTTGCATGACTGGTCAGAACTACTCGGAGACACTCACTTCATCGTAATGCAAAAGTATGGATGGGTAATTCAAATTGAGAAGACGTACGATCTCGAAAGTGGTCTGGAGCTAGCCCAAAAGGCTCACAGGATTGCATTGTCATTGCTTCCTGCAGCCAGTGGAGACGTTTTCCTGGCGAAGACACAATTGGCTGACGTGCTTCTAATCAATGGGCAATTCAAACAAGCTCATGAAATCATGAAGGATATCATGGCTGATAAGCCTGAGCCTTGGGGGGACGGCTTTTCCTATCGCTGCGACTCCCTTCTAGCTGATATATATGAGCAGGAAGGGCGGGCTAGGAAATCAGAGAAGCTGCGGCGAACAGCGCTAGAAAAAGCAGGCCGTTTATTCGGCGAGCGACACGCCATATACGCCGAGATGCTCTTACGTCTTGCTCTCACCATGAAAGGCCGAGATTCTGCGGAAGCGCAAAGGCTGTTCGATCAGGTGCTCGAACTTGCTCGTGGATCTTGGGGTCCAGATAGCGCCATCGCATTAAAAGCCAAGTCCAGTATCCATCCAGTGCTTGGTTCATTCTGGTGGTACAGCCGGCGAGGTCTGCCTTCGCAACAGTTCGACAGAGAAGCAATCGAGAAACATCAGGCAGTGTTCGGGAACTACCATCCGCAGACAGTAATGACAATGGACACAGGGGTTTCTTTACTCCTGCAAACGTTTCGCAGCCTTGAGGCTCTTGAACTCATGGAACACACCGCTCGGCTCGCTGCCATTGCGTACCAGGAGAATCCTCATGAGATAAGGTACTATCATGAACGACTACGGAACATCCGGAATACTTGCTGGTGGTTCCTGAAGTTCGAGAAACTTGGTCTTAGGCGCTTTCTCAAATTCCAATTGTCTGTCGTCCCGATGGAATGGTCACCAAGGTTTGGCCCCCATCACGAGCATGTATGGGGGCCTTTGTACAGGGTCAAGGAGATGTCCAAGACTTTGGACCCATACAGCTTTGACCCACGCATGGACCCAAGACATGTAGAGGACAACGGATATCAGCTACTAGTAGAGCCAGCGAGGGGAACTTACTGAAGACGCGCTTCTATACTGTCAGATAGTTAGGGAAGCGCCATTTGCCTTCTACTTCTGTAGACCGCAACTTAGCCTCGTGCTACAATTTTCACCGGACTGCTGTCAGACAATTGATGCAAATGTGATTCTGAAATCCATTGATGTCGAATTTGCCATATTGGGCGACTGCGTATCCGGCGCCGCTGACAATTGCCAGATGACAAAGACCAAGTGTGCTCGGCCGCATCTCCAACAATAAAGCCTAACACAAATAGCTCTCCTGGTGATAGCAGACGCAGCTTTGGTGCATGAGATAATGTCATTATAACTTCTCGATAGGAGCTAGTGCGCTTATTTCAGGTTCGAAATATGGATTAGTTCAGTTCGTCTCGAAGATTTGGACGTTTACTATCCTATGTCGCGCAAAAGGAACATGATCGCTTCATGTCGGCGATTGCTAGATTCTCCGGCTCTTTGGAGCCTGCAAAGTCTTCTTGATGTTACTCGGCAGCCTTTGGGGCTTGGGAGACGCCAATGCCACCGTGTGCTATATCAAGGTATATAACATCATCTCACAGGTCAGCCCATGCGTAAAGAAAAAGAGAAGAAGATTGATAGAAGTCTTCTGAATTATGAAAGAGTTCAAGTCTAAGAAAAGATATACCTAAGAGAGCCAGAAGTTAACTCTATATAAGCTATCCTTATTATAAAAGGAAGTTAAAGATATAATAATTAACTTTAAATATATTAATTCCGGTTAAATAAGCGCTATTTATTTAAATAAAAAAAGGAATTATAATAATATAGCTTTTATATATTATTTAAAATAATTAATTAATAAATTAATTATTATAACTTTTTAATTAAAAAGTAAAATTTATACATAATAATTTTATTATTTTCTTTATAATTAATTTAATAGCTAAGGTTTAAGCCTTTTAGCTAAAAAAGTATTTAAATATTAAAGTTAATATATTTAAGGAAATAAATTTTATAATATTTAAAGTAATTAATTAAGCTTTTATTTAATTAATAGCTTTAAATAAATTTAATAAATTTTATTAAAAAAAAGAAAATAATCGTATTTTATTATTTTATTTAATTTTAAGTTTTTAATAAAAGTATATTAAAATTAACTTTAAACTATAATTTAATCTTTAAATAATAGCTTTAAAGCTTTATAAGGGCCTTAAGGGGGGTTATAATAATATAGCTTTTATATATTACTTAAAATAATTAATTAATATATTAATTATTAAAGCTTTTTAGTTAAGAGGTAGAATTTATAAGTAATAATTTTATTATCTTTTTATAAATATTAAAAGCTTTAAAAATTAAATTAAAAAATATTATATAATAATAAATGCTTAATTAATTAATTATAATAATAAATAATAATTTACTTATTTACTTAATATATTACTTTTTAAATAAAAAAAAACACCTTATTATATATAATGGTTTTATTAAATATGAAATAGACTATGTGCTGCCTAAAGACGTTATTCCTTAGCTGATGGGCCCTGTCATGGACTTATTGACTTGAATATGCAGTATTTTCAACTCGAGGGGCTCTTCCTCTTTATGCTGAAGCTCATGTACTTCGCTTCCGAAATGCGAAAGCTCCATCGTCGTCGCCGAGTTCCGCACTCCCCTCTCAGAGCAAAACCCGCCTTGCCTTCGTGACCCAAGTGACATCAAAATCCCAGTTACGGGGCCGAGTCCTCTGCATGACCTCCGCCCACTCCACCTGGTCCTCAAGAACACGCGAGAACATGCCCACACTCTCCCAATAATCGGGCAGGAACCCCGCCATCTCCCAGTCCAGCAGAGTCAGGATCTTTCCCTCCTCGTCCACGATGATATTCTTCGGCTTGATGTCCCCGTGGGTGAAGACAGGGGCCGCACTGCGGGGGAACTTGTCCAGGACCTCGTGTCCATCGGCATAGGAGAGCCCGTTACGCTCTACGTAATTCTGGAGGATGATCTGCCGAAAATCCTCGTCACTCTCAATAAGCGGTACTGCCTCGTTGGAATAGCCCGTGAAAGGGGGCTGGTACAGCTCTGAGCCGTCGACGGTAGTGTAGAGACTGGGCAGCCCTCCTGGCCGTGGAATTGTCCGAAGCGTTTGAATGATCTCCCAGGTATCCCTGCATACACGCTCCTTGCGGCCGGATGGTAGTGTGGGCCAAACGGCATGAAGCGTCTTGCCCGGCACATAGTCCATTACGATTCGGCCGTGTCCGCCTGGGAGGTCCCATTGAGCAAAGTGTACATTGGGGATGGGCATCGAGGGTGCGTGCTCGGCAACGTATCTCATCGCGGCAAACTCGCCGCGATGGCAGCGCGGGCTGGTCTTCATCACCACATTGCTGTCGATGCGCGCGATCGTGGAGCCCCACGGGGTCTCAGAGATGGTGTAGGGTTCGAAGTTGTCCTCGAAGGGCTCCACTTTGTCTCCGGGGATCCATTTGTCGTCGGCGTTTTCCATTTTGTTCGGGGTTAAGGCCGCAGGCGGTTCCTAAGCCGGTTTCTTATGTGTTGTAGTCCAATCGATTCACCAGGTGATAACTGAGAAGAGCCATTTTCAAGGCTCATTACAGACTGTACAAAGCTGAGGAAGGAGGCCTGTAACTTCTATTCCGAGGTGCAGATGTAGCACTATTACCTCTCTTCGAATTGTTCATAGTTCTCAAGGATATGTAGATGTTGGGCATGTATGTAGTTCCGAGGGACATACCGCGGGCCCCAAAATTCCCCCACGACGGGTCCGGCACCGGAAGCCGGGGCGGCGGCTGGTGGGCCCATCAGGCGAGTCACACCCACTCGGCCCGGCCTCTAACAGTTCACCTAGGCCACCAGTACTACGATATGGTTGTAGGTCGTACGGGCGCTAGTGCTCTCACTTTACCTGCCGCATCAGGGCAAAGGGATGGGAACGGAGCAGTCGTCGGTGTCATTTCTTGCTCTATCGCGCACGAGAAGGGAGTCACTCTCCAGAGATTGATTGATATCTTGAGTCTGCATCGTAGAATAAAGGACTGCATTCGTTTTAGACTGCTGGTGTTCACCAACTCGCAAATCTCGCCTGCGGCAAAACTGACAGACAGCCTCTCAAATCCAGCAGACCCCAGAGTGCCTCGAGCAGAATTCTGGACCTGACATACACCACATCCACACGACCAAGATGGACAGCCGGCAGTTCAAGGACGCCGCAAAGGCTTCGATCGATCACAGTAAGCCCATCTTCCCCGAAGACGCCGTCACAAACTCCTGGCCCCGAACGTGGAACGACCGACTGATTCACTGACACATGCCGCAGTCGTCGACTACTATGAGAACATCACAGACCATAGCGTCGTCTCGCAGGTCGAGCCGGGCTACCTGCGCAAGGTGCTGCCCGAGTCGCCGCCCAAGGAGGGCGAGTCCTGGGACGTGATCCGCAAGGACATCGACAGCAAGATCGTCCCCGGGCTGACGCACTGGCAGTCGCCCAACTTCTTCGCCTTCTTCCCCTGCCCGGCCTCGTACCCCTCGCTGCTGGGCGAGCTGTACTCGGCCGCCTTCACCGGCGCCTGCTTCAACTGGATCTGCTCGCCCGCCGTCACCGAGCTCGAGACCATCGTGCTGGACTGGGTCGCCCAGGTCCTGGGCCTCCCGCAGGTCTACCACTCCACCGGCCCCTCCCGCGGCGGCGGCGTCATCCAGGGCTCCGCCAGCGAGGCCGTCCTGACCATGATGGTCGCGGCACGCGAGAAGTACCTGCGCGACACCCTCCCCGCCCCCGGGACGGTCACCGAGGAGGAGCTCGAGGACCTCGACATGCGCAAGCGCAGCAGGCTCGTCGCCCTGGGCAGCGCCGCCGCCCACTCGTCGACCAAGAAGGCCGCCCGGATCCTCGGCGTCCGTTACGCCGAGGTGCCCACCTCCTCCGCGGCAAACTTCGCCATGACCGGCGAGGCCCTCAAGCAGACGCTCGAGGCGTTGAGGGCCAAGGGCCTGGAGCCCTTCTTCATGACAGCCACGCTCGGAACCACCGACACGTGTGCCGTGGACGACTTTGGCGCTATCGTCGACACCCTGGCCAAGTTCAGCGGGACAACCACCACCAACGGCGCTGCCACGAACGGCGAGAGCAACGGAGCAGTAGCCCCGGCTGCGAGGAAGGGCGAGGTCTGGGTGCACATCGACGCCGCGTACGCCGGCTCGGCCCTCGTGACGCCCGAGGCGCAGCAGTCCGTGGGCGTGCACCACCTGGCGCACTTCCACTCCTTCAACTTCAACATGCACAAGTGGCTGCTGACCAACTTCGACGCCTCGTGCGTCTTCGTCGCCAACCGCGCCTGGCTCGAGGAGGCGCTGGGGTCCGAGCTGCACGTCTACCGCAACACGTACAGCGACGGCGGGCTCGTCACCGACTACCGCAACTGGCAGATCCCGCTGGGCCGGCGCTTCCGCTCCCTCAAGGTGTGGTTCGTGCTGCGCAGCTACGGCGTCGCGGGGCTGCAGGGCTACATCCGCCGCGGCGTCGCGCAGGGCGAGCTGTTTGCGGGCTGGCTGCGCGCGAGGCCGGAGCTGTTTGAGATCATCACGGGCCCGGCGTTCGCGCTGACAGTGTTCCGGCTGGCTCCCCAGGGGGTGGAAGGCGAGGAGAAGAAGAGCCAGCTCACGAGGGCGCTGTACGAGGAGGTCAACAGGTCTGGCAAGCTGTGGGTGACGAGCACGGTGCTCGAGAGCAAGTTCGCCATCAGGGTCATGACGGGCAACATCACGACCGAGGAGGAGCACGTCAAGGCGGCGTATGAGCTGATCCTGGCTACGGCTGAGAGGGTTGTCAAGGGGGAGTAGACAAGACGTTGTTAGATAGTAGAAGTTTTCTTTTTGGGGGACTGCTTAGTGCTTAGGAACTAACTGTAGGGTCCTTAAATCTGGTCGTATGATCTCTGTTCTTACATATAGAGCGCTCGTCTTCAGGAAAAACGAGCCCGAGAACAACCAAGCAAGCGTGCTTTATGTTGATCAAGATTTCCAATTTATATGCATACCATATAACTGCGTTCGACTTGCAAATGGGGTACTGACAGCCTTGTTGCATTCCGACTAGCATCCCGTGGCTTATCGCGAACACTCTGTTATAGGCGTCATTCTCGTCACGTATATGAGGCCGGACATTGGACCTCGCTTCTCGATTACTTCAGGTTCTATCATGAGACCTTTTCCAGTAATGGCTGAAATTCAAGCGCCATGCAGGAGTGGTTCATGACGTATATGCATGCAAGCCTTGTCCGTGATTGCGAGCTTCGAGCTGAAAGCAAGTCCCTGCCTCGGGCTGGGACATCGGCAGCCTTCTGCCTGTAAACGAGTCCTGTACGGGGTCCATATCTGCGGGTTCAACATGTATAGTTGAATACTTGTCACATTTGAGGAGATGGGTGGCACAATTGATGCAGCGTCCGCTTGCGCCAACGACTTGCTAATTGGACGATGCTGCATGTGCATGCATGGTAAGCAATAGTTCTGCCCAAAATGACCACATACGCAAAGTCAGATGCGCGGCAGATATTAATAGGAAGCCTGATATAAAGCCAACCGCTCATCCATTGAAATTCTACAGAATTCCCCCCAGGTCACAGTTGCGCACACAACGAGGCGATATGGCGAGCGGAGCAGATGACCGTCACAGGCGGCCTCAGGTCAGCCGAAGGAAAGAAGGTCGTTCCTATGCGAGAGTGAAAGTGCTGCTGCTCACATTCGATCATCACGATCTAGGTGGTGACTTGGACGATGAAACAGAAGATGTGAAGGAGGCTTTTAAAAAGCTCAACTATACGGTCTCCAAGGCAGGGATCCGGATGAAACATTCCCTGGATGAATTGGAGGTCACGCTCGAGGGATTTCTCCCACAGGAGGAATGCAGGGACACTCTGTTCATCATCTATTATCATGGACATGGGTATCTAAGACCTTCGGATGATCAGTTCACCATATTTAGGTCAGAGAAGACAAATGTCCCGGTCATCTGAATATTAGCTACTGACATGGATTGCGATCTCTAGCCATAATTATCCATCTTCTGAGGATCTGGAAAATCAGGTACCAGAGCTTTGGGAGAAGATCGACAATCTTTTCCAACAAAGCTTCGAAGGTTCCCCCAGTGAAAAATGGGAAGAATATCGGGAAGAATTGTAGGTCATCTTGTTCTCTCTGGGTAGAACAAGGTTGCGCGTCGAAGAGCATCAAGACTAATGTAAGACAGTGGCGACTTCCAGCATATTGCAGAGATCGCCTGGAAAGATATCAACCGCCCTATAATGGAATCTCAGTGCGACACACTCGTGATTCTGGACTGCTGTAATGCTGGTCTAGCGTCTGCGATGGCAGAAGATGGGCCAGACCCAGAGCACCATTTCCGCAAAGAGCTCCTGGGCGCCTGTACTTGGGATAACGAAACTGAGGACCGAATGTCACAGGCATTGTGCAAAGTCCTGTCGGAGATCCACCAAGCCGACGGGGTATCGACTCTGGTCCGGAAGATGAACAATATCCTTGTCAGATCGTTCGTGGCGAATACAAGGAGAACCAGGGACCGCAAACAGGTGGTCCCCCAAGCCGTTCACTACGTGCTGGGTAGGACGGCAGCGGAACGGATTATCTTGCCGCGTCTCAGAGCACCAGCTCCCCCAGCATTGCGTCGTACACACTCCGCAGGTGAGTCTTACAACAATCGTCTATTGTGGCAACGATACTCACTTTCTCTGCTCAGAAGACAGACGCAATAGACGAGGCATCGGAGATATTTGAACCCATGTACACTCAGACTGATCTACAATGTCCTTCATCATTGTTGTCGGTTTCGTTTTGTCCCACAAAGCAATCGTGTTTCTATTCTTTCGTGGACAAAATTGGAGCGTGGCTTTTCTTTTTGAAATCGGAGATTCGCACCTGTAAAAACATGGGGTGCACCGGTACATTAACTCATATCATAACTATAGCTAATCAAAGCACATTATCTAGGCCTAAATCGCTTACCCACCCCCAATATCTATATAAATCTAAGTTAAACTAGATATAAAAATTAAGTATTAACATATTAGTTAGTTCAATATTAAACCCTAGGCAAGTCCTTACAAGTATGGAAAGAGCAAACTGAAAAATCGCACTCGGGACCAGCTGTGAAACGGATAGGGCGAGTGTCCGCATGACAAGGCAGGGGAGGCCGGTAAAGAGAGCAAAACCGACAAAGCTCCAAGTACATGTGGACAGCAGTTATGATATATACATGCAACAGATAGCGCGAGCCAGCGATATAATATGAATAGCTGCTAGTCTTGTATATCTGTGATCTCTGACTGTAAATGTCTAGAGGCGTCTGTAAGTAGCACTAATTAAAATCTAATTACATATGTAAAGTCATCGAGAAATTCTAAGCAGGTTGTGTCGCCAATGCCGTCCAGCTCGTCTATAAGGTGCGTATAAGGCCATTGTCATTCGCCCCATTGCGATCTGGCATGTGTGGTGTGCTGGTTCTTGTCGACTCGACATCTCCAGTCAAATGTCGCATGTGAAAGAAGGGTCGAAAATATTCTTGCGATCTTCGCGAGTTGGCAGACAGTGCCTCACCTAGGTCCACAGGAGACCTGCAGCCAAGTCAGGCCGGCTAGCCGATAAGGGGAGCTGCACCTAATCACCTGGGCTGGTTCTTAATTACGAGTGGACCGCTTAATCAATTGGGTAGAAAAAGAGGGTAAGTGCATAAGTCTTAGATAATTGGCGCAAGCATTCCTGTCGTCAATAAAGTGGTGCTGTCGCGTTTTCTTCCTCTTTCATTCCCCACCTAACTATCTCTCTCCATGATTGCAACTTTGACAAAGGCGACACAGCCAGAAGCGATGGACAGCGCACCATCATTGATATGAAAAGTATGCCAGGGAATATTCCAGGAAGGCCACCGTCGGCGATTTCGCCTACGCAGAATCGAAAATTATCCGGATGAAGAAGAGTACCTCGAGCTGCCGGGCGACTTTCCTGGTCGCTACTTCTTTGTCTATATGCACTACCCGAATCTCGCTATGCTTCAAAAGTCCGCAGAACAGGGTCATTGCCGGTCATGCCACGTGCTAATGCACAGTTTGGGCTCAAAAAACGAATTTCTTCTCTTCGATGTATTCTTGGAGCAGGCTCAGGAATTGGAAGCCCAGAGGCTGCAAGAACTGCAAATTAGTGGAGATCGAGCGCATTTTGGAGTTCTCGATGAAGACGAAAGTGATCCCAAGTTGGATTCTGCTCTGCAAATGCATATTGAAGCATTGCCTAACAATAGTTTAAATTGGAAAGTGAGGGCGTCACCAAGTCTAGAGACAGGGGAGGGGCGGCTTTTTCTCGTTTTTGAGGAGAAGGGGCTTGGTCATGAATTTATTCAAAACCTCAAGCTAGAGATTTCCTACGAGGCTACCGTGTCTTCCGAAGGTGGCCGATTGGAAAGCGAAGTCTCGTTCCTCGCTAGCCCAGGTGAGCTTGAATTTACTTGTTTTAAGTTATTTGATCAAGTCTAACATGAGAAAGTCGATGATGTTGATCCGACACTTGATCATCGACCATCTAAACAGGTCCTCTCGGAGCCGCACATTCGCATGGTACGCCAGTGGCTGGACGAATGTCGAGCTCAGCATAGATGTTGCAATAATTCGGGGAAAGGGTCCCTGCAGCCTCTACCGGATCGTCTGATAGAGATCTCACCCATCGAAGAAGAAGGTTCTCAACATATCCGCCTTGTCGAGACTCACAAGCTCCAGAACAAGCACGTGCCCTACGTGTGCCTCTCTTACTGCTGGGGTAATACAGAAAACCCCGGAACGATGACTAGCAACATTGCTGAGCATCTTGAGAAGATCAACTTGGATCAGCTGCCAAAGACGATTGAAGATGCCATTCTTCTCTGCAAAAAGCTGGAACTCTGGTATATATGGATCGATTCCCTCTGCATTATACAGGATGACAAGGCCGACTGGATGAACCAGGCTGCCCAAATGAGCCGTATCTATAGCCACGGGACTTTGACAATAGCAACCCCGATATGTTTGCACTCTTCGGAGAGCTTTTTATCCAAGCGGGAGGAAGGCAACCCATTACTTGCATTGGGAATACCCGGCGCCAGTCTCCCCGGGATGGACGACTCCGGCAAACGCTATGTGGTGTGGCTGTGGGCGTTTGGCGAAGTTGATTCCCCAAGTGGTCTTTTCATTCAAGCTTCTTCCAGTTGGCAGCAAGAGTGGAATCCGAATACACGCAGAGACACGAGTACCTGGATTGGCCGGGCGTGGACGTTTCAGGAGTGGTTGCTTTCCCCTCGTGTCTTGCACATGAGTCAATTCACCTTGTGGGACTGTCTAGGAGGTTACGCAAACGAGCTCAACCCCAGATCATTGACCAAAGTGCGCCGTCAACGAAACCCTGAAGCCCTGGGCCATGGCGACTTCACATGGGATCTCCTACTGGCAGAATTTACA
This sequence comes from Diaporthe sp. P3_1W, assembly GCA_037177825.1. NCBI lineage: Eukaryota > Fungi > Ascomycota > Sordariomycetes > Diaporthales > Diaporthaceae > Diaporthe > Diaporthe sp. P3_1W. The sequence goes on from JBAFXB010000002.1 coordinate 7,879,070, forward strand.
TCCAGAGGCATCACGAACCTCGCAGATAGGCTACCTGCCTTGGCTGGCCTCGCGAAGCGCTATGCAGAAACATGTCACTATCATTACCTGGCGGGGCTTTGGGCGGAAGACTTGCCACTTGCACTCTTGTGGAGGGCTGATGGCCCTACCACTAAGAAGCGCAACATCGAATGCCCTTCGTGGTCATGGGCTTCCATCAACGGGCAGATCCTTCTCCCAAGCTGCTCCGACGAGATCTTTGATACCTGCGTGGTATCTTACTCTTGTCGTTACAACCCACCGGATTCTTACTCTACCGTTCTAGATGCGTGGATACACCTTGAAGGCCCTTTGTGCGTTGTCAGCTGCGATGACTCAGTGAAGGATGTCGCCGAGCTCAAGCTCCTGACGACGGTTCCGGAGGATGGGGATGCCAGACGATGGAAAGTTAGATTTGATGACGATCAAAATTTAGACGAATTGAAAGAGCGCATAGCTCGGCGGCAAATATTCAACCTTCTCATATACCATGCTGATTCAGGAGGTTGGCCCACTCATGAGGCGCTGGTTTTGGAAAGACTTGGAGGAGAGAAGCAATTGGGATTCGACTGCTACAAACGTCTGGGTATTTGCGAGCCCTGTCCGTACTATTTTTGGCGATATAAACGCGATGATCTCTCCCTTCCCACCTTCGAACCAGAAGACTGGGGTCAGGTTGGTGCGGCCTGGGAGCGACCAAGAGTCCATCTTGTCTAATCAGAAGTCTGGACTGGGAACAATGGAGCATGTTTGAACTACGAGATAGCCTCCTTTCCCGGTCACGTTGGCCAAAAATGGCGGTCGGATGGATTGGTGAGTCTTGCTAGCTGGCCGCCTCTGTTGACTGCAGACGCCGCAATTGGAAGTGAGTGATTTCACTGACTAAGGTCAGGCTGTAGTTTAAGACCGCTATTGGGGACAATGGACTTCTTTAATGGCCACGAGCTTGGAACGAGCACCCAACTCTGGGAGGATGGATACAAGGTCTGGGATAAGTTAAGACGTGCATACCCGAATCGTCAGACCGTATTGAAAGCAATTATAGGAGTGTTCGAGCAAGTTACTATTTGCTTACTTCAAGGAACGAGCATCTTCTGTCTCTGAAATTCTCTGACATTTCTTTCCCCTCCATTTTTGAATCTACGATTCTTTTCAGCGTATCAGTGAGTTGAGAGTGTCGGTGTGGCAAGAATGGAAACGTGAATGTCCCAAACCTACGATATGCCTTCTATTTCAGCCAGCCGCAGAGCTATTGTTAGATTATTTCCTCTAACACAGACTCTGAATCAACCAGCATAACAAAACCGCATACTCCCCTTGCTGTTTGCAGAACTCAGTTGCGCCTTTTATATGGGTATTAGGTTGTAGGTGTTAGGTGCGATACTATGTGTGCTGTGTAAAATAGGACTGGTGATATGTATGGGTGTACCTTTTGTTTTTACGGGTGCGAATATCCGTTCTCTATCTAAAATCAAAGTGATGTAATACCGGTATGCGGCGTCTGTATGCCGCACTTGGTATTGGTGAGGGTGGTCACCTGGCTGCAGTGCGAAGCTTACGTGCTCGAACCCTCCAGGGGGGAGAGGCCATGTTTCCAGGAACGAAATGTTGTTGTGGAACGCTTGCAATGCAATAGAAGCGACGAGGCAGATGGCATGTGATAAAGCTTGCGAGAGCTGCGCACGAGGCGACATGGTGCGGTTTGGGACCACCAATCTAACCGGACTAAGGCAATGCCTCGTGAGCTCTAGAGGAACACAACCTGTCGCAAACCCTGACAACTGAGGCTTACTTAGTTTTCCTGGGACGAGTTGAGCTGACATCCAGCCACAAACGGGTGCATCCATGAAGCTTAGCAAGTCAGCCGAAGTGAACTTGTCCAACCACAGACTACCACCCGCTCCGTTTCGCATTACGAGAGCTTGGCATAGGCCTACATCGTAAGCATATGACCTCTGATAGACTTCCTGCAGGATTTCTGTTGGCTGCCTATTTTCTGTCCTGAAGAGCAACACATTATGATTCGTTTGTTCGGTTTCTCACAGCACATTAAATCTTGACTATACGCAGTCGTCCTTGGTAGTAAGCACGGTTACCAAATGTTTACGACTGGGGTTATTGGAGCAGTGTTGGAACAGGCAGACACAGAAAGATTATAATGTTAAGTACTTGAGTGCCGTTGGGAACCATTCTACTCAAACTCCCGTCCTTGACCCTTGATCACCACCTTGATTAAATAAGTACCAATAGATCTTGACAAAATTAGTCCAGCTGAATCGAAGTTTGCTGCAGTCAACATGCACCATCTCCTTCGATTGTTCATGCTTTCGGCTACGGCCCTTGGCTATCAGGCCCATGCCACTCGACAGTCAGATTCCATTCAAATAGTTGAACTTCAGCACTACGAGGGCAGCGGATGTGCCCCAGGAAGCGTGACGACTACCGTCAATCCTGACCACAAATCTATCACCGTCTCTTTCGGCTTCGGAAGCATCCCGCCCACCAGCCCCCGAATGCCCTGCGACCTCCTGTTCACCTTGCTTTACCCGGCCGGCTGCACCAGCGCTGTAATCGATGCGGTCTACAATGGGCACGAGGGTTTGAGCCCCGGATTCAGTGGGAACCTCACGGCCAACTATGCCATCTCGGGCATCACCAGTGGCGAGGCGCCGCCTCCTACCTTGTTCGAAGCTGGAGATTCTGCTCCATGGACGAGGACAGATGTCATTACTGCTGATACGACGGTATCTGGCGATAGCCAGCGCTACGTGACGTTCGAGGACTACGTTATGCTGGACCTGAGTGACAATGCTGCGATAGAGCAAGTCACAATCAACAACATCACCATTGAGATTTCTCGGGAGATGGCATGCTGAATTCTTAGGCGTAGGAGAAGTTGTGTGGACGAAGGACTTGAGGGACTGAATTGGCCGGTTGGCAAATTTTGACCTTGCGAAGAGGTTGACAGCACGTGAAGCTCTGGACCATTCTTGGTTGTCAAGGGGGCACGAAAGGTTGAAGAAAGTCTGAGAACCTGAAAACAAACAAGTTGAATTTGAATAGTACTGGAAGTCTTGCCGGAATATGTGTCCTAACTTGGTTGGTCGACGGCTTTTTCTTCATTTTATTACGTATAAATAAGAGATTAGCTCTTCTGCCACTCGTGGAGCGCTTTGCAGATGATAAGATGCAGTGACGAGGAACGTGTGTGATTTCCATGATAGAGTAAACATGGATAGACAGAATTATCAAATATGCTCCAGTTAGGGTATCTGAATAGCGATCTATTGCGCCATTTCGTCCAAGAGAATGAGGACGAAGGCATTCTGGCGATCTGGGAACCTCTGGTGCAAGGTTGTAGTAGCCCAGGACTTGAAGATCAGAAGGCATTAAATTAGATCACGGAGATTCGCACCTACAAAAAAGAAGGGTACACCGGTATACCAACTCATGCCCGACCAGAACACATCACTCAGGCCAAATTTACACACCCACCCAATACCCATACACCCAATACCCATACACCCAATACCCATACACCCAATACCTTAACACCCAACACCCAACACCCATGTACCCACATACCCATATACCCACATACCCATGTACCCACATACCCGTGTATTCATGACTTTTAAGTGTTGGGTGTATGGGTGTTTGGTATGGGTGTTTGGGGTGTTGGGTATATGGGTGTTGGGTGGGTATGTGAATAGGCCTGGGTGTACCATCCGTTTTGGCGGGTGTGAATATCCGGTCTCCAATATTATATATTTTGGAAATTCTGAACTACGAGTTATACCATTTAAACTCATTCCCGCTCAGCTCGTCTAAAAAGTGTTTTTAAGGCCCTATTTCCGCGCCACTTTACCATCTGCTTATGTGGTGTGCTAGTTCTAGCTGATTCAACATCTCGAGTTGACCCGCGTGGAGTGAGATTCTCCAAGAGAGAATGGACCGGCCAATGATCTATGATTGTCAGTAAGCGTCAACTCGCTCTACCAAGAGACTTGACGCGCTCACCAATTCCCACGGACAAGTGTCTCTGCTCTTCGCCCCTTAGTGAGGACAGTCGCCGCATTTCTCCTTGCGGCAGTTGTCGACGACCGACTGCGGCTGGCTCTGGTTCGTGTCGAAGCACCAGTTGAGGCAGTTGCCGAACGCGGACCCGCCCTGGCTGATAAAGAGGTCGTCGCACTGGGCGTGGGCGAGGACGGCCGCCTGCACGGTGAGGAGGAGCCACGTGAGACGCATGTTGGTGTTTGCTGGTTGAGGAAGGCTGTTTATTGATCGCAGACGCGAAGAGGAGCAAACAATATTGGCATCTTATTTGGGTGCCTGTGGGTTGCCTGTATTCTTATATATACACATGTAAAATATCGCGAGAGCCACAATACTACCAGGAAGTCTCGAGGGCCTGCACTCGGGCCGAGCTTGTTTTCCATGCGAATTACCTGCCCACCACCGTGACCGAATCAGTTGCAGGGGCGCCGAATCAATAAAGGGGCACAAACCCGCTATGGGACCAGGTCTTCAGCTGCGAGTCATTTCGTGCCAACAAGTATGGGATTAATCGTACGGAACAAGCGACACTGGCATGCTATTATAATACATGCGACAAGACGCTGCGAGTCAGCGGTATAACATGACTGGCTTGTGGTCGGGCTATAGCAGACAAAAAACCCCAGTATCAGGGCTTGGACAATAGCAAGTTATTACTTGTTCCTGTCATGGATAAAGGGCGAAGCAAGGAGCCTGACATATTCATATTCAATGGATATTTCATTGTTTCATACTGGCAGTCTACCGACATGACCCACTACATACCTCACCAGTCACTCGAGTGTCTCCTCATCCTAGGCCGGCCGCTCCGCTCCCCAATCGCCCTCCTGCCCCGTTCATAATCGTAGTAATCATCACCACCACCATCTCTCCCGCGTCGCCTAGGCCTGTCCTCGTCATAATTGTCGTCGTCAGCATCATACGCGCTGCCCCTCCGCCGGTCCCTCTCCCGCTCCCGGTCTTGGTCCCACGGCCCACCCTCGCCCTTCTCCAGCCGGTCCGCCCTGCTCAAGCCACCATCCCGCTCCCTGTCCCTCCTGCTCCGATCACTCCCCCCTCCCCTGCCCTCGTCGTCCCGGCCGTCCCACGAATCAAAGTCGCTCCCGCCCGCGCCCCCGCCCCGGCGCCCGTGGTGCTGCGACCGCGACCTCAGCTCCTCGCGCCTCCTCTCGCGCCTCCGCCGCCGCCGCGTCTCCTCGTCCTGCTCGTCGTCATCCCGCCGGCCCTGCGCCCGCTCGTCCTTGCCGTCGTCCTTCATCTTCTCGTACTTCTCCACGTCCCGCGTCACGTCGTACGCGAGCGTCAGGCCCAGCAGGCCCAGCACCACGGGCGGCACCCACCCGTACCCGTGCTCCTTCTCCAGCTGCTTGCGCCGCGCGCGCTCCTCTGGGTGGGCCTTGGACGGCCGGGGGTCGGGCGGGAGGAAGTCCTTTGCCTTGACCATTTTGGTTTTTTTACTCCCCTGGCTCCTGGCTCGTTTTCTCCTCTCTCTTTCTCTCTCTCTTTTTTCTCTCCTCGAGTCCTGCACCAGTCCCTGCTCTTAAAGTTTGTTTCCCCTCCTTTGCTTCCGGTTGTGTGAGGATGAGATTGAGATGTAGAAGCGGCTTGGCCCAAGGTGAGCGGGCAGGTGAGTGGAGTCGCTGTGGCTGTGGGATTTCAGTGAGGAGAGATATGTATGTACCCGTTGACGTTGTGTGGCGAAATATAACAAACTCGCTCAACACGGCGGGAACTAAAAAGTGGGAAGGAAGATAAGACAGACACTGTATTTCTGGTCTTGTGGAATGGAATTTGTGAACAAAATGTATCATTCCAAAATTCCGGCGTTGAATGTGGTCATCATCTAGGAGGGCCACTAAACCCGGCCGGAGGAAGAGGCAGCCACTTGGCTTATATCGTCACGGACCAGAACCCGCCCCCCCCCCCCCCAACCCCCATGCCCAGATCCTCGGGTCCTTCCAGTACCCATGACAAAATGCTTCGCCGGACCAAACAGAAATCCCGCCCTGTCAAACTGATTCCCGACCCCACCGCAGCCTGCTAGTCTCGAAAGGAGAGACAAGCGTCGACCAACGATCGGGGCGTTGTCTTAGGAAGGTCGAGCTAAGGCGGCAAGCACTCGCTAATTAAGACGGGGGTGTCGTGGTGGGAAAGGAGGGAGGGCTGGGAGGGAGCTGTGTTGGTCTCAAACAAAGTGATGTCACCGGCATGACGGCGATATGGTCTAGCCTCCTCAGGCGTGTGGGCGGTGAACCCCACAGTTCTTCACACGAGAGTGTGAGAGCAACCAACCCAGTGGTTAATTGAGGCGCCCGCCTCCCGAGCCAGCTAAGCCCAGCCAGCCCAGCCTTCTGACCACATATTATTGCCAGGGGTCCCGGGAATGAGATGACGTACCCCGGGACCGGCCTGGATCAGCACGATATCTCCGGCTGCATCTTTGGGGCGGACTGACGCGAATTGGCATCGCTGCGCCCAGCTGCGCAACACGTGCGCAAACACACACATGGTCTACTCTCAAGCACACATACAAACAGACGGATGGATGGAAGGGAAGGATCAGGTACGATGCACGTCCTCGATTTTCGTGAGACCCGAGATGCAAGCTTTTCGGGTGTCTCCAGTGGGCTCGACAAGCCAGCCAGTCAGCCAGGCCGTGGGGTGCCCGCCTGACCTGCCTTGTGCAACCGCACATGCGTCAACGCTTCAGACTGACTTACTAAGTGCATCGTCCTGACGGAGGGTCTGTCATACGTGATGTTGTGAGGAGCTTCAGCCCCAAGTCTGTGATTCTAGCTCTAGGTACTCTTTTCAGCTCTAGATGCTCGCCCTCCTCGGCGCCATCGTTCTCCTCAGCGCCTCCTTGGCCTCCCTCTCCTCCTTGAGCGGCAGCAAGCCCTTCTCCCTAAGGTCCTGCAGGAACTCCTGCCCGTACTTGTAGCCCAGCTGCGTGATCTCGTCGAACTTGCCAAAGTCGAGAGTGCCATAGTCGTCAATCGGCGGCCGCATGTAGATGCACCCGGGCAGGTTCTTCGCCCGCTCGAGGGCGTCGACGCTCGACACGTACGCAAGGCGCGCCTGGATCTCGGCCAGTGTGGGCGGGTTCGGCGTTGAGGAAAACGGGTTCCACCGGTTCCAGAATGCCCACGCGCCCGAGAGCGTGTCGCCGAACGACTGCGGCGTGTTGTCGTCCAGAGACCCCACGTCTACGGCGAAAATGGTATCCACGCCTAGTGACTTCATGTGCGACACCGTCAGATTGTCGATGTAGCCGCCATCTAGCAGCATACTCCCCTCGTCACAGAGGGGTGGAAGGAGGCCCGCGAGAGACATGGACGCCCGGATGTACCGCCATGCATACCCGCTGGTGTGGATCTCGGCTCGGCTCTTGCTGATGTTGGTCGTGTTGCAGTAGAACTCCAACCAGAAGTCCTCGATCTGCGTCTTCTCGAATATCTTGAAGATGCCCCGGTTGAACTCGTGCCCAGTGGTGTACGAAGCCGACGGATAGGTGAGGTCTAGCGCAAACCTCCACTTGCTGCCCATACGGCCGGAAAACTTCTTCGCCAGTCCCAGGATAGGCACCACATCCGCGTGTCGTGCATACAGTCCGCCGACCAATGAGCCTATAGACGTGCCACCAACGACGTCGATTGGAATTCCAGCTTCCTCCATCGCTCGGATAATACCAACGTGCGCAATTCCTCGTGCTCCTCCTCCTCCAAGCACAAGGCCAACCGATCTCCCGCATAGTCGTCTTGCGAGACGGTGGAAATCTCCCTTAAATGGGGCATCCGGGGCGTAAACAGGGCTGTACCGAACCTTCCTCGAGGTATACTTTTGGATTTCAGCCTGCAATGTTTGTACCCGCTCTTTGATGTTGAGACCAAGGCGCTTGGCCCGAGGATGAAGAGGCATGTTCTCGCGTCCGATGTCCATTTGTACGTGGAAGTGGCCACCATTGATCCACACCCTGTTCTTCAGCCAGGCTCTTGTCATACCAGATATAGAATACCGCTCAGCATGCAGCAAAACCAGGATCTTCTGTGCGGTGGATTTTTGGCCCAGCATGAAGCGTTCATACTCTCCGACTTCCGGTGACCCCTCTGCAAGACCAACTAGCAAAATACAGTCGGCCTGCGTTATGCAGGTTTGAGTCCAAGCTGAATTGACGTTTGTATCTGGTCACATCAAGAATGTCAGCAAATGTCAGACACGGTGCGGACAAATTTGACGATGGATATGTGTTTGTTGTGTTCAGGAAAAAATTAGAGTTAATGTTAACCATCACCGGCTGGCTGGCCTTTGGACAGTGGATTTCTCATCATTACGCAGATTGAAATGTGATCGATGTCAAGAAGACGTCCACGAAACTTACCTGCAACGTAGACGACAAGACCGAACTTCTCTTCCAGATCTGCCAAGTATTGAGATAACCTCAATTTTCCCATTCTGCTGAAGGCGTGCTTTCCCAGGTGGTTTAGAATGGCGGATTGGTTGAGAACTGTCGCGCCGTTGCGAGTTCCAACTTGCTGAAGTGCAGACATGAGGCGGTTCCCGAAATCAACCACAGGCACTCCCGCAGTCACCGGCAGAACAGCAACAGTCCGCAGATTGAGCGTTGACGAGCTCTTGTTGACTGTCGTTCGGCTCCAGCCGTCCTTTGATATCACAGGGTCGTCAACAAAGGCGCGCATCTTGCTCGCGATCATCTTAGAGATCTTGATGGTGATGCTTGGGTGTTCTTGTGCCAGGCTGTTGAACAGCGTGCGCGGGAACTTGACAACTTCTGTATCTCGGATGGCGTGGAGGGTTCCAGTACGAGCAGACTCTGTCAGCACCTCGAGCTCCCCGACGCTCTCGCCTTGGCCGAACTCCGCCCTCACAGACACTCCGCCATCTTTGCGATCCTCAACCAGCCGCAGCCGGCCGTTTAGCACGAGGTAGATAGCGTCGCTTTCGTCGCCTCCATGGAAGATGACCTGGCCGGCATTGATTGATAGCCACTCCAAGGCGAAGTCAATATGGAGGATCAGACGCGGCAATAGACTTGTCAGCCTCTTTGCCATCGTCAGTAGCACGATGGGATATTTGTCCACTATCCTCTCCAGTGACGCGCGAGGAAGGAAGCCAACGTAGACGTCTGTCTTTGCAACAACGTCAATGAACGATCGGTAGGAAGACACTGTCCCGACGTAGCCTGCCAATCCTCCTGGTTTAATCAGCGCAACGCTCTTTCGGACAGCGCCCTTCTTACGGGCGTCTGAGCCACCCTGTCCGAAATCAGGCGCAGAAAATTCCGAGGTGGCTGTTCCCGTTCGGCGATGAGCGGAGGATCCATCTGACACATCCGTCGCCCCTTCGCCAGACCTGTGCAAGATGTCTCTGGGCTTTTCCTCGCAGGAAGCGCACATGTCAAGGAAGCCATCAATAACGTAGTATAAGCCGGGATTACGTTCTCCCTGCTCCACAAGTACAGATCCTTTCGGGAAGAAGACGATTTCCAATTCGTGCTTCATGTCTTGAGCGAGAGCGTGCGGACCGGGTGAGGCGTGCGTGGCCAGCCCACTCGAGGTCACAGACTCAGTGTCCCCGTCGACTGATGCATCGAACGGGTCCATAAAGCCGAACGCGTTGTTGGAGAAGATTGCCTTGTGGCGTCGTTGGTCGAATGAAACAAGTCTCGGTGAGGCTTCAACCGAGTCTGTCCCCCGAGATGGCGTGCCACTTGCTTCCAAGCCGATGGCCTTGAACATGCATTCCAAAATGGATTCTCGAAACACGTTATCCTCATCAACTTGCTCCCTCTTACCAAGAGAGATCCGCTGGCTTGCAAATGGGTTGAAGGTCCTCTCTGCCAGAGGCGACACCCCTTCCTTCAGCTGCGCTTCAGACGGGTGATTGCTGTCGTGACGTGGAGAAGAGAACTGTTGTGATGAACGCCCACCGCCTCGTGCGTGCTGTATGTTAGCCAAAAGATCACCCGGGCTGGGCACATGGATTGAACCCCGATCCTGAGGATGAGATATGGTTGAGGTAACCACAGATCCTTTCATAGCCTGCAACACAGCTTCCTTCCGCAGGCCTGTCGAGGATGTACGGCGGCGACTTGCCGCCATGGAATTGTGAAGTGCAATGCCTTTCCCAGCCTCTCCCTCTCCAATTCGTTCGCGTTCTCGTTTGAACTTCTCTTTGAGGCGCTCTAATGGGTCCCCTCTCAAATGATTCGGGAGCTGAGAGACGGTGTACTTGATCATGTTCTTCTCCGTCTGCAGGACTTCACCACCCAAGCCCAGATAGCTGAAGGCCGTTGCGAGAGTGACCCGCTGGAAGCGAGAGAGGATCAAGTGCACGATGTGAGATGTCGCCTTGGGGTAGACGCGAATGAGGCGTCGGAAGGCACTAGCCGGGATGATGGCGATGGTGGTGTCCACAGATGCCCTCGCAATAACGTCTGGGTGCACCGAGCTGGTCCCAACACGCTTCATTCCTGGCCTGGTCTTGAGCTGGTGATGCCGAGGGTAATGACTGTTGGGAGGAGTGCCATCGTCGAGGGACATGTGCGGGACCCTCGGCAACGTGCCGGTCCCAGGCTGCAGGTTGGCGGGATCCTGAAGCCGAACGCCCCGACTACTACTCGGCGGGCCTTCTGACATGGGGGTACTGGGAAAGGAGATGGGTATCTCGTTGGGCTTCTCGAGGCCAGCAGCCGAGGGAAACCTGGAATGGCCGTCATGGGAGGCGGCGGTATCAGGCATGGGAGCATCGTCGTCGGCATGCCGTAACTTGACGTCTTCGGTGAAGAGAGACATGATAGTGAACAGCGAGGACATGGGGGCGCCATTCCGCACCTCGGTCAGAAGCTGATACCGTTGCTGGCCGGGGCGGTGCATCTCCCCATCTTCGGCATCACTGACCGAGTCCCACGAGCCCTCGCTGCCGACGCTGTTGGCTGATGCACCTCTGGTTGCTCTCGCAGACTTGACAAATATCTCGACAAGACCGTCAACAACTAAGCAGAAGCCTTGCTCGTCTTCGAGGTTCAGGGTCTCGCCGGCAATCAGCTTCCTTGTCTGCATGCTACGAGTCAACTCGTGGAAGACGGGTCTCTCTAGGTACCCAAAGATCTTGATGGCGCTCAAGAACTCGTCCAAGTAATTGGACAGGCCGGACTTGATGCCGTCCTCATGTGTGTCAGGGAAGAGCTCGACCTCGGGCTCCTTTCTCTGAGGCTCTGGCGGAAGCCGGGAGTACATGTTCAGATAGCGGTACCGAACAACCCAGCTGATTCCGGAAAAAATCAACGCTAGTATTATCATTCTGGGGCGAAATTAGCAGGTGACGACGGGAAGAAGTTGGGGCGATGGGGGAGTAGGCGTACATGGTCGTAGCATTCATGGTAAACGTCAAGCTGGTGGAAAAAAGATTAAAAAGCAAAGTGGGAATGGATATAGTTGTAAGTTTGAGGGCGAAGTAGATGATGGTGGACAGCAGCTGCAGGATCCAGAGAATCAGCCTCGCGATGAGGCCTATCCACGAGAAGGAGCCGTGGGTGACGACGACATCGTTGGCGCGTGTCATGACCAAGGACAATGCCGGGTTGGGCGCATTGATGGAGGCGGCACCAGCACCGGCACCGGCAGCGCTGGACAGAGCCGAGGCGACGGCGGTGGTGGTAGCATCCAGAGACTCCATTTTCTTGGTGGACAATGAAGCTCAGACTGGTCGACTAGGTGCAGCACATGATGAAGGACGCAACGCCGATTGGATGGCGCTGGGTGCGAGGGACAGAGCACCTCATCGACTCATGAGCCGGAACAAAAGACGGCGACGGTCGCAGGCGCCTCGATTGTTTTGTGCGAAGCGAGGTCACCGGATGTGAGCTCTTTGCAAGTGCTCGCCGTGTGACGTGGTGGGGTGCGGTAGAGTAGAAGCGCAGAACGTTGTGGCTCTGGTGTTTTGCTGTTTTGTTGTTCTTCTGTCTGGCACGAGCCGAATTTTCCAAGGTTCCATGGGAAGCTATGACCAGCTGGCACGCAGGCGGTGGGCGGGCAAGTCGGAACATTGGAAGCACCTTTCAGCCGACGGTACCCACTTTCCACCGCCCTGCATCATTCCAGAGCATCTAGGACTTTCCATATCTAGGCACATGGATCGTGTACCGGCGTATGTCTCGGCCTGCCCTACTGCTCGAAGCAGCCTCTCTCAGACTCAGCTCCAGTCAGACGGCACTTTTATACAGACGTCATCAATCAATCACGAATTTTTACACACAGCTCTGGCTTCTCGCACAAGCCCGTTGAGCTGCAGCGGGTCGAGCAGAGGACGGGCTCAAGCCACAGCAAGCACTTGCCTTTTCGGAGCCGCGCCAATGCTTATAACGACGTCTCGCCCCCAATCTACCAAGCTAGACTCGTTTATTTGATGTCCATCGATCCCTGAAGAGCCGCCAGCCATGCCAGCCCAGCCCAGCCCATCCCAGGCCTAGGGTCATCTGTCAAGGCGCCAGTGCCTGGTGCATGCAAAGGCAGCTTGCATTGCTGTGCCGAGTGTGCCGTGCCGTACCAAGTCAGCGTTCTACTCCGTCCCAGCACGGAGCTCGGAGTTGCGGCTCCTTGCATATCGGAGCAGAGCCTTCCCTCGACCTTTGATATGGCTGCAGCCACATTTGTTGAGTCATGAGGAAAATTGCATTCAGTTGTCAGGATTCGGATCCCTGTCTATCTTTTGCTACTGCTGACCATCCTGCCGTCTCGCCCGGTCTCAATGATCCCTAGTCTCACATCCCGTCGCGGGGATGAGGCTATGTGCACATGGCACCGCCGGAGCGACGCACCCGTCCTGGATAAGAGGCGTATCTCCCGAGGAACATGGCGTCTGAAGGATCAGGAGTCGCAATTCCGGTGTGGATAGATACCTGATAAGTTTGGATGGATTGAAGACGCTCTCGTCTGCCTACTACGCCTTGACCTTCTGCATTCAACGACTGCCTCAAGACATTTCATGCCGCAGTATCATCAGATAGGCAGAACAATTCTTCGCGTCTCTAAAACTTCAGGCATCACTGTTCCAGAACATAGCTGCCTGCCTGCGTGTCTGCACGCTAGGTGAGGAGGATGGTGTATGGTGGAACGGCAATTCGTTTCTGCCCCGCTCATGCCTCACTATCCTCTGACAGTCCTATGTTTTAGCTTGCAAAAGTCCCTAGCACCGTCCCTATCAAGTGCTCCTGTTCCCGTTCAGGAAGCTCGTCCAAGTGGACCCCTGGAGGTCGTCCGGGAGCAGGTCCCTGTTCACACTTGCCCGGCAGCCACGCCGCAGTCTTACATGCGTGCTACCTGGGCGACTTTGCATCCAACAATTTCTTCGAGATACCTTACCTTACCTTACCCACGGATCTTACTCGCTCCTTTATATGTCTGCAAGTTCGGAAGGCCCAAGGATTCCCACTCCCTCTCTCGCTCTCTCATCATCATCCTCACTCGCGCCATCCTCAACATGGCCGAGGTCCATCTGTTCCAATATGGATGGCAAACCACCAGCGTACCACAGCTGGGCCACCACGGCTCTGTCGTCGACAAATTGAGTGTAATATCCACGTCAAGGTATGCCGGGCTCGCTTTGTCTCCGTGTGATGTTACTTTTACCAACGGCCCGGGCCCTAATTTGTTCTTGGCTTCCACCCCAATTCCGGTTGCTGACCCGTGAACTTTACTGCCCACAGCGAATCTCAGGTCCCATGGATCAAAACCGTCGCGGGCTTGGCCACCTCGGGCTACGTCCAGGTTGCGATCCTGGTCATATCCTTCTTGTGGACTCTGACCAGTGTTCAGGCGTCAAAGAAAATCAAGGTCACCCCCCACAACGCAAAGGCATCCCAGATTTCTGTCGGCTTTGAGCTTTGCTCGCAGATCACCCGTGCCTGCGCCCTGGCCTTCATTGTTATCGCCGCGGTCAGGGGCGACACACAGCAGTGGTACAACGTCGTGCTCGTCGCTGGCGCCTTTTTCTTCGGCCTCACCAGGCTCGCTAGCAACTTGCAATGGCGCCACACCGCGCTGCATCAGGTAAACTTCCTCCTCGGAACTTCTCTGCTGCTCCTAGCAGCCGCCGAGGTTCTGCCGTTGATGGAGATGCATTCAACGCACCGTCCTGGAGACATGATTATTGGTGCCCTTGCTTCCCTGGCTGCTGCCAATCTCGTCGCGATCACCACTCCCAGAGAGTGGGCACCGCCTCCGGTGATCTTTGACCTGCTGGACGGCGCAGAGAAAATATCCCCTGCGCCAGAGGAGACATGCAGCTGGTGGAACCTTTACCTCACCTTTGAGTGGCTGACTCCTCTGATCTGGAAAGGCTGCCGAAGGTCAGTCGACATGGACGAGCTGCCGCCTCTGCCCTGGTACGACGAGCCCCTGTACCTTCTCTCCAAGATCCAGGAAGCCCGCGCCAAGAGCAGCGACACCTTGTGGACAGTCCTGCGTTTCCTGCGCAAGGAAATACCCCTGATGACCTTCTTTGCGGGCACCTGTTACGCGGTCGAGCTTGTGGCACCATTCGCCATGTATCAACTCCTGGCCTACCTCTCCAACCCTGACAAGGCGGTCCTCAGCCCTGTCGTCTGGCTTGTGCTCCTGTTCGTTGGCCCAATGACCAAAACTGTCCTGTTTCAGCAGTACATCTTCACCTCAACTCGATTGATCATCCGTGTCAAAGCTGCCATGACGCAAGAGCTATACCATCGCGCAATGTCCTCAATGGAGCTGGAGGGAGACATTCTAAACGACGCCAAGGGGCAGGAGGTCACAGCAAAAAAGACAACACACGCTGGCCAGCTGCAGAACCTGATGTCCGGCGATATTGATGCGATCTGGCAGGCACGAGATGTTGTCCTGATCGGGGTGGGTGCCCCTGTAGGCATACTACTCTCCTTCGTAGGTCTTTACACGATTCTGGGTTGGCCAGCCCTCATCGGCTCCGCCCTCATCGTGATCGCGATACCTGTCCCGACGTACGTCGCGCAATTGATGGGCAAGAGCCAGCGTCAAGTCAAGGCCACGCAAGACGCCCGGATATCCCTGATTTCCGAGTACCTCGGCTCGATCAGGGCCATCAAGTATTTCGCTTGGGAGGACGCCATGGCGAAGATAATCGACAAAGCTCGAGACGCGGAGCAGAAAGTGCTCTGGAGGATCGCACTTCTCTACACACTGCTCGGCGAGGCCGTAGAATTCATGCCGATGGTGTCTCTCGTCGTCATGTTCACCCTGTACACCAGCGTGCTCAAAGAACCCCTCACGGCGCAGGTTGCCTTCACGGTTCTATCGCTTGTTTCCACGATGAGGAACAACATCGGCATGTTCGGCTATCTCTCCAAGAATGTCACCAATGCCTGGATCTCCTTCGACCGCCTCAACAGGTATTTCACCAACACCACTCCGCTGGTCACTTACCCGGAAGGGCCACTCCGAATTGAGAAGGCCACGTTCAGGAGAAACAAGAAGGCGGACTTCACCCTCAAGGACGTCTCCTTGGATTTTGTCGAGGGAGGCTTGAATACCATCTTTGGAGCCTCTGGGAGCGGGAAGACGACCCTGCTGCTGTCAATCTTGGGGGAGACTATCAAAGAATCAGGCACCGTGACACGGCCTGACGACGTCGCCTTTTCTTCCCAGACGGCATGGCTCCAGAGTGCGTCTATAAGAGAGAACATCTTGTTTTCCAGCCCCATGGAGGAGGTCCGCTACAAACGCGTCATCGAGGCATGCTGCCTTCCCCTGGACCTCTCTGAGCTTCCCGACGGGGACGAGACGGAGGTGGGAGAGAACGGGACGGCGCTCTCGGGCGGTCAAAAGGCCCGTGTTGCTCTCGCCCGGGCCCTCTACTCGAAAGCACCACTGCTCCTCCTGGACGATATCTTCTCCGCGCTCGACTCGAAGACCACCGCTTCCGTGTGGGAGCAGTGCTTTTGCAGTGACCTGTTAAAGGATCGGACGGTCGTCCTCGTCACGCAGGTCAAGTGGATCGCCGAGCAGGCCGACCTGCACGTGGTGTTGGAGAACGGCGTCATCACCAGCCAGGAGCAGCACATCGGCGTCGCCCGCAAGCCGGTCCAGGTCGCCAAGGACGCTATCGAGGGCGACGGGCCTGACGCGACAACGACGACCAATGGGAACGGGATCAATGGCGTGAATGGCGGCGAGGCAACAAAACCTTCTGCCGCCGCGCCAAAGCCAAAGAAGGACGACATCGCGAAGGAGATGGAGGCGACGGGCAACACCGGCAGGATGTCGTTCTTCCAATACATGACTTACTTCGGCGGCCCTGCATATCCTTTCGTCACTCTCCTTGCCACCGTTGTTGGAACTGCGACGTTGCTAGCCACTACCTTGTGGGTTAGTGTCTGGGTCGACGCAGTCGATAGTGGAGATGCCGTTGATGTCGGGTATTACTTGGGGATCTACACGGCTATATCGGTGGGAAATCTCGTCGTCGACGCTGTGGTGTTTCTGATATACGCCAACGGTGGCTGGCAGGCTGCGAAGAGGCTTCATGCCGAGTTCGTCCGCAGCGTCATGAATGTTTCGCTGTCTTGGTACAAGGTTAGTCCATCCTCATGGGCTATGTCTGCCGTCTCGTCTAACACTGACTACACAGGACACACCCACCGGCCGCGTTGTCAACCGGTTCTCTCGTGACATGGCCTCCCTGGACAACCAGCTCTCCAGGATGCTACAGGGTACTCAGCAGCTCGCCGTCGAGCTGGTCTTCCGACTCGGCGCCGTCACTGCCATCATGCCTATATTCATCTTGCCTGGTCTATTCAGCTGCGTGGTCGGACTTGTAGCAGGAGAAATGTACACACGGACCGCTGTGGTCGTGAAGCGACTGGTATCCTCCTCTCAGTCACCCGTCTTCTCCCAGTTCAACGACGACATGGCCGGGATCCAGATCATCCGCGCCCGGAAGGGCATAGCCAAGAGTTTTGGAAACCTGCTGGCGGAACGGCTGCGCCCGTTCAACCGTGCCAATGAGACCAACTACAACCTAAACCGCTGGGTCGGCCTGCGGATAGACTTCGTCACTGCCCTGGTCATGTCCTGCGCAGGCGCCATCGCCATCTCAAAGGTGGGCCTGATCCCGGCCGGCCTCGTAGGCTTCTCGCTCACCAACGCGAGCGGCCTGTCCTCCACGATCCTGTACCTGGTGAGGCTCGCCAACGAGCTCGAGGTGGAGCTGCAGAGCTTCCACCGCGTGAGGGAGTACGCGTCCCTGGAGCCCGAGGAGAAGACCGAGGACGCAATCGCCCCGGCCGCCCAGCAACAAGAGCAGCCCTATCAGCACGCCACAGAGGTCCCGCCATCATGGCCCGCCACGGGCGCGATCGAGTTCCGCAACGTGACGATCCGGTACGACCCGGACGGGCCGGACATCCTCAAGGACATCAGCCTCAAGTTCGCGGCGGGCGAGCGCGTGGCGGTCGTGGGGCGCACGGGTTCCGGCAAGAGCACGCTCGTGCTGTCGCTGCTGCGCTTCACGCACGTCGTCCGCGGGCAGATCCTGTACGACGGCGTGGACATCACGCGGGTCCCGCGGCGGCGCCTCCGGCAGTCGCTCACCATCATCCCGCAGGAGGCGGTGCTCTTCAACGGCACCGTCGGCACCAACCTCGACCCGGCGGGCGAGGCCGCGCCCGAGGTCGTCGAGGGCGCCCTGGCCAGCTGCGCGGGCATCGCGAGCTTCAAGTTCCGCGACCGGGACGGGCCCGGGCCCGGCGGGGTGAATGGGGACCACCACCAAGAGGGAGCAGACGGCGCAGGAGAAGAAGAAGACGGGATTATCTCCGACGCCCTCCTCGCGCCCTCACCACCGACCGAGCGCACCCCGCTCCTCAGCGGCCTCTCCACCCCAGCAGCAGAGGCCATCTCGTCCTCGGCGGCGGGTCTCTCGCCCTCGACGGCGGTGGACGCACGCGGCGAGAACTTCTCGCACGGCCAGCGGCAGGTGCTGTCGCTGTGCCGCGCGCTGGTGCGCAAGTCCAAGCTGATGCTGCTGGACGAGGCCACCGCGTCCATGGACTACGAGACGGACCACGGGATCCAGGCCGTGCTGCGGCGGGAGATCTTTGGCGGCGGCGCGTCGGCGGACGGCGGCAGGACGCTCGTCACCATCGCGCACCGGCTGAGGACCATTGCTGATTATGATCGTGTTGTGGTCATGGGCGGCGGGAGGGTTCTAGAGTAAGTGTTGCAATTTCTCTCCCTTCCTGCATCCAGGGTTTTTAAGGATGGCTCCTGCTTTTCATGATATATTCGAGGGTATATTTGCTAACGGCTTCCGACAGGATGGGCTCGCCCAAGGAGCTCTTCGGGGCGAAGGGGACCTTCTACGACATGGTGCAGCACTCGGGCGAGGTCAAGGAGCTGCAGGGCGTTTTTGGCGATTCTGACGAGTAAAATCTCAGCGGGCCATTTGAAAACCATCTAAACATATTTATCCAATCGGGTTTACAGTCTCGGGTATAGACATACCTGCCATAGGGTGGGCTGCATAGATGCATAGTATGGACAACGCGCAAAGGGTATTTCATCGGGCATTTAAAAATGTCATAGGTCAGTGCTAATAGATGTTGACAACAAATCAAGCTGTGGATGGCACAAGACTGTAGGGTATAGAATTATCGTTTTCATTCTACCTCTCTCCATCAAGCGGGAGGAGGCCAATATCCGTGTTTCCAAAACCTCCGTCAATCGCACATACACGAAAGACAAGCGTCTCTTGACGTATCCATCCCGTTACGAATGCATGCCCTCGTCTAATTTTTCCCAAGGCTCAACGGCCGTAACCAAATTGTTTTGTCCGTCATCTAGGGAAGATTATGCGGATACAGAAAAAGTCAACCATCAGTCGTTTTTCTCGTGCGTGACAAAGAGGGAGCCAGCAATGAATGCTTGGACCGGATCAGGTCATCCCTACTGGCTCCCAGTCCAATGATGCCGCCCAGAACAGAAAAGGGATATCCGCCCAAATTCAGTCTACATCTCACAGAATCATGCACGCCGCAAGCAGGGCGACGAACGCAGCGCCGAAGGAGACGACGTTCGCCGGCGCAGCGTTGGTGATGACTGCGGTGGTGCTGGCCGATGGGGAGCCGCTCCCGCCGGTAACGGTCCCGTTTCCGCCAGAAGAGCCAGATCCAGATCCAGAGCCAGAGCCTCCCGAGCTAGAGCCAGAGCCAGAGCCGCTGCTTCCTGAGCCGCCCGTTCCAGAGCCGGCGCCAGTGGGGTTCGTAGGGGTTCCAGGCAGTGTCGCGGTCGCACCACCAGCACCGCCCATACCGGTGCCGCCCACGGTCACGACGCTACCGGCGCCCGCGGAGATACCAGGGGAGCCGCCATCTGCGCCGCTGGCCGTGGCAACAGCCGAAGACACGCCGGTCGCGGCACCGCCGCCAGATGCCGTGGCCGTGCTACCAGAGGCCGCCGCCGACGAGGAAGAGGAAGAGGACGACGATGAGGCGTTGCACGAGAGGTCGTAGAGCGGGGTGGTGGACAGGGTGCTGCCGACGACCCCGAAGCTAGGGGAGGGCGTGTCGGGCGAGGCGTCCTGGAGCGTGTACCACCAGGTGTTGGTCTTGCCGAACAGGGTCTCGCAGCCGACGTCGTCCCAGTACGTCTTTGCGTTGGCCGTGCTGGCCTCGGCCTGGTTCCCGGCGGGCCCGCTGACGGGCCACCCCGTCTCCGTCACCCAGACCTCCTTGCCCTTGGCGGCGGCCTTGGTCTGGCCGAACGCGTCGTTAAAGAGGGCCGGGCCGTTCGAGATGGAGTTCGCCATCGTTGTCTTTTGGGAAAATGTTAGTGTTGGAAGGTAGCAGACAGGGTAAGGTCTGGGGGAAGTGGAAATACCTGGAAGTAGGGATAGGCATCGACGCCGAGCCAGTCAGATGCCGAAATCACGGCATCGTTGGACGCGTTGACCCAAGCAGTCCACGTGTCGACGTGACCAACAGGCACCCCAGACAGAGGCGTGCCGGCGATGGCATCCCGGACCTGCTTGATGTAGCCGACGAGGACATCCGGGCCTACGCCGGGGTTCTCCTTGTTGAGAATTCCAGTAGGTGAGATACGGTAGAGATCCTCGGAGCCAACAGAGATGCCGGCGACGAGGCCGCCGAGCTGGGAGCCGTAGGTGCCGATGGCGGACTTGAGGGCGGCGATCTCGTTGGCAAAGTTGGCGTCGCCGGCCGAGGCCCACAGGCCCAGCAGGAGCGAGGTCTTTGTGCTGATCGCCGCCGGGATGGCCTGGATGGGGCTGTTGGAGGTGCCGCCTTGCTGGAATGGGGGTCAGCCGCACGGTGTGCATGTGAGTGAGACATTGCAAACAGTAGGCAGGTAGGTAAACAGAACAAAACAAAACAAAGGTTAAACAAAACAAGACACTGGGAGGAGACTCACGACTGTGGTGTAGAGGCGGGCGGAGTTGAAGACACCAGGGGCAGAGATCAGGCCCTGGGCAGTCTTGAACTCGGCCTCAAAGTCGCTCTGGACCTTGGCCGCGCCGGTGGTGAAGGTTGAGCCATAGTTGAAGCCCTGGTACACTGCCAAGGCAGGAGTGGCGGCGACGAGGGCCACCAAAGAGGATGGGCCGAGCATTTTGAAAAGAGGGCGAGAATATCGAGACTGGTTCGAATAAGGGGTGTAAGTTATTCTAGCAGTGATTGGGGCTAAGCTCTAGTCCACAAGGTCCAAAATGAGTCTTGGTGATGCTTGAGGGGGACAGAGGTTGAAGAAACGAGAGTCAGGCCTGTCCGTGTTGGGCAGTGTGTGTGGGAGAACGTCAGGTTGTTTTTATTAACAGTGGCGTATGGCAGGAGGAATTGAGTGACGTAGAAGGAGATGCGAAGAAGGAGCTAAGCAGTAACAGGAGAAGCGAGTAGTAGCAGTGTTGGTACTATTGGGATTGGGATAGTCCAAAATGACGAGTGATCGGTCGTCCAGTTCAAGTTGTCAGGATTATTACAGTAATGGACAAGTTGATGAGCGAATGTGTTGTCCTGATGGGACGGAAGAAGCCAGTGCCAGGAAGAGCAGAAATGTTCAAAGATGGTGGCGAGCAGGAGGAGTAATATCAAAGGGAAGGGCCACTACAGGAGACAAAGGCTGGATATATGGGACGGAGTGGGATGGGATGGGACAGATACAGAGGGGGAAGGGGGGGGGTACAACCCGGATCGATCGGACTGTCTACAACTACACAGTACACACGGAGGGTTGTTTGTTGGCTTGTTTTGACTATGAGGGTGAGCGTGAGCTCGTGTACGTGTACAATGCCTGAATGCGTGTGTCATAGCCTCATGGGGTGGACTGGCTGGCTGACTGATTGGATGTCTGAGTGGGATTTGTTTTCTGGGTGCCACGGATGGAATTCCCTCTCTCTCGCTCTCTCTGAGCTGCCTCCCGCCTGCCGAGGTCGTTGGCGCCTGCTGGCGTGCGCCCCCCTGCGTGCGATGGTGCCATGCTCCCACCCCAAGCGCAGCCAGCCCGTCCCAATCGGGGGCGTGCTGGCAGGTTGTTCCTGCACTAGTGGCGCGGCCGTGCTGGGTCGCACCGAGGAGCCTTCGAGCTTCCCTGGCCTGCCGTTGGTCGGGGGCTTTCTCCTGATGCCAGCAGAAGCGTGCATCGGCTAGACTGGCAACAGAGCACCACTTGGAAGAATTTTCCTAGGGGCTGCATTGGTTCGCGGACGGTGCTGGGAGCCGTGTCCGATCACCAATTGCCTCGCGCAGACGAGTCTCTTGATGAAGGAGATGGAGGTGGATGGATCTCCCGATCTTGGTCCACTTTGCTGCCCAGCATCTCAAGGCCCATGCCAACAACCCACCTGCCTGCTGGCCTGCCCACTTCCCCGGAGTTGGACGATGAACGTTGCACCCAGTGGAGCAAATGTTTGCAAACAAGCTTCTGGGCAGACAGGGGGGCCTGCCGTCCTGGCTCCCTGCCCCGCCCAATCAGTCATGCCCAGAACGGGCGTTCTTCCATATTTAGCCGTGTCATTGGGGCGACCAGACCGGCCAGACCTGGGCTGACCACCCAGGAATTCGGGGAAATACGAGCACAAATTGACTCCCTCGCGCTTTGTTCCCAGTTCTGATGTTGCTTTTTGCACGTCACGCTCCCTCATGCAGTGAGAGCATGTGTGTGTCAAGCGCACCGTCCTACCGATCCACGGCTCCCTAGTGCTGTCCAACCTCGAAGCTATTACGTGGTTTTGTCTTGGACATTCCGTACACAATGGCCGCGCTACCTGAGATGGGCATGGCATTGGTTCGCGGAATGAAGACCCGGGAATAATGACACCTGCGTCGCGTGGTCGGTCCACACAATAGGGCTGGCCTGTGAGAGAACCATCCGTACGTCCGCTTGCTCGTGAAACCCATTTTCTTTCGCATCGATCTTCATGAAAACTATTTGGTGATGAAAGTGAACCGTGAGCTCAATTCCACGGCACGTTTCACTAGTGGTTATGTGATCTCGACATACGCGATCCCGCTTCCCGACATTCATAAACACTCACCCAGAGGAATGTGAGCTCGGAACACCACAATCACTCACAGAAAAGCCACCAGCTTGTGCCACCTCCACAGGACGGCCCAGCCCCCAAGCACAGAGGAAAGGCCCGTAAATATAATCAGCGGCCCATACGTCGTGCCGTAGCCAAACGCCCCCACGGACGCCTGGCCCCCAGCCCTGAGCAGCGGCAGGCCGATCAGGCCCCCGCTGACATAGCCGACGCCCCTCGCGCCGTTGAGGAGGCCGTAGAGCATCCCCGTGTCGACGGCCTCGTTGCCGTCCCTCGCCTCGCCCTCGAGCTCGTTGAGCACGCTGCCCCACGTCGCCGAGTACCCGCCCGCGAAGAACCCAAACGTCACCGAGAAGAGCACCAGCAGCGCCATGCTGCCCCGCCAGGCCAGCCCCCAGAACAGGAACGCGGCGAGGGCGGACCCCGCGGCCGGGATGGACGTCACCGTCGCCGCGGACAGGGCGAGCCGCCGGCTGTCGCACAGGAACCCGAAGAAGGACGACGAGGCGATCCCCGGCAGGTTGAAGACGGTCAGCAGCAGCGTCGCCGACGCCTGCGACAGCCCCGCCACGTCGTGCGCGTACGTGTTCAGGTACGTCTGCGGGATGCCGTACCCGGCGCTCTGGAGGAGGATGGCCGCGGTGTAGATGTAGATGGTCCTGTGCCGGAGGAAGTGCCACGGGATCCTGCGCGACCGCGATGGCACGCCTGATGCCAAACGGCCGTGTTCGAGGCTCGACGGGTGCGTCGGGATCATGAAGATGGCCGGGACGCCCGTCCCCGCCACGACGGCCGCCCAGACCCTCGCCGCCGTGCGGAAGCCGTACCTGTCGAGCAGCGCCCTGAACAGGAACGGGCACGCCGAGCCCACGACGTTCTTGCACGACAGCGTGACCCCGTACGCGAGCGCCCTGTTGCTCTTCCCCCCTGCACCGCCCGTGCTGCTGAACCACTCCCCCAGCGACAGCGTCGCGGGGCTGAAGACGAGCGCGCACCCCAGCGGCGCCAGGACCCCCTGCGTCGCGACCAGGTGCCACGCGTCGGTGCTGAGTGACGACAGCAGGAAGCTCGCGCAAGTGAGGAGGCTTCCGCACAGCGCGGCGGCCTGGCGCCAGCGCGCCCAGCGCTTGGTGAAGAGCGCGAAGAGGAAGGGCATCGAGATGTAGATTATGCCGTTGAAGGTCGTGCCGATCACGCCCGTGAGCTCGCGGCTGCCGCTCAGCGTCCAGTCGCTGGTGAAGTACTCCTGGAAGACGCCGTAGCTCATCGCGAAGCCTATTTGTGTGCGTATACTGTGTGAGTGATGTGATGTTCGCGCGGAAAGAGGAGCTGGAGGCGGGATGGGTTCCCTTACCCCATATTGGCAGTTGGATTATCCCAGAGCCGATGAGAACACATGCTCTTTTTGTTTTGGAGCCATTCCGACGCTGATCAGCCTGGTCGTGACCAATGCTTCTCTGTTCCTCGGCCTGGACCTCCAACTCGCCTAGGCTGGACGGCGTCGCTTGCCGTAGTGAGATTGTCTCGTTTTGCGGCATTGTGAATTACCTGACCGTGAAGGCTGGGTGAGTGATGCCGAATGAAAATCTCAGGAACTTGCAGAGAGGGACTTCTCGGTTTATATATCAGCATTGCCGGTAACCTGTGAGTCAAGCAGGAGAATTCAATCCGAATGGCAACGGTGACGGCAAGGATGAAGACATGCACACGCCCTAAATTCCCCAACCGGCGGATTGAGAGGGCATCGACGCCGATCTCGGCAAGCCTCATTCACCAGTTCAGGAGTCAACGTCTGCCTCAAAATAGATGATCTTATCTTTGTTTTGAGAAAAAATACTTCTAGCGTTACACGATGGGTATATCTAGATGACATGACATCACGATCTATAGCCTTGCCGTCTACATGCTGCGCCGGGACGACCAAAGACCACCCGTCCGCTATCAGCGTGGGAATCATCAGAAGTTCGTCTCGATCAGCCTCGCAACCAGGTCACTATCATCAGGAAGCTCAGGGTAGTCCAGGTTGATGACCCCCAGCCTCCTGGTCCCTCCCCTGCCGGCGCCCTCGTCCAGCTCGCGGAGGTAGTCCCTCGTCCTGACGTTGACGCCCTCGATCCACTTGCCAAAGAAGCGCAGGTTCCTGTGCGCCCCGACCGCGACCCACTTGGCCTCGGCCACCTCGCCGTGCTCGACCGGCTCCCCGACGGCCGAGCAGAAGTTGATGAACCACGTCTTCTCCGGGTCCCCGGGGGCCTCCCTGCCCTCGTCGTCCACGTCCGCCAGCGTCCCGGCCGCCAGCTCCATCATCCGCCGCACGTGGCCCAGCTTGGACGTCACGAGCTCGTCGAGCCCGCTGCGCTTCGAGTACTTCCACTTGTCCTGCAGCCGAACCCTGACGCCGCTCGGCGTGACGATCGTGAAGTCCGGGTCGTCCTGGAGCCACTCCTCCAGGTCGAGGCCCATCCGCTCCGTGGGCGCGACGTCCGTGTCCCCGTAGTACCGGCGCAGGAGCACGGCTTTTCCGCGGACGTCCCCCAGCCTGGCTGTCACGGGCTCAGTGTACCACCTGCTTGACCCGTCCTCGTACGCGGGCGTGCTGTCGATGGCCTCCTTGACCGCGTTGTAGAAGGCCTTTGGGTTGGCCTTCTGCCCCTTTGACCTGTCGTCGTTGTTGATGGAAATCAAGACCGTCTCCGTAGCCTTCTTGCCGTCCTTGGGCCCGATGAAGTCCCACACCTCGTCCATGACGCTATCAAACGACAGGCCCTTGGGCAGGTTGATGGGCACCCCACCGTGGTAGCAGTAAAGCTTCCCGTCATCGTGCCTCCTCAGCCTCAGGTCGAAGAACCGGATGCCCAGCGCCAGCTGCTGCGAGATGCTCAGGTACTGCGTCCTGACAAACGGCACGTTGCTCCGCGCGCAGCTGTCGTGCGTCCCCGGGATGGTCAGCCCGCTCAGCCACGCCCGCCCGTCGAGCGCGCCCATCCACGTCTTGAGGTCGTAGCCCAGCACCGGCTTGCTGAACCAGCGCAGGTCCCCCCTCCACTTGCCCGCGAACACGCAGTAGACCCGGCCGTTCATGACCGCCATCTGTGGTGCGAACCGCGCCCGGACCGAGCCGCCGCCCACGCGCTCCGGCTCGCCCCACGCCCTGCCGTCGGCGTGCGCCGCCACGTAGACGGCGCCGTCGTCGCCCGAGTTGAGGAACCCCAGGTAGGCGTGCCCGCCGTACGAGGCCGCGCTGACGCCCCGCGTGGCCCGGCCCTCCGAGACGTCGTCCGTCGGGTCCCAGGCCCACCCGGACTCACTGTAGCCGTAGCGGTAGCCGAGGATGTCGCCGCTGTTGGGGTCGGCCGCCTCGCAGAGCACGTGCAGCGCCCCGTTGAGCACGAACAGCGCTGGCTTGCCCTGGAACTGGCCGCCGCAGATGCTCTGGGTGGGTGACCAGGCCTGGGAGTCGCCGTCCCACTGGTTGTAGGACAGCCTCTGGTCCGGACCGATGTATGCTAGGAATAGCTTGTTGTGAAAGGCCGCGAGTGCTGGTCCCCTAGTACCTTTTGCGGCGACGCAGCCTTCAGGCAGGGGGCCTTGGCGGATGAAACCCTCCTCGTCCGCGTCGTTGATGTAGTGGGTCATGGCACCGGTGTCTGCTGAGACGATGATGGCGTGCAGGACGCCATTGAGATTGGCTATCATGGGGATCCCATTCTTCCCGTTGCCCTCGTGGTAGGAGAACTTCTCCTGCCGCCCAAAAACCTCGCCATGACCGTCGGGTACGGTGGAGCTGTACCATACTTGGTCGTCAAAGTCGGTCCAGGCCATCCACAGACTGCCGCGGTGCGTGGCGATGGACGGAGGGACCTTGGAGCGGAGATGCTCGCGTGGGTTGTCTGGATGGATGACAAAGCCCTGCTTTGTTGGGCCCTGAGGGATCCATGTCGAGGACGTGGAGGTGTCTGGGTCACTGTCCGCGTTGCGCTGGATGTTGGGGTTGCTGGGGTCCTGTAAATACGGATCGAAGGGCGGCCTCGAGTCGAGATTTAATCTGATGTCCCAGGACGGGAGACCACGTGCTGGTGGTTCAATGGGTGACCTGGTCATTTCGAAGATTGGTGTCCAGCAGTTGAGGCCAAATATGCTTGTTTCTTGACACGGTCTGGTGAGTGTTTGAAGCCGGTCATAAATCCTTCAAGTGAGGCGGAGCCTGGTGCGTTGGCGGGCCCTTGGGTGTCCTGACCGCTCTAAGTGCTGACAATCATCACCTCAGAGCACGAAATCCTTGACTCAGTCTTTGGATAAGTCGAGAATGAAATAGAGAAAGATTCGCATAATGACTTGCCCACGCATCAACTCTGAGGTGCTTGTAGAGGGAGAATTCTGGATTCGGCTGGAACAAATCTGGCAAATTCCGCTGCCGGGGTGTGGGGCATGATCAAGGGCTCTGCTGCGGCTAAGAAGTTGTAATCCAATGAATGTGAAGGTATCATCAGCATCTGGAGTCAGACTTTTGCCTCCCGGTATGCAGACCCCAGAATGAAATACGCGTTTCGACCCGTGTATAGAATTAAGGAAGAAAGTAGGTGGAAGGTCAAGTTATTTCACTGCAACAAGTTGGCCACGTTCTCACTGCTCAGGGTCTAACCCTTGAATTCGACCGTTGTCCCGACCAGACACATTTGACTCCACAGCATCACTCATCTGAGCCCGCCTGCACAAACCTATTCATTGCCTCTCTTAAGGTTTATCGCTTCTGGAGCTTGATCGTTGTGATCAGTTTCGGGCTTCAAAACTTCCGCCTTCCTCCTCTCGTGATACTGTTTTGGGGCTCTTCCATCGTCACGCTGCTGTGTATTTGGTCTGTATTCATCAACAGACGTCATGAATCATCAACGACATTGACCGAACCACCTGTAGTCTCAAACGTCACTCGAGGGAGCTCATACATGTACACATTCAATATTTAAGTACGCACAAAATCATCGCCAACCAACTCCCAGAATCAGACTGTATGAATGCCAGCCTGGCCTCCCGAGCCGTACTGAAAACGGTCCCACCCCTCAGTTCATCAGCACCTTCGACAACGACTCGCCCTAGCAAGGCAAGCAGAAGACTCATAAACATAGCATCACACCTCACCAAAATGGCAGCGCAGACACCCACCGCCGCCGCCCCATGGCGAGCCCAGTTCCTGGACCACGTCAGCAAGCTCGACTCGCCGACCTTCACATTCTCCTCCCTCCACCCAGGCACCAGGTCCTCCCAGACGGAGCCGAGGGGCCGCACCTGCGTCTTCCGCGGCATGTGGGCGTCCCTCCCGCCCAATGACAAGAACAAGGCACCCCGCAACCCGGACGCCTTCGAGTCCGACTGCCTGACGCTGACCACGGACGCGCGCATGGCCAAGGTGCCGGAACTCTTCGAGTCGGGCGAGACGGGCGACTCCCCGGTATCCTCGTCCTCGGGCGGCGGCGGCCCCGTCGAGGCCATGTTCTGGGTCGCCGAGACGGGCACGCAGTGGCGCCTGCGCGGCCACGCCTGGGTGCTCTCCCACGCCGACATCGGCGGCGCCGGCGCGGCGAGCAGCCCCGGGGCCAGGGCGGCGCGGGATGCCATCTCGGCGCGGATGCGGCCCACTACCGCCGGCGAGGCAGGGCAGTGGAGCTGGGAGAGGGAGGTCGAGGCCCAGTTCGGGAACCTGAGCCCCGGGATGCGCGGCAGCTTCAAGAACCCGCCGCCCGGGACGCCGAGGGCCAAGGAACCCGGCCCCGGGGAGGGCCTGGGGCAGAAGGTCGGGGACGAGCTTCTGAAGGATGAGGTTGCTAGGAGGAACTTCCGCGTCGTGGTTGTCGTGCCGGAGGAGGTTGACACGTGGGACGGCAAGGACCCTGACAACCAGCGGCGGTACGTTTATACGTACGTTGGGGCGGACGCGAAGGCGACCAGGCCGGGTGGTGAGGTCATTGATGGGTGGGAGAAGGTCGAGGTCTGGCCGTGAACAGTAAAAGAAGATAGATACTAGCTGAATAAATGTGCACCTCAAACCGACAGTTAATCATGCCGATTCTCATTGTTTGGCCATTATCAAAAGCTGAATTAGCCTCAGAGGTCAAGTTAACACATGAACAAGTCTTTCTCATAGGACTGTCGCTATAGAATGAAGAACGACTCCGCCTCTTGGCCCACAACTACGCCGTTCCACAAAGAGCTTTCTCCCAGTATCTTCTCAACCCCCGCAACGTTCTCCTCCCTTGTGCCATTGCTATCAATCTGAAAGTTTCTGATTAAGTCCAAGGATTTCGCTTACAAGCACAAAGGCAAGAATGAGGACTCACTTCAAGTAGGAGCCCTGTCTCTCGATAGTGTTCCACAGGCGGTCCCTCCTCCGAGTACTCAGCAAACCGCCTCTCGAACTTCACGGCGCTATCGTTGTGGTCGCGGCCCCGGGCGAGGTACCTCACTTCCGCATTCTCCCTCGTAACGTTAAGCGAGAGGACGACATCGGGCTTCGTGCTGCCTTCCTATCGTTAAGTCAATTATCTGGGATCTGTTGTTTTCACTGCCCGCATCAACGTACCAAGGGAAGCCGGTCTTGAAAGGGCCATTGAGCCCACGAGACGAGCTGTTCCTCGCACCTTGGGAACCCGTCGATGAGGATCCCCTTGAGCTCGTCCTGCCGTATCGCATCCTCAATGGCGAGGCCCAGGAACGGATTCAGCTCCGCAGACGTGAGAAACCCCTGGTGTTCGAGCTTCTCCTGGATCCGAGCCGCGAGGGGCGTGTCGCGGTTCGCCCGCATCCAGGTGCGCAGGTTGTCTCCCACTGAGAAATGCAACAGGCTGTACTGGCTGGCCAGGAAACTGCAGATCGTGCCTTTGCCCGACCCAGGTGCTCCTATCAAGATGGTGAGCAGGTTTACTTCCATTTTGCCCAAAGACGAAGACTAACCAAGGACGAATATCACTGCGAACTTCCGCCGCTTCGTGGAGGGACAAGTATGGGTATCCATTGCGACCATTGCAGTGTGTGTTGTGTTTAGTTGTATGTTGGCAGGCCCATATTTTGTAAACGCGATTTGGGATATGGCGGAAACAGGTCATATGGCTCATCGATAATGGGGAACGTTATAAATGTCCAGGACAAAGATCAAACAGAACCTCGTCTGTCATCAACACTGTTGGCAGCTGGGAATGGGTGCAGTGAATGGAGCAGTGAATAGCACAATGAATATAACAATGAACAGGGCAGTGAAGGCGTTTACAATCTCCTCTATTTAAGGAGACAACTACAGGCCATCCTGACAAGAACCTTACCTCTTCCACCGGATCGACTACAACTACAAACCACTGAATTGATCACCTCCAGACCGTCTTCACAAACGACTATATACAGACCACCTCAGGCTCTGTGCCTCATCAGGATGGGTATCTTGATCTCCGCTGCCCAAGCAGCCCTGGCTCTCTTCTCAGCCATCCCGTACTACTTCATCCTCATCATCACGTCCATCCTAGCCGCCACCGCATCAGCAACTTACCTCTCGCGCCGCGGCCTCCTCGCCTGGGCACACCACCACAGCCCGGCCGACGACGACGACCCTTACGCCCCCGTCTCCGTCAACTACTTCCCGTCCCGCGAGTGCAACTACGCCTGCGGCTTCTGCTTCCACACCAACACCTCGGGCTACATCCTGCCCCTGGACGAGGCCAAGCGCGGCCTGCGCCTCCTCCGGGACGCCGGCATGCGCAAGCTCAACATCGCGGGCGGCGAGCCCTTCCTGCACCCGGCGTTCCTGGGCGAGCTCCTGCGGTACAGCAAGGATGTCCTGGGCCTCGAGAGCGTGAGCATCATCAGCAACGGGAGCAAGATCAGGGAGGGGTTCCTCCGCGAGTACGGCCGGTACCTGGACATCCTGGCGATCTCCTGCGACTCGTTTGTGCAGGAGACAAACAAGGCGATCGGGCGCGGTGAGAACGGGCAGGGCGACGGCGGCCACGTGGCGCAGGTGTTCCGCATCGCGGGGTGGTGCAGGAGTTACGGCATCATGTTCAAGCTCAACACGGTCGTCAACACCTTCAACTGGGACGAGGACATGGCGGGCCAGGTCGCGCGGCTGGCCCCGTTCCGGTGGAAGGTCTTCCAGTGCCTGATCGTCGAGGGCGAGAACGAGGACGGGACGCGGGTGCGCGACGCGAGGAGGTTCCTCATCTCGCAGGAGCAGTGGGAGACGTTCTGCGGGAGGCACAGGCACCTGCCGTGCTACGTGCCCGAGGACAACCAGACCATGGCCGGGAGCTACCTGTTGTTGGACGAGCGTATGCGCTTCCTCGACAAGGGCGACGGACCGATGAAGAAGAGCGAGTCATTGCTGGATGTCGGAGTGAAGAAGGCTATGCAGCAAGTCGCGTGGGACAAGGAGGCGTTTGACAAGAGAGGAGGGATCTACGAGTGGCGGAAACCACAGACAGTGGGCGGTGTTGAGGGAGGTTGTGATGGCGAGAATAAGAAGGAGCTGGAGTGGTAGGTCTGAGATACCCAGTCATCAATTCTCGGGTCACTCAAAGCGAGCTTTGCGCGTTGGAGAGAGAGCGGCTACTGCCACACTGCCGAATGCCACTCCATATTCTGCAATCCAGACTGTTGGCGTCTTCCCAGCGGGCGGTACATATCACAATCTAATAGAACCCCGGGTGCGCTTGCTATAGCACGCTTAAAGGAAACTGTGATCAAACCATAGGTCGCGCGACTAGAGTGAGCCTCTCCCTTCAGCACAAGTGCACAAAAGTACCTGC
Source organism: Diaporthe sp. P3_1W (assembly GCA_037177825.1). NCBI lineage: Eukaryota > Fungi > Ascomycota > Sordariomycetes > Diaporthales > Diaporthaceae > Diaporthe > Diaporthe sp. P3_1W. The sequence goes on from JBAFXB010000002.1 coordinate 7,910,512, forward strand.
TGTTCCACGCGCCGGCCACTGAGCGCGTGTTGGGGTGTTTGGGGGGGGGGGCGGTGGTTACAGCGGGTATACACACGCCCTGACAAGCCCGGCGTCCTCCACGCGGTACGGTGTCACATGCGCACCATCCGACGCAAGGGGGGAACAAAAGAGCTGTCTGAACGTAATTATTACTGGGACCTGCGTGAAGCTCGGCCTCCGAGGCGGCCTGGACTCACGGAAGTAGTCGGGCGATACGAAAGGAAAAGGAAAAGGAAAAGAAGAACATGGTGTGGCCTTGGATTCCACATGCTTTCTTAGACGCGATGCTAGCAGATGACCCCCGCATCACCACCGCGGCGCAGATCAGTTTGGTCTGAGGTCTGAGGGTAATAATAAGGGATTACGAAAGCCCGAAAATACGACCGCGTGGTCTTGGGATACGACGTTGTTAGTACAGATCTAATTCTCAAGATATATGGGCATCTGATAGCGGCCTAGACCTTGATCAACCTTACACTGCTTGGCGGAGCGTGGCGATGACAGTGTAGGCAGCAGCAACACGCGGACTGTCGCATATTCTCCAGGCCGGTAGGCCGGCCCATGTTGAAGGTCGGAAAAGCGGCCGTATTCGACGAAGGCGACCTCAGATCACAATCATTTCAAGACGGCTGAGTCGAAAGCCAAAAAATGCGCACTCATTGTGGTTGCCATATTTTCCAACTCATGTTGTATGCACGGCAAGGTCAGAGAGGTCGAGGATTTAAGTCTCGATCAGAAACATACTGCATGTCATGTGGAGCTGGAAGTGACTGCTGAACGGTGCAGGCTGGGTGGTGCGGAAGGAAGCGTGCCCAGGAGATCCCCGTTAGTTGAGCCGCTGGCGGGAGGAGGGCGAGCCTGAAAAGGATCTAGCCGCATGCTCATTGACGGTCGAGTGACGGACGACGCACTGAGATATAGTCTACCATAGTTAAGCCAAGTGCGACGACCGAAGCAATGGCAACGGGGCGATAGCGATAGCGCTGTTGACTGCTAGCCGCCTGCAGGTGGACGAAAAAGGGCCGGGGGGTCAATCCCGAGGCCAGCCTAGCGAAAGTCAGATGGAATTAGAGGGCAAAGAATGGGGGTCACATTGATAAGGCAGATCTCTGAGGCTGCAAATGCAGGTCTTGCATCGCAGTAGGACCCCGCAAGAGGAAGGTCTCTTAGGCGACAGTGTGGGGGATGCACAGTTGGCAGTGCTCGCCTCTGATCCATGCGCGTGGGTTGTGCTGCAGGTAGAGCGCTGGGTTGCGAGATTCGCACCGCCCTTGAAACAGTTCGCCGTGCCATGTGTGAGCACAATACCGTTCGGCCTGGGGCTGCTCGATGTATCGTCAATATAGCAAGTGCAGCACCGGCCGAATGGGCTGGGTGAGCAGAGGAGATTCTGCCGGGTTGTGGCCTGGTCTGGACCTTGCGCTGCACGCTGGTGCAAGCAGAGACCTTGTTGGAGGTGATGTGAAGTAACGGCTCGGGCGGCTTGGGGATAGGTACACCAGTCCTGGACCATGCGTCTCCCCGAGGCGTGATTGCTGAGTGATGTGTGCCTAAGTAGTAGTCTAGTCCGATCCGTAGTGGGCCATGTGTCGGCAAGCAAGACAGCGGACAATCAGTCTGAAATGGTGCTTGCTCCTTTGAGATGGTCCCCGAAGTGTGGCAGATAGGCGTGCAGCTTGGCGGCGGTTCAGACAGCTCGAGACAGGCCCGATCGGGGCCAATGGAAATGAGGTGGCTTGCTCGATCGAGCGTCAGGGTGCTTGATAAGAGCATGTGAAGATCGGGCGGAGCTGGATGGCAGGATGCCAGTTGAGGGGACCTCGGCGAGGCTGAGATCGTACGACAGTCTCGCAAGAATGAAACAAAAGTGATCATTTCGTATCTGACCGGATCGGAAGGCTCTTGCGGGAAGTGTCGTGAGCTGAGCGGGAGTTGGCAATTAAAATCGAGCCAAGTCGAGTCCATCACGAGGCGCGGTGACGTGCTGGGATTGCCCCTGAACTGGTGGCAACTTGGGCGCAGCCGACCCATCCAGCCGGGAAAGCAGACCACAGCACCGCACATCGGATCGCAGTAGAGATTGATTGATTTAATATAACGAGGTCGTCAGGCAGACCGGTATTCTGGTCGACCATCAGGACCGTTGGCGAGGCCGGGCCGGGCTGGGCTGTGGCGCGGACTGGCCGGAAAGGGAGCTAGCCTGACAAGCGGTCAGTCAACCGGACCACGAAGCACCTGGGCATTTGTGGTGATGCTTTGGTGGTAGTAAGTGGCTGAGAGGGGTAGTGGTCGGTTGGTTGGGTGGTTGGTTGGTCTCGTCTTTTCTTGTCTTGGTGTCCCTATCGCAACGCAGGCTCGATCCTGCGCGCTGGCCTGGCTGGCCGGCGTCTTGCTTATCATCGCACGGCAGCAGGCATTAGCCCACTGCGTACGCAGGCTGGAGTGGCGATCCACACTTTGATGATGCCTGATGGAGCAGGAGCAGAAAAACGCCTGGCGGTTGCAAGCGATTAGGATTGTCCTGTCGACGGCGAGGTGTGTTGAGCTCTTATCCGCAGGTGCAAGTGCAGGTATAAAGTACCTGAAGTACATCGAATCTACCTAGGTATCGTCATACAGTACGTATACACACCTTGTCTACACGAGGGAACGAAGGCGCTTGCTGCAGGTTGGGGAATTAGGTTTTGCTGGGTGGGGCCTGCCTACCGTATCCGAACGAACTCGCTGCAGTGGCCCACCGCGGCTGTTGGAAGTTACCGAGCACTTGGTAAGGCAATCAACCCGGGAAGGTGCAAATGAATCAGCCAGTCAGTCCCTTGCCTCGTTCAGTCATTGTTCGTCGAGCCCAGGACTCGGTGCAGCGCAGCCTGAATCGCAACCTTGGGATTGACTCGCTTCGATTCAGCTGAACGTACGCAGTATCTGGGTATCTGAAAGATATCTATCTGTATCCTCCCAACGCCGACGCCTCTTCTCCACAAGTCCAGGCAATCCTGGTGGATCTGGAGAGATAACAGCATTTGCCGACCACACGCACGCCTCCGAGTGATGATGCGGTCACATGTGTCGTCCCGGCCAAGCGAATCCTTCAATCCCCTGGATGGTCCAATTGTCTGTGTGTCATTTGTGGCTGGCCATCAGAGATCGGGTGTCCACGTCTCCACAGCACATCTGAGCAGAAGCACTTGCACTCGGCGAGCGGTCTAATATATTTCATACACATTCAGACATGCACGCGAGAGGATGACTCGGTCCCGACGACATGTCTGCCCATGACGGTGAAACATTAGACAACCTGGGCAATGGGCGACCCTGGCCAGCAATTTGCCAGGCAGAGAGGCTCTGTGCCTACATGCATACTCTCAAGGTTGCTAGGTACAGGCACAGCAGGCGAGAAAGGGCAGCGGATCTCACCGTCTTGGGGTGACAGAAGCGACAGATAATATGGCAGTCCGAGCCTGATTGGCAGTGTTGGCCATGCGTAGCCCGTCCAATCCCACCCTGAGGTGAGATGCACCCAGGGTTCAGGACGGTCAGTCAGAGACAGGAGGCCAGAGACAAGAGACAAAAGAACCCCACGCTGCTGCTGAGCTGACGTCCCACCTAGCCTTACCACCTGCCGCATTATTATGTCCTGATTATGCCCAGGTTCTATCGTATAGGATGGGCGAGCAGCAAGGTACTGTGCACAGTGATAACGTCGATTCGAGGAGGTGGGGAGTGGGTAGAAGACAAGACTAAAAGAAGACTCCACCATCAGTCACCACCCACTCGCACCACAAACACCCGCACTCACACAGACGCACGCGCACCTGGGGAGACCTTGTCAGTACTCGTCCGCAGCCTGCATCGTTCCAACGTTGGATGAACTTGCAGGTGTGTGGTATTATTAGTCTGCCTTTCCCGGGATACCACAAGTCCCCCCCATGTCGCCATTGCCCCGGACCAGGACCAGGCCCTGAGGTTGACCTGGCCCTGGCCCTGCCCTGGACCCCTTTTGACCTGACCAGGCTGGACCGGGCTCGTTCCTTTCCCTCGATCCGCGCTCTATCTAATTCCTATCTACTCTATCTGCGCTGCCCTGCTCCTGCCTCTCATCTCACCCCTTCACTCTCACCTCTCACATTTCCTGATAATCACATATCAGGACACAACAACTGCCTGTCAACGAGGCCCTCAAGCCTCCGTCCTCTCCTCAAGGGTTTCTCGTGCTGATTTTCGGGGACCCAAAATTGGGTTTTGCTGGGCTTGGACTCGTCCGAACGACCTCGACTTCACTCTCGACTTACTGAGTGACTCCGCCTTACTCATCCTTGACCCGCAGCATGCGATTCGATCTACCGGCTTCTACATGCTGTCGTTGTTGTAGATCGCACTCGATGTTTCCAGACCTCTCCAGGACCCGGCCGAGGAGAAGAATACCGCATCTGCAGCAGTTTGCCTGCAGCAGTCATACCCACAAGTCTGGTCGTTGCCCCAGACCAGGTACCACGTCATAGCATCAGCATTTCCACGACACCAACCGACCTCGAGTCCTGGTGAACATTGCTTTGTCCAAACCGACCCAACAAAGGCCCTTGTCGCAAAGCTGCACTCGACAACGACAACAGCTTTCTCCCGTCTCATATGTCAACATTCGAACCGACCTTTTCCCAGGATCCCACCAAGAATTGGACCACATCCGAAGCGGATCCCGTCCCCCCGCTCGTCCCTCTGCGGAGGTTGACGGGCGTGGCAAGCGTCACCGTCCCACCCTCGGTACGAGTGCCACCGCAAGATGTCGCTCTACTCGCATGCTCCCGAGCCCCTCTCCTGGCATGATGTGAAGCCAACGGTGCTGGTGTGTTGGTGGGCGACCCTGTTCGCCACGATTATTATCCTGCTGCGCGTCGCCGGCCGCTTCATCCGCTCCGAAATGCTCTTTGCCGAGGACAAGATGGCCTTCTATGCCCTGCTTCCAATGTACGCGCGCATGGGCTGCGTGCACGTCATCCTCGTCTACGGCACCAACAATAACGACTTTTCCAGCCTCACCCTCACCCCCGACGAGATCCGGCGGAGGACCATCGGGAGTGGCCTGGTCCTCGCGAGCCGGATCTTTTACAGCGCAACGTAAGTTTCACTAATTGTGCCGTCGACGCCGTTGAGAAAACGGCCACGCGGCGGGAAGTGCTAGTGCTAACACGTGCCCGTCTGTGCAGGCTTTGGGTTCTGAAGAATACCATTCTAGAGTTTTTTAAGCGCCTCACTGGTCTCACCTGGTCCCGCTCCTACTCGGTTGGCGTCCTCGCCATCCGCTGCATGCTCGGGCTCACTTTTATCGCCATCATCATTAGCGACTTGGCCGAATGCCGGCCCTTCAACCACTACTGGCAGGTATTGCCCGACCCCGGGGGCCACTGCCGCCAGGGATATGTGAACCTCCTCACAACAGGTGTCTGCAATATCCTCACGGATTTGCTTCTGGTACTGTTCCCGGTGCCAATCATCATCAACAGCTCCATGAGCGTGAAGCGCAAGGTCCAGCTTGTTCTGCTCTTCAGCCTTAGCTTGGGTGTCGTTGCAGTAACGTTCTTCCGAGTCTATCATGTCATCGAAGCTCACGGCAGCCAACAAATGCGCTCGCTTCTGGCGTCTGTCGAGCTCCTTATCGCGACTGGAGTGGCCAATGCGCTCGTGTTGGGCTCGTTTGTGAGGGACAGGGGCGTCAAGAAACGCAAGTTCAGATACGACTCTGTGGCTGGCGAGTCTTACCATGGCACGGACAGTGCGAACAGGTCTAGGAGGCCGGCGATCGCGGGTCGTGCCTGGGGTAGCGATGTAGACCTTGTCAGGGACGTCGGCTTTGGTGTCCAGAATGACCTGAGAGGTCTGGAGACGGACCCGGAAGCGGGAAGGCCAACGCCCGCAGGACCCGTGGCGCCGCACAAGACGTTCAACCTGCAGGACTGGAACTTCCCTGAAAGATCTGCGGAGGCAAGGCGAGGAAGCCAACTGCTGCCGCCGGACCAGCGATCCGACGCACCTAGCAGCAGTGGGCCGAGACGCGTCTCTTTCTTCGATGTCGGAGGATTGCTCGACGACGACAGCCCGTCTAGCCCTAGCACGGTTCGGAGGCAGAGCACAATGTCCAGCCGCGATCCTCTATCACCATACAAACCACAATCCCCGCCGGCGATCGTGTTGCCTGCGAGCGCTAGTGGGTTTCGCAGGGGCTCGCAAGCCCTACTGCAGGATATCGGAGGTCTTCTGCCTTTTAAGTCTAGCAAAGGGCAGGATACAGACTCTAGGGGCAAGGAAAGAGAGGGATCTATATCTTCCGGGACTGAACTACAAGATCTGTCACCGGCAGTCTCTCCCCGTACGACAATGCGCCCAGTTGACCCGCCGCCGTACGAGAACGAAGGCAAGCCCGGCGACTCGGACCATCTGGCGGATGTGGGTGGGCTCTTGAAATGATACCAGGGGCTCAGCACCAAGCCGTACCCACCAGACCTTGCAGACCAAACATATGCCAGTGGCATGTCCCTCATCAAATTCCGGGAGGTGAAGGCCAGCACAGACGTTACTTACACCAAGAGCCACGAGACGATACCAATATTTCTTTTACGCAAGTCGCATTACATCACGTCGCATCTACAGAACCGAAGATTTAGAGGATATAACCATACCCGGGCTGCCAATCTTCACAGTTGAGCAGTATTCCCGCAACGAAATACCAAACAGATCGAATCGATCGGCCCCAAAGCACGAAGCGGTCCAAATGCGATCACAACAGCGACAGGCCACCGCTATGCTACATGAAGTGGAATTCGGGCACAGGCAGAGAAGCGAATAATGTAACTTTTCCTCCATTGTTGATATTTATTATACCCAGGCCACACAACCTGTGTGCGCCGTGCATTGGCTATCTGGCTGGGAGGTTGGATAGGTCTACTCTTGGAGGGAGGGAGTGTGTGCTGACTTTTTGTTTGGAGCTGGGGCGTTTTCTCTTCCTGTACTCATATTTTGCTTTCTCTCTGTTTGTTTGCCTGTCTGTCTGGTGATGATACAATGCGACACGATACCTATTTGCTTAGATGGCGATTGCAAAATACAACTACCGAACAGATTCATAAGAATGTCGTATCTGTCCTCGTGTGTGCTTGCCAACCTACCAGCCCCCGATTTTCAAAGCGCGATCCCATAAACTGACGGACCGATGTTTTCCGAACTGAAATATAGCTGTCGTCCTGTGTACCTATCCGCGAGGTGGGTTGGGTTGATCGCCCTGCCCAAACAGCATCATCCCGAGCGTCGATCATCCCGCACAGACTCTCTGAACTCTGGGACCTTACACCCTTACACCCTCCTGCCTCCTCCGACTTCCCCGTCTCCCCCGCACGCATCATCCTGTCATCCCAATGCGCAACCAGAAAAGGATGTGAGCCCAGGGTTGATGATTGGTTTCCCTCCCCACAGGGCGCCTGCCTGTTCCGGCCCGCCATCACCCCGATTCTCGGGCTCGGATGATGGCGGTTGGGGGGTTACTCTGTGCGCATAATGCGGTCGATCTCTGTCAGGCGACGGACAAGTGTCTGTGTGGTATCTATATCTAACCAGGTACCGAGCACGGAGGGTTCACCCTGGGACTTTTGGCCTGTTGGGTGGCTTTGGGGAGGGTCATCAGATCGATCTGTCCTCGTGGAAGGCACTGACAAACAGCCACCTTACGACTCTGGAGACAGGGGCGTTGAAATGCACCGAGCTCACCTCTTTGTCGAGGCATCTATTACAGGGGGCTGTAATTCTGGTTGCAGAACGCCCAGTCGGGCAATAAACAAACACTCCTGAGCAGACCCTCATTTGAGGGAGTCAAATTTGCAATCGGCAGATGTTGCATGTTAAAAATTCCCTATTTTGTATGGTATATGCGCAATTGGTCTCGCGTGGATGTAGGCTCAAATTGGAATGGCGCGGGTGATGGGAGCGGCCCCTGTTTGAGGCTTGTAATAGTGAAGTTAAATGGAGGATATGGCAATGCAAAATATTTGCGCAGGGCGTTGTGTACATGATACACCATGCGAGTAGCGCGAATCCTCCCATTCCGCGACGAGAGAAGCAGCCACAAGTCAATACCGAGGGTTTGCGTGAAGCAGCCAGTGTCGCGAAGCGCTTGCCGGGTTCGTGCAGTACAAATCCCCTTTTTAGATGTACCTTGGATGCACATGTGATGACCACCATAGCTCCCACTACCAAGGGAGCCGGCAACGTCTGTCTGGTGGTATCATCAGTTGTATCAATACATCGGTCTATGTGTGACCCTCTCGGTCTCGACGCTACCTACCTGCCACAGCATGTAGGGCGTGCAATAAATCAGGACTCGAGAACTCCCTCAACGCCTTTTTGAGATGCCCTTTCCTTTCCACGTCGAGAAGAAACGCCCCTTAGCCTCCGTAGGCCTTGCGCGTGGTGCTGCCCTCCACCAGCCCTCTCCACAACCCCCAAAAGAATTCCGCTGCTTGCTTCTCCCGCGCATCTAGTTCGCCCAAGCTGCCCTCCCGCAATGGGAAGCATTGCCCTTGCCCGCTCAGACGCACAATCGGTAACTGGCGTACCGGCCTGCCGTCTCACTCGACCGGATGATCTTGACGACCTGGCCCCTCCTCAGCCCGTAGTACCGCGAGATGGGGTCCTTAAGCAAGATACGCGGCAGCTGGGTTTCCTTCAGACGGTACCTCTTGAGCAGCGCAGCCTTCTCCTCCTTACTAAGGACGACGTGGGTGGGCACGAGGTCGTGGTGGGTGATGTTGACCAGCAGGTCCTCGAGCAGGAAGCACTCGATCTGGGTGTAGGCGCTGGTGGCGCCGATGGCCTTGCGGGCCTGCGGGGACAGGGCGCCGACGGTAACCATAATACCAGCGCGGAAGTTGCCCGCGGACACGGTCTGGACGAACTTCTTGATCTCCTTGACGCCCATCTGGTTGTCGGCCATGAACTCGACGTAGATCTCGCCGCACTCGGTCTCGGGGTTCGGGTTCGATGGCGTCGCCGGTGCTGTGCATTTCCTGATCATCTCCTCGCTGGGGCGGGCGGAGAACTGAAGACGCGGGCGGCTGCAGGGTGCGCGGAGGCCTTGTTAGCATTCCCTGTGGTCCCTTTGGGCACTGGGCGAGCAGGGGCGGGCTGGCTCACTTCACGCTGCCATCGTGGTTGGTGTACTCGTCTTTGAACCTATCGAGAGAGGGGTTGACTTCCTCATCGGTGAGCTCGTATCCCTACTCGCGCGACACCCGTTAGCACCCCGTCCGGACTGTCGCAACGATACTTCATCCACAGCCACGGGCGCATCCAACATCGATCGTGATCGCGTGATGGCGCGTAACAGGCCTGAATAAGAGGGATTTCGCTGCCGCATACCCGGTCCTTGCACATCTGGTGCACCGTCTTCCACGCCCGCCAGAAACGGACGGCCTCCTTGAGGTTGGCCTCGCGGTTGGTCTGACCCTCCTCATCCATTATGGGCAACTGTGCGATGCGTCTCTGATGGGACCAGCTTTTTGAGAGAATTAAAAAGGATGGAATCCTCGAGGCTGAAGCAGGGTGGGTTGGCGAGCAAGATTGGGGAAAGGAAGAAAGGAAGTGAAGCGAATCGAAGCGGGTGTCGTGGATTTGATGCACCCTCACTGACCTCAGCCTGGCTAGCAGACAAAAAAAATCCAGTCGTTGCCGGCAGCTGTCAATGAGCTCTGAATGCGCTAGACTACCAGATGCACGGACACTCGGGCCAGGTCTGCGGCAGGCAGGGGTCCAGATGGGGGAGCCGGTCTCCCCACAGAAATGGCCCTGTGGTCGGGCCACTGTTGCGCCAATCAATGTAGCGGAGAGACCCGGCCTGGGAAAAATTGTCGAGAACTTATTGGGGTGAATAGTGAGCCTCACAAAACTGTGTCCATTTAAACCCACTCTATGCACCACACCATCCCCTCAACACTTCCTTGTCTTTCCCCCAGGACTGATCGTCGTCAATTAACAGCCTGTATCTCCTCCTGATACAGGACCTATCTTCTTGAGCTTTTGTCTCTGGTCCCGTCTCCCGGTCGATTCAATATGGCTGACACTGCTGCTGCCCCGGCTCCGGCGCCCACCAGGCCCACCAAGCCAGATGAGGCACTCTTCAAGGAGAACCTCGCTCAGGCTGAGAAGGAGCATGAGAAGGTCATGGCCCAACTTGTATGTCATGCCTAAATCCCGTCAGCTTCCGTTTCTGTCGTTGCTCTGCTGGATGAAGTCCGATCTCCCGGGCCCAAGGTCCGGCGTGCAGGACACCCCCGTACTGGATCATGCAACTAACCTTCACAGAATGCCATCAGGCAGAAGATCGACCTTGCCTCGCCGAACAAGAACCCGGAAAATCCCACCACCAAGCGCCGAATCGAGCTCCAGGACCAGCTTAAGGAAATCCGATCGAAACAGGGCGCCGGCAAGAACTCCCGCTCTGGGAAGCAGGACGAACTCAAGCGTCTCGAGGCTCAGGTCAAGTCCAAGGAAAAGGCCCAGGATGTTGAAATCGGGAAACCATTTGAAAACATTTGCGCGGCACGGGGAATAGAACACAAGAGTTTGAAGGGCAAGCTGGGAGACAAAATAAAAGAGGTTCTGCAGACAGTCCAGACCAGCTACGATACGCAGACGCTCAGGCTCGTCGAGGAGAGGACCGCCGTGAGCCACATGAACTCGCTCAACGGCTTGATCAGAGCAATCAACAAGTCTCAGGAACAGATTGACGCCCTGCAGGTCAAGATCAAGGAGATCAAGGACAGCATGAACGATCCGGAAGCCAAGGAGCTCAGCGAGAAATACACTAAGGCGCAGACCGAGCTGGACGCTATCAAGGCCGAGCAGAACGAGGCTTCCAAGAGCCTGGACACCCTGTACGCCGAGCGCAACAAGCTGCAGAAGCAGCAAAACGGAACGTACGAGGCGAAGAAGAAGCTCAAGGACGAGTACCACCAACAGAGGAAGGCTTTCCAGAAATACGAGTATGAGCAGAAGCAGAAGAGCTGGGAGCGAAGAAAGGCTGAGCAAGAGCGCTTCGACAAGGAAAAGAAGCTGGAGCGCGCCCAGAAGATGCTCGCCGAGGCTAGCGACCCGGCATACCTGGACGAGATCCGGCGCGCCAACAGCCTGCTCCAGTACTACGACCCGTCATTCGTTGCCGAGAAGGCTCCTCTTCAGCCCAGCACCAACCTGCAGGCTCAGGCGGAGCGCAAGGTCGATGGTTCTGACCTCAAGGGTGTTAAGGTTCTGAGCAAGAAGGACCGGGACGAGGACCTCTTCCCTGCCCAGAAGAAGGGCAAGAAGGGCAAGAAGCACAACGCCGCTGCCACGAAGTCTACTTTCAACTGCCCGCCCTCCGTCCTCGAGGACTGCTCCTATATGGGCATCGATCCTCCTATGAGCGCCGAGGAGGTCCCTGGCGTCGTTGAGAAGGTCAAGGCCAAGCTCGACCACTGGAAGGCCGACCAGGCGGCTCAGACTCAAAAGGTAAGATACATCCAGCCGTCCTTGATTAAATCAACGAATGTCCTTACTGACATTCTTGCGCTAGAACATCGACAAGGCCAAGAAGGAGATCGAGAAGATTGAGGCGGAGGAGGCCAAGGAGAAGGGCGGTAAGAAGTCCTCTTCTGGCACGGCCACGCCCAACGGAAACGGTGCCGCCTCCAACGGGGAGACATCCGACGATAAGGTCGAGGAGGTCACCAAGGAGGTCCAGGAGGCTTCCATCGAGGATAAGCCAGAGGAGGTCGCTGCCGCCGCATAAGCATGCTCCTCATCAAACCACTGGCTTTCATCGCAACCAGATACTTCAGTCTAATCCGCAAGCAGCGGTTTGGATTGCGACAATGATAGCCCGGGTGAACGGGTCCCGGGTCCACCTTGACCACTCTTTTGCTAGTTGTCGAAACTCAAAAAGTTGATAGCTCATCGGGAAGCAGCAAGCTGACTTGCATGACGGGACCGTGGGATAGTTTTTTCCTTGTTAATACAAAGCAGGAGTGTCTCTCTTCTGGCATGCATGCGTCGTGTTCTTCCTGTGATATATGTGCACATTTGCCCGCTACAATATTAACCTGTGCATCCCCACGCATTCTGGATAGCCAGACGAGAAGAGCAGGGCCGTAGGAATACGAGGGATAAGCAACGACCAAGGCTGGTTCCTGCCTGCGCGAACGGAGAATGCGACTACGCGGCTTGCGCGGGTGGTAACGGACGATTCGCGGCCGTCTTAACGTGGGCGACTGAAGCCGCAAGGAGAGTTGTCCAAAAGGGTGAAATACTAGTAGACTACAAGATCGCCGAGAAACGGCGCCCAGAGCAAACTTGGGTAAATCTTCTTGATTGTCCTGGTATCTGCTATGGTGGCGAGCTTCATTGGTCTTGGAGTGCGCTGCCCACCTTGTGGATATGTAGCTCGACGCCCCTCAGTAAGTAGCTAGCCGCATAGATGGCTTACACATCTGCTCGCCGCATTTCTCCCGTCTGGATTACTTCAGCACATCCCCCGACCCTTCCTCGAAAGCTTTGCCAGTCTCCCCTGTCCAGATCGGAAGCGTGACAAGCAATTCGAGGATCCTTCAACATTGTGGTGCATGGTTCTGTCGTGCCTCCGGATCCAACTGCCACTTTGGTGAACGAGACCGCAGCCATACACCCCTGAGAAATTATGGACCGTTCGTACAGATGTATCCAGAGAAGAGCCTGAAGAAGCCAGCAAGAAACCCCGGGATGCTCCTGCCCATCCCGATTGCAACGCCGTGGTGAATCAGCAGATGAAGCCCACGACCCCTAGTCAACCCCAACAGCAAAGTCAAAACAGTGAACAATGGCCAAGTCGTATGTTCCGTCCCGTGTTGGCCGGAATAGGGGCGTGGGTTGGTCCAAATGAAAAGTAAAGTATGTCTTGAAGAACACCGTCTAGATGAACACGTCCCCGCTATGCAAAATGATAATATGTCGGTGGATGTCTCCGAAGCGAACAAAAAAGAGAAGAAATCCTGGTACGCATATCTCAGTGTCATGTAAATGCTTTTAAAGATGTCAAGTCTCGGTCATGGCTTCGTCGCTCGTGAAAGTGAGTCGAATCGATTGTGTAAGAAACGCGTGTCGTTCGAAGGCAGGATAATCGTCGATACGAGCAGGCTCCCGGCAACCACCGGGCGCATCAGTAATACGCCGGGGCGCCGAAATAACCCGGCGCGGGCCCAGGGCGACCATACGATGCCGAATGCCGCTGCTCTCTTCCGGTCGGCCCGGGTGTTCGCCGGTCGACTCGTGCCGGGGCTGCAAGTGGCGGGGTCCTCCTACCCATATCCATGCTTGGCCCGGACGCTACGGTTGGTGCGAATCCTCCTGACCTCCGGCTGACCTTCCGGCTCCCATTGAGGGCTGAAAGCGGAGGGTCCCGGACGGTCGGGTCATCATCCGGGGGGAGCGTGAGTTCGACTGGGGCCAACATCAGTTCCACCCGTAGCCCAGTAGCTTCCTATCCGGATATGGGGAACATACCAAGGCTGTAGAAATATTCTAGAACCTCCGGGTACCTCTGCACTGAAGCCTGCCAGTCCTCATCGATGCCGCGCTTGAGGGCTGCCTGAGCCGCAGCAATCTCGTTGGGGTGTGGCGGTGCATGGTAGAAGTGATACGCGTGACTGGTGATCCGGTCCAGGTGAGCGGTGTGAGCTTGTTTCCGCCGATCAGTGAGCAAGCGGAAGTACTCAAGGATGTAATCTTGTGCATGTGCTCTGACCCATGAACTGCTCGCAAGTTTTTGTGTCAGTCCACTCCATGCCACCGAATTTCACAACCTGGATTTTTTTCCATCGGAACATCCTAGGGCTGTCCGTACCGGATATCTTGGTATATAGACTGCATCATGCGGGCCTCGGCCTGCCGGATGGCTGTTTCGAGGCCCTTTGCCTCACAGTCACATGCAGCAGTTGCTGGAGCATGACATATTGCGCAATCCGGATCCATCTTCACCACTGGTAGTGGTGGTCCAGGAGGAGGATAGTATTCCCTGACATGGTACATGATTTAGTCGAAATACTCATACAGAGAATCGAGGTCAAAGTTGGGCAAAGCCGGCGTGGGCTGCAGTGGTGGGCAACAGGACCAGACAAGACAACACGAGGACGAGGCTCTCATCAGGGCGGCGAGACTGATATCATATCATACAAGGGTGGTGGAGTGAAGCTTGGGGATATCGTAACAACCAACTCCTACAATCGTTTTCTCTCATTGTAATATCCCGGCAGGGGACATGGCCAGGAGAACAGGGCAACGTGAAAGAGGGAAGGGACCAGGAAAGATAAGACGGAAGAGCCTGGGAGTGTGGGGAGGGGTCGAGGAAGAGATTGGGATGGGACGAGAGTACTCGACACACAAGGGACGGGGCCATTACAAGAAACCACTGACCTTCCACAAGGAGGGAATAAATCCACGGCGGTAGGTAGGGCACGCAGAGGAGCAGCCGAATCAACTTGGAGTCAATGCAGGCTTGCTGCAAGACGTGCAGCGGCAACAGATGACAGACACGGAGACACAGGAGGACAACAACGTGGAGCTACCAGCGTGTTGGGCCGGCTGTGTGGAGAAGAGGTCGGTGCATGTGTGCACGACGCGTCCAGTACGATGGTGGAGGGCCACTGGAGAGCCGTCGTTACGTGGAATGGGTGATGAGTGGTCGAGTTGAAGATTATGGGGAGAACGGGGCAGTCCCTCTTTGGCTCGATCAAGCAGCAGTAGTGTGTAGTGAGTGACTGAAGAGGCCCGAGGGTATGCAGTATGAGACTGAGTACCAGCTGCAGGGCGTGGAAGAGAGATGACCGCTTCTTCCGGCAGCAAGTGGAATAGGAGAGAGCAGCAGCGGTAACAACGGGGAACAGAAGTCAACACAAGCAACCGCAGGAAAAGGCTTGAGGTGATGTGAGGCAAGGTGGTCGACAGTGTAGGGGCAGTTGGGTCTCGTGAGGAGAGACGCAGACAGACGCTTGGGTCGGCTTGGGTTCCTCTGGCTCTGGGGGGTTCGGCTCGGGAGGTCCAGGCTCGCCCACATTAGTCTGGGAACCGTATGTCGTGGCTCGAATGCGGGCTACAGAATTTTGCGACTCTCATGCAGCATCCAGGTCGTGACTTGCAGATGTCCAATGAGACAAAATCCCCGTTGAGACTTTAGGCTTTCGGGCGGGCCCCAATGCCACCTTTTCCTCACACCGGGGAACCAAGCTGCATCTTCCAATCCGTCCACCTCCGGCCCAACGATCAGAAGGACAGAAACACCATTGGCATTGCGCCCAGTCAGACAGCACACCTAGCGATGCTGAGGAGGACGAGGTGCGTGTGAGATCCGGGTAGAAGTGGAGGCGTGAGTCGCTGACTGATCGTGTGTGTGAGGAATCATTAATCATTCCGAGACCCAGGGATGGGGAGACTTTGACAAGACTCTGGGGGTTCATCTGAACCCCTGACTAGACACACGGCGAGACCAAAGCTCGGCGCCGCCCGCTCTGAACGGACTCCAGGTCAATCAGTAGGGCTTTTGGTGCGGCTCGTCCTGGCGAGCCTGGCGAGCATGGCCAGCCTTTCTCCCACTCCGGCAGCCATCATCAAACACACCGCCACAAGGCCGTCTCAAGGTGGTACAGGCTGCGGCCGCATGACGGGCCATTGCCTTTCTCCCTCGCTCGTGTCCCCACTGAGGTGCCTGAGTGCGGAGCAAACGGCGAGAGAGCGTGCTTCTGCTGTAAGAGCCGCATTAAAGGAATGGCTGGGTTGGTGGGCGGGCCTGCTGTTGGCTGCGGATGGGAGTCCCAAACGGGGAAGCGCCGCGGCCCGGAAGTCCTTCTGTCTCTCTCTCTCTGTGGGCAGATCTGCACCGGGACTTCGCACGAGAGACGGCCGGCAAATAGCCGGGGAAAATTCGAGATTATCTCTGCTGATGGTTGTTCATCCTTCCATAACAATGTAGTTCGAAGAAAACGCTCTTGCGTCGATGGACTCCGATCGTGCACGTGCAGGTGAAGGTGACCTTGAGTTGAGAAGTGGAGAGGCAGGATCCAGGAAGAAGGCCATTTTGCTTTGGGAGATGCTCCACCCCAGCCGTGTTCCTAGTGCTGTCTTATCTTATCGCCATCTCCAGAAATTCTTTTTGGATGACCTCACCCTCGAAGTCGACTGCTGCAACCACCTAACTCAATTGAACTTTTTCACTGGTAATGACCTGACTTCGACATGGCTCCGCGGTGCTCAGGCGGATCAACGCATTTTCTGCCCTTCCTATACCCCTCATTGTTCCTGAGTAAGGCCTCAGGAGCCTCACGCCTGGTAGCCACAGCAGTGCAAGTTCGACACCACATTGCCGAGCCAGCGTCCCGCGAACCAGCACCCTCCAGGCTCGACCCACGGGCTGACGACTATTACGTGACGAACTTTGCCGACAAAGCGAAGCTCAATATCTACGCTGGCGCGGGCGGCGGCGGCTGTATCAGCTTTGCTCGCGAGGCCTACTTGCCCGATGGCCCGCCCAATGGCGGCGATGGAGGCCACGGCGGCAACGTCTATATCCAGGCAGTCCACGGCGAAACATCCTTGCACAAACTAGCCCGGAGGCGGTTTATCAGAGCGACGAGAGGGACGAATGGGCAAGGGAGCAACAGGGCAGGAAAGCGTGGCGAGGACGTCATAATCACCGTGCCTGTGGGCACGGTTGTTCGCGAGCTCAGCCGCGAGGACCCTGAGATCGAAGAGCAGTACCGCCGGCGGTTATACAAAAGAAGCAAGGCCCTACCGAAGCAGGAGGATAGTAGCCCTGACGGTCGGAGTGAGGGACCACCCGAGGAGCCGGAGTACGATAACCCAGAACTGGACAAGTGGATCCTGTACCCTGGTATATCGTCGTCCGAGAAGAAGAAAATATTCGTCCCCGATCTCCCTAGCCGGGACAAGCTCTTTGCGCAGCCTTCAGCCCCGATCAACCTGGACCTGTCCAAGCCCATGGCGCGGCCCATCCTCCTCGCAGCCGGTGCACTCGGCGGGCTTGGAAACCCACACTTTGCCTCTCGCGAACGGCCCCGACCGCTGTTCGCCACAAAGGGTGACAAGGCCATCTCCATGCAGATAGAGCTGGAGCTGAGGCTCCTTGCGGACGTCGGACTTGTCGGCCTCCCCAATGCCGGGAAGAGCACACTCGTGCGAGCCCTGACCAACAGTCGGGCGAGGGTAGGCGCTTGGGCGTTCACAACGTTGCAGCCCAACATCGGCACCGTGGTGCTGGACAACAACAGAGGCAGGCCCGTGGTCACAAGCTACCACCACCAGGACGTGCAAGACAGCTGGGAGGGCGACACAGAGGTGGTACAGAGGACGAGGTTCACCATCGCAGATATCCCGGGACTGATTGAGGGCGCCCACCTAGACAAGGGCCTAGGCATCGCATTCCTGCGACATGTGGAGAGGGCCGGCGTCCTAGCATTCGTGATTGATCTGAGCGCGGGGAATGCGGTGAAAGCGTTGAAAGCGCTCTGGACCGAGGTCGGATTATATGCTCAGATGCGCGAGGAAGAAGAGCAAGACAGGGAACGTGAGGCAAGGATCGAACAAGGCCTCAGTCCCGAGGCTGAAGAGGAGGCATCTTCGCCGTGGGGGCAGGACTGGCCTATTCACTCGGAGTATCCTAATGCGCCGGGCAAACAGCCTGGTCTGAACATTGCGGCTAAGCCGTGGTTCGTGATCGCGACCAAGGGCGACTTGCCGGGTACCCAGGAGAACTTCAAGGATTTGCGGGAGTACCTGACGAAGGTCACTGGCGGCGACGAGCCCCATCCGAGTGGCATTGGTGGCGCTTGGGTGAAGGACTGCGCGGCTATCCCGGTCAGTGCACTTAAGGGACAGGGCGTGGACAGAGTCATCCACTGGACTGTTGGATTGCTTGATGGGTGAGAGCGCACTGTGCTTCAATGCTGTATAAATGTACTGTAACATGCGAAAGAATGTCCCAACGCTACGTCCATTTTTCAGGCCTGCAGAACGTGTATATATAATTGGTTTGACCAGAAGGATTTCCAATAGAACGGACTCATAGGGTGTGTATATTGCCATTCATGTAGTGAACAGTACCATGAGGTCTTGTCTCCTTCCCCACAGGGCAGTTAGCTGTGCCACCGTCGAGACCGGAGCTCATGGTGTGCGATTTAAGGGACCGTGCGGCTATCAACACCCCACCCCCACATTCTGGCAAGCTCCACCCAAAGTTCTCAATCGCATTCAAATTTCTCGTCGCAAACTTCTTGCCCAGACTCGACCCACAGCTTCTCACAAAGCCATTTCCAGAAGCCAATCCTGACAGAATGGCAAAGTTCAAGGTATTTATTAGCTGGATTCAATCTCAAATGCCATGTCCAGGCTTGCTAACTTCCGCAGGGTCGCGGAGGCAGAGGTGGTGGCAGAGGCGGCGGTAGAGGTGGTGGCCGTGGTGGTGGCGGCAAGCGGGACGGTCGAGAAAACCGTTACCGTGCCGACATTACCAAAGAACACGAGAAGATGGAGCACTACTACAATGAGCTTCTCGAGCTTAAAGATGAAGAGAAGACGAATTTCTGGGAGGCGCTCCGTCGAGAGCTGCCCAACAGCTTCAGATTCTGCGGCTCCAAGGGGTAAGTCCCGTTGCGCCGCCATTGTTGAGAGCTGAGGAGGCTGACAATCATCCTGCAGACATGCGCTCACTGTCAAGCGACTCCTCGAGAAACGCTACATCCCCGAGATCGTCGAGATGACCAACTACGATGGCATGCCAGTTGAGGCTCCCCAGCCTGTGCCTTGGTACCCCGACAACCTGGCGTGGTGGATGACGACCCCCAAGAACGTCATCCGCCGGTACCCACCCTTCGCAAAATTCCAGAAATTCCTTGTGTCCGAGACCAGTGTTGGAAACATCAGCCGCCAGGAGGTCGTCAGCATGATCCCTCCCCTGCTCTTGGACGTCAAGCCGGGCCATGTCGTTCTCGACTTGTGCGCTGCGCCTGGAAGCAAGGCCGCTCAGCTCCTGGAGATGCTCCACCAGGGAGAGGAGGGCCGTATACTCAAGGCTCTGCAGATACACGCAAACGAGGATGGCCGCGAGGTTCCTGCGTACCCCGGCCTGGATTCCGTCGATATGGAAGTGGACTCGAAGGATGATGGCCGTGCCACCGGCCTCTTGATCGCGAACGATATGGACTACAAGCGAAGCCACCTCTTGATCCACCAGCTGAAGCGGCTCTCTTCACCCAACATGATCGTTACCAACCACGATGCGACACTGTTCCCCTCGCTGCAGCTTCCATCCGAGAGCTCTTCACAGGTTCAGTACCTCAAGTTCGATCGCATCCTGGCTGATGTGCCCTGCTCTGGGGATGGCACGCTGCGGAAAAATGTCAATCTTTGGAAGGATTGGATTCCTGGAAACGCCCTGGGCCTGCATCAGACCCAGGTGAGGATCCTCGTCCGTGCCCTACAGATGCTCAAGCCTGGAGGCAGAGTGGTCTACTCAACATGCAGTATGAACCCTGTTGAGAATGAGTCCGTTATTGCGGCGGCTATCGAGCGCTGTGGCAATGAAAACGTCGAGATCTTGGATTGCAGCAACGAGCTCCCTGGCCTCCAGCGCGTGCCCGGAATGACAAAGTGGAAAGTGATGGACAAAGCCGGCCGCGTATGGAACGACTGGAAGGAGGTCGAGGAATGGGTCGAGAAGGAGAGCAAGGACGGCCTCATTCCTGGGAAACTGGTGCCTACCATGTTCCCACGCAAGCAGGACGAGGACACCCCCGCAATCCCATTGGAGAAGTGCATTCGAGTGTATGCGCACCAGCAAGACACCGGAGGGTTCTTCATCACCGCATTGCACAAGAAGAAGGAGTTCAAGGCCAAGCCTGAAAACTGGATGTCATTGGCAAGCAAGGCATCAGAACCTGCGGCGGCTCAAGAGAGCGAGCCACAACCAGAAGATGGCGCCGCGACAGCAGCGGCTCTCGTCAAGGCTGAGGAGGAGGGGTCCATCGAAGCCAAGGTCGAGTCGCCTACTAAGCCTGCAGATATCAAGATGGAGGATGACGTGGAAATCAAGACGGAAGGCGAAGCAGCCCCCAGCGCTGGATCAAGCAGCCCCCTGAAACGCGCTCGTCAAGATGATGGCGACGTGCAGCCTGAAGCTAAGCGCCAACAAACAGACGCTGCACAAGCACAATCGGACGTGCCACCTACGGGTTACTACGACGGTGAGAAGGAGCAGCAACCTCCAGTTGAGCACAAAGATACGGCCGAGCAGCTGAAGCAGGAGAACGGCGATGCCACCCAGCATAAGGCGCAAACCATGTCTGATGGTTACGGTGACAAGGCTGCTAAGAAAGAGAACAAGCAACCATTTGAAGAGCCGTTCAAATTCCTTTCACCAGATAACCCTGTCATCAAGAGCGTGCAGAATTTCTACAAGATCTCACCCCGCTTCCCGACGGACCGCTACATGGTTCGTAACGCAATGGGCGAGCCAGCCAAGACCGTCTACTACACCAGTGCCCTCGTCCGGGACGTCCTGACAGCCAACGAAGGTCGGTCAACAAAGTTCGTCCACGGCGGCGTGAAGATGTTCATGAAGCAGGACGCCCCCTCGGCTGAAGTTTGCAGGTGGCGCATCCAGAGCGAGGGCATTCCCATCCTACAGGGCTACGTCGGCCAGGAGCGCGTTGTGGTGCTCCGTAACAAGGAGACCTTGCGTAGACTCCTAATCGAGATGTTCCCGCGCATTGGGGACGGAGAGTGGCAGAAGCTGGACGAGATAGGTGAGCGGGTGCGCGACGTGGGCATGGGGTGCCTCGTGCTGCGCATCGAGCCGGACGGCTCCGACGAGGACTTCAGCGAGAGGATGGTCCTCCCGCTGTGGAAGAGCTTCCACTCACTCAACCTCATGCTGCCCAAGGAGGACCGCAGCGCCATGCTGCTGAGGATATACAACGACACCACTCCGCTGGTGAACAGCATCCTTAAAAGGGACCAGAAAGCAGCGGCTGAGGCCAAGGCTGAGGGTGAGAACGGCACCGAAGCGCAGCCTGAGGCCGCTGCTGAGGCAGTGACTGAGGGTGAAGCAGCCGCTGAGACCGAGGCCGGCGGCGATGACGGCGGCGCTCCTGCGGATGCCATGGATGAGGACACCCCAGCACCAGCACCGGCGGCCTAGTTGGCGTCCCGCTTCTGCGGCTGGTAAACTATCAGCACCGCACAGGATATCTGAAGCCAGTTGGCATCTGTTTGGAAAATGGCGTTTTGACTTGGGAGATGTAGAAAAGTTTGAGAAAATTGAGGCCAATTTACACCCGCACCATGCAAGCTGGTTCGTGAGAAACTCGAACCAAAGAGCCGCTGGATGTCGCACCTGACTTCCAGCGCAGCGGAGCTTGCAACTAACTGATGATCGCTTGAATACCGTGACATGTATCCCGTGAGATGTAAGATCTGAGGCAAGTGAAGAGTCTTAGATCCTGCCATACAGGTCGAAGGAATCAAGATGCCAGAGTGCAACTTGAGTTCTGTCTGTCTCAAGCGGAGTGAATTAAATCCAGTGAAGCTGCAGATGTCTTAGACTACATACTATAAAACAGTACATAATCATAGAGTAGACTTACATTTTGTAAACAATCCCATTCTGAATTCGGTTCTCAAGGCTCATTCTGGACTCATAACCCAGAATTTGACCTTGTAAGGGAGATGGGAATCAGCCTTCTTCTCCCTTTTCACACTCACTGGATACCCAAAGAGGCTGTTGCCTTACCAAGAATGATACATACAACTCATGTGCGTACTGGGCGATCATCAGTTCTATTCATTAAAAAATCAAATTCAATACACCTTGGACCGCCATGATGGGCCCCCTTCTGCACTCAGAATTTAGCCATACGCCCACTTCGAATATAAGCAATCACATATTTGCCAGACCCGGTCTTTCCAGCCACAATCCACTACTTCAACCCATTCTGGTCCCGGGCATAGATCAAAGAACTAAAAGCGTTCCAACTAGTGCCACCTAATAGCCGCCCAGGAACCCCCCGTGGGAGCCCCAAATGCTCCCGGTTCCGTAAGAGAGCTGGTCGTCAGCCAGCGTCACATATACCGGCGCAATCTCGGCCGGCTGCTGCACCCTGCCGATGGGCTCCGCCAGGGGCACCTGCGTGTTGAGGTCCTCAAGGGTCAGGCCGCCGTACACGAGGAGGGGCGTGTACGTGTAGCCGGGCGCGACGCCGTTGATGCGGACGCCCTGCTTGATGAGCTCAGCCGCCACGCCGCTGATGAAGCTGCGCAGGGCCGCCTTGGAGGCCGCGTAGGCGACTGAGCCCTGGAGCGAGATCAGGCCCGCGACCGAGTCGGTGACGACGATGGAGGATCCTGGAGGTAGGAGCGGGGCGGCGGCCTGGATCATGTGGAAGTTTGCGTAGACATTAACCTTCATGATGTCGTCCCAGACTTCCGGAGACGTCTTGGTAATAGGCGCAACCGGACCGACGGTGCTATTATTGTATCACTTCAATCAGTACTGGTTCAAAAGCCAGGGCATTCTTATCTAAGAGATTTAAACTCACCCAGCGTTACTGACGATCAAGTCCAGGGATCCCAATTTCTTGTGGGCCGTATGGACAAGCTCATGACAGAATTTCTGGCTTCTCAGATCCCCGGGGATCCGGACCAGCTTGTGATCTACACAAGGGTCCTTCTCCAGGAAATCGGCCAAGGCCTCGGCATCCTTCTCCTCTTCGGGAAGATAGTTGATGGCAACCTTGGCCCCCTCCCGGGCAATGGCGACTGTAGTATCGGCGGTCAGCTGTCAAGCATAAAGGAACAAGATTCATATTCAAGATGGGGGTGGGAATGGAACGGCATCCGCCTATGGCCCACCTCGCAAGCAGCGAGATAGCCACGAATGCGGCAGATGTAAGTATCATGAGACGAGAAATAGAAATATCTTCAAGCTGCTTACTGACTACTGCCCGCCCTATTCCTGAGTCACCGCCCGTGACGAGAGCGTGCCTGCCCTTGAGGCGCCCGCTGGCGACGTAACTCTTCTCGCCGCAGTCGGGCGGGTACTTGAAGCTGGTCTGGAGGACCTGCTTCGGGTAGGTGTTGGGTGGCAGTTCGAACTTGAAGTCTTCATAGCGGGTGAGAGGGTTAATGAGCTTGTGCTTCTGCTGAGTGGACTCCATTGTGGATATCTGGCTGTGTGGATTCAATATGCTGAATAGATGGAAGACGGAACGACCTAGTAGTTAACAAAGAGGTATGTATGGAATCAGAGATCGCCAGTCAAATTTTCAATCAAGTCCCCTTTTATACCTTTGGACCTGCGAAGAGGACAACGTCATGTTGGTCCTTTGACAGCAATGAATGGCGCCTCGGTCACAAGGCAATCCTACAGAGCATCGGAAGTGCCGAACATGACCCAATGGCATGCTAGAACTAGGCCCAGGTGAAGGGCTTGAAGGAATTGTACGTCAGCCTCAGAGCCGACGAGAAGCGGCGAGGCTTTGAACAGCCTGAGTTGGTTTGGCAGCCGCGCGACCAACACCTGAGCCAACATGAGCAACGCCTCAATCATAAGATGGTTGTCTTGAGATACTAAGCCTCGTTGGCGGTCCAATCAGCATCTTGATTCTTGAACTGGTGAGCGGCTGCAGGGGCTTTCTGTCAGCCTGGGAACCAACTCGGTTACTGCTGGTGAGCGGTTGCAGGGGCTTTCTGTTAGCCTGGGAATCGATGGATTTCTTGGTGGATCTCCACGTGCGGGTTTGCTGACCATCATTGAGCCAGCGTTTGCTAGAAGAGGCGTGGAATCTCACGTCAATTATGTAAATAAAAAACAGAACCCATAGAAATTCTCGAAGGATCTTGTAGGGCTGATATATCTCCAGCTAGTATTTTCCTGAAGATTAACTTCGATCATCTGTGTTGCTAAACCCAGCAGGATACTGCTTGTCAACCGCTCGGTAATGTGTGGCTTGTGACCTGTGGGAGCAAGAGTGGGTCGGCTGCCTGAGTGATCATGTCAGAGAGAGATCCGATGATGAGCTTGAGAGCAGGACCTATTTTGCTCCCATTTGGCCCTGCCGTTAGCAAACTTTCTAGGTTTGCACAACCTTCTCAGCTGGCGACTCTGCGTACGCAATGTTGAGTCTTTGAACAACAAAAGCCCAGAAAATGGCATACGCGCCCTCTGCTGCAACTGTTCCTGGCTTCTCCGGTCAAAATTTTCGCTCAATTATGTAGCCCGCGATTGACTTGTAGATTGTCCCAGGTCGACATATATACGGAGATCCAGGACTGAATAAAGCGGGGAAAATAACCCATCAGGAGCTCAGACTGATTGCTGTGACAGCACTTAGGCTTCTCGAGATCTCAGTTTGAACTTCAGTCGTGAATTTTGGGCCAGATCAAAGGATTTCCAACGCGAGGAGCAATCAAAGGAGGGCAGGATGGATGCTCCACGTGGGTTCCCACGTTTTCGTTCAGAAGATTTTGACCTAATCAGGACAAAGGAAGCTCGAAACGGATGCGAAGTTGAGCGAGGATAGACGAAGTCTCATTCAGATACGACAAAATGGCTCGAATTGTATCAATATACGCATGTATCTGGTGTCAGAGGATACACCGGTGCGGCATTTGGTAGGCTAGTTGCTATGCTAGTCGCTAGGCCGGAGAAGCCAATGGTTGATGGTGCGGTTGTAGAGGACAGTCAGTTTTGGCGGGAAGAGCGACGACGACCAGCGTCATGAAGGAGGCAGCACTAAGACCGCGGCCTCTTAACTAAAAGGCTTACTTGCGGTTCCGGGCCCGGTCGAATGTGCCCGGTCGTGCCTTGGACGACCAAGCTTGGCGGGCCGAGTGGCCGCTAGGCAGGATGACAAGCTCTAGGGAGGGTTCAACACGGAGTCCAGCACATGCACAATTATCCAAGAATGTATAAATTGGCTACCTAGGTACGAACGACAGACCACGCACCGAAACACACCAGCATCTGTACACACCAACTCCCCTCACTGGGGGCACCCACCTTGTTGCAGAGGAAAGGGATGCCAACCCTCAAAGACACTGCCGATGATGACGGACCCGTGGGAAAGAACGGAGCGAAGCTGAGGCTGTCGAGGGATCGCGGGGCTAGATCGGTCCTGTCTTGCCTGGTGGGCGTCAGCAAAAGCTGACGACTTGTGGGCACCCCTAAAGATGTTGAATAATTCTAATCATCGCTAAAACGCTCATCGCACACACCGCCAACTCCTTTCACTGGGGCACCCACCTTGTTGCAGAGAAAAGGGATGTTAACCCTCAAAAACGCTCATCTTTGTACACACCGAACGCGCCGATGATGATGACCCGTGGGACAGAGGGGAACAAAGCTGAGGCAATGTCGTTGTGGCGAAGCGAAGTTTGGATAGGGCGAGACTGGGGGGCCAGCACTGATTTCAGCATCACCAAGTGGGAGATGAACAAAGGAAGACGAAAATGGGGATGGGCATGTGGATAGGTTGCGCGGTGGATCCGTTGGGCAAGTGTCCGTCTCGACGACAAGTGCCGACGGTGACGATATTCCGGGAGGAGGTCGCAGTGTATGGATGCGGGTGTCTTGGGGGTTGCGATGATGCAAAATTCGGCTTGGAGTTGAATGTTTTGAAGATGGGGATTGTGAAGTTGATGGTGTGTTGGTCTGGAAGAGAGAAGAGTAGAACCTGGGGAGATGGCACAGAGTCGTTCTGATCATCCATTTCTTGGAAGACTTTGTTATGATTGCAGTTTCCTCTTCCCTTTGTTTACCTGTCTTCTTTGCACATAAGAGAAGGCGCATTTCTCCACTCGAAACTTCTCGGTTGTGGAAGCCCGCTCCAAGTGAGATCCGGGTGGTATCCATTTACTAAACTGGCGCTTTCCTCAGATGTATTTGCTACGTTGAGCAGAGTAGGCACGGTCAGCATCCTCGGAAGACCAAGTGGTCCGAATACTGCCACTGTTCTTCGGGCTATTTCATGATTCCATGGCCTCGTTGCATCTTGTGGCGTCTTTCTATTTTACGAACTATATAGGTTGTTCGGCACCAAGTCTACATTCAAGACTAGCCACGTGAATATCATTTTGTCGTGGCACAGCTAGAGTGACCCAGTAGTGGTCATGATACCTTGTATACGAATACAATACTTGGTGCCTAGGTAGGCACCTGCCGCCGGACAGACAACGTCCCTGAACTTCTCGATGAAATTTCCAGCTGGGAGCACCTGAGATACAACTTCCCACATGAAAGTCAAGTGAAGGGTAGATAGGAAGGAGCCTTTGGATTCTTTCTGTCGTGGTCCTGCCCCAGTAAGAAGGAGCCACAATGTCACCTGCCCAGAGGTAAATGAGCATGTGTCCGAGGAAAAAATACCCAGATATCAGTCCGGAGGAAACAATCCGGACCGCTGAATCTCCTTGTGCGCTCAGCAAATCCTGAATCACGGGTCAGCTTGATTCGGGCTTACCTTTGAACCCAGTCGCTGATGTCTCCGTTTTCCTGGGCACGATACCAATGCTCATCTCATCAAACAAGGCCTGCACTGTGATGCGTATGGGCAAGTACCACGGTGACCACTTAACAGCTCCGTCAGACCCGCGTGCTGATCCCATTATCTCTCACGTACCTTTGCCTTGCTCTGTAGATGTCCCGGAAATATTATGCTGGACAAGGCAATGCAGCCCAGGACCTACGAGGCTGCCAGTGCGGCGCTGCTGACATGGCCAATCACGAAGGCGGCAGCGCGGACAGCGTCAAAGGCATTACAAGCCACGTTCGTGAGAGCGAAAACGGAATCATCTCACATCACCAAAGGGTATTTAGGTCAACGCGTGATTAGATCAAGTCCATTGCAGCCGGGGTGATCTGTGGAGAGAATTCCAATGCCACACTCCTCAATTGAGACAAGCTATGCAGCGATTTGTCAAATCTAACACTTGAGCTTGGACAATTTGGAACCCTGCTGCGGATGATGACTTTGACCGATTACTTCTTCAATACCCCATAAGTCAGATTATGGAATAGCATACACGGATTAATATCCCCCCGTAATATGCTGCCGGTAATAACCCAATACAAACATAATTCCCGAGCAAAACTCGCCGATGCTTACGGGCCCTTGCGTCCTGTCGAGTCCCTTTCTTACCCCTCACTGGCGGTGATACAAACGCACCTCAGTACAACCAGCCCACAACCTTGTCACGATGGCGACTTCATTCACTTTGCCAGAAGACCTTGGGTCTGTTGAAGACTATTTCAAAACCCGTGAATCGTTCATCAACGCAGAACGAGCTCTGGGCGTCGAAAGCAAGGTGAACAGGTCGGACCTTGAGGCCCAGGCTCAAGAGATCGTGCAAAGGCTGAAAAAGTGGGAGGAGTACAATCATCATGGTATGCAAATCGACGGCTCTGGCTGCGAAGCTGGTCACCGTTTTCTCCATGGCCAGGATGCTATTGAGAACAGCAGACTCTTCAAGATTGCCCAGAAGGCACCAAAGGGCTCACTCCTACATTGTCACTTTGACTGCATCCTTCCGCCGCACTCCCTTCTGGATGA
Source organism: Diaporthe sp. P3_1W (assembly GCA_037177825.1). Lineage (NCBI taxonomy): Eukaryota > Fungi > Ascomycota > Sordariomycetes > Diaporthales > Diaporthaceae > Diaporthe > Diaporthe sp. P3_1W. The sequence continues at coordinate 7,938,189 of JBAFXB010000002.1, forward strand.
CGCTCGCAAGCAGGACAGGCTGTATGTCAAAACTGATTGTCCACTGACCGCGGCGGGCTTTTTCGCCTGCGCGCTGCCTCAATTTTGTGTACTGCCTCAAGCTGTAGACTTGACCGAGACAACAAACTTGTTCAGCAAAGCCTACGTTGTTGGATCGTGGATGAAGTATTCCGAATTCCTACGCTTGTTCCCCGGTGGCCCGGAGAGGGCAGAGGCGTGGCTCGCCAACCAGATGGTGCTTACATCGGATGATGCATATCATCCGCGCCAGACCGTGGACGGGTAAGCCAAGGCTCGAGTTTTACTCTGAATGGCCCGGCTGCTAACTCGTGGCAGAGTTTGGAGGAGATTCACGCGCAGTGTCATGGTGCTGCGCTCGTTGCTCTGCTACGAGACTGCATACAAGGGCCAGTTTAGGAGGATCCTTTGGAGGCTCGCCGAGGACGGCATCTCTTACGCAGAGATCCGACTCGCCATGAACTACATGTTCACTATTCTAAGCGATGACGGTACGCATGACTATGGGCACAGAGAGATAATGCAGATGCTGGCCGATGTGCTCAAAGAAGAGACCCCGAAGATACAAGCGTCAGGGCTCACATTCTACGGCGTGAAGATTATTTATGCCGTTTTGCGCTCAGCCCCTAAAGAAGCTATGAAGTGGAGTATGGACACATGCATTGAGCTGAAGCAGCAATTCCCGGACCTGATTTGTGGTAGGTATCTTTTTGGTCATTCAGTCTTGCGCTTCGCTAAAAAAAAGACGTGATAGCTTTCGATATGCAAGGCCAGGAAGACCCCGGGCATCCACTCACGCACTGGATCCCAGAGCTTCTTGAAATGCGAGCCGAGATCAGGGCATTGGGCCTCGATCTGCCGTTCATCTTCCACGCAGGCGAGACCCTCGACCATGGAGGCGATACAGACTCGAACCTCTTCGATGCCATTCTCCTGGGGACAAAACGCATCGGGCATGGCTTTAGCCTCGTCAAACACCCTCTTTTGATGCAGCTTTGCAAAGAGAGAAACATCGCGATCGAGACCTGCCCGATATCAAATGAGGTTCTGGGGCTCTGCCTCACGACCAAAACGCATCATCTCCCTGTCCTGTTGTCGAATTGTGTCCCATGCACTATCAACAGCGATGATCCTGGATCCTGGGGGTTCGTCTTTCCTAATTATTGAGATGCCCACATTCCCATGCAGCGGTACATGAAGCTGACAATCACGCAGAGCAAGCGTCCTGTCTCACGACTTTTACCAAGCCTTGATGGGAACCAACAATTTGTCTCTGCTTGGCTTGCGGGTCATTGTCGAGTGGAGTATTGAGCATAGCTGCATGAGCCCTGCCATGAGAGAGAGGGCCACCAAGGATTTTGACGAGGCCTGGATCAAATTCTGCCAGTGGATTATCGACACCTATGACAAGCAGCAGTCGAGAGAGTAAAGACTTGACATAGTCTGAAAGCAAAGCATACGATGGCGTTCTATTGAGGATGGGTTGGGTGACAAGGATTAGAGCTGTTCAGGTATTCAACATGGAACAGCAAACACAGGATGCGTGGAAAAGGAGCAATGAGGACGAAAACTGTTTCCATTTCAACACTTGGAAGTATTGAATGGTTCAATGGAATTAGAAAGATGCATTCTCAGGCTTTCCAAACGATGACTTTTCTCAAACTGCCGCTCTATTCCTGCCAGCTTTGCTCCCCCTTTTGACACTACTCTTTCGTTTAGGAGGCACATACTGATGGTGGTAGTCCGTCAAAATGATATAGAACGCAATCGAGGAAAAATTGTTACATAAACACAAGGCTAAGGCTAATGTATTTAGGGGCGAAAGAGGCCCAAGATACGCAGGCACAAGCATCAATCAAGACACCGAACACGGCCTGAATAATCTAATAGAAATAAGTGTAGTGAGATTCTAGCTATGTGATCAGCCGCCTACTCTAAATGTTAGTAGCGAGGCATGATAAGTGATCGGGCTCTATTTGACGTTTATCTAAAAGCTAAAGAAGGAAGAGCGAAAGAAAATCACGTTCTAGATTGTTCAACGGTCTGTTATAGACGTGGAGATGAGGCCGCGTTAGATGCATCTTTTCAAAAGAATATTCGAATTCCGAAAATTACGTCATCTGACAGGCAGGGCTTAAATACCTCAAGAGCCCGAACAACAATTGTCATCCGTCAGCGCCGTTCAATCCTAACCGTTTTGGTTCCTTTCGTTTTTGTCGCATAGGCAAGCACAATAACTCGGTACAATCATCCGTTCATAACGACCCTAGGCATAACCGTTCTCCGTTCTGCCGCAACGACGAAGTGACCTAGGTCTTGGTGAAAGCTGTCTTCACTTCGCTAGCGGGTGTCAGCAGCCACTCTGCGATATGGTACAGTTATGCCGACCCCACCGTAATAGCACAGCGTTGTACTGATGAAATACTAGCTTGAAATGTATGAATCCAACGGCGATGGTGGCTCGGGTAGCGCTTGGGAAGACGTCTCAGATCAGGAAGTGGGTGACGACCTCGACGAGATTGTCGAGTATACGAGGGAGCAACTGCGCACAGCAGTTGACGGAGACCCTGCGAGGCCGAGGCTGCTAGAAGGCCTTGGATATCTTCTCTTCGATAGATACATTGAGACGAGAGCGATGGCCGACCTCGATGAAGCCATCCGCATTGCCAGGCAAGCTGTCAACGCGCCACTAGAAGATGAATCAACAAAACTAGGGGCTCTCCTAACCTTCGGCATCCGAATCGGTGAGCGCTATTCGGAAACCCAATCTGCGTCCGACTTTGATGAAGCCTTGCGAGCCTTGCAACAGGCGGGCAGTCGAAGCGACAACCCGAAGTCAGCTGGAGCCTGGTATCACCTGGGAAAGTTGTTCAGATATACATTCAGAGAAACCCAGGCCCTGGCCGACATTGACGAGGCCATTCGACTTACGAGGCTGGCTGTTGCTGCGGGCCATGAAGAACTTGCTGGCCGATTAGCATTCCTGAGCCATCTCGATGAATGTCTATACGACCGATACTTGAACACCAGCGACGTGGGTAACCTCGAAGAAGCCATTGGGGCTGCGAGGGAAGCACTCGATGCGGCACCAGAGGACCACGAAGACTATCCAAGGCTCTTGATCAACCTTGGGATTCGACTTGGCAACGACACAAATACTACCGCTAACCTCGAAGAAGCCATTCGATATATGCGCCAAGCAGTGGATATGTTGCCGGGCGATCACCCACGCCGGGCAATGGCACTAAGCAACCTTGGCCATCATCTCGGCCGACGATGCGGGAGGCTAGACACCACCGCCGATCTCGACGAAGCTATTCGGCTCTTAAGAGAAGCAGTTGAAATTTCGCCGGCCGACGACCCTGAAAGAGCCATGTACTTGAACAACCTCGGGATTCAGCTCAGCGAGAAATTCTTAAGGAGCGGAAATGTTGCTAGCATCAACGAAGCCATACAGTGTTCACAACAGGCATTTGACGCGACCCCCGAGGACCATCCGGATAAGGTGATATGTTTGAGCAACTTAGGAGCTCAACTCGGCGATAGATTCTTGCGGACGATGGCCTTTTCTGATCTCGAAGAAGCCATCCAGAGCCTGCGCCAAGCAGTCAGGGCCACGCCACAAACCCATCAAAACTTGGCGGCATTATTAACTTTGCTCGCCATTCAGCTTAGTCGTCGATATTCAAGAACGAAAGATGAAGATGACCTTGAAGAAGCCATTCGAACTTCAAGACAAGCACTTGACCGCAGCCCGGAAGGCCATCCCGACCGGATGGAACGCTTGGATATTTTGGCGATATTACTCGGCCAAAAGTACTCGGAAACAGGCATGATAACCGACCTCAAGGAGGCTATCCTAGTTGCGCGTCAAGCGGTTAGTGCGACAACACAAGAGCATCCAATCCGGGCCAGCGTGCTGAATAACCTCGGAGATGAGCTGGGTAATCTGTATCTAAGGACGGAAGATATGAACGACCTAGAAGAGGCCATTACATATCTACAACAGGCTGCCGACCTTATGTCACCGAACGACCCGAACCTGTCAGCGGTGCTTGGTAACTTGGGAGATCAGCTCAACCGCCGGTATTCAAGAACGGGGATGGCTCACGATCGCCGAGACGCCATTGGTCACTACCGAACGGCATTACACCTGGAGCACTCGTTGACCCTGAGCCGAATATGGGCCGGCAGAAGTATCCTCGACTGCGCTCCGGACTGGCAACAGGCCTACGAAGCTGCGAGCCTGACCGTCGACCTCATTCCCAGGTTATCGTCACGATCACTACAGAACTCGGACCGGAGACATGCACTCGGCCAAGTGGTCGGCCTCGCCTCTGATGTCGCCGCAGTGGCGCTGCAAGCAGGCCAGACACCGCTGGTGGCACTGCGCCATCTCGAGCAGGGCCGCGGCGTGCTCGGGGCGTCCATGGAGGAGGTGCGGTCTGACATGCTGAACCTCCGGGACGTGGAGCCCGAGCTCGCCGAGCAGTTTGTGCGCATCCGCGACGAGCTCGAAACGGGCGCCACTTGGGGACCACGGCTGGACGGCAAGGCCTCCGAAGCGTCTTTGCAGGCGCTGGCACGCCGGCGCTACGAAGCCAGGAAGGAGTTCGACAAGCTGGTGGCCAGGATCCAGGAGCTGCCCGGGTTTGCAGATTTCCTGCTCCCGCCCAGCGAGGCCGATATAAGAGCCGCGGCCCGGTGCGGCCCCGTCGTGGTCATCAACGTCAGCAAGCACCGCTGTGATGCGGTGCTGGTTGAGACACACCAGGTGCGGGCTGTGCCCTTGCCCCAGCTGTCGAAGGAGGAGGTCCAGGAGAAGGCGGACGAGGGCAACCCTGAGAGCTACGAGGTCCTCGAGTGGCTCTGGGACAAGGTGACACGACCGATTCTCCACGCGCTGGATTTCGGCTCCGCTGCACCCTCTGAGGAGGGCTGGCCCCATGTGTGGTGGATTCCTACTGGGCCGCTGAGCAAGTTCCCGCTTCACGCCGCGGGTTACCACCACGCACGCTCCGCCGAAACCGTGCTCGACAGGGTCATGTCGTCGTACGCCTCGTCCATCCGGGCCCTCACAACCTGCCGGCAGCGGCAGCAGGCCCAGCCTTCGGGCGCGGGCCAGCAGGCACTCCTCGTCGCCATGGAGCACACCCCCGGCAAGGACATGCTCCCCTCCGCGCCCAAGGAGGTGGCCGTGGTGCGCAACCTGTGCGAGTCAATGTCGCTGCAGCCCGTCGAGCCGGGCCGCGGCAAGAAGGAGGTCGAGGCGTGCCTGCGCGCCTGCACCGTCTTCCACTTTGCCGGCCACGGCGGCACCGACGCGCGCGACGCCGGCAACAGCCGCCTGGTGCTCGCCGACGGCGCCCTCCGCGTCTCCGAGCTGCTGGAGATGAGCCCCGCCGGGCTCGCCCCCTTCCTGGCCTACCTCTCGGCCTGCGGGACCGGCCGGGTCCGGGACGAGACGTCTGTCGACGAGAGCATCCACCTCATGGGCGCCTTCCAGCTGGCCGGGTTCCGCCACGTCGTCGGCACGCTGTGGAGTGTCGTGGATGACGTCTGCGTCGACGTCGCGCGCCTCACCTACCAGGGCCTGCGCGACCGCGGCCTGACGGACACGTCCATCTGCCGCGGGCTTCACGACGCGTCGCGCGCGCTCCGCGACCTGGGTGTCGAGGCGCCGCCCGATGCCCAAGACGGTTCCCTCTGGCTGCCGGAGCGGGCTGCCGTTCGTGGGCCGAGGGACATTGACGCTGATCATGCGGGCGCCTTGGCTTCCTGGGCTCCCTACGTGCACTTTGGCGTATAGCAACCCTTTGGTCATGTCTCTTCTTTCTCCCCATTTCTTTCCCGCAACGCAATGTCTCTTATTGGTACTTTATTCTAAAAATGCTACAACAAGGTACGGATGTGAAACCCCATCGCGGCCCAGTCCTCCGGGACCTCGCCCAACTGGTCGATTCTGTGCGGCCTGCTTGCTTTCACGGGCTCGCCGAGTCTCGGCAACTCCAGCAGGTCGAATGAGGTCGGCTGGGATGTAATAATGATCTTGATGATATCATCGCACCAGCGGTGCCCCTGCGCCTTCATCCTGTCCGGGACCCTCATCCGCAGCTTGAGCGACCAGGTGCCCGTGGAACGCGCCGTGTCGTTCCGCGGCTCAACCGCCCTATATGTTCCGCGCAGCACATTGTCCACCTGCCATGACGGCCCGAGGTCGTACACAAACACGTAGAGCACGTTTTTTCCAAAGTTCTTGACAACCAGCTCCGCTGACGTGCCATGCTTCACTTGTAGCCAGTCGTTCGAGGTGTACCGCTTGCTGCTATGTTCGATGCATACCTCGTAGGAATTGATGAAGGAATCTTCCGCTGCCTCGTTGCATAGACTACTGGCCAGTTGGAACCGGGCTAGATGCTCTAGGATGTCCCCAGCCTCGCCGACATCGGTTTGTTCTTGAGACAATTCGACGGCCTCTTCGCCTGATGCGCGCAGGATCCGTCGCACGCCACCATTGCTGAGCTCCACTTCGAATGCAAAGGGGGCGTTGTCAGCGGCCACGTCAAGCGACCGGGCTTTCAGGGCCGCGACCCAGTCCTCCCGTTGTGGAATGCCGGATGGAAGCTGTATGGGAAACCTTTGGAGCGCGAGTCGGGAAGTGGGATGCGCCACCCATCCTATCCGGTCACGAACGAGAGGCAGGTTGGACAGTTCCAGATCCGACGTCAGGGCTCGCGTCCGGATGACCTTGGAGACTACCGGTGGCTGCTGTGGTCGAGGGCCAATGACAGCGGGATGCAAGGCCTGCAGGATGAACTGGTCGCCGTCACAGACACCGTGAGCCTGGCCGGCTAGCAGCTCGAGAGTGTTGTCCTCTGTCACCAGGACTGGGACAGACACTGCCGTGCTGTCCTGGCTGGCCCGACCGAAGAAGGCCTGTTTCCCATTCCCATATAGCAGGGGATTTTGCCGACGTGACCCATGCTCGCGCATTTTCGCACACAGGTTTTGGTGGATGTCCCGGTGTCTCTTTGTGAGACCGAAGCTCTTGATGGCATCGAGGAGGAAATAGGACATGAGTCCACGGCGGTACCCGTTGATCTCGGGCTCCCTGGCTACCTCATGGGGACCGCATGCAGTGAGAATGGCGTATCGATCTGGGTTCATAAGCCAGTTGGGCAGCGCAGAAGCGTCACGGTATGCCGAGCCTTCGCTCGCTTGGAGGTTATTTTGTGGACGAGGGAGATGTCCCATCCCGATCTCGTGGTCGAAGGGGAGGAAGCGAGCACCGGCGCATTCGTCATCGCGGTACACACTCCCCGAGAAGCAGCAGTCGAGCACGACGGTGACGACCAGCCGCTTGTCGACCATATCCTTCAGCAGCCGCGCCAGGTCGAAACCCCATAGGTAGGTCACTTGCGCCTGCTCCCTCCCCGTGAGGAGAGCCAGGGCCACGTCCCCTGTCGGCGTGTTGGAGAATTCGCCACTGGGTGGCTTCCGGGTGCCATGGCCCGAGAAGTGGACGTATACAAAGTCTCCGGCTCTTGCCAGCGAGGTTACCCGTTCGAAGGCCAGAACGACATTGTCGTAGGTGGGCCACAGCACCGGGGCGTCGGCCAGTTCGGACAGTTCCCCGTCGTTTCGGCCTGCAGTTATCATCTGGATCCTAACAGCATTATGTAAGGTACTTTCTAGCTGTTCCTTGACTTCCTGGACGTCTCGCACGCAGCCCTTTAAAGGCGAATCCGGGTAGACATCGATACCAATCAGTATGGCATAATGCGTGACAGTCTGAGGCTGGCTGTCCATAGTATCGATAGGCTCGCGCACCGCTCGACTTCTACCTAAATGGCGCTGCGCAGTTGTGTGGAGAAGGGCACTACTAATTATACATGTACAATTTGGTGGGGCACATCTCAGCTCCTCCTCAAAAGCGCCGCACATATGTACTGGTGTACCCAGCATTAGGCAACCGGCGCAAGGCGAAAAGCACCTCTACATCCCCCCCTCTTCCAAAAAAAGCCGCAGGGGCAGGGATTGTAGAGCAGCCAAGAGAGACCTCATCCAACCCACGGCCGCCTATTGACGCGCCAGCTGCCTAGGTCTCAAGCGGGTTCCAGGTAGTCAGGGTCGACCTCCTGGCCATTCCGCACAGCCGTGCCGTCTGCTAGACACAACGTACATTTCCCCGGGACAACAGTTGCAACGATGTAGGGCCCTTGTCGAGTTCCGCCCTCGTTGAGATACACCTTGGCTCCGACTCTGAATTTCGGCGTCTACCAAAACCCGCACCGGGTAAGCTGATCTCGTGTCCGGAAGGGAATCTCCACGTGGGCGCCACCTACTTTTGAATACGCAATCACAATGGGACGCTCGTCTTCCTTGTCAAAGTCGATCTTGACACTGTTCGAGCGTCAACACCGGACCGAAGGTGACAGCAGGACAATAACTGTTCACTTTTCCGGGGCCGACATCTTGCTTCGTGCCAGGGGACGTTGTATCAGTGCCACTCACAGCGGTTCGCTTGGACCGTGGATGCAGTGCCGGCATCGAGAGGGGTTGGGCGGCGTGAGGGCGGAGCGAGTATGTGTGTCGCTGGAGAGACCTTAGCGGCCAGAAAACCAAGCCACGGACCCACTACCTAGGTGCTGTGTAAGTTAAGCATCGTCAGCGAGAAAGCATTTGCCCACTTGTTTTAGGAGGCAGCTCCCCGCCTTTTATGGTCCGCGGCCATGGGTCAACTGCGTCGGCGGATACCGTGGGGGTGTAAGGCCTCCCTGCATGAAGGCGCTTGGCGTGGCGCCCGGCTACAAAAGGCCGCCATGTTCCTCCCCCTAGTTTTGGGCATCAGCTGCGCCACCGTTGTCGCTGAGATAGACGCTGTTAGGAGATGGCGTCTTCTGGGCCTTGTCTGCCGCTGTACGAGCTCCCGGGGCCCCGTACGGCAGCAAAAGCACACAGCAGAAAGCGTAAGAGTGCCACCGCCCCGCCTCCCAGCTCGTCTGAGCCTTCATTAATATGGTAGGGGCTGGGGCCAGTTGAGGATTACAGGCCTGGGTACCCCCGATTTACCGCACTCCTGGCCGCGTATGACCCGTATGTCATATGCAGGCGCTTCACCAAACTTCGAGCTCGGCTGCTGCTCCTGAAACAGGACCGGCTCACTGTGCTCGAGGAGAGGCTGGAAGAGGTCGACCAAAAGGAGACATGCCCCATGTTTCTCGGAGTGGGCCGGTGTGATGGAAACGCGGAGCGAGCCTCTGTGCTCTCCGAGATCGAATGTCAGCTTGCCGATTATGGTGGGTATCTAATACCGACAGACATGAGATATCGATCCTTGCTCTGCCGCGCTGACATATGAAGCAGACCGATTCGCCCAAGAAACACATCGGATGATGAGTCTCAACACTGCCCAGCCACGAGACATACAAAGCCTGCAAAATTGGCTAGGCGGCAACGGCTGTCTAGCCGAAGAGGAGTGCGCCTATTTGGCACATTGCGAAGACCTGGTGTGCCTCGCGCCTGCTGGCGACAACGCGATGTTGCAGCTCGAGGCATGGGTGGAAGATAGGCTCGTCAGGTTCTGGCAGAACTTCCGCAAGGTGATTCATAAACATTATTATCAAGCTGTCAGCATCCGAATTTCGACTAAAAAACCGCAATACAGGGACGTTATCACACAGTTTCTGACGATCCGAATGTCTACATCTATTCGGGCCCGTTGATTCAGCAAACCGCCAGGGCAATTTTGCTGCTCTTGATAACTTTCCTCCTCCTAATGCCCGTCGTCATCTGCAATATTGTTGGAACTTTCTCGATTCGGGTTTTTGTCGTCGTGGTTTCCACCGTCTTGTACCTCCTCGTGCTCTCGGTCTTGACCAAGTCGAAGACGATAGAGTTGATCCTCGCAGGAGCAACGTACGTTTGTATTCGATTTCTAACCGTGACGCAACAGCTAACTGAACTTACTGGCGTCCAGATATGCAACCGTTCTTATTGTTTTTGTCTCTGGCACTAGTGTCGCCCAAGGCTAGGAGCGTTGTACATGTATGTGTACAACGTGTGGGCGCCCTACCGCTGAAGGCTGGCAACTTATCTGCTCGACTCAAAAGTCCTTCTCGGATTTCCTTTGCGGCATTTTCTGTTCCCTAGCGACATCATTTTGTGCGAGAACCATATTTCAGGAGAGGTACATGTGATTTTGAGACGAAGACAGAAGTCCAGCACAGAGCACATATTGAGAGTTTTGAACTCCTGGATGCTTTCTCCATTGCTGGGTTTGCGACACGTGAATGTGACTATGTCACGATGGGAACCGCCATGCTGGAAATCTTTGACCTTGTAAGCGACATTGATACTGTGAATGGCATAGCAGAATGAGGACAGTCAACAGCTCTCATTGCTATGAGATCAATGGAGCGCCATCGATTTTCGTCGTAAAACGCGAGGATGTCACATTGGCGAGCCGGACGAATAAAAAATCAAATGACCCATGGGTACTTACCTGGCTAGATACTTGGCCGGGCTTTCGGAGCAAGTCCCGGCATTGCCCGTGATACTGAATGTCACCAGATTATTGCAACTCAGCGGACCGGCCCGAATCTTCATGTCAACCCCGCGCCTTTGTGGGGCAAAACGTGGAGTAGGTAACAGAGAGTGCAACATTGGAATTGATGCCAAGTACTGTTTGCCTCTCAGTTAACCTCCAACGGTCGTCAGGAGTAACTAGCCTGGCGAAATGGAGCAGATACTACTAGTAATGCAATGGTTTGCTGGCCTACATAAATAGGGAGTCCTGCATTAGGTTTGTCCAGATATTTCGGAAGAGGGAGCTCACGCCATCAAGTGGCATTTACTCATTTGCGATCAATTGATCCTTTGTTTACAGCTGGTTACTCACTATGGCGCTGAAGAACTTGTTCGTCATCGCCCTCTTGTCATGGACCTCCGTCACCAGAGGTTCGCCAATTGGCGAAGATGAGCTCCAAGGCCAAGACGCAGAGTCGTTTGTTCACCCAGGCGCACTACACAATAGCAAAGACTTCGAGAGAATCCGGAAACATGTGCGGGCCAAGGAACAGCCTTGGTACAGAGCCTGGCAGCACCTGGAGTCTACAACGCTGGCCCAGACCACCTGGGTCCCAACGCCCCAGGAAATCATTGTCCGCGGCGTAAACGACGCACTGCCGCAGAACTATGGATATGCATACCGTGATGCCCACTCCGCGTACCAGCTCGCCCTCCGATGGCTGATAGGAGGCAACACGTCCTACGCGGACCACGCAGCCGAGATCCTGGACGGCTGGGGCTCCACCCTGGTCGACATCGACGGTAACGAGGACAAGTACCTGGCTGCAGGCCTCTACGGGTACCAGTTTGCCAACGCAGCTGAGCTCCTGCGGCAGTATCGAGGCTGGCCCAAGACGAGTCAGGAGGCCTTTGGTGCGACGTTGAATAATATCTTCGCAGTCTACAACAGGGACTTCCTCGACCATCACAACAATAAGCAGGACTTTTACTACGCGAACTGGGATCTGTGCAATATTGCTTCCCTGATGGCGATCGGAATCTTCAATGACAACAAGACCATGTACGACTACGCCGTCAACTACTTCAAGGACGGGCTGCCTGGTCAGCCTGAAGTTGTCGCCAACGGCGCTCTGCCGTATTTCTCCATTGCTAACTTCACAGAGGAGGGAACGGGTAAGACACTCATGGAAATGCAAGAATCGGGGCGGGACCAGGGCCATGCTCTTCTTTGCATCTCCCTGCTGGGAGTCATTGGCCAACAGGGTTGGAATCAGGGAGTGGATCTTTACTCGGTCTATGGCCATCAGATCTTGAATGCGTGAGTTCTCATTTTCAATAATGACAACTATACGGGGCGGGTTGCTGATTCATGCCCTAGCGCCGAGTACGTTGCCAAATACAATACGAACCACACTGTCCCATATACTCCCTACCGCAGCTGGGAAGGCGTGCTGGAAGTCGTCTCCGAGAAATCCCGCTTCAACATCAGGCCTGGATACGAAGCACTTTATGCACACTACAATGAAATCAGGGGCCTCGACGCCTCATGGTCGTTGGAGTATCGTGACTTTGTGAATGCAAACCTGACGGGGCGGATCGAGGGCGGTGGTGGTGATTATGGCCCCAACTCTGGAGGGTATGACGCGCTAGGCCATGGTACTTTGATGTATCGTCTTGAAGAGGATTAACTATTTTCGGAAGGTACAAGAATCCTTTTGATCGCGCGAGATACAGCAAGACTATAAATTGCTTTTTAGATGAGAACCAGGTCTTGGAGACCTGTTTCTGTGAAATACGAACTCGCCTCATACCCCCCGTCCTTCTCCCGAAGACCTAGGTACTCATCACATTCTTGGTCCATGTGAAAGGCCAACTCGAATGTACCGGATCGACGAAACGTGTTCGGTTCCTTTGGCTCTGCAGGTTGTACGAGGAGGCCATGTACACAGACACAATCGCCCATGGTATCATACCGTCTGGCTAGAATCAGCATGTGCGTGGGATCACTCAAACGCCAAGCCTGCTCTTGAAGAATGTTGTGCCCTAGAAACTTTGCTAGTTCCTTATTGTCATAAGTGAAGTACGTCGTCAAAATCCATTCGCTGTGTGTGTCAAAGTCGTCCGGTAACTTTCTTAGCACACCCCTGACCGCGAGCCCGCGCACGCCAGACTTTTCAAAAGATGGCGATTGCAGATCACATTTGAATCCTGCAATATCAGACAGGACTCTTAAGCGAACACCTTTCAAAGGCTCCAGTTGTGACAGTTCTTTGAAAGGGGGGCTGATGTCAGCACTCATAGATGCCCAGGACCACGAGGGCGCAAGTTGCTCGGGCTTGATAGATGTGCGAACCATGATGTGACGTTCCAGGAGCAGTGACCGCAGCAAATCGCCTTCCCAGAACCCGGCGACGAAGTTGTCGTCAATGAGCTCACTCAGAATGCGCGCTATTCCGGCAACTGCTGGGAGGCGGTCCTTCTCGTAGGTCATGTCCATTCCCGCGTAGCGGTTGAGGAAGGTCCTCCAGAAGGAGTATATATCTTCCCGCTCACTTTGCGTGCTTAGAGAGCGTATGCGGTCTGGCCCGCTGCCTTCCGTCTTTTGCCAAATATGAGACCCGTTTAAGAATGCTTCACTGGCGATGCTTTGGTTGCATTCCCAGTACATCTTTTCCGGTGTGTAATGGAGGACAGCTGGTGACAAGGCTCGCTCCTGGGCCACCCAGCCCCGATTGTTCAGTGGGCTGTAGACGACATTGCGTGAAAACTCTTGGTCGCTTACTGTGACATAGAGACCTTCGAAAAGAGCTTCTGTTTTGTACCCCTCGTTGATCAGCTCACACTCCATGTGCATTGGGATATGCCCGAACGACAGTGCCTTCCTTTCACCGAATAATCCTGGAAGACCATCTTCGTAGCCAGTCGCTGCGATGTTGAATTCCCCGTTCAAATAAACGCCTCCCATTTTCTTCGACTCGCACGTCCAATCCTCCTTTGAGTCTTGGATAATGCAGAGGGAGTCGATCCATAGATAGCTGATACCGAGCTCATATGAGACATGCATCGCGTCTTGAAACACTTTTGGCAGCCTCGCGATCGGTATCGTTTGGCTGAGCTCCTGAAGGTTGTTTTGTAGCAACGTGAAGATGACTTCTTTGCCCCAGCAATGGCTCAGTGTAACATAGGGAGTGCTGGTCGGCAAATCTTTTGTCTCGCAGATTTTGGCCGAGAGATCCGTCGACTGATTGTCTGGTCTCCAGATCTGAACCAGTCGGGTTGGAAGAACTTTCGATCCCTGCCTCCAGTTCCGGCAAGTCGCATGGTTTAAACACTGCTGGTACCAGGATCGGGCCACGGCGAGGCTTGTTGCTGATTTGGCGCTGCTTGTCTTGAGCGTGGGATCTGGCGCAGACAGATTAGCTGAAAGCAGTCGACACACAACAACATCGATCATTTGACACACCTAGGAACTCTGGCCCGAGACCCAATTTCCGTGCAGGATAAAGAGGGAAGCTATGGATATTACTGGCGTCCTCACAAAGAGTACCGTAGGGATGGTCGCGCTCGCATTGGCAGAGCCAAAAGCTCAACCACAAGAACGGGTCCAAATGGTGGCGGAATGCACATTTGATAGACCATGATTCTTTCTGGGTTACGGCAGGGTCGGATCGATTGCAAAAATCTTCCAGGAACTGCGCCAAGGCCATGCATAGACGGCAGCCTTCGTCGACGGACCGTTGCAACGACGACAGAGACAGATGAAGTGTAAGATACTCAGACTGGTGTGTCTCATCGACTCGAAAAATTCCACGTCCGAGGCCGCGACATTCGAGACAGAGGCTCGATGCCATTTGATTCAATGCATGGAACATATCATCGTCTAACTCCCCCGTGGAATCGTCCTCATCCGTGTCAGTGTCGACTGACTCTTCCATTGTCGGTTCGAATGAACGGGCCAATTCGATCTGGAATTGATCCATGAGCTCTACTTCTTCGTTGAATTCATCCATGGCGGCCCTTTCGTTGGCGATTATATCCCTGAGCTCTATTTCTTCGATGAGTTGATCAATGCGGTATATCATTTCATCGTCGAGTTCATTCATGCGGTTTACATCTTCCTCGAGTTGCTTGATGGTATCATCCTCGTCCGTGTCAGTGTCAACAGAATCTTCCATGTCCAATTCAGATACGGTCGTGGGTTACCATTTCATGAATGAATTGATCCATGGAATTGTCCTCGTCTGTGTCTGTGTGGGCATTTTCTTCCTCACTCGCTCTGTGGACATCTTCATCGTGGTCCACGGTGCCTGATGCTGACGCTGGAGCAGCCGATACGGTATCCATCCAGTACTGCGGGATTTGACCTGAAGTCCTATGCACTTGATGCCTATTGGCTGATCGAGACACCACTTAGCAATTATGTAGAAGTTTAGAAGTATTTCCTGCGCGTGCAAACCCACGGAGCGTTTACGAGACGTTGTGCCTGGAATCCTTGTGTCCGAAATAATGGATTACCTACCCCGCGCATATTTGGGAATCAGGCAGAAAATTGCTGTTGTCACGCAAGAACAGTGGGCCTATTTTTGGACCCCAACGTGGCACATGAATGCGGCGCAGGAGGTCCACCTCTAGAGGTAGAATCTGAAGAGAGACTGGGGCTTTCTTTTCCCTACGTTGGGTAGTGGAGGGTAGTAGCCTGTCCGTATCTATAGATACAGGCCAGTAAGTGGCTACAGAGGAACAGGGTATCAATAATAGCGGCGCCCAATATACAGTACAAAAAGCTACCAAGGAATAATCATACGAAGCCCTAGGAGAGACCAAGATTTCCTCAGAATCCAAAGTGAGAATGCACTTTAGCCGGTTAGAGAATGGATGTCACCTCTCTCGATGAAATAGTTAATTTTGAGTTTAAGTACTCCTTCTCTTTTCATATAAGACCTTTTCTTATATATATGGCCACTTTTCTGTGTAGAATCGCTTTCTTGAGGCGCATGTTGCAAGCAAAAGTGGGCTTATTGCTAGGCCATCAAATGGAGCCCAGTGGGGACTCCACTGCAGACAGATACGGATGGATCAGATCTTCTTTTCTCTCGATTTTTTTTGGACAGCAGTGATTGTTGGCCAAGACCATCCCCGCAGATCACATCCTTCGTCCCACCAACGACACCGTGAACGACAAAACAACCTAGCAAGCCAGCACATGACATTTCCCATGCACGATCGCAATGGCAAAATGCTGTTGAGATGTCAAGGGTATTGACATGGCACATTAGCCCATGGATCCCAGGGTTAGCAAGATTGCAGCTATTTCAATTCGTCAAGTGATCGCGTAATTTGGATCTCATTATCAGCCGCTGAGCTCAGCGTCGACGAGCGACTACCTAGGCCCTCTAAGGAATGTTATTCTCTGAAATATTAAATCAATAGCTAATTTCTCGGAGATATCAGAACTCAGACGTCTCCCGGGACGGTGGACGCTTGACACATTTCGGATATCTATGTCGATCCCTGCGACCTGCATGTTGCAACCAAGAGCGGGGCCAAGGGCGGTAATGGCCACGCAATGAAGTTCAGGAAAATGGACCCAGAGGCAGGTCACAGATTATTTAAATACAGGCCGGGCAAACCGTTGGCTAATGAGCAAGAGATTTGTGGTACCAGTGTTGTGGAGTTGATACACTGTTGTTGGAACGAGTTCTCGTCTCTACTTCAAAGCCGACCAAAATTCTTTGTGTTGATATGAAGACATTTGAAAGTTTGGTGTAGCAGCCAGATAGATGATGGCACACGCAACCTACTGGGCCGCAAGTACTGGAGACGTCGGGTAAGTGATGTCAAACTAAATCTGCAGGGAAGACCCCGACAGGGCTTCCAATCCTTGGATAGCTCCCTTCTCGAACCTCGCCCGCAACCTCGTTCTCACCGGCTCTGGGATAAATAATGGGGTTTAGATTATTTCCGCCTCGCAAGAAAAGTGGCAAGGGAAGCTCTCGTAGCTATTCAGGCAGTATGTTACCAAGGGTGTATAAGTACTAAGAGAAGGCGAGGAAGGGCCATAGTCGACCCTGACAGCGATCTTGGGTCACTTTGAGACTATGACCATGGCAATATGAGACATGCCTAGGGGGCACACCTGGATACTGGGGCTGGCCCAGCCGTCACGGCAACTCGGCCTCAATGACGCTCTCAACCGCCATCGGGTGCCTCGAGATACCCGCAATCCTCAGGCCACAGCCTTCCAGTAAGCTCTTCCAGCGTTCCTCTGTCCTCTCTAGGGCAGACAGGACGTTCATCATCTGCAAGTCCAGGGAGGTCATGAGGCTCGTGGCGCCCCTGGCCGGCAAGACAATCTCGTAGATGAGCAGCTTCGAGTAGCCCCTCCTCATGGCCCCCTTCATGTTCTCAAAGATGCGGGCGCAGTCCTCATCCGGCCAGTCGTGGGACACCGCGTGGAAGAAGTAGGCCCGGGCACCGGCCAGGGGCTGGGGCGTGAAGAAGTCGTGCTCCATCCTGGTGATGCGCGGGTCGAGCTTCTCCCTGGCCCCGTGCGTGTTGGTCACCTCGGGCAGGTCCTGGACGACGAGCCCCGCGTCGTCGGGGAGGTCTGGGTGTTTGGAGAGCAGGCGGGCCGTGTCCAGGCCGTTTGCGCCGCCGATGTCGACGAAAAGCGGTGTTTTCCCAGTGAGGTCGGCGCCTTGGACCAGGCCTGTTGTGTCGTACACCTCTGTCCAGTCCATCTTGTGGTCTCCAATAGCGGCCATCGAGCCGATGAAGTTCGAGCCCGCGGCGTGGTTCTCCTGCAGGTAGTCGAAGAAGACACAGCCGAATGTATCGACATGGTTGTCAAATTTCTTGGGGTCCAGGGGCTCTCTGTACTGGTTCTTTTTCAGGAACGAGGGCAGGTTGACGCCACATGGGTTACAGTGACTGAAGCCGCTTCGCACCAGCTGAGTAGTGTACGTCGACTCGTCACCCAGGGCGAGGCTGAAAGACGTTGGCTTCCACTCATCTACCGCGGTCTCTTCAAGCACATGAAGCGCGGCAAAGTGTCTCAGGAACCGCCCTGGAGCAAGGCTCTGAGCTCGTATTCACTCTAGGACAGAAAACGAAATTCTGACCCAAACTCACGCAGGAGATTAGGCTCGGCTGGAGCACTGCACATCCCAACGATTTGGTCGATAGACAGTGGGATTGGGCCACGGCTCTTGCTGAGCTCAACCCACTTGGACCAGATTTCAAGATCGTGGAAGACTATCAGACCTGGAACAAGCACCGAGACCTCTGACGTGATAGCCCACCCCCGCTCAAAGGGGGTCTCCAGACGGGCGAGAAGCCTCCGGGCAGCCTCCTTGGCCTCATACCGGTCTGCGTCTGACTGGAAAGACTCGAGCCGGATATTGTCTAAGACTTTGGTCGTCTCTGAGAGATAGGTGGCCATGGTGTTTTCTCGTTTCCGGGTGGGTTTGGATCTTGCGACGTGGATGAGGTCGGCTGTTAGGTAATTGTGACAAACCCCGGTTGCGAAGTGAGCGAGGACGGCTGGTCACCTTTTAGGTAGGATGACCCGAGGCAGACCTGATAAGATGCGGTGCGAACACGCAACCACAAAGGGACTTGTGCATCCACACGTCTGCACGTCGTCTCTCTGGCCTTGATCTTACTGCATAGTGGTCGGTCGCCAGGATAGGATGCAGTATGCGATCCCGTCATCATTTGACCCTAAACGGTTGTGGCGCTTACGAATACAATTGGTGAAGAGGAAAAAGACAGAAAAACAGGAGAAGTCGCGTCTTTTCTTGCGTGACAGATGAGCATGTCTGAAAAGAGTATGATAAGTGTACGCATATAATTGTACATTTGTGTTTATTTATATTTGTGCGCATGAACATACATGCATACGCCTGCAAACACGCAAGTATTGGTTCGAGGTCACATTCATGTCTGCCCTGGACAGGCAAATACTACTGTAGTGCTGTGTGTCCGCTCCTTCGTTGCTACTGCTGGGTGTGGGTGAGGTTTCAGTTGGTTTGTGTGGTTTCAGTGGGGGTGAACATCTCCATCCATCTGATAGCGGGAACCTTTTTCGGGACAAGCCTGTTGCCGTAGGCGGCTAGGCACGACGGGATATGGGGCCACGGAGGGGCTTCCGCGGATATCCTGGGTCCTGGTATCCCACAAAGCAGGAGAGGGCACGAGCTGAAGGGCCCCGGTTGCCGGCTTCCCCTCACGAACTGGTGCGTGGTGCTCGAGTCATTTTCCTATTCCCGACCGTTCCCCTTTAATCCCGCCCCTCCTCCCTGGGGCCAGTCGGACTCCCTCATCAGCCAGACACGACGTTCTCTCCCACCCGTGCCCGGATTCTCCAGCTTGTTGCTTATCGACCTGCCTGCTCTGCCCTCATCCCGTCTGTACCATCTCGTGCCGTCCGAACTCGTCTGGTCTGGTTGAGTTTTCACTGACGACGAACGACCTTATTCCCAGCCAAAGCAGGTCGTGTACCGGTCACATGCATTGATTGAAAAGTAGCTGCCCCGGCCACAGAGTGGGAATAAGCTCACGGCGACCCGAGCAACAGCGGCCGCCCCAAGCACTCGCTCGTCGTCCACCGGCCCCCTTCGTCTTATTCCCGGCCTGCCACCGCCAAAAAGAAACCTCCGTCTAGCAAACCCACGCGAGGATCCGAGGCCACGGACTCGGAACGGCCCTCTCCTTGGCTCTGGGAGGGCTCGTGCTACCTAAGGCGAGACTGATTCATGATCGACAGAATTGAGTTTGCATGAGTGGATAGGGCCAGCCGTCAAGCCGGCAAGCCTCCGCGACAGTGCCCAGTGCCAGTGCCAGTGCCAGTGCCAGTGCCGGCCTCGCTGTCAGTGTCAGTATCGCACCACCACCAGCAACAGCACCGGGCCGTGTCACTGTTGCTGTCACCCTCACTATCACCTCCGTCATCTCCGGTGTCACCGTCCCATCGGGAATCCCCCGGCCATAGGGGAACGATGGACCGCCCACACGCTCAAGCTCAAGCTCACCCTCACCCACATCGCTACCCCTCCCACTCCAAGCCCATACACTACAACAGGGTGCCGATTGGCGGCCCGGATCGTCCTCCTGTGACCCAGTCCCCCAGCCCAGGCACAATCTACGCGTCGCCCTCGGGCGGCGGCAGGGAATCCTCCTCCTACCCTGTCCCGAGTAATGGCTCTCCCAAGCGAGAGCTGGGCAGCCCGGATATTAAGAGGGAGTCCGGGGGCCGGGATGACTCGGAACAGACTGCCGACCGCTCGAGCATCGCCACGCGCCGCAGCTCCACTGCCTACCCCGACGTCAGCAACGAGGAGTTGAAGCCCGAGGATGCGGCTGATGAGCCCCAGAGGAAGAAGCAAAAACGAAATAAGCCGACGCTGTCGTGCTTCGAGTGTGTTGAGAGGAAGACAAAGGTAGGCCTATTTTCCCCTGCTCATCTCAGCTCAGTTCCACCCACCACCCGTCATCATGCGTGCTTTGCGGCGCTTTCTCTTCTTATCTGGCTAGGGCCGTTCAGACTCATGATGCCAAGTTGCTCTGCATACTCTGTTTGAATTGGCCCCGTGCTCTTAACAGTTTCTCAATCTTGCCAAAGGAGCCTGTTGGAGCTGCTGCGAGCACGGAGAAGACAGTTTGAGAGATGATGTGCAGTCCAACTTGAGGGACTTGGCAGATGAGATCTTCACGATACTACCCCCGGCAATATTGTCCATCTTGTTCATCAAACAGTCCACTATTCTTCTGTGTGCCCGCACAAGTCATGTAACTGACTCTCTCTCAGTGTGACCGGGGCAGACCTCACTGTCTGGCCTGCATAAAACGCCAGACCGAATGCAAATATGCCCACGTCGCCAACCTCCTCGAGGAGACCTCACGCTCTCTTTCCAGCGGCCGGCGGATGACCAAGCCGCCCAAGAAGAAATCAGGCCCGCTAGGAGACCCCAGGTCGCCCATACCAAATATCGCCGACCGTGGCGTGCTGTCCACTACTAACCACCTCTCCAAAGCTGCCGTCGCCCTGTCCACCGGCTTGCTCTCCACCGTGCCCTACTCCCTCGGCACCGGGTCAAATGTATTCGGCGTGGGCTCAGCGCACCCCTTTGTGAACGTCTGGAGCTGTGAAGGGCAACTGAACGAGGTCGTCGCCATGATGCCCAGCAAGCTGCAGTGCGACATGCTCATAAGCCGATACTTTGAGTGCGTCGATCCCGTGTATCCCATGCTCGACCAACGGTCTTTCCTCGAGGACTACGAGCACTTCTGGTCCCTCCCGGAGGAGAAGAAGTACCAGTCGGACGCTGCCTTTGTCGCGCTGATCATGGTCATGCTGGCGCTCGGCACGCAGTTCCTCCAGAGCGGCCTGACCACCACGGCCGACAGGGCCGACGCAGCCGAGATGCACGCCTCTGCGAGCAACCAGGCCCTTCGCATGAGCTCCTACCTCAGCACCGCCTCCATCAGGTCCATACAGACCATGGTGCTGCTGGTGTACTTCCTCATCAACGACAATCACGCCTCTGATGGCTGGGCCTTTGCCGGCATCCTGATGAGGCAGGCCTACGCCATGGGCCTCCACCGCGACCCCAACATCGTCACGCCGGGCGCGACCCCGGCCCAGAAGCAGGAGCGCCGCAAGGTGTGGCAGGCCGTGCTCCTGCAGGACACGTTCCTCACGGTGCTCCTCTCGCTGCCGCCCAACGCCACACACACCGACGTCCACGTCGACGACATGGCGGACGAGGCCCCGGGCTACACAGCCGTCAACGCGTCCATCTCGACGGACCTGGCCTACATCCGCGGGTCGTGGACGCTGGCGAACCTAGTCCAAGAGAGCATCTGCTCGCCCCGCTGCCTAGACATGCCCATCTGCGCGACGCCCCGGCACAAGACGAAGCTGGTGGCCGACTTCCGGGCGGTGTACCGCTCCTTCCCGGACACGTTCCGGTCGTGGGACGCCGAGAGCCTGTCGTCCCTGGCGCGGACCAACGGGCGCGCGGCGCGCCAGACGCTGTGGCTGACGAGCAACTACTTCCACAACGCGATGCTCGTGCACGCCTCCGAGTCCCCCGACGTCCCCGTCAACGTGCGCGCCACCCTCGAGGCGGCGCACGACGCCATCAACGCCTTCTTCATGCTGCACGCGCTCTTCGAGGCCGAGGCCCGCACCTGGTGGGTGTTTAACCACCGCGCCTTCCTCGAGGCCCTCTGCATCGGGAGCGTCCTCCGCGAGACGGCCGGGGAGCCCGGCGGCGAGGAGGTCGTCGGCAAGGACCAGCTTTTTGTCCGGGGCCGTGGGGATATCGGTACGTATACATATGGATTTTGTTATTATTCCCTTTGTTTCTTCGTTTTCTTTCCAATAAATCTGTTGCTCCCATGGATCAAGACTAATACTCATATTCTTAAACAGCCCGCCTGGTGCACATCATGACGCGCATGGGGGAAGGCGAGGACGGGTCCGAGGTCGCCCGGACGAGGGCGCAGGTGCTGAGCGAGTTCCTTTGACAGGAACGAGAGAGAAACTGAGATCTCATACCTCCGAGCGCCCGTATCTAATTTGCATAGCTAATGTATAACTCCCATTTTCTCCACCGGTCTCACAGCTCAGGAATCCATGGTGAGGTTTGTATGTGGAACGGATGCTCACACACGGCCGGAAAGCAGCCAGGGACATGAGCAGCGGCTCTTAAGAAGTGATGAGTAGGTGGCTATGACCGGTTCATAGTCGCCTCATGATCAAAATGTTGATAGTCATTCTGTCCCCATCAGCGTCCTGTACAAAATCTTAATTGCTTAAATATATTCTTGACAATTGAAAACGTCTCACAAGTACACACTAGCCAGCCATAATATGCAGGGCATAGCATGAACTAACAAGGTCTTGAGAGTGTGCACAGATTCAATCAACATGTACCAAGCTGTGTTGTGATTATTGTAGTCATTCAGGCCCATAGGTATTTATTGTGCTCCCGGCAGAGGACCCAGCACGCAGGTCAGGCAGGGTAAGGAAGGCCATGTGTCAATGCCCTTCTCCATTCTATGCTCAAGTGTGCAAACCAGCCCTTGATTCTACATTCATATCACAACCCTACTAGAGTGGTATCCCATTCTCTAAGAAAAAGGCTTAGTCGAGGCTCCTCTACTTCAAATCCGAGAAGAGGATTAGGGGAATCCTATGCCATATTCATTCCCCTCTCGTGAAATCCGCCCTGCATTCCTTTGAGTCCTCGCCATCTCAGCTGCTTGACCGAGCGTATGTCCGACTCGGATCTCCTGGAGGAAAAGACCAGTCCACATGCTGATTATGCAGCAGCAGCCTCACCATGGCCGCCGCCAGTGAGGTATTCTATCAAGATCATTTCTGGGTATTGGAGCCGGGCTCTGGATGCTGCAGGCCCCACAGATTGCCACCCACTCACTTACTCCCTGGGCCACACCGACAACAGTCTAGCGTCCCTCCCGATCTCAATAATGGAAATGACACAGTGCGCGCTTCGCTTCTTGAAATTCAACCTCTCAAGTCCATATTTGTGCCTGTCGGAAAGAAAAGGTTCCGACTGAAATTAATGTTATTCCTCTGTTTTGCTTCCGGGCGCTGCCCTACGCAGGGCGATATGCTGGCAATCGTATTGTCCATACCTGAGGACCTCATCTGATTGAGCCCAGCCCCCACAGCCCCAGCCACGGATTCATGAAGGCCGAACTAGCTAGAAACCGGCCCATGGCATCGGGTATTGAGGCGGACGGCGTCTGTTGGCATTCCTGGGGGTGGGCTGACTGGCACTTCCGGAGGGTGGCTGATTGGCCACGGCCGCAGGTGATCTGATGACAAGCCTACCCTCAGGTGTACGAGTAATACCAGAAGATATAACTGGATATACACTGTGCGCCTGGGAGGCATCGGATCGTGCAATTGGTGGGGGTGTTGCGAAAGCAGACATTCTACCTGCAACTCGAGGCTCCCCAGATGGCGGCACAATGAAATATGATCCAGTCTGGTAGTTGCGCTGGGGCGGTGTGGGCAAATTTATGGAGCCCGAATGTGCCTGCTAGGAACGACGTCGTCCATTGTTGTTCCCACTGGCACTGCCGCCGTTGCCAGAGATGCGGTCCCTGATCCAACTAAGAGGGTTGGAGGAGCCTCCGGCGTTTCCGCTGGAGTTGTGACTGCCACGACTGGAGGGTTGCGAGTCACGATCTCCCCCAAGACCTGATGAATTGGCTCGGCCGAGTCGTGCTCGGGGCCCTGAGGGCGACCGATTTCTAGCCGAGGTCACGCTGGTAGGACCCGGGCTGGTGGGCGACCAGGAATCTCTTCGCTGTGCGCCGTGCCGAGACGAATCAGGTGCCGACCTTCCGTAGCTCGATGGCCCCGCCAGATCTCTGATTGAGTTCAGGCGTCGCGCCCTATCCTCAGGAGTTCGGGCACCCCGCGTGTTGTGCTGCTGCGACCCCGAGGGCGCGGAAGACCCTGATCCGCCCTGTGGTGACCAGGGATCGCCACCAAACAGGGCGCTAAAGGAGCCAAGGCGTGCTCCTGAGGTTCGACGCGGCTGATTGTTGCCAGAGTCATCGCCAGCGCCGCTACCTCCGCTCCCGTGATTGCCACCAGCGCTGTTCTCGCCTCGTTTTTCGATGGGCGCACGGCATATTGGGCACGTGTTGTGCTCCTTCAACCATAAAACCACGCATTCGCCGTGGAACCAGTGCTTACATGGCAGAACCGTCACCTCGTCTCCCAGGTGCATCTCGTCTATGCAGATAGTGCACTCCACCTTTGCACCATCGCCCATCATCTGCCGATCCAACTTCTTCTTTTCCAGCTTCTCGATAGCCGACTCAGACGCGGGCGGTGCGGCATTGGACTGAGGGTTGGCCTCCATGAGCTGCGTGATGATCCGGTCAAGACCCTCCTGGGTGTACACCGCATCACCATGGGCAGCATTTGGGCCTCCTGGGCCGAGGAGAAGGGAGAAGATGTCACCAAGACCGCCGACAAGACCGGGGTTCTGTGTCCTCGGGGGCTGGATTCCTCCACCGCCCATGAAGTTGCTGAATGTTCTGGAAGGGGGATTAGTGTTGGAGCGCAAAGCGATGAGCGTAACCACTGGGGACCTGGGCAAACGGTCATCAGGGGGGCGGGCGTACATATCGAAGCCATCATCATGGTCGACTCCTCGAAGCGGCATAGCTCCAGTGGTTATGGTAAAACTGGTATGACCCGATGGGCTGCGGTACGTTGTGGTGCGCATGCTCGGCCCGGGAGCGCCGGCAGCACCGTCCGGTGGAGGAGCGGCGCGTCTGCCAGGTGAGCCAAAGGGAAGGCCGGTGAGCATGTCGATAGTCTCCTGAAAGCGCTGGAAAATCTCTTGTTCGCTACCGCCAGGGTTGACTGGGCGAAGTTGGCGGGGGTCTCCGCCAGGAGTATCTTGCTGTCTGTCGGGGCTGCGATATGTCCTCTGTGACCACATGAAGCCCCCAGGCCCGGTGTGTACGTGGCCACGGGGGTCCATATAGTCCTCTATATCATCTTCGCCTGGATCAGAGAAGTGGTCATGGTCGTGGAAGTGGCCGTGGCTGTGGCCGTGACTGTGGTCATGACCAAAGTCATGGGGACCAAAGTGACCGCCACGGAGTATATCGCTGTCGGGAGACTCGGGTGTGACATCGCGAGGATCGTTATCAGCGGATATCTGGGAGAAAAATTAGCACCACTGTGTAGGGGCAAGGGCAAGGTAGGACAGGGCTGGGGCAGATAGTAAATAGCGGATGGGAATCCTTACTATCTCGCAGACATCGCTATGACAGTGAGGACACTGCAGGCCGTGCTCGTCATTGTACCACTCGTGGTTGCAGTTGTGGCAAAAGACAACTTCGCGACCGTCGGCGAGGTCAAGATGGCGACGGCGAGATCTGCCAGGGCCGGGAAGATCCATTGCGGGTCTTGTGCCTTGCAGCTGTCGCTGGCGGCGCTGCGATTGTTGTTGGGCAGCCAAGGCGGTCAGTCCAAGGCCCACAAGGAGGAAGCCAGCTCTGAGCCCGTTGGATGCCACTTTGATGGTTGCGACGGGGTCTGTGGTACAGGAATATGTTGTCGTCGTGGGAAGGGAACTGGTGAGGGCGGCGACAGGTGCGCCCAAGAGGGGCTGCAAGCTGTGTCACCTTCTGGCGCTGCTGACGTTGGGTCGGCTGAGGTGGAGAGGGGCAGTGCTCGCCGTTGGTGCAGATGGAGAACAGGGCTGCAAAGCGCGATGGGCATTAGAAGCTGTGTGGTAGAAATGAGGAATAACAGGCTGCGAGAGGGACAGGTAGGAAGGTTGGATCAGGTGCTGTTTGTTTGATGAGGAGAAAGAGCAGGTCGGGGGATAGATGGTCTACTGCATAGGTGTTTAGATGACGACTTCGCCAGAATAGAACTCTTGGGGTCGGATTCCAGAAGGAAGCTGGAGATACCTAGGGTGCCAGGCTAGGCCTTAAAGTGCCGACAAGGATGATGGCAGACAGGTACAGGGTTGAGCAGTGCTGGTGGGGCTTCTCTTCGCCTGTGTTAGTAGCGGCTCGGTAGGTGGCGCTAATAAGGTGGTCATGACGTTTGTGCCAGGAACTCACCAAACGAGGACCCGAGTGACCGGACGACTGACTAACAAGGTTGACTGACTGAGATGACTCGGGTACAGAGCAGCTATCACCAGAGCAGAAGACTGACTGACTGTCTGTGGGAGGTGTTGTGTTGACTGGGCTTCTGTCTGTTGTGCTGCAACTGTTTAGCCAGCTTGCCGTGTGAATTGCATGTGGACGGTCATGGAATCGTCTCGAAACATCTAGAATATTCCCGGACTGGGAACTTGCTTCACATACCAATTAAAGATGAATCTGACTATCATTCAAGATGCAAGTAGAGGTGGAAGGGAATTTGGAAAAGAAGGGACATGAGGTGACGGTCCCACATTCCATTCTTGGTGTTTATTGACGCAACCTTGGATTGACTGACTGATTGCATTGCTTGATACTTTTTTGTCAACTATCTAGGATGTCCCTATAATACACCTGCAGACGCCCAAACGCCGGCTGCAACAATCCGGGCTTCCTCCAGCTTGTGAGACTGTCAAGAGGTTCAATAGACCAGTAAACATGGCCTCAGCATGATCAAGTGGATTGACTCTTTCTCACAAGCTGCATGTCACAATTAAGCACCCTGCCAGAAAGCTACAGTTTCATCCTATTGGTGTTAGTGCTAGATCCATCATGACAGTCACATTCAGCCCAAGGCTCTGACAGCGAAATCCGGGACGACTTCCGGCCAACCCACTTCCGGTCTCCACACTTCCCCGGCACTGCGGCCCCAGCCACGGAAGGAAACTGAGGTCTGGGTAGCCTCTTGGTCAGCCAGGTGGAAGTACACTCAATTTATATACTTGATTTCTAAACCTAGTCTTTATATAAGCAATAGAATTATTTAGTATATTAGTGTTTAGGTGTGTAGATGTTAGGTGTATAGGTGTTAGGTGTATAGGTGTTAGGTGTTTAGGTGTTAGGTGTGTGGGTGTTGGATATGTGGGTGTTTAAGTGTGGGTGTTTGGGTGTGGGTGTTTGGGTGTGGGTGTGTGGCGTGAGTGATATACCAGTGTACCATCTGTTTTTACAGGTGTGGATATCCGTTTTCATAAGCAGAAGTAAAACACTAGATACAGAGTACACACCAAACAGAGAGTGCATCAATCGCCTTGAGTTCACCAGGCAGTCCAGTATTTCTTAGTCAACATATGCACAGACTCATGTGGTATGTGCCTGTGATTCAGGGCGTAGATGTATGCACAGCCTGCATTATTTGAGGTTTACCCCGCCTTGTGAGGAGTGTGGACGAGAGCTGGCCCATCATGACCTTCTTCCCCAGGATCTGGTGCGGTTTGTTTTGCCAGCATTTTAATAGATTTGTCTTAAGAAGCAGATGTGGCAGGCACTGCAGAACATATAGTGAATGCATTAATGCAATGTTGCCTTATTAACTAGCATTACAAAGGGTCTTTTTTTAAGAGGCAGCTGCCAGATGTTCTGTTAAGAACTTTACTCCTTAACCTGCTCTTCTTTTAATGCAAACCACAGAGTTTGGCCACCTCAGCTGTCACTCACAGGAGATAGGTGCCGCTCGAGCGTTATATGTTTGTTTATTTCGTCAAAATATCACATGGGGACGTGGCGCAATGGTAGCGCGTCTGATTCCAGTAATTAGAATATCCAGAAGGTTGTCTGTTTCCTGCACTAACTAAATTATTAAAAATTAATTTAAGCCATTTTAAAATATAATAACTAAATATAATATATATTTAAAATATATAATATTTTATATTAAATAAAAAAGATTTTTAAATAATATATATAAATATATTATAAATAATATAAAATATATATTATTATTATAAAAAATAATAATATTAATAAATAATATAATATTTAATAATATAATATCTTTAATTTAATTTATAATTAAATAAATATTTATAAAAATAAAAATATTTATATATTTATAATATTTTATATATTTATTTAATATTTTTTAAATAATTATTTTATACCTTTTAAGTACTTATTAAGTATTTATTAGGGTGCCTAGGGGGTATGTGATTATACAAATGAAACCTTTTTAATAATTCTTATAAATAAGGGTCTAGGCGGTATAGTAAGACAGAAATCGTCATGTTAATATCACTTGGGGACGTGGCGCAATGGTAGCGCGTCTGATTCCAGTATTTGGAATTTCCAGAAGGGTGTCTGTTCGAGTCAGGCCGTCCTCAAGCAATAAGTATATTTTTATATTTTTATAGATTTTTAAAGGAATAATTTTAATATTTATTTAATATTATAGCTATTATAAGAACTAAGGTAAGTAGCTATAAGTAGATTAGCTAAATATATATAAATATTTATATAAATGTTTTATTAATAAACTTTTTTATTTTATATTTATAATATATAATTTATAATTTAAAAAATATTTTTAAAATTATTATAAAAAAGAAAAGCTTTTAAATCTTATTTAATTAAAAAAGAGATATTAAAAAAATAGTAAAAACATAGTCCTTTGAGGACGGCCTGATTCGAACAGACGACCTTCTGGATATTCCAAGTAGATCTGGAATCAGACGCGCTACCAATTGCGCCACGTCCCCTGGTGATGCCAAACTGAGGTCGACTTGTCAAATATAAACTATCTCTCATAAATGTAATTAAGCTACACAGGTGGCTTTAAAGGATACTAGTTTAGCCTATACACACCCCTATAACCCCTTATTAATAAGCAATTTAAATTTATAATAATAATTTTAAAAGCTTTTTTATATTTTTAAAATATTTTAAAATATTTTTATATAATCTTTTTATAATCCTCTTATAAAATAATATTTATTATTCTGCATATGCAGCTTTATTGCCACTGACTATATGGAGTCTCTGATGAGAGAGTGTGTGTATGAAGATGGTGTAGAGCCACCGCAGACTCTTGCAATCAAGCTTGCCTTAAGACAACATACTCTCGTCTGTACTCTTTCAAGGGTATAGACAGGAGTCAGAATGTCCTGTCCCCAAGACGCTGACACTCCAGGTCGGGTGCCAGGTTTCACTCACGCGCAACCTGGACTCGGATAAGCCTGACGGCTGCGTGGGAACCATATCCGGGTTCCATGACACTCTCACTCAATGCGGCGTGCGCCCCTAGATGAGAGTTGTGTCAGAATCCGGCGAGATTTCATATATAACCGTACCTCGCGTGGAGTGGAAGATGACTGCTCCAGACAAGACTGTACTGGCAACCAAAATACCAGTTTAATCTGCTACTGCCGTGGGCCATAACCGCACACCGGTCGCAGTGACGGACCATACCCAGGCTTTCACTAGACATGGACGGGATCTTCGAGACTGGACAAGCCTACGTTGCTCTGAGCAGATGCGTTTCGCATGAGCACCTCCAGGTAGTCAATTTCTCTGCCTCTTCCGTGAAGGTTCCACGAAGTGTCTGATGTTTTACCAGAAGTTTGCCATATATGTTGATAATGACGAGGATGTGGAACCCTCGCTACCCTCCTACTCCGAGCCCGCAACGTGTGCAGCAAGCGCTGCCTCCTAAACACAGTCAGAATGGGTCTATATAACTTCGCCCCAAGAGTATACTGAACTAGAGACAGAAGCCTCCCCAGAACGCGGAATGCCCATGGGGCAAGAAGTGTCTCCAGAGCACGTAGCGTCTCCAGAGCTAGATCTAGATCTGCTGCAAGAGGGAGAGGGCGCCGACGCACGAGTAGTGAGGAAGATGCATATCAGGCAACGGGGTACTGCAGGGTGTGCAAGGACGCGTGCAGAGACGAGGACGCCCACGACGACAGACCGCGCCGAGGAGAGTTGCATTTGATGACATTAGGAGACAGAAGAGGAGATTCAAACGCAGTGTACGGCATTCTGATGGCAGCGTGGCGTCGGACTCTGGCTCGATCAAAGGTATTATGAAAGCCCCTCCTATGTACGATAACGCCAATCCGCCTCTATATTCGACCGTGGTGGGAAGCTCAGTCAATGTCTTTGGCGCGAACACGTACTGGCCATATGCGGAGGAGGTAAGCGGTCCAACTTCCGTGGGAAGGAGCAAACCGTGACCCGGGTGCACCAACCGTTCCTTCCTTTTTAAACAGCTTAACCACGGTTTAAAATCAATGAACGGTTTATCCTTATCAACGCTTATCCTCTTGAGCGGTTGAGGCACCGTTTACATCTAGGGAGAGGAAGTTGGACCGCTTATGAGAAACTCAGCCGCCCACTAACCGCTCAACACCGCTTAACAATCGTTTATACACATCATACATACCCGGTATCAAGTAGACCACGGTGAACATCAGACACATAGGGATAATAGTCAATGAAATAGTCGGGGCTCTCTCACACCCCTGTTATAAGGATGGAGTCACTCCTGAATCTATACAGGTAATGATACGTGATCTCGAGTCTGCT
The DNA here is from genome assembly GCA_037177825.1 of Diaporthe sp. P3_1W. Classification (NCBI taxonomy): domain Eukaryota; kingdom Fungi; phylum Ascomycota; class Sordariomycetes; order Diaporthales; family Diaporthaceae; genus Diaporthe; species Diaporthe sp. P3_1W. Next base: position 7,968,759 of record JBAFXB010000002.1, read on the forward strand.
GCGAAGGGGTAAACCCTATGGGTGTCTTCTCCAAGGCCCGTTGATATGGTTTGTAAAGGGGAAAGAATGGTTCTATTTAGTTTCTATGAGAAAGGGCTTGCTAGGCTACTTTTATACCTAGAAAGCCTTGCTAACTAAGCTTTTTTAAATCTCTCTAGATATATATACCTTAAGGCCCTCTTTAATTATAATAATTACTATATAATAAAGGTATTTAAATATCCTTATTTAAATTTTAAATTAAAAATTAAAAATTCCTTAAATTATATAAAATTAAGAATAAATTAAATTTCTACCTTTTAATTATTAAATTATAAATAACTTTATAAAAATTATTATATTATATATAATAAAAAAATATTAATTATTAAAAAATAAAGGTTTAAAATAAAATAAAATAAAATAATAAAGATTAAAGCTAGCTCTTTAATAGCCCTTAAATAAAAAAAATAATTAACTTAATATATTTTATATTTAAAAATTATAAATAATATAATTTATTAAAAAAATAACTTAATTAATTAAAAAAAAGAAAGCTATAAATAGCTTTATAAAAAATATAAATTATTAAAAAATAAAGATTAATAATATAATAAAGATAAAGTAAATAAGATAATAAGGATAATTAATTTTTAATAATTTATTTAAATAAAAAAATAAATAATTTTTAAAAATATTTATAATTATAAATTAAAAATAATAATTATTATTAAGAAATTATTTTATATAAATGTCAGGAGATGGTTTTATATAGGGTTTCAGCGCCTACAAAGGGGCATTCAGGGCGCTCCCCTCCGGGGCGCTCTTTGCCCTAATACAACAACCATCACCACCATTAATTGTTCACCCCAGAGCTACATTCCAAAGCTTCACGTGAAGTAAAGCCCTTCCAACACTGATCAGTGGTTGGTAACAGCCACAGATTAGCAAAAGAAGAAGAGACGTCAATCGCTTACTGGGGGACTTAACGTACCAAGCTAACCCCCTACCGGTTACGTGCTATACGCTGATTTCAGAGCTCGCCAACCACCCTCACCTCTGAAAAGACACTTCAATCAGGGCCGGAATCTTCGCGCAATCGGCCGAGTGGATTCACCTGATTGAACTGTCTAATTAGCCGCTTTGAGGCGGTCAGGAACCTTCAAGCACCCGGCAAGACTGGTTCACCACCTACAAAGAGCGTCAGATCACGCGAACGATAACGAGGCAACCAGATCACCTGGTCAAAATCCTCATCACCGCCTGGAAACCCGACTTCCACCAGGCACAAACATTTTCCCCCTCCTCCCATCGTACCACACCGATTCCCCCTTCTCTTTCCCTTTCATCCCCTGATTTCAGTCCGTGCATAAAACAAAAGCATGTCTGAAACAGAGGATCCGGCCGAAGGTTCTCCGAGCCCCTCACGACGCCTCCAAAACGAGCTAGTCAATATCGCTGAGCTGACTAAAATACGACTCTCAACCTTGCTGCGATTTGACTGGTCGGTTGATACTGACAAGGCAATCGGCAACCCAAGCCTTCCACCCGGCCAGTTAAACGCTTTTGCAGCGTACTGCCTCCAACGGTACATTACGACAGGCTATTACGACTATGACCTTTTTGTGGAATTTATCGACGACTTCAGGAACTATACAACAAATACGTTCTCGTCGATGAACACGGTTGTATTACGCGAAATAAAGCGTACAATCCGATACGGTGGAGTCTATACCGGGAAACCAACATGGGGTGTTCCGTTCGCACTTGCAGAAACATTGAACCAAGAAGACCTGCCTGAATGGCCAGACAATCGAGATACAGAACTTGCCCATCTGAACCCCCTATGCACAGCGTACAAGGAGAGACAACGACGCCAAACGAGGCAAACAACACGGACACCTGAGGAAAACCCACAAGAACGTCAGATATCCCCAAGCCCAAGACCGCAGGAACAACGATTGCAAACAACCCCGGAACGATCTGAACGGAACATACCACGAGAATCAGAGCCAAGGCATCAATCACCGTCTCAACCACCACAACCACAAGTTGTCCCGCAACCACGCTTCGGAACAGACCAGCAGAGAGTGAACGACTACGACACGCTCCCTCCAAGGGAGTTCAACAACGGTGCCGTCCCATTAGACAAGCTGACAGGCTTTATCAAACTGTACAACAAGGAACAGCACTACACGGGACAGGCCTACGACGTACTTGATACAAAGGTCCGCTTGATGTTCCGTACATGCAAAGCGTGCGGAATTGACCCCTCGGGATTCAAAGTGGTTTTTGAGAAAATCATGACGGGAGCGGCGTTTGATTACTGGATCAGACAGATTAAGGATGAAGATACTTTCAGGAGTGCCTATATGAAGATCACACTCCACTTTGACACTGTCGTGAACCGTCAACGATACTATAACGATTGGACCAGCAGCACACTCAGCACAGTCAAATCAGACAGCGACAACGCCGGAAAGACGCCCAGGGAAATACTTCAAATCCTCTTCAGTACCCTTTCCAAGGCCCAAAAGGCACTTGGAATGCCGTGGGACACGGATGAACAGCTTCAGGCTGCGGTAATCAAAGCGTGCCGGGGATCACAAGAGCTTGAAATGGCACTATCAGTGCCTAAGCCGAATGCAGAAGAGCTGATGCAACAAATCACGATCGCTCTTGATACGGCTCTGGCAAGACAACCAGAACAGAGCTTTACATACATCGCAACCTCATCAGAAACGATGTACACGGATCGCCGGTACAACAGACCGTTCCAGCAAGCCCAACGGGGCCAAATGCCTTTCCGATATAGGGGAGGCTTTCGAGGACGATCTGGAAGACCATATTGGAGAGGAAGCAGCCGAGGCAGAGGCATAACGCCAAGGGGAAGATTTCCGACGCGCAATGGATTCACTGCAAGCTCTCAAACATGCATTGTATGCGGGAAACGGGGGTGCTGGTCAACGAATCACCCTGCACAAAGAGATGCAATGAAAAGACAATACTTCAGTTCACAAGGCGTGGATGAAGACGACGATCAAGGATGGGACGACCAAAACGACAACTTCGAGGCGTGGGTCATCGACGAAGAAGGTCTGGACCCAGGCTTAGAAGAGATCGAAGATGAAGATCACGACAAGGAACCCGAGGACAATAGTATAAAACAGCACTTAGTTCACTACCTCGAAGACCAAGCGTTCATCTACCACTTCACTGGTGTTACCGCCCCTTCAGACCCCAACCAGGAATTAGCAACTGATCTCGTTATTGAGAACTGCTTCATTACGACATTTCAAGGCATTCTCCCGGATACAGGCGCGGCAAGAGTCTCGACCGCTGGCAAACGCCAGTTCGAGGCCCTACAACAAGAAGACCCAACTGTTAAACTCGACACTTCGACAAGCGGCAAGGTGCAAATCACTTTCGGAAAAGGCAAAGCAACATCGATTGGTTCTACAACAATAGAAACCGCTTTCGGCCCAGTGCTCTTTTACGTCATGGACTCCGATACACCCTTTTTGCTCTCCATTGGGGACATGAACCGGTTGAATGTCGAAGTCCGCAACGTGACCAACGAAATTGTCCGGGTCAAAGACGGATTATCAGTCCCGTTGATAATGAAGTTCGGGCACCCATGGTTCTTTCCAGAGTGCACCTTGGGAAATCTAGCGTCTTATTTGACGGAAACAGAGCTACGACGCCTTCACCGACGCTTCGGCCACCCATCGGTGGATAGACTCCACAGGCTCCTGAAAAGGGCAGGCCATGAAGAGGTAGATCGGAGAGTGATGGAATCCATTGAGAGGTTTTGTCACCAGTGTCAAATACATTCATCGAGTCCCCAGCGCTTCAGATTCACGCTTCAAGACGATCACGACTTCAATTACGCCATCGTTGTGGATATTATGTACCTAATGGATAGGAAACCGGTCCTCCACATCGTCGACGAAGGAACCAACTTTCAAAACGCAACGTTCCTGCGAGACATCTCTGCAAAGACTGTCTGGGAAGCACTTCGACGAATCTGGATAGACACCTATTTAGGACCGCCCAACTACGTCGTTCACGACGCAGGGACGCAGTTTGACTCCAACGAGTTTCGGGGCGAGGCCAGGATCATAGGAGTCAAGTGCAAACAAGTACCAGTCGAGGCACATTGGTCAATCGGGAAAGTGGAGAGATACCATTCACCCTTACGACGTGCATTTCAGATCTTGTGGTCTGAACTTGGACATTCAATGTCACAAGAAGCAGTTTTGCAAATGGCTATCAAAGCGGTCAACGATACTGCAGGACCTGACGGACTTGTCCCAACACTCCTCGTTTTTGGCGCATACCCCAGAATGGCAGATTCATCCCCGCCAACACCAACAACGGTTCAAAGAGCAGAAGCTATCCGCAAAGCGATGAAGGCACTGAATGAGCACCGAGCCCAGAGAGACGTCGATCGAGCCCTGAAAACACCCCGTGGCCCAGATGTCACAGGCCTCCTACAACTCCCAATTCAAAGCGATGTTCTAGTTTGGAGGGAAAAAGGGGGCTGGACTGGACCTTTCAAGCTCATCGCAATGAACGGGCACGACGTGACTGTGCAATTAGGAAATACCCCGAAGATATTCCGGTCAACAAGCGTGAAACCATACTATCACACAGCACTACAGGAGGAAAACGAGAATCCGGAACGACAGCCTGAAGATATGAACCCAGAAGGTACCCATTTAGACAATGGCCCTGAAGATCAGAATCAGGCAGACGACCCACCAGCTGTGCGGCGGAAAAGGGGAAGACCGCCAGGATCAAGGAACAAGCCGAACCAATACGTCACACAGAAGGAGGTCAACAGTTATGAGCTCTCCTTGAAGCTGAGGCGGGAAGGCGTGATTACAACACCAGGCGCCCCGTTCGAAGCATCCACAGCGAAAGAGCTCCAAGGACTGATGGATGGGGGAGTGATCATCTTCGAGAAGTACGACAAAAAGATCCATCAAAACGCGCAGATGTTCAAAGCACGTCTAGTACACGAAGTGAAGGGGTTACTCGAAAACCCGTTTGAGAAGACCAGAATGGTCGTTCAGGGATATGGTGACAAGGACAAGACCTCCATTTTGACGCAGTCACCAACAATTCAGCGCATGAGTACAAGGCTAATTCTAGCCTTGGCGCCTGGAAACGTACTCTTGGAAACATGGTTCCTGACCTCGAGGGACATTACCCAGGCATACACACAGTCCAAAACCCGGCTTCAACGAGACATCATTGTCCAGTTACCAAGTGAACTGGTTGATAAGTACCCACCAGGGACTATTATCAGAATCGTCAAGCCACTCTACGGACTAGCGGAATCAGGCGTACACTGGTTTGCAACCTACCAGCCCCATTTGTCTGAGCAGCTACATATGAACGCGTCTTCATATGACCCTTGCCTCCTCATTACGACTAAAGACGCGGCTGGTTTCGGCATTATTGGGATGCAGACCGATGATACTCTAATGCTCTGTGATTCCGCATTTCAAAGGGAAGAAAATACTCAGCTACACGCTGCAAACTTGAAGAGCAAACCTCCAACATCCCTTACACGCGAAAACAACCTGGACTTCAACGGATGCAAGATCAGCTGGAATGAGGGTACTATCGATCTTGTACAGAAAGGACAAGGCGCACTATTGAAAACGATACGCCAAGGAGACCCGGAACAGGCAGCAAACGAATACAGGTCACAGAGAGCCCGGGCGGCCTGGATCGCGACAATGTCCCAACCGGAAGCCTCGTTCCACTTGTCCATCGCGGCACAATCCCAGCAGTCCCCTGCGGAAGATGATTACAAGCATTTGAATGCATGCCTCAAGTGGCAAATCGACAATGCTAGGCGTGGATTGAAATATATCCCGCTCGATCTCAGTACAGCCAAGTTGTATGTATTTACAGATGGCTCACTTGCGAATACGGCGGACCTGAGCTCCCAGATTGGATTCGTCATTGCTCTTGGAAATGAGAAACCAGAGAGGGACAGCTTCAAACTACGCGCCAACCTGATCCATTGGAGCTCAACCAAATGCAAAAGGGTCACTCGCAGCGTTCTAGCTTCAGAGATATATGGTATGGTAGCAGGGTTTGATATTGGTATCACCTTGAGGACCACGCTCAATACCATTGCTTCAGAGCTATCACTGCCACCAATACCTTTAGTGGTCTGCACAGACTCTTTATCGCTATACGAATGCCTGGTCAAGCTTGGGACTACTGCTGAGAAGCGTCTAATGATAGATATCATGGCGTTAAGGCAGTCCTACGAGCGACGAGAAATTAGCGAGACGAGATGGATACATGGAGACGACAACCCGGCTGACGCGATGACAAAGGCCAAACCAAACAGTGCCCTTACAAAACTCGTGGACCGGAATGAACTTTTGATCCGCGTAAAAGGGGAGGTTACACGCCCGAAAACAACATAATTTCCTTGCTCGAATTTTTTTTAAAAGTTTGCAACGCTCAGTTTACTGGTTTCAAAGAGTGACGTTTTCCTTGTAACGTTCTGTTTGCTTGTTCCAAAGAGTGATCTTTTCTTTCACCGTTCTTTTCACTTGCTTCAAAGAGTGACAATTTGTCAAACTCTTCACAAATCATTTCTTCAAGGGATATCACCTCCTGCAGTCACTCGAAGAAGCAAAGTTTTGGGGCGCGCCAATTTCATTCCATTGTCTGACGCGAAGAACTCGACTACCAAAACGCGACCATGTCAACCGATCGTTCTGTTTCCACCATCCAGAGCGTGACTAGGGAGCAGAAAGCTCATCAACCTCGTCCTCAAACTCCTCAACCTCGTCCTCGTCAGAAACGGAGGACACAGAAGTGGTCTCCTCCTCCTCACCGTCAGGACCGCCGTTCTCAACCTCGTCGACATCCTCGTCCTCCTCAGAATCCTCCTTCGCAGCGCGTCCAACCCGCTTCTGCTTCTTGGATGGGGCCTTCGAGGCGGCGATACCACGGGATCGCTTCTTGATCGGGCTGTCCGCAGCGACACTCTTCTCGGCGCGCTTCTCAATGGCCTTTCGGATCGAAGCCGGAATCTGGACGGGGGCCGGATCGTCGTTCTCGCGCGCGCGGACGAAGAGGTCATCGTATGCTCCGCTGATGTAGAGCTCGCACACGGTCTTCCACGCCTGGATCGCGCTGTTCAAGGCGTTCGAGTTGGGACGCTCCCAACAGGCCTTTCGGAGAGCGCAAAGGTGGATCGCGACCGGAACCAGGACATCAGGGATGTCAGCGCAAACGTTGCCGCCCCGATCATAGCGAGCACAGCGTCCCTGGCGCTCGGAGTCGGTGTCAAAGCAGTCTCCAATCGACTTGCCGGAGGCGGCACTGTTCGCACAGCCCATGCAGGGAGTGTCGCGCTCCGAAAGGGTGTTGTAGACCTTGTTCTTCTTTTTCTCGGCACGCTTGGTTTTGGCGTTCTCGCGCTGCAAGTTCTGAAGCTTCGCCTTCAACTGGGCGATCTCAGCGTTGTTCTGGGCGATGAGCGACTGAGGACCGCCTTTCAAACAGAAGCGTCAGTATGTCACGCTTGAAAACGGGACTTTGGAACTTACCGCCATTGCCCTTCTGTTTGGCTCTTCCAGAGCGCTTGCGAGGCATGATCGATTTGTTTGGACACTTCAAAGAGTGCCGGAATGATGTACGCCCTGAAAGGCGATATCAGAATGGTTGTTTGGAAGATAGCGGTGAAAATACTTACCAGGGAGTGACCGAAAGGTGAGCGCTCCGAAATAAGGGAGCTATGGTGGGAAAGATCGAGGGTTTATATAATAGTAGGGGGTGTTGGCGTCACTCTCTGAAACGGGATATCAAGGAGTGACGGCGCTTTCCAGATCACTCGCTCAACCGAATGATCAGAGAGTGTCGACCTTGATGTTCCAGATCACTCGCTCAACAGGGTGATCAGACAGTGACGCTATTTGATTTTTAGATCACTCGCTCAACCGAGTGATCTGGGGGTGACGTTTTCGGATTTGGAAATCACTCGCTCAACCGAGGGATCAAACAGTGTCGTTTGTTTTTGGATCACGCACCCATACCAGATTCCGGAGAGTGACGGTTATGAAGTCACTCTCTGAATCCATGGATCAGAGGGTACTCCGCATATCCATCGAAAACGGTAGTCCACCAAGTGGACTGGGTGCTGGTACCTATGGTTTCTCGGAAATCAAAAAGTGCCAGTGTCAGGAGATGGTTTTATATAGGGTTTCAGCGCCTACAAAGGGGCATTCAGGGCGCTCCCCTCCGGGGCGCTCTTTGCCCTAATACAACAACCATCACCACCATTAATTGTTCACCCCAGAGCTACATTCCAAAGCTTCACGTGAAGTAAAGCCCTTCCAACAATAAATAAATTATTAAAGGTAATTATATTAAAGTTATTTATTTATAATATATATTAAATTAAATAAAGATAAATAAAGAAAGTATTAATTTACTTTTTTTAATTAAGTTTAAGGATTAAAAAAATAAAATAAAATAAAATAAGAAATATTTAAGAAAAAGATTTTAAAAATTTAAAAAGTAAAGAATTTCTTATTTTATATATATTTATATTTTATTTATTCTTTAATAAAAAAGGTAATAATAAGTTATAGCTATTAATTAATATAGTTTATAAAGGGGAAAGAATAGTTTTATTTAGTTTCTATAGGAAAGGGCTTGCTGGGCTACTTTTATGCCTAGAAAGCCCTGCTGACTAAGCTTTTCCAGACCTCTCTGGGCATACGTGCCCTGGGGCCCTCTCTGACCGTAGCACCCGTGTAAGGCGTGTCCGACGTGGACTTCATATCTATATAAATCCCATCATGCAGAGAGAATCACCCTCCCGTGGAAGGGAAGAACGGGAAAATATCTAGGAGGAGTATGAACTACAACCTCAGATTCGGAGGTATTCCAAACCCAACTGCTCAAGAGGACCACGAGCTAGCCTCTAGAGTAGCTCCGTTGTACTGCGTTAACAGAGAGAGTGTGTTTAGTAAACGTGGATCCTTTCCTCGCTGAATACACTGTCGTGGTCGCCTCCGGTGAAATCCCCAGACATCTAGCACAAATACCGAGAGGGGAAAGGTACAATGAAAACCAGAGATACGGGAGCGGACACACTCATTACCGACGGCCTGAACTTGGTTCACAACACTCTGGCACCGAGGCCAACGCAAGGGCGACATGCAGGCTGACACTCTATATCTTGCGTAAGAACCTGGGATGACTTAGGCACACTGCTGCAACACTTCGGTTGCATATTTCACACGAATCTAAAGGACAGTGTACAAACAATCAAAATGCCTCCCAAATACATAGTGAACAACAGGCTCACTCCTGATGCTCTCCTGATGATGGACATCCTTGCCAAATGCAACTTCCAGGTAGGTGACCCTTCTCCCGTGCGCCTAGGAGACGATAGTAAGGATAGTTTCGAGGGCAGAGACAAGAAGCAGCACTACCAGAGGTTCGTAGAGTTTACATACCCCGACAGCACTAAGAGCTCTTCGATGATTGTCCCCAACTGTGCCATGCACCACAATATCCATGACTATGGGGAGCCGAACATCTTCGTTAGAGTCCCCCAGGCTTGTGTCAGGCAGCTGCGGCTCAGGCAGTTGACAGGAGGACACAACTGCACCTTTGAGGAATCTTTAATTAAGAGAACGGATATTCGCACCTGTAAAAACAGATGGCACACTGGTACATCACTCACGCCACACACCCACACCTATACACCCACACCCAAACACCCACACTCCTAATACCCACACACCTAATACCCATATACCTAACACTTATACACCTAATATCCATATATCTAAATACTAATATATTAAATAATTATATTCTTTATATAAGGACCAGGTTTATAAATTAAATATATAAATTAAGTGTATATATATTAAATATATAAGTATTAAGTATATGAATTAAGCGCTTAAGCGTAAGTAATATTAATAATATATTAATATATTATTTATTTTTATAAGTATAAATATTTATTCTTTTAATTAATATAATATAATATATATTTTAAGCCCTTATATTATAAAGCTTAAGTAATATTTTATAAATATATAATTTAATATAAATTTATAATTCTTATATTATATATATTAAGTTATAATTTAATTAAATAAAAAAAAACTTTATAATAATATAATAATAATAATAATATTATTATTATAATATAAATATTTTAAAAAATTAAACTTTATATAATAATATTTATTTTTATTATAATTATTTTTATAAAACTTATTTAAAAAAGAATCATGAAAAGTTAAAAGTTCAAAATTACAGTTGTTATATGAGGACGGCCTGCAGGCCGTCCTCAAGTGATAATTATGTTTTTATATTTTTCCTCCTTTTAAAGGAATGATTTTAATATTTATTTAATATTATAAGTATTATAAGAGTTAAGGCTAGTAGCTATAAGTAAGTTAATTAAGCTTATATAAGTTTTTATATAAATCTTTTTATTAATAAGTTTTTTAATTTAATAATAATTTATAATTTATAATTATTATAAAAAAATATATTTAAAATAAAGCTTTTAAATTTTATTTAATATTATAAAATTTTTAATAAAACTTTAATTAATTATTAAAATTTAAAAATTTAAAATTTATTAATTAAAAATAATTTATATATATATTATTAATTATAATTTAATAATTAATTATTTTATTTATAATATTTATATAATAAGAATATTTTTAAAAATTAATTTATTTTTTAAATTTATATTTTTATAAAAAACTTTTATTTATATTAATTATTATAAATAATATATTTTATAAAAATATTATTTTTATTAAATATTATAATATTAATTATAATATTAATAATTTATAATATAAAATAAATATAATAAAATATATTTTAATAATATTTTATAAATAAATTAATTTAAAATTAAAAAAATATTTTTTAAAATAAATATTAATTATATTTAATTTATTTTAAAATTTTATTAGCTTTAAAATACCTTTTATATATATTTATATATTTATTTATAAGGGAGAAGTTAAATAAATGTATTGCTTTATAACTATAAGCATCTCTTTATTATACTTGTAATTATGATCTTAAATATATTATGGCATTACCGAGGGTATTCATGGCTATCCAGCCAGCGGTATTGCGGGCTCTGAGAGGACGTCGCAGAGGCAGCACGTCACGAGGGCATCATAATGCACTCTATCTGGGCTGCTGACTGTACACAAGATACCTCTGACAGGACAAGGTTTTGCATGGCGGACGAGGTACCCGCCATCCAAGCGTCCATGCACACAGCTGGGCTGTGGGCAGGCTGGGTCGGCGGCAGACAAGCGCTCCGTAGTGTGGCTCCGGTGCTCAAGCGAGGGGCACAGCTTGCGAAGGAGAGAGACGAGCTCCCGCTGTCAGTCTCCCTCTCTCTATCTTGCATAAAGTGGTCGCATGTCATTGATTCACCGAAGTGGCCGCGTCAACCCCGGTCTTGTTCAGCCTGATTCCTGCTCTTCCGTTCTCACTCCTTCACTCCCTCCCTAACTCCTTCCACTGTTTCTATCTCCTTTTTCTCCCGGGTCTATATATCCTTCGCTCGTTTCTCACTTGATCTTCTCGGCGGGCAGCCAAGTCAAGCAGGCCAGGTCAGGTCTGATCCGGAAGACCTCGGCAATCAAACCAACGAGTCGATTCGATACGAACCACCAACATCATTTCAAGCCTCTCCAAGTCAGAAGTCGAATCAAAATGCCTGTCCCATTAGCGGCCAAAGGTACGTTATGAGCTGCACCATGTTGCTTCTTTGTGTACCGTTTCCTGTCAGTTGTCTGGGGCCTTGCCCGCCCATTCACCCAGCCATCTGTGCCTGCGGCTGCTGCCGGTGCTGCTACCGTGGTGCATCGTAATCTCGCATGCCCTCGAAGCCGCACTCGTGGGCGTGCGCTGGGACGTTCCGTGGCCCCAGTGACCGTTCGTTCAATGGCGCGGGACGCAGTCGCAGGTGACGGATGATCATCGTGGGGCTCGAGTGGGAGCCAGGGCAAAGTGGTGCGAATCAAACGCCTGCCTGGCCGACAAACTGGGCCTGGAGGCCTGAGTGCCTGGGCCAATGCTGCGTCGGCCGCCCTCCATGGGCGGGTGGCGACTCAAACAGCCGTGGACCACGCAAGCGATTCCCCATGTTCGCCCCTCTTCACCCTCAGCGCCCGCTGCCGCAGACCGGCTCACCTTGGACACCCAACCAACCAGTCTTGAGTTTTGTTCTTGAAAGTATTCCTCCTCGAGACACTTCAAGTTGGCATCGCTGCACCGTCTTGTTTGACCTCTCTGGTGTATTCATCTGCTTCTTTCTGGCTTGGCCTCTCTTATCCCCCCAAACTGTACCGACCGCCCATCGCCCAGCACTTGGGCACACTTACACCGGACGACCCCACCTTGTCCTAACCCACCTGCTAGACTGCCCATTCCGACCCTCATCCGCTCACACCGTTCTTTTCAAGACCTGCAAACATGCCTCCTATTAACCAAGCCGCTATCTCAGCTGGCGTCATCGCCGTCAGCGTCGCCGTGGCCGCGGCCATCGCTATCTACGAGTCCCCCGAGCTCCAGCGCATGGCAACAGACCTGCGCCGCCGCATCGCTGTAGCTCTCCACTCTCTTGGCGACAACATCGGACCCGAAAATGGCAACGGGGAGCCCCTGTTCAACAGACCCGAGGATGCCGAGGGCTTCCTCCAGTCCGGCGACGTCGATGCCGATGACGAAACCCGCAAGCGCCAGCGCGAGGAGCTGCTCTACTGGAACGCCATGAAGCTGAGCCAAGAGCTGGAGAAGCAGACGGCCGAGAACGAGAAGATCAAGGAGAGGGAGAAGCTGAGCCGCTCCGGCACGACGTTTGACGATTTCCTGCAGGAGGACCAGACCGCCAACGAGAAGGGCACATACGTCTTCAACACAGGAGCGGACGTGCGGAACAACGAAGATGGTCTCGTGAGACGGCGAGGAGCCTCCGAGGGCGTGCGGGGACTGAACTCGTCCATCTACGCCAACCCCTTCGCCGACGAGAATGGCATCGACTACAACGAGTTGGAGGACAGCCAGATCTCCCCCGAGAAGGACGAGGTCTTGTCCACCGACGACATCTACACCGCCTCTCCCAGACCCGCCGACAGCTTGTTGTCCCGAACACTGTCTCCTGCACCAGACTCTCTTCCAGAACTCGTTCCCGCTGAGCCAGAACGCGTAGTTATTTTCGACGCCACACAACCTCAGGTCGCATCTACCCCCAGCGAGTCCGTTGCAGAGGCGGAGCTCGGACAGGACGAGTACATGACGGCCGGCCAGGACCGGGAGATGCAGCAGGACGAGCACGACGCCTACGCCTCGATCCAGGCGTGGGCCGAGCAGCAGCAGCAGGCCCAGAGGCAGAACCAGGAGTCGAGCCGCGACTTCTACTCGCCCCTGCCCGTCACCCCCGCGGCCCCGCTGAGCGAGATGTCCGACGGCGAGATGGTCAGCGAGGGCCAGCTGACGCCCACGGACTCGGCCTCGGTCGCCGGCTCCGGCTTCGACGTCGCCAACGAGCTCGCGTCCCAGAACGGCTCTGCCTCCAAGTACTACGACGTGCTGAGCGAGGATGAGGACGGCATTCCGACCCCTGCGCACAGCTGGACCGAGGTTGGCAGCGTGGTCAGTGAGAGCGAGGACGGTGTCAGGCCTGCGGTTCGCTCGTAGGACGACGTGGGCGGTGTTAATGCTTGACTTGGTTGGACTCAGCTGCTATTCAAGGTCTTTCGCCAGGTTATGGAGTTTTATTGGTTGGTCTTTTGGAGCAATAGGGAGGGAATTCTGTTCGGCTCGGCGTCAAGGGGGAAAATGCACGCACGGTTATGGATCCAAGAGTCTCCTATACGCGTAGACACCGCTTCTCAGGAGTACATCGAGCAATAAACATGGTTTACATGATATGTTGGCCACAAGCCAAAGCCTATAAAGAGAGGCGGGAGTTTGAATTAAGCTATGCTGTGCTTTTTACTGAGGAGTGATGACCATGCTACAGGTCATCTTGCTAGCATTGGCCTGCTTCTACTCACCAGTCTACAGTGCCGCCACCAATCTAGAGAGCTGGGTATTCCAGAACCACAGCTCTCGCCTGTCTTACTATAATGTCTACGAGTATTGACCGTCTTAAGTCATTCCACCGGCGTCTATAGGCTCCTACCGCTCTGATCGCCCAAGGTCGATCAGCTTGAACGCACGCGTTTGAGATCGCGACGGAGGTGCGGCGACTCCTAGATCCGGCCGACGTCGTCCTTCTCCTAGCTCCGGCCGTCGTCGTCCTTCTTGAGCGTCCGAAGATATTCCTTCCACAGAGCATCGACATCGTGGCCGAACAAGCCGGTCCAGAACTCGGACTGCTTGTACTCGCGCACCTGTCCCGGGTCCCAAAGGTCAGTCATAGTCCCCGAAAAGGGGGATCCGAATACCAAGAGCAGCAGGTGGACCATGCCAACCAAAGCCGGCCCGGCCAGGCTGATAAGCACAGAGATCAAAGGGAAACAACGGAGGAGAGACTCACCCTCAAAGCCTCATTCATCCTCCTCACGGTCCCCTTCCCGAACTTGCCCTCAAGCCAAGCCAAGAAATACGCAGTCCGCTCGTAGCCCTGGTCCCACCGATCCGGCACCGTGCCCTTCCTCCAGTGCGGCGCGCCCAGCCTCGCCTCGAGCCGCACCCAGTCCGCGACGCCCTCGACCAGCCCGCCCGGGCACTCGCCCCGCCCGTTGTACTGGAAGCAGTGCACCAGCTCGTGGACCAGCACGCCCTCGATCTCGTACGCGCCCGCGACGTCGCCGCCGTGGTGGCTGCCGGAGGGGCCGCCGGTGATGGTAGTAGTAGGACCGGCCGGCGCCCTCCGGATGCCCTTGACGTACCCCATGCTCAGGTGGATCTCCTTGTGGTCGCCGTCGAGCTCTGTGCCCTTGGTGTACGCCACGCCCGGCATGTCCTCGAGTATAAGCGTCACGGACCGCGTCGGGGGAGGGGTGTAGTGCGGCCTTGCAGGGCGGCGGGTGGTTGTGGTCGTGGCCGTGGCTGGGTGTTGCTGCTGTTGTTCCGGGGCGCTGCCGGGGCCGTCTTCGTCTGCTTTGGCCTCGGCGTCGTCGTCATGAGCCTTGTGGTGGTGGGGCGAGACATACAGCAGCCGCAGGACGGTCTGGACGCTCCGCGACAGGAGGGCGGAGGCGTCCACGGCGGCGAGGAAGCGCGATGCGCCCGGGTGCGTCGCGTCCTGGATGTGCAGGCGGAGCTTGGGGAGGGGGAAGGTGTCGTCATCGTGATCATCCCTGCGGCCCGAACCCTCTTGGTCGTTCTGCTGCTGTTGCTCTTCGCCCGCTGGAGGCCGGTTAGGCAGAGGGGTGGGCTGGGCTGTTGTCGCCGCCGGCCGCTCTGGGCCTGGGCTCGAGGTCGAGGTGGGAGGCATGAAGATCGAGGACGGGCTGGGCACGGCGGAGGTCGGGGGAGGAGGATTCCTAGTCATCGTGGCCTCCGGGATTGCGTGGGCGGGAGCTATGTGGGGATGTGTTTAAATGTCAGTCTCACGGTCCAGATGCACTTGGGCGTCACAGGAGTGCGGAATACGAGCGCGTGCAACCAAGTCGATCTGCAGCTTCGAGGTTGATGACCTACCTAGGTACCCCATCCGGTCGGCTAGCTGAGACCAGGCGGCGTTAGCTTAGACAAGGCGTCGATCGGCTTCCTGCCGAGTGGAACTGTTCCCCGTGCCCGCACACCCTGGACCCTGTAGGACCACTTCTCACCACATTGCATACACGTTAAATATGGCCTCAAATAATCTATCACAGCATCGTGACCCATGTGAATTAGCTTTCCGCTACTGTACAGTATAAAATCTTAACCCTGTCCTCCCAGTGTCTCCATCGGCCGGTCTTGCGATCAACGGAACACTCTCCTTGGGCACAGTCCTCGCATCAGCCTTGCGCGTCACGCTGCTTCGTGGTGACATTCCGTGGTGACATGTGCAATAGGTGAGCACGCTGATGGCAGCCTCAAAACGAACCATATCTCCTTCCATTGCTTTCGAGGCTTAAGAAAGTGACTCATTGACGCTACAAGGAATTCTAGTAGCCACTACCAAGCTCCGTACCTGGTAGCGGGCGCAAGACCGGGACCATTCTCCCAACCCAGCTTGCGCCGTCTCACACTTGATCGTGCCATTCTTATGCTCACATTGTTCATTTAAATTCTACATTCCCCCAGCCATAAGTCCATCGACCTCTCTCTTCCCAACTTGTCTCCATGCTTCCTCCCCTCTTCCCTTCCCGCACAGCTCATGGAACATCCTGCCACCAGACCCCATCTCGCGTTGTTAGCATCACAAGGCCTGTGGGCTTTGCGCCTCAGCAACGGACCCGACCTTTTGATTAGGACACCATCCAAGGAAGAACACTCACGTTCATATGTGACTCGCCACGCCCTAGTTGATGTTTCGTCACTGCTCGAGTCGCCATTTCAGAGGAGATGCGTGCCAACCATTGTTGCCGTGAGCAGCAAGCATGGCGAAGACAAATCAGCGCCGGGCCACGAGCCGTGTTGGGTGAGAACAGCTGACGACGCCACAGGACCAACCCCATCCGCCACGTCGGACAAGTCGGCGATGGCAGCGAAGGTAGGAAGAGGGTGAGGAACGAAAGAAAACGAGGAGATATCCTTCTTCACCTCGCCGGCAAGCCAACGATGGTGATGAAAGAGGGGGAGCAGAACGTGATTGAAAACGAAGAATAAGATGACTTTGGGCGACCAATAGGCCACCCACTCGTTGCAAGAACGAAGAGAGATCAAAGATTGTCCGAAGCTGCCCTTACCTTTTCCTGGCCCAGCAGCCCACGCCACCCGGAGAGGGCTCGTGTCCCGTCAGGTCTTCTTGATCACCCGACGGATTCGGTGGTTGTGGTGGGACGAATCGCACCGAGCCGATCAGACCTTTGTGAAGAGAAGAGGGAAAATTCTGGAAAAGCCGAGACGCAAGGGTGGGCTTTTAAGGAAACTGACCACTGACTTGAACTCACGTGCAGGAACGGAACTGCAGGGCCGATTTGCTTCCGTCAAGCCAATGGCGTGCTCTGGTGCTGGATGCTTTGGTGGAGGAAGGAGTCAAGGAAAGGGAAGGCGCGCGTTGCTGACGCGGTGCAGCACCCGCAGCGTCTGCAGCACCCACGAGCAGAAGGAAGGCGTGGTAGGGCCAGCTTTGACGGTCGGCAGGCCGCAGGCAGGCAACGCAAGTAGGCACACGGACGAGGCAGGTTCTCGCACGCGAAGCCAGGGCGTCTGTACTGCGAAGTGGGCGTCTGGCCCAGGGAGGGGGCGACTGCTGAGAGCAGGAGCGTCGCATCTTGACGGTGACTTGGGGCAGCCACGGTGTCTGTCGTTGACAGGCAATGACTTGAGCTGTCCGCGTGCTGGAGCGAAACAGATTTGGAGGGCGATGTGCCTCAAGATTGATGTCACGAACATTTATGCAGCATCCGAGCGGAGCGTGTTTAGCAAGGCACATCATGCCGAGCAACTGAGCGTCGACGACATGAGATACACCTGCACTCTACGACTGTCTAGACCCAACTCAGAGTCTGGAAGAAGCTCAGGAATGGGGCAGGGAGCGAGGAGGTCATGACCTCATCTTTTGAGCCATGTTGGCAAATGAGGAAAGAACGGGAAAGAAGTCCACACAGTTGTCAACTGCTGTCTGTGACAGGGGCTAGGTCGGGCCAACGGATTGGGTAGCCACCTGGGCACGGCCACGGCTGCCAGCTGTGTAAAGGCCCCTCAGCAAAAGGATGGCGGAAGCAGCGCAGGTGCGCGAATCGAACATGGCAAATGGGAGAGAACGCCCTCGAGGCTGGGCAGACCTCAAGTACTCGCATTAGAGAGAGGAAATGATGTTGGAATTCCGGACAGAATTTCGATATCTGTCTAAGCTCAAGCGCACATGTAGACTTTCTGTCACCTGAGCATATAATTGCTATGAGAGTAAATATACAAGACTTGAAAGAAAACTCAGCCTTTTGAGTCCCATCCCTGGCTTCAAGATCTGCCAAGCAGTTGCTTGGTGACATCGTCTTGCAAGCAAATACCTATTTACCGTTGGGGGCTGCAAAAGTCAAATATGCCTTCATAGCTTTCCTTAGAAAATTGATCTTCAGAATTGTCTGCTACATTCAAAGTTGGGATCTTGCCAGTCAATGGACGTTCTCGCCGAGCGTCATCATAGATTCTGGTTTCACCTATGACTTTAGTTCTCTGCGCAGGCCCTCCGGCTATATCAACGACGGGATACGTTGAGGCTTCTGTGATTTCAAGACATCCAGAGCGACGTCGTCAATGCTCTAGTGCCACCCAGGACCCCTACTTAAGTAGAGATTCACATAGCGAATTCAGAAAGACAGGATGGGAAGATGAAGACACGACGAAGCCCTGAGAAGAAATTGTTCTTTCTACATCTGATCTGCCAGTCCGACTGTTCTCTTGTGCAATATCTGCTAGCTACCTGAGTATACTTGAAGAATACGTAAAGTCTCGTCGTATGATGCGCTCCGAGCCAGCTCTCACATCAGTCTTGCCCGTCTCATTCCCTGAGGATTCAGAACGGAGGTCTTTCAGCCAGAAATCCTCGATCTCTCGGATCCCATCCATCTTATGGTGCACAAGACGGTTAGATGTCAGGACTCAGGACGAGTCCCCATTCCAGGCCACTTCGATCACTGCCAACGCTGAGCTTCTAGGTTGTTTCACTTCTTTCAAAATGAATCTCGGATCTGCATTCGACAACAAGGTTTTCCAGTCGTCTGCAGTCCTCTCGCAGGAGTTAAACATGGAAGCCATGCTAAGGTCATCCGCTCTGTGAGGATGACGGTCAAATTCCGGAACTGCTTCCAAAGCACGCAAAATGATTTCGGACCGACAAGCTTACCTCAGATATTTTTCTCTCCATAATGCGACAGTCCCGGGTTCTGGCATGCATCCGTCCTGGATGACTATCTCGACACCGGGCCTCAGGGCAGGTATTTGAGCCCGTAGAATATCAATACAGTATTTGTCGGACCAGTTGTGGAAGATCCAGCGGAAGAATAGCACGTCCGCTTGAACCGTTTGCACTGCGAACAGATCGTGCTCCATAAAATGTACTCTGCCTTTCAGCTCAGCCGTCAATCCGGCTTCTGCATTCTCAATCATTTTGTCCATATCCTGGACAACGAACTCAAGGTCGCCGAAGCGGCTAGCCAGGTCGATGGCAATGTGGCCCTGACCGCCCCCCACGTCGACGACTTTGGCGCGACCCAGTGAGGCCCAGTCATAATTTTCGATAGTATGGACAGAGTCGAAGCCGGGGCTTGTCGCAAAGACTGCCATGGAGTTGGCGAAGCGGTTTGCCCGTTCCGGGTGGCTTGAAAGCACGTCGTACACTGAGTGGGACGTGTTCGCCAGTGAGAATCCCTGGCATGGTTCATCAACACCATGATGGAAACCAATGCGGAGTCAAGAGGTAACGCACCGTTTGATTTGGCTCGGACGAATGTGGCCACTTCTCCAACGCATCTAGCATCTTCAACAATTAGCATATAGTGACAAGCTTGCGATTTGATGGTTATTTCAGGGATGTGTTTGTCCTCGTTACCTTGACAGCGGCTGGCCATAATTCTTCTGTGCCGACCCTGAGCCAGTCATTTACCGACGGAGTCATGAAAATCTTTGACGCGGCGGTATGGGCAACCAATCCCGGCTCGGGCTCGCAGAATATACGCATGGTGAATGCATGGCGCAGAAGACGACGGACCATGTTCTCGGATAGACTTGTCTGCTGGGCGATGCTTGCAAAAGCCACTCGACCACCTGCTGGAATCATGCCGGCGATGCCGAATCGCGCTATGGCCTGTAGACACACGGAATTATTGTGCTGCGCAAGTTAGTCTGAGGATCTATTCATTGAAAATAGTGAATTTGGGTTCTTTACTCCTCCATGAGTCCTGACTAGAACCAGAGGATCCAATAGAAGATCATGAAGCTCTGCCGTCGCGTCGAGAATGGTGTCCTGAGCGCCCGATGCCTCTTCAGGGATGGAGAAAAGTTGCTTCTCGTCGAAAGAAGGCGTCGGAAGACCCCTTTCTGATAGATTCTCCTGCAATATTCTCACTGATTCAGTTATAGTGGCTGCAAGTTGCAGGATCCGTGGTAAAGAGTCTTTGGCAGCCATATTGGCACAGTTGATAATGAGACTAATGAATCAGAAAAGAATGTTGTGGGAGAGACATCACATGCAGCTCCGGGTCCTGTACAGATACAGTTGTTGGAATAGCATACTTTTCTCGGAACAGGCTGGGACAGCCGATTGCCTGCGGTCCTGTCGGCCCCCTCCCCCTCTACAATTATTGCATATGTACGTCAAGCAAAACAGGATTCGATCTCACCGCCAAGATAGCTCATAGAATCCGGCGCTTGCATGGTGAGAAGATGGTGCCACTTCTCAATTCCCAGTGATGTGACGACATGATCTGATTTTCAGCCTCTACTTAATCGGGCAGGTATGTGCAAGTCCAAGAACTATTCTTGGGCCAAGTACAATTCAACACATATCCTTGTCTCGTCACTTCTTGTACCCTTCAAAAAACCCGTGGGTGTGAAACTAAAACTATCGACGACAACCAACACGTAATATGCAGGTTGGCTGCAGTTTTCGCGTGGACTTGCCTAAGATCCTCCAGAAAAGGAATATCCGAACTTTTCCCAAAGCTTGTCTTTGTGGAGCCCACGTCTGATAGGTAGATGCGCATCCAACGGACTGGCCTTAGGTTGATTATGCTGGGCATTGTTGATCTGTGCCTCATTGCTTGTGTGACTGGGTACTCTCCACTCTGCACCCACTCGGGAACCCCCTGCAATGACCTTCCAACTGACCAGACCGAGCGCTGTTGGTGCAAATGCATGGAAGCTGGTGAAACGCTGTAATTTAGATTTGTCTTCTCTTGGTACCTATTCCCTTCTGAAGTAATTTGCACGGTGCTGAATGACCAAGAACAATGCCCCCCGAGAGCCTTCTCACGCGGCCCCAGGCTACTGATGGCCGCCTCGATTTGGGACTGCATATGGACATCTCGTCATGGGAGATCGATTGCTGCTACCACAAAAAGCTTTTCCTGAGATAGTGAAATGCTCTTGCTTGGCGTGTTTGAAATCAACGTCTATTACCTTGCGGTACGCTGTCTGCCTCAAAAGAACCTGTTCTGATACGCATCTTTCGACTAGCTGTTCAAGACTACCATCATCGGCCGGCGAAAAAATGGCACAGTCTTATTCTTGCCTTCAAGATCTCCTCAAATCTCGTTCTGATTCTGGATCATGCGGCTATCTCTCGTTCTATCCCCTGGGAAACACGTCCACTCCCAATCGAGTTTCGTACAAGGACTTATATATCAATGCCAAGAAGAACAGCGCACTGATCCGGTCTCTAAAGAGTTTCCGGGAGAATGAGCCCATTTTGCTACACCTGGGTGATCATTGGGAAAACGTGTTGTGGTTCTGGTCCATTCTTCTCGCCAAGGGCTTGCCAGTGCTGTCTTCGTCCCTAAGCCATATCGAAGACCACCGGCAAGAGCACTTGCAGGGTCTATCGTCACTCCTCAAGTCTCCTGTTTGCATCACGAGTGCTGAATATCTCCCTTTGTTCGATGGATGCCACACCTTCAAAATACATGCCATCGAGACCTTGAAGGAGGCCAACCCAGACGACACCGAGCTTCTCAGGCCGAATAGCCAGAGAAGGAGACCGGAATGTCAGAATATAGACTCCGTGTACGCCGGTGGAAAGACACCAGCATTCCTAATGCTGACATCTGGCAGTACTGGGGACGCGAAGGCAGTCTGTTTAACACACTACCAGGTGTTCGCCAGCATCAAAGGGAAGGCATCGGTGCGACAGCTGCCCGAACATCGACCCTTTCTGAACTGGGTGGGCCTGGATCACGTCGCGAGCCTCGTGGAGATCCACCTCCAGGCCCTCTGGCTCGGTGTCGGCCAGATCCACGTACACGCCGCAGATATCGTTCCTTCGCCTGGGAGGTTCCTCGATCTCCTCAGCGAGCATCGTGTCGCTCGTTCTTTTGCCCCAAACTTCTTCCTCGCCAAGCTCGTCCAATCTGTTAACACCATGCGGGAACCAAACACCTGGGATTTTTCCGACCTCACCTTCCTTGCGTCTGGGGGTGAGGCGAATGATGTGGAGACCTGTATTGCAGCATCAGCCCTCCTCCGGCGGTATGGCGCAACTGGCAATGTCGTTGTCCCGGGGTTTGGTATGACAGAAACCTGTGCTGGGGCTATACACAATCTCGAAAGTCCTGAATATGACTTCAAAAACGGCCTTTCCGTATGCTGTCTAGGCAAGTGCATTCCAGGAATAGACATGCGTGTTGTTGTGGCACGCTCTGGAACCGCCACAAGGATGGCATTGATCGACGAGCTGGGCGACCTGGAAGTCCGTGGAGACATTGTCTTCGACCAATATTACCGCAACCCAGAGGCAACAGGGCGGGCTTTCGCCGCTGACGGCTGGTTTCGCACTGGCGATCAGGCGAAGATTGACTCTGATGGCAATCTTCATCTATCTGGTCGGGTCAAGGATGTTATCAACCTGAACGGCGTCAAATTACCTTGCGCTAGGATTCAGTCAGTCCTCGAGCAGACTCTTGGGGCACGCATTTCTCGTCTCCTTAGCTTCCCTTCAAGATCAACCCATACCGAGCAAATCACTGTCGCATTTATCCCCCATCAGTGGCCGATCAGCGCTGAAGAGAGGATAGAAATAAGCGAGATGGCAGTGCAGGCATGCGTTATGTGTTCCGGGCACCGCCCTGTTGTCTTCTGCTTGCAAGAGAAGTCACTTTCATTACTTCCTACAACAACACTAGGGAAAGTCTCCCGGGCCAAGATGAGGTCATTGTTTGAATCGGGTGTTTTTGATCGGGACCTTGACCTCCACCGAGCTGTCGTGAGCAATTTCAGAAAAGCCAGACAACACGCATCGGAGACTGTCAATGAGCAAGAAGCGATTCTTATTGAAGATATTGCACAGACGCTGCAAGTATGCTCGCACACAATCAGTGTTGACTCTACAATTTTTGACCTCGGTTGCACTTCAATGGATCTAGTACGGCTCAAGCGCCGCATCGAAACCCGGCTGAACGTCACAATACCTATCGTGGTATTCATGAAGCACCCGACAGCTCGAACCCTGGCTACTGCGATCGGCGGACATCTCGACAGGAATCCTGCTGACCTGGACCTGCCACCGGCGGTAGATTACGACCCGGTGGTCACTTTGCGAGCGCAGGGTGTGAAGACGCCCCTGTGGTTAGTTCATCCGGGCGTTGGGGAGATCCTCGTCTTTGTTGGATTGTCCCGGCACCTAAGCAGTGACGACCGTCCAGTGTATGCACTCAGGGCTCGCGGCTTCGATCCTGGGCAGACTCGTTTCTCATCCATCGCCGAGACGGTGGAAGTCTATGTGAGAGCTGTCCGACTGCAGCAACCCCGTGGACCGTATGCAATTGCCGGCTACAGTTACGGAGCTATGCTAGCATTTGAAATGGCCAAGGAACTCGAATCCGAGGGTGACCACGTGCGATTTCTTGGTAGCTTCAACCTCCCGCCACATATTAAAACAAGGATGCGCCATTTGAACTGGAACATATGCCTGCTGCATCTAGCATACTTCCTGGACCTTACTACGGAACAATACGCTCAAATTTCTGAAGAGAAAGGCTTCCGGTCTCTGCCTCGCAATGACGCCTTGAAGCAACTCCTTCGCGACGCTAATACCTCTCGAATGACAGAGCTGGGTTTGGGTGAAACAGGACTTGCCAGATGGACCGATGTGGCATTTGGACTACAAGTAAGTGCCAATGGGGTTAATGAGAAATTCCATTGTAGTAAGCATACTGACCGGCACCAAACAGAGCATGGCTGCCGATTACGAGCCTAGTGGTACGGTCGACGTTATGGACGTTTTTCACGCGAGACCGTTGAAAGTAGCAGCCGCATCGCCTGAAGACTGGGTGGAAAACCATCTGAGCAAGTGGAAAAACTTCTGTCACACGGAGCCAAGACTTCACTCTGTAGGAGGAGCTCACTATACTATGCTTGGGATTGACCATGTCGCCGGGTTCGCTTTGACACTGCAAGCTGCTCTTAGGGCTAGAGGTCTTTAAGCCTACGACGATGTACTGTTGATCTTGTTCTAAATTCTATCAAGCAAATAGATGACAAAACCCATGTGCTTGAGTTCAGAAAGGCCCTAACGAGCACAATCATGGATGTCTCGAGCATTTGGGGGCGACACAGAATTTGACCAAAATGGTACTAGTATGGGTTGCGTGATGTCTTTCGATTTCTGTTCCATGATTCAAGGTCGAGGATGCTCCACCAACCAAGACAGGTACAGACCATGGATACAATGTACCTGTTCACTGAGAAAGACGGATTATGACTCACAATTTCTCCGGACAGTTGGGTCCAGACCCACTGGCAATACCTGAGTGTGATGGGCTGAAGATAGGTCCGGAGACGATGTGGCTTCAAACCCGGACAAGTAAGTTCGGACAATCACCGAGTTCTCCACGACCTCTGGCTCTATATTTCCCTGAATATGGAATACGTGCCATCGATATGCATAATCTTGCAGATACGAGGCCACCTAAGTGCTACCGGCCCCCAAAGACACGCCACAATGCCATGCTCTGAAGCTGCGCTGCGGCGCAAGCGCTTCCTGTGTCCCTGAGGCACAATCGCTCTTTCAACACCACCCTTGCCACCCAGAGAGCCTGTTCATGCTACGTACCCCTTGGTGAGTCACAGTGCATACAATACTGGGTACGTAACACCCCAACATGCGGCTCAATGGGAGCAGGGGGGATCGTGCCATAGGGGAAACGCGCCGGAGCCGGGGGGGGGGTGTTGTCATTCCTGTCGTGGAACAAGTTTCTCTTTAAGATCCAGAGGGGTGACACTCCGTTCAGCCCGTCTTCAGGATAGAGGATATGCAGTGTTGATTAGGCTCACCGTCACTCAGACAATTTATTCCACGTCCACAATCTCTCTACTTCCAGGGAAGTGATACAAAATGGATGAAGCATTGGAAAAAATTCAGGAGCTCGCGGCGAATGCTGATGGCATAGCTCGCCAGTACCTCATGAGCTCCCTACACAAGTTGGCATACTCCATGGAAACATGTGATGATACGCTCCACCGATACGGCGCCATGGTAAGGCTACGAATCCTCGAGAGACACAATGGCTGATATTTTCGGCAGAATCTTCAAACCGCGGCCGTCAGGATCGGCATCGACTTGAAAGTATTCAGAATGTTGAAGCAGAGTCAGGCAACTTTGACTGTCACAGAAATATCTCAAGAAACCGGCGCGGACGCTTCACTGTTAGGTTCGTGACTCGTTTCCTAATTTCATGGTGCACGTTGATACTGAAATGTGATCGCTAGGTCGTATCTTGCGATATCTAGCCACCATTGGCGCAGTTGAGGAGATTGCCAGCGACCAATATGGTCCAAACCAACTGACACAAAATCTGGCCGAAAATGTCACTGAGGCCGGGATCCAGCACTAGTAAGCCAATCGACCTCGCAATTTTGGTATCTTCTTCGGAGCTGAGTCTGTCTTCGCCTAGTTTTGGAACCGTTGCACCCCAGTACCAGGCGTTGCCCGCATTCCTCCAGAAGACACGCTATAAGAATCCCACAGATGAGCTTCACACGGTCTTCCAGGATGCTTGGCACACCACCTCGCACGCGTTTGCTTGGTTTGCCGACCATCCGGAGAACTTGGACCATTTCAACAACTTCATGGCGTTCCGACGCCAACCACAACTCTCCTGGCTCACCGTGTACCCCGTACTGGAAAAGGTTGGGGCTAGCGGTCCTGACACAGCCGTCTATGTCAACATCGGCGGGGGAATCGGGCACCAATGTGCTCAATTCAAAGACAAGTATCCCCAAATTCCGGGACGTGTCATACTCCAGGATCTGCCGCATTCAGTGGCCAAGGCACTGCCCACAATCGGTGTAGAGAACATGGCCCATGACTTCTTCCAACCGCAGCCGGTTCAAGGTAAATTCTCACTAAACCTCCTTGCCACCTTTGACTGACTATCTGGATTAGGGGCTAAGTTTTACTTCCTTCGCGGGGTGCTTCACAACCACCCGCCTGGGCGAGTTCGGAAGATCCTTGAAAACCTCAAGGTAGCTATGTCGTCGGATTCGATCCTTCTTGTTGATGAGATGATCCTGCCAGAGATCAACACTCACATTGACGCAGCGTCAATGGACATTACGATGATGAGTGCCTTCGCGGGGATGGAACGGACAGAGAAACAGTGGCGCAGTATCATCGACGAGGTCGGGTTGCAGATCACTAAGATATACTTGTACAACCCTGTGAGCCACGAAAACGTGATGGAAGTACGTCTAGCTTAATTTCAAGCGTTCTTCGTCTCCATGGCCTTTGGAGGATATGAATTGTAATTGAGGGAGCCTTCATGAACTTTTGTGCAGGCCCATTGTACTTCACATTGCTTGTATGAGATGCCGCGAGGTTGAGTCCAATGAGTCTGATTAATATCCGATTCTCGACCTCGGGTTGAGGTTCAAATTGCGGACGAGTCTCACTTTGCCTCCATAGAAGGGAGGCTTTTTGATGATTCTCAACTGTAAAGTGACTCTCGTCTTGGGAAATGCTGCCAAAGATCCCCAAAGTATGTTGTCAACCACAGATTGGGCTGATAGCTAGCTGCGTAATTTTGAAAGGCCAGGAGTATACCTTGTCTGTGCACAGTATTTCTTCCCGTAAATTACGCATTCACTGTTTATTGGACCATCCTGGCTGGCGTAGTATTTGTTCAATACGATCTAGTTGGCAGTTGCCAAAGGTGACCATTGTTGGCTGCGGCCGGTGAAGACGACGGCGGCAAAGTCAGCCCAGTTGGGTGGCAGGTATGGGGTTGCACTCTCAAGCCAACAGACGAGGAATGTATTCGGCCCTCAATCTTTTTGCAATCACACACCCAGGGTGCTGCAACATGCAAGTTGAACTACGGCCTGGCTACACCCCCGGTGCATGAAGCGTGGTCGTTGGTGTTCAGGCGGGGGCAGGGCACCGACTTGTGACCAACGCAGGTATCTGGATATCAAGTTGAGCGCACCTTATCGGCCCGTATCCTCAAAAGGAATGTCTCATTGCTGGACCAACACAAAGTAGCATTGAGCGCGCCACCATGTGAGTGTTGGCACGTAGCGATATCTGGGCCCTGTCCCTCCTGGTCAGTACCACCTGACCGTGCATGTCGGTGGAAAATCCTTTCTGCACATTGGTAAGAAAAATTTGATGTTGGAGGTTTGGAATTGGGGGCCAAGAAAACATGAGACACCACTTCAAATTGATTGGGCTACGGGGCACATTGTATGTTTGTGTTGGCTCATCTGCTTGTGTTGGTCCAGCTGGCATGCAGAGAAAGCATCGGACCGTCTTGTGGTTTCATTGCATGGATATTGACTGCGCCTCACCAACCACTGCTACACAGCCTGATGGTATGTCGGATCCTTTCCGAAGCCCGTATAATAGGTCACATTTTTGTGTGACACATTCGACTTCGGGATAAGTGAATGCCCCGTTAATTATATGGCCGTTATTCAATGGGCCACAGTGCATAGCGATGAGCCGAAATCCCTCTTGGAAATGTCTTAATGACATACTTCGTTCATTGGGTGGGGCTCCCAAAGACGTCAGTAATCCCACAGCAGACAGTATCGCTACTGGAAAGTTGCCACAAATTCGACAACTCTTGGTTTGAGGCCATCGTACACATCATGTTTCTGTCTGGTCAATTATTGTACTTGATTCTACTTGTCATCAGCGGTGTGACAGCAAAACTGCTTTGGAGATTGGCGATACGGGACGAGAAAAGATCGCAGCTGTGGGCAAGAGTTGACATTGTTGGCATCCCGAATGGCGGTAGCTTCCCCTGGACAAGGGCTTTGCTGCGATCCTTGACGTCTACAAGACACAACATTCATGCCGGATACGAGAAAATCTCCAAAGGACTCAAAAGGCCATTCGCCGTCCCCACAATGTGGACGGGGGATGCGATGTTGATTCTACCAGCTGCAATGCTGGGAGTGCTTCGGAAGCCAGAAGGCGAGGTGAGGGCTTTCGACGCCCTTACGGAGACGCTGGGGCTTACATACATGATATCTGATCGCCGAGTTTACACAAACACCATTCACTTTGATGTTGTGCGGAGATACATGAAAGAAAGAAAGGATCTCGATGCCATAGCCCCGATCACAGCAGATGAAATCGGCACTGCCTTTCGCGATTGCTGGGGTACGTCTGATGAATGGACACACTTGAACGCGTGGGAACATTCTGGCCGCATCATAACACGCGCAGCCACAAGAGTCCTGGTCGGGCTACCCATGTGCCGCGATAAGATATTCGAGGAGCATTCCAGACAGTTCTCTCAGGCTGTAATGATGGGGGCAGCCATAATAAACTGTTTTCCACCCTTCATGCGAGGACTGGTGGGTCCGTTGGTGGGATTCCGAGCCAAGCACTACCAAGCTCGTTGTCTCAAAGTTTTGCTTCCATTTGTTGAGGAGCGAATCAGGCTTTGGAAGATGAGTCAAGAAAGCGTTGATACCCCAGTAAGTGTTCAGTATAAGAAATCATCTGTTGCAAAATTGCTCCTTGCCAGGTCAACACTAACCAAAGTGAAGGTCGACTTCCTTCAATGGTTGATTCCACAATGCGCAAAACAAGGCCCAGAAGAAATGGACCCTGCAAGAATCGCAACTCGAATACTCACTTCGAGCATCATGTTCATCGTCGGAATGAACTATGTATTTGCTAACTGTGTTCTCGACATCTATGGTAGCCCACTGAAAGACGACATTTTGAACGGCCTAGTGGCGGAAGGAAGACGTGTTCGTGAAGAACACACAGGTCTATCCACGAGGACAGCAGTCGAAGGTCTTTTAAGACACGGCTCAGCCATTCGCGAGTCTATGCGCGTCTCAGACTTCAACGTGGCTGGTCTACCTCGAGACGTCGTCTCCCGTGAGCTCGACCTGGGCAACGGCACAAAGATACCTCAAGGGATCCGAATCGTTTTCCCCACGCAGGCTATACACCAGGACTCTGAGTACTACCGTGATCCTTTATGCTTCGACGCATTCCGGTTCTCCCGTTATTTGGAAGGCCCAGAAAGCAAGACCAAGAAGGAACCACGGCGGGAAGATCTGACAGACATAACACAATCATTCCTAGCCTGGGGTTACGGAAAAGGGAATTGCCCTGGCCGCTGGTTTGCAGCTCAAACGATGAAGCAGGCTCTTGCTCACCTGATCTTGCACTACGAGGTGGAAGTCACCAAGAGATCAGACCAGAGAAAGTCTTTGTTGAGCGTCATGTTACCTCCAACAGATGCCGAGATAAAGATCAGGTGGAGGAGCTGAAAATATTCCAGCAGGGTTCCCATGGTTTATTGAGTTTTACCGAGTCACAAGTATCACATCACAACGTGTTTGTCATCAGAGACACACCCACAATCGTTTCCCCGATCCACAGGTCCATGGTGCTTCTCATCTCCCAACGATAATTTCTGGGACGGACGATTGAAGAGGGTAATATCAGGAAACATCCTTGTCATTCATTTGCGTGACGCGATTTTACAGTTCCATGCTTATAAAGGCTAGCCAGAATTTACGATCATTTCTCAGCACTGTCTTCACTGTCTAACTTGTGACCGTGTGTATTAGAGTAATTTGCAGTGACAGGCCTATTGTGTCTCAATCACTTGCGTGGCACTCCGAAATGAGAAGTCTTGATCTCTAGCCACCAGCTGATAAGGAATAATATGAGGATTGAGATTGCGCAAAGACATGAACAATGTCAGATGAGGCCTATACTGAGTCGCATTTACTTCTATTTACCTCATGCTGTTCAAGCCATATTAAAGTGTAGCGCTGGCTGTGAAGGCACGTATAACGGCGAAGCGATGCACCAGGAGAACAACAAAACAATGGCTCAATACTTTTTTGGTCTTTACAAAGGGTATGAAAAGACTCCTGGATAACCTTTCTCAAGAATATGTGGTAATACAATGTCGATAGAACAACTAAACTTTCCGCCGTATCATTATCTTCCCTGAAAAGAAGTTTTAGTTTCTCTCCCCATCCCCAGGCCCATTTAATGTCACAACCTCCACTAAAACTTGTACTAAAACCAGTTCTAGTTCCTCATATTCTTCGTGTGAATATCTGCAGTCGACCCGTAGGTGACAGTAAACTGCTCTGTTTTCCTGACTTGCCTTTGGTCCACCAGATGATCCTCACTCCTATTTCTCGAGTCAAAGTTTGCGGCGCAAACTTGAGCATTCCCACTTGGGTACAGTACGCTCAGGTCTCTTGTGTTCAGCTCCAAGTCAAGGTATGCTCCGGCACTCCCGTGGCTTTTGTCCGCTGTTGAGGCTTTCGCCGGCCGTCGGGGATCGGACTTGGATTTGGTGAACAGGTTTTGAAGCGACGAGCTGACTGGAAGCTTGAAGTTGATGAAGCTGCGCAACGGTGGAATGCAGCCTATTATGATGACCATGTCACCCTCAAGCAGGGCCAATGTCAGAATGGCGGTGTCATTATAGTTGTCAAGTGCTGAGGCGGAACTGTAGGACAACACGATCCAAACGGTCCTCATGATCGACATTACCATGGCAAGTAGACCCAGCGCCATGATGAGCACGAGGCCGACCTTTTGATGAAATGGCATGTTCCTGGGGTGGTTTGAATTAGTGAGCTATTTCGACCTCGAATTGACCGAATAGAATCGTTACGTCTCCCCCCAAGACAGCCATTCTGGATCATTGTACAAATGAGGACTGAGTCCAGTGTGGATTTCCACAGCAGGCACATTGAACCCATACGGGAAGGAACAGGATTAGCCAAACCTAAGAGACGGGGACTTACAAGTTCCAAATGATCATGACTGGCAACATGACAAGAACCAGGTCCGAAAAGGTGTAAACGGCTATGGGTGTCGTCAGGTTAGCATTTTCTTCATGATCTTGCCGGATTTGAAGCAGCGTGGTGGATTCTCACTCACACTGCGTAAAAGCGGCGTAGTCAACCCAAACGTGAGGGGCCAATCTTTGTTTGCCGACCAAGAAGGGGTCCCATAGCGCTTGGACGGGAGTCACTTGGGAGAAAGTCATCGGAATGAAAGCGATGCTGAGGACCGCTACTGTGCAGAACAGAGCAATGACGGACAGTCTGAACCACTTGTGGATGCCAAACAGGCGGATCAACAATATCGTGATGGATAACCGCGCAAAGACGGAGACTGCGACCTGAAATGGAAGGGCAATATAGTTGTACTTCAGTGCCTGCACCCCATCTTCAGGCGTCAGAGGCACTCGGTTTGCGTATATTGTTGACATTGTAGTCAAGGCCCGATTGATGATTTCGATGACCTAATATGTCAAGATTAGCAGGGTTTCAGGTATGATGGTGAATTTCAGAACTGCTCACCACAGCCATGAGCATGGTCCAATCATCCCAGCCCAAGCCGTTCTTCACTTTGGCACGAACAAAGACACGAAGAGTGACAGCTATGACAGCAAGAATAGTGAAAGCCAAAGGCACACCTAGGACTACGTTTCCCAGCATTATGAACAACAAAATTCTGGTTGAAAATTGTTTTAGAAAAAGATGGTGCGTTGAGAGGGGGAAAGGTGCGGGTCTGGGCCACTGAGGGTGGTGCAAAGCCAGGCAATTGATGATTTGCGGCCAAGTACTGGGTTGTTGCGATATCAAGTTGGACGTCGTACGACTCGGCTGTATTTGAGCTTGTCTGTCAAGTCATCGAGGATGGTGCCCATTATGAAATAATATTTTCGCATACAATTTCTCTACTCAAACTGCTCCGAAAATAGAACCGGCCGGTGGATGCTTGTCAGGGGCGGAGATGTAGCTGGACCGGCAGAGAATTGATCGAGGGAACGGCGCCCTCCGGAGAGACACTCTAGGGCTCCACCTCGACATCATGAACAGTGATAATCCCTGCGTGTAAAATCAAACCCAGATAGGAAGCTCTTCTGAACGTTCGCAGATCACTGCCAGGAGTGGGAGTGGTTGACACTGTTGGCTGCAGTGCTGCGATGTTGGTGCTAGAAGCAGACACCGAGCGCTTGGGGGTATTGCTGCCTCCAGCCTCGAGCCAGTGAGACTCATTAACTACGCCTCTCAATCGCATAGCCCCATGCATGATCTTCCCATGTTGAATGCGCATGAGAGGGTGTTGAGTTCTAAATACAGCGCTTCGTAGAGCTAAGTCTTCAATGGGGGTGGGCTTATCAGCGCAGACAAGGCTGGCAGTTGGTACCAGGCAGTACTTGTGATGCCGAAGTGCAGAAAGTCTGAATTGTTCAGATACTACCATGCGTTCTTAGACTGGACCAGGGCTGGGGTTGTGTGACCTACGGACAGGGATGTTATGTGACCTGCGCTTACACTCGCTTTTTGGGATATTCTACAACCGGGGCGGCCATTCATCACCCTTAGGCTCGGGCGAATCTCCTCCCCACCTCCACCACAGTCCTTTTCCATCAAAAGCTCCGTCTTATGGTACCGATGCAAACCCATTGAATTCAAGAATACAGGCCATTATAATCTGAATGGATTCTCTGTCCTGGCAGGGTTTCACAACCGCCGTCGTTGTGCTGCTCGGCAGTCTGGTGTTCCATCGCCTATTTCTACATCCTCTTGCTAGATTTCCTGGCCCCAAGTTGGCAGCCATTACACGTTGGTACGAGGGCTACTACGATGTCATTCAAAATGGCCAGTACACTTTCAAGATCAAGGAACTCCATCAAAAATATGGTGAGACCCCCTGCTTCTCAGCGATGAGAGGTGAACTTCCAATGTGATGCCTGTCTAATCATGCAACTTGGCAAAACCAGGCCCAATCGTACGAATCAGCCCTCATGAGCTCCATGTGAATGATTCAGACTTTTTCAGCACTATCTACCGACAAGATGGACGGTGGAATAGGTATGCCTTCGCGTGGGATGCCTGGGGAGCCGAAGGTCCCACAATCCACACAATAGACCACGACCGGCACAGGGCTCGCCGCCAGCCCATCGCCTCGTACTTTTCCAAAACGAAAGTCTTTTCCCGTCAGGCTATGATCCAAGGGCACGTGGACAAGCTCTGTGCCCGCTTGGTCAAATCCGCAGAGTCTGATGAAATCATCGACCTCGGAGCTGCCGTAACGGCGCTGGCTCGAGATGTTGCATTCGACTTCATTCTTGCGAAAAGCACCAACAGCCTAGATGAAAAAGACTTTGACGTCGACATTCTCCAAGTCGTTCAGGGAGGAGGCGCATTATGGCGGCTCAGCAAGCACGTTCGTTTTGTCCTGCCCTTGTTGAACTCCATTCCGCTCGACTGGGCCATAAAGATATCGGACGACAAAATGAAGAACTTTTTTAGACACCTGAAAGTAAGAATGCAAGATTTCGAACCTTATCTTTTTCTTACTGACATCTGAGGTCACAGAGAACCATGGCATATACAGAGCGCCTCATGGCTGGTTCAGCATCGACATCGACAGAGGGAAGGGGGCAACAGACGATAATCCACGAGATTCTCGATTCGTCACTAAGCTCTCACGACAAATCTTTACAGCGTGTCTTCGAGGATGTGACCTCTGTGAGCGGTGCCGGGTTCGAGACATCAGGAAGCGTACTGCGCTTGCTCTCCTTCCACGTCTTTAGCCGTCCTGAAATCCTCCAGAGACTGCTCGAAGAGCTCGATTCAGCCGGTTTTTCTCGGTCCGATGTCATCGAGCTGAAAACCTTGGAGCAGCTTCCTTTCCTGACCTCAACTATCAAGGAGGGGTTGCGCCTGAGCCCTGGCGTTGCTACTCGCATGGCACGAATCGCTCCAGATCGAGATCTTTCCTACAGAGACTGGAAAATACCCGCTGGAACCCCTGTAGGAATGACAACAGTCTTGATGCATACAGATGAGAACATTTACCCGAACCCTTCTTCCTTTCAACCCGAACGATGGATGGAGGGGAGCGGCATCCGTAAAAATGCTGAGCATGCGTATGCGCCTTTTTCAAAGGGGACGAGGATGTGCGTTGGGATGCAGTAAGTTCTCATTCCTCATTCACACACTGGCTGAATCTAACTTGGACGGCCATAGCCTCGCATGGGCCGAACTGTACCTCGCCCTTGCTGCTCTTGTACAGCGTTTTACTTTTGATTTCGTCGGAGCGAAGGCCGAGGATTTCGAGTGCATCAGTGATCAGTTTGTGATTGGGACAAAGGGAAAGGGAGTCCTGAAAGCTCATGTGCGGTTGCGTGAAAATTAGACTCTATCCCGATATTTCCGCTTCACGAGCCCAGGGTTGTCAGCAATGCATCAGTGAAAAGTAGCTGCGAAATTACATTTGTCGTTCTGAGTAATTCGAAGTTAGGAAATTCAATATTTATTCATATGAGGGTTTTTTAATAGGCACGCTGTTAAGCTTCTCTTCTCACCTAGTAGACTACAAAAACATCCAGCTTTAAATCTTTGGAATCACAGGGTCAGGATTTCTGCACCCGGGTTTGAAATCTCAGTTCTGTACCTAGGTAGCTAAATACAGTGGTGAAAAATGCATTCTACTTCATACCGCGTATGACGATAAGTACACACATGCACGGACAAACTATACGAAGGGGCTTGGTCGGGCTGCTTCGCCAATCGCATTCTTGCCAGGGTTTTATTTGCGAGTTGTACTTGGGGACTCCAGAAGTATTCGCCGTTTAATATGTAAAATACAGATCGCCGATCTGGGCAGTATATAAAGGTGTAGCTACCCTCTGTCATCTTCCTGGCCATCCTCTTAGCTCCTCGAGTGCAGAACTCACACCTCACACCCGCCCTCCCAACACTGAAGCTTCATCCTGGGACTGTTAGATTCTGGATTCCCCACCAAAAATACTTTTATACTTTACCGATCCTTATAACTGATTCATCATGGCTGCCTCACGTCCGTCTGTCTTTGTATGCGGTGTCACGGGGAATCAAGGCGGAGCCGTAGCTCGGCACCTTCTCAAACTGCATTGGGGAGTCCATGCTACTGTCAGGGACGCCGGGTCGACCAAATCATTAGCCCTGAGTGAAGCTGGTGCGAGGCTGACAGAAGGCAATTGGGACAACGAAGAGGCGCTCAGGGCAAGCATGGCCGGGTGCAGCAAGATCTTCCTCAACCTCGTAGCCACTCCAGAGGACTGCGACCACGAGCGGAGACAAGCCCTGAGTATCCTCAAGATAGCTCGAGAGTCTGGGGTGAACCAGGTGGTTGCATCCACCAGCCTCGGTGTATCACGTGAGTCAAGTGGCATCGTTGCAAATATCGCACAAAAAGGCCCTGGTACTAACAGCATAACCTCTTGCTCTAGTCTATGGCACCGATGGAGCCTTCGACAGCAGTGGAAAACCTGGCGCAGTACACCTGGAGCACTTTGTCAAGGTCAAAAAGGATGTCGAGGAAATGGTTGGGAATGGGCAATTCGATTCATTCACCACCATACGTCCTGGATACCTAATGGCCAATTTCTTGGAACCTGCTATCAATGGCTACTCTGAGATTCTGACAGAGGGCAAGTGGCCAACAATCTTCAAAGCCGACACAAGCCTCGGACTGGTTGACCACGACGACATTGCAAAGCTCGCCGTCTCGGCCTTTCAGGACCCGAAAGCTTTGCACGGTCGGGCGATCGGACTTGTAAGCGAGTTTCTGACACCACAGGAAATACTGGACCATCTCAGCAAAGCAATGGGTAGCCCAGGCTTCGAGGCAATCTTTTTGACCAGCGAGGACTTGGATGCATTGCCAGCTGGATCTTTCGACATCCCATACATCAAGGGTGACAAGAGTTTTGAGAATATGCCCGACCTCGTGGATATGCGGGAATTGGCCGGTCTGATTTCATTGACAAGCTTCAAGAACTTTCTTGAGAGGGAGAATGAGTCTGTCAAAAAATTGTAGCTCATGCAGAGGGCTTCGAACCTTGCCCTGCCCTCTCTCTCTGTCTAGCTCCCGGGCAACCCTGGAATCCGATATATGACTTTGCTCATCGTCACAGAAATCATGGCGTTCAATTTCAGCCCGTTGTGATTTTGCTGCTGGATTTGGTTCAAGTATGCTTCAAAGAGAGCCACAGATGTAACAGAGCGGGCAGAAAAAGGGTTTTGAAGCTCTGGAATATTAACTGTACTTCTCGATTCACCGTGTACTTGCGTCTCTTGAATACAATCTCTTGATCTCATGTAGCCACCGTCCTAGAGCAATCATAGGATACCCATGCCGAGAACTAGCATAGTCCAGCCATAGTATGTCGGGGAAGCCCACGCTTACATACTCCTTTTGCACCCAGGTGGCCCCGGGTCCGGCACCAATCCCCACGCCAACCGCCTCGCTCACCGGACTTCCCGTCTGTGTCCGAACAAGATACTCGACACCTCTTGTCACAGCGCCGTCCGTCGGCGGGAGGTGTGCCAGAATCCCCATGACTCCCCACGCCGTCTGCGTGGGCGTGCTCACGCCGCGTCCGGCCTTTTGTGCATCGCTATACGAGCCGACGTCCTCGCCCCACCCACCATCTGCGTTCTGTGTTGACTTGAGCCACGACAGCGGACGTGCGACCATCCTGTCTATCGCTTCCTTGATCTCTTGGTCGTCCTCGAAGATGCTTTTGACACTCATTAAGCCGCACAGCACGCTGCTCGTCCCGTTCAGGTAGTTGATGTGCCACCGGCTGCCCCATATGCCAGCTACGGGCTCCCGTGACGATTCCAGGAACAGAATGCCTCTGCGGCATGCTTGTTGGATACGTTGGCAGAGAAATGGATCTAGGAGTGGAGGGCCGCTCTTTTCGGCCGGGGAGGACAGGATAGACAGAACCATACCCAAGCACTCCAGAATACGACCTGTGATATCGGGTACGCTAGGGTCATAAAATTGGTTACCCTGGCCGAAAGGAAACAGATTGAGATATCGGTGGTCGTTGTTCAAGTCGAAACAGGCCCAGCCGCCGTCGTAGCATTGCATGCCGAGTAACCAGTCAATGGCGCGAATGCAGGATTGCGAGGTAATGTCTGATGGATTGTGCATGATGATGGTGAGAAGCGCCACAAGTGTGTCATCGGTGTCTGGATAGTGGCTGTTCTGCGTCGAGTTAGTTTTTTTGGCCTAGAATAAGTCGTGGACAGGGAGCGCGCTCACGCAATATTGAAAGGGCCATCCCCCCGGCACTAGCTTGTGGTTGCGGACGCGGTAGTCGCCCTGCGTCTCCAATATCTGGCGCGACTTGAACCATCGTACCGTCAAGTCCATCCTGCTATCTGCGAGGCCCGTCTCGAGCAAGCCCATGGCCATCAGGGCCGTGTCCCAGACAGGACCGATGGTGACTTGCATCCGTATCCCGTAATCATCTTCCCACAGGCATGTATCAACAGCCGTCAGAAGATGCTGGATAGCCGGGTGCTGTGTCGAGAACCCCTCGGCGTGGAGTGCCATGACGGCGGCGAAGTTGGAGTTCCAGAAAGCGCCGTAGCCGCCTGCGTCCAAGTGGTCTAGAATATACCGCACGCAGCAGGAGAGCGCGTATGGCCTCGCCATGGGCACTCGTCTTAGCACTGGCTCGAGGATCCCCAATGCCTTATCAGCGAGGCTGCCGCAGAATCTTCCTCTCTCGCCGTCTCGCCACAGGGCGCTCAAGGGAGGTGTAAAGCGCAGGTGCTTGTCGTCAGGGTCGACGTAGAGTTCGTCGAGAAAGTCCTCGGCCACAATGCGGTATACGGGCCGGTGATGTCTTAGAATCATGATGGGAACGGCTGTGACGCGGGACCAGTAACTGAAAGCATAGATGCTAATTGGTGCAGAGGCGGGCAGCAGTATCAGCTCTGGGGGCACCTGGGCCATCTCATTCCAATCAATGACGCCCATGAGGGCCAGCTCCAGCTGGATGAAAACACCCACTTTGCTGAGCCCGCCCTGGGAGAGGATAAAGGCCCGAGCCCGCTGCATCGGGGGGCTCTCGACAGGCACACCAAGGAGCTTGAGGGCAAAATAGCCCTCGGTCGTTGTCGACACGTCTCCTGGCCTCTCCGGCAGCAGGCCCCAAGATCCGTCCGATGCGTTCTGCCGAGATTGTATCCATTGGAGCATTTTTTCTGCTTCTTTTTCTGAGAGGGGTGGACCCAGAATTTTCCGTAGACAGATGTATCCGGCCGTGAAGCCGACGGTGGCTCGCAGTTCCGTGAGCCAGTGGCCGTCGGGTTTCATGACATGATGTGCATAGTCCGCTGCGAGTCGCACTGCGTTTGAAACTGACTTCTGTAGACTCACAGTGTTTTCGGGGTTTTCTGACATCTTCGAGTCCTGGGTATACACAGTAAATGTTCGTTATTGTCAAAAGTCATTGGACACATAAACTATCTTGATCACCAAGGACACTAGCTATATACCCAAGACGGCCATAAAGGTTATACATATATGAAGAAAAGGGCTCAGCGCATCCTCCGAAAATGCCTTTTGTAAATAACAAGAAAACCTCTCGGCACGAAAGAGTCCATGGAAACGGGTGCCTGGCTGCGTTTGCGTCAATAGTAGGAGAGCAGTAAAAGCCACAGTAAGCGCTTAACTACGCGGCCCACAACTACCGCCAATACTGGCCAAACAACGCGCGCGTGCTTACAATGTCTTATCTCAATGCGAGAGATTCTCGCATTATGGCATCGGAAGGAACCATGCATGTAAGAAACCTAAAGCACGCCAGTGGATCAATGGTCCCTGTGGGGGAAAAAGTGGAAGGGCTGATAATAATGGCACGTACGCCAACCAATATTTGCATGCGGATGATTCCAGTTTTGATTCTTATCTACATCCTAGGCTCTACATTTTTTTGGAATATTACATGAAGGAACACTGGAGGGAATAGTGCCGTGACGTGATCTCGAGCGATTCAGCTTCTCGTCTTCTCTTCACTGGAAAGCCACAGATCAAGCCATCACGATGGCCGGGGCTTTGCGAATGGGCGGCCTTCTCGTCATCTTCCTCGCTGTGGTAAGTTTCCCCGGACCAGCTGCATAAACCTGAGCATCCGATCTGATACTGTACGACCAGACTCTCGCTCTGTGGATCATTGCTGAAGCATTGTACAACGTTTTCTTCCATCCACTGCGCACTTTCCCAGGTCCTCGACTATGGCGCGCCTTCCGCCTCCCCTTTGTCATCAAGGCGATCCAGGGGCGCCTAGCCTTTGACATGCTCTCGATACACGAGCAATATGGACCCGTGGTGCGGATTGCCCCCAACGAGCTCGCGTTTGCGCACCCGTCGGCCTGGCGCGACATCATGGGCGGCAAGCAAGACTTTGCAAAATGGGACGAGTACTACAAGGTCCAAGCTCGCCAGGCTACCAACATCATGTTTGCACCTGCTGAAGAGCATGCCAGAATGCGGCGCGCTGCGGGAATCGGCTTTTCAGACCGAGTGCTGCGGGAGATGGAACCCCTGATCCAAAACTCCATTGGGCTCCTTATCCGCCGGTTATGGGATCAGTGCAAGTCACCCGAGGTCGACGGCGAGATAGACATGTCAAAGTGGTTCAATTTCACGGCGTTTGACCTGATTGGCAATCTGGTGATGGGTGAAAGCTACCATTGCCTGGAGAATGCCGATTATCACCCCTGGGTGCGACCCATCTACCAGGTTACGCACATCAGTGCCATCATGTCCTCGCTGGGTCACTACCCGTGGTTCAAATCGACACTTCTGCGTCTATTTAGACCCGTAATTTCAAGGAAGATACTTAACCATCAGGCATACGCGAGGGCAAAGCTTACGAAACGCATGAAGGTCAACCGAACTGATCTTGTTGAAGCCATGTTGGACATTGAGACGAATAACGTGAGCTTCAGGTCTTCTTTGCTTTGTAATTCGCGCCTCGTTCAGACTGTACTAACACAAGAATGTCCACTACAGGAGAAAGAAATGGACAAGCTCGTCATGAACGCCTCAGTCCTCATTGTGGCCGGCTCTGAAACCACCGCCACCGTGCTCTCGGGCGTCACTTTCCTACTTCTGAGCCACCCAGACAAGCTAGCTAGAGCCACAGACGAAGTGAGAAACGCATTCGAGAGCGAAGACGACATAACGATGGCCAAAGCCAGCCAGCTGGATTACATGCTAGCTTGTTTGGAAGAAACGATGCGTCTGTACCCTCCAGTTCCGATCGGCATGCCGAGGATCGTCCCAAAGGGCGGCCGTATCATCAGCGGGTCTTATGTGCCCGAGAATGTATGTGTCACCTTTCTCTTCCTCCTGTAATAACTTCCAAACTGAAAATTCAGACCCACGTCGCCATATGGCATCGGGCTCTATACCGCAATCCGGCCTACTTCACGGACCCCGACAGCTTCTGCCCAGAGCGCTTCCTGGGCGACCCAAGATTTGCAGGCGACGAGCGAGAAGTACTCCAGCCTTTCCATATTGGGAAGCGGAATTGTATTGGCAGATCGTAAGTCATCGTATCCAGTGTCACGATAAGTATCCAGAAGCTCATGATTGAAAACAAACAGCTTGGCCTATATTGAGATGCGCTTAGTCCTGGCTCGAATACTTTTCAACTTTGATATGGTACTCCGTGACGAGAGTCGTGACTGGATGGAAAACCAGAAGGCTTATAACATATGGTCCAAGCCGCCATTGCACATACGTTTGAGTCCACGGAGGCTTGACGAGAGAGACACGCTTTTGCAGCGTTCGAACCAAGCCGCGCCATAAAATACAGGCCACTCCTAGTAGGGGGTTTAGAATTTCACAAGTAGTCCATAGTTAACTGATTAACCCCTGCGTCTCAGCAAGCTGCTGCTTTGACTTGTAGTTCTGACTCCCAACCTTCCTTGCTGCAACAAAACAAAATGCGCATATTCACAGCATACGTGTCTGGGCACAACAAGTGTGATGCATCAGCTGCCATTATCAGCCACGCTTACCAGTCTGCTGTGTAGGGCAGCCAGAGTGCCCAGTATTGTTAGCGCAGGTAGTCGCTCTTTTCAGCCTGGGCCCCAGCCACATGCACATCGCCACCACGCTGATCAGTAGCAACTAAAAAGTAAAGCACCGCCCAGCTAGCCGGTTACATGCTTGAGTTACATTGCAAGCCATTGCAAATGTCTGCAGAATTTAGCCTCTAGGAAGTGAAATACACCATGAGATGGTAAGGACGCGCTGAGGGGCGTATAAGAAGATGAATAACGGGCGAGGGTTTGCGTGATGAGATGGATCTGCTTTTCGGGTCTGCTGTTGTTGATGCTCCGTGATGAACTGCGGAAGTGGAGTCGCCGTGCAGAGAAGCACAGAGTGACAATGCGCACTAAACTTGTCAGGAAAACCCGAAACTATTTGATGCTGTGCTACCAATCTTACTGTTCAACCTCCAAGTTCTCGCTAAGGAGAAAATTTCATGGCTTGGTGTGGTTACTTGCCAAGGGTTGTGAGCCTCGATTATGCCTTGGCCGAGGTTGGGCTGAAGTACTGCCTGAGCTGGTGAGCCTCCCATCCTGCCCAGCCTGCATGAGACACAGTTTCGCCCTGTAATGCTCAGATGGCCCTGCCGCAGCCTGCAGGCTGGCAGAGTGGGAAATCGTACTTACACTCAGGCGGTGAATTAAGTTGATTTATTACGCTGCATGCAAGCTTAGAAAAGACTTGCACAACATATTGCATAGCCCTCCTCATAGCAGGTTTCCTGCACTGTCTTAATACATTTAGCAATCTACTGTATACCAGTGGGTTGGCTGTTGGTTGCCAAGCTGATGAAAGTAATGTGGCTTAGGTGTTGATCCTCCGATCACCTATCCAAGTTTGTATAATGTGGTTGCACATCAAACCCCTGAAGTGGCTGCTGTGCTGGTTAGGCATACTTGCATTAGCTTTTCAATTACATCCTGACAGGATGTTCTCACATTGTTCTCCATGTCCACCTCGCAACCCTCTGAGTCCATCTGTATTCCGTCCTTTATTTGCCTGTGCCTTTCTCTAAATTCCAGTCTTCTGCTGCTAGAGGTACCCATTCTACCTGAGAACATCTCAAGTAATAGAGACAAGCTACATCAACTTACTCAAAGACTGTGGCTATATCCATTTACACTCAGACAATGGATAAAGCCACCAAGAGATCTATGGATATAACACACAACGAGGTCGACCACTCCCTCCCTAACTCAAAGCGCTTGAAATTGGGAATAGATGACCCACGAGACCGGACCAAATCAATATTGTCTTGCGATGACTACATGATCGCTTGGGTTTGCGCACTTCCCATCGAGATGGCTGCGGCTACGGCTATGTTGAGCGACATTCACGAGGACCTATCAACCCATGCTGATGATTCCAATACATATACCTTCGGAAGTATAGGCAAGCACAATATCATAATTGCATGCCTTCCATCAGGACATTATGGAACAAACAACGCGGCGACTGTAGCAAACAATATGCACAGGAGTTTTCCTTCTATACGACTGAGGCTTATGGTTGGAATAGGTGGCGGAGTCCCCGACAAGCCTGGCGTGCCTCACGGACCTGATGTGCGTCTCGGAGACGTGGTAGTTGGCGATCAAGTTATCCAGTACGACTTCGGCAAGACTGTTGACAGCGGTCAGTTCATACAAACAAGCTTTCCATGCAGACCGCCTCAGGATGTCATGACGGCGGTCTCCAAACTACGTGCACGTCACGAGCAATACTCCAGTCAAATTTCGACCTTCCTCGCCGATATGCTCTCTCGGAACACGGAAATGACCTCTTATGCCTATCCAAGTCAGCTCGAGGATCTGTTGTTTGAAAGTGGATATGACCACCCTCACTCGATGGAGGACTGCAGGCATTGCGATCGATCAAAATTGCTAACGACGCGCCACCCTCGATCGAGCAATAGCCCAAAGATTCACTACGGACCCATTGGTTCTGGGAATCAGGTCATGAAGCATGGATTGACACGGGACAAGGTGGCTCGGGGCCAGACCGCTCACGGTCCTGGCGTTCTTTGCTTTGAAATGGAAGCGGCAGGGTTGGTGGGTAGTTTTCCATGTCTGGTTGTTCGTGGAATCTGCGATTATTCAGATTCACATAAGACCAAAGGATGGCAACGATATGCAGCTGCAGCAGCGGCAGCATATGCCAAGGAACTCCTCCATGTCATACCTGCCATCAATGTGCAAAAGGCTTCGGCAGTATCTGCTGTTGGCAAGTATTACACCTCTGATTAAGACAGTATGCCTTTCTGACATCTTCATAGAACAAGCATCATTGCAAGAGCATCGAAAGGCTGTATTAGACTCTCTGAAGTTTGAACAGATCGATTCCCGACACTCAAACATAAAGGCGGTTTATTCAAAAACCTGCGAGTGGCTGCTCCGACACCCCGACTACATACAATGGCTGGACCCTGATAAGTTCAACAATCATCACGGCTTCCTATGGATCAACGGAAAGCCTGGATCAGGAAAGTCAAGCTTGATGAAGTTTGCCTTCACTGATGCTAAACGCAGAACTGGCGTAAATGCGGCCACTGTCTCATTCTTTTTCAACGCTAGAGGAGACACCCTTGAGAAGACGACCACAGGAATGCTCCGTTCCATTCTACACCAGGTGCTTGAGAAGCTCCCGGACCTCCAAGATGTCTTAGATGGCACACAACTTGTTCCTCAGAATCAAAATGGGTCCGCTATGTGGAAAGTGGATGTGCTTCAACGGCTTTTCTCCACTGCAGTCTCACGACTCAACAAGCGACGCGTCATCTGCTTCATTGATGCTCTGGACGAGTGTAATGAGGACGAAGTACGAGCTATGGTGGAATTCTTCGAGACGTTAGGAGACGAGGCTAGTCAAATTGAAAACAGAATCTACATCTGTTTATCCAGTCGTCATTACCCATATATCCATATCCGGCATGGGAAGCAATTGGTCCTTGAAGACCAGCCAGATCATGGGAAAGACTTGGAGAGATATGTTCAAGGTCGGTTGAAGTTAGGAAAGCCAGCGTTGATCGAAGAAATCACGAACCAGATGCTCCACAAAGCGGCTGGCGTTTTCATGTGGGCAGTTCTCGTCGTCGATATTCTCAACAAGGAATTTGAAAAAGGTCGCATATTTGCAGTGAAAGCCAGATTGCAAGAAATTCCCGGCCAGTTGAGCGAGTTGTTCACAGACATGTTGAGGAGGGATAACGACAATATGGCCGAGCTGCTGCTGTGCATTCAGTGGATACTTTATGCAGAACGCCCTTTGAAGCGTGAAGAATTCTACTTCGCAGTGGTCTCCGGAGCATCTCCAGCAGAACTGGCCGAATGGGATCCGGAATACATCAGCACAGACGACATGGGTCGTTTTGTGCTCAGCTCTTCCAAAGGACTTGCAGAGGTTACGAGATCTAAAAACAAAACGGTCCAGTTCATCCACGAATCGGTGCGAGACTTTTTGATCAAGGACAATGGCCTCCGTGATCTATGGCATGAGCTCGGAGAAGACTTTGAAAGCTTAAGCCACGATCGACTGAAGCAATGCTGCCTTGCGTATGTCAGCATTGACAAATCCGGGTACTTGCCAAGCAGTAGCTCACCCACAAGCACGACGCTTCCCAAAGCATCTTCCGATGAAGCGAAAGCTCTGCGG
The DNA here is from genome assembly GCA_037177825.1 of Diaporthe sp. P3_1W. Lineage (NCBI taxonomy): Eukaryota > Fungi > Ascomycota > Sordariomycetes > Diaporthales > Diaporthaceae > Diaporthe > Diaporthe sp. P3_1W. The sequence goes on from JBAFXB010000002.1 coordinate 8,013,616, forward strand.
GAGTCAGTTTCGGCAAAGTTCCCTTTCCTTGAATACGCTGTGCACCAGGTGTTCTATCATGCCAATGAAGCGGCGGCTGGATTGCAACAAAGCGCCTTTCTGGAACAGTTTCCCCTTAAAGCCTGGATCGATCTCGACAACCTATTTGAGAAGCATCAAATTCGCCGTCATACACCAAGTGCAACTTTTCTGTACTTGTTCGCGGAGAAGAACTGGACAAGGCTAGTAGCAACGCAATTGGACCGTGATCCTCAAACCGATCTACCTGGAGAGCGATATCGATATCCACTTTTCGCTGCGATTGTCAGTGGGCATCGTAATGGGGCTGAAGTAATATTGCAACATTGCATGAATTCAGGACGCTATGTCTCTCTGCAGATATTGCGTGGGCGAATTCCAGTTCCTAGAAACCGGACCCTGCTCTCGTGGGCTGCGGAAAAAACAGACGAGGGTATCGTGAAACTACTGCTCGACACAGGCATGGTTGATGTCAACATAAGAGACTTCGACGGCAATACAACACTCTCGTGGGCTGTGAAAAGAAAGCATGAGGGTGTTGTAAGACTACTTCTTGACACAGGCAAGGTTGACATTAACCTGAAAGACAACAACAATTCAACACCGTTTTTTTGGGCTGCGAGAAACGGATCTGAGAGTATTTTAAGGCTGCTTCTCGACACAGGCAAGGTTGATATCGACATAAGAGACGATAGCGGCAGAATGCCGCTCTCATGGGCTGCGCACAGGGGACATGAAGGTACCTTGAAGCTACTTCTCAACACAGTCGGGGTCAATGTCGACATGAAAGACGGCGATGGCCAGACATTGCTCTCTTGGGCCGCGGAACACGGGTACAAAAGGATTGTTCAGCTGCTGCTCGATACCGATCAAGTCGACCCGAACACTAGAGACAAGGACGGGCGAACGCCGTTGCTACTAGCCGTACAATCAGCACAGAATCCACGGACAGCGTCGTATTTCAGTCCCCTTGTAAATGACCCGTTGATTCCATCGCTCTTTCAAGAACAAGGCTGGAAGAAGATACCGGAAAAGATGCGCCAAGCTGAAATTGTTCAACTGCTGCTCGAAAACGATCAAGTCAACCCGGACGCCAGTGACAAGAATGGACGAACGCCGTTATTATGGGCAGCAAAGATCGGGCATAAGAAGATTGTCCAATTGCTGCTCGATACTGATCAAGTTAATCCAGACGCTAAGGACGAGGATGGGCAGACGGCGCTGTCATGGGCAGCACAGAATGGGCATGACACAATTCTCAAGCTGCTACGTGTGACGGTATGGCTCTTATATACTGCTTGGAATAACCAATTAGCAGATTAATTATTATAGTCTTTTGGCCGGGAAGCATAATTTGCAAGTAGTAGTTACCTACCCTTTTAATAATTAAATTAATGGCTAGGGTTTAAGCCCCTTAATTAGAAAATTATTCGAGGCTTAACTGTAATGCTATAAAAGGGCTATTTATAATGCAGCTTAATTAAGACCTATCCTATTTAATTTTTAGGCCTTTTATAAGAGCATAAGCTGACTTAATAATAAAGCTATTTAGAATTATAACTTAGTCCTTAATAGCAGTCTTAAAGCTTTATAAAAAGGCCTTAAGGGGGATTATAATAATATAGCTTTTATATATTTCTTAAATAGTCTTATTTTTAATTTATATATATATGCCTTTTAAGTAATATGCATTAATCCCTTTATATAATAATAAATATTTAAATACTTAATATTAAAAACAATATAATATTAATAATAATAAGTTTTAAATATAATTATAAATATATTATTTAAATTAATTAATTAATAAATTAATTATTATAATCTTTTAATTAAAAAGTATAATTTATAAATAATAATTACTTATTTTCTTATTATAAAAGTAATTATAATTACTTATTTACTTATTATCTCCCTTATAATTTTCTTTATAATCCTTTTATATATAAAAATTAGCTAAGAATAATATTAAAACTTATTATTATATAAATAAAAAGAAAGAAAAAATTAAAATATTAAAAGATTAAGCTTATAATAAAAACTTAATTATAATTATATTTTATAAATATTAAGGTAATTATATTAATTATTATTAATAATTATAATATTCTTAAAACTTTAAATCCTTTTTTATTTATTACTTTTTAAGCTTTAATCTTATAGCTTTTAACTTCTTTAATAACCTAAAGATATTATATATATATATAATAAATTAAGGCTTATATATTACTAGAAGCAATTAATTAGCAAAATTAATTATTATAAGTCTTTTAGCTAAGTAATATATATTTGCTAGCAGTAATAAATGCCGTCTTAATATGCTACCTTATATTACTTAATTTATTCTTATTAAGAAAGAAAGATCAACATCTTATAGTTAAAAACTCAAGAATATTATTTTTTTATGTCACATTAAAACGATTTTAGCTTATATTGTCACAGCAAGTGACCGCTATACTATAGCTATGCTGTACCCCTACTAAGGGTACAGAATTCCAGAACGTCTCTGGAATCTTAGTGTAGTCTGTAAAGCTATGCCATTGCATATAGACTATTTGTATTCTTTGAGTTCTTCTACTAGGCTGGAACGACAATGATTGTCCTATTGGGATAGTGATAATGTAGGCTGTAGGCAATTACAGTCAATTTCAATATGCAAGGCTTTAGACAGTGACTATTCAATCTGCTTCTGCAAACCAGTGTTGTGTCAGAAGCCGCTAATTCGCACCAAAAGTCTTAGTGTTCGGCCCTGCGCATTCATGCTGGCGCTGTACGCCATCGCATATCTCATCCACAAAGTTGTGCCTAACTCGTGTGACAAAAACGACACAGTCTGTTTGTACTGAGATAATAGTTAAACGATGCATGCTATACAGCCAGTGGCCATGGCGAGCATTTCACAGTGATGAGAGTTCGTTGATCACAACGGAATGCTGACTAAGCCCATGTGTAACACGCGATTGGCTCGAGCCCAGACAACGGCTCGGATCCCCACGAACCTGTGATGGCAGCGCATTGTGCTATCGCCCTGCCTTTTAAGTTGGGTTCTGTTAGAGTACAATTGGGAACGAAGATGTTTAATTCTTAATTGAACACACAAGATTCTATGTCGTGACACCAAACTTGACTAAACGCCCCCGGCGCACTACCAAAATAAAGAAACGGCCCCCGCCAGCCCCCTGCATCTCGTCTGTAGCCTCTCCAGCCTCCAGCCTATTCCAAAAGTGAGTCCAGGTCGAGCTCCTCCTGTCGTCTCCTGACCAACAGCCTCAGCTCCGGGTTAACAACGACGCCGCTGCCCACGTTGATGTCCTGCGGGTCGTGGCCCTCGGGAAGCCGCCAGTCGTACTTCATCAGCAGGTGGGCCAGCGCGATCTTGACCTCGTTGGCGGCGAAGAACCGCCCCGGGCAGGCGTGGGCGCCGTGGCCGAAGCCCAGGTGCAGGGTGCTGGTGCTGACGAGGTGGGCGATGTTCTCCTTCTCCGGGTCGTCGCGCCAGCGCATGAAGCGGTAGGGGTCGAACCTGGCCGGGTCCTCGTAGAAGCTGCTGCTCCACATGTTGGTGGTGTCGACGATGATCTTCTGGCCCTTGCGGATCACGAAGTCGTTGGACAGCTTGACGTCGGCCAGGGCGGAGCGCCGGATGCCGATTAGGATGGGCTTGAGACGCTGCGCCTCCTTGATGGTGCTGTCCATCAGCTTGAGGTTGTACAGGGCCGTCTTCTGGAGGCCCTGCTTCCCCAGCACCTCGACGACCTCGTCGCGCAGGGGCTGGAAGATCTCGGGGTGGCGGGCGATCTGGAGCATCGTCTCCTGGAGCAGGTCGGTAGTGGTATCGATAGCCACAGTGGACAGCGTGATCTGCGAGATGACAGGGTCGTAATTCGTGCCGTACTCCTTCTCAAACCAGCTCAAAGCGTCGTCGAACACGGGTGGCTCCTCCCCCCTGGCGAGAGCCTCTGCCTGGAGCGCCCTGCGCTTCTCGACCAGCGGCTTGAGGATGCGGCGCGGCGCGGGCAGCTTGGAGCGGACCTCCCGGCACGAGGGTAGGAACCAGTGGACGATCGGCCGCAGGAAGGAAGGCCAGGTGCGCAGCTCGTTGGCGACGGAGAAGGACAGGCTGGTGTACTCGGACACGGCGGCGACCCACTCGTCGTTGCGACACATTTCCTCGCCCATGAAGATCCTCGTCGACATCCGTGATACGAGCCTGCCGATCTCAGCATGGGCCTTCACCTCATGCCATTCTATCTTGTGTCAGAGAAGATTGAGAGCAGGAACAATCAAAACATAAAGAGAAAAGGCATACCTGGAGAATCTGTCAGGAGATATTGCAGTCCTATAGTGGCCTCTTGTGACAAGGGCATCGTGAGCTTCGCTTCCAGTGTGTGTACAAGATTAGCTGGATGACTTTACGCCTAAGTTCTATTGGTATTTTAGGATGGAAATTATTGAAAACTCACCGAGCACCTTGGTCAGGTTCCTGTTGATTAGGTTCACGCTGTCTTTCGTGAGGCAGAAGGGCTCAAACCCAGGGATATAGCCGTGGGCGTCCTAGGTAGAAAAGCAAGTCTGGTGAGTCTCGATGCGCCCGCACACAAGTGAATCCGAGGCCTCATAGGTGGGCAACTGCTTCCAGGAACGCTTACATGGTTAGCTGCCTCGAGGAATGACAGTGACGGGTTGTTGCGAATCTCTGGCATGAACTCTGCAGGCAATACGACGACATCACCAAAGTCCGAGTACAGTCTGTAGAGCTTCTGTCCATACGTCTCTCGTCCCTGGATCAACATCTGCTTGCCCTTGGCGAGATACTCTTCCAGCAGCCTCCGCGTCGTGAGCTCGAATGGTTTCTTGGGGTTGAGCCTGGGGAGGTTGTCCTTGCTGTCACGCAAGGCGTATACCACCAGCACGAAGAGGAAGGCGGTGACGGCATATGCGAAGGGCTTCTCTATGGAAACTGAGAGGGAGAAGCCAGCCCCTATCGGGTCCGGGCTTGCAAGTCGCGAGGTCATAGTGGCAGGCGCAATAAAGCTGTCAAGTATTAGTCAGTCATTGCGTATGTAAGAGGTGTTGATCTTTTATATCGAAGCCGTTTAAATGATTAAGACGTTAGGGTGGATGGTTTCACCCCATCGACTCTCTTTACCCCATCGACTTTCTTTACCCCACCGACTCTCTTCACCCCACCGACTCTTTTTACCCCATCGACTCTTTTCACCCCATCGACTCCCTAAGGCAAAAAAAGGGGCAACAAAGTGGGAATTTTCTGCTCAATCCTCTAGCTACAATTTAATGCTCGGTGTATACTTAAAGTCCGGTAACACGTATCAGGAACGCACCTTAGAGCGTGGAATTTTCATAGCAGTTTGAGAGAATGCCTTGTCCTCCTTCACTACTTTCGGGGTCCACCAAAAGCCCGCTGGCAGTTTATACGGCGGTCAGGTCTAAAAGAGTGGATCGACTCAAGCCGCTGCATGTGGGTGACTGCCGGTGGCTACTTCGTTGCAGCTTACTCGTGCTGCGGCTCTCGAATGGTACGGCTATACCCGTGTGGCCGAAAGTCTGCGTCTATGTGGGCGGGCTTCCGGGAACTGCGCCCGGCCGGTTGAGGCTGCTTGCATCTTGTTCCCCACAGTACCAAGGAGACATCGTTTGTGGATAGTTTCGGCAATCCGCTTCGTACCGCGAGACTATTTGGCATTGTGATTCTGACCAGTCTGGATATGTAGGTCTCGGCAAAAAGCAGCGACATCGAGGGAGACACAGACCAACCAACAAAATTGGCACCACAGGCTCAGCATTCACATGTTTCGATAGTGAGTAGTGGCATTCAACGGCTCTTCTAGTCACTGCCCACTCGAATAGGACTACAGAGAGTAGATACTGGACAATTTGGCCTCCTCCTCCTTCTCTTCGCTAGCTGCAACGCAGCTTGCTATGCTTATTTGCCCAGCTCCCTTTAACACCGCCGGCAGACTGCTCCACGAAGCTACTAATGTGAAACGGCTGGCCGGAATTGCTAGTCACGTTCAAAATGTATGTGGAGCTGAATGGGAGTGCAGTGAAAAGGGGGAACGTGTCCTACGTACGTCGTTAAAAAGGCCACATTCTGCCCCTCTGCAGTCAGATTCTAGCCATCACGCCCACTTTGAATACAAGCAATCGCACAGTTGTCAGACCCAGTCTTTCCTAACACAATAGGCTTTGGTTAGGAGGATTGTGCAAGGAGGCGATTAAAATGGACATGGCTCATGGAAGAAGACGAGCAAGGAGGCCGACACACATTGAGTATTCAAAGTCCAGAAAGCACAACCAAGAGGTAGAAAGTCAGTTAATGATGCTCACGGTTTCAGCGACACGCCCCATTGGTCTCTACAGGTCCTGTTGCATCACCTCGGTTGCAGTGAAACGGTTACTTTTGTGTATTAAGCCCTCGTCTATCATGCAAGCCCGCCTCAGGAAGTTTGTAACTCTTCTTGTCGTGTGTCCATAGCCACATGCAAAGAGTATGGTAGCAGATGATATGGTAAAAATAACTTTGGATCCATTGAATGTCTGGTCTCCACTCTCATGTGTCTAACGACATCGCCAATGTTCTTTCTCAGCACTGGTAGCGGCTTTCTCGAAAACTTTGTGGTCGGATCAGTTTGGGGCCAATGCTCGTTGATACAGTACCGATGGGCATCATCTTTGCTTGCGTGATACGATCATGCTACTTTCTTTGCTGTAGCTCAGCCAACTGTAACAAATGTAATTTCAAAGAAAGAAAAGGCAAGAATACGCAATTAGGCGGTCCACTTGAGAAGGAAACCGTTGATCGAACCTCTTGTGTCCGGGACGAATTGTGAGTTTACCAATTGAGATAGTATAATATTGGTAGCATATCGAGCGTGAAGTGCTCAAGGAAGAGTAGGTTATCGCCTCCGAGAAGACTTGCCAAAAGATCCGGATGGGCAATTGAAAGCGTCGAACAAGCCATATAAGTTGTGCACACTTAATCCTGACGTCAGACGTATCCTGGAACTCACGGGATAGGTGACGAGAGTGGCAAGCTTGGCAAGCAAAGTCGGCAGGACATGTATCCCCGGCCTTACTGTTCGTCATTCACACAGTCGTTGCAGAAGGCCGACCAGATTCACTCGGACAATTGTGCCCTGTTGTATGATCACTCGATGACGGCCGGGGGACAAGAGACCGTATTAGAAAGTGGCTCCGCGTAGACTGATGTAAATACTTGTGGCTTGTCATTAACTGACTGGTGTTGCGTAAAATGACATTGTCAATATTGGCACTTGCCGAGATTGTGTGATTTGAGTTGTACGGTTTCCAAGAACGCAGGTCGTATGGATGGCGCGACACGAGCGAGTGGGCCTCGTATGCGAATCTTTTCCATAACCACTGTTGTGCGCTAGAATCGATAGCCAGCCATGGCCGTATCTGACGTAAGTAGACGCTCAGGTGAGAGGATAATCAAAGAACTTCCCCTGGCGACTGCAGATTCTGGAATGGCAGAGACAATGGATGGATAATCTAAAGTGATGCGCAAGTGGGTGGGTCTAGGTGTGTTGCATGGAAATCAGTCTGCGGTCTCGACGAGTGATGATCTTCCAAGGTTGATCGATTTTCCGGCGTTTTCACAGTCGACTTATCATTACCTGCCTGCGGACATAGTGTTGTATTATTGTGTCGATGGTATGTGTGGCATACTACGCAGAGCAGTGACATTGCACCGATTGAATACGGCAGCTCGGAGGGGAGGTTGCACTGGGTGATTGATGCCCAGGGCGTCCGCCAGGGTGGGGCCGGGCCCCGTTTGCAGACCCCTGCAGGCAATTTAGACGTCGACCAGCCGTGTGCCGTCCCATCTGCCCTTGCGCTAGGAGCTAACGATAGACGCTAGCGCAGTGGTTCCGCTGGGGCCCGTGGCAACGGCCAAGGGCCTCCACGCAGCTGGGGGAGCTCGTCTTTTGTTGTTTCATCCCACCTTGCGACAACCGGTTGCTTGTGACTGATTTCCTCCCCAATACTCCCGTGCTCCTCCTGTACCTGCCTGTCCTCCTTACCCACCCGCTGACCCAAAATATTATCCATTGCCCCGCGTCGCATTCCTCAAGCGAGCCAACACTCGCAGCAGACCTCGCAGGTCAATTGATCCCAGCGCTCAACCGGTATCGAATCGCAATCGCATCGCATCGCACCGCACTGCTGATCGCCTAGCCCAGTCCAACTTTGGAGCCGAGCTCTGATGCTCAGCAAAAGCTTCATGTGATTGATGTGAGCCGCCTCCCCCTCCTCCCCTCTCCTCTGCGTCTGAGCGCGCAGCCTTGGGAAGTATCAGCAAACATTGGCATCAACATACAGTTTGCCCTTCTTTGCTCGGCGCGTACCACGTCCCACATTCTCCTACCGATGCGCTGACATGTGTGTTGTACATAATAGAGTGCGCGCACAGCACCGGCCCATCCGACTCGCCAATTGAGGCGACGACCCAAAACTCTACAGAAACAGCCCCGAATTGCACCGGGCGGCTCTCCTTAGCCGTTCGAGAGGCCATGGCTGAGAAAATCACAGACGAGCAGGTCGAGGCCTTGCAGAACGTCTTGCGCTCCGACGCCTCCGTCGATGCGAAAGTCGCTCAAGTCACCGCCGTCAAGACCGGCATCAAACACCACAATGTCCCCGACACTTGTGTCGCACAGCTCTTCGAGGCCCTGCGCACCGCCTCCGCGAATCAGCACGGTGTCCTCGCCAATGCAGGGCTCACCTCGCTCAACCACCTCCTCACGCGCCTGTCGCGGCAGGAGCCGAAGTACATCATAAGAGAAACCAAGACGACGTTGCCACTTCTTGTGGACAGGATGGGCGATCCGAAGGAGAAGTTCCGCACTCTCGCGGTGCAGTCGATGGCTACCATGTATAAGGTCGTGCCAGCTGATGTCGAGCGCCACGTTAGGAATTCTGCCATGGCGGGTAAGAACTCCAGGGCAAAGGAGGCTAGCATGCAGTGGCTCCTGCAGATGAACCAGGAACAAGGCTTGCAGTTCCGAACCTACGTCCCACGTCTCATGGAGCTGCTGGAGGATGCCGACGCCAGTGTTCGCGAGACCGCCAAGACCACGGTCATCGAGCTTTTCAGAGACGCCTCGAATACGGCCAAGGCCGACTTGAAAAAGCAATTGGAGACCTTCAGAGTCCGCCCAGCCATCAAGCAGGCCATAGTGAAGGAGCTGATCCCAAGATCGACCACCCCCGGCCCCGAGGACAACGGGCCAGTAGATCTGCCCAGGCCCGCCTCACGCCCGAACCTCTCAGCCAGCGTCTCCTCCGTGTCTACTTTCAGCGAGCGACCGATAACCCCCATGCCTGATCCCAGGACCGAGACAGTCGAGCCCTCGTACCTCAACACAACGCGCGAATTGGATGACATGTTTAGTCAGATGCACGGCTATTTCGACGGCAACGAATCAGAACACAACTGGAAGCTGCGGGAGCAGAGTATCAACAAGCTCCGCAGGTTGATGGCCGGCAACGCCGTGTCGGACTTCCACGACCCGTTTCTGGCAGGCCTGAGGGGTCTTCTCGACGGCATCATCAAGGCTATCACCTCCCTCAGGACGAGCTTGTCAAAAGAGGGCTGTGCGCTGGTCCAGGACATGGCCGTCAACTACGGATCTGGTATGGATCCGATGGTGGAGTTGCTGATGCAGACATTCATCAAGGTTTCTGCTGCGACGAAGAAGATCGCCTCGCAACAGGCGAACGTCTGTATCGACACCATAATCGGCAGGGTGACCTACACAAATCGCATCATGCAGCATGTTGCGGGTGCTTGCACGGACAAGAATGTGCAGCCTAGATCGTACGCGACTGAATGGCTGAAGACGATTCTGAAAAAGGAGGCACACCACAAGAGCCATATCGAGCATAATGGCGGCTTGGATCTAATAGAGAAGTCGATAAAGAAGGGGCTCGGCGATGCGAACCCTGGCGTTAGGGAGAAGATGAGGTCCACGTTCTGGACATTTTATGGTATTTGGCCCGCAAGGGCAGAGGCGTACGTTGCTCCTTCGGATTGATCGCGCAGCCATTGAATACTGACGTGCATTCTAGTCTCATGGACACTTTGGAACCCACGATGCAGAAAGCGCTAGAAAAGGACCCGAACAACCCTAATACGCCAAAGAAGGCAGAACCTGCGGCGCGGCCAGGCCTGGGCCTCTCTCGTAGCACGATGGGAGCCAAGCCATCGCTCAGGGAAACCATGATGGCCCAGAAGAAAGCCTTGGCGACGAAGAACCTCCCGGTCAGACCTGGATCAGCCATGGCACACTTTTCGCCTCCTCGAACAACTCGGGCCGTCTCTAGCTCGTCGACTGCTTCGGCAAGTAGCGCTATTCCATCCGCCGCAACGCGTCAAAAACCAACCACCAGCGGCGGGCTCTCGGTAGCCCCCGTTCGACCGACGAGGAAACGACCAGAAATGGCACCGCGGCCAGCAACTGCGGGCCCGTATTCTGTCCGTGGCGGGATCGACACCGAGATGAGCCCCCCGCCAGCGAGGCCGAAGGCAGTGACCACCAAGACCATGGGCACAACGCCCAAGCGGACAGTGGCGAAGAGACCAGCTCACAAACCGACCGCGAGCGAGTCGAGTATTCCCACACCAACCAGGTTGACGCACGCAAAATCCTCGCCTGCCACCAGCCCGGCAAAGAGCCCAGCCCGGCAAAGGCTACTACAGCCTGGGCCGCTTCTCGGTAGCCCCCAGCCCGAGGATAATCTTTCGCTGATAACGCCATCCACCCCGACCTTCCCACCAGTGGATCCGCCCGCCATCAGGTCTCCCGATCTTATTGCACCTGAACTCACTGCCCCGGCGGAGCGAGATCAAACAGCAAGCCCGTCGGGAACACCCTCCAAGGCCCTGCGAGTATATGAGGATCCTTTGACAGCAGAGCAATCAACTCCACGGTTGACTCCGCCAGCAGTGCTGGAAGAAAAGCCCGTCAACGAGGATGCTGCCAACTTGGTAGCGCGGCAGAATGGCGATGGACCCGAGCAAACCGACATCTCGCCCGACAAGGCTAAGCAACATGCTCGGCTCATTGAGAGCGCACTGGCCAAGATCAAGGCAAAGTCTCTCGACGTACATGGGTTCCGCAAGCTTCAAGGCATTCTCCGCGACAACAAAGCCCCCCTATCCGATGACAAATTCGAGGCACTGCTCCTGGGCCTCTTCGACTACCTGGAGGACCCACAGTCCAACCTCACTCCCGAGAAGGTACAGGACGTCAAGGCGCAGAACCTGGCAACGATCAAGCTCCTGCTCAAGAAGTACCGCGACCACTTCCAGCCGCACATCTCCAAGGGCCTGGAGTCGCTGATGTCGGCGCGCGCGGTGTATGACGCCCGCACGCACATCGTCTCCGGGCTGGAGCTCCTGGCGGACGAGCTTGTCTCGCTGGGGGACGCGCAGGAGATCGCGACGGTGCTGACGAGGCGGATGGCGGACACGCCCGTGGACAACGCGGCCGGGTGGCGGTCGCTGAGCATGGGGCTGCACGTGCTCAAGGAGATGGTGGACGCCAAGGCCGAGTACGTGCCGACGGACCAGGAGCTGGGCAGCATGGCGGCGCTGTGCACGCGGTGCCTGGACAGCAGCGAGTCCGGGGTCCGGATGGACGCGGTGCAGCTGTGCGTGGCTCTGCAGGGGCGCGTCGGCGACGGGAGGTTCTGGGACGTGATGAAGGACGTCAAGGACGACCCGAAGAGCTTGATCACGTACTATATTGTCAAGAGGCAGAGGGAGAAGGAGGCGGCTAATGGCGCGGCCTAGGTGGCCCGCCTGGCCCGCTTCTGCCTCAGTTAAGGCCGGTTGGCCGTGTGTTCTATTCCGGGGGCGGACGGCGGAATCGGGGGACGTGGGAACGGAGGTCTGTGGTCTCGAGGCGGCGGTTGGGTATGGTGTGTTATACCTGTTTCTTTCCTACCTTTCTTGCATCAAAACAAAAGTGCGACAGGACAGATCTGGCGGGGACCAGGCGGCCAGGGTGTTGGAGTTTGGGATATGGCTTCTGTGGTCTGGTTTAAGTGGTGGTGGAAGGAGGTCGGGGGCTACGATCGACCGGATTCCGTAATTATACCATGCCTGCTGTTTTTTTGTCTATTTGTCCATACCAAAACTCACATGCCACTTTTTTTCTCAAAAAAGCTGTGTTAATATCTACTGTGGGTGGACCTTCTTCTCTGCAGCCGATCCGGAAACGAATGCACCTGTGAGCTGTGCCACGGTCCGTACTATCGAGCAGAGGAACAAGCAAGACATGCATTTCTTACGACTGAATTTCTATTTACCGTGAGTGAGCTCGAGGGCGGTTGTGCCAGCCAGTATTCATAGACCGAATTCCTGCCCTGCTCCACTTGTTCATATTCTTTCCAGAGCGGCCATGCAGTCAAGTCAACCCACCGGCCTTCCCCTACAGCCTCCCGCCCCGGGCCAGCCACAATGGCAGCAGCCCGCATGCGTTGTGGCGGGTTGCTGCAGGTTGAGGGTGGTATGTATGATAGGCAGGCAGGCAGGCAGGTAGGTAGTGTATAGTCTGTCTGTAGATTAGATTTGTGTGGCAGGGGGGCGGGCGTTGGAGGGTTCCAGATCAGCGCCACCCCTCCCCCTTCCCTCGTGGGCGGGCACGTGTGTGCGTGCATGTCCTTTCCCGAGATCTCACGTAACGTTGCCATCGTCGCCGTTCCTACCTTGGGGTTGCCTTCTAGAAGAGTTCCGTGATGGGCGTTCCATGTTTCTGTGCACTTCCCGCACGGTTATTGTTGGGCCTGTTGGTTTTTGGTGGGCGTGAGGGCGGATGATAATTTGCCTGGCTGGCTCGCTGGGCACATACAGCCAGTACATTATTTTGTGCGGACCAGGCAGACGTGGTTTTCTACTTGATACGCGTGCTACTGTGCTTGGAAATAGAACGGTGTTTGGTCATCGCAGGGCCGCGAATAAGTCAGCCCCAGTCAGTCACCAGTTATTATTCCAGTCAGCTGGCTAGCGAGTCGGTGGTGCGGTCGACTTGGCACGGCAGGAAGCAGACCATGCCCTGTCAGCGGGCGGAGGATCGCGAGAAATGCAGGGACGCGCCGGCAGTGATGATCGACAATAGGGTAAAAAAAGAGACACAAGAGGAAAAAAAGGCCAAGCTTCAGGGTCTAGGCTGCGCAGTGCAATGGGGTGGGTGGCAGATTGGGCTCATCTGCCGGGTCTGGACTGAGGACTGTGGGTTTCCCTTCCATCATACCCACCCTTTTTCGTTCCTGGTGAACTGCTGGGGGAGGAGAGGAACAGGATCGGGTGGAGAATATGGTTTTGGGTCGATGGCGAAGGGAAATGGGGGGTCTGGTGCAAGCGGCCAAACAGCCCGCCCACCCTTGACCACCCCCCTCCCCTCCCAAGGTTGGTGATCCCCCATCTGCCGTGGCCCTGCAAGTGTCGTTTCAAAGCTGGTTGAAACACTCAAAAACAAAATCCCCGGGCCGGCGGCCGTTCGTGGATTATCAAGGGGTGGGTGTGTGGGGAAGCCGCCTCGGTCTGCGAGCCCAAAATGAGCTGCTGCTGCAAGCAGGTACACCACTTACATGGCGCACATGCAACATGTATGTATGCGTATGATGACGTGCTGCACGTCGACGAAATGAAGATCAAAAAGAATTGCGCCCGGGATCCGAGAATAGCAAAAAAGGGCAAGTGGTTACAAATTTAGCAAAGTCAAGTCATTGCGCTTCGCGTCTCGGGGCGCGTCCACATCTATATCCCGGGCACCTTAATGACTGGGACCCACGGGCCCCCGTTGACTGTCTGCTTGCTTTCACACAGGCGAGGAGGGAGAGTGTGTGTTGCAAAAACCCACCGCATCATCGCCCTTTGCTCCACTCCCACCAGACGACGAGGCCGCGCACGCCAGGGCTGCGGCCCGCGCGCACAACCTGCGATCGCCGGATATCGAATGATCCCCCAAGGAGGGGCGGCCGGCTACTACCCAATCACGGGGCTATCGCGACGAGTGTTGGTAGGCTTTATTTCCTTTTTTGCCCTTTTTGGTGGCCGTGTGATTGATAATCCCGCGACACGGGGGGCCGGATACTACGCACACACAAGAACTGTTTGTGGCCGTGCCCGCCCCCCGTTCCCCAGCAAGCTGAGTATGTGTGTGCAGGACGGACGGCAACCGTTGAACATGATGCGTGCTTTGTCTGTATGTGGGGGAGGGAGGGTGTCGCATGTCTTAAGTGTCTTGTCGCGGCACAGCATGAAGCATAAGTTAGGATGACATGTCGTGCATCTGGTGCGCGGCTCGAGATAGGCCCCACCTGCATTGGCGTGCCTGAGCTTATGCTCAGCTCAGGGGCAGGAACACCGTACGGCCAGCCCTGCCGGCCATCACGGGAGGGGAGGAAGGGTGGGCGGGAAACGAGATCTCGGTTGGGCAAGTCGGAGTCAGCCTTGGTCATTGATATCTACCTGGGGTGGTATAATAAAGGCGGGTAAATAAGTTTGTAGTTGTGTCGTGATCTGCCGCGAGGCTGCGTCGAAGCGAAAGGATTGACGGGTGGATGGGCGGGCTGCTGCTGGATGGCTGGCTGCATGGATTTAGCCTCGCGTCGAAGGCTGAGTGGGCGGTTGTACACTTTGACCGTGTACCGTCCAGCCGGTAGATGGTCGCGTGTTGCCTTCGAGTCTGAAACGTGGCCGAAATGTTATCATTGTTGCTTTTTTGTGATGGCAGTTGCTTTTCCTGTCATCCTTGACACCTTCCCATCTTTCCTGGAGATTTGGATACGCTGGGAAAGCATAAGCCGGGAAGGAACATCCTGGTTGCGCACAACGTCGGGTGCCCGAGATCGAGGGGTGACGACGTGTGGGCCCGGTGGCAAGAACGAACGACCGACCGACCGAACGAAGGTGCCGGGGCTTGCGAACAGACCTCGTCACCTTGTGGGACGATTGATGATGGATGGGCTTCCTGACCGCGGCATCGGGAAGCCGATGGGCTCTCCCGCTCCTGATCCTGATCCTGCCGTGCAGTTGCTACGCGCTTCCTTCTGTGCATCAATGTCCAGGTGGAAGTTAATGCAGCGTGCCTACTGCGACTGGAGGCAAGGCTGTTCCAATCACCCCCTCACCCTCACCTTCACCCGTCACTCAACTTGAAACCTCGGCCATGCGGGTCCTCTGTTGGCTTTGGGTTCTGGTCTCGAGCGTCTATTGGCTTTGGCGTTTGGCGGTGACACTGCAGTTGATTCTGAGATTGTGCGGCAGACCTAGCCTTGGCGGGCCGCAGGATCTCTTCGCTGTCGATTTACGCATTGCAGACCCGGTAATGGGGGCGGCCATCACTGCCCGCCATCAGATATCGGTGGTGATAACCGGGGACGTGGTCCTACTTTGTACTTCAAATAGGGAGAGTGTGTGTATTGCCGGGGTTCCTACGAACCTTACCTGCGACCGGGTCACCCGTGTCATGTTTACGATATCTGGCAGCTGTAGTGTAGGCAGACTGCATGCGCAATGCCAGCCATACTTTTTCTTTGGGCCCGGAAGAAAAGATTGCGAGGACTGTTGCGCCAAATTGTACGTGTCAGTGATCAAAAGCGTACATGACGACTTGTGCCGCCGGGTGATGTCACGCGGAATGGCGGCCAAAGTATCACAAGCATTGTCGTTCGTGCTGGACGAACTCTAACGAGACCTTAATATATGAGGATCTGCACCAGGGCTGGGCAAGAGCAGCGCCTAGCAGGTCCAGCGCAACGGACGTATGATGGCGCGTTACCAAGACGGCTTGTTCAGGGGACGGTTTGGTCCGGCAGGGCAATGCTCTCTGCTCCATATTGACCCAAGAGCTTCTTTCTTCTTTTGTTAGAACTTTCGAGTGTTGTGCTGCTGCTGCGGTTGCGACTATGATTGTGCCCCTGGATCTGAATTGACAAGGTCCTCGCCCCCGCATTCGTGCCTACTTGCGCGTTTCTGCAGCCCCCCGTCGCTGTTGCTGCGAGGCTGCAGGATACTACACTCTGGCCTGGGATGGCACGTGGATGGGTTCATGATCTGCTTCTTGAGCTGAAAGACATGTGTCCTTGATGCGACACATTGCTCTGCGGCACAGATCGCCTCCAGGTACGCCCCAGAACCTAGACTACACAGCACAGCAGACTGGTGGAAATCGTCCCACGTTTTCCCCAGGGGAAATCAGCGCCCGGGTGCAGGCGCGCTGCGTTAGCCTCTCTGATGTGGAATGGTGTTGATACGACTTCGAGGGCGACCATTCCGGGTTGGGAGGATAGCAGCCACGCCACTATGTCGTGCGACGTGGTCCTGCAACTTGGATTCTCGTTCTGCCAAAATGGCTCATCTTGCTCTGGATTGCTGATGTCTTGGCGTATTGGAGATGTCAGGCAGGTCGAGCACAGCACTGAGGCACGCTGCATAGACCATCTACATACACGCACACGCACACGCACACGCATATACAGTATACACACATACACACACAACTATATTTATATCTCGTCAATACTCGTCTATCTCTTCCGGAAGTGGGCCACGATTGCGAACGGCTTAGCCTCGAGGCTAGAATGGTTTGGGAGGAAAGTCTCCGATCCAATGCCGGCATCTGAGGCGGCAGACGCAAACACGGTAGAGTAATCAGCCGTAATATGTGTGATGTTACTCTATTAATGGATATGCCATCTGGCTGGGACGGAGAGCCCGTTCGTAGTTGGCAAGACGGGAGACCAACAACCACCACGACGCCACCACCACAGCGAACCCTCAGCTGCCTGACCCTGAGGCTGTTTTATTAGTGACCCAAGCAAACTGCAGCAATGACAGGAAGCTGTGGACGTCGTGCGGTGGGCGGCGGAAGTAGTTCCCGTTCTAGCGACATGCAGGCCGTCTGCAGGAGGCTGCTGTCAGGAGGGTGGCCACATGCTGGTTGGCCAGTTGGCTGGACCAGATTCTGACCACCATCTCCGGGCCCCAGGGCCTATGGGGAGAGTCTGAGGAGGAAGGGTGTTGATCATCCGGCCCAGGCTGGCCAGGCTGGCGGGGAGGGCCACATTATGGAACGCAATCTAGGCAATCCATTGATTTCCCCAAGAGGACTGGCTGCAGATCATCGCATCTCGAGATTGTTGCTATTGCTGGTTCGGTGGTTGACCTAGATGAGGACAATGAAGACAATAAAGAGATGGTGCTCCACATGATGCTTTGTTCACATAGTAGACCACAGTGAGTAGATTTCATAGATAGTAACTAGAAATACGGTTGATATCCAGCTGTGACTGGCATTGAGTGACATGGTCCACATGCCTACGGAGTACAACTTTGTTAGGTACTTAGCAGCTTCGCCTGAGCAACGTTGGACAGACATGTAACGAACATGCAGATTCACATTGACTGTTGGAGAGGCTAGCAGCGAGACGAGGCATGATGACATGCATAGGCCATACTTGCTTTTGATTCTTGTTGGAAACGCAAAAACATCAAATGCCAGTCCTGACGATTCTGTGGTCATGTTCTACACAATAATACTTGGTACTATCAGCATGCAGTCTTGGCTGTCAGGAACAACAGTCCAGTCTGCAAGCATCTTGACCTTGGCAATGAACCCATGGGTCTTGACCCCCTTCCCCTGCCTAGCTCTTTCTCTCTGACACTCTTCCTCTCCGTGCTCGCCTTCCCTTCTTGGGGAGGGACCACCCATTTGAAAGGGGGGCTTCCCGAACTCCAACTCAAAGTCCAACCCGCAGTGTCCCCAGCAGAGAGGGACCAAAGTGGGACCTCGTTCTCCGCTACACTCCGCCCTGGCTGGGCCCTGGCTAATCCGAGACTGTCCAAGTCCCGAGGGTCTTTCTCCCCCACCCCTGGCGACTCCTGGACTGGTGGCTTCTGCTGTAACTGCCCAGGTGTGTGCTGTCAGGCTGTCAGGTTATCCGCCAGTCTGCTGTCCAATGCCCGCTGCCCACTGCCGCACTGCCCGCCCATTCATTCCATCCGTCCACCCAATCCTCCCGCCGGTCCCCATCACATCACACTTCCCATCAAATCAATGAATCAACCGGGCAGGCCTGCACTTGCTGCTGCACTGTCCTTGCTTCACTCCACTCCACTCCACGTCTCGGCTTGTCCTGAACCCAACTCACACTCGCCCTCGCCCTTGCCCTGTCCTGCACCTCAGTCCCGGGCCAGCAGTGTGTGAGTGACAGACAAGAGTGCTCAGACAAGAGGACTACCTGCATCACAGACCGGCCCTGGTCACACAGACATATGTCTGTGCCCTTTCAACGTCCTCACTCCTCATTCCGAATCCACGCTTCCACATCCCGCCAGCGAGGCCTAGCTCCTATCCTCTGACATTAGAGAGCCAGAGTAGAGCCGTGCTCTCCTTCTCCCGGGCTCTACAACTGACCAACGACCCAAGCCGACCCAAGCCACGACGGCATCACCACCACCCCTCCGTCGACATCAAGGGTTTCTGCTCTCCAGCCCGGCTTCCTCAACCCTCTCCCCTAACTCTGCCTCCCCCTCTCCACCGCAGGAACAGGACAGCCCACACAGCATAGATGCCCTCACCCTGGCCGGCATCCTGCTCTCTGCCTTCTCATGCTCCTGATTCACCACCCCTTCCCTCATTGAGCCACGGTTGCTGCTCCTGATCCGGATCAACAACAGCTTCCTTTATCTGGCCACAGCAGACAGCACAGCACCGACCAGCAGCCATGGACGACTACCTGGAGAGCCCCATGGAGGACGATGTCTTTCCTTGCAAAGGCTGCGGAGAGGTAAACTCGCGGGCTCCAAACCTCCAACAAGAGCGCATCAATATGTGTATTGACGAAACAATGGCTGACTCTTCTTGAACCGTGAACCAGATCCTGGAGGAGGGCAAGGCCTTTGAGCTTGGTATGTGTGCTGCTGAGTTGCTTGCCCCTTGCCTTTCTTGCGTCTTGCCTCTTTGTGTTCGACACCGACCTGTTTGACGAACGAACGGATGAACAAACGGAAGAACGAACGAGCTATAGGGCCCTTCGTCTTCTTGGTCTTGGGGGATCAGCTTGCTTCTCTGCGCCCCCATTCTTCGTTCCACACCGGCCCCTTGCGCTTGACCATGGCCCCCGAGCCTGAAGCTGACCAGAAGACAGCTGGAAACCGGTGGCATCTGAATTGCTTCCGATGCAATACCTGCGGCACCCTCCTCGACTCCGATGCGAACCTCCTCCTCCTCGGCGATGGCTCCCTCATTTGCAACAACTGCACCTACAGCTGTAGCGCATGTAGCAACAAGATCGAGGACCTCGCGATCCTTACTGGCGACCAGGCCTTCTGTGCGACCTGCTTCCGGTGTCGAAACTGTAAGAGGAAGATCGAGAATCTGCGATATGCAAGGACATCACAGGGCATCTTCTGCATGAGCTGCCACGAGTCGCTCATGGCAAGACGGAGAAAGAAATCCAAGGCTGCCGCCCATGCGAAGTCGCGAGACAAGGACTCCCCAATGGTCGACAAGTCGCTGCCCGCCTTGCCGCCGAATGCAATACCGCCGAACGCGTTTTCCGACGACCGTGTTTCCCCAGATTCGGACACTCCCACCGAGCTGTCGCCCCGGCCGACCAGGCCCCCGTATCCCAGGAAGGACTCGTCCTCAAGAGGTAGTTCACGCCCCGCTCGCTCGCCAGAGCGGCATCCTGAATCCAACAAGGAGACCGGGCTCGGCCTGCCCGCCCATAACTACCGGAAAAACAGGAACAGCTCCATCATCGGTGGACAGGCTAACATCGAAGGTGCAGACGGTGACAGCTTTTTCATCCCGGTGGCCCTGGATCCCAGCCCCGCGCCCTCGGTGTCGTCCCCACGGTCCAACGGCGACGCCTTTGACCAGCGCAAAGTTAGCAGCAACGAAAAGGATTATTTTACAAAGCAGGGGGACAAGAAAAATGAGGTTCGCAGTTCCCAGGCCTCTACCCCTCATATTGCTTTCCAGGAAAAACCACGACGGACCTCGTCAGACTACGAAGCCTCGACTCCTAAGGAGCCCGCGCGGAAGCTGTCCAAGTCGTCTAGGTCTGACAGGAGCGTCATGTCACAGGCATCCCCCGTCGGCAGCGAGGATAGGTCCCAGAAAGGTTCGAACGGGCACAAGGACGAATTCAAGCTCCAGGATGCTCCCAAAAGTAAGAAATTGATCACCAACCGGCTCCCTCCACAAATGACCAGCTCCCTGGAGAATGGAACCCCCAAGTCCGTGGATCGCAACGTCAGGAGAGAAACACTGGGTTCCAAATCCGAGTCGCCTCCACGGTATGGCTCGGCGGACAGGTCTGGAGCCTCCAGGGAAGCCCAGGACGCTCGTGCAAAAGATGATGACAAGCGTCCATCCCTCGAAACAAACAATTCCGCTAGGACCGGAGACACATCAAGTTCCAGGACAGTTCCTCGAAAGGATCTCCCCATTTCGGCTGCCAACCGCAGCGGTATGTAGCCAACTCTTTCCAAGGCAACGTGTACTGACGCACATCTGTGTTGTAGTAAACGGCAAATCCACGAGGACCGAGGATCTCACTCGGCCACAGATCGAGCAGAAATTGAGCGACACATACATGTCCCCGCGAGCTCCTCCTCAGCCGCCCGGAGGGACTGCTGCGAAGGATGCGAACAATGCAAAGAATGGGCAGACATCCCCCAAGGTGTCCCCCAAGCTACCGAGATGGAGCTCTGGCGGCGATTTCACCATGGATGAAGACATGGCACGTATCCTGGGCACAGACGAGGGATCCTCCTCGTTACTACGCCGAGTCTCCAACGCCGTGAGGCACGGGCGTACCGGAAGCACAGAGTCTAACTCACCGCAGACCAGGACCGCACATGGCAGAAGCATGAGCGAAACGACCCGCGGGACCGCATCGCCCAGCTGGGACAAGACCCCGATTATCGAGACCGACCAAGGTGCCGAGACGAACTCCATCAGCATTCCCCTGTCCCAGGACGACCCGGCGTTTTTGAAGCGACAACTGCGCACGTCGGAACAGCGAGTCGCGGAGCTGGAGAAGAAATTCCATTCCGAAAAGGACCTGTTGTCTATCGACGAGAAGCTGACCGAGAAGAGGAAGACGGTCTCTGTCCTGGACACGCAGACCGAAATCATGCTTCGTGAGCTGGAGGTGCTGGCCGGCTATGTGGAACGAGCTAAGGACACCCAACGGCCCATCGATTATCATGCTCTTGAGCAGTCTGCCATTAAGGACTTTGTCGAGAAGCTTGAAAAAGTCAAGCAGACTATGTCCGCGACAATCCAGCAGTTGCACACTGAACGGAACCAATTAATTGAAGACAAGGAGCGCGCGATGGCCGACCGGGACCGAGCCCTCCTCGAGTTCGAGCAGCTGTCATCTAAGAATGCGCAGCTTGCCGATATGAACAACGACCTCACCCACCAGATCCAAGGCCGCTTCAAATCTCAGGTCGGATCTGATGGCAAGCCTTCAAACGGGCTGGGCATATACACAAACCACAAGTCCATGTCGAGCACATCTGTCCACAACATTGACGCATCAAGCATCCAGACCGGGCCGACCCTAGTCGCCACAGACGTTGATGAGCCTATCCTGGAGGGACCAACCGTGGTGCAGGTGAGAAAGGGGCAAGCCAAGAAGTTCAACTGGAAGAAGGGCGGGAAGTCCGTGGCACAGAACATTACCAGAGTTGGCCGGGCCGTCGCTGCCTTCCAGACGAACGAGCGCGACCCCAGACTCCCTCAACAGGGTGGCTTGAACTCGGACAACATTGGCCTACCATACAACATGACGACTACACAATTTGAGCAGCCAACGACCACACTACCTAGTGTCAATGGGCAGCAGAACCGCGGCCCTCCTGCTGACGCACGTGGCTTTGGCTTCTTTGGCAAGAATAAGAACCCTAACCTGCCAAAGTCCGTCTCCGCGGCCAACATCAGTGCCGCAGCCGCCGCTGCGGAGGACCCATCCGTACTATTTGGTTCCGAGCTTGTGGAGAGGGCCGAGCACGAGCGTCGCCAGATTCCAAGTGTGGTGACCCGCTGTATAGAGGAGGTTGAGCTCCGGGGCATGGACGCCGAAGGCATATACCGGAAGTCAGGGGGCAACTCTCAGGTCAAGATGATCCAGGAGGGCTTCGACAAGGTGGACGACTTTGACATCTCCGACCCAAGCATCGACATCGCGTCTGTCACCAGTGTGCTCAAGCAGTATTTCCGGAAGCTGCCCACACCACTCCTGACTTTCGATGTCTATGACCGGGTCCTGGAGTCAGCAGGTAAGTTCACTGTTGATTGGGGCATAGTTTCACGCGCTGACCGCAACGCAGGCATCGCCGACACCGCTGAGCGCTGTGCTCACCTTCAGAAGACGGTGAACCTGCTTCCGCCAAAGCACCGCGACACTCTTGAATTCCTGATGTTCCATCTGGCCAGAGTCGCCAGCCGGGAGCGAGAGAATTTGGTGAGTTTTTCAAGACACCGGGAGCAGGCCAGACTACAGGCACAAAAGCTGACAGTTGTTCCAGATGTCACCCAAGAACCTGGCCGTGGTGTTCGCGCCTACGATCATGCGAGACCACAGTCTCGAGAGGGAGATGACGGACATGCACTCGAAGAACCTCGCTGTGCAATTTATGGTTGAGCACAGCCACGAAATTTTTGCGACCGACTGAGGAGATGGAAAACGAGAAGCCTCAGAGCAGCGTCGACCTATCAGTCAGCTACGAAAGGCCGACAAGGCGGGAGAAGATGTGAAGACATGAGGATGAGCTCATCCCACCATTGACCCACCCACCGAACTGAGATCATAGCGCCCTCCTACCTTGACCATTGTTGTACATATTTACTTCGCCATGTGGGGGATTTCACCCAAAGTTGCGAGGGCAGAAGAGCGGATGAGACCAAGGTGGAAACTCCTTGGTTGTTTTTTGACATAATGCGCTGGCAGGGGGTCGAGCCGGCCAAGTTGACAGTGATCTGGTTAGAATTCGATTCCCAGGCTAGCAAGCTCCCGAAATCATTCGGCTGGATGGCATGTGTGCATCGAAAGGGAATTTTTGCAGGCGAGCTTGATACCTAATCCCGTAGTGGAAATGTTATCTTCTGGATGCGAGTACGGTACAACGCTCTCTCTAATTGGTCTTATTGTGTGCAGATGCCAACATATAGTTGTGATGTAGTGTAGAGAGTGGGCTATTTGTGGTGACGAGATGGGTAACTAACCCCTATTCCGCTTTAGCAGTGTAACAGCTTGCACAGCTGGACAGCAATGGGGGGTCTTATCGATAAAGCGTTACGTAGCAGGACCCCTGGACCGCGGCCGTGAACTCGCCAACGTTCCAAGCAGCCGGTGTCTAAGGTACCTACCTAGATGTCCTTTGCGAATCCATTCATTTCTTTCTCGTCCACAGACCCGACCCCAGCTCACAAGATCTGCCCGCCCGATCAGAAGGTCGGTCTCTACCGACTCCATCCGCTTGAGAGCCTTGCATCGGGGCGTGACTTCCACGAAGGCGACCAACGGCCACGGCCGGCCTCCCGCTCCCTAGCTGACCTCGCGACCAACGGCCACAACTACGACCATGTGGCTTGACCGGCTCGGTGCTCACAACAACTTCCAACAGTCCTCCAATCCGAACAGCAGGCCCATTTCCCCCCTGCCTCGACGAGTGTCCAGCCGTGGGAGTCCATACATTACATCACAATCACGGTCAGGGAGAGGATCTGAGGCGTCTCTGGTGTCTTCCAGCGACACCGGGTCCTCTGTCTCCCTCCTCAGAGGGTCAGCACGACCCAATGGCGGTCAGATAGGAAGCTCCTCACTCAAGCAGACCACCACTGTCGATGATGGATCCGAGTCGCTGTCCGTGCTGGGCAGGATACTTGGGAGCGAGGTGGCTACGGAGCGAGCAGAGTCGAGCGGCGCCCCGTCGCCCGTAACGCAACTGGAAGACCCATTTAGCTCTACCATAACGCAAGAGGATCTTGAGATTGAGTTCGACTTTGGCGGGGTCTCTCTGCGGGAGTTTGTAGCCCAGAGCGACGACGAGAGCCCCGGCGCAGGTGTACATAGATCGCAGTCAGTTGAAGAATGTATGTGGTTTCCTCTACTCCTCCTTCCACGCTGCCTCGTGACGACGACGACAACAACAAGTGGGACCCGACAGTGGCTGACATGAAATGACGCGAATCTGTAGACGAGCAGGCCAAGACCAAGTACGAAGAGCTGCACAAGTCCATACGCGCGTGCGACGACGTCCTCAGCTCCGTCGAGACGAACCTGACGAGCTTCCGGGACGACCTCGCGGCGGTGTCCGCCGACATTGAGCACCTGCAGGCGCGGTCCACCGCCCTCAATGTCAGACTAGAGAACCGCAAGGCCGTAGAGAAGGGCCTGGGACCCGTGGTGGAGGAGCTGAGCGTCTCCCCCGTGGTGGTCTCTGAGATCGCCGAGGGCCACGTCGACGAGTCGTGGGTCAAGATGCTCGCCGAGGTCGAGAAGAGGTCCGAGGCGCTGGCCAAGAATGCGAAGCAGCAGGGGCAGAGCAGGGCGCTGGCGGACCTGGCGCCGCTGCTGGAGAAGTTGACGCTCAAGGTATGGACGGACCCTACTTGAACCCCTGCACCACAGAGCGCTCAATGAGCGCGCATGCTGACTTGTTGCACCCAGGCCATCGAAAGGATAAGAGACTACTTTGTCGCGCAGGTAAAGGCTCTCAGATCACCACACATGAACGCACAAATCATCCAACAGCAAAAGTTCTTGAAGTACAAAGAGCTCTACGCCTTCCTGCACAGACACCACTCCCAGCTGGCAGATGAGATATCCCTTGCCTACATGAACACGATGCGGTGGTACTACCTGAACCAGTTTGGGCGGTACCAAAAGGCTCTCGACAAGATCAAGCTCCATATAATCGACAAGACCGACGTCCTAGGCCACGAGGACACGTCCCGGAAAGCAACAGTCCTGGGCGGCGGCTCAAGAGGACTCGGCGGCCCGCCGCACGACGCCTTCAACCTCGGGCGGCGCATCGACCTGCTCAAGACGCCCAACCAGACGGCGCTCAGCAGCTACGTCGCCGAGGAGGACCAGTCGACGCACTACCTCGAGGTCCCGTTCCGCAACTTCAACCTCGCGCTGCTGGACAACGCGACGGCCGAGTACACGTTCCTGGCGTCCTTCTTCACGCCGAGCCTGACCCTGGCCAGGGTGGGCAAGAACTTCAACTACATCTTCGACCCGACGTTCCAGCTGGGCCACAACCTGACGCGCTCGCTCGCGTCCGAGACGCACGACGGCCTGGGCCTGCTGCTGTGCATCCGGCTCAACCAGCACTTCGCCTTTGAGCTGCAGCGCCGCCGCGTGCCCGCCATGGACGGCTACGTCAACGGCACCTCGATGGCGCTGTGGCCGCGCCTGCAGGCCGTCATGGACGCGCACTGCGAGTCGGTGCGCGCCATGACCTCCGCCCTGCCGCAGAAGCCCCTCCCCGCGGCGACGGCAAGGACCACGAGCGCGGCGCCGCACGTCGCGACGCAGCGCTTCGGCCAGCTCGTGCACGGGATCCTGTCGCTCAGCGGGGGCGGCGGCGGCGGCGGCGGGGGCAGCGGCGACTCACAACAACACGGGCCCGGCGGGGTCGGGGGCGGCGGGGGCGGAAGCGGCGACGACGAGCCCGTGGCCGCGTCGCTGGGCCGCCTGCGCAGCGAGATGGAGGCGTTCCTGACGCGCTACAGCCAGGCGCACTTTGGGGGCGACCCCAAGGGCCGCAAGCGCGAGAGGTTCCTGTACAACAACTACAGCCTCATCCTCACCATCATCGGGGACCTCGGCGGCGGGAAGCTGGCGGCCGAGCAGGTCGCGCACTTTGAGGGGCTCAAGACGGCGTTCCAGGAGGCTGCTTGATCCACGCTAGGCGGTGCAGTATCCGTATCCCCCCTTGAGTCCAGACCTGAGCATGAGAGGCCGGAGGGGACTGAAGTACGTTGTCATGCTGGGTGAAAAAGGTGGAGGGAGGGCTGTTGGAGGGGTGTACAGTGGTTAAAAAGTCTAAAGTTCTCTCCGTCCCAACTGGGAGGGAGGACTTGCTGCATCGAAAGGGCTCGCAGTGGCGTGGGAGTGTAAAGTAATGGCCCAGCCTGTACTTCATAGATTCTCTCGAATATTACTCACTACATGAGTTCCGCGCCACCCAGGCATTCCACGGTGCCGCCAGGCTTCTGTAACCGTTGAATGAAGAAGGTGTTAAGCTCAGCTTAGATCGAGGGCATAGATGTATGACACTCATAAGGAATCTTTGAGGGCCTCTTTTCTATATTTGAAAGGAATATTTGAGATTATAAGCTCAGCAGCCAGCATTAGTCGCGGGTTCTGTTTGAGCCCCCCCCCCCCTCTTCGCTTTCCTCTATGCCCAGTTACGTCTTGTCGAGGAGACGGATATCAGCCATGCTGTGTCAGATACAGTCCCTTTCTCATATGCATTTAATATACAACACCGTCTGTCTATGCAGAAGACAGCCCCACGCCCAAGTTTGACAAGGCTAGTTACAACTCCTGCCACCACGCCGAGAACAGCGCCGTTATATACCGCACCGGACCGGCAGCGACGCCGTTTGTGACCGCAGACCTGCGGATCCAGTACGCCAGCACGCCGAACGCGACCGCGACGCCGACGGCCCTGGCGGGCCTCCTGTACCGCCACAGGGCCTTGAGGACCCTCTCGCGCCTCTCCTCGCGCCGGAGCTCGACCATCTGCTGGTCAAAGAAGTAGGCGCCGACGGCGAGGCTCTGGCCGGCGCAGTCGCGCGCGGAGCGGGCCGTCTTGAGGACGCTGTGGGGGGAGACGCCGCGGCGCCAGGAGGGCAGGGACTCGGGCGGGTGGTGGGCGAGCAGTCGGCGGGCGCCGGCGACGATGCGGTCGGCGCCGAGGGGCTGGGGCAGCTTGGAGAGGACCGAGTGGAGGATCTCTGGCTCGCCCGCGGGGACGGCGAAGAGCTCGTCGCGGCGGCCGATGACGATCTGGGCGAAGACGTAGACCGAGAAGACGGGCTCGGTGGCGAGGAGGACGTCGAAGAGGCGCGCGATCTCGCCGAGCGACGTCACGTCGTGCGCGTACATGGTCAGCGTGCCCGAGAGCGCGAAGAAGGGCTCCGCCCGCGGGAGGTGGCGCGCCAGGGCTGGGTCCGCGGCGCGGATGATGTCCGGGATCAGGCGCAGCTGGGCGATGGCGGCGGAGAGGTTGGGGAGCATGAAGTCGCGGATGCGCAGGGCCGAGAGCCGGGCCACGGCCGGGCTGCGGAGGTGGGTGGGGAGGACGAGGAGGAAGACCTGGCATATGTCGTGGTAGCCTTGGAAGTAGCAGAGGTACGAGTGCCGCCTCAGGACGGAGAGGATGAGGTCCGACAGCTCTTGCTTCTGGCGAGCGAGTTCTTGGTCGGATTCGTCTGTGGCGAGGTCAGAATTGTGGCGCGGACCGCTGTCTGAGGGTGAGATGGACTGAAGGAGGTGATTTCCTTCACGTCGCAGTCTTACAATTAGGGTAGTACACGAAAGCTCTGGCGACGTCCAGCTTTACTTGCTCCTCTTCCCTGTGAGGCTTGAGATGTTTCCATGAATCGTCCACGAACTCTGAGGCGGTCAAGCGCACTGCTTCGTGGCTGACACCAGACACCTTCTCGCCCTCGTCGTTTGGGAGCCGAACTGGTAGTCCAAGCAGTATAGGCCCTGTGGATTATCAGCACATGGCCCTCGCTGCTTTGACGAAATCCAGGGTGTTCCCCAGAGAGAAACGTCCTGGGCCTCAGAAGCCATCGCACAAACTCACATGCTTGTTGGCGCAGCTCATCCCTGATGAATCCGCCAGGAGACTCGGCCAGAGATTGCAGACCCTCAATGTCTCTCCGTCTACAGGCATCGATGATCTCTCGTGCCTTGAGTTCCTCCAGCTGGGCGTTGCTTTCTGTAACCTCGGATTGTGACGGTGGTGACCTATCCAGGTCACCATTACTCTTTTCCTCTGCAATTACATCGCTGCCATATGCCAGGTGCTCATCCTCGGCGTCCATATCGTGCTGGCCGTCTCAGTGGGGTGCAGGCAGGTCGCAGCGTCCCAACCTTACTCCAAGCGAGGTGTCCTCTTCAAAGTGAACAGGTCACGCCGGGCCGGACAGGCCAGTGACAACGTCTCGACCAGGCAAGTCCTCACGTATGATGGATAGTCCCGCTCACAGGCTCGTGTGACGTGGTGATAGTACAGGTGTGTGAGTTGCAGGGGTTCCGTGCCAGATCCCCAGCAGGCGTCCGAAGCGCCAGCAGGCTGCTGAAGCCACCGAGGTGTCCGGGTGCGCGTGCCGACGCGTCGTCGAAGATGCCACCACTGGCCAAGGGCGATCGAGACAGACCTCAAGGAACTCTTGTGTTTTGATTGTATGGGTTGTTGAACGGTCGACTTCACATGCCAGACAATGCAGACAGGGGTAGGGTGCTGGCGATATGATGTCCGTGATTGAATGAGCTCAGGGTGAGGCCCTACTCTCACATCAAATGAGACTGGGGTGTCGCCTCTCGAGCTTGGGCAAGATATGACGTGCCCCACGTTCTCTGGGTGGCCCCTGAAGCAAGGGCTTTCCATGATGAGCTGTTAGGGGTCTCCCGCGCTGTCACAGCGGGTAGGGCGACCCGCTAGGCCGATCAACCGAGCCACCTGGGCACACCGAGCCACTGAACCATGGCAACCTCGACCACAGAACTCGAAGTCGGGTGACAAAGAGGTGGTGGTCCGGGTCAAGGACATAGTTATGTCTATATGTTTATGCTTAGCACTCAGGTCGCTGGCATTTATTGCTTACGATCATCAAATATTGGGCATATTTGGGCTCGTCAAACACATATGCATTAACTCGCTTACTTTCTTCCCCCAAACCCCGCCTAATCCGTACTGTGCCTTTGGTCACTGGAAGACGGATCATGATCAACATGGGGTTTCTTTCTGACCACTGACCCCCTTCGACCACCACCCCAGGGTCTGATTCCATCCTGGCCCCAGCCTGGCACAACGGCCACTGCTTCTCGGTTAGGTACTGCCGAGACCTGCTCCATCTGGTCAGACTGAAAGCTACCTCCAGGCCCTGGCCCGAGAGCACGGAGACAGGCTTGGAGGTGACATGGGGCGGACCCGATCGGTAGGAATCCTGGGGAAAAAGTGATCAGTCAGGTCGGTCTCGATGTCACCCCGGTGTGAGGACCGATGAGCTGCCGGTCTAGTCTACTGGCTCAGCCTTGTGCGACAAGCATGAGCCTGCAGGGCGAACCCTTGAGCACCTGTCGACTTAGGCTAGTTATCTTGAGGACTCTTGGAATGCAGCAGTGTGGTCTCGGGTAATGCACCCGTTGGCCATTCTCTCGTGGACTGAGGCTCACCCTTGACCAAGGCCAGTCCCTCCGTCCTCCCAAGGTATCTCGGGGGAAACGACTGGATTTGGAACAACAAGCAGGCAGGGAGCTGGCAGAAGCAAGTACATAAGTAGGGAAAATTAATAATGGAAGCTTGTCGTCTGAGGTGAGTGGATCCACAAGGGAGAGCCAGCTGGGGGGTGCTCTCCCGTCCGGTAAGCCCAACGACCCAAGGAGGTATTGTCGGCTTATTAGTGAAAGCCATTCCTCTGGTTCAGCTTCATCGACACCCAGGTAGCGTCATGAACGATCAAGGCATCGTCGCCTTACTCATTTGCCTTGTCTGACATGCTCAAGTGACCACAGCCCCCGAAACCTTCGAGATCCAGGGCGCCGATACCAGAAACAGCACCGGGCACGCACAGCAGCAGCAGTTGGCCTTCTTGGGCACGGCAGGCGCCTCTAATGCAGTGTCGTCCGTTTCGATCGTAGCCTGAGTGAGGCCGGCAAGCTCCGGCCGCAGGAGGATCCGCTCGCTCCCGGGAACCTCTTTCAGATGTAGTAATCCATTATTGCGCTGACTATGCCTCCGGTGACTGGGATCGAGTACCCCGAAGACAACGATGCTGGTTAATGCTGGTTCCGCGGCGCGGCCTGTACCTAGTCCATGCCTTCCAAGGTTGTCCTGAGTTTGACGGGGTACGGAAAGCGAGGGGCCGCAATGAACTGATTGTAGGCCATGAACGCAAGAGACGAGACCGAACAGCAATTCAATAGACAATGCAACTGCGACTGTGGTGTTGCCGTGAGGTTACTGAATACCTGAGAGTACATCTTGTTCAGCAACGTATTGGGTGCTGACTGAGGTAGCACCCGAGTCCTCTTTTGTGGGGCCCGGACGGGTCGCGTCAACTGATTGAGGGGCAAGCTGCGAGCTGCAAGCAAGCTACGAGCTTGCGTGCATGCTTCCTGCCGTGTGCCTCTAGGACTCCCTCTCGGACCGTCCCACTTGGTCCAGCTTATGGTCACGATCACTTCTGACGTCGCCAACGACCAGGCTTGTCACCCCGCGATAGACGCAGGCAGTCCACCCTCGCCAGCGCCAGAAAAGACGCCCGCGCCTTACGAACTGCTGGGCTGGCTCATTCTCTTTGGTGCTCGAACAGGTTGGACGAGAAAGCCAAGCGCAAGGGTTCGGTCGCTTATCTGCCAGACGGCGAGGGCACAGAAAGGGCAGGAAGGGCCTTGCGTGGATCTGGATAGCCCCACGCGTGCATCACGCACGCATTGCCGATTGTACATTGGATACCTTGGATGTGCAGCAGCACCGCTCGCAGCCCCAGCCATATAAGACCACACCTCCGTGACACATCCCAGCTGCCCCCCTTCGCGGTGCACAAACTTCTTCGTCAGATCCAGGCCCAAAGTCAAAGTCCAAATCCAAGTCCAAGAAAGTCCAAGTTCGGGACGCACAGGGTCATCGACTTCGGTCAGCTGCCCTTCCCGTCCGTTCTCTCGCTCCCAGCCGCACCTCGCCCTGCAGCAGTCTGCGAACCTACCTGCCGCACAACGAGGCAACTGGGGGCGTTCCCTAGTATTCATCCTGCAAGACTTGGGGCTGCTTTGTCATTCACGGTCCATCTCCGTATCGTCATTGTCGCTTCATCCTGAGCGCGCTGGGTCATCCTACGTCCAAGTTCACCAGTCGCGTGTGGGGTGTGTGCCTGCGTCAAGGGCGGCTCGAGGACAAGCCCGCTGTGTTTCCATCAGCTGCACGCCGAGCAGTCGTCAGTCCCCTGGTCTGGTCACCGAGAAGGTCGCCTCGCCCTTAATCACCCTGGAGTGCCCATGTGGCTTCGCTCGGTCCTACAGACGTCACGGGCTGTATAGCTCAAACCTCGATATCTCCTGGAAATGGCACACGGGCCTGTTGAACCTCTCATATCTAGACCACCTGCGACCTTCCTTCGCCGTTGGTAATACAGCACGGGCTGTTCCCCCCAACCGCGCAGCACACACTCCAACATGGCTTCTCAGTTCCAGTCCCAGGTCTTCGAAAATGGCCAGTGGGTTACGAGGACATCGAACGTCAACGACGTCCTGAGCAAGCCCGCCACGAAGCCGGCCAAGCAAAAACAACCACCACCCCAATGTGGGATCATGACCAGGACTTTGGTCGAGAGCCCGGTTGCTCATTGGATCCTCCCCGTACGACTTCGTTCCCCTCAGCACAATGATATCGCAATAGTAGGCGTGAGTACCTGGCTCTGTTCTTCCTCCCCTCGCCCCCAAGTCCCACGCCCCTCCACAACATCAGAGTAGCAGCCGTGAAAAGGCAGCCGACAGATTGTGCTCTGGCTGGTGATGAGCTAATGATTCCACACCACAAAGGATCACTACGTGCAAATCTCTGAGCTCCAGGACGACTTGCAGCTCCACAGCGTCGCGAAGAAGAAGGACTTCGGGTCGCGAATTCGCAATGCCAAGGTCATTGGCACTTTCAATCGGGATGACATTGACGCCAGCAGGTTCCAAGCTAGCCGGTCTCACAGGCAACAGGACGATGATATTGACGTGGGAATGTCCGAGGTTTCCACTCAAGTATCACCGCCAAACCCGCCGCACCTACCTCCTCAGCTGCTCCTGATCGTCTTAGAGACTGGCGACTGCATCTTCCTTTTCCTGCGGTCTGCTAGAGACGGCTCTTTCGAGTTTTCTGCGTTACAACACGAACTCGATCCTACGCGCCTCGTTCGTCCCGGTTTCCATTTGGCAGTCGACCCGAGCTCAAGGTACGTGGCACAGGCCTGCTCCAGGGACATCTTCGTTGTCCATGAGCTTGAATCTATGAGCAACCTCAACAACTCCTTCATCCACGGCCAGCCTTTGAGGCCGGTCAAATCATCTCGCCCGCGCGCTGTCAATGGCACAATACAAAGCATGGACTTTCTTTACCCAAGACCACAAGATCCTCACCACATCATTTTGCTACTCATAGTAGTCAACAGAGGCATCCCTCGGATGGTCACATATGACTGGGAACTGAACGATGACGTCGGAGAGGCGTTGGCTGCGGAGAAAATGGGCCACTTGTTACCAAGAAATCACGAGATGCCACTCCTGATAATCCCGCTCACAATACGCACGGCCTTCTTTGCTGTGTCAGAGGGAGAGATTGCTTTCTGCAAAGACATCCTTCACGGTTCGCCCACCTTTGAGCCTTGCGAAATTGGAGACTTTCCTCCATCCGAACACCACGACGGAGCAGAGCCGCCATTGTGGACTGCCTGGTCCAGGCCTCCTCGACTCTCAAGATTCCATCCGAACAACGATCACATCTACGTTGCGAGGGAAGATGGGCTTGTGTTATTTCTCGAGTGCGACTCTGAAAACATACTTGGAGCTGCTTTTAATCACGGGACATTTTGTAATGTTTCCACGGCTTTTACAAGCCTTTCACACCACAATGACGATATACTGGTATTCGGAGGAGACTCGGGGCTTGGTGGCGTTTGGAAGGCAAGTTTCACTATCTATATGTATGGATGAGAAGCCTATTGACGATATGTAGGCTCCTCCAAGGGAACAGGTCGTCAGGCTCAGTCAGATCCCAAACTGGTCGCCTACTGTCGATTTCGTGACAACAAACGAGTCTCGACGCTGGGATGACCATAACGGCGCGACAGGGAAGACCCGGACAGGTTTGGAAAAGGAAGTCGATGCTCTGTCGTCTGGTTTCTTCAAGCCCGATAGAATATTTGCCGCCGCCGGAAGAGGACGAAACGGCTCGATAGTGGAATACCGACATGGCCTGCGAGCAAATATCGGCATAGATTTCGACTTCGGCACAGTGGTCAAACGTTGCTTCATGCTTCCGGCCAACATATCTGCGCCGGATTATGGCCATCACTTGCTGTTATCGCTGCCTGGCAGGTCTGCCCTCCTGCGTTTCGACTCGGATTTCTCCGCAACCTTTGACGTAGATCCCGACGAAACGCTGTACGATACATCCTCACCAACCGTTACGGCAAAGCGCATCTCTGAGGACTTCATCGTTCAGGTCACAGAGAGCGGCATCGTTGTTATCAATTCGTCATCGAGGTAAGTTATGAATTCATTTATCTTTGTTCTCTTGTCACTTTGTACGGCATCTAACAGTGGGTAGCAAACAAATCTCGTTCGCCTCTCTAGGTCTCGACGGCGCAGCTGTCACAGATGCTACCATCCAAGCGAACATACTTGCCGTCACATCACATGCGGACAATTTCTTTGAACTGCACACCATCCTGCTTGATGGTCCCAACCTTGAGGCTCATCATCTGAACAGAGAAACATTCGAGGGTGAAGTGACGTGTCTCGGGCTCTGTAGCATTGGGGGCAAAGCTCACGCTGTTGCGTCCTTATGGTGGAACAGCGCCATATACCTGGACTTATACAGCATACAGGATAAGGAGCACGTCAAAACTATTGCTATCCAATCTCGTAAGTACACGATTTCGTCACTCAACACCAAGCACGGGAGGAAAGGGCAGGGAACAGAAGTTGCCGAAAAAATATATGCAGCTCCCTTCGATTTCTTCTTCTGCCTTGTTCCCACATTCATACTCGTCGAATACTTCACTAGCACAGCGCATGGCTCCATGTTACAGCACGAATTTACTCTTTCTTTCATCGTTCTTGAAATTCCGGTTCTCTTGTGACTAACATGTGCTCACAGTTGCCGAAAGTCTATTGCCAGATGATTTACAACGGGCCATAGTGAATAGTATCGAACCTTTCACAAGCATCGTGCCAGTACTGGATGACCTTGGAAACAGTGTTATCATTGCTGGGAGCCGGGACGGGGCATTGCTGACTCTCGGTCTTGATGTTGGTTGCGAGGTGGCTTCAGTATCTCTGGAGAGGGTGGGCTCTGTGCCAGCTTACGTTTACGAGGCCTTCGATGGATCGGCGTTTGTTTGCTGCGATTCAAGCTTCACGCTGCTTGGCGATTTTCAAGGAGGAACACGAGGATTTGCCAAGAAACAAAGTGTCTGGACTGTGGATGCGAACGACAGCAGCAAGCTCGCTCCCAGCATTACCTCTGTTGTGGTTTTACAGGAGAGCCTGTCTGGCAACGTCGCCAACACGCCTCTTCTCCTGCTCGCCACAGATCACGTTCTGCTTGCTGAGTTGCAACCGGAATTAGGACCTGTCCAGCGACAGATGGCCTTGGGCATGACACCCCAGAAACTGCTTTATTCGCACGTCTTGAAGTGCCTGGTCGTGGGCGCAAGAACGCTGGATGACAGGCCCACGCTGAGATTCATCGACCCTGACACGGGTGAAGACCTCTCTCTTCCCTTGCACGGCCAGACGAGAGAGCCAGCCGACTTCATAAGTGGGCTGGGGAAACCGGGAGATCGGATTCACTGCCTAGATGAGTGGCACATTGAGTCAAAGAACAAGAATTTCTACTTCATTCTTGTCGGTACGAACGGAGGCCCATCAGATGGAGGCAGGGTCCTGATTGTTTCTCCACAAATAGAGAGGCCAGCGCAAGGGGAAAGCCGTGGAAGAATATCGTTCTGGACTCGTCACAGGATAAAAGGGCCAAAAGAGCCTGTTTACGCCGTAACCGCCACAGGTCGCAAGATCCAAGCCACATTTCACTCGGAACTTGTCTACTACAGACTGGACGAGGGGGAGAAGAAGCTCACACAGGTTTCCACCACACAGCTGGACTCGGAGGCCTGGAAGCTGAGCGTTCTCCCCGACTCGCCGCACACCCTGGCATTGACGCGGCGCGACTCTCTCTGGGTGCTTGAAGAAGCCGAAAACGCTGCCGACGGCTTCGAAGTACGCCATGTCGACCCTTTCACCCCACACGGGCTAGACATGCTCGAGGTGGCCGGAGATTGGCCCCCGCCGCCGCAGTCGGGCCTGCCATCAGAGCCACCGCCGTCGATAGTGCTCATAGCGGACCAGGAATGCGGCCTCAACGGGCTCTGGATACCGTGGGACTCGCCCGACAAGGACTGCGAGGTGCTGTTCGAGACGGACCTACCATCGACGGTGCGAAGGCTGCGCCTGGGAAGGACGCTACCGCCATGGTCACGCGAGACACGGAGCCGGCACGGCAGCAAGCGGTTCGGGCTGCTGGCGGCGTCGGCGGGCGACGGCGAGGTGCTGGGGATGGGCATCGACGGGTCGCTGCAGCACTTTACGCTGCTGGACTTCGGGGCGTGGCGGTTCCTGCGGTTCCTGCAGAACGTGTCGGAGTCGTCGGCGGAGCTGTACCCCTTCACCCACATGCACTTCGAGTCGGACGAGGCCGAGCAGGCGTTTGACGTGCGGCCGTCGGCGACGGACCGCGACACGCTCGAGCGCCAGGTCGACGGCGACCTGATGCAGCGCATCCTGGACCGGCGGGCGCTCGAGGGCCTCGTGTGGTCCAGGCGCGAGTGGGCCGGGTACTTTATGGAGTACCTGGACGGGGTGGACGGCGGGAGGTGGACGCGGTTCGAGGGCGTGGTGGGCGAGGAGGAGAGGAGCAGGGCGTACGTCCGGCTGGCTTATGAGATCTTGGAGTACTTCCTCGTGCCGATTATCTAAACAGAAGGGGGCTTTTGTCTGTTCTTTTGCTTGGATACTACTGGGCTCATAGACGTGGAGGGATTTTGAGGTTGGCACGTATTACGCAGTCTTGCCTTGTCCTTGTGTCGGTCTGTCTGCATGCGTGCGTGTGGCTCTTCTCCTTGGAATATACTGAGTAGGCTGGTTGAACAATCAATCCTGTGATTGAATTGTGACTTGAACGCAGTTCACGTCTAACTTTCAGCTACAGCTCGCTTTGTAAGATCTCAAACGTTCTTCACAGTGTCATGACTACGGATTTCACGATGCATCCTCCTTCTGCATGACGGGTCTCTCATATTATTTCTCACGTTATTTTAAGCTTCAAGTCAAGGGGTCAAATGTCTGCTATATGTGACCAGAATAACGAAGATGGAAAGTCTTAATGGAGGCTCTTTCCATCCAAGTGTATAATCATACTGTCTGGCCTGTATGCCGGGGAATGAGGATGCAATCTGTGACCTGGAGAGGAGGGGGGTATTTTCCACCGGTCACGGTTGGGAAGGGATTTGGATATGCATCACGATGCCTTCAGGTGCCCAAGAAAAAGGAAACATAGGCTCATACTAACGTAAAAACAGGGCTTGGCTCTCTTATTCCCGCCGGTTGTTAGTCAAGACGGACTAAGACGTCCGGGAGCCAAGCAATTGCGTATGCTTACTGTTAGTAATGCCAGGCTCGATAACCTGGAACGAGAACAAACACGTCGGTTTCCCGTCGAATTAAATCGGGGGCAATTAGGTGTTGCCAACTGTCGCGGGTGTGGCTTTCTGCAAATCTCCGTCCCGCCCTGTCCCCGAGCCTGGGCCTGCTGGAGCTGTGAAGTCATGGGTTGGTGGGGCATCCTGGAAAGATTCTGCGATAGAGGGGGAAACACGGCGGGCATGGCGGGGTGGTCGGGCTGATAACGACTTTCTCTGTTGTGTTAAGGTGTGGGCAGATTGATTTTGTTAGGCTCACGGTTCGCGGCCGCGGGTCCACACTTGGGCTCACGGCCTACGGACCACGGACGTCCAGGCAGCCGAAACAGTGACGATGGCGATTTCCAGCTGGCAGGTATGTATGATGGGATTTGTATCCACTCCCCATGTCCATGATGGGGCCAGGGGTGGCTGAGGAATGGGGATGTTTGCGGTCTGAACAATGGAAAACAAGGCTGTCTTGTCCTGCCCAGAACGGTGGTCGACGTCCAAAATCTTGGTTGGTTGGCTGGCAGGGTTGAGAATGAGAGCGCGGCCAGTCGGTTCGAGAAACTTCTGGCGCCCAGTCGCTCTTTCGTTCCGCGCCCCATCCTCCCCTGACAGCACCCTGTGGCGTGGACTTAGCGAATCTTCAAGGCTTAGCTCCAAGGGTCTGCCAGCTTTCGCAACCAGAGCTGGGCTGGCCTAGGCAGGGCAGAGCGCGGCAACCAAAGCAGTTTTTTTTTCTTCTTCGCCTGACGACTGGTGTGTCCCTTCGACTGCAGCAGCCGCCATATCCAACGAACGGACTAGACTATTCCTTCTACACACCCACCGACACCCACACCCACCCACACTGGAATACCACGCATAACCTTTTCCTCCATCACAACCTCAACTCAGAGATCTGACTGCCCAGCACTTCGGGACTTCGACCACCGTAGTTTTCCCCTTTGCCTGTGAGACGAAACCCTGATCCTGATCCCGTTGCAAATCAAACACGCAGCGAGCGAAAGAGAAGCTTTATTCACACCAGTTTCGCCCAGTTTACCTACGATCCTCCTCCTACCCCGCCAACCACCCAACAAACCGCCATAATGAGTGTTGTCGGTAAGTAGCTGCACCCCAGACTCCCTCCTGTTTGCTGCTGGCCTTCCTAATGGTCCGGATGCTGATGTGTTTGCTCGTCCAAAGGCGTTGATCTCGGAACCGTCAACACGGTCATTGCCGTCGCCAGGAATCGAGGTGTCGATGTTGTACGTCCAGCCACCGCCCTCTAATCCCCCTCCTCGATCTTACACTTGCTCCCGACCACGACCCTCACGTCGTGGACACCGTGGACCCCGTGCTCCCACGACATGTACGCTGACCATACGTATCGTGACAGATCGCAAATGAAGTCTCCAACCGGGCGACACCGTAAGTGGCCCCCCACCTCAGCCGCATGCCTCGCTGCCTCTCGATGTGTCCTGCAGTCCATGGGCTAACCACTCCCTCAAACAGATCTCTGGTAGGCTTCGGCCCCAAGGCACGATACCTCGGCGAGACGGCCAAGACACAAGAGATCTCCAACCTCAAGAACACCGTCGGCTCGTTGAAGCGCCTCTGCGGCCGCTCCCTCTCCGACCCCGATGTCCAGATCGAGCAGCAGTACATCTCCGCGCCCCTGGTCGACATCGACGGTCAGGTCGGCGCCGAGGTCAACTACCGCGGCCAGAAGGAGAGGTACACTGCTACACAACTTACCGGCATGTTCCTCAGCAAGATCAAGGCCACAACCTCGGCCGAGCTCAAACTCCCCGTCTCCGACATCGTCCTCAGCGTGCCCGCCTGGTTCACAGACATCCAGCGCCGCGCCCTGATAGACGCCGCCGAGATTGCCGGCCTCAAGCTGCTGCGCCTCATGAACGACACCACCGCCGCCGCCCTCGGCTACGGCATCACCAAGCTCGACCTGCCCTCGGCCGACGAGAAGCCCCGCCGCGTCGTTTTCGTCGATGTCGGCCACAGCGACTTCACCTGCTCCGTTGTCGAGTTCAAGAAGGGCGAGCTGGTCGTCAAGGGTACCGCCTGGGACCGCCACTACGGTGGCAGGAACTTCGACAAGGCCCTGGTCGACCACCTGCAGAAGGAGTTCCTCGCAAAGTACAAGATTGACATCTTCACCAACCCCCGCGCCATCGCACGTGTCCACGCCGCCGCCGAGAAGACAAAGAAGATCCTGTCGGCCAACCAACAGGCCCCCGTCAACATCGAGTCCCTCATGAACGACGTCGACGTCTCCGCCATGGTCACCCGCCAGGAGTTCGAGGCCCTTATCGACCCCCTGCTCAGCAAGACCACCGGCCCCCTGGAGCAGGCCCTGGAGCAGGCCAAGCTCACCAAGGACGACATCGACGTCATCGAGGTCGTCGGTGGTGGTTCCCGTGTGCCTGCCGTCAAGGACCGCATCCAGGCCTTCTTTGGCAAGGGCCTGTCCTTCACCCTCAACGCCGACGAGGCCGCCGCCCGTGGCTGCGCCTTCAGCTGTGCCATCCTGTCCCCCGTCTTCCGCGTCCGCGACTTCTCCGTCCAGGACGTCATCCCCTACCCTATCGAGTTTGCCTGGGAGAAGGCCGCAGACATTCCTGATGAGGACACGAGCCTGGTCGTCTTTAACAAGGGCGGCGTTCAGCCCTCTACCAAGATTCTAACCTTCTACCGAAAGCAGGCCTTCGACCTCGAGGCCCGCTACGTCAAGCCCGATGAGCTTCCCGGCAAGATCAACCCCTGGATCGGCCGATTCTCGGTCAAGGGCGTTAAGGCCGCCGGAGGCCCTGACGACTTCATGATCTGCAAGCTGAAGGCCCGTGTTAACATCCACGGCGTCTTGAACGTGGAAAGTGGGTACTACGTCGAGGACCAGGAGGTCGAGGAGCCCATCCCCGAGGAGGAGCCCAAGAAGGAGGATGGCGAGAAGAAGGACCCAGATGTGAGTACTCCAGCAGTTGATAATTTTCATAAGCCGTCGCCCGCAAAACGGAAGCCGTCCACTTCTCCGCCAGCGGAGAATGGGGCGGCCGAGATGAACCGCAAGCGAACCTGTCCTCAGAACGGCCACGGCGAAGCTGCGTCGATCTTATCCGACGCGCAGCAACACGTGGACCCCCAGCTAACCAAATCAAAGGCCATGGAGACAGACAACAAGGAGGAGAAGCCCAAGACGCGCAAGGTGAAGAAGCAGGTGCGCAAGGGAGATCTGCCCATCGTCGCCGCCAACCTGTCCCTTGACGAGTCCGGCAAGAACAACCTGATCGAGAAGGAGTACTCAATGGTCATGGAGGACAAGCTGGTCGCCGACACCGAGGAGAAGAAGAACGAGCTCGAGACGTTCATCTACGAGCTCCGCAACAAGCTCGACGAGCAGTACGCCGATCTTGCCAGCGACGAGGAGAAGGAGAAGATCAAGGCCAAGCTGGAGGCTTCCGAGGTGAGTTTCGGAACTATACAAACGATTCCCCATGTGCGCCATCGCAACGGGTGACTGACTCTCGATTAGGACTGGCTGTACGAGGACGGTGAGGACACCACCAAGGCTGTCTACGTCGCCAAGATTGACGAGATCCGCGCCCTGGCCGGCCCCATCATCCAGCGACATTTCGAGAAGGTCGAGGCCGAGCGCCAAGCGGTACAGGCCAAGGTGGACGCCGAGCGGGCAGCCAAGAAGGCGGCCGAGGAAGAGGCCCGCAAGCAGGCCGAGGCCCAGAAGGCTCCCGAGGGCGCCAACGGCAAGGACGCCGAGATGCCAGACGCAGACGCCGCACCAAAGGCAGAGGCCGAGGAGGCCCAGGACCCGAAATAGAGTTTCGGTCAGAGCCTTGACACCCCTATCGTGCTGGAGTGAAGAGGTGGTTGCGCAGCACTGCATGCCGGGGATGTTTACGTTTTGAGAGAACGAGAACGAGAGAGGAAGAGGGAGGAAGATAAGACACAACACAAAGATAGGATAAAGAGCACAGGGACTGTGGTTTTCCCATAGATGGATCCAAGACAGTCGGTCGGTTTCATGAGCAGCTCGGCTGGCTTCTCTGTGTAATCTCAGGCCCACCTCCCTTCCCCTTCCTCCCTCTTTTCGCCTCTTATCAAGTGAACAGGAGGGAAGAAGGGGAGGTAACGAGAGGGAGGGGGCACTGACTCTCAAGTGGCTGTGCACACAGAGTAATTTGACATTGGGTGGGAAAGAACAGGAAATGCGTTGTTGCAATAGACGGGACCAAAAAGAGAACGGGACACCCAACCATGTTTTTGATTTTGATTGGTTTTTGTTTTGCTCAAACTCCTCTACCCTTGGCTGTTTTTTGTTCACTCCTCTTTTTTGTGAATGATGGATGTTGCGCGGTTTAGATTTAGCCTAGATGTGACAATGGACATGAAACTCATTCCGACGTGTTCTTATCTCTCTCTGCCTACTACTGTTGTGGGACATCACCTACAGTACATACATACATGTAATCCCACATACATACACTCCTTTCATCACTTAAGGGAATGTCCAGCTTAGCATTGAGAAAGCAGCACAAATCTAGTGAGAATGGATATCCGCACCTGCAAAAAAGGATGGTACACCGGTACTACTAACACTAAATTAACACCCATGGCCAAGTCAGATGCCAAATTGGGCTTGTGAATTGGGTGTGTAGGTGCTGAGGGTATAGGTGCCAGGTGTGTGAGTGTGTGGGGCTTGGGTGTATGAGTGTTGGGTGTGTGGGTTGGTAGGTCTTGGGTGTATGAGCAGTGGGTGTGTAGGTGCTGGGCGTATAGGTGCTGGGTGTGTGGGTGTGTAGGTGTGTAGGTGTTGGATATATGAGTGTTAGCTGTGTAGGTGTTGCGTGTGTAGGTGCTAAGTGTGTGGGTGTAGGC
Source organism: Diaporthe sp. P3_1W (assembly GCA_037177825.1). Classification (NCBI taxonomy): domain Eukaryota; kingdom Fungi; phylum Ascomycota; class Sordariomycetes; order Diaporthales; family Diaporthaceae; genus Diaporthe; species Diaporthe sp. P3_1W. The sequence goes on from JBAFXB010000002.1 coordinate 8,055,297, forward strand.
GTCAGGGTTGTAGGAGTTGGGCATATGAGTGTTGGGTGTGTGGGTGCTGGGTGTACCATCTGTTTCTTTTCAGAGTCCTCTTTTTTCACAACCTCACAATGTATGCCTGTATATATACTCAATGCAAAAAGAATAAGGCTGTTATTTTGAATAGCCGCTATGTTATTGTATCAAACTTTTTTAACCCCCTTCTCAGCCTCGCTAGCACCATTAATCCTCTAAATCTAGGGAATGTCAAACAGAGGCTTGAGCTTGACAATGAGCTGCCACTCATCGTTGGAGACGTCCTTGCGGTAGAATTCCTTGAGGCAGTCGATGGACGCCCGCGAGATGGCGCTGTACAACGTGTCCGACTCCTCGAGCTGTCGACCGTACGTGGGCTGGTGCCCGCCCATCTCGATCTTGACCGCCACCGAGGGCTGGCCCTTCTTGCAGACTGGGATCTGCTTGTGCTCTCGCTCAATGGATGTGCTGTTGTGCTTGTTAGCGGTGCTCAGATGATGAATGCCTCGGGGGGCTCGGGGTGATCACTTACACTCTACCCATAGTAACGATCTCCTTCACACCAGTCGTAGGGTTATGTTTCACGGCCGAGATGGGCGTGTTGATCTTCAGCTGACCTTCCACCACATCGACACCGACGATGATAGGGCCCGTCTTGTTGAAAACAGCCACAGGCTTGAGCACACAGGGGAAGACTGCCAGCAACTTGGAGTCCTCCTTCTTCTTCTCGAGCAGGTCGTCCATGTGCTTGGTGAACTGGTCGAAGAGGTGATAGATGATGTCAGCCGTGAAAATCTTGACACCGTTCTCCTCGGCGTACGACTGGGCGTCCTTCTCGACCTTGACGTCGAAGCAGAGCATGACCGCGTAGTCGGGCGACTTCTCCAGCATGACACCACACTGCATGATGTCTCGCTTGGAGACGGGGCCGATGCCGACGTTGGCGACGGGGATCTTGCAGTCCTTGAGGAAGTCCAGCAGAGCCTCGAGGGAACCCAGTGTGGAAGCCTGGACAGACACACCGCGGCCGGTCCTCTCGACACGGCTGAACAAGGTCTCGAGATCGCTCTCGAGCTCGTCCTCAATGTCATCCTCGTCATCGTCAGGGCCTGCGACCAGCAGACGGGAACCAGCAATGGCCTTCTCCAGCCCTGGTGCGACGATCTTGACACCAAGCGCGGCCTTGACCTCCTTGTTGTGCACGTATTGTGACTTGAGACGAAGTTCCTTGAGTTTCTCTGGCGTAAGCAGGGCTCGGACGTTGGTCTTGATGACGCCCTCTGTGCCACACAGCAGGATCCTATCGCCTTCCCGCATGATACCGTTGGAAAGAATGACATCGATGGTCATACCGAAACCTTCGATCTGCTTAACTTCCAGAACGGTGGCTTGCACCTCGGAGAGGTACATGAGCGAGCCCACCATCCTCTCCTGCGTGAGCTGCAGAATCAGCTTGAGCATATCGGGGATACCCTCGCCGGTGTGGGCGGATGTGGGGATGAGCGAGACGAATTTGGACATCTGCTTGTTCTCGTAGAAGAGCTCGGCGTTGAAGCCTTGCTCGGCGAAGGCGACCTTGGTCTGATCCAGCCGGTTCTTGAACTCGTTCTGCACGGCCTTGCCCTGGAGCGCCAAACTCTCCTGGAAGCCGTTGTTGTCAATCTTCTTCCAGCCGTACAGACGATCGATCTTGTTGAGGGCCACCACGAACGGTGTCTTCCTCTCACGGAGCATGCGCATGGATTCGAGGGTCTGGGGCTCCAGGCCGTGCATGATATCGACGACCAAAATGGCGATGTTGCAGAGGGATGAACCTCTTGAACGCAGGTTGGAGAAGGACTCGTGACCAGGCGTGTCGATGACCAGCAGACCAGGCACCTTGAACTCGAACTTGCCGTCCTGGTTGACGACTTGGGTCTTCTGCTTGATGGCCTCGACTGGGAAGTAGGTAGCACCAATCTGCTGAGTGATACCTCCTGCTTCGCCCTCCTGGACGTTGGTCTGACGGATCTTGTCGAGAAGCTTGGTCTTTCCGGTATCGACGTGTCCCAGAATGCAGCAGATGGGTGACCGGAGGTTGTCTTTTGACCGGGCAGCCAGGGCAGCCTGGTGGGCCTTCTCACGTCTTGCGAGAGCCTCCCTCCTCCTCTGCGCCTCGAGGCCAGCATCTTCTTCATCTGACGAGGACTCTTCTTCGGAGGACTCCTCCTGGGCTGCGGGCGCTTGCTCCTTTGGTCTTGAGGGTAGCGATTTCTCGTCTGCCTTGCCGTTCTCGTTCTTGTCGGCCTCCTCATCAGAGTCCGCGTCCCAGCTGTCCTTGGGTTCCTCGTCTGATGCCGCCGCGGCCTCCCAGTCCTCCTCGATCTCCTCTTCCCTGGCCGCAGCTGCTTTTGCGGCAGCCTCAGCCTCGGCCTTCTCCCGGGCAATGCGCTCGTCTTCCTCCTTCTTCCTCAACGCCTCTTCAGCCTGTAATCTCGCACGTTCGGCAGCCTCTGCGAGCGCTTTCTCCTCGTCGATCTGCCAATTGATTAGCAATTGAGCAGGACCACGTACGTGATGACTCCGGCACTCACCTTTTCTTGCTTCTTGCCCTTTCCCTTCTTCTCGAACTTGGGCTTCTCCTTCTTAGCCGACTCGCCGTCTGCAAGACCGCCGACCTGTATGCCAGCGGCCAGCATCTGCTGCAGCTTGCGCTCGTTGCGGGCCTTCTCCTCCTTCTGGGCCTTGGTCATGTATTTGCCCTCTTTCTTGAGCTGCTCGACCCTCTCCTTCTCCCTCTGCTTCTTGCGGGCCTTCTCCTCTTCCTTGCGCTTGTTTTCCTCCTCGAGGAGGCGCTCCTCTTCTTCTATCCGGGCTCGCTCCTCGGCGTCGGCCTTGGCCTTGGCCTCCTCCCGCAGACGAAGTTCTTCTTGTTGCTTCTGGAGTAGCTGGAGGTGCTTGGGGAGCTTCTTGCCAGATTTACCGGCTTCCGCCGCGGGGGCCGCCGCAGCGGGCTCATCCGGCTTCTCGGCGACTTTGGCGGGCTCGGCTTTGGCGGGTGCGGGCGTGGCAGTCTTCTTCTTCGCAGCCTGTTTGTAGAAAATATATCGTGAGCTTCGTGTTTCCCGCAGGACACTGGTGAATTTTCAAGAGACTTACGTTCTCCTTTTTCCTCTGCTTCTCGCGCTCCTTCTTGAGCTTCTCCTTCTCAGCCTTGGTAAGGACCTTGCCCGAAGCGTCCGTCTCGTCATCGCCGCCCTTGGCAGCAGGGGCTGGCTTGGCTTGCTGCTTGCCCTTTCCACCCTTTCCCTTCTTCTCGGGCAGGGCGAACTCGTCCTCGATATTGGCCTCTGCTGGCGCGGCCTTCTCCTCGGCGGGCTCGGCTGGTTCGGCGCCGGCTGCGTCCTCGCCCTCGAGCTCTGGCAGACCCTTCTTCTTGCGTCTCTCCTTGTTCTTTCGCATCAGGGCCATGAGACCCCCTGCGGCGGGGGCATCGTCCTCGGCGGCGGCAGCGGCATCACCGTTCTCGGGGGCTGGTGCATCGTCTCCATTTGCTGGGGCGATGGTCTCGCCAAGCTCGGCCTCCCAGTCGTCCTGGGCCTTCTTGTTACCCTTCTTCTTGGGAGCCATTTTGGAAGATTTTATTGAAGTGAAGGACTGGTTAACAGTGAACAGTGAGTGTAGATGCTGTTGGTACGAGTTGGGTTGGGCCAGCCTGGGACGGAAAAGTTGTGTGCCGACGTAGTAGACAAAAGTTGCAGTTGCAGCTCGACCGTACCTACCTCTCCGGCGAGGTGGAAAGTGTGGGGTAATATTTTTGCAGGGCAGCTCCAGGTGGCAAGGCAGGAACCTCTCCTCACCATTTCCTCATCTTGGCTCTTAATCGCTGAACTAACCAAGGCAACCACCACCCTTGGGTTTAAATGATTGCAAGGGAAATGCTCTGTGGTTTTTGATTCTGAGAACGGATATTCGCACCCACAATCAGAGCACATCGCCCAGGCCACCTACACACCCAATACCTACATACATAATACCTACACACCCAATACCTACAACCCAATACCTACAACCCAATACCTACACACCCAACATCAACATGCCCAAAACCTACACACCTAACGCCTACACACCTAACACTTATACGCCAGCACCCATACACCCAGCACCCAACACCCACCACCTAACACCCACCACCTAACACCCGTACACCCACACAACCAGCACCCACACACCCAACTTACACACCCAAATGGTGTACCTAATTAGCTCTAGGTATATGAATTAATAAGCATGCAAATGAGGTGCATAGGTATGTAAACTAGGTGTGTGAATTGGTTTTGTGCTGGCGATGTAGGATTACTCGTGAAGTGGTGTAATGCGACAGTCACCACCGCCAGATCATTCAGTGAGGAACAAGTTCAAGCCAGGAGTAGTGCGACTCGTATGTGACTTTCTTGACTTGTTCGGCCTGAATTGGAAACAAATCCAGACAACTTTAGTAGAAGAACATTGCCATCTTAGATTGCCAAGCTGGTGCTCGTCTTCTGTTTCTTATCCCAACAGCAAGATGCATCATAACTTGGACACTGACCAAAAATTCTAATCTGGTGCATATAAGTCTGCTAGATATAACGTTTGGACTCTGCTGGCAGGATCCTCCGGAATTACTTCCTTCCACAAACATGACCCCCTGAGTGGGTTATCTCCTTTATGACAACCTCACATGCCGTCGCACTCAGCCTTCATGTGGCAGCTTGTGTTATTCCTAGCTGTCCTATAAACACATAGATCGAACCAGTTTGGAAGGAAGGTCTCATGCGCGTTATCAGGTCTATCACCCAAGGTCTGTCTATAGTGGCCAAAATCAGTCTACTCAAGCCAGCAATCCAGCGCTCATCCCTCTCCTCCCTCTCCCTTTCCATACCATACGATCTATCTCCTTCCACCATGGCTTGACGAGCCCGTCTCCTCCTCCTCCAAGTCTCCCTCATCCTCAAACGGAACCCTCACATATACCTTACTCGCCAGGGGGCTTCTCCCCCTCCGTCTCTCACCACGACCACCATCAGCAGAAGGGACCACCAACCCGTCCCGACCAGCCTCTCGGAGGCCCTCCGCGGACCTGCTGTTGACCGGCGTGCCCGGCAGCGTCTCCGCGTAGCCCGTCTCCGCGGTGGCGCGGCCATGTTCGTACACGTGGAGGAGCGAGGCCGCCTGGGGCTGCGACAGCCTCTTAGCCTGCCGCGCGTGCGCCATCTCGTACTTGCGCCTGTCCTCCTCGTTCATGACCGCCAGGCCGTCGTCGCTGTCGTTGTTGTTGCTGGTGTCCTTATCACCAACCTCCAGCTCAGGCGGCGGCGTCTCGCGGGGCATGTAGACCACGGAGGAAAGGCCCGACCGGAGGCCGTCCACGTACGATGACCCGGGGCGCTCGATACCACCGGGAGCGCCCTTCCCCTTCCCCACACCAGCGGTGCTGTTCGACAGGGTACAGCTCTCCGGGGACGACCCCCGCACCTCGACGTCCGCGGCCCTCGCCTTCATCCTCCTCCTCCTCTTGGGCGCGGCGTCCGCGCCGGTGGACGACGAGAAGTCGGTGCTCCCGCTCGACTCCGCCCCGGGGTCCGGGTACCGATAGACCCCGCCCTCGGTCCTCAGCGGCGCGGCGAACAGGCCCTCGACCTGCGGCGGCGGCTGCAGCACGCTCCTCGTGCGGCCGAGCCCCCCGCCGTCCCCTCCTCCCCCTCTCCTGGCCGATGCCCTCCTGCGCCTCCTCTGGCCCGCCATGCGTGCCTCCTCGTCACTATTCAGTTGTTGTTGCTGCTGCTGCTGCTGCTCCATGACGGCCGGGATGAACGTCTCGGGCTTGATGTTGAGGTCGTCGCCCGTCTGCTCGGCGTGCTCGATGGCCTCCTGCACCGTGGTGTTCTTGTCCGCCGCGGCGGCGTCGGCCCGGGGTCCCCCCCACGTGCGCTGGCCCGCCGTGAAGATGCCGTAGACCATGTAGTACCAGTTGAAGAAGGGGTTCAGCACGAACATCATGGGGTACAGCCAGATCTTGTAGCGGCGCAGCTTGGCGCCAAAGTAGATCATCATGAGCCAGTTGAGCCCGAGGGACACGGCGATGAACCCCACGGGCAGGTCGGCGATGCTCTTCTCGGTCGACAGCAGCGCCAGCACCATGACAAAGAAGAGCAGCGCCGTCGTGCGGATCGTGTTCTGGCAGAAGCGGTACAGCACCAGCACCGGGTACCGCCTCCACAGCCGCCAGTCGGTCAGCATGCACGCCTCGTTGGTGATGAAGCCCAGGAACCAGCGGCGGCGCTGCTTGACCAGCGACGCGTACGTCTGCACCGCCTCGGTCTTGCAAAAGGCCGACGTGCACATCTGGATCTGGAACCGGCGCTTGGCGCCGATCATGAAGAGGTGCGTCAGGTACCGGTCCTCGCCCAGGTGGTCCTTGGCAAAGTCGAACAGGTCCTCGCAGTGCTCCGCCTTGCCCGCGAAGTAGTACTTTGCCATGCGGCGGAAGGCGCTGAAGCGCAGCATCGTCAGCGCGCCGGGCAGGCACGTCACCGACCCGCACCCGGACTCGACCGACCGCTCGAACAGCTGCCCGTGGATGTACTCCATGTCCTGCAGCAGCGTGATGATGCTGTGCCTCTTGGTCGTCGACGTGATCACCCCCGTCATGGCGAGCATGTTGCGCTGGTTGCCCGGGCTGAACTCCATGTCGTAGAGGAAGTTCTGCAGGCACATGCGGTCCAGGATGCAGTCCGAGTCTATGAAGAGGATGAAGAGGTTGTCGTTCATCTTGAGGTACTCCGAGTAGACCCTGTCGATGAGCTTGTACGTCGCCTTTTGGCAGTTCCGCTTGCCCCCGTGCGGGAACCGCGAGACGGTGATCCGGGCGTCCTTGTAGGCGACGTCGATGCTCTTGGGATAGGTCTCGAGCGTCAGGGGCACCCCGAGCCTCTCGATGGCTGTCAAGTAGAGCTCGTCTTCCTGGTCGCCGTCAAATGACAGGAACACGTGGATACATGACGGCGGGTAATCGCAGTCAACCACGGAGTTGATGGCTGTTATGAGGACGTCAGGCTCCTCCTTGTAGCAAGGCATAACAATGACGACCTTGGGGGCTGAGTCCTCGTCCAGGAGCTGCTTGATGCGCTTCGTCCGCCCGAGCTGGTGGGTGACGAGCTGATACACGCAAAATAGCCACGGCACCGTCAGCAGGCCCGCAAAGGACCAGAAGGCGAACCACATGAGGAAGTCTACCATCTCCGCTGGCCAGTACCTAACTATCTGGCTCGGCAGCGGCAGGGTCACCACCATGATGGGCAGGAAGATGGCCCTGCAAGGCGTCTTGTCAGCGGCCTGTAAAGAAAGAGATCGCCGGGGGTATATCTGGCACTCACCTCAGCAGCAGGAAAGCAACAGCAACGACTACCGCCAGGACGTTCACGGTCCAGTGTTCAGATTTGCGGAAGACCTTCCAGAGACAGTACAGAAATGCACCGATCCACAGGAACCATTCCAGGAGCGCAGCCAGCATTACCACGCCCACTATTGACGTGTACACAATCTACAAGAGAATTGTCAGCCTCTGATACTCGCCTTAAAATTCGCCTGCCTCGGGCGCAGACAAGCAGGGTTCTTTCAGAATGATATACATACGTCCTTGACAGCCCATGATGTAGCCATATCGAAAGCCGTTTCTGAGCAAGTCGATCAACCTCGGACCCGAATGAATAGCACTTGTCGGTCCCAAACAGCTATTTGGTCCAGAGCCAAAGGTTTGAGAGCGAAGAATGTGCCACAGGGGGGGCAGCTGGGCCGGGGAAGACGGGATTCTTCACTCATGCAATGCCAGGCATGTCTCTCAAAAGGCCTGCCGCCGAAACTTGTGCGTCTCGGTGTGGTGCAGGTGAAGTATGCGTCACCGTCCGGGTACTTGCAGCGGTAGGAAGGCCTGCTCGGTGTCGTCCGCAATGGTACTTCTTCGTATGATCCTCTTCAGGCCAGGTCCGGACGGAGACTGGATAATCGAAAATTGAACGTCCTACTCCCGCGATGCGATATATCCAATGTTCAGGAGACCAGGGCAATGAGGTATATCTGAGATGCGGAAAGTGCCGAGACTTCCAAGGCGGAATTCTTCAATCCAGTGAAATTGAGAAAATCTCAGAAGGAAAAAGGAAGTACAGGCCTGTTACCCGGGCGGATAGGTGCAGTCGGACCCCGAAGTCGTACCTCAGGACATAGGACCTCCGCAGCTCGTATAGAAAAGGAAGCAAGGTCCTCTCTGCTCCGTTTACGTACGGAAATAGGGTACAGCACGGTACAGTGTGTATCTCCTTCCTGCAGCAGTAACTCTCGCCCCCTTCACCGGTACGCAAGAGTACCACCTTGTCGAAAGAGGAGACCCAAACGACTGGTTGGCTGGGCCGTTACCTGCCACCGCCACGCGCGTGTTGGTGCCAGGAGGGGCGTCGGGAGGCGGGCCAACCTCGCCGTGAGGTTTGAGACACGCAAGAGACAGGGTACGTAGGTGTGCCGCCGTGGGGCTTGCTGGAGTCGCCTCGATGCACCGTAGATCGCCCGAGGTGCAGATTGCTGTATGTTTCGGATAGAGCCGATATTTCTGTGCATAGGTCAGTGGATTATTCTTTTCTTTGAGGGTCGGTCCGGTGCACTCACCGTGACCCAAGAATTGAGCCTCCAGCTGTGATATGTGTGAATGCGAATGCCACAAACACGTTAAGACCTACCCTGGAGTTGTTGATGTGTCTGGCTCGCTGCTTTGCCTTGAGCAACTTGGAAATGTAGAGCAAGCAGGAAGAGATTGGACAGAAATGATAGATCAGTGGCCTAGCCAGGTGAAAGCAAAAGAAGGAAAAAGGAACAGCACGCAGATCATCGTTGGTCCTGGGACAAAAAGCATCGAGTGATGACGACCCAAGAGTGAATGAAACGGCGCACCCCAAGACCAACCAATTCACTTGAGTTGGTGACATTCCGCTGTGAGTGAGCCAAAGTCGAGGACAGGCGACAAGGCTAGCAAGCCCAGGTGACATTGTCGGCAGCCGGCCATGGTCTCGACAACAATTGAATGCGACCAGAAGGAGGTCATGCTGCGATAAACAACGGCCGAAATACTTAGTACCTCCGCACCTTGGTATGTCGTAGTGCCAGTGTTGATCGAGGGGACGACCCTGCACGTCATCCAGATCGTGCCAGATCAAAAGTCGGGTTTGTTCATGCAGGGAAGATGGAGGTTCGCAGGTATGCTGGTCGGAGCTGTCGGGACAAAGCTAAGGTTCTCAAAACCATGGTCCCCCTAAAAGAATCATCCCACATCGGCTCTCGTGCTGATACGTAAATGGTTTTCCCGTCGCTGGACGGGCTCCTCCATCAAATCATGAGCCTCAACGCAGTAGCGCAGGCAGCGTAACCCCAACCGCATGAGCAGTCCCAAGATTCTGGGGGTGAGGCCGGAGCTGGGGACCTTCATGCAGGCCAAGACTTTTGCACCTATGGCTCGCTACCTTCTCAAGCGCAAGATGGCCCTCTTAGCTGAATGGTGATAGACTATTGGGAGCATGAGGTGGGATAGAACCAAGTTGGGATCTATGCCGAACCGGGAACAGCAGACCACACTGCTTGGACTTTTTCAGGCAAATTGTCAGGACAGATGTCACTTTATCTCGCAGGGTCTGCTATAGACCAAAATTCAAGACACCAAAAAGATTGACTACTCTCCCTCTGCTGCTGCTGCATACTTGTTTCTCTGGGCGAAGATTCCATGTTTGACTGCCCTTCTTTGCGCTCCTTGACTCGTCAGACTACAGTCCGGTAGGTGACGAACATAAGAAGTTCAGCAGCCACATCCGACTCTCCCCCTCTCCTCGATGAATGTGGAGCGAAAATTGCAATCTAATAATCGCAGCGCGTGTCGCTTGTCAAGATCCGTAACATGCGTGCATGTATGATCTTTATCGCCGATGGCTGGGAAGACGGTTCATTGCCTTTCGTCTCCCGGGGCCAGCCAAGGTCGAAACGTGACTGCGAAGGTCTTTGTCGTGACCTCCTCCAGACGGCTTCGCCAAACCGGCACTATTCTCTCTCCACTCCTCTCACTTCCCCTCGGCTTCCATCTCAAACTTTTCACCAACTCAAAGCTTTGACACAACAACTGGAACATCTCGTTTCTTGCAGGTGTACGCACTGAGACGGACTGGCTTGTTCCGTTGTGTGTGAAATCCCTCTCTTTGGAAGGACTGATGCCCCTCTCGAGGTGTTTACCTTGCCAGGTATTGGGATCGAGGCCTGGATCAGGCGGCCCGAACTAGAAGTGGCATGGGGCACGCAGCTGCTGTTGGAGGCCTGCGTGTCCAAATCAATGGGTCATTTGCTAAGCCGGCTCGGATTTCATCTCATCAAGTCCTGCAAGATATGCCGTGCAACGGCCTAGTCAGTAAATTGATCACTGGGGGATAGAAGGGCTGCTGGGGTTGGCAGCAAGGGGCTTCATCTCGTCCGATATGTCTGTTTGCGCCCATGGCAACAAGAAGGCTGCGAATGCGGGACTGCCACAACGAAATCATCCATGGTGTCATGGGTTTCGGCATCCTCATTCCCAGGCCCCAGATCGGATTTTGATAGACGTTCTAGCTGTCGCCGTGTGTGGACGCGCCTAGGAACATCGCCGGTTTCTATGCGTGCGGAATTCTCATACCACTCAAAGTCTTCGAACTGGAGCTTCTTGACTCGCTGTCCTGGGTTCTTGTTGTTGGCCTTGTCGTATCGATGGTTGTGATGGTGGGTAATTGGCTTGCTGTCAGAACCTACAAGGAAAAAAGTGATTAGATCTTGTCCTAGATAGACACTTATCATAACAGAGACTCACCCTCTTCACCATCGTTCTCACGAAGGTCGTAGTTGAGCACGAGATTCTTGATGCGCTGCTGTTCCTCTCGCTCCGCCTGTTGCTGGCTTCTCATAGCAACCGCAAAGTGGGAGTCAGTGGGAAGTTCCAGCGTTCGGGTCTGGTCACAATTAGCTCTTATCTCTTTATCAAACATCAAGGAGCTGACCTGTTGCTTGTTCCCCTTCTTCGTGAGCACCGAAAACGCCATTTTCGGAGCCGGGGCTGGTGCCTCGGAATCACCATCGCCTTGGTCCATTGAAAGCGTTGCCTCACGTGGCCGCGACCGGACTGGGAGTGCGACGTCAAACACGGGGCGTCGGTCGAGCTTCCTGGATTCCAGACTGTCTGACATCATCTTCGCGTACTCTCGCTCGAAGTCAGCATCTTCCTCGGGGTCGATCTCCTCTTCCTGCCGAGTAACGATGATAGCTTCGTCGACAGATTCCTCGGAAGTCGTCTGCCGGTCCTCGTCCTGCTTCGCAGATTCTTGGTCAGTGATTGTAAAGCTGGATACCGCGGGAAATAAACGCACATCATCGTCTTCATCTTCATCTTCATCGTCAGATGCTGCAACCTCGTCCTCATCGACCTCAGCATCGTCATCATCATCCACATCTGCCATCTCGTCTTCTGTCGATGAGCCACTACTGTCATCATCTTGTTCTTGGAGCTCTGGTCCATCAAGCCCGGCAGCCTTGCGATCCTGTGCCAGGACCAGCTGAAACGCCTTACTGGCCTCCTCCAGGTTTGATGCCAGCTTCCACTGTGGCCTGGTGCCGGTGTAGATGTCGTGAACCAGAAACTCGATATCCATAGGCAATGGATTCTTGGTGAAGATGTAATACTGGACGTCTATCAGTTGGGTCCGTTCTCGGTCAAATGTGGGAAACATACCTGAAGGAAGGAGAGGAAGTAGTCGAGCTTCTTGCCTGCAGGACCCTTGTTGAAGTAGACACCCGAAGCCTCGAGGATGAAGTAGATGAGACGGATGCGGAAAAAGTCGTCAGGCAAATCGAATGGATTCAGCCGCCCTGGAACCGGTGGACCGCCGTGGCCAAAAGTCATGATTTTGTACATGACATCGAATACAACGGCATGTTCGACCAGACGGTAGTTGTAGATCTCCGCCAAGTACTTGACCTCCGCGATGCGGCGCTGGTTGTTCTTGAAGTCATGTTGCTCCAGACCAGCACTGATAGACTCGGCGACGTTGTCGACCACGTTCACGACGAACTCTGTGCGATACCTGTAGAGGTGCGCAAGCAGAGAGGCAAGAAGGTGAATCGCACCATACTTGACCTTTCCGGGCTTGGAGAAAACCTTTTCAAGCGCCTGTCGGACCTAGATGAATTTGTTAGGGCGAACTAGACTTTGTAGCTGGCGAGCCTGTCGCTTACCTCTGCTTCTTCCCAGTGCATCCTGCGGATTTGTCTCGCGATCTTATCGAGAGTCCGCTTCGACAAGTCCACGTAGATCAACTTCCTGACGAAGAGCTCAAGAGGAGTTCGTTCCTTCTGCTGGATAGCAGGTCTCTCGGGTGGATCGACATAGTAAATGGCGTTCTCAATCAGCATCCGCTCGTTGGGTCCAATGTGTTGCACGGATTTCTTGCGCTGCAGGGTCTCCAAGAAGGAGGTCATGCGAGGCGAAGTTTCCGGGTTCCGCAACAGGTATCGACCACAGTTCTCAAGGAGATCGCAAATGATCTGAATGTTCATTTTGGAAAAGTCGTCCAGGCAGACCTTGAGACAGTGGAAGACGGTGTGCTCAGGGACAATGCCAAATTTGGTCAACTCCGCCAGGTAGCGAATGTTGCCAATTCGCACTTGAGCCAAGAACTCCTTGCTCTTACGGGCTTGTAGACTGCGGAACTCAGCATCCAGGTACTCGATCACACCCTTGGGAATATCCGGCATGTAGCGACCGAGGGTGGCGATGAGTCTGGCCCAGCAAGGGAGAAGATCGCCGCGATTCTTGGGTACATCCGTGAGAGCCTTGACCAAGCGGTTCCGCGACGCCTTGGAGTTGAGGAAGCAGAAGTCGATGGCAGTCTGATCAATTGTTTCCTTGGTCGTAAGATCAGGCAGACGCAAGATGATGGCATCGACCTGAGCTCCGATGGTCTTGTTGGCGATCGCAGTTGTCTGGTCATCCAAAGAAGTATCGGCTGGCTTCAACGTATCACCGTTCTCGGCAGAGTCAGCCTTCTTGCCAACTTGCTCATCACCTTCGGGCTTCTTCTTCTTGGCGTCCTCGAGAAGGATTCCGGGGACCTTTCCCTTGAGATCTGCAAGGTTTTCGTAGAAGCGGCGCTCGTCCTCGTCCTGCCAGATGCCTGCTCCGTCTCCCTGTCCACGCAGGTACTCGCCCGCCTTCACAATGCCGATACCTCCATTCGCCAGCGCATTCGAAGCCTCGTGGTCTTTCAGATCCGGCATTTCTAGCCCTAGAGTGTCGGCGAGAATTTGGGCGTTGGCGACCAGGCGTTCCTGGGCTTTGAGTTGCTTGTCAAAGTTCGCCTGTCGGTCTTCGAAAACCTCTCCGGATTTGACGTATGCCTCGGCATTCTTACGGGACTGGGAGAAGATAGCCTTCTGATCTCGGAGAAGGTGGGTCTTCACATCTTCGAAGTAGCGCTTGAGGATGTTCTTGAAGCGTTCCTGGAGTTCAGGTGAGACCAAGGGCGGGTCATCACTTGACAGCTCGCCGTCCTCGTGCTCCGCAGAACCCTCGGTTGCCTTGCCTACACCTTCTTCATCCGCAGCTCTGCGACCTTCGGTGCCTGCTGTCTTCCTGACACCCAAAATATCCCAGGCAAAAGTCTTGACAAAAGTGACGAGCAAGGGCAGGTTGGAATGATCGCGATCATGGCCCAGCAAGTCCTTCAGAACCTCCAGTGGGAAAGGCTCGGCGCCGCCTCCCTTCGTGCTCCGGGCCTTCAGCTCCGGGACCTTGCCAGAAGCAGCCTTGACAGAGTCGTCGGGAATAACGTCATCGAGGGTCCTCAAAACGCCGACGAGCCAGAGCTCGGTAATGACACGAAGCAGGGCCTTCTGGCGGAGTGGCCGCTGCTTCTCCTCCTTCTCTCGTACATCGGGAGGCAGGGATTTCAAGTAGCTCTTATCAAGGGTGGCGATGCCCCGGCCAAGCTGCCATGCAAGCTGCTGGGTGAACTCATCGGGCCCGAAGCGCTGGTGCAGGGCGCTGACAATCTCGACTCCAGCCTCGACGTCACCTCCTGTGGCCTTCAACTTGGTGAGTCCTTCGTAGCAGGCGGAAATTATCTCGGACAGGTATCGGTGCAGGCTGAGGGTTCGGATTTCTTGAATAAAGGTGGGCAGGGTGGCGGCTGTCACGGCGGTGCGCAATCGCTTGATGTAGGCGGTGTGCTTTGCCAGTTTCGAGTCGAGGGGCTTGTTGACCTCGAACAGGTCTGGGGGTACGCCTCGTCAGCGTCGTAGGAACAACGGAGTGCGGAGTCATGGGGGCACTCACCAGTCTCGCCCGCCCACGCGCGCTCGTTCAAAGAACGCAATTCACCTGTGGCATACCATGTCAGACTCCAGACCGAGGACAGTACCCTTCACAAAGGTCTCAGCTCTCGCGAGGGGCTCACGTTTTCTAGCGCGATCCATCTTGGAAGCAATGGATCGCGAAGGGGTTGATTTTGAAAGTAGAACCAAAGACTAAAGTGGCTACATTCGTAAATGTTTGGTGGGCCGGTCTAACTAAGGGTTAGACAGCCCGGAGCGTTGGAAGCGACAGTCGGCGTCAACTTCGGTAGGCATCGGGGAGGCAAAGGCGACCAAGAGAGCCTTGTGACAAAGGCACCCTCTGGCTGATGGCGATGGCCGTTGTCGCTGTGCTGGGAGGTTCGGGTTGTGTTTGTACTTGGGGAAGGGAGGGCACAGCCGAGGCAAGCCAAGCTCGTGTCGGGCTGCTGTGGTCTCGCGGCTGGCGGGTTGTCAGGGTAGGGAAGGAGGTGGTGGTGGTGTTGCTTCTCTCGGTGGCAGTCAAGGCGGACGGAATCATTGAAGTTCGGCTCCCAAGGGTGGCAGTCGTCGATCACGACTGACTGCACTGCGCTGCAGGAGTGGAACCTTGTAGGTGGGAAGGAGCATGCATACCAGTCAAAGCGGCCGTCAGGGAACCTGGTTGGGCCAGACAGCTGTGGTGGGGCCTCAGAATATCGGATAAACTTGGTGAATTACAAGGTGTGCTAGGCATACTGGTGCGGGGCACAGGTATATGTAGCGCATGTTACTACCCACCCAGGTATCTATCTAGACCACTGCTAGATAGGTATCAATGTACAAGTGCCGGACAATGCATCCCAACACAATAGGTACACTATCGACGTCGAGTAAGGAGTCCCTCGACAACCAGAAGACAGACTCGGTCCTGAATCCGAGAAAGCATCCAGGTAATACTACATGGTAGCCAAAAATAGATTTGAGAGGTCTACTTGTTCATCAATAAATCTACTGGTACACACAGCTCCTTACAGTGTACATGCATGTAGACGACCATGCAAACCGACGGGTATTTACATCCACAACAGCATATCAACAAAGGTTTCCGTCCTTGTCAAACGGTCGGCCATAACCCATCAACGCATCAGCTATCCTTGCTGCCACCAGGATTGGGCCCGTGTGATCTCGACGGTCGAGGTGACCTCGCCGCAGCAGACGTGAAGATCGCAGGCTGCTTGGTCGTGAAGATCGCATCCTCAGCCTTACGCAAGTCTTCCGAAAGAGGGTCGCTCACACGGGATCCCAGTGTCTGTGAGTTGCGGGAAGACTCGGGCCTTCTGGGCGTCCAGTCCTCGCTGGCTGAATCATGCACATCGCTCCACTGGCTGTCCCCGTCGTCGCTCTGGGCGTCAGCCATCGTTTCGTCGTTGTCCTCGGCCCAGGACTCCTGCTTTACCGAGGTGCCTTGGCCCGCCCCGGCGAGATCCATCATGTCCAGGAAGGCCTGTGGCACCTCCTCGTCCGCGAGGTCTCCCAGCTGTTCCCTTTGCAGCTGTTGCTTTCTCATGTCCTCCTCCATCCGCAACTGTTTCTCGCTCATAAGGTGCTTTCGCTCTGTCTCGTCATCCGTCCGAATCAATGTCTTGACAGCCGCCATGACTCCGGGACACTTGTCCACGATGTAGTTCAAAAGCCGGTCCGCCTCAGGACTCCAGGCCGCCATTTGCTCCAAATCCATGTATGCCTTGGTCAGTGTCAAAAGCGTATGGGTGATGGGACGGTTGGCCCTGGGGCCGGCACCCCTTCGGCGCATGTCGAGCGGCAGCCTAGTCTTGACATCGGATACCAGGCGGCGCACCCGCTGCCAGCCCAGCCAGTGCGGCATGAGCTGCTCCTCACAGACGATGAAGGCCTCGCGGAACTTCTTCATTGAAGCAAGGAACTGGACATAGTAATTCCAGTTTTTGCTGTCCAGCCGGAACTTAGACTGTAGGACCGATGATATCACCTGGCGTAGGCCATCGGCATCACCCTGGGCAGCATACATGCGCTGCATCGTCTTGAGCGGGTTCGTGAGGACGTACCGCATAGATGGGAGAGGCTCGTCCCTTGTCGTTCCCGGTGCTCCCACATGGCCCATTAAAATTGCGCGGTCGAGTATCATGTTCCACAAGTCTTTGACTTCGGCATAGTTTCCATCGTAGAAAGCAGATAGCATCAGCGCCTCCAGAAGTCTCAGGGGGGGCTCCTGCATGTTCGCCGTCTCCGGGGATGACTTCTGCCACAGCTGCAAGATCTTTGGTACCGCCATGGTTTGCCTCATCTGTGTGAAAACAAAGATCAAGACAGAGGCTAGATCTGTGCGATTTGCTACCGTGTCTGGGAAGCTGATTGTCTGGATCCACTTATCTCCAAGCTGCTGCGCTCGCTTGGGTTTCCGCGCGGGCTTCATCGCTTTTCTAAATTGTCGCAAGGCCGAGGTTAGTAGGAAATGTTGCTTGTCGTCATCCTTATCTGGCGATTGTTGGGCCAATCCACCTAGGGCTTTGAAGACTCGAACCATAGCCTCGTTGCTCTTCGGCATGCCTAGGTCTCGAAGGATGGTGCTGCTCTGAAGGGCTTTCATGGATTGACCGCTCCAGAGAAAGGAACTCATTAGCAGAGCAAAGTGCCTCACAGTAGGCTTGAATGAGTGACTCTTGACGGCAGACGTCAGGAGGTAGAGTGCGTGGTGAGGTTGCCTGCACAGTGCCAACCCTCGGAGGAGGTGATCGTATGTTTCATTATCATAAGGGACGTCATGTTCAGTCATCGCCACGAGGAGGCGGTTGACGGCCGATAGGTCGCGCCGAGAGGCCTGGTGATACAGCAAAGTGTTCCACAATGCGGTGCATTCCTCCGGCTTGAATCGGCGCGCTTTCGTTGTCATGACGCAGATTCTCTCCGCATCGACGTGTCTGTCGTTTTGGGAGTAGGCTTCCACGACACAATCGACCATGGCTATATTCGGTTCTATGCCATCGTTCTTGGCCATGCGGTATAACTCCAGCGTAAACTCGAGATCTCCTCTTGATCCACTCAAGCCCATCATTGTGCCGTAGCTGTACTTGTCAGGCTTGCAAGCATCTTGCAAGACGGTGAAGACACGGATCGCCGTGTCATATTCCCCGGCCTTGGCATGTGCATTGAGTAGCACGTTCCAACAAATGACAGGAAGTTCGGTACCGTAGTCATTCTGAAGCTTACTGAACACGCGCCGCACTTCACCGAGCTCGCCCCTGACAGCGTGGACGTGGAGCAGAGGGAGATACTCCGGGTTCCTGCTGCCCACGGGAGACTTTCGATTTGGATAGTCTGTCCCGTACGCATCCCACAGGCGCTGCACGGCAATTGCATCACCGCGGCGGGCATGGAAAGTCATGTAAAGCCGGTAACCAGGTATGTCCAATTCTTTGAAACGTGTGTGCCAGTCCCTCATCATCATTTCCATGCCACCAGCATCGTCGGCTGGGAAGAAGACGTTCTGCATCATCTCACGCATGACGTGACCGCGGAGCTTGACCCCTTTCAATTTTCGATACTGCCTGTAGAGCTTGATTGTGAGGCTGGGGCCTAGTTCTTTGGACTGGCAAATAAGGTCTTCGTAGAGCAGATGATCCTTGAGTAGATGCAGCACAAGGGCGAGGTCATCTCCCTTCATTTCTCGCCAGTATTTGCGGATACATGGGTTGATCACCCTGTCCAGCAAACTCTTGGAAAATTCTGGATCCTGGCGCGTGACGGAACGGCTGGACTTGTCTATGCGGAATACGAGGGCCTGAATTCCGTTCCCAATCTCCTCCATGGAAAGAACACTCTCAATGTGCTCCCAGTTGAGTTCCTCGGCGTCGGCACGGTGTGCATCCTGGTATCTTTCCCAAATGTCTCCAAATGTCTCCCACTTTGAGAACTTGATGGCCGAGGCGAGTAATTGCTCCATACTTCGGCATTTTGTCGCGTAATCAAGGAACTCGTTGCGAATCGCCCTGCGTCGCTCTCTGTTTGGGGCGCTATGGTACAGCCGCCATGCGTGGATGAAATCGGAGGGATCTTCACTCTGAAAGATGTCATGCAGTGCGTCCGACCAAGACTTCAAAGGCCGCCTTGCCGTTCGCTGCGCTGGACGGGCCGGAAGTGCGGGCGATTCTGCTTCTGGGTCCGTGAACGAGGTGCTCTCATCATACTCGTCTTCGTAGTCCTCATAGTCTTCGTCGAATTCTTCCTCTTCAAACGCAACTGCATCGTTTGTGGACTCATTGCCAACAGCGGAAGCTGCTGGTACCTTCTCGCCCGGGGGCTGCGACTGAGACTGCTGAGCCGAAGCCGCTGACGAAGTAAAGAGTCGAGGCACGGTACTTCTGAGGAACAGCCTCGGCCGCTCGTATTTATCAAGAGCTGAAGGGGACAGTCTCCTCAACAGTGATGTCGCACCATGGGGATTTAAGAAGTCGAGCAAGAAAGTAGACGGCGTCAGGGGTTCCGACCTGGGGGGCCGAGAGACGGGGAAGATATTGAGTGACTCGAGAGAGTCCCGGATGAGTGCCTGCCAGACACTGGACAACTCGATCTCAGCAGCGCCATGATTCCAGAAAGTGCTATGGAGTCGTCGATGCGACTTGAGCGAGATTGTTGTCGGAGGGAGCACTCGTTGGAAGTTGCATGGTTCCAGACTTGCGGCCGTTCTTTCAAGCATTGGCATGAGGCAACGGTGCAGATTGCTGGGTTCGGGGAGGGTTGGGATGGCTTCGATTCAGGTCATTATATGTCGGCACGACTGATGTCCGGAGACAAGCACGTCAGAGGTCAGCAGTCTCGCTCTATAACTCAAGTCATTGGACTTGCAGCTTCAGATGCGTCCGGAAGTCTGTAAGGGAGGTGCGCGCACTTACGCGCTTCATGCTGGAGTATGATGCCGTCGCTGTCGCCGCCGTCGTTCTGATGTTCGCCTTCCCGGTCGCGCTAGCACTGGGTATGAATTACTTTCGTCATGTGCCTGGAATTTGAGGACGGATGGAGAGTTGTGGGCTGAAGCATTGAAAAGGGCCACCTGCGCTGAGTTGTCGTGGTGGAGCAGCTCGGGCCTGGCTGGGAGGAAGGACTCTGGTGTAATTCTGCCGTCGATGATCTCTTGACTTCGGCCGGTGGCGCAAGGTCTACATAAGAAAAAAAAAGGACGGCCCGGGACCGCAGGGAGCTCGTGCCCACCCGCGTCCGGTTTTTGACAGGGATGGGTTCGTTAGTGGACCTGCCCATTGACCGCGACCCCAAGCTTCTATAGCTCCCCCCAAGGGCCAATTTTTGCGGGGCGCGGTTTGCGATGGATGCTTGAGTGAACCCCCTCCACAACTTCATGTTCCCCAAGGCGCAGACCGCACAGCACCACCTACTCTCAGCCCAGAGCAGTCCTCGGCCAGCACACTTGGCCGCCACTCTGCGTCTGCTCTTTCCCATGCCAACATAAACCATAGATCATAGATATCTTGATTGACAGGAGTCAGAAGCACACGCGACCATCATGGACACCACAAAGATCATCCTCGACACGAGGCTGGAGCTGCTCGACTACGCAAATGACTACACCACCTACGCCTCCAAGCTGACCACTCGCCTCCGAAGCACCAAGAAGAGGCTGGGAATTCCGGGAAAGAGTCATGGCAAACCATCGAACGTCGACATAACTCCCTCGCAGTTGGCGCAGAACCATGAGTGAGTGTGCGCCCCGGGCTCGTCTTTCGCGACCAGCACCAGGGGCTAGGCGCTGACTCCCACGCACAGATTCATCCAGGTCCCTCTCCTCAAGGCTGAGCGGTGCTGGGCCAAGTCCATGGCGTGGCATTCAAGAGATACCATCAATAGCGATACCCGCTCCAACATTGTATCGAAGCTCGTGAAAGCTGTCAAGGTTGTCGAGAACCTCGTTGCCACGTTATCCGACAGCGCAAGCGGTGCTACAACTTCAGATGTTCTCAGCGCAAAGGCATACGCCGCCGTACTGAAGGGCGACTCGTCATTCCGGGCCAAGAGGTGGGAGGAGTGCCTCAACAACTACAGTGTTGCAAAGGTCATCTACAGTGCACTGCCGTCGTCTAAACTGGAGGGAAACACCTTCAGAGACTATGTCTCGGGGTCCGTGGACACCCCTCTACGGTTTGCGCAGCGCCAGCAGAACATACCGACATCGCTGTCCCTCCTGTCTCTTGCGAAACAGCATCTGCCGCAGTCCGACAAGGCTCTGGTCTCCGGTGTGGAGGAGGTCGCCCCTGGCTTCCTCAAGCAGGACGAAGATGCCGATATGGCCAATGGTGGTCCCCTGAAAACTGTCAAATGGAGAAGTAGGGAGGTTCCCGTGGAAGATGCTGAGATCGCCTCGAAATTGGCAGCCCTGGAGACTGCTGCTTTGGAGTTGTCCCAAAAGCTGGGTTCTTCCCCTGACCTGCGGCCGAATGTCAAGGCTGAGGCCTACGACAGTGTTCTTGAGATCAGCAACTACGCGATAGAGGCGACGCTTCAGGCTATTGACGAGCTCAAACAGCAGAGCGTGCCTCAAGGCGACCCAAGGATGCAGAACCTAGCCATTTTGCGAACGAAGCTCAACTACGATTTGCTGAGCTGGCAGATAGGGCGAAACCGCGTTCTGCTGGGGCAGCAGGATGGTGCCGTGCTTGAAGACGGCCCAGGCTTGAAGAAGGGCAGCGCTACAGACACCGAGGCGCCGGCAATTAAGGACAGCCAGCAAGTCAAGCAGCTGGAGAAGAAGGCAAACGTCTATAGCAAGACATTGCAGATCCTCGATGCGGCAAAGGAGCTCCCAGGTGTCGCGGCAGATGAGCATCTTGCAGCAGAGATTGACGCCGTGTCCAAATATTTTACAGCGTTGAAGTAAGTGTCTGCCGGATTTGCAGTTTCAAATGTCATCTTGCTAACCTGTCGTTAGGTCTCTTGCAATTGCTCGATCTCACACACTGATTGGTAATCCTGCGAATGCGCTTGCTCTCACAAAGCACGCTCATGACCAAAGCCAGGCTGCTTTGCCAGTAATTGCCAAGCACAATGAAAGCAAGGACACTGGCCTGAAAACCATCGAGGTCGTCAAATCAGACGCTGAATTTCTTCAGAATCTACTGAAGGGAGAGCTGCAGCGTTGCCGGGCGCTGGTCGAGATTGCCAACCTGCGGAAGCAGGCCGACAAGGGAGATTCCAAGGCGGCACAACGGCCCCTGATCGACAAGCTCGGCCAGTACCCCTCCAAAGGAGTTGACCTCGAGAACATTGTCAGCTATCCTCCTAAGATGGAACCTATTCCCATCAAGCCATTGTTCCTGGACGTGGCGTGGAACCACGTCCAATACCCCCAGAAGCAAGCAGCGAAAGCGGGCGCTCTGGAAGACAAGACGAACGCCAAGTCTGGGGAGCCTGAGAAACAGCCCGCTAAGAAGGGCTGGTTTGGATTCGGCAGGGGCTAGGAGGCTCTCCAGCGGCAGGAAATTGGGAGCCGGAGCCGAGGGCCAGCCTGCCAAATGGCCCGTTTTGTGGTCGGGGGCTTTATATACTGTATGCCACTCCATGGCGATGCCTCGTCGTCTTCACGAGGCGTGGAGGGGTAGACATGTATAATGACAAAGACCATAGCTAAAACAGGCGCCGTGCAATATCACTTAATCAAGTCAGCGAGGCAGGCAATTGGTCCCTATTACGTGAAGTCCCTCCCCTATGGAATGTGGATGTGTATTGCGCGGGATTGCCTGGCGCGGAGGCGAATTCCTCATTCCTGAGGACCCGAGGAATCGTGCCACCCTTCGATTACAGCTTATAGTATGTACGGTTCAATGAACCCTGATTTCAATTCCTTCATGCCTCAATGAGGCCCAGAGACAATGCAGGATGCAAGCGAAGACGAAGGCTTCCTCCATCAGCAGCAGACACGGAGGGAGCCCACCAAAACACGAGCATTGTTCGAGTACACCAAAAACCTTCTGTTCCCCCGGCGACAACAAAAACAAACCACAGAACCGGACGAGAAACCAAGAGAAAACAATGACGACTTTGAAGAAATCGCGCTCCACGATGAAAAGCCCCGGCCGTGGAGGAACCTCCAGCTCCGCACCTTCATCACCTCCCTGACAGGCCTCATCCTCACCATCCTCTCCTTCGTCTTCGGCGTCGGCTGCGGGCTCGGCATCGGCATCCCCTACTACGGCGGCTCCTCGCTCTCACACGCCTTCAGCCGGCCGTCCGAGCACAACCCCAGCGGCATACCGGACAACCTCCCCGTCATCCCGGCCGCCCAGCTGGTCAACAGGACCGAGCTGGACCTCGACACTGGCTTCGCCTTCTCGGGCTCCCCGCGGGTGAGGGAGTACGACTTCACCATCACGCTGGGTCTCGCCGCGCCCGACGGCGTCTGGAAGCCCATGGTGCTCGTGAACGGGCAGTCGCCCGGCCCGCTGATCGAGGCGGCCACGGGCGACACGGTGCGCGTGCGCGTGACAAACATGCTCCCCGGCAACGCGAGCACGAGCATCCATTTCCACGGCGTCGACCAGCGCGGCACGCCCTGGATGGACGGCGTCTCGGGCGTGACGCAGTGCGGGATCCCCCCCGCGGGCGGCGGAGGCGGCGGAGACGGGTCCTGGACGTACGAGTTTGCCGTCGCGGGCCAGAGGGGCACGTTCTGGTACCACGCCCACGCCGCCGTGCAGTACACGGACGGGCTGTACGGCCCCATCGTCGTGCGCGACCCGGAGGGCGAGATGGTACCCCGCCCCGGCGCCGAGAGGATCGTCTTCCTGGGCGAGAACTACCATGCCTACGCCGGGGAGCTCGCGGGCCACTACCTCGCGCCCTCGTCGCCGTGGGAGCCCGGCGAGGCAGGCGTCGAGCCCCTCAGCGATAATTTGCTGATCAACGGGCAGAACACGTTCGGCTGCTCCGTGGCGTCGACTACCTTCAACTCGACGTTCCGGCAGAAGAACGCGCCGGAGTGTACCGGTGGGCAGGTGTACATGACGAGCATCCGGCCCGGGACGACCATGCGGCTCCGGCTGATCAACCACTCCTCGTACCTCTCGTACTGGTTCAGCATCGACAGGCACCCGCTCACCATCGTGGAGATCGACGGCGTCGAGGTGGAGCCCATCGTCAGCCAGGGGGTGCACATCAACATCGGGCAGAGATATAGCGTGATTATCGCCGCGACGGAGAAGGTGGGCGACTACACCATCAGGTCGGCGCTGGAAAAGGAGTGTTTCCTGCCTTATAGCACCTATACCAGCAGTGGACTAGAGTCCATAGGGTACCAGGCCAAAGGGATCCTGAGGTATGAGCGTGATGAAAAGTCGGAGGGAGAAGAAACATTGGAGGAACAGGACACGGATGAGCAGGAAGAAGGAGAAGCAGAGACGACAAATCCGTGGGGCTGCGGCGACATGCCATTCGACATGCCCAACCCCATGCGGCAGGAGGCAGCATATGAGCTACGCGAGGGGGACCCAACCCACATCGTAGACTTCCAGTTTCGCCAGGTCGGCGAGATCAACCGCATCTTCCTGAACAAGGTAAGCAATATCAGCTCGCTAGCTCAAACCGCCCTCCCTCCCCACAACGTACACCACCAGACAAACCTAACCGTGGACCAAAACCAAAAACGTCAGACCTCCTGGAGCCCCTACCAAGACGACGCAACCCTATGGCAGGTCGCATCCGACGAGCGAGACAACGACTTCACCACAGACGCCGGCGGCGTGTACCACAACTGGGGGTTCCGCCTGGACCAGCAGGTCCTCCTGGTCCCGGACGGCAGCGGCGCCGCGCAGGTGGCCATCAACAGCCTCGACGCCATGGAGCACCCCTTCCACATGCACGGCCACAGCGTGCAGGTCGTGGGCTGGGGCCCCGGGCGGTATGACCCTTCTTCCTCCTCCTCACCCTCATCCTCGACGACGACGACGACGACGTGGAACCTGGTCAACCCGCTGCGCCGCGACACCTTCACCGTCCCCGCCGAGTCCCACGTCGTCATCCGCTTCCGGGCCGACAACCCCGGGATATGGGTCATGCACTGCCACGTCGCGTGGCACCTCGAGGCCGGCATGTTGGTGTCGTTCTTGGAGCGGCCGGGTGATCTTAAACGTCTCGTAGGCGAGATGGACACCGAGACGAGGGCGATCTCGGAGAGCTTCTGTTCCAAGAGAGCCGGCCCGGGTGTGTGATTTGATCAGGGGTAACACTAGCGATGCAATATTCATGGCGTTCTTTTCACACGGGCATTCGATGTCTTCACTGTGCAAAATGGTATGACACAATGATAATTTGAGCCAAGATGGTTGAGGGGGGTGGGTTGTCGTATTATCTTGCGTTGTCATCAACATCTAACAATTGTACACACATTTCGAGAGATCTCTGTCCCCCCAAAACCATGCCGTCGTAGTGTCATCCAGAACCCTTTCGTCAAATGACCTGGTCCCCCAAAAAGACCGAACGCAAAAGAAAAGTTGTTTTGATGCTCAGAACGCCGTCACCGCCCAGTTTGGTGATTAGACACAGGATAAAGTAGCGTAAAATGAGGTGGTGTGGCAGCCCGTGAAGCTGCCGGGAGGGTGCGGAGTATATGAGTACAGAGTGGATACAGGGTTGAAGAAAAGAGGTCTATCATGCTCCCGCGCTGCCTAGACACACATGGCCAAAATTTGGCATGAAAAGGGTATAATAACGTCGCTGTTCAGGTTTCGCCGAGACTAGATTTACTTGGTCTCGTCCTTCTTCTCGCCCTCAGCGGCACCCTCAGTGTTGGGGGCCTGCTGCTCGCCGGACTCGGCACGGGCCTTGTGCATCTTGTCAAAGAGGTTCAAGCTGGCCATCTGGAGCTCGTCGGTCTTCTCCTTGATCTCGGCAGCGGTCAGGGTACCCTCGCCGGCCTGGCTCTTGGAGATGAACTCGCGCAGGGAGGTGATCTTCTCCTTGATCTGGTCAGCCTCGCTCTTGTCCAGGCGGTCGGCGAACTCGTTCAGGGCCTTCTCCGTGTCGTTCACAACGCTGTCGGCGCGGTTGGCAGCCTCAATGGAAGCCTTGCGCTCCTTGTCAGCCTCGGCGTACTTCTCGGAGTCCTGCACCATCTGCTCGATCTCGTTCTCAGACAGGCCAGATCCGGAGGCAATGGTGATGGACTGGTCCTTGTTGGTGGACTTGTCCTTGGCGTGGACGTGAACAATGGAATCGGCATCGATGTCAAAGGTGACCTCGATCTGGGGAACACCGCGGTGGGCAGGAGGAATGCCAACGAGCTGGAAGTTTCCGAGCATCTTGTTGTCCCGGACAAGCTCACGCTCACCCTGGTAGACCTTGATCTCGACAGCGGTCTGGAAGTCGGCGGCAGTGGAGAAGACCTGGGACTTCTTGGTAGGGATGGTGGTGTTGCGGTTGATCAGACGGGTGAAGACTCCGCCGAGGGTCTCGATACCCAGAGACAGAGGGGTAACGTCCAGAAGCAGCAGGTCCTTGACCTCACCGGAGAGCACGGCACCCTGGATGGCGGCACCAATGGCGACAGCCTCATCAGGGTTCACGGACTTGGCGGGGTCACGTCCGAAGATGCTCTTGGTAACCTCGGTGACCTTGGGCATACGGGTCATACCACCAACCAGGATAACCTCCTGGATGTCCTTGGCCTGCAGGTTGGCGTCCTTGAGAGCCTTCTTGACGGGCTCAACGGTCCTGGAGATGAGAGGGTCGACCATCTTCTCAAGCTGAGCGCGGGTCAGCTTCAGGTTGATGTGCTTGGGTCCAGAGGCATCGGCAGTGATGAAAGGCAGGTTGATGTCGGTCTGCAGAGAAGAAGACAGCTCGATCTTGGCCTTCTCAGCGGCCTCACGGATACGCTGGATAGCCATGCGGTCGCCAGACAGGTCGATTCCAGAGGTCTTCTTGAAGTCCTGAACCATGTGTCGCACAAGCTGGATGTCAAAGTCCTCACCACCGAGGTGGGTGTCTCCGTTGGTAGACTTGACCTCGAACACGCCGTTCTGGATCTCAAGCACGGAGATATCGAAGGTACCACCACCGAGATCGTAAACAGCGACAACGCGGTCAGCCTCCTTCTCCAGACCGTAGGCCAGGGCAGCAGCAGTGGGCTCGTTAACGACACGGAGGACGTTGAGACCAGAGATCTGACCGGCATCCTTGGTGGCTTGACGCTGGGAGTCGTTGAAGTAGGCGGGGACGGTGACGACAGCATTCTTGATGGGCTTGCTGAGGTAGGCCTCGGCGGTCTCCTTCATCTTCTGCAGGACAAAGCCACCAATCTGCGAAGGCGAGTAGTTCTGGCCACGGGCGGACACCCAGGCGTCTCCGTTGGTGTGCTGGACAATCTTGTAAGGCACCTCCTTGATGTCGCGCTGGACCTCAGCGTCCTTGAACTTTCGGCCGATGAGTCGCTTGGTGGCAAAGAGGGTGTTCTCGGGGTTAACGACGGCTTGACGCTTGGCAGCGACACCGACGAGACGCTCACCGTCCTCGGCGAAAGCGACCACTGATGGTGTTGTGCGGGCACCTGGAAGCGGGTGTTAGCGGGACTTGCGTTTTGTCTTGTACGTGACAGTAGCAGCAGTGTTTTGAGTAAATGGTGACTAACCCTCTGAGTTCTCGATAATCTTGGGGGTCTTGCCCTCCATGATGGCCACGGCAGAGTTTGTGGTTCCGAGATCAATACCGATCACGGCGCCCTGGACCTTGCCATCTGTTGACTGAAACCGCGAAAAGGCGGGAGTGGCGGTTTTGTGCAGGAGACCTGCAGAGCGCGATGCTCTGGGGAGCTGTGTAGATGGGAGAGACTGTCAGTGTGCTGGATCATCAAGGCTGTGGCGAGCACGAGATCACGAGGGGCGAGGCGTTGACTTACAGCTCTGGACATGCGCGAGGCGAGCATCTTGATCTAATTAAAGAAAGATATTCTACAATACAAAGTATGGTGTAGAAGGTGAGGATTGCAACAAGGAGAGAAACAGGACGTTTCTTCTGATGGGGGTTGAGGGTTGAGGAAAGGGAGACTGGGCTGGTGTTGGACTTTGTGGTTGGGGATGGACGAAGCAGAGGTGAAAAAAGCTCAGAAAATATTTGCCAATGGTCAAGCAAGGTAATGACGCTCGCTCGATGAACCGCCGACCCCCCAGCCTGTAGCAGAGAAGCTTCCCGAAAGATTTGCCTGCCAGGCCTGCCCGACCCCAGCCGACGCCTGGCCCGTGCTTCCCGGAAACGCGGGCGGGCGTTGGCTCTGGGGTACGTACCTCCCTCGATTCTACCTTCCCTGTAGCTCTCCCATCGAGAACCCGCTCGAAGGAAGAAGAGGGTCATTGTCCAGCCAACTAGAGGCGTAGGAATTGATTGCAAATAGAGCCGACTAACGATAGATGCTGGCTGCTTCGCAGACCCAAGTATGCGGACGAACCTCGGTAAGTATCTTTTAGTCTAGATGCGGCATGCACCTCGAGGAACGATGCTGCAAATTATCTACGCATGGTGACAGAGCCTGAGCAAGCAAGCAATTGGAAGGCAAAGGGGCAGAGGGACAGACAGTGTTCCGTTGCACAAATGTCTGGACTGTCACAAGCAATTGAGCCTCTCACCAGGCAGTCGGGCTGACGATGGTGGGACGCTGGACACTCGGTGGTGAATGTCCGTCAGATGCGTGCAAAATCGAGATCCACGCCACAGGGTTTGGAGAAGGTGGACGGCGAGGTGATACTTTGGATCTGCACCAAGTGGGCATAGTAGCCGCAAGTACCTCGCTGTGCCCCTGTCGCAGCTATTCTTTATGTGGGAAGCGGAAGGTTGCCGCCTCATTGACTGCTGCTGGCAAATGAACGTCATTCAGATTCCTCTTTGCCTCGCCCTTTGCCTGGGCAGATCACTCCTCAGCTTTCAACCTTGTCATCCAACCTTGCCTCGCCTCGCCTCGCCTCACATCACCTCGCTCTGGGCCAGACCACCTGCCTATCTGTTCGGTTGTCCGTTTCCGAACCTCGCACGCCCCTTTCACGCCGACGACCTAATAACGCGATCTCGGAGTACCTCGTCAATCTCATTCAGCCGCTCATCTGCAATCCATTCCATCACCCCCATGACTCGGCAGCCTTCAGTCTGAGCCTTGCAGTCGGCACCATGGCCGTCACGGACGATAGAATGTAATCAGTCACCTCCAGCCCTCCAACCAATGTCGCATGCACTCTCTTCCTTTCGCACACGCTCATTGTGCTGTGCTCACCCCCTTGTGGTGGAGATCGGCTTGGCTAACGGACGCCCGCATGTAGCTATCATCCGACAGACGCCCTCATTCTCCGCAAACCCAAGCGACACTACCGCGTCGGTCTGCGCGTCGAGTATGTTCTGGTTCCCGGCGCCGTTTCGCCCAGGTGTCCTGGTCTAACCTCTTTGTCTTAGACACTGGCAACTGCGCTCCCAAATCGGCCTGTCCTCGCCGCGTTACATCTACTACCCCGGCGGAAACGAGAACAACCAGATTCATCGACTCGACACCGCATCCCACGAAAGCGAAACGATCAAGATCCTCACTTTTGCACCGAGATGCCTTGTGGCCAAGTATGGTTGGATATGCGCTGGTGGTGAGAATGGCGAGTTCGTGGCCGTACAGGTGGACGATGAAAGTGAAGGGGGCGATCTAGGCCGCAACAACGTCGAGAGAGACCTCTTCTCGAGATACCGCCGATCTCCCGCCAATAACGGCCCCTCCGATCAAGATCAGTGGCTCACTGCTTTCCACGATCATGTCCGAGCCGGTTCACCCGACGAACGACTGCGCCTAGGCATCGATCCGGCCTCCCATAACGACAGTGACGACTCTATGCCACCCCTGATCCCAACCAGCCCTAGGACGCAGCCGAGTTCCGATAAGAGTCTGCATGCTCGGTCCAAGACATTTGGCAGGGACCGCGTGAACTGCATCACGCTTTGGACTCCGCAGGTTTCCAGGGTTGGGTTTTTCGAAGGCGCATACTCTACGCCAGTGGCAGTTCTTGCAAATAATGACAAGCACGTCACGGTGGTGGGATTGCGAGATCAGGACGCAGTGGACGAGCTGACCTACCCAGACTGTGTCAACCGCGCCCTCATTTCCCCAGACGGCCGCCTGCTTGCTGCTGTTTGCGACGACCCTTACCTATATGTTCACGAGAGGGTGGCAAGGCAGAACACCTGCCCTGGCCTGTTCACGCGCAAGGAGGATTTTGAGTGGAGACTGTGTGCAAAGATACCCCTCAAAAGCCAGCGAAAAGAGGATCGATCCGACCAGCGAGGTAGCTTTGCCGCCTGCTTCTCGAATACCGGACGGTTCCTCGCTGTGGGGACCCAGTATGGCGTTATCTCCGTCTTCGACACTGCCTCGTTTGTTGAACCAGGTAGCGATCCGCTCATCACTGCTTTCACTTCGTCAAGAGCAAAAGACGACGTGGGTGCCGTTCGAGATATGGCTTTCTGCCCGGGGCCATTCGACCTGTTGGCATGGACAGAACACCGCGGTCGCGTCGGTGTAGCGGATATTCGGAGCAATTACGTTTCGCGGCAGATGCTAAATTTGAACGACCACGACGGGTTCGAGCAGATCATGATCACAGAGAGGGGTTCGATCGACCCGCGACTACTGGAACGTAATGACAGCGGAGAACTGAGCTACTCAAGTATCTCGACTGCAGAGAACCGACGGGCAGCACGGCGCCAAGCCACCGACTACCATCCTCCGTTGACCCCGGAGGAAACCATGGTGATAGAGGCGCTTCAGGAGCACCGCAGGCGCAGGGAGCAGGCTGCTGCTCGAAACAACCCCACATCCGGCTCCAACATGTCGAGGTTGATGGAACGCCTCCACAACAATCGGCAGCAGCGCGAGAATGCCACTGCATTGGCCCTGAACGACTCCAGCTCTAGACTACGCTCTGAGGCAAGTAATTCCCGCCGAGTAGGCGACATATTGAGCGACATCCAAAGCCAGCGCGACCGTCTCCGGGACCAATCTGACCGTCTCCGCGAACAGTCAGAACGAGTACGCGCTCGCCGTCTCGCAGTCGACGAGGCAGAGAGGCACAGGCTGTCTGGCGGCTCGATCCGGGCCCTGCGCGCGCCCCTCGTGCTCCCCCAGAGCAGCGAGTCACCGCGCCAAGTGTACATCAACAACTCGTACACGGACCTCGAGGCCCTGTACCAGTCGGCGTTCGAGGGTGGGGCCGCCTCGGGGGACGGGCCCTACGAGCCGGGCCAGGGCGAGTCGACCGGGAACAGGACAAGGGACTATCTCTCCGTGTGGAGCAACATGCTGAGGGACAGGGACAATGAGGGCGAGCCGACCAGCCGGCTCGGACGGGCACGCCTGGACCGTCTGGTCAACATCCCCGGCGGCCGGGTCGACCGCGAGGACGACGACACCGCCGGGCTGGCCTGGAGCGAGGACGGCCGTATCTTGTGAGTGACCATCGTTCCACACAAAACAGAAAGCCCCTACTGACAACGACATGTCAGAATCATCGGTGCCGTGGACGGCATATATGAGTTCCACGTCGACCTGTTCAGCAGGCGGGTCTTCCCCAGCATGGAGATGAGGTGAGAGGGGGCGGTGAGTGAGACAGTAAAACAGTGAAAGGGCCCACGAACATGCGTGTGGCCGGTGTATATTTCTTAACTAGGGGGCGTGGGGACTGTGATACTTTCATAAGGATAGGAGCTTTTGCAAACGACCATTGGCGGTGCATCGGCGTTGGGACGGGTAATGCTAGCAGCACGGCATTTGGAAATCCCTCGTGTCTATAGGCGTCTTGTTTCTTGTTTCTCTTCTTGTTCCTTTTCCCTCTCCTTCCTGCATGTTTCCCAAGTCAGCTCAAACCCTTGTCAGGCTCCCCTGTCTCTCTCGGAGGCGCCTTGTCTTGTTCCTGCCCCCATTGTTATTTGTTGTTGTCTTTAATTACTCCCCCGATCGAGAGCATCGGCTTGACAGAAGAGAAAAAGTTCGTTGTCCTGTTGTGCGTCTTGCTTGTTTGCTTCCTTGGCTGCACATGTGTACATTGTTATTCTCAGGACGAGGCATCCTGTTCCGGTCTTGCGCGCGTGTGTGTGCGAGTAGTAATGGTCATCAAGTGCCGGAGACCATGCGATTTATATAGGTCAGATTGATAATTGCCCCCAAAGAACGGATTGACTTTGAGAGTCTATCCTCGGATCTGGGATTACCTCGGGCGTGATAAAGGTGATTTGCAAAATGTTGAGGCCGAGACAGTTGCTTCGCAAGAGACTTCGGCGGAGATCTCGTTTTCTTCTCGCGCTATGGGAGTTATATCTATTATTGTGATATCAAATTCTGGCGTCGGCAACGCTCCATCCCAATAGAATCGCCGTCACTTGGACAGGCTCCAACGTCATGTTATCTGTTGGCAATACACCCATCTGACCGTCTGTCACCCTCTACTGCCACAATCAACCAACACCAGCTTGACCAAGACCGCACATCCCACCACTCATCTATACAGCAACCCCTCGACCATCTCCCCAATGGCAAGCGAGCTCGTCAGCCCGGGGCTCTCGATGCCCAGCAGGTTCACCCACCCCTCATACCCCTCCTCGCGGCGGATGACAAAGTCATTAAACCCCGTCCCCTCCATGACCGCCTGCCGCGCCGCCAGCTTGGGCCGGATGCCCGCGTAGTCGGGCGCGAGCGCGCCCACGTCGACGCCGGGGAGGTACTTCTTGATCTCCTCCGTGGCGGCCGCCATGCGCGCCCCGCTGACGGCCAAATCGCCCGCCGAGTCGACCCACTCGACGTCCGGGCCGAACCGCACGCGCCCGCCCATGTCGAGCGTCAGGTGCGTGCCCAGACCCCCCGCCCCGGGCTCGGGGGCCGGGTACACGAGGGTCCCGACGCGCGGGTGCGACGCCGAGTACGAGAAGTAGTTGCCCTTGGCGTAGTAGGTCCGCATGTGCCTCTCGCGGGGGACGACCATGTTGTGCACGTCGCACGCGCCCAGCCCGGCCGCGTTGACGAGCGTGTCGGCGGTGATGGTGCTCTCCTCCCCGGACTGCGCGTCCCGCACCGTCACCTCCCACCCGGCCTCCCCCCTCTTCTGTCCCCCAAGCGGCGCGACCCCTACGACGTGGCTGCCCGGGCTGAACGTCCCGCCGCTGTCCTCGAGGTGGCCCAGCAGCGCGACCATGAGGCCGTGACTATCCACGATGCCCGTGGTCGGGCTCTCGAGGCAGCCCGCCTCAGCACGAACATGCGGCTCCCTGCGCGCGAGCTCCTCTTTCCCGACCCAGCGCACGGGTACGCTACCCCCCAGCGCCCCGGAGCAGTGATCGTGGACTTTCTGCAGGGCCTCGCGCTGCCCGGGGGTCTGGGCGACGATGAACTTGCCCGTGTTGCGGTGCGGCACGGCGTGGGCGGCGCAGTACTCGTAGAGCAGCTGCTTGCCGCGGATGCAGAGCGACGTCTTGAGCGTCGAGGCGCCGTAGTAGATGCCCGCGTGGATCACCTCGCTGTTGCGCGACGATGTCTCCTGGCCCGGCTGCGCGTGCCGCTCGAGCAGGAGCGTCGACGGGTTGCGCTGCGCCAGCGCCCGTGATACAGCGAGGCCGACTACGCCGCCGCCGATTACCTGAGAGAAATGTCAGCATGGCGTTTTCTGTAGGAGGATTGCTTTTACCAAATCTCATGGGCTCCAAGGGGAGAGCGATGGGATAAGATGGTCGAGGATTGGATTGATGTGAGGTGAGCGGTAAACTGGGCAGGCCGATGCTCCAACCATCGCCTCGACTCCACGGTGAACCTCATAGCCCAGCCAAACAACTGAACTCACTCACCACATGCGCGAAATCAGCCCGTCTCGAGACAGTAGTCGAGAACAGCCGGCCATGCCCAGCGCTGCTGCTGCCGCCCTCTCGCCCGAGCACTTGGCGTGCCGCGATCTGCCTTGTCGCCACCCTCGAAAACATGTTTCCTTCCCTTTGAATTGCTTCCCTCCCTTTTCTCTAGCCAGAAAGCCCCGCCTCTCACTCTCCCCAGCTTCTCTATGAATTCTTCCACGAATCTGCGAGAGAATCTGTGGGCAGTGTCTTCGTGGTGCACGTCTCAAGGGCCCCTGGCAGTAGTGTGGATGACGCAATCGCAAAATACCCACACGGGGGAGTTGAGATGGAACAGGACTGGAAGTGCTTTTCGCCAGGGGGCAAAGCCGTTCAGGTAAGAGAGAGCAAATTTCCCTAAAACATCGACTTGATACAACTTTCGAAGGGTCCATAGTTGGAAAGAAGTGCGAGATCGGAGAGGCCGATAAGGACGCCTTCACCACTTAGTTGAAGCCTGCTTTGCCCTTGCAAGTGGTGCAGTGGAACGGGCAGTTTCTATGCACCACTACTTCCTCAGGCATATCATTGCAAACAAGAATTCAACACCGGAAATTTACATATATGAATGGCAATGCACTTATATTGTCAAGGTATAGCTAGACTTTTCTATTCACTCCCCACATGTACACTCAATCTGCTTCCGTCACAGCAAGACAAAAACACCAACAGCGCCGGAATATGCGGGAAGAATGGTATCTCAAAAGCAAAACC
This sequence comes from Diaporthe sp. P3_1W, assembly GCA_037177825.1. Lineage (NCBI taxonomy): Eukaryota > Fungi > Ascomycota > Sordariomycetes > Diaporthales > Diaporthaceae > Diaporthe > Diaporthe sp. P3_1W. The sequence continues at coordinate 8,089,326 of JBAFXB010000002.1, forward strand.
TCTCCTGCCGCCAATGCTTCCCATGTTACCATGCATCCTGACCGCACATCCTCTCCTCCCTTTACCAATACTGCGTCCCTATTACTCCTCAGGGAACTTGTCTGTCGTAGGCGTGGACGGCCCGTTGGAGTGAGAAGACATGGAGTAAGGTGCCTGTCGTAAAAATGTCAGTAGAGCCCAACCCAATCCCAATTTCGGAAAACAATAACAGGAATACATAACACGTACCAGAACTTGCTTTGCATTACAAACCCGCCAGGCCAACCTCCTCACGTTGCCGTCCGCAGGGACAACCGCCGGCGCGAACTCGATGCCGAACATGTTGCGGATCGCATACACCACCCGCTTGGCGTATTTGCTGTCCCTCTCCACGTGGCTGCCGAACCGCTCGTCGACCGTGCTGGGCGCGATGTCGTTGTCGCGGTCCAAGCAGTTGCGCACCACGGGGAGGAGTGCCGCCTCGATCGCCTGCTCATCTTCCTCCTCGAAGCGGCCGATGCCCACCTCGAACGGCTCGCTGACCGACATGACCTGGTGCGAGCCATCGTGGTGGTAGCGGAACTCGAACACACCCTGGGTCCACCAGAGCTTGTCGCCTTCGAACACCATCTCGCCCGAGACCATGTCCGAGTTGGGCACTGGCTCGTCCGATTTGACCACCCCGGTGCTGTAGGACTCACCGTAGAATCCTGGGGTTGTCGGAATCCAGCGGCCCAGAGACGGTACTTCAGTCACTTCCCGGGATCGGTTGTCGGTAACCATGTAGAGTCCCACCCAGTCCTTCTTGCTGTGATTCGCGGGCGCCGTCCACTTGACGCGGATTGGAGCGCCATACTCAAATACATGCGTCTTGAAGTCCTTGTCCACGCGGGCCGTGAGACTCTCCTTTCCGGTTGCCCTCTCGCTGACAGGGGACACGGTGGAGGTACCAGTTAGGCTTAGCGAGTAGTCCTTGGGATTGAGGCCAGCCAAGTCAGGCGGGATCCGCGTGATGGTTAGCCGAGCTGGGTACTTGTTGAACAGCGCTGTGGTGTCGCGAGCGATGCTAGACACGCCACTCGCAAGCATCGGGCCAGCAGTGGTGATGACATCGTCGACGAAGTGCCTAGTCTCGTCCAGGACTTTGTCCACGCTGGAAGACCAGCCCTTGACTGGAGGAGGAAGGGAGTTCTTGATAAACTTAGTGAGACCGGCCTCCTCTCGGAGATTCCCAGACCCATACACCTTGTGCATGTGTGGTCTCTCGACGAATTCGATGTGGCCCATGGTGAGAATTTGACTCAGGAGCGCGAACAACGCTATGGATCTGCTCCAGGTGATCACCGCCGCGCCCCACAAACCCGCCAGTCCGATTATGCGCTCCGGGTTGTTCAGGAACCGGTAGATGGAGTTGTAGGTCAACTTCGCCTTGTGGTCAAAGAAGAAGTCGCCATAGAACCAGCCAAACTCACCCAGGGTGTCATAGACACTAACGAACGTCCAGATCTGCAAGGCAATGAGACTGACGCCGATGACATGCCTCAAAAGAACCCAGCCGTGCGCCCAGTCCTCTGGGAGGCTGTACATCTTCCAGCAGACTGCGCAAAATGACGCCACGGACAGTGTCATACTGAAGTGGTACAGACCCTTCCACTGGCGCCAAGCCTCTCCGGCGCTCTCTCCATACTTGACGAAGTGACGCGTGATCATCCTCTCCTTTGATTGCAGAGTCAAGAGGATGCCGATTCCCACACAGAACCACAGCTTCCACAAAAGAGCGTGCAAAAAGAACAGCGCCTGGTAGAGCGGGGTCGTGGGGGTGAAAATAGCCAGTAGCGCCACATAGACCGAGGCCAGGATGACGGAGTAGTCCGTGGAGCGAAGGAGATCAATGTTCCGGAGGCCAAGGAGGTTGTGCACAGGCGCCAGTGCCTCTCTAGACGCTTCATCAACAGGCTCGGCCGGGATGTCCTGCTCTGAATCCGACTTGGACCTTGGGGCCGGAGGGTTGTAAGTCTTGTCGATATGCGGGTTCTCAACCACAACCAGGAAGGCTAGTTGGGCCAGGTGCGCCGCAATCGAGATGAACAAGACCTCATAACTAGCAGCCATGGCAGAGATACCATAGTATCCGGCATAGCCAACTGTACCACCTGGAGTTAGCCATCACACGACTTCAAAAGAGCATGCCCCACATGTTTGTGGATGATTACGGCATTGCAGTGGCCAGTCAAAGGCTCTGGCCACCAGGAAAGACAGATAGTATCGCACTGGCGTGCAATAGGGGACCGGGACCGGGCGTGCCCTTGGAAGGGCGGAGCGGGCGCTGGGGAGTGCTTACTGCTGTACATGGGATGCGGCGCCATCTCAAAGACGCCGTCAAAGGTCAGCTCCTGGTCGACGAGGTAGAAGAAGTCACCCCAGTACCAGGCGTAGTCCTTCACTACTCGGTGTGCATCAAGCTTGACCCAGACGTTGAACACGAACAGCGCGACGCCTACAGCCCAGCGACACAGGAAGACCAAGGGGGTTTCACCCTCGGGCACATGGGCGCAGACAAGAGCGAAGAGGCAGTAGGACACAAAGTCACACATCAGGATCAGATCGACGAGGCGGCGGAAGACGAGCCAGGTATTGTACTCGAGCGGGGCGTCCTCAAACTCGTAGTCCTCGGGGATCTTTGCCTCCAGCTCCTTCTTGAGCATGTTGTAGAGCCATGGCCTGGGCTGCTGTCCGGTGGAGGGGTTCACAAACAGCCTCCAGCGTTTGGCCCACGTCACCATCAGCTTACCGTTGGACTGTTCCTGGAGCAAGACGCCGATGCCAAGGTTGTACGAGGCCCTCCAGAAGATGAAGACGGCGGCCACGACCGGCTTCTTGAGCTCGGTGGGCAGGGCATAGGCAAGCAGGATGTGCAGGGCGAGAATCACGAGGACGACAGCATCGGAGAGGTTCTTGGGCTCTCGGGGGTCAAAGAGTTGGCTGACCATGTCGTGGGTGGTGGGGACGATGAAGACTATGGTAGGCAAGAAGACTAGTTAGCCCGAGATCATCTGAAGTTAACGACGACGACACTGGATGGCATAGCATGGCGTACCGGTTCCATCTGGAGTCCGCCCGTAGGTCTTGTTAGGCTTGTCATGTTCACCGGGTTGTTGAGTATCATGATTGGCGTCGTGACGGGGCAGCTCCTTTTCACGAGGGTGGTTAGAGGCCGAGTGCTCGGCTGAGAGGACGGGTTGTGAGGCCACACCAGTTCGCTGGCGCAAGGAGCCGTCTCCGGCAGGGAGGTCCGCGGCAGAGCTCATCCTTGAGGTTGAAATCAAGGAATGCCAAGAGGTTTCGTTCGTTGAAGAAGGAAACAGAAGAAAGGGGAGGAGTTATTCCCCGTGGGCGACCATGCGAGGGGGGATGGTTTTGGTATGATGAAGTACCAAGTGGATGGTTGGGAAAGTGGGAAGGTGGAGGTGGGAGTGCGAGCGGGAGTAGGAGTGGCAGGCTCGACAAGATCAGGAGGGGAAGGCTAAAGCAGGAACTCGTGGCTAGTTCGGTTGTAATAATATGCAGTGCATAGGTACGTATAGAGGGTTCCCACAAGGAGGCCCGTTTGCTTGTGCTACTGCCTGTAACCAAGACATTCCATGACTGTCCATCTGCACCTAGCATCTTGTTACAATTCGTAACAAGCTTGCCCGGCGCGTACCCATGTGGGCAGCAAAAATACGCGGTTGGATGCGGCTTCCCTGGGATGCGGCTTGGCCGCATATGCATTAGAGGATGGATGACTGTCTCACACGCAAATCTGCTCCTTCTCTCCATCCTCTGCCCTCTGATCCCTCCGCCCAGAACAAAGGAACAAGAGGAAGAGAGAGAGAGAGAGAGAGAAATACAGAATGTTCCGTCACTCCACCGTCACTCCAAGCAGGGCAAGCTTCAGGGGATGCAACTTGAGGCCTGCTGCATACGCAGTAGACCGTCCTGGGTACAGCATGTATGTACATCGACACCGTTGCATCACATTAGACTGGGGTTTAGAGCCGAATCTACCCCTCACACAATGCACTCTTTTCTGTGGACGTGTTCTCTCCCCGTGGGGGCATGGGGGTTTGTCTTAGATAATTCATTCAGTGAGACAAATACCCAAGACTCTGGGTCTACCAGTCACAGTCCTCCCTCTGGCTCTCTCTGCGTCAAGGCCGTCAGAGTAGACGGGTGATGCAGTGATGCGGTACTGCGGTACAGCAAGCGTCATCACGTCAGTGTCACATGCTTTTCTCCTCGTTTTGTTGGGGCATTTCTGTACCTGGCAAAACGGAGCCTTCCGTCTGTCCGTGCATGCAAGGGCCCAATTATAAACGGCCGGGCTGCAAATTTGCACCCGGCCAGCCGACCAAACTCCACTGCCCTTAGCTTGACTGCATATTCCACAACATCGTGCACCTAATTGTGATCGAGTTCGGGAGCCGCGGTGAACAACGGCGCAGTCTGCTAGAGCACCTCGAAAGCAGCTGCCCCCACACTGTCCAGCGATGCGGGCAGGACGCTCGCTGGCGTGGCAAACGCTGTGAATGCAGAAGGTTTCAGCGGCATGGTGTTGAAGTGCGGCAAGGATCCAATACCTAGGGCACCCAGCTCGTCACGGCAGTCACCGTCTTCGCAGCGCACGGGGCTGAATCTCCCGAGCAGCTCGTCGTCGGTCGCCTTGCGGGTGGAATTGCCCTCACCAACCCAGAATTTCTCGGGCCCAAAGTCATCGGCATAAAATGCGTCGCCATCTCTTTTCTGTCAACTGGGGACATTGGTCCTGCCAGCGATGATGTCGGGTGCCAGCGCATTGCCTGTAGAGATGCGTGAATCTCTTGTGTGCCTGGTGGAAATTGTATCATGGGTCATTCGCCATTAGCGCGAGGCCCAGGTCGTTAGACAGGGTGCGAAGCCAGAAACAACTCGCTTGCAGTTCCGAACGACTCTAAGCAGCCGTCATCGCGGCTCATTCGACATCCTCCTGTGCCGGGCCGGATAATTGTGTATGTAGCTCGATTTGACCCAGGCTTAACCAGCCGTGTACATTGTTCGAAATAGCCGTGTGAACCGCAGCTAGCAGCCTGAAGGAACTCTGCCTCACGACAATCTTCCGGCCAGCCGTGACCTGAAAAGTCTCTTGGTGTGTCAAAGCGACGTCGTCTCCACATGTAACATGCTTCCGAGTCGGTCACCAGTATCATGGAGAGCCCAAATAAGTGAGCTCCCGGCAGGGGATGAGATCCCCATGTGTATCTTGTCGAGATAAGTCCGAAGTGAAATAGTCTTCGCGTAATTGGCCAGGAGTTAAGCCTTGCAGCGGCCCTAGGGCGGCTGGTTTCACCATGACATTATCACCATGGCCTTCAGAACGCTCCCTAAATGGGGGGCGCACCTGAGCCATCCGCTCAAGCTCTCTCTTCTCGTTACACAGTGGTCATCTTTTGACGGATAGGAACAAGCAATTACACGGTAATGTAATGTCGAGAATGATCTGTTCGGAGCTGAAACTTGATGTGCAGCGCGCCATCAAGAACCGAAGGTGAACAATACCAGTATCGTGCAAAGTGTTACGGCACAAGAAAGCCTATTGTACTTAACACCCAAAAGAGGGACGTTGTAATGCCGAGAGCATTATCGTGGCTATCACCTATATAGCGTACTGTAACACAAAGAAGCTCTTCGTGACCACTCTACGGGCTCTATGGGCATGCTAACTCGGATGACCAAACCACAGCCCAACAGTTTCGTCCACCTGGCGATGCTGCTCCAGCTGGACTTGGGAAGTGCACACTAGTACTACATACGAGATAGTAGAAACCAGTTTATCCATCCACGGACATGGTACGACAGAGACGTAGAATATCCACGGGACTATCTTCGAAATGTTTTCAAATGTTGTTTTCATAATTGCTGTGTCAGGTGGGCAGCCTTTGTTTGGTATGAGGTTTCAATACCATCCCCGTCGTCACCTTCAGCCGAGGCGCATTGTATCTCTGCACCGGCTTCACATGCATCCAGGCCTTTAGTCAGGTCACCAGCAGTAACAAACGCCTTGCCCACACCTTTTGGGCATTGCCTCCTTTCTCCCATAATCCTGTTATTACGTAAATGGGACTACGTGTTTGTCTTCCTGGGCCATGCCTAGGAATGGCATCGCATATATTTCTGACTGACGGTGCTCTGGCCTCCTCCTTTCCTCATAGCCGTCCTCTCGTCTGAGAATAACGTCTGTCTCACAGGCTCTGCATCATCAAAGACGTCTTCACGGCACTTTAAAGATAGATTTATTTCTCTACTGTGCAAGTCTAATATCTAGTTACCGTGTCCCGGTGAATTAATCTAGAGTGTGATCGTCTACAGCGTTTTATGGCATATCTAATAGCAATGGCCTAGTTCCTGTCGACAGGAGCCAGCACGTGTACATCCAATTTGCAGGTGAAGTGCGAACCAATATGCTTGCAGCTTGAGCGGTGGATTCTTTTATAGTGCATGGCTCTCTGGCAACTCTGCCCCTGACGGCAAGTAGACAGTAAGCCTTGGATTTGTGCTGACACTGACCGAGATGAATAGTGAAGTATCTGCGTAGATGTATCTAACCAGTGCTAGACACGCGTTCATATCGGGCCATACCCTAGGCTCTCGACTACGTGGTGTTTACATGGCCTTGGTGGTATATCGCCAGGTGGATCTACAAGAGCCAGTCAAGGAGATACCGGTAACAGATGGAGTGTTCCAAGGTTGTTAGCACCGCCAGATGTGAGGGACCGAACATTGTTGGGCTTTACTTGCCAGATCTGTCATCACCACGAGGTTGAGAAGGATTTTGTCGAAAAGGCAGTGACAGACGCAAGGATTATGCTAATAAAGATGGTGCCTACCTACTTATTAGTTAAAATGAGGCCTTGGCGTGTAATAAGGCTAAGCTTGAATTGGCCCTGCCAACACCTACTAATACTCACAGCACCGAACCAGGAGCAGGCGCGCTGCAAGCGGCACAGCACCACCAACTAGATAAACACCTGTTAGTCTGCATTGCTGTACCAACTGTTGGTCTGAATCGTTTGCTCCTGGTCACCCCTACTTTGCTATGCGAACAGCTTTGCCTCTTGGGCTGTCAAAGTGCAGGCTCTTGCATCCCACCCGCCACCATCACTCCTTCTTCAGCCACGCACGGTCAACAGCTCTCGGCCATCCCGCCTTTTCCAGGAACATGTACAGCTTCACGCTCAAAGATCTCAAAGCTTCCGAATGGGGGGAGCACCCGATGGCCATAACCGCCTTTCGGATGAAGGACTCGGGCTTCCATCGCTTTGGCTTCGCCATCTACCGGACAACATACGACGACGACGCAGCGTGGGAACGCTACCTCGAGGTCCTCAAGGTGACCGCGCTCAGATCCCTCGTGCAGCAGGGCGGCGACGTGCTTCTTGAGCAGTACATGGACTGTAGGTGGACGCCCCCCGCCAATTTCACGACCCCAAGGATTCAAACTGAGACACTGTCTGACACACATCTCACCATTAGGGCCGGTGATTTCTGACCGGGCTACGCTCGACGGCGCGTCCAAGGCCGACGTACGTCGGCACTTCAAGTCCTGGTGCGCAGGACGCAGCGAAGAGCGCGACGGCCCCGGTGCAAGGAGAAAGGGGGTGCGGCGGCTGCCGCGCTTCAAGCACTGCCTCTACGTGGACCGCAAGTGCCTCGACACCGTGGCCGAGATTCCGGAGGGCTTCTGCGAGCACAAGCGGAGGGGTGACGAGTCCAACGTGGTGGTCGTGGTGATTGACGGTGCTTTCGACCAGAGGGCGCCCGGCCCGGACCAGGGCCTGCACCCCGATGTCGAGGGCTGTACGGAGCGGTACGTGGGCTGGCGGTATGAGGAGATTGATCTGGTCATGTCCACATACCAGGAGTCTCATCAATATCCGCTGAGCCACCAGGCTTACAGGCGCCCACCGCTCATCGCGCCCTTCGGGTTCAAATCTATGCCTACGTAGGCAGTCACATGTCTGCTGGACGCTCTATGGCGTCTGCTTTGTGAGGGCCCCCTTTTTCTATTCGCGAGACAATCAAAATAGTTAGATTTTCTGTCCGCCAACGCTTGTGCAGATGTACGGCGACACTTTACCAGCGCTTTCGGGTGCACAGCCCTCTGCTGCTGTTTCATGTGATTGCAAAGCTGGGAACAATACATTCGCGCCGACTCACCACCCATTTCCAGGTTCAAAATAGAAAGTATCCGAGTGCTACTAATGCTCATTTAGTACACCTATCTCAGTTGAATAACTATGTCTCATGGGCCCTTGATTGATTAGATAATTGCTACATTGGTAGATAGAGCAGCGATCTTTAAATATAGGTCTATACGCAGTGATACCAAACTATGTGGTCTCGTTTTTTTTTGATCTGTACACATATGCCTCTTAAGCAGTATGCATCAGTCCCTTCATACAGTGATAAACGCTTAAACACCTTACCAAACTATTCTATAACTTGTTGTCGGTACAGGTTGCCACAACGAGTCTGATGAGCTTGGGTACTAGTTGAAGGAAGGCAACATGCCGCTGCTTCTCATGCGTGTGCGACTGTGACGGCAAAAGTACGGAAGACTACGCTGTATTTTACAGATTGTTCTCGACAATTCAGACCTGTTGGAGCCCGAGTTACGGTGCAACTGTATATAAAGCTTCCTTTCCAGAGGGGATAATTGTATTGCGACCATTGTAAAGATATCGGAATTACTTTACTGAGAAGAGATCCGCGGCTGGCGGCTACCTGGCCTCGCCGTCGCTCATACACACTAGAGGACTGCAGATCAGCATGTATTTTCCCAAAGACCAATACCCAAGTCCTCTGCTAATGAAAGATACCCTTCTCATGCGTGAGATCATACGCAGGAGATACATTTGCCAGAAGAAAGTGCACACGAAACAAATTCAAGCCAAGTCAACATTAGAAAAGTCCTCGGTCTTCTTCAACTTGGTTACCGTAGTACCTTGCTCTAGTGAAACCTTCCTCAACAAATAAGCAAATAGAATATCGTTGCGCAACTCTCGTGCTGGTCCAGAACCCGACAAGGTGACCGCAGGTTGGGGAGCGCGGAGTTCGGAAACGCGGAATCCTTTCGCAAACTTGAGGCCCGTCACCAAGTACACTGTCTTGCGTGCACCGTGGTCCTTGATAATTGGCTCAAGCCTCTCCTTCACCCAAGACTGAGATGGTGAGAAGGTCGACGTGATAATCTTATTCGCGTAGACCTCTTCGGATTGGGTTTCAATGAACGGGACATGTCGTACATTCTGCTCAGTTTTCGTCATGACTTCCTGTGCGCGTATATAACAGCCTTCTCCAATTTGTGACATCGGATCAGAAGGTTCTCGTAAGATCGCACCCAAGGAAATACAATCAGGGCGGTGTCTGGATTTGTAGCATGCGAACCAAGGTTTACTTGGAGGCTGTACTAGTATTCCCTTGGCCACCCCCCACTTGAACGGCCACACGAAATTCCAGTTGCTCTCCCGAGCCTCGCCACGGAACAACGTATAGCACAACCAGGCTGCACGAATGAGAGTTGCGGCCGCGACGCTTAGCGAAATGATTTGTCCGACAGAGTTGATCGGCGATGACGAACCCAGGTTGAAACCGGCTATAGTTGTTTGTACTGTGCTTATTGAAGCTAGGCTGAAGACCCCGTTCAATGCATATATTATTGTAACAGTGGCTGGGTACTCTTTGAAGCAGGCGGCTTCTCCATCCTGGCTGATGTATATATAGGTCGCGTTTGTGAGTCTGATGGATCGACTCCGTTGCTCATCCATTGCAGTCGTGCCTCGTTCCTCGTCTATAGCATGCGTTCCTGGGCGCTCTGACTTCTCTGCTGCGTCGAACTTTGACGAGTTGTAGAATGAGTGGAAAGAGGTTTGACAGAGGCCCACACACCGACAAGCATAATAGGTCCAGAATATAGGCATTTCCCGTGTAATGCTAGAGCTGCAGTTGCTTAGCCAAGCCCACCAGAATACTGTGAGGCAGCTGCAATTGTCGTCATTTGCAAATACACCGCTCGTGAAGTTGGCGATAAGTATAGAAATCACCACAAAACCAAATATCTGAGCCGGGACTATAATTCTAACCAGCCACCGTGCCGCGAGGGTGTCCTTAGCCGTAAGCGAGATCGACAACCCGACGTTTTGGGCATCTAGAATCATTGCTCCAATCACAGCATTTACCAAGGTGAGGGTTCCAAGTATCATCTGTACGAAGATGGCAATCGAGAGGGAGAGGTGGGTGAGTACCAAACCAGCACCACTTTCTTTAGCCCCAGTCGCTGATGTGTGAAAACTTCCGAGTATGGAGATGACTAGTAGAACCCCGACTTGGGTCCAGACTGCGATTCGAGTACCGTCGCCGGCGATATCGCCATCAACGTTGGCGCTGCATTGATTTTTGTCGTCGTCAATGTATTTGCTGGTGTGAGAAAACGTGATTGGTATGAGAACGATTCCCAACAGAGCGATCGACATAGGTCCGAGAAGCTGCCTGAAAAGTAGGTAATAGTGTCTTTGTTTTTTGCGCTTGTACCCGTCCAGCTCTCGTCGTACGCGCTCGCTGACAATAGGCAGCTCCCAGAGGAAAATGAGGTTCTGCAGCACTAGCATGGCCGCAATGACCACGAGCCTTGATCGGGGATGCGGAATCATCGTGTTTAATGTTTTGGGCGTGGTAGATCACTTAATCTGCTAGGTTGTGGTGCAATAGGCAGAGCGAAGGGCTCTCAACTGCGAAGCTAACACCACTCCTAAGTTTGGAGCTGCAGAGAGCTAGGTGCCCTGAATAATTATATAGGTACATAAGGAGGTCAAGTGGGACAAGTGTCAGCATGACCTATGGTGCGGTAAATTTCTAGCTGAAAGAGGGGAAGTTCCACGAACACTACATCGAGGGCTGCAAGTGCAGGTTCATACACCCTGCTGAGCCTGGCTTGTAGGCAGCCAAGTCTCACGCACTGGTTCCTATAGGTCCTCAGTGATCTGGACGCAGCCCGAAAACACGGACGTGTCAAGATCTTGCAGCGCCTATCTGGCAAGGGCCCTGTCAGCCAAAACGGACTAGGACTGAAGAAGGCTTTACTTTTGTCTGTCCAAATGAGAAGGCTCTAATCAAAGCCCTAGGCTCAGGTCAGTCAATAGAACTACTGGGAAGGTCTCTCTCCTGTTCTGTGTTCTGATTGCACTTGTACTATAGTAATGGCTCAACTAGTTGTAATCACAATTTGCTTAGACTGTTGCACCAGGTTGCCCCCTGGACTGAACTTGCCCCCCCCCTCCTCCCACCGAAAAAGAATAACAGATAAAAAGATGGGCAAGGTAGCAATTGGCCTTCCTCACACTTACACAAATGGGTTTATCACTGTATGAAGGGACTGAATGCATACTGCTTAAGAAGCATATGTGTACAGATTAAAAACGAGACCACTTACACAAATGGATGTGATGGCATTCGAGGCCACATTGTCCGCCTCGCCACTGATTTCCTGCACAATGACAGCATTATCCAAATAAGGGGACCTGGATGAGCATTCACATCTCCTGGTGCGTGAGACGTCCCCTCTCGGAGTGATGCGGATCGGCATCCAATGAGTGCACTTGTGCGCGTGGGAACAAGCCGGCGTCACCCTGCAGGAGCCATGAAGTGTGCGGAGTAAAGAAGCGCCTCTACATCTAGATCCCGCGTCCAAGACAAATTCCGTCTCATCCCCAATCGCTTCTAGAAGTCACGTACGAGTTAAACCAAGCTCGATTTCAGCAGTGATAACACATGATAAAATATGCCTTCCTCGCCAGAGGATACAGTCGCCTTCATAGGTTTGTGTGGCTTATTACGAGTTAACCCCTGATGGATTTGACAACAAGGTGCTGACCAGACCTTGCCACAGGTATCGGCGTGATGGGATACCCGATGGCAAAGAATCTGCGTGAGGGGCTAGAGTCTACCAAGTCTCTACTTATCTGTGATGTCAGCGAGGAAGCTTTAAACCGCTTTCAAGCCGAGACGGTGGGCAAAGGGCCCGTCGAGATCGTCAAGAACGGCTTCGAGGCGGCAAAGGCAGCTGTAAGTTGTTTTTGTCCAGGCTAATTGGGCCCTGCGAATTACCCGAGTAGTATGAAGGATCGCTGCTCATATTTCACTGCAGAACACGGTCATTACCATGCTTCCGGACTCCAAGGTGGTCAAGGCAGTCTACCTGGACCCTGAAACCGGCATTCTCGCCGGCGCAACATCAGCACCGGCACCAGCAGGAAAGCTCATCATGGAGTGCGGCACCATCGAGACGGACACCATCCACGCAGTAGCCAAGGCGGCCCAGGAGGCCAGCAGCGCCCCCACGCTCCTGACCTTCGTCGACGCCCCCGTGTCGGGCGGGCCCATGGGCGCCGCCGCAGGCACGCTGACCTTCATGATAGGCTGCGAGCCGGCCGCGTCCGCGTCCGCGTTCCCGGCCGCCAAGTCGTACCTGCGGCACATGGGCAGCGAGGAGGGAATCTTCCTGTGTGGGGGCGTGGGCGCCGGGACGGCGTTCAAGGTGATCAACAACTACCTGAGCGCCATCACGTCGCTGGCGGCGTCCGAGGCGCTCAACATCGGGGTCAAGGCCGGGCTGGACCCGGCGCTGCTGACCGAGGTGATCAACGCGAGCGGTGGGCAGTGCTGGGTCACGAGCAAGAGCAACCCCGTGCCGGGCGTCCAGGAGGGCGTGCCCAGCAGCCGCGGCTACGAGGGTGGGTTCCGCATCGAGCTGTGCGCAAAGGTTCTGGCCATGGGCTCGCGGCTGGCTGAGATGGTCGGGGCTCGCACGGTGTTGGACAGGCCGACTTTGGGGGCGTTTGAGGAGGCGATGAAGGATGAGAGGTACCAGGGGAAGGATGCTAGAGTGGTTTATAAGTGGTTGAATGAAAGTGAGAAGTAGTGGTTCCAGGAGGAGTGTGTTGGTACCTCTATAAACACACCTGATTAAAGAACACACCGAAACCTGGAACAAGTGTAAGTAGGCCCTGCTCAGGGGTCGGCGAGGGTGAGTGAAGTAAACAACCACCAAGGTGCACATTCCTTGCTTACACTGCCTATGTCTAACACCCTTAAGATGCCAGCAAGCCCAGAACACACTATAATTCTCTGAGAAACATGAGTACAAAAGTAGAGACCTGCGCAAACACCGAAGACTGTACCGATAGCGCTAGAGAGGGCGATGCCCCTTTCTACCTGCCTCGTTACCAATCCCAGAACGAAACCTGGCACCACGACTAGGGACAGGACTCCAATAATAAGCAAGGCCATCCACATCGCCGTTCGTTTAGGCCGTATATGGGGCGTCTCATCAGATCTGTGCTCTTCGCCTGATGCTAGCTGGCCGGCTTCTTTCAGGTCATCAGCCTGAGAGGTGAAAGAGGAATCGCAGTTAGGGGATGGTGGTTCTGGAGGCTGCTAGCCGATTGCAGTGTCTTGTTGGGTGTTTGCGGGCTGAAGCTTGAGGGCCCCTGACTAAAAGAACGTCAATAACTATAGGTCTCAAGGTGTTCAGGTGTGGTCGGTAGTCTCTGCCTCGTCTTGAATAGCACCGGGGCGAGTGATGTGGCTGGAAGCGGCATTCTCAGCACCTGGGCACCCTTTTACTCTCTCCAGAAATTATTTGTCTCGCCTCGAGTGATATCAAGTGCACACAGTCTGATACTGTTCAAAAAGTTAGTGAGATCGTGTTGGAACATGCTAAAGAACATACGGCTAGGGGCCGAGCCTGAGTCTTCGATGGAAATCTTGCTCAAGCACGCCTAGAGGTAGGAGCTTTTGGAAAGGAACAACAGGAGAAGGACAATTGCAGATTTAGAAGAAGGGAGGAGTCATACCACAGGACAAAAAAGGTGAACGGGGTTCGTACATGGTCCTCTTATATCTCTGGCAAGATGTGATGTCGATCCCGGGATGATGGATAACTACCCGCACGCCACCATCTTCAGTGTTTATACTGCTCGAGCCATGCCAGTGCCGCTTTCTGTCTAGGGTTGCCGTGACACGTGTAAATGGTCGGCAGCGGCTGGATGCTGCTCAGCAGCTCACTCAGAAGCCCAATCATAATGTCGCGCGCACGTCTCTTGGCGTCGGGCCCACACGAGGCATGCTGTGGCAGTTTCCGTCAACGATGACCTCGGTGGTGTGCGTGTGGAGGGACGAGTGCTGCGCATCTTGGCCATCAGGTCAAAGGGAGATCGCTCAACACGGTAAGTGGGAAAGGTTGGCTATTTGCGGTAGTAAGCAATCAGGGCACCCGTACCATGAGGGAAAACAATGAGAACTGGACGGAGAAGCAGCTGATTGTCCTATGCGCAAGCTAGCCGGGAATCAGCTGCGGGCTGCGACGGATACATCTCGAAATGAGCTTCTGCAGTAGAAGGATTGTCGTATGATGTTTCCACGAGTACTCAATGGTCTGATCACTGTTTGCTTAGCCGCAAGCTACAATTGTGTTCGAAACTACTGTTATCGGCATTGTTTTTTTTTTCAACGCTAGGTGTTTAAGCGTTTATCACTGTATGAAGGGACTGATGCATACTTTAAGAGGCATATGTATACAGATTAAAAACGAGACCACCTCTGGTCTGAAGTGGGATCCGTTCCCTGGTCCTACCAAAGTAGAATGGGCTTCCTCCACGGCGCGCACCGCAGTCTTCAGCAGCGCGACATCCTGCAGCAAAAACTTACGCGTACTCGTCCTGGGCCTCCTTCTTGTAGTAGTGACAGCTCATTACACTTGGGAAGGGCTAGGGGCGCTTACAGCTCCGCACCCAACCTGGGCAAATAGAGTTCTCTAAAATTCCCTCCGCCTATTCATGCCCATCTACAGACTGTTCTATGTCCCAAGGTCTTCAGCTGCCCGCTAGGAAGTCTACCAAGACATAGCCACAATAACTGCGTGCCGAACCAACGCTTCGCTATCAACGGGATAAAATTGCCAAGTACACAAAGCTGCTTTCTGCCATCAGATTCTGACTGACTGGACAACCGATTGGTTCCGACGGCACTTCAAAGCTACCAGTCATATGGCTGTCGATATGCCAGTTTTATGTCAAGGGCTGTGCTATGGAATTATATTACAGAGAGCCTCCAGATGGTTTCCATGACAACTTCCACCAGACAAAGTCCGCTGACGTGAGGCTCACACCCAAGCTCATACCAATATTCTCCACTCAATTCTTCAGCTACCAGCTGGTCAGACCTGCTGCCATGACATCCTACAACACAACCCGAGCTGGGAAATTTGGGAAAGACGAACGTGTTGTACATCAATCCCACCCCTTCCCACCCTAACAAATCACTGGGTTGCCTTGCATAGAAGCCTTCTGCTCTCACTTGTTGTGGAAATAGTAGAAGCCGGCAACAAAATTTGCTACTGTAGCAAGGGTACCAGTGAGTGCAATGCCTGCAGGTATCTCCTTCATCATGATTCCAAGCACAAGGCCTGGAGCCACAATCAGGGATAGGACTCCGACAAAAAGCCCGACCATATACATCATCATATGTTTGTGCTCTTTGACTAAGGCTTGCTGGCTGGCTTGTCCCATGTTGTTATGCCTGTCGCCAGGGTGGACCTGAAGATGAGGAGATTAGTAACTGCTGGTCCCTATGTGGTTGGAGGTTGTGGACTTATACCGTTGTTTATCTCTTCGGACAATAGAGTACTGTTGAAAAGGTCGCCAGTGGGTTGGGACACGGAAGACGAGGCTGGGCCAGGAGCTGGGCCAGGAGCTGGGCCAGGAGCTGGGCCAGGAGCTGGGCCAGGAGCTGGGGCAGGGCTTGAGTGAAGGTAAGTTAGATCAGGGAGACGAGAGAGATGAGGAATAATGGACAGGAAAAGTGTCAGTAGTGCCAATAATGGGGTTGGGATGAATTGAGCGTCTAGAGCAACGAGAACTCACCCGTAGACGCTCCGGGGAGGCGAATAAATATATACCACTGCGCAAGGCATACCGCTGACGACTAAACCACCAGCCTCATGTTTGCAAGTTCTGTTCTCATGAAGCGCCTGGCAGTCGGGATTAAGCAAAGGACCGCGCTGCCAGAGGTAAAGTCCCTGGTCGACATGAGCAGACCCGATGATTACATCCCAAGCTTCCAAGTCTGACCTACCCCGTCCCTGTGTCTGGACCGACCGGCGTCGAAAAGGTCTGGACCAGCGTCGAAAAGGTACGTACTGCCAAGATGGTGTCTGAATGGGCGTCGAAAAGGTACGTACCGGCAAGACCGTGTCTAGACCGGCGTCGATGCGTACCGGTAGGAGCGTGTCTGGGCCGGCGTCGAAAAGGTCTAGACCAGTGTCGAAAAGGTACGTACTGCCAAGATGGTGTCTGGACGGGCGTCGAAAAGGCACGTACCTGCTGCCGCTGCCCTCCCTCCCCATTTGGACGCCGCACAAGGGATCGTGAACTACCTACAGGCACCACGTCATTTGAAAGCACTCCTGTGTGCAGCTCTGGGAGTTGGACCTCCTTTACGAACCTTGGCTTTGGTCGGGGAATGGCAGTCGAACTGCTTGCCGCGTATTTCGCTCGATCACTCGGAATCTCAGTGTTGCATAAACTCCGCCATCAACGGCGTTAACACACGTGCTTACAGTGCATGTGATACTGGTTCTCATACGTGCCTTCTCACAGCCAGTCACTTCGTTTATTGATGTTGCCGGTATTACGTTTGCACTGCATCTATATGCATCTGTCTGCCGTAATATATGGTGTCGTTCACAGTCGGCGGGGCGGGGGCTTGGGGAAACGAGAACGGCGTCATAGTCCCCGCCTGCTCCCGGTGGGAAGGAACCTTCACAAGGGTGTCAGGCTCGGGAAGCCTAGCCAGAACCAGTCAAGGGTAGGGCTGGGCTGGATCACCTGGAAATGCTTACACACCGGGACCCTGCGCGCCAGGGCGACTGCTTGACCTCATCAACGGTGTCCTAAGCATCACTATATCCAGAGCTAAAAAGCAGGAGTATGCCCATATCGCCTCCCGTAGACAGCGCTCACCCTTGAATCTCGCCAAAATACCATACGTTTCTAGCACGTGTTTCGACGAGGTTGGGGGACAACATTTATGTTCAAATCACAATGCCCAAAGCTTGGCTTAACATTTCTCGGAGCTGCATCACTGCCGAGCACGGAGTCGAACTCAGCCGCACGTCAGTAAAATCGCTCTTTTTCTTCAATGAACTGGAAGAGACTGGGCGCAGCAGGCCATCTGAAAGAGGCGAAGCTGTCCTACACTGCCTAATTATCGGGTCCGTTGGCGGGAGAAAGAAGAGCATGTCCTCTGCTTGGCACTGCTTCGCTGCCCTGCGGTAGTAGTGCTGCAGTTCCAAGGTTGGCCAAAACTAGCGTGGGACCCACTCCCGCAGATGCAGACGCAGGAGTGCTGATGATAAGGTAGCTCTAGGTGCAGCATTTTCTTCATAACACCTAGAGAACATTACACCTTAAAGCCTAGCAAATATACACCAACCTTGAACAATATCTCAACTTCAAACCTCTCTCCACCAGCGCTGCCTCTGCCTTCTTGAGCCCTATTCTTATGGAATTGGTATAACCGCGAGGTACTGGAACTAAGTTATAGAGAAGATATTCACACCCCTCAATAGAGATCACACCCATACACTCTGCAGCTCATACACAATTAACGATCTCTAAATCCAAGTTAATGTATGTAATAACTTGTCTGTTGAATTCACAGGTGTCGGATACGACTTCTTATATGGATAGTTGGCGGACACCCATGTCCTTGCTTCCAGCATCCCATAGCTCATGGCGACGACACGAGGAGTGTTCTTGCAGTTGTCTATTCTTCCTTCCTCAATGTCATCTCATACGCCCATTTGGAGAACTCTATGGCCGTTTTGTCAACAAACCTGGTGGTGAGGTCGGAAACATAAATGGCCGCAGGCGCCCACAGGATGAATGCCAACAAGATGCCGAGTACGTAGGACGTATCACTCTCTCCACCACCGACAAGAGCCACAGTCCACCGACCTAGGACCAAGCCCAATGAATAAAGGAGTGGTCCATGAATCATGTATAGCGAGAAAGAGATCTTCCCCATGTATTGGGAGAAACGGTTGGTAAAAAGAATCTGTAAAAACGTGGCTTGGTCGACGACGAGCACTGTCAGCACTGCGCCGAGCGGTATGACGAGAGCCTCTTGGAATCTCGGCGGGACCCAGGATGTCAGGGTCACGTATCCGGGTGCCTGCGCTGCCGCCTCCATGTCTTCTGGCATGCTGAGCAGCCACAGCGAGAGCACGAATGACACGAGCCCCACGGCCCGCCCGAGGATGCGATAAACCGTGTTGCTTCGTTTCGCGATCCGGGGCGCAAAGCCACCCAAGGGTGACGCGCCCTGGTGTTGGAGCTCAGACCGTGGGGCCGACCACCACCACCGCTGATCCTCGAGCTCAAAGTGCAGATCGCACAGGAACATGCCGCCCAGGAACAGGAACATGCCCCAGTACACAAAGACCCACTGGAGATAGACGGCCAGGCCGAGCGCAAAGATCATCCTGACCCTGTTGCGGACCCTGGTGAAGGCCGTCAGGAACGTGAACACCACCATGGAGCTGACGAACTCGATCGGCAGCGTCCAGAGGTGCGGGTCATACGGGGGGTCCGGCCGGCCGACGGCGTCGCCCCGGAGGTGGGGCTGGCCGATGGGGTCGGTGGTGAAGGCCTCGGCGAGTACGTAGTGCCGGAGCTGGGCCCAGAGGCTGTCGAGGCGGGGCCCGGTCCTCGTCGGGACGGCCACGCCGGGCAAGCCCTGGTCCGGGAACCACCCGAGGTAGACCATCACGGCGGTGGCGAGGCTGACCACGGCGGCCGGCAGGAAGAGGCGCGTGTGGCGCCGGAAGATGGACGACGCCATGGCCGAGCCTGCCTCCTCGAACCTGCCCTGCCGGGCCAGCGTCAGGAAGCGGTGCGAGATGGTGTAGCCCGACACGACGAAGAAGACGCAGACCGGGGCCAGCCCCGAGACGACGAGCCGCAGGACGGGCAGCTGGTACAGCCACCACTGCCGGGGTGGGTTTGGTGTCCACGCCGACTGAATGTCCCATGAGAACCACACCAGGCCGGCGTGGACAAATACGACACATAACGCTGCGATTCCGCGCAGACCGTCTGTGACAACATGTCAGTCCCATCAATCGACACAATCAGTGTGATATGCATTACCTAGCCAAGCTGTAGTGCGAAGCGGCTTTGCCTCAGTCCGCTTTGGTTCCAGGAAGCTTGGGACCAGCAGCGAGGCGAGAGTTCCCAACACCCTCCTTAAGCCATCCTGCCGCCGTGTTTCATTGGAGAAGGATTGTTCTTCTTCCTGCAATGGTGAGTCTCCCTCTACCTCGTCGACCAGGGACTTGAACTCCTTGCTTTCGTCGACATCTCCTAACGGTGTATACGCGTGTCGTCCAGTGACCTCGTCGGAATCGAAGCGTCGTTTGAGGAAGGAGGGCAACATGGCCGCGTGACGCCAAATTGAATCTGCACAGGCGCTCAGCTCTAAGAAACGATCTTGGAAATTCGAACTTTATACATCCGCTAACTGTGACTGGCAATGGTGACCATCGAAGAAGACCGTACGTGTACGAAGGCAGAAATGTTATGGGGGGGGGGGCATTGTAGGTCAGTTTAAGCAAGGCTCAATTTGGTATTCGAAGCGCCTCCTATCTCCTATGCAAGGGGCGAGATCAAGCCCCGTGGACTGTGTTCTTGGCAAGACCGGATTGCAGTGCCCGGTCTCAACATAGCTATTTCTGTGGGCTTCCAGAAAGCAATATCTCCACCATGTTTTGCGCGCCGGGTGAGCAACCTGCATATTTCACATGCGGTAGATCGGAGGAGCGTTTCATCCAATTGGCAGAGTTGCGGGTTGTCCGTGACTGGGTGAGTTCAGACGGCCCCTAGAATGGTTGATTGCGAGCCGCGGTTCCTCAGCTGCACCTCCAGTGCTCTAATTTGTTGACCCAGAGAACTGGGATCCAGCCGATGCAACTTTGGAAAGGGGTGTTGTGTCATGAACTTAATGAAGCAGTCCCCTCTCAATAATAGTGCGGGCTCTAGGGCTAAAACTGAGTATGCACTTGCCCACCGCCCTCATGCTTCGGCCAGCGCGCGGCACTCTAGGTTTACACTAGGTAGACACAACCCCAGTTGCCAGTTGCAGGGGATGTTTCCAGCCTCTTTGGTGAGGATGTGATATCCGCGGTACCAGCGGTGGACGTATGGTCACATTTTCGAGGTGTTCAGCAGGGACCAGGTTGCTTGGCTATCTCGTTTGATGTTTGCTCGGCCATTAGCTTTCCCTATACAGCGATCTTGAAACATGCTGCGGTTGTACGCCAAGACTGGAATGAGCGGAACGCCAGGCGCTGAGGCAATACTATGCTTCAGCCATTTGACTCCTTCAGACAACTTTCTTTTGTCTTTTGTATGCCTTTAGGAATCTAGATTTCGAACAGAATATGTACCTTACAACCATTCTATGCAACAATGAGTGTTTCATACTGTAAGTATACCTGCATGCCACACTGGACATTGCATGCTTGTATACCTAGGCAGTCTATTCTAGGAAACATGAGCTTAACGTGTCAGTGTCATTCCCTACAAAACTCAACCAGGGATAATCACTCTCAATCTCTTCGACCAGTTCTGGTGCTGCGTTCCACTGTTCAGCGATGAGTCTCCCAACACCCATGCTATCCAGGCGACAACCATCCCACACAACCCACCCATACTCTTTCAAAGGCACTGGAATGTATTCTCCATAAATGTTCACATATCTTCCTCTCCATAAAAGAACCCAGGCCAGAGGGGGTCCCGTAGGAGGTACTGTGTCCCCCTGGAACGGTAATAAATCGCGCCCTTCAGCATCATCTTGAGCATTGGGGGTGTAGCTGAGATCTTCTCGTCTGTCGCACTGCGCCACCGCACTCAGGGCCTCGCTAATAGGTGCATCTAGGTGATGAAATGGAGTTAGACAACGGGCCATCGTATCGACAAGCTGGTCATGATTGTTGATAACGCCCAGGATTCTTGCTGTCGTTTTAAGACCGCGTGACATGGTGCCCCGCATGTAATCTACAATTAGATAACGAACCATAATTACGTTAGTGACCGGATTGATATTGCAAATCGCGTAGTGGCGTCGGGGTGTTTTAAATCAGCTCACCATCCCAAAATATATCCAGCTCATAAGAGCCGTCAGGTTCTGGCCCCCGCCCGCCCCTCTGGTCATCAAACCTGGGGCTATCTGGATGAAGGTCTGCTTTGACCTCATTGAAAACATGAGTGTATTCTGTTTGGACAAACAAATCAACACACCCTGTTTCCTCCGCTTCCCAAGGCTGAAAGATATTGAAGAATATTTCTGCGATTTCTGAGTCGCGGAACCCGCCGAACCGTTTCCCTTTATTTTGACCAAAAAGATGGTAGTAAGTCTCACACCGATACAGGGCTCGCATTATACGAATGCGTTCGCTGCTGCTTAGTAAAGATAGATCCATTTTCTGAGTTGCTGCTGGCTCGTACTGAATTGCATTCTCAGATGATGCAGCAGCCCTCATAAGATTTGTATAGGCCCAGTGGCAGAAGAACTCAGCCAGCGGTAATGTAACTGACAGGTGGAACGAACAAAGCCAATGAATGTCTGAGCAACTGATCGACATCGCATTCGACGCAGCCGCCAGTGAATCACGAGGCCCTGATAACCACTGGCGGTAGGACCTTAAGAAGATGGTGACGACCTCATTGGTCCTTTTTAGACCCAGCTTGCGAACACGAGACCCAACTGTAGCAAGAGCGTCGATATAGAAGCCGTCCAGCTCGGATTCTAGACAATGCTTCAGGATGTTGTCGCGGTCCAGTCTGTATTGCTCGTGGTACGTGGGAGACGAACGGACGAGCGACCTCAGTGTGCGTAGGTCTCCGATGCTGCAAAGGATCTGAGAGCGCAACTCGGATGGCAGATTCTCCAACGTCGTTTGCGCTTCGCTGGGCTCGATCCGACGATCAATTGCGACCTGTCCGTCCTTCACACCGCTTATTGACATAGTATTTGCTGATTCGATGCCACTGCAACCTGCATTGGTTTCTGGGGTCGAGGACATGATCAGATAATGGCAGGCAGCGAGGACAAGATGAGTTGAAGTGTATGTAAGTGATCTGGTAGAAGAGGGCGCCAAAGATGCGCAGAGGGGTCGTGGTGTGCTGGTGAGGTCAAAGTCCCAAGTGGGCATCCATGGTACCGAAAAGCTGCGCCGCACTGCTTCATGAGTCACCTATCTGCAACTGGTCTCAACAGTTTTTCTTCACGGCCAGGAGACTGGGCACCGAGCAGTCACCACCACATAGACGCTATATCTCAGTATCGCATTTACTACCTGCAGCCCTTGAGCTGAAATCAACCGCGGTTTGAATATTGACCAGTTCACTTCTCGTTCCCAGGCATATCTTCTTGACCATCTATTGTGAGTTACATGTGCTCCATCGCTAACTACTCAAAGCTTCGGCCGGACATTACGACTCTTCACCAACGCATTACCTTTAGCGCGTATCAAGTGCTTCTGATACTTACCACTGCCAGTCTTGGGCAGTTCCTCGCCAACGTCCGGTTCTCCGAGCCAGAAGATGTAACGAGGAGCCTTGTGGTAGTCCATTTCCGCCGTGACCCAGGATCGTATCTCTTGGTCAGCCGGTCGCATCCCCCCAGCACTTCCCAGGAAACAGGCCACCACTTCGCCGTACAGGGAATCCTCCAGGCCTACCACACAGCATTCATTGACGCTGGGGTGTTCGAGCAGACGGTCCTCAATCTCGATGGGTGAGATGTTCTCACCACCTGCAAAAAGGCGTCAGGCCCATGGTTAGGGAATACGGAGAGGGGATTTCTAATCGGAGCACAAGAGGGCCTACCTCGAATAATTATGTCCTTGATACGGCCAGTGATATGCATATATCCGGCCTGGTCAAGAAAGCCTTCGTCGCCGGTATACATCCACCTCACTCCGTCCGCGTCTGTCCTCATAGCCTGTGCCGTCTGGGCCTCGTCCCTCCAGTAACACTGCTGCAGCCCATACCCGCTCGTGCAGATGTGGCCCCGCGTCCCACGCGGCACGATATTATCCTCGCCGTCCACCACCTTGGCGGCAAAGTGCGGAAGCACATGGCCCACGGTGCCGAGGATGTTGTTGCGGGTGTCCTCGATCGAGGTGCTAAAGGTCACCGGGCCCGTCTCGGTCATGCCGAACGCGGAGAGCATGTGCGGGAGGTGCATCTCCTGCTCCAGCCGGCGTATCAGGGCCGGGGAGACTGCCGAGCCCCCGCACATCCCGGTGCGGACCGTCTCGATGCGCCTCTGGGGTGTCTTTTGTAGCTCCTCGAGCATGGCCTGGAGCATGGACGGCACGCCGAGTAGGACTGTTGTCCTTTCCTGGACCAGGGAGTTGACGGCCGCGGCTGCGTCGAATGTCGGGGCTGGGAAGACGATCTTGCTACCGCTGCAGAATGAGGTCAGGAAGCCTATGACGAGGCCGAAGGCATGGAATAACGGCGGCGGGCAACACAAGACGTCTTCTTGCGTAATTTGCATCGCGAGGCCCAGGAAGCGACCGTTATTGATGATGTTGCTTGAAAAGTGATACGATATTAGTTCAACAGAGAATTTCACCTTCGAAAGGTAGGGACGGACTTATTGGTCAGGGCGGCTGCTTTCGAGAGTCCAGTTGTACCTTTTTATTGTGTTAATAACTCTCGGATCATTCTCAGCACCAGGAAAATTGAACCTCACCTGATGTGAACGAGAAGTTCACCACGTCCGAAGGCGCCACCCTGCTCTCGGCCCGACTCAGGACGGAGTCGCTCACAAAGCCACCCTCTATGGAAGCCATGTACTCGTTGTATGTCTGACAATTGGTGCCCCCCACGGGAGGCAGAACGTCTGCCAGGAGAACCAACAGACGAACGGGAAGCTCGCCCCGGGGAGCGTCCAGGATCATCCGCAGATGGCCCTCCAGACTCCTGTTGCCAACCTCCGGGGCCATGAAGATCATCTTGCAACCTTTATCGAGCTTGAATCAGCACGTGTCCTAGTATTCTCCGGGGTGTTCCGGTACGGACCGGTGCGCTCAATCATTGCCTTCAATTCTCGAGGCGAAAATGTGTTGTTAAAGACAGCGACGGGACAGCCGATCCGCCCAGCTCCAAGGAACACCTCGATGTACTGGTAACAGTTCCCAGCCATGATGCCCACGCAGTCACCGCGCTTGAAGCCTCCGCCCAGTAGAGCCTTGGCCAACAGGGCGCTGCGTTGCCCAAGTCTACTATAGGTAAGACGAGTTGACTGCCAGGGCACGACAACCGCTTCTCGATCCGCATGCTTGGACTCCTGCTCATGGATCAGATCTGCTAGTGTTTTGTTCCATAAGGGAGGAGAACGTGGTCCATAGACCAAGGACAAGGGCGAGGACATCTTGTAAATGTGCTTGCTGTTGAGTGCGTTACGTGGGGCTTTAGTTTGCTGTGTATTTATGGGGGCATGATCGTGCGTCCTAGGTGAACTTTAGAACAAGCATTTGCTAAGAATGTGCCAAGTTTTTATTCAGTTTGACAAGTCTGAATACGGTCCGCGTCCTACGGAGCTTTCGTACTGAGTAAGCTTACCATCTGCAAGTCTGCGCGGGGTAGTTGTACAGAAGCCAGTCCGGCTGGCCCAATTTGTTGAACAACATGAGTTTCGCAGATCTGTAAGACGGCATTTGACATATGATCTACACGACCTGATATGATCACGTAAGCCCTACTGAAATTCTGTCTTGTTGTCATTCACCATCTTAAAATGAAGCTTGGAATTGCACGACCTCGATTTGTAAGATTACGTGGCAGCTTGTAGCACTTTCTTGCAAAGCCCTGGCAGGGCTCTGGGCAAGTTCCTTTTGCAACTCCCCACTTCTCTCCGTATGATGAAAGCTGAAAGGCTTCTTGTAGCACAGTGAGGATACTAACCCTTTGGTCACCTCCCGCTATGTGAAGCATAAATACCCTAAGAATCCATCAATCCAGCTTTTCCATTCTCCTTGCTTCGACAGACCAATGTATTCTATTACAAAGCTTCCACACTCTCACATCCAGCTTCAGTCACCACACTTAGTTCCAAAACGCATTTGCAATTAATCTGAAAGCAAGATGTCAAACCTTAGGTCGGCTTCAGACAATCAAGCTCCGGACCACCAAAGCGGTTCTCTGCCTGGGGAGCAATGTCCAACCAAAGCACCTAGCTCTCCGGGCGGCATGTCTCATCACACACCAGTTACAATGACAACAGATCCTCCCCTGGCACAGCCTGGAGGCTTTCAGTACGATGCAAGCCTTGATGAAAGCCATATACGGCTTCTGTAGTTCATGCAGGACGGCTCAGATTGCATCATAGCTGCACCATGAAGACATACCCTCTTGCTGAAGTGCCGAGTTGCTACGCATTGAGCTATGTCTGGGGGGATACGTGTGGCCCCTACTCGACAACCCTCTGCTGTGGGAAAATTCTCAACATAACAAGCAGTCTCCATGCGTCACTGCTCACTATCAGAATGCAACACTGCTCGCGGCTGTGGGTCGATCAAATTTGTATCAACCAACAGGATATGGAAGAACGCAATCGACAAGTCCAGATCATGCGAACCATTTACAAAGGGGCACCATTCACAAAGGGGCAGACTGTGTGCTGATAAGTCTTGGTGAAGACTTTACTGGCTTGGCCCACTGCATTCAAAGACACAGAGCCTTTGGATCAACTTGTTCCTCACTGGGAGGGATGTTTCCCACCGGACGAGGTTTTGATCGACATAGGCTTTCCTGAATCAACCCACAACTGCTGCGTTCGGCAACACGAAGCTGTGCAAGACGCTGGTCGAGGCTGGGTGCAACGTGAAACTTGCTCCGGCCGATGAACTTCGAGGGCGTACCCGGCATTAAGAAGTAGATGGTCCTGATCGTACGCGAGGCGTGGGCATCAACTGCTGCGCATCCCGTGTGGACTCGAATCCTCCTGCATCAGGCACAGCACGAGATGACTTTAATGCATAGGATGGCCGCTTGCCGATTATTGGACAGGAGATAGGTGGACAAATTGTGCAAGTCTGACCTGCGATTCATGACTGCGCAGACTGGCGGTGGAAAGTCTTACATCTAGTGGACCTTTTCTTGCTTCGCTTTCTTGAGTGGGTGGTCTCGTTTTAATCCTTATACGTATGCTTCTTAAGCAGTATGAATCCTGTCCCTTCATCTCGCGGTGATGTGCTTTCTTGAATGATCTCGCATTTGATGGTTTGATTCTAGTGCATGACTATCCGACACCCGTGGCGATGCTTGCCTCCTCTTCTCCTACTATGCCACGGGACTTTTGAAATTGACAATCTAACCCATGTCGAGAAATGCTACTTATCATTGCCTATCAGGCCTGTAGCTATGGTCGGGAAGACGAGGCTACTTACCGTGCGCGCGTAAGGATGCCCGTGCTGAAGAGAGAGTGTCCTCAGGTTCCGAAAATGGTAGCTCTGGGACTGCCGTCGAAAGGTACCGTTTTCGAAAGGCCTAACATCTACACGGGGACTCGACGTATCATTCATAGGAAGAATATTGCTTCGATGTGTATATAGAAGCCCTTCCAGACATGTTGCCATTTATAACACGACCCAGGCTGGTTGGGCCGGCGTCCCGGTGGGATACCAGTCAAGATTATATCCTCCAAGCCCAGTCGCCCTCGTCCTGAAGACCGACAGGCACTGCAACAGAAGAGCCCGGTGGTCATAAGTCTGGTAATTGGACTGGTAGTATACATCGGCGGCATCGAGCCAGCGCAAGATCCAGGTCCTGGCGCCCATGGTGCGGGTCTGCATGTAGTCTTTGTACCAGTCGTCCCAGGCGGTGACGGCATCGATGTTGGTGCCGTGCTGCTGGTTGTAGATGTGCTGGTACACGCGCAGCTCCCAGCGGATGCCGTGGATGCTGCGCTCGGCCCTGTCGAGGGCGTCGGCCTCGTTGAGATAGTTGAGCACGCCGAAGGCGAGGCGCAGGCGTGTGACGAAGTGCAGGGGGTCGTTCTGCATGTACTCACGCATCCGATCGTCTGTGACGGGGTCCTTGCCGTCGAGGATGCTGGCCTTTGCGATGTTGACATCGTCCTGCAGGAGCAGGAAGTTTCCAGTCCAGCCCTCGGCGCCCAGGGCGTGCATGAAGCGGCGCTCGGGCCAGGCCTCGCCGGTGGCGCCTGGGGTAGTGGGATATTGGGAGAGGGCCAGTTGGGCGTTTTGCATGAACCCTGAGAAGAAGTCCGGGGGGATTCCGGCCGCGGAGGGAAAGGGGCGTCCGCCGTAGAGCCGCTGCTCGATCACCCGCTCGGCCCACTCGCTCGGGGCATTCTTCTCGACGTAATGCTCGATATTGACAAAGTTGGTCGGCGTCCGGCCAATGTCGTCCCCGTTTATAACGGAGATGTACTCTTCGATCTCCTCGTAGGTCTTGCGTTCCATAGACGTCTCGGGACAGTCGCCTCGAGTGTCGATAACGTACGCGTTCTGCCACAGCCAATGGGTTGCTCCAAAATCAGCCGGACCCGGCCAGGTCTGGGCAGTGAAGACCCCAGTGTAGATAGAGCCGTCGGGAGCTTCTGCCTCCCAGATGTACTCCCTATCGTAGTTGCGGCGCGAGACAGTATGGTTGGCAGGCGACGTGGCTGTATCGGGTGAGGTGAGAGAGCTACTAGTACGGGACAGGGACCGAGGACACAGGGTCCCTTCACACCCGCACTCCCAGCCATAGCACCAGCACACCCAGGGCCGACTGCTTTTTGAATCCTTCTTCTTGCGAATACGGCTGTTGATGGCGTCAAGGTTGCAGGTGATGTAGTTGCCCAGCTTGATGTCGCTCCAGTGCTCTCGCATCCACTCGGCCTCAACCGTGTCCTTGAGATAGCTGCTCAAGTTGTCGTAGGTGAGCCATTCGTAGGTGGGCGTGATGGCGTCGTTCCACATCTGGCGCATGTAACCGAGCACGGGGACGTTGTTGGAGTCACGCATCTGCAAAAACATGTAGCTCGCTAGCCACAAGCCGACGGCCTCGGCCTCCTTGGTCGTTGATGCCCGCAGCTCAAGCGACGTGGTCGTTTCGTTGGTCTCGGCAGTCGACCCAACATTGACACTGACACTGCGCTCGCGCAGGATGGGCGCATCTTGGTCGAAGAGGCCCCCGTACATGTCATTGGGGCATGTGGGGTCCTCCATGAAGGTCTTGAGCATCTTCTTGTAGTAGTCCGTCTCGTCTGTGTCGCGCTTGGTGATAGTCTTGGCTTCGGGCGTGCAACACTTTGCCCTGGCACCGCTGCGACAGCTACCACCGTACTTCTCCATGGCCACACGAACCATGTTGCCAGGACACTCGCTGCCACAGTAGTCTGGATCGTTGGCAGGCCGGAAGCCCTGGTTGTACCACTCGCACGTGCCCCAGCGTTCGTTGCTGTTGCCAGTGTCGCAGCAGTACTTGCGCTCCTCGGACTGCATGTTCTGCCAGTCGTTATCCCCAATCTGGCACTCGCCTGCGCCCGGCCCATTCATGGACCCAAGTAGCTTGCTACGTCCATCGCCACAGCTCGACGCCTCACACCGCGGCTTGTCGCCCCAGTGGCATTTGGAGTAGAGCAGCAGGTTCTTGACGCCGCGATTGTTCTGGTCCTGGGACGAGCAGCACGCGCTCTGGTAGTCGCCGTTGTTGCAATGCTTCCCATTGGCCCCGACCTCCGAGTAGCCGCTCGGACAGCCACTCTTGCATTTGCCGTTGTTGTGCGTGTACCAGCCGCAGACCGGGTGCAGCTCGCCCGGCGGGCAGCAAAACGTGTGGGCGGCGCCAGTGCCCTCGCAGCCTTCGGTTTCCTTCATGTACTCCCACGACCCGGGTGTCGAGCCTGGCCCGCTGCGAAAGACGGGCTGCCAGTTCGTCGGGCACGACTGTCCGCAGCCGGTCCACTTGCACTGGAGGTGGTTGGTCGTCACCTCCTCGGTGCCGTCGCCCGTGGACGGAAGTGCCGGTACCTTGCCGAGGGCCTTGCCCAGAGCCGATGAGTACTTGGAGTCCTTGGTGTCGTGACTGACCGCCCAGACCATGACACCGCCCAGGCACTGGCTCTTGGCAAAGTCGATTTTCATCTTGAAGGTGTCGCCGTCGTCGAAGCTCACCCAGTTGCCGCCTCCGTATGTCATGAGCTTGACTGCCGCATCCTTGTCGAGCGACGGCTTGATCTTCTCCTTGGCGATGATATCATCTATCTCGCTGTTGAGCGCCACACTGATCTCGCCCGAGCACGGCAGGCGCGGTGCTCCAGACGCGAAAAGACAGCCCGGCGTTGTGCAGCCGGGGTCCGAGGGCACCACGGCGCGGCCATAGAAGGCAAGCCCGAGGACTACCTTGTCAGGATTTATCTTGTTGCGCCAGAGAAGGTCCAGCGCCGTCGTGATCTCGGTCAGGTTCGTGTGGGCGTTCAACTCGGGCTTGACGTGCTCGGAGCCGATGTCCCAAGTTCCGTGCAGGTCGTAGGTCATCATGTTGAAGAAGTCGACGTACTGCTGGAGGCGAACTATGTCGAAGTGCTGAAGGTACCAGTAGGAAGCAGGCAAGGTGATGCTCACTTGATACCCGAGAAGGCCGAGCTGCAACTTGAGCTGGCTCATGAGCGTGACAAAGTTGTCGAAGTCCTCGGGCCGTCCACTGCGGTCAGGTGCCTGCGGATATTCCCAGTCAAGGTCGACGCCATCGAAGCCATAGTGCATCATGAACCCGAGCAAGGATTTGATGAATGCTGCCCTATTCTCCGAAGACCGTGCAATATCAGAGAAGGTCGTGGCGGTTGGGCCCGGGTCATTGAAGGTCCAGCCGCCAATGGCGATGAAGACCTTGAGGCCCTTGTCGAACTTCTTCCTCTCTATGAGGCGCTGCATCATGTCCTCGTCCTTCTTGGTGGGCGCCTTGACCGTGAAAGTGACGGGGTCGATTGTGGCAAATGCGTAGTTGAGCACCGAGTACAAATTGATGGGGATCTGTTCCGGCATGAAGCTGTTGCATGGCCGCTTGTACGCCCATCCCTCGTAGTAGCCAACGACGCGGTTGATGCCCTTCTCGCACGAGGCTGGCCGATCGACCTTCTTGTCGCCACAGAAGAGCTTGGTAGTGCCGCAGTAGCCACTCTTTGAACAGCACACGTTCAGCGGACACTTGACCTTGTCCACCCACTCAGCACCCCAGTTGCCGCCATCGCACTCGGCCTTACGCTCGCACGTGCCGATACAGTTCTCCGCGGAGCAGACTACATGGCTACTTGTCAGTGAGGAGCTATGTCATAGTTTCTACTTGGAGTTGACACTTACACTCAGGGCCAAAGCCACAATGCCCATGCTTGCTGCAACAGCCATTGGCGCAGGGTGACGAGGCACTGCATATAGTTGGGTCTTGGGCCAAGACCAGCGAAGTGAAGAATATGAGAACAATGAGCTGAATCAAGAGTAACGAATGTGGCGCGAGCCTCGGGCTGCTTGATTGTCCTTTTGCCATCATGACATCGGACAGGATGCCAGCAATCGTCACGTTTTGGAAAACGATACCTACCAACTAGACTTTCCTTCTCTATAACTGCGAGTTCAATGCCATTTAAAGCATGGAGGGTACATAAGAGCAAAGCTGCAAAAGCCCGCCACCTACCGTACCTAAGGTATCTAGGCATCCACCACGAGTTAGGTCCAAAAAGCCTTTTTTTTTTCTGTCGCATCTCGGTCCACTCCTCCTAGATGTGAGAAAAGCCGGTAAGGATCGTGCCAAGGCTATAAGTCGAATTAGGAAGTAAACGTTGGCGGCTGCGCCAAGACACGCCTCCGAGATGAAGCGACAGAGTCCGAGACAGCACCCCAAAAAAGGAGGTATGATGCAGGTACGAGTCGAACAGTCCACGCCACCCAAGTAGATGTGTGCATAGGCTTGTATGTATCGTCTAATTGCCACGTGAGGTTACTTCCCCTTTGTGGCGGTCTCACAGCCAAGGCGTCTAGACCCAAGGTCCCTTAGGCAGTAAAATTATCAACCACTACTCGTGTGTATAAGCTGAGTAAGCCGAGTAAGCCGAGCATCAACTCTATCTGGAATATGCTCCGTGGGCGTCAAGGCTGGTCCAGAGTCCAATCTAGTCTCTCGCATTTGGCCGTGTCGGGCTCCCGGTAGTCCGGCCCGTATCTACTGTCCCATGTCCGGGATAACGACCTCGGATCTAGAACCACGATTAGCTGATGAAAGGGAAAGTTTCTGTCTCATGTAAAATGTAGAAAGATGGTGGCAGGTAGCCATGCTGTGAATCTACCGGCTCTCGACCACCCACTCTCATGCCTCTCTCTCCTCGCATGTATGTGACGATGGCTCTGTCTTTGCTTCTGTGCCTGCCACAGCTTGTTCTGGCGACGTCGCACCTGCTTTCACGACCGCATCATGATGTCTCCTTCAGAAGGGCATCTGAAGATGAGACTCTGACCAGTGTCCCGGCAGTTGACGCAGCCAATTCCTCCTTCACCTTCAAGTTCACCTCGGTCGCCGAAGCCAGCACGTTCACTCTCTACTCGAACTCCACGCTTGAATCTCTGGAGGTACCACTGGCATGCAAGACCGCCCTGGGCAGCGAGGTCAACTGCCACGGGTTTGTGCAACGCTTCCGCACGCCAGCATGGCGCGGGACACCCTCCGACCCGTCCCTGCTGCCGCTCGTCTGCGCGTCGAGTTGTGCCTCGTCACTCAACTCGTGGGTGGGCGCCGTTCGTCGCGACTGCCGGGGCTACAACGTCTCGGCCGCGAACCCCATCAGTCCCGGCGCTACCATGCTCGAGGGAGTGCGCGAGACGTGCCAGGTGGACGAGGACGGCAAGACGTACTGCAACGATGTCATCGACAACTTCACCCTCGTCGAGAGCATCGACAAGATGCCCCTGGCGGAGCTGTGTAGCTACTGCAACGTGCGTCGCTACCAGATGATGCAGGCCACGCCGTACAGCGTCTACAACGACATGTACCGACAGGACTACCTCTACATCCAGTCCAAGTGCCCCAACGCCACGGGGCCCACCGACGTCCGCCAGCCCGAGTACGAGGTACCCGTCGCCGAGGAGCCCCTCTGCGTGTCGGGCAAGACGATCAGCACGGCAGGCGCGTCGGGGGCCGACGGCAGCTGCAGCGCCATCGCCGCGACGTACGGCCTCAGCTCTGCCGCGCTCTACTTTGCCAACAGCCACGTCCGCACGGGCGCCGACGGCAGGCCACTCAACTGCAGCCTGATCCCCGCCGGAACGGAGCTGTGCCTGCCATACGGCTGCACCAAGTCGGCGGCGTTCACCGCGTCCGACACGTGCTCCGGCATCGAGATCGCC
This sequence comes from Diaporthe sp. P3_1W, assembly GCA_037177825.1. NCBI lineage: Eukaryota > Fungi > Ascomycota > Sordariomycetes > Diaporthales > Diaporthaceae > Diaporthe > Diaporthe sp. P3_1W. The sequence continues at coordinate 8,121,850 of JBAFXB010000002.1, forward strand.
AACGATGCTCAGATCGGCGACGTGGCCTTCTACAACCCCTGGGTCGACGCTCAGAGCTGCAGCAACCTGGCCTCCTCGATCGAGCAGCTCGGGAACCGGGTGTGTCTCTCGCCTCAGACCGAGGGCTGGACATACACGCCACCAGATAACGGGACAGGTGACGGCGGGAACAACAACGGCGGGAATGGGCCCGGTGGGGGGTCGGGCTACACGGACTTTGCGGTGGCACCACCAGAGGGTGTCCCCGTCGCAGCAGGCACGACAAAGGCGTGCGGACGGTGGTATGTCACTGGTGCCGCAAAGCCGCTCACAGAATGCTCTACTGTCTGTGTGGATCAGAGCATCGATATCACCCTGTTTCTTACGGTGAATCCCAGCTTGGGAAAGATTCCAGGGGGTTGTTCCCGCCGGCTGTTGACTAGTACTGCGTACTGCTCCGGACCGACTCGCGACTGGGACACCAACATAAACACCACTTCAACAACAGCTTAGCACCCGTCTTTCTCTTCAGTATAATTACCAGCACTGTATAATAGAGAGAGATCCATATGCTATGCACTGAAGAGTTTCAATAATTGTTGTGTTGCATGTCCTTTGTAAATGTCCTTCATCCTGCGGTGTCGGTAAATACCGATTCTAGAAGGATTTGGAAATGACAACCCTGGTTCCTTTCCAAACTTCTATTTCATCAGCCCTTTCAAGATCAGCAGCAGAGATAGAGAGAGTGTGTGTGTGTAAGTGTGTGTGTGTTTTCTTCTTGGACCCTGGACATTCCGTCCAGGTAAGCATGTAGCCAAGACAATCGCAAATTTCCGATCGTGTTTAGCCGCGCCAGATTCATGCTTTTGTTCCAGAACAACCGTGCCAAGCCTATATACTTATGAGAGCGATCCCACAGATCCTCCAGCTCCTTGGCGCTGAACTCGGACTTGCCCTTGCTTTAATGTCCACGGGTGCTACATTCCATTGCTAGACACAATAGCACCGGCTCACGTTAGCCACCCAATCCACTCTTGAGTATGTCTCTCATCTGGGTTGCTCTTCCCCATTGCAAAAAAGCAACACTTGGCATCCTAAGCTATCATTTACCAAACCAATTCTAGTCAATGTCATATGGCTGCCTGCTTACACGCCAAGTATCCGGCGTGCAGCCGAGATGCGACTAGACGTCAAAATCTTCGCCCACGATAGAGCACCGAATCCCTTCGTACAATCAGGGTGCTTCTGGAACATCACCGGCCCTTCAAGGTCATTGCCCGTTTCCCGTCTTGGTCAAATGCCCGAAAGATGCAGTGGGGTTGGAATGTGACTATTGAATCCGAAAAACCGGTCCATCACAGGCAACGAGATTTTCTCATGGGACCACATGAAGTGAGAGTTTCGTCTTGCATGGCATTCTCTGGGGTGCCAGGACTGTCTGGGGTAGTAATGGACATGCCATATATTCAAGCTCCAACGATAGGAGACGGCAAGGACTCCATTGATCGTCACTCCTCGACATCAACATAGTAGCCCACACTGTTTGTTCGAGTCATCGGTACAGCATCCCAGTCGCTCTCTTATCTTTTGCTTTCTGCTGTCAGGCTATGGCTCGCATGTCCGTTGTCGCCGCTTCGGCGGTGATTCTGGCCTCAGGTGTGCTAGGCTATACAGAGCCGCCTCCAACCACGGCCCTCCCGGGGACAGTGGAAGACTGCACATGGTGGGCAGTTGCCGCAGCTGGTGATACATGCAGGTCGCTTGCAGATGGTAACTTCATCTCCCAAGATGAGCTAAAGAGGATGGTAAGTATCTTCGTTGGACCTCCGCCAAATTATCTCATACGTTTCAACTGACCAAAGCCTTCGTGACCACAGAACCCCTCCTTGGCAGAAGACGGGTGTCCCATCATTGTGGACAACAGCTATTGTGTTGAAGAGAACTACGGATCGCCGCCAGTAACCACGCCAGGAGGGCAGCCCACGCCCACCACCACGGCTCGTCCTACTACCACAGCCGGCAATGGCGTGACCACTCCGCTACCCACGCAGTCCGGCATGGTGTCTAACTGCGCCAAATTTGTCTTCGTCAAGGAAGGTGACGGCTTCTGTGGTGACATCGCCAAAAAGGCAGGTATCACCACCTCTGACTTCTATAAATGGAACGTGGGTGTGGGAGACGGCTGCCAGAACCTCTGGCTCGATACCTACTATTGCGTAGGTCTGATCGGTATGACCACGACGCCAGGACAGCCACCGGCTACGACGACGACAGGCGGACCAATCACTACCACCACCACGCCCGGCAACGGCGTCGCCACCCCACAGCCCACCCAAGCTGGTATGGTTTCTAACTGCGCCAAATTTGTCCTTGTCAAAGAGGGCGACGGGTTCTGTGGTGACATTGCCAAAAGAGCCGGCATCTCCACGGCCAACTTTTATGCGTGGAACTCGGGCGTGGGCACTGGCTGCGAGAATCTGTGGCTAGACACATATTACTGTATTGGGCTCATCGGCATGACTACGACCACTTCCTTGCCGGCAACGACAACAACATCCGCAGGCAACGGCGTCGTCACACCGTCACCCACGCAGGCCGGCATGGCGTCCAACTGCAACAAGTTCGTCCTCGTCAAAGAGGGCGATGGCTTCTGTGCTGATATCGCCAAGAAGGCTGGAATTTCTACCGCCGACTTTTACAAGTACAATTCAGGGGTTGGCACTGGTTGTGAGAACCTCTGGCTTGACACATACTACTGCGTCGGGCTCATTGGGGTAACGCCGACGACGGCGCCTCCGGCCACCACCACGACAACTGGTAACGGCATAACCACGCCGACGCCGATCCAGGGCGGCATGGTCTCCAACTGCAGGAAATTCCACTTTGGTGAGTTTTACCCTGGTCCTTTTCACTGCCCACATATAAGACCAAGAAAAAGGACGGATTGCTAACTCTGGTCTTTTCTCCCATTAGTCGTCAGCGGCGATAACTGCGCCAGTCTTGCCAAAAAGTATTCCATTACCGAATCGAACTTTTATAAATGGAACCCCGCGGTGAATGATGGGGGAACTTGCAAATCCCTGTGGCTAGAGACATATTACTGTGTCGGTCTGTAGATGAGGCAGCTGTGGTTCAAGGTACACATAAATCAGTATCAAATGAATCAGTACACATGTGATCACCACCAAGTAATGGCAAGTTAAGAGTATCATATAATACCCCATGCAGAGCTACGGCAAGCGCGCCTACTAGATTATTCACCAGCAGCAAGGTTGATCAGCCTGACAGTTCCGGATTAGATCGGCATTTCAAATACACCGTTATAAATATGTAGTTCGCGTGAGGCTGAACATTCTCACGGCTCTGGACTCAGTTGGTCGGGCTACTCTAGTTGGCTGAGTGGATAAATCTAGGAATGGGTGGGTTAATATAATAAGAATAATGCAAACCCTGGTTTAGATAGGTGATTGGTGTGTATTTATTTAAAGAATCTGGTGCTAATTATATATGTGGCTAAACTTTAATAGCGAACCCTATCCTTAGTATAATAACGTGAAGATCTATATACAGCTAGGTTATATTATTTTATTTATATCCTTGTAGTTTATATTTTAAATTAGCGATAAGATTAGTATATAGCATTATATTAAATAATGTTAAGCTTAAAACCTTAAGATATTAGTTAGTAGCTTTTTTAATTTTATAAAGTGCCTTATTAATGTTAATGGTAATAGCTTGAAAATGGCTTGAAAATGGCTTGAAAATGGCTTGAAAATGGCTTGAAAATGGCTTGTTGGTTATTATAATGGGCCTTATGTCTGAACCTAGGATGTAATTCATTTGCAGATGTAGCCTTAAACTCTTCGAATATCTCCACCTCATAATCATTTTTCATAAACTCGATGAGAGCTGCGGGAGGGTGCCCGGAGCTGTCCATTTCCTAATTCCAAGGCGACATCGAGAGACTGCCAATCACACATTTAAATTTGATTAAGCATTGACTGTTCGCAGAGGAGGGGTAGATATACTGTAGTTTGCTTTGCATCTTCCACAGTACCTAAGTAAGATGTTTCGGTCAACGCTTGGTCTCTGTAAGATATGAAAGAAACGTGATGGATCATAGCGGGACTTTTGGGGGATTCCGGGAAAAGGATTGGGGAGGTCAGGCATATTGGGAATTTGATTGGAAATTGTGAAGTTGTCCACACAGTACCCCAGGGCTACCGCGGGTGCAGATACGCACAGCCCTCTGGCATTCGTTTCTGCCATGCTGTTCAAGGAATCGGTTTAGCGGTGACTTGACCGATTTGCCTATCTTTGCGATAGTCGATGTATCACAAGGATCGGTTGGCCAGTAACCCTTAGTGAACAGCGCGCAGTTTTACATACCAGTCGTCATAGGACCAAATGTGGGAATTGATCATCAGAAGCGTGATCAGTAACTCTCCAGAATTGAGCCTACTATACACATGAAGAAAGTGTCTACAGATATAAAGAGCTTTTAACACTGGAATTTTTGCTCTTACAGGCCCATTGAAATTGAGTTGACACCTACCGGCTCATGTTGTGCGCTTCTAGAGGGCAGCACCGATGTCATCAGCAGCTCAATGTAGGCTCAGGGGTGAATTTGCCCTCAATGTACGCTTAAGTTACTGCAGCGTTTCCCACGTCGCTGAGATTGTGATGTTGAAGGGTGTGTTGGGGACCAAGTCGCTGATAATAACACGTAAAAGTTCCGTAGAAGCTGCAAGCCTCAGGTCCTGCCTGGGATATCAAGCAGAAGCGGTCCCCCCCGGGGGGGGGCGAGGGGGTTAAGCTGGTAAACTTAGAATTAGACTGACTTGCTCTCCACTTGAGTCACCTCAATATTGATGTCCTACTGGAAACTCTCCTAAATATGGACTGGGAGGCCACTGAGATAGCGGGGTATCCTCCTCCCCCAGAAAGGTAGACGACGCCGCCGCCACATGCTGCGGGCAGCCAGAGCGGCCTTCGGCCCCCCAGGGGCTCAGCTCAGATGGAAAATGGGCCCCCCGGCTGCTTGAACAGTATTCCCGGAAGACTTTGTTTTTACCGAATCCCAGAGAAGTAATCTCCGCCTTTACAAGTCGCATCACACTACAGCTACTAATGCTTCCTTCCATCGTAACCCTTTACCCCTGCACATCCCGAGTTACACAACTAAAGCTCCGCTCATTGCACTTGTGCTGTGTCCGCCAATGTGTGGACTGGTTCTCTTCCAGCCCCCGCCGAATTCTCCCTCAGCTGTGATGATGGGGGCCGGAATCCCAATGAACTCATGCCAGGCAGAAAAGGGGGCGCTTCTCTGATCTCGCCCCAAATGGTCAAATCCCCCATTCCACGTTCCATTTTTGCGTACCTTTCTTGACTTAATCAATTGTAGCAAAGTCCCTCCAGTTTTCTTGAGACAAGCTCGCCCGCCCCCTTCCCCACCTGCCTCGCGAGCCTTTTTGTTTCCTTCCTTTTCTTTTCGTGTTTACTACCGTCGTAATGGCTCGGACTATTCCACCAGGATGGACACAGAGTCCTGGGTGCCTGTCCCATGGTGATCTATGGGGATGGACGGTTGAAGGGGGCCTCTACGCAGATATGTTCGGAGGGCCAACGGCGACAAGCAGTTGTTACCCCCCAGACTACCAGCCAACGACGGCAATCATATATGCTACTAATGCATGCCCGGACGCGTTCACCTTAGCGTGCTCGATGCCAACGAAGGGGAACTGGTGGTCTGTCTGCTGTCCAACGTGAGTCTTGATGGACACAATACCAGCACAGTGGCAGGATGGGATTCCTGACGACCCATGCGAATCGTCTGCTTTGGAATGGCCTAGCACAATTTTCACAACTAACCACATGCCTTTGGCTTCTTAGTGCCTACCATTTCACATGCCGTGGCTCACGAGAGGTGGGCTCCGCAACCATGTTCTGTGAGAACGCCATGCCGAGCGATGCCTCTAAGAGATGGGTTGTATCATCGTACACGAAGTTCGGAATGGGGTTGCAAAGTCTCGAGACGTACACCGCGACAGTATCTGTAAATGCTCAGGGAACACCGTCGCCAATAACGGTGACGACCTCCGGGCCGTTTCTCGCCTCTGACATTCGGGGGTCCGGGACCGGCGTCTTGTATGGAATGGCGGTCTTGATCACTGCCACGGTAAGCTTCTTCATTTCCCTCCAGGCTTTAACGCTGGGTGTTTAAGCGATTATCACTGTATGAAGGGACTGGATGCATACTGCTTAAGAAGCCTATGTGTACAGATTGAGAACGAGACCACCATTTCATGAAAACAGTTCTCCAAACCCCTCCCTTTAAACGTGATGCTTGTTGCTAACTCAGATCGTTCTAGAGCTCCAGCAGCCTCGGGGACACAACAACAACAGCCGAGCACAATGACAGCAACACTGGCGCTGTCACAAGCAACAACTCGCAAGTCGCTAGCATCACGTCGCAAGTTGCTAGCAGCCCCGCCACAAGCTCCGCGACCACGGCGACAGCAGCGCCGCCGCACGCCGGCGGCTTCCCCACGGGGGCGGCAGTCGGCATCGGCGTGGCCGCTGGCGCGGCGGCGCTCCTGATGGTTCTAGGCGGCTGGCTGCTGTACCGCCGCGGGATTGCCAAGGGCCGTACCATGTCCGGGGCAATCGAGCAGCAGCAGAAGAGGGCCGAGGAGCTGACAGGGCATGGGAACATCACGGCGGTGGCAACGGTGGCGCAGTGGTCGTCGCATCATCATCGATATCAGCAACCATGTCATAGTTACAATTATGACGCTGATCGCCGGCCGTGTGAAATGCAGCCGACGCCGCCTGCGCCGAGGGAACTGGAGTAGAAGAGGGAGCCGGGCATTGCACACAATTTGCCTTTGAAGGGGTGCTGTGAGCAGCTATGATATGTGCGGAATGTACATCTGAGACGATATATGAGGTGACTTTTGAATTCCATCAAACCGGTGAAGCGTATAATAAAAGAACAGTCCTGACTTAAAGCCAATGTCACCTTCCAGAGACCAACCCGGCTGGGACGTGTTGGGAGCAAAGTGAGGGAAGACTGCCTAAGGCAGGGACAGGGCTTTTGCTAAGTACAGTAGATTGATTGCCCCTCACTTACACCTCCAAATTGCTATGCCCCTTGTGGGCTGCCATGCACAGCCGGGCTGCACATCTGCACCCGGTCAGTCGGCACGAGATATAAGCTGCAGAGAAAGCTGGCTAAAAGTCTACTCTGTGTAATACTACTGTGCTGTTGACCGGATGCATGAGCTGGCAATTGATGGTCGAGACATGGGAGGGACGGGCCTATCACACGACGCGGTGGATCTCGTCGCTCTTCTGGCAGTGGTTGTGTGCCAAACTCTCCGAAACATGACCGGGGATAGCATGGAGGGCGGGCAGATGTGAGCAGTGGACTCTAGGGATTTGTGTTGAGCATATGTACAAATATCGTATGACATTATGCTTCCCACGAAACCCCGGTCTCGAGTCTTACTAATAATGCTCGCCTGAAGGACGTGATTGAACGGCAGAGCCAGGCATGCAGTGGGAAGAGCCGCGCAGAGTCGCCCTGTCACGGGAATTCTGCCGCTTGATTAGACATTTTCCCGCCATACAAATCTCAGCCTGTGGGTCGCGCTATCTAGGCTCTGTTCTATGCCGCGGCTCTCGCTCAGTGGCCCCAGCTCGGAGCCGGCGTGGCATCTTACCTTTGGTTGGTCTGCATTTCCAGGCCATGCCTCGTCGGGACGCACGTGTGGACGTGTCGCAGACTACGATGGAGCAGCTGCGCTTTGCTGCATTGAACGTATACTGCGCCTGTCATTTTATGCGTCCACGACATGCAGGTTTCCCCTTGATAGTCTCTTTAATCCTGTGCACACTCTGTTCACTGTAGTTAGCCTGTTCCAGCGGTACACGGACCACGAGTTCGTGGCAGGAAAACATGCTATGCCGCCAGCCTTTTCCCCGGCAACCTGGTCCACGGGCAGATGTCGACATGACTGGCTTGCCGCAGGGATGCATTGCCTCTGCTGTTCTAAGTTATTCTACTGGTATATGCGCTTCGGTATTGGGATATGTAATGTAAACTAAATTATATATCCTCGCTGATGCCACCGCACGGCTGAAGTAAGGTGGTCTCGCCTAATAAACAGCGAAGAGGGGCCGTTATATCCGACATCCCTCCGAACACACGACAATCAAGCCGCTGCAGCACGGTGAGTGCGTGCACGCAACAGTACTTGGACCACGGGCCATGGCTCCACTGCCGTTTGCAGTGGTCCGGTGCGAGAAGGAAAGGACATTGAAAACATAGTAAATCATACGGCCTGGTCGAATCTGTTAGGCAAGGGAAAGGACAAATGAAAATCAACCCAGGCAAGATATGAAAAAATTGGCTGAGGAAAGATAGCTCAACCGTTGCCAACCCTGTTTCACAGCGGGAAGGGGCGGGCCGTTCCCCCCAGCCCAGCCCAGGCCAGAGCCGGAAACCTTTTCCCTCCGTGGCCAGGTCGAGCTTTTGGAAAGAGGAACAAGCCACCCGCACCCGCACCCACTACACCCACATCCAGGCGCTGATCACTTGCCCGGGTTGCTCTTCCACCTCGCAGCCCACTGCCCCAGACCTGCACCATTTTGGTCTGACCGGTGTACAGCATAGCATGCCTTGGTAGTACACATGTTCAATTTTCCCACGCTCTGCTGCCCAATCCGAGGAGCACCTGGAGCATCCCAATTGACGCCCGGGAGACGAGGAAAAAGAAAAGAAAAATAGAGAAGGAAGACGGGAGTGAAGAGAAAACTCGGCGCTTCTCGCACTGCCAGGCACGGCTTACTCCTCTTTTTTTTCCTGTCCCCTACTCACCTGACTCCCGATTCTTCACCACCACCCAGCCTTCATTCCATCCCTCCAACCCGCGCACCTGCCCATCCACCGCGACTACCGGGTGCACCTGCCTGTTTTTGTTGCTGTCTGCCTTCCTTACCCCAGCCCGCCCTTGGCTGGGCGCGAACCACCAACCACACTCTCACGGCCACCCAGTCGATGCCATAGCATAGCCCGCTCGTTTCCTTCCCCCTTCCCCTCCCCCCTCCCTTCTTCCTCCTGCCTCACGCCTCCGCCTGCTTCTCCCCGTGCCATCTCCGGACGTCCAGCTCGCCCCCTCTGACGCCCTGTCGCCTTGAGATGAGGGGCAATACCGTAGCGGACACTTGGGCGCGAATACCTGGCCTCTCGTCATACTGGTGTCTGCAGATCCAATGGCGCGTCGACGAAGACGTCGTCGCTGCTCTCACCGAGCCTCGCTACCCTGGCCCTGACGAGAGTCTCGATACCATCATCCTCGTGCAGACCATCTACCTTCTCCAGCTCTTCCTCCACCTGCACGAGTTCGACCCCTGCATCAAGGAGGGCGACCCGGACGAGGAGCTCCTCCGCCTGTTCCAGGACAACCTCGCCCGCGAGTTCAACGCCGCCTATGGCACAGCCCACGCCCGCTTGGACCGAGGACCCTGTCCGGATGGCGAATCGCTCGAGCGCGTCGTGCGCGGGCTCATGCTCGCTCAGAGGGAGGCCGGTCAGCAACAGCCCGAACGCTCCCGCTCCTCGCACTCCGACTCGCCTGACTCTACCAAGTCCAGACTGCAGCAGCTGCTCGTCCAGCTCGTGGCCGAGCTCAACAAGCCTGTCTACATGCACAAGTCCCGGTACGAGGAGACCCACGGGCCGCGGACCGACGAGACGTGGGCGGCGCGCTTTGCGACGCGCATCATCCAGTGGCGCTTCCACATGCGCAACCCAATGGTTCAGCCAGCCCTGAGGGACCAGATCATCCGTGTTGTCGAGGACGCCCACGCGCTGGATGAGGAAGGTTTGGATGTGTATCGCATGTTGAGGACCGCGGCGCCCGGTTTCATCCACGTCGTCACGCCCTTGCAGCCTGACCTGCAGCCGACATTGCGGCAGCCGAACCCAGCCCACCAAGAGCCACACTCGCATCAGCACCAGAGGTCCATAAGCAGCGGTGGTATGAAGATGCAGCACATCCTGGCCTCACCATTGCCGCAGACACCGGACCAGACGCCGTCGGCATCTTCGGCCACGCCACGTACGCCCTTGTTCCCTCGACACGCCCAAGTCGCGGTGCCACCGCCACCACCATCATCATCACATCACCATGGTGACAACGCCAGCAACAAAAGGGCCTCAGCACACGACCTACCCTATCCACCAGCGAAGCGACCACGATCAGCACATGCGCAAGACGCAATAGAGGCCGACGGCACACATCCCGAACTGAAGAGAGAGCCACCGGCGGCAGACGACGGGAACCCCGCGGGCGAGATTCCGATACGGGGCGGGCAGGTGGGCGACTCTGCGGGGCCCCCACAGGCGGTGGGAGCCGAGGACGCGAACGTCCTCCAACGCATACTGGATGGTGTCACCGGGCTTCACCAGAGGATGGAAGGGTTGCACCGGGATTTGGGCCAGAGGTTCGACGCGCTGGACGATCGACTGCAGCGGCTGGAGGACTGGATGACGGTGAGCCAAAGTTTTCTTGCTCCCTTGGGAGTCCGTCCCTTTTATAGAGCGGCGCCATGGCGAATCAGGGCGACCTAGCTGTTCTTTCTTCTAAGACATGTCTTTCGGCGCTAGTGCGCGACTCTGAAAAGATACTAGTGTTTATGGGAAGTCCGACTAACTTTGGCAATCATTGGGGGAGACAGGATCCCGTATAGTCCGCGGGGCCGATTCCTAGCCATCGTCTTCACAGGGCCGCTGCGTCGAGGTCGAGCGAAAGGGAGTCCCAGGTCCCACAGCACTGGGCTCCGGTGAGATATCGAGGCTGTGGATTTTCAGCCCACAAGGGCCGTTTCGGCGTAGAGAGGGAAGGATCGGATAGTAAAATACAATACTCGGCTTGGCCCATCTTGTTTTGGGGAGAAACGGCCACGATTAACGGAGGGACGGCCGATAATATGGTTTAGAACGGCGGGTTTTGGAGTTTGACAGCCAGCCCCGTTTCAAGCCCCCAGTGAGAGGGCGGACGGCGGAACGGACATCGTTTATGCTAGAAGCCGGACGCGGCGGTGACGGGGCTTGTCCCAGCTCGCCAAGCGCGCTCCCTTCGCCGGGGAGAAGACCGGCATTGTAAAATTATCAAGACAGCTATGTAAATGTCATTACATCAGAGTCAGCTGCTTTTCGGCTGGCACATATATTACACACGCGGACAGACTAGGCATGGTGACTTTGCCCGTAGCAGCAGCGGAAGGATTCAGATGCTTTTTGGGGGACATCTGCATTTATTATTGTTGATGGGGCCAGGGCTAGGTTTCTCTCGGTCCAGATCCCCGGGACAGGAAAAAAGAAAAGAGGAAGAAGAAAAAAGGAGATGAGATGGCGTGGGACCGAGATCGCGCCGAACTGGACGCGGCGCGCGCAGGGATTCCTGGAGATGGGATTTTGCGGCCACTATATTATCGGTCTCGACTTTTGCATATAGGATGGACCAACAAACAAACGCATACCTCGGACGGGATCGATGTGGGATCTGGGCTTCCCCCACCACCCCTCCCTCCTCTCTCCTGGGAAGGATCACACACAGGAAATGGGATTCTCGCCCTCAGGCTGTTCCGACTGGGATGGGCCCTTGATGCGCCCCCCGGGCGGCCCTGGTCTGGCGGGCTGTGGCTTGACATGGAGTCTGCCGGGTTCGTTAAACCTCTTGGTGTGATGTTGGTACGCGCTAGGAGGGGTGTTGGCTTTCCGAATCGGCCTGGAATCACAGAATGAGAACTTTTGTCCTTTCTTATGCGTCTGGCTTGTGTGATGACACTCTGGGCGGACTTCGTCTCTGGTTGTCGAGTCGCGTTGTGCCGTGCGGTCCGGTAGGACTCATATGGGTAGTGAAATACCAATCTTGCCAAGATACATGCAAGCAAGATGGGCTCGGGCCTTACTTCAAGCAACGATTCGAAGAGCGTGAGTCGAGGTTGGGGGATATGTCACCCACCCAACTTCGTCCGAGCCGCGACTTGACTGGTTATATCAGCTATGGGTACGCCACTCAATCAAGGCGATAAATCGAGGGAGGTGGTCATAGCATTCACGGCTGCATCATTTGGTCACCGTAATATTGCCACTGGTTATATGACTGAAGGAATACGTTTCACATTGCTGCTGTGTCCGCTGGAGGTTCCCGAGCACCGTCGCATTCCGATGGATCTGACTCCCACAGTTACACCCAACGGAAGGTCTCAGTCTCGCAGTTTGTGACCAACTCTATATAGAAGGATTATACTGCTGCCCTCGACGCTGGGCACAGTACAGCGCAACATCCCATCACTCCTATTGCTCGCACGAACTACCCAGGTACGATGAGCAGGATCGGCGCCTGGCGGCCTTGCATGAGTGATATGACGCATTCCTTCTCAAGAGTCCACAACACATCTATCAGGTCACATATACCAAGTATGTATTCGCGCAGTATATATCCCTCTGTGGTCTATCTATCCCTGGATAAGGAGAATTATCAGCGAGATTTGGCGCCAAGACGACGGAAAAGAGGCAGCTGATCATGAGTGCCTGCTCCCCCAAGAGGCGGAAGAGAAACCGTATCCAATCGATTAACTGACTGACGAGCTCATTGGAACTGATGGAGTCAGCACGGGGCAAGGTTCAACAGCAATGAGATGCTGACATCAACTGGACAGTACAGAATCGACGTACTCAACTCCGTTACTTGTAGGCACAGGTACCATTCCCGCGGGCAGCCTTGCAGAGGAACAACCCTTGGAACCCATATTCCGTCTCATCAGATTACCTCAGTTGCCACACCCAGCAACAAGAGAGCCGCAGTCTAAGGTTAGACATGATACCTAGGTAACGAGGAGAGACCCCAGATAGGGCTGCGCAGAAAATGTAATACTCCTCCCCATCAGCCTAATAAATACAGAATCGAAAGCAGAATCAGAACACAGAGTCGCAGATAAGATGCATGAAATCGACGATCCAACCCAGCCCCGAATATCCACCTCAGCGAGCTGTCGAGGTTGTCACCTCTGCGCCCTCACTACTTAGACGCTGAGCTATTGACCACTACTCCCGCATACCAGGGCATTTCCTGTGGAGGGAACCAACGACAGCCCATCACTACTAATTGAAAATGGCCCATCATCCTCGAGAAACCGCAGAGCGGCCGCGTCCTGCGCCAAGAGGCCGCAGGGAGCCACCGCGGGTCCACCTGGGCCTGCGTGCGGGCCGCGCAGAGCCATCCTCGCTGTCGTCGTCTTCGCGGCCCCGCCTCCGCCTGCTCCATCTGTCAGGCGGCTGCGCCATGCCGGGCGGTTGTCGGGCAGGCTGCTGCTGGTCCCGCGTGCCGGGCGGGGGGGCGTTGCCGTCCTGGTCCTCCCCGCCGGGGCCGCCGTCATCGTGAACATGATCATTGTCACCACCTGGGCTGGCGCCGTCGTCGGCATCGATGATGTCGATGATGTTCTGCGCGGCGGCCCTCAGGGCATCGCACGCAGAGCGGAGGCCGCCGGCCGCCTCCCTGATGGCCTCGAGCTTCCTGGCCTCGCGGCTTCTCCTCCGGAGAGGGTGTTGGTCGCCCGCCGTGCCGCCTCCGGGCCCCGGCGTGGTGTTGGGCCCCAGCGTGGACGGTCCCGGCATGGTAGGTTGCGTCGTCCAAGGCCCCGTCCCGGAGGCGCCTGGCGTGGGAGGTCCCGCGCTGTCCGTGGGCGACGGCGAGTCCGACGTTGGAGCCTCTGGGAGTGGGAACCCTTTGATGGGAAATTCCGCGACGAAAAACCCCAGCGGGGGCCACCTCGGCGGCGCGGACGGTACTGGGATCTCGGGCGGCGGCGGCAGGTTTCCCGGCGTGAGCGGCGCGATGATGTCCGGCTGGGCGACCGCGGGCTTCCTGCCCACCCAGTCGTACGAGCTGGCGAGGACCAGGTACCTGTTGTCCCGCATCCTCTCCAGGATGGGGATCTCCTCCATCTCCTCCGAGGACGAGGACCCGCTGGACGACGACGAGCCGCGCTTCCCCCCCGACGTGCGCGGTGCCTTTGCCACGGGGCGGTACTTGTCGCCCTGGGTCATGCGGTAGCTCGACGGCGGCATGTCCGGGTGCTCGTCGTTCCACTTCTGTATCATGTCGTCGAACATGAAGTAGTCGTTGGTGTCGGCCTCATCGATCAGGCGCTTCGGGTCCCACCTGAGGGCGCGGTCGAGGCGGACGTTGGGCACGGTCCACGAGGTGCTAAAGTCCATGATGCGGCTGTCGACGTAGTTCCTGTCCTGGATGTCGCGGTGGGTGATGCCGATACTATGCAGCGTGTTGATCCCCTGCGCCATGTCGTGCGCCTTGGTGATGTCCAGGGCGCCCAGCCTGCTCGCGTCCGGGATGAACTCCTTGACCAGCGCGTAGATGGGGAACACGGGCCTCTCGGCCACCTCGGCGTCGGTGGCTATGGACTGGGCGAACCACTCCCTGCGCGGCAGCCCGATCCTGTCCCACACGACCGCGGCGTAGGTGGCCTCGTCCAGGGCGATGTAGCCGTGGCACCCCCAGGCTATGTCCTCGTTGCCCGTCTCCTTCAGGCGGCCGTACGCCCGCGCCTCGCAGTTGAACGGCGTGAGCTGGTCGTTCAGGAGCTGCAGGTCGATGCCGAATCTCTCGAGCCTCGCGGGGCTGACGGCGTTCTCCTCCTCGGCCCTGATGTGCCGGAACATCTTGAGCGCGTAGGTGTGGCCGTCGATCTTGACCTTCCAGACGTGGCTGTGGGCGCCGCTGCCCAGCCCTTTTACGAACTGAACAGTGCCGTGTTGTCCATCCTTGAACTTCCCCAGCTTAGGTCCCTGTGGTATAAAAGTCAGAATTAGTTTTACAAAAGAATTGTCATCTTTTATACTGTGGTTAGGCTTTGATGAGAGCCTCAACGAGGGAGTAATTCGCGGACTTACAGGTGAATTGGGCAACATGCCATCCGTATTTGGCGCCATCCTGTTGGGTACCACTCGGGCCAGTCACTTGGTATTGCATGGGACCTTATGGATGTCCTCGATGATACATTGGAGCTTTCGTTTAAATTTTTTTCAATCACAGGAAATCATCATTTTCCACGTACCCAGTCACCCGGAGACAAAGCGCTACGGTACTTTTGGCCGGACAGTCGCAGCATTGTTCTCAACTTCGAGAAGAAATGGCATAATATGCTTATGCTTTCCGGATCCGTACACGCCCACCATAATGATAAAGAGCTTTCCATTTACCTTGGGAGAGCAAGCAACTTGTGTCTCCTGAATTTGGGTGAACAGACGACTCTTGCGGCCAACTGCAACTTAGAAAACAATCATACCTGGACAACTTCAGGGAGCCAGATTGTGTGGATAAACTCAATTGAATAGGCAGTTCAGGAATGCACGTACGTAATTGATGACTTTCACTTGTAACCAATACTAAAGAACCCAAAGGACGTCATCAAATAGCCTAGAATCGAAGAGTACATATTTGCATGTAGAAGTGCGAGGATAAAAGTGGGACACACCGGCTGCACGGCGTGTTCGGCGTAATTGAGCGTCTTGGGCGTGTTTGGCGTATTTGGCGTCTTCCGCGTATCTAAATCCGCCCTGACGCAATTTGTCTAAGTGTGATAGACTAAATGTTCAAGTTACTCAATGAGAAAGCCGCAATCCAGAATCCTATAAATAGGGCAATGTTTGCACATAGAGAGAGAAGGATCTCCTGGGAGACAGTCTGATATCATTTCAGTGCTTGAAGCTGCACTCAAAGAGCCCAAAGCAACAATGTCTCCCAAAACGTTCAGACAGTATTGGCTGCCCGAAAAGAAGGGCTTCTCGAGCCTGGTCCTACGAGACGTTCCCTTCGAGCCTCCCAAATTCGGACAGGTCCTCGTCAGGATCAAAGCCGTCTCGCTGAACTGGCGCGACTGCATCCTAGCCCTGGGGACGTATCCCTTCCCCGGGCCAGATGCCGTCGTCCCGGGCAGTGACGGCGCTGGTACGTAGCCGATACAAAATTTCCAACCAAACACGTTTTCCTAATACTAACACTTCCCTCACCCGCAGGCATAGTCGAGGCCGTCGGCGAAGGCGTCACCGAGTGGAAGGCCGGCGACCGCGTGCTCGCGAGCTTCACGCAGGACCACGTCGCCGGCCGCCTGACGCACGCCACCTCGCTCACCCAGCTGGGCGGCGAGGCCCAGGGCCTGATGGGCGAGTACTTCAGCTTCCCGCGCACGGGCATCGCGCGCGTCCCGGACTACCTCACCCTCGAGGAAGCATCGTGCCTGCCTGTAAGCATCTTTCCGAACACAATTTCAACCCTCTTAAGAACAAGACTCGCCTGTCTGTAGCCTGTACCTCAAACGTATTGCCAGGCTGTAGGTTTTGAAACAAGCCATGGCCATACTATGGCCTGGTCCTCCCTATATCTGAACAAAACTTCATCATCAGTGCTCTGATAGCTGACCCCTTCCGCGGCAGTGCGCAGCGCTGACAGCCTGGAACGCCCTATACGGCCTCGCGCCGCTCCGCCCGGGCCAGACGGTCGTCCTGCAGGGCACGGGCGGGGTGTCCACGTTCGGGCTGCAGATCGCCGCCGCCGCGGGCGCGCGGGCCATCGTCACCTCCTCGTCGGACGCGAAGCTCGAGGCCGCCCGCGCGATGGGCGCGGCGCACGGGGTCAACTACGCGAGGACGCCCGACTGGGCCGCCGAGGTCAAGAGGCTGACGGGCGGGGCAGGCGCGGACCACATCATCGAGGTGGGCGGGACGCTGACGCTGCAGGCGTCGTTCGACGCGGTTGCGTTCAACGGCGTGATACACGCCGTCGGGCACATCACGAACCCGGACCCGCTTGGGGCGGGGAGGGACCTTAAGGGCCCCGACGCGGCGTTCCTGGCGCTGGATCGGCATGCGGTCCTCCGCGGCGTGGTAGTCGGGTCACGGGAGCAGCTGCAGGACATGCTGGCTTGTTTTGAGGCGAATGATATCCACCCGGTCATCAACAGGGTTTTTGAGTTTGAGCAGTTGGTGGAGGCGTACGAGTACCTTTGGTCCGCCACGCATACTGGCAAGGTGGTCATTCGTATACCTTGAGGAATGTTGTGGGCGGAGCGAGGTGCCATCACGAGGTGCTTCGAGGTTTCCCGAGTATATAATCGCTTTCAATGGATCTTCACGTCAGCAAGAGCCCTCCCCCTTGGTTGTAAAGGATGTCTTTCCAGTCCACACTGTTGCATTCCGTAGCAGTGGTCCGAGCCCGCCAGACTTCTTCCAGGACTTCACATGCGCGTAGAACGTTGCGGAAACCACGTATAGTGTCGATGGAACGCAACCTCAAGCGTATTACTTCCATGTCCTGAAGGCTAGTGGTCTCTCCTCCGGCCATGAAAAGAGGGAATAGGAGGATGCCATCGGGATGAGCGTCTTCTGGGATCTTGGCGATATTCTCCAATACCACTTGGACCTCGCTGGAAACCATCGAATCCGATGTCCCCATCATCGGAGTTATCTGCCGCATCCGCTGGTAAAGGTATATGAGCGCTGCGCTCTTGTAGGCATACGCTGTGGCTTCCAGGACTGGGTCTGAGGAACTCGGATGCCACGAGCGAAGCTTTTGCTCAATCTGACATAATGCCGCCATTGGATCAACAGTCTCGCCCCCGTCTGACCGCTGTTCATCAGCCGCCAACATGTCCTCAGGTGCGCGCAATGCACTGATCTGGGAGATGTATACCAGCAGCTGGGAATGAACACCAAGGTACGAGTCAACAGTATCACCCAGGCCCTCCAGGTACTCCCCAGGGATCAGCGCCGGCCGTCCAGAAGTGACACTCCCCAGGATGTCGTGATAAGCAAAGTTGCGCAGCAGCCACTCCCCCTCGGCGCTGCCCCGGAACGCCTCCGGGCCCCGGCAGTCCACGCGGCGGGCCGACATGATGACGGAGCGCGCGCCGGCGAGGTGCTCCGACCAACCCGTCCGCAGGCCGAGGATGGCCTCGGAGGCGGAGAGGAGCAGGCACGACGCCAGCGCGGTCTCGCAGTCGTGGATGGCCGCGAACGGCCTCGCCACGTCCGCGCCGAGGCCCCGCAGGGCGCGGGACCGGGCCTCCATCGCCGCGACCTGGTAGGTCGGGTCGAAGTTGGACAGGTTGCCCGAGGCGAGGGCGACGACCGAGTCGAAGAGCGTCTGTGACTCCATCGCCATCGGCAGGAGGGCTTCGAAATGACCAGGTTAGCCGGGGGGGCTTTGGGGCGAGCAGGGCGGGGGCTTGACCGTTGCTGACGTACCCGAGAGGAACGAGTTTTGGTAGCCGCATGCCGTTAGCTTCAGGGCGAGGAAGTTCACGTAGTATCTCATGAAGACGCGCGTGGACGGGCTTCGGCCGTGGGCAGACCCTGGTACGAGACCATCCTGCGGCGGCCGGGCGTCTATGGTCACCTCCCGGGGGGCATTTGATGTCCCCGGCACCACTCGTCTTGCAGGCTCACGGACGCACTCGAGGTTGAGGCGCACGCAGCTCCCGCACCTGGGGAGCGTGTTCTCGACGCACTTCTTGCGCCTTGCGCGGCAGGTCAGGCAGCCGGTGCGGTCGTGCTTGGTGCCCCTGCGCCTCTTGACCTGAGGCTGCTGCTCGGACATCTCGGGCGGAGCGTGGACGGTGATGTTGGCGAAGAAGGTCCGCCGTGCATGAGAATGGTAATGAGCAGCAGTCCGGGATATTCGCGGAGCGGGGCTAGGCAAGTGAGGTGCACCAGGGGGAAGCTTGACTCGGCCGTGCCGTCATGGTTTGTTGCGTCCCGACCGGGTTCAAGCACGGGGACGGGCGGCCGCTCTCGGTCCAACACTCGTCGGAGATGACGTCCGCCTCGTCTACTGCGTATACGAAGAAAGAAAAATTCAGTCTTTCTAGAAGCCGATCTCCAGGATCTTGATGTTCGATGGCGTTTTAGATCTGGCCCACAAAAATATATTCCCATGCCAGATCGAGACGAGCAAGGGAAGTTGGTCGAGTTTGCACCGCAATCTTGCCAGACATTGATATGCATCGAGATTTGGCGACCTCATTTTAAGAAAAATGGGTTCCAGATGCAATGCTGGATCGGTCCATCTCGTGCACATGAATACCAGTGAGTGAGCGAGCGCCATAGGGAGTGGCAACATGGACACGCCTGAATGGTCTGCCGAGACTGAGAAGCACGTCGCCGTCGCCTGCAGGCCACGACCGGATCACCCCACCGCTGCGCTGCAGTCTCAGTCCGGCGGCACACAGACCCAACGACTGGCAGAGAAGGACCACAGACCTGCTTGTCAGTGAAACTCAAAACGAAAAAGATACCGTACCCATGAAAGCGTAAGCGTTTACGGGGGGGAGGCCAGTGGAAGACAGCCAGGCCTTGGCCTTAGCACACGGCGGATATAGCGGACGGCAGACAAGGGTCTTCCCGTTTACGAGCGCCCGACGTGGCACGCGTTTGATTGGAAAGGTTCATGCCCTCCCTCTCTCCTCTTGCTTGCTCTTTCCCACTCGGGCTGCCATGTCAACAACAGCTCCACCCCACAACCACAGACACGGCCAGTGCAGTGTTGTACAAGTACCGCGAACAGCGCGACTCGACATGGTGGAGCCAAGGGTATCGCAGCTCAGGCAGGGGGTTGCGATGGGACGACGGGAAGGGATGGGCTGCCACAAGCAGACCTGCCAGACAAGTCGACTGGCCCACATCGACCAGAAAGGGTCTCCTCTGCTGCCATGATGGCTCATATCACCAATTTCCCTGGGCTATAGGTGGTCCCCTTCCATCCCCCCTCCCCCAGCAAATCCACGCATGAACTCGGGAATTAGCGAGTACCGGCCAAGATGGACGGTCCAGTGTGTTCTTCTGGCTTCTTCTCTCCTCCTCGGCCCTCTCCTCTCAGTCAAACGCGGTCGCGACCCACTCGCCCCCTGGGGGTGAGCGCGTGCCCGCCCCTGACCCCAGCGCGTACAGACAGAGAGAGACAGAGCAGCGAAAGACAGAAGGGGCGGTCTATAGGTGAGTCACAATATACCATCGCAGCATGATGGTGATCGGATATCAGGCGGGTAATGCCCGCCGCCCGCAGCAAAAGTTTCTGTGGTTCCCCTTCCTCGTCTCGAGCTTCCTCTTTTCCGTCGTTTTACAGTACACACATGCGCGCGCTCCTCTTGGTTGCTCGATAAGGGAAACAAGAGTAATCAACACTACCACTAGCGGTACAACATCGTGCCTTGCCTATTCATCAATTTTCCTCGTGTGCGCAAACAAGGACCAACGAGGGCAGACAATCTATATTCCAGCGCCTCCTGAGACGCCGATCCGCCCGCCCCAAACTTCTGGCCAGATCCCTCGGGGGACCTACCTGCCACCTCATAATACAACCCTATCATCGGAGGACACCTTCAGAGTTCAAATAGAGAGAACTCTCAAAAAACAGGGAAAAAGAAAACAAGAACCCACCACCCCACATGGGTTTCTTCTCAAAGACAAAACCAGAAATGGCCCGCGAGACCCCAAAGTCAGGCTCGAGCGACGGCGCCAACAGCAACGCCTCTGAAAGCGGAGCAGCAGCAGCAGCAGCAGAGCCCCAGCGCCCGGGCACCTCAGGCACCGAGATGCTCCTCGTCAACAACCGGCAGCGCGCGTCGGTGCGCCTCCGCGACGCGCAGCGCAAGGAGCGCGCCTACAAGACCAAGAAGCGCAGCACGCAGGCGCGCGCCAACTGGACGCAGGCCAAGCAGCACTTCCGCGAGGGCCTGAGCCACAACATGAACGGGGCGCGCCTGACGTGGCGCGTCGTCAGCTCCGTGGGGTACCTTTTCCGCGCCAAGAACGACAAGCTGAAGGCCGAGGCGGAGGAGAAGCGCAAGATGAGGGCTGCGGACAAGCAGCGGAAGTTGGAGGAGAAGCTGAGGCGGGAGAAGGAGCTCGCTGAGAAGGGCGAGGGCGCCGAGGGGGCTGAGGGTGGTGAGGGTGAGGCTGCGAAGAAGGAGGGCGAGGGCGAGGAGGCGGCTGCGTAGGAACGTTGATTTCACCTCTTGTGTGTTGGGGATGGATCTTGCGTGTATGTGTGTGTGTGTGGTCTTTCAAGCAAAGAAATTGCTGGGACACATACACACACATGCCTCGACGAACCCCCCCTCACCAGCACGCTTTTCCTATGTCTTGTTATACTGACGTCTTTCACGGGACAAGAACCCCCCTCCACTCATTCTTTTCCTACAAGTCATATCCTGCTTTCCCTGTTTTTTGTTTGTTTTGATTCCCACTGTTTGTTATCACGGCTTTCACGAGGCAACGATCACGACCAGCACAATCACCTTTTTTGAGATCCGATATCGAAGAGGAGAAAGCGGAGAAGGGAGAGAAAAGAGGGGGCTTGGACTGGTCAAGTCGTCGGTCGGGTTCCTCAGCCCGGGCCTCAACCATACACCATATACGCGCCCTCATGGAAGGGCCGTCTTTTCTATGTCAATGTCACTCGGAGGAGTTGGACTTTTGCTTGTTTTCCCAGAGATATCCAAGGTTACAGTCAGGGTGTGGGAGAGAAAGGTAGAGAGAGGGAGAGGAAGCGAGAGAAGAGAGTATGTGCGATCATAGTGGACGGTAGCAGCAGGTCATGGTACCGATAATATCTAGTAGTCGAGGAGGTAGATATAAGGGTCGATCATTGAATTTAAAATGATATGCACAAAATGCACGTATATTGTTGAAACCCACGGAATCCATTCTTAGCGCTCTGTTCAGGTCATGTCTGACGTCTAATAATCTCGCACGCTCGGCCTACACAACTGTTTTCGTCTTCATCGTAGTCAGATAAGCCGTGAAGCCCCTCAGCCCCGATGCCAGCCCCTTGAACTCATCTCGTGCACAACCTATGGCGGGCTCGAGTTGCGACCTCCACAAGCTCGCAAGTCATCTTTTTTCACCAGACACCACGCAGTCACCCCCAAGACCGCCCACAGAAGCCGCAAAAGACCAGCAAAAAATTCGCTGCACGAAACGGTCGATTCATCCATTTCAAGAGACCCTATGTCAACCATGCAATCTACAACCCCCATCGATCTGATCTCAACAGAGCCCTCTAAGCAGCCTTCTTCGCAAACTCGACCTTGAGGATAAGGTGCTTGAAGCCGAAGCCGTCCATCTTCCCGCAGGCCCTCTCGGCGTCGGTCCGGTCCGCGAAGCTGATGAAGGCGAAGCCCTTGGCGCGGCCCGTCTCCCTGTCCTTGGCCAGGAACACGCGCGTGACGCGGCCGAAGCGCTCGAACATGTCGCGCAGCTCCTGCTCCTCTGCCATCTCCGAGACCTGGGAAAAGGGAAGTCAGTATGTGTGTGTGTGTGTGTGTGTGTGTGTAATTTCGGGCAGAGTAGTAGAGATAACGGATGAGATGAAAAAGGAAAGGAAGGGGGAATAGGAAACATACGTTCGTGACACGCAGCGTGGCAAAGTCGTCGCGCTCGCCAAACTTGCCACCGCCCATCCTCTCGCCCTCGCCGCGCGCGCCGCCGTTGCGCAGCGCGGGCGGGACGTACGAGCCCTTCTTGCCAGCGCCGGCACCACCCGCCGCCGGCGCCCCCGGCGTGCCGTCGTCGCCCATGCCCGCGGCGACATCGCCGACGGCGACCTCGCCGACGGGGGCCATGGTCTCCTTGTAGGGGCAGCGGGCGGTGAAGTGCTCCTGGGAGCAGATCCGGCACTTGACCTTCTTGTCCTTGAGCTTGTCCTTCATGCTCTGGGCGTTGGGGTCCTTGCTCTCGTCCTTGGCCTCCTGCTTCCAGTTGGCCGAGGGCCGGAAGATGATGTTCTCGCCGACCGAGGTGGTGTCGGGCGCCGGGCCCGCGGGGTCGCTGCCCGACAGGCCGAACTTGGACCACTTCTTGCGCTCGGCGACGCGCGGGTTGACGACCTCGCGGTGGGTGATGAGGCGGATGCGGCGGGTGGTCTTGACCGTCTGGCCGTTCTCGTTGAGGTGGTAGGAGATGATCGTCTTTGTGCCGTCGCGGTTCTGGATCGTCTCATCGCTGGGGAGCGCGGTGCTTGGCACCTCTTCGTTGTCGTCGTCGTCGGCCCAGTCCCTGCGCGAGTTGTGACATGATGTTAGGGGGTCGGAGCTCTCTCATGGACACACACATGTGGTGTGGCGCTGTGACGCCGATCGTGGCTCGTCAAATGAGTGATCCGAGCACACAGGACAGCTTACCTTGCCGGGTTGTTTGTGGCGGTAGCAGCCATCTTGGATGTGTGATCGATCGTGTCTGTTCCTGACCGACTGGTTGATGGGTTGTTCGGATGGCTGGTCGTCTGGTTGGTACGGGGTTGATTTGGCGATAGTGTTCGGTTGGCGTTGGATGTGGGGTGGGATTTTTTTGTGATGGCCGAAATTCTGAACTCTGGTATGCGGCAGCAGGGAGGCACAAGGCAAAGCTCTTTGTGGGGCACATTTTACTCCTAGCGCCAAGAGGCGACCACACCAAGGCCCGTCAGCTCCCGTCCACCCATGGCCACCCAGGCAGCCAGGCCACCTCCACCTGGACTGGACTGAACCCCAAGGCTGTGTGCCTCAGGTCCGGTTTATGTTCAGCGCCACCGAACACCTGTAGGCCAACGTCCAAACCCCTAATTAGTCACCCTCTACATGTTGCAACGGCTCCGTTTCCATCACTTTCGAGGAACGTGCTGCCTATTCAGCTACTACGAGAGCTTACACGCTCGTCTCGTTTCGATGCATCTGACCACGATATGACTCACGATCTTGCTACATAGATACGGCCAGTTAGTGTGCAGTGCGCCACAGTCATAGTGCCATCTCGTCTCAGTCATCATCAAGAGGCCGCGTTCGTTCGCTGGTCCGTTGCACATTTGATCACGACACATCCAACAAGTGGTGTTGCCACTCAGTAATAAGAATATTCAATCAGATAGATATTCGCTTACAAAGTAACACCTAGGCTCCGACCAAATACCGGCACGTGGCGCGTGGTCCATCATCACCCAGCTAGCTAGCTTCCTCCGTCTCAAAACCAAAAAATGCTGTGCTGTATTCCCTTTATGTGACGGTGACCACATTTAGTTGGCCTTCTCCTAGGCGTGAACCATTTCCTCTCATCATGCTGCACATGGTCCCCGTCCTCTAATGTCTCGCCCACCAGATGTCCATTTCACACTTTGTCCATACAGTTGAAAACACACACGAGGCTCGAAAAAAAAAAAAAAAAAGAACGGTAGCGCTCACTCGTTCCAAAGGGACGCCCGTTGGTCCTGGCCCGTCCAGGATCCGTTTACTCCCCCAATTGCCCACCGTTCTCTTTTTCCTTTTCCGTGCCAGCCCAACACCGTCCCTAAAAGCCCAGACAAAGGAAAATTGCACTTAGCGAAGTGAAGCGCACCACCCAGTAGTGCTATGACGACTTTGTATAATATAAGAGGCCGATCTTCCAATCTCGACCCCGTTCCGTTTCATACCTCATTCCCCATCTCGCCGTCTCAATTCGTGATTCGTACTTTAAAGAAAAACAAAGGGAAGCAAAGACACATATAGTGTCTCTGTCGGCACGTTCAGATATCCCCTCCGACCAGCGTCGCAGGAGTCCTCATGCCCATCCTGGGCGGGATGCTGGATGACCTCCTCTTCCTTGCCTGAGGGATTGGCGGCAGCGCCTTGGTCGGCGGCGGCGCGGGAGGCGGCAGCAGTGGGGAGTTCTGCGCGTGCGCATGCGGCATCTGCGGGAGGCTGCGCCTGTTGTTCAGCTTGTTGCTGCTCCTCGGCGAGGACGACCCGGACTGCTTCTGCCCATGTCCGGGGATCGTCATGGCCGACCCCCTGCGCGGCCCGCGGTGCGGCGACGGTGAGGTGGCCCGACCCCCGGGGGTGAGCTCGTCGCGGTGGGATGATTGCGCCGGTGCCCGGTGCCGGCTGGTGGTGGGGAACATCGAAACCGAGCGGTGGCGCGGAGACGCCTTCACGCTTGGCAGGCTGCACATGCTGGCCCTCTTCTGGGCGGCTGCGGCCCGGATGATGGGTGAGCGGCTCCTGCCCGAGGTCTCGTACGTGTCCATCGACGACATGCTCCTGGGGATCTCTGCCGCCTCTTCTGCTCTGTCGCGCAACGAGGACCCGCTGAAGGCGGCGTGGATGGGGAGGTCGAACTTTGGCGTCTCGCCATCCCAGACTGAGTCATCTGTAGGGCGGAGTGTGTGCATGCTCGCGTACTTGCGCGGGCTGTTGTGTACCGATACCTGATAACTCGTCCTCATCGAACCACGGCTGGACGCTCGTGACGAGAGATCATACTCGGGTTTGGCGTTCCCTGCGCTCCAGCCCGCGAACATCGATGGCGAATTTGGACGTTCTGAAATACCGGTGCTGTCGTCGGTCTTCAGAGGGCTTCTTGGCGGTGGCGACAATTTCGAGGGGGAGGGCGTGTCTGCCACAATCGACAATGGCCGAGAAAGGCCGAGCGCTGAGGGAGGGGGACGTCTCATCCTCCGTGGTGGCCGCCCTGGTGCGCCGTGGGCATTGTGGACATGGACCGAGTCTTGCGTTGCAGAGCGGCGGCGTGTTCCCGAGTACGGGAGGCTGAAGTTGGGCGGCTCCTGGATGGAAGACAGGGAAGAGTGTGCCTTGTGCGGTGGTTGGCCTGCGCTTATATCATGGACCATGTTGGAAGTACGGTAGGATTGGCGTCGGTCCTCGATCTCCGCGGCATTGGGTCGGCGTCGAATCTCGGTCTCCTCGGCCAGCGGGGTAGGTTCGTCAGAATTGCTGATCAGGCTCCCAAAACTATCACGAATTGGCGAGTTGGACGGTGAGGAGTCGGACGTGACAATGGTCCTAGCTGCGGATGTGAACGAGTACCGGTTGGAGCTGTCTCGGAGGCCGTCAAGTTGCCGGCCGTCCTGGGAGACGAAGCTGTTGGTCGTGGAGTTGTCATCGAAACTTCGGTCCGGCAGCAGCTCCGTGAGCGTCGCGTCGAGGTGCAGCTCCGGCTCGTCGAAGGTGACCGAGGCATCCCACCGCGACTCTGGGCTGGTCACGGCCGGCACAAATCTGTACGGGTCTCTAACCACCAATGCCCTTTGGCTTGGCTGAGATTTCAGTTGGGTGTGTTCCACTGGCTCCTTTGGCGCCCCTGTCTCTGTCACAGGCCGTTTGCCGCCTAATGATTCGATTTCCCTCCGCAAGAACGACATCCAATCCTCCATGTCATCTACGTTCTCAAAGACCATCAAGATGTCAGAGGCCAGGCGCTTCTCCTTTTCGCGCATCCCAAACTTCCCGAACAACGACCTCGTGTCTTGGCTTACAACTGCGCCATCTTCAAACACTGAAGACACCTGAAGCACCCAGTGCTTCCCAGGGATGATGTCGCTCGCGAATGCGGCCGAGTCTTTGCACAGCTGGATTACCTTCTCCGGTAGGCGGTCATGAGTGCCATCGCCGCTGTACTGCAGCAGGTAGCCCGAGGTGACGAGGACGTAGAGCTTTGTGGTCCAGTCGAGCTTTACAGATGAGCTGTTGCGCCTGTGCTTCTTGCGTGCCATGTCCACGAATAAGGCCTTCTGGTCACCGAGGTCTGGATGGTTTATGTTGCTGTTGTTAATCAATTCTCGCTTTTGGTGCGCCCGGAGAAGGCTGTCCGCTTGGACACAGGCTGGCAAGGTTGCGGTGCGAACAGCCTGCGGGTACGCCTGGAACAGAGGCACAGGGTCCCAAGTGGCAAGTGATCCTCGCCTCTTGGTTGTTGGCCCCAGAGGTGACCTCGGCGCCATGAAGGTTGGTGACTTGATCGTTGAGGTCCGGGGTCTGAGGAATGGCCCATCAGCTGACACCGGTGCGAGGTGTGTCTCTGATTGCACTGCTGTCGGCCGCAAGGCGTAAGGTGGGCTGCCGTCCTTGTCCACCGTCATGGATTCCCGCTTCCCAGCCCTCGCGACGTTCCGAGCCGCCTTGATCTCATCAGCCTCACCCGACCCTCGGTGCCTAGCAAAAATGCTCCTGAATCCCAGCCTCGACTCCCTCTTGCTCGACCTGGCTTCCTTGGTAGCACGCAGCGGGATCCTGTTCTCCATGGCGGCTGTGATGTCAATGTCCGGTGGTCTTTGTCTCCGCGAAATGGTAGTCCGAGGCTCGCTTGAAGTTGCTGAGGAGCTGCTGGTAGGGCTGGCTGTGTCGAAGTCCATGTTTACAGATTGTGGGTGTTTGAGTGTGCCGTTGAAACGATGACCCAGAGAGGCAGCCTCAGGGATATGGTTACAGGAGGCGCGGCTGCTTGTATAGTGTTGCTTGCTCACGCGGTGACAGCTTCATGCAAACGAGGGAATGACGCAAGCTTTGAGACAGGATATCCGGTGGGAGGTTGACACCTGGTTACAAGCAGGGTGGTGAAGAGCAGAAAAGACACCGAAGTGGGCATGAAAGCGAGTGTGATGTCTGAGCGACGGATGAGACAGGTATCGTGATGCGGGAGCGACAGGAAAAAGGCGGGCTCAGACACGAGGGGCACGAGAGACACGAGGGGAGGTAAACATCACCGGCTGAGACGTATCAGTCGGTGCAGGAGGGCCGTCGGTGGCGTGTGGAATGTCTCTCTGTCGGTGCTCAAGTGATGCTCAAGTGGTGCAGGGTCCAACAGCAGCGGTCTCACGAGCGTGATGAAAGGAGGAGGAAAGAGGATGTGTCGTCGTCGGGGTCCTGAGAGGGAAGGTTTGTGTGTAATATGAGAGAGTTACAACCCAAGGGGAAAACAAACTCTCATGCGTAAGAGAGTTGTGCGCCAGCAACAGCTGCAACAACTAAGGCACAGTCCAGAACGCAGCGCGGATCGAAGAAGGGTTTATCAGGCGATGATATAGCACATAGGGCCACATTAATATCGATTGGAAGCTCTGGGGGAGAAAAGAAAAACATTGGCCGAGTCGACGCTGGGAGAGGGAAGATGGGCACAGGCTCCGAGGTCGAGGCTGGCGTGCTGGATGGGATGTCCCGGCCGGGGGTGTGGTGGTGCTCTCTGCTCCTGTTGCTGACCGAAGTACTACACGGAGCTTGCAGCAGAGCAGAGGTACATAGGTACGGGTGTACAAGCGTGGAGGTGGCTCGGGGTTGGCAGGAGAGGTACGTACCCGCAAGTACCTCCGTACCTGGTATCTGGGCAGGGCAGGTGCTGTAAGGTTGGCGGGGGTCCAACAATGCAGGGACCAGGATGCGACGCACCCCTGACCCCTCAGCGCTCTCCATTCGCAGTGACAGCAACGGTAGCACCACCAATACCCAAATATTGCATCTACTATGATACTATGGCATTTACTATTTACGCGAAGAATACATGACCAGTAATAGTTCATCACATCATGACAGGTCAGAGCAGAGCACTGCAGGTGTGGCTACGAGCGTGTGGGTAAAGAAGGAACAGTAAGACTTAGGATGAAAGACAGAAAAGATTGAGTAAATCTCTGTTGTGGTCGGATAAGGTTGTGATGGTGATCGAGATGTGATACTCAGGGACTGCTCGGGGCCACGAAGCCGTTCTGTCTGGTACGCCGAGCGTACTGTGTGAGCGCGAATGTGTGTGCGTGTGTGCATGTGTGTGTGTGCTGCTAATGCTCTGTGCTGCAGACAGGCCAGGCAGGTCCAACTGCACCCTGTACCTTAGGCAGATAACCACCCTTGTTCAGTACGGAACCCAGTCTACACAGCTATGTGATGTAACCATATCCTGCTGGGGCTTTTCCCAAGCTGGCCGTGACACCTCGTTTGATCCCCTACAACGGCCGTGGAACGAGCGAGCGAGCGAGCGAACGAATCTGTCAAAACTTATCTGAGCACTGGTCTTGCAGGCGCAATCAATTTGCTCTTGGCCATCTCTGGGGCGGGTGCCAGGACAGGTCCTGGGCTTATTTACTTGGTGTTATTACCTAGTTGGCTGCGCAGCCATCCTTGGGGTCGAGCCGCCAGCCTGGCGTGCCTAGCCAGGTTTTTAACATTGCAGTACTTCCCTGGGCCACACCGGCGCGAAGTTGCAATGATCTCATACTCTTGTTCCCGTCGCGCGCCGCACCACCACTCTGCAAGGATGCCCGCCGATTCTATCTCGCAAATCTGACTTTTCGATCTTGGGTCCGACCACTCAGGCTCTTGCATGAACGACACGACGCGCTTTTGATGAGCGTGTGCCCTCCTTCCCGTCCTCGTCCACCACCTCTTCCACCACCAGGCGCGTCCTGCCCTGTCAGGCACCGCGAAACCCTATTTGCTCGAGCTTGAGCTGCAAGTGGCGGCGAGCTATTCCTTCTATTGCTTACTGCATGCAGAGCAGACTCGGTATGGGCAAGACTGCGGTTTCTTGTGGGTTCACAGAAATCCAGCAACTCAACAAGTCCGAATGATCCAACTAGACGAGACAGAAAGGAGACAAGGAGAGCAGAGCAGAGGGCCGGAGAGCCTGCCATGCCCACGCCATGCCACGCCATGTCTTCTTTGCCCAGCTTGGCACATCCGGCCACAAGGCAGCAAAACGGCAGGGGGAAGGGGGCGGGCGGGCTGACGGGCTGACGCTGATGGAATCTGCCGCCCCAAGTCCAACAGCCAACTTCTGGTTCGTGGACCCTAGCTCCCCAGGAAAAGTTTTCGCCTGTCCAACCCTGGCCCATGACGATGGTCGCGACCACGGCCACGACCGCGGCAACGGGATGGGTGAACCCGTGGGTGATGGAGAAACGCAAGGAGACATCGTGGCCGTCAAACTGTTTCGGCGTTGGAGGACGCCCACTGTTAGGCTGGCACCACCATTTTGTGTGGCTTTGGAAGTTCAGCGCAGACCCATCTCGCGTCTTTTTCCCACTTGACGGCTGACTTGACATGACAGTAACTGGAGCGCAACCCCAATTGACACTTTGACAGGCAAGCTGACTCTCTCGCTCTGACGAAAGAGTCACAATCGACGAACTGACCCCGCCCTCTGCCCTGCCGACGGCTCCCGATCCGGAGCCTTCGCGGGTATCGAAACAAGATCCTACATGGTAAAACACCCCACCCAGTGGCACCCAGGACCCATCTTGCCCTGTCCATCTCGAGCTCTGCCGTTGTTCCAGAATCCAGAACGCATCAGTACCCACTGCGACATGGCTGTGCGGTGCTTCTGCACCAGTACTGTGTAATCTACTTTGCTGTATACAGTAGACGCCAGTCAGGTCGTCGACCAGGTCCAGGTCCTGCCCAACCCGTCGGATCTCCTCATCCAGTATAGCACCCAGGTCTCCTACTCGTGCTCCTGCTGCTCGCCAGCTCTTGGTGGTGGAGTTTGCTTTTGTCATAGTTCGTGCTGTCGAGGAGAAATGGGCCTCGATTGATTGCTCGTATCTATCTTGCTTTTTCCCCACGAAGGATTTTCCTGTCTCTCATATATATCCACACACACACGCACACAAGTGGGCAGACAAGCCAACTCCATATGGGCCAGACACTGGTCCCAGAGGTTTGGAAAACAAAACTCAATCAGGCCGTCCCGCAGATGTCTGCAGATGCGGCCGTCAACGTGGCCTCCTGCCGACAGACTCGATATTATTTCCCCTTGCGGGATCCTTGCAACATACACACGCACACGCACGATGCACGGCGGTAGTTGAAGAAGATCAATGACAGCCCCAAATTAACTTGACTGCAGAAACTGACTAAATGACTGCCACAGCCCCTGACTATCAAAGTCAAACACCCAGACACCATCGCACAGCCGATCGTGGGATGTGGCTGTGGATTGTCGGAAGGTTTGGGCTTAGGACAGGACGAGGAGTACTGTACCTTGTCTTCTGTAATTCCAGGGACCTCTGGAAGAGGAGGAGAGGGTCACAGAAACCTGGATCCGGTCCCGGCGTTACGCTGAACCCACTCGTCAACCCACCCTGAGGCCCATGTCTGCCACGAAATACAGGGGCCGCACGGAGCTCCTGCTGAGACGGCCGCGGAATCTCTTTCAGCCTCTTCTGGGGTGTGTTGACTTCACTTGTCTTCTACAATTTCTAGCCGTCGACGCAGTGGCACCTAGCTATGACCAAGCTGGCGCACACGTAACGCGGAAGAGAAAGAGAGAGGGTCCATATCAGCAGTCCGAAGTCCCTGTCTCGTCCCTGCGACTGACAGGTCTCGGCAGCTTACACACGCGCTGACGCGCCGAACCCCGCCGCCCGGGGCGGGGAACAGTTCGTGTGACGTGAAGGAACGAATATACTGTAGCGATAACTGCAGACAGACATGGGATGAGACGAGACAAGCAGCGACTGAGTGAGGGTGGCTACGATCCGGCTCAGGTGCAATTCCCACCACTCACTCAGTCTGCACCTCTCGCTGTCGCTTGTCGCTGCTTGATGAGCATTCGTAAGCACTTGGGGCGATGCGATATTGCGTAGACGCTGGGGCCGTATTGCAGTGGTCGCATGCACCTCGCCTGCGAATAAGCAGGGGCTGCAGCACGCTGGTCGGGACCGACCTTGGAGTCAGGGAGTGAGGGCCTAACTACTACGCAGCCAAGGAAAGAAGACAAGAAGACAGTGCAAAAAAAAGGAAGAGGGCAGAGGAGCAATTACCGCCCGCTTGTTTTCACGAGATGAACTGGCAAAGGCCACGTATCCGACCGACGGCGACCGGCTCGTTTGCATATTCTTGAGGTCGTGCGCGGCAAAGAGACCCTCACGATGTTCTCGGTCGCAAGACAGCAGCTGGACACGCACCCTCTTCTCGAATGTCTCTCGCTTACTCGCGTCGTACCGCGTCGAGCTATTCCATTTCCAACTGCAAGATCCCGCTGGTTCGACTCAAGGTTGCGGGTTGTGCTACGCACTCTCTGGCTCTCTGGGCCGCCCCTCACGGGGGACACGCGCACCGGTTGGTCTGCATCTGCGCCAGCGCCCTGTCTTTGGGTGACAGCTTCCACCTCTCACACCCCTCCTCTTTCCTCTCCTCCTCCGTCCGGGGCATTTTCCCTCTCGAACCCCCCCTCGTGCTGCTACACCCTCCGGATCTCATACCACATCCCGCCGCATCGTGCCGCCGCGAAGAAGTTTCCGGGAAGGATCATTTGCCAACCACGATTTCTCATTCTCTTGGGCCACATACACACATGCTCCGAGTTTCACGAAGCAGCCGGCAGAGACAGGTCCAACCAATGTACCATTTCACTCGGGACATACTCCCGATGTGGTCGTATTGGCCCGGCGTCACACAGACGTCAGGCTACCTCTCACTCTCAGTCCCAATCCCACTGTCTCTCTCTAGCCTTTCTTTCTGTTCCTGCCCGCCTATCGCAACAATGGCCTTCTGTGCCTCACAAGCGCCCCGTCCTAGCCCACCCGCCCTCACTATTGTGCCCCATGGTTTGTGTGCATGCACGTCCCGGCGCCGTGCCGCAGATCCCTTCGTAAAACTGGTATCGTACCTGCAGTAGCGCCGTTCACAAAAAGGAAAAAAGGGTTGGGGTGTGTGGGTGTCCCATGGATTGCCCACACAAAATCGAATTGTTCGGTATTGTGGGGTCATTGCTCACGGTAGTCTGTTTCCTGCCAGACCTTATTGCAGCCAGACGTCTGCAATGTCCTACCCTGCCTGAGTTCTCGGCATCTCAACCGCAGATCACCCCTTGGCTTGTGTTTCGAAACGAGCGCCATCGCGCAGTATTTGGAGCATTTAGTATTTGGCTAGTGCCATTATTTGCAAAAGTTTGCGATGCTTTTTGATATGGTCGAGCCTTGCCACACATGTTTCTGATAATACTGCTGGGATCTCGTATTCACAAGCTTCTGTCTCTCGTCTCAGGCAGCCGAGGGATGTTTATCTTCCGAGAAGGTCTAGACAACGATAATGACGATGATATAGGCACGGCGCAAACCTTCAGCCGGCGCGAGAAAGTCCCTTGGGTCGAGGGCTATAGTCTGTCTAGTCGATGCCCAGGAAACCTTCCCATCCACATCGACCAAGCACAACATCCCGCTCACACTCACCCCGAAGCTTGACGAGCGTCGAATGTGCCGTGCCACCCGATCCAATACTCCCCGGCTTGCTTTCAGCCACCCACAGTCCTTCCCAAGAGCTGCACTGGACATGTGCGTGGATATGTATGTAAGCATGCACACATATGCACACATGCACACATGCCAAACCCAAGAGATCAGCAAGTTGCGACGCCAGCGACGCCCACCACTCGCCACCCGCCTCAAATCACCAACATCATGCCATCACCCCCAACCCGCCAAGCGGAGGCGTCCCACCCTCAGCCGAGAAAGCTAGGCCGACCGGCCCGCCCTCATCGCCATCGACGCGACAACGGGGGCAGCCTGGCCAGAGTGCCTCACCAAGCTGGACCTGGGCGGTGATGTGCCAGCCGGCCCCCTCCTGTCAGCCCGCCACAGCCTTACAGGAGCACGATGAGACGGGACGAGATGGCGAGACCTTACCCTCCGTCAAATCAACTCTTCCAAGCTGACGCGTGCCGCGTCGAACCAATCTCCCCATCTGCTGCCGCCTGGAGTGGTGGTGTTGCGGGCCCTGCATGCGAGCTGACCAGACTATTGACTGCAAGGCACCCTCACCTCACCACTCTGCCGGTAGATCTTTGATCTTGGGTCCACCTGCCTGCCAGCCTTCTGCCTTGCGCCGCCCGCCCCCCCCCCCCTTCTCCCCCCCTAAATGCCCGGACCCTTCTGGGGGCCCCGTCCGTTGCAACCGTAGATCACCAAAGTGGGCGTCGCGGGAAGGGGGCGGCGGGAAGGGAAGGGAGCTCCCGAGAGATGGTGCTGATGTGGGCTGAAAAAAAAAGATCCAGTTCTCGCCACCATCCCGATGAACACACCCACCAACACAACACACACAAATCCACACACCCGTAGTTACACGCATGTGAAAAATCTCAACTTCAAGCTGGCGCAAGAAGAGGCTGGCCTTTCCGCGATTACAGGATGGACCGGACCCCCTCGCTCGTTCGCCGGGCATTCCCTGACCGGTTCAAGCCATTCTGCTGACCATCCACCACGAACGAGCGAGCTTGGTGAGCAACGGGGATCTAAACGACCGGCCACACCCTCCGCTGAGAACACCTCCTCCACGGTGAGTGAGACCTCCGTCAGCACCCAATTTCTTTTCTTCTCTCTCTCTCTATCTCACGGAACCCGAAAGAGAGTAAAAAAATAGCTAGTCTGAGGGATCGCGATCCCGCCGAGCGGGACGGGAGAATAGTTCGTCCCATAGTTTTCCCACACTCCATGGTAGTGCGTTCGGCCACTTCGGGACCAAGCGCCGGCATGTCTTGAGAGGCGCCACATTTTGCTTGGGACGCAAAAGTAAGGAAAAGAAAAGACGAAAAGCAGACAAGGAGAGGCTAACAAGGTGCACGCGCGGCTCGTGGCGCTATTTCGAGAGACAGATCTGCTTCTTTTTTGCGTGACCTTGCCTTGTCCGTCTAGTTTGATTCCACTGCTTCCGTGACAAAGGCGCTACTTGTTCATTTCGCGGCATTCCAGAGCCGCCGCTATCTGGCTCTACTGTTGTGTGTCCCGCGTATACGGTACTGTACCGGCTGGCTGGTCCACTGACACTCTATTTCTTTCTTGTCTTCCCCTTTTCAAGTGGGTTGCAAGGCCATTGATAGACTGCATTGTTGTAGCACAAGGCTCATTGTCAGAGACATCAAGGCCATGTTCGTAATGGCGCATTGTGGGTATAGCGGCATACACCACATAAGTATGTGAGCATCCAGAACAGATCGATATATCCTCGAATAGGTCTGCAATAAACGCCTTGGCTCAAACAAACAAAGCAGAGTGCACGAGTGAAGTCTCTGGATCCTGTAGTGCAGGAAGATACTTCCATTCCCTGGTGACACTCTTTGACGAACTTGCAGGCAAGGACAATAACGGCGAGAAAAGGTAAGACTACCAGCAACACACGCTGTCATCGTGAAGGTCCATCAAGACGATGGAACCCAAGCCCGGGGATGGACCCCAGCCCGTAGACCCAACCGCCAGGCCAGCCCAGTGGGCACTCATGGCCCTCAACCCCAGCGGGGAGAGGCAGCTCATGGTCGAGTACCTCGGCACCGGGTACCAGGGGACCGTCCTCCTGTGCCGCGAGGTCGCGGGCGACAAGCTCTCGGTCCTCAAGTGGAGCAGGAAGCCGCACAGCAAGGCGGACATGGCGCGGCCGGACCGCGAGGTGCGCGTCGCCCGGCTCCTCGGCTCCTCCGAGAGGGCGGATCGCTTTGCGAGGCTGCTTTCGTCCCAGGACCTGGTGGGAGGCTGGCGGGCGACCTGGTGGGAGTTCTACAACATCGGTGGCATTCAAAACCTGAGCGAGTACATGCCCCCGGGCACGAAGCCGCCGCTCAGCCTTGTGTGTCGCATCGTGGCCCAGGGCCTCGAGGGTATACAGCATCTGAACGAGCTTGATATGCGGCATATGGACCTGCACGCGGGCAACGTCTTCCTCCATCTGGCCGATGGCGCGCCGTGCCCGGATGCCGTGATTGGCGACTTTGGCTACTCTCGTCTTCCAGGGGAGGGTCCTCCAGAGTACACCGCCTGGCAGTGGTCGATGATAAGCTCCTCCGAGAAGGCAGGGCACTCGTCGCCGCCGTTGGCCTACGGGCCTGAGGGCACAATCGAGCGTAGTTCCTGGCGCCCGGAATGGGATCTCGACAAGTTCCTATACAATGTCAAGAGAGAGCTCCTGGACGGATTCTACGAGGACAATGGAATGGCCCAGATTGTGTTCAATCTCTTCAAAAGCATGTCTGACATGAACGAGCAGGACGACAGAGACCGTGGGCTGCCAGAAGCTCAGAGACCCCCTCTCCAGGATCTTACTCAATTGATCCAAGATGCTAAGTTCCTAGAGCGTGAGTGCGCGAACTTGCCTTCAGACAAGCAGGCACTCGATGAGTTACGAGAAAATCTGCTAAAAGATCAGAGGCGGAGATACCTAAAGCCTCGCATCTTCGACAACGAGTGGCTTGCTCGCGACAAGTTTCGGGAATATCTCGATGTTGGACTGGTCAGGATTGTCAATCTGGCTGACGAGAAGTCGATTGAAGTCGCGACGGCAGAGCTTGCGTCGATGAGAGTCGAGGGCACCACGTACGTAACGGACTACAGTGACAGGAGCGGCTCCAGCTCTGATCACAGCACATCGCCCTCTTCAAGTGAGGCGGGCGAGAGCACCTCTGCGGTACACCCCGAGCAGCAAGTCTCTGACAATGACAGTGCTGAGCAGTCAATGTCGTCAAGGGACATTACTGAGCAGCGAGGGTCTGAAAATGGCAGTGCCGAGCAACAAAATACAGCCACGTCGTCTCGTTCATCGACTCGTTGGTGCCCTTCCACACGTGGCCTGGCCTCAGCAACAGCCTTCGCAGGCGGCGACGCCTCAGCCGTGGGCGGCCTGCTGGCGGCTCGGGACCTTGCGGAGAGGGACCAGGCGCTGGTTCGTGATGAGCATGCTCGCAGACGCAGATGGCGGCGTTTGAGAGATCTGTTCCGTCGACGGTGAGTAGTAACGATGATATCAGACCATTTGGCGCATAGGTAAGTATAATAGATGAATCTTTGTTGATATTGTTGATATTCCACTTGGACGAGATACGAGATATCACATTGTGATAGCTTGTGACTTTTTCACACAGCCTTTCCTTTCCTGGATTTTCTTTTCTTCAATTCTGATTTCAGCTTCTGCCGTCCTTTTCCCCTCTTAATCTTTGAGACCACTTGGAACTCATGGTTGCATGGAGATGATCATTGAAGCGTGATGTTCCACTGTCTGTGTGACCGAGCAAGCCAGGAGCTAGCTGCCTTGCAGCGCAAGCTCAAATGCCGTGACTGCTGCCACGTTCGTTCAAGTAGATACTTAGCGCACCGACTGAATGGCTGAGCCGCAGACGCGTGATGCGGTGCCTACTTGAGCTCGAGCCGTGTCGCGTTGTCTGACGCGTGACGGAGGCGACAGCATTGGTGCGGTTCTGCCCGTCTCTCTGCTGTCTCGGGGCCTTTTGATCTAGCCCTAGGCCAAGACGGAGGGTAAGGTAGTGTCTTTGTTCGAGACCGGCGTGTGGTTCCGCCTATCGCAAGGAGCGCACACGTGTTGAGAGGACTTAGTCGACCTCTGTTAATGATTAGTCTGGTCTGACCTGCGTTACTCGAAGCACCCCTGCAGAGGCATCATTGTTTAGGCAAAATGTCTGAGATGCGGCTGCTGGCGCCGAAGCTGAGGGCATGGCATCAGGGCATGTGCAACCGAGGACGGGGCTCACGACCACAGCCACAGCCTCGACACGCAGACGGTGCTGGAGTGGGCCGAGGGAAGCTGTCAGGTGAATATGTAAAGCCCATCGATGATCTCAGCCACTTCGGGGTCAGGAACCGAGTCGGCCGATCTTGGTCACCCCGGCTCCCCGTCTAGCAGCCAGCCTTACCAGCTCACCATCCCAACATCCAATCCTACCTGTTTCCCACGAGGGTTGCGTCTTCCTGAAATGGAGGAACAGACCTTCAGGGTCTAGATTTTGCTGTGTTTAAGACCTGGAGGTCATGAGGTGCGGACCGTGGATTGAAGTGTCATGATGGCCGAGAGAAGCCAATCTACTGGGAATGTTGCAGAGAGAGGACCGAGCGCCGTTTTGGGATGACAGCAAGCCACAAGCCCAGAGAGTCGTACGGTGTTTGTGGTCGTGTGCGTGTCAGTGGTGCGATGTGTTGACTGTGTGCTTTCACTTCTGGCCGGGGAACGGCCTCAAGGGCAAGGAGCACTGGTTGCAGTGTCCCCATGTTCCAGTACTGGTGGACATCGAGATCCAGCGTATTTGCCTGTTCTGAGATGGTCAGGTGGCCGTCCAAACTTGGCTTTGATCAGCATGACGGGCTGCCAGGCCTACATGAGAATTGCCTGTGCGGCCGACATTCAGTCAGTCAGTTTGGCTGTCAGTCCGTCGGTGGTGTGGGATGGGATGTCATGAATGGATGGCGTGTAGTGCCAGGCCTTTGCTAACGGTGGATGAAGACCCTTCTTGCCTGATGAGTGCCTAGACTAGGTAATGTAATGTACTGTGTAGGTGGAATGAGATGAACGGACCCCTGCGTGGTGGAGGGTGACTGAGTGGGCGCAGCCCTGTGACGCAGTTGCCCCTCCATCTCACCTGCTATCGCCCCCATACGGTAGGCACAGCAAGCGTGTTCTCCCCACTTCTAAGTCCCTGTCACTGCGGTAGCTACGAGTGCTGCGGTAGGTACATACAGCTTCCTCCCAGCTTGGCCCCGCGCATCATTCAGTCAACCCAACCCCAGGAAAGCAGTTGCCCGTACCTACATGGATTGAGAGAGAACCAAACATCCCCAGCCGCATTGTTCCTGCCTGATCTAACATCATCTAGTGACCTACCTACCACTCACCAGAACTGACCGGTCAAAGAGCAAACGGGTAGGAGACATTACATGGTCCTTTAAAACCAGAAAGAGGGGCCTTCTTCGGCAACCACCACTCCACCCACTCGCTCCCAGCATGCCAGACATCAACTCTCTCCCTCCCTCCGCCCTGTCCTCACCACCGCAACCACCGCCTTCCTCCTCGGCAGCATCAGCCTCATCCCCAGCCGCAGCCTCTGGCCAAGTCTCTGCCTCTGCCTCTGCAATGTCGGCCAACGCCAACGCCAATGGCAGCGAGCCCGTCCCGGCTCACGGCCCCAACAGCTCGCCCTCTCCAAACCGATCAGCCTCGACGTCCTTGCAGGCCGCAGCCGCCGTCAATGCTGGTCTGCAGCATGAACGCTCTTCTAACTCGCGACGTACGATGCTACCCAGTCCCGGCCCCAGCCCCTGCCAATCGCGCCCCCCACCAGCGCCTGTCTACCTTGCTGACATGATACGTGCCTATGCACAGGATCCTCTGGCTCTCTCTCGCGACAAGTCACCTCTCCCAGCAACGGACGGAGACGGTCCCAAGTCCTCATGAACCTACAGATCAACGACCCCTCTGTTCCTGGTCCAGGCGAGATGGTTCCTGATGCCGCCCACCCCCATACACATAGTCACACCCACAGGAGCAGCTTCACGAGCCCAACAGGGCCCAGCA
The DNA here is from genome assembly GCA_037177825.1 of Diaporthe sp. P3_1W. Taxonomy (NCBI): domain Eukaryota; kingdom Fungi; phylum Ascomycota; class Sordariomycetes; order Diaporthales; family Diaporthaceae; genus Diaporthe; species Diaporthe sp. P3_1W. The sequence continues at coordinate 8,160,994 of JBAFXB010000002.1, forward strand.
TCGGCTCCCCCTTGCTGATGGCTGATCCGCATCACAACCGAGCCCCCAGCTTGGGCGAGCTTCACCAGGAGTTGGAGGCCGAGCAGGAAGCTCAAGTGGTATGACACAACCTTGTGCCTGTTTAAACTCTGATCCTGTTCATACATGCTGATGCTTGTTTTTCCTTCCAGAACCGCCTCCTGTCCCAGATTCGCCAGCAACAAGCACAGATCCTACAACTCCAGTCTCATCAGAGCCAGTCTTCGTCCGCGATCGCAGGTGACGAGTCGCCCGGTGTCACCACCCCAGCCCCTGGCGCACAACCTATCCCTACAGCTTCCAATCCTACTTCTGCAGCACACAACATGTCAGCCTCTGGCTCACTCCCTCGGTCACCCATCTTCCCTCGCAGCTCCTTCGATCTTGCCCGCAACGACCTGCGGCACAGGTCTCGAACGCCCAGCCGCGGTGCCTCGCCGCGGCTCCGATCTACGTCCATCAGCCAGGATAGCGGGGAACCATTCGCGCTGGGCGGAAGGGACGAGAGCGCGTTCTATCAGGCCGAGACTCAGATGTTGACCAGGGAGAACCAGATGCTCCGACATCGCATCCGAGACCTAGGTAAGTGTGGGAGTGCCGACTCTTGTAAAGTGTGACATGCAAGCCGGCAGTCTGCTGACGTGTTCTTTGATAAAGAACGACAACTTGCAGATACAACTCCCGGCGGCAACAACGCTTCGGTGACACACGAGCCTGCACATCACTCAGGCCTGACCCGGTCAGAGTCGGTCTCTGAAGAGGCCAGACCTATCGGTGTTACACAGGGCACGCACACACTCCCCATCCGAGAGACTCCGAAAGATGAGTGAAAGCCTGGCTCTCGGCCACGCTACGGGTGCGATTATCGGGCTACCTACGGCAATACGAGTAGCATATTGCGGCTCAGGTTCCTATTCTTGAGTGTGATTCGGAACGAGGAGGGTTCACGAGACTCTTCAACATGACTGTACGACTACTTACCTGTAATGCTGTGTACTGGGGGTGTTGGGCGTTGGCGATAAATACCTAAAATAGTCCGCAGTGATAGAAACCCCAACGGTTTCAAATTAGAAGGCACAGAATATGCCCGTCCACATGGACTCGTGTTCCCTCAAGAAGACCACCCTGATAGAATGGGTAGGCAGAGAAGGCTTTGGGCACTCAATGGGCGCCCTGGAAGGCACGCCTGCCGTTTGGTGGCCGGGAATAACGGCTGCAAAAACCTGACCGGCTTATCGCATGCACCTATGTGCCTCCATGATTGAACGACTCGATTTGCTCCCGTCCAGGAGAAGAGGGTGGTTGTCCATGCATAATGCTCGTGTGATGCGTTGTAATGTTCTGCAAAATGATCGCTCTCATGGCAACAAACTCACATCCTTCCCGCCGTAGGTCAAACAGGATGGTTGGTTTAGTCGGTCCGGATCCTCACTGTGGGTATCATCTATTCATTCTCGTGCTCCTGATCCCGACCCCGGTGCTGATGCTGTTCCCTTGGCCGTCCGCCCCTCCCCCGCTATTCTCCCCCCCCCCCCCCCATATGCTCAAGCACCGACCATCCTCTTCACCTTGTCCAGCAGCACCTTGCTCTCGCGCCCGAGCTTGGGCTTCCCCCGCGGCCTGCCCGACGCCGAGAACCCCTTGGCCTTGAGCATCGCCCGCCGCGTGCGCTCGCGCTCGTCGATGCTGCGCGCCCGCTCCTGCTCGCGGCGCTCCGCCTCCGCCGCCCGCGCCTCGGCCTCGGCCTTCTTGCGGGTGCCCTCCTCCAGCGCCTTGTCGTAGTAGTCCGGGCGGCGCTTGCGCCTCTCGCGCCGGGCTTTGGGGTCGCTTGGTGTTGATGGTTCTGCTGGGTGTGGTATCGTCGTCGTTGTGGATGTGGGCTTCGGTGGTGGTGTGGGGTTGTCCTCGCGCTCGGCCCGCTGTCCCAGTTCTTGCTGGTTGCCGCCAGATGTCGGCTCTTTCCTCTTCGCCTGCCTCCGTGGTGGTGCACTCTCGCCGCCGACGTGCTGCGTGTCCAGCTGCTCGTCGTCCATGCGCTGCTGACGGTCGGGGTGGATTTGTGGCTCCTCTGCTTCCGCCGCGCCTGGGGCGGGATTCTCCTGCCTCTCCTTCTCCTTCTGCAGCTCCGCCTTGACCTTGGCGTAGTCCTTCTTGACATTCGCCTTGTGGATCAGCTCGTGCTTGATCTTGGTGTTCTTGCGCCGCCATGCACCGTCCGGGAGGTTGTCGGGCCCGACGCGGAAGCCCTTGCGCTTCTTTGCCTCTGGGGCCGCGGATGGGGCTGCCCCCTCGCCCGCGACCTCGTCATGTGGTCGTTTGGAACCCATTGTGCAGGATATGAACGGGTTTGTTGGTTGTGGGTGGTGGACTGCGGTTAAAGGAACGTTGGATGCGTCGCGATGGGTTGAAAATGGCTGGGTGCAGAATAGGACTTTAGAGTGGAACCTTGATGGCCAAGACCAGCGATAAGCCTAGCAGATAGAATAAATTTTAGCGGAGCCGAGCAGCTCGGCGGGATGGCAATCTTGGGGCCGACCCGAGTCGGGTATGTTCGGCCATGTCGGAGTAAAGGCAAAATGGCGCAGGATCCCTGTGGGCGAATCTTTTTAGCGGCTGGCAATGGCACCCGCAGAGGAGCTCCGGCCCAGGCTTTGGCTTGGCTCTCTGGGTTGACGTTTTGCTGTGTGTGATCTTTGACAACCTCAACTTCAACTCCGACTTTACCCTCAACCTCCTCTTCTCTCCCCTCAGTCTTCAAGCACTCCTTTCTCCGTGATCAACCCTCACCGGCATACTTTCATTTGTTGCCGTGCTTGTTGCTATTCTGGGACCCCTCCGAATTGGGAATTGGCATATATCCTAACCCACCTACTCTTCTTCTCTCTCCCTCACACACATACGCCCAAAATGCTGGCCGTCCGCTCCATGGCCGCCCCTGCGCGGCGCCAGTTCGCCCGCGCAGCTCCCCGCGCCACGGTCGCCTTCAGCCAGACACAATGCCAGAGGAGGTGGATCTCGGGCGAGAGGGTGGCCAAGTACAACGGCGTCAAGGACAAGGACGGCAACTTCCCCGTGAGCCTGATCGAGGGCGACGGCATCGGGCCCGAGATCTCGCAGGCCGTCAAGGACATCTTCGCCGCCGCCAAGGCGCCCGTCGCGTGGGAGCCCGTGGACGTGACGCCCATCCTCAAGGACGGCAAGACGGCCATCCCGGACTCGGCCATTGAGAGCATCGAGCGCAACAAGGTCGCCCTCAAGGGCCCGCTCGCCACGCCCGTCGGCAAGGGCCACGTCTCGCTCAACCTGACGCTGCGCCGCACCTTCAACCTCTTCGCCAACCTGCGGCCCTGCCGCTCCGTCGCCGGCTACAAGACGCCCTACGACAACGTCGACACCGTCCTGATCCGCGAGAACACCGAGGGCGAGTACTCGGGCATCGAGCACACCGTCGTCGACGGCGTCGTCCAGAGCATCAAGCTCATCACCCGCGAGGCCTCGGAGCGCGTGCTGCGCTTCGCCTTCCAGCAGGCCCAGGAGATCGGCCGCAACAAGGTCCGCGTCGTCCACAAGGCCACCATCATGAAGCTGTCCGACGGCCTGTTCCTGTCCACCGCCCGCGACGTCGCCAAGGACTTCCCCGGCATCGAGCTCGACGACGAGCTGCTCGACAACACCTGCCTCAAGATGACCACCGACCCCGTCCCCTACAACGACAAGGTCCTCGTCATGCCCAACCTCTACGGCGACATCCTGTCCGACATGTGCGCCGGCCTCATCGGCGGCCTCGGGCTCACCCCCTCGGGCAACATCGGCGACGAGTGCTCCATCTTCGAGGCCGTCCACGGCTCCGCCCCAGACATCGCCGGCAAGGGCCTCGCCAACCCCACCGCCCTGCTGCTCTCCTCCATGATGATGCTGCGCCACATGGGCCTCGGCGACTACGCCGACCGCATCGAGAAGGCCGCCTTCGCCACCCTCGCCGAGGGCAAGGCCCTGACCGGCGACCTGGGCGGCAAGGCCAAGACCAACGAGTACGCCGCCGCCATCATCTCCAAGCTGTAAAGCAGGGATGGAGATAGATGAGGGGTTTTTGGACGAAGAAAGATGCTACACGCACTGGGGAGACATGCCACAGTCTCCTCTATGCCCACCATGACGACCACGAATCACCACCGAGAACTTTTTCTTTAGGTCTACAAACCTTCACACACACTCACCTACCCTACCTACCGCTCACATGAGGACCGAGGCTTGGATGGGGGGCCACTGTTGGAGTACAGGGGAGGCATGCATACTTCGTTCAGCATATCAAACTACATACAGACACCACCGCCCTCGTCGGCACCTTTTTTCATCAATCTCGGGGAAGGGGAAGCAGAAAGGGGATGGATTATACAAATACACACAACACGCACACCAGGGGATGCAAGGAGGTGGGGGGAAGGGTGTTGCTGCCGGGGGAGCTACGATACGAAACTTGTAGACTGTAAAGTAGTTAGGGCTCTGCAAAGCAATGCATCAATTACAAATGCCATCCATCTGACAACTCCAAGCGCGCTCGTGCCATTGAACTCATCCGCGACAGATCCAACCCACCATTTCACTAGATCGACCCAGCCATCGACATCGTGGTAGACACACTGCTCGTGTCGCCCCTCCCGCCGGCCCCGGGGGCGCCGTCCCTCCGCCTCGGCTTCCGGAAGCACGCGAACTCGTTCTTGCTCGCCTCGCGCAGCCTCTTGAGCACGCTGCGCATCTCGGGCAGCTCGGCCTGCAGGCGGGCGCGCGCGTCGTTGTCGGTGCGCGAGTCCAGCTCCTGGTAGATGGTCGTCTGCAGCTCCGTCGCCTTCTCGGTCATGTACTGCGACAGCGTCTGCGCCACGAACTCGACGTCCAGCGTCGCCTGCATCAGCGAGGCCAGGTCGTACCTCGTGCGGGTCCGGAACGCGTCCAGCAGCTCCCGCGACGACAGCTCCAGCAGGTACGACAGCACCTGGCTCGTCAGCGTCGCCGCCGTCGTGGACACCTGCGTGTGCACCAGCACCAGGCTCAGCAGCGCCTCGTACACGTACGGCTTCACCTCGCGCGGCTTGTCGTTCGGGGACGCGGGCGCCCAGTCCGGCGCTGTCACGCCTGTGCGGATCACGGACCGGAGGGATTCTATGTACGGCCGCGTGTACGACTGGAAGAGGCGGGCGTCGATCTGGGCGAGGACGTCCTTGATTTTCAAAGTCTCGTCGGTGAGCTTGACCGAGAAGGCATTCTCGAACTGCGTATTCAGACTGGGCACGATCTCTGCTCGGAGTGATTGGAAGTTGCTCAGGGTCAGCAGCATGCGGACGTTCTGCGCGAAGTAGTCAGCATGTGTGACCGGCATGCATGGGCTGCAGGCTTGAACTTACCCTGTCGCCAGCGTTGATCGTTGCGCCGCTCGTGCTAGATACCCTTGAACCGCCTCCGTTCACAACGAAACCCTCCTCAGTCGTCCACTCATCATCCGTCTTTCGAAGGGAACGCTCTGCGTTCTCCACCATACCACTCAAAGCTTTGTACAGCGTCGTGACATACTGACTCCGCACTGTCTGCAGCAGTTTCGTGGGAGGCGGCTGTACAATATCACCCGCGCCAGGTTTCGACATGGCTTCCGAAATATAGAGTATCTGTTGCATACCCGTGAGAAGGGCGCTCTCGAATGCCTTGAAGCTGGCAGGCATCTTGGTCACATCTTTCCTCTCTGCAGACCTGCTCCAGTCCTCCACATATTTGATGTTCTCAGCGTCCTTGTTCCACGCGGCGCACAGAGCCGACACGCACCGCTCTCTCACGGATGCGACAAGGGTTCTCAGCTTCTCAAGAACTGCACCATCGCCCCGAGCAACAGGCGCCAGGCTGGCCATGTCGCATGACCCTGAGCCTATCACGGCGAGTATCTTGGCTAGATAGTGTACAGCGCTGACCGAGTTCGACCACGGAGGCCAGAAAGCATACTTCTCCCATTGCTCTCCACGCCTTGGAGATGGTGGTGGGATGCTTCCTGGATCCAGGTGCATACGAGGGTCCCTGAGTGTGTTGGGCGTGAGAGCGACGCCGCCCAGAGCAGCGGATAAAGGCGTGCTGGGCTCTGAGGGCATAGGGGAGAGCAGCATCGAGAGATCATCGGGTGGCGGGCCAATGAAGAACAGGTACACGTGCTCACGGATCATGTCGACAAGCTCCAGTGTGCCCTTTTGTAGGTCCGCTGCCCATTCTGGGGTCAGTTCGTGGTGTTTCTGCGATTCGCCGTTGTAACCCGTTGGCATGGATGTCTGGGTCCTTCCCTCCAGAAAGCCTTGGACAGTCTGCCAGAAGTCGACGACCTCTCCGATGATACCCTGAGAGGACATCATGGTGTTCAGGAACGAGTAGATCTTCTCCCACAGCTCCACGATATCGGCTGAATCGAAGGAATGGGACTTGCTCTCCATCGACTGCCGTGCGATGGTCTTCAAATGCGTTGCGATTGCCTGAGACCCCGGCTTCTCAACGCTTGCAATACGCCGCCTTGCCACCTCGATTTCGACCTTAGTCCTGTCTGCGGTCGACGTAGCCTTGCTCTTGAGGTACTCGTAACGACTGAGAAGCCAGATCCATATGGGATTCTCCTCCACGCCCAGCTCGAGTAACAGACTTATGATTTCCATGTGCTGGTCCTGGCGCCCAGCGGTTTCTGATTTCGGTGCAGTGTGTAGATTGACCAGCTTCTTCCACATGTCCCGCTTGAAAGCCTCGATCTGCTCGTGCACATCGTGCCACATCCGGGCGGCCAGAAGGATCTGGTATAATTGGTGGTCCGGCAACTTCTCCTCTTTGCTCCCGCCCTGAGAAAGCAGCCGAGCTTCGTCTGCGAACGACCTGGCCCTGTTGTACTCTTCGACCAACGCCTCGTGGTCCTTCCGCTTGATGCTTTCGGCGATGGCCGCACTGACTTCGACGTATTCCCGATGCTTCTCCAGATTCGCAGCCACGTCCTTGAGCCTCTCCTCTTTGTCTCGCCCGCCTAAGGCCGGTCCCCACACGTCCTCTGCCTTTGCCGACACGTCCAGCAGCGGGCCCTTGATGCCCGACACTCCGTACTCGCTCTCTTTCACAAGCGCGTTCTTCTTCCTTGGGTCCGGCAGCATCGGGCTAGCCAGGCCCAACCCGCTGCTGCTCCGGAAGCTATTCCTACTAGCATGTCTCGAGTGGGCGCGGGGTCGGCCGGTCGGGGGCGTGGGGTCTACTCCGCGATACTTCATCTCCTTGTAGACGTTGTCGATGGTCGCTTTTGCGCGTACGAAGCGCTCAAAGTTGGATTCGACGAGGACCTTGAGGGAAGCGCTCTTCTGGTCGATAGATTGGGACAGGATATCAAGGCCGTTGAGCAAGGACTGCGTGTCCGCCGTCGAGTGCATTTGGGAGAGGAACAGCGCAGGCGAGAACGTGGTTGAGGACATGAGGAACCGATTTCGTAGTCGCGGGTCTTCCTGCACGGGAACGCCGAGCTGCTTCAACGTCCGGACGACGCTGTCGGTGGTGCCCAACGGGTCGGGCTCGTCCTTCTGAACGATGTTTCCCACACCGTTCGCCGACTTCTCCTGCCCCGGAAGCATGCTAACTCTGTTGCTGACGGCCCTCTCCAGCGCCTGGTATCTCGACTTGCGCCGGTTGATCTTCTTCTTGGCCTCCTCATCTTCCGATACGTCGCTGTTGTCCTTCTCGGCCGGCCACTCGACAGGATACGGGTCCGACAGCTGGTAGAAGTCCAGCACGGTTCTCTCGAGGTCGGCCATGGTGGGCTTGGGCGTTCGGCCGTCTTGCTGGCGAGTGACAGCCACCAAGCTCGTGCGATTTTCAAATCGTGGTCCAGATGGTGGTTGATTGTATTGATTATGTTTCACATGTCGGTAGCTAGAGCTGTCCAGTGTCCAGCGAAGCTACTGTACAGGCCGCAGGGGATGGGCACGGACCACAGCTTATTGAGACCTCTGGTCCGCTGCGGGCCGCTCAGTCTACCAACCTTGAGTGCTCGTAGGTGCAGCTCATGATGACCATTTGAACAACTGTGCACCACAACAAAATTTAATTCACTTCTTCACCAGACTCGTTTCGTGCAATTATGGGGGTTTATACAATTCAATGCCATTTAGAGTCTGTGCCCAAATAACAGCTTGACTTGGAAACCTGCACACATCCTGCCTTATGCCTCAGTGCTCATGCCGCACTATTTTGTGTCTGGTTCAAGTGTCGCCTACGTCAAGTTCAGTAGGCGATAAAGCTTCCATTAAATAATAGGGAAAGACCAAGTGTGCCCTGGTATCAGTGTAAACTGGGTTCCTAGCTGAGGAATAGTGTTCGATGAGATTGCAGAGCTAGATCAGTCTACTAAATAAGTAAGGAGGTACGGCTCAGAAGATTGATACTTTCTTTTCGAACTGCTCATGTATGGGGTGACTCAGGAATCGTAATTCGGCAAGATGGAACCGTTTCGTCATAAGGATGTCATGCCTGTACACTTTCCGGAATTATATTCATCAGCCAGTCAAGAGAGTTAATCGAGTCAATGCGCCAAACCCCAGTCATCCTACGCGCGAAGCCATGCTGCATTTTTGTCCACTCCCTCTGTCAGATAACTTCGAGCGTTGCGTATGGAAAAGCAAGTCCATTGCTATGGAAAGCAATTAGTGCACTCCGGCTCACTCTGAAGGAAAAGAAAGCTTGTTTCCTTCACCGGCTGTAACAAACGTTAGCTCGTTGACCCTGAAAGCCCTCAAAATAGATGTGACCCGGGTGAAATCCACTTACTACTTATAGCGGATCCAATGGCGCACAGCAAATCAAAAGAACTCAGGATCGGAATGAATATCGCAACCTCGTCTTGTTTGGTGTCTTCAACACTGAGTGCAAAGGCACTAGATGCGAAATTAAACAACTGCGAGCTGATCTCGAGCAAGTTGGCAGATAGAACCAATTGACCTTTCTGTGACTTCTTCTGTGCTGAAGTCATTCCATCGTAGTCGAATACGAGGCCGCAGAAGATGGTTTCTAGCATAGAACCGATAATGGAGACGAAATTTGCGAGGAAGTCGCGGCTGTCCTTGGCAAAATCACGCTTGACGACACGGATGAGAATGCAGCCCATCTTACAAACAACATTGAGTATTTTGAGGCCAGGCTAGATTTTAAAGGAATGCGTTAGCGATTGTGTAACTTCGCAGAGAGTCTGCCTGTCGCCCTGCAATTTGGAAGATATGAAAGCCCCTGGGTTAAATTGAGGAGCTCAAACTCACATATGAAGCCTGACCATCTTTTGATGCAATGAATCGCTTGGCACCTAGTAGTTCGATGTTGGAGAACATGACACCAACGGATGCAATGGTGAAGCCAAGTTGAAAGACATCAAAAGTAACATGAATCCAGGTCTCCAATTGCTCGAGAATCTTCCCACTATGTTTGCCTCCGTGGTCTTTATGCAACCACCTGTTCAGGCTGATTGTGATAGGATGATTCTTCTTCCCCACCCGATTGATAGGCGGGTTTGTTGCTATGTCCTTCATCTCGATATCGTCTTTATTCTCGGTCCAGGGCTGATTGCCGGATGGTCCAGGTTGTGATTTCATTAGCGAGGTTGCGCCTTCAATGGCGACATTGGTGGCACCAAGAACTCGTTGGACGAAACACAACCATGAATCTTTCTCAACAAACTTTTCGAATGCCTCCTGATTGTAGGTGTCAGTTATGGTATATCAACCCAGATACAAAAGTGATCTTACCTCAGGATCAACTTTGTGGGCCTCGGGATGAACTTCATCGGCACCTTCAGTAGCCATCACATGGAAGTTCTCGAATCTTTTGGACTTGATAGCGACCGGCAGATTGTGACTGGAAGAAGCGTTCCATGCAACATTTATGGGCGTTGAGAAGAGGTGGCCAAGCGTGGTGAAAATGTTGAGATGCTTCTCATCGACGAGAAAGGTGGCAGCCAAATTTGGGGAGTTCTCGAAAGGCAATGTCCCATCATCAAGGATATGTACCAAGTTCAAAAGATATGCTGGTATCAAGGTGAAAATGTTGATGAACGTGAGCGGTTGCTGCGCCCAGTCGACCCATTCCTCGGTGATGACCGGCAGCTTAATCTCGCCGTTCAGTACAGTCTGGAATCCTGCGATCGCTTTGGCGAATATGTGAAGCGCACCACAGACACCGGTCTCAATGCCGTCGAATATCGCCCAAAAAGTATCCCCGAATAGGCTGTCTACGAGTTTGTCAGTAGTCAAGGTTCCTTTGACCCAGTCCCTTAGCTTCTGCAATATGTCTTCTACAAGATCAATGGCAATCTGTATCTCTGCGTCAGCCAAATTCGCAACACCGCTGGTCAACGTGTCGAGGAAACCGGAGATATCTGGCAACTGGATGCTGTCTGCGGTTTCTTCTTCGAGCACTTCGAGAAATGCGGCAAGCGGTGTGTATTGCCATAGAAACCCAAGCACAGGGTTGTTGATGAGATTTGCAAGCATTGAAAAGGGGCTGGTGACGTCGTTATCAAAAGGATCATTGATTTCCTTCCTGTTGTCTTTGATAAGATTTTGCAGAAGAGGTCTGATTTGTTGGAAAAGGGTTTTCATCTCTGCTTGGTTGACGCGTAGAAAACGTTCGGAAGTAATCATAGTGTTGTTCATGATGTCAACCAGGACCTGTGATATGCTGTTAGCTGGTGTATTTGCAATTCGGCGACACGTCGTACCTTTTGCGTCTTCTTTGCCTGCTCAATATCGAAAAGGAATCCGAACCAATTGAGGAATCCCGACATATCGATACCCAGCAAGTCACCCAAGAAGTTTACAATGCTGCATTATGTCAGAAGAGCATGATGCATGTCTACAAGGGTGAACCCACCTTTTGATCACCGACCCAATTGCCTCAAGTATGAAATGGAAGATTTTGCCGTAGATCTTGATATAGATCTTGACGGCTGGGCCAACAATCTTGATCGCCACTCGCGCAACAGTTTTGAAGACCAGCTTCATACCCTCCAGAACATCTGCGAAGAACTCTCTGGCTCCTTCAATAGCTTCGTCAAGCCAATTTGTGTCCGTACGTTTGACTTCACCTGAAGAGTTCTTCTCCCAGGCGACCGTCATATCGGTTGCCGTCCCGGTCGTTGCACCGAGAATCTTGTTGCTTGAATCGGGATCTATCTTTCGCACCATGCTCTCGAAGTGTTGGATGACATTCCCTGCGAGCTCAAAATCGCCGTCATCCTTGCGAGATGCTGCAAAGACCTTCTCGCCCTTGGAATTCACAGCGTCCTTGATGTTTTGTCCATCCTTGAGACCCTGGCTGAGCGTTGCCAATCCCAGAAGCACTCTCTGTGCCGGCTCGATGTCCACAGAGTAAGGGCTTGAAGGAGAGAGGTAATCAAGTCTCAGAGTGTAGCACGGCGCAGATAGACAGCCATTAGAATATCTGACAACGTTCAACTTGCCCGAACCATCAGTCATGACCTCCGTAGGTGTCTTGTCCAACAAATGCGTTCGGCCGTTGATCATTACGAAAGCGTAGTCAGCCGTCAACTTGCAAGGATAATCTGCAAGTGGGATCCTGTTGTTATCGGTGACTGTAATAGTGGTAACGTGTGCTGGATGACCCTTCTTCTTGTTTGTTGACTGAACCTTGATATTCTGCTCAGCCCACATGTTGTTAGCTGGGTCTCGGGCCAGGTGCACGATTTCATTGATGGCATTGCCGAGGTATATCAACTCTGACGCGTTGGATGACGAGTTGTATTGTGCTGACATTCGTTCCACATTCTTTCGGATAGGGACGCCAGATGCTCTAAAGGTGACAGCACCAGTGCGTAGATCACGGTCTGCCTCCAAGTAATAGAGATCGTCATGAATCGATAGCGCAAAGACGACTATCCTTGAGGTCTGGTCGTCTGAGACCGCTTCTGACGTCGTTACGTCCTTGAAAGAGATCTCAGGGAGCAAAATCTGGGGATCATCATCGGGGATGTCGTAGCGATAGAATCCGAGTCCCTTCTCAGCAGCGACGAAGAGATCGGTGAGTCTAAGGACAATCAGTCAAGCAAGGCGAATTGGGTCCTGGGGCGTCCTCACCCAGCAACATTCCCATTGGCCCAGAGATTGTTGACCTGGCCGAGAGATCCAATATCGATCTCGTAATGGATCTGGCTGTCAAATTTGTCGAAGACACATCCTACCGACCCGTCATCAGCCCCGGTCGAAGTCCCTGGTCGCTGGAACAGTGTAAAAGCACCAGGACCGTCTTGTACAGCTCCAGGTGTAACGTTGATGATTGTCTTCGCGGAAGCTGATAAGGTAAAGAACTGCCATGGTTTGTAGCCAGTAAAGGTCTTGTGGGTCATGTAATAGTGAGCGCCTGTCTTCTCGGCCGTTCGTCGAGTGCCAATGACGACATGATAGCTACCATTGCCTACGTCGTCTTGACTTTGACATATCGATACACTTGATACCGAAAGATTGCCATGATTATTTGCAGTGCACGTCCATCCGACATCTGATCACTGTCAGCACATGCTTGTAAAGGACAAGCGCCATGATAAGAACTGAGGGCAAACATAATGTACCGTTCTTGTTGAAGCCACTGATAGTCTGCGTTTTGGTATCCCAATGAAGATCCGGAAATGACCAGCGAGCATGCCAGATCCGGCAGTCGTCACCACTTCCCCTGACAACAGCGGCAAGTAGTAGTCGACCGTCGGAGCTGGACTGGCGAATATCGAACAGCTCTACCTGGTCCGATCCCGTGGGTGAAACGTCGATACGTTGCCACGCCTCTGGGCCACCTTCGATATGCACAACAGCGAACAAATGCTAAATAATCGTCAGCAAAGGCTATTAGTTGAGCCATGGTTGAGTCTGGCTCACCTTATTAGAGGTATCGAAACCGAATATGATTGGACGGCCTTTGGAGTCTCGGGCTACCACTATCTTCTCCCGTGCTTCCAAAGCAGAGACCGCGGCGGAGTATTCCATGAACTCTGAGCAAACATCGATGGCTACCTTCCTAGCGGGATCAACTTTGACATGACCCGCTTCGACGCTGCCCGGGGCTGGGAGTTGCGTCTCATAATGGAGCACAGGGGTTAGCGGGTTCACAACCATGTCTACTGGTACAGGGGTTGGTGGAAAGGTATAACGCGGATGCAAGTCTGAAGCTGTCCTGTCTTGAAGAGTATTGACTGTCAGAGGCACGGAAGGGGCGAGACACGATGCGGAGACTCAAAACACCCTGCTGCAGATCGACTTCTTATACATCACAGGAGACCTGGGAGGAATTTTTCGTTCTTGTCGCACTGAATTGTAACAACTTTTTCTTTGAGGACATTTCGGCCGAAGCACTAATAGCATAATCCCTGACAGATGGCGTCCCCCATCTCGGATTCACAGACAAGAGACAAAGAGCGGAACCAGCCTTACACTAACGCCTGCCGTACTGAGCGCGCTAGTAGCTATAACAATATGTTCAAAGAGAAGCTGAACTGTATGCTCAAGAATAACATTAATGACATCAATTCTCGATATGTGGTTTTAGCTATCTCGGGTTTACAGACGAGAAACAAAGAATCGAACCAGTTTCGCACTTCCGCCTGCCGTACTAAGTCCGCTAGTAAATGGAATGATGTCCTCGGGGAGACACTGAACAGCATGCTTAAGAAGCGGATTTTGCGCCGACCTTGTTGAAAGAACGTTAAATAGTACCAACCAGAAAAAGCGTTAGATGGCAGACTAGACCAGCTGATAGTTCACGACGAGCAAGCTGAGTCGAATCCTCCGGCTTTCAGCTTGTCTCAACTTGGACCACTCTAGATATCATAATAACTCAGTTGCCTTTGATCGGATTACGCACCACGCCTACATATTAATTAGCAGAGGTCTAACTTGATCTTGAATTTCCATTTCAGGCTAATAGTTCAGCGTCAGAGCTGGTTAATGGTCACATCCGAGAACAAAGAATGATGGTTGATTCGGCATTAGGTTGACTAGGTAACTAATTAAAGCTAAAGGAATCTGACTGGAGCATCTTACTGCCCTCACCACGGACAAAGAAGGGAATTTGTGGACAGCTACGCTACGAGAAGTGGGCGCAACCCGGTGCGCTCGACGTTAGCTTTCGTACAACAACGTACGCGTTCCAGCTGATGGGATTTCACGTCCAATACTCAGCGCGAGCAATGCCGTGAGGTGATGCCTATAAAGACTGGACTGGGAAGCAACTATTTGCATCCTAGATCGCTAAGATCTCCAACACACATGTGTTGGATCAGCAGTTCACGAGGACAACATCACCTGCATGCTTATCAAGTCTTGTCGATTCTGGGCCGACCACGATGGCTCCTAATTTCTTGCAACAATATGACATGGCCCTTGCCGTCTCTGAACAGGCTATTAACGCGCAGCTGGAACACCTTTACAACACGTCTTTACCTGGTCAATTGATCAACGAAAACCCCAATAAGACCCTGATAGACCATCATCTCTTGCTCGTTGACAAAACTGGCCCATCGAAGCTCCAGGGTGAGATCCTCGCACCCAAAGTCAGCTTCACTGGTTTGTCCCCCGTTGCCAATGCCCACCGCACTGTCAAATTAAGTTTCACTTTCACCAAGGATGCGAAGAACAAGTTCACATGGTACGAAGCTCAATTCGATGAGGACGGAAATCCAATTGCCCCAAAGCCTGTAGAAACACCCGTTCCGGGATGGAAATTCTCTTTCGAGGCGGCCATTGGGCGAGCGGACATACAGGAAGTGCTGGAACGTAAGTCCATCTCCTGTCACAATAGCTGGTCTTGCGTGCTACACTGACACGCCTCTTCAGATGCTGTCCATCCTGACATAAAAGACAAGTTGAGCGAATATGTACAGTCAGAGGACTATCTCGTTTCTTCGTTATTCTGTCTCTTCAACTCGGTACAGATTACGAACACATTCAGTCTCGTCAACGAGGAGTCTAAGGCTCAAGATTCAGACAGCTTAGTGGCACATTTCCTAGCCAACATCACCACGCATTTCAACAACATAAATAAGGACCCTGTAAAGGCAGGAAACACGCCGTATGTACTTGGTTACGCCATCTCCCAAAAGCCAAAGCCCGAAGCGGGTAAGGCCCTTTTCGCCCCAGCCAAATTCCATATGACCACGGTACCGGAAGGCAGCCGGCCCACCTTGAACTGGAACATGCTGCTCAGTCACAACAGCACCGTGGATCCAGAGAAGGACCCCACGGCCGGTATTTTTACTAAATCTTTCTTCACCACCGTGCACTCGAACAAAGACGACGGCATCCTTGCCATGTCCTCGGACATGATCGTGCACAAGTTGTTACAAGATAAGCTGGCGCCCGACTTCAGGCCGGCAGACTTGAGGTTTCCTTGGCCCGCTGGGTTCAGCCTCTGGGGTGATTTGAGACAAATTGAGCCAAGCTCAACTACTTTGGACAAGAACTCGTTCTGTCAGAAGAAGACGTGGGAGACTGACTATGCAAGCACCGCCGTCGGCACGGACTTGATTGGTATTTGGGTACATAGCAAGTTCTCCGGTACGTCACTTGCACTCTGGTTTCATTTTCCTCACGCGCTGAATCGAAATAGCCGACGCTAATAAATTATAGGTGATTGGACGGAGAGAATCTGGTATAGCAGTTTCAATGAACAGAATCCAGAGGAGGCAGCCAAGCCTGACTCGAGACGTCGGCTCTATCTCAATGTTGACGTCGATATCCATCAGCACTGGTCACTGCAAACGAGCGCCTACGGCCTAGGTACGTCCGTTGCTATGATCTACCGATCTAAATCCCATCAAAATTGATATTGACATGTACGAATTGAAGCCAAGGACAAGTGGAGCGAAGCAATGGACACTGACATACGGATCCCAATCAAGCTGCGCTATAACGTTACATGCGATGCAGAAGGCAAATGGGCATTTGAAAAAGATGATGCTCGGTCAGAGGTACCGAAAAGAGATGCTGATGGCAGGCTGAAGGTATACACCTTGTCGGACGGATTGCCAGACCTGCTCAAATTGATCTTTGGCCACACATCCTCGGTCAATGACGGAATCCCGGTCACTGTGATTCCGAAGGGAATACTAGCAGTGCTCGATTTCTTTGGTGCAGGGTGAGTCAAACGCACGCCTCCCTTGTCAGTCGCTTTACTGACCATCGCTTGCGTATTAGCGATTTCTTAGGCTGGAACGAAATGATGGGCCGTATCATTAGCACATTCGCTGATTTGACTTCTTTTCATTGGGAAGCTGATCTTTTGGCCGATGTCCGGACCAAAATCCTCATGCCGGCCGCAAATATCTTCACGTTCTCCGACCTCGATACCGACTCAGATGGTCTCGTGTACGCCCACTGCAATTACAAGACTATAAGTGGAGGCGATCGGATAGATAATCCAAATACTGGGGCCCCCTCCAAGGCTTAGTAGCAGCAATAGTACATTATTGTCGCCTTCTCATTTTCCACTTTGTTGGTCGGATGGTGTATTGCGCACTTGTCAATAGTGGATATTGCTTCCTAGCCGACATGCTTGTTATGGTGACTGTGGAAAATACATCACGACACCTTTCTTAATCTCAATCCACCTTCTCCATCCATCTCTCGCACGCTTCCCACAGCCCGCGAAAGACCTCCTGATCCCATTCCACCACCCGCTCAAAATATTCCTCCCCATGCCGCTTCGTAGACCAAAGGAATCCCACCACAACCAAGTCCGCATATCCAGGCACATCGCCCCCAAAGAACGGCCCTTTCCCCTCTCCCCCCTTCCACCCGCTCCTCACCAACCCAGCCAGCTCCCGTCCCGAGCCCTCCGCCGCCTTCCACATCTCCTCCCCCTCCCGTCTTGCTTTCTCCTCTAGCTCCTCCACTTTGCCCATCCACGGTTCCCGCGTGCGCCTGACATATTCCGCACTTGGCTCCGGGAGCAGTTTCTTGCACACCGCGGGTAGGAAGATGGCCGCTAGCGGGGTTGCGATTTTTATAATCAGGGACTCCACGGTTTGTATCAGGTCGGCTTGAGACTCAAGCTGCAAAGACGGCGCGTCTGGGTAGGCAGCTTCGAGGGCATGAGCAATGGAGAGCGAATCAGTGATCCAGGTCCCGGCGATACGCGCGGTGGGCAGGGTGTACGGGGCGATGGAAGGAGGGGAAGGACGAGGAGGGAGGGAGAGCGGTGGAGAAGAGAGGACGGGGCAGATCTGAGGGTAGAGGAGGAAGCGGGTAGTGTATTGATGGCCCTTGAAATTAAGGGCGAGGCGAGCTAGAGAGATGGTAGTTAGTTGGAAGCAAATTCCCCTGGGGCTATAAAAGGAGTCGCACCCTTCATGGAGGTGATACCGAAGGGAAGGCCATCTTGCGAGGCGAAGTCGAGGAAGATATCTGTTGAGTCATCTGAGGGGAAGCTGGCGATGATGGCTGCAATCTCCTGGTCCGTGTTGCTGCCTGTTGCAAGTGGTGGTGAAGGGCTATTATGAACGGGTAGAGAAGACATGACTGAGTCGTTGAGGTTGAATTGTGCTGTTTTGCACTGAAGGAAAACAGACAAGTGGGATGTGTGTAGGTTCAGTATATATATCTGTCATCTGATGAGGTCCAGGTATGCAATCCTCCTATCCGTGCAGGCAATCTTCCCTTGCTGACAGTCCACAACGCCAAGCCGCGAAGTCGGTGTTAGCAGTCTGCCGTGAATACGCTGGAACATATAATAACCAGTATCACACATGCTGCAAACCGTGCATTGTGTGCTAATGCAATTCGCTTTCACGTTCCCGATGATTCCTCGGTAGCTCATTTCAACATTGTCTCCTTATACTTTGCCATGACATCATACTATTATTACTAGGAGCCGGCTTGCTTTTCTTTTCTTGTGATACCAGACGTGGTTGCATCTGTGTGTTCTCGCATGAGTGGTGGAGTCGCCAGTCTTATGTTCTCTTCAGCTCACTTCAGCTCTTGCTTCAGTGTGTGGGGATGGGCGGAGTGTCAGCATCCTTACAGGGGTTCAACCTATAGACGCCCGATGCAGCCTTATGTAAAATAGATCAAATAGTTTTTTGCAATAAAACGTCGCATTAATATAAATACCCCACTTTATAATTACTTAACTTATCCTACCTATAAGCTTTTACTTCTATTTAAAATAATAAAGCCTTAACTTTTATATTATATATCCTATTTAATTATTATATTTATCTTTATATCTTAAAATTCTTTATAATTAAGCTTATTTATATTATAATATCTTATAATATCTTTAATTATTTTTAAAAAGCCTTAATTATTAAGCTATTTTATAAGCTTAATAAATATTAATAAATATAATTAAAAGTTATAAAATTATAAAGCTAAAATATTTATTATTATTATTTATTTTTTATATATTAATATTTAAGCCCTTATTAATTTATAATAATTTTAAGCCTTTTATTATTATAAATTACTTTAATTTATATAATTATATTATTTAAAATAAAGAGATTATATATTTAATATTAAAGCTTAAATATTATAAAAATAAGCTTAATTATATTATTTATATTATTAATAAGCTTTTTAAAATTAAAAGTAATTTAATTATATTTATTATAAATAATTATAAAATAAATAAATATTATAATATTATATTTATTATAATTATTATTAATATAAAAATATATTATAAAATATTAAATATTTTATTTAACTTAAGATTTTTAAGGATAAATAAAATATAGCTTTAGTTAAATAAAATATTTAAGGAATTTAATATTAAGCTATAATTATAAGCTATTTATTTTTTAAAAAGTTAAATATTATAATATTAAATAATAATATCTTAAAAATAAAATAATATAATAAATTAATAATTAAACTTCTTAAAATTAAATATACTATTTATCTTAATAAGAAAAGTAATAGCTTAATATAAAAATATATTATTATAAATATAAATAGCTATAATTTTTTTAAAAATAAATATTTTAATTATTATTATAAGCTAAATATTTTTAATTATTTCTTTATTAAAAATAAATTCTTTATAATAAAAAAATTAATAAAGTAAAATTTAATAAAAATAAAAGCTAAATAAAATAAAAAGAAATATAAGTTAAAAGAAATTAAAGGATTTAATAATATCTTTAATAAGATATTTAAGAATATAATAAATAAGGAGTTAAAGTTTATTTTTTATATTATTAATAAATATTTAAAATACTTAATAAAAAAGAAAGAGAATAATAAAAACTTAATAAAGAAATAAAAAAAAAAGAAATAAAATAAATAAGTAAGAAATAAGATATATATAAAAAAAGAGTTTAGGAAAAGATTTATAATTAAGATATATTATAATATAAAATACTTAGGTTAAGTAAATAATTAAAGTTAATAAAATATATTATATTAAATTATAAGTATTAAATAAATATAAAATAAATATAATAAGGAAAAATAAAAATTTAAAAAGATAAATAAAAAATAATTAAAAGTAAGGAGCTAAAAGAAATAAATATATAATAAAGTGGATTTAAAGTAATATTAAGGTAGGCTTAAGGGTTTAAATAAAGTTTTTATTATTAAGGTATAATTAAGGCTTTTTAAAATTAATTAAATTAATTTAAAATAAATAACTTAAATATATAATAATATTTAATTCTTTATTTACTTTCTTTTTTAAATTTATATTTATATTTTTATTTAATTTATATAATAATTTTATTTAATTATTATATAAAAGCTTTTATTTAAATAATATAATAATATATTTTAATAAAATATAATTTAAATATATTTATAATAATAAATTTATTAAAAATTATATTTAAATTATATTTTATTAAATATATTTAAAAAGAAATTATTTTAAAAAAAATATAAATATATTTTATAAATAATTTTAATTTTTATATATTTATAAAATAATAATAAATTTCTTTAAATAATAATAATTTTATAATATTTATTTTAAATAATATTTATTTAAATATTTAAATAAATATTATTTATAAAGCTTTTTATATATTATTATAAAATTATTATATTAAATATATTATTAAATTTATTATATTAATATATAAAGAATTATAATTAAATTTAATATATATAATATATTTAATAATAAATTTAATATAATATTTTTATAATTATATTTAAAAGATTTTATAAATTATATTTATTTAAATATTTAAATAAATTAAATTAAAATAATATTATTTTTTATATAAAAAGAAAATATATAAAAATTATAAAATAAAAATATTATATTTAAAAAATTTAAAATTTAAAATTATAATATATATTTATAAATAATAATATTTTTTTATTTATATATTTATATATATAATTATTTAAATAAATATTATAAATAAATATATAAATAAAAAAATATAATTTATAATTTTATAATATAATATAATATATTAAAATTTATTATTATATTAAAAAAAAAGAATTTATTAATTATTTAAAGGCTTTTTTATAAAATTTATAATAATTATTAAATTTATTATATTAAATTTTAAAAATTATATTATATTAAATATTTTTTATATAATAATTAAGAAATTATTTATAATTTAATTATATAATATATTTTTTAAAAAATTATTTTTATAATTTATATTTTATTATAAATCTTTTTATAATTAAATCTTTTTATATTAAATTAATTTTTTAATATAAAAAAGAATTAAATTTATATTTTTTATATTATAAATATAAAAGCTTTTAAAATAATTATAATTTTTAAATATAATTTTATTTTTTTAATATAAATAATTAATTATAATTATTATTTAATATAATATATTAAAATTTATTATTATATTAAAAAAAAAGAATTTATTAATTATTTAAAAGCTTTTTTATAAAACTTATAATAATTATTAAATTTATTATATTAAGCTTTAAAAATTATATTATATTATAATATATTTAATTTATATATTAAATTATTTCTTTATAAAATTATTAATTATATAATAAAAATATTTATTAAAATCTTTAAATTTTATTTTTTTATTTATATATTTATATATATAATTATTAAATAATATCTTTTATTTAAATATATTTTTATATAAAATTAAAAATTATTTATATATTTATTATAATAATTATTATATTTATAATATAATAATTTAATATTTTATATAAAAAAAATATTTTATTAAATAAATTATTTTTATTTTATTATATTTAAAAAATATAAATTTAATTTTAAAAATTATATTTTTATAATTATATTTATTAAAATTAATTTATAATTTTAAAAATATAAATAATTTAATTTTTTATTAATAAATATATAAAAATAACTTTTTTAAAATTTATTAATATAATATAATTTTTAAGGCTTAATATAATAAACTTAATAATTATTATAAACTTTATAAAAAAGCTTTTAAATAATTAATAAATTCTTTTTATTTTAATATAATAATAAATTTTAATATATTATATTAAATAATAATTATAATTAATTATTTATATTAAAAAAATAAAATTATATTTAAAAATTATAATTATTTTAAAAGCTTTTATATTTATAATATAAAAAATATAAATTTAATTTTTTTTTATATTAAAAAATTAATTTAATATAAAAAAGTTTAATTATAAAAAGCTTATAATAAAATATAAATTATAAAAATAATTTTTTAAAAGATATATTATATAATTAAATTATAAATAATTTCTTAATTATTATGTAAAAAATATTTAATATAATATAATTTTTAAAATTTAATATAATAAATTTAATAATTATTATAAATTTTATAAAAAAACTTTTAAATAATTAATAAATTCTTTTTTTTAAATATAATAATAAATTTTAATATATTATATTATATATTTTAATAAATATAATTATAAAACTATAAATCTTTTTTAAATATATAATATTTTAAATATTATATAATATATTATAAATTTAATTAATATATTAATTTATAAAAAATTTAAAATATTAAATAAAATAATTTTTTTAATTATTTATTTATAATTTATTAAATATATTTAATTTTTTTTAATAAAATTTAAAATATAAAAATATAAATTTATATTTTTAAATTAAAAATTAAAATAATATATATATTATTAATAATAAAATATATTATTTAATTAAAAAATTAATAATATTTAATTTATTTATTAAAAATATTTAATAATTTATAAATTATATAATAATATAATAATTGTATATAATATTTAAAATAATTAATTAATAAATTAAATTAATATTATTTTATATATATTATTAATATTTTTAAATATTAATTATTATATTAATTAATTTATTATTTATATTTATATTTATATTTTAATATATATAATAATATAATAATTAATTAAATTTATTAATAAATCTTTATTTTATTAAATTAATTTTAATATATATATATATATATAATATTAATAAATAATTTAAAATTAAATAATTTAAAATATTAATAATATTTATTTAATTTATATATATATAATTTTATTTTTAATAAAAATAATAATAAATTATATTTTATATATATAATATAATATAAAAAAATATTTTAATTAAATAAAATAAAATAAAATAAAATATATATAAATATAAAATAATTTTTATAATATAAAATAAATATTATAATATAAAAATAAATATTATTAATAAAAGAAATTAATTATCCTTAATATTTTAATTTTTTATAATTTAATATATATATAAATAAATAAATTTATATTTAATTTATATATATATATAATTATAAAATATTAAATATTAAATATATATTAAATAATTTTATTTATTTAATTATATATTAAATAATTATAATTATATTATTTTAATATATTATTTATATTTAAATATATAAATATATAATATATTATTTATATAAAAATATTATCTTATATAAAAAACTTTATATAAAATATATCTTTTAATTAAAGTTTTTTAAGTTTAAATAATCTTATTTTTATTTTATTTTACCTTTATTAATGCTATTCCCTTATAATTAATTAAATCTATTTCCTTTTATTTTATATACCTTTATTATACTTTATATTTATTATTTTTAAATTAATATTAATATAATATTTTTAATTATTATATTTTATATTATAAAAAACTTAAATTCCCTTTAAAAATATATTTTTTTAAAATATTTTTTTAATTTATTTATTTTAATTATTAAAATAAATATTTTTTATTTTTATTAATAAGATATATTTATAAAAACTCTTAAATATTATATTAAAGCTTAAGGTCTTTTATTTTAATATATTATTATTTAAGATATTTAAGAATTTTATAATTAATTTATTCTTTATTATTATAATAGCGCTTTTTTTAATAATAATTTAATTATTTTATTTTATAAAGATGGCTTTATAATTAATAAAATAATTATTATAAAAATTTAAAAAAAACTTAATTTATATTAATATTTAACTCCTAAGTATTTATTATTTTAATAAAATAAATTTTAAGAATATCTTATAATAATTACCTTTTATATTTTAATTTTCCTTCCTTATTAAAATAATTATTAAGCTTATTATTATATATAGTAATATTATAAATTAACTATCCCTTATTAATATATTTATATAATACTTTAATAATTTTTCTTAAAAAAATAAGCTTTAAAATAAAAAGTATATTATTATAAAAAGGGTGAATTTATAATATTTAAATTTAATTATATATAATATATTAATAATTATTATAAGCTTTTAAGATATAATTTTTAAATTTATATTAGAATTAATATTTATTTATAATATATTTCTTAAATTTATATTAATAATATTATATAAATTTAATATAATATCTTTATTTAATATATTAAAGTTATTTAAAAATATAAAATTATATTAATAATAATATAATTAGATTATAAAAGTAAATATAAGATTATAATTATTATTTATTATTAATTATTATTATAATTTATATATAAAAGGCTAATAAAATTATATTAAGATTTAATTAAAAAAGTATAATTCCTTTTAATATATAATAAGGGTAGATAATAAAAGTAATTTATTATCTTATTTAGTGAATTTAATAAAGAATTTTTATTTTAATTATATAATTAATCGCTTTAATTTTAAGATATTTATTATTATAATATAAGCTTTTTAAATTAATATATTAAAAGTTATTAATTATATATTAATATAAGTATAATAAAATTCTAAAAGGTATATATATATAAATATATATATATTTATATAAAGCTTTTTAAAATTAATTAACTTTATTTTATATTAATATTTTTAAGATTATTTTTAATAATTTTATCTTAATTAATTTTAGTTTTATATTTATCTTTTTAATTATTTAATATTTTTATTTATATTTATATTATAAATTTATTTTAAAGTATATTTATTTATAAAGTATTAAAATATATATTCTATTTAATATTAAAATAAATATTAATATATTTATATTAATAAGTTTATTAATCTTTAATACTTTCTTAATTTAATTATAATAATTTAATATAATATATTATTTAAAAAAGTTAATAGCGATTTTCTTAATAACTTAATTTAAATAAATAAAGTTAATTTAAATATTTAAATATTATTTAAGATATATAATCTTTATAAATTCTTTATAATTAACTTTATTTAATATATATTAAATTTAAAAAATATATTTTATTTTTAATATTATTTATAATTATAAAGTAAATTATATAAATATTATATAATATAAAAAGAGCTTTATTTAATTTAATTAATAATATTAATAAATATTTAAAAAGATTTTAAAATTAATTTAATTATATAAAGTATTAATATTAAAAATATATTTAAATAAGCTAAAAAAAAGTTAAGTAAAAATAATTATATTAATATTAATAATATTAAAAATATAAATTTTAAAAATAATAATAATAAAAATATTTTAAATAAAAAAGATAAAAAGAAATTTAAGCTTATAATTTAAAATTATAAAATTTATAATATATTTAAGCTTATTTTAATATTCTTTTATTATTTTAATTTAAATTAAGTTTTTTTAAACTTTATTAAGCTTATTTAAATATAAATATTTTATCTTTATAAAATATTATCCTATCTTTATTTTCTTAAAATAAGTAATATTAATAAAAATTTTAAAGATATTATCTTACCCTTACTCTTTTTAAAATAAGTAATATTAATAAAAATTTAAAGGATATTATTTTACTTTTAAATCCCTTATCTTTTTAAAATAAATAATATTAATAAAAATTTTAAGGATATTATCTTATCTTTATTTTTTTTAAAATAAATAATATTAATAAAAACTTAAAAGATATTATTTTACCTTTAAACCCTTTATCTTTTTAAAATAAGTAATATTAATAAAAACCTTAAAAATATTATCTTATCCTTATTTTTTTTAAAATAAATAATATTAATAAGAATTTAAAGGATATTATTTTATTCTTATTCTTTTAAAATAAATAATATTAATAAAAATTTAAAGAATATTATTTTATTATTATTTTTTTAAAGTAAATAATATTAATAAAAACTTAAAGGATATTATCTTGCCTTTATTTTTTTAAGATAAGTAATATTAATAAGAATTTAAAAAATATTATTTTATTATTATTTTCTTAGGGTAGGTAATATTAATAAAAAGTTATTTTAAATAAATCTTTTTAAACTTTATTAAGTTTATTTAAATATAAAAATATTTCTTTTATATTTATAATCTTTAAATATAAAAAATATCTTTTATTATATATTAAGTTATAAAAGTTTAAAAATATATTATATATTTTAATAATATATATTATAAAATAAAATTTATTATTATATAAAAAAATTATAAATAATATTTTTTAAATAATATTTTATTATTTCCTAATAGTTATATAAGTTATAAAAAATAAGTTAAAATATTATTATTTTTTTATAAATTAAGTTATTTTAAACTTAATTAATTATATTTTAATTTAAGCTATAAAGTTTTAAATAAAGTAAGTAAATTACTTAGAAATTTAGCTTTTATAATATTAACTTTTTATTATTAAATTATAAATAATATATTAAAGCTTATTTTTATTAATAAATCTTTAATTTTATTATTTTTATTTTATTTTAAAATATCTTTATTATTATTAGCTAATTTTTTTTTTTAATTTATTTTTTATCTTTAATAATTAAATTTTTTATTTAATTTATATTAATATTAATAAGATTATATATCTTTATTTTAATTTCCTTTTAATTATAAATAAAAATAATTCTTTAAGCTTTAATATAATTTAATTTATTTCTCCTTAGAATTTATTAAATTAGCTTTTAATAAACCTATTTAAATTATTCTCTTCTTTTTTAAATTTATTTCTTTTTATAAAATTCTTAATTATTATATTAAAGGTTAATTTTATAATTTAAAATAATAAATTTTTAAATTATTTATTTATTAATTCCTTCCCTTTTAATTTATTTAATTAATTAAATAAGATTAAAAAAGTATTATTATTAATTATATAATACTTTTAAGTTAATTAAGAATCCTCTTTCTTTATAATCTAAATAATTTAAAACCTTTTTTATTTTTTTATTATTTATTATAAAGCTTTTAAAATATTTATAAAAAGCTTATTATCTTCTTTTTATTTATAATTATTTTTCTTTAATTATTTAAAAAATAGGCTAAGTTTCTTTAATTTTTTTATTTCTTTATATTACCTTATAAAAAATCTTAAATTTTTTATAATTATAATTAAGCTTTTATATTAATTAAATTATTTTAAAGCTTTTTTTATTTTTATTTTTATTTAATAACCTTAATATCTTTAATTAATTTAATAAAATAAATATTACCCTTTTTATTATTAATTTTAATAAATTTTATAATAATTAATAATTTTTTTTTTATAATCTTTTAAACCTTAATAAATATAATAAAATTAGATTTTAAATAAGGCTAAAATATAAAATTAATTTCTTTTTATTATTAATTATTATTTATTTAAAAAGTAAGCTTATAATTATTTATAATAATATTATATTATTTTATTAGGCTATTTAAAAATAAAAGCTTTTTAATTAAATTATAATATAAATTAAATTATTAATTTTAAAGAAAGTTATATAAAAAGCCTTTATAAATTTAAGAAAGTTAAATATATAAAAAATAATTTAAAATCTTAATAAATATAATTTTATATTAAATAATAATTAACTTAATTAAAAGCTTTATAATATTAATTTATAATTATAATGCTTAATTAAGGCTTTTTTAATATAATTTAGCTTATTTATAATATAAATTATTAATATTATATAAAGATAATAAGAGTTAAAGTAAATAAAGAAAAGTAAGGGAAATTAAGGAAAGATTATAATAATTTAAAGAGCTTATAATTAAGGCTAAGGGAATATAATAATAATTAAAAAAGCTTATAAATAAGGTTAAGGAAGGAAAATAAGGTAGAAATTTAAAAATATATCTCTTTATAAAAATAAATATATTATTAAAGGGAAAGCTTTATTTATATATAATAAAAGTTAATAATAAAGAAAGAAATATAGCTTTAATATTAAAGGGAAATAAAAAAATATTAAATTTAATAAAGTAGTTTAAGGATTTATTAAATAAATAATTATAATATTTAAGGTAATAAACTTAATATAAATTATATATATTAAAGATAAAATAATCTTTATAAGTAATAAAATAATAAATTAAATTTATTATATATAAATTAAAAAAAATAAGGATTAAATAAAAATAATAATATAGAAAATAAAGAAATAAATAAAATAAGAATGATATAAATAATAAGGGAATATTAAGTATATAAAGGAATTAAGCTTAAATAAAAGGAGTGATAAAGAAATATAAGTAGGGTTTTAGGGTATAGGATTAAATAAATAAAGTTAAGGGTAACTTTAATAGTTAAGTATTAAATAAAGGTAATTAAATTTAAAAAGATTTATTAGGTAATTTTATTAATATATAAAAAAATCATATATAATAAATAATATATAATATATAAAAAAATAATAAATAATAAATAATAAATAATAAATAATAAATAATAAATAATAAATAATAAATAATAAATAATAAATAATAAATAATAAATAATAAATAATAAATAATAAATAATAAATAATAAATAATAAATAACTTTTATATAATTATATATATATATAAAAATATTTTATTAATAAAAATAATAATAAAATATATTATATATATAATATAATATAATAAAATAAATATAATTAAATATTTATTATATTTTTTATAAATTATTTAAAATAAATTTATATTAATATATAAAATATTTATTTTAAATAATTTATATTATTATTTATATTTTTTTAAAATAATTAATTATTAATTTAAATTAAATTATATAATAAATATTTTATTTATTTATTATAAATAATTTATTTTAATTAATTTAATATTATTTTAATAAATAATAAATAATATATATTATATTATTTTTATATAATTAAATTATAATAATTTAATTATATTTTTTTATTATATTATTAATATAATATATTTTAAAAATTTAATATAATAAAGATTATTAATTATTTTATAAATAATTAATAATTTTTTTAATATAATAATTAATAATTATAATTATATTAAATAATAAATATAATAAATTATTTATATTTAAAAAAATAAAATTATATTTAAAAATTTATATATTAAAAATTTAATTTAATATAAAATAATTTAATTATAAATAAATTTATAATAAAATATAAATTATTATATTATATATAATAATTATTATAAAAATAATATATTATATATATTATTTATAAAATATATAAATTTTATAAATTATATATTAATTTAATAAAATATATAATTAAAAATATAATATTAATTATATTAAAATAATTATATTTATAATAATTTAATAATATTAATATATATAAATTTAATTTAATATTTTAATTTTTAATATATATTAATAATATTTAATATAATTATAATATAAAAAAATTAATATATATTTTATTTAATATATATATATATATATATATATATATATATATAAATAATTAATAAATTATTTTTTAATATAATTATAAAAAGTTATTTTATTATATTAAAAATAATTTATTAATTATTTAAAAAAAAAATTATAATTTATAATAATTATTTAAATTTATTATATTAAAATTTAAAAAATATTATATTATATTAAATATTTTTTATTATATAATATTTTATATATTTATATAATTATATATTTTTAATATATTATTTTTAATATTATTTTAATAAAAGCTTTTATATAATAATTAAATAAATCTTTTATATAAATTAAATAAATAAATTAAATTAATTAAATTTTATTTTATTAAAATAAAATTTATAATTTAATATATTAAATATATTTTATAAAGTAATTTAAATTTTTTTTAAATATAAAAATAATTAAAAATTTATAATTATATTTTTTAAATTATATTTATTAAATTATAATTATTTTATTAATTATTTATAAATAAAATTTAATATTTTATTAATTATTTTTAATTATTTTATATTTTTTAAAAAATCTTTTTAATTTCTTTATTTTCTTTTTATTAAATATTTTTATTTTTAATTTAATATTTATTTAAAATTTAAATTTTTTTAAATAAATTTTATAATTTTTAAATATAATTATAAATATATTAATTATTTTAAATAATATTAAATTTAAATTATTATATAAAATTATTTTTATTTTAAAAAAAACTTATTTATTATATTTAATATTTATTTTTATAATTTTAATTTTATTAATTTATTTAATTTATATAATAAAATATATTTATTTTATTAAGTTAATAATAATTATATATATTAAATTAAATTAAATTATAATTTTAATTTTTATTAATTTAATAAATTAAAGAATTATTTTTAAAAAATTTTAATAAATTAATATTTAAATTTTATTTAATTTATAATTATTTAATAAAGATTTTTAAAAAATAAATTAAATAATTATTTTTAAAAAGTTTTATATAAAAAAATAAAATTATAATTATTAAATAAAAATAAATTTTATATATATATTATATAAATATATTTAAAAAATAATAATTTTATATTATTTATTTTAAATAATTATAATTTAAAAATTTAAATTATATAATAAAAATATTTAAATATAATATTTAATAATATTAAATTAAAAATAGCTTTATTTATAATAATTTAATAAATTAATAATTAAATTAAAGTTTATTAATAATATTAATATAAAAAGATATAATTTAATATTAAAATTTTTAATATAAATTAATAACTTTTAATATAATATTAATTTATAAAAAATTAAATAATTATTATTTAAAGTTATATATAATAAATTTAATTATAATTATTTATAATTTATATTATTTTTTTATTTTATTAAAATAATTATTATTATTTTAATTTAATAAAGAAATTTAAAAAATATAAATAATTTATAAAATAATTTAAAAAATATTTTTATATTTTTTATATTATTAATATAAATAATTTTAAAATAATTATTATTTTTAAATTTATTTTTAATATAATATAAAATATTAATTATAATTATTATTTAATATAATAAAAATAAATTAATTTATTATATTAAAAAAAAATATTTATTAATTATTAAAAAAAATTATAAAAATTATAATAATTATTTAAATTAATTATATTATTTTTAATATAATATATATTTATAAAAAATTTATTATATATTATTTTAAATAATATTTAATTAATTTAATTATTATTATTTATAATTTATATTATTTATTATTTTATTAATATAATAATTATTATTTTAATTTAATAATAAAATTAAAAAAATATAAATAAATTTTATAATTTAATTATAATTTAATAAATATAATTTTAAAAAATATAAATATAAATATTATAATTATATTTATTATATTTATATTAAATTATAATTAAAATATAATTAAATTTAAATAATAAATTAAAAAAAGAATTAAAAAAAGAATTAAATATTATTATATATTTAAGTTATTTATCCTAAATTACCTTAATCGCTCTTAAAAAGCTTTAATTATATCTTAATAATTTAGATATTATTTAAACTCTTAGGCTTTTATTAAATATTATTAAACCCCCTTAATATTTATTAGCTTTATCTCTTTATTATTTATTTTAATTTATCCTTTATTTATCTTTATTATTTTTCCTTATTATATTTATTTTATATTTATTTAATATTTATTTTTTAATATAATTTATTTTATTAACTTTAATTATTTATTTAATTTAAATATCTTTTATTTTAATTATAAATCTTTTCTTAAACTCTTTTTTTATATATATTTTACTTTTTACTTTATTATTTTTTTTTTTTTTTTTTTTAATTTTAACTTTAGCTTATTATTTTATTTATTATTTATAGCTTAATTATTTTTATTCTTTTAATAATAAGATATTAAGCCTTAAACTTTAATATTATTATAACTTTTAATTCTTCCTTAATTTACTTTTAAGTTTTTATTTATTTTTTATTTTTTATAATCTTTTTAATATTTATTTTTATTAAATTTTATTTTATTAATTCTTTTATTATAAGGAATTTATTATTATAAAAGAAATATTTAATAAAGGTTTTAATATAATAATAATTAAAATATATACCCTTAAGCTTATTATTATTATTTTTATTATAAATAATATATTTTATAAATAAGCTATTTATTAAAGGATTATAATAAATAATATAATTATTTTTATATTATTAAATAAATAATATCTTAATTTTATATTTATTATTAAGCTTAAGGATATTATTTTTCTTAAAAAAGTAGCTTATAATATTAGCTTTTTTATTTAAATAATTAAATATAATCTTTATTAGCTTTTTTTTATTATTCTTATTATAAATAATCTTATAATAAATAAAATAATTAATATTTTATAATATATTTTTATATTAATAATAATTATAATAAATATAATATTATAATATTTTATTAAATTATTTTA
Source organism: Diaporthe sp. P3_1W (assembly GCA_037177825.1). NCBI lineage: Eukaryota > Fungi > Ascomycota > Sordariomycetes > Diaporthales > Diaporthaceae > Diaporthe > Diaporthe sp. P3_1W. The sequence goes on from JBAFXB010000002.1 coordinate 8,193,037, forward strand.
AGCTATAATAATCTTAATTTATTATTTATTAATTTTAAGAAGTTTATTAATAATATAAATAATAAGGTTAAAATTATTATTATAATCCTTAAGCTTTTTAATTTTATATATAATTATTTTACTTTAAATTTTATAATTAATAATTTTAAAGGTTATTATAATAATAAATAATAAAATATTTATATAATTATTAAAATAATATATAATAAATAAATAATAATAATAAATATTTTTTTTTTATAATTTTATAAATTTATATTAAGTTTATTAATATTTATTAAATTTATAAAATATTTAATAAATAATTTAATAATTAAGGCTTTTTAAAGATAATTAAGAATATTATAAAATATTATAATATATATAAGCTTAATTATAAAGAGTTTTAAGATATAAAGATAGATATAATAATTAAATAAGATATATAATATAAAAGTTGAGGCTTTATTATTTGGTATAATAAGGGAAGCCTAAAGGTAGGGTATAGGTATAGGGAAAAAGCGCTAAATTATAATAACGCGATATTTTATTGCAAAACTCGACTTAGTCCAGCGTACTTATGCCAATCCGAACTTTATTATAGAAGGATTTCGCATGGCGTCAACTCATTGGCTCACGACCGTCGTGGCGCGGCTGCTTGTCAGGGGTGTGTTTGAAGTGGCGTGTTAGCAGCCTTTATAATTTGGCAGCATTCCCAGCTTAGAGCTGAGATCGCATGCTTGATCTTCCTCCTTGCTATCGTCGACACGAAGAGCTTTTATGCTCGGGTGAGACCCGTCTTACCTATGGAGCGCAGTCACTTCAAGGAGGATCCAAATGCGATCACTTCTCCAGACTCTGTCTTTGGTTTCGGTCTCACACCCGAGAAAGACTCTGGACGTGGTTATAGGCAAGCAACCGGTAGGAGTTTATTCGAAAACTGAAGACCGTTCATATCTGGCTAAGCAACTCGAAAGTTCTCCAACCGGACGGTCGGCACCTGGCCGACAAATCCCCAGCAGCAGATGGCAAGAAAAAACTCCGGCACTTTGCAGTCGCTGGCCTCATTAGATGGTTGATCACAGCTCTGCTGTTGATGGGTTTCGTCCTTGCTGTGCATTTTTACCAAGACAGGGTTCTTAGTAACAATGACAAGTCGATATTTGAGTCCATTATCGTCACCCTGAGTCTGGTTGTGGGTCTCAACATTGCGAGCGCCCTTAAGGATATTGCAAAGCACATGCGATGGTGGTTCCTCAGCCTTAAAAGAAGGAATTTGTCTGAGGTATGTAAAATTGCCCTTGTCGCTCCTGTCTTGGCGTTTTCAGACATTGACATTGACTCAGGTCGTACTCATTTTGCATAGTGACAGCTTAGTCAATGTCACCAAGTTGATATGGCGGTCATCTTCAAGTGTTACTAAGATTGTGTGTTGTATATGGCTTTTATTGAATATTGTAAGCCTCAGAACCAAAATATTGGAGAAATCAAATGTTTTTGAGACTGACACATGCACATATTTCAGGGAATGCAGGCCGCTATAGCTGTCATCAGCTTGACATTCGAGGCTGAGCCCCATGTTGACGATGTGTACCTGTCAGAGCAGGGTCAAGTCTCTGTCCCTGATATGAGCAACTTTGCGCGCGGCACGGGGCGCTTCCAAGGAGGCTCTCGTCGGTTCGATCTAGATTCAACTCTACAGAGCTTGGGAGCAAGTATCCTCGGGGATATCGGAGGCAGTTATAACTACTCGCTTCTTCCGTCTGTGCCGTTGGCGGGAGAACCTCTGGGAAAATTCCCAGCCATGTTCTGGAAGGCCGACGATCACTGGGAATATCACTATCTCAACTCGGCGCTAGATATTGTATCCGCTGGAACCAATTATCTCGCGGTCTACTCGGACAGGAAGGTCTCATCGTCAGCCGTGTGTGCAACGCCAGAGTACAACACAACCATAGACCGAAACCAATCGCTCATCATCGTGAACCAAACAAGCGGGAGAGATTTCACTTTCGACTCCATCGCCGGGGGCCTCGAGTCCAACACATACGGCACGGTGCCCATCCTGCGGCAACTCCGGACCGACGTCTGCGGGTCACGGGTCGGGTGCAGCACAGGTGAGTGCGGGCCGGGGTGCAGCACCGTGCATGTGCTGGAGCCAAAGAGCGGCGAGGCTGTCCCGGGATCCTTCGACAACCCGAAGAGCAGCTTCTTCTACTACGAGTGCAACATCACCGTGTCCTCGGACCCGCCGCCCGTCTCGGACCTGGATAACCTCACCTTCGCGCCCATGCTTGCTGCTGCCGCCGCCCAGGCCATTGCCCTGAACGGGCTTACCTCGGCTGACCCCAACACACCGCTCAGTCGGAGTTTTAACTGGGAACTACCTTTCGGCATGCCCTTCAACAACAGCGCGCCTGATATGGCGGACCAGCTTGCGCGGTACGCCATCGGTGTTGTGGCTGCTACGGCGTCGACGAATCCGCGCATGGCTATCCCGGGTCGGTCCCCGGCCCAGGGTGTACGTTTGGAGTTGCAGGACCCGGTTGCGTTTGCGGTGATCATGGGAGTAACGGCCGGTTTGCAGTTGTTGTTATTGTTGGTCGCGGTTATTCTGGTTGGAAGGGTGTACGTTCCGGAGAACCAAGAGTGGATGACCAAGGAGACACTGAAACAATTGTATTCATATTGAAATACGTCTACGGTAGACCTGTACCTCTTTATATGGAAAGATGATCAAAAGACGAAATGAACCCAAACACTTTCAACTCATAATCAACCTTTAGGCGACTTATAACACTTTCGACACTGTACGGGAGATATGAGGATTCAATTGCTGAGCAGAATTGCTGCAGATGTCCATTAGTCTGTCCCAGCAGCCGTTCCCATACGCCACGATCAGGTTCATTGAACCCCAGCTGGTCGCCGCCGGCCACTCTCTTGTGTAGGAACTATATTCAAATATCCTTCTCAATTTGAGTTTGCGATGCCAAACCTGTAATCAAACAACATCAGTACAATACTATTGGATTACTGCCGAGCCTGTGGGACGCATTCACCCCCCTTCTGTGACACCCTCTTCTGTTACAATTTCTTGGTCCCATAGGTCAACGTGTCGCAGTCTTATCAGTTCTCATTTTGGGGCAGGCGAAGAGCAAATGGCTGTCCAATAACACAGATGTGCGGGTATGCAGGCTCTAAGGCCGCTTTCTCGGCGACCAGGGCCCGCCCTCACGAGAGGTATTAATTACTGCAGGTCAGCACCTCGGGCAGATTACGGTCGGTCCCCTCCTCCCCTTACACCCTCCATCAGCACCACTGAAACAGGCCCTTGGAGTATTCACACGAGATTTCGAAAGGCCGAGCTGTGCACGCCACATCGTTGAGCTCATTTTGCTAGAACGGCTCAAACTACCGATATAAAATCCTCACTTACACCGAACAATTTTAACCGACCGCGTGGCGACAGACACGCGACTCATCAACAAGCTCACGGATTTAACGTTCTATCCTTTTGCCCAACGCATTCTCAAACGCACTGGAAGCGTTGGACAGCTCCTTCGAGAATTATTTCTGCTTAGGGCAGGGCTCAGGGCTGACATCCAGAGTCTTCCACGAGCAACCTAATCTATTATCACATTAACGAAGATAGATAGATTTCAGGATGGGATACGACCAGTCACTGACCTTGTCTTGGCCAATTCTGGCCTTTATGTGTATCGAGACTGGTTTCATCACCCTCTTCGCCCTTGTGGCCATCAGCACCCCGAAGGAGGCCACGAGCACTCGTGTTGCTGGACTATCTGTCCTCGCCGTGGCAACATATACCATGGAAGCACTGATTACGCCGCTCTGTCTAAAGAACGAAAGACCACACTGGGCCTCAGTTCTGACGGCATTGCTGTGGGTCCAGCTTCTCAACGCGTCCGATCTCCTGTTGCTGCTTGGCATCGATGCTTGTCGCTGGGCGAACCTTCCGTCAACCATGGGCTTTGGATCAGCGATAGGGCTACTTTTCAACTTCCGGCGCGTAGGAACATCCTGGCAGGTCAAGAACATGCCGTCGACCGCAGACATCCGCGCACAAAGCCCGGCATCCTTCCTCATCAGACGCATTGCCGTCACAGCAGCATGTTATTTGTTCCTCGATATCATGGTCTCCTTCCCACCACCTGATCAGGCCATGGTCCGGAGCGATAAAGTGGCTCTTTCTCTGCGAGGCTTGGGCGTGGACGACGTAATTTTTCGCATCGGGGCCACGGTCTCATTCTGGTTCACCCCAGCCATCGCCGTCACGGCTATCAATAACCTTTTCGCGATAATCGCGGTACTGTCGGGTCGCAGCCAGCCTAAGGACTGTCCGTCAGCTTTCGGTTCATTCTTGGAGGCATACAGCATCCGCCGATTCTGGGGGTGAGTCCACGTGAGCCGTATAGAGTGAAAGCCCAGTGGCCCTCCCTCCTTCGCTAATGCCTTGTTCAAATGTAGAATCAGCTGGCATCAGCTGCTGCGGTCATCCCTGACCGGGCACGCTGACTTGGTTATGCACACAGTGTTCCCTTTCATCCCACGTCAGTCCATAGCAGGCCGACACATGCGGCTGGCGGTTGCCTTTGCTATCTCTGGCTTGATTCACTGGCGTGCCGATCAGCGACAGGGTGTGCCGAATGCTGAGAACGGCGCTTTGACTTTCTTTCTTTTGCATGCAACTGCTATCATATTGGAGGATTCTGCTCGCCCTGTTGTCACTTTCCTTCCTCTTCGCCTTCGTTATATACTGGGGTATTTCTGGGTTCTCTCTTTCTTCGTGTGGTCCACCCCGCTCTACATGTACCCTGGCATCAGACTCGGTTTCGATGCAGCTGGGTTGCTACCCATACGGTTCGTTGGCCCATACGGGGTAGAATTTGGGGCTCACAGCTGATCTGGGAAAGTGTTCCAGCTGCTGTCAGTAAACGTTGATATGAGCCAGGTGGAATATACCCAGAACTGGAGACTTGAAGTCGTCACAAGTAACTACCCTGCTCTTCTCCAAAGAAATGGCAGCCTCGGGTCTTCTGTTGGGGTATGCCACGTTAACGTTAATCTATGCCGGTTGTTCACTACAGGTTCTGTCTTTTCTTAAATACCATGCCTTAAAAGTAGGGACTTTTCCTCGGAAAGCTGAGCAAATTCATCGGGCGGCCTGTGTAGCTTTTCTATAATTACACAGCATGGGGTTGCAGTGAGCGAAATGCCTGTCAGTGCCTGATTGGCCTCGCTTGTGGAGTAGGTCATGCAGTCAGCCGTTCGTGTCCAGCCCCAAGTCCAACTGAGCTGCTAGGTTCTGCCTTAAATCTTGCCATCCCAAAGAAAACCCCTCATTCCTATCACGTTCCATACCGTCATTGGAGCTCACCAGGCACCAGGCTCTGAGAAGAAGCGACTCGCATTGCCGGTGTCAAGCATCCCAACGTCAAGCGAAATCATTTCGGTTGGAGAGTCAATACAATTCACGATGGATCCTCTTTCTGCCATAGGCCTAGTCTCTAGTGTGATTACGTTCATCGACTTCGGATATGAAGTCATCTCAGCTGCCAGAGAAGTCCATTCCTCTGCTACCGGCACAACAGCAGCCAACAGCCACATGGAGTTCCTCAACACACGCATGGAAGCTGTGGCGAAGGACTTAATTGCTGCGAAGGCGAACCAGGGAAGCATGTCGGCAGATGCGCGACGGCTGACGGAGCTTGCTGACAAGTGCCTGGAACTTTCAAACGACTTGAAGAAGCTCCTAGACAAGTTGAGAGCCAACAATCCAAAGTCGAAGCGCCAGGTCTTCAGCGCTATTGTGCAGAATGTGAGGAAGAAGGACCAGAAAAGAGACCTAGAGGCCAGACTGGATCAATGCCGCCAGCAGCTGCATTTGCAGCTGTCCCACACAACGAGGTCAGTGCCAGCACGCTCAAGGGAACATATGCGTCTTGTACAATTTGCTCACCTACATGCTTCAGACTCGAAAGTCTCAGTCGTCTGAGCGAGATCGCACAGACAGGCAAATGTCATGAGAGAGAATTAGGGTCTCTCAATCACCAATTGATTGCATTGAAAGACACCGTAGCCGGCTTGAATGCACAGTCCAAGCTCTTAGATGAAGCCCGCACGGTCCTCGAGTTGTCTGACTTGGCCATCTCCAAGGTCTTGCAGAACAACATTCTGGAAGCTCTGAGGTTTGAAAAGATGGAAAGTCGCTTCGACAGTATCGAAGAGGCCCACACCGAAACCTTCAAATGGCTTCTGGAAGACGACAATTCGAGCTCAATAAGTATACCGACTTCGGACACGGACGACCCATGGTTTACCGGCATAGCACATCACTTGAAGGAAGAAATTCCCTTGCGACTTGAAATCCGGCAAGACTTCACCAAGTGGCTCTCGCATGGGAATGGTATCTTTCACATCTCTGGAAAGCCAGGAGCAGGGAAGTCAACTTTGATGAAATACCTTGCTGAAAGTGACCAGGTCAGGAAGTACTTGAACGCCTGGAGAGGTGATAAAGATCTTGTGTTTGCTTCGTTTTTCTTCTGGAGGCACGGAACAGATTTCCAGAAATCATTACAGGGGCTGTTGCGATCGCTCTTGTATTCTGTCTTGGATCAACACCCGGATCTCGCAAGGATGGTGTTCCCTGATCAATGGGAGGCAGCAACAATTAGTCCGGGGAGGGCGATACATTTCCGCCAGTCCGATATACGGGAAGCATTTGTCGCGCTTACGGAGACAACTGAGGTCTATCTCAAGCACAAGTTCGCGTTCTTCATTGACGGACTGGACGAGTTCGAAGGGCACGATGACAAACTCGTCAAGACCTTGTTTGATTGGGCTTCTCCGGGCTCTGAAAACATCAAGATCTGCGTGTCCAGCCGGGAACTACCGTTATTCCAACAACGGTTCTCGAAATGTCCCAAGTTCCGACTGCACGAAGTTACCTACCACGATATTTTTCTTTTTGTCTACGATACGCTACAAAGCAATGAAGAGGTCCGAATGATGTCTAAGCCACAGGATGCGGCGTGTCTGGGTAAATTGCTTGTTAAGAGAGCAGAAGGCGTTTTCCTCTGGGTGTCTCTGGCGTTGAGGCTCGTGGAGCGGGGATTGGTACTCGAAGAAAGCATCGAGGAGCTTGAGAGGTCCATCGACGTGCTCCCTTCCGAACTTGAGCAGTTATTTCGAGTTATTTTCGACTCTATCAAGACAGAAAGGGATCTCATTAAGCGTCGAAAAGCAATGAGGATTCTTTCTCTTGCTGTGGATGAGCTTGAAGTGCCCGAATGCAAGGAGCGCCTCTTCGTAACACACCTTTCATTCATGGACGACTACGATCGTAACCAGGATTTTGCGAGCCACACGGGAGGTGATCTCCATCAAACAGGTAGAGATACACGCTTGTCTCGTTGCCGAAAGCAGCTCAACGGTGGTTGCAGAGGACTTCTCACCATACGGTCTCGCGCCAATGTTGTTGTGAGAAAAGAAACGGTGGCATTAGCGCATCGATCACTCATTGAATTCTTCCAACTTCCTGAAATTCAAGCATGCGTTGAGCAGCACTGCCAAGGCTTCGATAAGCTGCTTTTCTACTGTCAATCCCTGATTGCTGAGCTGAAAGTCTGGTCTATCAACCGAGGTAAAGAACCCTGAGTAATCGATTCTCTTCCGTTAGCATCATTATTTACTCAATGTTTTTCCATCACTAACTTCTAGGACACAGAGTATGACGAGTTAGAAACATTGCAACTTCAAGCCTCAAGCGAAGATCATAAGCCCTTTCCAGGACCTACGACATCCGAATTACTTTATGGACGTCGTTGGCTTGAATTTGACTTGCAACGCCTTATCACACTCTACTATTACACCCATGACCCAGAGACGTCAACTCTCTTGTCAACCATGAACCAGTTGAGACAGCTGTTAGAAACTGATGCAAAGCCAACTTGGTGGTTTCATACAATTTACCCGTGTGCATGGCGTTCGGGATATCTATGTGCATGGCAAGGGTACTTGGGGCCGCATTTTGCTCAATGCAACCTAGAAGCCTGTTCTGTTCTAGTGGCGCTGAAGTATGGCCTGTACGAGCTTTGGTCAACAGCCAACCTGGACGATGATCTCCGCGGAACCATTTTACATCTCGTCACAGCATCGCTGGAAAAATGCTGGCTTGGCGAAGGCGATGTTTTTCGCGACCATTCCACGCCCCCTCCGTTCGATAGGCTTCTTCGAAGCTTGGCAGTCTGCCTCGCAGATGAGACGGCAGCGAATTCGGTTATGCCTGTGAATGAAGCTGATTCAACAATTAGTGTTTGGCAGAACCTGGTATGGCACACCATTGTTTTAAGAGATTCGTTAGCACCTGTTGCGCCGGTGTGGTTGCTCTTCCTCTTGCATGGAGCAGACAGAAGCTTCACTCTCAGCTTCGAACGGACTTGCAACTTCAGCTCCATTGACAGATGTGCAAAGTTGATCATGGTCACTGGTCAATGGGGTCAAGGCAAACATCAAGTCCACTCGCCAATATATGTCCGTGAAGATGAAGGTGGAATCCTAGAGCTGGCGAAATTCCATAATTGGTTTGTTCCTCTGAAAGAAATCGCCTGTTTCTGGTTTCCACCTCATGCAGACGGGTTTCGGAGAATTTATGACTTATATGAAAGCAATATTGACATCCCAATTGGAAAGTTGACAGATCTGAGACGAGAGCTTGGGTTCGGGTTCGAGTCTGCGTGTTGGCAGAGCCATGCGTGGGGTGGGCATCAGCCTCTCCTTCGGTGCAAGTGGGAGGGGCATAGTCGGATTATGGACCGACCTGGTGAGGATTCTTGGGATTATGACTGATCTGCTTAAGGGTTTTCAGATCTAGTATTGTTTGCTCGGACTTTTGAGATGTGGAGCCGCAAGACTGCGTTTTCTTGCAGGCACCTCCTGTACTTCTAAAGTATAGACCAATACCAAAATACATTGGAAGAGCCTCTCATAGTGACGGCAAGCCCAAGGAGAAAACCTTGGAATGATGTCATCCATGCTAGGGCAGTCGGAGTGAAGTTTGCATCATAATGAGTTGGCCATCGTCTGTGAAAACAATGAACTTTCCTCCCTTTCCCACCATGCATATTCAACAGTCGATTTACTTCAATCGAGACTCCTCTGAGATATAGGGCTTGCTTGTCCTTTGGGCATCAGGGTAAAACATGTGACAAGACGGACAAGTCGTAGCTCAACAAAGAGTTAAGTGATCTGAGTTCATGTTTGCGGGACGTCAAAGAGCACTGAAATCCTTGAAAGCCGCACCCCATCACAGTTCGTTGACCATTCCATCCGTGCTTAACCTGAGCAGCTGGCGATGCTTTTGGGTGTGAGGCGAGTCGGGATAAGCATTGTTACGAACCAAAATTAGCTAAGCTGAATGATGACGAAGGGAGATTCCGCTCAGTTCTCGTCATATGTGTACACATATCAACAGGAACTTCGGTCAGGGTAGCCAGACAAGGAGGCCCGTTCAAATGGGAGTCAGGGGTGAGGTGCAGTTTATAGGATCCACTAGGCTAGACAGGGTGCTGTCCGTTCGAGCCCACTACCCGAGGGTTCAAGGTCACGGGATCTGTAGAATGGGCATGTCCATCGGATATAGAGTCACCTGAACTGGAAACGACATTCGTTATGTGGAGCCTAGAAGCTTTAAAGGGGTCAAATCCCTGGTTCTTGTCAACTGGCGATTGCCGCGACTTGGGAGATTACTGCTCGACCTCGTCTAGATCAGCACGAGCAATTCTCTGGGGGTGTAAAGGAGAGATTGTAGGCATGAGGCTGTTGAATGGGAGGTACAGATAGCCAATGGTGGAGCTGCTTAGCTGGTGGGCAGTGTGCGGTTCCCATGGACTGGGGTTGAAAAGCATTCACATGTCGATACTCAGATGTGTTGCCACTTTGCAACTACCACCCCCACGCCGTCCATGTTTCCGAGCACGCCTCCTACCAAGACCACGCCGAACACACGCAGGACAACACATCGTGTGGCATTCGGCAGCGGGCAAAGCCATGCGCGCTTGAATGGCGGCCGGCGGGATTCATCGGCGGCAGCCGCCACATCTCACGGAACCAGACGGCATTGGACGTTCGGGCATGCAAAGTTTCGGGGGTGGGCGAATCAGGAAAATGGAAGACGACGACTTGGCGTGTCTCTCTCTCGAAGCGAGACACGGGGTGCAGCTCGAAGGATGCTGCTGCTGCAGCTTTGACGCACCGTCTTGTGTTACCCGAAAGGAGAGTTTCTGATGCAGTCACCGCATGCGCTGGCGCATTGTCGAAGCCCAGTGTGCATCGAGGGAAACGTTGAGGCCGTCTGGTGCAAAGTTGACCGACTGAACGAAAGGTTGAGGTCATGTATGAAACCTCGTGACTTGCCAAGAGGGGTTCGTCCAATGGGCGGGAGCTCGGGCTGCATTGTGCCTGCCAAGTCATTCACCAGATGCAAGCTCTGGGGCACCGCAGCCCTGTTGAGCAACAAACACGTCCCCCCGGGACAGACAGAGGGGACACGACCACCAACGACGGCGGGTCGATCGCCGCCCCATGAGTCGTAAAGCCATCGGCAGGGCGAGCCACCGATCGCGGAAACACTGGGACCAGCAGCTTGAGGCGCACTGCGATTCGCGAGGGGGGGCACATCCTGTGCTGCCCACATCGCTAGCCTGGGGAAATGATGATGCGCCGCTATCCCACGGGGGGCATCGTGGGGTACTGGATGGCTTGTACTACGGTGCCTAGGCATGTACCTGGCCAAGTCAAGCAAGCTCCACACGAGGCACCACAAGACCACAGGAATGCCAACCAACCCGGCCAACTTGAGGGGCTCCTCGGCGAAAGCCCACTACCGTAATCTGTGTCGCTGGGCCTGCTTCGCGGAGTGAGGCGGGCAGGAGGGAGCACCCCGGACGCACCAGTCTCGTCGACGCAGCATGAGGTGTGAAACCTGTTTGACAAACAATACCCAGACAGACGGACAGCATGCAGTGAGAATCCCCCTTCCTTCACTGGCTCGGTAATGGCGGGTCACACGTACCTGGGTATTCTAAGTTGTCAGGAGCTGTCACGCTGGACGATCTCTCATCGGCGGTGAGGCACGACCATACTGCGAGATGCACGAAGATTACTGCGTACAGCATCATCCTCACAAGGCGTGGTTGATCGTCGTTTCGACTTCGACTCCCGTCAGCCGGCGTGTCTCCTCGGAGATGGATCCATGATGGCAGGAATGCAAGCCAAGGACGACAAATTATCCGAAAAGACGTTCCATCATGCAAGCGTCCTTCTAGAAGCACCAAATCACACCCTCGGCTCGAGTAGCACCGGACGACACCAATCATGCTAGCATGGAGCAGGCCTTATTACACCACAGTAGCCTATCCCACACTTTCTGTGCCTGTCCCACACCTTTTGTGCTGCACTGGCTGCAATATGCAGTGCTCGCACACACACGCGTAGCTTAGGCCATCCTCGGAAAGACCCAGCCTCGTCCAAGTGGTGAGGTTGTTGTCGGTGCTCGTGCAGCACAGGCGCCATCGTTGCCGTCTGTTCCGTGCGCGCCCCTCCACACCAGAGCAGAAGTTGCAAGCGCGTCAGATTCCTTCAAGCCCTGAAGGGCAACCACACACGTGTACGCTATCACTCAGCGTACACGTATGCACCTCATAGGCTCGCCCTCGGCTGCTCCACAGCATGACCGTTTCGGTGCCGAATTGGGGGGCAAAGGGGAGTGGGCGGAATTCAGATGAGCAACTCACACAAGCGCACGAGCTCCCCTGGACCCTGGTGGTCCCAGGATGGGGTCGCCTCTGCTGCCCTCGATCCCCCGGTCCGAGCTTCCCACCCAGACCAAGGACTGCCCGAGAGTGTGGTAATTACAATGCTTCATCAATCAGCAACAGGCAGGAAAAAGCCTTTTGTGGGGTGGGCTGGACCCGTCGGGCCTGCGGCTGCGGCTGTTGCAAAATCGCTCAGTGACACAGAGGGTATGGGTAATGGGTCACGGAGTACTCCCTCGTACCCTCGTTCAAGGTACCCGTACCCGGTACCGCGTATCCGTATGTGTGCACTTGCACAATCTCATCTCGGTCTTCGGTGACCGCGTCCACGGCGTTTCTCTGGACTATCCGTCCCTACGAGAGACGTACCTCGACGCTCAAATATTTATTTGCTTGCTCTTCCGCCTCCATCTGCCTCTTCGTCTTTGTCCTGTTCTATCTACTCTTGGCGCTTCACTATATCTCAGTTTTCTTCCAAATCCAATAAATCACCAGCTTCGCTATCCAACCAACCTGTCTCCTCCTCCATCCCACACAAACCTCACAATGGCCGGTTCTGCTCCCGCTGCTGCCAAGGACATCAAGTCCGTGCTTGACAACAAGCCCCTCAAGTTCAAGTTCAAGACCGGAGGCGCTTCGTACATCGCCCAAGTCCACACTGATCGCTCATCATAGTAAGTCACCCAGCACTAGTCAAATATGGCGCTCTCCCTCGGGTTCGCAACAATGCAAGCCAAGAGATGTCGCCAAGCCTCCCCCCAGAAAACAAATGCTGACCAGCACACCTAGCGAGCGCGTCAAGTCAACTCGGACCAGCTCCGCCGATTCCATCAGCTCGGCCTCGACAACTGGGTCCAAGTAGATCCGGCTCTGCTAGCATGAGTCGAGCGTGGGGTTTTGTGGTCGCAACGGGGAAAATGCGGCTCAATCCCAGCCCCCAGTATCATCCCACGCCTCACCCCCCCAAATCGCGCAGCGCGTAACCCACCACGACCCAGAACCAATCCTGAAAAAAAAAATCACCGAGAAAAATGCCTGGACGCATATGCGCACACATACATACATACACAACACCACCTGCATGGACGCCATTCTCGGGCCTGCATCGGCACTTTTCGGTCTGCATTGACCACTACTGCGGCGGGAGTCCGGCAGCGCATAGCTTTCGTCGCCGGATAACAATGCTTTTGGTCGCATCTCTCTACAAGCGCAACGGCGGGGTCACCGAATTCTTTCTTGCGGTCGCGGCTTTGCGTCGCATCGTCTTTTCTCCCTGGTGCGAGGGTCCGGGCAAGGAAACCCCCTGCTTACACATTCTCACTCTTTTTTCCTGCTTTTTGTGGGGCCCAGATTGATGAAATGGCTTGGGATGGAAATGGGTATTGCGGCTGCGGGAATATCACGGGATTGTGGATGGGGGAGTACTGGGGCAAAGTTTGTTTTTTGACCACCAGCGATAGCGAATTTGAATTTTGATACCTCTTTCGACAATGCATTGATGCCCAGGTGATTACTGCTACACTGTTCTCGTCAAGTTTTTCCCCGTCCTTCTCTTGGGTTGTCTTGTCGATGCCAGCTAATCGCCGGATCCGACTTCCTGAACGAGCCATGGGGAGCCGAAGGGGAGCGTAGCGGTATGATGCACCCCCCCCTAGCCAAACCCACACCGCAGCCCGCTTTGAACCGTCCGACTGCTGCACCAGCCCTGTTGATCGCGATTATCACTTTCGGATATCAGCATTAGCCAGCATATCCCAAAGTTGGACAAGCTGACAAGCTGACCAGCCGGTCAACCAGCCTTATTCAAACATTATCGACACCGACATTCCCCTTGGCTTCGCTCTCGTGCTCGGGTCCAGTTGGCCCCGCCGGCAGGGCCGGGAACCAAAGGGGGCGGGCGGGTGGCGTGCGTCGCCAGCCAGCAACACACACAAAACTGCCTGCGCACGGAGACCCGGAGTTGCGGTATGTATCGAAAAGGAAAGCCGGCGGCTCTCGCTTTGCTCGATGCAACGATGGGCCGACGTCAGCTTTGGCTTGCTACCCTTCTACTTGTGCACTAATAAGTAGTCGGGCCTATGCAGCCTACGGCTAGCGGGCTGTGAAAAGCTTAATTGATGCCTACTTTTATGGTGGCATCCTGCTGTCTTGTCGACACCACTCTTCGGGATTTTACTATATACTCTCGTATACTCGTATACTCTTCCCCAACGCACGTGGTGCTTTGTTCTTTTCGCGGAGTATATATCTCAGATATTGAAAAACACCTCATCGTCACGACCGGGCGCCGCCGCTCGCCTTATGTGCCGGCCTCATTGAACACTGCCCGACGGGTCCTAATTTGAATAGACCGCACAACACGCTCCCGGAGAAAGGTTCACGCCTGACCGCCTGGTCAGGCACATCTGCCCTGGGCCTAGGCACACAAACACGTGCCTTCCAAGGAAGGATTAGAAACCACGGAGAAGGTGTAATTATTTCTATTAATTAGAGTCACTGTGGATGACTAGAGCCCAACGGCTCCTTTCTGCCCCCCTGTTGCATTTCACTTGGTTGCGTGTTGTAGGAGGGCATGCGTGTTGTGGCTCAAGCCCAGCGGACTATCAATTCCATACCTTTGACTTGAAATTGGTTGGGTTCTGCACGTGACGTAGTGGAATAGTCGCGCGTCTAAAAACAAGGCGTCTCGCATGTGCTGCGGCGTTGTCCGACTCCTTTCTGTGAAAATAACTGCGCGACTGTCGAAGTAGTCGCTTGAAGAGCCAACCAGCACAAGCACATTCAACACAGCATTGATGGCTACAAATTTACTCGGTGCTACAGGGCGCCGCTACATATTCAAAGAATTGATCCAAGAGAGGCCGCACCTTGGCCGCGTGTGGTTGGCAACGTCCGCCCCTCCTTATCAATTTTGCATCATGTGAGCATTGGGCTAATCATGGGGCCTTAGATGCGGGCATGACAAGTTCATCTTGAAAGATATCCCAAAAGAAATTTACTCGAGCTTCAACGAGGACATACGACCCAGGCTTCGCGAACATGAAAACCTACGCCTACCCTCAGATACCATCCCCGGCAAATGCATCTTTGTGTACAAATATCTCACGGACGACTTTCTGAGCCTGGTTAAGCAACAACAAATGCTGAAGGTGGATAGAAAGCAAGTCCTCAAGGCTTGTCTTCAAGGCATCGCGGAGTTGCATGACCGAGATATTGTGCATCTAGGTAACATGAAGCATGATGTCTAAGCCCACGATGCGTTAGTTCTACCACTAATCATCCATTTTCAGACATCAAGCCTGACAATATCATGGTCAACACTCGGCCGGACTCTGTCATTGACCAAGTTCAGATCATTGACATCGAGAATGCCGCATACCCTCCTAAAGGCCGGTGTATCAAAGGAATGTTGCCCGGAAACGATAATTGGCGCAGCCCAGAGGGGCATTTCAAGGGCGAAGTCAACAGACCCTCTGACATCTATTCATTTGGGGCCGTAGTAAGTGGATCGCGGGTGGAATTGCGGCGAACGACGGACACCTCTCTAACAAGCTCACACCACGTAGTGCATCTATGCTATGCTTGGCCGTGTCATCTTCGGGCCAGACGATGACTTCCGCAAACACGAGTCGCAAGGCGCCCTGCCTGCGCTCATCCGCCTGCAACGTCAGGTCTCGTACTTTGGAGATAAGGATGGTCTGAACGGGCTCATGAAGCACGTCGGAGATGAGGAGGTCAACTGCCAGATCTTGGGGATGCTTTGGGACGAGCGGACGGAGGAGCATATTCCATATAAACCATTCTGGACATGGCCGGACGTCGGAGATGTCTCTTTCAGAGACCTCGTCCAGCGCATGTTGAATCTGGACCCTGCGAAGCGGATTACGGCTCGTCAGGCATTAGGTCATCCTTGGTTCGCAGAATCTTGACCTCTAGTCTGTCTGAGTCTTGGAGCTCGGGCGGAGCGAGGCGCTTCCCGTGTTGAATGTGATGTGTGTTGAATGTCATGGCTTGGGACGCTCACACTGGCAAATACCCTGTGAGGTTCTGCGGCGTAGCAGCCGGAGACCAGTCACCCGCGTCGTGGTGATTTTGACCCGTCATCCAGCCTGCTGGCCACCGAATGGGCGGATGCGACCAGTCGCCATCACTTCAAGGTTTACTGTCAGCACAAGGCTAGCCGACTGGTCACATCATAATCCGCCTGCTTGGTGGCGTAGCAAGCTGGATGAAGGGTCTCAGGATGAAGCCTGTCCGTGACTAGCCAAGTTTGTCCATTCCTTGGGCAGCAGACTGGTCACGACCAACTCTAGCAGCTGCCGGGAGAGCCCATGCCAGTCTGCCGGTATATTGGTAGGCGCATGATGACCAGTCAGTGGCCCCTAGACAACGATTTCCTCGTCAACTTGGCCCGCGTTGCCTCCCTCTATCATCACAGGCGTCCCCCAATAGCCAGATGGCAAGGCAGCAGGACGCACCTGTTACAGTGATGTGAGACTTTGAAAATCACACAACAGGGGAGGGAAACCTCACGGCCTCGTCAATGAGCAGCTGCGCCGCGGCAGGCGTGGCCGATCACTGAACCGGAACCCCTGACCACATCACCAGCATTACATTTAAAAAGATGTAGCTCTTGTTCTTATGCTTATTCGTCTTGCACGGGCTTTTACTATGGTAGGTCCCGACGGAGCTGATAATCGCCGAGGGCAAAGCCAGACAAGGCGAGAGGCCGCTGGGGGGGGGGGGGGGGATAGTAGCACTATTCGTTGTTGCTGTTGTGAGCTTATCAATATGGGACATGAGTGTTACGTGCACTCAAGACTTGCTAAGAAACACATCCTCAACTGCTAAGCGAAAGGACGAGCCATTTATATTCGAATCCCTGGGGGCAACTCCATCGCTATTACTTGTGGAAAAGCAGGACTGAATAGGATTGATCCACTCTTCTCCTTTCCCCCCTGAGCTGGGTATCTAATGCTTCAGTTCCTAGTGGGCAGGTCCCGTCGGCAAATTACGTTGTTCATGCGGTAGTTGTATGTCTGTGTGCGTGTGTGTGTGCTGTGCTCATGATAGCAGCAGTGTCTGAGCAGGTCACTCTTCACAAGAGCAGGCGGCCCGATTACAATAGACTCTAATGACGATGGGCCTACGAGAACTGCAAGAGTCCTTGCATTTCCCCCGCAATCCCCGCGTCCTCAGCTTGTCCCGAGAGGTTGGCATTGTCCGGAGCTCTGAAGGTCTGGATTGTGTAGACCAGCCACTAAACCCCCTAGGTATCCGCACCGCTCTCCGACGTATGCCGGTAGCCAAACCCATGACCTGAACCCATTATTGCGGATTTAGACTACTTTTGGCCTGCTTTCTCCGTTATTCCGACCTGACGATCATTTCATCAAACCACGCATCGAATCGATATTTGTCGCTGTCCTTCTCGGTCCCGACAGAACATTTTGAATTCCGAAGCACTGGAGAACTTGTAAATAGCCTGTGTATGATCTGTTTCTGCTCGTCTAATTCTTGGGGTTGGTTTGGTCTATTCCCGTATTTTTGCGCCATCAAGAAATATTGTTGTTTGTGAGTGTTTCGTATGGATCGTGGTTATGTATCAGGAGATATCTCGCCAAGCCTCTATTGTAACTTTCGAAGTCGAACGCGTGAATCGAGCCTAGACATACCACTGACAGAAATGCGTCAAAGATACAAAGAGACATCTCCAAAATTCCGGTACTCCTACGTTCACTACGAGATTTACCGTGGCGCAATCGGCTGACGCCTTCGGCCTCCGACTTTTTACACGCAAATTCACGCCAAGCTCAGTGCAACCCTGATGAGTCAAGGACGAAAGACGCGAAGTAGCGAGCTCATAGCTGCCGGAGCCAGGGCAGCCTGGACTCATCTTGGTGACATGTGGAGCTGAGTTGCGGGCAAATGGTCAGCCTAATTCATCTTGGTAATCGACGGGGAATCTCGCGTCCTTTGATTTGTTTGACGTCTTCCAGTGGCTCCATGGGCGTGACAACATCCTCCCAAATAAGGGAATGAGATATGATGGCGCGAAGGTGATAAGTCAGGACGGCGGGATCGGCCAAAAGGCTTCTCACACTCGTTCTATCTTCAAGTTCCGCGTTGATTCATATTCTGAATTTCGGCTTGGTGGGATTTCTCTGCCTGTATTTGTATCAATGCCTATGATCTTGATGACACCCGCCTCTCAATACTGCCAGTGCTGGGAGCCTCATCGTGTCCTTCGGTGTGGAGCTCGGCGCCGAGCTCTCCGAGAGGATATTTGATGTCCCTCTCTATGTAGCAAAAAGGAACTATCGCCATGCCAATAAATCTTGGTAATAAGTACGCAAGCCATCCCCACGACGAGCCATGTGTGGCACACAAAAAATATCACGAGAGTCTTTGAAATCCAAGGGTCGAGTAAGAGGAAGCTCGGCGCCGACTGAGGCCGACATTGCGCGCATATAGCTATATCCGTTTGTGGAGATTTTGTGGACCCGGACTTTTCGGTAAAGAGGCAGGCGGAAAAGGTCACAATGTTTGACTCGTGGTAAGCTGGTGCCATGTTAGACAAGTTCCGACAACACGAGATTAATGTGACGCCATCGTGGGCGGCACACCTTGTAGTCGATCCTCCGTGGGATCCGGTTGAAGGCGGACAAGATAAAAGGAGTTTGCTGTTGTTATTTGGAACTCGTTCATAAAAAGGGTGGATATTTATCTAGTAACAGTTCCAGAATCGACATCTAGTAACAGTTCCAGAATCCACAAGAGTTCCTGATATCCGTTCAGCTTTTAGATCTGTCTTGTCAGTCATCATGTTTGCCTCATTTTCACACCACTTTTTGTGGCTGATATGCCTGTGCGGTGCCGTGACAGCGGTTCCATTCCACAACAATTTGCACAATGTCACTGTCAATATCAAGAATGGGTCTGTCATAGGCACATATAATCCCGCTTATCATCAAGATATTTTCCTTGGACTACCTTATGCAACACCGCCTCTGGGTCAGCTTCGCTTTACCCGACCACAACCACTAAACCAAACCTGGTCAGAGCCACGGATTGCCCAGCGATACAGCCCCTTCTGCTTCGGCGTCGGTCTTGGACTCACTGGGTTCGACCAAAAGACAATAACCTACGATGAGTCGGAAGACTGTCTAAGCATCAATGTTGTTCGTCCTTCCAAGATCCCTTCTAATGGACCAGGACTGCCCGTTCTAGCGTGGATCCATGGCGGCGGCTTTCAGGAGGGTGGCTCTGGCGATGCGCGCTACAATATGTCTAACCTCGTACGAACATCAATGGAGATATCAAAGCCGATGATTGGTGTCAGCTTCAACTACAGAGTGAGCACTTTCGGATTTGCCGCAGGACAACAGTTGAGAGACACAGGAATGACCAACATCGGCCTACACGACCAGCGGATGGCGCTCCGATGGATACAAGAGAATATTGAGTTCTTTGGAGGTGATCCTGGACGCGTTACCATTCAGGGCGAATCTGCTGGTGCTCTATCCGTTGGCTTCCATTTGCTTGCCAATGGTGGAGAGCCCAATCGGCTTTTCAGTAGTGCTATTGCAGAGAGCGGAGGCCCATTCTTGGCAAAACCAGCAGACGACGAGACGGCGCAAGATTCACAGTTCACCAAATTGCTCGAGTACACAGGATGCTCGAATTCTTCCAGCGCTATCTCCTGCCTACGGGATGTTCCTGCGGACGCCCTGAAGGCTGCGTCCGCAAACCTTTCCTGGTACCCTATCATTGATAATGATTTGTGGACTGATCTGCCTTCTGACGCACTTGGAAAGGGGGCATTTGCCAAAGTTCCGCTCCTGACTGGCACAAACACGAATGAAGGCACCCCTTTTGTGCCTCTATTCTCGAGTATTGGTGCGGACAGTCCCGCGGACTTTGCAGCGGCAACCAAAATATTCCATGCGCCATTCCCAGTCTCAAACGGAACGATCGATCAGCTAAATCAGCTCTACGGTGCTGCCGCAGCGAATAGTCCTGATACGGGCCTCGGCACGGTTCTATCTTACCCTGCTCCTCCCTACGGATCTGAATATGGCAAAACATCTTTGCTACTCGGAGATCTCCTGTTCATCGCAGGCAGGCGCATCACTGCCGAGTCTTGGGCAGCGCACAATGCAACCGTCTACAGCTACCGCTTCGACACTGTGCCAGCTGATCTGGATCCACTCACGCTTGGTGCGGCACACTTTCAAGAGGTGGCCTTTGTCTTCGGGGACACAGAAGGCCTGGGGTATGAATCAAATCCGTTCGCTGTGTCCTCGTTGGATCTCAGAAACAAATACATCAACATGAGCAAGTTAATGGGGCGCATGTGGGTCAACTTTGTCAACGACGGAAACCCGAATTATGGAGGTAAGTCCATACGTTCATGTTGAAATAGTAGCGACCCTATTACTAACATCCATACTGACTCCAAATACGCTACCAAATGGCCATCATACACAGTGTCGGATCCTGTAAATTTTGTCTTTAATGCAAGTCGAGGTATGACGTTGGAAGTAGATGACTTTAGGAAAGGAGCTATTGGGTTGATTCGAGAGATGGCGCCAAATGTTGGGCGCTAATCATGATGTATATTCTGACTGTCAAGATCGCAAACAACCAGGTGGACATCGAGTAAGCAACATGTATTCTATTTGCTATGTACAGGCTCTATCCACAATAGGTACAGGCTACTTTACACAGCATGTAATGATGTTACCGTGCATTGTGATATGGCGTTTATGAAAATTCACAACTACAAATTTGTATGACATGGTCCCATTCCATGACTCTGAATGATTCGAGTGACTTGCAGCGAGCTCATCAACTTCGGCATTCTTGCATTTTATGGTGCTCTAGAAATTTCGTAGTATCTACCGCTCCGACATTCCATACTCATACTTGTGTCCCCTAAATGAGGTACAAGCTACTTAACAGAGCCGTTTTGGCAAGTGAGTGATACCAGGCAGTACTATATATACCCGTGACCATTGTATATAGGTGGGCACGGAAACCCCTTCAGAGTGTATCCTGATCGGTCCTCTCTAGCCTCCAGAAAAAAAGCCCGTCACACCTCACTTTGGTATCTCTCGTTTCTCCTTTGTCCACCTCCACTCATCCATATGTGCCATTGCATGTTTCCATGTCCATGTGACCTCTGCCTCGACTGCGGCCCAGACCGTCTCCGATGGAAGAACTCAGCTTCAGCTCTGTATATCGCGTCGGCCTCCCGGTTGCTAAAGTCCGATCACGAAGTTGATTCGCGATTTCTCTTGCCTTTTCACATCCTCACCAACAGTTCCCGGGCAGCTTCGGGTTTGCTGGCCACATGTGCAGGCCCAAGGGCGTGGTAGCCTACTGCGGCACGCTCAGCAGCTGTCTCGTCTGGCTGCTGGTCTTGGCCTTGCCGATGGGCCAGGCGCGGGCGGTCATGGCGGATCCCCCTACGACAAGGCCGGCCACCACACAGTGCGCAACCGCCACCATTGCGAAGATGGCTGGCCTGCCGAGTCCCAGGCTTATCGCCAGCGCAGCCGATGCCACGCCAGCCAGTGCGACGGAGGAGTAGGCTTTCATAGAGCCGGGGACGACGAAGTCCTTCAATTGCGGCGGGGAGAAAGTGGCTTCATCGGTGTCGAGTGGCTCGAGCCACGCGAGGCGGCTACGGGAGGAGGGCATATTGATTCCCCTTAGTGGAACAATGTGTTGTGTAGGATTTGCTATTTCGATAATGAAGAGATTTTTTTTTTAAACGATTCCGAGACAGCTTTTCCCCTCTAAGTTGTAGTTCGAACGAATGCGCCGGGTATCACAGACTTGTCGGTGGAATTCCATTATATTTACGATCCCCGACGCGGGCGTAAGCTTAGCTGTATGAGGCTTACTGATTGGGCCTCGGTCTTTTGCGTGAATGGTTGGTTCCAGCATCTTACACTCGGGGTTGGCCGCCCGGGCCCAATTAAGTATTACCCGACCATGCCATCATAGGTGTTGTCTTTTTCGGTGTGCAGGGGGAGGGGGTGTTGTGACCACCAAAGATACATTTTTGACATATCCCAAGTCCAGGTGATCTGAACATCATAGTGATTCATGGGACAGAGATTTCTTTGCACAGCCTCATGACATCCTAATTGGAAAAGGTATCCACCGATATTATCCCGTTTCGATATTGCTGCTTGAAGCGAGTGGCTAATAGGCTATCGGGCAATTTTTGATGCATCATTCAGTTCATGACGGCAACAAGGAGAAGGCAAGCGACACGAGCTCATCTGTCACGTTCAGGCGCCTCGCCATTGTGCCTGAATCCGTCCGCTGCGATGTGCGCACAAGCTGTTTCACCAAGCGACGGAGCCCGCAGAGCTGCAATTCCAGCAATTTAGAGACAACCATGCGGAACTCCTCCCACGATTCAACCTCATAGCTACCAAGCCCACAAGACTGGATGTTGCTCGCATCAGTTGCGTCCTTCTCTCCAAGCTCTGCCACCATGCGGTGACAAATGCGCGCCAGCTTCTCGACGAGAAATGTGAGGATGACCATGGTCTCGATGGATCTCGCACAGTCGCTGCAATCCAGTGTAGTCTTTGCATGGCGCAAAGCCTCTCTGTGGGTGGCCAGAACAACGTCGAACTTGTAGGCAGAGGCTGAAGTATCGGTGCTGGCGGCGGCCTCACCCAACATCTCCTCAACCTCGTCCATGATCAGAATTACACGGCGGAGGCAAAGGCATGGCGCAAACGCGCGCGTGGTAGGATTTGAGACGAGAATGGAACCACGCGGAGCCTCTGTTATGATGTCTTGCCGCTGCCCTAAGCCTTGCACTTCGGCGGTGACCTCGAGGCTATTATTGTTGACTGGCAGGGTTTCCTTTGTCGATATTGGTGGGTGTTGGGTGGCAAACTGTTGAACTTCACAGTGCAAATTCTCCAGAGCCACCAAGTCCAGGGGAAAGCTTGGTGTGTTGCCCCCTGCAGCCAAAAAGTCATCAGAGTGATAAGCTGGTGCGATGGACTCGTTTCCGGCATCCCAGCCTTCAGCCGAGACACCCGTTGCAGATGATGAATGTGATAATTCTGTAACACAGTAGGAGGCCTGCGATTGTACGGCCAGGGATGGTTGCGCGTGCGATGGCCCTTGATTTGTGTATCCTGGCTGCTGTCCCGGCAGCTTGATATTGCCAGTGGTGCTCCTGCCATCCACATCCTTCGGCGTTGTCGGCATCTCGTCGTCCGCACGGAGAGAAAATAGCCCCTGTCCATGGTGGGGGTCTCTTTCATCCAACGTCGAATTTCGATTCTGAAAAATGCGGCTTCTCAGCTTGTGTCGACGCCCGATTCCTCCCAGGTCATAGTGGCACGTCCTCAAGAGGTCTCTGCACCGCTGGCAGCCAGATGAATCACCCGTGCACTTGAGCTTTTTGGCCCGACAGTGATTACACGCTCGGAGAATCAGTTTCCTTCCGGAATCAGGATCGATATCGTTGCGTAATTCCGTCAATCCCCCGCCGGCTTCTATGCTCCAGCTTCTGAACATAGCGTGCGTCACCGGAGGGTTCACAGTGCGCGATTACTGCCGATGGCAAAGGTGTAAGCACAAAGAGTGATATTAGACAGTAGAGAGACGAAAGTGGCTCGGCGAATACGGCGTGACGTTGCAAATTGGGATATTCAACGGGCAGTCCTTCCGCATCCCCTCTGACAGTGAGAACGCGTGTCTACGTGCGTGCGATCAGTTTCAATTTCTAGCTTTTGGTGGCACGTGTTGTAGTCAACCTGAGTTTTCGCAAGACTATGCGAAGATGAGGTATCAGATTTCGTTGACAGCGGAAGTCGTCACTCGACAATGCGAGATTTATATGTGATTTGCTAGGAAGCTGCGCCACTTTCACATGGAGGCACAAGTCACATTGCTAGGCACTCGGATCACGCGGAAGGTTCTTCCAGACGCGGCCGCCTATCAACACGAACAATTGAAGAGGCTGCCGTGGGGGTCCGAGTACATGGAATCATGGGGGTGTCTGTCCTGGCATTTGATCCCGGAAATCAATGCCTGATGGCCCATCCAGAAGCAACCGCGTTGCAACCAGTAGAATTGAATAAGGTATTCTGACACCTTCGTGGCTTGTTTCTTCTTGAGATCGGACCCGTGAACTGCTTGGATATGACTCTGGTGGACTTCTGATATGCAGAAATGTGGTAGTCACCGTTACTGGCGAAAAAATGCAAGTCAGTTACAAGTGATGGGTTCCCTTTTTCTTTTCTTGGCGAGGCTAGCGTTGTGACATTTTTGTTCTTTCAATAGGAAACATCCACAAGTACTTTGGGAGCAAACGGACAGTGGGTGTTACCCCAGCGAATCCAAGGCTGTGTCGTGATGTACGAATAGGAAGCCTCCTCAGCTTCTGAGGAGTGGTTTTTCTTCTGTCTTGTTCTGACTCTTGAGTTGTCAAGGAGTATTATGCTTCACTTCCCGCACAGGGCGTATGGTCATCTGTTTCGGTAAACCATGCTAGCAGCTGGCCCCGGGTCTACACTATAATCCCCGATGAAAACGAGACAACGGCATAGCCGATTGCCGGGTAATGATAAGATGGTAACCGATATTCAGTGTGATGGATCAAGTCTCCCAGTTGTATTGTTAGAAGTCCTTACATAACGATAATTATAAAAATGCGGCTTCGGCCACACTGTGTTTTTCAAATCAACTGTTCATTAGTTTAACTACTATCTACTTAGCTTTCCGACTATCCTTCCTTTAGCTTATATATAAAGTCTTTAACGGCTTAATATATTTACTCATTACCCTTTTATAAATAAACCCTGAAATTCTTTTTTCTACCCTTATTTCTTAATTATTTTTTAATTCTTTAAACCTTTTTTTAATTATTAATAACTAAAAAATAAACTTAAAGGAATATAATATCATTATATTCTTTTATATTATTTATTTTATTATAAATATTATATTTACTCTTTTTAAAAAGTTTTATAATAACTTTATAAAATAATTATAAATAATTATTAAGAAAATTATTTATTATTTTAATTTCTATTAAAGTTAATAGCTTTAGAGTTAAATATTAGTTATAATAATAACTTATTTAATAAGCATCTTTTTAAGAGTTTAATATATATTAATATAGGTGGAAAGAGATTAAGTTTTCAATTAGGATTGCGTTTATAGGATTATTATATTTTATAAAGATTATTCTGGTTTTTATTATATAACTATTTGCCTAACTTTTATAATGCCGTTAAAAGCGATTCTTGCTAGCTTTATCTATATGGCTATCACTATTTGCTTAGCTGTAAGCTATAATTATATTTAAAACCTATTATTATTAGCATTATATTTTTTTTTAACGCTAAGTGTTTAAGCGTTTATTATTATATAAAGGGACTGATGTATACTGCTTAAGAGGTATATATATATAGATTAAAAACGAGACCACCCACTTATGAAAATGCTCAGCAATGTGTGTTCACATCAGGTAGCTTTCACTATCAATCTGGTCTCTTCACCGAGTTTCGCTTATCTCACTCAGCCTTGCACTATACTGGGGTAACCTGGAAAGGAAATCGGCGGAATCTCACCGGTCATGCAGCCTCGTCCAGATGGAGCTTGGTGTTGCATGGCCTGCCGCCATTGCTTACTGTGCTCACTCCCTGTGTCACACGCCAGGATATCCTTCTTGCAACACATTCACGATAGCATTCCTGATCCACAAGCTTCCGAGATAGACAGCCACTTATTTCAGTCATTAAGCATGTGCTTTCATACCATAATAAGACTGGATCGATGCTTCGGCCATTAGGCGGGCTTCACTGATCGGGTCGATGAAGAGCCCTTCAAGGCTTTTGACTTTCATGGAGGGTCGCGTGCTCGGTAATCCCGTCATGGGAGGCGCATTCTAGACCCCAAGCCACCTGGTTGGAGGCTAGACGAATTTTGGCGTCTTCCAATTATCTCTCAAGTAGGTCAAGTTATCCAAGTGGAAAATTGGGGGCTGCGTTCTAGACCAAAATTCGTAAGTTGACGGTACGTTCAAAAGCCAGGCTTTCCTAAATGATAATGCACCTGTTGATCGCCTTTCACTTGCAGCTACGCCGAGGTATCTGTATCAACATGGATATTTTTGCGAATTAAATGAATACCAGTACATAGGAATTAGTGCAGAATAATTTGGAATTCTTTTAGGTTGCGTAGTGCTGGTCGAATGCAGCGCAAAAATGGGTGCTCAAGCAGCAGCATTTGCTCTATGCTCTCCGTTTTTTGCTCTGCAAATCTGTCATGGAGAGAACAAAAGGGATTCTATGTGAATGACGTCAGAAACTCTATATATACCGTCTAGAACGTATTTTGGCCTCGATGGATGGCATTTCTCGCGCAGGAGCTACATCAGCCCAAAGTGATACGGTTTTTCTTTTGTATGTTTGTGTGTGGGGGGGGGGGGGTTGGTGGTGGTTACAAAGACGGTCTGCAAAGAAAAGCTCAGTCCCCTCTTGAATGTATTTGAGTATTGAACACCTTTACATGAATTGAGGTGAGCGGACAAATTACTTGACTGTTCTGGAATTAATGTCAGGAAGTCAAATGGGCTTAGATCGAATTGTGCCACGTGACCAGTATGAAATGGCAACAGGCGGCGAACAGGATCACTGGCACATAAATATGAGACTAAATTTGTATATTGTAGTATAAGCTAGGACTTGGAACCTCTGCATAATCACTGTCTTGACAATCAATGAGATTCACACGCTCTACTCCTAAAAGAATACTTTTTGTGTCTTGCTGGGGGGGGCGAAACAGCAAATCCACAACATGACCATCTCGACACCTTTATGAGACACAAGATGCATGACATGCCCATATGTGGCTAATTCAATCAATCAATAAGAGAAAATCTGTTGCCATTTGGTTTAAGCCCAGTCAAAGATGGCGGTAAGGTAGGAAGCCAGGGGAAGTTGGACTTGGTGGAGAGACGATGGCGGACAATTGGGTGCCATCGATGTCGCTTACTCGGGCTGCGTCAATGCCAGAATAACTCTCAAGGTGGGATGATAAAACTCTTGTATTAAAGGCGCAGCTCTATTCCCAATGGATTTGAGATCATCGCAAATGCCGAGGGCAGGGTGACGACTGCTGACATGGCCATCAAAGAAGCGTACAGCAAGAGCCGTACCGATACGCATGGAGCTCTGAATACAGCAGACAGTCATCCACGCGCAACATCCAGAGCAGTCATCTGGCAGAAACGGATCACACCGTATGGCTGAGTTCCGCTCGGTGTCGAAACGTATATCGATTCGCGATCGATGGAACCATGTTTCTGGGGATCTTGCCTCATTGTATCAATGACTCATTCAGGTCCTCTTCGGTTTTCAGATGCATGTCGAAATATCTCTTTCTCAACAAGCAGTGTTTGCTGACCAGCGGAAGTCGGGAAGATTCCCGAAGTCGGAACGCTGCCTCGAGGCCATCTAAGCTTACGGATCTGCATACCAGGCGGATTGAGGGTTTGACACGTATCGTTCTACAAACTGCCAGTGAAGCCTCGCGTCTTCCGCAAGGTGAGTGGTCACAATGATTGAAATCCGAGGAGTCCCCACTGCCAGTGGGTATAATCGTGATGTTACATAGTCAGCTTACAGTATCCACATAATCCTTCCATGACTAATGTGGCTTTTGAAAGCCTGAGATCGACTGTCTATCACTGCCGTTTCACGATCTGGATTTTTATAACCGAGCCTCATGGCCAATGGCTCAAGGTCTCATTGCGGCTGTCCAATCCTCCTACCGCAGATCAAGACCCTGAAGAGAAGGGCGGCCAGCAAAGAATACAGGGGTTTTTTGTGCTTAGTAGTTCTCCACCGATTTGACCAAATATGTGGATCAGGTGCGTATCCAAGTCCGTGCTGAGGACAGCCTTTCACAGAGGATCTGAGCCTGTACGACACGAGATGCGGCAGAACACTCATTCTACACTCTGCCGGGATTGATATTGTCTTCAGGACTTTTACTTTACCCGATCTGTATACTTACCATAAGGTATCGAATACGTTCTTCCAAACGAATAATCACATATCAATACGCTCAGTGAATAATTACTTCTCATGCACTCAAAGTAGCAAAGTTCTAATGACAGCAAGGGGTCTTGACCTCTGTTAGAAGACATACATGTTTTGCGTGTAAACAAGTACCTAGAGTTTCGATGTGAAGATACCTGCGGATTGCAGACCCACAGAGACACCGAGCTAACAATATTCCACTCGGCGGAGTGTAAGTGCTACAGCTGAGCCTTGTGGTATGTGGATCAAGTCCTCACACTGCGGTTGTTGAGATGGGTGCCTACCTAGGTAGGTGCCCAAGTAGCTGTTTACAGCATTGAGAGTCATCAGGAAACGAGTATAAATAGAAGGCATCTCCCTCTTCAGTCAGTGGCAACTCGAGATAATCAGCATCACTTCAGACTTTCATCACGCTTCTGCCAGCTCTTCGCTATTTACGTTCAAGACACTGCCCTTGCCCAAGCCTTCGAACAGTCCTCAAAATGTACTTCACCAAGCTCATTGCCGTCTCCATGGCCTTCGTCGCCTTTGGCGCTGCCGCCCCTTCCTCCGAGCAGGGCAAAGAGAAGCGAACCGTTTCCACAGGTGTACGTCACAGTCGCAGGAAATTCGCATATTGTTCTGTTTTCAAGAGACTAACATTTTTTTATTCAGGAATGCAATGGGACGTCCTGTCGGTTTGGCCTCGCTAATGTGCCGTGCAATGTTGGATCTGTAAGTCAGACGCAAACCCCAAAGAGCCAATGATTTTCGTCTATTGTGAGGGTGTGATAGCTGACATAGGACCAGTGCGTCGGTACTGGGGGTGGAGACGGTGCGAAGTGTGGAGACGTCAACGGCAACATCCTGTGCCCTGGTTGCTCGGGGACCTACGGATGTGACTTGGTCACAGACGAGTAGATACACAGTGAAGCGGTCGTCCTCCGTCATCGGCGAAGGATGTACGTTCAGGGAAAGGATGGTTTGATGAGCTTTTAACCAAGACGTCGACCAGTCACTCGTTGTGTGCAAGAACGAAGACTTACATTATAGTCTCGGCACATTCATTTCACAGGAATTTGATTCTTATTCAACCCCATGGATTAGCACCCTACGTGTGAAAATAAGCTTGCGGATGCGAGAACCACTATGAAAACGGCTTAAGGATATTTCAGTATTGACTGGGTCTGCCCTTGCGTCGTTGCCTCCTATAGAAAGTCGCTCCAAGTAGGATGACTGAGACGAGGATTATTGGGCTGGCGCGCAAGATTACGCTTATACTCTTATGCCGGGCTTTGGATTTTGATCAATGGTTGCTATGAAGCAGTGCACACAACAGATTCCTCATTAAAATGTCCGGTCTCGCGACCTTTACTCAAGTGCACTGCCAAGCTAAATACAGCCAAAATGCACACGGCCAATTAAGCAGTCCCGGGGTGACACCCCGGGCTCAAAGGTCAACCAGTATTTCCCCAGCCCATCTTTATGTCACTGCACCTCTCATTAGGCACAAATAGCAGCCTAGAAGTGCACATCGTAGCAGCTGGGACTCAGCCAGTGATTAGTTACCAGGCCCGGTCCACGAGCACGCGGTGCCGCACAACTTCTTAACGTCAAGCGTACAGATCATTCAACGCTTGCGTCAGGTTCTCCAACAACTGGGGACTCCGGCGGCGGGGCTTTACCATTGCACTCCTCCAGGTGCTCTATCATGACCCTGAAGTAGGCGAGCCGGACCTCTTCAACATCTTTGAGGTATAGAATCGCGTCCTCTTGCGCCTTACGCTGGTCGGCATTGAGGTCGAAGACGTGGGCTAAGTCAGGAAACTCCTTCCGGAAGAAGGCGGTAATCTCTGGCGACGGAGTTGTACGCAAAACGCGAATGATGAAAAGCTCCGAGCACAAACTGTCCAACTGACGGCGGATGATATTTAACCCCACCCTTAAACTTGGGAGATCATATTTAAGGACATCCACGCATTCGGGCGGGACCTTCAAACGCATGATTAAGGGTGAGTGCACGTCACAGCGCTGCGCAGCGGGGCCGTCTATTTCACACAGTTAGCGGATGTGTCGTGAGGTCTGTGAGTGGAAGACGAGTTGGCACGCACTCTGCCTGAAGGAACACTTGGACCCGCGGCCATGATAATAACAGTTGGCACAGGCACCCCTTGTGGAATTCTGTGCAGCTGGATTGGTTGACACGACGCATTCGGACCAGAGCCCATTCCCCTCGCGACACTGTCGACAACGCAGCGCCGGCTCTTGGCCGCTGAGCTGCACAAACAGGGCGAGTATATTCTGGGATCGCCTCCCACTGCTTATGGTGAAGACACTGGATCGGTTCGGGTTATTCTGTGCTGGCCGCTTCACCAACTCAGTCCCAAGGGGAGCTAAGAAGTTTGAAAGGGAGAGGTCGGCCTCCGACGGTACAAGCCCACGCCGGGTAGCGTACTGCATGCAAGCTGTAGTAAAAGCGTACAGAATTAGCAAAAGCCCCAGAAGAGCAGGGCTAGGAGTAAAAATGAGTCGACAATGCAGCCAGGAAGACTTACTCATGCCGGTAAAATCAAGCTCTGGAGAAGCCATGAGCGGTGCAGGTGCAGAGAGACTGTGGGCGGGCAGAAGATAATGAAACTGCAAAAGCAGGAAGTAAGGACGAAGAAAGGAAAGGTACGACCCTGAGCGAACAGGGAAAACTTGAAGAAGCGAGGGGCAAGATTAAAAGGCTGCCAGAGCAGACCTGCAATCGAAGTCCAGAGGATTTAGGCTGCGCCGAGATGTCCTTGTACAAACAAGACGGGAAGCTGCAGGACAGTCCAGGCGTTGGTGTTTTGAGAGGGACAAGCGCCATTCAATCAAAAAGTGACAGCTCCATTTGATGAACGTGGACATTCGAATCGGTCAAAAGACTCAAAACGGATGGCGCACCGGTGTGAAGGTACATAACGGCCTCAGTGCAAAATTGACGCCCACACCCAAATTATTTAACTTTTATACTGCTATACCTAGCTATTCTCATAGCCAATACCACTTCTTATATACTCACTAAGGGACAAATCACTTAATTCTGTGATACTCTAGTGTATATCTATATAAATCGTAATCTCATCTCCAAATTATCAACATGAGTTTAGGTTCAGATTGCTCAAACAATTGCATGCGGTAAGCATTCACAGCCAGGGCATATCGCTAAGATCTTGGTCGTAGAACAATTTGCACCAACATCCATGGATGTGCGATGCGGACCCACAACCGCAGATGGGCTGTTCCAGCTTCGGCTCCCTGTAGTGGAGGAGAAGGGTGCATGCCTCTATTTTCTTGCTGTAAGCTTGCTAGACGACTTCAGCAAGGCATGTTAGAAAGGTTATGAGCGACGGTTGCTGTCGGTCCGGGGGCCGAAAGGCGGCGTGTCCTTTGCACTCTCAGCTTCTTCAACATGTCACGTAGCACAAGAAGCGCACATGACGTGGGCGCCACAGGCGCCAGGCAAACTAGATGTGGCCGCAAGCGCAGCGGGCCCGACCCCTTAAAATGCTCTCTTACCTTCAACCTGCGGTCTTCAGGGCTCACTTCAGATCCCCTGCACATCAGCACGACTGGTTCCCCATTCTTACAAGTGGAAATGAAGCTAATTGTGGCCGGCTCGACCGGCTTTGTCGGAGCGGAGGTTGTGCGTCAAGCAGTCACGCATCCATCCATCACCTCTGTCGTCGCCCTCGGGCGAAACGAGCCTCCTGCAACGGTGCCGTCCGAGCAAACCAACGACAGAGCGAAGCTGAAATCGGTTGTATGCAAAGATTTTGAGAACTATCCTCCAGCCGTCAGCCAGGAACTGGAAAGCGCGGATGCGTGCATCTGGTGAGTCAAACTGACCGACGTTCTCCTCGGGGACTCTCCGCACTCTGATTGCAGAATCAGGTGTATTGCCGTTGTTCCATCTAAGATGAACACCGTTCTGTGGGAGGAAGTGTGTAAGACATGTCGCGACTACCCCGTCACAGCCATCAAGGCACTGGCCTCGGGCTCCCGGGAACGAAATCGCCCGGCCCGTTTCGTTTATGTCAGCGGCATCGCTTCTCAGCGGGACCGAGCTGCGGCCGAGGAGTCTGAGCTCCTCGCCGGTAACCCATCGCTGATAGAGTACATGCTAGTCCGGGTAAGCTTCTCCCTAGTACTTCACAGGAGCTCGAGCAGGCTCCTGCTCTCTCTTTACGAAGTTCCTATGGTTTTTGACTATTATGAAAACCTTCAAAGTCAATCTAGGCTAACAGCGGCCACTTCCTCTACCGACTAGGGCGAGGCAGAGACCCAGCTGTTGTCTTTCGCAGATGACTCCAACAAGACCGTCGAGGTGTGTATTGTCAAGCCAGGCATGGTTCAAGGTCCAGGCAGGGAGAAGACTATTCCCGGTGTGCCGAACATTAAAGTGGACGAGCTTGCAGCGGGGATGCTTGACCAGGTGGTCAATGGCATCGAGAAAGATACGCTCACGAACGAGGACATGGTCCGGATTGGACGGAGGGGTGGATCGAAATAGGA
Organism: Diaporthe sp. P3_1W; assembly: GCA_037177825.1. Classification (NCBI taxonomy): domain Eukaryota; kingdom Fungi; phylum Ascomycota; class Sordariomycetes; order Diaporthales; family Diaporthaceae; genus Diaporthe; species Diaporthe sp. P3_1W. The sequence continues at coordinate 8,225,465 of JBAFXB010000002.1, forward strand.
AGATGTCAACAAAACAACCTAATGCAGTAGATCTCGGCCTTCTGACCTATATTTTGAATCTTCGATTATAGATCAAAAAGTGACTACATGTTCCAGCCGGCCTCCGAGTCAACGGTCACCATGTCTGTGTCGACGCTAATAACTTGCATCAGAATCTTCTCGATCATTTTAATAAAGAAAATACATCCTAGCCTGTAAAGTCTCTAAGCTAAATACCGTCTCGTGTATCCTGTACCCTTGTGTTTGCCCTTCCTTCGATACCTAGGCACGTCACGGTACGGCCAGAGGAGGGATCGCGTGTAAATTCACAACTCATATCCATCCTCCGCAGCAGTTCTGGATACCTCGCTGTCTGAAAGGCGGTCGAACCACTGGCGCTGCACACGCAAATTCAGACCAGATTTGTTGTCTTGCCTCACCCCAACAAGGCTTTCGCTTCGCTTTCCAGCGCCTGCCCCTGGCATCTTGTGGATAATGGTGCCTCCGAACGTCCGGAAAGTGTGAGTGACGGCTGCAGCTTTGTCGCTGAGCTTTGAGCTGCTGCCGCCTGATATCACGGACCACAGTTTCGAACTGGCGTGCGAGACGATCGGGCCCCATGCCGTCAAGGAGGAGCATATGATGGCCAAGTCAGTCTCAAGAACAGCCCATAGAACTGCATCGACTTCGGTTGCTGGATTTCAAGGTTATTACACGCTGCAGTAGATGAAGGACAGCTTGATGAAGCGAAGACTCAACTCACTTGTCACCTCGGCGCTATGTCCATTGGCATCTTGTATTTCCACCTCACAATAGTAGTAGAGACGTACACACGACGCTGCAATAGCGCAGGCGCCCGCGAGGAAAACACACGAGAGGCCGACCCGTTTCATGACAGGGAGATGAAGATGAGTTACTTTGTATATGGCGAGAGCCAGGATACCTGCATCTGTGATGATGGTGGGAATCCCGAAAGCGAGGAAGAAGTTCCAATTGTTGATACATGTGCCGTCGATGTAAGGGTCGAAAGTCCTCCCAAGCGGGCGACACTTGAAGCTGGTGACGAGGATGATAGCGAGCCACCACATGACGGTGAGACCACCAAGGATGATATACGCAATCTTCGTAGTGCGTTGTGGGAAGAGTCTCCAGTGCGTTGCAAGGATGCTCATCTTGATGGTGGTGATAGCAGTCGCGTAGAAGACCTCGCAGGCATATTGTATCTGGAAAAAGGTACAACAATCTTCAGACATCTGAATACCAGAGACAACACACGTGTGAAGAGACGGGCAGATGCTTACTCTGTAATTGTACCGTATTCTGTCTTTGCCACCCTCGGAGAGGACTACTGCAAGTGGCTTTCCCAACCCGCCCTTAATGACGAGAGCCATGCTCGTACCATAAAAAGCCCAGGAAAGTCCCTGAGAGCCATAGAGTTAATAGCCTTTCAACCAAACTGACAAGTGACACCGGCTGTTGGTGTAGCCATAATCCCAAAATTTCAAAACAACGTACGAAAGCGGCCAGGCTGAGCCAATCATCCAGATCGATCGTGTACTGTCGGCGGACCTTCATGTAAATACGAAGGGCAACTATGACAGTAACGACTACCGCCATGGGTGTGAGGATCTTGATCAACATGGGCCCATCGTCAATATTGTTCTCGGGGACGGAACTTGATGAAGACATTCTGTGTTCAAGTGGAATAGGGATATCACAGAAGCTATGGGACGGAATAGCAATGAGGAAAGATGAGTGGTCACCAATGGAACCAGGACACAGGCGAGGTCAGATGAACCGTACCGGTAGTTACATCCTGGGTCAGCTGCTGGGGACCGGTCGGCTTATGTCCGGAGATCTAGACTCTGTATCTACATGCCGGGTCAAGATGTCTTTTGGGATGTCTGTGCCGTCAGCCCCTTCTGAGGTCTGCAGCGACGCCCGCAATTTTGGGGGCGTCAGCACCCCCTCTCTCGTCCGACCCGACACCGATCTGCACGGCACAGCAATGGAACATCAAGATCCAGGATCCAAGATGTGCACATCTCTTCTTGTTCTTTTTATGGGATAGCCTTGATGTGCCTCGGCAGACATGAGAAATTCTTGAGTCCCCCAAAGACGTCATGGCAAGCTGGTGTCACAAAGGTTGGCCAAGCTGGTCGCGAACCAAGCCTCGATGAATTGTTGCAATGAGAAGAGCGCGCAATACTCTTCCGTATGTCTCCCTAAATTTAAATCAGTTGAATCAGAAAAAAATCATTGACAATCACAATGCATGTATCTCAGCAGATAGGCAGTCAAATTGGCCGTGTCGACAGCCACAGCTGGGCCACGAGGCTCAAAAGGCCCTCCGCAAGACTCGAGAAATAATTGTTATCCAGATGCATGGCTCACGAAATTTGTCCTCTGGATTTTCTCGGCCTCTAGGCTTGCACGACAGAAAAGCTATTTTAATTGAAGTATCTCCTTCCTTTGGTCTCGCTCTACAAGCCGCCCTTCGATGGCCTTCACTTTTGCGTGACCCCACTGAGCGCAAGTTAGTCCGTCCACGGTGGTATCCTTATTCCACATACGCGGTATCACAGGACTCTTTAGAACAGTCATAGGCCAATCATTGGCAGGACGCAAACCGCACAGAACACTGTAGCGTTCATATGAAGCCTGAGACTTTGGTGCGCAGACCACGCGGTGGAGACCAGCTTTTATCGTGCCGTTTGTCAAGAAGTCCAAAGCGTCGCCCATGTTCACGAGCGCCGTGCCTGGAACAGGGCGCACCCATTGCCACGAACCCTCGGCCAGCTCAGTGGGGGAGGACCGCACGGCACCCGGGGCAGGGAGTTGGAGACCACCGAGCCAGGTGAACAGCAGACCCAGGGAGATGACATCTGTGTGGGCAGGGAAGCGCATCTCGTCGAGGTTCTGCGCTGGGTCGTAGACTGGATAGCGGAGGAAGCGCAGGAAGTCGCCGGACTGGTCCTCGATACGGTGCGCGGAGAGCAACGCTCCGTCTTCGAGCCCGAGACCTCGTTCGAGCTCAGAGAGGATCATGTGGGCAATTCGATGGGCTCGACGGCCGGTGCGCTCTATGAGCCTCCGCGCCTCAGCGTCAAGCCAGCCCGGCAGTGCGAAGTCATCCCTGACAGAGTAGCCGAACATGTCCGTCAGAGGAAACTGGCGCCTTTGGTTAGCTGAGATATGGACTTTGATGGGGCTTCGAACCGAGGGGTTGGTCACATTCAAGATCTCATTGTACTTGACTTCGCCACCGGGGAGGATGGCTTTAGTCCAGTATCTGCATCCGTTCCATGAGTTTGCAATCTTGTCTGAAGGCAGTAGCTGACAAACCCCATGTCCAAGATCCCAGCGCCCGCCTCAAGACGTGTTTTGAACTCGGTCTTTTGGTCATATGAAAGAGACGTAAAAAGCCGAGTGGAGAGACGACAGCAGTCCGCGACATCCTGCAGCAACGCCTTCCCGTCAGGATGATCGCTGAGATCCAAGTTGAAAAAGCCGGGGTCCCGGGCAAACTGAAAGATACGCTGCGATTCCTGCTCGTCTCGCGCGATGAGTTTGGCAACTGATACACTCCCTAGATGGGCAGTGGGGATATCATCGGGAAATGGGACCGGGCACAAGTTCCCCATGTCCGTGCTGCTGACAGCACAGGAATCCATTGCAACCATGCTGATGATTACTTCTCTCCTCAAAAGCAAGCTCGGAACAGGTGTAGTAGCTCGTAGGATTTACTTGCAGCTGGTCCCAAAAAAAAAGGGGGCGAGGGAGAAAAGAGGCAAGCCAGATGCATGTCAGGGGTAGGCCAGGCAGAAACCTTCGGCATCAGCCATCTATATGGTGGGTGCTTCACACACGTGCAACACGTCAGACATGAATAGTTCGTCAAGGATAACGGTGCGGCGCGGTAAATGGGGAAAATATAAAAGCCGAGACTCTACAGCGTCGCGTCCCTGTGCTCATCTTCAGGATCGGTCCTGCGCCAATAATCTAGATTTGAGGCAAACGCGCCCTATCATTTTTCTCCGGCGTCTATCTACCACAACCCATATCTCGAATATCCAAATCATTATTATAATGGTTCCCATAGTCGTCTTCTTGTTACTGTACCTGATGGGTTCGCCTCTTGCATGGGCAAATAACACCACGTTCCGAAGCGACTGCAGTCCTGCGATCGGGCTTGATTCACTCCAACTATCAGAAAAGGTTCGGGTGATACTCCCCGGCGACATGGAATTTGATAGGGCCACTCTTCGATGGACGTCGTTCCAAGCCCCAAATTACTCTGTGGTGGTCACACCATCCTGTGAAGCAGACATACAGAAACTTGCAGGTGCCGCCTGTTTCTTCTTCTTCTTCTTTTCTGTTGTGTAACACTCCATGAATCGAGTTCAAGGTTCTAATCAGCACTGATTGGGCAGGTTCTGTATGCATCGGAATGCGGTATCCCACTTCTTGCATCCTCGGGCGCTCACGGTTTCTCGACTACGTTTGGAGCCTTGCGAAATGGGATGAAGATTGACATGTCCCTTTTTCGAAGTGTCTCAGTAGATCCTTCCACTAACACCTTGACGGTTGGTGGCGGCGTGCGGACTATGGACGTCATGGACCCAGTGTACAAGGCTGGCAAAGAAATTAGTATGCTCATCTCACCCAGCCCCTCACATCAGCCCCCATCTTTTCATGCCCCGGTTCTCCTTTCTGCCTCGGGCGAGTCGCTAAAGTTGCTGACCCTGCAGATATTGGTTCGGATGCATGTGTAGGTATGCTGTCACCTTCACTGGGCGGTGGTGTTGGTCGGTAACGTCCCCGGCCCGGGTATGGGCCTCCCCCCCATCTGGGCCCCCATTTACACACAAAATCCCACTTTTCAACACCCATTTATTAATTCTAATTGAATTATATAAATATATAATCTGCAAATTTATATATAAATTTAAAGTTTCTAAATATATAAAAATCTGCTTACGTAATATTATTAATAGTCATTTATATATAAATTTTTAAATATTAAGATATTAAAATGTTAAGGATTATATAGAAAATACTAAGACTTTATAACATTAATATTTTAAACTTTATTTTATTTAATAATTTATATTATATTTTATTTAAATTTTATTTAAGCCTTATAAATATCAATTTATATATATAAAATTAAATATTATATAAAAGTAATTTTTTAAAGATAATATTATTAATAATAAAACTTCCTTAACTTTTTAATAAAGAATTTATATAGGAAAATCTTAGATTTTATTTTATTAAATAAATAAAATATATATTAATAAAACCTTTTAAATTTTAATAAAGTATATAATATAATTATTAAATAATAAAGAAATAAAAAATCTATTTAATTTCTTTTAAAAGATATTAATAATATTATATAAGTAATATATTTGTTAGTATTATAATAGTAATTATAAGCATTTCTTAACATTTTAAATATATATAAGTTTAGAAATTCTTTTAAAAATATTATTGCTTGTATAAGATTTTTATAAAATTTTTAACTTAATTTATATATAAAATAGTATATATGACGTCATTATGGTTATTTTTAGATTTAATTTGGATTTAATATGGGGACTTTAAAGTGGGGTGCCTTTAGGTGCGTTTCCTAGGAAATCTGGGGGCCCAGATGGGGGGGAGGCCCATACCGGGGCCGGGGACGTTACAGCGGCCTGCATGGCATGATCGGCGACCAATTGCTCAGCCTTCGGGTGGTAACAGCCAATGGAACCATAGTCGCCGTCTCAGAAGATGAGAATGCCGATTTGTTCTGGGCCATGAAAGGAGCAGGAAACTCGTTAGGTATCGTTACCGAGGCTGCATATCAGATATTTGACCTAACCTCGAACCACGTCATAAATGCCGACTTTACTTTCTTCCACAACGAGAGCTCATTGATAATCGACTACCTAGCCTCATTCGGAGACAACACACCTGAGCAACTGGCTGTGGTCGTCTGGGGCACGTATGATGCCGACCTCGGTGATGTAAGTAAGCAAGATTCAACCCACTATCTCTTCTGTGCATGACATCTTTCCTACATTGCTCCATTTCTCCGCATCTAATATTACTTGACTGCCTCACAAGGTTGCAATCTCGGTCAACCTCGTCTTCATCGGCAGCAAGGCCGAATTTGATCCTTATCTGGACCAGCTACTGGCCAACACCCACCCATTGAAGCAGAAGATCAGCACAGTCCCGTGGAACAAGCTCCTCTACGCCCAATTCTTTGCGGCATACCCCACTCCAGAGTCGTTTTGTGAAGGATACGGGGGGTTGCACAGCGTTTTTGGGGGCGCAATTAAATCCTACGAAAAGTCAGCCTGGCTGTCCTTCATCTCTGACTTCCGAAGCTTCGTCATCAAGCATGCTGGGGCGCGGCGCAGTGTTTTCTTCATCGAGCATTTCAGCAAGAACAAAGTACTCGAAATCCCGGATGAATCAGCATCCTACCCTTGGAGGGACATCACGGCTCATCTGTGAGTAATTCTTCATCATTTCATGACCGCATGAGAGCTGTAAGACCGGACTGACGCGGCCCTCTGCAGGCTGTGGAACTACGCCTGGGTGGATGCCGATCTCGAGGCTCCAATCCAACACTTTGGCAAAACTGTCAGGGATCACTTGCAGAGCACCTCGGGCTTTGATGTGCCCCAGATCTATGTCAATTATGGCCATGGAGATGAGCCGCCCGAAACCTTCTACTCAGCACAGAAGCTGCCTCGGCTTCAGGCCATGAAGGGCATTTGGGATCCTGACCGTCTGTTTGACTTCTACCATGCCATTATGTAGTAAGCTTGCATACTACAAGCTGCACGCTTGGGCCGTCTTTTTCTGCAGCACTGGGACAAATTACATAGGGTGTGATTGCGCAAGTACACCTAGGTATATTGCCACCTTTGTTCTGGTAGACAACTACAGCATGTATCCCGCTGCAGGCCGTCATGCGCTGCAGTGTATCCCAACAATGTATTGAATTTCTGACTCCTATCGATTGTATTTTGAGGGTCTGAGTTATTCAAGGGATTGTGGGGATCATGTCAACAGGTAATGAGGCGTAGTTTCTTTGTTCATAAATGTGCTGGATGTCTTCTCTTCAACGAAACTGAATTCATTGGTCCGTTCTTGTTACCTCAGTATGTACAACCCCCGAATTCCGGTATGTAACTCGTCGGCTCTCATGTAGGTTCATGTTTCGGCAATAAAGGCGTCCTAGTCTTGTTACACGAAGGTCCCGCACTTTCTCCGCAGCACAGTCCACGGTGTCCGATAAGTCACAAACGTTGGTTGCGCATCGTTGGATCATCGTCACTTCTCGCTACATTCCTCGTCTTACAGAGAAGCGAGGGATCTTCATAGCTGCCTATCTAGGTAGGTAGGTCGCAGATAGCACATGCAGGCATCCACTCCCCGAAGCAGCCTGGTGACCAGCTGAGTCCTGTCGGACCCCCAACCATTGAAACATTGACACGTCTTTAAGGGTTCGGGCCGATCAGTTTCTCCAGCCTCGAACGTGCTGCTATCAACATGATGCAATATTGATGTGGCCACCAGTCAGCCTGTGCACACTTGTAGACCTTGGAGAGTCTGCATCTCTACCTAATGATCTAGGTAGCCGACGAAGAATACCATGCCAGGACATAAGTTTAAAATGCGAAATCTGATTGCATCATACTATAACAAGCAATTTGTGCATTGCAACCCAACGTGCTGATCACCAGGGGATCTGTCTCATCTCACCGTCCTGGTACTCCCACTGGATGGCGTTATCGTACCTGCCGGTCCCATCCTCCAAGAGACGCACAATGGCCTCAGCTCCCTGCTGTGGAGACTTGCCAAAGCTGACAAAGTTGGAGAAGGCTGTCTTGAGCACACCAGGCGCCACTATGAAGAAGCGGATGCGCGGCCCCAGAGCCTTGCCGTCCCCGCCAGCAGCCACTCGGTCGTCCTCCGCCAGCTGCATGTGCACCGTCATGCCGTTCATGCCGATCTTGGCTGCCCCGTACAGCGGCGCCCTCCCCATGCGCTGTCCGGGCGTGAGGGCACGCTGCATGCTGGCTATTCCCGACGTCACATTGATAATGGTTGGTTTTGCCGACCGGTAGAGCAGTGGTCGGAAGGCGTAGATCACCACGGCGACAGAGGTGATGTGCACGCTGAGGAGCTTGTCAAACGCGGCTCTCGTTGCTTCGAGATCCGACTCGTCTTCAATTCGCTCGAGATGGCCTGCGTTGTTGACTAGGACTGTTTGTAGCAGTCGATCAGTATCACTTCGCGCTACTGCTGGTGACGGCTCCTTTCCAGATTAGGTTCGATGGGGCTGCTCACCGTCAAGTCGACCGTAGCTCTGCTGCACATGCTTCACAGCAGCAGCGATATGTTCATTGTTTTTTACCTCTAGCTGGACGACGTCAACCTTCGCAGTGACCCCAGCCTGACGCAGCTTCTCGACGGCCTGTTTTCCATTCTCCAAGTCACGGCTGCATAAAATGAAGATGTCGTCCGGATTGCGAAGGCCTGCAACCTCAATCACCCCGAGGCCGAGGCCCTGGTTGGCTCCAGTAACCAGCACAACCTTTGGTGATGCGGTTGATGACATTTCGTTTATTGGTGACTTATGACCACGGTCTTGCATGAATGGGTCAGACTCTGATAAGGCAAATGGTCGACAAGTGGGTTCGTCGCTGATTGCGGAAACCTCGCAGCGTGGACAGGTTCGTCTTTTATCAATAGTCGTTGAAGCGGAGGGTGTCCGGGTCTTTGGAAACCTTGGAAAGGAAGCGGGGCCGATCCAGTTCAATTGGAGCCCCAACAGGTCCTTTGTACCTGGAGTTATAGGTAAAGAGACGCAGCAGGTAACAGGCTGAGCTGACCAAAGTACCTGGAGCGGGTTCCTAAGTCACTTCCAAGTATCTAAAAAGTAACCATATTCAATGTGCAGTGCCAAACCTTCAGCACTGGTGCATGGTGGATTTCTCGTACCTAGGTGGACAAGAAGTTCCAAGACTGCATGTATGCATGTCTCAGGCTGTAGAACATGACATTTATTGCAATGATTAGAAGCAGCACATCTTCATTTTAGTAATCTTAGATAGGTTAATAAGATGCTCAGTGCATAGTGAGTGACAATGTGATACGTAATCACTAGTAGAGTCCAAATATAAAGGAGAGAATGTTGATGTATGTGCAGCCTGTTTTGCTCTAATTGGTACTCTCGTCTGCAATCAGATTACGTTAAAAAACAGTGCGTGCCCGTCTATGCGGAAGAAGCCATCGATCGACAACGATCATAGTTGCTTTCAACATAAACCTGACAACATGAGCGGACATTCCTGCAAGAGCCCTATCGTTATTTGTGGCATTGGACTACGGCTGCCGGGAGGCATACGTAGCGGGGATGACTTCTGGGACGTTTTGATCAACGGAAAGGATACGCAGGGACCGATACCGCCCAGCCGGTTCAATATCAAAGGGTTTGATGATACTCTTGAGGGCCAGGGTGCGATCAGGACTCGTCGCGGCTACTTTATCGATGATGACTTGGCAGCTTCCCCCGACACCTCATCCTTCGCGATGTCGAAGAACGAATTGAAACGCTGTGACCCCCAGCAGCGTCTGTTTCTAGACGTGGTGCGGGAGTGTTTGGATGATGCCGGTGAGATCGACCACCGCGGGAAGTTGATCGGGTGCTATGTTGGCACATTTGGCCAGGACTGGCACGAGATGATTGCCAAGGAGGCTCAGCATGCGGGCTCGCACATTGTCAGCGGCTATGGTGATATGATGCTAGCCAATCGAGTCTCATACGAGTATGACCTGCATGGTCCAAGGCAAGTGAAGTGTGCCTCTTAGAGTTTACGTCAAATCGTTAACCAAGTTGAATTTTAGTATGGCGGTGAAAACGGCTTGCTCAGGCTCTCTGGTGGCGCTTCATGAAGCCTGCAGGGCTCTCCAGGCCGGCGATGCCGTTGCCGCAATTGTCGGCGGTACAAGCCTGATTCTCGCGCCAAGTACCACCTCTTTGTTCTTCAATGAAGGCCTTCTATCCGTGGATGCATCATGTAAGACCTTTGACGCTAGAGCCAATGGGTTTGCCAGAGCCGAGGGCATCGCGTGTGTGTATATCAAACGTCTCGACGACGCGCTCCGTGATGGCAGCCCCGTGCGAGCGGTGATCCGTGGCACGGGGTCGAATAGTGACGGACGGAGCCAGAGCCTCATGAGCCCCAGCACTGCAGCACATGAGGCACTTATGCGAAGTGTATATGAGGCAGCCAGACTCGACCCTAGAGAGACGCCCCTCGTTGAGGTAATTAGGCTGTTCCTTTGTCTACGGATGATAATTTTTACTGGGTTAAACCTCCGAGTTCAGGGCATGGCTGACCATTATCTCCAACCTCATTCAGTGTCATGGCACCGGTACAGCTATAGGTGATCCGATTGAGGCCGCTGCAGTCGGCAATGTCTTTGACGGTGACGGTGTCTTTATCACCTCAGTCAAGCCGAATGTAGGGCATTCAGAGGGCTGCTCCGGTATCACCAGCATCATTAAAGCGATTCTCATATTGGAGCATGGCATCATACCGCCTCAAATCAAGTTCGAAGTGCCGAACCCAGCAAGTAAGACATGATGTCGATCAACAAACCCGCGTTATCCGAGACCAACTCATACATGAATTGGTTTCCTATCCCCGTTGAACGACCGACTTCTAACGGTTGCTTTACAGTTGCGTTTGATGAGAAGAAGATGACAGTACCTACGAGTCCAACAAGCTTCCCAGCCAATCGAGCGGAAAGAATCAGCGTCAACTCTTTCGGAATCGGCGGCTCTAATGCACATGCGATTCTCGATTCAAAGTCACAGTTCGTGCAAGATTGGAGAGAGTCGTCCATATCTTGTTGCATCAACAACTGTGACATAGAGTTGTTGGATGGTGCTCTTGGTCAAGCACATCACATTGCATCACCTTTCCTGGAGGACCACACGGCTGAGGCGATATTCCTCCTCTCGGCAAATTCCGAAATGTCTTTGCGACGGCAGGTAGATCTGTATAAGTATTATCTGCAGAAACAGGCTCACTTGGGGCACAGACGCGTCTGGGACATCGCCTACACTCTGGCCATCCGGAGGAAACTCCTGCCTTATAGGACTTTTCTCATTCTCAATCAGGACTTGGAGCTGGTTGAAGCTAACCCAAGCCCGACCAACAAGCCAGGTTCGCGAGCTAGGACGATCATGTTGTTCAGTGGCCAGGGTGCACAGTGGCCCACCATGGGAAGGGCGTTAATCAAGGCCATTCCGTCCTTCCGCAATGACTTGATTCTTATGGATGAAATTCTGCAGAGCCTGAAAAGACCGCCCACCTGGTCACTCGTTGACGAGATACAGAGGCCGCCAGAGACGAGCCGACTCCATCTGGCCGAACTTGCTCAGCCTCTTTCCTCGGCATTCCAAATTGCCCTTTGCCGTCTGATGAGGGGCTTGGGCATCAATCCCATAGCCGTCATTGGTCACTCAAGTGGCGAGATTGCGGCGGCCTATGCAGCCGGTAAGGTCTCACTCGAAACCGCCATGATCCTAGCCTACTATCGTGGGTACGTCGCGGGAAATGCTTGGGCGGAGCAGCTAAAGGATACCGGAAAGATTGCGGGGGGGATGGCCGTAGTTGGACTGAACGCCAACGACATGTTGCCGTTCCTAAGGCCTGGCGTCTGCATTGCCTGCGTGAACAGTCCACGCAACGTCACCATATCTGGTGATTTCGACACTGTCGAAGACGTCTTGCGATCTGTGCAGAGGGATACCCCTGATGTTTTTACAAAACTCTTGAAGGTCGACACCGCATATCACTCCGATCATATGAATAATCTTGCGCAACAGTATCGGGCCTTGATCGAGGACGAGGCAGACCTATCTACACCTCACCAAGATATGGACGTCATGAATGGATTGGAGGAGATCATATTTATGTCCAGCGTCACGTGCAAGGCAATCGACACCAACACAAGCCTTCCACCAGAGTACTGGGTGTCGAATCTTGTTTCTCCTGTTAGGTTCAGTGATGCAGTGTCGGCCTTGACTCCACTCTGCGAGCAGACACACGGCCATGTTCGGGATAGCAGCAACATTTTCCTGGAGATCGGGCCGCATTCGACCTTGGCTGGGCCACTGCGTGAGATATGTCTGGAAGCGGGCAGCACATGCAACTATATCACATGCCAGACTCGGGGTGGCAACGGTGTCGTGGACCTTTTGTCTGCTCTTGGCAGACTACATCAGGAGGGTATAGATGTGGACTGGCAGGCCATGTATCCCTCAAACTGTCAGCCGGTAGTTGGACTCCCCGTGTATCCTTTGGACCGCAGTGGTCCGTCCTACTGGTACGAGAGCCGACTCTCAAGTGCCTGGCGACATCGCGAATACCCTCATCATTGCCTTTTGGGAATTCGCGTGGTGGAGTCGCCCGACAATGAGCGACTATGGCGGAATGTTATACAACTGGATGAAGTGCCTTGGATCAGGGACCACAAAGTCAACGGGGACATTGTCTTCCCACTAGCCGGGTATATAGCCATGGCTGGGGAAGCTGTAAGGCAGATGACAAACGTGGATGGTTATCGACTACGACTCGTGAATGTTTCGACAGCGCTCGTCTTGACAGACACCAAGCCGACTGAGATGGTGACTACACTTCGGCGTCGAAGGCTCACTGATTGGGGCCAAGACGACGACTCGGTTTGGTTGGACTTCACCATCAGCTCCTTCAACGGGTCAATTTGGATGAAGCACTGCGGGGGGCAGGCCTCGATATTGAAGTCGGTGGAAAGTGAGGCACACCCACCGGTACCGCCATCAGTGCCCAAGGACCTCGTACGAGCTGTTCCTTGTTCCAGGTTCTATGAAGCCTTCTCAAGGATAGGCATGGAGTTTGGGGCTGGGTTCAGGCTGTTGAGCAACGTTATCTCCTCAGCAACGGAAAGAGTTGCGCAGGCCACGGTAACCAGGCCGCGGTCACAAGTGCCTAATGCAAGGCCTTTCCTATTGCACCCTGCCGTAATGGACGGATGCATTCAGGTTTTACTACTGGCGAATGCCAAAGGGATGTGTCGAAATCTCGGCCAAGCCGTCATGCCGACCAGGATTGCCCAGATTGAGGTTCCCCCCGGCCCGGGTACATCTGAGATGCGAGCTTACGCTTGTGGCTATCTCCAGGACTGTCCACCAAACTTGGTCGAATGCAGGACAGCGGATGGCAAATTGTCATTTCGTATGTCCGGTCTGCATGTGACACCGCTGCCTGCAGCCGGAGGCGGAGAGGGCGTCGACCATGATATCCACGCTGCAGCACGTCTGCATTGGCTTCCGGACTTCGACTTCGCTGATGTCAAGAGGCTTTTAACTCCCCCTCCAAGAGCACAGGCCCAAAGAGGACTGGAAGAAAAGTTAGCACTCCTATGTATCCTTGAAACAGCCGACAGGGTCCGTCATCTCACGCCTGGCTACCCTCATTTAAAGAAATACCGCGAATGGCTAGAGATGCAGGTCTTAGAAGCACAGAAGGGCCACAATGCACTTGTCCACAATGCGTCCGAGCTTACCGCACTATCGCATCCGCAGCGCATTGCACAGCTGGAGGCGAGCCTGGCGGACATTGCCCAGCTAAATGGTAAACATGCCATTGCGCGAGCCATGAAACGCGCCGTCGAACACGCGGGGGAAGTTTTTACAGGCAAACGGAACCCATTGGAGTTGTTCATGACGGACGATGTGTTGAGTGAGATGTATAACGATATCAGCTTTGGTTTCGGCGACTTCGTTCGAATCCTCTCACACTCGCGCTCAAAATTGCGCATTCTTGAGGTTGGAGCTGGTACAGGAGGCACAACAGACCGTACTCTCCGTGGCCTGGGCAAGCAGGCAGGCCTTCCATCCTACTCCACATATACCTTTACTGATGTCTCAGCCGGCTTCTTCTCGCAGGCCAAGCAAAGGTTTCAGTATGCGGACAACATGGAATTTGCTACTCTTGACATCAGCCAGAATCCCCTCGAGCAGGGCTTCTCAGCAGCATCATACGACCTTATTATTGCTGCCAATGTTGTGCATGCGACCCCTTCACTGAGAACCACCCTGAAGAACCTGGAGATGATGTTGGACTCAGACGGCATATTGTTACTCACTGAAATATCCACCGTCATGCGAGCGCCAGGCTTTCTCTTTGGCAACTTTCCAGGGTGGTGGCTAGGCGAGGCTGATGGGCGGGAGTGGCAGCCTTTCGTCTTGCCCTCGCGCTGGGATCAAGAGCTCAAAGCAGCCGGAATGAATGGTGCGGAAGTCGTTGTACCAGACGATGAGATGCCGTCTCAATTTTGCGTTACAATCATGTCGAGGCCGAGCCGTCCTGCAGAGGCGAAGCAATCAGCGCCAAGATTGGCTCGCAATGGCGGCATCACATTACTCTGCAGCGATCGACATTCGAGCCTGGCACGACGTCTTATTTCGGTCTTGAGGCGCCAATATGCGGATGATCAAGTGACGCTGTGTACATTGAAGGATAGTCCGCCTCATGATCAGGACATAATTGCCTGCATAGGCCTCGAACGACTCTTTTTTAGCGAGGACATGACGGAGGCGGATTTCTGCTCCTTCCAAGAATTCACTCGTCACATCAAAAACCAAAGAATCCTCTGGCTCACACCCCCCTTTCAGGTCAACTGTAGAGATCCACGCTCGGCCGAAACGTTGGGCGTCGCCCGCACTGCCCGCTCGGAGCTCGGTCTGCAGTTCTTTACGCTCGAAATCAACCCGACCGAGCCTGAGTTTACGTCTCTCGTCATGAAAGTCTTTGAGAAGGTGCGCAGGACTGATGACGGAGAGAATCTCAACACGGACAAGGAGTATGTCGTCGACAATGGAAGGATTTGCATCGGACGCTTTCATCCTGCAAATCTTAAGAGTGAGCTCCGCACGCGCACGCCCGGAAGTGGCGATCAGTGTGATCTTCCTGTCCGTGTCCACATTGGTGAGGTCGGGAAACTGGAATCACTGCATTGGTGCGTCGACAGCTCGGATATCGATGGTGCATCCGCTGAACCGGCAGAGCACGCGGTGGAGGTCGATGTCCGCGCGGTGGGTCTCAACTTCAAGGACATTCTCCTCGCCATGGGGCTCCTTGATCCACAGCCGTCTAGTTCCTATCCGATGGACGGATCGGCGGTTGTCCAACTTGGAATTGAAGCAGCAGGCACTGTCCGCAACGTGGGCGCACAAGTCCATGGCCTGGCGCCTGGCGCCAGAGTTATGCTACTGTCACCAACGTGTGCGCTGAGCACGCGGGTAATTATCCCGGCTGAGGCTGTGATAGAGATCCCCGACTCTCTGTCATTCGAGGAGGCTGCCACGGTGCCGCTCTGCTTTTCCACTGTTATGTACAGCTTGCTTGAAGTCGGCCGGCTGACTAGAGACCACACCGTCCTGATCCATTCGGCTTGCGGTGGTGTGGGGCTCGCAGCTATCCAGGTATGCCAGATGATAGGTGCCGAAATATTCGCTACAGTCGATACCAGTACTGAAGCAAAGGTTCGACATCTTACCAGCCATTGCAGGATTCCTCGGAATCGGATATTTAGCTCCAGGGATGCTTCCTTCGTGGCGGATGTCCTACGGGAATCTCATGGTCGTGGAGTGGACATCGTGTTAAATTCGCTCACAGGCGAATTGCTGGAGGCATCCTGGAATTGCGTCGCCCCGTTCGGCACCTTGATCGAGCTTGGGAAGCGCGACGTGGATGGTCATGGCCGGCTTGACATGATGCCGTTTTCTGCCAATCGAACATATGCGGGTGTGGACATTCATCACTTCATCCAGGAGCGCCCGGCGGAAATGGCTCGGTTAGTGCTAAATCTGTGCTGTTTCGGGGAACCGTATTGCCCTACTGCTCTCTGTTCTGTGTACTAACCAATTTGGAAACACTTAGGTTTCTGAGATTGTTTCTTGAGAACTACGGGAAGGGGCTGCTTGGACCGCTCGAGCCGGTGTCATGTTTCGAAGCTGCGGCAGTACAGCAGGCCTTCAGACATGTCCAAACAGCTTCACATATTGGGAAAGCAGTTGTGACAATGCCAACGGGGACCAACGGGTTGAATGATACTTCGCAATGCCCGAGAGGTGTGGTGCTTGATCCCGACGCTGCTTATTTGCTTGTGGGTGGATCAACAGGGCTCGGAGCCTCGATTGCCACTTGGTTGGTGGAGAAAGGGGCTCGAAGACTCGCATTTCTATCAAGAGGGGCGAATTCCATGGAAAGCAATTCCTTTTACAGCGAGCTTCGGGCAATGGGCTGCCTGGTTACCGCTACAGCGGGCAGTGTGGACGAGATTGAGGATGTACAGAGAGCTGTAGCAAGCTGTGGGGGCCCAGTAAAGGGTGTATTCCACCTGGCTATGATCTTGAATGTGAGTCAAGAACCACTTGTTTCGGTATCTGTACATCCAGCACATCGGGTTTCATGACCGAATTTCACTAATTCTCCATCACCAGGATGCACCACTTTTGGACATCACATGGACACAGTGGAGGCAAACGGTGGATGTCAAAGTCAAAGGGAGCTGGAATCTCCACCATGTTTGCATCGACCAGCCCTTGGACCTTTTCTGGATGGCCAGCTCAGTCGTGAGCTGTCTGGAGCTTCCTGGGCAGGCCAATTACTCGGCCGGTTGTGCCTTTCTTGAAGCATTCTGTCAATTCCGCCATTCGAAACACCTCCCTGCAACCGTGTTAAACATTTGCCCCATTAAAGGGGTTGGATACGTGGCTAGCAACCCCAAAGCAATGAAGAACATGGTAGCACAGGGGGTACACTTCCTCGGTGAGCCCGAGTTCCTCGACTTCGTCAGTCTGAACATTCTCGAGCCGAACAAAGACTGCGTCTCCGATGGCCAATGGGATGGAGACAAGTCATCTCTTGCCATTCCGAGTACCGCATGGCGAAATCAGTGCCAACTCGTCACTGGTCTTCGTTCCGCGTCAGAAGCCGATTTCGGTTATCATCTTGAAAGTCCTCACAATAGGACCAGCTGGCGCCGGGACCGGCGTATGGGCTTCTACCACAACTTGCGGCTCAGTCAAAAAAACGAGGCTACGGGCAAAGCAACGGCAGAGACAAGTGCTCTCGGCTTGTTCCTTTGCCGAATCCGCCAGGAGCCAAGTCTTTTGGCCGAAAGTGGCGCAGGGGAAATACTGGCCTCGGAGATTGGGAAAAAGGTCCTGGAGATGATGATTCGTCCCAAGTCCGACCTTGATGTTCGCAAAACCCTAGTGGAGCTTGGCCTGGACTCCCTGGTAGCCATTGAGCTGAGACGTTGGTTTCGTCAAGCTTTTGGCATCACGATGAGCGTGCTAGAAATTATGGGCGCAGGTACTTTCTTGCAACTCGGTGAGATTATTAAGAAGAGGTTGGTAGAAAGTCTTCAGGCTAGGCAGGTCGAAGACTAACTAAGCATCGATCCAAGACCACAGGCAACTTGCACTTCAGGCATTTCCATGAAAGATTTGCAATTGGTTGCAAGAGTAACAAGCCATAATTGATACTTATGCAAATGTTGGGTAATTGAACTGTACAAAAAGGTCTTTGGTGTTGTGTGGCTGCCCCGTTTGTGAGCATCTAGTGCATTTAGAACACGATGGTGGATAATCCGTTGTTAGATATAAACCCAACCATAGACTGCGATGTTGAATTGTTGCTTGTAGTCCCTCTGAATTCTTTGATTTCAGATCATGATGATCTTTTTTTTTGAAAATACACGTTCAGATTGTAAGCGCTTGACGCGATACTTAAGTAGCATCAATAAAATTAAAAGATCCATAAGCACAACATTTTCACTAAGATCAAACAAGGACAGGACTTTTGTGGGCAATAGTCCGGGCACAGAATAGTCAGCAGCGAAAAACTGACGGAAGGATTGTAGCAGACTGCTCCGGCCTGAGTCCTTGCGACGTTGACAGCTTCCAGATGTCCGATGGGCCGTCTGAACGGCCGCATCATCGCACACCAGTTCGCAGGAATTCGGCAGGCAGCGAGCCCAATTGATTGACCTCAGTCCTCGAACGTGTTCATCCGAATGAGAAAAGCTGGACTTGCAGGTAAATTTGAAGAAATTGGATTTGATCGCTGTATCACTTGCGCCCGCTGCCTGCTGACGCCAAGGGCCGGCCGGTATCAGGCCATCCTCCCCCAAGCTTTGCGGCACATGTGTTGCGACCTATTAATCGGACCTGACAGGAGGTAGACATGCTTATTCCATGTAGCCTCATTCGGGGCCCTCTTGAAGCGAAGAGCCCAGGCTTGTGAGAATAAGCTGCGGGCCCGACTTCAGGCCTGCTGCCACCTCGGGTTCCGTCTGTGCCCCTTGCAACCCCCAAATGTCGGCCAGTATTCAAGCCTGTTTGATATTCTCCCTTCTGACGTTTTGCTGCGTCGCGCAAAGCCTTGCACCGTGTTGGCCTCATGACGTCCTTACTGAGAGCGACTTCTCTTCCCGTCTGAGGCATTGCATACTCCAGCAATCGCTGGTAATCTTTTGTATATTTAAACCGCCTGTGTTCCGTTCCACCTGTTCATCTGAATTCCTCATCCTCATCAGCACTAACACCAACAACACAAACTACCAGCCGATCATTCATTCGTGAGACCCGGAGTCCACCACACATTACTTAACACCTTAATTCGTATTACACACACCAAACAACCTTTCCAACACACACCCCAAGTCAAAATGGTCTCCTACCGCATCATCACCCTCCTCGCCCTCGCCGCTACCGGAGTCATGGCTGCTCCCTGCGAGGCTGGCAACGGAAACAACGCCGCCGGAACCGGAGTCGCGGCCGCCTCCAACGCTCAGGCGACAGGAGCTGCTGGCAACGCCCAGGGCGGCGCGGGTGGTAACGCACAGGGAGGTGCCGGTGGCAATGCGCAGGGCGGCGCGGCCGCGGGCGGATCCTGCCCTCCCACCACCACAAACGAGGCCCAGGGGCCCAACAACGTGGGCAAGGACGGCGCCCAGTTCGTGACCGGCCAGTGCACCAGCGACGCCAACTGCGCCTCCGGCTGCTGCGTCCTCGGCGGCGGCAACGACCCGACCATCGCCGTCTGCCGCAACGAGCCTGCCCTCAAGCCCACCGAGAGCTGCGGCTTCACCTGCAACTAAGCCCAGCTCTCAAGGCTATCGCTTAGTCTTCTGGAGATGGATCACCCCCAGGAGAAGGATCACTCCCAGGAGAAGCGTGGCTGGGTCCAACTTTGGTCGTTCGGGAAACGGTCTAAGGATTGGAAGTACAGGAACTATTCCTGGGGGGACATCGGGTCCTGGTTGGGGCAAGGTGTTGCCAATTACGATCTTTACCACACATACACTGCATTTAAATAGATCAGCCTATAGAATTAATAATTAGACTGATACAGGCCCACAATATTGGACCACAGCTGGTGCCCTCTTCGTTCAGTGTCTCCAAGTGTGGATATATGTGAGGGCTCATATTCAAGATCTCTAAATAATCTAAAATAGGAATACAATGGCCTTGAATGTTCAACAGAGAGGTTGAGAATATCCCCCCTGAGCCCTTTTATATATAGAGGATACTTTCCACCTTGTGACGAGCAAAGGGTCACAGGAATACCGGACATTGTCCGGTGAAAGATGTAACTTGTTTACGTGGATGGAAAATTGAAAATAGGTGGATCTGAAGGAGGATTCCTGTGTAAGATTGGCCTTCCAAATACTATGGTATGCACAGAATGAATGTTTCGTGATGATAGGGACCTGAAAAGAATTCCTAAGTATGCGTACAAGCTAACAACTATCAAACCAGCTAATGACGTTCGGGGAGCACTATGACGAGACCAGTTGCCGACGTCTACTCAACGACGGCAAAGGCGGAGTAGCTTAGCTCATACCGTAAGCATAACTGGAGCCGCCCCTCAGTGTCAACTCAATCGAGCGCGTTAGCAAATTGTGGCCAAATACCACGACGAAAACAGATTGTCTTTCATGCCAATTGATCACGATTTCGACGCCCGGAGCTTTCAGTCAAGCGGTCATTTATCGTCATCTACCGAGACGCAAGAGAAACGCCATCTGCCCACTTGAGCCTCGCAACAAAGAACTCAACCGCACCGCCTAAACATGCCAACCGTGAACAACTGGTTTGTCCGATTCCTCGAGAACCATGTCTACTCCATGCCCGAGCCGCCACCACGCAGGCGCCACAAGCCCATGGAGGTACTGTGCGTGGGCATGCCTCGCTCCGGGACCGAGTCGCTGCAGCACGCGCTTCTAACACTGGGATATGACCACACGTACCACGGATGGGACATCATCTACGAGCAACCCAACTACGCCCAGCAGTGGGTCAAGCTGTGCCGCAAGAAGTGAGTTAAAATTCCCGTAGGGCTCCCAGGAGTATCTCCGCGCGGTTGACCACGTCCCCGCTGTGGAGAGATGAGTGATGTGCTGACTTCTTGGTGTATCTGGAGATGGTTCGGGCCACTTGACGGCAACAACGATTTTACGGCGGCCGATTTTGACCCCCTCATAGGACACTCGGTCGCTGTCACTGACGCGGCAGCCTCTGTGTTCGCCGCTGAGCTGATTGCAGCATACCCCGAGGCCAAGGTAATCCTGAACTATCGAAGGGACTTGGATGCGTGGTCAGTATTTTCGGACAAATTGTTTTCATGCCTCTACATATCAAAATATAATTCCCTTGAAAGACTTGAAGATCAAGGTCTCATTCAGATTCCACGTGCGGTGCTGAAACAGTCGCAGGCACGAGAGCGCGATGGCGACACTAGTTCGCAACAACAGCAACATCCTCCTCCTCTTATTGTCATGTCTGGGTCGCGAGTTTTTCTGGTCCTGGCACGTCTACGTCCGATTCATGTGGCCGGGTCTGTTCCGCGCACTAGATGGCAACCTGGAGACGGGAGTCGCGAGGAATGGAAAGTGGGTGTACCGCGGTAGGTGATCTTGAGAAACAACATTCGCTCTACTTTCATTTCAATCCCACTCATCAGTCTTACTCCTCTTTAAACGTATGCTGAATGTCAGCTGACCCCTTTGTCGCTTTAGAGCACTGTAATATGGTCCGTGGGCTCGTACCTAAAGAGCGGCTCTTGGAGTGGTCAGTTGAGGACGGGTGGGCGCCACTATGCAAGTTCCTGGGAAAATCTGTGCCTGATGAGCCATTTCCTCACGCCAATGCCGCAGCAGGGTGGGCTGGCCGCGAGTTGGAGCTAGCAAAGAGATATGGCCTCGCTGCAGCGCACAACGTTGCTGTCATCTCCGCTATTCAAGTTATGGCGGTGGTGGGAGCCATTTTGTACAGCTATGTCCTTACTTAGGACGAAGGGCAAGTGGTCTTTCGGCAGAGCAATATATTGAATGCACATGTTGTGACCATCTTCTAAGAGACCAAGTATCCTGTAGATACCTGTGATAAGATGCTGATCGGGCAATCTGGTGGAAAGGATGCTGGATATGTGTTCTATCGCAGGGCTACAAACGATAGAAAGATTCTAGCTCTGTAGAACATGGTGTGCTCGAGCAGCACACAAAACGTCTCCTTTCTGATAAACCTAAACTCGGCTGGCGATTTGTGTGACCAAACGGTAGGAATGAAGAACAGGTTGCCTAACCTGACCCCTGCACACTTTTGAGCCTCATCTTTCGAGATTTGTTCTAAATGCTTGTGGTGTCACTTGGGTGACTTCCCTCGATCGTCCAGTGACTTCCTTCAACCCTCGAGTCACTCCCATCAAAACTTGGGTCAACCAACCCCGCACTTGAGAATGCCCATAATCTGGAGGATAATCCTGCTTCATATTTCCACTTTACTCATAAGCACGTTCTTCGCAGCGTTTGGTTCGAGACTTTACATCACTTTACGACATTAACTGAGAGCAGGCACAACAATGGGTGGAGATACCGTTCCGTCTCTGGCCACGATCACAATCGACGAGATTGGCTATGGCTTGGATCATGGCACTTTCACAGCGGTGGATCTCGTCAACGCACATACCGCTCGAATCCATGAGGTGAACCAAGTCTTCAACGCCGTTCTCGAGATAAACCCGGATGCACTGGACATTTCAAAGGAGTTGGACGCGGAGATGAAAGTGCATGGAAGAAGAGGGTTCGTTACACGCCATTACCAGGCTAGGTATAATTTGCCAGACTGATAGAACTCACAGTCCGGTGCATGGCGTTCCCATCTTGCTGAAGGACAACATTTACACCGACGATCGAATGACCACCTCAGCTGGGTCTTATGCGTTTGTCGGGGCCAGGCCAGCCCGAGAAGGAACAGTCGTACAAAATTTGAGAAAGGCCGGTGCCATTCTCTTAGGCAAGACCAATTTGTCCGAGTTTGCCAACTTTCGATCGACCAACGCCTCGGACGGTTGGAGCCCGAGAGGGGGCCAGACCTTCGGCGCCTTTGTCCCCCTTCAAGCATCAGAAGGGAGCAGCAGTGGCTCAGGAGTCGCCGTGGCTCTCGGCTTGGCTCCGGCCGCACTTGGAACTGAGGCACGTACCGCACTCTTTCTCTATGTCTACCATATGGCTAACCGTGATCAGACTGACGGCAGCATTGTTTTGCCGTCAATGAAGAACAACGTGGTGGGGTTTTGTCCTACTACCGGGCTCGTGTCACGCGATGGTGTGATTCCACTATCGGATAGGCAGGACACCGTTGGGCCTATGACCAGGACAGTCAAAGATGCGGCTCTTATTCTGTCGGTCATCGCTGGCCCTAGCAAATATGACAGCGCCACCGAGACAATCCCTTTCGCCGATATCCCTGACTACGCCAGTGCTTGCCGACGCCCGGACCTGGCGGGGATTCGCCTGGGGGTCCCGCGCCGGGCTATTGCTTGCGCGGACCAAGTCATCATGTCTTCTTTCGAAGAAGCATTGAAGAAGCTGTCTGAAATTGGAGCCACTGTGATCGACAACGTCGAGATTCCGGCTCAGGATGAGTGGGATGCTTGGGATCCGAGGGAGCGCAGACGAGCCCTGGAAGCCGAATTCAAGTCATCAATCAACCGCTGGTGTGGGGAACTGACGCACAACCCAGAGAGCATCAGCGGTCTCGATGATTTGATCCAATTTGTCGAGCACCACCCCAAGGAAGCATATTCACGCCGCAACATTGAGAGGCTTCTTGAGTCCCAAAAGTCCCCAGGGATTGATGCCCCCATCATACAGCAGGCATTAAAGAAGATGCTAGGGTGTTGCACAGATGAGGGTCTTCTCGCGGCACTGAAGCAAAAAAACTTGGATGCATTGGTATTTCCCAATGTCGCCGAACTCCCGTCAACATGCGCTGCCCGGGCTGGGTTTCCCATCTTCGCCGTGCCTCTGGGCTTCTATCCTCAAGGAACCGAGGTCAAGAACACATCCCAAGGTGACCAAGTAGACATTGCACCAAACATCCCGTGAGTGACTTGGAGGACCTCCCCCCCCCCCTTTTAGCTTAGAAGAATACTGACTGGACACAGTTATGGGCTGGCATTTACGGCTGAGTGGTATTCTGAACTCACATTAACTCGTGTGGCGCACGCTTTCCAGCAGTCCTGGTCGCTCCTAGATGTCAAGCCTTATCGGATGCCGATGACAGAGCTATGCGATATCGTTCAGAAAGAATCTAGGCCGGAAACCCTGTGACCGGGAAACTCTCGCATTTGGTTGTGTTTGTTCGTTCAAATCTGTCCGGGCTAAGCAGTACTGAGCAAAAAAATAACTCATCATCTCGAGGAAACCCCTGGCCGTGGTTGAATGCTGGGAGATACACTGACTGCATGCGCTGGTGTTGAGGCTGCTGAGGCTTTTGTGTCTCCGGAGTCTTAATTGAGTAGACTCGCAAAAAGATGGGTGGGAATTTGCGAGATCACTGTCATGTCAGGCATCATAGCAATGAAATAAAATCGCAACTGTGAATTTGTAGAATCAGTTATAGGTTACTAACTCAGGCATGCTACAGGTGCAGAGGATATTGCCCTGGGAGGGTCCAGTTCAGGCCTCGACTAGTGAGATGTGTAGATGTACACGAGGATGTATTATTTCATGGTCAGTATGGCTAAGGTAATTGAATACGTCCTACTCTTGCGCTTTCCGATTCAGCCCCCAGCTTGGTAAAACCGGCACTGCATCTAAGATTTGGGGCCCTGAGTGAAACCGATGAGGCCCAAGGCAGCAAACACCGACGAGCTCAGAAGGCGGAAGATGCCCGTCGATGGGAGGCTCTCACTCCACAGAATATAGCAGTCAACAAGCCCTAGGTAGCCGGTGGCGACCAGGAAGGTGTCGAGGACGTCGTAGCGGCGCTGGGCGTAGAAGGTGAACATGAGGATGCCAAGACAGGCGGTGCGGGCGTTGCCAACGTGCCAGACGGTCCACGTCTCGGGCACATCGGCCACCCGCTGCGGCAGGCCATAGTGCAGCAAGACGCTTCGGGTGCTGCCGCTGACGAGAGGCCAGATGGTGCCCCAGCACTGGGCGGCGGCTGTGAAGAGCGCGGGGAGGTGTCGGTATTGGAAGTTGGTACACATGACGGTGAGCGGGACGGATTGGAGAGTGTCTTCGTAGGCGTTGCGGCGGGATGTTGGGTGATGGAAGAATTCGAAACAAAGATATAGTGCTGTGTTTTTTTTTATTTAGGCTAATCCCTGAATCCTTCTGCTTGGCTGGGCTAGCACTCGCGTAATTAAACCAACTGTTCTAGGGAATCGCCCGGCAGACTGGCTTTCCCAGATGTTACTGCGCCGCTTCACCGCATTCATTAACAAAAAAAGAGTACATGTCTCGGTGAGGAGCGCCACTCGTCGAAATCACAATCCGTTGCTTATGAGCAGTTGGCAACGCCCGATCCGATAGGCGTACACCCGTTGCCAGCTGTTACGCAAGGATGGCCCTACGATGTGTCTCGTCAGCGAGTGGGCTCTAAATGAAATTTAGGAGAGACCAACGAACCTGTCCGCAAGTGTTGACCATCTGTCCCGCATCTGCGCCGTTGGGCACGCATGTTCCCAGGTCGCCGCCTTTTGGAAGCTCACAGTTCTACGCGACCAACTAATATTAGCAAACACGCCGGTGTGATTCAAGAAAGATAGATCTTACCCAGTAGCCGAGAACTGCAGGGACAAAGAAGAGGAGAGTTGAAGTGGAGAGCTTCATGTTTGTAGTGATGGTAATTGTGTCTTTACTTTCGAATTTTAATGAGATTCTTGTTTTCGTCTTTTAGATGGTTAGAGCGGATAGTCTCTATCTTCAAACAGTGTTGGTCTAACCCATAGCCTATATATAGTGGCATGTTTCTCCTGCCAAGACTTTTGCGAAGCATAATTGATAAAGAGTGGGTACTTAGTCGTCTTACACGTTGGTAATATCTTTCCTGACAGGTGTTCGGGTAGGGTTGTTGACTCATAAGTTTCTGGCTAATACAAGCTGAGCTCTGTGGATATATTTGTGAGCGGGTCGGCCTAAGCTCACTTTTCCCAAGTACTCCTCGCTATTACTCATGACACTTACATAGCCACTACGACTATAGTGGAGTGTGATCCATATGGGACTAGTTGTATTGCAGAGTATAAAGAAGGATCGAACCACCTCAAATTGCACCTATCTCATACCTTGCTCCTGCAGCTGTCTCACAATCTTTGTCTCTTCTTCTACAAGATAATTCTTATCACTGAAAGTTGCTGTGGTAGGGTATAACGCCTCCATGGGGACCTCGCGGACGTTGATCCTGGAGTCTTCCTTCGTACCAACCATCATCGCCTCAACGATGTTGCCGTCGCCGTACTGGGGCTCAGTAAGCACTCGCATCATGACCGAGGCACACTGCTCCGGCGTCATGCCCAGTTCGTCGGGGCGGCCCTCATCCCCGAAGAGCGGCGTCTTGTACAGCCAATAGTCAATAGACGTGGGCCCTTAGTCCAACGGGATGGATGTGTGAAGGTTACTCACGTGCACTCTGCCCGGGCAGATGGCCGCGTTGCGGATGCCAAAATGTTTCTTTAGCACCCCGACGGACCTGACGAAGCTAGCGACGGCCGCCTTGCTCGCGAGGTAGATCGGCACGTGGAGGCTGTGCACGTAGGCGCCCAGGCTCGCGATCCAGATGATGTTCCCCTGGACGTGCCGGTTCTGCAGCCAGTAGTCGATGGCGACCTGGGCGATTCGGATGGGCGCGGCCGTGTTGACGGCGAAGCTCTTGTACTGCCCCGGGTTCGCGTCCTCCCTGTCCTGCGCCAGGGGTGAGATGCCCGGGGCGTGCCAGAAGGAAGACTCTGGGGGCTCGTAGATGCCGGCGCCATTGCACACTATGTCGATCTGCGGGAATGTCTCCAGAGCAGCCTTCCACAGTGAGCTTATCTGCCCCCAGTCGGCGAGGTCCACCTTTTGGAAGACTGCAGAAGGTTTCACAGCCTCTGTGTTCGTATATTTAAGCAGCACTTCCTCGGCCTCGGGCCGCAGCTTCAAGTCGGCGAGCACCACGGAACAGCCCTTCTCCAGAAGCTGTTCTGCGAAGGCTAGATTGATTCCTTGACAAATCTTAGTTACTGATGACTACGATGGCGCGAAGGCGCCTGCAGTCCGACGGATATTGGCAATTTCGAACTTACCAGACCCCGCGCCAGTGACTATGGCGTACTTGCCTTTGGTCTCGTAGCTTGACATGATGTGAAATATTGTTGATGTTCTCTGGTCGCCCGTTTGTTATCCGCGAATGTTGAGAGGTATTATGAGTGAAATGAAGGGATAAGGACCTGTACTCGAGTTATTGACTTTTGTTCGTGGGAAGGCAAGACGTCGTCGTCTTCTTTGGAGTGAGACGACATTTCGGAACCCCTCTTCTGCAGAGGTATCGACCCACGGCTCTTGCAGAAATTCTGTCACCTGTCTCCAATAATCCCGATTGCTGTTGATGGTGGCTGGTATTGCCGCCAATCGAAAGAAGACTCCCTAACTATGTATGGAAAACCCGACGTGTTACAGCAGCTCATATTTGTCCAATTGAAGCGAGTCTCTGCCAAAAGCGATGTGTTACAAAGCCGGAAGACATGGTGGTACTGCTGTTTCGAAAGCTGATCAAATACCCGGTTCTGAGGGTTCACCTGCATAGCCAACCCCAACCTGCATGTATGAGCCCATATTTATGTATCACAATCAGTTTTTGTTCCTACATTTGTGTGTCCAATTGTAGACCACACAGACTTACAACGCCATTTCTTTCCAAGGAATTCAGGAAGCCGACATCCCCAGGTGCCAGGGATCGTACCAACTTGCATCAACTTACAACGAAAAGCCCACGTTCAGAACGAGCAGATTTGTATACCCAGATATTTCACGCTTCGTTGGCTCGCTTCACATGTTTAGCTCAACCTAAAATCCTTGACGTCCACGGCCCAGGGCGCGCACGTTTGCACGGGTAAGACTAAAATGATGAATATGAGGCTTCACGGACATGTCGAATGCATTTCTGTCAAGGTGAAAATTTGAAATTCTGCCGAATACCTCGGCATGTGTACAAGAGTGATACATCATTTCTGTATTTACATAGCCTGCTTCATCTCTCCCTCAGAACTCAAGCATACGAAGCCTCCCTCCACCAATCACACCTAGAGTTAGCCGCCGGGTCCTTCACGACGTCCACAAACGTCGCATTCAGGTTCAGATCCGCAAACTCCTCTCCGTAAGCAGGAAACGCGGGCAGCCTCCCCCCCGCACGGTTGGGATCACCGGCCTCCGCAAACGTCGTGAGGTACCCCTGCAGGATGCCCGCCAGGGTCGCGTTCGTCACGAGGGTGCTCCACGTGCTGTTGACGTAGAACGAGTAGTTGACGTCGAGCGTGTGCGTCCCCGGCGGCACGCTGAACAGGTATGAGTAGGATGGGGCGCCTCCGTTCTCCGCGCCCAGGGCCTCGCCGGTGAAGTACGCGTGGCATGTGAAAGTGAAGTCCGCGACGGCGGTCATGAGCCGGTCGAAGGGGGTCGCCCACGGGAAGGAGGCGGTGTCGTTGTACACCGCCGGGTATACCTCGGTTGACAGCTCCTCGAGAACGGCGTCGGGCATCTCGGGGAAGTAAAGCCTCATGTAAGTGTCAAAGGCGGACGAGTTGGTCGCCGCTGGGTCCGTGTACTTCTGACCTTCAAAGGTGTTGTGTGCGACCATCACCTTGACGTCCTTGTGATACTGGCCGCTCGCGAGCAGCTTCTCGGGCAGGTCTGGGACGTATGAACCGTCCGGTGCGGGCCCGAACTGGAACGTGCCGTAAAAGTCTGAGGCCTGCGAGAGCTTGTTGGCGATTTGGAGGTCGTATGTGTCGAGGGCCACGAGGTCCGCCAGGCTTGAGACGTTTGCGCTCTTGAGGAAGATGGAGAACGAGTCCTCAGCCTGCGAGGCATAGGGTCGCGGGACGTAGGCTGGGGATTGCAGGATGGCCTGTTGGAATTGCGGAGCGTCCTCCTTGCCCCCGTGCGCGGTGATATGGTGGAGGATGGAACCGCCTCCGGCGGACTCGCCCATAACCGTGACTCGAGATGCGTCTCCGCCGAAGAGATGGATGTAGTTTTGCACCCACTCGAGGGCTTTGCGCTGGTCCTGGAACCCGACATTGGGCACTCCCCCGGCTGAGGTGAATGATTCACCTTGAAGCCAACCCAGAGCACCGAGCTATATCATATTTGTTAGTCTTTGAAAGCATCGATATATTGTATCGGAGATAATAGCCTTACTCGGTAGTTCAACCCAACCCAAATCACACCCTCTCCATCCTCATCGAAACTGCGATCCTGCAGGCCCAGAGGGTTCGTCATAGGCCCACCCCATTTCGCACCGATTTGAAATCCACCACCGTGAATCCAAACCATGACTGGCCGGGACGAGTTGCAGCGTTGATTCCAAACCTGATCCGGCACCACAACATCGAGAAACAGACAGTCCTCGCTCTCCAGCTCGCCCGGGGGCGCGGTAACGAGCTTGGTGTTCTGCCACGGAGTGTACGACTGGGGGCAGATCTTTCCATAGGTACCATCCTGGACGCCGGCCGAGCGGTTGTTGACGGGGTCCTGGGGCAGCTGGAATCGTAGCGCGTCGACGGGGGGAGCCGCGTACCGGATGTTGGAGAAGTTGTAGTACGTCCGCTCGTCCGGTGAAGTGGTGATCTGAGGGGCGTAGAGAGCATAACCCAGGTCAACGACGGGCGCCAACGCAGTCGCGTTGTTATCACGGCGGGCCAAACCACTGTTAGACACACTCGTCGCCCAGGAGGTAGAAGCAGCCACGGCCAGGAGCACCAGCGCAGAGAACGTCATTTTGAAAACGAGAGAATTGCAAAATGAGACTCGCAAGGACGAAGAGCCCGGGCCTCGTGTCATCCGTACCCATCGCGAAGGCTCCTATACAAGTATGTCATGAAGGTCCGGACAGCCGCCAGGGATGTTCGGGTTTTCCGCCGGCGCTCAAGTGCTCGCCTCCGTAGGCCCCCGGGGGCACTAACGCGACGGTTTAAATGACTGCTCCACACTTGGGTCCATCAACGCGAATCTGGGTTTGTTGGCGCAAACGGCCCGTTTTGGTTGTCCCATGACTCTCAGCCGTTGAGGTTCGGCTTTGGAGGCGACTGACTGCCCGTCTACCGGGACTCGGGCCCTGAGACACTCACTGCAAGTGGTGAGCCCACGCCTTAGGGAAATCCTCTCAGGCATAACCGTGTGACCACGACGATGGAAAAGCATGTCTGAGAGCACCTGTTCGCTCAAAAAGTCACAGTACAAAGTACTTCAAACCCCAAAGCTAGCAGAGAATCACAAAATCAAGTAGTAAGGTGGATGCGTGAGCAGGATAAATTGACGGGAGATCGACAAAGATCCATCGCCGCCACGCGCCGGATAAACCGCACCTCACCAGATGTGCACCAAGGACATCAAAGATGGCGTTGCGGGTGCAGGACATAGATGACGTTGAGATATGGACCTAATTTGAAAATTCGTTCTTATTTGAATCTATGATTGTTTATCCAAGTCCATGTACTCCTTTCCCCCCACAGTGCTGTGACCTGTTTGTCGAGAGGTTAATGACACTGACCGCCCTATGAGGAGTGTAACCCAATTGCATTCCGGGACCCTTCCGATTCCGAGTCCTTACCAACCGTCTATACTATCGAACTCCGAAAACCTATGTGATATATACATTTGTGTGTGACTGCCAGAGCCCGTCCAGTGTCTGGCTGCGACAGAAATGCCTCAACCTTCCTTGAGGTCACTGCTATTTTCTGACTCCCCTCTGCAGGCGTTCTGCATGCCCAGTGATCTCAACCTCTGCGAAAGCAGCCCCTCGGCGATGGCAGCACCACTGCTACTCCCAGGATAGTGGTTGCCGCCGCCCACGTATCCGCCGATATCACCCTTAGCAAAGCTCAGAGGAGTCATGGTGGGAGGCGCATCGACAGGCACCGATGTTGGGGCGAGCACCTGACCGCCGGACAGACCCGTGCCAATAGGTCGCCCGAGGGACAGCCCTCTATCTTGAAAGCTCGAGGCCCTTGCTCGAAGCAGGGACAGACTCGGCATGGGCTCGTTCGGGTCGAAAGGCGGGAGCTGCTGGCCGAACGAGAAGCCGGAACTCCTCCTCCTGAACGCCTTCTCGGCTGCCAGGCTTGCCCCTGGCCCTGTTGTCTGCATTACCGGCTGGTGCATAACCCTGACAGGTTTGTAAGGCGTGAACTTTGGCTCGGGGAGGGTGATCTCATTCCGAAGCTTTTCCTTGCCATCCGGCACGCGGTTGGCAAAGACCACCCTGATGCTTTTGTAGAGGTAAAACCGGCCTTTCGCAGGGCAGCAGATGTGTAGATGGACGAGGTACCGAAGAGTTGGTCTGTCATTGGTTGATGGCAGGTTTTCAACAATAGGGCCACCGGCAGAATAACACCGCTGGCGGATGAACGTCTTTGTCCCCGGCTCCATGCCCTCGAGGTCGTACGGCACGAGAAAGAGTTTCACAGCCGTCTTATTCTGGTTTTTGATGATGATCTGGACCTGGCCCTTCTCTGGGATGCGGTAGCTTCCGCCGGGCGGTGCTTTCGGAGACGCTGACCTCCGCTTCAGCTTGGTCGCCCTCCGTGCGTCGAGATTGGCCACGTCCCCACCGGAGTTGATATCGGTCATTACGATGTCCTCGTCCCCATCCAGCCGTTGTTGGGTAGCTGCCGAGATGCTCCTTTGATGAGACTTACGTCTCTGTCTTGAAGTCTCCTCTGGGTTTGAGAGCCCATTCTCCAAATCGATCTGTCCAACATAGGGGCTCGGCCCATCATCGCTCTTGGACCGCCCGTGAGGTGTGTTCACGTAGCTATAAAAGACAGCAGGAAAAGGCAAAGTGACATGGGCTGGACAACGCAGACTGCTTTTGCAATTGCCCAGACCCAAGACACCAATTTGGGCCATGAAATCCAGAGGTTTCGAAGGCGTGGTGGACATGCGGCCCCGGAGGATACTCTCCTCGTACGATCCGACCATGGAGGTCTGGTGTAAAGGCGAAGATGATTCCAGGCCTAATGAGAGGCGCCGGGAGAATGCCGAGCTTTGTGGTGATGTCCCCCCTAATGAGAAGCTGGGTGTGGACGTGAGAGATCTCCTCGGCTGGTGGGCTTGGTAAGTCTGGGTCGACTCGCGGTGTATACCAGATATCCTTTGAGAAGTGGTGGGGACATTCTGGTGTGAATACAAGCCGCTCAACGTCTGGCGTCGAGAAATCCTGCTGGGGGTAGGCGGGTCCAAGTCTATGTGACTTATGGGCATGGACAGGTTCAGGTCCTCGTTGCTCTCAGACTGGACGAGGGGGCTCGTAGGATGCTTGTACACGAAACTGGAGGATATGGACGAGGATACAGAGGGTGGCGAGGCCCGGAAACCATCTGGCGGGTCGGCAAACGGTATTCTTCTCTCGAATTTGAACGGTGTGAAGTCTCGCGGAGGCGACGTGGCAAAACGGGAGTGGTGTTCCCGGTAGAAACCCTCTGAGTTTGGCACTATTCTCACGCCCTCCTTTCCCACTTCGTTATTACGAGAAGAAGACGCATGTTGGGTAAAGTCCCCGCTGTGAAGAGCCGACCTAGGCCTCTCTAATGCAAGACCTTGCTGGACACGCTCTAGATCTTCCGCCTCTTGAGTCTGCGAACCTAACCTGTCCTTCGTAGGGGGCGAAAGTGTGGCGGACTCGCTGGGAATTGGTTGCGGGCTGGTCGGCTGTTCTCGAGAGGCACTGCGGCGGAAGAGAGACTCGAGCTGAGTGGGAACGTTAGGCAAGCTGCCAGCGCAGGAGACAGGCGAGACCCAGGCACTTACATGGCGTTTGGGGCTCCACGTAGGACTCTCACCCCTCTTCAGCCGCTCAATCAGCTCGATGCGGTCGGATGTGGTGTTGACGGACAGGCCGGGCGTTGGGGACGACGGTCCTGAAGTGTCTGGCACAGGCCCTTCGCAGAGTTCTGTTCGGATGCTCTCCTCGGAGAGCTGGCGCCTCAAGGACATGGGGTGGGACTGGTTACGCAGAGAAATGTGCAGTGGGACCGGCTGGGCCACTGGAGACTCGGAATGAGGCGCTGAAACGTCATCTTCGTCGAGGTTCTCCCGGAATATGGGCATCTTGGTGCGTCTACCTGTGCTGCAGCGGATCGAGGACCACGTTGTCTAGGGGATGCCGGAAGTGCAAGGCAACGTAAGGTGAGAAGTTGACCACCCGAGGTCCTTTTCAGAACCTTGGGTGGCTTGGGGAAAGAGGTTGAAAGGTTGAGAGGTTGAGAGGCGGTCGTCACAACGGGCCTGGTCGGTCGGTCATTGGGGATATCCACTGCCGTAGGGACGGGTGACCGGGTTGAGGATCCAACACTGCAGGACCTGCCTCCAACAAGAGGGCGTTTCTTTTTTTGGCTGTCCTGACGCACGGCCGAGGCGGGGAGGTTGGTGGCATGGGAATCAGATGCTTGAGACGCCACGGGACTCGAGGACAAGGACAAGGCGAGCCTCTGGGTCAAAGCCGAATGTCTGCCGGCTCTTATCGTGAACGGAGACCCACGGTCACGCGCACAGCATCAACGGGAGGCCGCAGGCAGTAATTGTGACACGGCGGGTGAGTGCAGGTTCGTCGGCTCAGCCGCAAGTGAGTGAACCTATGAGACAGACTCAAGGGTGCCGTGCTGGATATGTATGTACAGTAAAGTGCAGTATGCGAGGTTGACGAGGTGCGCTGGGCATCTGTGAGTCAAATGATGTGACGAAGACATGTCGTCTTGGGTTGACGTCCAAGGACATGGGCCATTGGGTGGCCCCGGAAGCGGAGTCGAACTGAACCCTGGCAGCCCTGGCGCGATGATGCTGCTTTCCCTGCTGTGTCTCTAGCGTGCCCGGTACAGGGGGCCGGAGGGGCTGCAGAGGGGCCAGAGAGGGCCCATGCTTCAGCTAAAGGGCCCCTTGTCCCCCGGCCTGGCTGGATGGAACAAGATCCACTCCACTGGTCCACGGGCCCACAGGTCACGGTGACAGCGACGCACCTTCCCTCATCTGGACCGTTGGGCCGCTGCCCGCTCTCCCTCTCATGCAAGCTCTTCCGGGACTGCGAACCTTAGCCGCGGCACACAGTCAGCGTCTCTCTCATCCACAGCCAGCCATTCTATCTCGCATGATGTGGGATTGAAACGAAACTTATTAATGGAACACTAAACACTCGACCAACACACCATGGCCCAACATGTCCCATTGCTCGCCCCAGACGTCCAGATGTTCGGATGGTTTTCCCTGCACAACACTTTGACTCGTGTACCCTAACCCGGCCAAGATCCTTCACCAGCCAACCTCCAAGGGCTGAATATGCTTGTTAGTGTGCCATGCATCCCTCCTTGAACGACCCGGACGCTCGCCATAGTTGTAATGTCAAATGTCACACGATAAGGTCCATACCAGAAACTACAAGCTCTTCTAATCAAGGAATTTCCTCGAGAGCGTCCTGAGGAAACAGATTCAAGATCATCCTCGGCTCCTTCAACTTAGTAGCTTAGATACCGACTGTAGAAAGACTTGCCAAGTGAAGGTCTTGCTTAGGTCTACAATCTAGAAATTCAACAGACGGGCGGCCGGTGTCAATTCGCTGCCTCATGCCTTCTTGCCGCCCATCACAATATAATTAGAAGGCGCGTCCCTTGGTCATGGTCGACACCGACTGCGTCAGTCGACCGAGCCCCTCCGTCTCTTGCCTTCCTACAAGCCTCCAACTGACTCTGCCCATGACATCTCTTTGAGCCCCGAGGTCGACAAACATCATGATTCCTCCCAGTCTCTCGTTAATCATAAATCACAAAACGTCAATTAGTACTACCTAGGTATTATCTACATTCACACGAGCCCCACGTGAGCATCCAACAGCTGCTATTCAAGCCATCCCATTCCAACGACGATGGAGTCTCCAACGGATACGGCGTCTCAAGCGACGATGGAATCTTCAGCGACGATGGAAGCTTCAGCGACGATGGAATCTTCAGCGACGATGGAGTCTTCAACGACGATGGGATCTCCAACGACGATGGGACCTCCAACATCGAAGGAATATTCACTAGCGAGGGAATCCTCAACGTCGACAGAATCTTCAGCGTCGACGAAATCTTACAAGTCGACGGACTGTCCATCTATTATGGCCATCGAGCGCCCTGTGCTCCAGTTCGAATCCCGGACAACATGTCGATATTCCGCCTTCTTCAACGACGATGAATCCCAATTTCACGTCTATATTGTCTGCTCAGACCACGGGGTTTACCATTTCAAACTTGTCAAGCTACACGTCAAGTTGTCAGCCCAGTTTCCTGAGGATCCCCCGAAAGTCAGGTTTCTTCACACCACACGGCACCCTATCCACCCCGCTTTCTTCGTCAGCGGAAGGCTATGCCTCAGTCTCTTGGGGTACGTAAACTTCGGCTGCTCCTCGTTTCCGTCTCGTCCCGTTGTGTGTCCTGCTCGCAGCCTTTACTCAAATTTGATCACTCGGCGGATCCCGTACAGCCTGGCCTTCGGCTACTAATGTCCTCAAAAAACAGAGACTTCGGCCACCACACGTGGAAGCACCACGTTGAGCAGTGTGAACCTGGAACGATTTGCGTAGGTCAATCTTACCACCCTGTGCAGCTCCGGTACCTGATGGCCCGCGTGAATGGAACTTGGCTGTACTCACTTGAAGAACAATACTCAATGGGAAAGCTAATTCCCATATCCGCAGCATAACATGCTCCTGCGCATACGGGAGCTACTGGACTACACCCCCTTCGGCCCAGATACGCTCGAACTCAGTCACTTTGTGCAATACGTCACGTGGGATGCCCTGCTCCTCAGATACATAGCCAGCGAGACGCATGTCGATGCCTTGGCCTGGCTCAGGAAATACGTCCGAGTACGCGGGGTGCTAATGCTAAGTGAGCTGTTGAGGCAGCGAGCTCATGATCCCGGCCGGATGCACTTCATCAATCCGTGCGACCAAAAAGTCCCAGCAGACTACCTGGCCCTGGTCAAGGAGCTTGGAGCGGTGGTCTCGAGGGCCCGGCTACCCCCACGGTCGTTGTCGCCGCCCGCAGGGGTTGTCAGCAGCGACCTTGAGCTGGCAGAAAGGGCTGCCTGGACGTGGGCCGGCCGAGTGTCGCTGAAATGGACTCTGGCATTCTCGGGGCATCCTCACCAATACTTTTAGGGACAACAGTATTGGCATGAATCGGGCCCTGGAGTCCCGGACATCGGGCATCAGGGGGGCAGGAGCACATGAAGGGAAGCTGATGGGTTTAGGGAGGAATATCCGGTCTCTTTTTTTTTTTGAAGAGCGGCGGTCTTTATCGTCACAAAATCCAGTGATGCCGCTTTTAAGACAGATGGGAGCTTCGTTTGCTAAATGTGGCACGGTGTTACTATAGAGGCAACATTCACAGCGTATAGAGCATGTTTGAAAGTATCGGTAAGATTGAGGTTAATCAGGAAGCACGCAGCGACTGATAGGGTGAATTCATTCCTACCGGAGACAATATGACATGAGATTCCCTAAACACCCATATGCGCTTCCTCGCGCGGACTGTCCGAATTTATAACAGTTGCCCCGTATGGAGAGGATAATGGGCCACTGAGAATGCATTTTTAAGGCGGTGCAACGTTGATGCATGATAATGATGACATCAAACGTGGAATTAAGATGGCCGTGATATCAGTGCAGCAGCTATTCTGCAATCATCCTACGCCTGATTTTACAATGCGCCCTTGTAGCCATCGTCATGGACCTTGAGAACGTACCGAATATTTTCCGGCTGTACTCTCTCCCACAGGCTTCCAAGGCCCTTCTCCCTCCCTCGCTGATCCTCGCGCCGGAACCATTCTTCCGCGGTTCTGATCCGCCCAGGATGGATTTTATCAAGCAAGGCATAATCCTTCCTGTACACGCCGTTGTTGTCGGGGGAATGCCGGAAAAGATTCCACCAGCCCGTGAAATTTTGGCGGAAGGTCATCGTAGCCGGGTCGTCCGGGTCGGCATTGTAGCCAGCAGGCAATCCGGCTACGGCCTGGCGGGAGAAATACTCGTCGAAGCTGACGTTGACATAGCGAGCCTTCTTCCCCGTGACCCTTTCGAACGCAGCCGCAAGCTCCGTGTAGGTGATGTGACCCGTCGCG
This sequence comes from Diaporthe sp. P3_1W, assembly GCA_037177825.1. Lineage (NCBI taxonomy): Eukaryota > Fungi > Ascomycota > Sordariomycetes > Diaporthales > Diaporthaceae > Diaporthe > Diaporthe sp. P3_1W. The sequence goes on from JBAFXB010000002.1 coordinate 8,262,218, forward strand.
GTGTCGAGGTTCATCCCGTGGGCGTTCTCGTGGTTGTCAAACAGCCATTTGACATAGTGGCCACAATCCTCCAGAGCGACCTGCGGTATAGCGCCGTCGTTCAACGGCACCTTCCATGTCACGACGCCGTCTTCCACGGTAGGCGCCAGCGGCGTCTTGGCCCCGATTGTCATCTCCATGTACGGACCCGTCGAGAAGAGAGCCGCGCTCATGCCGTGTCTCCGGCGGACCTCGTCGTTCTGGCTGAGTATGAACTCGGCGACGCGGCCCTTGGCGTCGATGTGGCCGCAGCGGAACTCGGGCCGGAACCCAGACACCTTGTACGAGTAGACAAGGCTGCTGAAGACAAAGAACCTTATGCCCTCTTCGATCGCAAGTTCGTACGCCCGGATTGACCAGTATATCTCGGTCTTTTCTCCGCAATTGAAGCCGTCGATGTTCACGAAGGCACCCCACGCGCCCCGGAAGGTCTCGCGGAGAGATTCCTCCGAGGCAAACGTCCCAATCACCGGCTCGATGGTGCCACTTGGGACGCTGGACTGCAGGTCTTTGAACCGTGGGCTATCCGGGTCGCGCGTCAAGGCTCGTAGGTTGTATAGACCAGAGTTGGCCAGATCCCGAGCGATCGGGAGCCCCTGGGCACCCGACGCGCCGATGAAAGCAATGAGTTTTGGGGCCATGTTGACGGCAGTCACGTTAAGTAGAGATGATGAGTGTGGGAAAGATGGTTCTGTAGGCAGGCAAATAATATCTGAGTGAGGATGTTCTGAGCAAGCATCGGTTGAGTGAGGCCTGGACGATGGGTGCGCGGGTATTTAAAGGAAAAGACTATGTACCATTTCTAGTTCGATCATTGACCATGAGCATGTCAGACTCCGTGTGAGCTGTCAATATGCATGGAAGAGACATGACAAACTGGCCCGAGAGATTACATATCTTCCCGAGCACCTGAAAACAAGATTGAGTGGAACCAGCACTCCGAATTTCGTAGACCTTTGCGGTCTATCACGACCACCGCCGCTTGTTAGTGTCGTTGGCAAAGTGGTCCCTTGGCAGATGCACCGGCTGTCTGGTTACTAATCTGCCCAGGTGTCGGCCATTCTTTTGTGATTAGTCTATAATTGAGTGTATTGAGGTGCCAAGAGGATACGGTCGGCTTTGAAATCGGAGTGAATATCGACTGCTCCAGGGAAGTCGAGACTTGTACTGAGTACACATAATTGACATTTGAAATGGTCTCGGACGGACGGATTAGATATCATGACCCTTGTTTTGGAATGGGGCGAAGTGTGGCCGGAACGCATCCCTGAATGTGTGTCACCGTCTGGCAGGTTCCTCTAGCACGACAAGAAGTTGAAAAGGGGCACCTGGGGCTTAACGTCGATCTAAGCCTGCTACATGTTCCAGTTTCCTCCCAACTCTACGCCTAATTATTTACGTACAAGGCCTTCCAATGGCTGCCACCGAGCTCACAGACATCTCGGCAGTCGAGCAAGCCATCGCGTCAATCGATCCCAACAAGCCTGTCTACATGCTCAATCTTCTCAAATTTCGCCCTGTTGCCGTCTACGGTCCCTCCGCTCCAGCCGAGATCCGCTCTCTCCCTTCCTGCAGCGGTCAAGATGCATGGCAACAACGCTATGTGCCTGCTTTTTTCGCGCTTCCGACGATGAACGGCACTCGAGTCCCATTTTCGGGCAAAATGGTTGGCAAAGTGTTAGGACTGAAGGACGATGAATGGGATGAAGTGGCTCTTGTGAAATATGAGAACATAAGCGTCTTTAGAGACACGGTTATGAGCGAGGAGTACATGCGGATGGTAGTTCCGCACCGAGTTGCTGCCCTTGCTGATGCGAGATTATTCGCCTTGGAGTTCATAGGTTCTATCTAAGTACTGGATAAGCTGTTGGAATTGCGACGGTTGGCCTACGTCGTGCTATTTTGGACTAGATCCGTTCTGTCCTAGAATTAGAAACTGTGAAACGAGCCTTGATGGCTTTAGGAGACGCTGGCTTCCTCTGGAAAGGTTGTCAGTGGTATCGTCGGCGCAGGGAGGCCAATTTAGGGAAACGTGGGCGCCAGAGACATTAGGAACACCGCGGGCAACGCTCAAGACGAGTAAATGCCTCCAGCAAGCTTGAAACGACTGTAAGACGCCGCGGCTACTATTTCGAAAAGGTTCTGGGGGGCTTAATGAGAGGGCCACTGACTGGTCGTTCCCAATCGAAGGATTCGATCACCTGTGTAAAATTATGAGCTGTTTCCACACACCGTTCAAGCGCAGGACACCTGTCTCGTATTATGTCTATGAGATAAATATATCATCTTTGCGACAATTTGATACATACTTCGGTCTCCGCCTACAGTTACTGAATATCGCAGACTGCCTGTCGGACGAGGCGAATTCGGACATATACTGCAGCCAGCAATGCCAGAAAACCAGTGAAGATGCCGATCACGCTTGATGAAATCGAAAAGTGGCTGGCAACACACTCAGCTCAGAAAGTGCAGTTTTTCATATTTCCTATGGGTCGTTGCGGTTGTACTTTCCTTGGCTTGGCAGGGCTCCAAGTTCTCAACAATTAGATCAGGCATGGCTGCATACGCATGAAAATTGATCCGCACGCTACGAACGCCATAGGTGGTTACACGACATATTTGCACCTCACGTGGTTGTTAAGATCATTGAGAGGTTCAAGTGCTGACCACCTGCGGCCGTCCATTGTTGATCACTGCCTAACTCGCGCATTTCGCTCAGCTCTCCGCCTCATCGTTTCTACGTCCTGCATCACGAGCGACTTTGCTCGCAACATAATGGATCCAGTATCAGCTTTCGGTTTGGCTGTCAACGTATTGGCGGTTGTTGACTTCTCGAAGACCTTCCTCGAGGTCTTGGGGCAAGTCAGAGATGCTGGCTCGGCTGCTGCAACGCAGGACATCATTGGCATCACCCGGAGCCTCCAAGCATCAAATGAGAAAATCAAGGACCAAGCATGGATCGCTCAGGATAACAAGGTAGGTTTTGTCCTGACTTTGCTTCTCTTCTGGCAGCAGAGCCAGTCTCTAACTGGGTGCACATTTCAGGCTTTCAAGGACCTTGTCGATGGGTCCCAAAACTTGTCCGAGGAGTTGATCGCACTTGCAGAGAAGGTGTCTGTCGCGGGATCTAGCACGCTAGTCGCAAAGATCAAGGTCACAGCACGTACAATGTGGAGTCACAAGAAGATCGAGGAGAAAAAGGCCCGGCTGCAGGAAATCCGCGCGCAATTGATGTACGACATTGTCGTACCCATGGCCGCAAAGATCAACACAATTCCAGACACGTCAGTCTTGGACATGCAGACACAAACTCTCCTCAACGCGATAGTCGCAGGTGAGGACACGAACAAAGCGATTGAAGAACGCCTTCGTTCCTTTCACCAAGAGTATGCTGCAGCCCAGCAGGAGCAACACGTTGAGGTTGTCACACTTCTCCGTGACATACGCGACGGACAGTCCCGACATGCCTCGTCCACAAACAATGAACTTGATCAGGAGGCCAACATATCATTGAAGAAAATCTTGGACTCCCTCTACTTCTACCAAGAGAACGACCGACAGGATGACATCGACAGTGCACACAGGGGCACGTTTGAGTGGATATACAGCGAGCCTCCGTCCGGAGGCACCGGAGTAACCTGGTCCAACTTTCATAATTGGCTGCGCAACGACTCTGGAATCTATTGGGTGTCAGGGAAGGCCGGATCAGGCAAATCTACTCTCATGAAGTTTCTCGCTACTGACGAGAGGTTACGTGACTCTCTCCTCGGATGGGGTGCTGATGGCCGTCTTCTGGTCCTATCCTTCTATTTTTGGAATATCGGCACACCATTACAGAAGTCACTGGAAGGACTGTTCCGATCAATCCTTCGCCAAGTTCTCCAGGAATGTCCTGAGCTGGGTGAGAAACTGTTTCCTGATCGCTTCAGACAATTTGTCGAATGGGGTCAATTTCCGACGATGCATCAACTCAAGCGAGCTTTTACTTACTTGACGGCTGAGGAGACGACGGATGCCTCCGGTGTTCCACTGAAGTTGGCCCTGTTGATCGATGGGCTTGATGAGTTCGACGCTGCTGCATTAAATCATTCGGAGCTATCCGAAATATTTACATCGGCAGCAAAGTCATCTTCGTTCAAAGCTATTTTATCCAGCCGACCAGAGAATGCATTTGAAGATGCGTTCCGTGATTGTCCCAAACTGAGACTTCATCAACTAACTCGGCATGACGTGGCGAAATATGTGAACGACAAACTTCGCGACCATCCCAGGATGCAACAACTTACATCTCGGTCTCCTGAGGACACTGAATCTCTCGTATCAGAGATCGTCGCGGCAGCTCAGGGTGTGTTCCTGTGGGTCAAGCTGGTGGTTAGATCTTTGTTGGAAGGTCTCCAAAACCATGACGAGATAGACGTATTGACTGCACGACTTCACGAACTACCGACCGACCTCGAGGAGCTATTCCGGTACATGCTTCAGCGAGTTCCCGGCAGGTACAAAGAAGGAATGTCTAAGATGTTCCAGGTTTTACGGAGACAGACTGAGGTCTCGTCTCGGCTTATGTCGCAGAGGCGTGAGGATAGCAAGGTACAGCCGTCAACGGCATCAGGTTTATCCTTCGCTCTGCTTGATGAGAAGACCGTGTTACAGGCCGAGACAGGTCCGTTTACTATTGAGGAGGCATCTATAGAGATGGATTCCATCGAGGCCAAGATGAAAAGTCATTGTGCTGGCTTGATTGAGCTCAGTACTGCAGAGGATGAGAATGTCCCGGTGGCGCGTCTCAGGAGCGGATCCGCAAGCGAAGTCTTCAACGAAGGTAACTCCCGCTCCTCTCTCATGGATGTCACACACAATTGGGACGATCCTAAGGTGCAAGTCATACACCGCTCCGTCACCGAGTACTTGTGGAAAGAAGAGGTGTGGAATACAATTCGTGCCCACGCGGACCACCTGGGCTTCAATCCATTGGCTGCAATCCTGCGAAGTCTGGTTATGCAGGCCAAAAAGTGTCCGTATGGCTACCAGTTCAAAGAAACCCGAGCTGGGAGTATAGAGCCGTGGCACTTGGTGGGCGTCGCGCTCGAAGTCGCATACCAGTTGGAAGAAGCGCAAGGAACAGCTCAGACGGACTTGTTGGACGCTTTGGAAACAGCGCTGACTACAAGATGTGGACCGGACTGGTGGGATACATACGAGGAGGACTATCACAAACCAGTTCCATGGCACGACAACTTTTTCGCGTTCACTGTTCGCTATGGCTTATGGCGCTACGTCCAGGCCCGGCTTCAGACACGCGGTCGCACATCCATGCAGAAACGTGGCCGGCCACTGCTGGACTATGCTTGCAGGCCAGAACCAACTTATGATTATTGGCTGAAAGGCACAGATGTGCGAATCGTGGAGGCTCTTTTGCAGAATGGTGCCGATCCCAACCTGAAGTTCAATGCATTCACTCCCTGGCAGAATGCTTGGTACACGGCATGGGGCTTTGTTCCACTGAGCCGGTTGCTGCCGGTCCTTGAGGTCTTGCTGGCGCACGGCGCAGATCCGAACGCCTACGTCGAAAAGGATGTCAGGCTGCCCAAACGCGAGTGGCAAAAGAGGCGCCGTACAGTGCTTCTGGTAGCTTCTGATGGCCTTGATCCTGATTCAGAAACGCAGTTTGAGCAAAAGAAACTGTGCGAATTCATCAGAATGTTAAAAAAGAGAGGCGGGAAGGCCAAGGAGTGGAGGGAGGAGAAGAATGTTTTTGTGCCCCATGACACGCATGATACGATCTTGGGTGGGCTTCGACCTTGGGTGGCCTCCAAGCACGGAAGTTATGCAAAATACTCTAAATAGGCTGGACGGTATATTTTTATTTTCTCTAGCAGGAAATACACTCATTCCCCACCAAGTGTGAACAGCGAACAAGGACATACTCTAGGTACCTAAGGTACCTACCTAGGTAGGTACCATGCCCGCCCTCTCACAACCAAGCGAGTATAGACAAGGATCACTTATCTCACCTATCTTATCGATCTATGCCCAATCACATCGAGCGTCTGGACCCACTAAGCTAGCGGGGCCTGTCTTACCGCTTGCTGTTTTCAGACCTTCTACCTTCGCCGCCAAAATTTCCACCAGCAGAATCTCGAGAAAGTCAACCGCGACTCGAACCAGCCGGACGAGCACCTCGAGACATTGTAACCGCGTTGAGCACATCGAAGCCTGTCTTGGTAGGCAATTACCGCCATGGGTCGCCGGCCTAATCAGGTGATCCAGCAGTACTTCCAGCGGGGACCCAAGCTGGCAGACAATTCCAATAGGTGAGCACCGCCGCGCGTGCCCTCAAGATCTCCTCGAGCGCTCACCGCCGAGGCCTGAGGTCTACCATTTCGGGCCTCTTAGCCTCGGCCCTTGCAACATGGTTGCTCGAGTATATTGACTGACGTCTATGCCTGCAGATATCCACAGACTTGCAAACTCTGCGGCGAAAACTTCCCCAAGGGTCGAATCGACAGCCTGACCACCCATCTGACGAAGCGTTGCCCCGCCATATCCGAACAAGACCGCATAAATGCCTGCCTCATGCTCAATGGCATCTCAGCAGCTCGGACCCCCCGGACGCTGCAAGCCCGACAGCAGCAGCAACAAGTCCAGCAGCATTCAGGCCCGCAGTTGGAGCTCCCCTTGATGCAGCCTCACCAGAACTGGACACCATTGGAGACTCTGGCCGAGGTATCCAGGAGGCAAATCGACCATTTGAACGAGTACGGAGGCGAACAAACACAGACACAACATGGGTCGCACGAACCTTTCCCCGGCGCTTTTGCGTTGTCTGGCTCCACCGCACTTGAGCGTGCCGAGATTCAGGAACAGTTCACCGTGGAGGACCATTCGTCCCCATATAACGAACATCAGCCATCTGAAGGGCCAGGTACGTGTACCATGAAAATTCCCACAGAAGCTTTGCGTGACAGAAACTGACAGTGTTTACAGCTAAGGAAGTCCCGGATGGCCAACCGAACATGACAGAGCACATCCAGGATCCACATGAGCACAGCACGACGCCCACTGAAGCTCCCAACTTGTCTGTCGCTGCGGCGGCAACCGCCAGGCTGAACAACGCAATGTTGGATCCTACACTATTCCTCAATCACAACCTAGGCGAAGATCTCGCAAGGGCCATAGAGACTGTCCAGGATACGGAAGCCGCTCCAGGCCCTGCACCAGTTACCGCTGCTCCTGAAGAACACGCCCCGCCTGCAACCACCGATCATGTCTCACCACCTCCAGCACCTGCTCCACCTCCAGTTCCGCAGCCTGGATCGCAGCAACCCTGGGGTGAGATCACGTACATGGCGAACACACCACTTGCCCCGCCATCTGCTGCCAACCATCCACTGCACGGAGTTCCCATGTCTAGCAGATCAGTTTTCAGGGTGGATCAGAACGGCTCAAAGTCAAGGCATTCCCGAGCGCGCTTTGACGAGCAGCGCAGAAAAGAGGTTCAGCAGGTTCGGAAGATTGGTGCATGCATCCGTTGCAGGATTTTAAGGAAGACCTGCTCCCAAGGCGATCCTTGTGACACCTGCCGCAAGGTGCTCTCCCCACGGATTTGGCGATCTGGGTGTGTCCGCACAAAGTTCACCGATGAACTCAATCTCTACGATGCTGGCGTCCAGATCGTACATTCGCAAAAGCAGATCAATGGTTTCAAGTCGACACTGAACTTGGACCATCCTCCTGTGGTGCTCGAAGCCTCGCATTTCCCAGGAGAGGGTTCCGCGATCCTAGTCGAGACTCTGCGCGGGACCAAGCCCAAGGAGCCAGGCGCTGACCTCCTTGAGGAAGACGAGCGCTGGGCAACGCCACAGATCGTCATGATCAATGACCAGGAGGAACTTTCCGGCAAGATGGAGGCTTATGTCAGAGATCAGCTGCCGGTGTTTGCGCAAAAGGAGCGGGCGTCATTTTCACGCATCACTGTGGAGACGGCTCTCCAGATTGCCCGCGATGCCGACGATAGAAATCTGAGGCTGGCGCTTGAACTTTGGGGATTCGTGGAAGTGATCGACCGGGAACTTAAGTGGAACCTCGAAATTTGTCCGTCCCCGGTCGCCCAACTCGCGGGAAAGTCCATCACACAGGAAACCGATGCGGAGCTGTACAAGACCATATGCTTGCAGTTGACAGCCGCCGCGGAACGGAAAGCGTCGACCACCAGCAAGAACCTCCTGACACACATGCAACGGGACCTGCAAGATGCGAGAACCAAGATTGGTCACGGAATGTTCTTCACTATTCTGGTCTTGCTTATTTGTGTTGAGAAGTCGACTTGGGCATTCAAGGCCTGGGAGGAGATGAGCAAGACCATCAACTGCTGGCCTCTGGAGAGACTTCCAAGTGACTACACCCAGCAAGGCTACAGAATATCCGAACTGTTAGGCATGCTGTTGGGCATTCGACGAGCTCTACCAAAGACTGCAGTTCGAGAGAGCGACGGCATTCTAGTTGTCGAGGACCAAGATCCCGTCCTGCAGTCTTACTTCGAGCGCATTAATTTGAGAGGTAAGCATGGTCCCCGGCCCTCGGGCTTCTAACTTTGTGCTAACAATAAGTCCAGCTGCCGATGTCGTCTCGCAACAACAGCATGCTCCATTCTCTGCCCTGGATTCCCGCACACTCGAGCTTCATCTTTGCTCAAACTTGCTACTGCCTTACCAAGAGGCACATCCTGGCTCACATCAAGATCAGGGATTTGGAGGCCAGGGCAGCAACCACGTCCCAGACCATAGCTACACCCACGAGCCCAGCCCGGGAACCCCTTCATCGGCTCCGGCGCCAGCGCTTTCCGAGACGACCGGGTTTTCTGGAGCCTGACGATACTAAAGTGAACAATGATGCTCGGCCAGCAGTCTCCAACCAGACCCAAATGGTCTAGATTTGCTTGATTTGCGATTTTTACGGCCGAGATCGACGACGACGATGACTCGCAAACCCATAGCACGACCGACCGACCGCGAGGCGTTATGGCAATGGGAGTTATGGATACAGAAAAAAATGATAGACGGATCGTCTGGCCCTTCTTATAAGAGATCTGTCTCAGGCGGAAATGCTCCAGATGCCCTCCCACGATTTTTATCGTACGGTAAACCATGGCTTCGGAAACTCTTTTTGGCGAATCGGGATACCCTGGAGTCTACTCGGCGTTATAGACCTCAACTAGCCCAGAAAAGGCTTGTGTATGACCAAAATTGACAGAAACGTTTTATTCCTTCCTTAAATTGTTACTCGTGACTTGCGATCCTCTTATGTGACCGCTCAGGGGACAGACAGTTAGCTGGGTGCACCGTCGCCTGCTCGAGTTTGCGTACCGGACGGTCATCATTCAGCGCCGCTCACCGGGAAACTTGACCATGGTATAGGGAGTTCATGACGGCAACCAGGACATAAAGCGTAGTTCCAAAAGGGGGGTCATCGCGCCAGCGCGAGACAAGGCTTTGCACTTGCAGAATCAGATTGCATGTAGGGTCAGAGGCGAGTCACTCGAAGCAACGCAGGACAGGCTCTCGCGCCAGCAAGGATCAATATCGATCGCGGAAAAAAACCCCAGGCGGGAAATCAATTCTCTCCATGTATACGTCTAGACGCCTTGCCATGCCCACACGTGTCCAGATGCCGAGGCTCGAGAAAGCCGCACCCAATGTATGTATAGTCGCTACGCAGAAGAAGAAGAAAACAATGAATAACAGATAAGCCAGCCAGAACCCTCATTTATGATAAAGAAAAAGAACACAACGTCCAGGGTATCAAAAGCCTCAACACAACAACACAAGACACAAAATCTTATACCTGCTCGCATGCTAATACACACCGCCGTCGCCGCCGTCCTTGGCTAAGAGAAGAACTCATCCTGTGCCTTGTCCCACGGGTTACGGTGGACCTCCTCGTCCGCGCCGTCGATGGGCGCGAACGTCGGGGTGGCGGTCGGCGAGGCCTCTTCCTCCTCGTGCGCCTGCTCCCACGCGCGGGAGCCTTCGGCCAGCGGGCCCTCGTTCTCGACGCCCTTGACCCGCCCGTCGTAGCCGATGCGCTCGGCCGCCTCGAGGTACTCCTCGGTGACCGTGGTGTAGTCTTCGTTGGCGGTGCCGAAGCCGGACGGGGCGGTCTCGTCCGCGTGAGGTAGGGGCTCCTCGGTGGCTCTGTCCCGGTGCTGGTGATGGTCGGGGGAGTGGATGATGCCGGAGGTGGGGATTGATTCCTTGCGCTTTCCCTTCTTTTTGGTCTTGGACTTGATGAGTTCGGCGCTGGGTGGTCTCGAGCCCTGAGACGGACGTGTGATTGATGGTGATGATGACGATGACCTTGGTTCAACGTGGGGTATCCGGGCGAAACTGGGTTGTGGGGTTGTCCAGAGGTCTCGGGAGGGCTTATTGGCAGTGATGACTGGGTACTAGGGGCAAGTCAGTGTGTCTGTTGATTTAGGGTGAGCGAAGTTGAACACTCACATTCCAGTCACCAAATTCCATTTTCTTGGCCTTTTTGTAGAGGTCTTCTTCACCTGGGTCGAGACTCGGCTCGTCGAAATCCAGCGTGCCATTCGTCCGCGACTGGGATCTTTCCCGACTGGACTCGCCGCCCTGCAGTAGAGACGTGTGCTCGTTTATCTCGTGGGGGTTCGGTAACCAGTACTTCCCCCTGCCTCCCCTTTCGTAGCGCATCCCCGCCTTCAATCTCGCCAGCCGTGACTTGGAGTCCTCGTGGGCCAGGATCTTGTCGTTGGAGTCGAATTGCCGGTACTTGTACTGGTCTCCACTAAAGGTCTCCTTCGTGTCCTCGATCAAGTCTCGAGGACCAAAAGCATCCCGAACTGCGTACCAGACCGGAAGTCGCGCGGCAGACAGCCTGTTGTCGGCGTAATCGTGCCATGAAAACGCGTACCAGTGTGCAATAGCAAAAATCGGCATCTCAAGGCAGATCAGGGCGTCCTGGATGGCGGCTGCCAGATTATCCTGTGTGTAGCCCTCGACATTGTCGGGGATCGCTCCCAGCCAGACCAGAATAGACAGAGCGAAGCCTTGCCAGTAGGATGCGAAGATGATGAGCTTGATGCACAGGAATTTCGGCATGGGCCTGAAAGGCTTGAGGTCGTCGTGCATGCACACCCAGAACAAGCCCAGCGAATAAAGACTCAACGTGACGCTGACGTTGTAGATGATGCCGCTCCACAAGTAGCCAGAGCTGACGTCAATGTATCCCTCCTTGTATGTACCCGTGGCCTTCATCACAATGGCGGAGATGCCCAGAATCGGCTTCAACCATGCGTATTGAAGAATGCCCCTCTTGATGGCCAGGAAGGTATAAGGGTCGGAGATGTCGACGGGCGAGAGGACGTGGTCCAGGGGCCACAGATGATTGACAGGGGCTCGGCCATGGGTCGTGATGATCAGGTTGCGCTCGCCGCCCAGGTAGTTGATCAGGAGTTGGAAGAAGGTGTAGATGGTGAAGGCCTCGTACACGTCGCGGATCGGGTCGAGCCATTTGGCTGCTTCGAAGGATATGAGACTAACCCAGGAGGAGATGGAGTAGATGGGCACCCTGGAAGCGTCAGTTAGTCCTGATCTGCGCAGAAGAGTGTTCAGGGACGACGGCCCGCGGACTTACATGAGCAAGATGCGAACGACGTACCGCTGCAGGAGCGGTTTTCTGTAGTTCTTGCTAAGGCCATGTCAGTACTGAGCCCCGACAAGACGCGCAGAGCTTGCAATGGCCTACGTCTGAAGCCATGTTGATCTGTCTGGAATGTTAGCTCAAGTATCCGAGGACTCGTGCGAGAGGGAGGTCGGAAAGGCGTGTTGGAGCATACACTATTGAGAAGAGGGTTGCAGATAGGGACGCGACACCAGCCACGACCGTGGTGGCGTAGGTGAGCTTCTGGCCAGTGCCTCCGGCCATGGCTCCATGTGCTGGAGGTTTGGTGGAGAAAAGAAACGGAGATCAAGCAACAAGCAACAACCCTAAGAGGTCATCGCCGTCTTTGCCGGCGAGGATGGTGGAGGCAACAAAGTGACGAGGACACTACGTAGCCGTCGTCCCTCCTGACGGTGGCAGCTGCGTACAGCTAGTGCCTGCCGACGCGGAGGCAGGCCCATGCCAAGCCTGGAGCCACAGGGTCTTCCCCACTGATTGGACGGCTACTTTTAGCGGCTATAACATGTGCATGACGTCTTGCAGGGCTGGAATACGCGTATTCTGATCAAACTCCAGTGCGACATGGATTTCCGAGATTGCCATAGCTGGCGGCTCGAGTCCCATTTGTGCACACCCGACTTCAACAGGGCTCACAGGGTTCTGAGAATTGCTTAGCGGAATAAAGCGTTGTTACTTTGGTTCGGAAGAAAAACTGGAAACAAAGGCATACAGTCCTCTTCCAAAACCAATCATCCTGTGCCCGTAAACATGGAATCAGCACATGTAATTCCGACTTTTTTCACAAACCGCAAAGAACGCGATAAGGGAAAAGATTCAGCATCATCACGAACCAGCGCACACACTTCGCTCATAAGTATGGAGCTGTCCATATCTTGGATATAGCAGAATGATCGTATAATATGGCCGTATATTAAAATACGACCATGAATACGACTGTTGGGGTGCCGCTCGTGTTTCCGACTCCAATTAAGCAATCTGTGCATGAAATTGGAACAAAGCAGACACGACGACAAGATTTGCAGAAATCCGAAGGGTTGGTGGATTTCAAAGTATTCCGGCTGGGTCTTTGCTGAGTGAAATAGCAAATCAATCTAACTTTGGGCAGCCAATATACCTTAGTAGAGAAATGTACAATTCTAAACGACGACAGAGCTAGGAGTCAAGGTGAATATTTGGCCATGCAATGCATTGTAGACTATTCCATGAGATCCACGGGGTTATTTCTATCAACTCACAGAACAACTTGATCATGCGAAAGTTATATGTAAGGAAACATGCAGCATCAAAATGGGGGTACAGTCAAGTGCGTACATACGAAATGAATATGTGGGCGGTTGCAATTTAAGACTTGCTGCTTAGAAAGTATTGGTGAATTTTTGTTGTATGATTTGGCTGCCATTATTACCATAGACACTTCATGTATTTGGACAGATTAATGAGCCACTTGACGCATACCTCCTCTCGGCTGTATCAATAACCATCCGCGGTTTCTATTTTCTGTCACCAGCAAACTCTCACCCCGGGAATGAATTCGTCCGTCACACATCTCACCAAACGAATGATCCTCGTATGACCGGAATGTGTAAGGCGTGCCTCCCCCGGCTTATGACAATGATCGAGAATACAGCATCGTCTCAATCGTTGACGTATAAATTTGGAATTTTTCTCTGGTCAATGTAGATTCTTTGAGGGTACTCGTCACTGCAGACCAATTTTGACTACCCAGAATCACAAACTTGGTAAAGAACCTGTCAGTGTTTTGCGGAGGAGCTCGTGCTCAGTTGGTTTCAGAGTCACCGTCGAGGGCGGCCATCACTCACAGCCTCACAGTGACAAGACCGAATTGAGAACTTGAAATGATGTTTATTCATCGCAAGGCCGATTACACTGTAACAAATAATGATTTCTACGGACTGTTTTTGTTTTGAAGTATACGTCCAATAAGTGTGTGGTTCGATGTCACCAAATTAGCCGAATTTAAGCCGGAGTTAAACGGATCTCAGCACGGACGGTACGTCACGCACAGGTGCATTCGGCGCATGCAGCTGCCAGCGACCCCTGTCCATGTTCGTCCGTTCATTGACCTGGGCAATTATCTGGGGAATTGAAGCTTCACGCGACGCCCTACGAATACCAACAAACGATTGCGCACCCCATTGATCCACTGCGAAGGTCGATCTAATCCGACAAGCTCCTCGCTTGTGATACGACTCCGTCATCCCGTCTGCGACTCGGATTGAGAAGGGCATGGCATGGAATAAGGCATGGCGAAGGTAGTCAAGTGCAGAGGAGCTGACAGAGGTTGGGAAGCACCGAGAGCTGCGTCCACCACCGGCGCGAGCGACCGTAGCCATTGAAGAGAGGGCGTGGCTCTTTGCCGGAATCAAGATGGCCAGAAGTCCTTTGGTTGAAAGCCCCTTCGAAAACTCTCCTTTCAGCGGGTATGCCAACTCTCGCCTCGTCGCAAACTGGCGGCCCCTTTCTCGGAGGATCAGGCACTAACACCGACTCTTGTTTAGCATCTTCCTCGCCTGGTGTCTTACCGCACTCGTACTCTCCGTCTTCTTCCTCGGATACTTCAACAGAGCCGTAGCCTCACTCGTGTCCCTCCTGCTCCGATCGTATGTCTGGAACGTGTACGGCATATACATCGACATCAAAGCCCTCCAGATCTCCTTGCTAGCCGGCCGCATATTCATCAAGGGGCTGCGATACCATGGAAACAACGAGACCATCTTCGTACACGATGCATACATCACATGGTCGTACTGGCAATGGAGAGTCCGAGATGCAGATATCGAACGAGCGAGGGTCGGAATCCGAGATCATGCGCAAGGCAAAAATGACAAGAACTCGAAGCTGCCATGTCGGGTGAACGTCGTTATGTCTGGGCTGGAGTGGTTCATTTACAACCGCAGTGCCGCCTATGACACCATTTTGGCCGGCTTGGTTGATGATGAAGCCTCTATCACTCCTGTGCCAAAGGAGGAGGAGCATTCCAAGCTGAGGCGACGCCCTGAAAAGACGTCAAACGTGCCTCCCCGGGACGCCTCGCCACGGAAGTCCACCTCAAATCGAGCGGAGTCAGGGGAGAGCAGTATGAATGGCTTCGGAAAGCCCAAGGCAACCTTCCAGTCCTCGGGGTCAGACGATGACAACGCGGCGCATCAAGACAAGTCAGACTCGAAAGATGAGCTCCCGCTCTTGCTCCAGTTCTACCCAATCAACCTGCAATGCACCAAGGCGGCCGTGGTCATGGGCAACGAGAACACGCAGGCCATCATGATTGTCAACGCCAAGGGATTTTCAGGCGAGATCGATGCAAGTGCGACCGAAACGCCAGACCCGTACCGCCAGACCTACAAGATCAAGCTCGATTCCCCTGTCATTGAAATGAGGGACAATATGGATTACAGGGAGGATCAAGTCGACAGGGCAGTTCGAGAGAAACAAGTCGCAAAGGATTCTGCTCCTCTGCCAAAACGCTCATTCTTCCGCCGCTACCGACGTAAAGCCTTATCTCAGCTGCGGGATCTGGTTCCCTTCTGGAGATCGTCTGTCGAGTCGTTCTCTCCGGGGGAACGCACCCCAATAGCTACTGCGGACAGACAAACACCTGGATCCAACCATTGGCAAGGTCTCTCGAGATACCTGGACGACCTCGAGCGGAATGAACAATTGCGATGGGCTGGTGTGGAATATGCTGCTGTGAACACAATCGTGGACACGCCTGAAGCAACCATCACAATATACTGGGACACCCCGACCCTAGTTGCGCCTCGGCGGCCCGGTACCGTTGAGAAGGCAACAAGATCCAACGATGGTGGGAATATCAACGGGGATGATCCGCCTGCATGGGGCATCAATTTGTCAATAAAAGGTGGCTTTGTTAATTACGGGCCATGGGCTGATCGTCACCGTGCGGAACTTCAACGGGTGTTCTTCCCGGGACTTTGCAAAGACTCCCAGCCGGCTGAGAAGCTTCCGATAGGAGCCAGCAGGGTCCCCACCCAGTTCAAGCTGTATGTTGAGCTCGATGACGAGGTGACTCTCCGTGTACCAATCCGAGAGGAGTCGAAGAATTGGAGGTTCAGAGGCCAGGAACCTCCCATGAGGACCGACAAGGACCGCGACAAACGCAGCACGAGAAATCGGCTCAAGCAGTCTGACCAAGGTGCTACGGGTGGCTATGAACGTCAATATGGATGGCTTGATGTTAAGATCGCAGCCAACGCTACGATATCGTACTCGATGGATATGGTCGCGAACACCCATGGGTTCTCCAGCACACTTGACCTTGACTTCCCGAAGACCGAGATTACAAGCAGCATCAACCATGAATTGCTTTGGCGATCCGGCAAGCAGCGCATTTCCTGCGATCTCTCCACGCCCCTCAAGTGGAATGCGCTCCGTCAATGGCGGTTCGATGTCGCCACCGACGCACTAGAGCTTTTCATTCTCAGAGACCACATCTTCCTCTTGACCGATCTTGTCAATGACTGGTCAAGCGGACCGCCTGCCGAATACCTCGTCTTCACGCCTTTCAAGTACTTCCTCGACTTGCATTTCTCGAACCTGAAGCTGTACCTCAATGTGAATGACGGCAACATCATCAACAAGCCGACAGACCCCGAAGACAATGCGTATATCATTGTCACGAGCCCTCTGCTGGAGTCGAGTACATGCATCTCACTTGACAAATTTCGGCCGCCTCGAAGCATGATTCCCTTCGATGTCCGCGCCGAAGAGGCGTTTATCAGCTTGCACGTTCCGCCGTGGAACACGCAAGCGAGCTTTGTCAAATCTTTGTCCCTTGGTCATCTGGAGAATCTGGTTGTTGATGGCCAGTACCATTACAATGCTGGAACTTCCCCAGCATTGACAGACACGCTTGTCGTCAATGTGAACGGACAGTCTCCTGTGGTCCACCTCTACGGATTTGTCATTAGGTATGTCATGAAATTGAAGGACAACTACTTCGGCGATGACATGCATTTTAAGACATTGGAAGAGTATCAAGAGATGCTTGATGCGAAAGAGAAAAACCCTGACGCGGAGCTCGCTGCAAAGCCGCCGTTCAAGAAGTCTAATGACATGGATGTGATGTTGAGTGTCAGACTCGATGACCCCAAGCTGTTTTTGCCTGCCAATTTGTACTCCTCGGAAAGCAATGTGCAGATTGACGGGACGCATCTATCTGCAGACCTGCGGTTCACGAATTACTACATGGATCTGGACTTGGTCATCAGCCCACTCCACTTATCCTTGGGACACGGCGAAAGCGGTCAAGAGACGCCTCTCAGTGCAACAAGCACCACTCAGATGTTTATCGATGGCATCACCGTCTATGGACATCGTGTATTTGGATTGCCGCCAACAGAGCCGACATATCTCTGCAATTGGGACCTAGGCATTGGTGCTATTACCGGAGAGTGCACTGCTGACTTCCTCACTGCCCTTATGCGAGGAGGCAAAGCCTTTGGCCTCAGCTTTGACGACGACGAGAACGCGTTGGTCCCTAGTTCGTCCGTCATCCTGTACGATGTAACATTCCTGCGCGTTGCGGTGCAGTCCGTCCGGCTGTGGCTTCACGTTGAAGAGGCCGCCTTCCTCTTCTCGACCGGCTGTATTGATGTCAACTTTAATGACTGGGCGAGATCACACTATTCCAAACGAGCCAATGTCAAGATACCAGACATACAGCTATCTTGTGTGAATGCCGAGTCCGCGTCCAGGCAACGATCGAGATTTTACGATACAGTCGAGACAAACCTGCTGGTTCGAACGAGCGTCCACCTGGCAAGCATAGCACGGAAGTTTGATTTCTCCAATGAGCGCAAACTTCAGCAAGAGCTCATTAGACGTGAAGATCAGAGGAGCTTGCGGACGCCTTTCCTCCTCCAGCCGGGTCTCCTCGGGAATTTCAGCCCAGAACCAGTCGACCCTATGGCTCAGCCTGTACCACCTGTACCGCAGCCAACGGCCGAGGAGGACGTACCATACGATAAAGTCTCCCTGTCGTCCAGCGCGACATCACAACACGTTAGAGGCCTGAAGCACAAAGCATCCTTCCTGAGCGTGTCAAGTTCGAGCCAAAGCAGCATCAAACGACCCTTAAGTTCTCGGCAGTCTTCGCGCCACTCAAGGCTACCGGAAGGACTCCGGCCTCTGACAGCAATTGGGCAGCAGAGCCTACACCGCAGAGATCCTTCGGCATCCACCGGTCGTCACTCGGCTTTTTACAGCGCCTACGCAGACGTTGCGGACAGAAGAGACCAGGTTCACAACACGGTGGCGTTCTCTAGTCAATACTTTGCACCGTACTTTCCTCTCGAGACAGTCCAGCCAGATATCACAGAGACTCTGGAGACTAGCATCGAAACAGACGAGGAAGCCGCTGGCTCAGCCACGGCTTTTGACCTGGAGGATGTTGACCCAGACAACATGAAAGAGGACAGTGCGTACTCGAGTGTGATGGTAGAGCTGCCCGCGGGACTAACGGCTTTCCTCAATCCGATTGCTGTCAAGAGCATATCGTCGCTTATCTCTGCGCTCCAACCTTCGAATCCGGAGGACATACTCGATTCCTTGCAGGTCGATGCAATGGGCGACATTTTCTCCAAACAAAGCAAGAAGAAGATGCAAGGAAAATTCAGCGACCTAATGCTGAGGATACCCAAGGCAAATTTGAGATTCGTCAATGCGTCTGAATTGGACTCATCGGAACCACCTCAAGAGGAAGAGGACCAGTACGATGCCCACGTGAGCGACCTCGTGCTCACAACCAGGACTCAGAGCTCGTGGGAAGATCCTTTCGACTTGGCCACCATTCAGGGAAAGAGCTCATTCCACGTGAGACTTGGTGTTCTCGAGCTTTCAGCAGCTGAGCGTCTTGCCTCGCACCTCGATACGCATGCAGCTGTCAAGGCACAGGTCGAGAATGTTATGATCTCCATGGGTACTAAAGATATGACATACCTCGATGGAGAAGTCGGAAGCATAACCAGCAGCATATCGTCAGAAAAGATTGAGTATCTCGCCACGCTCATTCACCGAACTACCACACTGGCGACTGAGTTGGAGAAAGTGTTCACGCCAACGCTCGCTCGCGAGGGTAGGCTCATCAAATACCTGACTTACAAGCTTGTGAGCGAAGGACATGACGCTATTGATCCGACATTTTTGATCCGACCGTCAGCTGTCCTACGATCCGCGAAGGAGCACTTGCGAACCTACGACTCGTGGAAGCTCGTCGCCAGGTTGAGACAGATGTGGACCACGTTGAATCCAAATAGCAAAGAACGGCTGGAGCTGGATTGCCTGGGCTCTGAATTTGAGTTTCCTGCGGACGTTCGGCAGCAAGTCGTGCACGCTTTTGAACGTTGGAGGAATTGGGATCTCAGCAGTATAAACAACTCGGAGCTCATACAAAACATATTCGGCAAGGACGTCAGCACAAAGTCGCCATCGGCTAACACCGATATGGCATTCCTTGCTGTCATGCGACTCCGCGAGACGCAGTTCGTACTCGACCCTGGTCCGAAACAGAATGAGATCGTCCTCACGGATGTCACTGCCAGATTTCAGGACAGGAATTCCTCGGACGCCAGCCCAGAATCTGGTGGCGGAGCGGCCTCCATCACAATGCTCAATGTCTACTGCAGCGAAGCCGCAATAAGACTGAACTGGGATCTATGCGAGCTCGCCGAGGATGTTCTGAGACTTTTCACCAGATTACAGAGCCAGAAGGAAGCCCGAGCTGAAGAGACCGCCAAACCCTCTGCGAAGTCGGTTGGCAAGCCTCTTCATGCCGTGATGTCCATCGGCCGCGGCGAGATAGCATTCGATGCTATCAATCTCAATTCCGTATCTCTTGCTGATGGCATGAAGGCGTCGGCGCTCGTCCGACATGACTCCAAAGATGTCACTGACACGGACTTTGTCCTCAGTTGTGATGCCTTCACATCGCGCCTGCGCAGCCACACTCAAGTCATTGGTGTCTTCCAGCTGCGTGATCCGGCTGTGATTGCATCCCACACTTTACAGGCCACAGAGACGACTGATTCTCATGTGATCAAGGCCTCGGCAAGCAGCAAAAAGCTTTCGTTTGCGGTCCAGCAAGACCCAATCGGTCTGTTGGAAGTTCTTGATCTCGTGATCAGAGATGAAGCAGCGCAACTCTACCGGTTGAAGAGCCATTTACCATCTTCTTCATCACCAAAGCCTCAGCAAACGCAAACAAAGATCAAGGACAGGCTGTCGTCGTTCAGAGTGAATCTTGCCTTGTTCCTGGATGAGTACTACATCAGCGTTCCTCTGTTGCAATCCTTGACGTATCGCGTGTCGGGCGTCGTCGCTCGTGCTGCCATGGCTGCCAACTTCGGAAAGGAAATCATCTTTGATTTCGACGTCAAGGAGAACTCCCACGAGATACAGATCAGAGTCAACAACAAGCCGCGGTCTCTATCACTCCTTCAGATACCACCAACCAACGGGAGAGTGACGACTCAGATGAACGACGGCGAGACCACCGTCAGCACATTTGCGTCGATTGAGCTCATCCAGCTGGACGCGTCTGCAGTTTACAGCTTGCTCAGCGCCTTGAATCGGCCTGAAATATCAAGCTCGGTTGATGACATCCAAGAACAGGTGCAGCTTATCCAAAGACATGTTCGTGAGACTTTTGACACTGGCCAGCGATCAGTTTCTCCACAGCATGACAACATGCCGGCGAATGAGCCAAAGACAGCCTTAGTATATATCGCCCATGTCACCTGTGAGGGTCTCGATATATTTGGAAACTCACCCCTCAAGTCGGCCGAAGAGCCATTGGCCCACATTCTCTTCCGCCTGGGTGGCGTTCACTTGCGAATTGGCAATCGCCCAGAGGCTCATAGACCAATTCTGGACTTCCCAGAGGTACATGTCAACCTACGGCAGATTGAAATGGAGATCGCCAGAGGCACAGAGGCCGACGTTCGAACTTGCGGCAGGTTGGCTTTTGGGGCCCTTATCACGGCGACCTCAAAAGCTGCGGAAGATGGGTCCGAGCAGAGGCACTTCAACGTTGCCACCGATGGGTTTGAGGTGATCCTCTCCCCGGAGACTATTTCCACGGCTGTCGACGTCCTCGGGTACATGGGTGACAAGATCAAGGACCTTGACACATCTCGCGAGCTCGAACTGCTGCGGAAGCTTAGGCAGACTAAGCCCAAGATCACTATTAATGACGAGCAAGGACAAGAAGAGACGGACTTCCTTGACTCCTTCCTCTCCAAAATCAGGTACAACTTTGAGATTCGCAAAATGCAGATCTGCTGGCTCGTCCTGACTGGGAGTGAGGAGCCTGTAGAAGGCAAGGAGGACCTGGTCTTTACGTGGGACAAGATCGAGCTGGGCACGCGCACAAGAAATTCAGCCAGACTTACGATCGAGAACTTCCAGGTGCAGACGGTTCCAATCGGCCAGGACAAGAGACTGCGGTCTGCTAATTCAGCTCTGATGCCGGAGGTGGTTTTTAATGTGGCTTATGTATCCACATCGAACACTCGCCGAATGGCTTTCCAGGCTGTTGGCAAGTCTCTGAACCTGCGTCTCACGTCTGGCTTTGTCATCCCTGTTTCTAACGTGGCTGACTCCATCAACTTGTCCGTCAAAAATGTGCGGAAGGCCTCGCAGCACTGGAATCCACCCAGAAGACCAAGTCAGCCAGCGGCATCAGCAGACAAGCCAACGGAGCCACGCAAGGCTTTGTTTGGAAACAAGAGGATGGAATCATTCCTCGTCGACGCGGACTTCGCTGGAGCTGTCGTCTACTTGGCCGCGAAGAAGGAAGTTGACGACACTTTCCGTTCATCGAGAGCGACGCGTGCTGGTCTAGCCGGCAAATATGGGCAGTTCACTGCCGACGATACCGGCAGCAGTACGGTCATGAAGTCCCCAGGCGTCGCCTTCAAGGTGGAATACAGAGATCCCGGTAACGAGGATCCCTCTCTGTACGGCGAAATCAAAATCGACGCCTCGAGCAACACGCTGTACCCATCGTTCGTCCCTCTGGTGCTAGACATGACGTCGAGCATCAAGGAGGTCCTTGCGAACGAGTCGGGCAAGAACGTCGAGCCGCAGCAAGCTCTTGCTAAGACAAAGGCTGCCCAGGAGGACTACCTGCTTGATCCAAGTGCCGTCATCGGCCGGCTGAAGCTGAATCTGGGTCTGCGTATCTGCAAGCAGGAGTTCACACTGAGCTGTCAACCCATCGCACGCGTGGCGGCGTCGGCTGCCTTCGACGACATGTACTTCACGGTCAATACGGTAGCCTCTGCTGATCAAGGGAACTTCTTCGCCATGTCGGGAGCAATTGCCAATCTCCATGCCTCTGTCCGCCATGTGTACTCCCGGGAAGAGACCGGGCAGTTCAACGTGGACTCGATTGTCTTGTCTCTGATGAACAGCAAGCACGTCAGTGGCATCAGCGGTGTGTCGGCCATTCTCAAGTTCAGTCCTATGGAGGTTTCTGTCAACGCAAAGCAGCTTCAGGACTTCCTACTTTTCAGGGAGATCTGGATACCCCGTGATGTCCGCCAGACTTCGACGAATCCGATGGCTAAGCTGCAGACGGAGACGTCCCAAGGACCACAGGGGCATCTGGTGCAGAGATACCAGCAGGTAGCTGCCACTGCAGCTTTCCCCTGGACGGCTACAATATCCATGTCTGCTCTGGTGATCAATGTTGATCTTGGCCAAGCCATTGGAAAGTCCAAGTTCGCCATCAACGAGTTCTGGGTTTCATCCAAGAAATCTTCAGACTGGGAGCAAAATCTTTGCCTAGGGTTTGAAAGAATCGGGGTTGACAGCCAGGGCCGCATGAGCGGTTTCGTGGCCATGCGCGACTTCAAGCTACGAACCGCGATCCAATGGCCGCAGAGAGAGCGGGCCCTGAATGAGACGCCCATGATTCAAGCTTCAGTCACATTCAGTCAGTTCCGTATCAAGGCTGCGTTTGACTACCAGGCCTTCCTCGTCGCCGACATCACGTCATTGAAGTTCCTCATGTACAATGTCAGAAGAGCACAAGAGGGCACCGGTGACAGGCTCGTGGCCACCTTCGACGGCGAGGCAGTACAAATTTTCGGAACCACGACGTCTGCCGCGCAAGGAGTCGCCCTGTACCAGGCGTTTACGAAACTCGTGGCAGAGCGCAAGGCCAGCTTCCAGACCTCACTGAAAGAGATTGAGAAATTCATGAAGAGAAGCTCGGTAGCTTCAAGCACCGCGACGGTCCAGAGGCCGTCCATCTCCAAAGCGCAGGTCGATGACGTCTTGGCGAAGGCACCCATCTCCCTCGACACCGACGTCGTGGTGACGCTCAAGGCGCTCAACCTCGGCGTCTTCCCCACCACCTTCTCTGACCACCAGGTCTTCAAGATGGAGGCGCTCAACGCACAAGCCCGCTTCGCCGCGTCGATCGACGACCGGCGCGTGCACAGCATCCTGGGCCTGACGCTGGGCCAGCTGCGGATCGGCCTGGCCGGCGTGCGGACGATCGAGGCGCCCAAGGCGCTGAGCGAGCTGACGGTCGAGGACGTGGCGGCGTCGGCGACGGGGTCCCGCGGCGGGACGATCCTCAAGGTGCCCAAGGTGGAGGCGGTGATGCAGACGTGGCAGAGCCCGCAGTCGCGGCACATCGACTACATCTTCAAGAGCGCCTTCGAGGGCAAGGTCGAGGTCGGGTGGAACTACAGCCGCATCTCGTACATACGCGGCATGTGGGCCAACCACACAAAGACGCTCGCCCAGGCCTACGGGAGGGAGGTGGTGCTGCCCTCGGCCATCAAGGTCACGGGCGTGCTGCCCGAGCCGCAGAAGCAGGCCGGGCTGGCGCCGCCGCCGGGTGACGAAGGTGCCGCCCAAAGGAACAGCAACAAGGATGCCGAAGGGGGGGAGGACGGGAAGAAGAAGAAGGCGCAGCAGGGCAAGATCACGGCCGAGGTGGACCTCCCGCAGTCAAAGTACGAGTACAACCCGCTGGAGCCGCCCATCATCGAGACGCCGCAGCTGCGCGACATGGGCGAGGCGACGCCGCCGCTCGAGTGGATCGGCCTGCACCGCGACCGCCTGCCGAACCTGACGCACCAGATTGTTATTGTGAGCCTGCTCGAGCTGGCCGGGGAGGTCGAGGACGCGTACAGCAGGATCCTGGGGAGCTCGTGATGAGGGTGCGTATTGGGAAGAGAAGGGGTCAGATTGGAGTAGTCAAGTCACGCAGCATACGGTTAGGGGAACGAAAATTGCGCTTTTCCTTTTACTGGGAGTCGGAGGGCTTATTCAACCTTGAGCATAGCATGCGGGACGCAACATAGCGTGGGAAAATGGTGTTCAGCATTGTATAGCCATTTTGTAATCTAATCACTCTGATTCTGTGAGATTCTATATCCGTTCCGCTCTTTGCAATATCCCATGCTCGATTCTTTGCTTGTCAGCGTCTGTGCAATAATTTTCCACCTTGAATCGATATCCCGACCTGGTCTCCGAATTGCCCTTGACAGGGCGTGTTATTGTACCCGGTGTCGCCTCCATTCAGCAGGTCTCGACTTCTTGGACGATTCACAGGGTGGCTTGGAGTTTTGCTTCTTTTGGCTCTTGTTCCCCCTTGCTTTGTTGCATTCTCTCAGGACGTGGGTCTGTGCGTGCATATTGTCTCTGTGTCTTTTCTTTTGATATGGCACGTCGGCAATCGCTGTTCTTGCCCCATACCCGTTATCCCTTTCTTTGTTAAAATATAGATGGTTTCCAGATTGGTGTTCATTTGCAAGTCAATAAGTTTTATCAATAAAGTTACAACGCTCCCATGATGCAGTCATCTCTATCCCATCCAAATGCCCACACATCTATCTGTCGTGCCACACGTTAAAAAAGAGTATATGCAAATCAAATAATGTTTAAGAAGAAGTGAAACGTAGGGCCATCCCCCGGGCCGCTACTATGGCCGCCCCCTTGCAGCTCATCTACCGTCCCAGTATGACCCTCTCCCCTTTAATCTTGCTGGCCACCTGGAAGGCAGCAGGCTGCTGGCCCAGCTGGGTCAGGCTCCGATGTAGCCCGTGGTGCCCACCGGGTCCCCTCTCCTCCTCGTTGCTAGGTGGTCTGGGTATGCCGCCCTTGACGGCGCACACCGCGGCGAAATCGAGCGTGGGATAGCCGCAGCGCTGTGGCCGGCGCTTGCAGATGCGGGCGGTGGCGATGATCATGGCGGTGCAGAGTGTCAACAGCACGCCCGATATGAGGCCGAAGAGCCAGCGCGAGGTCGAGCCCGCGATGACCTGGTGGCTCATGATGGCGAGGGACAGGGTCGTGTACATGTCGTCGCTCAAACCCTTGCGTGGCTCGTCGAGCTCGAAGATGGACGGCTTGGAGAAGTAGTTGGCGTGGAAGTAGTTGAATGGCACGCTCATGGCCTTCCTGATGGCCTTGAGGCTTAGCTTCTTGGCGACCTCATTGTCGTTGATCGGAAGCGCGGTGACGGCGTAGACGGCGAGTGCGGAGTTGTCGCCCTTCATGGTGGACTTGGAGTTAGGGATGGTGCTGCTGTTCGTTGTTGTTGTGGGGCTGAAGCCCGGGACCACTGCGGACAGGGCTAGCATGTACTCTTCCAGCTTGACAATTTTCTGCACGGGAGGGGTCAAATTGGTGACGGAGAGGATGGAGAAGTTTCCTCGGTCGTAGTTCACCGTGCCGTAGCGGTCATAGACAAAGAGAGATGACACCATCACAAGTGGGCTCCACCACGTGGTGTCCTCCAGGCAGGCTTTCTTGGCTTGTACAGCGAGTGGGCAGTACGAGGAACCTGGTTGAGAGATGTTACTGAGTGTCCGTAGGAACTAAGCGCAGGCTAGAGGCAGTTTTGCTTACCAAATAGTAGCTCCTTGTCTGATCCCACAGAAGTACACCAGTAAGAAGCTGCTGCTGCTGTGCCAATCAGGTAGCAGTTGCCGTTGTCATATAGACCATCGATGTCGTGCACTGTGCCATATTCAAGATGCAAAACGCGTGTCTTGGGGACCACGTAGGCTGTCGAATCTGGAAACTTGGTGAGGTCATCCTTTTGGGGTGAGATGCTGACGATACCACCGGTTAACAGGTGCGACTCGGCACATGGCGTCCAGCTATGGTCAGTGGCTGAGACCGTGCAGAGACCCTCTCCGCGGCCAAGAGAATCCACACCGAATGAGTCTCGGTCTGACCATGCCGGAGTACCCATCTGCACCAGTAAAGCCGTAGACGACACCGAGTCAATGTGGCTGATATAAGAGGCATTGAATTCACCAATGCCGGCGGAAATGGGGTAGGTTTCCTGCGGGAAGAAGACGAACTGGATGGCGATGTCGCCCACTAGTACCTGTTAATCACCTGCTACGGAACCTGGAGTGATAGATTCTAGAACATTCCAAAACATGACAGTCGGGGATGCGTGAAAGGACAACTGACTTAGGATGATACCCGGTAGTGGGATGGTGCAAATGACCATGAGACGAAAGAGGCTGGAGTACTTTTGTTTCCAGTCAGCCGTCGCCAGCAGACGCAACAGGCCCCAGACGCCTGTGCCCGAGTCCATGCCAACAAAGTGCAACAGGCTGACTCCTTCTGGACGCGATGCCAGGGCCCACTGTAGATCCTCCACTACGACCACGACAAGCGCGGCCATGAGGAGAGCGCAGGCCTCGGTGAGTATTCGCAAGATCAAAATCGCATTGGCCGAAGACGTTGTGAAGAATTTGTCCTTCATCAAGGCTGTGGCTGAACCTGTCGAATAGAAACCAGCCAGGATTACCATGATCAGTGCCAACAGCAGAAGACATAGTGTCCACCATCCAAAGCGGCTGCTCTGCTCCATGTTGACGCTAAGTCGGCGGGATCGCAGTGAGGTGGTGTCATCGTTATCATGGCCATCGGTCGAAAATGCACCCAGAATACTTTCTCGTGACGGCGTAGGCGGATGGAGAAAGTTCTGGTTGTAATGCGATTCCGTCTCTCTCGTTGGGGCATCGTCGTACTCAGGGGCTGGTACCTTCTCGACCTTGACAGTCGGCCATTCCTTGGGGGTATCCCCCGTGGCTGTTGGTTTCTGGCGCCAGTCTGCAAAATCGTCGCCGTTCTTCCTTTCGGTCCAATCCACTGAATCAACTGTACTAGTTCGTGTCGGCCAGTACTGCCGGGAATTGAAGGTACGCGTTCGGTTTGACCAATCCGCGAACTCCACTGTTGACTTCCGTGCTGGTGCTTCCCTGGACTCAAGCTGCGGGGACGCCCGGATCCGGCCATTCATGTCGTCAAGTTGTATCGTCTCAAAAGCCGGAATCATCGGGGCCTTGGACGATCTTGAGCCGATCCTGTCGGGGCCGCCATACGGCGTCGATGCCGAGTCCTCATGAATCCAGCTGCCCCCACTGTTAAATCGATCCGGTCGATCCATAGCGAGTGATACTGGGGGCGCCAACGCCCTGCGTCGACCTGGAGAAGTGAAGTGTGGTTGGGGTAACGAACGTGTGTGGTGTAGAATCGAGCTACGGATCAAGATTGGCGCGTGATGGAATTTGATGTGTAGAAGAGGTTAGATTCTACCCCGGATGGAATAGGACGGAGATTTCCACCGTCGTCCCAACTTCTCCATCGCGGCTTGACTAGCGAGGGCCGCTTCCGCTGTTTTTCAGCTGGAATATTGAATCAAGCATCTCCTTTGTTTCACAATGTGAGGACAACAAAAGAAAAGGGACGGGGCCCGTTGAAGCGATCATGTCGCTTCAGCAAAGGCACGAGTCATACCCCATGGAGGCTATTCCAGGACCACACTTGTGGAGCTGGGAGTCCCGACAACTTCCAACATCGGTATGATGCTCGCATCCTTCTCCAGGTCGGCCTTGGAAGAGAAGAGTAGCAATGGTGGACTCGCGCAACCCGGATGTGGTGGTTCCAGGTCGGAATACCAGGAAGGGGCTTCTGAGGCCGATGAGTTGAGACGCTGGGTAGGAGAGGAACTGTCCGAAGGAGAGAGCGTTCATCCTGTCTTTCGGGAGTACCGGCGTGTTGGAGCAGAACCTGACACCCCCAACGAGATAATAAAAATAAAAATAAAATGGCGAGAGGACCCCTGGAGGAAACGTGTCCGGCCCCGGGTTCTTGGTTGCCAGGAACCGGGTGCGCGTTACCAGGAGACACGTGCACACGTGGGGGACACCGGGAGACCCTTGTAGATGGAATGCTTTCCATGAGAATCAATCTCAAAGGGGCGGCTCACCTGAACGAGAAAACCTGCTGACAGCATGGCCTGGTATTGGGGATGTTGGCGGGTTGCTGACTCTGGCCCACAGAGTCCTGAGCCCGTCGTGGGGCTGTATACAGTTACACACTGCATATATAGTTGCACACCGCACAACCGATCCCCTGCACACACACCAAGGCTCGTAGGTTGACTGGCTGTTTGTCTAGAACTTTCTTGAGCCGCAGGCCGGAGACGCGAAAGATCCCGAGGCGGTGGGGGGAACGGAGCGAGAAAAGATGGCAACGGGGAATTACTAGTGCTCATCGTAAGACTCGAGGCCAAGAGGAGTCCCGGGCGCCGACAGGCGAGAACTGTACGCGGCATGTGGAACATTCTCTCTCGGTGACTGATGAGCTTGGGCTGGATGATGGGTCGAGCTTCATTTGTTGGGAGAAGGCTGGTGTAGAATTGGCATGTATTGTATGGAAAGTGGGCTAAAGCTGGACGGTGTCGTGACTCTTGCTCGGGGAATTGTCCTCGTCATTGTGGTGGTTGTGGATGAAGCTGCTCCGAGTGTGAGGGAGTGTTGAAGTCGCCAAGGACGAGCCGAGCAAGGTTGCTGACTTGCCTGAGCTGACAGCTGTCAGCCAGTCCAACGGGGTGAGTGACAGCTGATAGGAGCCGTCAAGCAGCCGTCGGTTGGGACCCTGGGCGGCAGGATCGTCATAGAGGGGCAGTCAGTTTTTCTGCTCGCTTGGGAGAGACCCCGCCAAATAGAGCAAAAGCCAGCAGAAGCGAGGCCGGAGGAGGGTATCTGGAAAATCGTGGGGCTGTGTCAGACTCGTCGGTCATGCATTCGAGTAAAATATTACTGTCGTTGCAGTATCCTGCTGCACGCCACATGCATTCAGGACTGGCTAATAAGGAACAATAATAAGCAGCGTCAAACGGCCTCGACATGTATGTAGGCAGTCCATGTAGTCAACCCCGCCATTGTGCTGCAGCCTACACAGACCATCTAAATACCTACATGGATACACTCATTTGCATTCCACACCGCCAAAACCACGCTAGCGACGCCGCCATGTTGCAACACACCTAAGTTGTGTGCACACAAAACCAACTCTATCAATTTAACTCCAATTCAAATAAACTCAACACAGATAGATAGAGGGCATTCCCAGCTATTAAACGCTTCTTTCCACGTTAATTTTGGAGGTCTGGTTATATTGCAATCTGTGTTGCGAGTTTTATTCAGAATGACTGCTTCAGGGTAGTTGATTTAATCATTTAAACGGGAAGGTGTAAATAACTTGCACCCTAGTGTAAATAGAGTCTATTTAATAGAAATACTAAAAGCACTCTCCTTACATATTTCAAGAGATGATAGATGTCAATCAAAATCACTCTTCCAACGCACATTGCAGCACAACCAGACCTCCAGAATTGATACAGAAAGTAGCATTTAATAGCTGGGAATCCCCTCTATCTTCCGATGCTGGGTTGCATCTAATTAAACCAGTATTCGTAGTATCGCGATTAAAAACATATTAGATTCAATCATGATGTTGCTAAAAATCACGCTTCTAACACACATTGCAACACAACCAGAACTCCAAAATTAACGTGGAAAAAGTTATTTGATAGCTGGGAATGCCCTCTATCTATCTATGTTGAGTTTATTTGAATTAAAGCAGTATTCATTAAGGAACCTCAATAAACAATGCAATATGCTGACAGCATGATGGTATGCACACAAGTTTGGTATCTGCCAACATGGCGGTGTCACTAGCGTGGTTTTGGCGGTGTGGAATGCAAATGAGTGTACAAGGTACATGTGCATGCACATCGGGAGGAGGGCCCCCTCCCCCAAGCTCTTCCCCGTTGAAACATCAAATCAGCAAGCGCGGGATGCTGCAGCGCCCGATCACACCGTGGGCAGGCGTGGGCGAGATGGGAAGGTGGGGTGAGCAACAACATGCGTTGCTCGAGCCAATCGAGGGCCATCGAAAGGAAGGGACGGGACTGGGCGAGGACTGCTGGGCTCCGACTCGGCCACCGATGAGACAGGCGGACTGACGGACTGACGGGATGACTTACGGTAAGCTTGCTTCCTAAAATCCTCACCACCTTCCGTATCCCGTGTGCCCCGTCCCGTCCCAACTCAATTCCCACCTCCACCTCCTCCACAGACTCCCTCCTCCTCCTGCACCTTGTTTCTCCTCCCTTCCTTCTCTCCCTTGCTCCCCTCCGCCTTGCCTTACCCTTAAAGTCTCCAATGGTGTAATCCAGGACTGTTCTTTACGGGGAAGTGCTGATGATCCATTCAATTCCTGTCAGATTGTAACGGTAAGCCGTCACCACCCCCCGCCCAGGCTTCAGAAAATGTCCTTTCTCCCACTCCCGGTCTGCCTCGCTCGCAGTTCTTTTTGGACAGCTGCTCTCCGTTCTGAATTTCTTCTTGAGGCTCTTCCATACACAAGCATAGACATATACACGAGATTGACAATGTCTACTTCCTCGGTTGCTGGCTCCTGGCTGTCCAAGGCTGTTGTATTTCCCAGCGGCTTGCTCGTCTGGAAACTCCTAGGCGGCCAGTTCTCTGACATCTTCGCTGACATACCAGACCTTCCAGACGATTCCGAGTAGCCCTGGAGCTCTTCTCAACTCTCTTTGAGCCACATACGTTTGACTCGACGACGCCGTCGTCCCCGCCCTCAAGATGCACATCAAGGAGATGGTTGCCGATGCCGAGAAGACGGCCGCCCCGTCTTTCTCTTTCGAATACTTCCCGCCGAAAACACTGACCGGCGTGCAAAACCTCTACGACCGTATGGAGCGCATGTACCACTTTGGCCCAAAGTTCATCGACATCACCTGGGGCGCCGGTGGCCGCATAGCCGAGTTGACATGCGAGATGGTCAGCCAGGCCCAGGCCTACTTCGGTCTCGAGACATGCATGCACCTCACCTGCACCGATATGGGGCTCGAGAAGATCAACGACGCTCTGCGCAAAGCATACAAGGCTGGTTGCACCAACATACTGGCACTGAGAGGTGACCCTCCAAGGGACAAGGAGAAGTGGGAGGCTGCCGACGACGGTTTCAGGTACGCAAAGGATCTGGTCGTCCATATACGCAAGACGTACCACGATCACTTCGATATTGGCGTTGCCGGGTACCCTGAGGGTTGCGACGACAACAAGGACGAGGAGCAGCTGTTGGACCACTTGAAGGAGAAGGTAGACGCCGGTGCCACCTTCATCGTCACCCAGATGTTCTACGACGTCGACAACTTTCTCCGCTGGGTTGGCAAGGTCCGAGCCCGTGGCATCGACATTCCCATCATCCCAGGCATCATGCCCATCGCCACATACTCCAGTTTCCTCAGGAGGGTCAACCATATGAAGTGCAGGGTCCCCCAGGAGTTCATGGATGCCTTGGAGCCTGTCAAGAACGACGATGCCGCCGCTCGAGAAATCGGCAAGACCCTCGTCGCTAACATGTGCCGCAAGATCCTGGCGGCTGGCATTCCTCACCTGCACTTCTACACCATGAACTTGGCCCAGGCCACCCGCATGGTCCTCGAGGAGCTGGACTGGATGCCTTCCGAGCGCAGCCCTGTCAAGCAGGCTTTGCCGTGGAAGCAGTCTCTCGCCCTCGGACGACGAGACGAGGACGTCCGGCCCATTTTCTGGCGCAACAGAAACAAGTCGTACATTTCAAGGACAATGGACTGGGACGAGTTTCCCAACGGCCGTTGGGGTGACTCTCGGTCTCCCGCCTTCGGCGAGCTGGACGCATACGGTATTGGCTTGACGGGCACGAATGAGGAGAATCGCAAGAAGTGGGGTGAGCCCAAATCCGTCAAGGACGTCGCCACCATGTTCGTCAAGTATCTCAACAACCAGCTTGACCAGCTTCCTTGGAGCGAGTCTCCCCTCACCAGCGAGGCAGACGCTATCAAAGACGACCTCATCGAGCTCAACAAGCGAGGGCTTGTCACCATCAACTCGCAGCCTGCCGTCAATGGTGTGAAGTCTTCTCATCCAGTCTACGGATGGGGTCCGTCGAACGGTTTCGTCTACCAGAAGTCATACCTTGAACTGCTCGTCTCTCCCGATGTGTACCCGGAGCTCATCTCCCGCATCGAGAAGCACCCAGACTTGACGTACTACGCCGTGACCAAGGCAGGCAATCTCGCCACCAACACCCCATCAGAAGGTCCCAACGCGGTCACATGGGGCGTCTTCCCTGGTAAGGAGATCGTGCAGCCGACCATTGTCGAGTCTATCAGCTTCCTCGCATGGAAGGACGAGGCATTCCGGCTCGGTACGGACTGGGCCAACTGCTTCGAAGCGGGCAGCCCTAGCCGGATTCTGTTGGAGCGCATGATGAGGGATTGGTCTTTGGTCAACATTGGTAAGTTACTGCTCACCTAAGCTCGCTCTTTTAGGCAGAAACCTGACATCGTCACCAGTGAACAACGACTTCCACCAACCACGCACTATCTTCGAAGTCATGAGCGGACTGCAGGTCAAGGACCTCGATGTCGAGGTACAGTCTGATGGACCCACGCCAAACTAATCACAATGGCTCGCAACTACTACAAGCAATGGCCCCACTTATTTGAGAGGCTTCAACAATGCCTCAACAGCAATTAATCAACTGATGAATGATACGACCTGAATTTAACACGACGGAACCTAATCACTCGGTACTGCGGTGCAGTCACAGTGTGCATTCGATGCAACACTGCATTTACACAAACACCATTTCCTTAACGATTTGGGTTGCATGAAAGGGGGGACACAGCCGGCGTTTCTTGCTTATTCAACATTTTTCAACATTTCGGCAGCAAGCGGCGCAAAGCAAAAAGTGTAGGGTGTGGTCACGTCTTTTTCAACAAAAAAGAAGTTGTGAGAGCAACGGAAAGGAAGGAAGCGTCAAAGAGAAGGAGAAAGGAGCGAAAGCCTCGAAGCGGATCGAGGCAAAAGCATGGAAGGGGTCAAACCCCTGCCTGGCTCGGTCAGCCAGGGTAACAGGGATTCCTTCAATTCTGCATATATATTCATTCTCAACGATAGATACCCCAGGGCAGGCAAGGCGGGCAAAGGTCAAAGGCAGCGCGGGCTAGGACGCCCGGGCCCGACGAAACACATCACGGTGCTACGGAGTTCAACATTTCAGGGAGGCTTTTTTCTTCATGGCGAGGGTCAATCTCGTTTCAACAGAGATGACGTCCCGCGGTCATGGGAGAGACAGAAGGGGAGGGAGGGGAAGGAATGTGGTGAGAAGCGGGGGTGGTGTGGTGATGAGAGCAGGAGAGGGCTTCATCAGAGGGAAGGGAAGAGGACTTGCCAAGAGAGTGAGTGTCTGGCTTGGCAGACACAACAAAATACTTGACTTGTTCGATCCTTCTCAAAGGCCCGGAAACATACCTCAGTGACTCAGATGTGCATGCGCATAGCATCCAGCCCAGGTTTGTCCATACCGCAACAAGTCAAAAATAGGCAATGCGGCACAGTGCTAGGTAGTGGGCACACATAAATCTGCGGTAGCTCATGCAATTACCCTCCTTTTGTTTTCCCAGATCGTAACTCCGGTTGATCAATATTTACGCCGCCTCCGTGATGCCATGCCATGCCATGCTATGCAAAGGGCCTTCCTTCGGTCCGGCAGTTTCGGACACAGAAAGCCTAACTATCTATCCATTCAATCTTACAAACACGCAGAATACGCTTCAACCCCTTTTCCCACCCCCCAGGGCTTCCCTCCCGACTTTTTCCCGTGACGATTGGTGGGAGGCGAACCTCCATCTCTCTCTCTTTCTTCTCTCTCTGTTTTCGAACTAGGCCATACGGCAGAAACGATTAAAGGGCACTTCCTATTCGTCCCACTCGTTCTCCCCGGCAACGTCGTAGTCCACCTCCTTGGCCTCGCCAGACTCATGCTGTGGCTGCTGCTGCTGCTGCTGCTGCGCCTGCGACTCGCCCTGCGCAGCTTCTGCCGCGTTGCCCTGGCCGGCCTTGCCGTCGTCCCCTTCGTCGTGATTGTGGTGATGATCATCATCATCCGCACCCCCCATGGCCGAGTCGAGCCCATCGTCGCCACCACCGGCACCGCCGCCGCCGCCGGCGGTGTTAATGCTGGACGTGGTGCTGCCCGGCAGGGCTGCCGCGGGCCCCGCGACCCACGAGACCTCGACGGGCGCGGCGCCGTCGTTGATCCCGGGGACCTTGGCGGCCTTGAGGCCGTTGTAGAAGGCCTCGGCCTGCTTGCGGTCGCTGAAGCTGAGGTGCGTCACGGCGGGCGTGGTCTGGATCTCGGTGACGCCTTCGCCAAAGGTCTGGGGATTTGTTAGTTAGCCTTGCAAATACCTTCCATTGCGTATTCTGCACGAGAGGGAAGAACACCTCCCGCTGAGAGCGGAAGAGAACAACTTACGAAAAGGTGCCGCCTCAGCGCCTCGTCCTTCTCGGGCGCCGAGAAGTCAACTCCGGACAAGGCCACCGTCTTGGGCCGGTTGTCAAGCGAGAAGGCAGCATACGCCGCGTGGAAATTGCCCCTACCGCCGCGCCCACCTCCGCGATACGATCCCCGTGGGACATACGCGCCGCGGCCCCGGTAGTACCCGCCCCTACCGCCGCGGCCGTAGCTCGGCGCGTACGGCGCCGACATCGCGGCGCCGTCGTCCTGCTGCTGCTGCTGTGCGTTCGGGTCGATCCCCAGCGCCGCCGCCTCCCCGCGCAGCTTCGCCAGCGTGGCCTTCAGCGCCTCGGTCTTTGACGCCTCGCCGCCCTTGTCCTCCGCGGCCGAGCTGTCGCCGCCGCCGCCGCCGGGTTCCATCGAGTTCTTACGCGAGCCGGCCAGCTTCTCCAGGAGCCGTTGCTTCTCGGCCGCCTGCTTCGCCTGCAGCTCCTTCTGCCGCTTCTCCAGCTCCTCGCGCTGCTTCTCGATCTCCCGGATCTTCGCCGTCTTCTCCTCGTGCAGCTTTTGCGCCTCCTCTTGCTTGCGCGTGAACTCCTCCATGTCGATCTCCTCCATCTTGACGTCCGTGGAGTCCTCGCGTTTGACGCCATTCGCTGGGTGGCCGTCCTTGAAACCGTTTGCGCCATTGCCCCCGTTCGCAATCTCACCGTGCTTCTCCTCCTTGTACCAATAGACCTTGACGAATCGGTTGTCGAATATTACCTTTGGCGATTTGTATGCGGCGTTGGCCGAGGCCCAGTTGTCGAATTTAACAATCGCCAGTCGCTTGTACCCCATCATCGTAACCTCTTCGACATTGCCAAATTGTGCGAAGAAATTTCGTACCTGGTCCTCGTCAAAGTTTTCCTCGGGTATGCTCTCCACCACAACCTTTGTCTGAGTCCTATCGTGGACTGGGCCTTCCGCGGAGAACGGCGCGCGAGCCTGACCCGTCTTCCGCCTTTGCTGGCCATGCCGATTATTTCTGTTCTGGTTAGGATGTCCATTGCCCTGATAAGGCGCTGACTGTTGAGAAAACTGGGGTATCTGTGGAGGTCCCGACAGTGTCGCGGAACTCGGGTCGTATTCTGCTTGTTGTGTCAGACTCAGTACGTTGAGGAAATTGTTGAAAGACTCGAAGGAAGGATTGAAATCAAATGGTGTCGCAAAAGAATCATGCGGAGACTCGGGGTCCTCGATCCCGATTGCTGTACTAGGAAATCGCAAACCAGACGGACCTTCACCGGGTAGTTGGATCTGCCCTGATAGCTGTGGCGCAGGCAGGTTGTACAAGACGGGCTCGGTCCCCGTACTGTGGTCAAACTTGCACTTGAGGCCCCTGGGACAGAATCCCTTCCTGTCAAAGTCCCAACACCGTCCTTTTCTTCCCTGCTGCGGCGGTATGTTGTGCTGGAAACCGGGCTTCTGCTGAGA
The DNA here is from genome assembly GCA_037177825.1 of Diaporthe sp. P3_1W. Classification (NCBI taxonomy): domain Eukaryota; kingdom Fungi; phylum Ascomycota; class Sordariomycetes; order Diaporthales; family Diaporthaceae; genus Diaporthe; species Diaporthe sp. P3_1W. Next base: position 8,298,119 of record JBAFXB010000002.1, read on the forward strand.
GTAGTCGGTGAAAGGTGGCATGGCGAGACCCATCTGCTGGCTGATTTGCTGCAGCTGTCTCATCGACTCCAATGGGTTGCTCGGATCGAAGGGGGGAATCTGTGGCACCTGGCCCGGCGGCGCGAAGGACGGCGCATGCTGGGCTGAAGTATTTTGAAACGCGTATTGGTCTTGAGATATCGGCTGTGGTCTATCGGGGTCGATGTAGCCCTTGCGACCCCCAAAGCCTCCACCACGACGCGCCTGCTTGTACAGTCGCCCTCCTTGGAATTGGTCTCGGCCGGTCGGCGCATCGAAGTCGCCCCTGTCCTGGAAGCCACGTTTGCGCGCGCTGCCACCGCCGGGACCAGTAGGAATAGCAGGTTGGCCTGTACTCGGGTCTCCGAGGCCGGGGAGAGTAGCAAGAGGAGCGGCAGCGGGGACTGCTTTCGGTGGAGGGGGAGCGCCGGGGATGTAGGATTTGTGCTGTATTATTTCGAAGAGGTCATTGACAAAGGACGATGGATCTGCGGTCGCAACAGTCAGTATAATCCCCATGACCAGGACAACGCGCGGCGATCAGGTCCTACCTTCGGTGAGGAAATTGCCCATCTCGGACATGCATTTTGACTTCACATCTTCGCTGCCATCGTCGTGATGCAAGAGAGCCAGCACAAAGTCAGCAAGCACATCAGCATCGGCATCGGATCTGTTTGAGTCAAAAAGGTCAGCGTTGAAGTTCAGGGTCCAGAGAGGCATCGGGTATCGAGGGTGCGACGAACGTATTCTCGAGGCGCTTGACGATCCAAGCCTTGAGCAGAGGCGAGTCCTCCTCGGGAAACAGCATCTTTCCCAGCTTTCTACTTTCGTGTGGACATAAAGACAGATGTCATGTGGAATTCCAGGCTTTAGCGACAAAATGGAGAGTGATTTGAGACAAGCGCTAAGGTTGCAGAGGTTGTTGGTGGCGTGGTTGGTGACTCGGGAGCGGAAGGTTGGTCCAGGAATTGCGAAATGTTTCTGGGACCGATGCGCGCGGGAGCTTCCCAAAGCTGCAGCAAGGGTTTATGGTGGGGCTAACACGGCAGGCTAGCAGCGAGTAGTCCCATGGTAGTCTAACACAAGAGCACAACGGCTTTCCCATAACTCAAATTTGACTACTTGCAGAAGGTCATTGTTCGGACCAAAATATTACATATCACACGGTTTGCATCATCACTCGCTGCTGTAGATCATGGGAATAAGAATCTTTGACTTCATCAACGCAATAAAATTCCAAAATCCAGTGGTAAGTACAAGCTCTCGGGTCGGACTATGATCATGATATGTTCCGGTGCTTGTCGTTTGACCTCCGCTCCGCCATTTTCCTCCCCAAACCCTTGGGGTTGAGTATCGTAGACCGTTTTCCGTCTTCTTTGCAACTAGCTAACATTGCCGAAGATACGCTCTATCAAGCCGCCGTGTGAGGCGGTGGGAAAAGTCTATGAGCATGGAGATAAGGCGTTTACAGCTTGTCGTAGTACTGTGCAAATCAGTTAGCATCGCTCCCACATAGTCAGGGGGTTGAGGGATAACACTCACGTTCTCGACACCGGGAACCTCGACCTTGATACCCTTGCGCTTACGCATCTCCTGGACCATGGCACCGACCTTGGAGGTGGGGTCCAGAGGAGAGCCACCGGGCAGCAGCTGCCAGTGGTCGAAGACGGACTGGGGGAAGGCCTGTCCGGAGGTGGCGGCACGCAGGTCACCGTTGAAGCCGAAGGACTCAATGACGGGCAGGTAGGACTTGATGGTGAACAGAGGAGTACCAGGGCGCTGCTCCTCACCGAAAACGATACCACGTCTCCGGGTAAGCACACCGTAGACACCACCCATGGCCTGCTCGGGCACCTGGATTTCACACAGGAACACGGGCTCTTGCAGGGCGGGCTCGGCGAGCAGGGCGGCGGCGTACATGACACGACGAGTAGTAGGCATGATCTGGCCGGTACCACGGTGAATGGAATCAGCGTGGAGGGTGACATCAAGGATGTTCCAGCGGACGGATCGCATGGGCTCCTCGGCAACGGGACCCTCACGGGACGCCCACTGGAAACCAGAGACAACGGAGTCCTTGATTTCGTTGAGGTACTGCACGGCCTTGGTCTGGTCGACCAGCAGGTTGGGGCCGTTGGTGTCGGGACCGAAGGTCCAGATCTTACGGGCGTCGGTGACATCCCAGCCGAAGTCGTCAGCGAGGACACGGGCACGGGCCTTGAAGTCGTCACGGGGGTTGATCTTGCCGGCCTCGATGGCCAGGGCCAGCTCCTCGTCAAGGGGCTCAGCGGTCATGTAGATACGGTTGTGCTTGTTGGGCGACTTAGACAGAGCAGTGATGCTCGACTTGCCACCAACAGTCTCACGGTACTGCACGACGGGGTCGGAGATGATCAGGGGAACACCAGCGTGGTCGTTCTGGAGATCGTTCAAGCAAATCTCCAGGTGGAGCTCACCAGCACCAGCAACGATGTGCTCACCAGACTCGTTGGTCATGGTCAGGACACAAGGGTCGGACTTGGACAGACGCTTCAGACCCTCAACAAGCTTGGGCAGATCCTGGGCGTTCTTGCACTGGACGGATCGCTGCACGACAGGAGAGACGGAGAACTTCATGACCTTGAGGTTGTGGGCGGCCTTGTCGGTGGTGATGGTACCAGACTTGAGCAGGAACTGGTCAATACCGACCAGACCAACAATGTTACCGGCGGGGATGTCGTCGATGGCCTCGACTCTGCCACCCATCATCAGGACGACACGCTGGATGGCCTTCTCGGAGAGATCCTCCTTCCTGCCGGGGACGTAGTTGGGGCCCTGGATGCGGACCTTCTGGCCGGACTTGACGGTACCGGAGAAGACACGACCGAAGGCGTAGAAACGACCCTTATCGGAGGTCGGCACCATCTTGGAGACGTAGAGCATGAGGTCGGCCTTGGTGGGGTCAGCCTCACAGTCACGGATGGAGGCGTAGATCTTGTCGTCCTGAGGACCCTCGTACAGTGTCTCGGCACGGTACTTCTGGGCGGTCTTGGGGGAAGGCAGGTGGAGAATCATCATCTCCAGCAGAGAGTCGGCGGCGGGCAGGAAAGTGCGCATGACAGCCTTGAGCAGCTGCTTGCCCTCCTTGTCACGGTCCTCAGGAGCCAGCTTGAGGTCGAGCTTCTCGAGCAGAGTCTTGATCTCCTCCTTCTTGAAGTTCATGACGGCAGCGAAGATCTTGAAGATGGGGTCCAGGATGAACTGGTTGAAGGCACGCTCGAGCTGCTGGCCCTCGTAGGTTCCGTTCTTGGTCCACTTCTTGGTCTTGGGGTTGAAGTAGTTGTCTCCCCACAGACGCTCCATCATCTTGTTACGGTCGACACCGAACTTCTTGGCGTAGCGGGTGGCGAATTGACGGATGGTGAAAGCCCAGCCGTGCAGACCGGAACCGAAGGCGACGGTGCCCTTGTCGGGGTAGACCTGGACGTCACCCAGAGACTTGTCGAAGTAGGTGGAGATGACGACGTTGACGGACTCGATTGTTCGGGAGAAGGACTGATACAGGTCCTCCTTCTCGATCTGGAGCTCGAGAAGAGCGCGATCAACCTTGTTGATGACAACAACGGGCTTGATACGCTCACCGAGAGCCTGTCGGAGCACAGTCTCGGTCTGCACGCACACACCCTCGACGGTGTCGACGACTGCGGAAGCAGTGTCAGCGCGCGGGCTCTGGTCAACAGTTGGGGCCGCCAGGAGCTAACTTACCGACGAGAGCACCATCGGTGACACGGAGAGCAGCAGTGACCTCGGAGGAGAAATCAACGTGACCAGGGGAGTCGATCAGGTTGATCAAGAAGTCGTTGCCGTTGGTCTCCTGTCCCTTGATGTCCTTGGTGTCCTCCGCCTCGGGGAGGGTGGCGTACAGGGAGATGGCAGTAGACTTGATGGTGATACCACCTGCTTGGGGTCAGCACATTTGTCGTCGCCAGCAACCGGATGGACGGGGCGGGAACCCCGGGGCAAAACGTACGCTCCTGCTCGTCGGCACGAGTATCTGTGGCACGGGCATCACCAGCCTTTCCGGTGGAGATGATACCGGCCTTGGCCAGCAGAGAGTCGGTCAGGGTAGATTTGCCGTGGTCGACATGAGCAATAACACTCATGTTACGAACATTGCTCGGCTTCTTCATGAGATCGTGGATCTCGTCGACGGTGAAGCTAGGCAGAGGAGCGTTAGTACTGAAGTGGCCCCCATGCTTTGTGGTGTTCCTCTCTCCTCAGGGCAGGTTTGGTGGTGCGTTACGGTGGTCCGACACCATGACACGATTATGATTGTGCTTGTGGGGGTTGCCCTCGACAAGGTGCTCGGGGGCGGCAGCTGCGGGAGAGCAGTCTGAGGGTTCTGGGACTTACTTGACCATTTTGACGGTATTGACAATGAAACCTGTCTAAATGATATGTCTTCTGTATGCTTGGGGATTGGGGTGAATGCCTCGAGAACGGCAAAGATTTTGTGGCGGCGAAGGGGGAGAAGATCGCAACGCCGGGCAGACTCAAGACACGGGGTTTTGACCTGCTGATTAAAGAGGACTGCGCGGGGTCGTTAGCTGCGTCCACTGGATGATGCCTGGATGCTTTTCGGCGAGGAGCCACAGGTCCGGAAAAAGCAGTCCAGGAGTCTGTTGCAGGAGGTGTTGGTGTTGGAAGGAGGGGGGGGCAATGGATGGGCTGGGTTGGACCTACAGAATCTCGCCGTCAAGGCTTTGCGCTGGTGGGAGGAGGGAAAAAAAGAGGGAGGGAAGAAGAAACGGGCAATGTGGGTGCGGGGTGATAGATTTTCGCTGAAGCCCAATCCAACACCAGCCCCACCACCAGGCATTTGCAAAGTGGGCCGACCTGCCGCGGGCCCCAGACGAGAGGCAGGGCGGCGCTTCACTTGCAAACAATGCCATGGTCTAGCCCTAGACCTCTGGAGCTGTTGCAAGCTTCGCCCAAAACACCAACCAGGCCAATCAAGCTTGCCACCCCCTCGAGCTGCCAGACGGAGTGACTGCTCGCCGAAGGCGACGACACACACACACCAATCCCACGTGCAACACAAATACACACACGCCTCTCAGCTTCTGGTTTGATCTGTCACCAGGCCGAGTTTGTGACTCCTCCCCATCATCAGTGTCCAGGGTCCCGACGACACCGGCTCGCCTTTTGTGTCATGGTGAGATCAGCAGTTTCTGGGGCGATGGAGGAGCCCGTCTGCCGCACCTGTGCCTCGACGGATAATCAACATGACCAGCTCGCCTAAGTCCGTGCCCCGCTTAAGGCCGAAGGCATCCCCAGGTAGCTTTACCTTGGCAGGAACATACCAATTAATGTCTACTTGGTTTTACAATCATGTGCACTTTATGTTTGTAAATAGGTATACAAGTATACGGATCCAGGAATACATATATGCACACTCTCTCATTTCAATGTCCGTAATGCAGCAGCAGTTGGCGAATCCCACAGTCGTTCAATGCAACTCCTTGGTTGTCACCAGTACTGAGCATGATTCGCTGATGCATCCTGCACCGTGCCTGGCAGCGTGGTGAATTCCCTGGGCTTGCCAGTCCAAGAGCCTTGCCATACACTCAGTCCAGAGGCAGCAATTGCGTGCGGAAGAGTGCCAGCCAGCAGAGGGTGCAGGTCATCGTCACTGCAGTGCGTTCCCCCCCCTTTCCTTTCCCACGCTCTCACTGCCAATCTGCCGCACCGATTTGATGCAGTAGTACCTAGGTAGCTGTCATGATACGAGTCGCTTTCCAGACACACATGAGCTACTATTGTCGCAAAATCTGTTCGCGGTGAAAGCGCCGGGGCCGTAGGTCCCGGACAGACATTTCGGTTTGCTCAATTTCTGCCGCGTACATGAAACTGTCTGCGAGAAAAGGCTCTCAAGCCACCAGGGTGGTCACTATCCAAGGATTGAGTCCTCTTGTCCACTTTGGCGGAACACACGGACGCTTTATGGCCTGGCTCGCCACAGCGGTAGCAAAGCGTGCGGCTTGGGCAATCTCTGAGCAAATGTCCAACTCCACCGCACGAAACACAGATCCTCTTGTCTACCTCACTAGAGCACTGGGACGAGACGTGGCCTGGCTCGCCACAGCGGTAGCACCGTTTTGGCTGTGGGCAGTTTTTGACCTCATGTCCGCTTTCACCGCACCGAGAGCATATCGATTCTACCTTGTCGCATTCCCCCGCGAAATGGCCAGCTCCGCCGCATCTAAAACAGAAGCCCACATGTTCGATGGCATGAGCTCCAGCCTTTCGGGGCCGCAGGTTGTGAGGTTGTGAACGGGCGTTGGCCACGGCTGAGAGATGGAAACCGGCCCACGAGCTACGTTGGACTGGCCTGGCGAGAATTTTAAGATGTATGGCGTGGTTTGCCTCGAGGGTGGCCGACGAGAGGATGCGGTGAATAAAGCCCCCGTTAGATAGCACGGCCGGCTTGACATTGCTGATGAATATATCTTGAATGCTGCGAGGAACAGGAAATGCAATTATTGTGTAGATATACATGCTGCAGTTCTCAGTGAATGTTGGTCGATGGTGAGCTTGGACCCACCCTGCCCCATCCAGCCAATCGTAACGCCTACCGTTAGCTCCTCGGCGCCTCTTGCCAATTTTCTCGAAGCTCTGCCGCATCGCATCTCGATACGGCGTCTTGAATCCGACCTGGACACGCATCTCAAGCCACGGTAAGCAGTCGCGAACCGACAATGGCGACTGCAAGCCGGAAACTGTCGCCCGGGGGAGCCCTCCTCCGGGCTTCGCGCATGTTCTCGCTGCCCCAAGCAATACCGCCGCCGCCCGGCGACTACCAGGCGGCCACCAGCTACAACTCCGAGACGGCAACGCAGGCCTACCCGACCCTGCAGACCGTCACCGCCCCCGAGAACTTCAGGCAGCGCGGCGACTGGGGCTTCAAGCGCAACTTCCCCATGCGGTCGACCGCAAAGACCAGCACGCCCTACCTGCGCATCAAGCAGGTCGACTCCATCGAGCACGTCACCGACTTCGCCTCGGCCGCCGACCACACCCTGTCGCTCGAGAAGTGGCAGGAGATGAACATTTCTATATCCCTCCCGCACTTCATCCCTGAATCGGCGACATCCTCCATCACCGCCATGGACATGCGACCAGAGTCTGTCTTCGAGAGCAAGTACGATTTCACGGCCATCGATAGCGAGAAGAAGAGCAAGGCGGGCCAGATGCGGTGGAAGTACCAGGGCCCTTGGCTGGCCACATTGACCGAGGGCGAGTTCCAGAAGTTTATCAAGAAGTCTGTGCGGCCGAGGAAGACCGAATTCCGCCAGTTCCTGCGCGAGAAGCTCGCTGCCAGGCTGACCCAGGACGCGAAGGATCGCGCGAGCAAGGAGGGCGGCGACGAGGCGGCCAAGGCTGCGGGGGTGGTCCCGCCGGGCGACATCACCGAGAACCAGCTCACGGACTTCTTGCGGGAGCTGCGCCAGGACCGAACGTCCCTGTTTGATACTGTTGGGGAGTTCCTGGATCTTGCGCCCATCGAGCCCCCACAACCCGCGGACCAGCTTGGAGATCTGGCGCCCAATCAGTCGAAGTATCTGGAACGCGTGAACCCCTATGCCCTTCATGGGCCTCCCATTACACACCCCTCGGCTGGCCTGTCCTACCTGCGGACGTCGGCTTACCTGGACAACCACCCTGCCTACGGGCCGCTCAAGTACCATCCCCCCATCAAGGGCAGGGTCTTTGTGTCGAGCAGCGACGCCAATTCGCTCGGAAAGTCCGGCACTCTCGGTCTCGGCGGCTTCATCGTCGGGTCAAAACACATCAGCCAAGATTTACGCGCAAACGCGACGCGCACGTATGACCCAGGCGCTGAGGGTGGTCAGAAGGTGTGGGCCCACGTCTTCTCGGCACAGGTCAACTCCCAGGGCCGGGTCCTGCTGCACGCCGAGGAGGTGCAGGACAAGACCGCCGCCGAGTCGAGATTGGTGCAGGAGGAGATGGCGGGCGAGAAGCAGGTATTCCACAAGGCGTCGGAGGATAGCACCCAAGACTTCATGCTGCCCATGAAGGCGCCGAGGCCAGCGTTCAAGCTGGACCGCAGGACCCGCTACGTCAATAGCAATACCAGATTCACGCCGGGCAACAGCCAGAGTTACGGGGTATCGAGGTTGGGGCGGGAAGAGGGCAATGACCGAGGCCTATAGGCGTCGAGCATTGTGAGTGCCTTTGCGTGCCCGGGGCATTTCCGTGAAAGCTACGGGACGCCTGATGAGCTGCCCAGAAGATGGGAAAGAGTAGATTCGATGACCTGTATATCAAATAGAAATGTAAAATTGATTCCAGCCATGTAGTCACGTTTTGCCTACTTTGGTCTTTGATCTCCTGGACATGTAGGGTAATGAGAACGCGAGAGGTTGTCTGCGCTCGTACGTTACTGTCATTTGTAAGGGGCTGGTTGCTGAGCTGGGTAGCTCCGGTGTAAGTGAGCATTGTTGTACTGTCCAGGCGGTCTACGGGTGTCTAGTGCCTAGAATTCAAATCATTTGGAAGACTACGAGTCTACATGCCGTAGAGTACAGCTCAAACAAACTTCAAATACAAACACCAGCTTACGACTGGGATGATATATACTAGTCGACAGGTTGATGCTGAAGGCTATCATGTGATGGGTCACGTGAACCGGCAAGTTCTGCCGCCAGCCACCGCCCGCTCCAACACACACGCTAACAGCTTAGAGTGGGCAACCCATGAATTTTGACCTGCTCGTCCTTTTTGTCGAAGTCTCAACCCAGCCTTTCGTCCATCGCCCAACCCTTTCCTTTCTCACCGTCGACGATCACCATCTTCATCACCTCTCCAATACCGCCAAAATGGGTCGCGTCCGCACCAAGACTGTTAAGAAGTCCGCCAAGGTCATCATCGAGCGGTTCTATCCCCGCCTGACCCTGGACTTCGAGAACAACAAGAGGATCTGCGATGAGGTCGCCATCATCGGTAGGTCATTGCAACGCAAAAACGCTATGCGCTGTATATTACCTTGACCTTGTGTCTAATATGCTCTGTCCACCGCTACAGCCTCCAAGCGCCTGCGCAACAAGATTGCCGGCTACACCACCCACCTGATGAAGCGTATTCAGGAGGGTCCCGTCCGCGGTATCTCCTTCAAGCTGCAGGAGGAGGAGCGTGAGCGCAAGGACCAGTACGTCCCCGAGGTCTCCGCCCTCGACTTCACCCAGAACACCGAGTCTGGCCAGCTGGACGTCGACGCCGAGACCAAGGACCTGCTTAAGCACCTGGGCGTAAGTTTTCACATCTCATCCCCCCGCTCATTTGGGCCACCAGATCCTGGCGGCGCGGTGGGTTTTGATCGCTGACATGAATCCCCGAACAGTTCGACGCTGTCCCCGTCAACGTTATCAACGTCGTGCAGCAGCAGACCCAGGAGCGCGGTGGCCGCCGCTTCGGCGACCGCCCCCCTCGCCGCGACTAAGTCGACCCCAATCGAAAACCGGTGTTGCGATGACGAGGTTACGAAAAAGTTCTCAACAAAAGGCATGAGGGAGGGAAGTGGCACGGGCGTCACAATACTACACGATGGATTCAAATCGGGCTTGGGTTCCGGGCGCGTGGTGTCGGTCACGGCGTCCACGGCGTTCTTGATGGCACGACAGTGTCTTCTTCGTCTTCTACCGACATGGAAGGTAGTGAGCTCCCAGCTAGATCGAATACAGATCTCATGCTCCTACAAGGTGTCGCCTGTCTCTAGGGTAATTCCGGAGACAAGGCTTGATGGCCAATTACTTCCTATGCTCGGGTGTGGATCAAAATCCTGGGTCGTGTGGGCTCTCCACCGATTCACTCTCCATGGTCTATGCGGACAACTGCGGCATGCCGTTGTGAAGAGAGACACCTGCTCGTGACATGCTGGTGACATGTTGTGTGCATTATGTGACTCTGTTCTATTTGGGTATCTCGAAACTCAACCGTAACTCCTGCGCCTTTGTATGACATGCTTGTAGACGTAAACCTAAGCTCGCACTACGAATCCTTGTCGGGTTCCGTTCCAAACTTGGCTTTGTAGCCTTCGATGGAATCGCCCTCTGCTCCATCAGCGAGAGCCGGGGCTTCTGCCTGGGTGGTCACCGTCTTCTCGCGGACGACAACGTCCACCTTGCCCCTAGGCGCGGCGTTCGCATCATCCCCTCTCTCAAGTGCGAGGTTCATAGCATCCCTCGCGGCCTTGCGGTCCTCCTGCAGCTGCAACCGAGACATCTCGACAGCCAGCCTCTCAGGCTCACTCTTGCCCTCCTCGGCAGGCGCGGCGGCGCCAGAGCCACTGGCCGCCTTGCCCTCGCCCTCTCCCCCTTCCTTCTTCTCCGGGTACAGCTCGATCTCGATATCAGGCAACCCGACCCTCTCCCACGCGGCCGTCTCGTTCAGCTGGACCTTGACCCACAGCGCGCGGCGGGTGCACTCGCCCCCGCACCACTTCTCGAGCTCGCGCGTCTCGACGATGTCGAAGTCCCGCCGGCCCTTGTTGACCATCTTGTAGGTGCCCGCACCGGGGTACCGCCGCCGCCGGTTGGGGCACAGCGCGTACCCGCACTTGTCGCCGTCGAGGTTCCGCTCCACCGCGAGGTCGTCGTAGTCGCCCGGCTGGAAGATGCGCACCAGGGAGGCGAAGGCGCGCGCGTCGGAGGGGGCCGGGTCCGAGGCGGGGCGGGTGCGGTCGCGCGGGAAGTCGAGGAGGGTGATCACGTTGTCGAGGATCTGGGCCTCGGTGTCCTTGCGGTCTTGGAGGATGCGGGCGTGCTGGATGGCGACTTGTCTTGGGTCCTGCCTTGGTGGCTGTTGTTGTGCTGTCCTTGCTGCTGTTGGTGTGTTGCTCGGCTGTGTGGGGCTAGGTGAGGTCTTGGGTTTCTTAAGGATGCCCTTGATGGGCGTTTTTGTTTCGGAGGCCATGGTGTGGTTGTTGTGGTGCTGGATTGTCCTCGTCGTTCAGCTTCGGCGTGGTTGGTTGCTGAAGAAAGAAATGTATTGGGTTTGGTGACGATAGTGGGGGCGATAGAACAGCAGGGAAGCTGTTTTCTTTCGGCAGGTACGGTAAGTACTTTCCAACGGCCTGGATGAGCTTTCTGGCGTACAGTGCCCCAGCCGGCAGCTGGAGGTCATGCACTGTCTGAAGTGTACGGATGAACCAAACATGCGCACTGTCTGCGACTGTGCTGGGGCCGTTTGACGTTGAGGAGCGGTCGTTGCTGGCCCACCTGGGCCGGGTTCAACAATAGAACAGGTAACAGTATCTAGACTAGACTGGCCTGTACAGCCAACGACTGCATGGAGACAGGAGTCTGGTGCTGTTTTAGATCCTGATCCTCAGCCATCGCCAGACCAGACGGAGGTGTGCGTCAGTGCCATTGCCAGTGTCAGTGTCGTGCTAGTTGCAGCTGGAACCAGACCCTTGGGATTGAATATCAGACATATACCTGCCTGCCCCTTTTCTCCCGACTCTATTTGGTGTACACCTGTACCTACCTACCCTATATCCGACCATCCGTCCTGGCTATTGGCCTGGCCGTTCATCTTCACACAACACAGATCACCTGCAAGCAAGAATAAAACCAAACAAAACCAGCCAGGCATTGGCAGCTTTAGCCCTGCGGATCTCCTGGATGCGATCACCGTCTGGGTGTGGCTGTTTGATGAATGACACATGATCCCCAGCAAGGAGCACACTGCAGGCCGTTCATACATATCTAACGCACAAGCCTTGCTACCAAGATCTCGTCTGAGGTAGATCTGGAACCAGCGCGTCTTTCTTTCTGCCTGCCAACCAAGATTCCTATCTATCCGGCTGCCTGTGTGCCTGGCGGGGTATTTGGAGGTCAGTCCGTCTTGTTTATTCTCCGAGCCACCGAATGAGGAGGCTTGGCCGTGCTCTGCCACCTTTTAATCGGAGCACCCAGCTAGTCGTCATTGTTGGGCTGGAGGGGTGCGCTGTGTTGTACACGTTCCCGTCTGAGGCTCTGGCGTGGTCGGGCTTGGTCCGGTCTGAACGCGGTGGCTCCTTATTTGTTCATGCGCTGACGTCGCCCAACTAGGATCGTCTCCAACTGGGCGGCCCTACCTGACTTGACTGACTGCATCAATCCCGCAGCGCCCGCGCCCGCGCCCGACTCCTGAAGCTTCCCAGCACCCGAGCAGGCGTCGCTTCCCGTCCGACTGACCGACCTGCCTGCCTACCTATTTCCTGTACGTCTTACCCATCCATTGCCCGGCTCATCCACCCCTAGAGCCAGCATTTCGGAATTGCTGTCTGATGCACTGTATCTGACTTGATAGGCGTGGCACAGACAGCCATACATCGCAAAATCCTGCCATCCCAAAGCATCGCTCCCCGCATCATCCTACGTCAGACACTCGGCCTCTGGCAACTCCGCGACGCATTTACCCTCGCCTGCGCCTTGGCCCTGGCCGTCCAGCCATGTCTTTCAAGGTCAAGGCCCTCTACGAGTACTCCTCGCCCCACGACGATGACCTGAACTTCCCAGTCGGGCAGATCATCACCGTCACGGAAGAGGAGGACGAGGACTGGTACACCGGAGAGTACCTCGACGACGCCGGAGCTAAGCATGAGGGCATCTTCCCTAGGAACTTCGTCGAGAAGTACGAGCCAGTCGCCCCGCCCCGCCCGACTCGAACGAGACCCAAGAAGGAACCTGAGCCAGCCGCTGAGGAGATAGCCGCCGCTCCCGAGGAGCCTGCTCCCCCGGCTTTCTCCCCAAAAGCCGCTGCGCCAGAGCCGGCGGCCGCGCCTTACGAGGAGGAGCAGCCTGTCTCTCCGCCTCCATTGCCCACCGAGCCCAGGTCCCCCATCGCTGCTGCTCCTCGCGCACCGGAGCCCGTTGAACCCGAGACCCCCGCCTCGCCTCCCCGCGCTCCTGCGGCAGAGCCAGCTGCTCAGTCTCCACCAAAGGCCGCGCCGGCTAAGAAGGGCCCGCCTCCCGTGACGCAGAAGCCAGCTAGCAGCTCCTTCAAGGACCGCATCGCGGCTTTCAACAAATCTGCTGCACCACCAATCGCCCCTTTCAAGCCTGCTGGGCTGGGCGGCTCGTCCGGCGCCTCCTCCTTCATCAAGAAGCCCTTCGTTGCTCCTCCGCCCAAGGGCAACACCTACGTTCCGGTACAGCGCAACACTCCAGTGGCTCCTGTCTATCGCCGTGATGAAGACCCCGAGATCAAAGAGCGGGAAGCTGAAAATGAGGAGACTGCTCAGAAGGCAGGATTGATGCCCACCGAATCGAACGAGGGCGATGAGGATCAGCCGAAACCCTTGAGTCTGAAGGAACGAATGGCACTCCTCCAGAGACAACAGCAAGAGCAGGCACAGAGGCACGCAGAAGCCGCAGCCAAGAGGGAGAAGCCGAGGCGCCCGGCGAAGCCTCGCATGCCCAGCCACGAACCTGGTGCCACCGAGAGCGTCGACGAGGAAGAGGTTGCTCAGCCGCCACCTCTGGATCGCACCGACACTGGCGGAACAGGAGGCAGGGAATCCATAGACGAATCGCATCCTCCCAGAGTCCCTGCGCAGCCTCGCCGCAAGCCATCGAAGGGTCCAGAGCCTAGAGATGGAAACGAAGCAGACATGTCTGGCGCTGGAGAGACAACCGAAGACCAGGCAGACCTCACCGAACGCGAAGACAGCGACGAAAAGCCTCGGCGCCCATCCCGTGTGGCTACAGAAGGCGGCCCAGCCGAGGAGGCTGAAGAGGCCCAAGATGAGGAAGAGGAGGAGGAGGAAGAAGACGAGGAAACCAGGGAGTTCCGGCGCAAGGAGGAGCTCCGCGCAAGGATGGCCAGACTGGGCGGTGGTATGGGAATGCCAGGCATGTTTGGCATGCCCGTCCCCGGTGGTGCTCCATCATTGCCACCGAAGAAGAAGAAGGCCTCCGCGTCCGAGAGACGCACCAGCGAAGACTCCCAGCCGCTCGCTTCTCCGACACAGGCACCTCCCGTACCCATGATGATGCCTTTGCCAGGCCTGGGCGGTCCTCGCAAGTCCGAAGACAAGACACCTGTGATGGAGGAGCCTCCTGCTCTATCTGACGAAGAGGAGGACGAGCCAGTGGCACGCAGCCCCCCAGCTGGTGAGGCTTGATCGTGTCTAAGTTTGTTAATGTGCAAAAGACTAACTAACCTGCGTGCAGTCCCAACCAGCGCTTCTGGTGCTCCCCCGCCAATTCCTGGTGGACGTCCTGCGCCACCCCCTGTACCCGCGGACTGTATGTGCAACATACCCCTCTGCCCATGATATCCTGCTAACCAACGCACAGCGCGACCTCCCCCTCCGCCTGCTCCTGTCGCCAATGCTGCCAAGTCTGAGGGTTCCGAATCGGATGATGAGTTGTCAGGACCTGGGGCCTTGGAAACACCACGAGGTGAAGAGCCTCCAGTGACTCGAGCACCGCCGCCACTACCTCCAGTCTCCGCGCCTGCACCGCCAGTGCCTACGTCCCCTCGGCTGCCGACGTCCCCTAAATTCCGTAGCGATGATTCCACCCCGGTGTCGCCATCCAACAAGAGGGCCAGTCGACCTCCACCTCCCGTGCCAGGCACAGCTCCAGCTCCGCCATCTCAGACAAGACCACCTCCACCACCCCCACCTGGCGGCTTGCCTCGGACGTCGATTTCGTCCGACCGCCCAGGGTCATCTTCCAGGCCCTCAGCTCTTCGGGAGGACAGCAATGAAGAAGTCACAGAGTACGACGGAGATTACGATACGGACATTGCCTCCTCAGTGCCGCACAAGGACGCGCTCAAGGCGCACGGGCGGGAGTCAAGCATCGAGGACACCATCTCAGTCGCGTCGCCCAAGGAAGCACCTCCCTCCCTACCGCCGCCCATCCCCTCCGCTGCTGCTCCAAGAGCTGTGCCTCCTCCGCCCCCTGTGCCGAGCCAGCCTCCTCCAGACAGTCGGCCAGATACTCGACGGTCTGACACTCGACGATCTGTTGACGCTCCTCGAGCAGCGCCCCCGCCACCTCCGCCTACAAACTTCGCCCCGCAAGACGAAGAAGAGTACGACCCTTACAACTACACTGCCGCTGCGACGTCTCCTCGGATTCCTGCTCCGCCATCTTTCTCTCAGCCGCCGCCGCCGCCTCCCCGTCCGGAGGATGACTACGAGGAACCTTACCAGCCACAACCCGAGCAGAGGGCTGCTCCTCTAGCCTCATCTAGTCGTCCTTCTGCGCCGACATCTCGCGGCTCACTAGATGTTCGTACATCTAGACGATCCGTGGATATGCTGAACAGGCCGTCCATGGAATCCGGCTTCGTTGCCAATGATGTTGATCTGGCCCCTCAGTCAGGATGGTGGTTACAGCCAAACGGTCTGCCACCGCAGCTGCAAGGTCGTAAGGACCTCTTCTTCGAATCCGATGAGTCCCAGTCTACACAGCGTGGCACGAAAACGACCGTTACTCGGGACATTTATATTCTATTCCAAGACTACTCGCAGACCGTCATCACGGTGCGCTTCGATCCTCAGGATGCCAAGGACGTCCACTTAGAGCAGCGCCATGAGGGTCCTCCTCGAAGTCTACGACAGGACCAGCTTGAGGAGTCGTACGAGCGTTTCGGCCGGCCGATCTCTACAGCCGTGGCCGGAAAGAAAGACACTGTTGTTGGCGATGGTGCACCACAATCGCTTGTGTTGGAATTGCTGAAGCCGTTCAAGGACGCTCTACTTCCCGTTGGCTCCCGTGCGTACGGTGCGCTCGTCTACTCCAACCTCGCCAACGCCAGCACGACACAGACGGACCAGATCCGGCCGGGCGACATCATCAGCATCCGCAACGCCAAGTTCCAGGGCAAGCACGGCCCGATGCACGCCAAGTACAGCGCGGAGGTGGGCAAGCCGGACCACGTGGGCGTGGTGGCCGAGTGGGACGGGACCAAGAAGAAGGTGCGCGCGTGGGAGCAGGGCCGCGAGTCCAAGAAGGTCAAGCAGGAGAGCTTCAAGCTCGACGACCTGCGCAGCGGCGAGGTCAAGATCTGGCGCGTCATGCCGCGCAGCTGGGTCGGCTGGGAGGGCCAGAACTAGGAGATGGGCTCCGCGTCCATGCCGATGCGGTGTACCGGCAGGTGGTGCCCCGGCAACCACAACAGCAGCGACAGCAGTGGATCGATGGCCGGGCGTGCGAAGTACCACGGCGCCCCGTCGGTCTTGTCGTCGGCCAGGGCCTTGGCGCGGCGGTCCACGGACCGCTCCAGCAGCTCCCGCTACTATGACAGCTCTGCGCGGCAGAGCCTACAGGGTAGCCCGAGGAGGAGCTTCGAAGGGAATCCTTGGTCTTAGTGCTACTGCTTCGCCGGACGCGGGTTGAGTAGTGACGATAGTAATTCTGATAGTGGTGGCAGTGGCGGCGGAAGCCGGAGGAAAGAAGAATGAGTGGGACTGAGGTGAACTTGTTGTGTGCGTCGATGCTGAAGAGCAAGTGTGTGCCGATCTGCGGCAACTGGAAAAGCAGCATGTATGGAAGGACGTGTGGATCGTCGTGTACGCGCGCGTGTGAACGATTCTTTCGGGAAAGCATCATCGTCATCGCATCATGTCACGGTACGGAACAGCAAAAACAACTATCAATCGTTTTTTCTCTTACCCGGTTGTCGCACGGGTGAGTCGGTGTGTGGCTGTTGTGTTGTTGTTGTCCGAGGAGGTTGGTTGTCCGAGGTGGGTGGCTGGGCTTGCTGAGTTGAGTACCTGCCTAACCTCTTCGGCACATTACATATTTCTACTTCTTGGCTTTATTGAGAATTGTACTTGCATCGCCGCTTATTTGGCCTCTTTGCTAGCCCGGTGCTTGTTCGACCCGTGATGATGTGAACAATTTGTCTTGTGTGCATGACGATGTCTCACGCGCTGTGCTTGACCGAGGTCTTGTCCGGCCAAACTGTACGAGCTTGGAGGGAGTCTTCTACTCCGTTCAGCGTCTTCCAGACCTTCTCACATCCCAGACTCCCCCAGATGTTGTTGTGGGTGACTCTGGGCTGACTACCAACGGACACAGGCGTCGCAAGTCACACGCCGTCAATGTATCTCTGCAATACCGTACCTTACAATCGTATCAGGGGATTTACTATGTACGGTCAATTGCGTATGATGAGTATCACGCATTAACTCTCTTCCTGCCACCCTTCCAATGGCTGCTGACTGCCGGTCACTGCATGCTCGTCGCCGGATAACCCCGTCCGAAAGAGCAATGTTCAACACTTTTGCCTGTAACACAACCTTTGTCGATGTGCAACCATTAGCAGCCCCTTTCAGTCAACCAGCACACATGTTTTAAGAAGATAAGGTGTAACTCAAAGAAAGTGCCCCTCCTCGTTTGCGAGAAGTGTCCATCAGCTGGTCCTCTGTTATGCCCCCCCCCCCTTCTTTTTTGGGCCACTTCACCCGGCCCCTCTCATGTGGCGTTCAATGCCGACTCGCATAGACGTCTAGAAAGGGCATAAAACCAGAGCAACGGTTCCCAACTATCATCTCTCGGCTACCGGAGGGCTCGAGACGCCGATGCGAGAGAGCCTGCTGGCCGAGGCTCGGCTACAGTCTGTATCAACTCTTTCTCCACCCCTCATCTAGTGATTAAAAATCACGAGTGCTTAGACGAGGGTGGCGCACAGTGACGGCGGCGTTCACTTCGGCGCCGATGGCCACGGAAAAAGGGGCTACAGCCTGGCCACAATCCACATTCTAGGCCCTGATGTCTACCCATCTGTGTGCGTAAAATGGTTCGGGCGGACCCTTGGTATCCGGACCGCTCATGCCAGAGATATTTTTACACTAGTAACCACGGTCGTTCGTTGTCTAAGCTGTTCTGCAGGAGCTGGCCGTACTATAAAGTCATTTCATCTTTGCTTCTTCACTTTCAGCCCATTGGCACATCAGTTCCAGCTTTCCAGTACAGTGTTACTTGTTGTGAATGGTGCTATTGGAAAGTCTTTGACATCACTACCAGCATGGAGCCCAACAAGTTGATGCCCTTTGGCGGCACTGACATTTTAACTCAAGTCATGACTAGGCCACTAGAATACTTCCTTATGACAACTATATTCCTCGCTATTTCTTATATTCTTACACACTACTCGAGACCCAATCTAAATGACTACCCAGTCATCAATGCTTCCCGTAAGGGACTTTTGTCTGGAAGAATCAGAACCAGGGTGAGTCTAGCCAACCCACGCCTCGTCCTGGCCAATCTTTGTTGACCCCATCAGCGGGCATTTATACACGATGCCTTGAACATCTTGAGAGAAGGAAGAACAGAGTATCCCGACCGACCCTCCAGGATGGAAGCAGACTTTGGAGAACTCCTTGTGCTGCCGCCCTCACTCGCCGATGAGATCAGGAACGAGCCAAAACTCAGCTTCGGGGCTGCAACGGCGGAGGATTTCCACGGCGGCATCCCCGGGTTCCAGCCGTTTGCGCAGGGGAGTCAGGACGATGAGATACTCCAGACTGTTGCTAGGAAGCAATTGACCAAGTCACTCTGTTTGTGCCAAGGGTTGAAATACTCTCTCTTGCTCAAAGTCTGCTAACTAAGGCTTCTCTCAGCGAAAATTACCGAGCCACTGGCTGAAGAGACCGCAATCGCCCTTGCCATCAACTTTGGAGATACTACAGGTCTGTCATCCGTAGAGAAGCAACAACGGACCCCGCTGTCGACTGACAAGTCTAGGTTAATCAGAGCCCAGAGATGTTCTCCTTTACCCGGCCGTGCTGGACACCGTGGCGCGCCTTTCCTCCCGCGTCTTCCTCGGCGACAGGCTGTGCCGGGACGAGCACTGGCTACGCATGACAAAATCCTACACCGCGACCGCATTCCAAGCCGCCCAGAGGCTGCGCGTATACCCCCGCCACCTACGCAAGCTCGTGCACTGGTTCCAGCCCGAGTGCAGGCAGCTGCGGGCGCAGCTGGCCGAGGCGCGCGGGATCGTCGCGGCGGTAATCGTGGAGAGGCGCCAGGCGCGCAAGACGGCCGCAGAGGCCGGCCAGCCAGTCCCGGAGCACAATGACGCGATCGACTGGGCGGACCAGGAGGCGGCCCGCAAGGGGAGCACGCGGTACGACCCGGCGGTGTTCCAGCTTATCCTGTCGGTCGCGGCGATCCACACCACCACCGACCTGACGGCTCAGGTCATTCTGGATCTTGCGCGGCACCCGGAGCTCATCCAGCCGCTGCGGGAGGAGATCTCGTCTGTGCTGGGCGCTGAGGGCTGGAAGAAGACGGCCCTGTACAATTTGAAGCTGCTCGATAGCTGCATCAAGGAGTCGCAGCGTGTGAAGCCTATAAACGCCAGTGAGTTGTCGGCCCAGACCAACTTCAACGTTCCCGTTTTGATTAGCCCAACATAATTACCATGTCCAACAGTGTCCATGAGTCGACGTGTTCAGGAGCCTCTGAAATTATCCAATGGAATCTCCCTCGAGCCTGGAATGCGTCTCAAGGTAGACTCATTCCGCGATGGGAATTCAGAGATACACAGAGACCCGGAGCAGTGGGATGGCCGACGGTTCCTCAGGATGCGGTCTGAGCCGGGCAAGGAGAACAAGGCCCAGTTGGTATCCACGAGCGCAGAGCACTTGGGTAAGCAAACCTCCCGGGACAACTACTCTGTTCTGGGCTGAAATCTTGCGCCGCCTCTCCTCCCGGGGCACTGATTCACCTCACTAACGGAGTTTAAAAAAGCATTCGGCCACGGCGAGCATGCATGCCCGGGTCGGTTCTTCGCCGCCAACGAGGTTAAAGTCATGCTCTGTCATCTTCTGATGAAATATGATTGGACCCTCACCCCTGGGACAGACGGCCGTTTTGTAAACAGGGGTACTAGTCTGAGCACCAGTCCTGACGCTCAGATACGGATCCAGAGACGCCAGGATGGCGAGTGGGACATTGATAGTCTATCAGGTATGTGATCTACTTCGAGAGTTTGCAAGATTTCGGCATTCAAGCAGTTGAGTCCTTACCAGGAAGAAAGCGCAGATGCTAAAAATAGAAATCAGAGCCTCTTTTGGTATGAGCCTCGAGAACCTCGCAAATAATCCAGTTTGGCGGTGGTATCTGCTGATTTGTACTCTGCTGCTTATTTTCCCCTTTCTTAGGTGGATCTTCACTAAGTATGGTGCTACATATCGATGCCAAATACATCTTCGTTCTCATGACCTAACTGACTCCTGCAGATGAAAAGCTGAAAAGAATTGCATGTTGGATCTCCCATTGAGAGATTTATTCAGCAGTTGAAGGGGGGAGAACAGACAGTCGAAGAGGCCTCTAGACTCGACTGGAGCGTGAAAGAAGAAATCAAGGCAGCAGCAGAAAGTAATTCACTGGGAGAAGTCGGCTCTATGAACAATTTTGATACCATCGCTGCTTCTTTCAGCATCCACGGGGGCGCCATGTTCCCTCAAACATGACATGAAAATATATCCTTCGGAACCCCGGAAAATTCCACGAAAATTCCACGGAGAGGATGAGCTCGGCTGCTGAACAGCTTGGGCTAACCAGGCGTCAAAATTGAAAACCTTGCCCCCAAGGCCTACATGATGGTGGCAACTGCATTACTTGCTCTGATAGGTGTCATTCGGAACTAATCTACGTGGGTAGTACATACGCCCCCAACAAGCGGCCGCCAAAATACCATTCCAGCCCCATACTGGAAGTCAAGATTCAAAGTCGACTTCTCGCTTGGTGTTCTGGCCTCCCAGTGGTTCTCGTGAAAGTGCTGCTTACGCTTTGCAGATCTGTTTCATCTCCTCCCTCTTTCTCACGCTTCTTGACTAAATTTATATGGCCAGATGCAGAGCTCGTTCTAGGTTGCATTGTGATCTACGCAAATACTGTCATGCAGGCTCTGTGTCAGTGCAGAATGCCTTTGGAGAGGGGCCATGTTCGCCACGGCCTCGTCTGGCATTCAGCTCATGCATGCGCCTGGCGTTACCTATCGAACCGAACCAATGTGCATCCTAGCAACACCACCCATGGGAAGCAGTGCAACAAGCTTCAACCGATGTTCGTTCCCGACCTCCCAAAATTAGCGTGCGGCATTGTTATCAGCCGAGGCTCACTCCATGTTCGAGGCAGTGTGCGATGATCACCTACATACCTTGGTATGTATGATTCCGCGCCTATCTTGGTCGGTGAGCCTGAAAGCCCCCAATTCGTACGCAACCTACCTGGAATCGGCATATTGAATGACATCTATGCCAGTGAGACGTCTGCCCCATTTCATCTCAGGAAATCCCTGATCCCTCCCACTATAAATATGAGGTTCATCCTTTTCAGAGTGTCCTGGCAACCATATTTGCATAATATATATTCTGCTCTGAGTCTCAAAAATTAGAACATTTTATTATCACCATGACAGAATCTGTGGATAAGGTGCAATACAATGTTTATCTCGGTGCTTGGACAGACTGGTCGAGAGGCCGCATTCTAGGCGCCACGTTGACACTGGAATCCCGCTATGGTCTTTTACTTCTTTCTTTCACAGCTACCTTCGTCGGATTTGTGGCGTCGAGGTTTTGGCGCATCATAACATTGATACTCCACCGAATTTACTCGACTCCAGAACCGCGTGATGCTCTGCATCATCAACGCCAGGTTGGTACGTTGAAGCAGGAGGCATGCCTGGGTTTGAGACTTTGGGGTTTTGCTAACTGAGGGCAGTGCTGCGAAACTCGGTCTCTGCGGCATCCACCTTGTGGACATCTCTGCAACTGGCCTGGTGCTGGCGGACAGCTTCGAATGTCTATCTTGCTCGCACTCTCCCAACAATCATCTTTGCAGCATCGGTATTCTGTGCCTTCACCATAGCTGGTGGTTTCACATCATCGATTTCCTCCGGAATCAGCAAAGACGTCCTTATTGACGGCTCACAGTGTGGAGCAGTGTTCTCTACGGCTGTGACAATTGACACATGGTCTGTAATTTGGCCTTGGGTCTCACAGTCTATGAATAATGCGGCCAATTACGCTCAGCAGTGCTATTCCACCAATGCAACGGGGACCCTGGACTGCACTACATTTGTCAAAAGCCGCCTTCAGTTCAGTTCTTTTGTTAACGCCTCTTGCCCTTTCAGCGACAACATATGCCGCAGCAATGATTCGAACCTGTTGCTAGACTCGGGGCTTATTAGCAGCGACGCCCTCGGTCTGAACTTGCCAAGCAGCCAACGAACGTTTTACAGAGAGGTGCTTCATTGTGCCCCTCTTAGAACTGATGGGTTCGTAAGAAATGTGACCACAGCATACAACAATTACACAAGGTATTCATACGGTAGCAGTGGTTCGACCAATTGGACGTATGAAGTTGAGAGTCTTGATACACAGCACTGGAGAGAAATAGACAATCCAACATGGAGAGGAACCAAAGGCTTCAACCTCGCGTAAGCAGATACTCTAATCAAACTTGCCAGCTTGTTTCTGACAGTTGTTGATCCTCGTTTGGATAGTCCTAAATCATCAGCAACTGCGAACGGCACGGTGTGGAGTGGTGTCAGCGACTTCATACGCATACCTCAACTCTCTGTGTCTGACGGAGATTTGCTGCTGATTTTCCTTTCGCCAGTAGCAGTTCTCTTCCTGAACCAAACGACCGATCCCTGGTACCGTGCTACCGTTCCCAGCAGGCCGGTTCATAACGGTGGCGCTCAACACAGTTTATTTACGTCAGACGAAGCAGCGTCGCCAATGGGGTGTGTGGAGCGCCACCAGTACTGCAACTCCAGGAAGGAATGTGGGAGCCTGGCCAGTCCTTCAGACTCCATTACCAGTGCCCTGCCTTTATTTCACCATAGCCCCAGCGACTTTTGGTATACCAATCAATCGGACGTGCCAGACGCAACGTCAAGCCGCTTCACTTGGTTCCAATCCACATTAAGTACCTCTGCGTCTCTCATGGACATGCTTGTCTCCCTAGGGCCGTCCTCCCTATTATCTCTTCAGCATTTAATGGAAGGCTATATGGGCCCGTTACCTGAAAATCAGTGGAAGCTTGACGTCAGTCACTGGTTCTCAATGCGCCTGGCTTCCATGCAGGCCGCTTTTGTGAACACCGCACGTGGTACGACCGACGAGGCACTGCTGCCTCTTGTCAGTGGACCGACGGATGGATACCAACGGGACATGTGTAACAACCAGGTAAGAAACAGCCCCTTCACGCAATCTGTCGCCTGACGCCCACCGGGCTGTTGTGAGTAGTCCAATAGTCGATACTGATATCGCACAAGAAAATCCGTAGCACTGACTACACATCACTGAGCCTTTTCGGGCTCTACTTCACATATGTGACCGGGGTCATCATTATTCTGGCTTCATATGTTGCTGAGCCCCTACTGGCTCTCTTCTATTCTCGCCGCAAATACAAGGAGTACAAATATTTGGAATGGGCAGCCAACAGCACCTTGCAACTCCAACGTCTGGCATACCAGGGGCTTGGATCAGAGAAATGGACAAACTACACGGATGACGTCCCAAAAACAAGGCCGGGATACTTCCTCGCTGATCTGGCCCGGGCGTACCCTCCTGGGGACGACGAGGAGGAGATTCAGGAGGTGAAGCCAAAAGCCCACGCGACAAGCACGACTACGCCGTCTGTCTCCGAGACCAGTGCGAATCTACGCGTCTCTGAGCAATCCCGAGGTGCCCCGTCCCGTCCGGTCTCTGCAGTATCAGAGTTGGTCCCTCAGGCTGTCTCGCCACAGGCTGTCTCGCCAATCTCACAGCATCCTCAGGGTTGAAGCAACCAAAACCCCTGCCCCTCTCTGAATCTGGCCTACTCTGCAGGCGCCTACGAAAAGGTTTACAACAGCTACTCATCTCGGAGGGTTCTGGTGCAGGGTATCTCCTACAGATTAGTTGTCTTGATTGTCGTCAACTTATCTTGGAGCTTTCTGGTATTATTAGGCAACAGCGGTCTTGTATTCAGCGATGTCTTTGTAGGGGTGCGTGCGCAGGGCTCATGTTGGAAAAAATGCCTTCTTCCGCTTGGAACCTCTCAACTTGGCTATTACTGTCATGGAGCTACATATTTGAGGATCATGGATCCCCGGACGGACTCCCTTTTGTTTTGCAGTCAAAGATTACTATACTTTGTTGGTTCGTCCATGATGCTGTTCTTGATGCCTCTACCAATTTCAAGAGTTCCAAATTGGCATTGCTGCTGTTCTCATTGACATTAGATTGAGCCGACAGCCTCATGAAGTCATGGGAATAGACGAGGCACTCTGGTGGCAGCAAGCCCGACCACTGACAAGGATTATAGGTTACGAAGCTTGCTTTATTGAAATTAGTTAGAAGAGATGCAAGACTAAGAAGTGTTTCAACGGAGACGTCCCGTTGAGATAGTCAAGATACTCCATGTGTTACTACATCTGTTGATCCTAGTCGAATTAAATTCGAGAAGATGTGTGAGGGACACCACCCTTTGCCCACACCTATCGACACTAGCGGGTCTCATCAGAGCCTTCGTTGTGCAAAGCAAAACTCGGTCAGGCTTCTCTACCCTCACCGAACAGGGGAAAGAGCCGCAACAGATCAACAGGCCTAAGCCACAATTTGTTTTGGCTTGGAGCCTTACAGCGTCTCGGAAAATATGGCAATATCATATTACCTAAGACTATAAGTCTGAACGGGATGAAGAATCCACCCTAGATAATGCACAGTCTTATTAATAGCATCGAAGCGAGAACCCCGGACCCACTATTAAGGCTGATGTCTGACACGAGAGAGAGAAAGCGGGAACTGTTCTCCTAGGCCCGAGACAATCCAATGCCCGCCTTTCTGCGAGGCTGACATCACAAAGCTGACTCCCCACCGCGGATCTCATGCACGCACCTGCGTGAACCAACCCCGGCTTTCCTCACTGTAGGTATCACAAGGAAAATTTTCGGGTCTCGGGACTGGAGCTGTGTCTCACACATCGCAGGAGAGGAGGAGGGTACCTGCTGCCTGGCTGCCTGCCTTGCTTTCAGGACACGGCCGACGATTATCCACTTACCACTACTTACGGAGCCGCAAAAGGCATCAATATGCATCCAATCTTGAGATTACCCGCAAGCGAGCCGGCTCGAAAGAGAACCCGATGAGCACGAAACACACACACACACACACACACACACCCCACCGCGGTCAAGGCAGCCCGAGCCCGCTCGTCGGCCGCCCCGGCAGTGCGCGGGATGTGTAAGCTGAGCCCCATGGCCCTCTGCCGTGCGACAAGAAGCGTCGTCGTCGTCCCCATCTCGGGCGAAGCATCTCGCCCAGCCGAGGGATCGCGTACCCACCTCACCCTCACCTCACCTCCTCCCCCCTCCCCTTCTTCTCCCACGAGCCAGCCAGCCAGCCAAGACACAGGCGGCAGGCCTCGAGTCGCACGGCTTGATGACGGATCACGGGTGGGTGGGTGAGAGTCCACCCACCGGGCTGCAGATCCCATCTCGAGCCTCTCCCCATTTCCCCCCCTCTCTACTCGGCTGAGAGGGTGGTTACATAAGGGGGCGAAAGGGGAAATGCGAAATGGGGGAGGGGGTAACGCAGGGTCCCGGGCTGAGATGGGATTCGTGTGGCTGGCCCGAGGTGGGCGCATGTGGGAAAAGAAAACTGCAGATCGAGTGGTTCGCGTCAACGGCTGCGTGGCGTGGTCCGCGAGTGGGTGGTGGGATTTAATTCTGTAGGAGACGGGAAGAAGGGGGGATTCTGGTTCACCTGCTGTGCGACGTGTAAGCAAATTAACCCTACTGGAAGCAGATCAACCGAGCCTGCATCGAGTCGCATGTCTCTCTGCGCCGCCCTCGAGGACCGACTTCCCAATGGCAACCCCCCCCCCCCCATCAGATTGTCCATTTCCATGGGGACATGTGTGAACCACACCACACCACACCACACACGTGATGGAGATATTCAGGATGGGGGGAATTTTTCAACGTTGGGGGCACCTCACCCCAGATTCATCCGATTATTCTCCCATCAAAAACCCATTCGAGCGTGGTTGGTGGGATGGCGCACCGAGGATGCGACGTAGTGCAAGGAGGGAGCTCTCAAGGTTCCACCGGGATACCCAAGGTAGACCCATGTGGGCAGACACCTATCCCGTGCGTGCTGCTGCTGCCGTGCAGTGACACGGCAGGCAGACAAGGCAGGAAAAGGCATGGCAGGTAGCATTCCGACCCCTCGCCGGCCGGGCTGGGCAGCCCGTGGTTGGGTATTCTGGCTTGGGGGGGTCGCAGAAAGCATCGAAGCATCAAAAAGTCAATCGGCTGCAGCCAGTACCTCGGTGCCTTTGCCTTTTTTCCCCCGCGGTATTCCCAGCTGCGGGCCTTCGTGTCGCGAGGGGGTCTAGAAGTGTCTTGCTGCGACACCGGAACGGCAGAGTAACAGCCAGAGGCGAGTGCATGATCGGCTGCAGATGAGAGGGGGACACCTACGTGAAAGATCACCGATCACACTATGGGTATCACGGGAAGCTTATTGCAAAATATCAGCCAAAGCAAATGTGTAAACCTTGCTGAGGGAGAATTAGTCATGAGTCAAAACAGTGTTTGTGAATCGTGTCATTCGTCTCAGTAATTCCTTGCAAGTCCGGAGAGGACGGTGTATCTCGCGGGACGAAGCGAAGAGATCCTTCAGGTTTATCTGTTTTTTTACAAAGATTACTCACACCGGTGCCCCATCCACCCAACTAGACCTGTACTGTGGGCCCCTCCTGCTGTATTGCTTTTCCAAATCCATCACCCGTTGCAAACTCCTCCGTGATGCTGTTGGTGCTGTGAGACCGCTTGATGATGACTGTTCTTTGCATTTGTATGGGTATACAGTGATGCCGCTTTTTACAAGATAAAGAAAGTAATACAAAATATAAGTGGAAGAATAGAAGAGACCCATCTAATAAACACGTATCTCGTCGTTGCGCAAGGGGCTTTTAGGGCGATGGTGATGGTCCTGGCTCCGCTGGCTGAAGACGCGCTGCACGAAGGCCCGGGGACCAACGTACTCAACGTCACCTAGAACAGGGATATGATGGGTTTTCTTAGGCTGCCAGCGCTCCTTGATGCAGTCGTCAACAAGAGCGATGAGACCGGTTGCAACAATTACGCTATGTGATGTCAGTCAAGGACTTTTTCAGCGGGGTGGCATCGTTCATGGACTTACTCGGCAACGTCTGTCACTGCGTCGATGATAGACTGATCATTGATCCACATAAAGCAGGGCGGGACCCAGCCCCCAGAGAGCTCATCGTCCTCAACCTGGTTGGGCGAACGGGTCTCCGGGACAATGTGCGCGACAGGAGTGGTTTCGCCGTCGCGAACGAGGTGGAAAGACACGACGCCATCGAGGTGCTTCTCGACGACCCGTTTCCACACGTACTTGTGGCCCCACCAGTCGAACTCGTACCGCTTATTGTTCTTGTTCTTTTGGCCCTTCCTCGCCACGTCCACACGTGCGTAGTTGCTGAATTCTAGTTTGATGGCATTCGTGGGCTGGTGAGGATGGGGCCTCCTGTGATCGCCGTCTGAGGCGCGGGAATGTACACTTGCGGTATCGGCTTCCGTCTCGTTGGAGTGCGATGTGCCGGGACGCCTCTCATGCTTCGAAAAGGAGCCGCCGGAAGTGGCGCGCTTGAACTGGGGCCTTGCCATTGCTTTCATGGCACTGGACATGGACCGCTGGAGGGAGGGCCTGCTCGCTGAGGCGGGCTCGACAAACTTGCGCTTCGAGTTACAGACCTCACGGCCCGAGTCACGGCAGTACCGCCGGAGTGAGAACTCTCGCCTCGCCAAGTCATACATGCGCAGGTGGAAGAGCTGGACGGCAGTCCTCCTCCTCCCAGGCACGATGGTGTCGACACGGAGGTTCATGTTCCCGTCAGTTGTGAAATCATCATGTCTTATCGACAGACGGTTCATGCTGGGAAACAGCTGCGAGAAGTTCTTGGGGGTGGAAGGGCGCATGTTGGGTTCGGAAATCTCATGGTGGTAGGCGGGCAGAGGGGGGATGTAGTCGGATCCACTGTCCCTGGCCAGGTCTTCCTCCCGTTCCAAGGCCAGGTCCTCTTCCGAGGCATCGGTCGAGGCGTAGGTGTCGACTGAAGACCGAGGATATGCCGACGTGGCCGAGGAGAGGTCCCGGTCGACCTCAACATACTGGACGTAGGGTTTGCTGTGATTCTCTGAAGGCCGTGAATTTGTGTAGAGTGAGGTGGGAGCTGTAGACCGTGAGCCGTAAGACTCACTGCTCCTCCGGTCGTAAGAGTCGTAACTCCCTAAGGAGTCTTTTCTCTGCGCGTCAGAAGGCATTGCGACGTGCGCCGTGCTGCTGGTAGGAGCACTTTTTGATGCTCCGGGTGTGGGGATGTGCTGTATAAGAGCGTTGAAAGAGTAGCGAGGTCATATATATGGGGCCTGGATGGGGTCGCGACCCAAATGCAGGTCGTACATGGGGCGCCTTGCTGTTTAGGCGGCAGTTGAGAGTTGACAGGCTTGGAATTTTAGGCGCCAAATGTGCCAGATGGAGTGGAAGCCACCGGGGGCGGAAGGCTGGGGCTGTTGTATGCGCGGTTGGGTGTGGTGGTGTCTGAGGTGGCTGCGCTCCCTTTGTGCTTGGGCAGACTCGAGGAACGGGTTGGGCGTGGGGCGTGACGTTTTACGCTCGAGGAGTGTTGAGCTGTCAGATAGACTAGAAGACTGGATCTGGGGGTCTCGCAAACCGAGGCGGGTGGAGAAGCCGTGAAGTGCAGCTTATCTGTTGGAAGTGGAGCTTTTGAAGGATGCAGGCGAGTGCTTTGGTTCGTGTGGGCGTGAGTAAGGAGACGTGGGAGCATTTACGGTATATGAAGGCCGGGCGTGGGGAGTACAAGGGCATTGTACATTTGTAACGATGTACTGTAGCGTCTCTGCGTGCCTGTCTCTCTCTGCAGGGGATGGAGCTGGGGAATGGACCGAGACCGAGGAACTCCCACGCGCGCTGGAGAGGAAACGAGCGACAGGCCGCGTGCTGGTGCGGACAGGGAGCTGCAGGCAGGGTGACGGAAGCACAGCAGCCCATCCAGTCCCGTCCAGTCCCATCTTGTCGTTAGCCCACAGGTGGGAGAGAACGTACCACGGTAGAAGCCGCCGACATGGTCCTACCTTGTTGCAGCTGCGCAAGACGGGCGGTTGCGGGAGCACGCGCTGTCGGCCAGCGGGGAGACCAGGCGGACCGCCCAGACGACCAGGTGCTTTGCATGGGCTGGTATCCCGGCGTTGTCTGAAGAGTCTACTACATGCACAGCAGAGCTGGCCGCAGCAGAACGCGAAAGCGCTGTACGATTGGTGTGGGCTCTGTAGACTACTGTGTCTCGGTTCATTTCTTCAGCACTGGTGATTGCCACTGGGGTTGTCATCCATGCCGCTTTCCTTGCCGTCGTGGGAGGATGCTGTAGCTTGCCACCACCAGTCATTTGCTCTGCTTTGGCTGCTGGTCTTTTGTTGTACGCACTGAACGGGTCTGTTACCCACGTTCACAGTCTGCTGTGGCCCCTGCAGCCATGTCCACATGGGCACCTGAGGTAGGGTGACATGTGCGAGGTACAATGTCGGCGGCTGGCAGCGAAGTGCGGCATTGCCTGTCTAGGTGGTCTAGTAATAGCATCGTATATGGAAGCAGTCTAGTTGAGGAGAGAGGATGGCCATTCAGCGAGGGATCGCCCTGTCTGCCTGTTCGGAGGCCACTGCAAGCCTGACGCTGGGCCAAGGCTTTCAACCTGGAGCGCAGCAGCAGCAGCAGCGCGCGTGAGTGCACGCACTTGCACAGCCGGGGAAGAGCGACGCCTGGGTCCGTCGGCGTGGGTGTGCACTATGGGCAGTATGGCCGGCCCTGGCCTGAGTAGCAATGCTCCCATGGGTTGCGAAATGCCTCATGCTTCGCGGCCCGACATAGATGAGCAATGGCGATGGCGATGGCGATTTGCATGCCACCACGCCAGCGTGGGAGGTCGGGTCGGATGGCCAGACGCGTCCATGGTCGGACGGCGAGGCCAATATGTGTTTGCCATGTCTGTTTCTGGGGGTGGGTTGGCTAGCTCGCAAAGGGGAAAGGTTCTGCTGCAATCAGACTTTTCCGGGAGAGACGACGGGAATGGTCAGGCTTGGCCAGGGAGCAAGATCTGAGATGGAGGGCAGAGCCTGAGCCTGGCCAATGCGCCGAGATGTGGTGGGTTGATGGTGAGATAGACGACCTGCACCACAATGTGTGGGGGAGGAGCCTGAGCCTGAGCCTGAGCCGAGACGAGACGAGACGAGACAGACGCAGAGGCGCAGAGGCGCAGTTCTCCGGTACCGACTGCTGTAGCAGCTGCATGACAGATTTGGTGGAGCAGGTGTTAGTGACATCGTGACAGCCCACTGCCCGCCCGCTCCTTCCCCTTCGTATCGTCGTCACTCCACTGCAGCCTCGACGTGGCGTGGTCAGTCAAGCAACAGTTTGAGGGGTCGACTAATACGGTAACCCTGGAACCCTGACCTGCCACACATACAGTAAGCCTGCACTGCACCCGGGACATGCCATGATGAGGCAATTCTGCATTCATCATCATTGATCAGTGATGAGGCAGAAGAAGGAATGAAAAGGGACTGGCAGTGTCCGGCCACAGGCCAAGAAGGCGCTAGAATATTGTCCGGCAGCAGCAGCAGGTCAGCTACGCCTGCCACGACCCTACCACCACCCTTTGCACCCTTTGAGGTTGGCACCTTTCCCGTGCCTTCCCTTGCCGCCGCCCTATCGTGGCTTTCTCCCAGCACACCTAGCCTACACTTGTTGGTATCCTGAATACCACGTCACCCGCACTCGATCGTCGATGTCGACAACCACCTACTCAGGCCCAATAGTAACCGGTGGCCTGGCGAGATCTTCTAGATTCCAGACCTCGGGATCAGCTCGTTCTATTTGCTTTTGCCCCCCAACTATCCATTTCATCTACGTGCCACTAGCAGTCTGGCTTCAGTCGTTTCTCCCCGGATTGTCTCCCGGAGATGCTTGACATCTGCAGTACCCCTGAGCATGACTGCAACTGTCTGCCACACCAAAGCCGCTGCATTTTGTTGTGATCAGCGTCGAACTTCGGACGTCGTCGAAATGGCTCCCGCTCACGCACCGCATAATATTCCACCGCAGGTCTTTGCAGATTACATGCCTTGATTCCAATCGCCTTCTGGAACCAGCCGTGCAGCCCTTGCTACTGCTGCTGCACCAAGACCACGGGACCAGAGGCCCTCGCCAATCACGCCCCCTCGCGCGCTTCCGGCTAACTGTGTGACCGACAAACCCAACCTGTGCCCTCACCCAGCAGGCCGCTTCCCTCCGCCAGATTGCATCTCCAGAGTCTACCTGCCCGTCGGCGAAACTTAGCTTGCGACGGGCCACGACGGCGACACCCGTACGATCCAACTCCTGCCCGTTCACGCGCTGGCGGAAAGTACGGCGACTTTGTTGAACACTTCTACATATTTCAATGCCCACAATGACGTCCGCCGTTTAACCATTGCAACTCAAGGACCGGATCTATCGTCAACTTGTGGCATCGCCACTGGCAGCTGCTCCATTTCTGTTCCCTAAGCTTCTTCGGCGAAGGCGGCTACCGAACTTCATGCCATGCCGGGAGAGGCCTTCCGGCGAACGCGACACAACGCTTTTGCCTACTGTGGCCAGGTCCCTTGTTTGACCACTTTACTCGGTTTGATGAACAGCGAGCTGGCCACACTCGTTGATACTCGTCGCTGCCCAACGACACTATTACCCATGTTCAAACGAGCACCTCCAGCCGCGATGCCCGTCACTGGCCGGGGCTGCAGCCCCTCGTGGCCGGCCCATTGGTTCCTGGCAATTCTGGGGAAGCCGTCCGCTGCTGAATTTCTGAACTACACCAGCGACTGGACCGCGCCTCCGACATTTACTGCGAACAGTCTTCCGTGCCGTCTGCTCAATGGTGCCGAGCAGGTGTGTTAGGTCAGCCGATGTGCAATGGTCAAGTATACCCGAGCTTTCAACCGGTGGTGGTCAGCACCTGGAACATGTCTCACTCATCCTTCAAGCTGGTTGTTTGAAATAATATCCGGCGCGAGCGTATTACTTAAGCCGGCACCCAACTGCATCTGGCGCATGGAGGCGGCCACCAACACTCCGGGGGAACAGACCAGGACACCACACTGCAAGGCCGTCTGCAAGAATGCCCCAGCCGTCGCATGCCCTGGTCGCCTCATCCGCGCGTGCGTTGTTCCGGCACGACCTTCATCTTCCGGTGGTATCCTGTCAATTTTACGCCGTGCATACGTCTACGCGTCAGACTGCTGCTTCTGGAAACATCACATATCACACGGGCCTGCAGAAGGGTGTCCAGGAGAAGCTTCTCCGGCATGTGTGTCTCATCTGCAGCGATCTTCGACTATCTGTATCCGTATGCAGCTGCTGCGTATGTTCTGCGTATTTTGGCCCGTCGACCCACCCGGCCTTCCGCACCTCAGAATTGTGGCAAGAGCTGAATGGCCAGTAATTCGTGCCGCAGGCGCAACAATATCTCATCAGTCCCAGTTGCCTGGTATGGCAACGACTCCGATGCAGTTGCAGCTGCTTCGTCATATCGCCCTCGGGTTCACGAGAAATTTGTCCATGTGGGCATACAGTACGAGTGATCCACCAATGAAAGATTGACAAACTCAATGCAGTTATGGCTTTCAACAGGTTTGCCTCAAGACTTCCTGGTCTTGGACTCCTCGAAATTGACTGGACAAAACATTCAGATTCTACCACGAGCGTGCTGCAAGCCGCCTGTCACAGTGTGACTGCCTTGACACCTGAGTTCCTCATTTGTCTCACGATGCTTCAACCATCTGCTCACAGTCATTGGCCGAAGCCGGCGGTAGGCATCTCGTGATTCATATTGTCTTGTGAACCCCGAGGCTTTCGATCGCAAAGTTCCCCGAGGAAGAGTCGTTGCCGTTTCCACAGCACAGTGGTGCTGTTGGCGAAGCGAATCACCTGAAGGCTGGCGGAGCGAGTCTCTCCATGGTCAACCTCGCCTGAAGTTGCTTCATCTCGCCGCCACGACTATCAATGCCACACCAACTGTCCCGATTGGCAGAGGAATTGCGCCGTTGATGCCAATATCTTAGTCGAGGCCAGACACCAATACCCTGTGAGCAACATTGATCGTCCAGATCAGGGCCGAGGAGAAATTTCGCTACACACTCATGATCAGGCGTTTACTTCAAGCTTCATCCCTGAGCCCATGCTGTGAGACAATCACTGTTCAACAACCGTCAGACGAGGGGCTCAACGCCAACGTTACATTGGACACGGGAGAAAACATTTAGCTGAAGCCAATGGATGGCAACGAATACCTTAATCTTGCACCACATGCGCCATGGCAGCAAACATGGGCACATGACCTCTCTTATTCCCTCTGCCTGAGTCTGGATGGCCATCTGCGGGCATGCAGATGTCAGCATGCATGCACTTGGGTATGCCGCAGATGCGGTGTGCATTGTGTCTTCGTTTCATTGTCTTCCCGTCGGTTCAAGGGCTTGGAAGAGCCCGTTTCTCCATCATTTCTTCTTCCACATCTGTACTGCATTTGGCGTGCGCTACGATTTCCTGTTCCATCAAAGCCGCTTAGCTTCCGCCGTTGCACGTGTGTTTGCCGGTCTTCGTGTCTCGATATGCATCTGAGGAAAGTGGGGGAGGACGTGTCCATTGTCACGGACATCTTGAGCAGTGTCGCTTTCACTATCACAAGTGTTCTGTCCCGTCTTTCTGTGGCCTGGGTTATGAAGTTCGTGGTCTGCCAGTGTGATCCCACGCAGTCGGCAGCGTCCCGCCCGGTGCTGACTGGCCAGACTCGAAAGATCGACTTCGGAGGATTTCCGGATTATCCACCGCTGAACGACCCTGACGAACTTGACGTCGATCTTCTAGAGAGGATATCTGATCGTCGTTGCGGGACGAGGAATCCCTCGATGACCACCTGCATGTTTGTCGCTGTGGAGCAGCCGTCATTCGGGGGATCAGCGCTGTCATGTCCTGCCGAACGTCATTCCGCAGTCGTGGCTCTTGCTGCCGGGTTCCGAACGGGTAACTCTGATCTCTGATTTTCAACCCTCTGGACTACAACCCCGATCCAATAGTCAAGCTTCCACCGATTGCGGTACGGTTTTCCTACTGGCCCGCACCTCGAGGTGATAGTGTCATTATGGAGCACAGTATAGCGTTCGGGAAACGTCGTTCGGCCCTTGTTGTCATGTTGGACTTGAGAGATCTTCTCGCTTGTCTTCGTGCTTCCGAAGTGGCTGTGCACTTGTGCTCACTGCGTTACCTTCCCCCACGTCTGTCAACTCGCGGCCACACAGGTGCACACGTGCACACGGAGACAGCGGTTCCACGGTTCCACGCAGTGGTGTTTCCCGCCGTTCACAAACTGTTGCTGTCGTGTTTGTGACCGCAAGAATGGCGTCCCACCTGGGGTCAAAGATAGTTGGACGTAGGGTGGATCTTGTGTTTGTGAGCCGTCGTGTCGAAATTCCGATATCGTCTAGGCCGCGGCCATGCGGCACAGGCCGAACTCCACGCTGTAGGTACCAGTCGGCTGGCGTATCTCCGAGGAGATGGCGTTCGGCGTTGGGCTATCTGGGTCACTATGTACGATGATGACACCTGCTGAGGGGCGTTTGTGGGCCCTGTATCGGATCAAGAACCTGCGGATAGGCTGGGCCGGGCTGGATAGAATGTCAGAAATTCAGACGGGGGCGAGTGACATCTGTCTCCTGATGCCTACATAATGTAGCCTCTTCATGTATGTGTTCCTACATCCATTGCTTTGTCATGTGCTCCGGCCTCTGTGGGATGACTTTGTAGACTAGAACTCGTACCTGGCTACTATTGTGCTGACTGCTTTTGCAACGGTCGTGACAAGGTTAGCCCCGTTTTACCACGCCCTTCCCTTTGTCGTGCCAGCAGGACTGGCTGAGCAGTCTTGTGATCTTTGCCTCAATCTGTCGACAAGACAATACACTGCTGTTCTTTGTAAATAAAACATGTACGCTGTCCCCGGGTCCCGCCCTTGAGAAGCCACTAGGCACCGTGATTCAGCTACGAAGGGGAGTAAGTCTTGCACAAGATGACCATGCTAGTAGTGATTATGGGCCCAACGCTTCGAATTGAATAAGACAGCTCGAATAAGTATTTGAATGTGAAGCATAATTGCTTTTTGGACACAGTCTAACTATTCGGGAAGGCCTTGAAACAGGGCTTTGGTAACTAACTACTCGCACAAGGCGCGTTGGGGTGTTGGCGCGCGTGTCGAGACTCCCGGTGGTGGTTCAATGTAGGAGAGCAATTGGGTTATTCTTCGATAATATACCAGCTGAACAAAATTTCGACGCCATCTTCATAATGTTTGTCTACCATACTATTTCTCTGGCTCAATCCAAACTGAGACGACTGGCCTATAATTATTAATTGTACCGCAGACTCGTACTTCCACAAGTCTTTTTCTTTACCTACAAATACTTCTTGTCTGGAGTTGTTCAAGCGTGTTCATATTCGTATGACTTTCACAAATTGTAAGGCGCCTGGCGGAGACTTTCAACAGGGCGGTGCCTGTCTTCAACGGCGACGGAAGCTTCTTCACATGTCGGGTAACATTCAACCTAAAGGGTGTATGTACGTACTCGATCCAACGCAATTGAAATAAGCATATGGGCTGAAAAAGCACTGATTACTGCAAGTAATTGTCTTTACACATCATATTCTACGTTACGAACGTCTATTTAGAACCTCGTCCGAGACGCCCTCCTACTACAGTGGCCGCTAGTTCTGACCCCATCGCATGCCACCTGCCACCTGCCACCTGCTATCCTTCTCCTATCTATACCGCAGAGCATGGTTATGCTTCATGCCCGCCTCTTCCCGCCTCATTTATTTCGTGTAACATTTATAGCGCATGAGAGAAGCAAAGTGTCCCCAAAAACGAATGACTTCCCCTTAAACGCCCCGTGAAGCCGCAAATCGGAAATCATCTCTAACATACATCACCGTGGTTCCCCGACACCGCCTATTTGAACTTGGCCAATGCAATAGCGATGCTTTGGTTATCAGAGTGAGAGATGGAGACGCTGACCTCTGACACACCAGCCTTCTCAGCGGCGGCAGCAGCATTGCCGTGTAGCTACAATGCAGTTAGTAAAGCTGTCCGAGTCCCTGGTGATGCGGCAGGAATTGTACTTACGTGGACAGTAGGAGCACCATTCTCGTTGCTCAGCACTTCAATCTCATTCAGGGCAGCGCCACCGCCCCTGCTGGGGACGTTCAGGCTCTTGAACACAGCCTCCTTCGCGCTCCACCGGCCGGCAAAAGAGCTCCTTGGCGCGGCGCTCTTCTTGCAGTAAGCAATCTCCTTGGGGGTGAAGTTGCGCTCAATGAAAGTATCATTCTCGATGTTGAAGCTGTCAATGTCTTCAATGTCGACACCAACGCTCGAGTTCTTGGTCTGTAGCTGTGACGCCAACTGGTTGACGGTGTCATACATTGTCTTCTTCTTATCGGCAGGAATCGTCTTCTTGGACAAATCCATGAAGTTGGAAGGGAAAGTGAGCTCGGCAGTCTTCTTGTTCTCGGTGACACGCGCATCTGGGTTGAGCAAGACGGAGCTGAGCTGCTCATCCGTGTAAGGAGCGTGGGTCTTGGCCACAAAGAGCGTGTTGTTGATCATGCCGTTGTGGAAGAAGCGGTAAGCCTTCTTCTGCCTTGCGTCAACCTTGGTGCAGTAGGCGCGGTAAGTGGCCTCGTCAAGGGTGGCGAACAGGTACTTGGGGTGGATACCAATAGCCTGAGCACCCTTTTGGCCGAAACCAAAGGATGTGACGGAGAAGGCCTTGATGCCATCAGTCTGTATGCTGCGGCTTGGGTACACAATGTAGTCAAACTTCTCCATGACCTCGTCGACGTTGTCGGCATTGCGGTTGCCAGGCACCAGACCGGTGTTGAGCACTTGCAGACAGCCGTTCATCATCCAAGCACCCGCAGCACCCTTGGGGTGACCGGTGAGGTACTTTTGGAAGATACCGAGCACGGCGTTACCCTTCTTGCGACCAAGGTGCTCAAGCTGTTGGCAAATGACAGAAGACTCGTTCTTATCATTGGCCTTGGTCGAAGTACCGTGGAAAGAGGCGACACCGAGGTCGTCAATGGTAAGACCCCACGTAGCCAGGGCACCACGGAGAGGAGCAATGTTAGTGTCCTGCTTCCAGAAGTTGTTTCCGAAGCTGCGGAGAACTTCCTTCTCCTGCCTCTGAGCCTCCTTCTCGATGTGGTTGACACGATCAGCAGTGTACGTCTTCTCGTCGAATTCCTCGCCTTGAGACTTGATGGCCTCGACTTCCTCGGCAAGGAACTCGAGCTCATTGGCGTGCCACTGCTTGATCTGCTTCTTGCGAAGCTCGATTTGTCGCCTCCGGTACTTGATGTCAAGCAGAGGCGAGGGGAACTTGCCAGCGTTCTCGCGAGCAGTGGTCAGGACACCCTGACCAGGCGCAGGAACGGAACGACCGATCTTGTCGGAGGCAGTGGTGGTCAGAGCGAGGATACCATGGATGGGGACACCCATATCCAAGGCAAGCTTGGCAGTCATAATGACCTGGACACCACAACCCTGAGATTCCATGAAGCCGTTTCTGGTGGTGGTTGTAGGCCGGGACATCTCCTTGGGTGTACGGCCATGGGCGAACTCATCAACAGCATTACTGGTGGCCTTCATGTTGGCGAATTCATACGATCCTTCCTCTCCGAAGTCATCGAAGCCACCAACAAAGCAGACGCGAGCCTTGCCTTCCATGATGGTCTCGTAGCCGATGTCAACGGATTCCACAGCTGTTGCGCAAGCACCAACAGGGGTCTTGATGGGGCCAGAAGATGAGATCAGTAGCATGTTGACCCAGGCAGCCATGGTGTTGATGAAAGACTCCTGCAAGATGTCGTTCTGGAGAGGCTTGTCGAGGAAGCGGTCGCGGTGCATACCCCGGAGGGCAGCTGCGCCTCCCATACCAGAGCCGACACAGTTGCCGACCTCGGAGACGTGAACGTACTTGTAGAACTCATAAGGATCCGTGATACCGGCCGAGATCAGAGCCTCTGCCGTTGAAACGAGGACGAACAAAGCGACGGGGTCGACTTGAGAAATGATGTCGTCGGGTACACCGTATCGCTTGGCATCCCAGCCCGTTGGAATCTGACCAGCAACAAGGCGGTCGAAACGCAGGGCCTTGGGGATCCAGAGGCCAGCGCCCTTCCTCATGCGGACTGTGTACTGGCCGCTGTCAGGGATCTCAAAGATCTCGACCTTGTCGCCATGCTCACGCTTGAACTCCTCGGCCGTCTCCTTGGAGGTCTCGAAAGGTTCAAGGTCCTCCTCAATGACAACCTCGTGAAGCAGCTGCTTCTTTTCGGGGTCATATCCGCCAAACAGCTCAGGCTCAATCAATCTGATACCGGAGTGCTCAATAATTTGCTTCTCATACTTGGCCTTGACATCCTTGTCGTCGACAGGCTCGCCTGTCTTGGCATCGACCCAGCCAGAGTAGGGCTTGCCCTTGAGAGGTCCGTTGTGGTTCTTGATGAGACCCATGATCCACGCCATCTCGATGCAGCCCTCAAGGGAGAACTGGCCATACGCCTCCATCTCCCATCGGGTGCGCGAGTTACCCCAAGGTCCGACTTCTGCGAAACCAGTGACAACAACCACCTTCTCCAAATCAACCATGTCCTTCAGGTTCTCATTCAGAGGGGCGATGTCCTGCTTCCAGTCCGGAAGGTTGGGGAAGTCAAACTTGATGTTGGCACGTGGCTCAATGACCTTCTTCTTGTAGAGTGCCTCAGAGTCAGCACCGTTCACGGTGGCGTTCTCCAATGCAGTCTCCTTAGTGACAGCCCTTCGGATCTCACTGGTCTCCATGATATCCTTGCGAAGCTTGGTCATGACGTTGTTCAAGTTGGGGATGAACTGGAGACCACCGTTCAGGTCCGCCATGACGGGCTCCATTTGACACAGGTCGATGATTTGAGGCGACATCAGGCCAAGCAAGTTGAAGGCCATCTCCTGCTGAGAGAAGGTACGCACACCCAGCTTCTCAACACCCTCAGCCACGACGTTGTTGGCCGACATGAGACCAGTGCCACGGGTCCAGCCGATAATGGCGCCACAGATGGTGAGGTAGGTGCCCCAGTCCTCTGCGTGCCAACGGTTGAACAGCGTCTCGAGGGCAAGCTTGGACTCAGAGTAGAGACCATCGCTGCCGAAGGTGCCGTGGTTGGGAGAGAGAGGAAGCATGACTTGCGCAGGTCGAGTCTCAAATCCGCGGGTAGCCTTCTGCGTCTTGATGCTGCCGAGCATACGCAGGAGATTGGTGAGCATGATTCGGTGGGCCAATTCGGACCTGGAGTCAATGCCGTCGATTTGGCGGCCGTTCTCAGGAATGGCAGCAAAAGGGATGACAAAGTCGAGATCCCAGCCGAGACCAGCCTTTGGGTCATAGATGTACTCGATCAGAGCCTCAACATCTTGCTTGCTACCTTGGTTGAAGGGCACAACGACAAGCTGAGACCCTCGAGCACCGTGGCGAGCATACATGGCCTGGTAGTACTCCGTCACCTCTCGTGAGAAGCGGCTCGTCGTGACGATGACGTGAGCACCACCACTGATCAGGCCTTGCAAGACCTCTGCTCCGATTGAGCCTGCACCGGCACCGGTCATCAGTGCGTACTTGCCAGCGTAGCTAATACCATCTCTGGCACCACGCTCCATGCAGTCGAGGTAGACGTTGCTGAGCCTCTTGCTATACTCCCACCCATGCATTGTCTTTTGCTTCAGGTGCAGGAAGGGAATGGCCTCCATCTTTCCCTTTGGCTTAGCCACCTTCTTGGCGAGCAAGCCTGGCTTGCCGTCATCCTTGAGGATCTGGCTCTCGTTCATGTTCAGCGATCGGATTACATCGCTATACAAAGTCTTGATCTCCAGTTGGGAGCCCTTGGACATCTTGTGCTGCGCCTTGATCATCTTGTACAGACGACCGAGGTCGCCTTGAACCTTGGACCGGTTGCCATACTCGGAGATCTTGCCACCCTCAGCCATTTGCTGAACGTAGTGCTCAAGCTTCCGGCAGCTCTGCCGGGGAACTTCCTCATAGCTGAGGTTACCCCGAGCATCGATAGTGGTGTGAGG
Source organism: Diaporthe sp. P3_1W (assembly GCA_037177825.1). Lineage (NCBI taxonomy): Eukaryota > Fungi > Ascomycota > Sordariomycetes > Diaporthales > Diaporthaceae > Diaporthe > Diaporthe sp. P3_1W. The sequence continues at coordinate 8,338,441 of JBAFXB010000002.1, forward strand.
ACCAGTGGGAAAGTTGACGTCCTTGTAGGCAGGGTCAACCGTCAGGGCGTCCCGACAATTCTCGAGAAGCTGTGTTGCCAGCTCTTTGGCAAGCTTGTACGTCTCGCCACGCTCTGTTGGGCAATTGTCGATATGATATTGCATGAATTCGAGGAGTGTGGGGTTCGATTTGCTCATCAGACGAATACACTGGCTCACAATCTCACGGTCGACAACCTGGAGTCGGCCGAAGATGATGTCGAAGTACATGGTCAAGGCGTCTTGCCGAGCCCAGTTCCACGACGAGTCGTATGTCCTCGCCTTGAGCGGGTTGAAAGATGGCTCGATGCCAGCGGCGTAGAAATCACCATGTTCCGCACTCCACAGATCTAACTGGGCTTGCAGAACCTTGCTCGATTTCTGTTCGTTGATGAAAGCCTTATCTCCAGCCCGCAGGTCCAGCTTGAGGTACCGCGCGAGCAGCTCAAGCTGCTGCTTGAAGAGTGCCCTCTGGTCCTTGGTGAGGGCATCAATGGCGGCCGGGTCCATCATCATGCCACCACCGCCGGTGGCGGGCCCGGAAGCCGCAGCAGTGGTGAGGCTGATGCCGGCATTGGAGGCATACTTCTGTGCAACGTCGTCCAGGAAGGCCTTTGCGTCCGACTCTGAGCCGAGACGAGATGGTGGCTCCATCGTGATTGCGAGCAACAACACACCATCTTGGCGGCCGGAGGCCAGACCCCAGCGAGACTCGAGGTATTTCCTTGCTGCTGTGGCGTTGAAACCACCAGGCATCTTGGAAGAAATCAAACGAGCGATGAGTGCTTGCGTCTGCTTGCCCAGGTTTCCATCGAAAGTGGCCTGCATGGACGCACCAAGCTCGTCCAAAGGTGTGTCCTCCGGCTTCTCTGGTGTAGAGCCGAACTCCTTTCCGAGATCGCCCAAAATTTCGTTTTGTAGGGTAGACTTGCCTGCAGCGAACCAAAATTAGCCTCCTGGCCTCTCCGTGACTGTGGACATTTTCCTGGGGACTTACCGCCAACAAGATCCTTTATAGCCTTGCTCAGAGGGATCTCGGCGAATGGCTTCTTCAGCTTCTGCGCAATCAGCGCCCTCACAATGTCCATAGCAGAAACGGGCGCGTCTGGGACTGCGGCAGCAGGGCCAGCACCAGGTGCCGGGGCAGCCGGGGCAGGGGCAGCAGCCGCCGCCGAGGCCGCGGGAGCAGGTGCTGATGCACCACTTGAGCTGGCTGCTGGTGTAGGCTCTGGCTCCTCCTCGATTGGGTCCACATCATAGTAGATCTCCTTCGCGTCTTTGTTGTAACACAGGATCTGACGTTGTACTGATTTTGCAGCATCAAAGGCTTCGTACTTGGATGCGAGGGTCCTCTTGGCCATCACGCCGAGAGTATCAGCAGGACCGACCTCGACGATCCGCTCGGCAGTCTTCTCGGCGAGGAAGACATCTTGAGTTTCGATCCATCTCACGGGTGAGGCGAACTGGTATGCAAGTAGCTCAACGAGGAGCGTGTGGGCGAGCTCTTGCTCAACTTCGGGTCTCATCTTGCTGGCAGTGTGGTGGCTAATTGCGGTGTGGGAAAAAGGACGTGTCGCGCGAAGAAACAATGCTCAAGAATCGATGGCGGGTATCTTCGAAGAATTAGACTGTAAGCGAGGCAGGGCCAGGGGGGTGCGTTGGCTGCTCTCGAGGAGACCCGGAAGAGAATTCTTCGAGGCTGGCTCCGAGGTTCTTGTGTAGGCAAAGAGGGATCTGGATGCTGCCACCTGGAGGTCAGAAAGGGGGGGAGAGAGAAAAAGGTAGGTAGTGTGGTGGAAGGAGACAGGGACGGGAAGCTGTGGCCGTCGTGGGGGTTGTGGGTAATGAGGGAGGAGAAATCCAGATCTAAAGGAAGAACTCGACCCTCTGGTGGTGTTTAGCGATCGGAAGGGACTCGTTGGAAGGCGGCAATGGGCCAATTAACGATTCTTGTCAACAACTTACGGATTTCATGCAACCCAAATTTCCTCCTTCTGCCCGTCTTGACTTCCAGGTCACCGGATACGTCCCTCCAGGCAAAAAGTTGGTGGACGAGGTATGCGTTGTTGGGCCTAGGAAGGAACAATCCTTGAAAGCGTTGGGGGTAGCCACACGGGCAGCAAAGTTCACCAGTCTCACTGCAATTACCAGCCGGCGGGAACTTGTACCCGGTACAACGGTACTTGATCTGTTTTTCGTGGGGTGGGAAGTGGTGGTCGTGCACCCCTGTCAGCCTTGCTTGGCTTGGCCGCCCTCTCGCGCTCTAGCCTTTGGGGAGGTGGCCCCCACAGTTCTGCCCATGCAGTACAACCCCATCCGTTCCAATGCTCGCGACGACACAACAGGTTGCCAAAAACAGACCAACAGCGACCGGCCATCCACCACTGACGACGGCGCATCGCATTACCACCCCGAGCTAGGACGGCAACGGCAGAACGGCTACATATCTCGCAGCCGATAAGCTCGGCCAAGCCTGCTCGAGCTTTTTGAGGACGCACCCTGCGTTTTGCTGAGGATCTCCCAGGCACGTCAGAGCTCTCGGCCGGCCACTCACTGTCAACGCGTTTCGCATCCCCATCAAGACGCCCAACTCCATTTCTCCCTGCGGGTGAGACCTCGAAACTCGGTCCGAGGTGCTCGTATCTCCTCGACGGAGCTACTAGGCTCTCCGAGCTTCCGTCCCAGAATTCCGAAGTGGCATGATCTCTCTTGGAGGCAATGTTGATACTGCCGCTGCTACTGGGTAGTACCCATGGCCTCCTGTGCTGCACCCCTTCTCGGGAGCTAGGTCCATCTTGGGGAGCTTGAGCTTTATCGATACTCTATCGTTATCGACTTGCAGCAAAGCCCATAGCTTCTGCCGGCCGACATTGTGTCCATTCGCCCGGGGCCGATCCGGCTTGGGTATGCGATGCCTTCCCAGCCGGTCTGCTTTTGCCCGATCAGCCCATGGAGCCATGCGTCTCCCGTGGTGATCACACATGCTGGTCTGCTGGAAGGTGCCGCCATGCCTTGATGCGACCCATGGACACCTAGGCAGTCCATGCGGCAGTGGATTCAACGCGGAGACAGCTTCTTCTCGGGTCACCCACGCCGCTTTTGGAACACCTATGTACCTACGTACTTGGTACATTCCAACCCGCCCATTTATCGGCCATTCCTCTGTACGGTGTACCAGAGTGACACACATCTGTCGCTTCTTCGTCCTGCCCCGAAGATTCTTGGTCATCAGGCCATGGTTCCCATGTACTGGGGCAGCGGGTTCGCTATAAGCTTAATTTCACCCGCTGGTCTCGGTGGGCCCATCCTCCTCTTGGATTCAAGGTCTCTCTTCTATCTGGGTAGTCCTCAGGTCTCGGTACACTGCTGGGGTAGGGCTCCCTCCTACGCCGTGTCTGGTGAGCACAGAATACCCGTCGTCACTAGCACATGCTGATCTTTGGATAGGTGATCTTGGATGAACACCCCTCGTGCAAGCAGTGTCTTTGGAATCACGGTCTACCGGCCAAGAATTTGTACCTCTTGCGAAATCAAAGGTAATGAGGTAGGCGAATCACAATCTGGAACACCCAGCAGAAACATAATACTTTTGTTCTGTCCAACTCTTTCCACCTTCGCCACTTGGGACTTGTGGTCACGCACCTGGACTTGTTGCCCCCAGAACTAGTTGCTATGACGGGCTATAGACATAACTTCTCGGTCGCGACAGTGGAGGTCCAAAGAGGGAGAAACGTCGTGAGCTGGTGACATGACCGACCTTACTGGAATGAGCTGGCTCTGTAGATCGCGGGTCTGTGTTATGCGGCTCCAAAAGCCCTGAGCACATGTAGGCAGGCGGGCAGGTCGATAGGCCGTGGAACAGCTCGGCGATTGTGACGTGCAGAAGGGGGCTGATGTGCATATCTGGGCTACTGCGGTCTCGCCTTGCTGCCGAATTTTGAGAGCTTCGCTTCCTAGTTGGACATACATAGGCCAGGGCAGCTAGTCCCCGCCGCCATGGCACCGGTGCCACAATACTTAGGGCGGAAGACGAGCTACCTTATTATCTGTAGCCCATGCCGGGGCAGTGGACCTAGGAAAGGCGTTGCCGTTGACCTAGGCAGTCTGTCGTAGGATTGCTGACATGGCTAATTAAAAAGCTTACGATGGAGTTTTGGGTTTTGCAGGCGCGGCCGGCCGTAGGCTATTCCTGTACCGTTATGCCATTCGACAAAGGAGAGACTCCATTGCTGCGAGAATTGCAGCATGGTCTGTGAGCCGCGCGTCTGATGTTGCTCGGGAGTCAACTCGTCGAAAATATGCTGAATCTGAAGGGCGCCGTCGATGCATCGATTGCCCATTTCTTGCCCCTGTCCAAGGTTGCGTTGCAGCCCGTCCGTGGCCCTTCCGTCGAGCCGGGGATTTTTTTTTGGATGGGGTTCATCAAGCAGTTGGACCGTTGTCGATTAAGCCATTGACGCATGTACCGGTACCTCAATGGATGACGCGCGTGTGGAGCTCTTTCCCCAGTCAGTTTAAGAGCGGCAGGCGCTCCTTCCTGGACCCTCGGAAGGCGGTGACGGGCAACTGCCCGGGCGGTACGATCGGTTTCTTGTATGAAAGACAGGAACCCACGCATTGGTTTGAATTCTTTCACATACGTACCTAAAGATCTGGCACGGTCTTTGTGTGCGTGCAGGTTTGCCAGTTTGGGGACGGCAAAGCAGCAGTCCGGCTGCGCTGCCGTGTTCTTCTAGAATAGACGCCCCAGGAAGGAGGGGCCCCTGGTGTTCTTTTGGGCAGATGGCAGGCAGGAACGTGGGAAAAAAGTTCGCGTGGGGCTAGGGTCCCCCGCGACCAGTCGACCCCCCCTTGGCAAAAATGCGAGCATCCCTGCACTCAGGCAGAACAGGCAGGACAAGTTTGTTGGGAATCGAAATTGAATTCGGTGGATTGGTTCAACATACCTTACCATACAGCCGGACTTGATTTGATGTAGTGCTGTGAGGCTAGCAAGGACCAAGGGAACTGTTCTGAACGGTCGGCATTATTGATCGCCTTCCGCTTGTCCTTGAGGTTGTTGGTCGAAGCCCTGCTCAAGAGAAAGAAAAAGAAGTGACGAGCAGCAACAACATCGGCTTCGGGCACCCACCTTGCAAGCTTCTTCTCTCCTCCCCCCCTCTCAATCGATAACTTTGGACCCAGCCCCCCTTCGTCCAAGTTGCAGCCACCATACCTGCTCACTTGATTCATTCATCGTCCTCTCTACCATCTAGTCACTACTACCTCTCCCACCACTCTCCTCTTCGGCCCCAGTTCAGTGTGCCAACATCTTCGCTTCGTGTGGCCTCCAGCCTTCTTTCCACTGTGTGTTCACCGCGATAGAGTTTTGCACTCGCTGCTCTTGACTGAGTATTTCGAGTATCTTCGAGACGAAGAGACACAAGAAGTTGTAAGCTACCCCTTGCGCCGGTCTTTCCCCAAGCCGTGGGGCTCGTTGCTGACCGTTTCCCAAGATATCCGTAGATCTCATAGACGATACCCCTCTTTTACCATGTACGGCACGGGTACTGGCGCCCAGACGGGCGTGTCGACCCCTCGGTCTTCCGCCTCCCTCCGACCTCTGACCGTGTCCCACGGCACTCTCGAGACCTCTTTCCTCATCCCTACAAGCCTCCACTTCCACGCCCTCCAACTAAAAGACCGCTTCAGTGCGAGTCTTCCACCACCAACCGACGAGCTCGCGCAAGATGACGAGCCATCTTCCACGCCTGAGCTGGTGGCCAGGTACATGGGTTTCATTGCTGAAGAGGTCGAAAAGGGCGAAGATGACTCTCAGGGCTCTTACGAGGATGTGCTCAAGTTGATTCTGAACGAATTCGAGCGGGCCTTCCTCCGCGGCAACGATGTCCACGCTTTGGTTGCAACTCTGCCTGGCATCGACGCAAAGAAATCCGAGGTACTCCGCAGCTACTACGCCACGAGATCGGTGCTGAACAGGGCTGTCCGCCCCCACCAGTCTGCTCTCTTCCGCGCATCTGAGGAAGGGGATGCCTCCATCTATAACATTTTTGGTGGCCAGGGCAACATCGAAGAGTATTTCGAGGAGCTGCGGGAGCTGTGGCAAACCTACCCATCCTTCGTTGGGGACCTCATCTTGACCGCTGCCGAGCAGCTGCAAACTCTGGCTAATAACCCCTCGGCCGAGAAGCTGTTCACTAAGGGTCTGGACATCATGAACTGGCTGCAAAATCCAGAAGCCACCCCGGACGTCGAGTACCTGATCACCGCTCCTGTGAGCTTCCCACTGATCGGACTTGTGCAGCTGGCGCATTACGAGGTCACCTGCAAGGCCCTCGGAATCCACCCAGGCACGCTGAGGGAACGAATCAGTGGTACCACTGGTCACTCTCAAGGTGTTGTGATGGCAGCTGCCACTGCCGCGGCCGACTCGTGGGAGACCTGGCCAGAAATCGTCAAGTCTTCCCTCTCGATCCTTTTCTGGATCGGAGCTCGCAGCCAGCAGACTTTCCCTCGGACTTCCATGACTCCTTCGGTGCTGCAGGACTCGATCGAGAACGGCGAGGGGACGCCCACGCCCATGCTGAGTATTCGTGACCTCTCGCAAGACCAGGTCCAAACGCACATCGACGCAACCAACAAGTACCTGCCCGCTGATCGACACATCGCCATTTCCCTCATCAACAGCCCGCGCAACATGGTCGTGACGGGACCTCCCATGTCCTTGTACGGTCTCAACCTGCAGCTCCGGAAAGTCAAGGCACCTACGGGTCTTGACCAGACACGGATTCCGCACACGCAGCGGAAGGTTCGATTTGCCAATCGATTCCTGCCCATCACTGCTCCGTTCCACAGCAAGTACCTCGCCGAGGCAACATCTTTGATCGATGAAGACCTGAAGAACATCAAGATTGATGCTGAGTCGCTTGCCATCCCCGTCTACGACACCAACACTGGGAAGGACATCCGCAAGGAGGTCAAGGGCAATGTCGTCCCGACATTGATCCGTCTTATCACTCGCGACACCGTAAACTGGGAGAAGGCGACAGTTTTCGAGAACGCGACCCACGTGCTGGATTTCGGCCCGGGTGGTGTTTCCGGCCTCGGCATCCTCACCAGCCGTAACAAGGAGGGCACCGGTGTCCGCGTCATCCTCGCTGGCACCGTCAGCGGATCAGCCAACGATGTTGGTTACAAACCCGAGATCTTTGACCGTGACGAGGAGCATGCTGTCAAGTATGCTATCGACTGGGTCAAGGAATATGGCCCAAGGCTCATAAAGAACTCGAATGGGCAGACATTCGTGGACACCAAGATGAGCAGACTTCTCGGCATTCCTCCCGTCATGGTTGCCGGTATGACTCCTTGCACAGTGGAATGGGACTTCGTCGCTGCCACAATGCAAGCCGGGTATCACATTGAGCTGGCCGGAGGTGGCTATTTCGACCCTGGAATGATGACTAAAGCGCTCCTAAATATCGAGAAGGCCATTCCTGCTGGTCGTGGTATCGGCGTGAACCTCATCTACGTGAACCCAAGGGCCATGCAATGGCAAATTCCCATGCTCGGCCGATTGAGGGCCGATGGTGTGCCAATTGAGGGTCTCACCATTGGAGCGGGTGTTCCTTCCATCGAGGTTGCCCAGGAGTACATCGAAACCCTGGGTCTCAAGCACATTTCCTTCAAGCCCGGCTCTTCTGATGCCATCCAGGCCGTCATCAACATCGCCAAGGCAAACCCTACATTCCCTGTCATGCTTCAGTGGACTGGCGGTCGTGGCGGAGGTCACCACTCGTTTGAGGACTTCCACCACCCGATCCTGCAGATGTACGGCAGGATTCGTCGCCAAGAGAACATCATTCTCGTTGCTGGCAGTGGTTTTGGCGGCGCTGAGGACACTTACCCATACATCACTGGAGAGTGGTCAAAGAAGTTTGGCTACCCCCCAATGCCTTACGATGGATGCCTCTTCGGTAGCAGAATGATGGTGGCCAAGGAGGCGCACACGAGCAAGGCCGCCAAGCAAGCTATCGTCGACGCCGAGGGTGTCGAGGACAGCGAGTGGGAGAAGACATACCAGGCACCCACTGGTGGTGTTCTCACGGTTCGCTCCGAGATGGGTGAGCCCATCCACAAGCTTGCCACGCGCGGTGTTAGGTTTTGGGCCGAGATGGACCAAAAGATTTTCAGCGTGCCGAAGGAGAAGCGTGTCGCTGAGCTCAAGAAGAACCGCTCCTACATTATCAAGAAGCTCAACGAAGATTTCCAGAAAGTCTGGTTTGGCAAGAACAAGGCTGGCGAGTCTGTTGATCTTGAGGACATGACCTATGGTGAGGTCGTGCGCAGGCTGGTTGAGCTTCTGTACGTGAAGCACCAGTCTCGGTGGATCGATCCTACCTTCACCAAGTTGACCGCAAATTTCATCCACCGTGTGGAGGAGCGATTCACATCCACGACAGGCAAGGCCTCGCTTCTGCAGAGTTACTCCGAGCTTGCCGAGCCATTCTCTGCTGTTGAGAAGATCCTTTCGGAATACCCCGAGGCCGACAAGCAGATCATCAACGCCCAGGATGTCCAGTACTTCTTGAACCTGTGTATGAACCCATTCCAAAAGCCAGTGGTCTTCGTGCCAGCCTTGGACGATAACTTCGAGTTCTACTTCAAGAAGGATTCTCTCTGGCAATCTGAGGATTTGGACGCCGTCATTGGACAGGACGTTGGTCGGACGTGTATCCTGCAAGGGCCAACGGCGGTCAAATACTCCAAGGTTGCCGACGAGCCCATCAAACAGATTCTCGATGGCATCCACAATGGCCACATCAGCTACTTGACCCGCGACATGTACAACAATGATTCGACCAAGATCCCCGTCATCGAATACTTCGGCGGCAAGCTCGTTGACTCGGAGATTCCTATCGACTCTGAGGGCGTTACTGTGTCATATGATAACAACAAGAACACTTACCGCGTCTCGAACTCGCCCTCGGCGGTGCTGCCCTCCATCGAGGATTGGCTCTCGCTTCTCGCTGGACCTAAACGTTCTTGGCGACACGCTCTTCTGTTGTCCGAGGTTGTCGTCCAAGGTCAGAAATATCAGACAAACCCCATGAAGAGGATCTTCGCCCCTGCTCGTGGGTTGTACGTGGAGATCTTGTATCCCAACACCCCGGACAAGACAACTATTGTCGTCAGGGAGCAGCCCCGCCACAACCAATACGTGGATGTCATTGAGGTCAAGATGACTGCAAACAACAAGATTGTGGTCAACATGGTTAAGGACACAACGGCCCTCGGGAAGCCAGTTTCGCTCCCTCTCGAGTTCATCTACCACCCTGAGGCTGGTTACGCACCCATCCACGAAGTCATGGACGGGCGCAATGACCGCATCAAGGAGTTCTACTGGCGAGCTTGGTTCGGTGACGAGAAATTGGACCTCGACGCCCTTGTTACTGGCAGGTTCGATGGTGGCAAAGCAACCGTCACGAGTGAGGCCATCAACGACTTTGTGCATGCTGTCGGCAATCACGGCGAAGCTTTCATTGACCGACCAGGCAAGATCATGTATGCGCCGATGGACTTCGCCATTGTCGTTGGTTGGAAGGCTATCACCAAGCCCATCTTCCCTCGAAAGATTGACGGCGACTTGCTGAAGCTTGTCCACCTGTCGAACGAGTTCCGCATGATGCCTGGTGCTGAGCCGCTGAAGAAGGGCGACCAGTTGACCACCACTGCTCGTGTCAATGCTGTCATCAACCAGGATTCCGGAAAGATGGTCGAGGTCTGCGGTACCATTCAACGCGATGGCGAGGACGTCATGGAGGTGACGTCTCAGTTCCTCTACCGAGGTAACTACACCGACTTCGAGAACACCTTCCAGCGCAAGACAGAGACGCCTATGCAAATTCATCTGTCCACGGCCAAGGATGTCGCTGTCCTCAAGTCGAAGGAGTGGTTCCAAGTCGATGATAAGGCACTTAACCTGGACCTACTCGGCAAGGTCTTGACATTCCGCCTGGAGTCACTCGTTCGTTACAAGACAAAGACCACCTACAGCAGCGTCGAGACCCGCGGCCAGGTGCTTCTTGAGCTTCCGACAAAGGAGATTGTACAGGTCGCATCTGTTGACTACTCGTCGGGCGAGTCGCACGGCAACCCAGTCATCGACTACCTTCAGCGTAACGGAGCATCCATCGAGCAGCCTGTCATGTTCGAGAACCCGATTCCTCTGAGCGGAAAGACACCCCTGCAGCTCAGAGCTCCAGCGTCCAACGAAGGATATGCCCGTGTGTCTGGCGACTACAACCCCATCCACGTTTCGCGCGTTTTCGCGACCTACGCCAACCTGCCCGGGACTATCACCCACGGCATGTTCTCGAGCGCCGCTGTGCGAAGTCTCGTAGAGACCTGGGCGGCTGAGAACAACGTGGGACGTGTCCGAAGCTTCCACGCTTCCCTCGTGGGCATGGTGCTGCCCAACGATGAGATCCAGGTCAAGATGCAGCATGTCGGTATGGTGGCTGGACGTAAGATCATCAAGGTCGAGGCCAGCAACAAGGAGACCGAAGACAAGGTTCTTCTTGGCGAGGCCGAAGTCGAGCAGCCCGTGACAGCCTACGTCTTTACCGGACAAGGCTCTCAGGAGCAGGGTATGGGTATGGATCTGTACAACAACAGTCCCGTGGCCAAGGAGGTCTGGGACCGCGCAGACAAGTATCTCATGGACACCTATGGTAAGTTCCCTATCGATTCATTTTTCGCCCGCTACATCATATGCTGACTGCTCCAGGCTTCGCCATTACCAACATTGTGAAGAACAACCCCAAGGAGCTCACGATCCACTTTGGTGGTCCCCGTGGAAAGGCCATCCGGGCCAACTACATGGCAATGACATTCGAGACGGTGGCAGCAGACGGTTCCATCAAGTCTGAGCGCATTTTCAACGAAATCAGCGAGAGCACCCCGTCCTACACATACAAGTCGCCCACCGGTCTCTTGTCCGCAACTCAGTTCACGCAGCCTGCGCTGACGCTCATGGAGAAGGCAAGCTTCGAGGACATGAAGGCGAAGGGTCTTGTTCCCCGCGACAACACCTTTGCCGGACACTCTCTTGGCGAGTATAGTGCTCTTGCCGCTCTGGCCGAAGTTATGCCGATCGAGTCCCTGGTCTCGGTTGTTTTCTACCGTGGTCTGACGATGCAAGTCGCTGTGGAGCGCGATGCCTCTGGCCGCTCCAACTACTCCATGTGCGCTGTCAACCCTAGCCGTATCTCCAAGACCTTCAACGAGGAGGCGCTCCGGTTCGTCGTTGCCAACGTTGCCGAGGCGACTGGCTGGCTGCTGGAGATTGTGAACTTCAACATCGCCAACATGCAATACGTGTGTGCTGGTGACCTTCGCGCCCTGGACACACTGGGCTTTGTCTGCAACTACCTGAAGGTGCAGAAGATCAACATCGAGAAGATGATGGGTGAGATGTCCATCGAAGAGGTGAAGGGCCACCTGGTGCAGATCATCCAGGAGGGCGCATCGCAGACGGAGAAGAAGCCACAGCCCCTGGAGCTCGAGAGAGGATTCGCCACGATCCCCCTCAAGGGCATCGATGTGCCATTCCACTCGACATTCTTGCGCAGCGGTGTCAAGCCGTTCCGATCGTTCCTGCTCAAGAAGATCAACAAGACCACCATCGACCCGTCCAAGCTGGTGGGCAAGTACATCCCCAACGTCACGGCCAAGCCATTTGCCCTGACCAAGGAGTACTTTGAGGATGTGTACAAGCTGACCAACTCGCCTCGCATTGCCAATGTGCTGGCGAACTGGGAATCTTACCAAGGCGAGGGCACCGGACCAGCCGAAGGTATCAACGGCGCAGCTGCTGTCAACGGCGCTACCAACGGCACTACCAACGGTGTGCACTCGGACTAGACTGTTGTTGCAGAACTAGGTAGCAGGCGAGCAGTGCATTTCTGGAGCATGATTGTGGTAAAAGGCCACGGTGCATGCATGGCTTACGATGGTTCTGTCTAATGAATGAGGATAAGTGGCGATGAGATAATAATGGCTCTTAGTGATTGTGTGGGTCCAACATTGATAAGGATGACATGGGACTGGCCGTTTTCCGTTTAAGCTGTTGGGCGGGCGCCGGCGTTGGCCGTGTTTTGCGGGATTGGTGGTTTGATGCAACATGTATTTATTAGACAGGTATGATCCTGAACGAGGTCGGAAATAAAATAGAGACGTCTTAGACAAGTTTTATGTCACCGAGCTGTCACATCGCTGAGACTGGACTGAGCATCGCGTGCCTCGTGACGTGCATCTTGTGCTCCCAACACCGCGCGACTGGCGAGAACCTGTCGCTCGAACAAGACGTCAACCGTCCCACGGGCGATAAGATAGCGCCGTGTCAGCTTGGCTCGACCGACAGCAAGCGAAGGGGACCGGGTGCAACGGCAAGCTGTTCTGTTAGTTGGAGATCCCCGCAGCTGGTCGCGCATGCAGGACAGCGCAACGCAACGCAACCTACGCTGTGCTGACTGACTGACTGCATTGTGCCGAACCAAAGAAACCACACCCTACGTACCCATCCCAATCTGGGCTTTTTCTTACCTGCCTAGGTACACACACTCGCGAGATATGAGCGCCACTCCGCCTCCCAACCAGGTCTTCATAGGGACGTTCATCCACTCAAAGGCCCTTGATGAGCTAGAATACCTGCACAACACTGCTGTCTTTGTGGAGGGGTCGACGGGGACGATTGTCGCCATCGAGAGGGAAAGCGACCACACCCGGACGCTGGACGAGACCTTCAACAGGCTAGGATGGAGCGCCGCCGAGTGCAAGATCTACGACTCGACGTCCCCCACCAGGAGGAGTAGCAGCAACAGCAGCAGCAGCAACAAGATCAGCAGCAGCGCCGCCCAAAACGCCAGCGATGGCTCGCTGCCGTCAACAACATCGCCACCCCCGCCCCCGCCGCCCGTCCGGTTCTTCTTCCCGGGCTTCATAGACACGCACATCCACGCCTCGCAGTACCCCAACGCGGGCATCTTTGGCAAGTCGACGCTCCTGGACTGGCTCAACACGTACACGTTCCCGCTCGAGGCGTCGCTGGGCCGCGACCGCGCCAAGGCGCGCCGCGTCTACGCCCGCTGCGTGGCGCGCACCCTCGCCCACGGCACCACGTGCGCGGCCTACTTCGCCACCGTCGACGTGGGCGCCACCAACCTCCTGGCGGACCTGTGCCTGGAGAAGGGCCAGCGTGCGCTCGTGGGCCGCGTGTGCATGGACGAGCCGAGCACGTGCCCGCCCTGGTACCGCGACGAGGACGCGGCGCAGGGGCTGGCGCGCACGCGGGAGTGCGTCGCGCACGTTAGGAAGGTCGATCCGAAGGGAGCCCTCGTGCGGCCCATCGTCACGCCGCGGTTCGCGCCCAGCTGCACGGCCGGGAGTATGGCTGCGCTGGGGCAGCTCGCGCGCGACGAGGGGCTGGCGGTGCAGACGCACGTGAGCGAGAACAGGGGCGAGGTCGAGCTCGTCGCGTCTCTGTTCCCGGGGGAGACGGCGGGCGGGCGGGGGTACGCGGGCGTGTACGACGCCTTTGGCTTGCTCTCGGAGCGCACCATCCTCGCGCACGCGATCCACCTCTCCGAGGCGGAGGTGGGGCTCATCGCGGAGAGGGGCGCGAAAGTCAGCCACTGCCCGTGCAGCAACAGCGCCATCACCTCGGGCGCGGCGCGGGTGCGCTGGATGCTGGGGAAGGGGGTGGACGTCGGGCTCGGGACGGACGTCAGCGGGGGGTACAGCCCCAGCGTGCTGGACGCGGCGAGGCAGGCGGCGCTGGTGTCGAGGCACGTGGCCATGGGCGGCGGGGAGGGGGACAAGCTGAGCGTCGAGGAGGTGCTGCACCTCGCCACGAGGGGCGGGGCGAGGTGCGTCGGGCTCGAGGGGGTCGTCGGCGGGTTCGAGGTCGGGATGCAGTGGGACGCGCAGCTCGTTGCGCTCGACTCGGTCGGGGAGGACGGCGGCGGGGGAGACGGGAATGTGGATGTGTTTGGGTGGGAGAGCTGGGAGGAGATGGTGGCCAAGTGGTTGTTCAACGGGGACGACCGGAACACGACAAAGGTCTGGGTCAAGGGGAGGTTGGTGCATGAGAGGGCATAGGTTGGTTAGTTCATGGGTGTGTTTGGTTGAGGCGCCTTTTAGATGGACTAGATGGGAGATTTCTAGACCTGTGTGTTTGTTACTAGAGAGGCTGGTCTTGCTACCATTTTTCCAAAATGGGGTATTCTGGACAGGTGGATAGATACAGCAAGATTCAATGAAGCTGCAAAGCGACATCTCACGATAACCTGTTGTGGGATTGTGCATGACTTCTCTCCAGATATTCTGAGCACAAGAAAATAGTTGGAACCCTGCCGCAGGATTGTTGATGAATCCTAAGCCACACGACTTGATCCATATTATTTCCGAGGTCTTTCCAATGGACAAATAGTTCGGGCATTCCATGAGCCAAGATTTGGATGCGTGAGCATGGGTGCGTGCTGTTGAATCTTCTGGCTATAGTGAGTGAAGCAGGAAGTTAAACATTTGAAATGCTACGTGAGGACTTGAACTAATTTACGATGCTGCATAATATGTCTTCTCGGGATGTCCAGCTCTATCAAAAGGGCATTACGGATGGCCATGAGTACATGTCTTGTCTCATTACCCATCTGTGAGTCCATTGGTCTCGAACGAGTTTCGGGCCAAATTTCCAGCTCTGCATCACTAGGCCACCTAGGCAGTGTCAACAGATGCAAGGAGATGATCGAAATCAATCCCGATAATCAAACATGTACACGAGTCGATGCCAATCCCACAGGTAGCAGCTACTGGAAACCATTCAAACCTGTTACTTCAACGCTGTAGAGAGATAATATGTCTGGATGCCCGGATGAAGAGGCATCCGCGGAGCCACAGCCGGGAGTACGACACACATTCAACTCTGATTCTCATTCGCATCTGAATGCACAAAACACCATTGCCATAATCCTATTGCATTGAGGAGAGACGGCTAACAGACTCTGATGATGGATGCATCTCCCTCCGAACTGACCACACTTGCTATCTTTTTTTTTTTTGTTTTCTGATTCCTTCAACATGAAATGCAACGCAATAGTGGTATCATCCAGTCCAGTACGCCTGTAATGCCCCAAAAGCTACTGAGCAATAAGTCTGTGTGCTCTTGACAACAGACCAGATGGGGCCTCCCCGTAGACCGGTTCTGGGCCGTGCTCCTCCTCAAGTCAATCATTCTCCTGACCGCTGTGCCATATCATGACAGCCATATAGACACCGGTCCGACCAAAAAAGTAGAAAGCAACCCTCATCAACCTCATCGCACCTCAGGCAATCTTTCCGTATTCACCGTCCTCATGCTCGCCATAACTCCTCGTCCTTGTCGAGGATTCCAAAGGGTCAGCGTCGAGAAAGGACCGTCACACCATCACCACAATCTTGCCTATGTCTCCATAGACCGTCAATGTCCTCAAGGGACAATATTTAGAATCCACCAGTGAAAGCATCGTAGCCACCGCCTTGAGACTTGTCATCCTCATCGTAGTCGAAGGGTTGGTTGAAATCGAACTCGGGCTTAGGTCCAGAAGCAGCAGACGCACGTCGAGCTGCCTCCTGTCCCTGGCGGCCACTGCCCCGACCGGGCTGGCCTTGTCCCTGACCCTGGCCCTGCTGCTGCGCCTGAGCTTGTCCCTGCTGCTGGGCCCGAGTCCGCGCCCGAGAAGCCTGGCCCGCGTTCTCGGAGGTTGCGGCGGTGGAGGATCCGCCCTGGCCACCACCAGGCGGCGACTCCTCGACAAGGTCCCAGTTGAACTCGTGGTCCGGCGCGCCGTACTCGAGCGCTTTCGCCTTCCAGTACCGCGTCTCGGCGTCCTTGCGCTGGCGCGAGCGGCGCGCGGCCTGGTTGTTGCGCACCTGGCTGCGGCGGCGCACGTAGGCGTCGCAGTGCCGCCAGACGGCCTGCGCGTCGGCGGTGGTGTAGCGGGACCCCTCGGCGATGGGGCGGGGCTGGGGCTCCCCGCCCTCCCCCTCCTCGTCATCCTCCTCCTCCATGACCCCGGCGGCCTGCGCGAGCCCGTAGCAGTGGTCGCGGATGTCCTTGATCTCGGTGCTCGACAGGTACTTGAGCGTCGTCGGCTCCGTCAGGAACACGTGCCAGTGGTTGACGCCGTAGGGGCGCCACTCCGGGTCCGGGTGCGTCACGGGGCCGGCCTCCTGGATGCGGTTCGGCGGGACGTGCGCGGGGTGGCTTGGGGTGTTGTGGGCTGTCTGCCTGCCGCTGCTGCTACCGCCGCCGCCGCCCTGACCGGGGCTCTCGAAGGGGTTGTTGTTGGCCGGGCTGCTGGTGGTGTTCGCGGTGGCGGGGGATGTGTCGGTCTGGGCCTGGGATGAACGGCGCCTGTGGGCTGGGGTGGGGGTGCCCTCGTTGCGCAGGCGGCGGGGGTCGGGCTTGACGTCTCGCTCCTCCTCCTCCGCGAAGCTCTCGTACTGGCTCGGCGAGATGAAGTCTGGAATGTTGGGGAGGTCAGGGTTCTCGAACTTGGGGACCGGGCTCATGTTTCTGTAGCCCTGGTTCTGTGGGTTCTGCTGCATGCCGCCACCGATGCCAGAACGGGGGTTGTAGATGCCCGACGCGAAGGAGCTGGGGTCCATGGAGGAGTTCAGAGTACTTCCGTAAAGACCCATCGAGCTGGGACTGCCCATGGGGTAGTCCATGCCCGTCAGATCAATGTCGAAACGTTGTGGCTGGTTGGACGACTGGCCGGGGTTGGGTGCAATGCCAAGAGCTGCTCGAGATCCAGCCTGGTTCGTCACACTGGCTCCCTGACGAGTCGGGCGAGACTGGCGCTTGACTATGCCGGCGCCAGTTCCAGTACCGACTTGGTTGCGTGCGTTTCCGGAAGAAGGCAGGTTGTTGCGAGGCATATTGTTCATGGCGTATTCTCCGGGTGAGTACACCTGTTCAAAGGCAAATGGGTCGTGAGGAGAGCTCGGGATATTTCCAATACCGCTCATGTCAGGGTAGAGAAACTGGTCGTGGCCGAGTCCCGGAGAAGTTGCCTGAAGAATGGCAAACTGCGCATCGAAGTAGGACTCGCCGGCCTCGTGAATCACTGGGATAGGGTGAGTTGGAGAGAGGTTCGGGAGTCGGAGACCTTGGACGAAAGTTGAAGTTAGCAGCCTGGTAGCTTACAGGGTGTGTCAGGGGTTGAAAGAGAGTGACAAGCCGGATGATAACCACGGGAAGTGGTAGCGGGGAAGGGGGTAGGTGTAGACTGGACGAGGTGCTTGTGACTACACATTCCAAAATCACGCGGCCGGAATGTAATACTGGGCCAGTATGAAAGATTTGTGGCTTCTGTGGCATTATACAAGGGAGGCTTGAAGTAAAAGGCTTGGTGGGAGGCTTGGAGTAGGATGCTTCAGGTTGTCTTTGCTATTGCTGGGGTGTAAGTTCAAGATATTTGCACTTAGAGAAGTCTTGTGTATCTTGATGACCAGCAGCGGCAGAGTACCTACCTGAAGCAGTGTCGTTACCCGGAGAAGCAGTATTGCCAGGCACAGGCTGGATTGCCGACAAGTCAGGGGAGCCCTGGCCCTCCACTTCAGGGTCAGGCTTGACCCGTCTAGGAGGCATCTTGATGGATTCAAGAGCTGGACAGCTTCGATACTGTAGAATTCCGAAGAATGTCTGCTTGTGTTAACTGGCCACACGAAAGCAGTGTTGGCCAATTTTGTCAGATCTAGTATGTAGAAGGTTGGATCAGCATATGTCTATGGCTAGGATTGTAATATGAGGGATCTCTTGGGTTGTGAATGCAGTGCAATGTTTTCAAGGATGCAAAGAATAGGGACAGCGTGCAACTCGGAGGGAGGACTTCGGGAACAGTTATAGTGGTGTTGATAGTGTCGGTGGTGTCAAAAGAGAGGACCGGCCAATGGGGGTTCGAGAAGCTCAAATGGGATGGATTGGGTGCTAGTAGTCTTCTCACATATTCCAAATGCCAACGCACTCCAAACATACCTTTACTGTTGTTATGTAGCCAAATGGTCCTGGTATGGTGCCAGAAATTAGCCTTTGTGGAAGATATGAGGCTACGATTTGTCTTGGTTAGCCCTAAGAAGTAGTTGACTGAGGTGCTTTGATGTTCCCAAGACGGAGAGGATGTAAGTGGTATGCTGCAACAGATCACAAGTTGTGTCCTGACCTGGTTACTGAGGTGATGTTCAGTGCTCCAAGGTTGCGCTGAGTGTTGTTAATGCTGGAGTGCTGTAGGGTGTGGCTGTTTGTCCCCAGCCCTCAAGCAAGACTACTCCCCTCAGTGGGCTGTAGTAAGCAACTAGGTGTGCAGGAAATTCCTGTTTCCCTTGGTGCTGTATGAGCTGGTTGGGCACTTTGTGTTTGAGGAACCTGGCCAGACTTAGGTGGCTGGTAAGATGTTGTTTACTTTCTTGTTGCAGTATCTGTGCAAGTGCAACTTGGAAACTTCTGGTGGATTGTCTAGGAGGGACTAATGGATTGTGAATGTCCTTCCAAAGTAACTGCGTATGGATAACAGGTCTTGTAGACCCTTCCGTTGTTCCAGAGAATATCCGACTGGCAAGTTACAGGCTCAGGTGACAGGGTCCTGTGAAGTGGGTTGGAAGTTCGCTGCACCCAGACCGAGTTGGCTCTCATACACCTGTTGTGTCGTGATGAAGATGGCAAAAGCTTAGCTCCAATACAGATGGTTGCCAATATGGCCAGGAAGTGGTCTCCTCTGGCTGATCCACCAAGCTCAAGGAAACGGTCCAGGTCACTGATTTACTTGAGTGTCATTCCTGACCTCAAGGAAGGAGACAGAATGACCCGACCTCAAGTTGATAATGGCCGGGACGATCCGGAGGGCACACAGGAGTAATGCAAACGGCGGTTTTACAAGGAGCAGTTTCCAGTGGACCAAGACCGTAGCGTATCTCGAAAACCACAAACGAGACCTTCCAAGGAATTCTCGCCGGGCGCAGGTTCTTCTCTTCATACGGGAAGTTGATCTCAAGTGCGGAGTGGGTCGAAGGTCGGCCCAAGTGTCAAATTCGGTTTGGGCGTCTGGATGCTGAATCGTTCGACAGGCCCGAACGAATAATCGGAGTTGAGACTGGATTTGCAAGAGACCCGGGTTATTGAACCTCGGGAGGCAGACTGTCGAAGGTGCTGGTTGGTGTTGTTGAGGGAAGGTCGAAGCCACAAAATATCAGAAGGAGGGACAAAGCCCACAAGAAGAGTCCTTCAGGGTCAACTGCCGGCCGGGAGAGATATCGGGACGCAGCTACTGGACTTTCTCTCAGGCCGCAAATCGATTGGTTTTGTATCGGGTGTGAGCCTGGGCAGGTCTTTGCCAACTAGCACGTTTGGGCAGACAAGCGGCGTTTGACCCAACCAGTGCGAGAGTGGACGACAAATGCGTGGACAGGAAAACGTTGCTGCTCGCAAAAGGAAAGGATGAGGGACAGATGGACTTCTTCTTGTAGACGTGGCACAGATGAGCTTTGGTGAGAATGGAAGAATGCAACATATCGAGGGGTGCAACAAAGAATTATGTAAATGACTCTGGGGGTATCTATCCGCCTCTTCACATGAACCACATCGCTGCATTGAAAACAAGCCCGACCACAGCGACGGCAACAGTCAGGCCAGCTTGCGATGCAGCATTGGTGGGAGAAGGTGCCGGGTCATCCGTCGTCCCTGTTCCCGTCGAGCCGCCATCACCAGACTCGGTTCCGTTCGGCTCTGCAGATGGCCTCACCGTCCCCTCCTTGAAGGTATCCGGCCGGAGGCAGCTCAAGTAGGTCTCGGGCCTCCACGACGACCCGTTCTCTACAATGGCCGTGAGGAAGACAGGCCAGATGTTGGTCGCGGCAGCCGTCCACAGCGTGTCATTTCCCGGAGCCGCAGGCTCTGCGCCGTGCTGGTAGAGGATCTGCTCAGACTCGGATTGGATAGCTGTCATCTTGTTAGCTGCGATGAATTCTCCCACGGCAGTAGGTACTTGTCTGAGTGCTACTCACAAAAGCCCGTTCCGCTCATATCGCCAAACTGGTCCATGCAGCTCTGCGGGATCTCGGGCAAGTAACCGGAGCAGTCTCTCTGGATGCCACTGTTGGCGGCGGATAACAACGCCGAGACGCAGTCGTCCGACAACATACGGCCGCAGCCATAACCGTCTTGCGAGTCAAGATCTATCGATGCGGCGCTTATGTTGGCCGACAGGCCATGGAAAATGGCAACACAGGTTGTCTGGTTGCTGACGGGCGAGTCGATGTCGAGAGAGATGACAGAGGTCATGGTGCTGTTGTCCGGGTCTCCTGAATTTACGTCTGGGATAGGGACGTCTGCCTTTACCGCAATGCTCAGGGAATACCTGTCAAAAGTTATGAGACCCGTGGCGTTGGCATCATCTTTGTCGGCGTATTCTGAGGTGGGAATATCAAACAGCCCGAGAGGGCCATCGCCGGCGATAGTCTGCGATCCAAACTGACAAGAGCCAAGAGGGACCGAGGCCAAGATGGCAGAAAGCGAGAGAAGAGAAAGTTTGGTTGCCATGGCAGCTGATTTCGGTTTCTCAATATCGTGGTTCAGAGTTTGAAGTTTTGCGTGTGCCGATTAATGTCTTTGAGATCGAGACTAGGATCGATACTGGTGGTGTATGCAAATGGATGCTACTTCACAACGCATTGATATCAGTGGTGGATGTTGGCTTTTATGAATATACCCTTGGCTCCAGGTATTTTGAGAAAGCGGCCGCATGCTCGGACTCAAGTTTAGAGCGTCGGACTGTGTACTGTGGCACTCCATGTTCAGAGTGGCTGTAGCGAATCCTTTGCAATGATGTGAGATTTAGGAACGAGATCGTGGCGTCAGCTTCTTGGCAGGCCTGGAGCCTGGAGGGAGGAGGCTGTTGACTGAGCCTCGTAGGGCGGTCATTCAGCTTGCGCCACAAATAGAGAACGTTTTCCTATCTGGGTTATTGCGATGTTTCGGTCTTACCTTGTCGACTTCAACTCACGATGATGACGCACAGGACGATGCACGATGTATCTCAACAGCTGACCTTGGAGAATCGCCGTCTGACCGCCACCAGCTTGTATTACTACGTTTCTTCGCATGTGACCGTAATATGGATAAGTTTCCTCTTCGAGCATCCCATGTTGTCGAGTGAGTTTTGGAAAGTTCTAAAAATCACAAGTAATGTCTGGCGATGAGGCTCGTACGTATTTGACAAGATACTCAGCAATTGAAGCAGGAGGCTTGTCGTCAGTAGGGTTAGGGTGAGCTTCTCGACATGGGGGGTGGGAGCGCACTTCGGCAGGGGAGGGGGAACTGGACCGACTTTGGCCGCCCAAGTGTGGTGGTGGGTCGCGTCTCCAACATTTTGGGGACTGTTTGACGCGTCCGCTGTAAGTGCAGGCCCGACGCGTCTATCCACACCACTTTGACCTTCCACCAGAGCCACGATTTGGGCTACCCATGCACACAATTGGTGTCAGTTACGTCTCCAGGCCAATTCAACGACTCGAATACGCACGATAAAGTCACTGTGCCTGCCATCATGGCTGCGCCTTCCTCTCCAATCACGTACCCCCCGAGCTCGTCGCCTGCAATTCCTCCGAAGCGACCTTTTCGAGATGGCTACCAACAGCCAGCGAGACCCAAGGCAAGGGGGGGCTTTATTATGGAGGACTCTGATGACGAAGAAGATGTGCCGGAGGAACCAAGCCCAAAACGAATCATGCTCAACGACCCCAGAGAAACTTCGGACTTCACAGCAAGCAACACGGAAACAGACAATCCTCCTGCTCTCGAGGTGAGGCCAACAGTAGCCGAGCAAGAGCCCATAACCATACCAGACGCGCAACCAAGGGACGCGATAGCTGTTGACGAAGAGGAGGAAGCTCGCTATGCTCGCCTCTTTAGCCGAAACGAAGCGCCTACGGAGACGCGCATACCAACACGGATTGGGAGGGACGGCTACGCATTCGTCACTTGCTCGGGCAAGTCTGATGGCGTCCTGAAACGCACGACTACCACCAACGTTGCCTACAAGGACATGGTTGCCGAGCGATCGAGGACAAAAGAAGGCCGGGCAAAGCGCGCCTACTTTGGTATCGATATCCACAAACTTATGGGTGATGCAACCAAGGAAATCGAAGCTTCCAAGACGAAAACGAATCCGGCCCCGAGCCACACGATTCCCGTCATGCAGTCTGTGGAGGAACGATCCGCGAACCTGAGGAAGCCCAAAAAGAGCATGCTATGGACGGAGAAATACCGCGCAAGGAACTTCGTGGACCTCGTGGGCGACGACTTCACGAACAGGCAAGTCCTGCGATGGCTCAAGTGCTGGGACACGGTTGTCTTTCCGAACTCAGCTCGGCCAAAGCCTGCGTCGATGAGGAAACAAGGAGCCCAGCAGCAAGAAGAAGAGGAGAAGACACACAGGAAGATCCTGATGCTGACCGGGCCGCCTGGGTTGGGGAAGACAACACTTGCACATGTTTGCGCACGGCAAGCCGGATACGAGGTCATCGAGATAAACGCAAGCGATGATCGAAGCCGAGACGTTGTGAAGGGACGGATCAGGACCAGTTTGGGCACAGAGAGCGTAAAGACGGTCGAACATGCAAAGCCGAAGCCCGGTGCCAAAGCCAAGGTTGCCCGCCCAGCGTGTGTTGTGGTGGATGAAGTGGACGGTGTCACAACCGGCTCCGGTGCCTCGGGAGAGGGTGGATTCGTCAAGGCTCTGATCGACCTGGTCATGACTGACCAGAAGAACAGTTCCGGGGCCGCAGGCGCGGCGGCGGCGAGGAAGAAAAAAAAGGGCGATGACTTCCGCCAAATGAGACCACTGATCCTCATCTGCAATGATGTCTACCATCCCTCTCTGCGGCCACTCCGCCAATCAGGCCTAGCAGAAATCATTCGCATTGGAAAACCATCTGTCGATGCCGTCGTGGGTCGACTGAAGGCAGTCTTTGAGAAAGAAGGAATCCCCTGCGAGAAGGATGCTGCACGGAAGCTTTGCGAGTCAGCATGGGGTATGTCGAATGCATTGGATGCCAAAAAGGGCGCTGAGAGTGCTGCCGAAGGCGATCTTAGAGGGGTGATGGTTGTGGGAGAATGGGTTGCTGGCAGGCTGAAGGCACAAGATTCGAAAGGTCCGATGCAGCTCACACGCCAGTGGGTCGATAAGAATATTATCCAAGACCTGCAACACGGTGGTGGTGGCGCTCGTGGACTCGGCCGGGGAGGTGTCAAGGAGATTGTCAGCCGTGTGTTCCAAGAGGGCGCTGGGTTTCCCCGGCAGGCCGACGTGAGCGTGAACAAGAAGACACGGCACGAACAGCCACAGACCCAGCTGGGCTTCACAGAGCATTTGAAGAAGCATGCCATTGAACGGCTGCGTGAGATGGTGGATACAAGCGGCGAGGTGGAGCGAATCCTGACCGACGTCTTCTCCGAGTACCCCAACCGCGAGTTCAACGACGACTCCTACCTCTCCAAACCGACTGAAGCCTACGAATGGCTAAGCTTCCACGATGATTGTTCCTCACGGCTCTATGCCAGTCAGGAGTGGGAACTTGCGCCCTACCTCAGCCAGCCTGTATTGGCGTGTCACCACCTCTTTGCTAGCCCACACCGACCACAGGCCAACACGGGTTACGATAAGCAGTGGCGAGCCGCAGAAGGCGATGCTGGGGCTGAAGAAGCCCAATTGCCCTTCACCGGACCTCGTGCCGACTATACTGCGTACGAGACAATCAAACAGAACCGGGCCTTGCTGCAAGGGCTCCAGGGTCAACTACCGCCCACACTGATGCGGGCTTTCAGAAGTCCGGAGGACATCGCGACGGATTTCTTACCATATCTGGTCCGCTTGGTCTCGCCAGATGTCAAACCGGTCGTCGTGGGTGGAAGCAGCGACAAGGGTGCTGTGGCGAGCGTGCGGCGAGAATCCGAAAAGCACATGGTCAAGCGAGGTGCCGAGGTGCTGGCCGAGGTGGGAATCGCCCTGGTGAAGGGCAAGATCGAGGACTCCAACCCGTCCATGGCGGGACGGACGCAGTGGGTGTACCGCATGGACCCGTAAGTTAAACCGCCCCTACTTTCCCAAACCCATGCTAACCATCTCACAGTGACCTCGACATGCTCTCCACCTTCGAAACCGCCGGCGCACACGTGCTTGCCGCCCAGATCCCGGTACGCTACGCCGTCCGCCAAGTCCTCGACCAGGAGCTGCAGAAGACGATCGCGCAGCGCGAGACGGCCGCCCGCCAGGCGCGCTTCAGGGCCGGCATGGGCGGCGGCGGCGCCGAGCCGGAGCAGCACGACCTGCTGCCGCACGACGACAAGGAGAACGCCACCGCTGGGAAGAAGGCCCTCCCGATTATGCCCACCATCGTCAAGAAGGACTTCTTCGGGCGGGTCGTCCTGGAGAAGCCGCTGCATGAGATCGACGGGAACGGTGGGGGCCAGAGGAAGGGGCAGGCGGCTGACAAGGAGGAGAATAAGGTCTGGGTCACCTATCATGAGGGCTTGAATAATGCTGTGAGGAAGCCTATTACCCTGGAGGATTTCCTGAAAGGGCTGTGAGCTGTCATTAGTGGCGTATGGGTACTTGGACAAATAATGCATTGGGTGGTGTTATCATAATGGTCTTGCTCTTTCAGATATACGCCCTTTGGAGGCCTTCTTGCAATTTTGGTTGCCCCCCACCCCCCGGTCCTTTCTTGGGGAGTCTAGAGACTGTTAAACACCGTTTGTGTGACAGCGGGGCTTGTTGCATGATATGCTAGGCTGTCTTCGGCCACCTGCAGTGGCACTGCATGTCAGATGGGCTCCCAAGGCGGACAGCGGTTGACACTTCGAAAGCTCGACCCCTCGATGGCCACCGTCTTCGCTTTGGGGACTCTTCTCTTGCAAATGATTCAGGACGAACACATTAAGGATGGTCTCCTGTTGCAATGGCTCTGACAACCCGTCAGGATCATGACCTCGCAACGCCTTCCCCTCTCCTGGCCCTGGCGCCGGTTTTGCCGACCCCTCAACTTGGTGATCTGAGGGGATATACCAGCAGTGAATTGTACGCTGGGTGGTATCTTGCCGACCCGCAGCAACGGTCAGTATTCCTCCATCCGCGCTGGAGATTCGACGACGAGTCTCTTCCTTGATTGACTTGAGTTATCCTGTCAGGCTCTCCGATCCAGCCAGGTCCGCATACGAGAACGCCCTCGACATCCTCAAGAAGACGCTTACGGTCGACGAGTACTCGACACCATGGCTGCAGCGGCAGAGCTCCATGCGAGACGTCCGGGATGCGGTGGTGCGGGCCATGGAGGAATACAAAGCAAAGTCCAAGGGCAACAAGGTTCAAGAATGGCTGTCAAGTTGCTCCGAAAGAGTCATGTACTATGGAGGTAGGCAGTTGAGCATGGACTATGATCGGCAGTCGATTTGGCTGACTTGGTGAGCGCAGCGATCTTTGACACTTTCGCTCAACACCATCCGGAATACGTCTCGTTGGCGTGGGGAGCCATGAAGTTCCTCTTTATCTCGGTCCTGAACCACGAAGAGCTCCTCAGCGAGATTTCCAAAGCGATATCCAACCTAGCCGACGTGCTGCCGCGGACCGAGCTCCACTCAATTCTCTATCCCACGGCCCGGATGCAAGAAGCGGTCTCGTTGCTATATGCCAAGATTATGGAATTTGTCGTCAAGGCTATCAAGTGGTGCAAGAAGGGCAAGACGAGGCATGCCATCGCGGCCATTGCACATCCTTTCGAGCTCAAGTTCAAGAACGTAATCGACGAGATCACGAGACGCTCGAGAGCTGTAGACGAACTGGCACACGCGGCCTCCAAGGCTGAAATACGAGACTTGCATTTCACGGTACATCAAATGCATAAGTCAATCGCACATCTAACTGAGATGATGGCATGTAAGTTAAAGCACACGATGCACCAGCAACTTGTTCCGATGTTGTGTGATCGAC
Source organism: Diaporthe sp. P3_1W (assembly GCA_037177825.1). Classification (NCBI taxonomy): domain Eukaryota; kingdom Fungi; phylum Ascomycota; class Sordariomycetes; order Diaporthales; family Diaporthaceae; genus Diaporthe; species Diaporthe sp. P3_1W. The sequence goes on from JBAFXB010000002.1 coordinate 8,364,537, forward strand.
CGAGGTTGACTGACGAGACGGAGCAGACCAGCAACAGCAACAGACCCTGCATAACCAGTCACTGCTGAGCCTTCGAGTAGAGCACCAGCAGATGTTTCGAAGAAGCCAGATCGAGGAAATAAGGAGCACCATACTATTGCTTGACGATACGCCAGACTCATCTCAAAGTCTGGCATTCTGCAAATCAATGAGAAGGCGCCGTAGGCAGACATTACCGACGCAGCTGCCTGGTGCCACACTGTCGAAACTTAGAGCATGGGTATCAGATCCTTCCTCTTCCATGGTTCTCGCCCAGGGACGCGGGATCAAAACGAGCTCACTGGATTTCGCTGTCGACTTCTTGGATGCTATTCTGGACCGCAATTATCCGGTCATCTGGGCACTACCCGGTGATAACGACAGCCCTCAGCCAAATCCATCAGTAATTGGAATTTTAAGGTCCCTGATCTCACAGCTCCTAGAGATAGAATCTGATCAAAACCTGAATGGCGTGAGTTCAGTCCACCTCAGGCAATTCCACGGCAACACAAGCATCCGACACTGGTTTCAGCTTCTTGAGCGCTGCATCGCCAATTTTCCTCGCTTGTTCATAATCCTCGATACGAGCCTGGTACAACGCTCCATCGAGAAAGAAGCAGGAGACGACGAATACTTCACGCTCAGTGATTTCATAGACAGCATGTCAGACATTGTTGGCCGGCGGGACAAGGATGGCCTCAAAGTCGTCATTGCGTCTTGGAGATTTGACACGGCTGCCTCAATGGAAGCCAGCGAGGTCTTCAGCGAGATGCAGTTTGCCACCGACATGGGTCGTCGGGTACAAAGACTGATGCGACAACCAAAATATCGAGCTATAATTAGAAGGAAAGGCCGCGGATCTTTAAGGACATTCGATTCCCCTGTTGATTAGCTTGCATGGAGCCCAGATGATATTGACCATTCTGACATTAACTAACGTAACTACTGCATTGGATGAACAAAATGCATAAGAGAACTCATCCGGTCACCTAGTATGATAACAGACAATTAGCACGTGTATTTTCATCCATCTTTGGTTTTGTTGAGCAGAATACAATGGGAGCAATCTGCATCCCTGTGGTTACACATTGCGCTACTGCACCATGTGTTGTGTAACCACATGTATGGGTTAATGACCTCCCTGCATTGGTGCCTTGTCCTTTTGATCTCTGTCAGATTCTTGTAGCCTCTTGGAGCCTCAGAAACAGAGCGGGGTAAGACATTCACGACACATCAACAGCCCCCTTCTCTTTGCACCACTAGCCTGAAGAACAGAAGCCGCCCTAGAGATACTACGATGGAGCGAAACAGACAAGGCCAGCCGAGTTATCATACCCCAAGAAGACCTTCACCCGGAGGGGACAGTGGCAGCACCTTATTCATGGATTCCACAATTTCCAAAGATGATACAGCAGGGGAACTTTCCATAAAGAGAGACATGCTTTCAAAGTTCAGCAGCGAGCCCGGGAAAGGTAGGTGGCTACTGTTTGCGGCTTAACTATACTTGCATGCTGATATTGTGACAGAGCCACAAGTGGTCAGCTCTTTCCAGCATTTAGGTAGGTATCCCCCGGTTGAGGTCGAGGTAGTGGACGGGAGCCGAGACTGGTCAGCACAGCCGTTTTCCGGGTACATGGGCAGTCGCCGTAGCCGCTGGCATGGAGTTGGATCAGGTAAAGAGGCCGCCGTCTCGGGCAGACAGCAGAGGAGCAAACGGCTCGTGAACCTACCCAATGACACGGCCTACTGGCGTCGCGCAGCAAAGCGAGCAATTCTCAATCATATGGCTGCAGCGGTACGTCCTAACCTGAATCAAGAATCTGATATTCAGGTACAGACGAACACCAGCGAAGTCGTCGACACATCCCAAGGGTGCGATGAGACTCTTAGAGGGGCACCAGTTGTTAACGAAAAGTCAGACTCAACTGAAGTTCATGCTCTGGACTCTGCGTCCTTCGTTCAAACTGCAGCTGATGCAGACAAGACGCCTCTCTCTGATGAACAAGATTGGAAAGAATCCCCACAAGGACCTAGTACAGTTTCTGGCCCTGGAGACACACTCCAAGATATCTCAGTCCTTTCGGGGGCCTTCTCCCTGTGCTCTGATAGCTTGAGGCATGGATTGACACCATTTCCTTCGGACCGGGCCCGGACACAGCATGACCAAGCCTCGCATGAACCTCGACCAACGTTGTCGGAATCACTGAACGCAATCACGAAGAGCTTCCTCGACATCGATGCCCTGAATGAAAGCCAAGATATTTCCCGCGTTATAGCTTATTTGCTAGACACCATCGAGCTTCTCAGAGCCAGGATTACCTTCCTCGAGGCTGAAAATGCAGAATGCAGCACCGAAAGCTCTGTCAGTAGCAGCCAACCTCTTCGATCGCCAGAACCCCCTGCAAATGTCTTCGTGTTTAAAGTCATACACAGGGTCTTCTGCCATAATGATAGGCACTATCACGAGCGTGTCTACTATGAGGATAAGCCAACCTATCGAGGTCGAGGCTCAGGAGACGAGGGAAAGCTGATGGGAGACAATATTGTTCACGGTCTCCACAACTACCTTGGTCCACAATCGAATGTGTCTTTCATCGTCGTGGAGGACCATGTTTGCACACCTGACGTCCAGAATGAGGGCCACACTGACCGTGATAATGGCCGACAGGACCTGGGGTCAAGCACAGCGAGACTTCGAATAGTGGCACCTCTGCTGCAGGAAGCACTGCTTCAAGTCGCGGAATATCCCCCGGTACTCGCGGGTTTGGACCTGAACCCGCTCAAAGAGGGAGGCATGCAAGCACCATACCCCTTTCTGTTCCATCACCACGAGAGACTCGTCGAGTTGGCCCAAGATGAAATGTACGAGGGCGTACTGAGTCCACTGCTAGAGTTCCTGGCCACGAACTATAGCAAAGAGTACGAAGAGGCCATTACCCTATTCGAAGAGGGAGCCGTGACGGGTTGCCATCTCACAAAACTGTTCAAACCAAATCAAATGGTTATCAGCCGACAGGAATCAAATTTCCTGGAAGCATACATACTGTATGGGTACCACACTCCCACGACAGGCAAACTCAATCTGGATGGATGGTCCTGGATATATGATGGAAATGAGCTCAAGAGGCAGTCCTGGTCTCGAGAAATCGATCTTATGCTGGACGAACGGATGCGGATCGCGGATCTCGAAGTTCACCCAGTAGACTTTGCACGACCTGAGGACATAAAGACTCTCGAGAAAAGAGGAAGGAAATTCTGGAACATGAGGGACCAGACCTACATCTGCTACACTGGTTGGAACATGGACCGGCAGTATTACTACGTACGTACAACGGCCGCTTGCCCTCCTGCGGCCCTCCTGAAAACCTGAAACTTGCACATGGTTCTGAATGAAGTACAGACTGCGGAGAGATTCATGGTTGATATGGCAACTTACAAATTGATGCACCCGATCTCTTTCAACCTTGATGATCATCCGCCTAGATCACAGCGTGTGAGAAACCGAGAGAGGCAAAGGATGGACCCTTGGCCCCGGAAAGTTGATAAAACCGAGGAACTATCAGACAAAGCCGCGATGCTTCTTCCCGGTACGATATTTGGATTCAGACTACAAGCGAAGAAGTGGAGTAAGCATGTCCTCTCCTAATACTATAGTCAGAAATAACACGGCTTCGCGCGACTTGTGAGCTGACAATTATTAGTTAACCTGCTTGTTGATAACTTTCACAGTATCAAATGGAATCCAGAGGCATTCGGACGTCTCGTTCTGGATGATTCTGTGAAGAAGATGATTTATGCACTGATTAATGTTCAGAAATCAGCAGGCAGGATGGATGATATCATTACTGGCAAGGGTAATGGCTTGATCATTTTGCTCCATGGGAGTCCAGGCACTGGGAAGACTTTGACAGCAGAGAGGTTCGTACAAAAGGCCCCGGGCTTACAATTTGGATCGTGTCTAATCACGGTAGTCACGCAGCGTCGCAGAGATTGCAGAGAAGCCACTGTATCGAGTCACATGCGGTGATATCGGCACTGATCCGAAGGATGTCGAGAACTATTTGGAGACGGTCTTGTACCTGGGAAAGACCTGGGACTGTGGTATATCAACCCCTGGTCTGTATTTTGGAAAGTCATTGACTTGGGCACAGTCCTACTTCTGGATGAGGCAGACGTGTTCCTCGAGGAACGTACTATGGCGGACCTGCAAAGAAATAGCTTAGTATCAAGTGAGAAGCCACGGATCAATCAGCCGAACTTCCGAGCCCCAAAGATTTTAACTCTTCTAGTTTTCCTCCGAACGCTCGAGTACTACGACGGCATACTCATTCTGACCTCGAACCGAGTCGGCACTTTCGACGAGGCATTCAAGTCCCGCATTCAGGTTGCCATCCACTACGAGAGCCTGACCAAGAAATCCCGAAGGGCCATCTGGCGCAACTTCTTCGACATGATCGAGGAGTCGGAGGACGAGGATGCAAATATGGCTGAGTTGGAAAGGAGGCTTGACGAGCTGGCGGCGCATGAGATGAACGGGAGGCAGATCCGAAACGCCCTGCTCACTGCTCGGCAACTTGCTAAGCACGAAGGGGAGAGGCTGGACTGGAAACATTTGAGCCAAGCGATGAAGACGGCGGCAGACTTCAACAAGTACCTGAAGACTGTCAAGGGTCATAGCGATGATCAGTGGGCGCGGGAGGAAATGTTGAGGTAGTAGATGGTGGATTTGAGTGGCTTTGCTTCATGACTCCTGTGAAGTCGGCTTGTTCCTGGTTGACCTCTTTCTTTATTTCTGTTTTCTTGGCTCATGGACCTACGTACTGCAGCTTTCATTTCTTAAAATTGACAACGCCTTACATATGCACGGGTCTTTGACAGTCGAGCAGGCCTCGAAGTCTCTTGACGAAGTTTCTTGAGAAAGGGAATTTGCTACTACGTCGACACATAGCCGCAACAGCCATGGGAGGAAGGTCAATCTATGAGCTGGCGCCTTTCTGTCCAAGATTTTTCCAGATCTTGCCTATTTACCCAGACTAGAGACCTGGGGGCACAATATACGTTATGCCATTGGTTCCGGTTGAGTTATGTGCTGAGAAATGACTGGCCATTTTTGATACCGCTTTCCGGATGCCCAACTCTGCCCCACTTTCGTGGAAGGAAATACAGGCAAAGTGTTTTACTAGAACATCGCTAAAGATAGGCCTACCTCACATCGCGAACGCCGTCGACCCAGTACTTAAGTCTAAAAGACGGAGCAATAGGGAGCAAAATGAATTCAATACTCGTAGTACGATCTCTGTAGCTCCCATCCCAGTGAGGACCTCCCATGCACTCAAGAGGGTTCCACATAGCAGGCAAGACGTCCTGGACTGGATGTCTGTTCTGAGGGACACACAACGTTTCAAAGTCATACTACTCCAACTACTCAACGCCTGGCCGATTTAGACACCAACGTACGAATCACATGCGCTGTTGGATAAAGCATTGCTGGTACACCAGCGAAGGCCAGCATCTGGGTGATCAACGTAACAATCCCGCCGCCCAAGGCCCAGAATCCCTGACTTTCTTTGCGAAGTCTCAGAGCATTTCTAGGCGAAGAAGTTCGTCATTCTGGGACGCAGAACTGTCTTGACCTTTCCCCGAGCTGAAGGCATATCTGTCTGGCGGTTCAGATACCGGTGCCCTCCCCTTAGTCTCGCAGCCGTCTTTTCATGCCACTCGAAACTGGATATTGGCGACCTATTTCTTCTTCTGCTCAAGCTCTTGCCATTTCCGCGCAGCGGCGTGAGATTTGATCGTGACCATAAACCGTGGACGGCCCTGTGCAGTCTCGCGCGGGGCTGTGTCTGCTTCATTCTGCGGAAGCTGGAACTTGACGGTGCGTCGACGGCCGCTGGGATTGGCTCTGGGATTGACTCGACGCGGTGCATTCGCAGCAGCCTCAACCTGATCCGCAGGCTCGGCGGAGTCTCCTAGGGCTCGGCTTGAACCTCCCCTTCGAAGAATTCCACGCAGCTTCGGGTGAGAGAAAGTGCCTCGAGGGGGAGATGGGGCATTCGTGGTCTTCGCAAGATTATTAGGTGCTCGTGGGGCGTTGGCTTGAGCTCCGCGGGTGTCATTTGCCGGTGTCTTCATGAGCTCGCTGGGTGAACACGTTTCGAGGTCTGGCCCTGGGCTCAAACCCACATACTCCCACAAGATGTGCTCCTTACCAGTTTTGTCAGCCTAATGTTTCTGGAAAAGAAAGGGGCGAAAGTAATCTCACCTGCGCCGATGTGGGATGTGCAGCATGCAGAGGGGTTTCCAGTGGCAAGGTGAAGGTCACATCGACAGGGTATCTTCCGTCGTGCTTGACGACGCGCCGGATCGGACCGTCGTAGGCTGGTTTGGGAATGCCGGTCGTCAGAGCTTGCTCGAGGTAGTCTAGGGCCTCGCGAGCCGGACGGCCCAACGGCCATCCTGAAGAACCAATGTCGCCATTGGCGGTTCCGTCGTCCTCGATTGCATCACAGTCCGGGGTGACTGGCGGGCGATCCGGGGGATCCATGGTGGGCGGACCGACCAAGTCTTGTCGTAGTGTGCGTCAATGAGACCAGAAAGGACCGGTCGAACTGAAAAGCGAATGGCAGGTAGAGACCGTATCCGAGTGTGATTCACAGCTAGGCCGGGGAAGTTGCTGAGGCGATTACTCCCCCGATTCAATGAACCCATTCACGACAGGTTGTGAGCGCGCCGAGGTCAGGTGTCATCATTCCCGTGGAAGGTACTTGGTGTCTGATGATATGATTGTCTACTAAGCGTCATTCAAGGTTTCCAGTCATGGTATGTCGACTAGGTACACCACATTCGTAAGTCAAGATCAAAGAAAATAGTAATGATGCCCTGGATGGTGACTTCAAATTCGACTTTCAAATTATGACTATTATTGCTGTGTTTTGACATTCAAGATATCCATTGTAAGACAGACATATTGCCCGAGGCTTCCCGAGGTGTTGCCACGAAAGAGACTGGAAGTATTCCAGATAATTATGATGAACATGCTCTTTGTGCATGAATTTGGAGAGAGACGAAGAGACAAAACAGGCGACATGAAAGAAGACAGAAGGAACATAATACATAGCAATTCCAGTGTGAATCCTCTCATGAATGCATGTATGAATATGGATATAGGCCCAGCTGGTGCTCATTGACATTGAATTTACACAAAGTGGAGGAGTGGCCCAAAGAGTCTTATTGGTATTTGGAAACCTAAGCAGAACATGCGAGACAATACTGGGAACATATTTCATCAATTCGATACGACAGGAAACGTGCATCGAGTAAAGGATGGATGGATAGAATCATTAGTCTTCAATATCTATTTCATGTCGAAAACCCAAAAGCGGTCTATATCTTTCGTGGCTGACGTCTGGCCAGCTCACCACCATTCTCATTCTTCCAGGTGCCTGCATAGTGATGAGTAACCAGAGTCTCGCCGATTGGGCCATCCGCCTCATCGAATTTGTTGGTCAAGTTGGCGAATGCATATCCGGGCAGAATGGTTACATCAAGTACCCGCACGGGCTCCCGAATGTTTTCAATCATCTCGCGCTTGATCGGCTGCCCCAGAGCCTGCCCCAGGCTCTTCAGTATGCTCCGTGTCATCCGCCTCGGCCCGGTGTAGTCGACAATGTCCCCGACTATCTCCATCGTCAGCTCCGCAATGGTGCAGTTCGCCTCGGCTGTGCTCTGGCGTATCGAGTCCATGATGTCGTCGATTACCATCAGCATGTGTGGCAGTCCTGGCTTGGACAGGATAGTCCAGCTGGCAAACTCGTGAGTGTACTCCCAACTCCATCCTGCGTCAAACTCCCAGCCGACCAGCAGTGACGTCTCGTTTCTATGCTCCTCGGGGATCCATTCGTCAATGGGGAAACCCTCACAGGAGACGTCTAGGTCTGACCATACGCCGCCTTCGACGTACAACAGAAGGTATCTCAGAAGGTCCGCCTTGAGGATTGGAACGGTGAGGCTGAGGTATGCCTCGACGATGTCCGGGCGTGATGCTGAGAAAGTCTTTTCCACCCAATAGTCGGCCGAAGGATCTGAGAAAAACTCATATCTGTATGTGGGATTCTGTTTGATGCAAGTCTGCGTCCACTCTTCAATGTCCTGGCTTTTGCCTTTTGGCCCAAGCTTGTACCATATCTTTTTTGGAATGCCCTCGTCGGCTGTGGGTTGCACTTCTTCAGCTGTCTCTGGGCGCTCCCCGAGGCCGAGGCCGTATCCTGTGGGAATATGGAGATGCTCAGCCAGTTCGTCGGCAATCCGGTCCTGGTTGTTCCATGCCTGATAAAGAAGGAAACATAGCGCTACCGAGGCGGCGAGTAGCGTGGTTTTGAAGGTCTTGGATCTAGGCGATACCTGTTGTGCTTGTAATAACATGGCGTATGCTGTTGTTCTAGCGTGAACCACGAAAGATCACGGACGAGAATAGATGTCACGGAAACGCAGCGTAGATAGCTGTGTCCTTGAATGGGTTAATGGCATTTGTTATGTGGTCGACGAGTGCGGCCAAGTCTATCTGAAACCCTCCTATATGAGTGGGATTGACTCAACGCCTGAAACGATTTTGGCTTCCCGCACGCAAATAGACCTCGCGCTGTGAGACGGGCTGCGGGAGCTACTCGTGCGCATGTGTTCTAAATTGGTGTACTCCAGATCTAATTTCTTGGAGACCGATCAAATCAACCCGTAGGTTCAGAATGACTCGAACCGCCGGGTGCGCCGCCTACGTTCCCTTGTCAACGGGGCCATGGGACTAAATCATTACTGGCGTTCAAAAGCCATCGTCAAGCTCCCTCCATCAGTATTTGTCCAGCAAATTTATAAAGGAAAATACTTCTCAAATTGTACGTCTTCTATAAAGACAGTGCTGCTACCGAGATATTCAAGGGATGTCGACACGGGTAGCTCAATTGTTAACGTCGCATTGAACAGTTGACGCGCCGCTAAACCTTATTCCAACATCCTTGATGCCGGATAGAGTTTATGCTTGATTGGGCTTGCGCGGCACCAAGAGTCTTGGGGCGGCCAAATTCAGACCGGCGGCCCTTTCAACCATCGCCTGCAGCGGAAGTAAGAAGGCAACAGAAAGGCCCAACCAGGAAACATTTTTGAGTGGCGTGCCAAGGTCAACACTGCCCTTCCTTGTCAGCGCAATAAGTGTCAGGCGGATGAACACTTGGATGTCACGTTATGGAAGACGATATGGGACGAGGATGCGGAGAAAAGTTGAAACATTGGGAGACGGCCGTTGAGACAATGATCGGCCACCCTTTCTCGGTAAAGCCGAATCGGGCTCAGAAAATAATCCGGCCTCCTCTGTACCTAGATAACACTGGAAGCTTGGAGACAGGTACAGTTGACCGTACCACGCAATAAAGGAGTACTCGTAGGAGAGTTTCACTCCAAAGGACCCTTTATTTCAAGCACCTTGTCTGCCGGATGGACCGGCTGACAACTGACTGGAGACCAAATTTACGTCTTCAAGCTCTTATTAACAGAGCGATCTCTGGCACGGGATACTGAAGACATGGCCTGACTGATCAAGCTCAAGGATTCTGAAGGGTTGAAGATGGAAGTCAATAGACAAACTTTCTAATTTTGCTGACCTTTGTACTTCCGCCCGTGAAAGCGTTAATCTAAGGTCCAGTTTGGCCAAACGCTCAAAATTCGGTCTTCACATGTTTCCGTCTACATCCCCAGTGCTAATGCAGCCATTAGCAACAATTTGGCAATCATGATTACTGGCGTTGATCACCAGACACGCGACATCTAACTCAGGTGACTCCCAAGACATGACGATTCGAGGACCACGTCAGGATCTAGACGCACTCCCGGGTCCCTGAAGGGTGGAATGGTTCAAGATACACCCGGTATTCCGAATATGTATCACTCCTTCTGCCCTGAACAGCCCTCCAATCATTGCCAAACTCGCCGGTTGTTGCGCCCTCTCAGACTTGTCCTTCTAGCCGATCCTTAGCCAACCCCCTCTGAGCCAGCAAGATCATCTGTCCCTAAATCTTTGTGAAATTTGATTGCTTTCGCCTGTTGGACTGTCAACATGGACCAACAGCCAGGACCCACTCATTGATACGAGTGTAGAGGGGAGGGCAAGGTGGCCAAAAGTGCACCCTGACAATGGAAGATATACAACCAACTCAACCCCTAACACAAAGGGCCATTCATGTCGCTCGTGCTGCAAACTTCCTTTGTTACCCCAAAATACTTAATCACATTATTTACCATCCCTTTGTGTGCAGGTAATGCAACATGTATATCACCACTCTCTCCAGCCTGACCTCTTCCCAAGAGATCTCTTGTGATCCTGATCAACATCTACAATACAATCTTCGTTAAACAGATACATTCCACAACAATCAACATTCTACAATATGGTCTACAACACTCTACTCATGGGCCTAGCCCTTGCTGCTGCTGCTGCAGCTGATAGTGCGGGTTCGGAAATTCTTTACGCTGCCTCTTACTCCGGCGACATTACATCTCTTTCCTTGGAAAACGGCAATGCTGGCTACACGCTCAACAAGGTCTCCGTCGCAACAGGGTGTGGCGCAAATTCTGTCTGGCTTGAGCAAGACAAGGAACGAAATCTCTTGTACTGCTCAGATGAAGCCGGCACCATTGGTGTCTTTGGGGTCAATTCCTCGTCACCCGGCTCCTTAGAGCCTATTATGCACATGAACACATCGTATGCTCCAGTCGCCAGTACCATGTTCGACGTCAACGGAAACCGTGGCATCGCTTTCGCGCATTATGGATCACCTGATGGCGGCCCACCCGGTGCCGCAGGTATCACCACTTATGTTGCAGGTGCTGATGGCGGCCTCCAGCTCACATTTAACTTGACCACGGTCTCTGCTGCGACGGGCCCGAACGTGGAACGCCAAGGTGCGTCACATATACACCAGGTCGTTATCGACCCGACAGGAAAATTCTTGGTAGCTCCAGATCTCGGGGAAGACTGTGTCCATGTCTACCGTGTCCAAAATTCACCCTCGATTTCTTCGCTCACGGACATACAACTCCCGCCTGGCTCTGGGCCCCGTCACGGTGTGTTCCAAAAAATTGGCAAGAAAACGTTCTTCCACGTGGTCAGCGAACTGGCCAATACTATCACGTCATTCAAGGTCTCGTACGATGGAAACAGCAGCCTCAGCATGACCCAGATAGGCCAAGTCAGCACCTTTGGTGACAAATCCGTTCCCACTGGCGCCCTCGCAGGCGAGATAATCGTTTCGCCAGAGGGTTTCATAACCATTTCCAACCGTCTGGACAATTCTTTTACGATTCCCAGCTTGGACCCAAACAACCCGACCCAGGAGGAGCAGTCTGATTCGCTTGCTGTCTTCAAATCTGACAAGCAGGGTAAGCTTTCCTTTGTCGACCTCTACCCAGTAGGGTGCCAGAGCCCTCGCCACATCCAAGCCAACAACAATGGTTCTTTGCTTGCTGCTGCGTGCACGGCCAACAACCGTGTTGTGGTTATGGAGCGGAACAAGACTACGGGGGAACTTGGCGACTTCGTTGCTAACTACAGCCTGACGGCGGCAACCTTTGTTGGTTGGCATGAAGGATAGAATCGCTCTAACTTTTTATAATTTATTGAAACCCACGAACAGTTATCTTGCGCTCCTCTCGAATAAAGTCATTATTTGATACCTCTCCTGCGACCGTCTCCTGCACTAGTGGTAATATATTATTGTGTCAGGTCTGCATTCAACCACAGACTTGATTCTACGCAGACTTATGAAAACTTGCAGCAATGAAACCACCCGAGGATGAGATTCATGAATGATAAAATGGATTTGTCAACGGGAATTGTAGGTGTGTGTCCCGTGCCAAGACACGATAACTCTGGTACTGCCCGCAACAGAATGGGTTACTTCTTGAACCTGAGACTCTCGATGCGTGGCAACAAACCAGTGAGAATATGGGAGCACCGGGTGAGCTCAACATGCCCAATTAAGACATCGTTGACGCACTGGCAGTTCAGATCCATTTCAATGCAGCTTTAAGGTTGATCATTCAACGCCAAGCTTGACTGCGTGTTCTTCAATTTCGGCCCCATCCGAGACGTGAGCAACGATATGTTAGAGTTTCGGGGTAAGCCGCCTTTGCCCCCTTTGTTCTTCCCAGGGGCTCACTACCTTGATTTTCTTTTTGCGCGTACGTATCCAAACGTGATGACTGCTGACCTGGGACATATAAGATCTCGCTGTCTCGATACTGATGAAAACTGTTAACGGGGAAGCCTCCTAGAGCGGGGCACGAATGTCGCCGGGAAATTCCTCGCTGCTGCACACACTGCATCAAGGTGTTGGATCAAGAAACCTTTCGAAGCTATGGGCAATTCTGCAGTATCATGGGCATTTCTCGCCATTTTGGGCACTCATTTCTGCACTCCCGTCCTCTCAAGCATACACACGCTCTACACATCCAACTTCCACAACGTCTCGGAGCTGTATACGCTGCAGTTCGATGACGAGACGCTGGAATTCAACGTGGTCGATTCGACCCCAGCCGATGGCCCCATGGTCTGGTTAGACTTCGACGTAAGCAAACGGAGTACTCTCTCTGATAGATCCTGGTAGAAAACATTAGATTCTAAGCAGAAGTACAGCACACGAGAACCATTCTGTACGGCGTCTCACTAGAGACCTCGAACATATCCAGCTACAACGTCCTGTCCAACGGTAGCCTGAGCATGGCCCAGGTCCTGGACAACTCCGGCAGTTGCCCCTACGGCACGGGCGCCAACGCCTTTGTCCTCGCCAGCCGCCAGGCCCCGTATTCCGTCTACCACGGAACGTGGCCGGGCGACGGCGGAGCCTGCGGCGTGGTGCACGCCGTGGACGAGAGCACGGGCCTGCTTGAGTCACCGGCCGCCCAGAGCTGGGACCTGAGCGCCGCGTCCGGGGTGCACGGCCTGGCGTGGGGGAACGCGACGGATGGGACGCAGTTGCTGTACGTGGCTGACCTGACGGGCGACATGATCTGGACCAACGCGGTGGACGGGGATACGGGCGGCGTCACGGTGCTGGGCAACATCAGCGTCGAGTCGGGGTGGGCGCCGAGGCATGTCGCGGTGCACCCTTCGTCCAGGTACCTCTACGCGACGATGCAGACGCCGAGCCTGCTGGTTTCGTACAAGCTGGACGAGGACACGGGCTTGGTTGGGGAGGAGGTCTTCCGGTCGTCGCTGATCCCCGAGGCCAACTCGTCAACCTGGTGGGCAGCCGACCTGGCGGTCTCGGCCAGCGGGCGGTACCTCTGGGCATCCGCGCGCTCCATGTCGACGGAATACCCAGGTTATATCTCTGCATATCTCCTGTCCGACGACGGGGCCATTATCGAGCAGATGTTCCAGGTGCCCACCTCTACCAACGGCGCCGAGGGGAACGTTGTCGCGCCGGCTCCGTGGTCAGACGAGTACATGGCGGCGACGTACTATGGGTCGCATGCTGTGACGGTCTGGAAGATGGAACAGCCGACAACAAACTCGTCCGATGGATTGATTCGATACCAGACAGCTGCTGAAGTGGTCAAGGTCGGGCCCGCCAGCGGGAATGTTACTGGTGGCTGCTGTGGTGCTCTGTTGTGGTCGGACTGAGTCGGTAGCCTTGCATAGATACAGAAAAACCGAGGAAAAGAAAAATACGTGGCGCTTAAATCGTGCTAGCCATGCCCAGTAGTAATAGTGTCGAAAGAAGCCACCACCGCCTCCACAAGATCATCCAGAGTCAGGCCCACAAGCTCATCCTTCCTGTCGCACATGAAAGTCAAGCACCGCTGCAGCACCTCCATGAAGCTCACCGGGAACCCATTCTCCTCCCTCCACCTGATGTACCTCTCCCCCTCACCGTCCAGCATGAAGACCGAATCTATACCCATGCGCATAACATTCACAGTCGTGTGGCACGGGAAGTCCGCCAGGAACTGCTCGGGCCCGTCCTCGATCGTCTGCGCCCACAGGCTCCCCGCCGGCAGCTCGCGCCAGTTGTACTGCACGTGGATATCCCTCGCCGTATCCGCGGCATCGACCAGCAGCCTGTTCGCGTTGAGGTCCGCCACCTTGAGCGCGGCCTGGTGGCAGTGCAGCCACAGCGACTGCCGCGCGAGCGCGAGGGGGAAACGGAACGGCGGGAAGAACATGGCGAAGGCGCGCGACTGGTCGATCCCCCGGATGGCGGTGTTGCGCGACGACGAGCTGTACCCGAAGCAGACGGACCTGGGCAGCGCGCGGGTGCCCTGGTACTCGAAGACCGCGAGGGCTAGGGGCATGATGGTCTGGACGACTGTGGGCGCCGTCATGCCCAGTGCGAGGGTTAGGCCTTTGAGGTCGCCTGTCCAGATGGACTGGTGGAAGGCGCCGTGTATGGACCACCGGGACACGCTGCCGCCGACGCCTGCTTCTGGTGGCGGGATGTAGGGTGGTCGTTCTGCGGCGCCGTGGCTTGCGTCGTCGTCCTTCCAGAATTTGGCCTTGCTGGCATGGTTGATTTTCGCTCTGTTGAGGAGATCGCGCACTAGTATTCCGGTTGGCAGGGGCTTCTGTGGCAGGTTGTCTATCGTTGCTTGTCCCAGGTATAGCTTCACGACGTTGTCTCGCAGCCTGGAACGAGAAGTGTTGTCGGTCACGATGTGGCTGTCAACAAAGTAAAACCCTCGACATGTCTCGCCCTGTTCGTTGGGGTAGCTAACGAGCAAGTACTTCTGTTTGAACAACACCCGAGGTTAGCATCCGCTCACGGAGGCCAGACCTGTTACGTGGTTGATGCGGAAACTTTACTTACCGATGCACGACAGCCAGGAGTATAACGCAGCGCGTCGTGTTCTTGTTGGAGCCTTTCCAGCATGGCCTGTTTGGAGGAGGCGGACCACTCCTCCCAATGCAGTGGTGCGGCATCAGGTTTGGCTATAACTTGCAGCCACTCTTCAGATGACGGTAGTCGAGCGAAATAGGTTCGCGGAAGCTGTGTCCATGAAAGCAAGCTATTAGTGTATCTTCATTATGCAGAAGTCGTTGGGAAGGGAAAGTTTCATGACGCACCGGCTCTGCCTTGGCCGCCTCCATAAATGCCCATTTCAACCTTCTCATATCAACAGAGCTCTGGATCGGGGCCCCCATTGTGACGAATGAAGCTGCTGTGTCCTTGAGGCTATACTTGTCTGTCAAAGTCGCGCTCTGGAACCACTTCGCCTCAGGAGACAGGGGGAGGACATCATCCAGCTGATCAAGCTGCAGACCTGTTTGCTTCGCCACGTCGGTCAAAATGAAATCAACAGACGGCACACCCTCCAGGCTTGCGATGTGCTCGCGGAGGACAGAGAAAGACGCAGGCGGTTCGACGTCATCGGCTACGTCTAGGTCAGGACTGCCGCTCTTGTTGATTCCTTTCCCGGCGGAATAAGACTTTGTACACATGTCGATGACTTGCTGAACCGTGGGATTCAGTATTAGATCCGACATAGCAATACTGCAGTCTATATGACGCAGGTCGCTCAAGAGCCTCGTCAAGCTCATCGAGTCAGCGCCCAATTCCAAGAGCGTGACTTGAGGCTGAACACTATCGGCATCAACGCGGAGAGCTGCTGCCATTATTTTGGATATACGGGCTGGGAGATCCACGGGATCTACATGGAGAACCTTTCCGTTGCCTCCACGATCAGCCGGCTTTGCAAGCGCCTCGGACAGCTTGGCACGCTGTATCTTTCCCGTGGGGCCCTTTGGGATTTTGTCCTCGAAGAAATGGATTCGCTTGGGGATCTTGAAGAGGGCCAGCCGCTCTCCAAGGAGCCGCTGAATTGTTGCCTCCTCGCGCAGCTCTTCAGGCGCGTCTTTCGCGAGGACGACGGCGGCCTCCACCTCCTGGCCAAAGAACTCGTCTGGAACCGAGAAACAAGCCGCCTCGCGAACGTGCGGCGCAGCGCAGAGGATCATGGCCTCGTCAACCTCAGGTGGTGAGATCTTCTCGCCGCCGCGGTTTATGATCTCGGACTTTCGTCCCACGATGCGCAGATTGCCCCCTGCTTGGCTGTCTAGAACACCGATGTCGCCCGTGCGGAACCACCGCGTACCATCGGAGTCGGTGAAGAAGGCCTTGGCGTTGGCTTCGGGATTTTCGAGGTAGCCCCTCGTGACAGAGGGGCCAGTGATGCAGATCTCGCCCTGGACGTCGGCTGCGAGCGGACCAACGGCGGGATCATCGCTGAAGATGCAGAGGCGCACTGAGCCTGATGCTTTGCCGACGTACCCCGGCGTGGCTTGGCCCGGGATGTTGGTAGTCATTTGATGGGCATTTTCGGTCATGGCGTACGCTTCCAGCACTGGGCAGTCGAACACCCTCTGCAGCTCTTTGAATGTCGAAGGCAGCAATGGCGAAGAGCAGCTGCGTAAGAACTTGATGTCCAAGCCAGGGCCGGCGTTTGGTGCGTGGAGGAGGATCTGCAGCGCCGAAGGCGTACCAGAGAGCCAGGAGCAGCCTGATGCGACGAATTCATGCCATGCCACGTTGCCGTCAAGCTTGCCTGGGACCACGACACTGCCTCCAGATGCCAGAGGGGCGAGCAGTCCGGCGACAATCCCATGGATGTGGAAAAGAACCTGGATGAGGTAGCCCCGGTCGCTAGGGCCAAGATCATAGGCCTGGGCCACATTCTGCGCGCCGTAACAGAGGTTGGCGTGGGACAATGGCACAGCTTTGGGCTTGCCTGTCGTCCCTGATGTGTGCAAGATGAGGGCGATGGAATCGGCTGTGGGAGAGGCGACGAGAGAAACCACGGCGCTCGATTTGACTTTGTCCTTTTCTGGTTCTTCTGACTGCTCTCCAGTTCCAAGCATTTCTACATCCAATTGCAAAGATTCTCGCTGATGTTGTTGTATGTGGATCGAGCAGACCGGAATGCCAAGTCGGCGAGCGGCCACGACACTCAGATGTGCTTCACCAGCAGAGGCTGCGTCGACAACTAGCACGCTCGCTTTCGAATCACTCAGATAGAACTGCCGCTCAGCGTCAACTTTATCACCACGTATCCAGATCAGTCCACGTAGGCTGCCGTACCTCATATTCCGGGACAGTGTAGGCTGGGTTCAGTGGGGCAGCGACTGCACCACGACCAACTAAGCCCAAAAATGTGCAAACGAAGCTGAGGCCGTTGGGAAGAGCCAAGGCAACCACCGGCTGTCCGTTTATACCAACTCCGCTGCCATTGACTTCACCCTTCGAAAGAATCAAGTCAGCCAACCGCTGGCTGGCCTGCTGCAGATGCTGACGTGTCAGCGTTATCTCGTTCGGAGCTGGCGTGACCACCGCAGGTGCGGACGCCGCAGCACTCTCCGTCTCGAAAACGAGATTGGGAAGAGTTTGAGTAGCCATGTTTGCAGTGCGACAGAAGATTCCAACAATTCCTTCCGAATGAGGCACCAGGAATTCCAAGAGGATAGAAAGCGCCACTTGACGCCATGAATGAACATTGTTAAAATGTGCCGCGGAACTTCCCTTTGTGTAACCCACTATCTCAGGTGATCCAACGAGAATTGCAGCGGCCATAGGGTGATTGCGCGGAGATTTGTGGGCTCCAAAGATGACGAAGCTCACCACCCCGGAATTGCAGATTGACAGCCAGATGCATCCACGTGGACAATCAGTCCATACCGGTTTCCCCTACAGCGACGATCCTGTGATGAAACGGGAATGCCGCTCGTCTGGGCATTTTTGCGCTACGTCGTGCTGGTTGGCTTATACACCGGGAACTAGTCCCTGAAAATGATCAGCTTACACATTTGTAGCACCAAAGTGCATGCATAGTGCATATGTACCGAGAGGAGTGTGTTGATGGCATGGCTATCGGGCTTATCAGAGATGCAGCAGCAATGCATTCCGTATCGAGACGAAGCATCATCCCTTTGGTGGCTGTATCGGCGACAATTTGGCGACATCAGGGATGTAGGCCAATGAACAGAGCTGCATTCGATTCTGGGCATAGAAACCGTGTTGTACGTCCATCTCTGTGAAGGCGTAGATATTGAAATATTGAACTACACAACAAAAATTGTTTCATGCTTAGAACGGCTGCCAGAGTTGACCAAAGAACTACGCTTTGCGCTCCAATTTCTCAGAGACCTCATACGAGTATCATCTCTCACTTCCTGAACGCCGATCCGCCGAAACCTTCTCATATCTTTCTCGTCATCTGTGTCTATATGCTCGAGCAGAAGAAGCCATACCGAAATGCTCCCAATCGCAACTAATGGCATCAGGAAAAGGCGACCTGAATCATTCAAAGCAGTAAGATCCGATGAACTGATCTCAAAGTCGAGACTGGCGTACCCTTTGAGCGGTCCATCTCTTCTCATTGAAGATAAAAACAGATCCGAGTCTGCCCATATGCTCTCATTCGTTACCGGCCACTTGCCCCAGAGAGTAGCACCGTCAACTCGCTTGATTCTCATTGGTCTCAGAAAACCCGTTAATCTGATCTCAATTGTAGGTGTTGTCGGCAATGAGAAGATGTCTTCCGTGAAGGAATCCATGACATCCGATGCGTTTGTAGACGTGCGATATTTTATGACATCCAGGTTGGCCAGATGCCTCACATAATTGAGGTTTTGTGGTGCGTAAGCTTCATTGCTGACTCCTCCCTCAACTGATGCCCACGAAAAGGTTAGGTGGTGGCGTGCTTTTCTTTGTTTCTCCCTGTCATCCCTCGGTTTCCACTTCGTCATTTGCCACAGCATCTCAGTGGTAAGGCGGCTTCTCCATAATCCAGCGATGTAGTAATCATCATTCCAGAAGATACCTTTGAAGTACTGAGCCACGCCTGACAATGCCACAAGTCTGTCTTCAGATTTTGTCAGCTGACGAGCTGTGTATTGACTCAACAAGCCAGACCAGAGGTAGTAATTGTCGGAAGCATCTCGAGGAAGCTCTGAGAAGTTTCCGCCTGAGCCACTGGTCTCAGATGAAGACACTAACCCTCTTTCTGTGACAGTAGGGATCGGTAGGTATTCTTTGAAGAAAGGCAGGGGCCTTTCCCAAGACACTTCATAGTCTTCGTCTGATCCCAAAGACTCGCTTGCTCTCATCTCCAGGCATTCAAAGAGGACCTCATAATTTCCAAAGTAAAGATTTGCACGGGATAAAAGCTGTTCCTGGAATACCCAACCACGAGAGGCTAGAGGGGAGTCATCCATCCTTGCATCCCATGTCACACTAGCTGACCACTTGGGGACGAAGTAATGACGATTGTGAGTGGTCTTGTGGTCGTTGTATTCACGGAGACGGTGACTTTCGACCTGGGGTGGATGAGAAATTGGAGGCTTTCGTGGCGAGAATAGACCACCATTCTGGCCGTTCTTTGAAGCGCATATGTTGAACTCCGCATTGGAGTACACCTTCTGCATCATAGGCGACTCCTTTCTCCAGTCTGCATAATTGTCACCGTCCTGAATGATGCAAAGCGAATCAATCCAGACGTGGGATATTCCAAATTTGTACGCGACGAAAAAAGCATCGCGAAAGGTCTGGCGCAGCGTCCTGACCGGAAGGCTGGCCTTCCACAGAGGCAACTTATCCACCGTCAACTTCTGGAATCCCTGCTGATCCTGTGGCCAACGGTGACTCAATGTGATGTACCTCGGATTCTCAGGCATATCTTCCGACTGGGGTTCTATGATCCGGCACTTCAGGTCGTTCGCGTTCTCACCAATGTCAGGCGGCAATGTAATTTCCACGAGGCGTGTCGGGTACCATCCCACATCCGCCCCATCTCTCCGAATACGGCATTTCTTATGTGTCTTTCCACATCTACTGAGCCAGGCTTTCAGCTTTGTGAATGTCTCCTCAGAGCTCGTCGAAGATGAGGTGAGAGTCGAAGAGAGGATCTTGGCTGGGATAGGATGCACGCTCAGACGCAGTCCTGCGGGTACCTCTATCCGGTACAAAGACGCTTCCGAATTGAGACTGTGAAGATTGAGCCATAGATAGGAATATCCTAATTCGAAGAGCGGCGCCTCGTACTGTGTCAACCAAGTGTCCCTCTCATCTAGCTTGCGTCGTTTGTTCATTGACGGTTCGGGTGTCTCAGCCTGCCTGCGGATCTCTTGCTTCCATTCTTCTGGAACCTTGAAGAAGAGCCCTTGGCAGATATAGCAACCCTTATCAACAGCTGCAAGAAATGACCGGCAAGTAGTGTGGATCTTTTGGGTTTCTTTATTTCTGAGGACGTCGGCGCAGGAGAGACATAACGCCATATTGCTGAATACTGCAGCGTGGAGCTTTTGGTTTTGTTCGTCGGTATGATTAAGTTTGCAATGATGGATTTGCCCAAAGGCTCGTGAAAGGGTATGGTGAGCATAGGTTTCTGGAATTCTTGCCGAAGGTCAATCGCAAAATATTCTTCAAGTCATAACACGGGTCCACCATCAGTTTTCTCGCGTCGCGATTTCACGGAATTGTGGTGCAGATGGAAAATAGAACAACTGGACAAACGACAGAGTAGAGCCTGTTTGGCTGCCGTGCTACTGTGATGTAGTCTAGTTTTGCTGCTGCAGTGGTAGGATGAACTTCTGATGCCTCACTAAGATGCTTACTTCCATGCAGCACTGCCCCACAAGCTCCCCACCTGGGCACTTGTCTTTGTTGGCTCCTGCAACGCGAGGGTGCGAGCTGACTGCAGGCGATGGTCTGATGATGTGGAACCACAGACAGTCCCGTATACAGGTCTCGAAGAAATGGTTCCCTGGTCATCTGGCTGCGTACATAGAGTTGGGAACTTACCCGCAGCCACTTGAAGCTTATAGCGGCAAGCAATAGGTCGGTTGAATGTGAGGTATCGATAACAAAGAACGGCATGTGTATTCTGCTGCAAAGGGTATATGTCCGCCGAAAGATGGCAGGAACGTGGTACAACAGCAGACAGGACTCCGCCACTCCGGGTAGACACAGCCCCACATCAAGGAATCGCTCGAGACTGTGCAGAGCAACACGACCCAAAGAAATTCCACCGATCACGGACCAGCCTTTCACATGACAGCACAGCCCATCCCCCTCTTCTCGAGCGCCTTGATCCGGTCCGTAAGCGATCGCACTGCCTCCTCATTCATACGCCTCTCGTCCCGCAGCGTCTTCTCCAGCTCGCCCAGCCGGCCCTGGTAGTGCTCCTGCAGCGCCTCAATGACAGTCCTACTCTCCTCGGCCGACGAACGGATGACTCCCTCCATCTCAGCCAGCTCGCGCCGGTGCTCCTCCTTGAGGCGCGCCAGCTCCAGCATCACCTCCCGCCCGGCGGCCGTGTCGCGCAGCGCCTTGTTATCCTTGCCCATCTCCTCCTGCAGCTGCAGGTAGAAGGGCTTGTTCCCCAGCAGGCCCGAGGCGATGCGGCGCGCCGAGTCCGGGTCGTCGCGGTGGTGCCGCGCCGTCTTGGCGCCCATGGCCACGAGCAGCCTCCAGAACTTGGACCTGAGCTCTTCCTCGCGCCTGATCCCTTCCTCCTCGGGGACCCTGTCCCACATGGTCGTCGCGAGGGTCACGTTCTTGAGGTTCTTCTCGCCCGTGAGCTTGCGGAACATCTCGAGGTTCTTGGTCGTGTGGTGGGTCACGCGGTTGTCGGAGATGGGGTGCAGGTAGATTATGCCCGAGAGCTTCATCTCCTGCTTGTAGGCCGCGGCCAGGTAGTCGGCGATCATCTGGAGGACTTCTGTGTCGGAGAGGTTTGTGTCGGAGAAGCCTGGGGTGTCGACGAAGCGGACTGTCTGTCCGTCCAGCTTCGTCTCGATGACTTGTATGTCTCGAGTGCCTGGGCAAGTCTGTCAGTACGGTGGCTTGGGCTCGCTGTATGCCTCTAGATTGGCACAGAAAGGACATACAGGAGGTGAGGTCGTGTCCGATCTGGAGATCAGTCCGGCCGGTGACCTTTGATATGAACGTCGTCTTTCCGGAGCCAGTCATCCTAAATCCACGTCAGCGATGATTTTGTGATGCAAAATGCCAGGCACGTACCCCATGACGGCTATGAGAGCGTCCTTGCTCATGAACTTGTTGTACATAGACTTCGTGTATTTCAGTCCATCATTGACCAGATTGCCGCCCTGCTCTCCCTTGGCACCGTCAACTCCGCGATAGAAGTCCTCGATTGACTGCTCCGACAGCTGCTGGGTGCCATGACCAACGGTAGGGTCAAAAGCTTGCGCCTGTGGAATTTGTGGAACTTCGTGGGGCCCTGCAAGCCGTCCTGAGCCCGCGTTGGTGCTTGAAGGGGAGCTCTCATGCAACTCGCCGCTTCCATCGCTGACGTCACTCACAGCTTCGACATCGTAGATGACATCGAATCCATCATCCGATTGGGCCGGAGTGGTGATTCTGACCATGGTGGCTTCGAGATGGAATGAGGGAGATGCAAATAGCTGAAGATGAGTTGTTCGGTGGTTGGTTTGGAAGACGGCACTGCAATATGTGGCATGGAGGGAGGGGCAATCTTGGTGGCAAACATGCTGCGTAGCCCAAGGGACCTTGCTGATCATGTGGCCAACCAATTCACAGCGTCCTCAGGCTGCATCCTTATGAATGGATCGTTCTGTTTCGGGTGCCTGCGTGGCCAGGCAAGCTTTTTTGTTTCACTCCCGCCGCTGCATAATTGTTCTTTGACTGCAGGTGCAGGTGAGCAAGGAATGATATTGCTCCTTGCAGGGTATGCAAATGTAGCTCAATCAAATTGGCCGTGGCCTTATTGGCATGCAAAGAAACCAGACATTTTCTGCAGAAGAAGAAGACGATCTATGTGTTTATGTTACATGTTTATTCGAAACCCCCCAAAATGCCAATGCATTAATGTTAGCTCTTTCCAAGTTTTTTTTATGCAGTGAGAATCAAGCAAAGGATAAGAACCTTACCTTTTGCCTCGTCAAGCACCACCTTATCTTATCAGCAGTGGTCGCTGTAACCTCTAATCTACAATTTTGTGTGGCTAACAGGAGGTGCAGCACCTCAAGCAAGGAATACGCTGAACCTAGGTGCTCGCCGAAATATAAGCTTTCATGTAAAGAACACACTGCTAAGACACTGGTGATAAGTTGTCCATCGCGAGTGGAAGCCGGATGTTGTCCAGCTTGCATGTAAAGGCTTATCCTCTGACCCCATAATTCTCAGCCATTTACTTCTTGTTCTTTAATGATTTTATGGATTTATTCCGGAGCTCCGCTAACCGCGACAGCCTAGCAGATGCTCATGCTCTTCAAGCTGGGTTAGGTAGTAAGAGTTTCTTATGGTGAAGCAGGATTTAAGAGCCGAGGGCTTGAATGTTGATTTGCCTAGCCTACACAGTAGAGCCTGGCGGGCGATGCAACGTCACCTGCTGGATGAACATGTCCCCTGTTGGCTCATTCCATGCGTGTCAGCATGTCAGGCAACTACTTCTCCTCATCGTGGGGCATTCAGCTTGGTCCCATAATTCTATCTATAGTCGCTCGGCCTGACCTTTGATTCCAGCTGTCCCAGTCCTACCTTTTCCTCCTTTTTCCTTCTGGAAGAAGGTAGTGGTCTGCGCTTTCGCGTTATCGAAGCCTATTTCCCCTCATTCAACATGGCCAACATGTATCGGTACCAGCAGCTTTCAAATCCACGCGCTACTCGGCTCATCATGCTTCGCAGAAGTTCTGATAACAACGCACCTTTGTCTTGCTCAATCGTGGAAACTACTCTAGACAAGCCCGCTCATTACTATGCACTGTCATATACCTGGGGCACCGAAGCTCCGAGCGAAGCCATGTCCATTTTTCCACCCGGAGATGCGGCCACGGCTGGTATGTCAAATCAAGTTATTCTTTTGACCCCAAATTCCGCAGCAGCACTGAAAATCTTGCGCAAGCGATTGGGGGATACCGATACCGGGGTATGGGTCGATGCAGTGTGCATCAACCAATCTGATGTCGCCGAGAAGAATGTGCAGGTGACGATGATGTCCGATATCTACAGCCTCGCACAGTTTGTAGTTGTATGGGTGGGACAGCAGTGGGCGCCGAAAAACACAAGGAGCCTGATGTTCTTATCAAACAAGTGGCTGGGATGGATCAAGAGAAGAGCAGCATGCCCTGACAAGAGGAAAACTCTTTGGCGTTGGACACGAAACTCGATTTGCGGCATAGCGTCAACAGGTATTGTGGGCGGAAACCCTTCGAGTCCATTAGCTGAATTGGGATTACTGATCAAATAGTAGTCTGCGGCGATAAGGAGATGCTCCAGTGCCTAGCTGGGGCACCGTACTGGACTCGGGTCTGGACTCTTCAGGAGATTGCGCATTCTCATGTGAAGCTTCTCTGCAGAAATGACCATGTCATCGACTTGAAATCCGTGTTCGACAGTATTGGTTTCGTTGGAACACGCAGGATTGATCGGCCAGGATTCAAGTACCATGAAGTATTTTTCCGAAGCAACCAAGACGCGCGAGTAGAACATCCCTACTCCTGGTCCAAAGAACTTGATCTCTATTATATGAGCTGGTTCATCTCTATTCAGGCATCGGATCCGAGAGACAAGATCTACGCAACAAGATGTCAATTTGCGCGGACGTTCGGCAAGATAAAGGTGGACTACAACCGATCGATTTCGCCCATTTTCGCCGATGCTACGAAGCAGATCATTTGTGAGGGCTCAGGTGTTGCAACTGGGATGATAGTTCTGGCAAATGCAAGCCGCTCAACAACATTGCGCGACCTGCCATCTTGGGCTGTGGATTGGGCGTCTGAGGACATCACAACGCGTTTTTGGGAGGCCGGTGCCCCTCATGTAGTCTTCAAGGCATCTAGAGAAAGCCAGCC
The DNA here is from genome assembly GCA_037177825.1 of Diaporthe sp. P3_1W. Classification (NCBI taxonomy): domain Eukaryota; kingdom Fungi; phylum Ascomycota; class Sordariomycetes; order Diaporthales; family Diaporthaceae; genus Diaporthe; species Diaporthe sp. P3_1W. The sequence continues at coordinate 8,389,429 of JBAFXB010000002.1, forward strand.
TCGGCATCACTTCTCTGAAGACTTAAAACGGCTGGTTCTCACAGGCACGATTGTTGGTAAGGTGCAACAGAGACACATTGGCCCACAACTGAGCCAGCACTTTCGCCCGACGGGAAAAGACCCGGAGGAAGACATGACGAAAACCTCGGAAACAATGAAGGCAGTCTACGAGGAACTTTTATCATGGGCTTCGGATCTTACCTCTGCGGCCAAGGGCGATCCGCAGGACACTGAGCATGCCGCAGTCGTCCAGATTAGCACTATGCACAGCTTTTCGAATCTACTCTACCTCATGAACCACAAAACAACGCACGAGGCCCTCCAATGGACACCCAGAAACAGTCTCTCGAGGATAATCAAATCTATGGCCTCGAAATCATGGACGCGCGAGTATTTCTGTTTGTATATCGGAACCGGTCGACTTTTTCTCACAACAGACGGTCGCTGCGGCTGTGGCCCTTGGGGCCTTGAACCCGGAGACCTGATATGTGTATTTTCGGGGCTGCAGTTTCCATTCGCCGTCCGGCCACAGGGGTCGGACTACATACTTGTCGGAGCAGCAATTCTTGATGGTGTAATGGACGGCGAGATGTGGCCAGAGGACGAGAGCAAATTGACCGAGTGGGAGTTCGTATGACGGGCAAGATGAAGAAGTCAAGGAGTCGAGAAGGGAAGGTATAACCTAGTGAAGCTAGGAGGATCATATGTAAAGACCCTAGATCGACAAATGAGCTGCGAGTGGGTAGATGTGTAGTTGACGCCTTCATTAAAACCCCGCTAACGATGGTGAAGATATTGAGTCCCAGCTAGCCATTCATGACGAAAAAAATTACGCCCGCTGCCGAGGCGACCATGGTGCACTCATACCTAAGTGCATACTAGCGGTCTTGTATATGAGGGAATGGACCTTGCAGATCTTAATTGCTTCCCGTCTGACGTCGCTGCTGACGATGTGGTGTGGGACGCAGTGGACTTCCAGGACGGAGCCCGGAGATGATATTGGATCGACCTTGTCCGCGCAGGATGTCGTGACGCCGAAGGTACTGGTACCACCGCCTCGAAAATCCCAAGTTCTCAGTGTTGTGTGTTTGGTCGCGGCAAAAAAGCGTCGGTCTGGCGTTGAAACGTCGATGCTGAGGACCTGGCCTCTAGTCAGTACTGGCACATAGCTTGCGGGAAGTGTGTGAATTACTGACGTGATCAGATCCAAGTCCAAGTGAGAGCGTCCAAGTCTGGGGCCATGGCCTCTGCGTGCTCAGAGGCCACCACCAGCAGCAACACCGGTACACTGGTCGCTGACATGCATTACTCCATACTTTTTTGTTGCAATGTAGAGCTTCCTAGCCTTCCGCCCGGCTTCAATCTTCAGTCAGTAACTGGAGCAGGCAAAGCTGTGGCAGCTCTCGTAGGACTGGACCCCCTTCCATAAGTTCGTCCTGATCGGCAACGCCTCAGCGCCTACTAGCCGCTGGTTAGTTGACAGCAAGTGTTCTTAACGACCGGACGAAAGTCGTAGTATGAACTGAAACTGACGGTGAGCGGTATCTGGGAAACATTCATGGGATTGAAGTTGTAGAAGGGGACCACTTGGGTGCTGATGCAAGCCGCTTCAAGTTCCTGCCTTTTTGTGAGCAAATACTGTTTAAAACAGATGGAGGGGTTGAGACTGGGTGGACGGCGAGCACCTGATGTGCTGTTCTTTGAGAAGCTTAATCAGCGAGACCTGGTTGGCGACAGAATACTTGAAAATGTCAAAGAATACTGGTTGCTTAAGGAAGAGAGTCGATGGAGAGCTTTGCAAATGGCTTCGAAAAGAAAGGTCATTGGCCGAGAAGTGCTGGCTGCTGACTTGCCAAGGTTGTGGGCAAAATGCCAAAAATCACCATCACTGATGTGCATCCCCTGGAGACGAGCGCCACTGGGCTGAACATCCAGCCAGGTCAGAAAATAGCGGAAATTGCTCGCATAAGTAAATGAAAAACAAATCAGGCATGAATGGCTTCTAGCCGTAAGCCATTCCCTGCTATCCTTCTCCGATCGATTAGGCTCCACAGCCTTGCCAAACCGCACCGAAACCTGTGGTTAAGCCGATTGACGGAGTAAACTCGCACTCAAGCAAACGAACAAACAAGTGAAGACCAGCCAGCGAACACACCATCTTCTCCTGTGCACCATTTTTCATGTCGGAGCTGCCCCACTAGCATCGGACTTCTACTACGACTCTGCTCCAACTTCACACCCTTTTCTTGTCCGCCATCTTCTGTTTCGCTGCTTAGGCCTAGCACATCTCTCGTTTGCTCTCAACAAACATCGCCTCTCCTGGTCCAAGAGACAAGATAACATGACGGACCAAGCAGACGTCCCGCTCCTCCAAGCTGGCTTGCCAGACCCCGGCAAGATTCCCACAAGCACGCTGGCAATGGAGATGTTGAGCACGATCTACCTCACCGCAGCCGTTGCGTACATCACCTACGGTCTCCGCATGTACAGCAGACTCTCCTCCAGGCAAACAGGACTTGGTAAGCACGAAGACTTGGCTTTGGAAAGTGGCTCCGTTTGCATCACAGCACTGACCTTTCGATCGTTGCACAGAGGATTGGCTGATGACCGCCGCCGTGGTTAGCTGCCCTGCTCCATCGAAACCGTACCTTTCTTGCGCTGAATGATGCACAGATTCTGTCCGTGGGCTTCATGTCGGTTCAATATAGATGTAAGTCCATCTTTAGTAGGCGTGGAAGATTTGAGCTGACCAGAGTCCGTGGGCAGATCTGAAGTACAACTACGCGGGATTCAAACAAATCGAATTTCCAGCGACGATGGTTCCAGCATCATTGTTCTCGACGTGGTTAAGCCAGCTGCTTTACAGCCCTATCCTAGGATTGGTCAAATCATCGACTCTCATTTTCATGTTGAGGATTGCAGGACACATGAGAAACATCAAGAGGTCTATACATGTAGGTCCGAGCGGTGATACCCTGTCATAAAATCAACCCAGATCAACTGGGCTCTCCTACACCCAATGCCGAACCTGCAGGACACGTGGGCTTCGAAACAGAAACATCATGTAATACTGACGGGTTCAAAAGGTTATCAACGCCATCAACATCTGCCTCACGATCGCAACAGTCATTGCCACCATCTTCGCGACTATCCCCGTCTCCGGATACTGGGACAAAGAGCATGGAGTCCAACACGAGATAAATCACGCGGCCTTCATCATTTCAACGTCGCTCTTGACCATTATGACTGACGTCCTGGTTCTGTCCGTACCTTTTTGGGCCTTCATCAAGACCCAACTCCCCATAGCAACGCGGGTTGGAGTCATCATGATCTTCATGACCGGTGGTTTGTCAGTGTGCCACCTTGCATCCGTCTGGAGGCACAACCACTAACGCTCGACTGCTCTTACAGGGTCACCGCTTTCGGGATCGTGAGGTTCTGCGTGCTCTGCGAGGAATACTTCGAGCCGCCCAAGATCCGATTCATGCAGACCTGGGGGCCGAGCTTCGCTGCGTTCGAGACCAACCTGGCCATCACCACCGCCTGCCTGCCGGCCCTGCGTCCGTTGTTCCGAAAATGGTTCCCGAATGTCTTTGTCGATTATAGCAACGAGGAATCGAGGGCTGCTGAGGAGCAAAGCCACCACATAAGAATCGAGACTGGATACGAGAGAAGCATCAGGATGCGGGACTTCAGCCATCAGCGTGGTAACGCCCGCTATGGGAGTGGTTCTCCCATTGAGAGCCATGAGCAGCTCTTCAAGTCTGCCGGCATTAGGAAGACAACCGATGTTGGTCACTTCCCACGATGGCATTCCTGGACTAGTTGCTAACTGGGTATAGATACACGTCTCATACTCAACTCCGAAAGCTCAGAATTTCGACGAAACTGACATGAGAGACACGCCGCGAGCATCGGATCCGGCTCGGGAGGTCTGAATTAGGGATAAGATCTGGGTTTGTGAGCACGCAGGGCAGCTCCTGAAGTCCCTCAATAATCATTTGAGCCATCGATCACGTTTCGGGGTTTCGAGACAGGCGAGCCAGGGAAGAACAGAAAGGCGCGGATCAAGAGATATGTCGACAGAGGAGAAGATTGGCGCACCTTCCAATTACTATGTGATATATAACGCCCCCTAGAAGTGGAGACATGTCGGACACGCAGCACGATGAAGCATCCTCCAAGCTTGGGAGGGGCCATGCATCTGACAACTCTGTTAGCTGGACCAAGATCTTAGTACACTGTACGCATGTATCACCCAAACCGCCTCGCGTCTCTCATGCGTCATCAAGCACACAGAGACAGTGTGCTTCTCGCGGCGGTCTGAAAGTCGTGATACCGGCTGTGTTGTGAGAGCACCATCTAAAGTGGTCGCAGAATCCGAGCTGTCTCAAAGAGAGCAGAGCAAAGAAGTACAGAAATAAAATTCGAAGATACGGGGACGGGTCGAGGGATCTCAGAGAGCTCTTGATGAAAAAGGCCCATCTCTTGTCTTCCGATGCCTCAAATTCCCAAATAATCCTTCAAAAATCGTAGAGAGCGGTCGTGATATGCTTTTAAGGTACGCATGCGCATGAAGAGGCCGCCAGATCGAGCTTGGTGACGTTGCCCTCGGGAAGAGCCCCGGATTGACGTGACGCGGTTAAATGTGGGCCTACGCCAATGCTAATTGGCGCAGTCCGGGGCTCAGCGTAGGACAGGCGAGGGTCTAGGCTCAGCCTCATCCAGGGGTCCGGCTCGAGTGGCTTGGTTCCGTTTATCCCTTTTGCTCAGGAGAAACCCGGCGAAGACGCCACAACACGGTCAAAAATTTTGCATACCATGCAAGTCGGGAAAGAATGTATGCAGAGAAGATTCCATACTTCCCCTATGTGAGCAGGTAAGGTTGGCATGCATACTCTTGCATTGTCCGACTGCGGCCGCTCACATCCCCTTTGAGCAATTCTCACGGGGAGTACTCGGGACTGACTGCTTAGGACCGCAGCCTCTCCTTGGCTAAAGACATGATCAGCTTGCGTGTCTCTACCATCACGTCACATGTGAATATTTCTGCCTGACTCAACTTAGTTCTTGCTCGTTTTGCGGAGATAGGAATGTCTACCCGGGAAGAGTAGGTCTAGCGCCCGGGCGAGTGGTCCACATCGACCTGGTAGGGTAGCTACCACCATTCATCTCGGCTCCATATCCAGGACTCTAGCACGCGTGGACAGGTCAAAGGTTAGCGATCGCAATCTCACGCCATGCAACCGACGTTGTATCTGACGACGTGTTGAGCGATGATCAGGACGAATGAATGTCCGTGAACGGCTGCAAACCGGCCGAGTGATGTCAATAACTTGCTCTTTCACAGTCACAATATTCATTTGTGTATATTGCCTAAAATTGTTTCCGTTGATCGACATCTCGTCGTCGTGTCGTTGAATCATCGGATGCCCTAGAATGTTGATCAAGTCCAGTATCGATCCGCTTCGGACTTTTAACGGAGAGATGCTCCGTAATTTTTACAGCCTGAATTTTGGCTAGAGCAATGGCTTGATAATTTCGTGCTTCTCATGGTGAAGCCGTCAAGTAGAGAATTTGAGCGCTCAGGATTTGATCTAGTATGGACATCAATTCGATACAATTGTGGGGTCCCGAAACCCTCTATTGCTTGACGATTCTGGACGCTTCCGCTTTGTGTGAACGTCTCAAGGACCAATGGCACTGGCTCATTTAGATCGGGCTTCCATATGCCAAACATGGATGAACACTGCAAAAAGATTTATCGCAGACGTTGACGTACGTAACTTGAGTGTGTATTGCAATCCATGTCACCGACAGTGTTTAGTCCCGAAGTGCTATACACCTCTCGAAAGGGTAGGATTGGCATCAATTAAGCTTTGACAATCCTATGGGGCTACATATCTAATTTTCCGCCGTGGTCGGCTATCAGAAGCATGAATTAGAAGTGACAGCGTCCCGCCCGCGTGGGACCCGGAGTCTGAGCACGCCTTGCCAAATTGAAACAAACTAGGGAAACATTTGGCTACGTACGCGGCCCGCAATGGTCCCCAAAGCTGTCGCCTCCGTGACCGGATTTAGAAGTCCATCGGGCGAGCCTCACCTGGTGAACGGGTCACATCAGCCGCGCCATGGCGATGCGGTTCATGCTCGTTGGGTGGGCAGGAGCTGCCGCGTAATGGCTGCAGAAGCGCCCCCACAATCCCTTCCGCGGTTGGCCCAGAAAGGCAGCCACATCCCGGCTGGTCAAAAGTGCGACCCCTGACCACCACTTAACATGTTTCGACTACTAGCCAGTCCTTTTTCAACAAGCCCACGAGGATCGACGAAACACACGAACCACACAAAGAGCTCTAGGTCGACGTCTGTTGAAACGAACTGCCCTGTACCTGGACCTCTCGCTGACCCACTTCCTACCAGGAATATGAGACAGGAGACGGCTTACGTCTGCCCTGGCGGCTGGACAGCTCCAGCTGTTGACGACCTCCTAGCCGACGCGGCTGCGCCATCACGCCTGTTGTTTTCCCGCCTTTCTGGGGATTCCATGACTAACACTTCACCTTGATGCGGCCTCCAGTAACGCCATCCAAGGGTCGTCTGTTGTCCATGTTGCCGGAGCCGGCTGTGTCCATGGCAGCCCGTGGACGGCCCACTATGCCTCAAACAGGGAGGTTCGCTGGCCACGCAAACCCGCCGTGCCCTGTGGATCTGGGTGGCGGCGTGTGATGGGAACAACGAAGACTACGTCGTGATCAGAGACCGTCCCATGGAAACGATCTCAGGTATAAGATGGCGAGACGGGAACCACGAGACAGGTTTGAATTTTCCTCATCCTCATCCTCATTCACAAACAACTTCCTTACTTTGCACATTTAGCCTCAACTTCGAGTTTCGATTCACTTCTTTGTCTACCTCGACAAAGCCCTTTTTTCTTCTCCACCAACACCATCAACATGAAGCTGGTCGTCTACTTCGTTCTTGCCCAGGCGCTGGCCGCCGTCGCCGCGCCGGCTGACAGCACCCTCCCAGCTCCCCCAAGCGGCACTGGCCTTTTCCCTCCCCCGAGCGGGACTCCATCTGGACCTCCTCCATCAGGAGCCCTGTTCTCCGGTCCTCCTCCTTCGGGAACTCCTCCATCAGGAACTCCCCCCTCGGGAACTCCTCCTCCGCAGCCCACCGACGCCACCGATGCCAACGTCAAGAGGGCCGACGAGAGCAGCCTCCCCCCTCCTCCCAGCGGAACGCCCTCGGGACCTCCTCCGTCTGGAGTCTTCTCTGGCCCGCCACCGTCCGGCACTCCTCCTGCTGGGGCCCCATCTGGACCCCCACCCTCTGGGGCGCCTCAGTCCGGTGAGCCGCCAGCTGCCACGGATGCTGCAGTGAACGACAAGCGAGCAGACGAGTCCAGCGCTCCACCACCGCCTCCGTCCGGCACACCATCCGGGCCTCCCCCGTCGGGAAGCGGCCCAGCCGGCCCACCTCCCTCCGGAGCTCCTCAGTCAGGAGCACCTCCATCTGGCACGCCGCCATCCGGAACACCGCCCTCGGGAACGCCCCCGGCCGAGACTGACGCTGCCGCCAACGTGAAGCGTGCTGATGCCACCAGCGAGCCACCGGCGCCCCCCTCTGGCACACCGCCCTCCGGAACTCCTCCCTCTGGCGCACCGCCATCCGGCACGCCGCCTTCTGGCCCGCCGCCGTCTGGCGCACCTCCTTCGGGAGCGCCTCCCTCCGGCACGCCGCCTTCTGGAGCCCCTCCAACTGAGACCGGTGCCGCCGATAACGAGAAGCGCGCTGACTCCACCACCGAGCCTCCATCGCCTCCCTCTGGAACACCCCCAGCTGGCACTCCTCCCTCCGGCACTCCTCCCTCTGGAACCCCTCCTTCTGGTACTCCTCCCTCCGGTACTCCCCCATCAGGAACTCCCCCCGCCGGTGGCCCCGAGCAGTCCGGCGCCCCCGCCGCCAACAACAAGCTCGCCGACTCCGACGCCGACGCCACCACCGTGCTCCCGCCCTCCGGCACCCCTCCCTCCGGGCCCAAGCCCAGCGGCCCTCCCCCGAGCGGTGCCCCGAGCGGTGCCCCTCCCAGCGGCACCCCTCCCGCGCTGCCCACCGACATCCCGACCACCCTGCAGAAGGTCCGCCGCGCCGACGAGACCAGCCCGCCTCCTCCCCCTACCAGCACCGAGGGCGCCCCGCCTGCCAGCGAGACTCAGCCCCCGCCTGCGGATGGGGAGAAGTCTGGGTCTGGGTCTGGTGCTCCTTCTTCTTAAGTGCTTGCTTGGAGTCAACTTTAGGATGGTCTGCAGTTGCTTGCATGGTTAGAAGTGGTGCGGAATGAGATGACTTTTCGGGGTTTTGTAAGATAAAAATTGGATTTCATGGGGGGGGGGGGGTTGATTTCGTGCGAATATTGGATCCTTTTCTTTATCAGGGTAGATCTCATTTAGGGAATGCATATTGGTCATACAAAACTGAGCTCTCTCGTGCACTGTTTGATTTCTTGTTGGGCAGTCCTTCTGCCGGTCCGGAAGAAAAAACAACCCAAAGCATGTTTTGTCCCATTGTTCTTTGCTAAACTGGAAAACAGTGTAGACAAACATACATTGAACAGTGTATAGAAACATACAGTGATGGTCAAAAAGAGGTTCCACTTTGCCCACAAAATATTCTCTAGAGGCAAAGGGCCCGTTATCCGTCAGGCTGGGCCGGACATCGACTTGAATGATGCATACACCTGCAAGGCCCCTTCGACACTCTGTATGAAGCCGAAGACGATTGTCAAAACAAGGACTAGCACCGCCACCCAGAATGTATACCATTGTACACCATTCCTCCGATCGTTCCACCACTGGGATATGGTCTTCGGCTGGGCCTCGTCGAACACCTGTTTCAGTGTCACCAAGCGGTCTCTCCAGAACTTGAAACTCTCGATCTGCCGCCGGTCGCTCCGCAGTCTTCCACATTGTATGGCTCGGCCGTCTAATTGAGCTGTTGCCGCCGCTTTCAAGAACCACTTCCTCGTCTCTGCGTCCGCTGTTGGAAACAGGAGTGCGAGAGTCTGGAGGGTCTCGGCGGCTACACCATCTGGCAAGAGGGACTTCTGGCTCTGGCGTTGACATTCGAGGAATGCGGCATGGTGGAAGATGTGGACTTTGGTATCATCGTCTGACATGCGAAGATGGTCGATTAAATTGTCTGTCCACACGATTTCCAATCCGGCGATCCGGCTGAGATTGGGCGCTGTAAAGTTCTTTTCCAACTTGACCCTCTCATGGCTGAGAATTGGTGGCTCTGCAAAATAACGCGCCACATGCTGCCGTAACGATCCTTGCTCCCATTGCAACTCCGTCCGACCTGAGAACCCGTATGAGAAGGTGCCGCAGTGAATCATCAAGAGCAGGCTTGAGACTAAGTTGACTGAACTTTCGAGGATTTCCTCCTCGTTGTGGTGCGGAGATGTCAGCTTCATTTGTATTTGGTCCTTGATTTCTGCTCTGGAGAGGCCAGCCTGAAGTTGCGCAGCGATTTCCACAATGTCTGCATGCGTCCTGATGGCAATATATCTCCCACCATCATGGAGCGCGTGGGAACATTCCTCGGTATAAAACTTCCAGTATGGGACCGGACTATCATTCAGGCTGTGGAGTTGCTCCAAATGCTTTGAGCCATCGCCCCAAAACAGGTAGGTCACTTCTCTTAAGGCACGGGCATGGGGATCCAAGAGGGATGAATCAAGCGGCAAATGTTTTGAATCGAGACGGTCCATTGTGGTATCGACCGAATGATTGAAGGCTAGAGTAAAGGTTGGTGACCCGAAAGACAGTAAACTGGGAATTCAGCGCTCGACATCATCCCGGATTGCGTTATCAGGACCTGGGTAAGGTAAGCACAGCCTGCTTCAAGACAACTGCAGTCAGCACTGCCACGACTACGCCAATTGGGCATTTTGGCTATATGCGTCCTCAAATCTGCGCCCTAGGCCACCTCATATACATGCCACTAATGCAGTTGAACAATGGCCCACCCCGCCATCTGCCACACCATGACTGCAGCAGGCTGTGAGAGGGGCTATGTTGGAAAGAAAAGTCATCAAGTTCGGTCAGCCATTCCTCGATTTGTTTCCTGTCTCTTGATCGCTTACTGCCTGAGTCGCCTCTAGAGCCTACTGTTCATCACCTCGATCATAGGATATGAACACACAAACGTTCGCGGCTCGCCTGTCGACCCTTTCCCCGCCTCGACGGGAAGGGTTGACTGCCATCTTTCGCAAAGCCCAGGAACGAATCCTACCGACGGCTACTGCCAGTGGCTGGCTGAATCCCGAGGACTCGATTGGACACTACATCGGCAAAGCTAAATGGGACCACATCTGGGAGGCCATCGGGCCTGCTCGCGACGCGTTCAACACGGTCGCCCCGAAAATCAAAGACTACCTCGAGAGCGCGGTAGAGCCAATATCAAGCAGGGTCACCTGGTCAATGTATATGATTGGGAAATCATCGAGTGCAGCATCACCGTCAATCATCTTCTGCTGCGAGGTATTGCAACACCGCCGAGACGTACGGAACACAATCAAGGACAGCGGCATTCTTAACGAATATCCAGGCATCAAGACCGGTCACTTACCCCGACCACCTGGTTTTGACCATTTAGTGCCTCTGGGAGCGGGAGGACAACAGCTGCATACCCACGTTGACATGGTGGCGTTGACTTCGCCAGCCAAGAGTGCATGCGGCTCCCAACTTTTTATTAATGCGAATGTGGGCGAGGTGCCATTAGCCGCTTTTGCAACAATAGGTGGTGTGATTCGACTCGGGGATAAGTGTTATTATACGACCGCGGCACACGCCATTGTACCAACACCAGACCCAGACGCATCAGACCCAGACGCTGCTGATGAGGTCTCGCCTACTGATGATGATTACGATACGGATGGTGACGTTCTCAGTCTCGACGGCAGTGAGGACATGTACAGTGCATCAACTTCCGGTCCCAGGGCAGGGGACCCCAGGCGACATGATCCTCTCGAGAACACTGGGGACTGTTCTGGAGAGAATCGGTACATGAGAGATGATACACTGCGGCAATGGACTCTGAAGCGCCGTAACGTCTTAGAAGGACGTCGCTCACCACTAGCACAACCTGGAGGACTGTTCCCGAATCTGATTGGCCGGCCCTTCATGTCTTCAGTGGAAGGAAAAAATGCAGGAGCTGGACTCGATTATGCGTTGATAGAGTTTGCATCGTGCTATCACATTGTAGAAAATGTGATAGAAGTCGGGACGATTGAAAAGTCCACTATCAAGGTCCACTCTGTCGTCAGATCAGAGCCGCAGAACGAGGATATCATCGCGGTCACATCTTGGGGTATCACCAAGGGTTGGATATCCGGAACTCCGACTTACTCCAGCGTGCCAGGCAAACGCCAATATCACAGAATGCTGAAGGTGAGCTTGGAAGACACACTGGCCAAAGGTGACTGCGGTACATGGGTCGTTGATGCCAAAAATGGAGACCTGTTCGGCCACGTTGTCCTTGGGTCTCCTGGCAGTGGCACCGCGCTAATTACCCCCTTTTCTGACATCTTCGATGATATCGTGGCCAAAGTGGGCAAGCTACCAACCTTTCCCACCGCACTAGATGATGACTACTCCTCTAATTCGGATGTGAGACGAAAAGGGACAGACGAGTATGTTTTGAAGGATATTCAATTTGCTTTATCATTGATGGGCGAGCCACCAGAAGATCTTTCCGCAGGAAATGAAAACGCCTACGAAAGAATTTCTGCAACCCTGAAGGAGACTGGGTCACAAGTAGAAGGGCGGTCTGATTCACTCAAAGGCAAAGAGAAGTCAGAGGAGCCCGCCAAGCAACTGTTATCAGAGACGGAAGGAAGGACGAAGGAGTTGACTGTCTCCAAGAGAGACAATGCAACGCTATCAACCATTACACCAGATACTGCACATCAGCCAATGGGTGCGCCTCCGAAATTTGTTAGAAGTGACTGGGTGGGTGATCTCTCCAAGGGATCCGGGCGCCTGATGGATCAGAAGAGACTCAAACCATCGCGTCAACGTGACAGGGTCGGGGAGACTTCCGGAGCTGTTGTCCAAGGCAAGTCAAGCTTGCCTGAGGTTTCCACGTCAAAACACAGCTCGACAATCCTCGCACAAAGCTCTCAGCCCCCAAGCCACATCCCGCTCCACATTGAAACACCAAAATCGCCTGCTCCTCCCAGTTACCACAGGTTTCGAGATGTGCTCTTCACACTCTGTAACATTCCGATTAGATGGGAGAGCAACGACCTACTGGATCTTGCACTCAAGGAGATCGATCTCAAATCAATATACAAGGCCGCTGAGGAAGAGACTGAACACTTCATCTCACGGGCCCGAAGTCAGGGTGTCGGCACCAAGCCCGAATGGGGCTATCAGGACTGCGTGATCCGAGCGCTGTCAAAATATTTCAGCAGGTCATTCTTCACCAGGGTAACACGCCCGCCATGCGAGGCCTGTGGATCCAAACTTCCCACATTGCCCCGTGGCAATACGCAGCCGAGCCAGGAGGAAAGGGCCGGGAATGCAGAGGCAGTGGAGCTTTATCAGTGCGCCGAGGAGGACTGCCAGGCCTACACACGGTTCCCACGTTACTGGGACGTCGGCACCCTATTAAGGACTCGTCGAGGCCGCGCGGGTGAGAGTTCCAACTGCTTCGGGATGATCTGCCGGGCGCTTGGATCTCGCATCAGATGGGTCTGGAACGCGGAGGACAACATCTGGACAGAAGTGTATAGCGAGCAGCAGCAGCGTTGGGTGCATGTGGATGCCTGCGCTACTTCGTGGGACAATCCACTACTGTACACCGAGGTCATGGGGCAGAAGCTGTCGTACTGCATCGCATTTTCCTCGGATGGGGCCACGGATGTTACGCGGCGGTATGTCAGAGCCTCTAGGCACACTTTGCCCAGGACAAGGTGCTCTGAAACAGAGCTACTGCGCATCACCCAGGATATCAAGGGTATGAGACGCATAGATATGTCCGACGAGGACCTCCTCCGACTAGATAGTGAGGACGCAGCGGAAGCGCAAGAGTTGGAATCTTACGCTTTCCCGTTTGATACGCCTAGGCCGGCTAGGAGCTGGAATAAGGCGGAGGTCAAGCTTACGAAGAGGAAATCAGGGATAATAACGCCAAGGAAAGATTCAGTAAGCGCTCCTTCACTATCCATCAGAAAAGAATTACCCTAATACTCTACCTACAGCGAGAAAGCTTGCCAGGCTAGCAGCCCAAGGTGAGGAGGATAGGCAACTAGGACACAACTGCAGCAGCAAACAAGCACGGGCCGTGAAATGCGAGCAAAAGCCGCCCAATGTCAATGTGATGAGTCGAGAGATTACGGATCGTCAAAACGAAAGTGTTCTTTTTGGTAAATATACGGTACGGTCATCCACGTTGTGGAACTCGTCCTGAAGTCGCCCGGCCCTTTTACGCAACCGCGGTAGGACGCAACACATCCCTTGCCTCACTCGCATCATCTACATCCTGCTGCGCATATTCGACGTGCTCTGCCTTTCTTTTCCGCCCATCAGTCTCAACTGTTGGCGTAGAAGTCTTGTTTGCATCCCAGTAGCGCACATCAAACCCGTCCCACTCCTCTAGCTTCGCCTGTATCTCTTGCTCGTAAACATTTAAACCGCGGAGGTACGTCAGCTGCTGCGACTTCTTCCCAGGGATGTTTGCGCCCGTCCACCAGCTCTCGGTAAAAGGCATGAGCGTCTGCGCGTTCTGGGCATCCACATATGCCTCCCACTCGTCCTCGGCCGCGGGCGTCGGCTCGATGGACTTGATCTTGCGGCCTTGTTTCTCCGAGTCCAGGACCTTCTTGATGGCGGCGGTGGCGAAGTCGCACTGGACCTCGATGATGCTCGTGCCGTTGCTGATGGCGGTCGGGGCGAACGGTGTGTAGCACATGAAGGCGTTCGGGAAGCCAGATGTGGTGGTTCCGAGGTAAGAGCGGATGCCCCCCTTCCAGTAATCGCGTATGTCAGTATTGTTGCGGCTCTTGAGGCCCATGTTGGTCAAGCTGCGGGTGCATTAGCGTCGTTGCACAAAGAACAACCTGGGTGAGGGAGTACTCACGACCCGCTGAAGGCGTCAAATCCCGTTGCCAAGATCAAGACGTCAAAGTCGATCTGCGTGCCGTCATCCATTTCGATGCCCGTCTCGTTGAACTGTTTTGATGGCGTCTCTTTGGTGTTGACAACATCTACCCACGGCTTGTCCACCATCTCGTAGTAGTCAACCTCGAGAGGTGGCCGCTTCGTGAAAATCCAGTAGGGCATCTTCTCTGCCGGTAGCGGAGCCATGTGTTGCATCTTCTTCTCGTCTGTCATTCTGGCGCGGACCTTGCGTGCCCAGAACTCGTCTGCTCGGATTCACGAATCAGTATCTGCCACAGGGTTGCTGCTCGGGCTGATCAAAGACTTGGGCGCCAATTTGCGATACTGAACATACAGTGTAGTTTGTTGGCCTCCTCTGATACCAAAACATCAGGATAGGTCTGGGTCCAGATGGCGAACGCGCCGCGGGAATAGAGGTCCTCCCAGAACTTGTTGCGCTCCGCTTCGGGTACGTCCACGGTCATTTGGGTAGGCTGGTCCACGGGCAGGAAGCCATTCTTGGAGGTCCGGCTTTCCTTGAAGATGGCGCCGAGGTAAGGGTGCCAGCCACGGTTCTCCACCTCAGAGACTGGCCTTTGTCCCGAGGGCAGGCAGGTCGAAGGCCGACGCATGAAGATGGTCAGATGGTCGGCTTGCTTAGCGACATCTTGGGTGATCTGCACTGCAGTGGCGCCGGTGCCCACGAGCGCGACCCGCTTGCCCTTGAGGTCTATATTCTCTGGGTAGAACGAGGAGTGGTATAGTTCGCCTTTGTAGTCTTTCAACCCGGGGAGGTCAGGGATATGGCGGTGGTGCAGCAAGCCGGAGCAGAGGAGCAGGAACCTCGTCTTAGCGACATGGCCCTGTTGAGTCTTGACGGTCCACTCGCCGGCATCTTCGTCCCACGAGCAGTCTACCACTCTGGCATTGAACTGGGTGTCCTTGCTGAGGCTCAGCACCTTATCCGCATGTGCGAAATAGGCTCGCAGCTCGCGATGGTCTGGGTATCGCTCCGTGAACGTCCACGTAGTATAAACCTCAGGGATGGTCAGCTGGTAATAGGGGAACTCGGAATCGACCCTCGCCCCCGGGTAGCGATTCCAATGCCATGTTCCGCCAAAATCGTCCCCCGCTTCAAATATCTTGGCATTCAATCCCAGCTTTCGCAGGCGGTAGAGCATGGACACGCCTGAGAAGCCGGCGCCGATGACGAGAGCATCATAACGAGCGATGGGAGCGTCTGTTCGATCCATTGTGTGAACTTTACGACTAGGAAGGGAGCACGAAAAATGAGGGGTTGCATTCTGATTCACGGATGTGCTGTGCTTCCCGTTGATTTTATGCTACCTATTTACTTAGGTGGTGTCGATATAGTCTAGGTGGGACCTCGGTTGAACCTCAAACCGGACGGATGTCTAGATCACAGTATGACGTGTGCGATGTCGCCAGGCCACGCTGGCGCCCAGTTCCCCCAATCTCTAAGCGGAGCCCAAGCAAACACTTCACTAGAGTCCCACGCGGACTACCAAGCCTGGGAACCCGGGAATTGCATGGAGAAGTACATAGCCGGTTTGAGGTTGGTGATGAATGGGATGTTCCGTGTATTTGACGATCTCCTCAGTTTCCCCTCAATGGCGGTTCCGCATTCCCGCAGCAGCATGTTACTTGGCTTCGCTGCTGCTCTTAGATCTCCATAATGAGCCTCGGTTAATGCACAGATCATCGTCATGATCTTGGGGGATCATAACTGCCAGGGCCATAACGGGGACGGATATTCGAAGAGTCCGGAAGAGAGACCTGCCAAGTTGCGCATACAGTCTTTGAATTTGGTTGTGTATCCTCCTCGATAGTATCACAGGCCACTTTCTCAGCCCCTCTCCTTCCTTTCCTATTTCCGCCCAAGTCCTTCCGCATGTAGCCGAGAGTGAACGAAGAGGTTGCTGCACACCATCATGACTTGCCACAGTCCTTGTCGCATGTTCGGGCACTAGTGGGCAGCCCGAGTTGGAGGTAAACTCCGGCGGTCGGTCGGATCAACCCTCGGTGGAAGCTCCGCACTCCAAGGCGCCGTCTCCGAGGATTCCTTAGACAGGTGTGCATATGGACCCCACGACTGACGTAGATAGCTCGTTTGTCGCTGGCCCCACCCCTGGACGACTTGAAGTCTCTGTCGCCAATCACATGAGGTTCGTGATATGATCCTTCCACGCTTGGGCTTCCAACAATCCGTGCCGTACCGATGATGCCTGGGATGGATGTGACTGAACGGTATATATGGACTGAAGAACTCGTTGAAGATACCTTCGACGATGAAGCGAGCCTCTCTCCTGCCAGCGTAAGCAAAGCGAAGCATGCGAGAGCACGCGCGGTGGATAAAGCTATAACATTGGAAACGTATTAAGTCGGGCTAGAAATGTGGAATCGTTGCTGGTGAACTCAAGGGCAGACTGCCAGAATGCCTCCAAAAAAGAAAAGCCGAGCAATTGTGATGACACCTATTCTGTGAGTGTGTTCTTCATTGACAAGCTTTCCGTGTGGTGTCTGGCGAAAAGGTGACTTGAAAGAAAAGAAGAAGGAGAGGGAGAAGGAGAGAGAGAGAGAGAGAGAGAGAGAGAATGAGAAAGGAAGAAGGAGAAGAAGAAGAAGAAGAGAGAGAGAGGGAGAAGGAGAAAGGGAGAAATTCAACTGGCGTTTGCAAACGCCGGGCGACCTGCACTGGCAGGCCTGCGACACGGAGGTCCCCCATCAAGTTGCTCCCGTGCACCGTGATAAACGCAGCTGATATCTTCCCAAAATAGCCTTTGATCGATGAGCCCTAGTTGCTGGCAGCTGGCTGACAGATCAGCCAATCGACACACATCCCGCCAACAGACCAGAGAGTCCTGACCACTGGCATAACGTAGGAAGCAATATCGAATTCTCTATCATTATTGAAAAGACGCATGTAGAATAAAGAAATGGACATCTGACGCTGGTCATGCCACAGGCCCGTCAAGCTTGGAGAGAAGTGAGAAGCTGCACACGAAATTAATAACACAATCTGCCTCATGGTCTGGGCTGGCTTAAAGATGCTTTAGTGTTCAGTCCTCACCTTCTGCAATGCAACAATCTTGCGCGGCTCGGCGTACAGCTCGATTCCATATTGACCGAGACCGCCCGGGACAACGCTGAGGATGAGTGTAGTTGAAAATCCCTTCGAAGATTGTAGCCGCAGCAGTAACAGACACTGGACCTCCAGCGATGGGGGGCCATTAGGTTCTTATTCATGATCCATAAAAGGAACCATGCTAGAGCCAACAGGTTGCGATGCAGGTTGCGATGCATGTGCATAACCAACCGCAAAGCGCCCAGCCTGCGGGGACTCACAAACATCAGGCCATTGGCGACCCGAAGTAGTCATTTGGGTTGCACAGAGTGCGTATCACGCTGATCGTTGCAACTTTGACGGGTACGGATGTATGCATGTTCGCGGCGTGGGATACTTCGAACTGCGACCGTAGCGTTCTTTGTTTTGTATGTCTACAGGTGGTGTTGCGCTATTTAGCATCCCAACGACATTGACAGAAAGGAATTTATCATGAAAGACAAGTGGACAATATATATGGAGCCGGGTAGGGATTACAGTAATTGGGTGCTTTCATGGACCTCTTTTGCAAACAGCATTGCGCCTCGTAGTCTAGTTATGTGTGAGGGAGGCACGGCAATATAATGCCGCAGTATCTTGGCTCCCTGAAGTGGTCAGCAACGCCACGTGGTCAGCTCTCACTTACATCAACAGGATTGCGGGGTGATGGCATGCCCATGCCCCTGCTCGATCCTTTGTCTTTCTTGACTCTGCAACTTGAAATCCATCGCAATCACTCTCGCAGGCCCCAACTGACGCCGGCCTATTGCACAACCTTGATACAACGTGTGGCTCCTATTCCACGACAACATGACGGAGAGAATCAGCAGGGCTTACGAAAATGCTGTTTCCTCGAAGCTACTTCCCGGAGTAACCGCCATCGCAGGCAGGAAAAACGGTAAGCATAGACCAGGAGCATGAGATACTTCTCGGCATCTTGTGTAGAGGTGTGATCAACGGCTCTGACTGACGTTTTCAAGGCGATATCCTATACCACAAATCCTTGGGAAACGCTAGTTTGAAGGAAGGACGAGATGCTCCCTTCACGTCCTCAACCATTTGCGCGATGGCCTCAACAACGAAGCTCATGACCTCAACAACGAAGCTCATGACCTCCGTGGCCGTCTTACAGTGCGTCGAGCAAGGCACGCTAGACTTGGACAAGGACGCTCGGCCCCTCTTGCCCGAGATGGGCAGGTATGGGGTCATCACCGGGTTCGACGATGAGAAGAACGAGGCCACCTTCGAAGCCGATTCTACACCTATCACCCTCCGCATGCTGCTTTCCAACACGTCTGGCCACGAATACGACTGGCTCAATCCGCTCCTTGGGAGTTGGCGTGCTTCTCGCAACGAAATACCGTGGTCAGGTCCACTTCTCACTGACAAGTCCGCGATTCCACTTGTCTTTGCTCCGGGAACCGGGTGGGCGTACGGCGCGGGTTGCGATTGGGCAGGGAGGCTGGTTGAAATAGCTTCTGGCTTGACCTTGGAAGATTTCATGCACAAGCATATTGTGAGCTTTTCTTAATTTTCCAAGATTGCTTTCCCTGCTCGTCTTTTCCAGACAGCAAGGATGCATCTCTACAAACTTCCCGCCGGTTCGAGCTGTCCTTGAAACGAGGAGGTCTAACTTCTAGAACGTTATCTTTTTCCCGTCCTGCAGAACCAGAAACGCTGACCCACCTTTTCATTATAGTGGACACCTCTGGGGGTCGAAAAAGAATTTTCTTTCTGGCCCAAGACCAAGCCCGACATGAAGGACCGAATGGCCGATATCAGCACCATCAATGATGCAGGGGAGCCTCCTGCCGAGGATGTACCGGATTTCGACATCCTCTTTGGGGGGACTGAATGTCTCGGAGGCGGCGGCGGCTTTGGGTCCGCTGACGGATACTATGCCTTCATTTCGGCATTGTTCCGACGCGACAGCCGTCTCCTGACGGCAGACTCCTACACAGAGCTCTTCCGGCCCCAGCTTGACAGCAAAGCAGAGGAGGCGTTCAACAAGTATATTGTCCTCTCACCTGCGCACGAGCAATTCATTGGGATGGGCATCCCCAAGACAATTCGCAAGTCGTGGTCCTTCGCTGGTATGGTGGCCCTGAGCGGTCAAGAAGGCCGTTTCAAACCAGGGGCTACGTTTTGGGGAGGCGTTCCGTGCATGATGTGGTTTATGGATCACGAGGCTGGCATCTGCGGCACCGCCTTTTGCCAGATGCTTCCACCTATGCACCCGAAGATCATGGCACTGCATGAAGAGTTCCAGAGAGGTTCATTTGAGGCGGCGCTTGCGGGAGCCTCTCGCTTGTGAGGATGGTTGGGATTTTCCCAGGGACAGCCAGCAGGTTAAATGATGGACAACTGTATGAATGCGACGTAGGGAGTTGAGCCGCACAGTCCGCAATGTGGGTACGGAGTAGCGAGGACGGCTTTCTTCTGCGTCGCTAGAAATCGAGAAGCCATCACATCATAGCAACGGCGGCATTTCGAGGTTCAGGTCTTCCTTATCACGCGGTCGGTTGTTAGCGGAGACGGTTACTGCAGCAGGTGGCCTCTAAAGAGCCTGTTCAATGGGAAACGACTGCGCTATTTGCGTTGACGAATAGCAGTCTAGTGCTTTTCCTAGCTCCAATATGTTTACGTTTTCATCATGCCAGTAGTCTGCGAACTGGAGAGTGTCCGGGGGTCCGGAGCTTAATCAAAGCTGTTGGCTGCAGTGACCCGGTCTGTATTGACTTCTTCAGTCAATAATTCTGTCATCTTGGGTTCTGAGCCGGCGTCCTTGTTGTGGTAGGCATGCTCGGGAATCGTTGGCTCTAGATCTTAGTCGGTCTACAAAAGACCCTCATGAATGGATCGCTTCCCAGGTGGGGAAATAGCCATGTATAGACGACTCGGTCGTCCTGGGAAACGTTAAAAGTCGGAAATTATATGTTAAATGCCACGCTATCAATACACAGAACTCTCTTCTGCTGGGAGCCTATTCTCCTTTGCAACTCGATAATTCTAGTATTCTGGTGCGGTGCTTATCATCTCAATACGCTCTTAGCAACTTCCGATTTTCACTCGCTGAATAATAGAATTGCATTAGGACTGAATAGAATGATATGTATAATCATGGTATAAATCTTCTAATCTCGCAAGGAACAAAGGGAATGTGGTTGTTAGTTGGTCATTCTGCCGCGCCTAGAGCGTCGAAAAGCTACCGCTCGAACCCAAATATCATCTTCAGGCTGCCCGCTTGACGGAGAACGTGTTGGGGGTAAACGTCCCATCGGGGTCAGCGACCTTCCTAGCCTCCATCAACCGCTCATACTGGGCCCGGTCGTCGTAATAGAACTGCCACGACTCGTCGAGGTCGAAACTCCCATACGAGCCCCACAGGACGCGACGGTCTTGCTTGCTGAAGATACCATCAGGCCCGATAGCCTGCGCGTCGTTTGTTTGCGCCCACTTCTCCGCTGCGCCCTTCATTTCTGGCTTATGGAAATTGTCTATGGTGAAGCAGAAAGTCGAGTCACGCCACTGCAACAGGTTGTCAGCACACAATTCTTGGGGTCCCAGCATTTTCGAGTTCCACTTACACTGAGAGACGTCCCATTACCAGCATTCGTCCTGAACCGCGAGTGCTTGCCGCCGAAACACTGCAGCTGAGCAGACAGCCACTGCCCGTTCCCGACCGGCCGGACGACCTCGTCCATCCTGCCGGCGACCCAGTCGACCCAGCCGTTGGTGCTCAGCTCCGTCGACGTCGTCAGGTACGTCCTCTTGACGTACGGCAGGTCAAACTCCCTCGTGTTGCGGAAGATCCACCCGGCCGTCAGCTCCGACATGGGCTTCTCGTCCGCGCCGGTCTGGAACCAGCAGCCCGTGCGCAGCCGCTCGAAGAACTTCATGTCGGGCTTGTCGTCCTTGCTAAAGGGCACGAACTGCGCGTACACGACGATCATGCGGGGCCACACCGGGTTGCCGTCCTCGCCGAAGATCTCCGGGTGCTCCTCCTCCATCTGGTTGTCGAGCCCGCCCATCAGGCCCAGGATGTCGAAGGACGAGCTGAGCACGCTGATGCACAGGTCGTAGTTGCGCGGGAACTCGTCGTCGTCGTTCATCTCGGCCAGCACCTGCAGGAGCTGCTTGAGCTTCTTGGTGTCGTACAGGTGCAGCGCCTTCATGCCCATGGAGCCCTCGTAGTCGGCGTCGCGGTGCACCTCCACCGTGAAGTGGGTCAGGACGCCCAGGTTCCCCGGGGAGCCGCCCAGCCAGGCGTAGAACTGCTCCGGGTCCCCGGCCAGCGTGATCTCCTTCTCCTCGCCGGCGTGGTCGATGATCTCGAGGGAGCGGATGTGGTCCCCAAAGAGCCCGAAGCTGCGGCCCAGCTGGCCGTACCCGCCCGTCTGGACGTGCCCGCCAACATGCACGGCCGTGCACTGTCCATGGGGCACGAAGGCCTTGTTCTTCCCGAGGAAGGCGTTGAACTTGCCCAGGCTCCAGCTCACGCTGGCGTGCACGTAGCTCTTGTCGTCCTTCTCGAAGTAGGCCAGGTCATCAGGCCCCTGGAAGCTGTCGCGGAGGTCCAGCAGGATGTTGTCCTTGCTCGTGGACGAGGCGCCGCTGTACTGGTGCCCACCAGTCCGGATGGCGATGGCCTTTTTCTGCTCCTTGGCATAGAGAACTGCAAGCTTGATGTCTTGTTTGCTTTTCGGCTGGATGATCAGCCCGGGCTCCATGTCGTGGTCGACGCCGTGGGTTGTTGTGGCATATTGGTATTTCCATTCGGGGTAGTCCTTCGTCCCGATGACGAACTGCTTGCCTGTCACACCTTCTATGGTCGCCATCTTGTTTGTGATTATAGCCGGGATGCTTCCTGGGAACAGCCTTTGCCATATCTTCGCCGGAGTTGCGAGCCACTCTCTTAAATACTTCAACGGTATCTTACCGAATGACGTAAGACGCCGTCCGGTCAGTATGTTGTGGCTGCTCATCTTGCTCGTGTTTTATGCTGTGCTCCCAACCGGGTGTGGGACGGTGAGATCTCGTTGCTGGGCGAAGGAAATGGAGGCGGGTCATTGGGTTCCTCCTGGAATGCGGTGGCGTTTATGTAGCCGATGAACAAGTAGCAGAGGGGGCCAAATTCGTAAAGAAATCAATCAGATGCCCTTGCTCAAGAATGAGACGAAGTACAAGTTGACATTGATCTGTCATTTGGTGGCAGCGCCCCTTGTATATATCCACTGCGTCAGCTGAGATGACACATTGGCATCTGGGCATGTGTGAGAGGGTGCTGCTTGCATTCCTTTCAGCTGCAGTGGACCTCGTGTATAAGACAAAGGACACTACTTCGGCTGAGATCTTAAGTCGTGTCAGGTTACCGGTCTACGATGCTTCTTTTGACCTACAGACTATAGATTTCGTGGTAAGCTAGGGTAGTCGCCGTTCTAGCGCTGTTGTGGTTGTACACATGTACATGCGGGAAAGGATACTGCTTGCACAGCCTTCACATGTTCAGCGCTAGATGTAATCAACCATCTCGAACAAAGAACAATAATCAGCGCATGTGTTACACACCTCATAGCCTGTTCCACAATTGCTTACAGGTCCCAATGCTCGTTGCTTAATAAAGCACGGAGTGCAATCCCTGCAGTTGTCGTTCCCAGTTTTCGTCTTGGTGGGTGGTGCAAGTCAACTATTTGAGGCTGCAGCTGACGTTGCAGTAAGGCTGCAGCTCAGCTTACACGCGTTCGTAGGGCAAAGGAAGGATTATCCGAAGGGGCATGTGATTTATGGGGGCCAGTAATGCTTAGGACTGTTGATCCTTGGCATCCATAGCAGCACTTATTCGACCACCACATGGCGTCAATAAGATTGCCACAAATTCGTGTAGTAAAAGTGAATTCCAATCTACAGCCAACGAAATCGAAATTAGGTCTAGCAAATGTTGCTGGTTCGACAAGGTGTACGTTGAACCACTCTTACGTTAGAAAAGGTTGACTCATAGCTTATGCCGCTTCTGATGGAGACACATTATGAACGTACTACCTAGGTATTACTTGTGTTATCACGCCACCCTTTGGAAACGATACATCCCATTATCTACTGCCTGTCAGTCTGGTATGAACACATCGATAGAGTCTTGGCCGTGTTTGCAGTATTCGGAGATGATTTGTCGATGTCCATTTTGCCGAGACTAAGAAACTCCCGTCTTGCTCGGTCTTCCATTTCTCCCTTTCACTGTGAACTAGGTCCGTAAAAATCTGGCGTCCAAGTTCAGGTGCAACTTTCTGTGCCCCCAGAGCTTCCGCCGTGTCTTGCGTCACTGTTCCTCGAGAGAGGTCTCCCACACTGTTTCGGCCAATCTTCTCAAAATGCTTTGGCTACGATTCTTTATAAGACCATATCGACCATCTCGAATATTGCTATTGAGTCCTCCGGTATGACCTGAGCGTGCGTGCATTGATCCCGCGGGTTACACTTTGCTGGAATGGATGGCTTGGTCTTTAAAGCCACATTCCGGAGCATCTCACGCGAAATATGTCCAGTTTAGGCAATGGTTCTCGATGATTTCGGCACTTTGCGTGCGTTGGCGGCCCGTTCCTTAGAGCGGCATGCCTTGTCTTTGTCCTCTCCGTCAATTAGTCTCTTTCATTCGGGTGTAGCTCCAGCGGGGATCAGAGCCGGCTCAGACCTGCTGATCGAATCATCTTATGACTGGAGAGTGACGCCAGATGTACTCGGTTCGCGGTATTACTTCCTTTGTCGTATAAGTCGTCTTATCTGCAAGGATAGGAGCACTGCTCAGTGATCTCTCCCGAAATTTGACGGCTCTTCCTATCATGAGGTACCTTGCATTCTGTTGGCTTTTCTGTATTGGACTGCCCGTATCGCCCCGTCATCGTTTCTGTATAGTTGTGCACCTCATTTGTGAGTATTTCGAAAGCTTCACAACCATCGTAAGATTAGTCAAGTGTTTTGGAGGTAATATCTTGTTTTCGGTAACAGGCAATATGTGTTAGTAGACGTCGTGGATATGGACGTCTCGAGTGATGCTCTTTTCAGCAGTTTCATGCTGCAGGGGTCGATCAATTTTCCTCGCACTGGCTGCATGATATGTTTAGTGATCAACTTGACCACGAACGTGGGTGCAACGCGGTGCTCACGTCATTTGATCAATTGACATGTGAAGGTCTGACTTGCTCAAAGATCGTAGCGTGGGCACCTAAGCCAACGCGTAACGGACCGGGTGAGGCCGATTCAGTCACGTCACATCTCAATTCAGACTTTTGGTCATGTCAATTTGAGTGCACAGCCTCTTGCACTAGGGACAAATTCATCCGAGCTTCTCTTTTGTAGATGTCTGTAGGTGCATGTCACTATATCAGCGCAGCGTGGAATATTGCTTCTTTCGATGCAGAACAAGATACAGCATGCACACGGGCCATCTCGCGGGTCCATGGCAATACTGAGTGCGTGACGTATTCATGCGTGATATTCAATGGCTTTGACTTGAATATCTAGTATAGTGGAATAAGTCGTCACTTGCCATAAGGAAAACACGGCCGGTCGATCGAAGCTGATGAACTCCTACGTGCTCGTGCTCGGGCAGCAGTTGTGGCCCGGGATCCTTGTTCGGATCTCGGTCCAGGGGCATTCAGGGGTCAACAATTTGGTCGAAACAACAAACCCCAACCCTGCTCTCACATCGAAGGAGAGAGCGTGTGTCCGGCTCTCGGCCACTAGACGATTTGGTACAGACGCGGAGGTACAGTAAGATCCGAGAGAAGCTGTTAGTGGAGAGCCAATGCAGGTGCGTTGGATGATCTCGGTCAAGGTGGACCTATACAGAGCTGCATGTAATAGACTAAACGTAATCTGCGCGATCTACGAAGACATATGAGGTCGAGACCGACCTCGACCAAGGTGGTGTGTCTAAGACGCGGCTAGATGATTTACAATGTAGATGTGACATCGTGTATAGGGCTGAATTGCAGGGGCAACTGCCGGACCACGATACAGCATCAAGCACGGAAATACACGTGCATGTGCCGTCCGAATCGGACGGAGCTGTCGATCCGTCGTGACTGGACGTGTCAATCCACCACCCACGCGTCGCGGTCCATTTGCCTGGTGTGCATGTTTGTGTGACGTCGTCCTGCCTGCATGGTCCATCCCTGCCCCAGGTGTGCTCGCAAGCAGCCCGTGGAAGGGTTCCAGGGGTGGATGCGAGCCACATCGACAGTGAGGCCTCGAACAACAATTGCTTGGAAACAGAAAAAACAACAATTGCGGGAGAAGGTCTTAGGTAGGTGCGGGTAGTGCCGATCCCGTCCTACCTCGTAACCGCTGCCCCCTTGGGCCGGCAGTTGGGCCAGATCGCGGGCTCCAATCTAGTTGTGACCGTGGCGGTTCCGACGGCCCACTAACGACCTGGCTGGGCTGACTTTGTTTCGCGGGAATCCACTGCCCCAATTTAAACGGCACAGTAAACTTGTTCCGTGGAGTCATGGAATAGGGAGAGCCTCACTAAGCCTTGCACTTGCTCACCCCTGAGCTCATCTTAGCGATATGACCATACGTAATTCCGGTTCGCATCCCCATGGGAATCCGGCACAATAATCCAGCTGCATGCAAGTTGAAGGGCTATAAATCCCATCTTCTTCGCTCTTGGCTTGATCTAGCTGAATTAAATCCACCACAGTCCAACAATCATCAGTTGAAGGATAACGAACTCAACATCCGCCAAAATGCACTTCACCAGCTTCTTCTCCCTCCTGGCCGCCCCGGCTATGGTCCTCGCGACGCTCGACCCTGCGACGTCCAACACCAAGGGCAAATACCCTGCCTCTCCCGCCTGCTCGGGTAAGTTGATCTGCCGACACAATCATCTCGGATATTGTTCTTGAGCAAAGACGGCTGACCGTTTTATTCGCACATAGCCACCAAGGTCTCAAAGGCCATCCAGGCCGCCGAGTGCTCGCACAACACCCGCGTCTCCGGACAGCAGACCTTCGCCGTCTTCGAGACCGACCACCAGTACGACAGCAGCCACGGCGCCCCCTACGGAACCTGCAGCGCCTACACATGCACGGCGCCCACGAGCTCGGAGATGACGGCGGGTGAGGACTACTGGACTTTCTTCTGGACGTAAGTTCAACTACGTGGCATAGTGCTATGCCTGCGAGTGTTCCCAGACTTGTACCAGAGACTAATGCATTTTTAATAGTGGCGAGGGCGAGTCCAGTGGAGAGGGCGCGGGCTGCATCAAGTCCCCTGATGACGGAACCTGCGGGTGCGAGAACTCGGACGGCACTTTTGTTGCTGGCAGCGACAGCTGCACGTAAATGTTTCTCGACTGGGCCGTTCGTCAAGATGACGGCGCGTTGATTCTTGTGTAAATATCACTTAGAATGTACAAAACCCGGAAATATACCCATGGAGCTGCAAAGACGGCACTTCTCTACCGTCCACTTGCGCACCCTAAATCGTATTTGCATCATTTTGAAGCGATTCATGTTCTGGATTTGCATCCTCAGGGGCACTCGCCAGGAACTGTTGGGAGGACCGTGTGTAGACCAGGTGCAACATGGCTGAATCAAATCCGGAGTGGAGACGATGTGCCCTGAGGTTGTAAAGCAAAACGTATGTAGCAAGTGGAGAGTGCTCTGTCATCACATCTGGGCATGGAACTGTCTAACAATCACGTGAGACATCAAGTCGCTATTTCATTGATCAAATCTGCAGTATTATAATATATAGTCTTTAATGGTATGCCCTGGGTTCTCTGCCGCATAGAAATCCGTACATGACGATTGCCCGTGAGGTTCGCGATATACAACTTGGTCCCCATGCCCCTACTCAAATAGAAATATGTGTCCAAAGTACACTCTGCCACTTCCGGTTTTCTCTTGGTACTGGATTATGAACCTAGAACATCAAGTCTTCAGTTTTGTGAAACGCACGGGCAAAAGGATGCGGGCAAACTCAAGCCGAAGCTGACCAATGTCGCTGTGGTTGATGGGTGCGAGCCAGATCTGGCGGCCGAGTCTTGCATAGCCTTTGTCACAATATCATAGCTGCCAGAAGGCCGCCACGATGAAGATGCCTCGCTTTTCAAGAGCTTTCTGTCCTACGTTTATGAATCCGTTTGTGCCAGCTCGACTTATCATAATTATCTCTACAATACATGCTTGGACAGAAGATCCCCAGCCCCCATGGCAGATCGTACATAGGCTGCATCGAGACAACGAACTCGTAATACCAGCTACGACTCGGGTCTCGCAATCTCGCCAGCAGCAAACAAAGGTTGCCAAGGATGCCGATCCCACCGTCTACAAAGCCGAGACACCCAGTACTATCACGTGCATCTTGATGAATGTTGGTCAACTTAAAAAGGGTAACTTGGATCGGACGATATGACGCCACGCCGTCCAAACTTACTGGGTAATGAACCTTGTCTCGGCACTTGCATCAATGGTACTCGGATTCCCAACCAATGGTGTCCGATTCCGAGTTCTGACCTCGTCGCCGCACACCGCCTTGGCATTGGGGTGCAGCAACGCCAGCAAGGTGAGCCCTGGGATGCGATCCTGAACCCTTTTCTGTGGCTTAACGGCAGAACATTCAAACGTACTTTTCAAATATTGAGACGTACTTTTATCTGGATGCAGATGGCCGGCATCAGATTTAACACCCTCGACGTCGCCAGCGGAGACTTGCGTGGATGATGCCAGCTTCTCTTGGCCGCTGATTCTCTAACGATGTCCTCCCCTTGAAGTCTAAGGTTCCGTGCTCTCCGGTTGTCGTTTTAGCTCGATAGTAATGAGCGTGCCCTTATTTTTGAGTATATGCGGCCCCTAATGCATGACCGATTAATAATAGTCGTGGTACTAGGACCCGTGGACTCGTTACATTTATCGCAATCGCACTCGCTTAAAGACTGGGCCCTCGAGTCAATATCAACCTATTAAATGGGGACCTCGGTTCCTCAGAATCCAAAACCTCCGTGCATTGAATTTTCGACGATGGCAGAAGATAAAAAAGGCCAACATGCTCTTCGATTCGGCTGACCATGACCATCTGCATCTAACCCACTCGAACATTATCCCCGCCTTGCTCTATAGACAGGGCGCCCTTTTGTAGAATGGAGGCAGCTAGTAACGGAACGTTCAACGATTCTCTGGAGGCGATGGCCTCGCCTTTTTTGGTCTCGCCTTTCATGGTATGTTAACCTGGAAATTCCTTCTTTTATTGTTGTACATAATGTTTTCATTGAATTGACGGCCTGACCTTTTAGTTGGCATTGCACGTGTGCATCTTAGCAATATCAGGCCTCTTCGTCAAAAGGCTTTACTTCCATCCCCTTTCAAAGTACCCCGGACCTTGGTATCACGCGGTCACAGAGCTTCCGGTCATTGTGTCATTATGCGGAGGAAGGCAGTTCGCATACTACAAGAAGCTGCATGAGAAATATGGTAGGATATAGCCTCGTTTGGGTTTTCTTCTTCCCTGCTCTCTCTTACCGAGAGTGCTCAGCTAAGAGATGAAAGGCCCTGTCGTCCGAGTTGCACCAAACGAGTTGAGCTTCACTACCCCTCAAGCCATGGAAGACATTTTTGGGTATGGAAACAAGGTAAAATCTGACCAAGGATATCGATGTGCAACAGCTAGCTAAGACTGCACCAGAAAGGAATGCAGACGACTGAGAAAGACTCCCGCTTCTCACTCTCCACCAAGATGCAGGCCCCATATGGACTCATCAATGCACCCAAGGACGAACACTCTCGGCTCCGCCGGGGACTCGCTGCCGTATTCACCACTTCCGCCCTCATCCAACAAGAGGTCATCATCCAGTCCCACGTGGATGAACTCATCGCCGCGTTCTCAAGCGCGTGTGACCGGGCTGATCAAGGTACCGCAGTCATTGACATGGGCACTTGGGGCAACTTCTTCGCCTTTGACGTGATCGGGTCGCTTACCTTCGGCAAGCCGTTCGGATGCCTCAAGTCTGGCGGCAAGGAAAATTTCACATGGGCCAGGTCTCTGCGGGAGATTGTCACAATGGGCACATACGAACAGGCAGCAAGCAGGCTCGTCGGATTAAATTCAATCCTGCAGCCATGGATGGTTTGGCTATGTGAGCACCTTTTCCTTTCCCCATTCACGTTTTTGTTGAGTCGAATTCTCCCCATCATCGTTCAGTCGCTAATTGTGAATATTACAGTGGCCGATAAGACCGCTTACGGGAGCCGCCTCCAGACCTATGGGAAGACCTTCAAGGCTATCAACGACAGGGTTTCCATGGGCGTAAAGGAGGACCACAAGGACTTCGTCTACCACATCCTGAAGAACAACGAGAATCGACACCTATTGTCCGAGGCCGAGATCCAACTGAACCTCGCGGGCTTCATAATAGCAGGAGGGGAGACTGTGGGCCTCACCCTCACGTTGTGGTCGTACTGCATGGGCACACATCGGGAGGAATACTACAAGTTGCGCGACCTCATCCGCGGGACCTTCGCCAAGGCGGAAGACATCAAGTGGACCGCCCTCAAGGACATGCCATATCTCAACGCCGTCCTCCGCGAGAGCTGGCGCATGCCGATATTCGGCACCGTCCAGCGCCTCCGGGTCGTCCCGGAAAGTGGCATGCCGGTCGACGGGCACGAGCTCCCGGGTGGCACCGTGGTTGCAGTGGCTGAGTACGCTGCCATGCACTCGCCTGACAACTTCAAGGACCCCTATGTGTTCCGCCCGGATCGTTGGCTCAATACCGATCCCGAAACTATGGACAATCTCGGCCTTTCGCGTGAGTCCATCCTCTGACCTGTGTGCAACCCACTTCCAGCGTTCTAACAAAAGACCAGGTCCCTTCTCATATGGACCAAGAGATTGCATCGGAAAGAACCTGGCGGGGATCGAGGCAAGGTTGGCGATCGCGCAAATAATATGGCACTTTGACCTGGACATCGAGCCCATCGACAACGGTGGACCAAACTGGCCATGGAACAAAGAGGACGACTTCAAGCATGTCAAGGCAGTGGCAGGGCCGATATTTAGCCCTCTGTGGGTGAAGCTTACAAGGGTTGTTAGGTGACCAAAAGCTAGAATGCTGGGTTCCCTGTTCATGGTGGTGTTAGGATCAAATGCATCAGAGAGAGATCATTTTCATACACAAGTATCGGGTATCGTGATAGTGGTCGCGTAAAAAAGGTTCTCAGGTCGGGAATGAAAAACATCCATTTTAATGGAAAGGAGACTGCAGTCGTGTTTTTCATTCATGTCTTCCAGGGGAACAAAGTCTCCCCGATCCCACTGTCAAGCAGTGGTTGGTGCAGTCCACACACGAACATGATAAACAAGACAAGATCATTACGTATTCAACGCTACGCGATTCTTCATGTGTAACGTCCTCGAATATACCAATCGACCTGCATCCGAGACCTGCGGCACCGCATCCTCTCTGGCAGCACGAGTCCCTGTCGTCCATCTGTACAACGTGATAAATGTTGGACTTCTAGCTTTAGAGGAAAGCCGAATCTGCGCGGAGTAGAAAGTAGAATCACAATCAATTGGGGCGGCCTCAGAGCGACAGATTCATGAGAACTCGATGTCTTGCTGACGTAGTAAGGTGTTTACCTTCAGAGCGGATGCAGCAGAAATAAGTGAAACTGACTTAGTCCGATAGAATGAAGCGTTGGCAAAAGAAACGGGCGCAAAGGCATGCTTACAACAAGCCAAGGCATATAGGCAGGTACTGATAAATTGACTCAACCAGTCCTTCAGCATATCAGAAAATGCCCTCGCAAGCAATAAAAGCGGAATTCAAGACTTCGCGATGAGCCAAGGCTCATAGACCGTGTTTCGAGAGCTATTCTGGTAGGC
Source organism: Diaporthe sp. P3_1W (assembly GCA_037177825.1). NCBI lineage: Eukaryota > Fungi > Ascomycota > Sordariomycetes > Diaporthales > Diaporthaceae > Diaporthe > Diaporthe sp. P3_1W. Next base: position 8,420,596 of record JBAFXB010000002.1, read on the forward strand.
TGGGCTAAACCAGAAATACAGTGACGTACGCCTGAGGAAGGGGCAAATCAATACCAGCACAGACTGCCAAGCCATCGTGAGCTACAGAGGACCAGATGAACAGGATGGCTAGATGGTGTTTTGTGCGGAATGAGAGCAGGCTAGTGTTTCGGCAGTTCATACCTCGGGCCCGCCGATCCTGCGTAACGGCGCTCAAGTCGATCGCCAAGAGGGCGTAGCGTGTATGAGTCCAGCCCTACGTCTTTCAGGGACGCGCGCGGCTCTGCCTTGTCTTGGCACTACTGAGCCCCGTCTAGGTCGAGCCTCAACTTCAGCCAACATCGTGACGCGGGCTGAATGCGGTGCAGAGCTACACTCACGGTAGCTCAACAATAACTCCGAAATTCTTCCTACCCGCCGGATGCAGTATGTAAGTTGAGACGTTCATATCAATATTTGAGCTTCTATAAGATGGGCGCTTCGAAGATAAAAGGACATGATTCCCTCTGCGTAGAATCACATCTCGATTCATCATCAACACAATCATCAACAAGACCAACATCACAACAATAACAATCTCTTCACCTTCCAAAACTGTCATCAGATCAACACTCTCTACCTCTCTATAACAACTATCTTAAATCACCTTCCAACCCTCAAATCATTCAAAATGCAGTTCTCCAACATCATCCTCGCCATCGCTTCCATCTCCGGCCTCGCCATGGCCGCCCCTCAGGACCTCATGGCCCGACAGTCCGCCACGGAGCGTGTCACCTCGATTCTGCGCGACGCGCGGACCGCCTCCATGGAGCAGATCGAGACGGGCGGCGGCCGCGGCCGCAGGCTGTCGAGCACGAGCTGCAGCACGGCCTGCTCCCAGTGCCAGACGGGCGCCGTCACCACCGCGGTGGGCGAGATCGCCGTGTGCGGCAGCATCGCGCTCGCCACCGAAGTCGCCACCGCCGGCCTGGCGACCATCCTCGAGGTCAGCGGCTTCATCGGCTGCGAGACGGCCGTCATCGGCGAGCTCAACAAGAGCGAGGCCGAGTGCGAGAGTCTGCCTTAAAGCTTCTGTTCAGAGCATGAGACGCCACGTTGAATATCGTGGCTGTTCGGAAGTCTGGGATTGAGGCTGGTCAGTGACTGCCAAGGGAGAAAGAGGGGGAACCCGATCTGGTGCTGGTTTTCAACGGGCCCGGGCCTGCACCAGGGGTGGAAAGAGTCAAGGTTCAGTTGTAGACTTGATGTTTCTTCACTGTTATTTATACATGGTTTTACTGTATTTTCTATACTGCTGTATTAGATTTTGATCAAATTAGAATTTACTTCAGACTCTCAAATATTCTGATCTTTATATTGTGACCAACTTACTGAATCCACCTCCGTGACCTAAATATTCCAAACGAGATGGCCTTGAGCTTTCATCAATATATCAACGAACATACTGATCGACAAACTGTCGTGGGGAAATAGACGCGTATTGGCCCATTGCCTCCGATTCGTTCCGTCTCAGTCCGCAAGTCTGCCACAAAAACGCCCATACTAAAATGCAACCAACATTCAGGCCGGAAAGCACCGTATTATATTAATCAACGCTAGGTGTTTAAGCGTTTATCACTGTATGAAGGGACTGATGCATACTGCTTAAGAGGCATATGTATACAGATTAAAAACGAGACCACGTATTATATTAAAACATCGTCTGATCATATGACACGACACGCTCATTTACAAGACCTTGAATAAGATGCTAGGCACACACGGCCACTTTCTGCCCTTGGCAAAAGTCAAGGCTGGCGGCTGTGGGCAGGTCATTCTTCCATTATGTATCACAATTGCAAGCCCGAGACGGTCATCGAACGGTCTGCTCCTATGCGCTCTCTGCACTGCCCCGGTTTGTGTCACGAAGCAGGTGCCAGTTGGTCACAAGACCTGAGGCACTGGCGATCTACATATTTCGTTGTCTACAACTTGGAGAACCCGGTGTGGTGGTACATAAGCATGTACTACGTACATCATTCAATTAGAACTTTGTATCTGCGGGTGCCTTGGAAAAAGCAAACGGTCGTGCAGGTGTCTTTGTTCAGCTGTCAAGCCTTGTGAGACTCCAACCCAACCAATCACAAGAAGTACTCCTGGTGCTGCTAAAACAAGCCACAGGCAAGGTCTGGTCACAGCCACGATGCAGGTTGAAGTCATTTATTTCTAGCAGAAAAGAAGAAGAGGTAACTTTGAAGAAATACAATTCCTGCAGTGTCTCGCAATTCCGTCTGGACAGACCTTGCTGGTGGCCTTTTGGCATGCCTAGGATCGATCATAAATGAATTCCTCCAAAGTTCAGCACTGAGCATCCCAGATTCTTTCATCGGCAGACATATCTTGGGCATCATTATGCAGAGCAGCAGGGGACCCGAAGTTGCTGGCTTTCAAAGGCCGAGCACCATCCACTGTGGTCGGCCAAACTGTCCTGATGGCTCATCTGAGGACGACAACTCGGAAAACCAATCGTGCATATTTCCGCATCCCGCGGAACCGTTACAGGACCAAAGTCCCACGACGAGGATGTATCTCGAGTTCCCTGATTACGACCTAAGCGACCAAGGTCCAATGGCTTTGGCGGAGCGATGTTCTTCAACATGCGTCTCTGTCCATCGGCTCGGCAGTCTTGACGGCCCAGTCGACCCACATATCCGTGGTACATCATCTTCGTCACGCTTGACAGGGAAGCAAGAGGAATCGAATAGACCCCCTCGCCAGCGGCCAGTCCCATTATTGCCGCACTGGAAGTGGGAAATCCTCTCAATATTGACGTCACTCGGTCTGCTGGCTGGGATACTCGTAACATTGGGAAGGTATAACCACGGAAAACAGCCGGAGTGGCCCTACAACATCAACATAAACTCCCTTGTCTCAGTACTCACTGCCGTGATAATTGCCCAATTGGGGTTCATTCTCGCAGAAAGTAGGTACAACTCTTTGCTACCTTTTCTTCACTATAACCACCTCACTCTGACCGCGAGTCATTACGCATTTGACTTTGAGTTCACATCTTATGCCCGCAGTTATCAGCCAGCTCAAGTGGTCTTGGTTTAGACAGCCGCACCGGCTACAAGATCTCGAGCACTACGACGCGGCTTCAAGAGGGATCGTTGGCTCTTTCTTTTTTGTGGGCCGATATGTTCGGCAACCTCAAGCGTAGGTATACGTCTCTGCCTCTTATATGATAGCAAATTGCTAACTCTGGCATTGGTAGTTGCCTCGCTGTGGCAGCCGCATTCATTTTCCTCCTGTCAGCAGCCATCGGACCCTTTACACAGCAGAGTATAAAGTCATATGCCTGCCAACGGCCGCTACACAATATCAGCGCCTCAATACCCGCAGCGTTCTACATAAACTCTAGCTTTGTAGTGGGGCACGAAGCGGTAGGGCATAAATATCCAAACTGGGAGATGATGGTCGCGGCTTTGGAGGGCATTGTTGACTCAGAAAACAACAGCAAATCGGTTCCATTTCACTGCCCTACCGGTGATTGCGACTTCCCCCCCTTTTCGTCGCTGGCGTACTGCAGTTCATGTACGGACGTCACGGCCCATGTCCAGCAGCATCACGGTCCGAGATATACCTTTTCAAATAAGACTTTCGCTTGGAACTACACAATCCCCGAGCAAGACTGTTCGCTTAGTTTCAAGGATACCCATGGTCATCCCCGCCTCGGGCAGACGTCGGCGACGGGCAGTATCCCCGATCACCTAACGTTCTGCCCCTGGGACCAGCGCATGAATCAAAATAGGGAAACCGGCTTCAGCATGTTGTCCATGAGCTGGGCCAACTGCTCTCTCGGCCGCGATGACGGCCATCTAGACGAATTTGGTTGTGGAGGCTACCCAGAGCAGCTGTCCAGTCTGGCGAATACGTCAGGCCTGGTGGCTGTGAACTGCACACTTGGGCTCTGCGTCAGAGACTACACCAGCCGCGTGCGTAATGGCGTGCTATATGAGACGGTGAAGGATAGCCTTCCTTTCAGATTTAGGTCACATGAGGCTACTATGTACCAAATGCTGAAACTACCCTGCATCATCGACTCAAACATGTACGAACTATCGAACATCAGCCAAATCCCAGCCATTTTGGGAAGGAATTTCACCACCGTCAGCTTCGGTGGGCAAAATGTGACAGCCCCACTGGAATGCGTTTTTACAGCCGACGAGGTCGTACCGTGGACCATAAACGGATTCCTTGAAAGGGAGTTGCTGGAGCCGGAGACGGCATGCTCGATGGTCTCCGATAATGAAAGCTTTTGCACTCCCTGGTATCTGGAACCTTTGTTTCGCGGCGGCAAGCTTACCGCAGCGACCATCTCGTCCGACATGAACGGCCTCGCTGATGCAATCAGCAACCGTATCCGTGCTGTCGGCTCAAACGCGTACGGGAACGAGTCGGGCGCCGTGCAGGGAACGGCGATCCAGACGACGGTTTGCGTGCGCGTGGACTGGCCATGGCTGCTGTTTCCGGCCGCGCTGATGCTGCTTACGGCGGTATTGTTTGTTGCGGTGCTCGTTACGGCGAGACGCTCGCAGGTTGCCGAAGGTCAACCTATCTGGAAATCATCCTCCGTTGTTGCGTTTTTCCACGGGATCAATGCGCGATCTGACCCACGAGATCGTGCGAATAGAGACACTGCTCGCCATGTGGTTTCTACCCATGAGCCAGAAAGTCTTCCGGTCTCGGAGCCACTGCTGAGTGAAGAAAGCCACAACGGCTTGATGAACCTGAAGAGCATGCAAGCCAAGGCAAAGAAGGTCGTGGTCAAGCTGGAGACAGCGCCAACAGGGCAGGGCGGATTTGTCGTTGTCAAAGACGAGGAAGACGAGCAACGCGAGGACTTCAACAAACACCGTAGCCAGCGACGTTCCAGTAAATCGCTGCGCGACGGAGAGACACTACCGCGGATTCAGCCACGCAACAACGGCAGTCTTCATGAGCAGCCCTCAACATATTTGAATGTGGATCTGGGAGTCGGGTTCACTCCGTCTATTCGCAGTTCTGTAGACCGCTCACTCCGGCAAGGCCTTGAGGAGGATACCGAGTGAGAAGCTTGAGCTATCGGAGCGCTACAAGGTCAGGGTTGTAGCACCCAGGGCTGAATTGTCTGCCCAAGTTGTGCTCGTTGAGGATGGTCGGAACAAGCGAAACAGTGGTGGCGAGTAATGTATATCAGAGAAAAAGAGCAGATCAATGAGACCCCAGAATTATCACGAGCCCGTGGTTACTGGAGTGGTGGTCCAAAGCTCCAGAGCCATTGCCGTCAAGCAAACACAACGCTTTCGCTATTTCCATGAGGTCCGTGCTGCCGCTCCTCATTGGCGGAAATTCTACCCACACCAATGCGAACAGGGGGGCGCATCCAGACTGCCCTAAGACGCCTCCCTTCTGTCCTAGCAGCCGAGGCAGCCTAACAGCCCTCCCACACGATGACACGCTAATGGTGATCTGGCTGGCAGCTGTCCACCTAGGGCGATTTGACCCAAGATGTCGGGACTCGACATGTGCGGGTCACAGACGGCCGCCTCCACGACCACTTGTCAATCCGGCTGTGCGGATGTCAAATCGGTCTTCGGCCTAGTGACTTGCATCGTGCACGGGCAATCGCATCTGACTGTGTGTGCTGCCTGATCTGGCCCTTGATCCAAAGGGAATGGACGGTGTAATCCAGCATCCAGTTGAGGAAATCAGGCTCTAGCGAGGCGAATTACCTGGAGCCTGCAGCAGCCGCCCCTGTGGAGGCCAGCCAAGCACTGGAGCTGCTCTCAAGCTTATCAAGCTCACCAAGCTCACCAAGCAATGCCACACTGACTCGTGGGGGGCTCCTCCCGCCGCGCCGCCTGAGGCTCAACCGAACTTTGGATCCTTTTGACACCTGGGCGGCTTCTTGGCTTCCTTGGAACTATCGTCAATCGAACTTCAAAATCGCACACCACAAAAATAATAATATGCCAAAGCACTCCAGGTGCGGTGTCGTCGTGGCCAGCAAATGGAACAGTCTAGTCTCGCAGGATCCGTGTCCCCACTGTGGAACGGATCTGGACTCCTCCTGGGTCACATGTCACGAGCCCCGGATTCCCACGGACGACGGTCCCCATTGTTTCCCCAGGAGACCACCTTTCCCCAGCAATTCTAGGCCTGGATGGAAGCGCCAGGGCCCACCTCCCCCGCCAGATTCTTAGAAAAATCTCAGATCCTGGGGCAGAGGGCAACTTCGAGTCAGATCTGGAGCGTCAATATTGGCTTCGACCGTTCTTGCTGTGATGGATCTATTCTGGGCCCGTCCGAGACTCTCACGCCGAGCGATGCCGCACATCGCCTGAATCACCACCGATAACGTATGCACAACGCCGCAGATGCCAAGGCGGTCATCACACCTTCCAGTCTTCGGTGTCACTTCCCTCCAGGCAAACAAGGGGCCGAGGCAACAGAGGGTTGCGTTCCGATGAGCTGCCGCTTTTCCGGACAGACTGGGTGGGATTGAACACAAATTGTAGCTGCAGCTGCAGCTGCAGCTGCAGCCAGATGCATAGAGCTTCTCTTCCTTCAGTGTGCCTCGCCGCGTGGCAGAAGCGCTCGAATTCTCGGAATACAGCACGAAGATATGTCCTGCGGGAAGATGGCCTCCTTACAGCCCCCATCCTGGCATCGCGGTAAGGACACGATTGGTGGAATCCCGCCCCAGGAAATTTCTCCGCTTCGACCCCAGACGGTAAGTAGGAGGAAACCCGGGGAAGACACACCGTCGTTTTTAGAATCATGGGGGAGGGGAAACAAGTGCCTTTCGAATCCTTCGCCGTTGGTACGAAACGCCCCGTACTACTGACAGACTACTATGGCAGGTCGAGGTGCATGGCCGCTCAGCTGGAGATCCATCTCTTCCCGCCCGCCCTCGTGGACAAATCGGTTAAGCTTTGGGCTAGTCGACCAGCTCGACCGGGCGTAGCTCCATGTCGAACCCTCCAATCTGCCCGCGAGGGGATCCTTGTGAGTGGCCATCCGGGCCTGGAAAAATGGAGACTCGACTTATCATTGTGTTGCAACTGTTCGGCCCTTTCCTTTCGCGAATGCTGGACACATGGGCGGTGGTCCGGTGAAGCTAATGTTCCCCCATGGGAAAGAGATATTGCACCCTGCAGGTCCACTCCTCGTGCATACATAAATGCTTACTCCCTTCCATATCCGCCATTTTCTTGTCACCGCGTTCCACAAACCTCCTTCGTCCTGACATCCTCGGCGTCGGTGACCTGCATCACTCGGGTCTTCTCCCATAGTTGCCCCTCCACCCGTCAACACCCAGCAGGTCGGTTGACCGCCTGCAGAGACAGCCAAGATGCCGTCCTCAAAGCTGATGTACAACTGGTACGTCGACCTCCTTGTCTACTTATGAGAACCCAACGGTATGCTGACCGATGTCTTCTTTCACCACAGGTACATCTCCATTGTGGCAGCCATGTGTATGGTGCTCTATGGATATGATGCCTCGACCTTCAACTCGATCCAGGCCTCGGACAACTGGCTGAACTGGTTCAACCTCACCTCAGACTCTACATATATGCTCGGGTTGATCAACACGGTGTATTCCATCGGTGCCATCGTGTCTGGCTGGTTTCTTGGAGGCCCAGTCGTAAGTTACACCGAGGGTGGTAGCTTTTATGGGAGCTTCCAACTAACAAACACACCAGGCCGACTTTTTGGGACGTCGCTGGGGCATGGGGCTCGGCTGCTTCGTTACCATTTGTGCCACCATGATGCAGACCTTTGCCCCCAAGGGCAGCCTCGGCTGTTTCATGGCAGGTCGTGTTATCGTCGGCGTCGGGCAGGGAATGGCCTTGAGTAAGTAAACCACACAATCCCCATATCCCGGCTACATCGAGCTAATCGGGTTCTCACAGCTGCTGGGCCCGTCTACATTGGTGAGATGGCGCCTCCCGAGATCCGAGGCTACATCATGGCCTTCTGGCAGACCTTCTACTCGGTCGGCTCCTTCATCGCGTACTGGATCAACTACGCCTGCGGGCTCCACCGCTCGAAGCTCGGCGAGTGGGACTGGAAGATGGTCGTCATCTTCCAGGCTCTCGTCCCCGCCATCATCATAATCCTGCTGCCCTTCCAGCCAGAGTCCCCCAGGTGGTACATCAAGAAGTCGGGCAACATCGAGGCGGCCCGCGCCTCCCTCCAGAAGATCCGCGACACGGACGCCCAGGTCGAGGAAGAGCTCATGGTGATCCGCGAGGCCATCGAGTACGAGAAGGAGGCCATCTCGTCGGGCTACAGCGCCCTGTTCAAGGACCCGTCGATCCGCAAGCGCATGTACATCGCCTTCGTGCTCAACGCGGGCCAGCAGCTCACGGGCCAGGGCACGCTCAACTCGTACTCGACGGCCATCTACAAGAAGGTGTGGAAGGACAAGGCCAAGATCAACCTCATCAACGCGCTCAACGCGACCTTTGGCATCCTCTTCACCCTCAACGCCGTCTGGACCGTCGACCGCTTCGGCCGCCGCTGGCTGCTCATCGTCGGCGCGCTGGGCATGGCCCTCTGCACCATGCTCGTCGGGGTGGTCGGGCTGACCACGCCGGGCACGTCGTCCAAGTCCGAGCCCGTCGGGATCTCCATCGTCTTCCTCCTCTTCTTCTTCATCTTCTTCTACAAGCCGTCGTGGGGAGCCACCGTGTGGATCTGGACGTCCGAGATCTTCTCCATGAACGTGCGCGCGCAGGCCGTCGGCATGTGCTCGCAGACGCAGAACGTCGCGCAGGCCGTCTTTAACCAGTTCTTCCCGCTCTTCCTCAAGAACGAGGGCCTCAAGTGCATGTTCTTCTTCATGTCCATCAATGTCGTCCTCGCCGCGTTCGTGTGGTGGATCGTCCCCGAGACCAAGCAGGTCCCGCTCGAGGAGATCGATGTGCTGTTTGGTGGCGCCAACCATGTTGACAAGGGCGCCCAGATGCTTGGGATCCCTGAGACTGAGAGCGGCGCGCATCATGTTGCTGAGAAGGATGGGCGGGCGACGGTTCAGGAGGAGGAGAGGGCGAACCAGATTCATCACGCTTGAGGCATTGCTTAGCGCGTGGGCTGCGTTGGATTTTGAGAGTTGCTTTCATTGTTAGAAGCCGTGAATGGTATCGATATATCCACGGGGGTTTAAATTGATGATTTAGCTTTCCAACACATGCCCACCCATTCTTGATTTCGACATGCCCATGCTACACCTCCCACAAGTCTACAGTCACCCCATACATGATTGTGGTCATACAAATGAAGGAAGCACAAGATGATTAAGCTCGCTCGAGAAGCATGATTGATTGGCCTGCTCGTATCCTCCGAGCCTCCTAAGCCCGATACATTCCCCCGGCGACCTTCCTTCTGCATACCGATCCAGCTTGGCACACTGTTCGTCGACTCAGACACAAGCCGTCCTATAACTACCACCATCAAAACCATGTATGCTTCATCCTGCCAAGCAGTCGGTGCAGGAAGGCTGCCAAGTGTCATGCCGGTTGGGTTGGATCTATCCCGGACGACCATCGGATCGAAAGGCCATCCCCAGGCCGGAACACCGCAGCGACAAATGGATCCCCGGCTTTCGACGAACAAAGCCTTGCTCAAGCATCCAGTCTCCGACGAGATAAGCGGCCAAGAAGGATCTTCCTATTGTGGTCCCTTCGGGTTCCTACTCGTCGAACTTGATGAGGATGCCGTCCTCCTCGTCCGATCCCGCACTCGAAGTACTCTTGGGCTCGCGGGGGATAAATCGCGTCGTGTACCGCACCTCGTTGAACTCGACGAAGCCCTGCTCCTCTGTCCAGCACGCACGGTTAGCTCCTACCAAAGACAGCAGAGAAGAGAATGAGGACGGCAGCTCACCCCAATCAACAGTCATCCTCCGCGGGAGACTGCGGTCAAACCGCGGCCAGAGAAACCCATCCACAACCGCGACGCCAAGGAACTGCGGCCGCGTCCGCACAAGGTCGCGCTTCCAACCGCCCGGCATGCGCAGCACGACCTGGCCTGTGACGCCGTCGTACATGAACTGGTTGTACTCGACGATCCCGTCGGCGCGCACGGTGGACCGCGGCACCGCAGGTTGCATGTACGGCCTGCCATTCCGGACCCAGCGGTCGCCGCCGGGGGTGACGCCGAGCTTCTGCGCGAGGCGGTAGATGCGCTGCTGGCGGGCGCCGTTGGTCTTGCGCTGGCGGTCGGTGGCGTCGCGGAGGGTTATGAGGCGGACTGGCGTGCCCTGGAAGCCGTTAGCCGCCTCGTCTGCGTCGACGAGGGCGGTGATGTCCTCAGGCTGCTGGGTGGCGAGGGTTTGCTGTTTGTTCTCCTCGTTGTCGATGGCGAAGTTGGTATCTGCCGTTTGGGCTGCGGTCGAGTGTTGCCCTGTGGCAAACGAGGGAGGAGGATTGGGATGCGCAACCTCTGTGGCGTTGTCTTCGGTGGACGTTGGTGCGCTGACGCGGAACTGCTCGAGCTCGCGCAGCATGAGGCTGGCGAAGTACACCTCGAGGTTCATCATGGCTTGGGGCGGTTTTGGTGCTGTGTGAGGTGGAAGTTGATCTGAGCAGAATCAAGATGTGTCAGTGACGAAATCTATCACGGCGTTTACCATGGCTGTGGGATCATGAGAAAGAAATGTAACTGACCCATTTTGGCTGACAGCGAAATCTGCTGGGATGTGGATGGTTGAGAAATAGTCACCGTTTGGAGGACTGCACCGTGATGATAGTTTCGAGGCGTCAAGGACAGATTGGAGGGGGAGGGCAAAGTTGTATGTTGTAGTCTGCAAGTTAAGCTGGCCAAGCCGGATGGATTCGGAATTTAAATAGGACGCAGCTGGATGTTGAGGTCGTCAGTGATATGCGACCATCTGACTCTTGTGAATAGCAGACGATTGCTGCCTGCTGTGCTATTGAATACGCCTGCCTCCTATTGTGTATTGAGTGGTCTCGTTTTTAATCTGTATAAATATGCCTCTTAAGCAGTATGCATCAGTCCCTTCATACAGTGATAAACGCTTAAACACCTAGCAATGAAAAAAAACACAATGCCGATAACAGTAGGTTTCGAACACAATTGTAGCTTGCATTGTGTATTGAATGTATTGTATTGTGTGCCCCGGGCACCCTGGATGCGCAGAGCCATGATACGTAGAGGAGGCCCCTCGATCTCTACTTTGTAGTCAGTGTCGTATCAAGCTGCTGGGATCAATACGGAAAGTATTGTCACATGGGACGTTGGACGAGCTATATTCAGTTCTTTTTGCGTATTGAAAGAGAACAGTGTACTCCATAATGCTAGACAATGGGGTTCTACCACACTGATGGTCCATTGCAGGGCGTCTCAACTACTGCACAATGAGTATCGCAATTGCTATTTGCGGTCTCCATTAAGCTGCGCATTCTATTCTGAGGAGGTCCTGGTCCCAATTCCAGACCCTTATTCCCAGTCATCCGCAGCAACCTTCATCCAGTTCACCCCCACGAGTTCCAGCCCGTGCTTCTTGGCAAACTCGACAGGCTTGAAAGACCGCCTCTGGGTGAACTCCTCCCCGCCGACATCCTCAGGCTTGAGGTCCAGACCATGCAGGACTGGCTCCCGGAACAAAACGAAGAGGTATCTGTGAGGTTTTGACCTGTGGCATGCGTCAGCGTGGGATCCGCATTATACAAGCCGAAACCGGGTTTCCAATGGATAAGCCGCCTGACATGGCCTTGCACCCAAAGGAAGACGTCCATACTTACTCCTTGGTAGGGCCTGGCGGGTGATAGGCCGTGGCGGGTGGCTTTGTCGCAGCCACAATGGTCCCCTCGCCGCTCAGGGGCTCCAGGCCGTTGATGATCCAGTGCCTCCAGAAGGCAAACTTGGGGTCATCGGGCGTAGGCGCGTCAGGGTCGACAAGCATCAGCGTGTACGATGTCTTGTGGTCCACATCGGCCTGCGTTGCTGTCAGAACTCGCTCAAGCACTTCATTGGCGAACCCTGGAGGTTTTGGAGGGTGGCTGGCAGGGGATGTGTCACATACCTCCCGCTGGAACGAGATGTTGGGCTGGACTTTTGTCTCGCGCACGCGGAACAGGTTGCCCAGCTCGAGCGCCTTGCCGTCGTACGACACCTCGAGCTTGGTGGTCGGGCGGAAGCCCTCTGGGATGAGCTCGGCCGCCGGGCCGGGGACGAGCTTGGCGTCGCTCAGGGTCTGGGGCAGGCGCTCGCCGTGCGTCTGGAGGGAGGCCTTGACCTGCTCGATCGCCGCCAGGACTGCATCCTTTGCGGCCTCCATCTTGAGCTCTGCTTTTCGGGTATTTGGCGGTGGTGGGTGAGGTTGTTCGTGGGTTTCGTGACGGCGCTGGGGAGGAGATGAGGTCGCACACAAGATATTTGAGTATTTGAGGAGTGTTGTTGTTGCCCAGCTCTTGACTGTCGGCGAGTGGTGGGAAAACCAAAGGCCATCTTGGCGACAGCTGCAAGTGGGTACAGCTGTAGGGGAACCAGAGGGGAGCACTGGGAGCTCCAAAGAGGGATTCGCCCCGCTGCGAAGGTACCGCCAGCCATCTGACATCATCATGATCTGCACCTCATTCCCTGCGATAAGATCAGCTGTATGCGATAGTAAACTTCATACACAGCACGTATTTGAGCGGCCCTGGGAGTCTTTAATTAAACCAAAGACGCACCGGAGCTGACTTTTGTAACGGGACAAGGTGTTACCATCGCATGTGGCTGGCAGTATATTGTCACGTACAGTCAAGGCGGGCAGTAGGACCTCATAGACCTCGAAGAGCGATTTTACTTGATAAGTAACTCTCATGGGCCATACGACTCTTCAATTTACTCTTCACCAGGCTAAGAATTTGTGTATAGGCAAGAGACGATTGGTCCGCTTGAGCGGTCGTTGGTAGCAAAAGCTTGATAAACGACAGACACTTCAGCGCTGAACACGACGACTTGATGTCACGAAACACTATATCCTGGGCCAAAATGGTTTCTGTTGTCGTGTCTTGGTACAATCTGGGGCTCTCGAAGATACCTGACTGTCCGCGACACTTTCATCCTAATTCTTCGACGTCTCCTCTTACTCCTCCGTCTGTTGCTCAGCCCGCTGCTTCGCGATGGCGTACATCTTGCGGGTCTTGCGGCGCGACTTCTTCTTGTCTGGCCAGTCCTCGCGAGCCAGCATGCGGCCCAGGAAGTCGCCCATCAAGCGGCCCTCGCCGTCAGACCCAGCACCATTGTCATCCTCATCATCCACCACCGTATCGTCCTCGTGGACAGACGCATCGTGCGCTTCGGCATCCTCGTTGGGAGTAGGCGCTGCGGCCGGGATGTGAAAGGAGGCGGTCACGTCAGTAGGATCCGTGACCGTGGCGGCGGTGAGGTTATCGCCATCCCTGAGCGCGGTGACGCTGCTCGTGGCAGTGGTGGTACTGTGGGACTCCGCGAGGACCTGGTCGATCTCGTCCCGAACATGCTGGCACACATCATCCCGAAGCCGCCGGATCTCCTCGCGGAGCGCCCTGATCTCCCTGTCCTGCTCGGTCAGCCTCTCGCGGCGCGCCTGCGCCTCGCGGACCTGCTCCCGTAGCCCCTGGATGTCGCCGATCTCGGCCCGCAGCCTCTCCATGTCCTCCTGGCCCCGGCGGAGCTGCCCCATCGCCTCGGCGTGGCGCGCCTCGACGGTGCTCTGCAGGGTGTCCCTGAGCTGGCCGAACACGGTGGCCATCAGATGTTCCATCCCGCTGGCGGTGTCTGGGTTCCGGTCGTGGCCGTCGTCCACCTTCAGGGTGTTGATCCTCGGGGTGGCGAGCCAGTCTCTGTGGCGCATCCTCTCTGGCTTCTCCTTCATGGCGGTGATCATGTCGTCGTATGTGCCTCTGAACGTGCGGGCTATCTGCTGTACATTGTCGACCACGTTGGCTGAGGCGGTACCCAGCTGAGGATGGCTGATGCGTTTCTCGTGGTCTTGTGTAAGCTGAAGCTGCTGTGTCCCATCGGTAACGTCCTCCTCGGCAACGACCCGCTGAGTATGGTCTCCGAAACTCTTCCATTGTGGGGCCTCATGTATCGAGCTAAAGATGCGGTTGGCCGTGATCAGCAAGGCCAACCCGTCGAGGGCCTTTTGGTACTCTGCGACCAGGTCTGCGTGGTTTGAGACAACATTGTCAATCGAGGTCCCGTGCGTCTCGATAAGCTTGGTGTTCTTGTCAATCTTCTTCGACTGCTTTTGGAGAATGTCCTGGATGGAATCGTCGCGCGAGTCGGCAAGCTCTTGATGCCGTGTGATCGCTGTGTCTTGGGTCCTGAGTGTCTTAGTCACGGAGTCTATGTGTACCCGGACAAACTTTTGGTTGTCCTCGACGATCTGTCGGTACTGCCCGATGATGTTGCACAACGAAGTTTTATCTTCTGTGGCCACTCGCGAGGTCTCTGCGATGTCCTTCCTGTGCCCCTCAAGAACGTTGACGATGGAGCCGAATTGGTCGGCGTATTGCCTTCTGAAGTCGTTGTACTTCCTCAGCTGCTCCTTCTGCTCCCTGTAGATTTGTGTGAAGGCTTCTCGGCAGACAATTCCGCTCTGCTCAATCAAGGTTCCGTAAGCTTCAAGTAACTCCTCCACTATGCCGAGCTCTTTCTTTACTTCGGTAAGCCCGTCTCCCAGCTCTAGATGTACACATTTCGAAGAAGATTTCGGGTCGGGTTGCGATGGCTCGGATTGGGATGGCCTCTTGACAACTACCTTGAACTGGATTGAGTAGGCGAGGCAGATCAAGTAGAGACAGGAGTATGGGATGGAAAAGGGCAAGAATATCTTGACCAAGCCCTTCAAAACCCAGGTGAATATCCAAGCCAAGAACAAGCGACTAGTCACGATGGCGGCGAGCCGTATAGCGTCCATCTTGAGACGTTGTTCAAGTTGGTTCAGGCACAATGTGTATTGTGTGAAAGATGGCTGTGTAGAGGACGGATCGCAGGATCTAAATAGGCGAGGACTTGTCGAGATGGTACTTGGTGTCGAGTGGTGAGCTGTTTTAGCTGGGAATGGCCTGGTTCAAAGAAGGTTAGCAGTCGCGGTGATCAAATAGGGCATCAAGCCATATGTTCCGACTAACAGAGGGTGTGATGGTTGAAATGGCTGGATCTGGAGGCTGGCGTGTCAGGAGACGTAGGTAAAAAAAGTGCGGCGTGAGCCAGTACTTTGAGGCGTGGGTTAGAGAATGCCCTCTTCGATAGGTTCGTTGGGAAGATCAAGAACTGGTTTGTGGAAGGTTCTAAGACTAAATGAGAAAGACGAAAGGGATCGGTCAGCGAAAGGGGTCGGCAATGTGCCCTCCTTTTTGTTTTGAAAAGAGAAGTGAATGGGTGACTGATAAAGAAAGACAGTAACAGCTAATGTGAACCTAGCACTACATGGCCCAGATGGATACAGACTGAAACTCAGCAGCATAGGCTGGTACTTCAAACGAATACTCAGCCACGTGATCTGAGCTATGGTGGTCTGACAAAGTATAGCCATGTGAATTATCTGCTAGAGTAATTAATATATTTGATCAATTTGACATCATCTATGAAACCTTGGCGTGCCGTAAGCCCTACGTCTTCATGGTGTCAAGGCTCAACCGATCGATCAACGCTGTACCACTGACGCAGTCACGTTTGTCGGTGCTTGATCCACGCCTTGGAGGTCATTCGTTGGCAATTTGTAACACCACTCTTCGAAGCAAGCATCGCACCCATCCGGCAAGTTCAAACCCTCCTCCTTCATCATAATAGCGCACGCCAGACACAGCCCCCAACCGTCGGCGCCGTTCTGTGTCGCAGTCTGCGCGCCGTTCGCAATCATGCCCTCCGTCACCTCCGGGTCTTACTGAAACTTCGCCGTGGCGAGGTTGCTCTCGTATGTATAGTTGACGTTTGGCAGATACACTATCGTCACCGCCTCCGGCTCGTCGCACCCGAAGAAGGCAGCCCGCTTGTTAAAGCCCTGCTCGAAGAAGACCTCCTGGGCCGGGATGGTCGGCATGCGGTCTGCTATGCGGGAGATGTTCTTGGTGTACCAGGAGGCGTCGATCAGGCAGGCTCCTGTCGGGTAGTTGTCCTCGTCCGCGGAGGAGTCGCTCAGGAAGATGACGGAGACGTTCCGCGCCGGTTCTAACAGTGGTGCTAATGGATCGTTGTGCAGGCCGATACCGCCGTCCACCATGTATAGTTCGTCGACCGAGAATACCTCCTTCGCCTCGTCGCCGGTGCCGTTGAAACCCTTGAAGGGGTTTGGGATCCGCGCAAAGTCGAGCTTCTCGTCTACATCATGGAGCACGTCGACGAGTTTCTCGAGAACATTCTGCATATCCCCGAACGGGTTCGACTCCACGCACGCCGAATTGCCGAAGAGATTCGACCCTGTGCCCAGAACGAAGCCAAGATTGTCGAAGCCGACTGTACATTCCGTGTCGCCGGCAGCGGTGCCGAGATACTCGATGGGGATCCAAGCCGAGACGTCGTCGTTCCAGCTGCCAAAGTCATAAGGGGTGAACTCCCACACGGTGCCATTGTCCGTGGGTCCGCAGAGCCCGGCCTTGGTGTTGATGCCATTAGCATCGATAATAGGGAACGGCACGCTCTGATCCACAAAGCTAGAAAAGCCAGCCACGTCCGACAACCGCGTAGCAACGCCGCCCCTGTCCCCCTCGATCATCTGGTACGACAGCAGCCGCGACCACGGGTCATCCAGCGAGACCGGGTACCCCGCCTTCTTCTTCTCCAACACGTCCGCCGTGATGTCCACATACGCCGCGAGGAACCCCCAGCCGCCGGGCGCCTCGATGCCGTGCTTGAACGCCGGCTTCCACAGGTCGTCCGCGAGCCGGCTCACGGTGGGGAAGTTGTTGCCCGCCCACGACGAGACCAGCCAGCCGCCGCCCGACACGCCGATGTGGTACGTCAGCGCCTGCAGGAGCCCGCTGGTGACGGCGTCGCTGGCTTCTCGGTCGTCCATGGCCTGCATCACCCCCGCGCCGATGAGGAACGAGCGCCACCCGCCGCCGGAGATGGAGAGGCCCAGGGTGGGCAGGCTGCCTGAACCGAGCCCAGGGCTCTGCTTGTCTAGCCATGATGCGAGGGAGACGTCGGCTTTGGCCTTGCGCCCGACGCGGTATGCTTCCTCTCGGTCGCTGAGATCGGTGTTGCCATCGCGAATTAATGGGCCGCTAGGGCAGGGGGTCGTCGAAGGAGCGTAAGGTGAGGTGGCGGATGCCAAGGCAAGGCAAAGGGAAAATAATGAATGTGAACGCATATTGCGAAAAAAGAATGGCTAAGATAATAAAGGAATGAATGTGTGATGTTCAACCATAACCCCTGCCGGAGAAGCGAGAGGCAGGGCAGACAAAGATCGACTGGAAATCAGAAAAAAGAATGGAGATGATTGGAACAAGACATCGCGGCTCTGGAACCTAGAGGCAGGCAGCCAAGACATAATAAGGCTTAGCATGAGGAAGCACACGTCAAAAGGAGATTTTTCTTTCCAGATCAAAGGGTCGTCGACGGGTTCTATTTTGGAACCACATCGGGCCCGCTGCTTGCCATTCTCAGCCCTGCAGCCGAACAAAAACGGCCCCGCAGGCTCTTTCTCTCGTCCGAGTGCTGGGCTACACTGACTCGTGGTTCACCGTTCATGCAAGATTGGATGGCAGGCTCGGGTCTATCCGAAAGTACGAGTCAAGGCTTTGCCCTTTGAAACTCTGCCGACTTGGGCACCGCCTCACTGCTGTTAGTGGTGATAGGGGCAGCTTAGCGGACGACTGCTGCGTAGCCGGGCTGAGGATTTTGAACGGAGACATCAAGCCAGGCAGATAGTAGTTCACGTCGAAGAACGATCCCCTTTCTTCATGTCCGGCCGAGCATATCAAGATGGTTGTACTACAATAATAGGCAGTCATTCTCTACATTCGACCCACAGCGGCAGATCGCCGACGGTGGATCGATCAGATGTCGGGCTTCGATCAGGCACGCTCCACATTTTGGTACCGCAATGAGTGTGATAGATGATAGCATTCCAATGAAATTAGCTATGTGTTGGAGCATACATAGTACCAGTAATGAAGCAGACGTAGCTAGAGACTCGCAATTGGGTTTACATTCTTCGCATAAGGGCTCATGGGCAGGCCCTGATAAAATGTTGTTGTCGAGATGTCACGCTCAAGAAGGCTTAAAATGCGATTGACTGAATCAATTTCGATTACTCAGTCCTATAGCCGTCGTTGCGGCAATCTGGTGACATGAAGCGGCTTCGAGTGCTCATGCCGGGTATCTAAAATTACAATAACAAATGCTTGAAAATTCATGGCCCTCTCATGGGTACTCGTTGCCCCCCGTATTACTTCCCTCCCGTCGTGGAATCCCAACAGGTGCTTGGGATCTTTACCCCCGCCGCCAGCCTTCGTCGTTCGTCCAAACCACCGTTCCCGCCAATCCCAAATACCAACAAAGAGAATCGAAACCATTCCAGCGAATCCAAAGAGTAGAGTGAGTGAGATTGTGTGTGTGTGTGTGCTCCAGGCAGCCCGCAGGTTACCACCGCTATCCCCAAGGGGGGGATGGCTTGCCCTCCGACGAACTCAAACCTCAGCGGCGAGCATCGAGAGGGAGGCCCAGCCACGCAATGGAAGAACGTGGCCCAGCGATAGAGGTTAGCAAGGCGAACCCGGAACCTGCCGAACAGGGTGATTGAGTGAAGTCGGCAAAAAAAAAAGTCGGACTCGAGAAGACTTCCCCGGCAAGCCGCGGGTTACTGGTTGCTTATCCCCTGGGGGGGATCGCCCACCCCTCTGAGCATCATCCACAGTGGGTGCACCTTGAGGGGGGATCGAGCCACGCATTGATGGGCGTGGCCCAGCAGCCAGAGGTTAGCGACTTACCGGGGGGCTTCTCGGTGATGGTTGTGAGTCGTGTGTGAGAGAGAGAAAGAGCAGGTTTCCCCGACGCCCGCGGCCCGGTCTTGATGATCATCCTCAGTGGAGTTCAGTCAAGGTCCAGCCATGCGATTGAAGACGTGGCTTAAGAGACAAAGGGCTGTGGGGTGACGGGGGAAACCTGGGTGACCGCCGGTGATCAGTCGGCCGGGGAGGAGGGCTGACTGGCGTGACCGTTGAGGGGGGTCGCTGGCGGGAGAGGTGGGTGTAGGTAGAGTGGTGGATTCGTGGTGCTGGATTTATGGTACCGAGAACACGATGCTGGATTCGTGATTGATGGTTGGGTGACGAGGAAGTTTAATGAGTGCTGGATGGCGTGGGCCGATGAGCCGACAGGTAGAATGTCCGTGGGAGCGAGAGAGAGCCGAGGACGCTGGTGGTGGTACAAGTAAAGTAGTCAGACAGGATGGATGGGTGGTGAGACACCTAAAAGGCATCAGGCTTGTGGTACCGGAACCAGTGGGCAAAGTAAATCATGAACCGGCCGCGGGTCTGATTGAATCCGTAGTCGTAATCATCGAGGTCCATGTGGAAGAGGGCCTGGATGAACACCTGATCGCGCCACGCGCCGAACAGCCTCACCATCTCGGACTTGTCGTAGGCTGGCTTGCCCAACGCGATCTCGGCCTTGTCCACCAGGAAGTCCAGGCTGGTACCGTTGTCCTCCTTCCTCATCTTGTCGATGAAGAAGGCGACGTCTTCCCTGCTCATGCAATTATACATGGCCGCCTCGATTTCGAGGGTCTTTTCTGAGAGCATGTGTTGTTTCCAGGTCTTGAAGAAGTCGATCGTGTACCTCATAGGCCTCAGGCTGGGCGTGGGAGGGACCATGGTCGTGATGTGGACATCCTCGTCGTTGATGTCGTTCGGGTCGGCGTAGTCGACCACATCGTCAGCGGCCTCAAGGGCGGCCTTGGCCGCAGCGGCAGCCTTGGCCGCAGCGGCCTTTTCCATTGCGTCCCAGGCAGATTGCTCCATGAAGTCGTCCTTCTGGCGCTGGATTTCAGCCGCGGTCAACTTGCTGGCCTTGCCCTTGGGCATCACCATGGGACGCTTGGGACGGTCGGTCTGCATGGGATGATCGCCCTGAGACTCCTGCTCGTCGTTAATGGAATCGCCCTGAGTGTCTCCCTTGGGAGCCTCCGCACCATCCTGAGGCTTGTTCGACTTGGTATCATCCTGAGACTCTCGCCTGTGAATCTTCGCATCGTCATTCGGGACGATTTGGACGTCGGCAGCGTGCTTTCGGCGGTTGACCTCCGTCTCATACTTGAGTGGCTTGGTAGCCTCAGCTCCCGACATCTGGATGTCATCAGCGTTGGCCGCAGGCTTTGCCTCCACCGGCTTCTCCACCTCCTTCGAGAAGACGTTGGTCGTAGTTGCAGACTCAATCGTGTCAGAGGTGGCGGCAGGATTGGCGAGTGGCGAAGTACGAGGCTTAGGAGCCGAAGTCTTGGAGTTATGAGCCGGAGACGTAGGGCTGTATGTCGGAGACGGATTGCTGTAAATCGGGGACGTGGTGCTGGAACCGGGTTGCACAGGCCTGGGTACCGACGAGCCAGGTGTATATGGCGGGGACGGAGTGACAGCACCCGCAGTGACAGGAGTCCAGCCCAGAGACGGCGCGGGCTTGGGGACCGGAGCCGGAGCCTTCGGCTTCAAAGCGAAGGGAGAGGTGTTCACAGCACCAGTGAGCCCGGGGATGTGGAACACAGGAGGCTGCTTCTCAGACGGCTCCACGGACGGCAAGGTGGTCTTCTCATCCACAATGACCTTTGGAGCCGGAGTGGATCCGTAGTTCGCGGCGAAGGCAGCCTGCTTCTTCTGGGCCCATGAGGCCGCCGTGGTCTGGGTCGTCAGGGCCTTGTTGGTGGTCTGGGCGGGCTTGCTCGGGGTCGCGGCTGGCTTGCGCTGGACCATGGGGTCGGCCTTCTTCTTGGCCGGCTTGGGAGCTTTAGGCTTGGTGGGCGCGGGAGCCTGTGGCTTGGCCGGTGTGGATGGCGGAGCGCCGGCGGTTGAGGATGAGCCATTGGTCATGACGGTATCAGAGCCACCAATGCTACCCGACAGTGCGTTGTTGGCAGCAGGCTTACCAGCCCAAGGAGTAGCCGGAGGAGCGTTCACCAGAGGCTGCCTGGGCTTCGGCTGCGATGGCTTCACATCGTCGTCGTCGATGTCCATGTCAGCCGCCGGAGGGTCGAAGTTGAGACTTCCAGCTGAAGCTGACCAGTTGATCTGCGGCTTGTTGACAGCTGGGGGAGGGCCGCCGAAGCCGAACTTGCTCGGAGCGGGTGCCTTACCGGTAGCGGGAGTCGCAGTGGGATTTGGGAAGCCCTGTTGCCCGGAGGGAACCTGCGATGATCCGGCACCAGGCAGGGGTTGGTTGCTTCTCATCGGCTGAGACCTTCGTCCGAAGCCCAGGCTTCCGCGGTTGTTCGGGATCACCGGGTCACCAGAGGTCATGGGTGTGTCATCCGGAGTCGCAAAGTTGGGCTGAGACGGTTGGGGAGGAGGCTGGAAGAACCGGGGTTGCTGCGAAGGCTCCGAAGGCGCGTCCTTCATCTCATCGTCCAGGTCGGGTGTCTCCCCCATGTTCACATCAGGTCTCGGGACAGGCTGCGGGCCTTGGTTAGGCGGGGTCGGAGTCGCTCCCCACGGTCCATTTCCATGCGGCGCCGGAGTGGGCTGTGGTGGGAGAGCTTGAGGCGGTGGGAGAGCTTGAGACGATTGTTGCTGGCCTTGGACGGGTGCGGGTGCGGGAAACTGCTGGGCGGCATTCTGGCCCTGCATCATGGCAAACATGTCGTTCATCCTCTTCTCCAGCTGGTCTTGGCGGGCATCCTGCTCCTTCTTCGCGGCCTCGGTATTCGCAACGTGCTCGGCAAACTCCTTGTCCTTCGAGGCGAGGCGCTCGTCGCACTCCTTTCGGATGGATGCCTCGCTGAGCCTCATCTGCTCCTGCATGGCCTCCTTGAGGTCCTGCTGCTCTTTGTCCGACGCCTCCTTCTGCTGCCTCAGCTGCTCCTCGAAGGACTCCTTCTGCTTCGCCAGAGCCTCGTCCATGAGCTGGCCTTGTCGCTGGTGGGCGGCCTCGATCTCCTTGACCTTGTCCGGAATGTCTCTGTGTTCACTGATGTACTGAGCGGTGGTGTCGAGCTCACCTCGGACCGAATCGAACCAGGGGGAGGCCTTCTCCATCTTTGGGACGACATCACCCATCGCGGTCTCGAGGCGCTCGATTCGCTGGTCGTGGCCATCGGTCTTGGCAGTCAGGGCGCTCACCTCCTTGGGGTCACAGCCGGGCGTGTTCGATTGGCGCTGCTCGTCGGCGGCGATGGCGGTTGCAACGGCTCTCAGATTTGTGGTGTCGACCTGCCTGACATGAGGCGGGTTCTCCAGGACGTGGACACGGCCTCGGATCTCCAGATCGGCCTTGGTGTTGGCGTCGATGGCTGTCTTCATGGCGCCCTGAGAGCTCTCGACCGAGTCAACCTTCTCGGACAATCCCTTGAACTGTGTCTGCAAGCTGAGACCGTCTTCCATGGACTTGTCAATGAGCGGGCGGAGAGACGCAAGTTCACGGCCCTGCTGGTCAACCTTCTCCGTGTCGGCCTTCTTGGTCACCTGCTGGTCGACCTCGGCAATGCGGGCCAAGACGGCCCTGTGGTTGTCCTCAGCACGCTGTTTCACTTCTTGCTCGACCTCAGCGATTCGCTGCAAGACGGCCTTGTGGTTCTCCACCTGTCGCTTCGCCGCTGCCACAAGTCGCTTCTTCTCTTCCTGGTCGAGGTTCTTTTGCTCCTCTTCCTTCCAGCGCTTGAAATCGTCATGTTCATCCGCTGGCTTGCCAGGGGTGCCGGGCTGCTTATCCTCGGGCAAGGACTCAATGACGGGTGGCTCTTTAACGGGAACGGGTGGCGGCGTGATGATGCGGGTTCGCTTCTTTCTCATGCGGATCATTGCCGCGCGGTCGCTAGCCTGTAACGTGGCGATGGCCATGTTGTCCCACTTGTCGTCATCCACGACGTCGATGGGGGCGGGGCGGGGGGTCCTCGTAGCTCGTCTTCCAAGGGATGAGATGGTCGGCCGACTCGGCAGGTTGGCGGAGCGGGTGGTGGTGTCCGCCTCGGGCTTCGGGCGTGGGACATCGTCGTTGGTGGCAGCTGGCTGTCTTCCAAGCATGCCGAGGGGGTTGGCTGGAATTGAATTGTCAGTCGATGTCAAATAGGTAGTATCTGGCGCGATCATGCTGCAGAAACGATACTCACGGATGATAGAGGTCAGGCCAGCCGGCAAGTAGCTGGCGGCCCCCGAAAGGGTGGGGACGATGCGGCTGATCAAGCCAAACATCGTGGATGATTTGGGTGGTGTCTGCTTTGTCGGGTATCAGGTATGGCGATGCGCGAGGCAAAGCGACAAAGCGACAGATCGCGGAGGGTACGGTTGATGGATAGTAGGGGGTGATTGATGGAAGAGGATAGGGGATTGATGGGTAGTAGGGGGTATGGAGGGATGGACGGGAGATGGATCGAAGATGGTATGTGGATTGATGAAAATTAGGATCTCGATGAAGTTGTTGTGTCGGCAAAGCTGTGGTCAAATCTCACAAGTTTGCAGACGATTGCAGAAGAGGTTCGTTCTGAAAATAAGATCGAGCTGGGAGGTCGGTCGAGGGTTTAAGTATTTTTGAGATATGAAGCCTGGCTGAGGGACGGTTGAAGTGATTTGAGATGGGTGCAAATCGAAAGTGAAAATCGGAGGGGAATGGTCGAAGTGAAAATAGATGTGATGGTGGGCAGACAATCAACGCGCTGCCACGGCAGCCCACGACGCGCCCCGCGATCAAATGTTCAAGTGAATAGGGAATGTGAATGGAGGTGGGGAACCACAGATAGTGACTCAATTTCTGCGGATGGACAATAGCAACACATTCAACGGCTGCCATTGTAGCTCTATTCAGTCGTTTATTTGTACCGCTACAGCAAAACAACTGGCAGTCGTTGAATACTTACAGATTCACTTTTACTGCGACGAGATAGGGGAGCAGCAGCGCCTACGAAGCACAATACATTGAAAGCTTTATAACAATGCACCTCTCAATCGAACCATGATGTGCTCGAGGGACTCAATGTCCCTCTCAATTATCCCACCGATGGGTTGCGTCGGTCGCTCAGTAGCAGTGTTGTGCCAGATGACGTCGAGGCTGACAACTGCCCAAAACGGCACCCCGCGCCTAGCGTGTAAGTGGGGCGTGTCATGTTTACATCGTCAGCCTCGCATCGCGACCACACAATCACGACCGACGTAGACCTCACGCAGGCGCCACAATGATGAGTAAACCAGAATTATTAATTTGCAATGTGAAATTAGTGCATAGAATACTTTCAGGGTAGCTATCCCACGATGCAGCGTGCTTTACTCAATCGGCGCAGCGCAAACTCAATGAATCGTATGAACTCCCAGGTGCCTCCTTTACCCGTTCCCGTGCCTGTCTCTGTGCCCATCCTTGTGCTCCTCCAACGTAAACAAGTACGGCGGATATTATGTTCGGCGTGTCGAGGTCAGCCAAGACAGGTCATACTCCGGTGATCAAACCACAGTGGTGGTCGCCGAGAGGACAACCTGCCTCGTAGCCATCCCAAACACCCGTGCTCGTCTGGCCGCAGCCGCCCGCCCTCTGAACCTCAACTCCAGGAGGAGACTCGAGAGTGCGGGCGACTGAAGAGCCTTCTGAGAATCCATCGCCACCCTTATGTAGTGCGTCCGCCTCTTTCTTGTGCGTTACACAGCATGTATCAATCTTGACGATTGGCAAGTGAACCAGTCGCAAGAGAAGCTGTCAGCTGCCAGCTGTCGTCCGGTGTTCGCTTGTCGGGCCTTGCTATTATGCGTGGGGGTTCGATTTCGGACTATAAGGACACACGAGGGTCGATTGTGTCCAGTCGAGGCTGGCGGCGGCTGCTGTTGAGAATCTCTGAGCTGCTGCTTGGTGATTGGGGGAGCAAGAGCGCTCAGATCTCAGGTGTAGAGGAGACCGAGAGGGAAGTTTAGGAATTGAGAGACGGGTCGTACAGTCGAGGCGAAAGAAGGAATGTTGGGAGTTCGGAGGGAAGTCAACGGATGGAAGAGAGCAATCACCCATTCGGAGCAAAGGGGTTCATAGAGCTTCGGGTGATACCGCTGCTGCCGTCCTGTGGCAATTGTAGGAAAGCTGCTCTGGAGAGATTCGCCGCACTAAATTTCCTTCGCAAGAAATAGTGAATCGGAGGCGAGAGGGAGGAAGATCTCATCCTTGTGATAGATAGTTAGTGGCCACAAGGAGATGGACGTACTCAGGTCCCCATGAGGGAACCATTCGACCCGCGCCCGTGAGGACGTGCTTGGTCGGTCATCTTGACAACGCTGCTTATGCGCTGCAAGAAAGTCGTCGAAATCAGGCCGCGTTGGTGGCTTGCGGCCGAGCGCTTCCGGAGTATCAGAGAGGGTCGGAATAGGATATACTGGCTGGCGCCTCTTGGCGCGTGTATAGTCAGGTGGCTGACAGCTTGTCGGCAATCATATGTCGCAGGTAAGGCGATCGATGGTATATTTATGCTTGTTCAGTCGAGTGGGGATTGAATAGACAGGACATAGCTGGTGCTGATTGTCTCGAATTTCTTCAACAATGAGACGGTTCTTTTTTGTACAGTGTTTCGACAAGAGACATCGGTTTCGTAGTATTTTCAGGCCTCCTCCTCCTCCTCGTCGTCGTCGTCTTCGGCAGGCGCAAGAGGGAAGTTCTCGGGGTGGTTGTCCTGCTGGTTCGCAGGCAGCAGGTGGAGGTTGGACTTGCGGGCCCAGTCGATCGTCAGGTCAGACTTTCTGCCCTCGTCTTTGGTCACTGTCCGTTGGTAGATCTATTAGCTCTCGCCTGGCAACAAAAGGGGGCGCAGGAAAGGGAAAGGCTCCAAAATGACCTACCTTGGCGGGCGTATTGCCGCACCATGTCCCGCTCGTCCCGTATCTGCTGATTGCAGCCCAGGATGTGATCCTGCGCGCGGTAGTCCCGGAGGGGGTGGCTCGAGAAGTGGTGCTTGCAGTTGCCGCGGGGGCACGTTACGAAGGCGTATATGCCGTACCCCTCAGCCGTCTTATAGCCGAACAGCCATGGCCTCTTCTTGCCCATCTTGACGATCTTGCTCATGGGGATCGCGTTCCTGCTGAACTTCAGGAAGCTCGAGGACGGCACGGCGTATTGAGTTGGGAAGCTGACGGGCTGTGGTGTTGGAGGCCCAGCCGGCGACGTCAGGTGGCTCTGGGCGCTGCCAGGCTCGACGTCTCCGGGCTCAGGGGTCGCCTGCCTCGGGGTTGCTGGGACAGCTTCAGGACTCGCTATGGGGTGGCTCGCAGATGGTGTGCCCTTCATCAGCCGCCGTCGCTTCGAGTCTTCAGGGCCGCGGCTATCCTCAGCCGCCACGTTGTCGCCCTCGTTGTCGTCGTCATCGGGTGTTCTGGCGCGCTTCCGACCGGCTTGCGAGGGGACATTGTATGAAGAGCCACCAGCTCCGGGGCTCGGGCCAGGGGCGCCAGAATAGGCGGGCTCCTCCGTCGGCTGCTTCTGCTTTGAAGCCCCAGGTCCCTGAACCTCAATTACCTCTGCGTCTTCATCCTCAGTACCATCGTTGGTAGCATTGTCTGCTGATGCCCGGAGGCGCTCAGCAGAGGCTCGGCGGGGAGATACACGACCCGCATTCGAGGGGCCAGGAGTGGCGTCACGGTAGGGTCGTTGGCGCTTTGGTTCGTGGTTCAGACCCTCTTCAATTACGTCTTCCTCCTCGCGAGGCCGCTTTCGAGATTCACCGCCGGGCTGAGCCTCGACTTCCACGAGGGACTCATCAGCGCCTTGTCCCGTGCTGTTGGCTGTCGTTGCCAGGCGGCTGCGCAGCTGCTGCACGCGCTCCTGGCCAAGTCGGAACTGCTCTCGCGCGAGATGCCTCACGTAGCTTCGGTCAGGCTCTTGTTGATAGTCAGGGAGACGCTTGTTGAAGCCAGGTTGGAAGTAGATCGACTCAGGGTCAGGCCATGATTCTAGGCCCTGAGAGACAATTGCTTCGCACTGTGCCTGATATGATTGTCATTATTAATTTGTTGATGGAGAGCTTGGGTTGGCTTACCAGGAGCTTCTCCCCGACGGGTCCCATTTCCCGGAGCAGCGTCTTCATGATGCTCTCCAGATTAGCCCCACGTGTTGTGTACTCAGACTTAGGTCCATCGTAGTATCGGCAGTTCCAAAACAATTGGTGCATGTCATTGAAAAAGGAGGTGGCTCCATAGCCGACTGAGGTGTCTGATCTCAAGCCTTGCTCGATGAATTTGAGGTATCGGGGCCTCTGACAGTGGAAGTAGTAGTCCTTGAACTCTGTCCCATCAACTTCGTCGATAAATGGTTCACCGTCTTTTTCGGCCATCAGGCGATGCAAAACCTCCAGAAGGAGGACGTTCCAGGAGGGATCGTCGTCCGGGTTCTTGTTGTGGTGGTGCGGTATTCCAACAATTGTGGCACACGGCACCAGGCTGATGGTAGGCTTTAGCAGTGCCCTAGCGTGCTCAATGTCATCCAATTGATCTGATTGCTTCTTTGCATCTCTAGGATTGATTCCCCGATCATTCTCAAACTCGTTAACCATGTCGCGGTAGATATTCTTCCGCGGGGAACAGTCGTCAGAATCTTCCGATTCCAGAATTTTGACGAAGGGGGTGTCGTCCTCGGCGGCAATCCTGGCCTTGATCTCATCGTATTCCTGGGAGTAGCGCTTGAGAATGCCATCGGGGCCGTTGTACTTCAGGTAGACTGCCAAGAGGTCCTCCGCCTCCTTGCTGCGGACTTCGGCCAAACGGCGCCTACCGAAGGGATGTTAGCTACCAAGCATTGAGCAACAGGTTCTAACTAAAGCTGGCCAGTATATGGCAAGAAATTCAGACCCTTCTTTGATAGCCATAGGCTGAGTATAGCCTGGACGCTGACATTGAGATAGATCACAACTAGGTCGGTGCTTTTGCGTGCAAATGCTCAAGTTGAATTTGATGATCTGCTTACCAGTAAGGTATGACCTCTTCCTTCAGATGGTTGATACGGCGAAGCTTCATATCTTCGGGAGTTTCCTCTCTGAGGATGTCTAACAGAAGGGGTTTGTACGCAGAGAACTTGCCTCCCGGCTCGAAGTCGGGGCCGCTGAGGTTAAGCTGGCTGTGGGTTGCCATGGTGTGGTGAGCTGCGTCACACAAGAGGAAAGGCTTTGAGGATGTTCAGTCGGGACGTCAAAGTCTCTGAAATTCGAGTTATTCGTATAGAGTCCTTGTATACTAGGTCGACCAATGGAACGTTGGTGGGGATCGTGGTGGCTGCGCAAACGTTGAGCCGGGGCCGGGTCGTAGTGAAGCAGCTAGGCCCTCGTATGCGACGGACGTGAGATTATGTTGACTTTTATTCTGGGTACTGGGAATTGATTCTCTTTCTTTCGAGATGATCAAGACACTCGCAGATGTAGATTACTCTCGGGTCGCGTTGGTTAACGGGTATAGATTGTGGATGACTCGAAGGGGGACCGAAACGTAGAGACCGGGTGCAGCAGGCGTTGTGCCCTGGGTTGCCAGCGGACAACGACTTCTGAATCAGTCTAGAAAGTTGAATCTGGGCATGGAAGACGTCCTTGGTGACAAAATAATTGACCCCGCGCCCCATTCACTGATATCAGTGAATTGAGTTGCAAACATACTCAAGTACTCCAACCTATCCTTCGTTCCCAGCTCGCACATACGCCGCATCTGTACCTGACTTTGCAACACCGCAACACGCGTCAGCGACAATCAACTTTCCATCCCGCAGTACGTTCTTGTTGATCCTTGTGTTGTCCATACTTAGCGACACTGGAGTATCTCGAGTTGTTTTGTCGATGTCAACACCACCCGGTGCCCAAGAACACCAACTCAATGGAGCGAGAGCGCAAATACATCCGCGCGCGCCCTGAGCGCAGCTACACCTACGAAACGTCAGTATACACTAATATTCATACCCTTCTTGACTCTACATCCATCTGGGGATCTCCAGGACGCCATTCAGCTTTCTCAAACTAACCTTCCGCCATTCTAGGACTTTGGGCATTGACTGGGGAAGCGAAGGTGTTCGAGCGAAGCTGTACTACAGGAACGGACATGGACAGCCTGCCGAGAAGCTTTTACAGCCCACCTCAACGTTACGAGACATCTCATTCGATCCCCGAGATTTCAGGGGCCAATTTCCCTCCGACATCTACCCCTTTGACATCACCAGTCCCAACCCTCCTGGACAAGTTGTTTACCCAGGAATCAACCGTCTTCAAGGGCGTCTTTCCATTTCATCCAAGCTTGGGATGTATGCTGTCGTGGGAATCTCGGACGAGGCTGCCAGACAATCTCCCGAGCTTCTGGGGCTGCGGATTCTAGTCCGTCAGAAGCCCGAGCTCAAGCAGATCATTCGCATAGGTATCGAGCAAATGCTGTACGGTGTTTTGCGTAAGGTCCACGAGTCCTTGAGACTCAACCCTGCGCCCATGCCCCGCACCCTCGACGCCATCGCGTTAACGATCCCTGCGCAATGGACAATCGAGTTTGAAGAGGAGTACGGCGAGCTGCTCATCTCTTCATGGGAACGAGTTTTCTACGGCACGGCTCCACAGCTCATTTTCCTCAGTGAAGGCCAGACGAATGCGCACTATGCTTTCTACAGAGACACGGTCACGGCGATGCATGGTCGCCAGCACCTCTCTCACCGGGACTTCTTCGACATTGGCAGATACAAGAATGGTGTCCTGCTTATCGACGCAGGAGGACACAGCGCCGTGAGTCCCACAGCATAAGCGGACGGCATCTTCTCTGAAGCTGACAATTGATCAATACAGAATACCTCTCTGGTCACTATTTGCCGTGATGACAATCAGCTCGAGATTCGCCCCGATCAAGGTAAGTCTCAAGTCTCTTGTACATATGCAGTGTTCTGATACGATCTATTTTAGGTGCCATTGGAGGCACAGCCCTGTGGGCGTGGCACGTACTAGAACGGGCGAAAGTATTTTGGGGACAGAATCACCCACTTCAAGCTATGCCGGTGGATATGCAGAACCAAATCCTGAAGATATTCTATATGCACTGTCCAGATTACAGAGACCACACGGGAGCAACGTTTGACGTCTACAACTGCGGGCCCTACCGAGACGACTTCCACTACAGGCTCCGCCCCGAGGAACTTGTTGAGACATTCGAAGACACGAATTCGCATGCGTTTTTCCTGATTGAGGAGGGAATTATTCAACTGAAGACTCTCCAGCAAACTTGCGAGAGGATCAAGATTGTGATCGGGGGTGGTTCAACCCAGGGAGCTATGTGGATGGCACGCATGACCAACCTCTGCACCAAGTACCAGATGGAAGAGCCGATCTACCTCTGGAAGATCGACCAGATCTACGAGTATGTATAACAAGAGTCCCGAGTGTATCTGAGCAGCTCCCTGAATATATATAGGTATGCGAGGCTCGCAGCCGGAGCGAACTACGCCCTGGCAAAGGCAAAGTCCGTGGCCCAGTTTGTTGACACAGCCGCCTTCGGCCTTGCCGTGAAGAAGCGCTTCAGGGGTGCAAATGGATGGACCTACGATTGGCACTACCGGGCCAGCATGCTATGGGCACGGGTAAGTAGATCACACAATTGACGCCTCGCGTGCCATGACATTTAGCTAACGCTCACGGTCGCCGACAGGGAAACAAGTGGGCCAAGACCATCACGACGAACGGCACGGAAGAGTTCAAGATAATCTGCCAGCCCGAGTACGACAACCCCCGACCCAAGTCCACCATCGAGCCGAACTACAAGGCCTACGACCTCCTCCCGATCCCGTGCCGCAAGAAGGGCACCCTCCAGTTCGACCTCGAGATCGATACCAACACCGACCAGCTGAAGCTTACAATCAAGCACAGGGGTCTGTCAAAGTCGGGAAAGACTGGGAGGTCGACCGAGCTGGGGAACGTCGAGTTCGATCTCTGGGTCCCGCCCGGCAGCCGCTGCCTCCAGATTTGGGACTGTGTCGAGGACATCGAGAGCAAGGTCACCACGGCCTTCGCACGACAGCAAGATGCAGAGGACACCGACGACTCTGAGGGTGACGAGGCTGAAGAGATGGACATTGACTCGGGCCCCCAGAAGAAGTCCACCAAGCGTGGTCGCAACCTTCGCAGCAGCCTTCGTGGCCCCGCCTCACGCGTTCAGCAGGCTGCTGCTGATGTTTATATGGATGCCGCGGCGCCCAAAGAGGAGGACCAAGACCTTGGCGGCAACCAGTCCAGTGCGGCGCCACTTCTTCAGGCTCAGGCTGGCGCGCCTCAAGGCTCCGCCGAGGACGTGGAGATGGGTGGCATGGAGGACGAAGAGGAGGCCGCTGACAGCATAACAGTGGCTCCTATTCCTGAGGAGGGTTCCCAGCCTTCTCATGCTGGAGGCCAGGCTGCTCAGCGGCGAAGCCGCCGTGGCTCCCGCGTCTGCAGGGGAATCTTCGCGCTGTGATGGGACGAAAGCCTTGCCAACTGGGCTGGAAAGAGATAGCTTGGGAGGTATACAAGACGAAGAGCTTGCGAGGTATATGAAGAAGAGCTTGGTTGCCCGGTGTGGCTATGTATTTGATGGCTACGGCGGGAGCCCTTCGGCGAAGCGCCTTTCGCAAAGCTGAAGATGGCTTGTGGTCGCAACATATCTTATGTGGCCCCCCTGGGGCCAATTTTGGCCTTTTCGGCAATTCATTGAGTGCTCTATGAAGTTCAAGGGCAGGGTTAATTCTAGATCGGTAGCCTGCACATAACTCGCAAATGAGATGTCACCCATTTTCATCACAGTCCCTCCTCAATATAGATTTGAGATCCAGCCCTGGGAGCAATGTACTGCCGGCAGTAGAACGTTGCTTGTTGGGTGTAGGGCTCGCATTGATGCTGCGCCGCTGCGATGCGTCTTGTGCTTGGGTTACGATCGACAGACTACAACGTCGCAATCACATCTAACAGGAGTGCATAAAAGGGGCCCAACTAGAGAATCAAGGAACGTACGGACCCGTGGCGGCTACCTAATGCCCAAGGGTGATTCCCTGAATTCCCACGGAGACTCTGAGTCCAAATTTGTCTCGACATTCGTGCGCATCCGGTGACAAGGATTAGAAGCCCCCATCTAAACTACTGGTTGTCCAGTGGACGCGGCTCAAAAGACTTGTTGACCATACGAATATCACCATGTCTGAGAGACCCATCCGCATCGCCATTTCCGGAGGCGGTCTCGCCGGCGCCACCCTCGCCCACACCCTGCTCAAACACGCGCACCTAGACGTCCACATCTTCGAGTCAGCCGAAGCCTTCAAGGAAGCCGGCGCCGCCGTAGGCATCGCCCGCAACGCCCTCGAGGCCCTGGACCTCATCGGCTCCTCGGCAACCACAGCCCTCCAGCGCGCGGGCGCCGTGCCCCAGAAGGGCGTGCGCTTCATGCTGGCGCAGGGCCCGGACGCCGGGGACGACGGCGTCATGATCGACGAGA
Source organism: Diaporthe sp. P3_1W (assembly GCA_037177825.1). NCBI lineage: Eukaryota > Fungi > Ascomycota > Sordariomycetes > Diaporthales > Diaporthaceae > Diaporthe > Diaporthe sp. P3_1W. The sequence continues at coordinate 8,453,166 of JBAFXB010000002.1, forward strand.
TTGATGCAGGGGTTCACCAGAAACAGGTCGTGAGTATCGTGCACCGCGCGGCATTCTTGAGGGAGCTGCTCGCGGACGTGCCGCCGGGCCGGATGCACGCGTCGAAAAGGCTCGAGAGGGTCGACCGCGACGGGGAGAGCCCTCGAGGCGGGGCAGCGTCCTTGACGCTGCACTTTGCCGACGGCTCCACGCACGAGTGTGACGTCCTGATCGGTGCGGACGGCATCCACAGTACTTTACGCGGGATCGTCCTCGGCGACGACGATCCGGCCGCGCGGCCGCGGAATACAGGGTGGTGGGCCATCATGGGCCTGAAGCCTTACGCCGCGGCGCAAGCGAGCCTCGGGGAAGGCCTCGTAGATGTGGACGATCCGCGACAGTATGGCTGGACAGGTGATGGCGCGTATATCATGCATGACGTGCTGAGCGACGGGCAGCTCGTGCAGCTCGTCGCCTGCGGCATGGACGAGGGTGCCCGTGGCTCCGACCGGTGGCAGACCACGCTGAGCGCGGATGAAATCCGGGAGCGGTTCCGGGGTTGGCCGGCACTTCTGAGGAATGCCGTTGAGAAGGTATGTTTCTAATAAACCAAGTTCACAAGTCGGTGCCGAGCTCAGGGGTACGCCCTTTCTGAAGCCAGCTAACACTCTCGCAGCTGCTCTGCGACGAGCCGGAGCAACCGGCACGGTACCTGTGGGAGCACCCGCCAGCCCGAACGTACGTCTCGGGCCCCATAACCGTGATGGGCGACGCCGCGCACGCCACCACGCCCTGGCAGGGCTCCGGGGCGGGCATGGCGATAGAAGACAGCCTTATCCTGTCCACCCTTCTCGGCCGCGCAGAGACGGCGGCCCAGGCCTGGCTGGCTCTCGAGGTGTACGACCAGGTCCGCCGGCCACGCACGCAACAGATTGTCGAGTCGAGCAGGGGAACGGGTATGATGCGGACTGGATTGGACGGGGACGTGGGTCTGGATCTCCTGAAGTTCCGGCAGAGGTTGCTTTCCAGGTGGGACGTTATTATAGATTTTGACAACAAGCAGCATTGTGGGGATGCCATGGCAGTTATGGAGAGGCTTCTCAAGGCACGGCGATGATTAGAGGCTCCGTCGAGAGGGAATTACAAGATATGGACGGCTGGAGGGAGGCTCCCGACTGACACCTGTTCAACTAGACCCACTGTGGTGACTGTTAGTATGACCTCTCGGGATGAAATACGTTACGATGTAGTTCGCTTTATCTCACCACTATGGCCATAATGGGACGCCTATCTTCATCTCTGTCTCTAGTAAAAGCTTCTGTTTATTTGTAGGATGGACCTAAAGCCACTGGAAATAACACGAATTCATACAATTTAGTCCTATTGTCCTCACTCCCGTTCAAGCATAGACGCAGCATTGACTGACCACAAAGCATCCATTTCGCAGATTGAAACGGCTCAAGTCCAAGCAAAGAAAGACGCACCCGAGCTATACATGATGGAGTCCCACCAACTGTCGAGGTGCCAAGTCATACCCGTGCTGTTGACAGACGACGAGCTCAACCGCACCCGCAGGTTCCTGCTATGATCGTAGTCCAACGAGTCGAGCGCCATGATGACCTTGGGCGTCTTCGAGAACTCCACATCGAAGTCCTTGACGCCCGAGTTCTCGTGCTGCGGTTCCTGCCGGGGGCGCACGTCCTGGGTGTCGAACCTGCCGCTGGTGACTCCCTGTTGGTCCGCTGGGTACGCCAGCCAGGTGGCGCCGGCGGAGTAGAGGATCGAGTCGGCCCATGAGTCGGCGTGGATGGTGAACCCTTTCTTGTCGATGTCGGTCGCGGAGACTCTGATGCGCCAGTTCTTGCTCTTGTCCATGTCCAGCGACTGCAGCCAGGTGATCACCTTGGGAGGGGCGCTGAACGGCGTAGCGAATTTGATGCGTTTCGAGTGCTTCAGCTGCGGCTTTTTCCCCGGACCGGTCTCATTGGTGTTGTAGAAACCCGTCTGGATGTAGTCGAAGTCTGAGCTCTTCTCTAGGTACGTCATGGATGCCGAGTAGAGGACAGTGTCGTCCCAGCTCTGCAGTGAGGCCTTGAAGTTCTCGGTCGTGGCTTCGCTCGTGGCAGCGGTAATGCGGATGTTGGCGGCCTGACTGATGTCGAGGGAGGTGATTCCAACTGGGAGCTCCGGCGCATCGTCATACTTTTTGTAGTAGTACTTGACCTTTTCACTGACCAGCTGCGGTTCCTCCTCGGGGCGGATCTCCGTAGTGTTGAACTCTCCAGCATCATAAGTATCAGCTGGATAGCAGAACTTGATGTATTCAATGTCCAGAGCAGAGAGTTGAACGTTCCAGTTAGTACCCTTCCCATCTGTCGTCCATTCGGCAGGGTAGTAGTACAACATGATGCTATCCGGGTCGAAGGGTGTGGCCTGGGTGTCCTCTAACGTGTAGAGATGAAACACATTGTGGTCAACCATGTCCTTGGTCCAGTTTTTGGGGGGTCCGCCAAGTTCCTTGTAGACATGATCTTTGTTCCAGGAGATGTTTGCATATGGACTTGAATGCTCATGGATCATACCTAGAGCATGCCCGAACTCATGAAGGACGACACTACGAATGGCATCTTCTGAATTGCCGTCCTCGATCCATCCGAGATTCAGTGACGTCTGATTCTTTGAGCTGGGGCCGGAAGATTCTGTACCGATCAAGGACCAAGACCTTCCAGGTTCGAATCCGACGAGAACATCCACCTCGACGGAGTCGACAAAAGTGAAATCGATGTTTGCATACTCGGTCCACTGTGGAGCATATGTTTTGACTTGATCCTATTCACTTTTATTAGTGCTTCAATCCTCTGATTCCGCCCTGTACTGCTTTGTCTGAACACCTACCTTCTGCCAGGATGAACCACCCTGGAACCCAATCTTGAGTTCTTGGCCAGGTTTCCAGAACTTTCCGGTCAGCATAGCTGCTTCCTAAGATCCACCATGCATCTGAGGTGCCAGGGGCAGTGTGAGAGCTCCGTTTTGAGGGTTCTCGGTCAAGGCTCCGGAGACACTCCCCATGGGTAGGATGCCGTTGTCATAGTTGAAACCAGGGATTTTGAGGTAGCAGATGGGTCCGTAGGAATCCATGATGGAGAGGCTCGGCACGAAGCCTGTAAAATTGATGGGATTGAAAGGGGCGATCGCTAGGTTTGCCATGATTGATGTCTCGAGGAATCGGAAGAGCAACGGTATTTTGTAATTTGAGAAGACGGAAGCATGAAAATGAGGGAGGTAACCCCAGGAACGAAGCTGGGCATTTCGAAAGCCCAGGACCGTCGGATTATGAGGTCATGGAGCTGGGTATGTTCCGCTCTTTCCTCACAAGCAAGCCACTCTTTCCGTCCAATCTCCCAAGCCGCTCTTGCCGTTCACCCACAGCTCCTTCTGCTTTGCCGGGTCAAAAACCCCTTGAATGGCTTCATTTCTGAGCAGCTTATCAAGACGAGCTGTTATTGAGTGGCCGATTGTTATCGAGCAGCTTGTGCACGGTTCCTTCCCCGTAGTGGAAAATATGCGGCTTGAGGAGTCGTACATACCGATCATGAAAACAGGCAAGTTACGGTACTGCCAGACAGACAGGAAGCCAGGCATTGACAGCTCAGAATCGTGGTGGGCTGAGCTTCCAATCAGACAACCAGGGAGTACGATAGGAAATCGTTCTAAGCAGGTTACTACAGTTAGTCCATCCCGTGAATAAATGTTGAACCGACGACCTACGGGTGCGTTGAACATGATGGATGCTGGCATCCTTAGCTAAGGAGGCTCAGGCTCTCCACAACTTAGAGGACTTCCCATAAATAATTGTCGTCCGTGAGAAATTGAACGGCATTCTATATTTACTAATTGAGATACCTACCTTTCTCCAGGAAGATTATCTGTCGGTAGATCATCATGATTTCAATGCAACGAGTCAGAGTGTCATATCCAGACTACACTGGCCAGCCCAAATTTGCAATTCCTGAGCTCGGCCACTGTGACACCTTATGCAATTTCTCGAAGCGCACTTAGTAAATGGAGAATGGAATTCATTTTTGGTGGATGAGCTCCAGCTTTGCAAAGCAGCCGGCGTCAATCAGGTGGTCGTGGCCGAGTGGGCTCAGCCCTGCAAACGGGCAGCCACCTGCAGCTTCTGTCGGTGTCCGGATACCAACGAGCGCCATGCGGAACTGGCGATGATCGTCAAACAAACGTTACTGTGGTCCTGATCTCTGGGCTTCCTAGTTAGATTGGATTTATGCCATCTTCCGCGAGATTGACAGTCCCGGAAAGAATAGACCACCTGGCCCTTGGAGGGATGGATCCGACTCGCAAGCAGATGCTTGTATCGGACAGCTGGAAGAAGCGGCTATGGTGGCAAAGGTGACTGCGATGGTTCTTTGTTTGAGAAGGTGGCTCTCGGCAGCGAAGTCTCACTCAGAAAGGTGGACAATAGCAATGTGTCCTTGGTAACTTTGCTCCTTTGACGAGACTAAAAGGCCAACAGAACTGAATAAATGGCTTTGTACGGGACCGGCCGTGTGCTCTGTGACTTCTTTGCAGCTTGCAAAGGAACGCCGGTCCATTTGTCAATGAGGTGCAGTGTTCATGATTGCTGGCTGGTTACTACCAGAAACTCTTGGGCTATAAGTTAGGTACGCATCCCTTTCTCACTTCAGTTGCATATCTCTCGTCACATCCATCCACGAATCACCCTTACTTATCACTTCTACCAAAATCAGGACAATCAGTCGACATCCTTCAGACACACCAGCTATCTTCTACTACTCAGTAAGTATGTCTTCTGCAAAGAACGAGACAATGTCTTCGAACGAGAACTGGAAGAAGGCCGGTGGTAAAACCAAGCACGGCAGGCCCACCGGCCGTCGCGAGGTTCTCGAGAAATACAAGGCCATTGGGCTGGACAGTCTCAACTGCGGCAACCGCAAGCAGCTCGGGATCGAGATCCGCGTCTTCGGCTACGGCTTCAACAAGGACGCCAGCTTTCTTGTGCCCATGCTCGCCAAGGAGCGCCGCCGTGCCAACAGGCTTGCCCTTCAGGACCAGCTCCTTTCTTTGGCGAACGATGAGTGTCGAGAAGAGGCTGAGCACGAGGCCCGTGAAGAGTGCGATGAGATGATGAGCGAGATCCGGCGCGAAAAGGATCGCGAGCTGGCTGACAGGCTTGGGATCTCGGAGTCCTTCTTCGAGGACCCGTGGAGCCTTGAGAACATCGATTGGTTTGGCTTCAACTACGGCGACAGAACCGATGAGTTCTGGGACAACTACATGGGAGTCATCGAATGGTCTCACGAACAAGGCACGTATGTGGACTTTGAGCAGGCTACATGGATGGCTGCCCCGCACTTCGGCGAGGGTTGCTTTGTTTGTAAGATGATGGCTAAGTATGGGGAGAAGGGTCCGTGTCGGTAGATGAGCTTAATAGAAGGGTCTTTGGCTGTTTTCTTTTTTTCCATCCTGATTTTCGAAAGTAAACTATGTGACATGCGGCCTGCACATACTGCCGAGGAAGATCTAACTAGTGATGACAAGTCTACACAGGTCAGGTAGGCACCGCATCGGCTATCTGGAGATATTCTGTAGCATACAATATGTTGGGAGCACCTGAAGAAGAACGAAACGGTGACCTTCCAGGTGCTCCCTGTAGCAAGGCCAAGTGCATGGTCAGAAGGGCGGCGCCTGACAAGGGAAACTGGACCTTCGAGCACTGCTGGAACATGATTACGATGGAGGGCCTGTGTACGCTTAAAAGAGACAAAGTGGCCTACATCGTGTGTTGAGGCTTCTTACCAGCCTGTGTTGCCCTTACCTTGGAGCCCAACGTCTAGCTGCGACTTTGGCGGCGCTAGACTTCTGACCATGAGGCTGAATAGTGTCAGGGTGTCAACAGGCTTATAACATGGAAGGATTGATAGCGTAGGGCAACCAGCGTTCCTCCACAGTAATGTGGAATGTCACAAGGCTGTGTCGTCCTGTATCGTGTGAAAGACACTGAACCTGCGGACACACATAGCCCATTTTGGAGGGCTGTGAGTAATGTGCCATCTCAAAACATCCGTCCGTCAAAGACTCTACATGTCTAGCATTGGCAAAAGCAAGAATGATCTGTCAATGGGTGGATGACACAGGAATCAAACTTGAGCAGCGCAAGGCAAGGCTGACGCATGAAGCATTGGTATCTTCCGTAGACCTTGGCTATGTATAGAACGTAGTCAGTAAGCTATCGCAACACAATGACAGGCATATTCGCCAAGAAAGATCAGCCCTGCCTGGCAGCATATAATCTCAAAGGCCGTGCATTCTAAAGTCGCACCTCCCAAACGAGGGGAACTATTGCCGCCCTCCCTCCCGAGCCATCCGACGCAACGTCTGAGGAAGAGCGGGCAGCAGCCAAGCCTATGCTTATCAATCTGATCAACACCCCCCTCCCCAAGACTCACCAGACGATCCTGGGGCCTGAAGGACCCATATTGGGCTTCGCTTAAGTTGGTACGTCACTGGGCCGGGGGGTTAGGAAGTTTCGTCGCGTAGCATTGGGTTGAGCTTGGGCCTCGGCGCCGACACGCGGCGCCGCCTCGAATCATGTAAATGAGGCAAAACGACCGGTGTGGTGTCGTCGCTGTCGGAAGAGTCAGGCGGGCCTTCGGAGCTTCGGCGCTGGCCGGAGGCCGGAATTACAAACCACGGGGAAGAGCGTCGGTAATTGAGGCCGAGGAGATTGGTGTCTGAATCAATCACCAAGTCGTGTGAGGTTGGGTTTTCGATGTTGCACATGCTGTGAGCCAGAATGCACGATTTGAATGGAGACACTCGGTTGGGAAAAAGAACTTGCAGCATCAAATTACAAATCTATATAATATCATAAATGATGGTTGGACTAGTTCCTTGCGGGTGCCCCATCGCGCCCGTATCTATGGTGCCGTAAAGACCTTCTGGGTATCATAAAAGAAATATGAAGGATGAACCTCATTCTCCTTCTCCCCACCCCTTTGTAAATGCGAATGTGTCATCCACTTGCCGACACGCTTATATAAAATCCCCAGGCGAGCGATCCGCCTCCCTCAGAGACGGGCGCCCGGAGCCCGCCCACCCCACAGCCTGGAAGTCGACCCTGTTGAAATAGTCGACAGGAGGCATCCTCGCCGACCCATGCTCTCTCCGGATCGTAAAGTCAGTCACCTGGGACACGGCCGAGCCTTCGGAGCCAACGCGCCTGATCCTGGGCCGGGGGGCACTGAGCCCTTCGCTCGCAACCGTGTCGATGGAGCTATAGCGGCCTCGTGCATTGGTGAGAGGCTGAACGCCCCCCGCGACCCGGATCGGGAAGTCGCTGCCGAGAGCCTCGTGTATAATGGCGCTCGGCGGCTGGGTCACGACGATCTCATCCAGTATGCTCTGGACGGAAGGACGCCGGCGCTCGGGAGGCTGGAACGGGCTGCTGAGCGGCGCCTTGGCCGGGGCCCTGGCCAGCTTCCTTTCTGACTGTGGGCTCTCCACCATCTCGTACCCGTAGTGATCGCATTGAGACTGTGCGCGCGACTGGTAGGTTCTCGTATAGTCGGAGCCCGTGTCGATGCTCGGCTTCATGCTGACTCGCGGGCTGAGCTTCTCGACGTCGTTGGTCTCGTGGGACATCGAGCAGCCAAAGGGGTCCGGCACGGCTACTTCGGGCGTGCGCAGGCCCCGCGCGGGCTCTCTGTGGTGGTATTGCCCCCTCCGCCGCCTGCAGCTGGAGCGCAGGCAGTCTGCAAACCTCTCCCTGGCGGCGCGGGCATATAGGGGGCGCAGGGTCGGGAGGCAGGCGCAGATGATGGCAAGACACACCTCGCCGATCGACCAAGCGGTGGCGTCAAGGTTCTCGTATGTGACGTCTGGGTTAAAGTTCACGATTGGTAGGTACTTGATTCTGATACCCGATATGGCGCAGTTGCTTTGAGGACATTGTTAGCGAGGTCAGAACATGCTGCCACCTGCTAGGACGAAATCCACTCACAAGAGACCCAAGCAGAATACCAGGATGAGGAGGAGCCGCTGGCCTATCGAAACTCGCATGCTCCATAATACCGGTATGGGCAACGTAAATATCACAATGTCGCTCAGTATGTTGCCGGCGGAATGGATGTACCACTGGAATGTAGGGATGCAGGTGGCTTTGGTCTCCTTTTCCCAATAGCCTCGAATCGGGTGGCAAGTGAAAATGGAGAGCATAACAAGTCCAATGCTCCATGAACCAATAATGAGCAGTGCGATGTTGATCGCTCGGCGGAGCCTTGAGGCGAAGATGCGCCGGTATTGTAGAAGCAGGGCAATCTTGATGGAGCCCAGCCCGCAGTAGTACAAGATAATAGCGAAGTAGAAGCGCTGTTGGAACCCATTAGCCGGGGGCTGGGGAGCTTGTATTATCTTCAGATAGGCGCACCTTGAAGTACTGTTCGATCTGCATCTCGCTCAGAAACCATATATGCTGTCCAAGTCCCACCTGGGCCATGAGACAGACTGTGATGCCTTTCGCCACGATGAAAACCTGATGAACACATGTTAGTGCCCAGATATCCGTACAGCAGCTCAAGATGTGCTTGTGTCTTACGAGTGCGACCAAGACAGCCCAATCGTCCAATCCAATCCAGTTGTCAAGCCGTTGTCGAGCGTAGAAGCGCATGGCTACCACGAGTCCAGTGAGCGGTATCACGGTCGAGATGACGGCCACCACAACTCCTGACCTGTTGTCCATCGGCAGCTCGACCACACCCGAGCCTCGAACATCCGAGTCCATCTTGTTCCAAAGCTAGCCCATCAGCGAATATACCGGTCGAGCGTCTAGTCCGTTAGTCTTTTAATGAGACGTTGGCGAGTGGGAGACATTATCAGCGGGACAAGTGCGGTGCGGGAAAGGTTGGCAGATATTGGCATCGACGTATATAAAAACCTTCGTGGAATTAACTCCCCGCCACCTGTCCGGATGGTGTGGGTGGTCGTTCTGGAACAGATCAGTAGCCCTGCCCATAGTGTGTGTGGACCCACAAGAGAAACTCCGAGCGCAAGTACATGTTGCGTTGTGCCTGAGTAGAGGTGCATTTTCGACTTGCACATGCGACTCGCGAGGTCGCGAATCGCTGACAGGGTGCGAACTCTATTCTGTCCTCGCTCCAGGCACGCCCGCTCGCCTGCTGTAGATAGCGGCGTGGGTTTCACTGAACGACCAAAGTCATCCCAAGGCACTGTCAAGGGCCAGCGAAAAAAAGACCAGTCCAGACGTTTCTGCGTGTGTGCCTCTCTCCGCCAGCTCCGCCAGCTCCGCAGCGTCTGATGTAGTGTAGCCTGTTGCGGCCCAACCGGGGGTTTTCTCGCCTCAGAACTGCTGCGAGCGCAACGGCTGCTTGGCCAATGCAACTTGAGATGACAGCCGCCGCTGGAACGCGCGCTATCGTTGCGCTTGGGGAGCTGTGTCAGATCCTTATTCCGGAGGGGCCGAATCGTGGGTGCATGCATCGGCAACTCTAATCAAAAGCCTAATTAAACTTTGGCACCAGGGAGCAGATGGTGCTACTGGTGAAACCCGCTGGCCTGAACCCACCTGAGTCGACAAACCCAAAATCCTCTCGGCGACTCGCAAGAGGACACTTGCTGTCCAACAATTGCATGTGGCCTCTTACCGGGAATGTTGAGACGCTCAAGAGGATTCGCTTTTGGGTGTTTTGCTAGACTTTGGATCGCTCCGACCACTGGAACCGTGCCTGTCTTGCTCCAGCACGCCGGTTCTTAAATTGTCAGATCAAGTCTATTTCCTCGTCTTGGTATCGCGTTGGCTCCTCAGCTCAGCCTCTGTGCGCTCAGCTGTCGTTGTTCAGATATGAGCCCCAGTTGTAGCCGAGCTCCCCGCAGAGCGAAACCTGACTCAAAAAGGCTCGCTTGTGTATATGACACAGCCGAGGCCAAGGCTCGTCGACGTGGCCAATGCTTTCCCGTCAAATCGTTTTAATAGAAAGAGAGAGAAATTACCCGACGTTTGGACTCCACTCTTCCGCTCAAAACGAACTCGTGGAGCTTGTCACCAGCGGGCCCGCCCATGACAAGCTCCTCCCCACCCCCGCCCGAACGCTACCTCCCCGCGGGCGCATAATTGCTTGACGTCTCGCCAGAATCAGGCCCCTGACAGTAACGGTTTGTGCTCACCGGGCGATGTTGTTTCACCTGCCTATTAGTTGGCCACCATCGCGATATTCGCCTAGCCATCGTGCTGGCGCGCTGCCAGATACTGCCCACGGCCGCGCCTGTCAAGTTACAGCGTGGTTCGGTCCGACTCGCAAGCAACTTCGCCGCTGTCTTTTGCTCGAGGCTCGAAGCCTATTGGCTAGCCTCGGTGCCCAGGGAGAGGCGGCAGCCATCAGCACTGGCGACGACTAGAGTCAGCGTCTGCCTCTCATGGCCTACTTCGACGTGCGGCTCGGCATCCGGGACGGCGATGTGAGGGAAGGTCTGGATCAGACGGCAGACAGTGTAAGAGACTTCCAGGAGCGCAAAGTCTTGCCCGAGACACAGACGAGGCCCACCATTGAACGGAAGGTATGCCCATCCCACGTCTTTCAGCCTGTCTTCCTCCCATCGTTCCGGCCGAAATGCTTCCGCGTCGTCGCCATATATATCCTTCCGTCGGTGCATTGCGTATACACAGTAGCCGACTGCTTGGCCGGGGCGAACGAGGATGGGTGCCTTGCCGTCGGGGCCGCCACCAACAGGCAGAGTGGTCAGGCGCATCGCCTCTCGAGAATTGACGGGGACAGAGGGGTAGAGTCGCAATACTGGGTACAAATTAGACGTCGGCACATAAGGGGAAGGGCTTAACAGCAAGGATACTTACCTTCCTTGACCACCAGACTAAGGTACGGCATCCGTGTAGGCTTCAAGTCATCCCGGGATGGCGGCTGCGAACCAGGTCCAAGGCCACACACACTGGCAATCTCCTCTCGCAGACGACGCAGGACGAGTGGATGGCGGGCTAGGAGCCTGAAGGACCAAGACAGACAGCAGCCAGTGGTGTCACGCCCGGCAAGCAGCACGTTGAAGCACTGATCCCGCAGCACCTGTCTGTCCTGGGTCTGCTCCGCCAGGGCGTCAATGAACGAGTAATTACTCCGCAATTCCTCCCTGTCCTTCTCTTGTGCCTTGCCGCTCGGCCGCAGCGCCTTGTCCACCGCCTCGTCCACGAACTGGTGACACCTCTTGCAAGCATCGCGGAAGGCCCTGTCGTTCAGCAGCCAGTAGAACTGACCCAGGCGCCCGCGGTGGGCGAGGTAGTCCTGCGCCAGGTTGAAGGCCTGCGCGAAGGACGACTCCTGGCCCGCGACCTTGCCCCAGTCGAGGTCCAGCACCGAGTCGCCGAAGAGGAGGAACATGGTGGTGTCGAAGGTCAGCTTGAAGAAGAGCGGCTGGAGGTCGACCGTGCTGCCGTCGCCTGGGACCGATTTGATGAGGTCCTGCACGCAGTTCTTGATCTGTTCGAAGTTCTGGGACCGGTTGGAGGCAAATTGGGGTCTGAGCAGGGCCCTGGAGTGCTTCCAGAGGGCGCCGTCCTGGGTGAAGATGCCGCTGCCCAGGAGTGGCCGAAAGTGAGGGGCTCGCAGACCAAGGCCGTAGTCTGAGTGTTGTCACTGAGAGTCAGCTTGTCTGTGCCCACTGTTCGGCCATCATCGACGTACCTTCGAAGTTCGTAGAGAGGACGGCCTCAATGTTCTCTGGGTCTATCGTGTCGATTCCCGTAGCGCCCAGCAGCTCCTGGACGAAAGTGGTGCCATTGTCGTCGACAACCTCGAGGAAGAACTGGAGAATCTGCATCGTTCTGGCGTACTTGAGAGCCTTGACCAGCATGTCCAAGCCAAAGGGCCACCTTGAGTTCCATATTTTCGGCGGCAGACATCCTTTCTCGGCGGCAAAGCGACTCTCAGCCTGGGGTATCGTTAGCGAATGATGATCAAGCCCGATGGATGATTGATCTCTGCTTACTCGGCGGCGCTGGCTGCGACCTAGAAGTAACCATGCCAGAGCTGCTGACAAGACGATGCTGAGGATGATGCGGAGGGCACGTGGCTCGTAAAGCCCTGGTGCCACTTTCTGGTCCATCGTGCTTGGCCGGCTGAGGGTGGAGTCGATTGCGGGGTGTTATCACGGCAAGCTTAGGCCATTCTACTTGGAGGTCAACCTCGATGATCCAGGATAAGGGGTGCTTCGTGGTACTCAGGTGAATTGTTTGAATGATCTGATACCAGCCACTACAGCATTTTCCATCCTACAGTGCAACCTCAGAACGCCCCATGTTGATTGCAGGTTGGCGTCCCCAAAGCAGGTTAGTGCTGACCACCCACGTGACCTCCCTCATAGACGTCAAGCAATCCACCTTGACACTGGCCCTGGGTCAGCAACTCTTTATGATCCCGAGTATATTGGGAGTCGCTATATTTGAGTCAATATTATAGCTTTGTAAGAAGCGTATCGGTGCATAATTGCTTGAGAATGGCCTGATAATGTGGTTCGAGCTGTGAAACTATTTTTGATTGCGGCTCCCGTCTTGAAAGCCAGGACGGTACTGGCAGGGCTCTTCAGACGATACAGGCTCAGATGTGGTTGTAGGCTCTCAGCTTTCCAAAACGATTTGGGAGCCTGACTGCGCAGGCTGAAATCTGAGTCACTCAGATCCCCTTTGTTGGCTCCGACGAGCAGTTGTAGGGCATTTTTTGTTTTCCAGGCGACCAAATTCGAATATGACCACTGAGTCCCAGTATGTCCCCTAAATCGCGAGCAGTGCTTCTTTACGTCACCCTCAGACGAAACCCAGGGCAATGTTGGGCCGAAAGTCTCCCAGATTGCTGTCTCCATAGATGTCTTCTCAAGTTGTGCCCAGGCTTTTGCCATTGAGCCTAGAATTAGCCGCCTGCGTACGTATACAGTCATTTTGAAATCTCAATGAAATTACTATTGTTTCCATTCGAAGCCGATTCTGTCAGTCTATACGGGAATCCCTTGTCAGCATTACCTCCACGGCAGTAGAGTAGACGTCTGGTCGAGCCGTATGCACTTGCTTTACTACTGGGGACCTGCGACCGAAAGCTCAAGTGTTTGACGCAGTCTATTGATGTACTCCTGGACTAGCTGACTGCCACTTCTACTGTTTAGGGAGACTGTCTTCTCCACCTGCGGTCAACTGTGGAAGCAAGCTAGGTCGAGATTTCGAGGAGGGGTAACAAACGAATTCCCACTTTTCACTAGAGGCCGGTGATAGAATCCATTCACTTGGCTACCTATTCACTTTCTGGACCCCTCAATTAGTCCCCAGGCTCCCTGCCTGCAGCTCTCAGCGCCCCCCACAAACTTAAAGGCCATCCAATCTGCCAGTCCCAACTCTTCCCTCCTTCCTTCGAACCTCTCCTCAACACGATCTGGTTTTGCCTTTGAGTTGTCTTTCTTCGACACAGCATCGTACCAGACCAGATTCCATCAACCGTATCGAGCAAAGGAAACTTGTTTTCCGCCTCCGTATTGTTGATACCCTCGCCCACCCAAAACAACCTTCCTACCTACGTCAACCCATCGCCTATCTCGAGCAAAGGGAACTTGTTTCTCGACTCCAGATTGAGGCGAATGTGCCATACCCCGACGAATAGTCGATCCATCTGAAACGAATACATTGACGTGAGCTTTGTGATCAATCAACCGTGTTCAAACATTGCCCTGCCCTTCTCCATCATCTCCACCCAGCCTCTCCATCGTCAACAGTCCTAGTCCGTCTTAGACAAACAATCGTAATTTTGACAGCAGCTAAGCTGGTGCTTCCTGACAGATACCTCACCAACATCATCGAGCCCGTATTGGTTTCCCGACACCTCTCACCATGCCCGACGCTATACAACGCGCCTTAAGCGCGTTGTGGCGCTTCATCTTCTTGACGCTCGGCATCTCCGGCGTCGCCTACATTGCTTGGAATGCCCAAGTCGACCCCGTCCCGGCCTTTCTCGTCCCCTCCTCCTGGTTACTGTTCTGCTACATGCTTCTCTTCCCCACGTCGCAGCCCTCCGCTGGCATCGTCTACTGCTTCGAGCAACTCGATGACTCCGACATCAAGGCGGTCATCTTGGTCTTCGCTGCACTCCTCTCGTTCCACTCCCTCTACCAGCGCTCGCCAGCCGGAATGATCTATATTGTTGCTTTCGGCATAATCGACTTCGGCATAACCCAACGCGATGTTTATCGAGCTGCTATGGATTCAGCTACTGGCATCGGTCTGTTGGGCGACGCTCCGCAGCCTGATACAGCTGCTGCCACCGAAGCCGAAGATTCCAGCGACAAGAATACCGACACGGAATACGAAGCAAGCCTCGCTGCCGAGCCTGAGAAACCTGCTGAGCAAGAGCCATTGGACACCGCTGAGCCTTCGAGCGGCCCACTTGTTCTCATTGCCGTTCCGGACGGCGCCTCGGCCGAGGAAGTCGTGAAGCCAAAGTCTTGGGCTCGCAGTGCAATGAACATCATCTGGTCCTTCTTGTGGTTCATTCTCAAGCTCGGGGCTCTGACCGTGGTGATACACACCCTCCTCACAGTGTTGCTCAAGAGCTGGGCGCTCATGCCGACACCTGTGGACATCGCTCCTCTGTTCGAGGCCGAGGTCATCGTCCAAGCCAACAAGACTCAGCTTCCGATCCCAGTTCCGATGGCCGAGTTCATTCCTACCGGTACCTTCGCAAGCCCCTGTCAAGCTGCCCCGACGCCTATCCCGGTCGCCAAGTCGATCGTAACGGTCACGTCAACACCGATGCCGACACCGATGCCAGCGCCCACCCCAAGCGCCGCACCAGAGCCCGCCCCAAAGCCGGAACCGGTGGCCATACCTGACGAGGCCTTCGAGCTTCTGAGCCGCATGTTTGACTTGCCCGTTCCTGACCCAAAGCCCCTTCTCACATGGTACTTCGACCTTCCCCCTTCATCACAGTATGCCGTCATTGTCGCTTCCCTGCTGGTGCTCTGGTGCCTCTCAAAGCCTCTCTTTATCCTGGCACCCCACCTGATCATCTTGGCCGTCGACTATGTCGCCGCAGCCGCAATGCTACCCCTGCTGTTCCGCTACGGCTTCGATCCCAAGCAGTCGATCGCCATCACTTGGGCAGCAGACTGTGCATTGACCGCGAGCATCTGGTACGTCACATACTGGCTGTGGAATGTGGGAGCACTGTGCCGAAACAACACCACCGGCCTCGCGGATGTCAAGAGCCAATTCGAGGACACCGCTTCTGGCTTTGCCGATATCAAGGACCAATTTGAGGACCACGTCTCTAGCATTGCCGACATCAGGAGCCAATCCGAGGACAATAATTCTGGTCTTTGCGATCTCAGGAGCCAATTCAGGGACCATGACGCCGGTATTGCAGAACTTGGGAGCCGATTCGAAAAGTTCGTCGCGCAGATCAAGGTGGGATGGGATAGCACAGTGAACTCGATCGCTACCATCCACAAGACATTGCTCACGCTGTTCTGGTGCATCGTCAGCATCAACAAGAGGGCAGATGCTCTGGCAAAGACAGTTAGGCATCACGCCACTGAGATCGATGCACTCGGCGAGGAAGTCAGGACCAAGGCCGACCTCAACGGAACAAGGGAGGCCCTCGAGGAGATTTCTCACAAGCTCAAAGTCTTTGGTTATTCGAAGGCAGATGCTAAATCCATAACTTCAGAAACGGACTCGGTGCGTCTCTTGATTAAAGAGCTCGAACGCGAGCTCCGACGCGAGACGGCATCTTCGGCATCTGCCGCAGACCTCAAGCAAGCCCGAAAGGAGCTGAAGGAGCTCGAGTCCCGCATCGATAATCTGGGAACCACCACGGCCAGTTCTGCAGAAGTTGCAAGGCTCTTCACCCAGGTTCAGAAAGTGTTGAGTGATGTTATCGAGATGCGCGAAGTCCAAGACCAAATCGAAACTGACGTTGATGCTCTCATGAAAGACAGGGACGGTGCCCGGGAGGACATCAAGTCGCTGAGCGAGACGAGCACTCAGCATGGAAATTCGATCAACATACTCGAGCAGACCGCACAGGAATCAAAGAAGAACTTCAATGATCTCAAGAGTGAGGTCCGCAACGATAAGGGAAAAGTCAAGAGGATTTCCGAGCTCGAGAAGGAAAACGCCAGCCTCAGGCAGGACGTCGGCAACCTCCAGGGCGCTGTGGAAGGCTTGCAGCAGAGGATGGCAGCTATGGAGGCGAAAGAGGACAAGCACGATCGGGATCTGAACCAGCTCCGGCACGATGTCACCTCCGGCACTGACGAGCTCCGCTCTGAGATCAATTCGAATCACACCAAGGCCATGCAGGCTCACGAAGATCTGGCAGCCAGCGTCGACGCCCGCTTCGCCGGCTCCGATAAAGCTGTGAAGGAACAAAAGGAGAAGATCATGGAAGACATTCTGGATCTGTCGCGATTCACGAGCGAGCATGCCAACAAAGTCTCGGCCAAAATCTTTGAGGACCTTAAAGTGCGAAAGGCCATCAGAGACGAGAGCCTTGCGAAGATCTCTTCGAGGATCGACACTGCCGACAGGGCGGCCTCTGATGTTGTGCAGCGTGTGCAAGCCCTTGAATCGCGACCGGGCGTTTCCATTGGCGAGCACGAAGTCAATGACTACATTCGGAGCATGGTCGACGAGTACATGGAAGACTTTCTGGTCAGTAAGAGATTCCAGGCTGCTGTTAAAGAGGCGCAACTGATCTTGAAGAAGCAATCCAATCGAGAGCGCTTGCGTGACGAAGTCCATGCAACCGTCGAGGAGCTGCTCGACAGCGAGGATATCCAGCAAGCTATTTATGACAACTTCATGGAGCGAAAAGCCCTCGACAACACGAACGGCAACGACGACCCCCTGGGTGATCCACCTGGGGTGATCTCCGGGGGTCCAGCGACCCCTCCCGGCGACATTTCATCGGACGACAATACCGGACCCATCATCCTTGAGGAATCAACCATTCCGGACGACGTTGACGACCACCACGGCTCTCGCGGCGTCCCTCATGGTGAACCCCCTGGGGAGTATCTCAGAGGGCGCGCGGCGAGCCTGGGTGGAAGCACGCCGGCCGGTCCCTCTTGTGATGGTGGTACTGGACCTCGACCTTCGGGCGAGGACGACGATGACGCGCTTCAGCTGAAGCGGCGGGAGGAGGACGAACCGTGTGAGCCTCGCGACTTGCCTGATGAACAAATCCATGGCCCGGTCAATCCGGAACAACCTGGCGGTGAGCAGGACGACGAGACGGACGACGAGACGGACGACGAGACGGACGACGAGGAGACGGGTGATGATCACGATAATGACTCTCGTGATGGCGGCGACGACGATGGATCCGACGACGATGACCCTCCGGGTCCGCCTCCTGGAAGCGGCGGCTCCAACGGCCACAATGGCACCGGTGGCAACGACAATGATGATCAGGACGGACACGACGGTAGCGCCCCTCGCCCTTTCACCGGCCTTGGCAACTTCAGCGGTGCTCAGGGTCTTGGCAGCTCCCGCTACGCTGCTGACCCATCCTCCGCGACTGGCAACTTTCGAAGCCAAAGCCCCGCCGCTGGAGCCGCCGGTCATACCAATGACACCCGACAAAAGCCCAAGAAGGCGAAGGCTTTTGAGGATGCAACCCCATCCCAGCAGAGCCGCAGGGAAAAACAGTGGGACAAGTTTCGTGAGAAGAAAGCCGTCGCGAAGCAGAATAGGAAGGTGGAGAACCACAAGAATCAAGAGCAGAACGAACCGGTCCATGGCCAGAACCTGCCGAAGCAGAAGCAGAACCAGCTAATGCAGAAGCACAACCAGTCGACACAAGCAAGGATCCAGCCAAACCCAGCACAGAACCGCCCCAAGCTGCGACCCGACCAGCAGAAACAAGGCCAATACCAGCAAACTGGAGAGGGTCAAGAGCAGTAAGCACCACTCTTTTCCTTCTCCGGTTCCTGTCTGCCACTTTTTGGAGGGTTCGAGAATGCATCACTTTGGGACCCGTAGCAGGTCATTAACACATGCTAGGCACAAACGCAGGCGAGGACCTAGGGGAAAGGGAGGGCGAAATAACCATGAGCCCACGAGCCAAAATGCTGAGTAGGCATAAGATTGCAGGAAAGGAACGTGGCACAAGAATGACAAGAAAAGCGAGTAGGGGGGTTGAGAAGAGAAGAAGCTACAGCATTGCATGCTCAGGCATGGCATGAAGGGATGTACTATAACTTGTAACGTGATCTGAAGAAGGGGGTTGAGAGCTTCCGAGCAGCTCCCCCCACCCACTCGGAAAAACAAAACACATCATTGATTAGATAGACACGAAATCAACAATCCTTGGTACAACTTCGGGACCTGCCTCAGGTGTGATTATTCATGCTCTATTGATCATTTTGCGGCTTCATCTACAGTAAGATTCGAACTGGTGAGAGACTCTCGCCAGATTAGCAATAAGAAAGAAATAGAGGAAGCCTACAGATCTCCATGTATCCATGACTTGAGTTCCGGAAGTGAGAATCTAAGTCGACTGATATCGCCTGACCCCCTCTATGAGCTCTTCTACACCAAGAATTCAGCGTCGAGCCAGCAAAAAACTCGATATCAGGGCCAGACACATACTCCAAGCCAGCTTCTTCCACACCCGTACGATAGGCTGTCAGATCGGTGGTGATAATGAGCTGCTGTCATATATTCAAGTGTGTTGTGCAGCCTGTCTCGCACACGCCGGCTCTTGGCGAGATCTTTCCCCCTGGCCTAGCGTTCTGTGAAACGTAGACCTACGGGAGGCTTATGTCCCCGGCTGTTCTTTCATACAATGTATGTATGCGTATGCCCGTTCCCAATGCTATATCCATGAAATTGAAGGCATAGAGGCATCTTCAGAGCGCATATGTCCTCCTGGGAACTTCTCCGGATGGCAGTGGTAGCACTACACTTATTTTATGATGCCGAAAAATGATCAGCATATAGTTTTCGAACTCTGTTGGACGTCTGAACCTCACTCATGGTCGACAGAACAAGGCAGGGAGGTTCGGCCATTTTGGGTACTCTGCCTTCTGCTTTCCCAGAGAAAACTCCTGGGCTCATTCTCTACATAGATGAGGTAAAATGGGCGGCTATCCGTCAATAGGCTCCTCAAATCACTACTGTGTAATTCGGTAATTGTTTGATATATCCTCCGGATGATGGAGTCTGGATTGATCTGACAATATAGCTTTTGGGTGGGAGGAAATGGATAGCCAGTCACTTCAAGCCAATGTGCCATCCGGCCACAAACCCAGTAAATATTTATAATGAACCGCAATTATGGTACAGTTTAAGTTACTATGGTCCCCTTATTGTGTCTCTGAGTGTTCAACCGCAAATTTCAAGTCTTGCAGCCGATTCCGGAGCCACGACCCTGAACCGACGCCGACTTGAGCTGACTTACACGTACATATGTGAATAGACTATTCATTCACTCTCGATAACGTTCAACAGCAAAACATTCGGACATCATACCTGGGCCTCTACTGTGCTGATTTCGTTTCTAGGTTGCCTGCCCCGTCGGTATTCACCCACTGAGAGGGCGTTGCCAGTGCGGCAGCACCAGCACCCATGATACGTCTAGCCTCCACACTTCAATTCACTTGATGGCTTGATACTTCTGCAAAAGCCGCATCGTCTCCAAAAGCTATCAGTTTGACCTTCCTCTACCCAACATCAGCACCACATCGACCTGGCCGGAACTCCAAACAACCGTTCTTTGTGGCAGCGTCCACTGATCCAACTTCCAACCGAGAGATACCAAAGTCGTCTTCCTAGTAAGTCCCCTCTAATCATCGTCGACGACGCTGCATCCTGTGTCCCCAGCAGTCCTCCTCCCACAAGCGCATCGCCGTCAGGTGCGATGTCACAGGCTGACAAACTTTGACAGCTGCAACAGAAACGCAAACACGACCACGATGCCTTCGCCCACCCGTAATCAGTCGATGCGCCACTTGATGGCCCTCATGATGGCCATGATGGGAATCCTCTTTTGCTTGATGGGACTTGCCATCCTACAGACTTTCGATGACATGGCGCCTCAACCCCCGAAGAAGCGCAAGAAGTCGGTCGTCAGACGACGCAAGAAGAACACCGGTCACGTCAAGATCCTCCCAACCACCGATCCGAAGATTTCCCACCTCAGCGTCCTTCCCGTCGAGCTACTTATGCACATCTTTGACTACTTGGCTCCCGACAACATCCAGCCGCACTTGGATGACATGTCCCTGCACGCCTATAAGCAGGCTCAGAAAGTTCTCCAGAGCGCCTGTCTTGTCTCGAAGCGGATGGAGGCGGTCGCTCGCCCATTCCTTTACCAAGGAGTGATAATCAATAACGCGGACGCCCTGTCTTATTTTCTTCGGACCCTTGATGAGAACCAACCTCTAGGGCAGAGAGTCAAACAACTTGTGTTTGAGGTTCCCTGCTGCTTACAGGATGAACGCTACCAGAAGCCCAATATTGCAGTCCTCGGATCACGGCCAAATTTCGAAACAATCCACAAGGCAGAAGAGATGGCCTCAAATTTTGATCAATATAAGGAAGATTGTGCCCAACTCAGACAATTCGCGTCTGACTGGGGCTTGTTTGTTGACGAGCCTGACAGAACATTCAAGGAATGGGCTTGGGACAAGGAATGCGAAGTCTTCAATCTCGTGCACTTAGAGATCCTCTTTCGAACGATCAACCTCGAATCGTTGAGCTTTGGCATGATGCATCCAGACCACCGTTATCTCCTCGGATCGTTGAATTCATTCATGTCTTCTCTCCATTGTGCGCTGAGCTCAGGAAGCGAAGACAGGGAGTCGGTCCTATTCCTGTCGAAGCTGACTGACTTGCAATTGCTCCGGGGAACCAAAGACGACCAAGCGCCTTACGACTCGCAAGTCATTCTGTATTGGCTTGGGAGCACTAGCCTGCGGAGACTCAAGTCCTGTCGTGACGATGGAACCTGGGCGAATCACAATTATCGTGGGCCGTGGTCGCTTGAGACTCCAGGTAAGTCGCCTCGACACATACCTTTTTTGACAGTACTCTTAAGCATTCATCGCAACACATGATCTAAATCTCATGTTTGGACTTTTGATCACTGACCTGTATCTGTAGCACCTGCCGCTTGGCAGTGTGAGAACATCACATGCATTGATCTCCAACGGAGCGACTGCAAACCGATCGGCATCTCTCACATCTGCACGACGTTTCCGGCGCTAGAGCGACTCTTTGTTTCAACCGACAGCCTTCGAATCTCTACTCTCGGCAGTGAAACAATCCTCTCTACCAATCTGGCCAAGCTGGTGCACCTGCGGGAGCTGGTTCTGGACGTTCATTACTACGGCGACATCAAATCATGCCTGGGTCCTTATGGAATTATTAATCTTGCTGGCCTGAGCGATCTGGTCACTCTCCGACTTCCTCTGTACTTCCTAGTTGAGATGCAACCTGGAGTGGAGCCATTCATCCCCGACCTGACCCTGGCACTTCCTCCCTCCGTGAAGCACCTCACTGTGTGGGCGAACATGGATTGTGTGAGGCGATCGGAGATCACGGCATTTAACCCTCGGATGCACGCCACGAACGACCCTATCTACAATCCTCGGCAATCGGCGGTCTGCTTCTTGGAGTCTATTTCCGGCCGTGTTGCAGACCACTTCAAACACCTCAAGGACGTCACATACTGTTATGGAGACCCGGTATTGCTCACGGAGTGCTACTGCGATGATGGCACACCCTGCGGCCGCTGTGAGGCTTCGAACTTCCTGGATCCTTATGCGGTTGATAATTCCTCGACTCGAATGCAGATCCTTTCTTCAAACTCCGAAGACCACGGCATCCGTCTCCGCATCATGGAGGGAGAGGTCTAGATCAGCCGCGGTGCTCGTCATACTGGAAGGTCCCTGGCAGCATGAGGCCTTGCGTGGACGGAAAGTCGCTGGAGGTACTTGTCGAAACTTCAGCCTTGGTTCAGTTTTGGATGAGCGCAGATCACTGTGTGGGTGGCTCTATTGGATGGGAGGACATGTTGCTGTCGGGAGCGAGAGCTTTTCTGCAGTAGAGTGATGATCACCACATGAACACTGCCTGTTGATAGCGTTCTACCTAGTCTCAAACCCATATAATTATGTGATCGTTTCGGTGAGAGCGGCATGCTCAGCATGTGGACCACAGAGCACAGATAAGCAACAGAGGGAGCGTGTAAAATTATGGCACGATGACCCTTTCCGCAGTCAGAATGGAATAAAGGTTAACCATTTTATCCCACCTTCGTCGAATTCACTTGTGCATGCTTGATAACTTCCAAACATATCGTGCTTTGGTACGGCTCATAACGTCGATACGAAAAGGTCGAGCGGGGCGGCTCGCAGCATATACGTGATCAGGACGGCAGAGCAGGCCTCCTAAATCACTAAGTTTTAGGCTTGAACCCCTCATATCACATCAAAACACCCTGTCACATATGACCAAAGCAGAATTGGGCTAGCCTGATGCTGTGCAGCATAATCAATGTCGAGGAAACCCAATGGTTTAGAGCTATGCACCTCACAGCCACAGATGGTCTGACAGGAAGACGGTATTGATTGAGGCGGTGCAGGGCTTTTCGCTTATCTATTTCTATACTTCTCCAGGACTTTTGCTTCCGGTTCCCCTCTTCTTGCGCCTTTGATCATCAAAGTATGTGCAGCATCCCCACCTCAACCCAACTCCCGATCTATGTCTCACCCCGTGCGATTTTGCAATCATTGAACCCCGGTAAATATGGAGCCACTTACAGCCCTGAGCCTATTTTGCAACATTGTGGACATTTGCGACCATGCCATCAAGGTATGCAAAGCGTCGAGAGAGATCTACAGGAGCGTCACAGGCCGAAGGGCACAAGATGAAGAGCTCCTAAAATATGTCGATGAGCTCCAGGATGTCCTTAATAGTGTGCGACTGTCTTCGTCGAAGCTCAACACAGGCAATCTGTACAAGTCGATTTTGGAGCCTCTTGATCGACTGGAAGCGAAGTCAGCTGCTGTCAGAGAAACACTAGATTCCTTCCGCACGAACAGGCCCGGCAATCCCCTATCAGCCGCGATAGCCACAGCCAAGTTGGTTCGAGGTCAGAGCAAATTAGATCGAACATTGCAGGACTTGAAACAATGCCGAGATGATGTTCACTTTGCTATAGCACAAAGCACACGGTAAGCATGATTTGGCTATTACAACTTCTTGGTTTAAATTTGTCGGTTCATCTTATGAATGAGGCGGAGAAAGGCCAATCTCACCCAGACGCTGGTCCACCATTGCCGTCATACCAGAACATCAAGCAGAAAGAATCATGCCATAAAGCGCACTGCTACCTCCATACAATATCCAGAGAGGGGTCTTGATGCAACTTTTCGCTATCAGTGCTTCTCGCTCTCCTTTGTCACCTAATTTACCACAGTCCAGAATATTATTTGCTGACAAATCCCAGGGTCCAAATTGAGGCAATCTCCACGGAAACGGATCGGCTTAGTAAAGGCCAAGATGATATTCGGTCCGCCCTGGACAGTCTCAAGGCTCAGTTACGGAGCCTTGACAAGGGCGTTTCCGATGTACCAGGCCTTGTCAGAAAGGCCAAAGACATATCGGAAGAAATGCGCACAGAGCTTTGTGCACTATCAATCCTCGGTCGACTCGGAAACACCAATCAGAGGTTTTGGGATGTTCCGCAGGCCGATTCTCACACTTTCCATTGGATTCTGCGAAACGAGGACGAGAGTAGCCTTTCATCTCACGAGGAAGAGCAAGAGCCGAATCGCGGAGGCGAAGTGGCAAAATCAGCATCGGACAAAAGAGAGAAACTCGACTATGAGAATACCCAGAGGGATGTCAACGCACAACTCAGAACTTGGCTCCTTGATGGAAGTGGACTGTTTCACATCTCAGGAAAACCTGGATCCGGCAAAAGTACGCTGATGAAGTACTTGGTTAAACACTCAAAAGTGATAGAGTCGCTTGAGGAGTGGGCCCACCCGAAACGGCTGGCTTTCGGGAAATTCTTCTTTTGGAAACCGGACCACGGACAAAACGACCTGGATGCCTTGATCCGCGGGCTTCTATATAGTGTGATACACTGTGATTATGAATTGGTCCATTCGGCATTTCCAAAGTGTAGCGGAAACTCCTTCGAGCAGCTTTCTCTGCAGTCGAAGGTGGAGATCACAAAGAAAGATATTTCCGAGGCTTTCGACAACATTGTCAAGGACGGCAACACATCCAAAATGTTCAAGTTCTGTTTCTTCATCGATGGCCTTGACGAACTTGACGAGGAGAAGGACACCACTTATTCGAGAATTGTCACAATTTTGCAAAAATGGGCGGATGGGGCTAAGGACTCCTTGAAGATATGCGTCTCAAGCAGGCAATTTCCGGTCTTCGAGAAAATGCCAGTTGATTATCGTATTCGACTCCAGGATATCACCAAGTACGACATTATCAACTATGTTGAGAATTCCCTACAGCTTCCTCACGATCTACAATCAGATATGTCAGTTAATACCGAAAACTGCCAGGAGCTAATTCGGGACATTGTGGAACGCGCTGATGGTGTGTTTCTGTGGGTCAGCCTCGTCGTGAAGTCTGTCGAAAGGGGGCTCTCGAACGATGACCCGATATCCGTCTTGCGTGAACGTGTGAAGAGCACTCCTAAGGGGCTTGAACGGATGTTCATATCACTTCTTGACTCCATTGAGGACTGTCACGAACAAATGGCCGTCCTGCTTCTAGCAGTCGTCATGGCGCGATCCCCAGACTCCGGGCGTGGATTCAAACGTTGTGATCTTTCCCTTTCCGGGTGCCGACAATTCTTCCGGGCGAAGGAAACATCCAAATCAGTCAGTATTGACGACGTCTTCCAAATCGACAACTCTCCAGAGGCTTTGGGACTTACGCCACAAAGGGTCAAGAGCACGAAATCGAAGTTGCTCTTCTGGTGCAAGGGATTGTTGGAGATCGTCCCAAGGCAGCGGGGAGACTACGATGACATGGATCAATACGTCGGCGGTCGCGTCACATTTCTTCACCGTTCAATTCCAGAATTCTTGAAAACTTGGATCCCAGAGCACATGAATGCACTGCGGTTCAGTTCCTTTCACGTGAACAATGCCATGTGCTGGATGTTATGGGCGGAAATCGACTTGCTCAATTTTGCGATCCATCTACAGCCTTACTCAGCTAGGGACCAGTCTTTAACGCGAAATTACATCCATAACATGGCATGCGCTACACTGGCCAACTTGCGGACAGACGTCGAGATTTCAACAGCATTTCGGCTTCTGGACCGGGCAGAAAACGCTTTGCTAACGCCTGCTGTATCGCTTTCCGCAGAAAATCAAACAAGGAACAACGGCAAAAGGGATGGCTACACATGGAACACTATGAGGATTGATACAAGTGGGACTGGTCGAAAGACTTCCTGTCCGTTCTTTGCAGGACCACTGCTCGCTGCAACACGGACCGGTTGTCATGCATATGTTTGTTGGAAATTGCCGAACACACCGCCATCAGCTGAAAGAGCTAATTACTTTCAGCATTGCCTCGAAACCACCCTTCCCCCGTTGCTCCCTTCCGAAGAGCTAATTAGCGGGGGGGTTGGGAGATGCATGCGGATAGTCGAGCCTCTGATCAAAACCTCGAGTGTAGACATCAACGGCACGTTAGTGTGTTGCTGTAGCCTCCTTTCGGGTTTTCTCCTAGAGCCTGGGGCGCCTGTGTCTATTTTTGACTTGATGTGGCTCATGACTCTCCAGCTGTCACGCTCCATTTACACGGACGCCCGTTTCCAGCAAGTCTTTTTTCACTTGATCGAGTCTTTACTGATGCTTGGAGCTATGCCCCAGTCCGTTCTGTGCGTCGGCACAGCGAGGGACTGGTTCAAGATTTCACCTGGCCCACCCGATGGCCCTACCGGTATTCAATCTGACAGCATCCTGGAGATTCCTGGGTACGGCCTCCGCAAATGGCCAAATTTGACTGGAGAGCGTTTGCGAATGATCTGTGGGCAGAACGATGGCTTGATCACGCTTGAAAAGTTGGTGGCTCACGCTGAGCCCCCTAACAAGGAGACCATTCTGTTGCTCATTGAGCGCAATTCACAAAATGAAGACGTCAAGTCCGCGGGCGCAGGAGAACCCACCTCTACGGAACGCCTTCACGCCGCTGTATTGAAGAAGCATGGTTTACGAGGAAATTGCAAGCTTGTTTGGTTTGAATAGTTTAAACACCGGCAAGGAATTACCGCCTAATGTGACACGGGAGCAGGAGTCCGTACTCGGTGAATTGGAGCACAGGTCTTTAGCCAACACAGCATGAGTTGGCACTCAGGCAGCGGCCGAAACCGTCTCCTTCAGCATCTTAACATGTTACCCGCCTCGACTCGCGTCCCCACATGGACTTCTATAGCAAAGAGCCACGAAAAATCTGTGTCCTCGTCCATCATTTCTTGTCTGAACTTCCAGTCGAGCCAGCGGGGACAGAGCATTTGCATCCTAGTTCCGCTAATCCGCTCAAGTAAGCAGAAGACATCGATGCAATAGAGAAGTGTCAAGAGTAGTCATGTGTTTGGAATTGTTAGGACGAAAGTCTTTGTTAATCTTATTTTATGGCCTCGCACGGGGAAACATAGTGGCACAATCTTAATCTTGATTTCGTTGCCGAACGACCACGCGACACTGAATGTCGCTAATGTCAATCGTTCCCATCAAGCCATGCGGAGTTGTCACACTAACTAGCAGATCTCTGGTGGTGGATCGAGTACCGAGTATTGAAAACACCCAGCGTCCTTGAGGGGTAATGTGTGGTGACCTCACCTATAGCAGCCCAAGGAGGCTGACGGGAAGGTGGAATGGTACACTCCATCGCGATGGTGGTCAGGCCATGGTCACACCGCGCATGTGAAATAGATCCCACTGGTTGTAACCCCGCATTGGCTCAGCATACGGCTTAGATCTCCAATCCAGTGTCGAATATGCCCATTTGGTCAGTGAATAGTAGTGCATTTTTATGGGGGGGTGGAACATTTCTGGTCTTTAATGTCGTGAGTACGTCTGTCATCTCTTCCCTGTCCCTAAATGCCTTGCTCTGCACAGACTCATCGGGATGGCTCCGGCACGCACTGAAATTGATCCGTCGTGGCCAACGGACACGAACCAGGCCCCAACTTCATACGAAGGAAGTCCGAGGAATATCAAACACATCAATGCCATTCAGTGGGATCGGTCGCTCGAACCGAAGCGCTATGAGATATGCGGAACAGACCCCAACTCCAAGATCTTGTTTCTAGATGTCAAGATACTTGACTCCACCGGAGCCAAGCCTTACAAGGGCGATGTCCTGATCGAAGGTAGGCAATTTCTGAGACGCATTAGGTTGTGAAATCCTTACGGTATATGATTGGGGCGTCCATGTCCGCGTCAGCCGACCACTGGCATGCTTGACCAATATTGTTTTCCGTGAGGCTTAATTTTATGGCAGGTCAACGCTTTGTTGCTGTTGGCGAAGTACCAAATGTCGAGGCATTGAAACAAGATGCAAGAGTGCGCGTCTTCCATGGTCAGGAGAGGACGTTAATGTCCGGCCTTGGCGATGGTCACACGCACTTCACATGGAACGGCGGAGACCTGGATCATTTGGGGGACCTGGGCGTTGAAGAACACACGCTGGTCACGATGAAGAGTGCACGGTGTTTTCTTGATTCTGGATACACGATGTAAGTCTCGCGTCGTCTTCATTAATGCAAATGTGCTCTAATCGTACTGATGGATGCCATGGGTTGAAGGTGCTTCGGTGCAGCCTCCGCAAAGGAACGCCTGGACGTGGTAATCAGGGATGCGATCAACGCAGGGGATATTCCAGGGCCGCGTTACTTGGCTAACGGAAAGGAGCTTGCTCGGAGGGATGGGACGCTCGTTACCGGGATAACTGCGGCTGCGGATGGTCCTGATGAGATGCGCGAGGTAATCCGGCATCATGTGGACATTGGGGTGGATAATGTGAAACTGAGCATGTCCGGAGAAGAAGTAAGTGGCACAATCGCTCCCAAGCCCTGCGTGTGGAAACATCAGCTGATGATCAATCAGATAACAGAGACTCTAGCGGCCCAAGATTGCTACTTCACGGACGAGGAGACGGCCGCATGTGTTGACGAAGCGCACAAACATGGCAAACGACTCTGTGCTCATGCTCGTGCCAGAGACTCTGTTATAATGTGTAAGTGTTCCAAGGACATGAGCTTCCGGGCCTGGTGAGAACGATGCGAAGCGTATCAAGTGTACTGAAAGACCTCACAGGCGTTAAGCATGGAGTCGAGGCTATCTACCACGCATCCTTCATCGACGACGAAGGCATGGACATGCTGGATAAGGCAAAGACAAAGCACGTTGTGGTCCCAGCAATCAACTGGCTCATCGCCACCCTCCACGAGGCAGAGGCCTTTGGATACACACACGCCCAGGCCGACAAAGCGGGCTACACCCGCGAGCTCAATGCCGCGATCGCCGGTCTCCGGGAGATGCACCGCCGGGGCATCGTTGTCCTGCCCGGAGGGGACTACGGATTTGCATGGACCCCTCACGGCACCTACGCCCGGGACTTGGAGCACTTTGTCAAGCTTCTAGGATTTACACCTCATGAGGCTATCATTGCTGCCACGGCGGGTGTTGCGGCGCTGATGATGAGGAGTGATGAGTTAGGCAAGATCAAGAAGGGGTATTATGCGGATTGCATACTTGTTGACGGGGACCCGCTGGCGGATATCAGCATTCTCCAGGACCACAACCGACTGAACGTCATTTGTATCAATGGCAGGGTACACAAAGCGGGAGGGAAGGACTGCAAGTGCTGAGTAAATGAACTCCTGGCCGGACCACAGCAGTCTTGCCTCTTTTGCCAGCAAAGGTCAGAGATCTTTTATAGTCAAAATTGCCGCTCGAATGCAAACACGCTTGTACCGACACAGGAATCATGTTCCAAGCTATTTCAGTTAGTTCTATCTTACTCTGCAAGGTCGGGACACAGTTACGCTTCCGAAGTGCCGAGATTTCTTCCCAGACACAAAACTCTACAACGACTGCACCTTCACTGTAACCCTCTCAGCGCCAATGCCTCTCGACTTGGCCTCCTCCAGGATGGCCTCTGTAGCCGTAGCCCCAATCCTACTCACGCCCAGACTCCTGACCCTCAAAAGATCATCCAACGTACGCACTCCACCCGCCGCCTTGATCTGCACCTCAGGCTTTGAGTGCGTCCGCATCAGCTTCAGATGCTCATACGTCGCGCCCTTGTAATTATACGAGCCATCCGCCTGCTTCACCATGCCATAGCCCGTGCTGGTCTTGACAAACGCCACGTCCAGCTCGCTACAGATCTGGCACAGCTTGATAATCTCCTTCTCGGTCAGGAAGTCGTTCTCAAAGATGACCTTGAGGACAGCCCCCGCGGCCACAACCGCCTCGTTGACGGCCTTGATCTCGCTGCTAACATAGTCCCACTGCCCGCCCAGGGCCTTGCCGATGTTGATGACCATGTCGATCTCCTGGCCGCCCTCCTCGGCGGCGCGGCGCGCCTCGAAGACCTTGACCTCGGTGGTGCTGTTGCCGGCGGGGAAGCCGATCACGGGGCAGACCTTGACGTCGGTGCCCTTGAGGGCGGCGACGGCCGAGGGGATGGCGTAGGGCTTGATGCAGGCCGTGGCGACGTCGTACTTCTTGGAGATGGCGTAGCCTTGGGCGAGGATCTCGTCAGTCATGGTGGGGTGGAGGAGGGAGTGGTCGATCATTTTGGCGAGGTCGTGGAGGGAGACCTCGATGGTTGTGGGGAAGGTGACGGGTGCCATTTTGTTGGGACTTTGAGGACGGGAGATTGGAGATTAGAGGTGATGCTTGAAAGGGATGTGCTTGATCAGTTGGTCCAACGTTTCGAGCGTAGGAAGATGCATATATAGTAGTTTGCCTCTGTTGAATGAATTGACTTGTCTGTTTCGTCAAGGCCGAATCTGCTGCTACCACCGGGTTTGATTCCATTCAATGTCAACTGGTGTTCACCAGAGTTGGTTGCCTAGTAAAATGAGGGAGGGCGTGGGGGACGTCGACGCCCCCGCGGGGGTCTCGCCACACCATCTTGAAGCTATTCACAAGTCTTGGCTTGGATATCTGCTGACTTCTGAGTGTCACACCCGCGACGGTCAGATAGGAAGTTGCCCGGGCTTCCCGTTCGGGGGCCCGGTGTGCAAAGATCATGCTATGCTTATGCCTGACATTGAATTGAGATCAAGATCAAGTAATCAAATCCACAATCAGGATCGAGATCAAGTAATTACATCCACTGGAACGCACGGGGGCGGAGCTTTCGATAAGCAATGCTTACGAGTAGAGCCATTCGTGCATGGACTTACTTCTTAAGGATCTTGCACCCGTTCTTGCCTTTGACACCATCTATCCTTCGCAGCTCTCGTCAATCTTCTTTTTTTTTCTACTTCCAGAATTCGACATCAGCCAGAAGTAAACATGGGAAAGCTCATAGTCCATTTCGTCCGCCGTGAGTACTCGTACTCCACCCTGCTCAATCTCCCAGACTAACTTGTCCCAGACGCCCAAGGCTACCACAACGTACCAACGGAGAACCACCTGCAAATCCCCGACCCGGACCTGACACCACTCGGCGTGACACAGTGCGAGGCACTTGCAAAGAGCTTCCCCTACCACGACCAGATAACACACCTCACGTCCTCGCCCATCCGCCGCGCCCTCTACACCTGCCTCTACTCCTTCCCGGGCCCCGTCGAGCGCGGCCTGCCCGTGCTCGCGCTCCCGTCCGCCCAGGAGTTCAGCGACTACCCCTGCGACACGGGCTCCCCCATCCCCAAGCTGGCGGACGAGTTCAAGGGCAAGGTCGACCTCAGCCTCCTCGACGATGACTGGAACTCCAACAAGGGGAAGTGGAGTCCGCACTGCGACGCCATCGACGCGCGGGCGAGGGAGACGCGGCGCTTCCTAAGGCAGGTCGGCAGGAGCTGGCTGCGGGAGAACGACGGGGACTGCCACATGGTGGTCTCGACGCACGGGGGCTTCCTGCATTATGTGACGGGGGAGTGGTCAGGCACGGGAGGTTCGGCGGGCACGGGGTGGCGGAACTGCGAGTTCAGGAGCTTTTCGTTTGAGGAAGGGGAGGATGAGGACGCGAGTCTGGTGGAGTTGCAGGAGAGTAGGGCGAGGAGGCCCGAGGAGAAGCTCTTGTCGAAGGAGGAGCATAGGGCTTTGAGGGACTTTGCGGAGAGCGAGTGGGTCAAGGGAGGATATCAGAAGTTGCCGTTGCCTGATGTGCCG
Source organism: Diaporthe sp. P3_1W (assembly GCA_037177825.1). Lineage (NCBI taxonomy): Eukaryota > Fungi > Ascomycota > Sordariomycetes > Diaporthales > Diaporthaceae > Diaporthe > Diaporthe sp. P3_1W. The sequence continues at coordinate 8,484,588 of JBAFXB010000002.1, forward strand.
TTCGGTATGGATGAAAGCAATTGAGTGAAAGAGGCAGGTTCAAGATAGACGATTGACGCAGTACACGAAATATAGAGTAGAAGAGAATTAGAGTACAGAATAAAACGAGTACATAAAAGAGACCAGATAGGCTTACATATACATTCCGTAGATTGTGGTTTACCCTACATCCCACCTTGTAGCAGCCATTTCTTCCTTCTTATAAAAAGATCAGCAAACCAGCGGAAAGAATTCGAGCAGCTACAGATTTATTACAGTTGAATTGTATGGTCGGAGGGCTTGCCTTGACTAAATCGAGCATCGCGTGAGGCCACATAGGTTACAAGATGCTCTTCACAAGAGTATGAGCCAACTCAACTTATACTGGTAGGTACTAGATAAAGTTGGATGTAATTAAGAGATCTAAACAATAAGAAGCAGGCGAGTCTCTTCCGCTTGTGTAGTCTCCGGAACAACAGCCAATCCTGCAGTGGCAATAGCTGAAAGTGATTCCAAGGCGCGCACCAAGTCCGGCCTAGAGGCATGATATTCCTCATTTGTTGTGTGTTTTCTCGTGATGGGGTCCAGAACTTGGCAGGACGACATACAAAACGATTGAGTAGGTAGCAATGTCTTGTAGGTTTGGTTTCGACATCGAGAATACCCTTCAATTTCAAGATCGGACATGGGCCCTGCCGGAGTCGGTCTCCCCCAAACCGGCCCGACTCGGCGGGCAGGCGGTGTTCACTGACACGGCTTCCGGCATCTCACAATCGCCTCGCCGATGCAGCTGTCTTCCCCTCACTCTCAACCGCTCCAAACCAGAAGTGCCCAGAGATCCCTGTCGTCCATAATGGCCGCCCCACGCAAACCGACAATAGCAATAGCAGGCCTAGCAATCGAGACCTCGACCTTTCACCCAGGCCGCACAAAGGCAGAGGACTTTCACCCCCGCCGCGGCACGGCCGAGATAACAGCCTACCACGCCGCGGTAATCGGCCCAGGCACCCCGCTAAGCAATGCCGCAAACTGGAAGGGCGCACTCATAGGGCACGCCCTGCCGGGCGGGCAGGTCAGCCTCACGGCCTACCAGCAGCTCGAGGCGGACCTGCTCGCGCGGCTGCGCGCCATCGTGGACGAGCACGCCGCCGAGAATGCAGGGAAGCCCCTCGACGGGCTGTGGCTCGACATCCACGGCGCGATGTGCGTCGCAGGTCCCATCCACGACGCCGAGGCGACGCTGCTGCGCAAGGTTCGGGACGTCGTGGGACCGGAGTGCGTGGTGAGCGCCAGCATGGACCTGCACGGGAACGTGTCGCGCGAGCTGGCGCACATGTGCGACTTGATTACGTGCTACCGGACGGCGCCGCACGTCGACGTCGTGGAGACGCGGGTGCGGGCGTGCGAGAACCTGCTCGAGGTGCTGCGGATGAGGGAGGCCGTCGGGGGCAGGGGGGAGTTCAGGCCCGTCAAGGCGTGGGTGCCGCTGCCGATCTTGCTGCCTGGGGAGCAGACCAGCACGCGCGACGAGCCGGCGAAATCGATCTACGCTGCTGTGCCGGGCGTCGAGGCCACGGACGGCGTGCTGGACGCGGCGGTGTGGGTTGGCTACGCGTGGGCCGACGAGCGGCGGAACCGGGCTGCGGTGGTGGTTACGGGGTGGGACGAGGGCGCCGTGGCCAGCGGGGCGGAGAAGCTGGCACGGCTGTTCTGGGAGAGCAGGGAGGAGTTCCACTTCGTCGCGCCGACGGGTAGCATGGCTGAGTGTCTGGACACGGGCCTCACGAGGATCAAGGACGAGACGAAGCGGCCGTTCTTCATCAGCGACTCGGGCGATAATCCCACCGCGGGAGCCAGTGGATATGTCACCTGGGGCCTTGCGAGGGTGCTGGAGAGGGATGAGTTGAAGCAGCCGGACGGTCCACGGGTGATTTACGCCAGTGTGCCGTGCGCCGGGTGTGTCAAGGAATGTGTCCGGGAGGGGGTCGGGGCTACGGTGACGGTGACGGCCGGAGCGGGCAACGAAGGACCACTCGACGCGCCGTTGACGATGACAGGGCGGGTACACAGTATCAAGCTTGGCGACAAGGACGCCAAGACGGAGGTCGTCCTGCAGGTGGGCAATGTGTTCGCCATCCTGACAGAGGAAAGGAAGCCGTACCACAAGGAGAAAGACTTTACTGATCTTGACCTCGAGCCACGGAAAGCCGATATTGTTCTTGTCAAGATAGGGTATCTTGAGCCAGAACTCTACGACATGGCCAAGGACTGGATGCTGGGTCTCACGCCTGGAGGGGTGGACCAGGACTTAATCAGGCTGGGCCACACGGAGATCAGGAGGCCGATGTGGCCGTTTGACAAGGCATTCGAGAAGGAGCCGGACCTGTCGGCTAGGATCATCGCGATGTCCAACGAGCCGCTGGAGGGTCCGGACGAGTAATGGGCAGTGTGGCTAGGGGATGAGGGGAATGGCGGGGGCTCACTAGAGCCTGGCTTCTAAGTAACGGTAGAATATGTAGAATAGTATTATAATGGGCTGAAGTCTATGAAATGGTGTTGCTGTAGGTGGTACCCATTAATTGTAGGGCATCCACCTGTCCGTATGGATTCCCCTCTTGTGTCCGATCCAGCAGCAGTATGATCGGCAGCCTGGACTGCGTAGGCATCAGGACCATCTTGTTCCACGTGCAGCGATCCTGGACCGGTGACAGATGGGCCTAGACACGGCCTCGCCGCGGGGGTAAGAGGGCATCTCGTCTGGATGATGGGCTCGCGCGTGATGAAACTGTGAGGCAGGTGTCGCAGCAGAGTGGTTGTGTCAGAGCCCTGCGCTGCTCTCTTGGTTCGCCCCACAAGACCGTTTCCAGGCCCGGACCATGGCCGATGCCTGTATCCACCTCGACTGCAACAGACCCGATGCTTTGGGAAAGGGCATTTGACAGTCGCTCGATCCGAGATGGGCGATTGGAAATTAACATCGAAAGGGATCTCGGTGGGTGTGGTCCTCGGAAATGACCCGGGCGTAGGCGTTGAAAGTTGGGCGATTCGACAGAGGAATGCAGCCTCAGATGCCCTGCACTGCGTCGAAATGACCGCGCCTCATGGTAGACAATGTGTCGCGCCCCAGGATATCATCAGGTCGCACAATGCTCTGGAGGTAAACTGTTAGCAATTCGTCGTTTGGTGTGATTTCAGCATTTTGGTCCATCATACCTTGACAGCGAGCTTGCCGGTCGGTTCTCTGCCCATCTGGAGGTAGGCAACAGGTGCAGCCAAAGAGCACGAGGCCATGATGGAGACGAGGAGGACGGAGAATTGCATCGTGGAGGATTGTCGATATCGATCGGATAATTCGGTAGTTACTAAAGATCTGCGTTGATGGGCAGACAGGTGCAGTCCAGCTGTTTTGGTTGATCCAGCAACGTGACGATATGAGAAAGGTAAGGGTCGGGGTGATGAGCTCTCACCCGCGGATCATCGAGGCAGTGCAACTATCCCTCTTAAATGGCAGAAAGGCCTTCTCGAAAGATTTAACAGAAAAGGAAATATGCTCGCACCGACGGCACATGTCCGGCTGACGGCACCGTCCAGCGGTTGGCAACTGGCGAAGGCTCCGCTGTCTGTTTCAACTGCTTGGGGGGCGCATTGTGACAGGCGTCTCAACCATGGGACGACATCTCAACAGCTCACTGGAGCTGGTAAGTCTAGCGACGAGCCGATTTGGCCGATGTGGGCGACGGACATGTTCCTAGCTTGCCAAGAGGTAGATCATTTCGCCCTGGAGGCCCGAAGGACTCGATCAAGGGCGCGCATCTGGCGAAGCGAGGAGATGGTGAGGGAGGTGAGGGAGGTCGGGATCGGCCCGTCGTCCCATCAACGGTTTGGAGATGGTGTTTCGTATGCGAGATGGGAGGCGACTCCGAGTTATTTCTTGCTCCTCTGCACTGCACTCGCAGCATGCATAAGGTCAACGGGACGCATCGTTACAGCATGGTGAGCGAGCTGACGACAACTATGACCATCTCAGTGGGAGCGAAGGAGGTAAGGATAAAATGAACAATACACCTTGCCGATCGACACAGGGGCAATGGGTAAAAGGGAGAATGGGGGAGGGAGGTGAGAGATTGTCCCTCCCCTAACCCGAGAATTGAGGTCCAGAGATAGATAAGCGATAAAGCACTCCCACTGCAAGCACAATGTTTCGTGCCTCAGGCAACAGAGACCAATGGAGGGGCCTGGCCCGCGCAGGGTAGCGCGGGGTAAGAAAATTTCCCAACCTCGCCCTATCTGTTCTTGCTGTGTTCTCCTTGGGCAGCGACAACAATCTTGACATCTTCTCTCGCAGCTTCACCACAATCCATCTGACTTCGATACCCCGTCTCCATCAGCTCCTTTTCCACAAACCGCCAAAATGGGTTTCACCGATCTCGTCAGCGACGCCGGCCTGTCCGTCCTCAACAGCTACCTGGCCACCCGCTCTTACATTGTCGGGTACGTTGCCGCTTCGAGTCACCTCCTGCATTGCATCCATCGCCTTAACCCCTTTTCCCACTTCCCGTGATGGTTCCCAGGGTTCGTGTTTCCGAGGAGCTTGGAGACCTGCGCATGAATCCAGGGCCGGTACTCCCGTTGCACCTCTGAACCACCCGCGCCAAACTATACTCCCCTGCCGACTCGTCTCGGCCCCTTCCTACCATCAACCAGCCTGAATCCTCCGGCAGCCTTCCCTAAGCTAACATGCGTCTCTCCCGCCGACAGCTACACCGCCTCCCAGGCCGACGTTGCCACCTTCAAGGCCATCTCCTCCGCCCCTGACGCCTCCAAGTACCCCAACGCCGCCCGGTGGTACAAGCACATCGCCTCTTACGAGTCCGAGTTCCCCACCCTCTCCGGCGATGCCTCCAAGCCCTACACCGCCTACGGCCCTGAGGTCGCCGAGGTCACCCTGAACCCCGCCAAGGCCCCCGCCGCCGCTGACGACGACGATGATGTCGACCTGTTCGGCTCCGACGACGAGGAGGAGGATGCTGAGGCTGCCCGTATCCGTGAGGAGCGTCTGGCCGAGTACCGCAAGAAGAAGGAGGGCAAGACGAAGCCCGCCGCCAAGTCCGTCGTGACCATGGATGTTAAGCCTTGGGGTACGTTGTTTCCCTCGATTCCCCATGCTCTGATCAGTCGGAATTGCATTCGCTGGTCATGGTGCGGAAATACAGAGTGCGTGGTGCTAACGTGATGAAACCCGCAGATGACGAGACCGACCTGGCCGCTCTTGAGGCCTCTGTGCGTTCTATCGAGAAGGACGGTCTGGTCTGGGGTGCCTCCAAGTTCGTCGCCGTCGGCTTCGGTATTAAGAAGCTCCAGATCAACCTGGTCGTCGAGGACGACAAGGTCTCCCTGGAGGAGCTCGAGGAGGAGATCGTCGGCTTCGAGGACTACGTCCAGTCCTCCGACGTCGTTGCCATGCAGAAGCTGTAAGAGACTCAGCTGTGACGCGAGTGACGGGTGACGGAATGGGATATACCAAAAAGAAAATCTGAGGCTGTCGAGAGACGGCTATGACTGAACATGGAAATAATGATGGTGTCTATCTACACCGCCTGCTTGTCGAGCTGAGCGCCGAGGAGTAGAATGCGTCAGTAAAGAGCATGAAAACCAAATGCAATGAAACGCAATAGACAGGGTCACCATGGCGAAATCCCGCGATCTTGGCCTTTACTGTTCCAATCTTGATAATGTTTTGTCTTTGCCTGTGCTCACTGCCTTTACAGAAACCGTGGACCCCCTACCATCCGCCACGAAACTTCAGCCCTGGCCTAGGAAGCTGGTCAGCTTGGTCGAGGAGCTACACGGAGGCTGTGCCTCCGCTGTTCAGCCACCCGCACACGACCTGTGTCTGCAATTCCGAGCAGCATCCCCAGAACCGCTTATTACATCAGGCACGCGCTACGAGAGTCAAATTGCTTTCCTACGTTCAGATCCGCCCTGGGGCGAAATCGAGACCTTGAACAGGATTCGACATAGTAGTCACCGCAACAAGGCATCGCCGGCTGACGAGACACCAATCTACAAGCTTACATCTACTGCGTCCTTTTCGAGCAATGGGGTTGCAGAGAACGTATCTGTCACCTTTAAAGGAGTGCCACCACGCCCTCGAAAATAACTTCTGCACCGGACAGGATCGTAACCCGGCGTTGTGCCGGGCAAGACCTAACAGCTGGTCCCTTCGTTGGGGGTAGCTGGCTTAATTATCCTGGACTGCTTTACGGTAAAAGCTCTTCATATCCATGAAACGGAAACCGGGCCACCATGTGTCTTGGGTTTCGTTGACATCGTTACACTGTCTCAACAGTGATCTTCGCAAGAGCCCTCTCAGCTTCATGTATCTGATATCGGAAATCTTTGCGCCTCTCATCCACCTCCAGCGGCCTCTGGATCCTCGTTGCGTCTTCTTCACTCTGCACCCGGCCCCTTTTCCCGCTCTAGTTTATTTTCGACACACGCATCCACATCCGGGACAACGACATTATTTTGACAGCCAGGTCTGAAGTGCTCAATTTCAATCGGATTGCACCGATCTCAAGAAGCTGCTGGAGTCTGCACGAACGAGAGCCCGAGCTGAATCATGGATGCGGCTGTCAAAGTCTAATGCCGTGTTGGACGGCCTAGTTCCACGGCTGTCATTCTACTCGGAAGTCTCCTCCTAATGGCGCTGTTCTTGATAATGTGGTCACTGTACCATGCGTTCAGGAAAGCGCACTATCCTCCTATAGTATGACGACTCCGTGGCGAGACTCACATCTGTAGAGCCGCTCACTAAGCTCTCGGCTGCTTGGTTTGTGGTCATTTATCGAACAGGTGCCCAGACCATTGATCAAAGCAAGGTTCTATCATCAATTCTTAAATAGGTCTATACAAAGCGCTAAGTGGTGCCGGTCCACCCTATTCAATCCTAAAGTCAGCCGCCAAACACGCCAACACAAGACGATTGTGCACTATGCTCATTGACGAACCTCACATGATGCACATGCATGCACCGCTCTCAATCTAAGATACGATGAGTCCACATCGACATATAAGAGAAATTCGAACTTGAATTTCCGCAGAAGTCAGACTTAACCTTCCACCTCTTCAGTTGGTGCGTTCCTACGGTGAAAAAACAGCGACACACCCCCAGACAGCAATCAATACCCACTCAACCATGGCACCCATTTCCGACATTTTCAGCTTCATGAAACTACACGATGAGCCGCATCCTAGCCACCAACACTTCGACTTTCTCCGTCTGCCGGGCGAGTTGCGAAACCAGATCTACCGCCTCACGCTGACCACCGATCCACCCAGGCTATACCGGCAGCACAAGTACAGCTGCATATGGTGCACGCGGGACCCGGACGGGCCTCAGAACCGAATGGTTGACGATCTCGGCCGGACGTTGCCGGGTTGTAGGTGCTGGGCCCGACGGGGGCTCGCCCTCCTCCTGGCTAATCGCAAAATCCACGAGGAGGCTGCCCCAATATTCTGGGCCGAAAATCACTTTTCATTCGAAGGCTTCAAAAGTTTCATCCGCCTCGTCGGAGGATCCCTACGGCCTCAGTATCGACAGATGATTCCCCATGTCACCATATATTTGGACCCGGGAAGGAAGTATGACGGAGTGCAAAGGATGGACACACCGATGTACTTGCACATGGACTTTCCTCCCGCGCGGTTCTGGGATGTATTGTTCGAATGCAAAGGTCTCCGAACATTGGAAATTCCACCATATCGTCGGGGGTGTCCCTGGTCTTCCACAAACCAGCGGCTCGTCGACGCGGAACTGGCTTCCTGGGATCGTTTGACAAGCGAGCTGCCCAATCTGATGACGTTCTCATGGTCGTACTTTGCTCGGGGTCATGATCGCATGCAAATGCCTTTTCGACACATCGGTGCGTTCGACTATCCGCGCAGAACAACCAAGCGTATAGACCTGACAGCCTGGTCGCCGGATCAGTTCAGACGTTACGGTCCCTTTACTGGTGAGGACTTTGGTTTCACTGAGTATCTCTGCTCAGTGGCTACACCCAGGGGACCACGTGGCCCCCTGCCGGGTAAGTTTCCTGTGAGTAAAGCAACGATGGACAATTACCTCCGCCTTAACGGCATGTTTGGTCACAAACCGTTTGAAGAGATGCATCCAGCAGGCATGCCTATGGACTGGACTGTGGAGTTTTTCTTTCTGCCGTTAAGCCCCGAGACTACCGCGCGGAATTCCATGCTCAGGGCACGAGACAAGAATTCAAAGGAGGCGGAGAAGGATGCCAGCTCTTCGTAGGAGCTGGAGGCTCCTGCGTCAGCCTCATTCAAGACCGGATTTGTCAGGGTTAGGGCGGCCAGCGGGCCGGATGCTTCGCGACTCGGATTTAGATTACTAAATCAGGATTCGATTTTCGTCATGACGATGACCTCGCGCTCACTAAGACCACTAGCGGTCTGTGGATTTAAGGTCTTTTCTCCGCAGTCGGCCCTGGCTACAAAACCATCTGGCCCAACTCAACCAACGAAGGATTTCAGGAATTGCACAACGACCAGATTGACCATCTACCATTCTCCCTCCACAGCCAACAAAAATACCATGGCCCGCTTCTTCATTACCGGCTCCTCTGACGGCCTCGGCTCGCTGACGGCCCAGCGCCTTATCAAGCAGGGCCACTCGGTCGTCCTGCACGCGCGCAGTGCCCAGCGCGCAGCCGACGCGCAAAAGGCCTGCCCGGGCTCCGACGCCGTGCTCGTGGCGGACCTGACCAGCATCGACGAGACCAAGGCGCTGGCGGCCGAGGCGAACAAGCTCGGTCCCTTCGACGCCGTCGTGCACAACGCGGGGCTGTTCACGGGCTTCGAGAAGGTCACGGGCAAGTCGGGCCTGCCGAGCCTCTTCACCGTCAACGTGCTGGCGCCGTACATCCTGACGAGCCTGATGGAGCGGCCAAGGCGGCTCGTCTACGTCAGTTCCGGCCTGCACCAGGGCGGCACCACCAGACTGGACTCGCTCGAGGGGTCTGTCTATGCCGACTCCAAGCTGCACGACATCATGCTCGCCAAGGCGTTTGCGAGGCGATTCAAGGGCGTTGAGAGTAATTCTGTCGACCCGGGCTGGGTGCCGACTAAGATGGGCGGGGCGGGTGCCACGGGGGACATCGAGGAGAGCATCAAGACTTTCGCCATGTTAGCACTGGGTGAGGGCGCTGCGAAGGGCAAGACGGGAAAGTACTTTTACAGCTCCAAGGAGGTGCCATGTCTGGAGTCCGCGAACGATGAGGCGGCGCAGGATGTGCTTTTGAAGAGGCTGGCGGAGATCAGTGGCGTTGAGGCCCCTCAGTGACAACCTAGCACAGAAAAATAACTTTGCTCGAATGTGATTTCTGGGTCAGCACAGTCACTTATACGAAGTTGCCCATTGTCGTCAAAAACGCCAAGTTCCAACCAGAATTAATGCTTCGAGATATAGCTCCACCTATAGCCGGATACAACGTCGCCTGCATGACTGAAGCAGAATACCTTGCCCAGGATGAACACCAATGGCGGCATTGGCTGAGTTCATGACCTGACATTCCAATTAGGAACCATTGCTGGCAGCCAGCTCTTGAGAACGTGCTTATGTATCGGGCAACTTATTGTGCTGTGTAATTGATCCAAGAGGACGAACACGAAGCCACACAGCATTCATCAGCCTCTCAAGGGTGTGACATGACCTTCTCGCTGCCCTTCTTTGATGCAGTAAGGGCTGGAATTGAATACCAGGTTGTTTCTTGATCAAGCACTCTATCCACTCAACCCTCTCCATGGAGGTTTCTTTTCTACCTTTGCCATAACGTATCTACCTCGCTTTCTACAACTGACTTACCATCTTTTCCATAACGGATTTACCAAACATATCATGTCATTGCTTAAGAACAGAGCAACGCAGATTTCCATACATGATATATCACCATTGAGCTAACGTCCCCGGAGGATAAGTTCAAAGCTAGAGAGGCATCGTCATGACAGCATTGTGGAGAGAGGCAAAGTTAGTCTCTGTGCTGACAAGTGTCATAACGAAGAAACTAGAGGCCCACTCGGCTAACGAACAGAATGAGCGATGTTGGGTCGTCATGAGATGAAAGTGCCCGTGGTATGGCTTTCCAAAATGGCGGGACCCGGTGTAATGTGCCCGTTTCAGTGCCTCGATGCCACTTCACTGACCAATTTTTAAGATCGAAAATTGGCACGCCAGCGCCGTCTGCTGATCCTTAGGGTCGAAGCTATCTCACTCTATCTTGATACCGTCAAGGACTAATCTATCTCAAAGAAATCTTGCATTTTGATATGAACCGTTGCCTGGGATGGAATTGCCCAAATTAGGCAAATATAAAGAACGAATCTTACAGACCAGACATCTCCCATATCACACAACAGACCTGCAGGGTCTGGCTCTGCTTCAAACACACAAGGATCCATCACAGGGTCGCTCAGGACTATTCAAGGCCTGCCATTCGGCCAGTCTACATCTCCACCAAGACATTTCTTCCCTAACACAAGATTTGGCAGCCTTTCCACGCGATCAGTCCAGTGCGACTAACATGGCTCGCGATCCACCATACTCTCCACATATCCACAGGCCGTCCAGACCGACGAAGTTCAAGGGCCTTGGTCGCCTGCGGCTGTATTGCACGGCCTGTTCCAAACAGTGCCGCGACGAAAATGCATTCAAGCAGCATGCCCAGTCCGAAAGCCACGTGCGCAACATTGACGCCATCAGCTCGAATCTCGGCCGAATCCGCGAACGGTACTCCGAACGATTTCTGTCTACCTTCTTGGACCTGCTCCGCCTCAATCACGGCGAGAAGAGCGTGCAAGCCAACCGGTTCTACCAAACATACATTGCCGACCCTCACCATATACACCTCAAGGATACGCGTTGGGGCAGCCTGACTCGTTTTGCCGAGTGGCTTGGCCGCGAAGGTCTCTGCCGTTTTGAGGAGAAGGATGACGGCGTTTACATAGCTTGGATCGACAGATCGTCCAAAGCTGAGCGACAGGCCGCGGCCCTGAGGGAAAAGAAACGCGAGGAGGCGGCCGACTGGCGACGAGAGGAGCGGCAGCTGGAGGAACAAGTAAAGAGGGCGTATGCGCATGCGAAGCATCAAAGTCCTCCATCACCCACGCAAACTGGGTCACTTGGCTCCACGCAAGACGGTGACGCAACTGTCGCGTTTCAGTTCGGTCCTAACGCGACTGCTTCCGCCAGTCGCACTTTCCAACCGAAGAAGGCCCCAAATATCTTCAAGGCAGCAGGGCAGAAGAGAAAACGGCCAGTAGAGGAATCTGTTGAGTCAAGCCGGCAGGCTCTCCACCCCGAACAGCCTATGTCATAAGATCTATCATCACTGGGAGTCTGTAGAACAGGCTCACCTTCCACAACTTCACCCTTTCTGCAACTCAAACACTCTAGTAGCAGCCACATACTCGCCCTCATGCGTGTCAAGGCTATACATCGCAAGGAACCGGTCCCTCCCAAGCGAATACAGCCCCGGCCAGATCGCCTCGCGCGCGATCAGCACGCTCTTGCTCCACGTCTCCCCGCCGTCCACACTGCTAACGACTTTGAAATCCCCAGGCACGGTCCCGCTCGAGTTCGTCCCCTCGTTCGTCATGAACCCAGCCACCAGAGTGCCTCCGACATTAACGACCCCCGCCGGCGCAGACGCCTGCCTCTCCTCGTCCAGCGGGTCGTATACCCTCGCGCGCGTCTCCAACGGCCACGTCTGCCCATCGTCCGGTGACAACACCCGCCGCACATCGAAGCGGCCCGACTCGGTCGTCTCAAAGAATAAGATTAGCCTGCTCTCGTCATCGTCGTCTCCACCCCCCAGAGGAGCAACACCCGTCATTCCATCCCGACTCCTCACTCTATTCGCCCCAGAGACGACCCGCCTGAGTCCCCACGTCCTCCCGCCGTCGCTCGACTCCCGCATCAGACTATCCTGATCTCCGGAATCGTTCTCGGCCGAATAGTAAGCCTGCAGCGTGGCTCCATCGGCCGCAATCCGCAGGAACGGCTCCCACAGCCCGTTCAGGTTCGCGGACCCGTTGTTGGCGGCCCGCGTGTCAATGTTGCTAAGAAACGCCCAGCTGCGCCCGCCGTCGTCGGACGCCGAGATGGATAACCGGTAGAAGGTGTAGTTATCCGGCACTCCGAGGGTGTTGTTGAGTGACCTGTCGTGGTTCCTGTAGGCGTAGAGGATCCTGCCCGGGTGGTGCTGCTCCTCCGTCATCCCGTTGCCGCTCGCGCTGGTGCTGCTGCTGTTAGACGCGTTCCACCCGCCCGTTCCGAGGCCATCCCCGGTCCCCGGGAACCCGGCCGGAAGGAGCAGGGGAAAGGCATTGTCCAGCTCCCGGGTCCGGTTGTCGCCGCGATCCACGTCCCCGAGCTTCTGCCATGAGCCCCCGCCGTCGGTTGACCTGTACGCCCGCAGGATCTTGGTGAAGCCCTCGCGCACCGCGTAGCCGAGATACAGCCCTTCCTCGGTGGAGCCGGTCGCCCGCAGGTATACGCCGGTGGTTTCTAGCGTCACGGGGTCGCCGGCTGGTGATATTTCTACGCTCGCGTTGCTCGCTGTAATGGGCAGGCATTCCAAGGCGCCGAATCCCTGGGGTGGGAGTGGTTGGAGGAGGCCCTGTGCGCTCGCGCTTTGGGGGCAGAGTGCTAGGGCAGCCAGGCATGCTACTGTTATGGATTCCAGCATCGTGAACGAGTGTGTAGAATGCAAGGAGCGTCTGAGCCAGCGAATGTATGGCTGCCCTCAGCCGAACGTCCACATCTGCCAGATAGTTGGACCGGATTATATCCTCAAGAGGCGGCATTCTTCTCCTATACTCGGCATAAGGATAAGGTCTCATCCAAGGCAACATGTGACGAACCTATCGTCGGTGCGGAAGCTTAATATTTTGACTTCGGCCACTGATATCCTGCAAAGCGTAAATAACAGACGAACATGTTCAGCAGCGCCCATAGCATAATATACTAATCTCGTATACACTTCTCCTCCGTGTACCGCAGTGCTGCGCCTGCAGGATGATCAAGATTGGAACCTAGAGCTTGTGTGAAGATCCGCGCGCAACTTGTTGGGCATTGTCTCTCCGCGGCGCAGGAGGCAGTCAAACTACGTCGTGAGTTGGAGAAGAATGTCCATTGGAAGCATCAGAGATCACGGCACAAGGGTCTCGAAATTTGCATAGCGGCTGTATTGACTAAGTCTGCTCACTGAGGTGTATCAATCGCTAAAACAAAAAAGAATTACCACACCGTGACATTACTTATTTACCCCCCGAAGCATCCGCAGGCTTTTCCTGTGACTGCTGCTGCAGCTGCTGTTGAAGCCCCAAGCCGACAGCGCTCCCAGCCACACTCCCCCTGGTCTGCGCATACAGCGCATAAAGGTCCTCCCTCGTCCTCGGGGCCTCGCCCGACGGGCTGGGCCCCGTCGTGCTGGTATACCCGGGCGTGATGGGCGTCTGCGGATAGGCGCTGGCCCTGTTCGAACCGCTGTAGAAGCTCGGCGGCGGCGACAGGCCGGGTGTGTTCATCGCGCTGGAGCGCCCGCCCGCCATGGTCGTGCGCGTCACGTCCGTCCAGGAGCTCATGGCCGACATTCTCTCGGTGGAGCCCGATACGGAGGAGCCTGCCCACATCGACTTGTAGTACGCCTGCGCGTCGTCTCTTGTGAAGACTGGCAGCGGGGCCGTCACAGATTCGGAAGTCGACTCGGTCGGCGACTGCGCGGTGGGCGACTGTGCGGTGGGCGACTGTGCGGCTGGCGCAGCATTGTTGGTATAGGCCTTCTGCAGGTCTAGGTCGGGCAGCGGAGGAACGTCCTGCATCCTCCTAGCCCCACTGCTCTCCGCCACGGCGCTTTCCCCTGAGTTGGAGTAGTAGCTGACGGTCCTTTGAGTCGCCTGGCTTCCTGGTCTGCTCCTCCTTCCTCCCGTCAAGGTGCTCCCTACAGAGCTGCGCAGGCTACGACTTCCACTCGCTGGGTTCAACTTGAGTGGGTGATGCCTGCTGGACCTCTTGAACCAGCTGGCCACACTCTTCCGGATACTCGCCTGTTCGATCGGTTCCGGGTCGAGCAGTGGCAGAAGATGATGCGGATCTCGTCGCTTCTCATCCAGGAAGCCCCGTGGCACCGCGTCGCTCTGGCCGCCTTCCATTTGGTACGCAGCCTGGATGGCCTCGTTGAGGATGGCCGAATCGGAGCGGTCATTTCGGTGGCCGCTCACGTGCCTAGCGTTGAATGGGTTCGAGACCTGGCGCTTCGGGATGGCCTCGGGTTTGGGTTTGTAGAACCGCTCGAGTGGGGTCGTGAAGGAGAACGGCAAGGCCGGAATCGATGGTAGGTTGAAATTGAAACGGCTTCGCTGACCAATACGAGATGGGTAGTCGCGAGGGTTCAGTTCATCTTGGCCGTGCCGACGCCGGCGTCGGCGGATGAGGATTGCCCCCCAGAACAGACCGACGATGAGGCCTACGGCAGCTAAAGGCGTGTTAATTGGAGCCGATGACCTTGAGAGGACGATGGAACATACCAATGACACCGAAGGCGATGGCAACTTTGCATGAGGTGCTTGGACCCCCAGGTGGCCGTCCATCATCACCTCCCCGGTCATTCTGCTGTCTCCCTGTCTCCTGGCCCCCAGGCGCGCCGATGAAAACCGCGCCGCTGCTGGTCGTAGTTGGCAGTGCTAAGCTGCTTGTCAATAATGGCAAATTTGTCTGCGGCGGAGTTGTTATTTGCGGAGTGCTAGTCGGAGTTGAGGTCAAAATCGGAGGGATAGATAGTGTCGTTGACTGCGACCTAAAAGAACTCGATGTACTCGAATCTGACTCGGTATCTGTCTCAGATGATGTGGTTGATGTTGTGCTTGAGCTGGTTGTCAGAGCTGGGGGCGGCGAGAAGACCGGAGTAGTGGCAGGCGGTGGTGGAGGGAAAGACGTTGAATCGTCGTCATCGTCATCATCATCTAGTGCGTTGAATTTGTCGTCTGCCTCGTCCTCGTCCCTTTCAAGAAGTGAGGCGGTCCCATCAACAATAGCAAGCGTCCGGCCCCAGATAACGTCGTCGTCATCCTGTTGTCTGGCAGATACCTGAACGGCTGCCCGTTGCACGCTGCTTCGCCGTGCCCTGGGAAGTAGACAAGATCAGCACAACGGATCCTCGACCTGTAGCAAGCGAGCGACGATCTTTGCCCCAGCTCAGTACTTACAGCAACGAATCGAACCGAAGGGATACCATTTCTTCACCAACCGCCTTGGAGCTGCAGCTCAGGCATGAAGCAGCCTTTCGAGTCAGGTCCGGCAGGAGCTCGCACGGGGCCAGGCACGAAGATAAGTGCGATGTTGGGAAATAAAGTTGGAAGAAGACGAGCTGTCAGGCGTCACGAAAGAACAATGCCCAGCAGCGTCCGCACATTTGACAACCCACAATCCCAACTCCGGATTCGACAGCCAAGTCACAGGCAGATCAGAAGATTCCTCGGTGTCATTCGAAGTATTTCGAAACCGGCAGGCGAGCAGATAATGGGCACAGCCCTCGGATGGTACTGGAAAGGAACAACAGAAAGGGCCTCCTGGGCGTTGGGGAGAAGAGAAACGGGAGAGATGATCGTCCGGACGACACAGGTTGACGCAACCGCTTGTATCAGAACATGGGACAGAACAGCTCAAAAAGTTGGGACGAGCGACGGGCTGCCCAGGGACTCGAGGAAAGTGAAGGAAAACAAAACAAGACGAGCAAAGACTCTTGGGGGGGTCTACAACATGAACAGGGTAGCCGGGCACATCACCGATTTTGAGCAGATCGGGGGGCGGCTCATGCGTTGGCGATCGCTGCGTTGCCAGCAAACATGGTGGTGCCATGCAGCCAAATTGCCAGAGAGCAAACCATTATGCGTCGAGAGCGATTCTGGCTGCAACTGGAAGCACAGGTGCTGCACCAGACCGGGATGGAGGCGGCAAGTCATGTTGTTTCAGCAGCAGGCTCGCCCAACGTCATGTTTCAGAGTGTGGGTGATCCCCTCTAGCGATCAGCAGGTCGACAGCGCACACCCCAGCACGACCTGCCTACTGCGCAGTCTGGCGGTGCAGGCCAAGACAGAAGAGCCAGGAAAGCAGACGAAGAAGCTTCGGGTTCGGGTGTCGCTTGGCGCTGTCCCACCATTGGCAGCGAGCGACACAGCCAAGCAACCCCTCCCAGTTGCAGCAGGCCCCAGAAGCCAAGTCCTTAGTCCGCCAAATCCACTCCGGAGCAGGGCAGGCTAGCTGCGCAGGGGGGCGGCCCCCACTGAATAAAGCCCCTTCCACAGCCGTTCCCAGGGTTCTGTGGGTGATTCGGGGTGGAGGTGGCCAGGCTGGTGTTTGAAGCCCCGAGGGTAGAAACACAAGCAGGTGTGACTGAGAAGGCCAGGACCGCCAGTCTGTAACAAGGAGTACTATCACATTCGGCCGCCTTGGTAGGGAGACTGCCAGGTTGTCCAACCGTCCTGTGTCACACTGTTAGAGAGCCCGGCACATCCCATCCCAATCTCCTTCAGAGTGTCTGTTCCCTTGCCGACCCCCGCGAGGCCACCAGCTATTCGACTCGGCAGCTGAAGTTGAGACTGAGTCCAGCCTGGAGTCTCCTTTCATGTGGATCCCCAAGGAGAAGCTTGTTTGGCCCAGAGTCTTGGGTAACGGGGTGCACCAGACAGCGTCTCCATTGAGTTTCCCCGTTGGGATCTTCGGCCAGGTCCAGATCGAGGTCCGGGTCCAGGTCGTTGTCCACCTCGAAACCCTTTTCCCAAAAGGTTGACGAGAGCGAGCAATCTTGGTTCAGAATAGCGCCTTAATTGTTTATCCCCCAGACATTCGGGCCTTTGCCATCTCCAGAGTTCCAGCAAACATGCGGTAGGATAGCAGTACAAGACGGTGGAGGATGTCACCTTTCAAGGCAGGCAGGTCGGCAGTCGATCGAGAGCGGTGGACAAAGACGGGGAGACGCGTCACAACGGTCGCATCATTCGTGGGAGGGAGGGCAGCCAACCCCGAGGCCGGGCGCGTAGAGCGATGACAATTAAAAGATGGGATGATGCCTGGGTTGGAGAACTGAGCCGGGCAGACTCGATTTTCCGTCTTGTCTGCCGTCTTGTGTTCTTGTGTGCCGCCTTGTCTGGTCTTGATGAATCGACCAAGGCTTGGGTGCGAGGAAACCGGGAAACAGCTGCAGAGCTAGTACGGCAAGCTTGAGCACTGGCTGGTGCTGTCACACCCTAACCCTGCCCACCGAGCACACTCATTCCATGAGAACTCCAATGCCAAGGAGTGGCAGACTTCGAATCCAGAGTCTAGGCAGTAATTCTATTGTTAACATAATTATTCCTTGTCCGGAAGCGGGTTCAATCCCTCCCTCGAACCCGTGGTCAGTCTGACGATGTCTCTGTCGATCCAGGCAGGAGTCAAATATAGCTTCGCACTGGTCGCAGGGGTGAGGCTAGTACGGTAGTCACCTCAACGAAGAACGGGCAATGAGGATTATACCGGGATTCTTTGCTCAATCGGCGGTAGCTCGTATCTCCGCTGGTCACACACAATGAAGTAGACCCCTGTCTTTCCGTGGCTACTGTGTAGATGCCTACCACGCGTCTTCGCTTGTGCCAAATGAGAGGATCTCATTCGCCAGAGACTTCCATCCCTCTGAGGCTCCACAGGGAGATATTCTTCAAGCAGGACCTCCCTTTGCGCATACACCATTTCATATGTCCAGGCTACCTAGGTATATAGCCAAAGCTGCTTCAATTATGGGTGTCCCTTCCAGGTATGAACAACCGCGTGCTTGTGTTGTTGCCACTGAGATTTGAACGCAAAACTGCTGAGAAATCGTCTGGATCCTCGTCGTAGAAAGGTGGAATGCCCTGGGTTGTGCGACAGCCATTACTGCGGAAGAATTTGTCGAGACCTCGGGTTTGTACTTTAAGTCCAGGGATAATGGCAACAATAGGGCCTTCACCCATTTTGCTTGATGAGATGTGAGTAGATAGTGGTAGAAGGTGGTGTATCGAGTGCTTGAGTTACAAGGTTGTGGAAGGGTGATTTGCTTAAATGATGATATTGTATTGTTAGGTAACAAAGCTCTTGGTTGTAACAGGCTCCACCCACCCCAGCTGAGGTACATATGTGCGGTGGTTATCATTGGGTTGATCCTCCGAAGCAAAAGCGCGGCCGTTACACACACGCCCACCTCAACTTGTGATAACCTCCTGCTAGGTGTGGGATACCTACCCTATGAGGCTCCCATGGGATAAGCCCCTGTGGGATAACCTCCTATGGGATAACCTCCTAATAGGATAAGCTCTTGTGGGATGGTGTATTTTGCGTTGGGGGCCCTCTTGTGGGTTATCCTCCTGTGGGCTACGCTCCCAGCCGTCACTATCATGAATTCACTTCCCACTATTCACTTCTGAATAACTCCCTTCAACCAACACAAAACCCCGCCCCTTCGCCGGGGCTTGGCTCAGAAAAATATGGCGAGCGAGGATACCACCCAGCAACAACAGCTCAAGCAACCCCAATCTCAATCAACATGGCCGGCGAGAACCTCATCGACAACCCTCGGGACTGGGGCCACGTCAAGTCGCCCTTCTTCAAGCTTCCCCCCGAGATTCGCAACAAGATCTACCGCGAGACCTTTACTGCCTCCGAGGTCGCCCTGGTCATCGATCCCCCGCTCCACGTCCACGTTGTTCCTGTCACCGGCCGACGTAGCATCTTCAACACCACCAACTCCAACCACCACTTCCTCCTCACCTGCGTTCAAGTCTATCTCGAGGCCCTCGCCCTCTACTGGTCCACCGCTGTTGTCCGAAACGGTTGCGAGGGTCACTTCTCCCGCGGCTACTTCCTCAACCGAATCCCTGCCATCGCCAAGCCCTTCGTCCAGCACCTCCGGGATGTCAACGGCGCGCCCAGCCGCGGGTCCAGGTGGCTACGAGGCCAGCTGATTCGATGGTCTGCGTCCCTGGCCGAGTCTTTTGACGAGTTTCCAAACCTGAAGTCCTGCTTGATCAAGGACTGGAGACGGGGACACTCGCGGAACCTGATAGTCCCGTACGAAATCGACCAGGCTATAGCCAGACACCCGGATGTCCACATCATCGAGAAGGACATCACCTGGGAGACAGATCCGCCGGACCCTGGCTTCGGCCCAATCCGCCGGTTCCCATCCGGGTACCCAGTGCTGGTCAGACAGGTATGCAGCTCAGAATTATCTCCATCCCTTCATCCCAGATGTCAGGTATCCAGATGCCTGAGACGACATTCAACGCCGAAGTGAGCAAAGGGGTGTTGAAGATAACTAACCTCAGTGCAGCACATCTTCCTAAACCGCACCACTGGCAGGAAGATTCTCTGGGTCCAAGGTCATGGCTTTCAACGGTTCTCTGACGAGGAGTGCGTGGACATGCTCATCGACCCCGTGGCTGACCGAACCGCACGGCGATTGATGGTGGTCTAGGCACACGAGACGTCAAGGTCCACTGCTGCAGATTTAAAGTTCCTCGCTCCTGCACGCGTCAGTCACAGGCGTGTGCGGCGCTCATCCCTCCTTCCCAATCGGAGCATGAGTACAAACCCACAAAAACCAAGGGCACAACAACAATAGCATGTCACAATTGGAACGGTTGTGTATCATTTCCACAGTATTCTCTGCTCGAGTGAAAGATTGCGCGTGACACTACTCTGCTGTGCCACTCTAAGGACTTCCAAATTTACATCGCCAACAATAGGTCTCAAACCGCCGACTCTTCGAAAGCTGTAGTCTACTTCTTCGGTTCCGCATGCCTGTTGGGCTGCTCCCCAGCCCCGTGCTTTAGACCATCCGAGACGGTCCCCACGATCTCGCTAACCGGGTTCCGGTGCCCGCCCACCTCGAGTCCCTTGGACACAGAGCCCACAATGTCTCCGGCCAGGCCCACGCCCCGCTTGGGGCCGTGAGCGTTGTGGGTCGTTGTGCTAGGGTTTCTGTAGCCAAAAAGAGAGCTTGGTTAGTGACAAATTCAAATAGTGATGCTTGCGAGCAGGAATGGGAGAGGACAAAGGAGCTATCATGAGATATAATTACCCTGGGGGAGGAGGCTGATCCGCCATGATGATATTGGGTCAGAGGTTGCGAGGCTACCGCGTGAGCCAAGAAAAGTAAATGAAGGAGCTTTGATAGCGTTAAAAAGCTTCTAGTTGCGGGAGCTCCGGTATGCTTTCCAGCTAAGCTTCAGAGTTGATTCATCAGGTGCGATTCCAAGAATACTCTTTTATACTTTTCTCGGCTTCCGAATCCATGCTCCAACCCTTCATCATACCATATGTCTGATCTCTATAGAATGACGCAGCCGTGCGATGTCAACGGCTCTGATGTAATGCTACTCCTCCTGTCCCGAGATTCATGGAAGATGCCATTTGTCGCAAGCCTGCCATCCGGTGTCCTTAGCGCTGTCGCATCCATCCCCGATATGGCGCCCTACCAACTTGGGAATATTAATGCGAGGCCACCGACCACACTCTTTCATGTGAAACCCGAGGCCGAATGTTTTGGCTTGTCTTTACCTGAGCGATATGATATCATTTACATGTGCCTGCTTAATCAACACCGAGTTGATGGCCTTGCTCTGGAGCAATTCTGCCATTGTCCGGAGTCTCAAACCACAAGATCTGGCCAAGACAATTTCAAACGTCTTCAAAGGTCATCAGGTGAAATAGCTGCCTTTCTTGGGAATTTCTTGGACTTTTTCATTGGAAATGGTCTCATCACACCTGCTGCTCGCGTCCCTGAATATCATCAAAATAGCCTCCGTGTGCCAAGGATGAAGTCAGAAGTGCTGCGACACGCGAGATAATCGCATACCATACATCTCAGGAGAAAGATCTATTCTTGCCACTCAGTGTAGATAGTATCTCTTGGTGTTGTCAGTCCACATGGGCACATCTGTTTGAGAATGCAGGGGCAGCTCGGATATCGTGCTCATTACGTACGTTTGGATCTTGCTGGGCCTGCTCTTTCTTCTCCAAGGAGTCAGTAACACTCTGTATCCATGGCCCGACTGTGGGACTGGCCCAAAAGGGTGAATACTGTCAGGAACCTGAGGCTGACAGCAGCTTATACCTGGCTTTAGCTAGGTAGGCAGAGTACCACCACAGTATCCCTTATGCCTTCCGTGCTCAATAGACTGGACCGTCAGGATGTCTTGCATCCATGGATGACTCTTCTTGTTGCATGCTCGAAAAGTGGGGGTTGAAAGATTCAATGCCACGTACAATGGCAATGCAAAGGCCTAAGCCATCAGTGCAAAGGCATGTGTAGCACACGGCATCTGTCACTGCAGCCATGTGCAGCTCCTGGAGCCGCGACTCCTTCGCTATCACCAGGCTCGTTGCCGCCGGTTCCGCTGCGGGCTGACCGTTTGTGTTCGCCGTTGTTGCTGGGGACAGCCATGCTTCAGAAGCAGGCCATTTGATCGCGCTGGCGTCGAGCCCGGACCCAATCCAGTGTCGGCCACAAATATGACGGAGTGATGCCGCATGTGGGGGATGGTGGCTTGCGTGATGGTGCGAATTAGCCTGTGGCCAGTAGCTGTTGGTTGCTCGGGACAGGAGAGGGATGATCATTATGGACGGAACAGGACATATGGGAACAAGGTTTGACTTGGATCTCCAAACTTGGTGCGTGTTTCGGTCTGCAATAGGCTGAGGTTGGAAACTGTGAAGATTGTGAGGTCAAGTGTTGAGCCTCTCATCTCTCATGTTGATCTGGAAACCTTTCGGCGAGCTTTTCATGAGAAGGCACACAAGGACATCATGCAAAGAGCTCGTTTTCGTAGAGTCGATGTAATTATAGTGTCTTCACACTTCAGATCTGTCTGATTCGCACTACACTACCCTTGGAACCAGTTTGACGTAGCTGATGCACTATGACTCGGACAACGTCACAGGTGATATAAAAATTGATTTAATACTGAACTTCCAACGTCATGTCACGTAAAAACGTCATTTCATTCTGTCCATGACTGACTACCGAAAATGATAGATGATGCGCTGAAATAATTACACAGGAGGCGCGTGGAGGGACTGAAAAAATCGGTTGCATGGTGTTGTGATTGACAACATACTCTCTGAACATCCGGCCTGAAATCATACAAGTCACCTGCCGTCTCCATCGACACCGCAACTACAACGTGCTTGGTTTACAATTTGCATTACCAGCCTGCACTTCGTCTCAGAGCTCAAATCTCAACCGCATCACGTCAGGAAAGTAGGCGGCAAGTCGGGCCCTGCGAATCGTCAGCAGAATGTCTCACCAAGAGGATTCAACTCAAGACAGTAAAAGCACTCACCCCAGACATGCAGCCCGTCCGGGCTCGCCTTTGTGCGCTGCGTGGGGTAGTCCTGGTTGAGCAGGTCGCCGTCGACGTAGTGCTCGAGGATGAAGCGGGACGGGTCGAACCAGTAGTCGAAGATCTGGCTGCCCATGATGTGGCGGCCGACGCCCCAGCAGTTCTCGTAGCCCTTGTGGCGCAGCCAGTCGTGGCCGAGGACCTGGGCGTCGAAGTCGTGGGTCTCGAAGGAGGAGTGGTGCACGTGGCACTTGGGGCCCTCGAAGAAGAAGAAGCAGTGGTGGTCGACCTTCTCGTCGCCGCGGTCCAGCCGGAAGAAGACGGTTATGTCCTCGTTTTCGTCGTTGTAGTTGAGCTGTTTGGGACGGGGTGTCAGCTGCGTTGTGGCGGGCTCCGGGGAGCGATTGGGGTCCTATTTACCTCGCTGGGGTAGAAGTTGAAGTATTTCGAGTAGAACTCGTAGCACTTCTTAAAATTCGTCACGCACATTCCGTAGTGACCCAGTTTATGCACTGGCGTTGGGCGCTTCTCGAAGCGTTGGAACTGGTTGGTGTCACGGTTTTGTTTCTCGGGCTGCATTTATGACCTCGTCAGCTCATGCACAACTCCCATGCTTACTACCGACCACCGGGTTCCCCCATGAAATAGCTGCCACCATGAGGGGCACTGAGGGGCACTCACAAAGTTCAACTTCAGGTCTGGGAACTTTGGGTCCAGCTCCTCAACCGGCTCCTGCCCGTAGACGAGGTGCATGGGGAACCCGTCGACAGGGTCGAAGAATGTGAGACCCTTCCCTCCGCCGGGGGCGTCCTCCAGATCGTAGATGCCCGTTGGCTTCACCTCGGCGGGCAAGATCTTGGCGGCCTTTTGCAGCTCATCTAGAGACTCGACTGCGAAGGCGGTGCCGGCGAACTCTGTCTTGGTGGAAGCCTCTACGCAGAGCACAAAGGGCTCGGACCCGTATCCTCGGTAATATGTCCTTGGGCCGACGCGCTTGGCCTCGAAGAAGCCGAAGTCGGTCATGAAGAAGCGGGCGGCGTCCACCTCTTCTGTGCTGTACTTGTAGTAGACATGTGCGATGTGGTGGAGCTTGATCTTTTCTGGGTTGTCTGTGTTGTTGGCCATTTTGGATATATGTGAGATGAAGCGACTTGTTCGTGATGGGGAGATTGGTAGAAGATGGGATGCCGTTCAGGCTAAAGATACAACGTTGGAATAAGAGCAGATTGATAAACTAACTAGACTCCAAGCTGGCAAGAGGGAGATCAGACGAGCTTGTCAGATATGGAGATAATGTCTTATACCAAAACGAACAATTCCGTAATTCCGTAATTGATCATGGATGGGGAGGAAAGACCGGTAGCGAAGGCAAAACATCGGCGTCTATATGTGTGCGACGAGACGAGACGGGCACTGGCACTGAGACAGGACCCCTTTGTTCGGGCCGTGACGTCTTGCCCTCAGATGCTAGTCCTATTACTGTGCAGAAGCCCACCCATACCGCCATCCCCCGCGGGGTCCAGTGGTGGGGAAGCTCCATCGTGTCGGATCAAATGGCCGACGAGGGTGCCACAGCAGAGGTCGCAGTAGGGATGCTGGCCTGGCGGCAGTTGTGTAACAGCCGAGCTTGCTCCCTGTGCATTGCCTGATTCTGTAGGAGGTGGTGGGAAAACATTTTGGCGATGCACAACATTCACGCTGCAGCTCTATTAGTCAGTCAATCACCATCAACAGCATTCATTCCTCTCGACATTCTAGATGGCAGCAGTTGCGCACTTGGAGGATCGTAGATTGAACTTTAACTCGAATTTATTTCGGGTGGCTGACTGCAAGATGCAAGACAGCCGGACATCCGAAGCTCACAGCTGCGGAAATGCTGTTCCAGTCTTTTGATTCAGATCAGCTCTGGGAGCTAGGGAAGGGAGGAGACGGTGGGGTGAATGCCCAAATGTCCCCTCTGTTCTTATCGTAAGCCGATAAGAGACAGACCGACATCATCATCCTGCCTCCGAGGGGCAAATCGAGTAACCAGAGAATGCTTCGACCCTCCATCTCGACCACAACTTCCAATTCGATTCGCAGCAGCTGGCCATCACAACCAGACCCGAGCTACCCTGTTCATCCCGCCCTCGTACCTTTCAATCCCAGCTGCAAATCGACCGTCACACTCGAGACGCATCAAACCTAATCGCAGCTCCAAGCCGGACCCTACTTCTGCTCTCCGCTCCCCTTGGCCGCCTTGCTCACCACACAACCTCACCTCCGTGTCACCGTCCTCCTGCTCCGTCCTCGCACTCGGCAACCGGGCTGCCAGCCAACCGCAACAATGCCCAAGAAACTCGCCAAGTCCTCCACCTTCAGCACGATAGCCTCGTCGACCTCGGACCTGTCCACCGCCTCGACCATCCCCAACCTGCCCCCGATCCTCACCGACGGCGGGCCCCTGCCCAAGCTCTTCGTCTTCGACCTCGACTACACCCTCTGGCCCTTCTGGGTCGACACCCACGTCAGCGGCAGCACCCTCAAGCCCGTGCCCGGTTCCAACAACACCTCCGTCGCGGACAAGGTCGGCGAGCACTACTCCTTCTACTCCGACGTCCCCTCGGTGCTGTACGCCCTGCCGCAGCTGGGCATCCGCGTCGGCGTCGCGAGCCGCACCTGCGCGCCCGACCTCGCCCGCGAGATGCTCAAGCTGCTGTACGTGCACCCGCCGGCGGCGGCCCAGTCGGCCCAGGACGAGGGCGGCAGCGGTGGCAGCAGCAGCAAGAAGAAGTCCTCGAGCGGCAAGTCCCGCAAGGCCATCGACCTCTTCGACGCCGGGCTCGAGATATACCCCAGCTCCAAGCTGCGCCACATGGAGGCCCTGCACAAGCGCACCGGTCTCCCCTACGGCGAGTTCCTCTTCTTCGACGACGAGAGCCGCAACCGCGATACCGAGAGCCTTGGGGTCACCATGTGCCTCGTGCGCGACGGTGTCACCTGGGCCGAGGTCGCGAGGGGCGTCGCCGAGTGGCGGCGTCGGAAGGCCGTCTCTGCGCTGGCGGATGGCCCCGGCGCGGAGTGAGGAACCCTGCCGCGGGGGTTGTATATATCATAAGACTTGAAGGGAGCTACATGGCGTGGTTCATGACGCCCGCTTTGGTTTGAGGAAGAGGCAGTCTATATCCACGAGTGGAGAATGACCACGGGCAGGGCTACCTGCTCGACATGGAAGCTCTGCGCTGAGTTGAACTACGCCAAGGCGACAAGCAAGGGCGCAACGGGACATGATGTCCCTTCCAGAGCCACCTGTCAACCATCTCCGAAGCCAACGACGAGCAAGCAGAGAGAAGATGTTTTTGAACACTTTTAGGGCATTCAGGCAACCAAGCCCTTTCGAGACAGTCGCTTGAGGCTTGGTGGCCGCGTCAGCCCATCGTGGCTTAGATGGCCTCATCGAACACGCGATACCATAGAAACATGGGCAGATAGACAAAGATAGAAGTAGAGATCTAGCATCCCTATGAGTTTAATAGAAAAAAGAATTCAATTTCCAACCAGTCAGTCGCTGGTGGCTGTCTAACCCACCTCAAGCGGACCATGTGTATCAATGCTTGAAACGCTTGCCACCATGCGCCAAACGCGCGATCAGTCTCTCTACCCCCGTGCCCAGGTCGGAGCATTACATTTCCCATCCCTCCCGCGTCTATATCGAAGGGCCAACCAGTTTGTGCCTCCTCGTGCCTGGTATCCAATGCCTCTCGGATCTGTTATATGTCCAGAAAGTCTCGTCTAGTAACTCCGTCAGTATGCCGCCCTTCCTACTACGCACAGGGTCTCGTTCTCTCTTCCATCCAGAATCATGACGCCGCCACGGGCTTGCTGTTAGGCACCGCCTCCGTCTCGCCCGCCTTCTCCGAAACAGCCGCGTCGCCATTCAGCTTCTTCTCGTCCACGGCGTCGCGGTCGTCCTGAAGCGACAGCTCCTGCGTCGCGCCGACGAGCGGCGACCCCAGCGGCGTCTTGAACTCGTCCTCGGTGGGGCTCACGGGGTCTTCTGGTGCCGTGGCCGCGGCGGCCGCCGCTGCTGTTGCTGGCTCTGTCGCGGCCTCTGGCGCGTCTTTCGCATCGGTGGTGGTGACAGCAGGAACGGCCACCCCATTCACGGCCGCCTCGGTGGCGCCGGCGCCCTCGGGGAACGCCACGGGCAGGGTACACACCCTGACGCACCTCTCGACCTTGTCCACGCTCCCGACGGCCACGCACTCGACCCTCTTGCCGCCGTCGATGGGCCGCCAGTACGCGGGGCCCTTGGGGAAGGCCGGGTTCGCCTTGTTGGCCTCGCCCTCCCAGTCGGCGGCGTCGCGGATCACCGGGTCGAGGTTGGGCGCCTGGCCCCAGGCGAAGTCGAGGGTGCCGCCGTACTGCTTGGGGATGTTGGCCGGGTCGATGAAGGAGGTCAGGACGGGGAGGACCTCGGAGTGCGAGAGGATGAAGATCTTGGAGACGGTCACGGGGTCGAACCAGCGCTTGACCCAGGCCCAGACGGTGGAGAAGAAGGCCGGGGCGCCGATGATCTGGTTGGTTGACGGCTGTGGTCAGTGGATGCTGATCTTCAATGCTGGGAGGAACGACAGGGGGCAGAAAATGGGGGGATCGACGGGGACAGAGGAAGAGGAAAGGGAAGAAGAAGGAGAAGAGCTCACGAATATCCTGTCGAGGGTCTCGGGGTAGTGCGCGGTGGCCAGCTGGCTCGCGGCCTGCATGTGGCCCTTGAGGTTCCAGAACTGCTTGAGGCTGACGCCGCCGACATCGACGATGTTGGTGGAGAGGGTGATTGGGGTGCGCGGGTGCTCGCGGTCGGTCAGCTGGGTGCACAGGGGCTGGGCGAAGCGGGTCAGGTTCTCGTAGAGGGCGAAGAGGCGGATCAGCTTGGGCGGCGTGTGCATCGAGGCCGGGGGCGCGGCGGCCTTGGAGTAGGTCTTGTCGACCGACTTCTCGTAGGCCGAGATGGTCTTGGAGTCGAGGTGGCGGATCTCGAAGAGGTAGAGCGGGATGCCGCTGTGGAAGGGAACGTAGGAGTTAGCAAGTCCCGTTACTCTGCTGTCTGCTTCTTGTTGCGGGCGGTGTATTGCGAGATATCCCGCCGGCGTCAGGAAGGGAGGGCCACCAACCGTCTATCCCTCCTCCCCGTCCATTGTGGGTACAGCTTCCTGCTCTGCTCGTATGCCTCGACATCGATGGTATCGTAGAGTATATCCAGCTGGATGGCCTTGCGCCACTCCTCCGTGTCCTTGAACTGCGTGTGTGCGTCGGCGATGGACCACTTGCGGGCGCGGAGGAAGCGCAGAAGCGTCGGGTCGTCGTGCGAGGGCGGTGGGCCGGGCTGGTAGAGGCCCTTCTCCTGCAGGTAGGCCTTGAAGCCCTTGAGGGCGTTCTCCTCCTCCTCGGTCAGGTGGCCCAGGTGGCCATGCGGATAGCCGTTCTCGAGCGCCGCCTTGGTTTGCGATGCCCGCGAGGCGTTGGACTTGACCTTGGTGGCCGGGCCGGCGGTTGCGCTGGGCGACATTGGATGCTGCGCTGGGGAGGGGCCGTGCCTGTGGCTTTGGTTCGCTGCACGGAGTTTAGAGTTTGAGGCTGCCGAGCTGACCGGATCAGGCCAAAGGCAGTGAGTGCAGTTCGAGGCGACAGAAGGAGGAAGGGCAGCGTCTTCTCTTGACAGCAACAGCGGCAGCAACAGCTTTCAAAATGAAAGATGGGTAACAATAATAATGCCCAGCCGCTGTGCCGCAGGATCAGATGCGGTAATCATCGCAGGCACATGTTGGCGGCCACACACACGCCCAATCTCCACCGGCGGGCTCGGAGCTGACTCTCAGCCCGCGGTGGGTATTTTGGCCCGGAAGCTGCATCGCGCTTTGCCCGTGTTGGGCATAGAGTCGATCCTTGTTTCTGCGCCGTCATGACAGACACAAGACATTTGACAATTCATTTTAACCTTACCCACACCCTCGCGGCAAGCCGAGAGATCCTTGCCCCCCCGTGTCTCCCGGCCTGCTGGTCGTGGTCATGCGGTCTGCACTTCTACGGCCATGAGCAGACGACTCGAGTAGCTGAGGGGGCCGCACACGGCCCAGAACCACGAGACCCTCACGTCTCTTTGATAGATCTCCAATGACGTCAGCCAGATCCCCTTGCGAGTCGGACAATCCATTTGAGCGATCGAATAGCTGCCGGCTGGAACAAGGAGTATCATCAAGCAACCCAGAACATGTTCAGATGCCAACCTAAATCCGTCCATTTACACAATTTCCGAACTCGCAAAAATTCATGCAAGTTCTTGAATATGTGCGAATGCACATGCACCAGTAGTTGCTGGTACACTAAGCAATAGTTTTCGTCTGATATAGCACCAGGTCCCTGCATTGCTCTGCACCCGCAGAACCATGACTCTGCCATCTAGCAGGCACCATATGCAGAATTGCGATCTCGCTCGAATAAGCCTTTGAGAGCTCGATCGAAGTCTTGTTAGGCATAGTCCGCACAGCAGGACCTGCATACCCCAAAACGGCAGCTCCAGGAGGCCAATCTCTATGTTTCTTGAGTGCACAGTCGTTCTCATGATAGGGCCCTCATCCTTTGGGAAGCAATTTGGCCACAAAATCCTGTGACTACGAAGCTCGATGACCCAAAACCTTGTGTTGTTGGAGGCACTGCTGTGAGATCCCAGGCGTGACATTTTACACTTACCCTCCTGAAGAACCAACAAGTGCTCAGCCAACTGCAGCCTGTCACACCTCTTGGCGTCATCCAAGGATAAAAAGGCCACAGATCGCAAAGGCATACCATAGGAGAACGTCAATTCAGCTTAGGCCACTCGGTTTAGCCTGAGATCAATATCACCCCTCATCCCCATCCCCACATCATCAGTATCGCAGGCCTCGCAACTGCGTACCATATATCATCAGAAGCCTGAAGCAACCCTCTTTGCTTACATAAGTGGCGTTCCAAAAATGCCCAGCAGGACACGCAAGAACTTCTATGCAATCAGCCGTGGCCGCTGTGCCCCGTCTATCATCTCATCATGGTGAATAGCAAGATCAAGACCCGAGGAGCGCCGCTTAAAACGCTTTCACTAACGGCAAGATTTTCTCAAAGGCACGATGCATCTCCGATGGTTAGTGGATACCCTAGAAATAAGTACAAGGGATTCAATGATTTTAGGGAAGCCATGGAGTGGCTTTTGAACGCCGGTCACGACACCTTCCACTTTTGCTATGGGCCTGTGGACGGACCAAAAACGACGACAAATGAACACAGCGGAGAGCCAGAATGTTATCTCGCCACTAGCGGACGAGGCGCTGTGATATTCGAGAATTACAGGTATGATTGCTTTCAGTGCTCCGAGGCCCTGCTGCGGAATTCGGGCTGACGAGGAACAAACACAAGCGATGTGAAGCAACACGTAGACGGAGTTAGAAATGCTACTCAGAAATCATATGCTGACCGTAAGACTGCCGAAGCGGTTCTGCACGGTATGGGAAAGCTAGCTAAGAGGGTTGACTTGGTTAGTTTGGATGAAATTAATGGGTCAGATGAAGAGGAGGGCAGTCTCGTCGCTGGGATGGCGAATGTATCTCTGCAGAGCCGGTAGCGATGACAACATTCTCACAGCTCGTGGGCCGGAGCATTTCCAAGTGTCTTTGTCTTGCTGTTGATCAGAATCAAGAGTCGCCATGCTGTATTTACATATTCGCTGATCCTGAACAACTATGTTTGAGATTAAATAGGCTTCTGGCGCCGGGCCATGGATCTTCCTTAGCCTCGGGCCTTTGTTCTTGCGCCTCTTATGCTCACATGCATGTACTATGGCAATGCGCTTGTTGACCAATAGTATAGAAGGAAGCGGCAGGCGTTCTCTTCCTATACTAATTACTTATTACATCTCGCTCTCCACCGTCACAATATAGTCGGCTCCCTCTGGGATAGCGTATCAACAAGATTAGGGGATGACGCTGTGGCTGTCCGTTCTCTAGATATTGCTTTGTTTATCCTGACAACTGGTCCACTACTACACCGTGTTTGGATGCAGATGATTGATCCAATGTTAGGGATCGACACACATTGAGCTGAATCCCTCAACTCTTATCTCCTAACAACCCGAGACATGATTCGCAGTGGCTTGAATAAATCGTGCCTAGCTGAGCAGCGGGTGTCAGACCGCGGCCGACAAAGACGAGAAAGTGGCCGCCGCTGGATCTTCGTTTTAGCTGAAATCACTTGTCCTGGTAAATGACCGTCTTACTCTCATTAATTTTTCAGCAGGAGCGCATTCCATGACCGGGCGATGCAGGGGGACCAAAAGGTGCCCGTGCCGAGTGTGTTTAAAGAAGCTCCAAGCGGGTCAGAACAAAGGCTGAACCGCGCGCAAACTTGGCCGTCAAGTAATTTATGACAACCTTTGCGTACATTGACAGGTAGTTACAATGTGAATATATAGCTGCGCTGGGGTCGAGCTCGAAAGGTTCGTTGGTCGCAGTGGCAACCCTTGACCAGCTCATTGGCATGTCTATCCGCTCGCCTAACAATCCATACCTACCTTTTGAAGATCACATACCACTTTCTCAAGTACTTTCATAACCCCGTAGCGTCGTGTCTGTGGCGTTCACCAATGTACGTACTTTTCCTTCGCCGAGCCCGTTCGTTAAAGCTGAAACTATGTTGCCTCATAGATTGGAAGGCCGAGCTACTGTATTCGGAACAATCCTCCTCGCATTTCCTGCATCTTGCCGTCGGTTGACCCAGACCGCTCCCGTACCAATACCAGGAGACCATTCTCGCATCATGAGCATCTTTGGACCCGATAGCTCGAAGGTTAGCCAACGATGTGTCGGCTTGACAAACCAGGCCCAGTTGTACTACGCCCAGCACAAGCAGCACGCCGCGTCATGTGAATCGAGCGCAAAGAGGCTCTTTGCCGCTGTAGAGACCATCGCCACGGCTCAGGGCAAGACTTTGACTCAGGCGCTCGGCTTGCCCGCCGGATTCGAGAATGCGGTATTCGAGGGGGGCTTTGAGTACCACGGACTGGAGAGCATTGGTAAAACGATGAGTTTCGCCCAATGGTTTGTTTTTGCCTCGACAGCAGGGGGTGTCATCGTCTTTGGGGGCGCCCAAGCAGTCTACATGTATGTCGGCTACAGGCTCACTCTCATGGTCGAGGGCGCGGCTGTGGCAAGAACAAGGTCACTCCGACAACTCTTGGCTCTGGGCAGAGCTGCGGGCAGGGGCGGTGCAGGGGTTGGTCCAGCGGCAGGAGCTATACGATGGGCTCGCTTCGCATTGTTCGCTGAGATAGGGACTGCAGCCCTTGTTCCCCTGGGTATCGGGCTCCAATATTGGATCGAGGAGAAAAACTACCATAACTATGTCGACGCCATCCATGACTTGGCGCGCCTGCGACTGGACGCCTGCGTACACGAACTCATGATGGAGGGTGTTTCGAATCGCATCTCGGAGCTTGCAGTCCGGGCCGAAGTGTTTGCAAAGAACCCCAAGATCGCGTCGTCGTTTGACATTCGTGAGGAATTCAGGGCTGTTATGCAGGCCTTGAGCGCAGACTTCAAAGAAGTGCCCACTCAAGCTTTGGCGAGGGTGCAGAAGGTTGACGAGGAAATAAAGGCTTACACGACTGACGACCCGGATCTCACACGCCACGTTTTCGACTTGAACAATGCGGCGCCATCAAAGATTGTCCAACTCGACATCTCCTCATGCTTGGTTGTAGATTGGCTCCAGGCACAAACAAACCACGGGGATGGGCTGCGCTTCGGCGGCAGTGGCGGCGGAATGACATCGAAAAAGGTGGAAGACGATGAACTGATCACGAGAGCCACATGGAGCACTGGGACGTTCGATACCAAGAAGGTCATCTTCAACCTGGTCATTGTCACCAGCAAGAGGAACCTCGGGCTGTTTGGCATAGGTGGTGACCAGGTCAAGGCGGATGACAAGGAACAAACCTTCAGCGTTCCTGACAAGTTTCGTGTCTGTGGCTTGATGGATGCAGCAAGCAAGGTGGTTGAGGATGGGCATGGCAACGCCACTATGGTCCATCAGCCATACATCAGGGACTTGCGATTTGTACTGGCTCCGACCAAATAATTCTGGTAGGACCCTCATATCGATAAGTGCTCTGTTGTGACTTGGTATGAACTGGGAATTATTGTTGGCAGCGTACTTGGGACCACACACATGAACCAAGAGTAGAGCACACTAACTAAAAATTTGATCTCGCTCTTCACTGTCATAGCATAGCCTCGCTCGTGGCGTATCACCATGATCAAGGGATGACGCTGTGGCTGCACGTTCTCTAGATATCGCTTTGTCTACCCTGACAACGGGCGCGGTGGTCAGGTCATCGACATCAATCGCGATTCTCAGCCCTGAGGACAATGGATATGATGCGCGTATTCATGGGCCATACTCGAACAATGCCCTTAGGGGTCATTAGGTCATAATCTGACGGCGGCAGGCTTATGACTATAATCTGACTTCGCCAACTGCCGGAGCTATTACTGCGCATATGTAGATCCACCAACGTCTGTGTTCCCACACTCTTCTTCTCCCAGATATTTAGCTCCGCCAAAACCTCCCGATCGATTTCAAACCAGATGGCTGTGGCTTCGGTACAACTGCCGGGATGCGCAGTCCCGTGGTCGTGGTTCCGCTTATTAACCGGCTCAGGGCTCGTCCCCGCGTCTGGCTCAGGTTAATTAGTCTATAGCAAGGCACTTTAACGTTGATCAGTCCCACTCCGTCCTTTGTTACATTTTTAGCCAAGACCTCTGGAGAACACTCCCAAGGGGGAGACCATGGAGAAACCTCCTTCGCAATTCGGCTTAGTGCATGCCTGCTTCCCAGTCACATCCATACTTCGACATTGCCATCCATTCCAATCATCGCTGTAGGGCTCCCTCAATACCTTCGACCAAGGGATGAACATGTCGCCAAAATTCTTGGCGTCTTAATTCCGCTATCGAGAAGAAGATCAAATGCTTTGTCACGGACTATGACTTCCGAAAGTCTGTTTGATGTGACATCAAGTCCAACACGCGTTGTTGAAAATATATAGCATCGGCAGCACGCCAAGAGGTGGCCCAAGATCTGTCCCGTCCAACTCGCTCCTACTATACTCATTGAATGTCTATAGGTCAGCCGGTGACCATGTCTCTCTCAATTGTTTTCCAACTCGCAGTTGCGTTGTGCGCGGCAGCTGGCGTTGATGCCGGCTTGCTGGGCAAAAGGCAATGCCCCGGAGCACTGCAGCCAACATACCCGGCTCCCGTCCTCTCCCAGGGCTGGACTGCTCAACTCATTGCTAATGGCGTGAGGAGCGCAAGGGGCCTTGTATTCGACAGCAGCGGCGCCCTGCTGGTAGCACAGGCAAACACGGGGATTACTCGTATCACATTTACCGAGAGCGGTAACTGCCTCAGCCTGGCCAGCAAGACCACTCTCGCCACAAAGAATGATGTACGCACAACTCTCCCAAGCCGACCAATACCTTAAACACGTATCTTCCGCGATGCTAACAATGAGCAGCTTACTCACGGCATCGCGTTAAACGCCAACGGCACCACGCTGTACGCATCCTCGGCCGAGGCCGTCTTCGCCTGGGCCTACAACCCGAGCACCGGCACGGTCTCAGGATCCCCGACGACCATCATAAGCGGCATGAACAATGCAGACCACGTCAGCCGCACGCTGACCTTCTCCAAGAAGCAGCCCAACCAGCTCATCGTCTCGCGCGGCAGCAACGACAACCTGGACATGGGCACCAAGGACATCAAGAGCGGCCGCTCGATGATCAAGGTCTTTGACCTGAGCGCCCTGACGAGCGGCAAGGTCTACAACTACGCCAACGACGGCAGGGTCCTGGGCTGGGGCCTGCGCAACGACGTCGGCGTCGCCGAGCACCCCACCACGGGCGGCATCTGGTCCGTCGAGAACTCGGTCGACATGCTCACGCGGAACGGGGTGGACATCCACACCGACAACCCGGCAGAGGAGCTCAACTACTTGGGTGCTCTCAGCGATCCTGTCCCCGCGACACCGCCCAACTTTGGCTACCCGGATGTAAGAAACAGCCCAGGCCGATAGCGTGTGTATAGGATCGAAGAGCACAGATATTTACTAATTGCCTCACAGTGTGTTGCCCTTTTCCAAGCGTCGGGGGTGCCCAACAGCCAGAATCTGAAGACAGGAGTCCAATTCAGCTCCACCCAATCCACGACAGCCAACGACACCTCTTGCGCAAGTAACTTCGTGGCACCCAGGCTGACCTTCCAGGTATGTTGGGCAATGAACTTGTGGGAGTTCCCGTCTAGTCGCTAACAGGATCTACGCACATAGTCTCACATGGCACCACTTGACATCGCCTTCAATGCAGACGGCTCAGAGGCGTTGATCCCCTTCCACGGAAGCTGTGAGCCCCCCCCCCCGGGCGTCTTGTCAAGTTTCTTTTTGGAATTGATTCTGACCAGAACAATCAGGGAACCGTCAGCCGCCGATTGGGTACAAGTTCGGCATAGTCAAGTTCGCCAACGGACAGCCGGTGGAGCCGTCCACCAGCACAACGGCACTGATTGATATCATGACGAACTCAAATATTAACAGCTGCCCAAACAGCTGCTTCAGGCCTGTCAGCGTTGCCGTAGATGCCAAGGGCCGGGTTTTCATGAGCTCTGACACCACTGGGGAGATTTATGTTTTGCGGAGGCCGGCCTAGAGTGCATACCCCTAAACTTGAAAGTTGGAGCACGACGATGAGGGCTGCCGATGATGATCAGTCTTGAAAGCACAAGTCTGGACATTCATTACAGGGCAATGGAACTGTCGATTTCTGTGTGCAGAATTCAAGATGGCTATTATTACTCTACTCCTGTCTTCTCCGAGGTGAAGTGTCATCTTAATCGTTACCACCACCTTCTACCTTCACAAAAGAGCAAGCTTGAGAACAAATAACTGTAAATACTTACTCAAAACTCTGCTGATATGGCTCATGACATGTGATTGGAAGTTTCAATCCACGACTTCTCAGCTGGTAGTTATGCCCAGATCTTGCACACACGAGATATTTCATCTTACCGGATCTGAATAATTATATGTGTCGTGTTGAAACCTGCAGGTTCTACTTGAAGTTTATAAATATTCTTCCCAACTTTTCGAATAAGTTAGATATTGTCATGCGTCAATTTCACAATCTTCATGGAATGCAAGATCATCATCAGACGACTGGGACCTTGCAGAGCTACAAGCACTACTTCTGGCAGAAGACAGAGAGGCAGTGTTCAGCATCGAAGTACCACTGCGAAGACTGGTCATGGTTAGAACTCTCCTGAGACCCTGTTGATATTGACTCTGTCCCCGTGCCATCAATAAAATACATTTTTCTGGAATTTCCCAAGAGACTGATGAGGAAACGCCGACTGTCATCGAGTCTGCTAGCAATAGTCTACCGAGTCATGATGGGCCGAGGGCTGTTTTGCTTCATATGATCCGATGTAAAAAAAATTTCAAGTACAAATTTTCGAGTGGCCGGGCACAGGAACCTCAGCATTCCAAATGTACCCACCTTGGGAGTGCGTTGTTCTCGGGCAACCTACCTGCACCGTTGTCGCAGGGGTCAACCTGGTGTGGGGTTAGGGTCCCGACCGCTCATTCAAAGCATTGATCATCAGGGGCAACCAATTCGATGTGAACCTCGAGATAGGAAGACTCATAGCAACCCTCCCCGCCAGACATCAAACATCGCAGCAAGCAGACCCGCATCACCGAAACTTTAGTCACACTCTTAATCACAGTCAAGATGGCCGACGCACGCCACCGCAGCATGTCCAACGCGCCCAAGTTCGCAGACCGGACCTACGAGCAGCGCGAGGTGGACGCCAAGGTCAACGGGCCCATGATCCAGCGCGCGCGCGTGGTGAGCAGCATCCTGACGGCCAAGTACCTCAAGGCCAAGAGCATCTTCGACAACTACCACGAGTACGACGTGGACCAGGCGTTCGTGCCCACGACGACGGGCGAGCCGTGCTGGCGCGAGGACGCCGACCCGTGGCTGCGCATCCGGGAGACGCTGCCCGAGTTCCTCGAGGACTACACGCGCATCATCGTCGAGTCGGGCGGCGAGATCACGGGCGAGGGCCTGCAGAACCTCGCCGTCGCGCTGATCCGTGTCGCGAGGGCCGAGTGGGAGGGCGCGGGCAGGGACAAGAAGGCGCTCGACAAGGCCTTCGAGCAGGAGATCCTGGCGCTGGTGGAGAGGCTCAAGGCCGAGTTCAAGCTGCCTGAGGCCCCGGACGCTGACGACGACGAGGATGATGGGGAGGAGGAGGAGGTTGTTGAGAGCAAGGCGTGAGGTGCACGGCGTAAGGGTCCCGACGG
This sequence comes from Diaporthe sp. P3_1W, assembly GCA_037177825.1. Taxonomy (NCBI): domain Eukaryota; kingdom Fungi; phylum Ascomycota; class Sordariomycetes; order Diaporthales; family Diaporthaceae; genus Diaporthe; species Diaporthe sp. P3_1W. The sequence goes on from JBAFXB010000002.1 coordinate 8,521,422, forward strand.
TGTGGTGTGCTACTGCACGTGCTGCTCACTCGCAGGCCGGTCATCACGGCGGCTGACCAGTGCATAAACTGCGTGAAGCGGTGAGCAGTGGGGTGAGCGCCGGGAAGACCACACGGGTTGCGAAGAGATGAAACCAATCACATGGACCGAAGGACTATGATTTTTTTGACCGGCTCGCATTTATTCCCAATGGTTCGAGAAGAAAGCGATGGAATGATGAGGAAGCCCCAGATATTCGACCTCACGGCCTTGCTACAGAATCCAGCACAGTGTTTGAACAGCGACCACCCATGTTTACCATGATGAGGGACAGCGTGGCGCAACTATTGCGCAGAGACATGTCACAACGCCACGGCTAGCGGCCCGTCGAGCTAATTCCCGGCCTCGGAACGGACCTGTGTGAGGCCGGGCCAAGGACACAGAGAGCGACCTCGCCCGTGTTGCTTGTGCATACAATGGGCAACGCTGGCTGGTGCTTGGGGGCCGAAGGATTCAAAGCCGCAGCACGCCGCAGTCGCACAGGCTGGCTCAGCAGCTTCTAAAATTGGCCACCCTTGTGCTCGCCAAGCCTGGCTGGGTGACCCGGGATTGCAGCGTGGTAGGGCTAGAAAGCTCCCCTGCATGCTGTCATGCGAAACTCCCCACTTCCGCCCATTTGCTCGTCCGTCACCGACGACATTCCCCCCACGCTCGGCTCCATCATTGTCTTTACTTGTCATTTTCCAGCCTCTTGATTCCGTATTTCCACTGCCCACTGCATAACTGTTTTTCGTGTCTGCCTGCACTTCCTTATGCCATGCCTTGTTGTCTCTGCGAATAGTATGTTGTTTTATTGTTTCATCTCCGGCCGCGCAACATGGTGCCATCGCGGGCCGATCCATGGCAGCCGCTCTTGAGCTGCCCGTCGCGATCGACTCTGGGCCCTGGAAGCTCGTTCCGGCTCTCCATGCTTGTCTTCGTCGTCGCTGGGCTGCTCACGAGTCAGTTTGGCCTCTGCGCCCCGGACGCCTCCACCGACGACCAGCGCTCCGTGACATGGATCTACCCGAAAGGAGGGGAGGTCTTTCACCAACTCGACACCGTCAACGTGTCCTACCAGTCCTCCTACCCTGAGCCATGGCTATATACATTTTGTTACGAGAACGAGACAGCCAATACCGTGAGGCAGAGTACGCTCACACCCAATGGGTCCACCCAGACTTGGAACCTTGCCCGCTGACAGCACCTGAGCAGTCCGCATGCAAGAAGCCGAGCCAAATGATGCCTCGATGCTGATTCTCATGAATTTCACAACCCTGACGTCCTGCTGGTTCAACCTGCGCAAAAACACGAGCTCGAACACAGGATCGAACACTAACAAGTGGTCCCTGACGGAGATCAAGCGCCAATCTGGGCCGATCACTACTGGTGCACCACTCCCATCCACCACAACGACCACCTCGCTCCTCTCTTCCAGCTCATCCCCGACAGCGAGCGCGAGCGCCAGCACCAGCGCCAGCGTGAGCAGCAACGATGACTTAAGCACAGGTGCAAAGGCCGGGCTGGGAATCGGCGTCGGGATTGGAACTGCGCTGCTCTGTGCCGGGGCTTTCTGGCTGTACTACCGCCACGTCAAGAGGAAGGAGCACCACCAAGAGGTCTACAGGAGGATCGTGGGCGGACAGGGAGGTGCGGCCGCACCGGTCCAGGACGGTTTCACGACCCCCAGCGAGCACCTGGAACCGTGGCGGTACGGCAGCACGCCGCAGCCGGCCCCATCTGCCGCAGGCTCAGCCTACTCTGGGACGTCAGGCCACAGCTCGGACTGGTACTCGAGCCAGGCCACCTTCAACGGCCCTTACCAGTACTACGACCCGGTCGGCAGCACTCACCATGTACCAGCAGTCCACCCTCATCGCCAGCCACCGAGCGTGCTCACGACAGCAAGCATGACAGCCGAGCCGCCCTCGTCTATCGTCCGAGATCTCGGCACCCCCCGCGCGGAGCACGTGCCCGAGGCCGCGGCCATCCGGGACGTGCAGGACCTGAACAGCAGCCTGTACCCTTCCGAGTACAACGAGCCCGTCTCACCGGTCTCCGCAGAGAGGGACGTACCGCCCCCTCGCACCTCGTCTGTGAACTATGGGCCTATGGGACGCCTTGATGCTAGCACTGGCGCCGACTTCACCCTCTTACCTGATTATACACCGTCAACGGGTGGAGATGACCAACGCGAGGACGAAGACGACATATATGGCCCACCCACCCCTCGATCTCCGCCGCCTCCCCACTCGGCCCACGCCCACATAGCGAATGAGCACCTGCCGCAGCAGCAGCCGATGCCGCCGCCGCATGTCGCGCAAGAGCACGCGTGGCAGTCAAGCTCTCACAGCGCCAGCACCGATGTTGTCGAGCTACCGACGGCGCAGACGCACCACGTGGACGGGCCCCGGGCGGAACTGCCCGCCGGCGATGGGAGGCAGCTGGCGCTGAGACAACAGCCGTCAGACTTGCGAGGCCCGGAGCAGAAGTTCCTGCTGCAGGATATGGCACGTCTGAGGACGGAACAGCGTCGAGATGGTGGATGAAAGCGTGGTCAGGCGGCTTGATTACAAGTCATCGTGCCAAAGTCTCCTTCGGTTGTGCTGCAGGCCCCAGTTGTGCAATTGTCACAGCCAGGAGGCCCAGGCCCTTCGCGAGCCTGAGTGCTGCGTTAGAAGGCCGCGCCGTGCCAGAAGACCGCGTCGGTTGTATTCTCGAGAAGGGGCATGCTGGGGGAATTTGCCAGCAATATAGGGCGGACCATCGGCCCACGCGGACATAGGGGAAAAACCACAGTCGGTCGCGGCGATGCTCCGTATCCCCAGGCCACGGATGCTATACCAAGATTGCCAAGCTTGGAACGTTGTCGCTCATCCAGCTGAGGAAAGCAGTGATAGATGCTCCTCCTTCTGATAGGCAGCACCTGGCAGTCTGACACGGCGAGGGGGTGGATGAGTTAAGAGGAGGGGACTTGGGAGGCATGCCTTCGGAAAGGTGCTTGCTTTAATCATGAGAACGGATATTGGCGGTAGAGACTAGATACCCATCTAGATGAAGCTAATCGGAGTGTATAATAATAATAAGCAGGCTCTAATGGCGGCCGAGGACCTCCTCCATGCGAAGGTCAGGCTCGAACTGGTGGGGCAACCGCGGACGCGGCTGTGCGGCCCAGCAGCTGCTAGCGATGGCTTCGGCGGCTAAATCCAGGCTGGTCCACAGGCCCCGCCAGCTGAGAGTTGTGACGGAGAAGCGACAATTTCAAATCAAGATATGATCGCTATGGCACCTCCCCGATATGTTGCAGTTGTAGTGGAGAGGGCCAAGGACCAGAGTATGCATGCGTCTTGTTGGTCACAACGTCCAAGTTCAAGATACCTCCACACAGACGTAGGCTAACCTCTCCACCCGGACTTTGTTCCGCTTTCAGAGTCGTTCTAATTTTGGCTTCGCGCATGCTCTGGGTTCAATTTTGGCTGCTTTCCCATTCCAATTGTCTTGAGGTGTATTGCTCGACGACCCTCGAATATCTCAAGCTCTGTTCACCCGACATTCCCACCAGAATCAAGAGTCGAGTTTAGACCGAATCCAACATCGCCAAGCACACGAATATCAAGCAGGAATCATGTACTTGCCAAACCTAACTAGGAGGACTGGCGGAGAAACATCTTCCTCTGTCTTTGCTCATCAGCCTCCAGGTGTTGCTTACGGGACGTTTCTTGTGAGTCATGCATTGGCCCATTATCTGCACGGCGAAGTAGTACTGATCACAAATTGCTCAGGGCATCGTATGGGCGGGAACATGTCTATCATCCATTTTCCTTGTACTTCGTCTGATCTCACGTTTCCGGGCAGCACCACGGAGACTATTCTTGGATGATGGACTTGCCGCTTTTGCATGAGTCCTCGTTCTTGTCACAGCAGCACTATGGCAATGGTCAGCGGTTAACATGTACTACATTCTGGACATCAGTTCAGGTGTCACAGCTCCTGGCCCAGATTTCTTTCCAAGGCTGATTGTATTTACCCGCATACAATTCGCTGTTTTACTCTTCTTCTACACAGCGCTCTTCGTTGTTAAACTTTCCTTTCTGTTCTTTTTCAGAAGGCTTGGCCAAAGGGTTAAGGGGCAGCAGTACATTTGGTGGCCGGTTTTGTTTTTTTCTGTTGTCAGTTACGCTGTGTCCCTCGGCGATATCCAATATGCCTGCATGCTCGGGCCGGCAGAGACTTTGGTCACTTACTGCAATTTTGCATCTGCAACGAACTTCACAATAGCCACTTTGAAGTCCAATTGTGCACTTGACGTCTTCTCAGACCTTCTAAGTACGTCAATCCTGGCTGGAATACCCCATATTTACCCGAGCTGATGAGAAACACGTTTAGTTATACTTATACCTGTCTCTATCCTTTGGAACGTGCGAATTCCATGGGCAAAGAAAGCCGCGTTCATAGGGCTGTTCTCACTCACAATTATTACCATTATTGTGGCCCTTGTGCGAGCTGTGAACATCAACGCAACGAGACAAGGAACCGGGCAGCAAGATACTACTTTCTTATGGCTTTGGAGTGCGATACAAGCGTCCCTCGGTATGCGATCCTCAGATTCCTGATTAGCCCAAAAGCTCTTGCTGACATTAACGCTTGTCAACTTCTGACAGCTGTGGTTATCGCATGTCTCTCTTCCTTCCCTCAGCTTTTCAACCACAGCAAGACGAAGCAAAAGCCCGCGTGGAAACCTACGGATACGTACTACAGACGACTCAAATCACGCATTATGGGAAACAACAAGGAAAGCACCGCAGCTCACGATATTTCCTCTATCATTTCAGTGCCAGCACGGTCCTTGCCCCAATTTGACAGCAGCAGAAGTCTGGAGCAGAGGCACACGCATTATGCTGCTTCGTATGACAGTCTTGAGATGGCCCCTGAGATGCCCCAACAGATTCGGCAGCCCCAACAGGCGGAACACGTATACGTGGCCATGCCTCATCCCTCTCATCAACAAAATAGTCAGCCCGTCTCATCTTTGGGGGCATGTCCAGATAGCGACACCGGTGTGCCAGAGAAGAACCAGATCACAAGGCACGTCACTTACAGTGTTACAGAGGAGCCTGCAATACCACATTGTAAGGAACCTCAAGGGCATATTTGGGAGAATACGAATGTGAATCAAGGCTCATGGGATTAAAACATCTCACAAGCTCGTGCACCGGCTCGGCTCACAGGCGGAATGGTCGAAGCGCATAGATGACATAGTCAAGATAGGTCTGGCTGGGAATGCCCCAAAGAAATTACAACATCAATCATCAAGTAAAGCTCATTTTGACAGTTTCGATGAGTGACACTAGCTGGCTTGCTGACTTGGGCAAAACAGATGTAGGTAGACTCCTTGCGTATCTCTGTCACTTGCCCATACTGAGGGAAAGGGCATGAGAATCCTGCTGGCAGCACGAACGCTTCATAATGCACTTAACACTTGAGTTTTATCTGCAACTCAGCAAGGGGCCATGCATGCGTGATGCGGCAGCTCATAGAGACAACACACAGGGGGGACCAGGCCGAAGCAAGTGAAGCCTACTTGCATTGGTGTTGTTGGTTTGAATTTATCTAATTGAAGTGTGGTAGCGAATTACACAGTTTGGACAGAATTCTTGAGACTGTACTGCACACACATGGACACGGTATGATCCACATCAATGGTGGTGCCTGTTGGTTGTTGCAAACCAACAGCTAGCCATTCGCGCGGCAGTGAGCCGGTCTGCCTTCGTCCTAGCGGCATTTCGGGGTCAGGATCCAGTGCCATCCCTTTTCTACTGCCTGTCATCCCTACCTAGGTATAAAGCTTCAACTCCGTTGCAGTTGCCACTGGTCAAGGCTGCACTACACTCCCTCTGCTCCCCATCAGATTTAAAAAGTCATAATCAATTGGTTGGATTGATACGCAAGCCGCTATGCATGTCCTGTCAGCCACGGCTCTGGTTGTGGTGTTGCTCATCCTTGGACTGATTCTTCACTCGGGCCTTTGTCTGGTTGAGAACTATCTCAAAGCCACAAAAGTCGGCATCCCGTTCCGCATAATCCCAATCAACCACAACAATCCGCTATGGATGCTCCTCGACCGTCCTGTCCTTGCATTTTTCAGGCGTCTCCCATTTGGATTAGGTGACAACAGCTTCACTAGGTACAACTTCCGTGGGTGGGAGCTTCAGGATAGATACCGTTCTCATCATGAAATGGGCGACGCCTGGATGCATGTCACGTCAGTGAGAAATTGGCTGTACATTGGAGACCCTGATGCTGTCACAGAGATTTGGAAGAGAGGGAGGGACTTCCCACGAGAGACTTCGGCAACTGGTGAGCACTCATTTGAACTGAAGTATACTCAATGTAATTGTGTTCGAAACCTACTGTTATCGGCATTGTGTTTTTTTTTTCAACGCTAGGTGTTTAAGCGTTTATCACTATATGAAGGGACTGATGCATACTGCTTAAGAGGCATATGTATACAGATTAAAAACGAGACCACATACTCAATGTGCCAACACTGACATAGCGCCGGAATGACTGCAGCGATGCTCGATGTGTTCGGTGAAAATATAGCCACAGTCAGTTTCAACTCTAATCACTAAAAGCTTTTGCGCTCTGCCATTCCAAGTGCTGACCATTTGCCTTTAGTCGCAAGGAGAACAGTGGCGCAGACATCGAAGGCTGGTGAACAATTCTTTCAATGATCAGAACAATCGTATTGTCTGGTCTGAGAGCGTTAGTGTTGCATCCGATGTTTTGCAATACTGGATAATTGAGAAGTCAGTGAAGACAATCGCTGATGATACTCGCACGCTGGCTCTCCACGTCATGTCGCGAGCTGGCTTCGGAAAGTCTTTCAAGTTCCGAGGTCAGGAATCGCGCGACTTGCATACTTCAGGCGGCCCAACCATGAACTACAAGGACTCTCTCAAAATGATCCTGGACAATTGTGTTTTGATCTTTGTTTTTGGACCAAAGTTTCTGGGCAAGACCTGGCTTCCGAAAAAGCTCCAGACTCTGCACGAGGCATGTACTTCTTTCCAACAGCACATGACGAAAGCCTACGAAGAAGAGAAGCGCGCATTGAGCGATGGAGCTGCAGACCAGAACTTCTTAACATTGCTTGTTCGCGCATCACAAGTTGATGACCAACAAAATGGCCATCTCACAGAGAGCGAGATTTATGGCAATATATTCACCTTCAACTTTGCTGGGCACGACACTACGGCACACACCTTCACTTTCGCACTATACCTCCTCTCAGCGCATCCAGAAGTCCAAGATTGGATCCATGAGGAGATCTGTCACGTTTCAGGTGAACGGCGCACGCAGGAAATGGAGTATGAGCTCGATTGCCCGAGGTTGAAGCGTTGCCTGGCTGTAATGCTGGAGACTTTACGCATCTACACGCCCGTGCCGACTTCCAAGTTCACCGACACACGCACGCAGACATTGAGAGTGAGTGGAGGAAAGAAGACGATTGTCATCCCACCGATGACGATGGTACTTCCCAGCTACGCTGCACTCCAGACGGACCCGAGATGGTGGGGCCCCGACTCGCTCGAGTGGCGCCCTGCTCGTTGGATCGAGGCACCTAACAACGGCGCGGACGGATCGGTGCCGTGCGGTGAGGAGCTCATCACACCCCGTCGAGGCACGTACGTTGCCTGGTCTGGGGGCGCAAGGGACTGCCCTGGAAGGAAGTTCTCGCAGGTCGAATTTGTGGCAACATTAGCCACGCTGTTCCGGGACCACCGAGTCGAACCGGTGCCTATGGCTGCAGAGACGCCTGAAGCGTCAAGAAAGAGGGTGTTGGATCTTATCGAGACGGATTCTGCGCCAGTCCTTCTTCTGCAGATGCTACATCCTGAGCGAGCGCCGCTGAGATGGAGCCGCAGGTGAAGATGGTTTAATTATGTCTGAGGACTGTCGGAGCACAACGTGGCAGATATCAGGGTATCAACTTCGCGGCCAGGCTGAGACAAGTCGTTCCCAAGATTAATTGATTTAAGCGAAGACAAGTTCTACATATTTCAAGGATTATATAAATTTCATTCTTCTGCTCTTAAAAGAATGCTCATTCACTCAGACTATGAAACTTACAGTACTTCATACCATCTGTGTTGCCCGAAACTCGATATATAAGAGACCACTATATATGTCATTATCACTGAATAGAAGAGATCATCCTGCGCCCATTGGTATTATTCCTTCCTCTCTTCCATTCCGTGTGGCGGTTACCGCATCATACGAACATCGTCCACACAGGGGTTTCCCTAGCTAGCCTCTGCCGTGACCAGGCTGGCTTGCGACGGTAACTGCGCGTCGCCGGTAGCCATCGCAAGATCTGGGGAAGAACAACTGTGGATCTTCAAACTGAGAGAAGATGTTCGGAAGGGCCATGATATTTGCAAATTCTTCGTTGGTTTGCAGCAGAAAATGGCTGGTGTATAGTATTTGATGGATCAATGCTTTACTTGAGGTACTCACGCCGGTCTCCTTTTGAGACTCAATGGCCTTGACAGCCATCAACCTTGGACAGAGTCTGCAATTACCTGCCTGAATAGGCTCACGTCGTCGCTGGCAATGGAAGCTTGAAAGCCCACGCGATCTTTCTTGGCAGACTGTCGTCGTCAGTGAGGTCGGCAGTACAGGAGTTTAAGATGACCCCGCTCCCGACACCTAACAGCTCCATCACGGTCACATCCCAATTCTAGATAAGCTTTGGGCCGGCCTCTGCTAGAACATGCGCCCGACAAGCGAAAGGGCTGAGCGTCATTCCGAACTCGTTACTTCTCACAAAGCTTACCGAGGTGCATAATTGCAAAAAAGGAAAGTGGTCATCGCTACCTGGGTAAACTCGGGAGAAGCCGCGAGCGATTGTCCGGCCCAGGTCTACGCCAAGTATAGTGCGGCTCGCCCTTTCCGGGCGTCACACTGCAGGCCGGACTGCGGAATGCTGCATAGCAGGTACGAGGAGCGAACGTGTCTCGGCCTAGCCTAGGCTTCGGTCAACATCCGCGTGTCCGCGTCCACCAACTCCCTCTCCCTGGACAACTCCATACCGTCGCGACAGACACGACACACACTCTGTCCACTTCCCCAATAACAACTGGAGCCGCCGTCCCACACACACACAGAACCAATGATATGACATGGCTCCCAAGCTCAAGGACCCCTCCTCAACGCCACCCGAGCCGCCACCGAACCAGCGCATCGGGACGGTGCTCGTGACGGGCGGCTGTGGCTTCTTGGGCTTCTACATCGTCGGCCACCTCCTCGGCAACCCATCGTGCGGGCCCGTGTGCATCATCGACCGGGATGTGACGCGCAATGCCCACGAGCACCCTAAGGCGGAGTACATTGCCTGCAGCATCACCGACGCCGCCAAGGTAGCCGAGATCCTGGACCGCGTCCAGCCGGAGGTCATCTTTCACACGGCGAGCCCCAATGCGACCTATGGGAAGAGCGGCGACTTCTACAGAACCAACATCACCGGGACGCGGACGATTCTCCGCCTGGCCAAGGAGAGGCCCTTCGTCAAGGTGCTGGTGTACACGTCCTCCAACTCGGTCTACGCCACCCTGGACCACAAGAAGATCAGGGAGTCGGAGCCCACCTGGTGCGGCCGGCCCGCGCCCTGGAAGTGCGTGCTCGAGTACTCCTGGACCAAGGGGACTGCCCACAACATGGTGCTCGACGCCAACGAGAGCTGGCGCGAAGGGGGGCTCAAGACCTGCGTCGTGGTGCCGGCTAACATCTACGGCGTCCGCGACGGCCAGGCCCTCTCGCTCATGTTCGACCTCTTCCAGGACGTGCGTAGGCCCCTCTTCCGGGTCGGGAGGGGCGAGAACGTGGCCAGCTTCGTCGAGGCCGGCAACTGCGCCGACCTGCACGTGCTCGCCGCCATGGCGCTGCTCGAGGGCCGGCAGGGCGTCGGGGGCGAGGCCTTCAACGCCGCGGACGGGGAGGACGTGCTGCTGTGGTGGCATGCGGGCGTCACCTGCGCAGCCATCCGCAAGCAGCCGCGCGGTCCGGGCCATCCCAGGGTCAGGCCTATCCCGGCGTGGGTTATGTGCGTCGCCGTTTATTTCATGTGGTGGTTCCTGCGCATCTTCACCTTGGGTCTGTATGAGCCGCCGCCGGCGATGAGTATCGAGGGGTACAAGTGGTGTACGGAGGAACATACGTTGGACATTCGGAAGGCGAGGCGCGTCTTGGGATATGCGCCCAAGTCTGGTGCGGCGTGGCACGAGCATGTGGTCAGGGACGCGGTCGAGTGGGAGAGAGAACGCCGACGAAGAGCTAAGTTGAGGGAGAAAAAGGACTAGAGAAGTCTGGTGGCACGCAGGAAGCCAATTGAGTACGGGGAAGCATACACATCACATCCAATACGTTGAAGGACTGGGACGCAGCAGCTAGGATAATTATGGGTGGAGGAACGGACATGCATACGTATCATTATGGGAAGGGCCAGAAGGGTAACCAGGACTTTTTTTACCCGCTCATTATCAACGTTTCAGGGCTTGGAGCTCTTGGCTAGGTATGGAGATAGACGGACCTCTCATGTTTTTGTCGTCTGAGCAGTCTCAGTGAATACGAGTAGAACCAGGGACGTTTATGATAGAAACTCTGCATTCGCACGGTAGCTCGAGGCTGTCCCCTGCTGCCCCGTTTGCTGCCTTCACTTTGAGCTTTGTCGCTACCCAGCCCACTCTGCAACATTTGATTCACTTGATTCTAAAGCTCTGTGAATCCATTGAACAACAAACATTTGACGCACCCGCGTCATACTGCTTTGGTCTACTTTTTTCCTTCGTAAGCTTAAGCTCTGCCAGCTCTCCTTTTCGAGAAGGCTTTCCATCGCATGCTGCCTTGAGGAACCAGTCTCCCAATGAAGCTCCTCCTCGAAAGCAGTCTACAAACCTGAGCGACATCATCGCTTCCAATACGAGGTACGCCGCACCTCAACCCACCATCTTGGCTTGCGACGGCTTGCAACAAAACTGACTGAAGCTACAGTTTCATCTCACTGGATCGCGTCCTTGAAAACACCTCCCCATACCTCCCAACCAAACCATTTCGTCGCTGCCTAAGCTTTAGCACAGCTTCTGCCATGGCGCCTTCCGACGGCAACCAGAATACTAGCCTGCAGGGCGAATCCCTCGAGAAGCCTGTGAAAGCGCAGGATGACGAAACCAGCCAGATCAGTCAGACCACCAATCTCACCACTTTCCACTGCTACATGCACCTGCCTTTCGAGCTTCGAGCACAGATTCGCACAGCAGCAATCAAGGCAAATTCTTACCCACGGAGAAGCGAACTCCCTTGTAGTCGGTTGGCTTCAGTCTCCAAAGAATGGCAAGTAGACGTTGAAAGGGCGCTTTTCGCCCAGATTCGAATCGATCCCTGCGATGATGCGGATGTTGCGAGGCTCAAGGAGCTCTTCACGGTTGAACGAAGAAGGTTTCTCACGCGGTTTGAGATTGCCATCGATGACAACGAGGACACAAGTCCGTGGTATGAGAACATGGGGCTGTTACGGATCAGCCAGGTAATGGAGAAAACTGGACAAATCTTCCACTACATCAACGACTGGGACTTCTGCAGGGAGGGCGAGAAGCAGCAGTCCATTGAAATCATCTTTACAACAACGGGCATACTTCCAGGGTACCATGACCCAAAGGACGAGCAGCCTCACATGGCTACCACGTCGCTCTGGGATATGAGAGACCTGATAGTTGTCACCAATAATGGTCTCATCCCTACCAACATGGCGTTGTGGGCCATCAAGTCCGAGTTCCCGAAGTCACTCAACATGGTAACTCACCTCACCTTCCTTCCCGACTGTGTGCCCCTGCCTGCTGCCCGAAGAATCATACAAACAATGCCAAACTTGAAAACCTGCGTCTTTGAGGTCAGGTTTGGAAGCGACTCTGACGAGGGATGGAGAGACTTCACTGGTAAGACGTCCTGGGCTCTCATCAAAGTACCTGTATAAAGCTCATGCTCATCGAACTACAGATTTCATCCGTCAAGTACGCGCCTCGCTGCCTTCTCTCCGAAATCTAATGCTGCACAGCCAAAACTTCGTCAGCCATCCGTTTGTCCCACCCAGTATGGGAGAATTCGCCGCGGTTTTGCGAGATTACAGTCAAAGCCTCGAGTGTTTGCGGGTTACGCCCTTCGACATGCACCATGCTTTCTTCGTGCCTCGCTCGGAAGAATTGAACTCCAAATTTCCAACATCTACATGGGAATGGCCAAGACTGCGACAGCTTGAACTGAAAGGTTTCTGTGAGCGGTCCGATTCGGGTCCGGGCCAATTGACAGTCACAGCAGTCGACATAACCATCGCTGCGGGAAGAACCGTCACAGCCATGCCGGTTCTCGAGACTGCGGAACTCGTAATGGAACCACACAAGTATTTTTTCGCCATAAGAGAGCCATCCAATGGGTTTGGAGGCTTCAAGAATGCCCGCATCTGTCTGGCGGGATTCGATGAAAGCGAGGAACTAAGAATCCGGGATGCATGGGCTTTGTTTGTTGGAGCTGAGGCAAGAATGACCCAGGAGACGGAGGCTGAATCACTACCAACCATGAGAACTTACAAGACTCTTAATGAGGATGAAGCCAGGTCTTCATCCTAAGCAGCAACGACATCAAGGGGATTTTGTGTTACTTTGAGGAAAGGAATCGTCATTCTACGAGAGTTGATCTCGGTCTTAGGGATTACACCGCCGGTCCCGCTTTCATTTTCAGACTCAACAGCCATCCCCCGTCTTGGACCACATACCGAGACGAATTTGAAGATCATTCGGGGAAAGGGGACAATGGAATGATGGATACTGTAATTATAGCCAACATAGAATAAGTGAAAGATTGACCTGGTTCTTACTCCACATGATGGACCTGGCTTAAATACACATTGCCACTTGCTATGTACAGACTGAGTTAAATCCGACTTTGAAGACTACTCAATTATGCGTCCACCATCTGGAAATGAGGGTATCTAGATTTCCTGGCCGCTACGTAGAACCATGTCCAGCAACATCATTCATTTTGACCTTCCCTCCCCTCCTGAGGAAGCGCAATACAAGCCTAACACAAACATGGGGCCTCAAATCTTCTCCGAAGGCGGCGCCTTCTCGCCCAAGACAGTGGTATCATGTCCGTCTCTACTCTTTACGGCCTCCACTTCCACATCTGATTCGGTGTCGTAAGTCATATATGCATCCTCATCGATGTCTCGGTGCCGGATCCAGAAGATGGCGGTCTGAGCGAAGAGCACGATGGCGGGGCCGAACCAGACCCACTGCGATGGCCATGTTAGCATGGGGCGATGCGAGCAAGGACCAGGACGGTACTAAGGGGCCACTCACAACAAGGTATGGGTCATTGATCACGGGCGTCAGGACCTCGCCGGCGGCGGCGTACAGCGCGGTCATGAAGAGACAGATGGAGAAGACCACCGACTTCATGTTTGCAGGGGCGCGGGAGTAGGCCAGCTCGTAGGAGGTCACGTTGACAAAGATCTCGGAGATGGCGCCGAGGATGATCATGGGCAGCTCCCACCAGACAGAGATGGGCGAGACGTCGTCGCACGTCGAAGCCAGGTACCCGCAGGGAGAGGTGCGGTACACGTACAGCTGTGCGAGCCCACCACAGATGCCCGAGATGGCGGCGATGATGAACCCGACGGTCATGCGCTTGATGCGGCCGAATCTGATATTCTTCTTGGCGAGGAACGGATAGACTCCGTAGGCCATGATCGGGGTGAAGATGATGATGGTCAGCGCGTTGAAGTTAGACAGGAGGTCATTGGGCGCGCCGTTCAGCGTCATCGAGCCAGCCAGGTTGGAACCGGCAGCACCAATGCCCCCGTCGTTGAGCTGGTAGATGGGGATATAGAGGAAGACCTGGCAGGCTGCCCAGGTGCGGCCTACATCGGTAACGAGGCGGTTGTTCCATTTCACAGTGTGTCCTTTCTCTGCCAAGACGGTCGGGCGCGCGGCGTCCCAGAAGTCCTTCTTCCAAAGCATGAACTTGTTCTCCTTGCAGCAAATCCATGTTATTTTGAAGAAATCGTTCAACTCGGATCCCAGGGGTGGCTTCTTGACGATCTTCTTGTTGACGCCGACAAAGATGACGATGACCAAAACGTAAATGATTGTAGGTAGGAGGAAGGCCAACCAGAAGCCGACGTAGCGCTCAGCATAAGTAGAAGCCAGAGCGAAGAAGGCACCGATGTTGATGAAGCCGTAGTAGATCACCATTATGCGCTGAATAGTGGTCTCCGGGTCAACAAGGACCTTCTCGCCTGATTTCAATACCTTGGTGTACTCGCGCTGGTGCTGATATTGATCAATCACTGTCGGTGCGACATTCGGCTTGAAGATACCAGCACCGATTGCCAGCATGAAGAAAGAAATCATAAAAGGGGCGATTCCATTGCCGGCTTGCAGCACGGATGGAGCAGCTCCACCAACCATGATGACATGAGCCACAGCGCCGATGCCTGCTCCCCAGATAATGGTCTTGTATCGGCCCAGCTTCGTGTCTGCGATCCAGGCGCCGAGGATGGGGAACACGTAGGCGAGGAAGGTGAACAAGAGGACCAAGGCCGAGGCGAACTGCACGCCCTTGCCCAGGGCACCAGGTACGCCATTGACGTCCGACTTGGCCACGGCTCCAGCGCCGTTGCCGCCCTCTGGGAGAGGGTACTCCATAAAGTTGTTGAAAACACCAGTCGTGGCGTAGTACGAGGCACGCTCGGCCAGCTCGGCGACGCAGAGGATGTAGGCGAGGGCGGGGATCTTGTCGGGCACCTTGCGAAGGGTGCTTCGCTCCTCATCGGTGGGCAGGGGATACTCCTCATGGTCGTAGACTTGGCTGGTGGCCGTGGAGGACTTGGTGGCTATCTCCGTGTCTACATTGGCCTTCTCCTCGGGAGCTGTGCCGACTTCTGGGTGGATGGCCGGGGGCTCGTTGTAAGGTGGAGGCAGGATGCTGGCCTCGCCATGATCCGTGGCAAGTTTTGCTGTCATGGGGTCAGTTTAGATGATTGAGGAGGGAAGGGGAGGTAGTTGGCCTACACATCTTGTCTCGTTGGCACGACGGTGCTCTCGAAGTATGGAGACAAATCGAGAGTCGCCCAGAAGAGTACCGATCTACGAAAGGCTACTGTGTAGACATGAGAGGGGAGGTTTCAAAAGCAGGCACAAGGGGCACGCTGGAGGTTATAAAAGTCGAGCAAACAGGACGTACGTGACATTGCATGCAATGATGCCACAACCCATGCACTCAAGTCCGCCTGCTTCCCACCATGATCCCGGGGCGTCGCAACCCATCAGGACCCACAAGCCATGATGTAGTATCGTCGGCATCTCTGATAGCAGTATTCCCTACCTCACAAGCAAAGCGACCTGTCTAGATCTCTTCATTATACAGGGATCAGATTTCTTATCGCGGCATGACCAGCCGCCAGATGGACCCTCGTCTCTAGTAATCTGGGAAGGGTGTCTCTTGAATCTTTTCCTGACTTTGTTTGGCTGCCTGACCCTGAACCGAACAATGACGACGCGATTGGAAGGCCAAATGGAAAGTTAATATTCATCTTTGTCTGTCTACCCAAGGTTGCTGCTCGATGGCTAGCTACTAATCACGATCCGGTGGAGATATGCCTTTGACCCGCTTTTGCAGCAGACCATCCCGCGCCGCGCGTTAGATCCCCTGATGCCCTTCAAGGTTACAAGCTTTTGCCCAGCCGAGGTCAAGCTTTGCCAACCAAGGACCCGTCGTCTGTTCCTACGGATGAAAAGCTACCCTCCCGGCTTGGTAAAAGTTTGCCCTGCTTTCATCGGATTACCTTTACCGTGCGCCGACGATGATGTGCTCGCGTGGCTCAGACGATAGTGGTGGCACTGGGGCATATATTGCGTATGCATGAAACGAAACAGACTGAACTAGCGGAGTGGTTCGGGCCACACCCACTGGATGTGGCGGTAGATAAGTCTAGTCCGGGGCAAGAAAAATGAGCCCACCTTGTTGACCTGTCGCATTGTTAGGGTATGAGTCGTGATGTACATCTGCAAGCACAGATCCGTGGACCTGGGGCAAAGTGTTCTGGTCTGCAGATACTTCATGTCGACGAATGACGAATCACGGCACCGACTATCCGTCCAGGAGAGGGCAGCAGCTGGCAGTGTCCTTCGAACGAATCCCGCGAGCCGACTTCGACCTCATGAGCACCCCAGGAGGTTGCGACAGATTTTGAGTCCAAAGGGGGAAGGTCGTCCGTCCCAACGTTGCATGCGGACGGTTGCGTTATCAGTTGCACCCATTTGCCCGTTCGAGATAGCCAAGGATCATATCCACGAGGACATGGGGATCCGGAGATGTGGGTGATGCGGACAGTGGATTTCCACGCGACTGGCTAGGATAGCCCTGCCGACATGGGGGTCATAGCTCGATTAGGACACATAATGCGGAGGGCGGCAGTAACGCTCTGGACCCTCAGCTAGGTTGGTATTTGAAATGATCTTATCGTGCCAATTTGCGCAGTTTATTCGCAGGTCGCTCGACGACTCTTGGCTGGTGACGACGATATGTGTATTACACTGAGAGCTTCTGCATGGAGAGAAACACGGCATCTGTCGTTTTTTTTTTAATGCCGAGGTTGTCCGGATAAAGCAGGCTGGATTCGGGACTGAATCAGTGAACTGGGCATGTCGGCAGGCCATTCTGTATTCGAACTCGATGCAAGCTTTTTTTGGAGCTTTCGGCTACGCATCTCTAGAACAATTCCTACATTGGTGAAGGTTCCATAGTTACACATCGAAAGGAGGATAGATCCCGTGCCAAGAGCTGTCATCACAGATCAAAGGATTTTAGTCTCTACCTGGCTGGCTTGGCTTGGCAAAAGCTTGCTTACCTAGTTTGAGCATGTCAGACGTCAAACGTCCATCATGGGTACTCCGCCGTCTCGTGCAGCTGGCACGTGTTCAACGGGAGGAGCGCACCGTATTTGCCAGTCGACTTCTCCATGCACCGAGATGCTGGTTCAGCCACCACTTCACCGCTCGGCTCTGCAATCGAGCGTCCCGTTGGCTGCCGAATTCACTCCTCCTGTACAGGTCGCGACGAAGCTTAGAGGACATGGCCGTTGTAGGGCTGGGTCGGAGTCTAGTTGCCTGGGCTGAGCTCTCAGGGGTGCAATTAGACCACAACCTGTCCAATCATCTGCGAGTCAATACCGGCGTATCGTGCGGAGTTGCTCGCCAAGCTAGAATAAGATGGCTGGTTTTCTGGCTGCTGTCTTTTCTGTTTTGGTCTGGCATGAGCTGAGACCAAGGGAGAACTTGGCTACTGTGGAATAAAGGCAAATCTCACGACTGGTGAGACAGTTGAGAGTGTAGAAGGCTTATTTTTATTGTTGAAAACTCAGCTTACGGAGAAGCCCCCCCGCATGGATCCTTTTGCCCCCGTCCCACCTCCCAGTGCCGCGGCGGTGAACTCGGCCAGGGATCTGTACAACAAGCTCAAGACCACGTCTCCTGCCCTCGCCGCGGACTTTGACACCAAGTACGACGCCTGGAAGAAGACATGGTTCAGCAACAACGATTCACCAAACTCGGACACCCGAGCTACCGGGCCCGAGTTTGCTGCTCTTGTCGCGCTTGGGCCAAAGATCATACCATTTGTGGTGTACAGATTGACTAGCGGAAAAGACTTCATGGCAGTTGTTCTATGTACGGCAAACAAACCTACAGCACCTCAAAATGGTATTCACTCGACAAACTGCTGACATTTTGCCAATAGATAACAAGCTGGAAACAGATATATGCTATAAGGTGGACCCCAAGGATATTCTGAACTCTAAGGTCTTACAGCGCCATGCCAATCTCTTAGTCGATTTTAGTCGTCAGCGCATATATTAATACGGCTGATCTATGCTGACTATCAGACATTTCCGAACAGCTTGCCGCCAGTGACATCATCGACATGGGCCTTCAGCGCAACACAGACATCCGGGATGCCCTAGACCGCTGGGCAGAGCTCAGGGAGCAGCGCCAGAACTACAGTAGCTCATTCCACTTCTGTGACGGGGAGGGATACTGGGCCCTGGTCGCCATGGGCCCGAGCATTATCGCGCAGGTGATGCTTGAGTACTACGACGATCAACACGGCTGGTGGCACGAGCTGCTGCACGAGCTCGTCCACGGCCGGGGCTCGGGGGCGGGTGTCTTCTTTAAGGACGCCCTATTTGAGGAATGGAAGGACTGGTTCGAGCACAAGGATCACAAGGATGCGCCGCAGGGGGCGGACAACCGGGCCCGGAAAGAGCCTGCGCCCAACTTGAACTGATTGGGAATGGGACTCATTACGTAAGAATTCCCGGAGGAATTGCTCTTTTGTTTGATCGCTATCTTTTCTGTGGTTTTGTGTGCTGTCGTTTATTTGTTTTTAGCTTCACATTCGTTATAATGGCTTATAATTGCATAGCTTTCTCTGGCATTATCCTGTAAGAAATCATCCATGAGGGACTTATCCCACAGAAAGTCATCAGACCCATAACCTGGCTGGGAAAGACTCTTTGTTGTGCTCATCAGCCTTCGGTAACCTTCATAATTACATTGAGAGAGACCACGGGATCGAAATTCGCCGATAGGTCAGTGCTTGGCCAGGCTTGGACTCCTTTGCAGCTGGTGGGTTCGTTCCTGTCATGTCGCGTTAGTATTGTGCCAAAAGGCAGTGCGGGTAATGAGATCGCATTGCGCGAGGAATAAGGCGACCGGAGAAGCTCGGAATGATGAGGGTTGGCAGCGATGGGATTGTCAGCTGGAGTGAGAGCGTCTCTCTGTCAGAGAGACATGTGTACATCGGTGCAAGCCGGTCGGGAGCTTCGGCGGTCGGCAGAGGGCCATCGAGGTGATATTTCTGAGGTGTTTATGAAGCTCCTCCATAGACTAAGTACACCAGAATCAACCCCCTACGATCGTATTGCAATACGTCACCCAGCCAACATTAACCTTCAAAGCCAACAGTAAATTCTAGGTGACTATGCCATACACAGCCCTAGGTGTCTCATGGTGGAAATGGCTAGCAGCGAATGCAAACACTGGTGGTCATCTGCCACTTCTCGATGGAAACTCTCAATTCCTGGTCCTTGACTTGTATATAGTATGAGATGGTTTCTGTTTCCTAAGCACTTACTTACTATTGGGAGTCTAGTTGTAGCTGATAAGCAACAATCTTATTAAAGCCATTTAAAAAAAAGTAAGGCTAATTACCTAGGTATGAATAGCAATGCATGATTCCTGCTATTTTGTTAGCCAAGTCAGGCCCCCTTAGTATTCTAATTTCATCACATTTGGTTATATGTCCTGAAATATTATACGATATAGTATCCTTTTCACTTAAGGTGATCGTAAGAGATTTCATACATTGACTTCTGGATCGCTTTTTTTCTTTGTCCATCCTTGTTATGGATGTCATTTCTGAAATCGTGGTGGATATGCATCCTAGCGAAGACCTCGGCCTTATCAATATCTTTTGCAACTTAGTCTTGAAGTAATATGAGGTCGTGCATCATCTTAAAGCTGATGCGGCGAGTTCCTGACAGATCAGAGTCAGAGTCTGGATGCCTTGGCCCAGCCCACTCAGGGGCCAGTGAGACCCAGGCTTGGCTGAACTTTCTGGTAGCCAATAACCTTACATGGTGCGGGGTCGCTCGTTAAGACTAGATGGCTGGTAGAGGCTCCTGAGAAAGGTTGAGCGCGGCCAAGAGTTGCCGTGGTCAAGGGAGAATTCAGCTATTGTGAAATCAAGGGCTATAGCATGACTGATGGGGAATAACAGCTGCTCTTTGGTGGTGAGTCGCCGCCGGGGGGGGGGGGGGGACCAGGCTGACGACGCCGCTATGACAAATTTCAAACACCCCTTGGTTAAGCTCCCGCAGGTATACATTCCAATAAATGGTTGGACGACACACAAGCTGAGAGGTTCCACTTGCCAGATTATTGGAGCTCTGTGGGACTGCCCCTGAGAATGTTGTCGTGATGGCACCGTGGAGTTGACCGATGGGTCAAGTACGAGGATGGGTTTAAACCGCCGAGCCACAGCTTGGAATGTATCACACTGGGGCCTTGGTCATCCGGTTATTTCGACGTTCCAATGACGCCACGTCACGAGACTATTTGACTGAAAAGAAAGGATGAGTAATTTAATCATCAGTTGTTGGCGTATTGAAGCATGCAACATGGGTACCTAGGTATAAAAGCCGTGCTTTCCATCTCATCTTGAGGAATTGAGAAGTCGCCAACAATACACGGACATTATACTCAACACAATAAAGAGATACAAACCTTAATAATCATGAAGGTTCTTGCAATCGCTAGCATAGCTTTGTACGAGTGCCACCCATCCTCCCTGCTGTTCTTGCGATGCTGACAGGCCCTGCAGACTCCAGATCAGTGGGGCTTTGGCTCAGGCCTGGGGCCCTCCCTCGGGTGCCATCAACTGGGACGGTCTCTCACACATCCGCGTCTACGCTGTCGACCCGAAAGGCAACCTCAGGGAGTGGCAGTGGGACGGCAATGGCTGGGCCGGGCCGAGCTACATCGGCGGTGTCGCGATACCTGGGACCCCCGTTACCGCAGTGAATGATGGATCTCACGTAAGTTGTATGGCCCCTCAATACATAGACCATGGGTATGTCACTGGTAAGAAGTGCGTCAAGCTGCGTGTATTTTACAAGCACACGAGTGGATACGTCAAGGAGAGAATCTATGAAAATGGCTGGTTTGATGGAGCTACGTTCCCGTGAGCGGGCTGAACCATCTCGTACTTGGTACAGTGTCTTGGTATTGAGGAAGCTTGAGCTATGCGAATAGGGTGTCCAGAAATACTTGTGAATCATACATTTTAACGCTACCAACGCGGAGGAAATGCCATATGATAATGACTCTGGCTTTGGCCCCTCTTGGCTGCCTAGATACTCTGTCGTGCCCAACTTGAACTGTCGTATTACCCACTCTCACTATTATTTGACCATGATCCCAACTAAATCCTGAGGCCAGTCTGTAGAAGGAAAGGTAATACTGAATATTGATGACTACTGAATATCGCTGACTACTGAATATTGATTACTACTGAATATTGATGACTACTGAATATTGATGACTACTGAATATTGCTGACTAGTTATTGAATATTGATGACTATTGATTTTATGTGCTTTATATCCAGTATGAAGCATTCCTGGCATCTTCAATAACGCTGTTGTCGACGAGCTGCGCAATGACGTCCCTTGTCATGGGCTGCCTCTTGTTCTGAGAGGCAACATAAACATCCTCATCCACCATGTAGTCAATCAAGTTGCTGTCCATGTCCACGCCCAGCGTGCCGGCCCACTTGTGTACCGGCCAAACGGCCTGTACCGTGACGTCGTCCATTCCCATCGTCTGAGCCACAAACTGGTACACCTTCTCGGGCGTGTTCTTGAAGGCGTCGATGGCCTGGTCCAGAGCCCGGATGAATTCGACAATGGCCTTGCGCGACGTGGGGTCGTTGAGCTTGTCGGTGGTGGTGAAGAGAGAATAGATCTCCCGGAACACGGTCGCGTTCTGGAAGAAGATGGCGTTGTCACCCAGAACCTGCCCTCCCAACTCCGGGGATGGTTCCCAGATCCCGAAGGCGTCGATGGTCTTGGCTTGGATTTGGGCCGGGAGAGTGCTACCGCCGCATGGTGCCTTCATGCAGACATTGCCCGACACCGTCGTGTACTCCGAGTTCTTGATGCCCGCCGAATTCAGAAACTTGCTGATGAAGTAATTCGCCGACGTGCCCGACATGGTACCGATTCGTTTACCCTTCAGATCCGCAAGTGTGCTTATACCGGCCGCCTTGTTTGCCACGACCCGATACGGCACGTCTACGATCGTGTAGATCATGCGAATGTTCTTGTGCGTCCCGTACTGAATCAGCCCTTGATAATCAGCGTTGGCGCCGAGATCCACGGTCTTGTCCGACGGCAAGCTGGCCACGCCGCCACTGACGATCGAAGCCTGGCCCTCGTAGAAATTCTTGATCGCATATGGCAGAGGCGTGTGCTCCATCACCTGCAAAGCGGCAGCGATCTTGATTGCGAGAGCCGGCCCGAAAAGGGCCACAATGCCGGTTAGGAGAAGAAGTATTGATCTCATGATCGCCAACTCTCTCATTTCTTTCGACTGGGACTTGAAATGCCGTCACAACTGACCTCAACCTCAAGTGCGCTCGGCGACTCTTTTAAAACTCAAAAATTGTGACCTCTCTGTCACTTGTTTCCAAAAGCCTGACAGATGTGTCATACTTCTCGACCTGATGGAGTGTGGTAGTAGTTTTAATTTCTATCTTGAGGCACGATTTCTGCCGCCAATTTGCCAGCGGGGTCTGCGGCATGTCGTGAGACGGCTGCAACCTATCGTGACACATTTCCTGGCAGCCGCCATCAGCCGGAAATTTGACTCAATTCCCGGACTAGCGCTTGGAGGGCATGTTTCTTTCGTTGTAGACTAAGTGATATGGAGGTCCCTCCGTTTGACCAAGCTGCCAGTGAGCCGGCTGTTGCGGTGATTAGGCATGCTGTGTTGCCACACAAGGCGAATGCTGAGTGCCTCCCGTCAGGACTCAACTTCCGGCTAGGACTATTTTGACTTTTCTACATTACGGATCTCGGAGTCATCCATTTTAGGTATGCAATCGATGAGTGCGTTCAAGGCATTGCATTGAGTCTATTGCTTTCTGCAAATTACAGTATATTGCTTTTCACAGGCTGGTCTGAGCTTCCAATGGTGTAGGTAAGTTAAAAGGATGTGTGATGATTTGAATATGGTCTTCAAAAAGGCAAAACTGTTTAAAATATGAAAGCAACACTGACCCAGCTTCCTACCTCTCCATGATCATGTTACAGGACGCTTGTATGGCCTCTACTGAGAGCGACTGGCTTAGTAAGCAGCCTTTACAGGGCGATCAAACTGAAGTTAATCCCCTGCATCCCAAATGCTGCCTCGAGACGTCGAAGTTCTGCCATGAAATGCTCCATCGCTGCGTCCCTGAATGAACGGTCGCCACCAGTGTAGTTATCCGTCTTGTACTCAACAGTCACGTTGCGAAGTCTTGGGAAGTTTCCGTGGGCACATCGCTTGATGTCGTCCAGAAAATCAATGGTTAGCCGGATTGACTGACCACAGCTCCGAGACATTAAGAACACGTTGCCCTTGTGTTCCCATTCTGGTTCTTCCATGTAATAACGTCGCGCGGTGTTCGGTTGCAAATCGACGACCAGGACCAAGGTCTTCAACGTCGCAGGTAAAACAAGTCGCGACTCGCACATGGAGTCCGCGTCGGTATCCTTGAATAGCAGCAACGGAATTTTCAGCGTCTCCAATCTCGGAAGTACGCGTAGATCGAGTGCCTTCGGGTTGCCCCAGAAGTAATAGAGGTGCCAGCTGCGGGTGCTGTATCGGTTTTTGGCATGTACAGCGATGCTCAAGTGACGAAGTGAACTCATCTGAGCGAGTTCCCACCGTGCCGGTAGATGCGGACTTGACCAATGCTGGACCGTGTACCACCTGGACAGTGAGGAGAGGCCCTGAACAGACAGTCCGATGGCCCCGATATCTCTGAAACTCACTGGAGTCGAGCCTCGCACGTCGATAAATGTGACGATATTGCTAATAGCAGGGTTTCGTTGGCCTAGGATTGGTTGAGTGTCAGCAGCATTGTATTTGAGTAGCACGAGTGTTGTGGGGTATGTAGCCGCTATTTCATATGTCATACAATTCCGATCCACACTGGACCTCGGGGCATCGCACTGAGATGGCCAGCGACATCGTCAGATAATGATGGGGAGGAAAGTGCCAACCTTCTTGAATAGCATCATGGCTAGGAACTGGCAGTTTGAGAAGATCATTAATGACTGTGGACTCCGCAGACTGGTCTCGTGTCAAACGTGTGGCGCTGGAGAGCAGGATACCCAAGGTTTCTACCCTTGGAAAAATGAGTTGCTCGTAGCTGTCTCCCTCTACCTGCCGGACAGTGCCTGTCAGAACTTTGGCATCAGACCAAGGGGAAGGTGAAGAGGCAGGGGTGCATCTTGCAATACCTTTCCAGTGGGAACCAGAGAGAACCGCGCAAGATGAGGCGCTTTCTTAAGAACGGAGATGATCGTGTTGGGGAGCTTGCTCAATGACATGTATCGCTCTTCTCCAGGCGGCGTCAAAACCAGGTTTTGGTTCACTGCAAGCGACTCGACATGCTTGTAAAGTACGGGGTACTTCTCCAGCGTCTCATGAAGACGCTTGAGCTTGTTTGAGTCTCTTATGAATATGAACCGGTAAAGATATGGCGTGGCGATCCATCTCATTCGTCGGCATACCAGACAGAGTTTTCGCAGCCTCCTGCGCATCTTCTCGTCCGAAGTCAATGCCTTGGTGCCAGAGTAAACTGGGTTGAGGAAATTATGTGTGGATATTAGGTTCTGAATTATGTTCTCCATGACCTCCGGGGGTACAGGCAAGGGGGATAGAGGCCTCTCATCCATTCTCGCTTTTTCTTGTACGGCCAGTGCTTCCATGATTCTTCTTGGGTCAGCGTGATAGTCGCTGTAGTAGGGTTAACGCAGAAAGCTACGATGGCTGGTTAGCTTCAACTGTCAAAAAGTGTACGAGGGACGGCCTTCAAAACATGTAGGCTTGCTACTGACCGTTGCGTGGATGTTCTTCCTCGTGGACATCTGAATTCCCTTCGCCAGAGCTGCCGCAGACTAAGCTCTCCGTGAGATACGATTCGTTGGCAATGTATTGCATGGCACGGCTGAGTGGATGTAGGATGTGAAAAGATGAATCGTCAACAGCTCCGGTACACCGATTTGAGTTTGGAGGAAGATCGATAACAGAAATGTGTATTAAAGAGTGGAAAAGTGTGCTGGTTGTCTCCTGCCATTTTATATAATAACGCAATGGTGGTGGACCTGTATGCCATTCAACCATAGTGACACTCTAGGGTGAATGACGGGTGGTTCGTCGGCACACTTGTACCAACGTGACCCACTAGGCCTGTGACTGTGCTCAGCATTTCATTCAGTGGCAGCATTTGCGTGGCTTTGGATACCCTCATGTAACATCCTGATTCCTTAAGTAATGTTGTTTTCAATCTACGCACCTAACTTTCTTAAATAATATACATCCAATTCCTTCATATACTAATAAATGCTTAAACACCTAGCATTAAAAAATGAACATAATGTTGATAACAATTAGTTTTAAACATAATCATAGCTTATAACTAAGAAAATAGTGATAGCCTTGTAATAGTCGTAGAAACAAGGCTAGTAAGAACCGCTTCTGACGGCGGCATAAACCGTCGATATAAGTAGCCCGAGACTAATCTGCCAGGGCGCTTCGGAGTCAAAGTCGGGCAATCAGTCATACCTGATCTCTTAGGACACGAGATTAGGGTTCACATCCATTCCTCATCGCTTCGTTGATCGAAAAACATTCAAGTGACCATACCTAGGTATCCACTCTTGGCCTCCAGCAAGTTGATTGTGCGGTCTGAAATTAGCTATGATAGCCACTGACCAACCTTGGTCTCAGGAAACTGCGATGCTATTTGTGCCCCTCGCCCCATGTCACGCTATCCCCTCGGTCTTTATTTGCCCTGATATATGTAGCGCAAACGGTGGCTGATTCACAGGACTGTCCAGGCGAATGTAGCACCACTCTCCGCTCTTCTTTTTTAGATAGTGGACAGGCTTCCCGTACCAAAGTCTATCGGGAAGTTATTTAGATCCTACGGTGCAAAAGACCGTATGGGATCACTTCCGACCCTGCTGCCAGTGAAGAAAGAAATCGCCGTATTCCTTCAGCTCGGTGATTTCGAAAGTGACACCAACGTTCTTGAAGGCGAGCTCGAGGCTGTCGAACCTTCCTGTGAAAGGGGAAATGAGGCCTTCGGCCTTGGATGTGTAGTCTATGTCCGGGCTAAGTGCCTGGATCGTCGTATGCATGGGACAGCACAGCGGTACAGATCCATCACAAAGTCGTCTGTTCTCCAAAACTCTCTGTTCCTCAGGAGTGGACCATCGATACGGCCCATGTTCGAGCAATTCTTGTCTCCGCTGTATCTCAGTGAGCCGAGTGACTGCCCAAATGTATTCCACCTGTCGGAGACTAGGGAATTCGGATGAGCAGATACCGGCCAGCTCCTCCATGAATCCAAGAGCCGCGACGCGAGGTTGAAAACAAGCCCCGTTGAGTGGAGAGCGATCTCGGAATGCCTTGTTGCTTTTGTCATCGACTATCAGATGGAGGATCCTCAGTGAGCGAGGCAGAACTTCCGTCGGCGAGACGGTCAGATGACCAGTGGCCGAGCCGTCCGGAGAGGCGAAGACGTTGATGAGCACTGAAATTGACGTCAGATTACGAAGATTCTTGAGACTGAGGAAATTCGAAGGGCCCAGGGAATCTCTGGTTAAACGCGAAAACCCGAAGTTGTTGCTGTGGGGAATGAAAACGAGTTTGTTCAGATACTGCAGCTTCTCGAAGCCATCTGATAAGTAGTGCTTCTCAAACTGGCCGGCCTTGTTTTGCGCGGCGCTGGCTGCATCTGCCCTCTGTCCGCTTCCCAAGACCATTTCCAGGCTGTATTGGATGAAAAGGACCTCCAGAACTGAGGCCATGTTGGTGAGGTCCATGATATCTGTCGGGTTGCAGCCGCTCTCTCGCAGGACCACGGACTTTATTTGCTTATAATGACTTGCGTTGATCACTGCTGAAATGGCTAGTCAGTAGAGTACTTCAACAGTCGGGAATAAAAGATTTATGTCAACACCCCCAGAGCGTAACTTCTGAAGGACTCGATGGGAATAGTAACTGGCATTGAAGGGCATTGGCAGGTGCTAAGCCTTATTCTTGAGGATCTCTGCGTACCATTTGCTGGAGATCCTATGGGCTGAGCAGAAGGCTTGCACTTTGCCCAGTCCCCAGAGTCGTTCATGCACTCTAGGCCTGACAGAGAAGGCAGGTGCAGGAAAGGCTTGAAAAGCTCTGGGTGGACTACAGGACGGTCCCATCCGTCTCGTAAGTGCGCATCGCTCATCAGTCGAACTTGCTCCAGCTGCGGCAAGATGGCAGTGATAGAGCCACTATGCTGCGACCGGGTGATGGTCTCCAAAAGGCGGTGAATGAACCCATAGTGTGGGCTCAGTGTTGAATCGCTATGATGTCCATGGTCCACCATCATCATGGTCAATTTTCTGAGGCCAGCTGACCGCACGAGCACCTCATAGTAGAATAACCAGAGCAGCGCAAAGTTTTCGATGGTTCGTTTGCGAAAAGATTTGCCGGATTGAAGTTCGTCGGTTGGGACAATCAATTTCAGCTCCCTCATGTATTGCCCAAGCTCACGGTTCTTTTCGAGTGCATGGCACAGGCTTCTCAGGCTTCGACAGGTAAGAATGGGAATCGCTCGATACAGCTCTTGTCTCGCAACTGGCTCCATGCGCTTGGATACCAAGCACAGGTTCCGGGCCATGAAAGTCATGTTTTCGGCGTCGCCATTTCGAATGATATCGATGAGAACCTCATCTGGGAGAGACTCTAGGTTGTTGAGTTTAAGGGTAGTTGAAGTGCTGGACTGCGGGGCGCGGTCGAGTTGATGATTGTCTGGGCCTTCGGCCGCGATGGGCGGTGAGTCTGGACTCATGATGTCTGGTTCAGGACGAGGCTGTCCAAGCGAATGCCTGCGTTTGCGTTTGCGTTAGTCCAGCTCTTGCTCCTCTGGACCAAAACTGCGGCGAAGGTTTGTTGGCAGGGAAATGTTTTCCGAACTGAAACGCACGTGGTCAAGCTCACTGTCGCGCCTTCACTGGATGTGCAGTTGGTTTGGAGCTCGACTGCCACCCAAGAACAAGGCATTACGTTGAGGCTCTCAAGAAACGGGAGCTCGAACCTATGGCTTGTGGGTACTTACTGACGCAGTCCCTGGCCAAAACCGCTTTCGTGTGATTGGGGAGACGTAGTGCTCTGCGCCACTACGCGTGGAAATTCGTGGCTCCTCCTTGTAGAGGAGAAATGAGAAGACCTTGATGATGGGGGTTGGTTGCCTTGTGGCTTGTTGACAAGTTGTGGAAGGGACTGCGATCGGGCTGGTGTTGACGGCAGAGACGCGTCCCTCCTAGGAGCGAATGCAGCCCCGCAATGGTGGTCCAGGCTTTTCTTTCACTTTCCTTGTAATTATTCATTCCTTCATACCCTCGCAGCCGCTGGGTAGACGTGGGCAACCTGCAGGGAAATAGATACTTGAAGGCACGTCTCCTGGCGCTGATGACAATTGTAATGACTACTGAGGCTCACGCTTGGGATTTGTGATGTATAACATGCGATTACACGAGGGAGATGTTGATACAGAAGCACATACTTTTGCTGGATGTTTCATTATTTCAAGAAGGTAGCTGGAATGACCGGCGACCATCCTCGTCCTGAAGCTGCCAGCCAAGGGAAAGACAGGTTCATCCAATATTTACCAGAGACCCCAAGGCCTCAAAATGCATTAGCACGGTCGAATTGGACGCTGAGCTCGACTCCCTTGAGCCAATGCGTACCGGTGCCTCTGAAGATTTCCTCACGCCCAAGCCATTTACCACTCCCCGCAATGCGACTGTCCCATCCAATAGCCATTGAGTTGTGGACGTCCAAACTGGTGGCGTACCTAGGTATTGCTATCGAAAGTCGTTGATAGGTGCACCCATTTTTGCGGTTGATTCCTCTCATCGATTGAAGTCATTCTTCCGAGACCTCTAGGTCAATTGTATGCCTGTCGCTGGCCGCTTGAAGGTGGTATCCCTCTTGAAGAAGGAACTGGACGCTATGCCTCGCGAATGAGGCACGAATGGCTCGGAGGCGGGGAATAACTGAGTCTTCAGCTGCCTCATCGTCTTGGCTTCCCTGGACAGCAGACCAAAAGGGGCTGCCGCAACTCGCGGGATCGAAACAGTATGCCACACTCTCAAGATGGGGGAAGCAGGGCAAGTCATCTCTGAACGACTCCAGAAATGTAAGGGCTGCGTCCACGGAGTCCCAACAGGGTTTGTCCCTGTGTAACGATATCCGTCGGTCTCCGCAGATGAGTTGCGCCAGGAGCACCAGACTCTTCAATGGCCGTGGCAGGACCTTTTGAGGAACAGCTGCAGTTCCACCAAGAGCTAGCCGGCCTATATGAGCGAACATGTACATGGGAACTTCAAGATGTTGCAGAACGGGCAGCTGTGCCAGATTGAGCACATTTCCGGGGCCGAGCCATGCAGTGATATCGTTGTAGAGGTCGTTGGTAGAGTAATCGGGGTAAATGTGGATTTTGAGGGTCCGGAGAGCAGTCAATTTCTCGAGTTTGGTTGATAGCGCTCCGCGCCTGCCACGTGCGATGTAATTCGTCAGTCGTCCGTGACCACGAAATTCGTTTTCAACTGAAAGAAGCTCGAGGCAAGGAAAAAGCTGAGCAATGTCCTCCATGTCGTACTGACATGTTTGGCTACCCATCAGTTCCAGTGTTGTGATATTTCGGCGCGCCCATTGTTGAACTGTTCCGTCAGCACATGCAATACGGACTCAGAATCTTGGTATTTGTCACTGAATATTGAGAGAGATGAATGGGAACAATTTCATGACTGCATAGACAAGGAAAACATCACTGGGGTCCCACTCACTGTGAAGATGCACCTCAGGCTCGTATGGCTCAGCACTCGGTGATAGGCGGCTCCAATTACCACCGTCTCCAAGGATTCGGACTGTTCTTAGGCTAGGGAGGCCCAGGAAAGGCTCAAAAGTCTCGACACTCATGCCTCCGGTATGACACCACAAGGTCAGTGTCTTCAAACGTGGGAGAAACACTGCAGCGTGTCTGTCCGCAGTGGATCGAATGGCATCTCTGACGTGGCTGATGAATGCTAAACATTTGTCGTGACGGGACAAGCCCTCGAGCTCCACGTCGCCTGGGTCAGAATCGATATCCAGGTCTTCGTCAGGGTTCATATTCATCTCCAGCGAGGACAAGTTGACGGCCTGAGCAAGAAGCTTGTAGCACAGGATGCCAATCTTGTCGTAATCCTTTGTGGTACTCTGTGATGTCTCAAGTCTGCACTGGCCAGTCTGCTGGTAGAAGTCGTCCTGGAGCGTTTCTCGTTCAGCTGCATCGAGTTCGATCACGTCGAGGTCGAGATCGAGATCAATTGCCTTGATTTGTCCACCGAGATGCTGATCCCCAGCGATGGTACGGTAGAGCCTGATTAGCGTGCCAGGGCGATTTATGTATACCTGCTTCAACAGATAGGGACGTGCGATGAGGTCAATTCGCTTTGAGACCAGACAGAGGCTGCAGAAGGTAAGAGTGTCGTAGTCGGGCTCGTCGGTGGATCTGTTCTCATCGCAGACGAGGTGCTCGAAAACTTCCATCAGAATCTCGTCGGGTAAGTCCTCAAGGAGACTGCTGTCGGCATTCGGAGGCTGCGCCATGTTTGCTGGGTTACCGTGCTCGAGGCTGTCGCGAGCGCAGTCGTCGAGAATGGCGGCGTCGGCTTGAATGTTGTTGCCGTTGCCAACGCATGCGATCGGTGGCATTGTGGTAATCGATGTGGTTAATTGAGGTGGTCCAGACGGAAAACAATTTGTGGTTTTCAAGTTGGGTGATGTTTTGAAGGCTGTTTCCCTCGGTGTCAAAGGGCAGGGGAGACAGGAAGGGAAACAGGTAATGCAGCGACCCCACTATGGAATCATGTAGAAGTCTCTGCAAGGGCCACTGAATGAAAGCGAGGTACTTCTTGGATGGTTGAATAGCAGTGAATCCCTTTGAAAATCCGATGTCTGCAACTGTTTTGTACTGCCCTGAAGCCACACTGAACTACAGCAACCTGACATTCACCATGGCAGCATCACATCTTTGCCACCAAATAAAAGAATATAGCGCATTTCATTCTACGCAAAATCACTGTATCGTTTGTTCAACCCAAAACACAAAATTCATTTGTTTGGCTTTGTGCGATGCAGGACCCATTGGGCTGGATCCCTTGGCTGAAGCTTGAATTGCTATTGCATGTCTTAATCTGTCTTTTGTCCTCCATAGCGAGTCCTGTCCCATAGCCTAGACATTTCCATGCAGATATTTCTGGGTTGAGCCCATAAACATCAGTGGTCGACCCCAATTTCCACTCCTCAGAGGCCTCATCGCTCTTCCATACCCAAATGTCTCACCAATCAGGGTGAACACTCTCATAAGCCACGCTGAACCGTATTTGTTGCTGCCGAAGTGACACCTGAAGCTGCTCCAAACGTGGATGTAGATCAATCTCGATACCGAAAAGGTCATTCTCCTTGAAGTCGCGCGAAAGTATTTCTGCTTCTTCGATGCGGCCAGTGTATACCCTTCTTTTGTAGCAACACATGACCTCTTGAAGGTATGGGAATGCGTCGTGTCCGAGATGTGAGAGAGACTCCACGAAGTCGAGGAGCGTGGCACTCGACGGCCTAGTATCGAATGAGTGGTCCAGATCGTACTCGTCTTCATCAGATGGGGCCATTGGACAAGCTATGTCGACTTTCAAAGTCAAACGTTTCAGGGAACTTGGCAAGACCTCCACGAGGCGATCCATTCGGTTGCGGCCGGTGTCTCGGCAATCCTCGAACAGCGTTTGGAGAGGGACGCTGACAGTCTCGAGTTTGGGCAGCGACGCCAGAATCGGGGCCTTTTTTGGTATTGTACCTTCCCGAAAGGGTTTGCGGTATGTGAAATCAAGCCACAACGTCTGGAGATTCTTCATATGCTCAAGAGCATCTTGGAGATAATCAACCCCCTTGCCGAGACTCTTCTCCCGCTCCATGCGTGGAGTGCCTGAAGACATCCAATACTTGTACCCGGAATCCGATATCTTCAGAACTTCGACATCCTTAAGTAAAGCCCCTAGAGCGCGGATATCGTGAGAAAAGAGAGTGCCCTGCTGGAATTCGGCTACCCTAACATTCATGAAGGCGCGGTCTATAGCAAAGAGTTAGCTGAGGTCAAAGGAAAACACACAATTCGGCTAACCTGATCTAGCAGTGCCTGAGGTGACAGCCGTGAGGCCAGACCAAAACTCATTACATCTGAAAGTTTTGATAGTTCTCAAGGTGTGAATTCGCAGTAGGGGCTCGCAGATTGTGATGTCGAACAAGTTAGTGGGGTCTTTTGGATCGCCCAGAAGTTGCAACGTAGTAAGCCGAGGGAGGAACTCTGAACCTTGTCCTGTGAGTGATGCCTGTACCGCATGCCGGACCCTTTTGAAAAATGGCCGATACGTGAACATAGCAGTTGGGCCGTCAAGGCCGAGGTGTGGTCGACTGATCGGCTGTATTCTGATGACCAGTCGGTGAGCTTCCGATGTCCTGCGAAGGATCTCGAAGTAACAATATGACATAAGCTGTTCACACCGGTCCTCACTGGAGTCTTCAGGATGGCATTTGGCCATGATTTCGTCCCAGGCGGTGAGAAGGCGTTGGCATACGCCATAATGCATAGGCAAGCACGGCGCTTCGGACAAGATCTCGAAGCTGATCTGTCTGACGTAGCATCCCAGCTGCGCATTCGATAGCAAGGTCTCGTACAATCGTAGCAATGTCTTATTCAAGGTGACGGTGATGTTGCAAAATAAGAGACGTCTTGCGACGGCATCGACGCGCTTAGATGTCAGGCAAAGACTGCGCATGTTCGTGTGGGCGCTTCGGTTCGCTTTGGTTATATCGGCGTCGTGGAGGTCATTGCGGGACTGCAAATCGTTTTGCGAGAGCTGCTCGAAGATCTGCTCGAGCAACTCGGTAGGCATCAGCTCGAGCTTGCTTTCGCCTGGAGGGTAACGCAAGCATTGTCTCCGAGGAGTCGGCGAGTCGTGGGGATCAGCCATCTTCTGGGGTTTTGATATGGGCATCTGTGGTGTTGGAATTGAAGAAGATGAAGTGATGGCTCCCTTTTGGTTACTTTCCTTTTGGTTCTCGGCAAATGAATGATCGCCCGACTTTTTAGTTCGTGGCGCCGCCAGAAGTGGTTCTTGTTAGCCTCGTCTGTGCGGCTGTCACCCGGCCGTCATCGCTTTCTTAGCTACAAGCTATAGATAATTGTGTTCGAAACCTACTTTTATCGGCATTGAACCCCCTTTTTTTTTTTTTTTTTTTTTTTTTGAGAATGGATATTCGCACCTGCAAAAACGGATGATACACCGGTCCATTACCCAACACTACTCACGCCCAATTCACACATCCAACACCCACACCCAGCACCCACATGCTCAACATGTACACACCCAATTTCATATACTTAGGTTATAAATCTAGTCCTTATATGGGCAATACAATTGTTTGGTATGTTGGTGTTAGGTGTGTAGGTGTTAGGTGTGTAGGTGTTAGGTGTGTAGGTGTTAGGTGTGTAGGTGTTAGGTGTGTAAGTGTTAGGTGTTAAGTATGTGGGTGTTAGGTGTGTGGGTGTTAGGTGTGTGGGTGTTAGGTGTGTGGGTGTTTGGATGTGGGTGTGTGGCACGAGTGATGACCACTTTCCTTTTGGGTCATTGGGAAGGGTTGGCAGGGTTTCGGGGTCAGATAGTGTTTAGGTGAGAAAGCCTGGACCCTCCTATCAAGGCTGGGATGAATGATGGACCATTCCTGGGCACTTTGACGAAGAGCTTGAATAGCCACAGACTGAAAACAATACCAGGCCCCACCGACTGTGTCTGTTTGTTCCCAGGTTCAGATTGGGTCACTGAACTGGATGTGGTCTGCTTCTACCACTGCACGTAATCACCTCCACCCTTCCTTCACCTTCTTGACCCCTCGACCAAAGACAACTCCAAGAGATACGACTTTTCCCCATCTACCCAACGTTTTCTCTTTGTAAAATTCCAGGTCTCAATGGCTACTTTCGTTGATCACTACGCCGTCCTGGGCGTCAAGTCCACCGCAAATCTCGCCGCGATCAAGAAAGCCTACCGCCAACTAGCCCTCCAACACCATCCCGACAAGGCTGCGACAGGTGGCAAAGTCGACGCAGCTAAATTCATTAGCGCGCAGGCCGCCTACGAAATCCTTGTCGACGTTACCAAGCGCAAAGCTTACGACATTCAGTACGACAAGCGCTCCAAGGCTGCCCATGCCACAAGGCTTGCGCACAAGCAAGCCACCCGTCTCGCTCGATTCTACCAGCGAGAGACAGACGGCAGCTATGGCGGTGGATATGGGCGCGAGGAGATGGGCGGCGACGAGGAGGATGAAGCCGTGGAGGACTACCCATCCGACACCCCGACCGACCCAGGCTCCGAGTGCGAGGACACAGGCGTCTACGAGGACGGCTACGCAGACCCCCACTACAAGCCCTACCGCCATTCGGACGACGTAGTCCATGGGAGCTTTTACAGCTACGGCATCTATGTGGGGGACCTCGACTTTGACTCCACCGACCCCCAGCACCAATTCCCTGACGACTTTGCGGACGACTTTTCGCCTGCGCATGGCTGCGACGACGAGTTGAACGCGGACAGCGAGTTCAACGGCGACGAAGAGAACCCTGCGCCGTGCATCTCCCACCCCGTGTCCGAGGCGTTTGAGGCGTTCGCCAACATGAGCAAGTCGCACTACCTGGAGGAGAAAGTCCTCGGCCGATACTACAGTAAGCACAAGGCTTTCTTCTCTCATTTGCGGCTCCCCTCCCCTTTTTGAATGAGAGCGGATATTCGCACTGGCCAAAACGGATGATACATCAGTATGTCATGAACACTCACGCCCAACACCCACATACCCACAAACCCAACACCCACACACCAGACACTCATATACCGAACACCCAAACACCCACATACCAAACACCCACATACCAAACACCTACATACCAAACACCCACATACTAAACACCCACACACTTAAGGCCTGTATACCTAATACTTTTATATTTAATGTAAATTAAGTATATTAATTGGGTGTGGGCGTAAGGAGGGTGGGCTATAAGTACCGGTGTACCATCCGTTTTGACTGGTGCGAATATCCGCGCTGTTTTGAATGTCCCGGCATGCATCAGCTCTAGGCTCCGTAGCAAATTGCTAATAAACACACGCAACAGAGGGCGCCTTGTTCGACCTGCAGACAAAGAAGGCCGAGTGCGACAACATCGGCGCGCAGCTCGTGGACATTGCGGCGCGCGTGCGGAAGAGAGTCTCCAGCATGCCTGAGGGAAGTTTCAAGTTCGGGGAGTTCGAGCAGGCGCTGTCGCGGAAGCTGGGAGCGGCTCGAGGCGCCGTGGACGATGTTCAAGCGGCCCTTGACGCGTCTCTCAGGGTCATGCGCGTCGAGCACCGGCCCGAGTTCTGGCGGCTCATGGACAAGCGGACCTGGAGCGTCCTCGAGACCATCGAGAGATGCGCCACGCAGATGGAGGAGATGAAGGATGCGCTGTCTGACTTGGAGGAAATTATCACCAAGCTCGAGGGATTGCACGACGAGGAGCTGGATAAGGTCAAGGGCTACCTGAGCAGCTTCATGCATGAGTTTCGCGACTGGCAGAAGGAGATCACCTCGCCGCATTGATGCTGTTCTGGGGGGGAGAAAAAGGGCAAGGTAATACCTGCCAAACACCAAGGAATATATTCCAGCTGTCCAGTTTTGAAATTTTCATGCCTGTTAACTCTTAAGTGATGTTTCATATTGCGCTCTCAAGGAAACAGCGTGGAAGCTACCACGAAGTTACTACGAAACAGCAATTTTCTAATTGCTACTTAGTTACACGGGCTTGCAAGCCCAGTGCGTAATGGCACAACTCATACAGAAAAAGTCCTATTTCGGCTGTCTGGTTGAAACATTGCACATCATCATGCTGCGCTCATTCTTTTACCAAGTCCATGAGCTTTCTCGTACACACCATACTTCCGCACGGATTAGGCTCAACTATTAGGCTTTTCATTTTCCAAGAATAATCAAGCCGTGAGTCAAATGAATGTCTAACTATGCAAATATGCCCAGCTGCGCCCTCAGCTACCTTGATACCGACGATAAGACTTGACAACACAGCAGCTGTCCCTCCCTTGCACGAATATCCTCCGTCAAATGAAAACTGTCTGGCTCTTCAACTCCGTATATAGAGTTTTGGTGCAATTTGGCACGTGTTAACCTGATCTAACCGCTGTGCTCTTCTTGATATGGCTGAGGCGGCGCTTTCCACCCTTGGTACTAAAAGCCCGGATATCTGTAGCGGAGACAGAGAGATCGTACCAGGCCTCTGTCCTTGCCCTCATAGAAGCCCACGATGGACCTGCCAGCGGCATAGCATGCGGGCGTATAGATCCAAGGCTCCTCATGCCCAGTTGCTGCCTTTGCTGCAGGGTGTACTCGGATCCCTCTGTCGCAGGCGGAAACGTGAGGGCTGCAATGCCAGGCGTGAGTACTCGTTTTCTAACAGAAAACGATCAAGCGGGAAATGGGATGTAACATACCTTCCAGACGAACTATATTCCACAGACTCTCCCGCCTCAACTTCTTGGCTTTCGCAGCTGCATCTAATCGATGTGCTATGCCGCACTGTGTAGTGTGAGGAAGAGTATAAAACGCAAGCACGATTGCCCTACTCACTTGACTGTCGTCGTCTTGAGGATCACGATAGAACTCCAAGGAGCCTCCGAAGAGGAGATTCTCAAGAAATCTGCCAGACTCCCCGACCAAGGATCCCTCCTGTGTTCGCCCGTAGTCGAGATGCGTTGTGTCAGGAGGCGTGTAACTGTCTATATTGTTACTGCCCCCTGAAAGAAAATGAACGAACATATGCGTCAGTTCATGCGCAGTTGTTGCGGAGAAGAGGAAGAGGAAATCTAAGAAGCGTGACTTGAGTTTCGGAGTTGTGCCCTTTCCTGCATCAACCATTGAAGTAACCCGCTGAATGCCTTGTGTAAGTACATGCGATCAAGAATTGGGTCTGGAAAAGACAGTCCACCCAGAGATTTTCAAACTCACCTCACGGTTAAAGTACAAACCTCCGGAATTCTTTACGTTGTAGTTATTCGGGTTCGGGGCCCAGTTGGCATCCATTGGTGTGCGGCGGACATGGGCAATTTGGTCACGATTGCTTTCTTCCTCAACGACGATAAGTGGGAAGTCCGCTTTGACTTTTCGGAGGAAGAAGGTCACGTATTGCTCCATCTTGGCCTGGTCTCCCCAAAACACCCATCGACGTGGAACAGCTGAATGCCACTGGGTGACCACATGTCTGCCCGTACTTGCCAAAGCCCTACGCCCATCCGGGCTTTCCAGGATCTTGACACCAATATTGATTACGGTGGCAAGCTGCAAGGCCTGTGTGAGTGAGGGTCCTTTAGGAAGGGTTACACGATGATAAGAACATACAAATGTGAACTCGTCTGTGTTTGGCGGTAATGGCTCCATTGTGGCGTTGCCATCACGCGAAACATCACGCGAAAACATAGCTACCCCATGAAGTTCATAGGATTGATGTGAGACTTGGGAGCTGGATGCCATGTTGACTCCTTTCGTAGGCGACCTGGTTTCAGCTGTTGGTTCAGAAGTTGGAGATAGGTCAGAATGGGAAGTGTTGAAGATATAACAATGATCCAATGGGGAACGAGTATTTTGGTGTGTTTGAATGAAAGAAGATAGATGCGTTTCCGGGTATTCAGCTTGATTGTAGCAGGAGAGGCAGCAGTAAGTTTTGATGATTTGGATTCTTGGGAATGAGTTCTCAGGACTGCAGAGCCCCTCGCCATATATAAGAGTAGAGGATACCATCGAGCTCTTAGAGATCATGTCATGGCATCACCCAAATAACTCATCTGCGTGGATACTGCGTTGGTAGTCCACATGCGCTTCAAGCAGCCTTGGCTCGACCTTTGGGTCGCTGCTCAGCTCGCACTCCATATTAACGAGGCTGTTGGTGGTCCCAAACAAGTCGATAAGTTTCAGACCCGCGCCCTGCATATCCAAGGCCAATAATAGCGGTAAACAGAGTAAGAATAGTTCCTCCAGCATATTCCTGGACAAGTTGTTTCCGGGCCTAGGAATGATAGCAATACTGCAAGGCTTGAGGTACTCATCGAAGCTGAGAAAGAGGCGCATCTTGGACATTTGCAGCTGTCAACGTCTGCCTAAAATTGCCTTGAACTACCCCGATCTCTCATTGGTGGTTAGCATCTATTTTAGATCGGCGGCAATTTGATGGTGTTGGTGGTCACTCTCTGTTGGTGGTCGCTCTCTGTTGGTGGTCACTCTGTTGGTCTCTTATTTTTAGGCACGATGTGTATTTTTGTATCCTTAGTGGGGCCCTCTCAGCCAGCAGGGGAGGCCGACCCCATTGGCCGAATGGATACCTCCGGATAAATAAGCCCACGCGTACGGCACATGCGGCTTGGCCTAAGAGGTCTGACCGATCTCCGCTTTCGCACTTCTCACCAACTGGCCCTCCAAACCTCAATTCCAGCTCAAGCTCGTCAAAGAGAAAAAGGTGAACATCGACGTGCGCTCTCATCAGCTCTAACAACATGACCTTCCATTTCGCCCCCGAAAGAACTCCAGAAACTCAACTCTCCAGCCTGGGCCTGCTAGACGAAGAGCACGTGGCCACATTTCGCAACGCGCTGGGAAACCTATTGCTCACTGAAGCCTCGGAATCCACATTTGCAGAGATAGTTGACGGCCTACCAACTCTAGATACTTGGTATGAGTTTCACTCTTGGGCTCCAAGAACGGGAAACCCCATAGTGGAATTGGAGCACAAGGAAGTTTGTGCCGGATCCCGCGAGAAAGCCCAAAAGCTTCGTTCAGAATTCGACGTCTATATCTTGCTCTTCCCTTCTCAGGTATGTCAGATGCAGATTTTTAGTATACCGGAGGGACTGGTTCGACGAACAGATTGGTTCTGCCAATCTGCTTGTGCAATCAATAAAACGCCATTCCCAGGGAAGGTAAACAAAAAGGCTAACGCCCTGTCATCATAGCTGCTCCGAGACTTTCAGGATGCGCGCCCAGGAACAAAAGAGCATGCACTGAGTCTCATAGAGTTACTGGCGAGATCGTGTCACCAGCTTGCTGTTTTCATCTTCCAATTAGATGACGGCGTGCACAAGCATGCTTTGTATGAAGCCTGGCGGGATGCTCCGAATGTCAACCCGCGAGAGCGCGTGACGAAGAAGCCGCCCTCTGCTTTCTCGAATACAGTGTATCATTTCTATGAACAGTATCCAAATGGTCTTGCCGATGTGGTAGGATATTGGGCGGAATCGAAAATATTCGGGGGAGTTGTTGTTTTTGACCGGGGACCTTCTGGCACTGAGGTGAGTCATCGACTTCTAAAGCAACAATTGTCCTTCTTTGCAAACTTGTAATCCCAGTTGACTAACAGAGGCTTTGTCTCCATCACCAGCGCCGGGAGATGTACTTGCATGGTTGCTCTATTCATAAGCCATTCACCCTATTTCCCCCAACTGAAGATCAATTTAAGTCATTGGTCCGTTTCTTAATGTCTCCTATTCAGGACGGGCCGACGGCCGATGAAACACCAAGCAGCAGCTCGGTGCCGCTCCCTATCACGGCGTCGTCTCTCAATGGTTGGCGATACCATCCAGATGACGCTATGTCTCGTTTCAACATCTTCCGCGATCGCTATGAGAGGATTGAGCCGCCAACCAAACGCTGGAGTAACTCTATTCTCAGTGGCACGAACTGGCCTGAGACTGGGTACGAAATGACGCTCATGTTATTGGATATAGATCGCAGGAACGGGAAGCCTGTAGATGAGGCGGTGGTCGCCGAGGCTCAGGCAGGGGTAAACAGGATCACCCCGTCGTCTCCCAATTGGCCAGGCGGCAGAAGCACCTAATCGGCCTACCTGGTTAGCCACATATTCGCATCATGATGCTCAGATGGTGTAGGAACTTTGAGGTTACATTTGGATGGCTGGATCTGGGGAACAACACAGATGTCCCTTGTTTCTTGGTAATCTATTGTGCAGTGTCTGCACGGCGGAACTCATGCTGCTCTTGCGTGTTGGTTATGGTTCATCATTCATTCGTTATTAAACCCAAAGCCCGTTCTCTGAGCTCCACGGCTCCTGCTCCCGGTATTTCAGCCGGAGCTGCTAGGCTGATGCATAAACTATTCGCCTTTCCATATCCTGGTGCAGACTTCACATGCAGGCAGCCCCACGCGCCAACCATGCTTCACTATGTCAGGCCCTCTCGCGTCTTTACTCATTACTTGGGCGCACCCTGACCGGCATGTGGGTGCTTGTTGAAAGGCTCGCTCAAGCCTCCGCTGGCGTGCACACCCTCAGCTACGAGACCTTTCTCGGGCTCTGGCATGGGTGCGGTCTTCTTGGCGCGGTTCACCTCGTCAGGCTGGGTTGAATGGGGGGTTGATGTCAGCAGGCATTCATACTTGTCCGGGTACTCGATATGACAGGAAGAGGTCAAGATCCAAGGCTCACCTTTCTGTTTCCCACACCATAGACTATAGGGTGCTCATTGGGGTCAATGGCGTTGTGGGCAATGTGTCCTTCTCCTTGGCGAGGCATCTTGGTCGATTTGGGTGCAAGATGATTAGGTAGCGGGGGCAGTGCTCAAATAATTAGATGAATTTGATCCTGTTATTCGTGGTTATTGTATAGGACAGGCGTTAGATGATCTTTGAGAATTGACAGAAAATCCCAAAGGTCAGTGAAGCCTTTTTAAGATCCCCTCAGAACCGCAAGTACGTCATCGCCCAGCTCATTCCGCATCATGAGTCCTCAAAGTTCAACTCTATGTCAACCTGATGTCATAGGTTTCATCACTGTGCAGCGAATCGCGGAAGCCGGTGTCGATGCGATCGGGAGACAGAACATTATCTCGGCACTGCTTGAGAATGAGGCCCGAGCACAGGACGACTAGAAAGTGCTCGAAACACATCAGTCCCAAAACAAAAAAAGAACCTTTCTTACGCTCATTATCATTTACTGGGCACTGCTTATTTTCCATACATGAGGCTAAGTCCAATTGTGCCAGCAAGGTGCATCCAAGGACAATTAAAGTATGGATTTGTTTTCTTCTTGATGTGGGCTGTCTTCCAAACCGATCAATTCAATTGTTCCTGATTGGTATCATTACTTCTGATATTGCTCATGAAACTAGTATGTGCTTCTCAGCCCACTCTCTAGTCATGTCAATCTCAATAAGTCATGTCAGAAATGCAACGTGCAGCCAGCCCGTTGAGGGTGTGAATAAAAGGGTTGAGAGATTCGCACACCCTCTGCTTGAGGTCCCATTTCTAACTGAGTACAACTAAGCATACCGCTCCCTGTGCACATAAGTCTATAGTTCATTTTTACTAAAGCGGTTAACAATTGTGTTCGAAAGCTACTGTTATCGGCATTGTGTTTTTCTTCTTTTTTCTTCTTTTTTTTCTCTTCTTTTCTTTTTTTTTCTCTTCTTTTTTTTTTCGCTTCTTTTTTTTTCTTCTTTTCTTCTTCTTTTTTTCTTCTTCAACGCTATCTTCTTTTCTTTTTTTTCTCTTCTTCTTTTTTTCTTCTTTTCTTCTTCTTTTTTTCCTTCAACGCTAGGTGTTCAAGCGTATATCACTGTATGAAGGGACTGATGCATACTGCTCAAGAGGCATATGTGTACAGATTAAAAACGAGACCACTTACCATCCTGGGTGCCTGACCTGGAGGCGGCAGTTTGGGACTGTTACAGTGCTAGTATGTAGCCGTAGTAATAACTTGTTGTTGCACGAAGAGAGGAAAGCTAGAAATCTACAAGTCGCAGGCGAAGCTGCGGCGTTTATATAGCGGGTCGTTGTAGTGGGTACCGTGACAGGAACGACCCGAGGCTCAAGATGCTCACGTCGGAGCTGAGATACATAATTGATTGTATTCCACTCTTCAAGGCTGGAACGCAACGGGGCATGGAGCTGGGCCTCAGCAGGGAATACGAGTTGCAACTTGGTGGGCGAAGGGTGGACAACATCAGACGTATTTGCAACGGGCCTCCGCCAATGGTCTGGCTAAATGCGGGCGACTCGCTGCTGATGTCGAAGGTTCGAGCGAGCTGGCGTGCCATGATCGATACGGACCCTTTCCTGGGTCTCGGCAGCTATCCCAGCGGTGGGACATATACGGAGGCCTTCTGGCGCACATGCACATGCGACTCACATGTGCACAGGGATCTGGATGGCCGCGCCAGGAGAATTACGGTAGAAGATGAAGAAGGAGTAAATAAGAAGTTGGCTGATGGGGCCCTCGGTCGTGGTATCATCCAACAAAAACGTTTTTTGTTTCTCACCAAGGTTACATAGGAATTGGGCCGGAAGACATGCGAGTCGGAGATGTAGTATATGTGCTATTTGGAGGCAGTGTACCTTTCCTTTTACGTGATTTACCAGAGGTAGAAGAGATGAGAGGATCTCACACCTTTGTTGGACATGCATATGTACATGGCATCATAGACGGCGAGGCATTAGAGATGGATATTCCGGACGAACAGGTCATCATAATATAGGTTCACAGCAATACGTGCGTTCCTCATCATCACCACCAGTGATATTGTTTCCAGACAACCCTGAGCAGGCAAACAAAGGCCGCACGGGGGCGGGGGTATACGTCTTTAAGACTTTAAAATCTGTCCCAGACACACAAAAACAGCGTCCTCCTGGATGCAGCAGGATATAGATGATGGGTTGTACCGAGGCAGCTGGGATTTTTCGATCTGGAGGACGGACCCTTGGAAGAAACAAGTTGATCAAGTGCCAGCCTCAAGAAATATGGTCAAAGGACGGCCATAGGCATAAAGTTGTAGTCAGCCCATCTTCTCGCATACGGCAGTGCACGTGGCAACTTACAATTTACACGCTGTTATTGCAAGAACGAGGATATAGACAGGTGAGCGGTATCCATTCATGTCGGTTGGTTGTCAAGTCAGAATTAGCGGTGGGTTACATGAGGATACCCATTTCCCCGCAAAATGCCAAGCATCACCGCATGCGCCCTAAACGATTTATCCGTCCAATAATCCATCATGGGCCCTGTTGATCAGG
Organism: Diaporthe sp. P3_1W; assembly: GCA_037177825.1. Taxonomy (NCBI): domain Eukaryota; kingdom Fungi; phylum Ascomycota; class Sordariomycetes; order Diaporthales; family Diaporthaceae; genus Diaporthe; species Diaporthe sp. P3_1W. Next base: position 8,564,582 of record JBAFXB010000002.1, read on the forward strand.
ATACAAAGACCCTTTTCCGATGAAAGGCGCGCAGTAGTGATGGGACTCAACGGGCCATCTCAAAAGCGAGGGTCCTTTTCCGATCCCCAACCGTCACCGATCTTGTGGCCGACGTTCCAATCATGTTGTGCGAGTCTGTATATGTGGGACCCGGCCCAAGCCTTGACCATGAGTGCTACGAGAGTTGCAAGAGCCGAGGGATTTAGTACAGCGGAGGCATGGAGAGGAGAAGTGCTTGGCTGGTATGTCCTGAGTGCAGAGCAGATATTGTCGAATTTTCCGTGAGGTATGAGACTGGGATGGAGTCAATGCCCTGATGAGTTTGGCATAAAAGCTGAAGGGTAGCACAGATCAACATCTTTCCGACCTCCGCCTTTACAATCGCAGCGAAGACAACGATCGCCATGAAGTCTCTTCTTGTTGACCTGGTACTCGCCAGCACCGCCCTGGCGGCATCTAACGTGTCCCTTCCCAATGGCTGGTTCACAATCCCTCCCGCCTCAAAGATCTCCCCAGGCTCTTTCCACGGGCAGCCTCGCTACTTGACATGGATGACCGACAGCCAGATCAAGCACGGCATCGAGCCCACGCACGCCTACACCGTGTCCGCGCTGCTTTCCGCCGTGAAGCTCGCCTACGACCGGACCCAAGATGATAAATACGCCGCGTACATTCAGAAGCACGTGGACATCCAGCTCTACCCGGGCTACAACGGCAACATCTTGATGTACAACAACAGCAACTCGATCGATGACATCCGCTTCGGGCATTCGTTTCTTGACATGTACAACATGTCGGGCGGTGAGGAGATCTACAAGACTGCGGCGAAGACCCTGAAGGATCAGATCGACCGTAGCCGCCGCACGCCAGATGGCGGGTTCTACCATCGCTACCCCGACTATATCGATCAGGTGCGTTGGCGCAGCAATGACTGGAGACCTGAGATGGACCGGCTATTTAACTAAAAACAACTGTGCAGATGTGGCTCGACGGGATTTACATGCTGGATGTCTTCTACGCGAGGTGGACCCACGAATTCGAACCTGATAACACCACGGCGTGGGATGATATCGCGCTCCAGTTTGATCTCATTGATGCGGGAACGACGGTCGATCGGGAGCGCACAAATGGGCTTCCACTCCATGGATTCGACGTTTCAAAGAAGCAGACGTGGGCCGATCCCGAAACTGGTGCATCACCTCACGTCTGGGGCCGTGCTGTTGGATGGTGAGTGTTTGATTTTCCCTTGTTGTCGAAGTTTAATGGCGTGTGGGCTCACAACGGTGTAACACGGCAGGTACATCATGGCACTCGTGGACACACTTGACTACTTCCCGAAGGAGCACCCCGGCAGAGAAAGACTGCTGTCCTACCTGCAAAGCCTCGCAGATGCCGTCGTCGCGGCGCAAGATAAAGTCTACAAGGGCTGGTATAATATTATGGACCCTGGGTTGGAGTCCCGCTCGGGTAACTACATCGAAAGCTCAGGTTCGTCAATGTTTGTATACGGGCTATTCAAGGCCCTGCGACTCGGGTACATCTCCGGAGAGCAGTATGAGGCCGCGGCGACGAGCGGGTGGGACCTCATGACTAGCACTTTTGCTGAGAAGACGGAGAGCGATGGGGCTTTGGTATTGGGTTGGACGGTCCAGACGGGAAGTCTGAGTTCCAATGGGACTTTTGAGGTAAGTCATTCCGTCCACTTGTGGGCGACATGCGCGGAGTGTCTACTAACACATGTCCAGTATTATGCCAGCATTCCTCTCTTCGAGAACGACCTTAAGGGTGTAGCGCCTTTCATCTTCTCTGCATACGAGTATGAACTTTATGTTGAAGGGAAAGAGTGAAAGGATACAATGACTTCCCCATAACTAGATGGTGGAGAGGCATGGGCATTTGTAGAACTTCAGGAGCCCACCCAGGATGAATATGAGAGAATATGCATGAGCGGAGCTGTTGCCCTCGCATAAATCTTCAAAATTCCAACAAATAATTGCCAGCAGTCAAACCAATAAGTACGGTTAGCATAGACACATGGTATTCTAAACGAGTAAAGTATTGATTGCTTGGCCAGGCTAGGCCGAGCAGCCCATACAGACTAGTCAACAATTACGGCGATTCAAGAATGACATTGTCACTGCCGGTACCTGACAGAGCTAGCACCGTGGCAGCTCGTCCAGATCAATGAGTGAAACCCAACAGAGGAACAATTTGTCTCAGGCAGAAGTGCCCACAGTGTGGGAAGGTGCTAGCAAAGTGCACTTTCTTGCATTGTATAGTTTTCAGTGCCGCTATATGATCCTTGATTCCGGAAGAAGCATAACACAGAGGCCTGCATATCAGAACGATATTAATGCGCAAGTGCACCACGTTGGTTAGCGGCTCAGGCTCAATGGCAGCCTGATTGAAGCCTGACTGGCTTGACTTTGCACTGTGCTATGGATATGTATCATTTCGTCCAAGTCACCAGGGGAAGAACTTCGATGTCGAGTACAATGTAGCCACGCTATGGTATCCAAAAAGATGATTTATTCGTAGTACAATAACATATAGCAGCACTGCGTCAGGCAACGGTCAACCTCGTCCTTAGCTTGGGTATCACATCAGTATCATTGCAGACTCCTCTCCATCAGCCAGAGACACAGCCATCTAGGGAACCAGCACTGTGGTTGGAATCACCCCAGGGCGCAAGGAGATCGTCTATGCCGCGCCACACAAGACTACTGCAACGTAATTAGCTCGAGTCTACGTGGACGAGTCGGACATCATCCAGCCGCCACAGCCTGGGAAGGCTGCAACACCATTACAGCTGACAGCCTGTGCTACTCGGGGGAGACCGGCGAGGCGGTTAGGCTGGTTCGACACCTGCCTTATCAATACTGCCCAGGTGATGACCAGAGTGTTGATCAGTACGCCCTGAAGTAGCACTACCCATGTTATGCCAGCAATTGAAGACGCTTATCTCGCTGCCACCTGACTACAGGGCGGAGAGGCAGCGTCCCCGCTTCAACACCATTCAAGACAAAGATGCTCAGGAATGACTCAGACATGTGGGGAATACTGAGTGTCGCTTTCAACTTATACGACTCCTGGTCATCAGTCTCATTAAGGCTGCATTGGAATTTATTGGCTGCGATGCAATATCCTTGGTAGGCAGTCTGACTAACCTACCTAACGTTATTGGAATACAAAGGAGGAATGGATAAGTCTGGAATGTAATTAGATGGTCACTGTAGACTTCTGTCTGCTACGTTGAGTTCTGTACGGTGGGTATTTTAACGGATTTCAGTAACTGCTCAAGCATCTTTTGTCTCGCCTGGAATCCCAAAGAGGTCGCGGGTAGCCGGCCTGTAAGCTTGGGGTTCTCGAGGCTCAGGTACAATCCTGGCGCCGGGGCGGAGTAGTCTACTGGGCTCTAAGCCAACACATGGCAATGCAGCCCTACCCGCCTGCGGCAGCACGAAGTCCCCATGCACCCCTCCTGCACAGTGAAGGACCATACTGTAACTTCACCATGTGCGTAGACTACGTGTATGTGGCTTGTCAACCGGTTCAGGGAAAATGCGCAATTGGTAATCGACATCGACGGGCAACAAATCACACAAGCGCCTCTGCAATCTTCCCGCCGTGCCCGTATCTTTTTCACAATAGCCAGGCTACCCAAGCTGGATTCCGGCTGACGGAGGCCGAGAATAGAATATGACGCAGGAAGGAACAAATGAAGGGGGTATCGACTGCAGTATGACTCCCATAGTGTCGCGTATGGTCGAAAGAGGGTGGTAAGTTTTCTCCCAAGGGTCCTAAAGTTGCCGATCCTAAGACGCACGGCGAATCAGGGGTCGGGTTGGGGGCGGATGCCGGACGGGCAGAAAAGTCGGGCACCAACACGGCCCCCCTCCTTTCTACACTGCGTCTTTGAGAGATGATGTGCGTGCAGGTGACTGCAAACTGCAGCCGTGCTCCACTGTTTTTCGAAAAGCAAACCAATGCAAGCGCCATGCGAACGCAAAACGCGAATCAGCTACGGCTTCTGGGCCGCCGACGGTGGCTGGGAAATCACCGCGCAAAGCAGGGCAGACCCGACATCCATTCGGCAACGAGCCCGGACTGTTGAGCCTATCCAGCCGGCGTTGGGGCGAGTCCAGACGCCGTCATCTGAGTCCAGGCAGGTCGCACAGCGCAAGTTGTCATCGCCAGCGACTGGTGAAGAGACACGACAACTCAGCATCAGCTTGCGTGTGCGTGTGTGTGCCCAGGGCGCTGACTAGACTGACCGGACTGGAGGGCGAGACCATTTGGGAAACAGTCAGAAAGCCAGGGCAAGCCGTGGCATACCTGTCCCGCCAACAGCCTGAACGTCGCACAAGGAACACGAATCTAATTTTGCCACCCACAAAAACAAATCCTTGGGCTTCCGGACTCTGCATCTGGCTCCAATGGAAGCATGCCGGCACATTATTACCAGTACACCTGCAGCTGGAAGAAGTATCTAGACCAAACTTGACTCACAAACGACACCCAGAACGCAGTGGGCCAATGCTGCAGGCCGGCCGGCCAAGAGATGCTGCAATCTGGACGCAGCGAAGTGGGCACTGCGAGAGGAGAAGAGTCTTGCCGTCCACAGAAAATCGTCGCATCGACCAAGTCTGGAACCCCTGGAAATCCGGGGCGGGCCACACCCTCCACCAGAACCACCGAGTTCTGCCATCTCCAGACCCATCAACTTATTCCCAGTGTGGTAGTGGCATACCCAGGTGCATCTCGGCCCCTAGCAACGCTTGTTTGATGCATGATGGGTGTGGATGTGCAGCCCGTGCTAGACGCAGGGCAGAATGCATCGTGCCGTCGACAGCGTCTCCCCTGTTGGCTGGAAGCTGGGCACCCCCATGTCATCGGTGCCCAACGAAAGTTTGTATCGCGGGACGGGCAGGCGAGGAACAGCCCGTCTTGCCCCTTTGGGACGCCTGCCACAGCAATTATTTGCGCTCAGAACCACTCTTGAGACGCACATTTTATCGACTGCTTGCTTGGGTGGTATTTCCCTTTGTGACCTGTCTGACGTTGGCCCGGCTCTGCGGTTTTTGACGTCGCTCCCTTTTATACTGCAGCTCGCCTTACTCTTTTGGTCGGGGGTGTCTCGCTCTGCTCATCAGTTCTCGACAAACAAAAAGTCAACGACGACTTACCACAATCCAACTCTGCGAAATACCATGAGCATCAAGTCCTTACAGCTCCAGTACCACAACACAAAGCGTTACCGAGACCGCTGAATTCGCACATTACTTATCATTCGGCAGGATATTGAGGGAACCGCGCACCACAATTGCAGGAACTGAGCAGTGGGCCAGCAGCAATGACTTCTCGCTCATCGCAGTCCTGGGGCTTTCCAGGCATGGACTACTTCCGGGGGGACAGCAAGACCCAGGCGAACAACAATCAACGAGCTGGCAATGAAGCCAGCACAGAATCTCCCACCACGAGGCCGTCGAGGTCTGCATCGACACGATCGAGCTCACATGACACCAAGTCTCACCGGCTTTCACGACACATGGACTATGACGACGCCTCTGAGACATCAGGAGTCTCGATGAGCTCGACCAAGGCGTCGACGGGGAGTTCCCCACCGTCATCGAACAGCAACGGCTCTTCTCACCAGAGTGCCTCGCTCCGTCCTTCGCGGACCACCAAGACCGCCAGCACCGCACGACCACTCTCGACCGCCGGTGCCGTCCCTGCGCGACCTGTCTATGGACTCGAGCAGGAGCCGTACAGGCCACAAGTGTCGCACAGTGTCACTGCCCCGGCCTATCAGCGCCCCACGTCGATGTACGCGAGCAACCCGCAACAGAGCATCTTCGGCAGCCAGCATGGAATCAGAGAAGCACCGGCGGCGCCGCAGCCGCCTCCCGTGTCCTCGAGCAGCAGCCGGTCTGTGCCTCCTCTGTCCACCAACCCCTTCTCGAGCAGCACACCCGGCCTGAATCACCTGGGCCTCCCGGGAGTTATGGGGCCACAGATCGGCCAGCCCCCTGTGCCGATGCATATGCCGGGTGCTTTCCCAAATGAGTCCACCGTCCCTTACCGCCGGCCGACGGACCTGACCACCCAGCTGTCCATGTCCAACTCCACTATGTCCATGGATCACTTCTCGGGTGACAACATTTGGGACTCGGAGGGAGACAGTGCATCTTGCCTGTCGACCAGCACAACTGCTACGAGTGTCATGTCGGACATGACCGAGAAAGGCGACACCTACAACATCACGCCGACTCAGACAACGACCTCGTCCAGGACCACGACGCCCACACAGGCACTTGGACGAGAACAACCCCAGTCCCGTTCAGCGGCTCATACCACCCCTGGCCCATCAATTCTTCGCCACGCGGGGCAGAAGTCGATCCTTTCCAATGGAAGCAAGGACTCTGCGTCTTCATCGTCGACCAAGACGGTGTCGAGCAGCCACTCCTCCAAGACATACACCTCTTCCTCGAACTCTTCGGCAGCCAGGAGCAGCACTGGCAGCTCTCCCCATATTCACATCGAGGTCAACCGGTCCACAGACTCGCGCGAGCACCGCGACGACGCCCGCAAGCGGCAGCTGGTCGAGGAGGCACTGGTGGACAAGATCGCCCAGCTCAAGCTCGAGCAGAGCCAGGCCAAGGAGGCCAAGCCCACACCAGCCCCAGCACCAGCACCGGCCATCAAGCGGGTGCCCTCGGTGAGGTTCGCAGAGCCAGAGAAGGTCAAAGCCAAGGTGGAGGAAAAACCTGCCAAGCCGACCGTCTCTCAGCAGGAGAAGAATCTCAGCAAGGAGCTGGTCCAGCAGACCAAGGAGGTCCAGAAGCTGGAGTTGGAGATCGAGAAGAACAAGCTGCAGATCCGAGAGAAGGAGAGGGCAGAGCTCGAGCGAAAGCTCAAGGAAGAGGCTGCCGAGGCGGAACGCAAGAGGGAACACGAACGACAGCTGAAGAAGCTCCAAAAGGAGAAGACCGAACTCGAGAACGCCAGCAAGGAGCGCGAGCGAGCTGAGAAAGAGCGCGAAAAGGCCGAAAAGGAGCGCGAGAAGGCGACCAAGGAACGCGAAAAGGCCGACAAGGAACGCGAGAGGGCCCGGCAGAAGGAGCGGCAGCAGATCGACAAGAAGCTGAGCGACATCGAGAAGGCGCAGAGGGAGCACGACAAGCTGCAGGAGTCATTCATCGACCAGGGCAAGATCCTGGCGGACCTCAAGACGCGCTTCGACGCGCAGGCCAAGACGCTCGAGGCCACCGAGGCGGAGCGCGCGGGCCTGCAGAAGATGAAGGAGGAGTTTGAGAAGCGGTGCTCTGACCTGTCCAAGACGCTGAGCCACGTCAGCGACAAGGAGCGGTTCGTTGTCGAGCAGGTTGCGTCGCTGCAGATCATCAAGGAGTCGCTGCAGGGACGGGTGGGACCGCTCGAGACTAGGGTTGACAAGCAGGAGAGGGAGATCAACATGCTTCATGGGGAGCGCGACGGCTTGTACCAGGACGTCAAGAACTACCTGCACCGCATCACCGAGCTCGAGAACGGGATGAGGGGGCTCGTTGAAGAGAAGCACGCGCTCATGGTGCAGATCGGGGCGCTTGAGAAGGCAAAGTCTGGCCTTGAGGACCAGATCAAGGACCGCGACGGCCAGATCAAGGATCGCGATGGGGAGATCAAGAGCTTGACCGAAAGTCTCGGGGACCGCGCCAAAGAGACGCAGCAGCACATTGCTTCCCTCAAGGACGAGCACAAGAAGCAAATGGAAGGGCTCGAAGCCGCCAAGGATGCACTCATTTCTGGGCTGACTGTGGGACACCAGCTCCAAGTCCAGGACCTGGAGGAGCAGATCGCCGTCCTCAATGTTCACATCGACGGCGCACATGCCGATATCGAAATGTTCAAGGACACCGTCAAGTCCCTCGAAGACAGCCTCAGCGCGGAGAAGGCCAGAGTCGACGAGGAAAAGTCGAAGGTTGGTCTTGAGCAGTCGAAGGCCGACACACTGGCGGCAGAGCGAGACGCCATCAATACGCAGCTCGATGGCCACAAACTTCTCGCCATCAGCCAGGAGAAGGACCTGCTTGACCTCCGTTCGAAGCTCGCGACCTCGGAGGGCGAAGTAGCCAAGCTGCAGGAGACCAGCAAGGCCCTCGAGGCGGAGCACGAGGAGCTGCAAAAGCTGGCCGCCTCCCTCGAAGAGAGCAAGAGTCAGCCTCCCCCCGAGCCCACGCCCGTTGATGCGCCACCGCCGCCGCCCGCAGAACCCGCGCCGGAGCCTGCCCCCGCCGAGGCCGATATCATCGTGGTCGAGGAGGAAACAGAAGCCCCCAAGCCAGATCTGGAGACCCAAAACAAGGAACTCACGACCAAGACCGCCGACCTGGAAGCCAAGAACGCAGAGCTCGCGAGCCAGTTCGAGAGCACCAAGACGGAGCTGGGCACGCGCATCACGCAGCTCGAGGGCGAGCGCGACACGGCCGCCTCGGCCCTGATCGTCGCCCAGGTCGAGCTGAGCCACACCAAGGCCATCGCGGACCGCGTGCCCGCGCTCGAGGAGGAGGCGTCCAAGGTGCCCGCCCTGACGGCCGACAAGACCGCGCTCGAGGCCAAGGTGTCCGACCTCGAGGCCCACGCGGCCCAGGTCCCCGCGCTGCGCGGCGAGTGCGCCCGCCTGGCGGAGCAGCTGGCGGCGGCGAACAACCTGATCGCGGCGCTGAGCGCGGCGCACGACGCGGGGCTCAACAACGGCGCGCACATCCCGCTGCCGCAGTCGCCGCCGCCGCCCAGCATCCCCAGCCCTCCTCCGCAGCCGGCCGACATCCCGATCCCGCCGAGCCCGAGCCTGGTCGGCCCCCCGCCGCCTCCGTCCGCCGAGCGCCGCAAGGTCCGGAGCAGGGCGCCCAGCATGGCGCGGAGCGTGTCGTCGCGCAGCTCGGCCGTGTCCAAGAAGTCCTCAGCGGGCGTGCGGGATGACCTCGCGCTTGTGGTGGTGCGGGACTCCAAGGACCGGGGGAACATTACTGTTGTGAGGAAGTGTGACTTGAGAACGCCGAGGAGCCGGAGTCAGGGGCCTGTTAAGGAGTGAGTTGAACATGGGAAGCCAAACGTGTGTCTGGTTATGGATATGGGAAGGGTAATGAGTGATGAGCTATGAGGTATGATAAGAGAAGAGAGCGTGATTTGCTGTGGTCAAGGATGGATCTGGTCAGGTCAGTCCATGCCTACCTGTGTGCACTTTACATGTTTTTATTCTCAGTGTGGGTGAGGATTAGATGGACCTCGCAAGATCTGTACGGGTACGATGGCATAGCATGTAGACAAGAGTGTCGCAAGAACCTCATGTATTGTTGGGCTAGACAAAAAGGAGATGACGGGCAACCTGGACGGGGCATGTACAGCGGTGCGAAATATGTAGGACTGTCTGGATTCTATTCGTCATAATGAATCTATCGTAATGTCTTCCGTACATGATTCTGCTGCCCTTCATGTGTATCACCGCATAAGCTCGCAGCAGGATTGTTGGACCGACGGAGGGTGTTCATGCAGAGACGCCCAGCGCTGAAGCTGCCTCGGCAAATTTGCATCCTCCTCTCAAATCACCGCTCAACCTCAGCAAACACGTGTAAAGGCTCCGTCGACCAACAAACCAGCATCACCAACAATCTTGTTCCTGCACAACCAACCTGCAAGCACGTGACGTAAATGGATGTCAGCGCCCCCACCCTGTAACTTCCACTCCGCCAATGCCTATCAGAAATTTGTTGCAAGGTCATTCAAAATAAATCACCACCATCAGATCGACGGGGTCACAACTTCACATAAACGCATGTCAAGGAATTTAACATACCTCCACCATGGCCTCCACAACACTTGCGCGGACACTCACGATCGGCATCCTGTTGTCATGCGCCGCCTTTGGCGCGTACGGGACCTTCGGAGTCGGCATCAAAAACGGCCTCTTCGAGTCTCTACAGAGGTCTACCGGAGGCCAGGCAGAGGGGAAGCATTTCTTGTGCGGTCCGTCTCCTCATAAGACGACCTATACCGGGATTAGGGTCATCGACGACCAATTGTTCGTCCTGAACGCATTCTTTGTACTCACAATCGACGGCCGCAAGACGTGGGATGTGACGGTCGTGTACTGGTGCCTCATGGCTGAGTTCTGTGCGGCTTGGGTGTTCATCAGTATCGAGGGACACAGGGGTGCTAACCAGCGCGGACGCATTGTGAACTGGTGGGTTGACGCAGACGCGAGAGCAGATCGCGAGAGTGATCGAGGCTGACAGCTTCCAACAGGACTGGGGCTTTTGGTGTCCTCATGCAGAACATCACCTTCACCGTCACCACGCCCATCTACTTCATCATCCACCTCCTCACATCCCCGGCCAGCAGCAGCAACGCAACACACGACGACATCCTCGTCGATCCCCGCGACGCCAAGCTCCTGCCCATTAGCACATATCTCTCCTTCATCCTCCCCGCGGCGCAGATGAGCCTTCCCTCGCCAGCGGTCCTCTCAGCAGGAGGCCACTACACGTGGCTATCAATCTGGCAAGTCTTCCCCATCGCCCACACGTGCTACCACTTCCTGGGCAGGATTGCCCGCAGGATCCTCGGCGAGCCCGCCCCACCAGCCGACCCCATGGTGACACACGTCATGGCCCGCGCCCTCGTCCGCCGCGACCAGCGCTTTATCCTCCACCTCTGCACCATCCCGCGCACAATGGCCATAACCGTCGCCCTCACGCCGGCCGCCCTTGCTCCCCAAGCGCTCAGGCCCGTCTTCGAGCAGGTCACCCTAACCTCGCTGCTGGTGCCCTACTGGCCGTGGAACTCGCCCGCGGCCGGCGACCCGGCCTCGTGCGCCGGCAAGGCCGAGCTGGCCAAGCTGTTTCTGCAGTGGGACGTGGCCTGCGGCGGGCTCGCCATCCTGGCGTGGGCGAGCTTTGTTTATCTCGTGACCGTGCCGAAGATATTTCTGCGGAACGTGGTGCCCGAGGTGTTGACTTATGGGGTGCTAGGGGGCCCGGTGGCCGTCGCTACTGTGCTTGTCATGCAGAGGGATGGGTTTGTTTTGGCCCGCTCCATCAGGGGGAAGAAGCAGTAGCTGAGGCGGTGCTTTCCTCGTCAGGAGGTGGGTGGTGCTAGGGCTGGGAACAAGTTGGAGGTCATGAAGAGGATTATGGCGAGATACCAATTTCCACGCTATCTGTTGGGGCTTATTCTGGCTTTCTTGATATATCCCCTCGTACCTAGGCATGTAGGAGGCTCGTTGATGTATATTAAATCTCACTGTTCACCCGTATCCAATATTACACCTTCTTACATATGAGAAATTCCAGGTTATGGAGTATAAAGTATACAAAACAGGACTGAACAAACTAGCCGGGGGTCAAATTACTTTCCTTGCAACTGACAGCTGATCGATCCCACGTTTCTTCTTCCCCACACGCTGCACCCCGCAACCCCGCAATACCCTGTTTTCTAGCGTCCGCCTTTTTACACAGCTAGTGCAGTAATCTCCTTGGTCTTTGCTCTCCCGCCTGCGGTGGTGTCATGAAAAGAACAAAAAAACAGAGACCCTTGCTCTCGACCGGCCAGATATCGGATATATATCCGCACCCACCCACCTCAGAGGGCCCACATGGCGCACTCAAGGTCGTAGCCAAGCACTCGGTACGTGGTATATTGAAGGGTTTTTCCGTCTGCGGCCCATGTCCCTTTGAATCAGTCGATGGGGGCGCACGGCGGACAGCCGAGATCGCTGCTCTCTCTTACCCCCTCTTGAGCCCCCTTCAGCTTTAGTGACAATGGCCTGCAAAGTTGGAGGCCCAAGAGCTTGGCGTCCAGGTATAAAGATCAAGTCAGAGCCATTGGCAGTCCTTGACAGGTCTTGGAGGTGGTAGAGGTTGCACTCCTAGCTCAGGGATCAGTCAAACCTTACATAGCTATGGCTTCTGTAAGACTCGCTACCGGCCTTGTTCTCCTCGAGAGCCTTGGCTCCTTTGCTGGAGTTCATGCCCAGGCCGCGTCCCCGGTCGAGAGACCGTTGCCGGCGCAAGCTCAGATCATTGATCAGAAGAGCTTCCTTGTCTTGGAAGAGGTGTTGCCTCCGTCGAAGGCTAACGCTACCACGGTATGCACTCTGTACCAGATATCACCTCGAGTTATTCGGTCGCAGAACGTTGATTAACAATACTTACTATAGGAATTCCTCTGGCCCGGCGTCACTCATAAGTCACTCACGGAGAAGCCCTTCCACGTCTATGACCCGGACTTCTACGACATCATTGGAAGTGATCCGTCCTTGACTTTGCTCGCGTCTTCGGAGTCGGACCCGCTATTCCACGAGGCCGTGACATGGTAGGCAGAAAAAAAGAAAACATGCACAGAATACGTGCGGTGGGTACTATGGGAGCTGACCTTTAGAAAAAGGTACCCGCCCACGGATGAGGTCTTCTTCGTCCAGAATGCCGGAGCTCCAGCTGCTGGCACTGGTCTGAACAAGTCGTCCATCGTTCAGAAGATCTCCCTCGCAGACGCAGAGGCGCTGCGCAACGGATCCCTCGGTGCTGAGGCAGTCACTGTTCACACCGTGCCGTCGAACCCTCAGGTTATCAACCCTAACGGTATGTGACACTATGCTCATAAGTAAATACAGAGACGCTGACGTGGTCTACCTTAGGTGGAACCAATTACAAGGGCAACATCATTTTTGCAGGCGAGGGCCAAGGTGAAAGCGTCCCATCCGCATTGTACCTGATGAACCCTGTTGAGCCCTATAACACGACTCGTGAGTAAACTTGGCGAAATATTTCAAGAGCGATTCGAAAACCACCTCAAGGCTGACTCTGATTGTAGTTCTGGCCAACAACTACTTCGGCAGACAGTTCAACTCCCTGAACGATGTCTCGGTGAACCCCCGCAACGGCGACATCTACTTCACAGACACCCAGTATGGGTACTGGCAGTACTTCCGCCCTGAGCCTGGTCTGCCGAACCAGGTGTACCGACTTGACCCCGCGACCGGCGCGCTGACCGTTGTGTCTGATGCTTTTGTATCACCAAATGGTATGTTTCTAGACGATAATAACGTCAATATAGCTAGCTATCCCGTGAGCTGGGACGAACTGACAAACCTTTCTGTGCGCAGGGCTTACATTCTCACCCGACGGCAGCTACGCCTACGTCACGGACACAGGAATCAGCCAGGCGCTTTTCGGCGTCAACATGACCAAGCCAGCTACAGTGTATGTATCCGGATCTGTGTCCTTAGTTGTATGACGATATTGAGGGTTAACGAATCACCATAGCTATCGATTTGATGTCCAGCCAGACGGCACTTGGGAGAACCGCAAGACCTTCGCGCACGTCCATGCTCGTCTCCCTGACGGTATGTTCGGAGGCAGCAGCACCGAATTCCAACGCTCGCTTCCTATTTCACAACTAGCTATACTAGCGGTGGGCGACTGACTGAACCATAACCTACCAGGTATCCACTGCGACTCAAAGGGCAACGTCTACGCTGGCACCAACGACGGCGTGCACGTCTGGAACAACTCCGGGAAGCTCCTCGGCAAGATCTACACCGGCATCGTGGCCGCCAACTTCCAGTTCGCCGGCGAGGGGCGCATGATCATCATGGGCAAGACGAAGCTCTTCTATGCCACCCTGGCCGCATCGGGTGTTGCCTTGCAATAGGAATGTGCTTCTATTGATGAAACATGAGAGGAAGAGACTTGGAGCGGACCTTAAGCCAGAGACGCCGACACTCGAGGTTGGCAGCATTGCCAAAGACATCTTGGCGTTTTGACACGCTTTGAGTGTTCTTGCTTCCAGACTTCGACATCGGATAATGCCTAAGGACCTTAATGTTCTTTCAAACAATCATTAAACTTAGTAGCTATTGCTAATTAGTAATTTCCTCTTAATTACATGGGCACCTCGCCGCACCGCTCGTAACAGTATTCTGTGAGAGGGTTTTCCAAGTTTGTGCATTGCTCCTGCTTGACGAATCGGATTCCAACGGAAATCCTGTGCTGGACAAGGCCTAACCAATCGGAATTACGGACAAAGACCTCCAGTGTGGGTTCCTCGCTTCTCCAATGCATTTGACATTGGAGCCTTCATGGATTTCCCCGTTAATACAAACTATCAAAGCTAAAGCTACCAAGAACACCATTCATTATTCGAACACCATTTCACCTGTCAAGATGACCGAACTGCGCACAAAGGACCTCAAGCCTTTCTATCGGCCGTGCGTGCATCCTCAGGAGGTATGTTCAAAGTCATCCCTTGAAACATGCCAGAGTGCTGACGCGTACCGGCAGGTTGCGCCACCCATGCAGCCAGCCCCTCCACTGAAGCACGAGACTGTCACTCTTGAGGGAGGCAAAGTGCTCTTTGAGAAAGACATCGCGATCAAAATGCGCGATGGTGTCACCTTGTATGCCGACTTGTACCGCCCGGCCCCAGCCTTGGCAGACAAGACGCCGACGTTGATCCATTTTGCACCCTTTGGCAAGCATGGAGCCGTGCCGCGTGAGAAATTCCAGAACATGGACGTCGACTTCGGCAAACTGAGCAAATATACTAAGTGGGAGCTTCCGGATCCTCTGCGGTGGTGTGGCGAGTTTGGGTTTTCCCTGCTGTCAGTCGACCCGCGTGGAACCTGGTGGTCCGAGGGCGACGCGAACCACTTGTCGCCCGAGGAAGGGCGTGATGGGTACGATATCGTCGAGTGGGTCGCCGAGCAGCCCTGGTATGATATTTACAGCCTCCTCCTCCTACTCCTCCTTGTATCATCTGACAGAATCTAGGTCGACAGGAAATGTTGGGTGGGGAGGTGCAGTGTCCTACTTTGCCATGTCGGCTTACCAGACTGCCGTCCTGAAGCCGCCTCATCTCAAGGCTATCATGGTCTGGGAAGGCATCTCCGATATTTATCGCGAGGTCAACTGCCCGGGCGGCATCCCGAACGTCCCCTTCCAGAGTCTCTGGATGAACATGACCGGCAACGGGCTCTCGTCTAGCGAGGACCATGCGGTAGCGAGCATCGAGCACCCGCTCTTCGACGATTACTGGCAGTCTAAAGTCGTGGACTGGAGTCTCATCGATGTACCTGCTCTCTCGGTGACGGGCTGGTCCTCCTTAGGCTTGCACTTGCGTGGCACGATCGAGGCATGGAAGAAGTTCTCGTCTCCAGACAAATTTCTGCTGGTCCATGTGAGTATATCGATCCTTCATGGCGGCAGGGTGGCCGAGCTTACTGGTACTAGGGCGGACGTGAGTGGAGCGAGTTCTACAAAGAGCACAATGTCCAAAAGCAGCTGCAGTTCTGGGAGAGATACCTCAAAGGCGTGCCGAACGAGGTAGACGCCTGGCCTCGGGTGGAGCTCGATGTCCGCACATCGGCCGACCACCGGGTTCGGCGAGCTGAGGCAGACTTTCCACCTCAACGGACACTTACCAGATATCGCCTAGGATCGAACGCAACCCTAACACCTGAGTCTACTGGGGTCACGTCTGAGAAGGCTAACTACGTCGCATTCAAGGCGCACAAATATGATTCAACGGTTTACTTCGATTTCAAGTTCCCCCAGAGGACAGAGATCACAGGAAACTCCTCCGTGAAGCTTTTCGTGCAAGCATTGGACTTCCCGGACGTGGACCTCTTCGTCGCGCTGCAGAAGCTGGACAAAGACATGAACGAAGTCCGCTTTTACCACTCGACGCAGCAGATCGAAGCAGCTGCGTCATTCGGCTGGCTCCGGGCGTCGCACCGCGAGCTGGACGTCGCCAAGAGCACCCCGGAGCGGCCCGTCCATCTCCATCGGAGGCGTCTCTGGTTACGGCCCACACTCGTGGCGGAGGTGGACGTGGAGCTGTGGCCCTCGAGCACGGTGTGGGATGCTGGGGAGACTCTCCGTCTTGCGGTCAAGGGGACGACCTTCACCGACCCGGAGAATCTCACACAGTTCAAGGGCCCGTCCCACAGTTTTGGGGAAGTGCGAGTATGGTTTGGCGGAGATTATGACAGCGGGCTTCTTGTCCCGGTTATTGGTGGAGAGTAGTTGACTGTCGCTTGTTTCTCATTTTCAGGAGTATGGCTTAGAAATCGAAATAGCCCTATACATGAAATGGAAAGGCCTCAGCTCCCATCTAGGAGGCAAATCGACTGCCACCAGCCACTTGGAACTGCATCCAGCCCGGAGAGGACGAAGAAAAAGACAACAGAAATAAATTAAGAGAGGATTCTATACAAGATCCCACCCCTCCCCGGGGGTCTCACTACTCAAGAGCACGCCTTCATTTGCAGGGCAGTTCACTACCCACTCCTGGCCCTCGTCGTCTGGAGAGGCGCCAATGTTGGGCATGAAATCCGACTGGTGGCCCTGGGTCCCGCTGAGATGGTACGAGCCGCCAGCTGTATTTGCCGCTCGATCTTGAAAAGGCGAGTTCATCGACTCAACAAGGTCCTGTTCGAACAAGAGCGCGAAGAGGTCTTCGTGGGGAAAGGAATACGGAGCGAGATTTTCAAGATGAGGCAAGCTTCCACTGTGAGCAGATGCAGCCCTCTCGGACCTGCTACCCGGTATTGTGGTTGTGACAGTAGAGGCCACTTCTGTCATCGTTGTCACAGCCGATGGATTTTCCAACGCCACATGAGGATGTCTGGACGGTGAATGACTCGACTGGGCTGTGTCTAGCTGCTGATCACGCGGAGTGAGCGCATCCACCCCGGCATCATTGTCATGCCAGAATCGCTGTGGCAAAGCGGTGCGAGCTATGTTGAGGACCTCTCTGATCAGCTCCGCACAATTCCGCGCCACAATGACGCCGTCCATGGCATTCAAGATTTCTAGACTTTTTTCAACGTCGAGAACCAAGCGATGGTACGGGACTATCGCAAAGCCCTGGAAAACGACATAGAGCACCACGATTGTGGCGTTCAGTGTGTACGTGGTATTATACCACCTGCATTGGTTAGTTCCCAGGCATGTCAGGGAGTACCGTGTGTGATGTGGATGAGGTCCAACTCACCAGGTCCGAAAGTAAGACCTGTTGAGGTAAGTGTTGTAAAGGAGATCGATGGTCTGGCGAGAGGCGTCGAGACAGGCCTCCACATGGGACGAGATCAGGCTACTTTCATGATTTGCAAATTCGAGAAATGGCCGATGAATCAAAATTCGAGCGTTGTAATACTCTGCGTGTCCTCTTAGCGAAGGCCTTCCTATTAAACTGGCGGACACGCTTACTCAATTTTAGGACAGTCTTCCGTTTACCGATCGCTTCAGGCTCTTTCAAAGAGACGCCATCGAAGGAACATCTCTCCGGAAGCTCGGTCACCCATTTCAGTAGCGTCTCATCCAAGGAAGTGGCGATAACAGACTTCTCCGAAATTGACAAGGTAGATGTGGGGCCGTAGAGTGAGCTGGAAGCCTTGGAAAGTATCTCAGCCAGCGAAGTCAGAGCAGTGATGAACAAAAAGTTATCATCTTGGCCATCCTGTCATGGTTATTAGTTTCGAATACTTTGCGAGAATGGACGCAGTCGGAATACAATAAGTGAAGGGCACCGTATTCGATAATTAATTCTGTCTCGAAGAAGCGAGTCTCTTCCGGACGAGCAGCACATCTCTCTGACACATATATGTCAGTCGACGCAACATGCCAAGACGCAAGGTCCTAGTAGATGGCCCTGTCAGCTTAAAATACTGACACTTCGTGGGAGTATATAGTCCTAACTGATGTCAGTATTCTGCTCAAGTAGAGTCCAGATCATAGAAAATTGAGGCATTCGACGAGCATACCACCAAGTTTTGCTTGCCGTACGAAGCTGTCTGTCGGATCTACATATCCTCTCATCGGGCAGTCCAATGGCCAGAGCGGTCCTAGCGGCCATTCCACTGTACATGTAGCAGTTATGCGGCTGCAGAGCGTTCTGGCTAAAGATCGACTGGAAGCCACTCAGCTATTAGCCAGAGGGCCTGCTGTGACCTGAGCGCCGAGACGTGGAGACACAAGACATAACGACTACTTACGAGTAAGAACAGTGCTTGGGTACTCTCCAATGAGCACACCTGTATGACATCCCCGAGATTTGCCCGTGCCTTTTTGAAGAATATTTTGGCCCACGTCAATGGAGGATGCGAGGGACCCTCGTCCGATCCCGAGGCTAGCCCGATGCCCGCTGAGAGCAGGCAGTCCTCCGGTGCCACGATGGCACCCAAGGCGGCAACGGCGTAATAGACTGCTTCAAACCGGTCATCATAGCCCCCGTGCTTGATGTCGCGGCCCTTCGGTGCAGAGGAGCTCCCGCCTGGTTCCGAGCTGGCAGCGGGGGGTCTTTGCCATTTCTTTGCTTTGCATTTTGCCAGGAACGAAGACTGATCCAACAATGGTGATATAAGGTGCAAGTTTTGGAAGTATGTCCTGATGAAGTATGCCTCGATCTCGAGCCTTAGCTCACCAGGGGTCTGAAACGGAGGAGGAGCAGTTGTTAAGGCCTGCGATATTGCAACACTGGTGCGTGTAATTTCGTTTGTTGTGGGATGGGAGCGGCCATGTGCAGCTTCAAGGGTTGTCTGGTCTGCTAGACGCTCGTCGTTGGGAGTTGAACTTGAGTAGTCTCCAAGTCAGCAACAGTACCTCGGCTCAATGCAAAGTGACCATGACGAAATAGTACCTGGAGAGCACGGGAGAAGCATGTGACGACTTTTCTTGGCGAGCTTCGTCGAGCTCATCATTATGTCTGCTGGACCGGGTGTCATCAGAGGTATTGTAGAGATAGTTGACAAGAGAGATTGTCTCAAGTGAGCTTGCAGCCGACGGGTCCTTTGGTGATGTTGTTTGGCCTAATTGGTCCCGCGCGGCTGGGTTGGCTTCTGGCGTTTGGTGGTTCCTTTGCTGATGATAAGAGCGAGCGCGTGAACGTAGCTTATTCAGAAGTGGGAATACTCCAGTGGCCCCATAGAACTCGTACCCGCGTGTATGCCGATTCACTTCCTGGAGACTTCCGGTATCCTGGCCATCGTCGGCAATGTAGCCTTCTCTATGTCATGAGCGTTGCCCATGGGCACGAGTCTTCGGATTGGAAGTTGCTCACCCGTGCAAGAGGACTCCTCCTGCGTATCGCACGCGCTCTGGACCACAGGGCTAGGTTGAGGACGTGATAATGGGTGGGCATCGCCTCGACTGTCCTTGCGTGGCAGCTCTGTGCCCACAGCACTCCGAGTACCAGACGGCGGGCCTGACAGCTTTGCATCTGACTTGGCGACGGCAGGCCTGGGCTCAGGATACACACATTGAGACCGGATTCCTTCAAAAACAGGGTGATTAGTCTTGGACTCAGTCCTGGGGACGAGATCTTTGGCTGACTTTGGCAGGGACTGCACGGCGTTTGGCCATCACACTGGAGATCTAGGTTAGCACCAGGTGAAGCATGGGAAGCAGACTAGATCTGTCAATACCTTTGCCTTGCGTCGTCTGCACGATTCACACGCGGTCGGTGTACGGCGTTCTCGCTTGCGTTTGCGTAGGGTCTGGTAACCACTCGGAGACGAGGTTTGGAGGGGCGGATGAGGGTGCGGGTGCGGGTGAGACAGGGCCGGTTGCAGGGCATGGCGTTCCGTCTGTGGGGCCAATCTAGATCCCATCCCGCCGCGTCTTGAGAGGATAAGTGCGTAGTCGGAGTGAACGGAGGAGGGGTGAGTTCGCCAGCCCGTACGATAGAGGAGCAGGCGAACCTCCTGAAGGTACCGATGCTATTATCACCCCCATCGTAGGAATATCCCGTTCCGGAGAGCTGTGACATGCCTTGCGTGGCTATCTTGGCTAATTCCGCGTTGTTCCGATTGGTCCGCCCCTACTACATGGGCTGTCAGCTATCCCCGATCTGTGATGCCATTAAACCCGTCGACCTATCCCAAGGTCATTTCTACGTCAACTTCACAGATGGATATACTACCTAGGTAGCTCCCAATCGGAATAAACGGCCAGACGACTGCGGGTGACTGCCAAGGCACTCCCGCCACAGGGCATACATTACCTAGGTATAGAGCGCAGCGCGAGTCCGACGAGACTTGTTCTTGGAGCGCATTTGTAACTTGTGACTTTTCAAGCTCATCCGTGAGAACCATTGAATTGGGAAAATTAACCAAAGACACGAACCCTCCGATTTAGTTGTACCTGCGCTCGCAAACTCAGAAACGCTGAAGACACGACGAGTAAGCATCATGACGTCCGGGAGCATAGCGGCACTCAATGGTGTTCCTGACCGAGAGTCCTGTAACGGTGCGGGAAGCACGACGGGAACAGAGGATGTGCCTGTGATAATCGTTGGTGCCGGGCCCTGTGGCCTGTTGATGGCGCATCTACTTTCCAAGCTTGGAGGTAAATACACAACTACCCCCCTTATCCGAGCATCCTTCTTTGTGCTTCGTCTGACGGATACCGTAGTAAAGTCCCTCGTGTTGGAGAAGTATCACCAGCGATTGGCGGCTCCCAAGGCCCACGCGCTGTGTCCGAGAAGCTTGGAAATATGCCGTCAGTGTGGCCTCGACACACGTGAGATTCGCAGCTTGGGCACCACGCGCGATGATGCCTACTGGGTTAACTTTCTAACTAACCTGAGCGGCGAGCGAATTGGTGTGCTGCCGTATGAACGCATGGACTCCGCTGTCCTGGACGAGACGCCAGAAGTGAGCCTTTCATAAACTCGCGACTCCATTGCAGACTTCTTCTTCTAACACCCAATATCAGATGATTCACAACATTCCTCAGCCAGATTTTGAGGAGTTTCTCTACCAGAAGCTCCGAGTGGATCCAAACACGGAGGTCAGGAAGGGAGTTGCCTTCGTCTCCTGCGAGCAGGCAAGTATGCTCTTCCTCATCTTGCACTTACCTATTGCTAACCAATTGCAGATACTGAACACTGTGACAACCACCGTAGAGGAGAGAGACACAGGCCGGCGGTATTCTCTCAGGTCGAGACACCTCATCGCTTGTGATGGCGCAAGGAGCCAGGTTCGAAAGGTTCTCAAAGTTGCAAGTGGAGGCGAGGAGACATGTACGTGGCGACTCACCTCAAGAAGAGACTGATGAATATTGCTAACTATTAGCTGGGAGGCGAAACAATGATGACGATCCATTTCCAGACTGATTTGCGCCCGATAGTCAAGGACCGGGTCGGCATGCTGCATTGGATAACGGACCCGGCTTGTTCAGGCTTTATCATTGCGTACGACTTGTCAGGAAACCAGGTACTCATTAGCAATTTTGATGTTAGTGATCCTTACCATACGCCATCTACAGCAGCAACTAACAATCGCGTAGTCCGAGGCACATCCGACCGACTCGTGGGATGAAGAGCTGTGTCGCCAAGTCGTTTCCGCCGCGCTGGGGCAGGAAGCGCCTTTCAAGATCTTGAGTTGGAGGCCTTGGATCCTCAGCCGAAAGGTTGCAGAGATTTACCGAGTCGGCAACGTTTTCTTGTAGGTCTTCTGAACCAATATAAATCCCCGGCCATGGAGAATCACTAAAATGCCTTATCAGGGCAGGTGATGCAGCTCATTCCTTCCCACCGACGGGTGGATTAGGCCTCAACTCTGGGCTCGCCGATGTTCACAACCTGGCTTACAAAATTGCTGCTTCCCAGCAGGGGTGGGCAGGCGATCGTCTCCTCGACTCCTATCAGGCCGAGAGGCGCCACGTCGCTCTGGTCAACTCGGCCCAAAGCGTTAAGAACGGCACACGGATATTCTCGTTCCTTAAAGCCTTGGGGATAGCTGGTATCAATGACGTTGAGGTCGCAAGGGCAAATCTAGCCCGGTCCATCCGTGACCCCGAGAAGCAACAGACGATTGTAGAAGAGGTAGAGGCTCAGCGTGAGCATTTTGACAATGTAAGGCTTTCCATCCCCTACAAGGCAGTAGTACATTCCACTGAGTCTACCCGAACAGCTCGAGATCCACATCGGTTATGTCTACGGGGCTAATGAGGTGCCTCCCAATGCCTCACGCTACGCGCCGAAATTCATGCCGGGTGCTCGACTTCCGCATGCCTGGATCAAATTCCTCCACGCCAAGGAACCGCCGGATTTCGTTCCTATCGACCTCTCGTACGTGAAAGAGTTTGATAGCGATGAGGTGTCCGCTCGAACTGCATCTACCCTGGATCTCTGTGCCCTCGACTCCTTCAGTCTCATCACTAGTAGTGCAAATACAGACTCGCCGGCGTGGTTCCAGGCCCTAAAGGTCTCAGTCGCCAGGCGAGGGATTGCTATACGTTTCTGGACCGAAGGTCATGACTTCGAGTTCGTCTATCAACAACAGAAGAGTCTTTTCGGGACTCAAGGGAATTTCAACAACGGTGGCGCTATCTTGGTTCGTCCTGACCAGCATATACTTGCCACATACGTTACACGCGTTTCAAGCGGCGAAGTGGAGTCTGATATACTGGCGCATCTAGGTCTGACTTAGATACTGTGGTTTGCTGAGATACTAGAAGTCCAATACACACGAAATATCATACTATCCTTGAATTTGCATCTGAGTGATCTTGCAATATACAATATATAGTGAGCGTAAGTGCTTGTTTGCGTTGAACATAACTGAACGACATTGCACAGGATTGACCAACTCTGCAACTACACCAGGAATGATATGAGCAATATGTTGATACTGCTTGTGATACACACAAAAGAGTAATGAAATTAATTCAAAGGTTTTCAATTTGGAAAGTGCATTAGATAGTTTTAAACAAAGCCTTATACACGAGCACTCCGTTTACAAGGAATCATTTCATTACCATGGGAGTCTGTTTTAGTTTCTATATCCAATCAAATTCGGCCACCCATAATTCGTGGAGACCATCAAAGGATCTGCAATTATCCCATACTACATCAGCTATGAATGAAATCGCCACCGATGGCGTGCTAACCCCAATGC
This sequence comes from Diaporthe sp. P3_1W, assembly GCA_037177825.1. NCBI lineage: Eukaryota > Fungi > Ascomycota > Sordariomycetes > Diaporthales > Diaporthaceae > Diaporthe > Diaporthe sp. P3_1W. Next base: position 8,587,536 of record JBAFXB010000002.1, read on the forward strand.
GTAAGTACATGGTACCCAAGTAAACATAGCCATTCACAAACGAGGCAGACTGGTTTGGAAAATGGTCATCAATGGATGAATGGGATGGCAGGCTCTGCAGCGTTGGATCATAGCATGATGGATAAGACGTGTGTGGCTGGCAGGATATCCCTGATTTGTCCTGGATTGTTCGATGTCGATTACTAGGTCCATCTGAAGTCCCCCCCGGGCGTGAGGTGTTGCTGCGGCCCGGTAGCGCACCGTTGCCCACACCAGGTTTCAACAGAGTGACGAGGCCGGTTTTCAACGGTTGCAGAGAGCGTCGTGTTGAAACATTCGCCGGTCGGGCGGTGGTGTGGCGGAGGAGGCCGGATTGCCGGGTAAGTCGTATTCGCTTTGCCCCGGGGGCAATTGTTGTAGTATGCGACGTAGGTCAGCACCGACTTCGTATATCGCACCGGCAATATCGTCTCCGGCGCCAGGCTGGCTCCTCGAGTGCCTCCGTGAGACTCCTGTCGGGCTCATCTGCTCCTTTGCGGACAATCCCTCGTTTCAGTTCGAATGAATGGCTCGCGGTGTTTGTCACTGGTATTCGGCGGTTGCTCTCGCGATGCACGACCTCGATAGCATCGTTCAGATCTCATCGGACATGACTCATTGGACGGGGTCGTGGCTCTATCCTTCCGAACTCCAGGAGGGGACTGGTGACGGCGACCGAGCTTCACAGACGAAATTGGTGTTCAGGAAGAACGCACCAGACATCTTATCTTGAGTCTGAGCCACTCTCAATGCGTCTGTAAAACAGGCTTCTCATAGGCCCATCGCGAGGCTTGGATAAAGCTAAGCTTCTCTTGCTGCGGGATAGGACATCCACAAATGACGATCGGGTCAAGCACGGTTGACAGGCTCATTAGATTCCGGGAGGCTTGATACCGGAGAAGATGGTGGAGCATCGCGATTGAGCCCCATCAAGGTGCACACAGTACAGAGCCAAGACGACTCACTGTATATCATGGTTTCCCAAGGCTGTTCGAAGGGCCCCCAGTCCTCAAGGACAGCATTGGGTGAATCTTGTCTTCGAGGTTGAACCAATAATACCTACCTCAAACTCTCAGACTTTGAGCATGGAACCGAAATCCTTGGCTATCAGTGAAATGAATAAAGCAAAACTTTTCTTGCTGAAAAGTGAACCTACCACGATGCTGTGAGGATGATACAGGTAATGCTCAAACGTGGACCAATTCCTCGATTGTTTCTTGAAGCAGTATGTTGAGATCCTTTCGGGACATGTACCGTCACACATACGATGGCGAAAGTCCGAGACGGCTCCACCAGATCCACAGCAGCAATCCTGGCCTACACTTCCAGTAGACATGACCACATCCAGGAAGATTTGTAATGTACTGTCATATCACAAATCCTCTGGACCAGCAGCAGGCATGGGCCCAAGGCAGAATCTCGCCCGAAGTGGCTTGAGCATAGTCATTGTATCCTTCGGTGAATATGGGATTGGTCTGCCATACACGAGCAGCGATCGTTCCTTGTGAGCAACCAATATGCATGATTTATCCAACTATCAAGCTTTTCAGTTGACAGGCGGTTGCTTCCTAGTGGCCGATTCAAGCGAATGGTGTTCGTATCCGCCAAAACATACGCACGGTGGCGGTATCTGTCAAAACCTCACACTGTCTACAGTGAGAGGCAACATAATCGCAAGAGATCGTGAGTCATTGCGAACTCTCTACATCTGATGGACCACGCACAGCCTACATGTGTAACTCAGTGCGTCCATGAACACCGGCCCGAGAGCCTGAAGTCAGTAACCAGATCGCAGAGGCTGCCCGACGAGACAGCGGTTCTTTTGCGGCCCATCGAGCGTTTCCCTTCTCTGATGCACAGAAATTGCCCTTTTTGGACATGGAATCCACTCATGTGCCACTTGGGCGGGGCGACCTGTCAAAGGTTGTTTCAACGCTATCTGTCCTGGCAAACCGATGTCTCGAGTCCTGCCTGACTGACGTGGGCTTGCAGAAGGCTGCATGGAGCCCCGGCCATTGAGCGGGCTTCCTCCGACCCAGACAGACTGACAGGAGCTTGGCTTTAATGTGCCATACCCTTTTTCCTATCTATCCCCGCGACACGATCCCTGCTTCTTAATATTGCTCACCTAGTGGGAGTCGCAATCCAAGCCCTCTGGGTGAGGCCCTCGCGAGCACTAACACGGTGGAAATAGACGGTTAGCACTTAGATAGATCAGAAAACCAGCGCAGAAGCAGCAGTGCCTTATCCGACACAAGGTCGATTTCAGAAGGCTGAATCGAGTCAGCCCGCGAGGGCGGAGACAAGGCAACAAAAGTGGACTATGCCTTGCCTTGCCCTGCTTAGTCGCTCTGTCATGTTAGAGAAACAGCACGCTAACCTTGGAAATCCGTCGTCCGAAGCCCGGTCGAAGACATCGTGTGGCGTCACTCCTCAGCAATCTTCTGAATCGGGCAAGGTGCTCTGGCCGCTTGCTCCGAGGTTTGCCCCTGGGACGGGGGACCTGGTGCCCTAGCGCGATTTGCAGCCGCCCGATCTTTGACAGCCCGGAGTCTAACTCTAGCGTTTCAGACGACGACACTCAGCCTCCGTCAAGCCACCCCATTCGCCAGCCAGCCCGAGTCCCAGAGGCGACAAATCTCGCAGATCGAAACCTGGGACCGGATTGCCCCCGGGGGGGTTTTGTTCGTTGGGCCCTGCACGGGGTTGGCCGCGCCCACAGCCTGAGAGGGCCATAGTCAATGCTCTCTCTCTCTCTCCCCCTCCGAAGCTCAGACAAGATGAACGAATACGGTCCGGACGTCCCAAACCCCAGCTCCTTGCACATGCAGAACAGGACCCCTGGCCCGAACGCAGTCCCAGATGATCTTCGACTGCTTCCATGCAGCGCGGATCTCACTGGTTGGGACGGACCCCAGCCGCCTATAGTCATCATTTCCATGCGACCCCAAACTCGATTCAGGGTTGGCCCAAACCCACGAGGTCCGCCCAACCACGCGAGTGTTGCGCCTCCTGAGCGACTCAGCCTGTTTGGTCCATGGACGCTGACGGTACGAGGTCGTTTCCGGATTGGGCAATTTCTTTCGATGCTGTGGACTCCTGCCCATCGACAACCTGCCAACGAGTGATGGCGACGATGTACTTGCGTTTTACAGGGTGGCAGGACCCACTACTCTGTCACCCGGGGTCGATCAAGGGAATATTCTGGTATTGATGGTCGATCGACCAGGCTTGTTTATTAGATCACGGCTTCTCCCGCCTGATGGATCGTGTTGTGGAGCCGGTTAAGCTGCTAGACTTGGCTCTTCAATACATTCTATTGTCGCTGGCGATACATTCATATACATAATTTTGATTTTACGTGGCAGACTCTACAGTGTCTCGCCATCTTTTTCGACCGAGTCAATGGCAGGCCAACCAGTATCACGAAGGTTGACGGTAGTCATGCTGCTGCTATCGAGCCTCGTCACGGCGTTGGGGTTGAGTGGACAGGTGGACACGAAGATATCGGCACGACAAGGGGACGTAGCAGAGCTCTTCTCGGGGATCGTCTCCCCAGAAACAGCCAGAGCCGCAGCACAGGACCAGATACTACGACGTCATATCGAAGATGCCGTCGACCTGGTCGCCGACCTATCAAAGATGCTCGCAAAGAGATTCGAAGACGTTCCCGAATTGCAACAAGCAAGCGTCAGCCTCGAGAAGTATCGAAATAGCCTTGCAGATAGTCCTTCCGGTACGAAAACACGTCGTCAAGATCTCCTTTCAGGACTAGGTGGCCTTTTGGGCGGTGGCACTGGCACAACACCCGCAGCCCCTGGGGCAACTGAATCAGGTGCGGCAGGAGGTGGTCTCCTTTCAGGCCTCACTGGTGGCATTTCATCAGCCTTGTCTGGCCTTGGAAACTCTCTCCTCCAGGACGCCGGCGGCGCCAGCATGTTCCTCGGCATCGGCCTCGGTGCCGGCGCCGCCCAGGGCCTCAACGTCGCCCCGGCTCCCATGACGATGCAGGTCGCCGCCAAGGTCGCCGCCGACAACGGCATGAACGCGACGGGCCTCAACCCGGCATTACAGAATGCGGCGATGGGTGCCACTGCGTCGCTTCTCGGCTCTGTCAACATCTCGAGTCTCGCGTCCAGCGCAGGAGGCAGTCTCGACCTCAACGGGCTGGCACTTGGTGCCGCTAATGGTATAGGAAATGGTGTGGCCTCGGGGCTGAAGCTCTCGCCACAGGCGATGGCGATGGAACCGCCCAAGGGAAACAGCACGGCCGACATCGCAAACACATTTGGCTTTGGCCTGACCAAGTCGCTGGCGTCCAACGTCGACACGTCCAAGCTCTCCGCCAACAGCATCGACATCTCGCAGTTCACGGGCGGCGTCCCGACCTCGCAGATCGCCATGTCCCTGGCCCAGGGCATCGGCAACGGCGCCTCGTCAGGCCTTAAGCTCACGCAGGCGAATCTCGCTCCTCCGGCGGGCAACACCGCCTCCGATGCCCTGGGGGCCTTCGGCTTTGGCTTGACGAACAGCCTGACGAGCAACCTTAACACGACAAGTCTGACGAGTGGCGGAGCCCTGCAGAACATCAACATCAACCAGATCATCCCCAACCTTGGTATGACAGCCATGAGCTTCGGCACTGGTCTCGGCAGTGGTGCGGCGGCTGGCCTGAAGTTGTCCTCGGCCGTCGTCAACCCACCCGATCCAAACGGCAACGACGCCCCTTCAGTGGCGGGCAACTTCGCATTCGGGTTGACAAAGAGCGTCACCGAGAACGTGAACCTGAGCCAGCTGACCTCGGGCAACTCCCCGCTCGCCGGTGCCGCAGGTAACATCGACATCGGCCGAGCCGCCCAGGGCGTGGCCATGGGCCTGGTGCAGGGCGCAGGCGACGCCGTCAACAGCATGGGCGGGCTGCAGGCGCTCATCAACGGCACCGCCACCATGCCCCAGGCGGGCGCCATCCAGCCCAACACGCTCGCGTTCAACGACTCGCTGGGCGGCGCCGCCATGGGCCTCGGGACGGGCCTCGGCGGCCAGGGCACCCTCGTCGGCGTGCAGCTGCTGTCGCAGCTGAATGTCACCTCGCTCGTCGAGGGGCTTGTTGGGAACAACACCGGCGCTGGGGCTGCCGCCGGTCCGAGCAATGGGACTGCTCTGGCCAGGCGGAGTGTCCACCAGGTGCTTTCGAGCGCGATCCTCCCGCGCCAGGAGGCTGGTGTGACGACTGTTAGCAATGGCAACAGCTTTAATTTGTCTGTTGTCTTCAATGCGGATACCATCTCCTCTGTATCGCAGCGCGTTGTCTCTGCACTCACCTGCGAGGGAGTGGGTGGCCTGGTACTTGTTGCTCTTGGTCTTCTGAGCAGTGGGACCATCTCGATGAATGGAGTCACATCTGGAGTGAACGTCACTACCCTTCAGCAGGTGGTTCCAAAGGGGTTGATCAAGATTACCAGCGACGGAAACCAATTCGCCATCGATGGCCAGAAGGTGATTGATAATCTCCAGGGCAATCTCCTCTCTGCTGCGGATGGAATCACTATCAATGGGAACTCGGCCATTCGTTTCGCGGCATTCTTGGCCATCCACAGTGAGCTTTACCACCTCCACCCCCCTTCCACCAAACGAGTGTTACCATTTTGAATTTGTGCTGACATCTGTGTCCTCGAAATAGTCATGGTCGCCATGTCCGTGTTCCTGGCCGTGCTCCCTCTGATCCTCAGCCTCGAAGGCACTCGGGCTCTCCTCCTACGGCTGAAGCTGGACCACATCCTTCCCAAAGCCACACGTTGGGCCAACATTATGTGGTTCTGGGTCATGGGTCCTTCCACGTTGATAATACTCATCTTCGGCGTCTTGGCCACCGGGTCTTCTGGCAATATGCGGACGGCACACGGCGTAAGTATTCCCGCAGATGGAAACACTCCTCCCTGGTGTACTTGCAAAAGCTAATATTTTTCCTGGAATCAGATCCTCGGCCTTATCACCGCCCTCTTCACCTTCGGCGCCACGGGCTTCCAAGTCTTCAACAAGATCTACATCTCGACCAAGGCCCCCTCCCCCGACGCCCAGGCCTCCGTCCTGCCCGCGCCGTTCAAGCTCCTCGACCGCCGCACGATCCGCACGCTCCTCAACCAGGTCCTCCTGGGCCTCACCATGCCGACCGTGATCAGCGGCTTCGCCGACCTGGGCTCCGTCACGCTGTGCGTCACGCGCGCGGTGCCCTTCGAGGCGGCGTTCGCCGCCGCGGTGGGCCTGACGGCCCTCTACGTCACCGGGAGCGGCATCTCCATGCTCAACATACTGCTTGCTATTTTCGATATCCGCCGGGCCAAGAGGGAGGCGGCTGACAGGAGGGACGAGGAGAACTGGGGCAACAAGAGCCTCAAGGAGAAGATTCAGTATGTCGGGCAGGGGTCGAACGTCAAGTTGGACGGCCGGCCTGAGACGCTTATGAAGTGAGGAATATTTTGGACTTGATTGGATCTGGATGTTACGTTGTTATGATTGAACTTTACGACCATATTCATAGATGACATGACCGTCTGGAATGGTCAGTGTCCTGTCCATACAGAGCCAGCGTCGTTCGATTGCTGTTTGGAATGCAGCTACAACTTAAGACATATTTGTAAAAGTACAACGGATTTGAATTATCATCCAGGCGTTACCTGTCTAAAGCTGGTATCACCAGTAGCATCCTTGTTTTTGTGAGGCAGTATCATGGCCCGTGACGTCTACTCTCCTTCACATCCGGGCGTTGGACCTCCGTTGCGAAAGTTCATTCATCACTGCGATCACGAAACATCGCCGATGGAGTAGTACAGAGAAAAAGGAAAGGCCCCCTTGCCAACAATATCATTGGTCCGCCTTCTTGTTTTGGGGACTCTAGACCCTGTCCTTTCTCCAGCCACCTCTTGACGTGGCTCTCAGGCACATGGTCCGGGCGATGGTCACAGTCCGTCACCAGGTGAAACCGGATGACTCACTTTGTTCTCTGCTCACTCAATGTAGGCTATCATATCAGTCTCGCACTTGGTTGAACGCCGGAAGCTGGGTTGCGCCGAAATGGAACGGCAAAAAGGCAATATGGAGGCTCTTCAACCATCTCGAGGACTCTAGGCCTGGCAAGGGCAGTATTTTAGGCAGACCGCACATGGAGGATCTAGCCTGAAACCTAGCCACTGAATGTGGATCAGCTACAATGACTGTGCACTCGTCATCACGGCTATCCAATTTAATTATGGTGATAGTAGCTGTACTCTCGTCGAGTTCTTGGGCCGTCCGTGTCCCTGTGACTCACAGGCTTAGGGGCGGACGGAGTCAACACCTCAAGACAGCTGAAAACGCTCCTCCTACGAGGTCCAAAAGTGAGGGCGACAGGTACCTTCGCAGTTCATTGGCTTCGCCACTTTTTCAAAGAGTAAAGAATCGGGGTCGGCAACTCGCTCTTCAATTATAGTTCGTTGGTCAGAATCCACAACTGGAGGTGTGGTACTGAATTGGGTCCCGCTTGTATAAACTCCAGAGGACAACGCGACAACGCCATGCCGCAATGTCATGCCACGATGTGCTAACCCAGATTCCTACTGCCAAACAGTGACAGCGCCAGATCTCCTATTGCCGCCCACCAAAATTTTCATGATCGGGCCAGGGCCCTGCCCTTGCCAGCTTAGCAGACGAGATCTCCAATGAGATTTCCGACGTAATCGTCTGCCAGGGTCTGTATCAGTAACGAGATGCCTCTTCTGCCAGGGAAGGATGAAGCAAACGAGATCATGCACTCACTCAGATTGAACATCTTGAAGGCCTCGCCGCCTGCATTGCAAGGGCCTCGGCAGGCAAAAGTGCCATCGAAGTCGCCACCAGCCGAGGTGTAGCAGCTGGTGCAAGAGTCCGTAAAGTGGCCGGAAGCGGGAGAGATGAAGTTGCAGGTATCGGCGGACCAGCCGAAGCAGGTTTTGAGGTCCAGCTCGGTCCAGTGGTCGTCGGCGCCATCAACCTTGCAGTAGGCCTGGAGCATGATGGACCGGCCGGCGTCGCCCTCGAGGTTGGTGAGGCCGATCTGGGAGCAGGAGTTCAGGAAGCCGCTGGCGATGCACATGATACCGACTGGGCCAAGCCCAGCGGTTACAAAGATGGTGGATGTCTTCATTGTGTGAGAGGGATCTTCCTGAGCCGGATATATCTGTGTCGAGGAGGTGCCAGGTGTGGGGGCGTGGTTGAGGTCTTTCCGTCTGCGTTTCTGGGCATGCAGTCTGAGATTTTATGGTACACTTGGGCTCCCTACCGTTTCTAGCATTCACACATTTACCTTAGTCACTGTCTGGATTCACAGGACCTGGACTCGTCATCACATAGTTTTCCGTTTACCATTTGTCAGTTTAGTGTTAATCATGGTCAATTCAGTCAAGCAATTTGAAAACAGCCAAGATGATAAATTCAACAAAGAATTCATCGCAGAATCTAGATGGATATGAGGAGCAATGATAACGAGCCTATGAAACTTTCCCCACAGTCATTGAGAGTGTGGATAATGCTTCGATGTATTCATGTGTATGTAGTGCCGGCAGAAGCTTGCTCATGGCAACACTTCAGGACCTCGCCAACCACCACAGAAAACAACATGCGAATTCTGAGCACATGAACTCAACGTTGCAATACTAGGCAGAAATGGACTTCGTAAAGCAAAGCACCCCCAAGGGTTGGAGTGTCAATGTGGGCCTTGACTGGCCTGCGCTGATTTGGTTAGGCCCATCCCATGACCATCACCGCCGTAGCCCCGGGGACGTGCTTGGGTACTACAGGTCTTATGACAGTAATAATGGGGAACTCACCTCGAATGCCATATTCACTCTGTCAGTCTGAGAAAACAACAGGGCCCCTTGCAAGCCATTCTCGAAACGCAGTTCAGACCATTACCATCGTCAGTATAGGTGGCGGGGGCTGCCTTAATCAGGTTTTACAGTATCGAAGCACCCGATCATACTCGTTTGCTTAGCTATGCAACCTATGTGTAGTTCAACAACACACACAAAGGATTCTACGAGACCGCGATGCAAACACACCCCCGAAACCTTTTTGATTGCCATAGAGAACCCATAATGCAGATATAACGGATGTGATCGGGCAGCATGATCACTGGCACGTTCGTCAAAACAAGATACGCAGCTTCCGTCTTGGTCCACTGTAACGGAGTGGTGACCACCCATTATTGTCTACTGCGAATAGGTCATGCCCGTAGTCTTCGACAAGCGTTTGTAGACACCTGCTCAATCGTATACCTCGAAATCTACCTAGGTACAGTCACTTCATCATCACCCGACGGAAGAAATACCTCGGAAAGGTACATGAATCTCATACATTGTTTCTCATAACATGAGACTTTGCATATGGGTGACCGAAGTCACACAACGCTTCATATGAACAAAGATTCCAAGGCCCATCACTGCCCGTGATCCATGTCTTTGTAAGTGTGTCAGTAAGTAACAGTCCCAAGCCATGAAATATGGCGAGTCACTCACGATGACATCTAGCTCCGACACCTGTTGGGATATAAAAAGGCAGGAAGAGACCAGCTCAGTTTCTACTTTTCAACACACCTCACTACTACCTGTCCTTTACCGAGCGAAATCAACACGCAGCGGCTATTGAAATTCGTCATTTCCGACCTCTGGTCCATTTACTCACATCACACGTACAATACGTTGCTCGCTGAGACAATTTCACACGGAAAGTCTGAGCTGTGACAGGTATTTCCTGAGGCTTTCCGGCTTCTTTGAGAAAGATCATCCCCAAGTAAGTATTGAGTCTACTGGTCTGATAGGCATCACTCACACATGTCTTAACAGCTACGATCACCCACCCAGCAAAAGTATCAGAGTGCCTCTAAACAAGCACAACATGGCTGAAGGCTATTGCACCGACCACTCCCCAGACCAAACACCAAGGTTAGGCATGGATATGGAAGCACTGGACATACAAGACAAGACGGAAATGGATGCGCACGCTGTATCCAACAATTTGGAGTCTCTTCCCCCTGAGCTCATCCACCAGATGGTTGAGTATCTGCCTCCCGCCAATGACACTGTCCAAGTAGGCCATGCCGGTTCCGATGCTTTGCGTTCAGCTCAAGCAGGACTTGGCGCGCTGCGAGCTCTGTGCCAGGTCTCCAGCCAATTGAGAGCTGTTGTGAGGCCAGACTTCTACCGAGCCATCGTCATCTCCGACCCATACAAGTTGCATCGTCTCCGCGAAACCCTGGACAACTACCCTGAACTCGGCGAGTACGTCAAATCGCTTACTGTGTACCGAGACTTCAATTCATCAGACATTGAGAATCAGAGACTCCTAGACGATGGACATCATGTTCCACAGACCATAACGCTGAGCCAATTCTCTGAGACGCTGGTAGCAGTCCTTAAGAAAACGCCTAATCTTGTCACATTGTCCCTGAATTTCGACCAAACGACGCCGTTCCAAGGCACAAGCCCTTTCGCGGAATTCAAGCACTTTGTGCACATGAACATCAGTCGTGCAAATGACCCCAACGACCCGCAAGAATTCTTGCCCAAAGTGGTGACGTTGGGGATTTTGCTTCCTCCGGGCCGGGCTTCAAGGCCACGGAGAGACCGACCTGAAGAGTATCAGACCTTCAAGGACCTGCTCAACTTGCCCTCCCTGAGCCATATTATTGTCCGGAGACCTGTACCTGAACCCTTCCAAGCCTATGAAATCTACTTAGAACTTCTCAGTAAGTTGCTATCGCATCGAGTGTGTCCCAAGTCATTCGGCTGAGCTGCCACGCACTCTACATACTGTGGCGCTAAGGCAAGATGCAGCTGACATGGATTTCTTATAGGCCAACGAGAAGAGGCCCTACGCCACACAATCACAAGCATCGATCTGCGAGTCGGCCGAGCAATGTCCTGGAATGATATCGGAGATGTCACCGCCATGTTTCCCGCTCTGTCTTCACTTGTCTTATCGCATCGCAGCCATGAGCGATCACGCTTGGCGCTTGCACCAAGATGGTCAGGACCCATCCGCATGGAGTGTCTTCGTCATTTGAGCATTGATATCGCGTCACGGGAAGGATGGTCCCACTGCCGATGGTTCACAGACTCGATCAGATCCCAATTTCATTTTGCCCCCATGCTGGAGACGCTGAGGATCCCAATGCGATTGTTCAGAGACCCAGACGACGAAAATGGCGTCATGTTCCATCCGGGCGAGGTTCTTCCTGGGACACTGCAGAGCTTGGTCCTCATCGCCGACTTGGGGGTTTTTCCAAAATGGCACGCAGACGGCGAAGATGTTCTACCAGTAGAAGAAGATTACCAAGACCAAGGAATAACGACACCCTATCCTATTGCTCGACACCTGTCAATTCAAGAGACGATTCGATTTCTCGAGGCCATTGCGGCGTTTTCTCCGACTTACTTCTCGCAGCTGAATATGTTGCGTCTCGGATACGGGACCAGCCGAATCAATGATCGTGATTTCGCCGCCATCAACGAAATGCTAAACAGCACTGAGCGAGACTTCGTCTCAGAGATTCAAGCTCTACAGGGAACTATGGCGCAGAAGGGCATTCACTTCTATTTCAATCAGGTATGATGGCATGCTGTGTATTTCTTTTTGGTTTTTTGGTATGAAGAGATCAGACAATGATCGTGGGTAATGATAGCCGGTTTGATACCTAACAGCGGTGCATTCATCTGGTTTAGGATAGCATTTTTCTTTCTTGTTTCTCTTTCTCCGTTTTTCCTTTTTCCTGGGGGGCGGGGGGGGGGGGGGAACCTTCATTGCTATCACGTTGGGCAGCCTCCAAAAAAACAATGATCACACACTCATCAGCCTCAAAGTATGGATAGCAGGAAATTTTATTCATTCGAGAGAATGCCTCCCTGAAATTGGGATGAATAAACCGTGAATTTTAAAATCTACCTGGCTGCTCAGTTACTTCAGAGCCCTTCTTCACTCTTGTGGGTTCAAGTTTTGGGGACGACTGACCGGCTTTCAAGCCAATCTCGAAACAGTACTCACACTGATTGATACCTTGGCCGTGGGGGCTGTCTTGGCGGTATGGCACAAGACCTGGGCATCCATCAGTTACTGATGTGCTTGGCTGCATATGCATGCACAACCTGTGCATGTCGACAAGACATGAATTGGGTTCTGAGGTCCGGTGCAAATCCAAAAATTGCTTCAACCTTGTTCTGACTACCATTGAGAATTTTAAATGCAAATATAATAGATAACGATCAGGGTAATATAATCACCAGCACATGAGGCACGCTAGTTGGAGGAGTAAAGGAAGGGTTGATGGTGTCAGACCCTGATCATGGCACAATTCAATGTTTCAGCCGTGGTGAAAGCTGACATGCAGCGCCTAATTCTAGGCAGGCACGTTTTATGGCCATATCCAAGGTCGCGAGGGTTCTGCCTTTTATATTCCCGGTCCCTCATAACCACAAGTGTTGTGAACCACCGGTTTCAATTCAATAATCTCCGTTACTAGACCTACTTTGTCCTCCGCATATCTCCAGGCGACCTTCATCCTACAGCCTAAGTTTCGTGCCACGATGAGCTTCGGCTTTGGTGTTGGCGACTTCCTCGCTGTGATCGAGCTCGCCAACAAGATCCACAAAAGATTTGCAGATGCACCCACGAAAGTCCGGGACATCTCCTACGAGGTAGAGAGTCTCTCCATACTACTCTCAGATGTCTCAGTGCACGCGGACATGGTGGCGAAGAAGCTAGATCCCTTAAAGGCTGAGCAGCTGAAAACGATGAGAGATGTTTCCAATCGTGTGCTCCAAGATCTGGACAAACTCCTTATCAGTATGTAAATATTCAAATGAATCCGCAACGCGGGACTGCTGACAAGTGTTCCCAGAATATGATACCCTGAACTGTGCCCCCGGATCCAGCGAGAGGCGTGGTGCAAAGCAAATCTGGGCACGCCTGAACTTTGATTCTGGAGAAGTCGTTGAGCTCCGACAGAGACTCATGTCCACCATTTCTATGCTGAAATTCTTTCTCGATAACCACGCTACGCGAGAAACACAGAAGAGCGTTGACAGGCTCGAGAACCAAATCGACGAGCAAGAACGGAAGCAGGTTCTTGACTGGATTGGTAAGGAATGTGAATGGCATATAAATCGTCAGAAACGGCTCATCGGTGACCACGAACCCGGAACTAGGAAATGGCTTTTTGACTCGCCTGAATGGCAAACCTGGGCCAGCGACCAAGGAAGAGGAACCGCGCTATTTTGTCCGGGAATACCAGGTGCTGGTAAAACTCACGCATCAGCCAGTAAGTGTTTTCCAGGGAGGATTATTGCCTCAAATTTTGAACAAGAAGAAACTCTCAAAATCCCGTCTTAATCTCATGGGATCACACGGTTTGCTGATTCTGTATGGTGCAGTGGTCATCGAGAGACTACATGATATGCTCCTCAATGACGGGGTCGGCGTCGCCTTTGCCTTTTGCGACTATCAGCGATCCGACGAGAGAGAGCATGTGGACCTGGCCCGAAACTTATTACGGATGCTTCTCGAGCATCTGCATGTTTGGCCAGCCGCAGTGCGCCAGATATACAATTCTTCTCAGCGATCAAGATCAGAAATTAGTCTGGACGAAATTTTTGATCTCCTGAAAGCTTCTCTGCAGCTAAGGACAAGGAGTTTTGTCGTCATTGACGCCTTAGATGAACTTAACCGTGACGCAAGAGAGGTGCTCATACCGAAGCTGTTTGAGTTACAGCAATGCACCGGTTTGAATTTGTTCGTTACCTCCCGCGACATTGCAGAGATTGATGACCTTTTCTCTGGCACTCCTCGATTGAGAATTAAAGCCACCGGGGAAGACATCGAACAATACATCTCGACTCACATGGTCACGCTACCCAGCTTCGTCTCCAAGGACACTCAGTTGCAAGATGAGATCAAAGAATCGGTCGTGCAGGCGGCAGGGGAAATGTGAGCAACAAATGCATGGATTCCGTTGGAAAGTCACAGAGCTAATCCCCCACAGGTTCCTCCTGGCCGATTTACATCTCCGCTCCTTGAAATCCAAATCATCGCGCAAGGCCCTGCGCAAGGCCCTTCAAAACTTCTCCTCAGGACCAGATTCAACCAAAAAAGCGTTGGACATTGACATGCAACGTGTTATGAGTCAGCCAGAAGAAGCGGCCAGTATAGCCTTGAACGCGCTGATGGTTTTGACCACGGCTCGTCGTCCTCTGACGGTGGACGAGCTATGCCACGCCCTTGCCATCGATCTGGAGGACCTAAAGGAGGGATTCGATGAGGAGAATATCCCACCCATCGATTATGTACTGACATCTTGTACGGGACTGGTTATCGTCGAAGCCCAACCTCGACATGCTCGACTGTCAGGACCCGGAAGTGCACCCAGCACGGCACCCAGCACGACGCCCAGCACGGCAGTGCAGGGTGTTGAAAGACCATCGGGACAGAGACTTGTCCAGGTCGCTCACAAGTCGATACGGGACTACCTATCGTCCCCTCAGTCCGGATGGTTTTCACACGCGGAGGCAAGGATGGCGGCCATCTGCCGGGTATACAAACAAGCCTTCGATAAACCCAACATGAAGCAGGGACATCCGAGTTATTTCTTGGACTACATTCAGAACCATTGGGGATATCACCTCATCAACAGCGACCGGGAAGTTTCAGAAGCCTCAATAAAACGCGACGCAGCCGCACAAATCGCGCGTCAAGGATCATTCCCCCTTGCTGCGAAGCAGGACAACGATCGATTTGGACTCCAGCAGCTTGCGCTGGAGTTGGAAGGCATGAGAGACAGCGTGCTGATGTGGGCTTGCTACGAAAACAAGATGAGTGTCATCGATATACTTTTGGCGAACAACATCGACTGGTACCAGAAGCCAATCACAGAGTTCATCTACGAGCTCGGTAGTTTGAACGGCTGTGGGCTCGCCTGGTGCTCGGTCCACGGTGGCGCCGAAGACGTTTATCCTTATGGTGTGGCTCCTCCAGGGACAGACGATTTCTCATTGGACGTCTGCACCGAAGTGATTTCGGACAAGCGAATCATCAGCGCAGCTTTGGTAGCTGCCGCTTCTCATGGCAAGGTTTCCATTGCAGAGACACTGATAGGTTATGGAGCTTCAATCGCAGGTCGAGATGAGTCTGGCCTCACTGCTCTAGGTGCGGCAGCCTTGAACGGACAGAGCGAGATGCTTGGTTGGCTGTTGGGGTTAGATACCATGGATGTCAAGTACCATCTGGAGATCCAGCCAAGGTTTGTCATGACACAAGCGCTCGTTCGTTTTCGATACGAGACTGACGAAGCCTCAAACAGGCTGATTTTGCAAGTGGCTGTGGGCCCTGACGGCAAGAAATGTACCCTCCAAACCCCTCGAACTCTGGACCATGTACAACCCAGACCGGAAGGAATTGTCGCTATTGATCGGAGAAGAACCAGGGAAAAGCTTATTGGCCGAGTTGCCATGACTCCGTTAGCGGCCGCAGTATTTAACGGACACGAGATATGCGTCAACTTGCTCCTCGAGTGGATGCAAAAGCATCACCATGAAGCTCCCGCAGCTGAATGGAAGGCGAGCTGCATGAGTTCTATGCTCTGTGCGATGCAGAGAGGACATTTATCAATCATGCGCACTTTGCTTCCTTTCGTCGATGTCCATTATCCCGCCCCTGGCTTCAACGGATATACACTCCTTCACTTCGCCATCCTTATGAGAAATTCCGAGGCGGTCAAACTCATCTTGGCAGATCAAACTGTTGACTTGAGTCAAAGAGACGCAAACGGCAGAACAGCACTGGCATTTGCAGCAAGGATGGGGTCAGATGACCTGATCCAGGAGCTCTGGGCACGAGGCGCGGCCGATGTCGACCCATTGGCTGCCTTGGAGGCACTGCTCGAGGGCCACGACAAAACCTTCACCCTCTTATGCAAGCTATTCTTGGATTGTAACCCCGGCGGTCTCCTCGCGACAGATAGCAGTGGGTACAGCTGCTTTGACAGGATTGTGTTCAACTGCATCCGAGAAATGGCTAATGCTAAGCTGCCAGTGGCCAGTTTTACCGAAGCGGCATGTGGTACTGATATTGAGGGTATCGATGCGCTCAACTGGACTCCCATTCCTCTTTCCAAGATCGGTTCTATTTCACCGTTCTATCGTGATAGTTTGGAGAAGATCAGCCTCAAGCTGCTTGACCGAAACAACAGTCCAATCTTCAGAAAAGCTGGTCAACCTGATGGAGAACACCGTATCGGACTCAATTCACTCTACCTTGCCCTTGCGTCCTGCTCATTTGGATTCCTCCGAGCATTGGTGCAGCTTCATCCTGCGTCGGTATGCGACATAGACAGCAGAGGTGGGACGATACTGATGGCCGCCTTTCTCAGAGGAAGCCAGGAATCCATTGATCTCATGTTAAAGATGCTTGAAAAGCAAAAGGATACCACAGTCATCAACTCTGTGACCATTGGCAGGAACTCTGTACTGACAGCAGCCATATTTAACGGGAGAGTCGACCACCCGAGACAGTTTAAATCGCTCCTCATGTTCCCTGGATTTGATCTACGGCTTGCATTTCATCAGGATGAAAAGGGTAACTGCCCTCTCATGAGTTTAGCGATACTAACTTCCCGACACACCGTCCTACCACTTGGTCAGGTGAAAGAAGACCAGAACCGAGGAACGCCGAAAACTTGTGAGATGATGTACGAGAACTGTTGGCAGTTATTCAAAGCGATCTCCGAGAGTGTTGATCCTAAAGAGCTTTCGGACCTGTATCTTCGACTTTCAGAAGGCCTGTTCAAACGCGCTGGTATGCGATTTATAGATACCCTATGCGCGATGCCCCGTCCTGGCTGTCTCGAGCTTTTCTTGCAGTCTTGCCCCGCCCTGAGATCACAGCTGCATACACCAGATGCCAAAGGCATGACGCCTCTCATGCATGCTTCAACAGCTTGGAGACACCACGAAACAATCATGTTTCTGCTCAAGACATCTGAGGTGGATGTTGGCCACCGAGATGAGCAGGGCCGCACGGCACTGTCGCACGTCGCCCAGAACATGGGGCAGTTCTCCGACGGTGGATTGGCCTCGAAGCTTATTGAAGAATTTGGACAGGATTCCCTCGCAGTATACAACCATGGATGGTCACCGCTTCGTTATGCCGTTGCTAACGGTAACGTGTGGGAAGGAAGCCCCTATTCACGGCTACTGCGAGACTCAGATGCCCCGATGGACTGGACCGACGAGCAGGGTTCTAATCCACTTCATCTAGCCATCAAGGGAGGTTCTCCACTCGCGATCAAGTTACTCTTGCAGCATTCATGCAGCTCCAGCTGGCTGAATGCAGTCGATGCGGATGGATTGGTTCCCTTGGCGCACTTCTTCTCAGACTGCGGGAACTCCAAGTACATGTCCCATTACAGGCTGCGGTTCCCTTACAGCGGACCAATTCGGATGGTGAGTATCTTAACCTTGGCAACTGCAAGGGTAGGACAAGAAAACCGATCTTTGTACTGATTACTGTGCAGATTTTAAAAATGGAGGACTCTTTGCAACACCACCATGAGGCGACTGAAGCCATGCGGATGATGTTGAACCGGCCTGACATCCACCCAGATATTCCTGACAAGCAAGGCAGGACACCTCTGTGGCATGCTTTGGACAGCATGAGAAAGGAGCACGCTGCTTTTTCCCTGAAGCCCGAGATCCAGGACAGCGGCCGCTTCGATGGCTTCCTGCGGGAGACTATCGAAATGCTGTGTGTCCGTGACGACGTGGACCCTCACCGGTCTAGTGGGCTTACAAAGACACCTGTCGAGTTGGCCACCGAGTTGATTGAGACTCGTAAACGGGGGATCAGGCAAAAGTCGGTGGCGCACGTCGACTCCTCTCCTGGTGGTATCGAATCTTCTCTCCCTGGGGATGTTGACCCCTCTCCGACTGGAGATGCCAATGCCGACGGGAGGGCGAAGCTGAGAGTCATGATTAAGGCGCTGAAACCCATGATCCGACAGCCAGGAACCCTTAACAAAGTGGCGCCGCCTCACCTTCGTCCCCCCCAACACCTCCGCCGGCCCCTTCGCATAGGGGAACGGATTAAGCAGCCTACACACTTAAGAAGCTCGGTAAACCTGATGGAAATGGTTGTGTGATCAAGTCGGACCCACCACTCGCGACCCACGAGGCCGCGTACCTTTCGGGGTGGTGAGCACAGCCAGTGTTGGCGATACCACAGCTGTGGTGGCTTGAACGGGGAATTTTGGGGGATACTGGGATCCGTGGAGGGGGATGTGAGCTATGCTACCGATTCATCTTTTGTCCGGAGGCTGGTGGAAACATGCAGCCGTGCTGGTCTCAATGCTTGGATATCAGGGGCAGGATGATGGACTGACTGCGGGTGACTCGGTCATTGAGGAGGAACCTTGTTTGCAGATAACGTTTCCCCGCTAGCGTTCAACCGAGCATCGAATCTTTTGACATGGCGTTCTTATTGCGGCCCGCTCAGAAGCTAAAGCGTTGGTGATGGCGAGGAGAGGATGGCGTTGGAGCAGGGCAAGGGCGGCGGGAGGAGGAACCCGGATACCCAGACGAGTCATCCCTACATGCTTTGATATGCCCGTCAATGAGTAGCAATGCGACACGCGGTGGTCTTCGCTTTTATGTAAACACTGACTGATCGTATTCGCGATTTCAGGCTCGCATTTTGGTGCCCCTGTGCCTCGGTGCAACGCCTTTGAGCTGTACGGAGCATAGTGACTTTAGGGGGCTGGTTTCCTTAATCTGGCAAATTCCGTGCCAGGAAATGCGTTCCCACTTACTCGTCAAACGTGTGACGGACGGACCAGCTATCCAATTGTCGTGGTGTCCCACCTGCTCGCATAGCCTGCTCTCATGTGTGTAGAGAATCTAGATCTAGATTATATGAGATGGTAACGAGAGCTAGCTTCTTCCTCGGTCCAGATCTACTGTAGAGACCGGCCGGCCCGCAGCGTGCAGCAGTTCGTGTGACATGCAGCAGCAGCCAGCCTGAGCGGGATGGAGCGATGGGGTGTCGGAGTGTCGTTCGTTTATTAGCCGAGGAAAAATATGTCTGGATGGGTTCGGGCTCGGATATTCAATTAGAGCCCGAGCCGGCCCCCCCTGAAGAGGCGGGAGCCAATTATCAGCTCTATATCCGGAGCTGTCGCCCCACGAGGTCCAGCTGCCCGACCGGGCCGAACCAGAAATCCGCCCTAGAGGCGCAGTGGCAGCGGCAGCGAGCAGCAGGTGGTCTGGTTCTTGCTTGGTTCTTGCATGGTTTCTGGGCTGGCCTTGTGCTCCCCTGGTTCGTCTCTGCCCTCTCTCTCTCCCTCCCTCTGTGCTGCTGCTGCTGCTGCTGCTGCTGCTGCTGCTACTGCTGGTTTGCTTGGCCCTTGGCTGGGCCTGCTTGTTTTTCCTCGATCAAGTGCCCGACTCCCACACTCGCACCTCCCGGAGGCCAGCCCCGTCCTCGCCTCGCCCATCTCATCATGTCCGGCACACACCCTTTTCCTCCGCCCGCCTGATGACATGCCGCTCGCTCTGCATCTGACGTCTGACGCCTGACGCCTGACAAGACTTTGCCTGGACCCTTAGCGTTTGTTCGTTTCCCAACGGACAAGGCCACGCGGCGTTGTTAGACGCAGCTCGGGATTAGAGAACAGCGCAGCGCAGCGCACACACAGCAGAGGCGCAACAGAGCCTCCCGCGCGCGCACACAAACGGCGCGGCTGTCCCGATGTCCATTGCCCACGCCCACGGCACAACTTGACAATAGTGAGAAGGGAAAAACCAGTCTCCAGCTCAAGCAGTAGCCCAGACCCCGAGCCCGAGTCCGAGCACAAGCACCACCCGCATACTGCACTGCCTGGTCTTCTCCGGGAGCCCGCGACGCCGTCACCATGCCAGACTCCACCCCGGCATCGGGCGACCTTTCTCGCGCGACGCCCGAGGTCCAGAAATACCGGCCACGGGCATGCCAGTCGTGCGCTCGGTCAAAGATGCGATGCGTGTGGCCGTCTGAGCCCGGTGCCACGCCCTGCCAGAGGTGAGTGGCTTCTTTTGAACTCACGGGCTTCTCGCCCTCTTCCACGCCCCCGATCGCTCCCGGCCCTGGAGTCACCTGAGACCTGGGGCGCACCGGGTGATCCACCCAGAGCTGAGCCCGACCTTTGGTCGCACTGCCTTGCTTCCGGATACTGCATGCGTTGGCCACGCTGCCGCCATGCTGCCGCGCTTTCTTGCTTGCCCACCGACGGCCAGCTCCCCTCTCGTTCACCTTGAGAAGGCTGGCACTGTCTGGGTGGTCCGGGTTCCGACGCGGGTCATCCGGATGTCAGGTTCCGCGGAAGCTTCATCTCAAACCGACCATCTCTACCCCTGGCTGTGAGAGAAGCTCGTCCGCCCGGGAGTCGGTCGATCTCATGCCGATCTCCCGGATCGCGGTCCCGCGCCCTGCATAGATGAACTCAATCGCATTACTGATTGTCATATTGCCCTGGGCTGCATCCACACGATGATCGTCCGATATGGAGGCCAGGCCACTGACATTGCTGCTGCAGGTGTTCCAAGATCAAGGCGCCATGCACTCTCCCAGAAATCAACCCGCGAAGGAGGCGCGGCCCATCGACGTACGTATTTACTTTGTAGCTCATCCGGACTGCATCGTGTCTTGTGCCGCCGTCCGTGTCAAGCGCCGGGTATGGTTGATTGCCCCGGGCGACGGTGGGCACCGATTTAGGCATGCAGTTAGTTAATTGATGGATGCACGCGCTGACGAGACTGTTCCCACACAGCCGTGTTGGGCAGCTGGAGGAGAAGATCGACGGCATCATGTCCCTCCTGAACGCCAGTCAGCAGATCCAACAAAACAGTCCTAGTTCCAGCGGCCAGACACCACCAAGCAGTGCCAGTGTGCCCGTTCCGAGCCACGAGCCCGGCAGGAACAGCATTCAGCAACTCCTCAACCCAAACGTCGAGTCCTCAAGCAGTGCGGCCCCCAGCAACAGGCCAGACTTCCCGGAACTCGCCTCATCTCCTCCTTCAGCAC
The DNA here is from genome assembly GCA_037177825.1 of Diaporthe sp. P3_1W. NCBI lineage: Eukaryota > Fungi > Ascomycota > Sordariomycetes > Diaporthales > Diaporthaceae > Diaporthe > Diaporthe sp. P3_1W. Next base: position 8,608,662 of record JBAFXB010000002.1, read on the forward strand.
ACCACTACCACTACAATGCCCGTCCTCTCGCCCCGTCAGGCATGCCTCAGCCTGCATCCATCGCCACCGGGCAGAGCACGGGCGCCAGCAGCCCAAAGGCTACCCCCGACATGGCTGGACCAGGCTTCAGGGCTCAGAACAGACCTTCGCCGCCTGGCAACGAGTCCGTCGAGATCATACCTGGGTTCAGGATGACTTTCTACGAGGCAGACCGCGCCTTGAACATCTACAGGTCCCTATACGCGCCCTACTTCCCTTTTGTTACTATTCCCGTCATGACCACCGCCTATGATCTCTACGAGAAGACGCCTTTCCTTTTCCGCACCATCGTCTCGGTGGCTGCGCCGCAAGGCCCGAACACGCAGTCCGACTTCAAGGAATGGTTTCGGCGGTATATTGCTGAGCACCTTGTGATCAACATGGAGCGGCGGCTAGAGATACTGCAGGCGTTGCTGGTCCACATGGCATGGTAAGAAGCAGGGCAGCAGCCCAGGTCATGGCTTCGCCGAGGCTGACTGTGTTTTTAGGGGCGACTTCCACTTCTTTATCGACTCCCAGGCAACAAACTTTGTTCAACTGGCTGTTGGGCTTGTGATCGATCTGGGCCTCAGCAGATGGCCCCTCGACTTCGGCAGAGCCTCCTCCCTCATGCTGAAGGACGCCGCGATCCAGACGGGAATCAGGAGGTATTGGAACAAAGACCATACGCTCGACGACATGCGCGCCGCCCTTGGCACTTTCTACGTTACATCCCTGTAAGAGAACACACGACACAACCGTTTCTGGGTGCCGATTGGACTGACTGGGATCCTGCGCAGACTTTCCGCGTTCTTCAGGCGTCACAATCCAATGACGTACAGCTCGTACCTGGTCAAGTGCTGCGACGAGATAGAGCAGGCCCGGGAGTACGACTCGGACGGCTTTTTGGTCGCGCTGGTCAAGATGCAGGAACTCCTGGGCCGGGCTACTGACCTGGTCCCTTTCGGCGGCGACGACGACGCGTCGCGAAACGTGAATTATGCGCCGGTACATATGGCAATTACGGCCGTGCGGAAGGAATTAGACGCCCTGGTCCGGCGGCAACCGCCTGAGGTAGAGTGCAACTGTACGTTGTCGGCTCTCGCACTACCCCTTGACCCATGTTACCGTGTTCCCCATCCCCCCCTAGACCCCTTTGCTGATGGACCAACAACAGCCCTCCTGTGGACGCACTACCACGGCACGATATGCCGCCTCTACGAGCCCGCCATCTACATCCGCTCGACGTCGGCGGCGGCGGGCTGCGAGTCGGGCGACCCGAACGCGCGCACCTCGGCGCTGTGGGCGTGCCTCAGCGCGGGGCGCGACTTCTTCTCGGCCTACATGGCGATCCCGCCGCAGAACCTGGTGTGCATGCCCTTCCACAGCGCGCACATCTCCTTTGTCATCGTGACGGCCAGCCGGCTGCTCTTCCTGGGCGACGAGGCCTCGACGTCGCCCCACAACCAGCGCGACCCGGACTGGGTCGTCTCGATGGCCCGCGACCACTTCAACCTCGACGCCGTGTGCGCGCGCCTCGCCGAGTTCTTTGACGAGGCGGACCGCCTCGCCACGGGGCTGGGGAGGCGCGGGCGCTACGTCGACGGGGAGAGGAGCGTGCTGGGCATGTTCAGGGACAAGGTGCGCTGGATCCGGAGCTGGTACCTGGGGCGCACGCGCCCCGGCACGCGCGAGGGGTATCCTGGCCCGTACCCCCAGGACCCCCCGCGGTTCAGAGGAGGCGAGGCTGCGGGCGACGCGGCGGCCAAGGAGGCGGCCAGCGGTGGTGGTGTTGGTGGTGGTGGTGTTGGTGGTGGTGGTGGCGGTGCTGGGACGGCGGAGTCTGGCGGCGGCAATGCATCAGCAGCGCAAGGAAGTGGAGGAGGAGGAGGAGGAGGAGGGCAGGCGATGGATGTGGACTACGCAATACCCAGCCAGCTCCCGATGCCCGGTGAGCTGGACGAGACCTTTTGGCAGGCCATGTTTGACCTGAGCGGGAGCGGGAGCGGCGGGGGGATGGACTGGATGGACGTCCAGGCATAAGCAGAAGAAGGAAAAAGAAAAAAGGCAAACACACGCGCAAGCGCATTCGCGCGCGCGCGTGTGCGCGTTGTCGGGTTCCCCAATTATCATTATGAAAAATAAACCTCGTCAGATGAGGCTTGAAGGATGTTGCCGGGGAGTGAGAATCCAGCTGATACTTTTTGTTTCGGGAGGTGTCACACGGGCAACCTGGGGGCTGCATTGGACACAAGGCGACCCCGAGATCGAGCGCGAGACGCGGGAAGGAAGGAAAGAGAAGCTCAGAAGACAGGACGGAGGCACTGGATACCTAGTACTATCAGTCGGCCGGGTGAGATCCAAAATGAGAGAGTCAGATGAGAACTCTGAGAGCCGAAAGATCCCAAATATCCGAATCCGGTGCACGATGGTGAGAAAGGGCCCGGTGGAGACTGCAAAATGACGCACGTCCTGCTCGACTAGTTAGACGTCTCCCCGTCTTGTATCCTCGTTGGTTGTTTTCCTGTGAAGGAGCAAAAGCAGTGGAAAAAATGTCCCACATCCAGATAATGGTGAGCCTGGAATGGAGCCAGGCAAACGTATATCGCGCTTACGAGATTAAAAACGGCAGGAATGCAAAAGAACTTTGGGAAAAAAGAGAGAGAAGGACAACCAGCGCGCCCGCTCAGGTGTCCCAGGAGTGGGCCTGCCGACCGAGTTTATGTTGTTGCCTGTCGGGGGCTCAGCCCGCACCAACGCGCACCAACACGCGGGATGGTGGAAGCTGACGCTTGTGCGAAGGGGCACTTGGGGCTTTCGGTCATGTCCTCAAAGTCCGACCCGGTCCGAGGGGTCTAGTTGCACGCTTAGGACTTATGCGAGGAACCGATCTGGACATTCTGGAACATCTGTGTCAGCAGCCCAGATTCCAGAAACAACACCCACCCCTGTCAAACCCACGCCTTGACGTGCAGTAGGGCGGGCGGGACTGGTACATAGGATTCACATCCCACTGGCCGGTCTGTACGACGCACACCCACCATAATAAACCCTGGCGGATCGAAAACCAAAAGTTGCTCAGCCCTACGGCATTGGGCTCACCACACCATCATCATCATAATTATTAATTGGGATTGCGGCGGCCCAGAAGGGACCCCTGCGTGCCATGTGGGAATTTACCGTGTTAACGGGAAATTAGATCTGGGTTAAGGTGAGAAGTAGGATTTGACGGGGTCAGCCTCAGGATGTGCACCTGGAAGAGAGGTCTGGTGCGCCCGCGATACTACTTTGGTACTTCTCATATAGCAGGTTCAAAATATACCACGATTTAGCTTTTGTCAACAAATCGCCTGGAAATGTATAAAGGCAAGGGGACGTCCTGCTCGATGGTACGGTTCTTAAAAGGGCATAAGACAACAGTATCCAAGCTTAACCATCAATCACACTTCTCCTCACAACTCATCAACCGCATCGAACCATCCAAAAGGAAAAAGGAAGAATTCCAACACAATCCACTCCCATAAAACACTCAACCACCGCCAACAAAACCATGTCTCACCAACAATCTGGGTCCGGCTCCGGAAGCTCGAGGTCCTCGCCGCCAGGTGGCTCCCAGACCAACTGGAACGACGTCCTCCGCTACTCCTCCCCCATCGGTGTCGTCAAGACGGACATCGTCTACGGGGTCTACAACACCTCGGGCTCGAAGAATGGCCAGGGAGGCTCCTCTTCTTCGTCATCCGGGCATGGTTCCAGCTCCAACAGGCGGTAATGGAGAGGAAATGGGGGCAAATTACTCGTCAGTGGCAAGAGAAGAGGACAGCATAGACCGGTGGAACCGATTGGGCAGCAGACGTACCATAGAATTGTGGATATGGACTAGACCATAGAGAAGGCAACTTCGGTACATTCTTTATCTGTGCAACGGCGTCTGGAAGAAGGGGTGGTGGTATAGATGTCTGTTAGAGTCAAAGGCCGGGATGCCTTTTCGTTGATGGGGGCGATGTTATGTGATACAATAGAATTGATGACACTCTTTTAAATTTTCCCGAATTCCTCAGTATTTGCCTCTCAAAACATCACAAATCTGCATGTGTCCGCCTGGCTCACGAGACGTTTCAAGAGAGCATTTGAATCAGGCGACGGGCTTCAATAAGCATTTTGTAATTCCCCATCCATTGACCGTAGGCAACCGCATAAACAGATAGGAAAGCTAGCGCTGCGAACACCACCGTGGCCTTTCTGGGCTTCAGATCCTGGACTGGCTCTTCAGCTTTTTCACCACGGACTCCGCGCCTCCTCCCTTGCCAAACATGGTCCTCAGATCATCAGCCAGCTTCTCCGGCCTCTCGTGCGCGGCAAAGTGCCCGCCGTCCTCGTGCCTCTTCTCAAACACCACGGGACCCAGCGTCCTCCCCCACGTGTTGGGCGGGACGACCAGGTCCTTCGGGAAGTAGCTCAGCCCCAGCGGCACCTTGGCAAAGTACGAGTAACCGGGCGACAGCGCCTCCTTCTTCTTAGCCTCGTAGTAGATCCGCACGGATGAGTCAGGCCCGGCCGTGCTGAAGGCGTAGATGCTGATCCACGTGAGCACCTCGTCGTCGGCCCAGGCGTAGCTGTCGGTCCAGTCGTGCAGCTTCTCGTACACCCACGCCAGCAGCGCCACGGGCGAGTCCGCCAGCCCGAAGCCGAGCGTGTGCGGCCGCGTCGACTGCTCCAGGTTGTAGCCAAATCCTTCCCGCTGGAACCATTGACTGCGCTCCAGCCCCTCCCTCTCAGCCTTGCTGTAGGGGAGCACCGCGTGCTTGAGGTACTGGCCCGGAGTCTCGGCCAGCCCGGGCGGCTTGCTCACGCGCACGAAGTTGAGGTGCGACGCGAGCACGTGCGACGGGTACTGGATGCCCATCCTGCGCGTGATGATGAAGCCCCAGTCTCCGCCCTGCGTCACGTACTTGTCATAGCCCAGCTGCAGCATCAGCCGGTGGCACGTCTCGGCGTACTGGTTCGGGCCGAACCCGGGCTTGGTCACCCTGCCCGAGAAGCCAAAGTTGGGCAGGGACGGGACGACGACGTGGAACGAGGGCTGGTCCGGGCTCGGCGGGCTGGTCAGGTACGGCAGGAGCTTGGCGGCCTCGTAGAAGCTGCCCGGCCAGCCGTGGCTGAAGAGCAGGGGGATGCTGTCCGGGCGGTCGGACCTGTGGTGGACGAAGTGGACGTCGATGTCGTCGAAGCCGTCGACGGAGACGGTCGTTGTGAACTGGGAGAGCTGCTCGTTGAGCTTCGCCTCTGCGGCGCGCCAGTCGAAGCCGTTCTGCCAGTATTCTGCGAGTCGCTTGATGTCCTTGAGTGGCGCGCCATATGACCAGGAATCAGACATGTCGACATCCTGGGGGAATGTTGCCAGGGAGAGCTTGGCTTTGAGCTTCTCGATGTCCGCGTCCGGGACCGCGATCTTGAATGGCTTGATATTGGCCATCGTGACTTGTTGGTGAGTTGGACTAGAATTATTGACGGTATGTGGGAATGATGGCGTTAGTTATTCAATCGGTTGTGCTGTAGGGTATTTGACACCAGGATAGTTGGAAACAACCGAGGCATCAGTTTGGTCGGGATCTCCTCTTTTTATGATCGATTATAGGATAGACCCTCAGCAGTGATCAGCCTCCCAAGTCAATTTGATGCTCACGAGATTACAAATATCCTCTAACCACCTCAAGAACTCTGAGTCCGAGGCGGCACTGGTCGAAATCCGGAAAGGCGTGGGGTTGACCGATGGTGGAATGAGGGCGAGAATGAGCCGCCGTGAAGCTCTTTCCCAGCTATGTCTCATGCATCACGTCACTGGAGCTATCTGGTCACATTAGGGCGTGCCAAGTCATTGACCCGGAGCTGTGTAAGCAAGCTACCTGTCTTCCCCGCCCTTTTGACCTTCAGATGGGGACGAACCCCTAGCACATGTAACGCCACTGCCGACGACGCGGCAGACGTTTCTGATTCGGTAGTCACAGGAGGGTAGTTTATCCCACGGGATGGTTCGCACAGGATATCATTGCACCAGGGGGTATCCCAGGATATACTGACCATGTGCTTTACTTCATGTAGACTTGCACTTAGATATTCACTCTGGGACATTCGCTTCTTTGATTGTTATCAGTTCAATCCATAATCAAAGAACTGGTTTCGTTCTTGAATCGATTACATACTGTTTATAAACGAGCGGCAGGCGGTCCGTTCATACTCAATAGCCAACACTCAAAGACTCAGCGGTGGATAACACACACAATAGCAGTAGGTTTAAAACACAATTGCGGGATTAAAGAAAAGCCTCCGAATTAGCAGGACGATAAACGCAACGTGTGAGTAAAGGTAACAAAGCATATGGCGCGCAACTGAGGTACCCACTAGATAGCGAAATGAAGCCGGTGCATCCTGCAATATGATTTCACAAGTTCCCATGATGTTATCGATTGGACTTCCTTCGGCAGCCTCCTCGGTTTCCACTGTTCCCCTTCCTCGGCAGGGTTTCCGTTGCACCGCTTGACCTCCCCCACCGCTTCTACCGAGACTTTCTGGCTTGAGAGAGGTGTCTGATGGTACCACACTTTCCTAGGTGGCATACCCCCACTTGAACTCTTCCCGGTAGACGCGAATGTGCCGTTGTTGAGATCGGGATAAGAGAATATTGTCTGAGACTGGAAGAATCGGTATTCCAGGGTCCGTTTGAACTTTGTGAGCATTCTACCCGCGGGACCGGGCTTGTTGAGCTCGCGGCAGATTCGTCGATAGTGATTGCGGAAGTCGGCTGTGTCCCAGTGCGTGCGTGCCAGTGGCATATAATAGTTCCCCCAGATGCAGTCGAAGAATTCCCTCCCACTGTTGAGCTTGTTTAATGAGCGATTCCCCCTGACATTATCGATGCGTCGGTAGCCGTTCTGGTCTGCGAACTCGGTAACTGCTTCGAAAGACAGTTCCTGGTTGTCTCTCTCGATAGCATCTTTGACCGCGCCCCGTGGCCCCGAGTTCCCGTGCCCGAATAGTTTTTCCAACGAGTAGGCCCGATAGGCACGCAGCAGTATGGCGGAGAGTAGGTCGCATAAAAACGTCTCTACACCCATTGGCAAGTCGCTGCCAGTACGGCCGAATGCTTCCCTCAGCTCTTGCAATATGCGGTCGATGAGTGGGCGCCAGTCCTGCGGCTCTGTCTGGGCAGTGACATCCGTTATGTCTGCTCTGGGATTGTCTGCTCGGGGATTCCCTGCGTGGATTGGACGAGCCGCTGGTGGAGTATCTGAGGGTTGAGCGTTGCTGTCCGGCTTTCGCCTCTTCTTGGTATGGGGATCACCTGCGAGCGCCGGAGCTGCGATCGTCTTAGGATTAGGATATAGCATCAGCATATATTTCGGGACACGTACGTAACTGGCGCTTCCGCCTCTGCGCGCGACTTGCTGCTCGTGTGTCTGGCATTTCGGAGTCAGAACTGTAGGTTGCCGCTGAAAGACCTGAATAGGGGCTTAGGTTTTAATTGAAAAGAGAGACGGGATGGATAACTGAGCGATGGAGAGGGGGAGAGGGAGGCTGGAATATGTAGACCTGCCTTTTTTAAGGATTAACTGGGTACGGGGGTGCTGGGCTGTGTACGCAGCGCGTTTCCCTGAGGTTATTTCGTTACATCCTCAACAGAGGATGGAACGCCCTTTGGACCAATTATAAACCACGAAATTCTATACCAAAATAAGCTCCGTAAGGAAACACATCGTAAATGGCAATGGTAGGTAGTACAAGGGCCGGTATCACACCTAATAAGAGATGCATTGCAATTCGGCCGCCAGCTAGCTGCCGGCAGTCAACGGCCAGCAGATCTAACAGCCAACTGTCGAAGCCTTGTGTTAACATGGTAGCACCTGGTGGCTGATTCTTGGGACCAGCAACAAGCTGTTCCTTCCCAGCATGAATCAAAGCCCCCGTCACGCGGTGCCCGAGACATCGAAGGCATGCCCAACCTGCTGTGTGCGCAGGGACTTTGGCGCCCAGAGCCGCCTTTTCGGGTACACTACATTTGGTTCTACGATAGAGACAACATCAAGATGTTGAATCCGACTTCCCCACTCGAGAAAACGGCGCCTGCCCGGTGGGCGGGCGAATCAAGAACCGGGCTGTCACCACCGGCACAGTGGAAAGTTAAGGAAACCACGTCCAAAACATACGGGGTCTACACGCCACTGAATCGGCATCATGGACATTCACTTCGCTTAACCACAACATTCCCCATCCCGCATCAACATTCATCCATATAGATTCATCTCACAGTATCGACTCAGCCGGCATCTCTCAGCAGGAAGCCTGCACACTGCAAGGACAGTTCTGCACCTTCTGTGCCACAAGCCACAATGGCCTCGCCATTTTTGTTGGATCAATTCCCAAACGAAATCCAATATCTGATCTTCGAAGAACTCTACCATACATGTCGCCTGGAACACCGCCGGACGACCGCCTACGCATCCGTAGGCTGGGTATGGAAATGGTTCTTCGAGGCGAAGCATTTCGAACGGCTACAGGTGACGGTGTCGCTAGTCTCACGGTTCGGCAAGATTGTAACCGAAAATAGGAGGCAGCTGGTCAAGCATATTTGGTACGACTTCCCACCCCTGGCTGTTTGTTGTGGTCCTCGACTACGTATATATGCCTGACTTCCGCTTCACTGGATATTCCGACTACAGAGTTCGAGATTTACTGACTTCACTGTAGGCTAGATGTGCAATTCGAACCTCCCATGGACCCGTGTCGGTCAGGAATCCGTGACTTGGACGACGAAGACAAGACCCTCGACTATGCCGTAGGAAAGCTGTTCGGCTCCTTGAGCAAATGGGAAAAGGGTCCGCAGCGATTGACTTTGGAGATATCGGCCTCGCGCCGGCCGACGTCGAATCTATCAACCTATCACCGGCTGCTCGTTGAGGAGCGTCGCAAACGTGAAGCCCTGCCGCACATTTCCCACCCGACGCCACTTGCCGAGTTGCCACGGGTAGATGCAGTGACGGAATTGCAGTTCCGGCGCAATGACTACTTCGTCCCAACTTCAGATGCCTTTCGTCATCTCTTGGCAAGCTTGCCTGCTGTAGAAAAGATCGAGTACGAGCAGCGAGGAATGCTTGGACGCCCATGGGCTCCACATGTCAGGCCTGAACTTAGTGAGCGAAGAACAGCAATGACAAATGTTGGCACAGTCCATGTTCTAATATCGATTGACAGCTTGTGCACTCATTTGTGAGAACTTGCCGACTGCAGTTACGGAGCTTGTGCTCTTCAGAGAGGTATTAGACTCGCTCCACCCTTTGCATCAGCTATGGAGCCAGCCAACAATATCCAATGTGCTTGGTATCGAGCGTCCATCGGTCGGACTCTGTTTGGCCAAAGCGAGTCGGCAGCTACAACATCTGTCCGTTTCCTTCGCCATCGATGCAAAGGAGTTTTTCATGCCTTTCTGGCCACAGCCTTTGACTACGAGCACCGAGGTCGAACACGAGTGGTCCTGGAGCAGCTTAGAAACCTTGGCACTTACAACCCAGCTCTTGCGCGACCCGTCACAGCCCGAGTCAGAGATCAACGGTTTGCTGGAGGCTGCAAGCCTCGCAGTGAGAAGAATGCCCCAGCTTCACACACTGGAATTATGGAACGGAAATGGCAACAACCATGCATGTATCTTTCGCTACAGCTACGACCCAACGTCCAGAAGGGGCTCACTCTTCTGGAAAGGTACCTGGCCCATTCGCATCACGCAACGTACTGCCAACTGCTGGAGGCAGACTGTGCTTCAAAGGACCGGGTTTGAAGCTGATATTCAACAAGAAATAAGCAACATTCGCGCACCAGTCATGGCAGAATTTGTGGCAATGTCCTTGAACTTACGGGACCGGGTTGCCACAAACAGGGTGAGCAGATTTCCTCCCCCATTGTTCTGACGCCCTTCGTTATCCTGAGTCCTAACATGACGGGCCCCATTCACCTGTTTCTGCCGAATAAGATTCCAACCCTCCATTTGCACTTTGTTCTTTACGTTGACCAGAAACTCAGGCAAAATTAATCACGTACGCATGCGGCATCAATCCCGTGCTGAGATTCGTATAATAACTCAATGGGTAACGGACTGAAGGCTGAGGCCACCAAGGAAATTGCATGAGACAATGGTTATGAACCCCCTGGCGACTTGGAGCTTGGTGTGTCTGATGACACGACAAACCAGACCACCGGAGTTCAACATCAGGGAATTGTATGTAACAAAGTAGGTTTGGGTCGTCGCGACAGGCCGCCTATAATGATAATGAATACCTTATTACCAGTGTCATTTATGTTGCAATGGTGTCCCAGCAATTGTGTTCAGCATTCTATGCACGCAGCTTCTAGGAATACTACCTTGCCACAACCGGGTGATCGGTGAACACTCGCGTCAACTTGACAAACCTGAGGTCATCAAACTCGGCGTCAGAAATGGACTCGCGCGTATCAAGGTTCAAAGCCCAGTCCACCTCAGGTTGAGCCCTGGACGCAAAAGTCCGCGGCCTAGCAAGCTATCCATCTCGCTGAGCATACGCGGCCCTGCCACCTGTCCCGAGGACAGCGTGCCTGCCGATCAACCTCGCAATCGTGCTTGCGCTCGCCGTGAGGGAGAATGAGTTGATGGCACCATCGCCACCGTGGGCACTGGGCACCAGGTTTGTCGTTCCAGGTGCAGTTGGGTCGTAGCCGGTGAGCTTGCTCTCCTGCACGATGCGGTACTCGGTGTGCTTCTCTGCCGCAGTCTCGTACAGCTGCACGTAGAGGCCATTGAGAACGTGCTCTTGCAGGTACTCGACGTACGGCACTCCCGTGATGTTGGTGACGAGGTAGCTTAGCAGCATGGTGCCATAGTCCGAGTAGGAGGTGTCTGTCCCTGGGTCCAAATCCATACTAGTAATGCAGTAAGACTGTGGCATGAGATTCTTTCCAAAGTAAGTGCTGCCTAATATTACCGTTGTAGTCTATTGTTATTTATTTTGGCACAAAGAATTCATAGCAACGTGGTTGCTGAGACAGAGAAACATGACAGCGTCCATCTGCTTCTGGATTGAATTGGTGGTAGGACTCTCGTTTAACACCAGCTAGGCAGATATGAATCACTATCGAATATCATGGTAAAAACAAGCACTACAAATACGGTGGAGCAATGTTCTGCTAGAAGCCTTGGCTATACGCCCAAAGGCACTCTAACGTGATGAGGAATAAAAGAGGGCCATAGTGCTTAGGGGCAAAGCAAATAATTATAAAATTTATAAATTATAGCTTCAAAATAATAGAGGGGAGATGATTACATTCTGATCAGAATAAGTCTAAAGCAACAAAAGGAAGCCAAAGCTATTATAATAGCTTTCGGGGAAAAGAATAGCCGAAATATTCACAATACATTCCCTACACCCGATAACAATGGGCTACCTGTATTGGTTTATTTCCCTACTAAGCAGGAACCAAATGTACATATCAAATAGTATTCATGATTTAATTGACTATATTGGATTCAGATTGAGATTGCCTTTCCATAACTCTGTTAACCAGATTTGCCTTTGGTTTTTGTTTTCAACAACATCGCATTCATTGCAACCCATCATTGATTCTTTGTTCACTCCCCTCCACGAATCGACAGCGGCAACCGCAACCGGTAGCCGCTTTCAGAACGTAGTCAAATTATAAGTACTACCTACGAAGCCTTCAATTTTGCGAATCTTTCTTGACACGGAAATGGAAATCCTCGACTAGATCCCAACGGTACTCCTCACACCCGTTAGGTGGAAGGAGCGCCATCGGTGTTTATAAAGAAGACTCTTCCCGAAACGGCCACAACCCCCGTCCCGATCAAGAATAACCAGCAGCGTTTTCACAATTCGTCTTACCTGATGCGTAACGTTCACAGCCCATAGCAAATCTCTCTTCGTGACCTGCAATCATGGCAGGGACATGCTGTGGCCGCAGGGCGGCTCGCGCCACCACCGAAAGCTTAAACGCAGGCATAGATGACCTCAGGGAGAGCATACAATCACCGTCCGGCGCATCAGGCCTTGAACGAGACCCAGATTGCGCGTGCGACCCGTGCATGTGCCCGTCCGACGACGTACCGTGCAACGCAAGATACCTGGGAGATGACCTGAGCGACCGAGGGCTGCGGCAGGCGCTCGATCGCCTCCTGCGGCATGCCCGGCAGACCCAGGCGGCACAGGGTGACGCCTGTGACTGCGCAGATCGCCCCCTTCGGCCCCGGGTAGAGGAGCCCGAAACACCTGAGAGACCACACGTCCCGACCCCCATCCCGAGCTCCAGCCCCGTCGTGAGCCCGGAGAGCGACCCCGTCGTGCCCCGGGACAGGACGCCCTTTGTCTTCAACTTTTTTGCGTATCCAGCGGAGATACGCGACGCTATTTACGAGCTCTATTTCGCCGAAGCGAGGCGCGTTCTCACCGAGATTGCGGCTGTGCGAGTCCGTCAGGACAGAGAAGGCTCGGACACCCGGATTAGACGCTATCTTCGCAATACCCCTAGGGAACATAGGCGCTTTGTCCTTGATCATAGGTACCAGCACGACAGGCCCATCGAATGGGAGTCAGGCGTTAGCACTGTGCAGAGAGAGAGAGGAGCCATTACATACGAAGTTTACGCTGGTGATGATGCGCTCGCAGAGTTACCCAGCGACCCACTTGCCCTGCTTCGCGTCTCTAGAGAAGTGGGTTATGAAGCGGCTGGAACTTTCTTCCAAAGCTTCCGGTTCACCCACCCAAGAGACCGTGTACTAGGGGTAGATATTCGGGGTGATGATATCGTAGATGATTCGATACATTTTGGTATATTGGCTGCGGAAGCCTTTTTCACCGACCGATCAGACAACTTCCGAAGACAATTCAGACACATTGAACTCGATCTAGGCGCGGACGCGCCCCTGCGAGGAGGCCCAACCTCCGAAATGGGAAATGTCGCACTTGGCCGGCCCATGATGCGTAGTCCTCCAACAGGCGGCAATTTGAGTTGGACGAATGGTCTCGATCGCTTAGGGATCTTGTCAAACATATTAAGACAGATGGAATTCCGGCACTTGACTCTAAACTTTACCGGGACGCCACATTTCTGGTGGCAAGCGGGAGTTACTGTGAGTGGAGGACCACTTTATCTACCACCAAAACTCAAAATGCAGATTCGTCTTTTCTTGTTCTCTTGTCCTTGGACGAAATTTAATGTATACTGACACTCCACAGGACCCACGAAACCCAGCGCCAAATTTCAGCAGTCCCTATGCACCCTGGGCCGTTGATCTGTTCAATATAAGGCCACGGCATCGCTTACGATTACAACTCCACTTCCGATACGAGCGGCCCGAACCAGACCGACGCAGAAGGCGTACTTTCGTGGAGGAGAACAATAATACACTCTATAACGCTATTCATACGATCAGCATCATTCGCCGCTTTTTGCTTATCAATGCACAAGGAATGGAAAACCAGTACGCAGGGATCCGCGTGATGCTATGGAGACATGATTACACCATTGAATACAGCAATAGTACACGACGACGTGTTGAAGCCCTTGTTGAATGCGATGATCAGTACCTCGAGACAATGGGCGGGATACGCGACACCATCGTATCCCGCCTTCAAGATCGGACTTTCGATAGGCCGGGGCAACCACGCCAGCCGGATCACAATTATATGGCCACTGAGCACCCTCCACCATATGTTCAACCGATGCCTCCGCCGCCTGTGCCGGGCCCGCCACCAAGAGGTCTGGGGGATGACGAGGAAGACGAGGCCAACCCCAGCATACTTGGCCCGTAACTAGACACTCCCACCATACAATCAACAAATGCTTCTGCCGACTCCGCCGGGCCTGTCAGAAAGAACTTCTTGGTATTACAAAAGAAATCCACCCATACTTGATCAAGAGGAAGGAGGCATAGGCTTCAAGGTAGTCAGGATCAGTACCCCAGGGTGCTCAATATAACACTAAACTTTGTGGTCGTAAAGTGCGCTGTACTGTGGCAGTGAGTGGGCTCAACGGTAATTGCCGCGTCATTGGTGCTAGGTCAAACGAACGAGCTCTGTTGGATGCACGACAGGGTGTTTTCGTACCACACAGTAATGGGAACCCGCTTTCTTCACAAGGCCATGGACTCATCCTCAGTCCATTGGCCAAAGTTGGGAATCGGAGAAGGCACAGAAGGAGGTGACTTATGCTAATGTGTCTTCTCTTTGACACAAAGCGTAAGAAGATTGCTATTAGTAGTTGAGCACATTGGTGAATTGCGTAGAGGATGAATAAAACTGCCCACATGCAGAACATTAGATCTGGAAAATTGCCTTGTCTCGTTCTACATCGCTTATGTCTACTCCATGAAGTCCTGCCAAAGATAGGACTTATGACCATGGCGCCTCAGCAAAGTTACTGATGTTGTCATCACCTATTAATAATTTTTCATTGCCAAATTTGACCCGAGGTGGCTATCTTACTGACACTTGTAACTTTGTCGGAGCTCTGCCCGTTACGGTGTCTCTCACGCGGTTCTCGGTTGGACAGTGTAATGGCTGTTCGGGGTCGCTGATTCAGTGAGTTCGGGGAGAGGTTTGATGTGCCGGGAGCATGGTTTAGAGGATAATTAGAATTAATACTGTCAACAGGAATATATAAGTAAGGGTATTGCTCATCACACAACAAACACAACATTGTGCCGCATGGTCTTGATCAGTCCATATCCTCGCATTTGGGAGTCTTGTGTGTGCTGCTAGGTTTTGCCAAGGCCCTTGATAGGTATTGTACGTAGCTTGGGCCTAGGAGTTAGGCAAAGTCCCCGACTAGTTACTGACATAGAGTTGGAGGTTATGCTCAGGGGGAAATCCCGGGCCAGGCTGCCGAAGTATGCGGATGCTGCGCATTGCTTCTCGGGCCCGAGATTCGAGGGCCGATATAAAGCCAGAGAAGTCACCTGCGATGAATCTGCAGTCCTCAGATGCATGGAAAACGGGTCCACGTAGAGCGAGAGAGTGCTGCACCAACGACAATCCCGACCCACTCTGGCTTCCGTCTGCTCGGCGCTCCGTCGCTTCTCCGAGATGTCTTGCAGTTCCGAGCCGGCAGAGCATTCACCCTGGGCGCCGGGCTAGTCACAAGTGTCTCCGTGGGGAATGGAGCGGAACACCCGATGTGGGGAACATCGGGTAGCGGAGCGGCAGCGGCAGGGACATTTTATTTTACGATGTCGGCGTCGTCATCGTGAGGGGCCAAAAGAATCGCCGACGTTTGTGTATACATCACATTCATTAAGACATTCTCTGGACCTCAACTCGAAGTCATATGTTTTCTCGAACTCTGCCTGGACTCACAAGCTCCTGAAATCCAGTTACCTCCAAGCAACGCCACCAACTTCACCATGGGTGTCAGTAGGGACCTCCATATCGCCATCATCGGCGCCGGTAAGCTGCCGCTCCAGAAGCTACCCAGCGAGCGTGCTCACGGATCTCTGACAGCGCCATAGGCATGGGCGGCCTGGCAACAGCGCTTGCCTTGGCCAAGGAGGGATTTACGCACATCGATCTCTACGAGACTGCCTCGGATCTCGGGTTTGTAGGGGCAGGTATTCAATTAGCCCCCAACATGGCCAGGATACTGGATCGACTCGGGGTCTGGGAGCCAATAGCAAAGGATGCCACTCCTTTGAAGGGTGCTAGCATTCGAAGTGAGCATCACATACCCATTGATTCTCCCCAACGTTGGACTGACTCGACATTCAATCAGAGGGGCCTACGGACGAGGAGCTCGCATTTTCCGACATGACCTGGATAGGGGATTCCTACAGCTACAAACACATGGTCGGCCACCGAGCATCGCTGGCTGGGGAGCTATACGAGGGATGTAAGAAGGAGTCAGCGATCAATTTTCACTTCGCCTCGCCGATCACCGAGTTCAAGGCCTTCTCGCCCAAGCCCACATTTACTGTATCGCCCAGGAAGAATGGCGGTGAACCGTATACAGCCACCTGCGATGTGCTCTTCGGCGCAGACGGCGTCAAGTCGCGCACACGAGTAGACATGCTGCAGGAGCTGGGTGTGGACGCCAAGGTGGTAGACTCGGGGCAGGCCGCATACAGGATCATGCTGAAAAGACAAGACATGGAGAAGGACCCGGAGCTCCTGGCGCTCATCGACGCGGACCAGAGCACGAGGTGGATCGGCGAGCGGAAGCACATCATCGCCTACCCCGTGTCGTCAAAGACGATCTACAACATCTCTACCGCGCACCCGGACAGCAACTTCGCTGCGGCCCCCGACGAGACGTACACGACGCTGGGGAGCAAGGAGTCGATGCTGTCCGTCTACTCGGACTTTGCCCCCGTGATCCAGAAGATGCTCAACATGGTGCCCGAGGGCGAGGTCTGCGAGTGGAAGCTCCGCGTCCACCAGCCGCTGCCGACCTGGGTCCACGGCACCACGGCGCTGGTCGGCGACGCCTGCCACCCCACGCTGCCGCACCTGAACCAGGGCGCCGCGCAGGCCATCGAGGACGCGGCCGTGATCGCCGCCGCGCTCTCCAGGACGCCGGACTCGAGCCCCGAGAGCATCAACAAGGCCCTCAGGGTGTACGAGAGGTTGAGGAAGGAGAGGGCCGAGGCGCTGGTCGCCATGGCTGCTGCGAATGGCAAGGAGATGCAGCTGGGCGACGGTGCCGCGGCCGCGGAGAGGGATGCCGCGTTCAAGGCGTTTAGGGAGAGCGGGCAGGGCAAGGTGCCGGACAAGGCGGCGGACAAGGGGGTGTTGAGTTTTATCTACGAGTGGGATGCGTCCAAGGAGACGGCGAGCCAGTTTGATAGCATTTACAAGAGCTTGTAGATTCTTAGATCTAAGGTCGTGTTAAGTAGCTGCATAATATGAAAGCTTGAGCCCAGCTATTTGACCAGCCCTCCCAGTAATACTGAGAGAAATTGCGGCTCAGCGCTATTCGGACGCCGCATAGAAGTTTGCGATGTTGTTATCATCCGTTGCCAATTTATTCACCATCCACGACGCAGCTTGCACGGCAAGCGATCGAATCGTATGCTCTACAGATAGATACAAGGTGTGTGACAGGACTCACCCATCTACCCACTAATTCAGGCCAGCTGGGAGTCCGTAGTCATGCCTGTCGAGGTAACTTTGGGGGTATCTCGGCGGCTCGATGATGAACTTGAAACCTCTCCGTATGTACAACCCCATGAAGCCATATCCACCGCAGTTTTCGTCGTAGTCGCCGGAGCAAGGGTGGTTGCAGTAGCTGTCCGGCACAGGACGGACTTCACCCTGGACGACGTTGCCGCACCAGCACTCGTGGCCGTACTCGAGGCCAGCGAGGCAGTACCCTTCAATCTCGCAGGCGGTCAGGCACTTCTCAATGGTGGCACAGCTGGCGTCCCAGTTCACGGCGTGGTGGTCAAGTGCTCGGATGTCGTACTTGGTATCACTGTCTGCGTTTAGTAACCAGCAAGCAAGGTAGGGGTTATGGTGGTGGGGTGGGGCTGACGACCAGCAATGACTCTCAGCAATCGTCCATTCGTGAGATTCTGCATTGTGAAGGTCAACATCTGAAGATCGGGCCGTCACGGCGGCAGCCCATAGCAGGGCTGTAATTACAGTAGATACAAGGTGGCGCATGTTACAACACCATTTATTATTGACATGTCATCGAAAGAGTTGAGGGGCAAGGCTTGGATCTTCTGAGCTGTCATCAACTTGAGAAATGTGAACCGTGGTCAGGCTATCGCCGGCTATCTGCCAGGTGCGAACAAATTGCCTTCTCAATCTTAAGGGATCTTGCCGATGAGCATGCCTAGCAAGCAAATGGGACCTTTTGGCGGGGATGCCCGAGCACCTGGACTGCCTAAGGTCCATCTACATGACTATTACACTAGGGAGCTCGTATTGGACGAACCAACCGAGGATATCTTGTCCTCCCCACCGCGCATATAAGGCAGGCCATAATGAAGCATCACATATCGGGATCATTGGGGGCAATTATATGAGGACCTGAGAGATTACCTCTTAAAAGCACGCTGTATCGCGGGATACAAATCACCGGATCTGCATCTCAAACATCCAATATTGAATTACTTGTAGCTGTTGCGTCAGCAATGCCTCCCACCTGGCATGGCAACTCGCATTCCTGAGATGATTACAGGGAACGTCACAAGATGCACTGACTCCGGGCTAGTTCTTAGATAGGTGATGGTTGCCGGGCACAGTTTGCCCTTCATCACGCCAGCACAGGCTTATAAGGCTAGTGCCAGTCGAGAGCCTCATTAGCGACCACACTCAGACAAGCCATGGTGCGGAGAGCAGTGGATATGCCGAGGTCATGGGGGCATTCATTTAACGAGACAAAAACCGAGGATGACGAATATAGGATGCCTTGCCATACTATAGAGCCGCGCTTCTACAACTTCGCTGCTCATTTGTGGCGGGATGGCCATCATTATTGGGGCACAGATGCGCCCTCGCTTATCAATACCGATGTCCCTAGATGGCGAAAAACACCAGTATCTTCTGTTAAAAAGGAGCCAACTAGGTTCATGAAGTTGTTAGGTCGACTTCTTCATCTCGTCTCTTCAGGCTAAGCTCTTCGCAACCCCTTTCCCCTTCGGCTCACATGGTCACTTATCAATGTGAAGATGAAGAGTCACATTTTCAGTTTCAAAGTTTCCAACTAGAAACATACCATTAAACCCGGGGAATAAATGGGGTGTAGGGTTGGCACTTGTTTTTTACTTCGCGTTGTAACGAAGGGGCATCCCGAATTTTTAGCCAGGTTACGGAATTTCACCGTCACTAAAACCTGAGATTAGGGCTATAGCTTGCGCTATAGTGTACCTAACTATAGCTGGTGAGCCAGCTACCTAGGAAACACAATGTGGGGTACCTTACAGCCCAGGTAAAATGGGGTGTAATGATACGTAGAGGAGGAAAAACTCCCTAATGTACAACCAGGGTTGCCTAAGGAAAAGAAACGAAAAGCAAGAATCGCCCAAAGTTTGGGCTGATAAGATAAGTCAACCGGACCATAGCACGATCAGCCCCACGGCCCTGACACATTGCTCACTACCAATCTGAGCAGGTATCCAGGGAGTGCTTTCACAGCCAGAACTGTAGGGATACTATATCATAGTATTTGTTAAGACAAACCTTTGTCTCAATGACTAGCAAGTGTACTGTTTGGTATGGGTTCTTAAACTGGAAACGCATGGCCAGGTCAGACACTGGAAAGCAGGCTGCTGTGACACGCATCAACTAACTGCAGTGAGATCTGCACTTTAGAGATAACCCTTTCCAAAATTGGACACCACAAAGCGGGCACTGCATTTGACGCAATGCAAGCAACTTTTTCAGCTGGCTGAACTGCGCCCTCGTATCTGCAGCAAATAGCATAAAATAATGACCAATCCCCTTCTGCCACGTACATCGTGTCACGACGTGTGTCAGCAGTTGTCTTTCCCTCCCGGACGGATGTTCTGGCCAGAATACCGTGCAGTGCTCTTTTAAATGGACAGAGTATCATTCCTGTCTCAAGACTCCCGCGATTGTACTAACCTCGAACGTCAGTAGGGCAAAATGAGCTTTGGGTTTGGAGTCGGTGACTTTCTCGCCGTCTTAAAACTTGCTAATGAGGTCCGGAAACAGTTCGCCAATGCGCCCAAGGAGTTGTGAGTTTTGGTCATACCTTATTATACTTGATGGGTTATTGATACAGAGTGCTAACGCCTGAGAGCGCAGCAAGGACATATCAGATGATGTCGAAAGCCTGTCACTCGCCCTTGTCAATGCAGACTTCAGGGTTAAAGATGCTCGAAGTCATGGTGTGCCCGCAGCAACGGTGTCACCAGTGCTGGCAAGTTGTCAAGCACTGCTTCTGGAACTTCAAACATTCAACAACAAACACAGTGTTCTACAGAAAGATCCAGCCGATGGGACCAGAACCAAAATCAAGAGGTTTTGGAAAAGGGCAAGTTGGGATTCAAATGAAATCAGAGACTTCCGGCAAAGGATTACTTCAAATGTCCTGTTTCTCAACAAGTTGGAGCAGCGAGACATTCACACCGACGTTAAAAGCTTATTGCAGCAACAAAACGAACAAAGTGAGTATCACATTCTTCACATGGATGAATGTATCTACCATCGTTGTTGACTTACATTCTTTTCAGGGCGCTCCCAGATTGTTGATTGGATTAGCACCATTGACTTCAGAAACAAGCAACGAGATCTTCTGAGTGAAAGAGTCGATAACATTTCAGGCACCTGGATATTAACGACCGAGCAGTACGCAACGTGGATCAGGGGTGGAGGCAGGACACTGTTCTGCTGGGGAATGCCTGGTGGAGGGAAGACCATGACCACGGCCATGGTTGTGGACCACCTTCAATCCCTATGCAAAGGCGATGGTGAGACTTTGGTTGTCTACATATACTGCAGATACCAGAGCCATAATCAGAGCGCTGCTCAGCTACTCAGAAGCATTCTGCGGTCTTTGATTCGCCAGTCTCCCAAAGTCCCCAACATGGTCATCAACAAACTCTTCGAAGAATACAATGCAAAGGGAGAGGCGCTACCAAGTCATCAAGTCATCCCAGCTATCTCAACCATGCTCACGTCAGCCAGGTCAAAGTATATTCTTATTGATGCTGTGGACGAGTTGGACGATGACCAGCGAGCCATACTGCTGCAACGCCTGTTCAGCCTCAAAGAGATCACCGAAGTGAACTTACTCCTTACATCTCGACAACGACCTAAGGCCACTACTGAAACCTTCAATGGCCACTTTGGTGGGCCTTCGGGGATGCAAAGCGTTTTGAAGAACCTGGTCCAGGGTCTTCAAGCGTTGGGGACTCCTTCAAAAATTGATGACTTTCTGTTGGACCTAGCCATGGAGATTAGGGCGACAGACAAAGATGTGGAGCGATACCTCCGCGCAGAGCAGAGCCTTCTTCTCTTGCCAAAGTGTGTCAAAGAAAGACCCCATCTCCAAGAGGAAGTCGTCAGTTCCATCATAAGGGTCGTAGACGGGATGTGAGTGCATTCCACTTCGTCGCCTTGGTCATGCCTAGGCATCACTATAGTATTGTCTGAATGTCGCTGAAACTCTTCCTTAGGTTCCTACTAGCCGTCCTACATCTGGAATCCTTGAAGAGGAAGACTACAGTCAAACAGGTCAAAGACGCCCTCCAGAACATGACAGAGCCCAGTGGTTCCCATGCCTACGACAGAGCCTACGATGATGCTTTGCAACGAATCGAGTCTCAGACAGATGAATTCAAAGATCTGGCGAAAAAAGCATTGAGTATTCTCATGTGTGCTCGTAGGTTGCTTTCCCCAGATGAGCTTTGCCATGCATTGTCTGTTGATGTGACCAAGGAAGAGGCGGACGAGGATAATGTGCCTGATATTGAAGATGTACTCAAATCATGCGCTGAGCTTGTGACAGTCGATCATGAGAGTGATTGCGTTCGCCTAGTCCACAATTCTACACAGGAGTATATGGACCGGAATCGAGTGTCTAAATTTCCGGACGCTCTCAAGTACGTCGAAGCTGTGTGTCTCGTCTACTACAACGTGAAAAGCAAAAGCAGTCGAGGCGGACCGTTCTACGAATATTCAGAAGACAACCGATGGTACCATGGGAAACTGGCCGAGCAGGACCGAGAGTTTCGGAAGAAGCTCGTGGGCAACCGAATATCTGATCGTCTCGTCTCACCCGAAAAGCCGAGCTTTTCGCTGTCCATGGCCACTGGAATGGAAAGATTCTGGCAGCAAGCAGCCATGAAGACAACTTTGCAGTCAGTAATCCAGAAAGGCTGCGAGACCGGCGACTTGGACCTCTTGGAATCATTTCTTGATACAAGCCAATACGAAAAGAGCAACGACGTTGCCCCTCTTCTTCAAATAGCACTTGAGGCTCACCAGCATCGCATCGTGTAAGCAACTTGACGATTTGGCCAGTTCTTTACGAATTTTCTTTTTGTTTCAGAATGTCTCTCAATAAGCTTTGCAATGCTGATGAAGCGCATAATGCTAGGAAGTTACTTTTAAGTCGGAACGCTAAACCGACTCCATCAGCATTTCTAACAGCAGTGCAGGGGAATAACGTCGAGGGCTTGAAATTGCTGGTAAAAGTCGGCTCTCCAGAGGTAATGGAAACCAGTGGAAGCACTCTGCTCCTCGCTGCTAGCGAGATGGGGCACATATCGGCGATGAAGTATTTGGTACGACTCCCAGGTATCAAACTTACTCAGACGGACCAGTACAGCAGGAATGCGCTGCATCTTGCATCGATTTCGGGGAAGACGGAAGCCGTGCGCTTTCTTCTCCAGCACCTGACTGCCACTATCTCTGCCGTCGACGAAGATGGCAGGACAGCGCTGCATCATGCAGTGATGCGTCGCCACGGTCTCATCACCAGGCTACTCTTGCCTCGAGCATCCTCCGACATCCTGAGAGAAGATTTCGAAATACTCAGTCCGCTGGACTATGCAGTCAGACTTGACTCAGTTAGCATGGTCAAAACACTCGTGGACTCAATGCTTCCCGACGACCCCCTTCGGCACAAATCCGCGGCTTTACTCCATTCAGTGAGTGAATGTCCCCGACAAGTCCTCAGATCGCTGGATCTGCATATTCAACACATGACGCCACGGCAGTCAAAGTTTCGCCTTCCAAGAATCGAAATTCTTCGGATTTTGCTGAGCTCGGAGTACTTCAACCTGAACCTGGGCGACCACTCTGGGAGGACGGTGCTTCACATTGCAGTTGATCAGCCTTATTGGTTATTTGATCCGCTGTCATCGGCGCGCGACGCCGCAAGGTCCAGGCTCAATCTTCTTCTAACCACGACGGGCATCAATGTAAATGCCAGGGACGACGAGGAACGGACCCCTAAGTCCTATGTCCGGGATGCACAGTTGGTCGCTGCCCGCGGCTACAATCTAGAAGAATTTATTGATCAGGCCCGCACGCCCGGTTTCGATGTAATGATGGAATCACGGAACACCAAAAGGGAGGTCGAAGAGACTATGCTGCAGATGCTGCTCGCTGCTGGTGCTGAATATTGACCGACAGAGGCAAGGCGGCCGGCCATTTATGCATCCTGCAGCCCTGCGCAGCGATCGAGGCTCGACGTGATGCTGTGAATGCTTCTCCAGGAGTTTGGAATAGCGGTAAACATGAAAAACGGATGGCGGGCAAACACTATTCTGTCTCGGAACGGATGAGATCAGGGCACTTCTACTTTCAGTCGGCACCTCGATATGTCAATCATGGTCTCGTCGAAGCTTATACGGATATGTACGAATAAACGCAGGGCTCCTGATCGACCAGGATGGTGCTGTGATGGAGCACTTGAGAATGGGGCTTATACAGTCAGAATGCGCATCCTCGAACCTCCCTTCAATCATTGGTTAATTGCCTCCATCCTCTTCACCTAGGTCTATAAGCTGTCTATGTCTTTGAGCTTCAATTTGTTTGCAAAATTCGAGAGGATGTACGAGGACGAGCTGCCCACAAACAGCCTCACGTTGTAGGCAATGACTACTAAATGGCTGCAACTTCCCAGGATACACCAAAATGGAAAGCCCTGGCAGATGCAATGTCTGCTGCGTGCCGTAACCGGGCAGTAGACGACCCTTTTGCTCTTCTCCTCGTTGGTTCCCATAGCCCTACCCACATGTCCACGTACACGTTTACTAAACAACATTGCAGCTCCCGAGGTCCAGGACTTCAAGCGCGTCTCAATCTTTTTGACCCCCGTGTATGTGGATCGATGCCAAAACGAGTTTTTTAGGTATATAGTTAAATCCTGTGATACTTGTCCGTAGTTGGGCGGGATCTAGTCGGTCACCCAATCGCCAACTGACTGCCCGTTCATCCGCCGGAATTCATTACGGACGACCATAGGACCGCAGCTTGAAGAATCCTACTGCTGTGGGGTGGGCTAGTCCGGTTAGTCCTTATCAGATTGAGATGCTAGGCAGGGACCAACGGCACAGTGTTTTCAGCTGCTGACGTGTGCAGAGGGGGCGAATTACGCGAAATACACATGGCATGCGCAGTGGATAAAGAAGGCACTGAAGCACCACGATTCGCTTTGAGCCAACCTCAGAAATCATCAAACCCACACCAAAAATCAACCAACGCCCAAAATCAACGACAATTCGAAAGCGGCCTCTCCCTCCGCCAAACCAAAACCAGACCTGTACCTCCACCCACCACCAACAACAACAATAACAATCACCATCAATGTCCTGGGCCCACAGGCTCTCCGCAGCAGCCTGTACGACCTACGGCGGGCTGTGCATAGCGTCGGCCCTCCCCTTTGCCGGCGTGTCTGTCCCCTGGATCACATCTCGGTATTCCGGTGACTCGTGGGTTGCCTACTATGCCGAAAAGAACGCGTGGATGGCCCGGCTTTCGGGCGACCGCCTGACGCCTTGCCAGGCCGGCTACGCGGGTGCCGCGCTGCGCGTCGCCGTCGGTGCCTGCTGCGTCTGGGGGCCGCCCACTGCGCGCGAGGCCGCGCTTCTGGCCAACGGCGCCGTTGTGGCGCGGGGCACCGTCCTTGCGGCCCGGGACGGGCGGCCCATGCGCCCGCAGTGGACTATGCTTGGTGCTATTGCCTTGTGCCTTTTGTTGGGAAGGTTGTGAGCGTGGTGGTGGTGGTGCTCCTTGAGGATAGGATATGCTGCAAGTACTTGTTCTATTTATTTTTTCCTGTATTATTACCCCTGGGCCGCCCTGATGATAGATTGTTCTACTCACTCGGTCACTGTCACGGAGGAGCAGACGTGGGCATCAAGTAGGGTCTTTAACTCTGGGTCTCGGGTTATTCACCTGGCAAATGCCGGCGGGTTTCGGACAAGGTTACTTGGTGAAGGCATTGACGTAGCCTGGGGGTATCTGTAAAGCGGATGAAGAGGAAGCAGGTCTCGGCGAGTGACCTTGGAAGATGATACATTGCTATGGACACTGGCACTTTGAAATACCTAAACCAGGTTTAAACTATCTTGCTGCAGCAGAGGGAGGGTGATTAGATGAGATTAGATAAGCGCACGCGCCTGAGGAGGCGAGGGGACAAGTAGACAAAGCTCCAGATGATAGGTTAGATATTATCGAAACAAGATCAGGACTTTATAAAAAAAGCTTCTTTCATTGATCCTAAGATGTAAAAGGCTGTGACATATGGTCATGGCCGCAAGTACAAAGATGCACACTACTCGGAGTCTTGAGCCGAGTTCTTTCACCCAGGCTCAGCCATCGCGCGCTCATATGAGGAAACCAGCAGAAAGCCCTCAAAGTGAAGGGGTTTGTCCTATGGCTCAGAAACTTCCTCCTCTTCATGTAGACACCAATATTCTCGATTTCACTGCTCGGTTGATAGAGAAACCTCCCCTGCATGCGCCACGATCAACTCTGCGGTAGCGAAATGTCCGCGATGCTTCGCTAAATCTACTGCGCCATCGTAACCTGTGGAACCACCGTAAAGGCTACGTGCACCAGAATTCAACAACAGTTTGACGACATCCAGCCGACCTTCAAAAGCAGCGCCATCCAAAGCAACCCATCCTTGCCTCTGGCATGGCGGCGCATTGACATCCGCGCCGTGGTGAAGCAGCAGAGTGACCAGCTCAAGTTCTCCTGCTTTCGCAGCGATCTGCAACGAAGTCCTCCCACACCATTCAGCTGGGGCTGCATTGACGTCTGCTCCACGCTCGAGGAGGAGGTGGACAATTTTGTTCTTACGAACACGCTCCTCAGCCGTACTCGGGATCCAGGCACAGATGCTTTGGAGCGCTGTTTTGCCAAGGCGGTTGAGCGCGGGGGCATTCACGTCGGCGCCTCTTTCGAGGAGCGTGTTGACAATTACTTCGTTGCCGCAGAAGGCTGCTGCTTGCAATGGAGTCAGACTCCACGGCTCTGAAAGCTTTGGAAAATCTGCGTCCATGTCGTGTGAGTAGGCGTTGACTTCGGCTCCCTTGTCAAGCAGCTCCTGGATGAGCCCGGTCCGTCCACCTGCGTAGATCAAAACCGAAAGGGGTGAGCCCGGTGAAAGCTCGGCGCCCTGTGAAAGACAAACTTCGAATACCTCCAGCCGTTCTTGGCGTTCTTTCCACGGGTTCGGTCCCCTTAGGCAGAGCTCCAGCAGATACGCTGGTAGTGAGTCTGGCGCGTGATTCTTGAGACCACGCATCTTGTGCAGCAAATGCTTCACTTTCTGGAGCAAGTTTGCAGAGCCCTTTCTTAGGAGAGTGTTGAGTTCCAGAAGAGGGTCGAAGACCTCAACTACTGGCTCAAGATGGAGGCCCCGTCTCGAAAGAAAGTTGATCATCTGAGGACTCAAGGCAGCCTTGGAGTGCGATCTTGAATTCCTGCTTTGTATTGACGCAAGCCCACCATTCGCTGGGGAGGAACGATCCTCGGTTGCCGCCAGTGACCGAATGTCAACCCCGAGGGAAAGTAGCCAGTCAATGGCTTCATAGTTTCCACGATGAGCTGCTTCTAAGAGCGCGGCCTCGCCGTTCTGGCCGTGATTGGGGGCCTCACAGGTAATGCGCCGGTAAACTTCCGTGTTGTTCGTCTTGACAACTTCTCGGAAGACCTTGGACCAGTCAACCGAGTCTCGGTGAACCGAGCAGAGGGCGTACAAGGTTCTCTCAATCTTCCACGTCGGACTGACGGTTGTGGCAACTAGCTCCAACGTAACACACAAGAGCTCTGTCATGTTCGTGTTTGGAAGAGATGGAATGTTGAGGTCCACGCGTAAATTGACGACCTTGTCAATTGATTCGGGGTGGACTTTGCCCTTGTACCAGACCCCTCCAAACAGAAATTGCTCGACAAACAGGAGCTCAAGCAGCGGGTGCTTCCCCAAATCGCAATGTAACGGTCGAGGGGTCCAGTGAGGAAACCCTTGGCTGCCCGCGGGATTCTGCTGACGATTTTTCTCAATATCTTCTTCAATTGACGAAAGGATCCATTCCACGTTGCAGCTGTACCAATAATCGCACCGCTCCAAAGCATCAAGTATTCGCGACCTCCAGTTGCAAGCAGGGGAGGATGTGTTCTGGCCCTCTTTGCAGTAATAATGTAGGTGACGGTAGGTAGGGCGGTCGAAATAAAAGTAGTAGTCAAGCATGGTAGGCCACCATTTGAGTGAGACATTGTTCAGCTTATAGAAGTCCAGCATGGCTGGGTTGCGTCTGGGCTCAAAGGGAGAGTCGAACCAAGGAGCATCGGATTTGGCCCCATGCTCACAGAATAGCTTCAAACCGTGGCGATGGTTGGTGTCGCCTTTGTTGTATTGATACATGAACATCGCAAAGTTGGTCGATTGGCCGACGGTCGATGAGTCTCTGTAGAGGATGAAATTCCGATTCACATCACAATATTTCATCAGGAGCTTTGCCGCATCAAGGTGACCGCCCTGAATGGCTTTCAGAATGACTGAGTCCTTCTCCTGCAGCCATCCAGAGTCAGCGCGACAGCCGTGAATTAACAGTCTTTCCATGGCGTCGAAACATTTGGCCCGGACGGCGTAATAAAGATAGTCGTGGCCCATTCTTTCGACATTCAGCCACTTATTCTGTATTCCGACGTCGACCAATAATTTGAATAAGATATCGAAGCTTGCTGTTGCTTCGGAGCGAATGAGGACTTCCCAAGCAGCTCTCACGGCCGGCAGCGGAGTCTTGAGTATCTTCGTGAGAAGACTGCGAGGAATACGGTCCCGCAGAGTTTCGAGCAACCACACAAGCTCTGCTCCCTCCATGAAGAAGAGACGGTTTGACAGTAGGTATATGGTAGTTGACATGTAATGAAACACGTCAAAGCTCTGGACCATGGCTGTGTCGGCCGCAGTGTTCAGTATCCCCTTGACTGCAAGTCCGTTTCCGTATTCGGAGTAGGCTTCCAGGTTCGATGGAACCAGGTACATGGGAATACCAGTATCCGCAACACAATTAAAGATAGTGATGTTTTCGAGCGACGAGAAGCATTCCTTCAGAGTGCGTGACATTTGCAGCCAGGGTATACTTCGAAGGTGTCGAAGGAGGAATAGACTTCGAGTTTCCGAGTCAATGGCGACCTCCACTCTTAAGTCATCTGGTGTGAATTCGACCATAACAACATCGGTTGAAGGACTGCTTATCTGCGGCGGCAATATTGGACCGACGACTTCAAGCTGGTGGCCATGTGATTCAAGGTTGAAAGGCGATGGCGATCGCATAGCTTCAAGTGAGCGAACCGGC
Organism: Diaporthe sp. P3_1W; assembly: GCA_037177825.1. NCBI lineage: Eukaryota > Fungi > Ascomycota > Sordariomycetes > Diaporthales > Diaporthaceae > Diaporthe > Diaporthe sp. P3_1W. The sequence continues at coordinate 8,636,998 of JBAFXB010000002.1, forward strand.
GATCGGAACGGTGATGGTGTTCGGACGGTCACGTAGGTTGGAAGTGGGCTCAGTGAACCTACCAGATGGGTGAGGATGGTCAATATACGCGGACTGAAGTCACTGAGGCGGAAACCGGGTTGAGTTGATGGACTCTCACTTACCCTGACGCGCAGAGCGGCTGAGGACTCCAGACCTTCTCACCTCCTTCCAGGCTTTCTCCCAAGGGATTTCCGTGTTATTGAGGTACACAGCTGTTGGACGCTTCAATTTCTTCTTCCCTGGACGCTCGAGACGGGGAAGCACATGTCGGTATATCGTAGGCCAATCGCTGCCCTTGACCTTTTTGCGGACTTCCAGGACATCGCGCAGTTTGTTTTCCCACGTGGACAATCTGGCTTCCTCGAATCAGTTGCACTTCTCAAATCAGCTCGACTTAGCATTTGGACAAATGCTGTTTGGGTTCATTCTCAGCACTGACGGCATCAACGGGAATCCCAGCCCCTCCATAGTCTCCTTGACCTGTTTCAGTGTTTTCCGCTGCACCTGGTATAGATCCCGGATCTCGTTCCCACGCTGTTGCCAGATATCGTCATGATCTTGTGAAAGCGGACGTTTGGAAGAAGGCATGTTGGAAGCAGGCGAGCCAGAGGAAAGTTCTTCTGACAATTCACTTTGGCACTCTCTTTGCCAATGGCTAGTGTGGAAGGGAAATAGTATTGGAGAAATGATTTGAAGACAGAAAACGAGAGTGCTTGAATGAGCAGGCTGTATTTATAAGTGAGCAAACTCAAGCCAGGCGCAACTTCGACATGCGAGCGGCATCTTCTGCAGGCCTACTCATTGGGAGATGGTCCGAGTGCTACCCATGCGACTAATCCCCGGACTGTCCAAAATCTTTTTGCATTTTCTTGGCGCCAATCCTCATCCTCTATTCGTTCGAGCCGATGGAAATGTCAGCAGCCGGGGTATCACAAACGCACTGCCACTTACCTCGCGCCGATGTGTTGGCAGTCGAATGCTGAAGTGCAGTACTAGCTGGAATAGGTCTAGACCCTGGGATTACTGTGGGCAGAGTAAACCAATGGGGACCATGAGTTGTATCTCCGTACCTTTTTGTCCAAAATCCCGTAAGGCGGTGGGCGAGGCAATCTAGACCCAGAGGCATCTTGTGCATGTGTACGTATCTTTTCGTCCAAAGTCTCCATGAAAGTGGATCTAACCCATTCGGAAACTAATTTTATCTCACGTCCACTGGAAAGTTCACTCTTATATAACAGCCATTTTCAAGCTCCAGTATGCACTAAGGAGAATATCTAAAACCTCTTTCACACCATGAGCCTTACTTTGACTGCGAAGCTTCGCCGTATGCGTTGTTAGATGAGCAACAAGTGGCATCTCGATGCAATTACCCACCAGTTGTCCAAAGTCCCTAACAACGAGAAGTAATGACCATACCATGGCATCGTTGATAATCGCATGGGACCTTGGAAGCCTCAGCCGCCCTCGTTAATATCATATGGTGGGACGGAATGCTCCGCCCCTGAATGCGTCTCGCCTCATAACATTTGTTTGACCAGCACCATCTTTATTACGCCGGGGACATCCCCAGGTTCCCGACACTTCTTGTTCAGTCACATCGAATTACTATCCTACCGTCTTGGAACTTTTACACCGACGTCTTTACTTCCCAAACTTGGAACACGAGATTCCCTGGCGCCGAGATGACGTTGAGTACGGAGGCAGTCGTTGCTATCGTCTCACTCCTTGTCACAAGTGTTCCCGGGTTCTGGGTCTTTCGCCTCGTTCGTACTGTTGAGGGCCGCCGTCGACAACACACGCAACAAAGATGGCGTCAGATTGAAACCCGTGTGCCCCTTCGTGAACATGTATGTTATTCTTGATTCGTCTTTGGCTTCTCATGCATATTCTCTCTACTGCCAAGTGGCTTCCATATAACCTACTAGTATATTTTGGAATTATTACTTGGTAAATACTGGCATGCCCCCTTCATGTGGCAGTGATGAGGCGTTCTGATGGTAGATGGGGTCCAGAGTAGCGCGAATGTCCTCATTACGATCCCACCTCGGGTCTATTTAGCCAGAAATGGCGTATGATACGAGTACGTCGTGCTTCATTTCAGCGTCATGAATCCATTGTTCTACCGTCTCGCTGATTACTCTGTTTACCTTTCCCTTCAGCAAGTTGGGGTTATCGTCACACCATAGCCTAAAGCACAGGATCACGTTAGCATCAGACGAAGTACTCTTGAGACTTCTAAAGGTCCACAGGAAATCAGTGGTTTTCAATGCGCCAAGTTCCTCGTTCTAGCGGGATCACGAGCATGTGCATAAAGGGTTAAATGTTCATCACCGAGCTAGCTCCATTCTCAAGCATACTGGCTGAGGGCATCTCCTTCTGGTATCATTCACCAGCGATCTCATTGAAGCTTTTCTTTTGAATTGACCATAAATGTTATTTCTATATCGATCAGCTTGTATAGCTAGGAAGAGGTAGCTATGAGGGTATATGCAATTATACTTAGGGCGTTTTCACTCAAGGCGTTTCACATCAAGACGTTATACCATCTGCTTTATTCATGTGATGATGAGATACGTATCCCAGAATAAACTGGCAGAGATTGCTCTGGATAATTGGTCCTGCTCTGAAGGGTCCCATATCTCGTAATCATTTATGATTCCCTCTCTTCAACGTCATGGAGAGCAGATCCTCCTCATCCCTTCTTATAAGCTACACTCTCTCAGACTGCCTATTAAAAACCCGCACTATATTTGGTTTATGCGTCTCACTAAATTTGCGAGCTTCAGGTTGGGCCACTTTTTGACCCGGCGCGCTCTACAACTCAAGCAGCGCAACAACATGGCCGAGACTCGGCCGCTTTGGATGAGCACATCATCCGACATTGTAAGACCAATGTGACTCTGATAGATGGGGTCTGGGAGGCAAAGGAGGATCGTAAGAATGACCTAGAAAACACCTACAGGATGGACCAGGCTGACGCCCATGGAAGGCGAGCCTGTGGCCCTTCTCCAGAAAGCCTTGGGTTACATGGACCCATCCCCAATCCCGGGGCGTAAGGGAGTCATTAAAATGATGGCGGGGTATTGTTTCCTGCTCACGACCCCTGTGGACCGCCTTCGACCCAATGCAAGCTGAGGGTGGAAATGATAGGTAGGGAAACGGCAGAGACTAATCATGGAGAGACTCCGCCATGACTGCTTGGACGAGCGGGCTGAAAGGGGTTCCTCTGCACCATTCCCACAACTCTTTGATCGTGTGCACATAATTAACGCTCCACGAGTTCTCCCCTAGGCAGAAGCTAGGTCATCTCGAGGCTTTTGAGTTCCGCGGGCCAGTGAGACGCTGCGTTCTGACTCCTTGCCATAGGGTCCAATATACCTGCCCTCTCAACCCGCCAAAATTCGAGCCTCAGGAGCACTTCCTATCTGAGCATCTGCTCATGTCAAGCAAGCAAGATCTGAGAGATCATATATACTTTTGCGCTGAGTTATTTGATCAAGATCACGGCCATTCAGACATTCCGGATTGTAATTCTACCTGGACGAGCACTATTGGGCATGGAGGCCTTCGAGAGATACCTACTACTATGTACCGTCTCTTGCTGCCACACGCGATGTAATTCTAGACGGTTCCATTTTGGGCTCGACAATGTCTCGCAATACATCAAAGCATGTCTCGATTTGCCTCGAGTACATTCAACTTCCATCTTATTAGTATATCTGCATCCGAGAGCTCATCTCGAGGCTGGAAAGACCCTTGATACACTTCAGGCCCATCTTTCCCCCTCATTTGTAGTCTTATTTTGCGCTGAATGTTTGAAGCCTTTTGCTCATCGCAAGGACTTCCTTTACAGGGTCTTTGCGAGTCCATCGTCTTCGCCGTCTTGTTCTTCTTCTCCTTGCCCAGTTGCGGCTGCGCGAGCCTCCGCCTCTATCTCTGCGTCCGCCTCAGCCTCCCATTTCTCATCTATAGCTACCCTCCGTTCCCAACATCTTTGCCTAGATCTGGAATATTCCTCCCGGCTCGTATAATCTAGAGTATTGAACGAGCAGCAATGTGACCGTGGGTCTCCGTCGTCATCGCCAAGAGGCTTGCGCTCCCAGATGTCCCGATAGACACCTGTCTCAGAGATTGGCTCCTCTGGGTCGATTCGTGTCAGATTCTTCTGGTCAGGGAAGATGGGCAACGGACAAGTCGTGCCGCAATTCCTGTCTGGGTCGAGGTCCGAGAGCAGAAAGTCGAGCAGCGCCTTCTTTTGCGTATCGAGTAGCTGCCAAATCCGGTAGGTGGCATCCTTGTGATTTGAGTGGAAGAAAACGGCGTCAGGCTACATATTGTATTAGTATTTACCGAAATCAAAATAAAGCAGTTAAAAAGAAAGTTGACACACATCCTCATAAGGCTCAAGATCGGAGGGCTTGCGACGATTAAACAGCACAACACCGCCAAAGATCTGCGCCTCAGCCCAGTATCCTACTATATCAGCTACTCCACTGGGATACTGCTCAAAGTCCCGATAATTCTTGTGCATAAAGAGAGTTGGTAGGTGGCCAGTTGGATAGCGTCTGTGAAAACCTTTAAGACTTGTAGGTGCTACCCATGTTGCAAGATCTTTGTGGTTACCTAGGTCTAGACCAAGCTTGTATAGGTCAACTGCAATCTGGTGGATAGCAATAGCCACCATCTCAATCAGGCAGGTTTTGAAGGCCCTTGAACCTATTGATGCAGCTTGGTATTTGTGGAAAAGCTGGATAGACTATATTAGTATATTGTTGAAGATTAGGAGATAGGAGGAGAGAAGATCAGGGCTGGGTGGCGTCGTAGTGAATATTTCCATTTTCTTACCCGGGCATTGAATTCCAGGTCCTTCGGATCAAAAGTGCTGCGGCTTTGCCTGGCTTGATCCAAGACTCCCGGGCATAGTTCCGGGTGCTGGACATAAATAGGGTGTGTCGTTGGGTAGACCCCATTACCGATGTTCACGACACTCTGGCTGAGCGGTGCCCCATCGATAATTTGGGCAAATGTCGTCTCTGAAGCGGGCGTAAACAAAACGTTGAATAGTGCACGGGTGAAGACATGGCGATGTTGTTGGCTCAGATCGTCAACAGTCAACTTGCGGGCCTGGGCCTCGTCGTCGGAGGCTAGGGTCGGTCTTGCCGAGTCTGCAATCATCCTGCAGAATGGCTGGCGCTCACTCGATGACGGGTTGATGGCCGTTGAGTTGAAAAGCTCCTGATAACAGGTAAGTGGATGAAAGAAGGGAAGGGAGATGTGGAGGGGAAAGTGAGAAGGTTGGTGGGTGCCTGGGTATTTGTATGCAAGCGATTAGCTGATTTGGAGCTTAAGGGTTAGGGCTGTGGGTAAAAGATGGGGCATTTATTAATAGAGCCTACGCCGTTGAATGTTCGGCGCAGAATGTGCGGCGTAGAATTGATATGCGGCGTGCGACTGCCAGTGGTTCAAAGAAGTCTGCTACTGCTGCTGGTGCTGCGGCGACAGGCCGCACTACTCCCGCCGCTGGTGTTCAGGGGTCAAGTTGAAACATCGAAGATGGGAAGAATAGGCGATACGCACTTGTCGAAGAGATCGTCCGCAAAGCCCTGCGAGCCTTCGAGAGCGCCGGGGGCATTGACAGCCTTGCGAAAATGACAGAAGCGCTTCTTATGTACTGGGAAGGAGCTGAGATACCCAAACCCACAACTTGGGGCACCCGGGCACGGGACATGAAAAACATCAAAAAGGAAATGGCTGCTTTTCTCCAGAGACTCAGAAAAGATTTTCCGTTGATCAGACTCGAAACTGCGAAGGAAGGTGATGCCTATACCGAACGGTTTGAACCGATCGGCGGCGCGGATGTTGTCGACTTCGCGAAGTTCGATATGGAGCGGGTAGAGTTAATCCTGCCCTCGGATGTAAGTACAATGAGTTTCCTTCAGCTATCCCTACCCCTTTTCTTATCATCATCCGATCGGACATTAGTTAACATGGTCGAAAAGTTTTAATAGTAGTATACAATGACGAACAAGGGGCTTCGGATTGTCACCAAAATAGGTAAGGACAAAGAAAGGACACATTATCTCAAGCTCGGATGCCAACGCGACGGTTGGAACTCTGGAAAGATTCTAGGTATATCTCTCGAAGATACCGGTGGAGGTGTGTTCTTCAGATCACAACCAAACAAACTATTCATACTCGATGATGATGCGCGAACGGAAACATTGACAGTCTATATCAAAAAGGACATATGACTCCAGAGATGAAGCTTCCGCCCCGTCCTCCTTACCCGAGGAGGAGGAGAGAAAGCAAAAAGAATAGGACAGAACGGGTATTTGATGAAATATCATATGTACCCATATAGGGGTAGAATGATGTTCAGGAGATAGTATGCTGAAGGTAGGGTTTGTGTGCGAACACAGCTCAGAAAAGAAGAGCAATCGAAGAAGTATGGAAGTTTCAAATGGAATTTGTAGTGAGCCAGCCTGCTACAAAGCTCGACCCGAGGATGACTTACAAGCAGGATCATGAGCGTAGAGGGGTATCGTGGATAGAACGAGCTTATTGCATGCCCATATCTCGGTCATGACGAGTAGCCCCTGCAGAATACGCTCAAAACACCGAGGTCGATCATTAAGTTAAGACCCGCCATATTATTCGAAGTATCAAGCGGACAGGATTGAGGGCTCTTCAAGGTACTTGTCTCTCAAGGAAGGGAGACAGATCAATATACAGACGCCAAGGCAGTGTCACTGACGCCAAGTACTATGGGTCCAGCAGCAGGCAGTCGTCACGGCCAGTGACTCATCCGGCGAGGACCACGGTGTGGACCCCAAGATTAGCCACAAGGCAGGTGGAGTATATCGCAGCACGGGTAAATATTCAAATTATTCGTTTTCTAGATGTATTATAGAATTTCTACTTTTTCGACACTGCATCATCGCCTTTTCCCATCTCCTCATGGAAGGGGAGCGATGGTCCGCGTCCACGCGGTTGTGCGTCTAGGCACCAGCCACGCCGTCAGTGAACAACATGCCGGCAACGCTGGCCGAGGTCAGCGTGGCCAGGACCCCGGAGAACAGGGCGGACAGGGCGACCTTGGAGACGTCGCCTGCGCGGCCGGGGGCGATCTGTGACAGGACACCGATCTGGGTTCCGAGGGAGCCAATGTTTCCGAAGCCCTGTGGGAGGTCAAGGTTAGCGCAAGATACGCCTCGGGGGGTTCTTTCGATTTTAACTCACGCAGCAGGCATAGGTGGCGATGAGCTTAGAGCGGTCGGCCATGTCGGTGAAGGGCGCCTCGCTGATGAGGCTCTTGAAGGCGACGAACTCGTTGGTGATGATCTTCATGCCGATGAGCTGGGCGACGTTGTAGACGTCCTTTGCGGGGACGCCGAGCAGCCAGGCGACGGGCCAGAGGATGTAGCCGAGGATGAGCTGCAGCGTCAGGGGCGGGCCGTCGATGCCCCAGTAGCGGCCCCACCACGACAGGAAGCCGTTGATGAGGGCGACAAAGGCGATGATGCACAGCAGGGTGGCGATGATCATGCCCGCGATCTTGATGCCCAGCCAGGCGCCGTTGGCAAAGGCGTGCAGCGAGTTGGAGGCCTTGTGCTCCTGGTCCTCGGGGACGACGACGCGGCCCGAGGTGAGCGTCTCCTCGGTCTCGGGGTAGCGCATCTTGGAGACGGCGAGCGAGGCCGGGATGGACATGATGCAGGACGACACGAGGGCCTGGGCGTTGAGACCCAGCCCGATGTAGGCGACCAGCACGGACCCCGCGATGGTGGCGAAGCCGCAGGTCATGACCTGGTGGATCTCGGCGAGGGTCAGGTGCGGCACGAAGGGCCGGATCAGCATGGCGCTCTCGCCCTGGCCGATGAAGGGCGTGGCGGCTGCGACGACGGCCTCGGCGCCCGACACGCGCAGGGTCCAGAAGAAGAAGGTGGCGAACTTGCCGACGAACCACTGGATCAGCCCCACGTGGTACAGCAGCTGCACGAGGGCGACGAAGAAGATGATGGGCGGCACGACGCCCGTCAGGAACCACGTCAGCGCCGTGACGGTGTCGTCGGTCAGGAACTCGACGCCGTCGGCCGCGAAGCCCAGCAGCGTGCGGGCCATCTCGGAGATGAAGGCGAAGATGTCGTAGCCGGCCTGGGTGCGCAGCACGAAGACGGCGATGACGAACTGCGTCAGCATGCCGCCGATGACGGTGTGCCACGGGATCTTGCGCCAGTCGCGCGACGTGGCCGTCAGCAGGGCGATCATGACCACGAGCCCGAACAGCGACACGGCCCGGTTGGCGCGCGTGTTCTCGCCCGTCTCGGCGGGCACCATGGAGCCGATGAGGAAGACGGCCACGGTGACGACGGCGGCCAGCGGCTTGTGCAGCTTGGCCGGGATCGCCTCGTACCCGCGGTACAGCGTGTGGCGGTAGACGGCCTTTGTCGGGTTCATGACCACCGACACGGGCACCCAGAGCGTGATGATGCGGATGGTGACGGCGATGTACACCAGCGTCGGCTTGAGCCAGCCGAGGCTTGGGTCGTTGCGGTGGAAGACGAGGCCGTAGATCCACCAGCTGGTCCGTCATGATGCACTTGGTCAGCACTGCATTCACACACGCGCGCACATACAAACAAACACACGCAGCCTCCAAACTGCAAGCAGGCAGGCAAGCAAGCAGAACAACAAGTGCTCATATCAGGCGGTACTCACGCGGTCCAGACTGCCCAGATGGCAAGGTGGATAAAGGGCTTGAACTTCCTGTAAAACCACCGGAACGACCACTTCTTGGCCGGCCCGCCCTCGTCCTCGTCGTCGATGTTGCCGACGCGGCCGCTCTCCTCGTCCTCGTTGGACCCCATCTGGCGCACCTTGTAGTCAGGCGCCGAGGCCGGGTCTCCGGTGTACTTGTCGGAGCTCTTGGCGAAGACTATGTCGTCCTTCTCGTCGGGAACCGCCGTCTGGCCGTGGTGGACGTGTGCGTGGTGGTGCTCGTTGGCAATGTCCAGGGCCGGGTCGGGGTTGACATAGACATCCTGCTGGGCCGAGCGGTTGTGGCCTGCTGCCGGTGTTGTGACCACGGTGCTGCCGGCGCTCATGGTGGCGTCGTGGGAGCCGTCGGTTGATCCTGACGAGTCGTTGGAGACCATATTTGCGTGTGGTGGGAGATGGACGGCGTTGAGGAGAGAACAAACAGGACTGGGCCGGGCAGAACAGAATCTTCAGGTTGAGCCGAAGTCTGTACTAAGGGCTGTACCACTCGACGGTCACACGTCTAAATCGGACCCGCCCGCTGTGTTTGCACGGTATAACCACCTGATCCTGATGACCGTAACCAGCCGTGCTAGATGCCGAGCCGGTCTTGTGCCTAGACGTGTGGGGGGAAGCGCGAGCGCGGATCCAAAGGAACGGTAGGTTCAGAGCACCTGCAAGAGCAACGACGGCATGTGGAGGAGGACGCGGGCAGCAAGGTGTCTCTATCCCAGGGACGACCCCATCTTATAAATTTATCATAATGCCCTTGCTGACCAGCTAAAAGGGAAAAAGATGTGGGCAGCGGGGGGTGGTAGGCGGGCAGATTGGTCGCATTCTAGATCAACGCCAAGGACTATATCGCCGCCCGCATGTAGGTTACCCTTGTCGGCTTTATCGAACCCAACTTGTCGGCTCCCAAGGTAACCCCCCCACCTCCCCATCCCAGTACCGCGCCAGCCTGCTGGGGGGGCGCGCGAGGGACACAATGCCACAGAAACAGAAAGCTTGGCCCGGCCCCAGCAGGGAGGCCTGCGGTGCCAAGATGCCAGATTGAGTTTGTCGTCCGGCCTGTGGAGGACGCCAGACTGGGCATCTCGATAAGACCTTGAGACGGACAGACTGACTGACGGACCGTGGCAGATACGGGCCATGAGATGACAGCAGCAGTCAGATAAGCGTGTGTCTTGTGAGAGGCTCGGGTGTTTCATGCCGACCAAACATCCGAAATAGTGTCTTTTGTTCGTTCCTCTATCTCTCTCGTCCTCGACTTCTCCCAAATCCTTCGAGCCTCCCCAAGGTTTTGTCCAAGGCTTGCCGAGGGAAGGAACTTTTCACGCAGGTGACGCTTCTGAACAGTCTACCAGCACTTGCTGGCCACTCGGTGTGGGATTTGGACAACTGTTACTGGCCGGCTCTGACCGTCCACAACCCAACGTTGCACGGGCTTTTAGCGGCTCTGTCAATCACTACGAATCGAGCCGTGGTTGGCCAATCCACCTGTCCGTATCTCGTCAATAGGGGGTTAAATCGTCGCCGGCGGTCCCCGTTGGACCTGGAGAAATCCTTCTAGAAGGCGGTTCCTCTCAGCTTCTTCCCGGCCCAGCCAGTGAAGTTGCCCCAGGGCCTCCCCAGGTGCGGACCAGTCTCGGCCCAGGAGCTAGGTGGTGTCGCTGTCTCACTGCGCATGCATGCGAGCCCTAGCCCTGCTGCAGTGCTGCGGTGCTGCAGCGATCCCTGCTTCCCCAGGCGTTGCCACTCGAGTCGCTTGTCCGGATGCGGAAGGCACAAGAGATGAGGACTGAGCGTCAACGAGTCAAGGTCCAGGATCAAATTTTCCAGTGATCGGGTGAATGTCTCGCTCAGATGCTGAGGGCAATCCGGAGTGCATATGGTTTATGCCAGGGTCACGATTAGATATTGGTGACAGCGCTGGGGGAATACAACAAGCCAATGGTGGTATACGTCCGTACTGTGAATTGCCCTTTGCAGAGTGCTTGGGGATTTGAGTTTAATCATGCGCGGACAAAGGATCCAGTAGCGCGGCACCATTCGCCTTTGCTATCTACGACAAATATACACACCCATGCCTCCTAGGCAAGCAATAGGCAGCTGGGCTCTGGGGGAATTCCGGATCTTGCGCTCTCTTAGGCAGGTGAGCACGTGGAGGCGTTGGTCGACAAAACATTGGAGCCTCACGAGGGAAGACAGACCGGTTGGCCCTGGGCTGTCAACCGTGCTTATTAGCTGTGCTAGGCGTGCTTTCGGCCGGGTGTGGTTGCACTCCCAGAAAGTGTCCGGCCCCCCAGCTTCCCTTGCCTGCACCGAAACGGGCCTAAGGTGCCACGAGGGGGGCGCAAACAGCCGCGGTCACGCCGGAACGGGTTTGCCCTGCTCGCACAAATGAACCCCTCTCTCGGGAGTCGGCGAATCACCTATCTGCCTCGGCCGTTGTCCCAGGATCATCGGCCAGGATCATGATAAGCCGGTGGCTCACTCGCTGGCTGATCAAGCCCCTGACATTGATATCTAGGTTTGGTCAAGACATCAATCAATTGACTGATTAATACGAGCATTTTGTACTGAATTGAAGATAAGAGTCGCTCTGTACTGGGTATCATATAATCACTTTATCGCCTTTCCCTTGCCCCATTCAAAGCACCCTCGTAAGCCACAAAATCCCCAGCATCACCAATCCAGTCAAGGGCATCAACTCCTCCCTCCGAGACGCACCACCGCTCGTGGTACCGCTCGTGCCGTCCACAGACCCGGTCTCGCTCGGGGCGTACCCCTCCCGATACCCAAAGACAACGTACGGCGTCTCAAAGCCCCCGATGCCCAGCCCGCCCAGCCCGGAACAGCTCGTCGTCGCCGTGGCGGTCACCGCCAGCGACGTCGGCGTCGACGTGTACACCATCCTCAGCTGGTCGGGCAGGTAGGTCAGGTACAGCGTCCTGGCCTTGCCCTCGTGGATGGCCGTCGCGGTGGCCGGCGCGTCGGGGTCTTCAACTGGCTCGCATCCGAGGCAGGGGTAGTCGTCTCTCGGCCGCGGCTGGGCGGTGCGCTTGGCTGGGGCTATGGTGGTGGTGGTGGTGGTGCTTCTGCTCGTTTCCGCCGGCGCGGACCCGGTCGACGTGCGGGACTCGCTGGCGTAATCCTCGTAGAGCCGCCCGAAGTTGGCGTAGAAGCAGAGCGGGTCCTCCTGCAGCATGCTGTACTCTTCCTCTGTGAAGAGGGTCCTGTAGTCGTATAGGTCCATCCACGAGGACATGTTGAGGTTCGGCATTGGCGTCGGAGTGGGAGCGACTGTGGTCACGTTTCGTGCTGCTGTTGGTGCTTCTGTTTCTGTATCTGCTGGCTCCAAAACCCCCGACGAGCTCTCCTCGGGCCCGTCTGAGATGGCGTCTGTGATCTGCCCGACAAGCTCCTCGGCCACATCTTTCATGTCATCGCACGTGTTCTTGTTCCGCGCACACAGGCTGGTCGACGAGCTGGCCGTGCCGCTGCCGTGTTGGTTTGGCGGTGATAAGTCGTCTCCACTCATGACAGGTGGTTTGTATGTGTTTGGGCCGTCGCCACCCTTCCCTATGCGTGGTATGTCTGAGCCCGACGTCCCTGAGCCTGCTTTTGGGTATCCTCCTGGTATATTCTTTGGTGTAGGTATGTCTGAGCCCGACGTCCCTGAGCCTGCTTTTGGGTATCCTCCTGGTATATTCTTTGGTGTAGGTATGTCTGAGCCCGCCCCACGCAAGCCTCCTGTTCTGCCTCCGCCTCTGACGGGAGGTATCACTGCTCTTCCGAACATGGCTGTGTTGATGATATCCGGATGCAGGGCGATTTCAGAACAGTAGTTGGCCACTACTTGGAGGAGTCGGTATTAGTCTTCAACGCAAATTGCCCTGGCCAAAAGAGATGATGCGAGAGCTTGAAGTTATTTAGAGGCATCGAAACAACCAAACTCGCGATGTGCCCTTGCAGTTGCTGCCTTAGAAATGCCCGTTCCATACTCCACTCCAGGAATTCAGGAAGGTGCATGGGCTTGCGGCGGAGCAAGAGGAAGCGCTGCGGCTGACAGAACCCTGTCGCGCATCAACATGGCTTTGCGTCTTGGTTGGATGGTTGTCAGCAAGGAAATTGCACTTCGATCCTACTGTACCAAAACGCCATGAGGCTGAAACAGTTGCCGGAGAGCTTGAAAGAACGGCTTTGTGAGAAATGTCCGTGCAGACAATAAATAGGTAAGTGGATATTATAACACACTGGGGCATCACGTCGCGCATATGTAGGCTGCCTAGAATGACTTCGGTGGCTGAGTCCAGAGCTCAGTAATCTTTGTCTCCGTGGCTTAGTGACAATCATTCAGCTGGAAACTGTCAAACCGATAATGTGAGTCTTGATATTAAAAAGTGACCATATGAGCTGAAGGGGATGAGATATGGAAAGAGATTGGCTTGAGGAGATAGCACGAAGAAGCCTACCCAACAACTTCCTGAAGCTAATCATGATGACCTGTTTTCAACAAACAATTTTGAAGATCAAGTTTCATAGCATAACTTTTCGTTCAAGCGAAAAAATCACTGGACCTCAATGGTGATCGCCGTCCCGCCGCAAATGCACAGCTAAATGCAACTTACCGCGTCCACATTATGAGGTTGAGCTCCAAGTTCAGAGAACAGCCACACTTTGAGACGTCTACTTATTACAGTCATAGCAGTCCAATATAAACCTACCTAAGAATCCTTGTTGAAAGTCTCTGTCTCGCTTTTTGGGACTCAATAGCACTGCTAGATGCAGCCGCCAACCACTCTCCTTATCCATGCTGCACCACTGGCACCTTCAGCTATCCAAGCTGTGCTTGTCATGCCAGAATTCTACTATCTTATTGGAAAGGTTACATCCTATTCACACTAATGTATCCCACAAGTGTATGATTGTCTTTTCATCATTGTTTCTTGACACTGCTCAAGGGCGGATCCAGAGGCGGCACCTGGACAGTAGGTTGCCTATTCATGTAGAAAGCCTGCCTAAAGCGCATTGGATCGGAGTCTTGGAGCTCCGGCTTATGCGCTAATCTCAGGGAGTATGCTGTGTATCACACCAACACTGCGGAATTTTGGGGGCTATAAAAACACCCGTTAGGCTTCATCAGACCTTGTGAGCCCAGGTCCCTCCCTCAATTGCCTTACGATTGGCTGAGTATGAACCGTAGTTGCATAGGCGATCGTCCGCATAAGTGGCTGCAATGACGTGCCGGCTGACATTTCCGGACTGTGTGCTGCTGCGTGCAACCAAACATGGAGAAGAGGTCATGCAGCTTATTGTTACCTACATACTGTCACATTGCTATTATAGGATCAAGCATCCCCTTGCCCACTTCTCATCTGTTTCAATTAAAATATTAGCTCAAATACTCCAACATAGGCTGTTAATAATCATCCTGTCTTTACTATCTTGTTCTTCCTCAACTGGTTTCATGACCTTATTCTCCCTTCCCACTGATTGCTCAGACATGTGAAGATTCGACATGGGGTTCAAAGTGTTCCAGATCGCAGACCAAGGCGCATATTTCGTCGTTCTCATATTTTGCGCCTTCAGCTGTGTTGCAGCACTCTCGCTCCGTTTCGTGGCCACTCATCGATCTAACCGCAAGCCCGGCGCAGAAGATTGGTTCGCCCTGGTGGCAGTGTTGCTATTTCTTGCCCGAGTCGGTTTCATGCTCGACTGTAGGACATCCCACCTGCCAAATGGCTTTCTCATTTAACCCATAACGGAGCATATTCTTGGTCGGTCAGCTTATATGTCTTAACAGGTCTCGTGGTCATCAATGGCCGCAACTTTGACCTGACTATTGATCCACAGAGTTTCGAAAAGATTTTCAAAGTCCGTAAGACTTCATTTGCCATTTCTGCTGCCTCAATCTTCTTGCTAACCTTTAGAACATTTCAGATGGTAATTACCACAACAATTACCACAATGCTGGATCAGACATTCGCCAAACTCAGCATTTGCGCTTTGTACCGTCGCATCTTCGGCGTGAACCAAGTGTACCGGCGCTGGGTGTATATTTTAGCTGCAGCCCAGTGTGCAATCTGTCTTACTCTTGTTTGCATGCAGCTCCTTCTCTGCCGGCCTTTCCAGAAATTCTGGGACTGGCTGGTTCCTGGGGAGTGCACGCCCTGGACGACGCTGCTTCTAGTCACGGAGCCCCCAAACTCACTTGTCGATTTCGGGCTCGTAGCGCTCGCCATGTCAATGATTCGGCCCATGCAGTTGAAGCCAAACGCGAAATGGAAGCTGCGTTTCCTTTTCGGCCTAGGCAGCCTGTAAGTACTTGGTGGAGATTCTCTCGCTATCCTTGACCTTCCCACCTGAGGCACCACGATTGCCGCACCGGCTGACGTTACTTGAGTGCTGGGATATTTGGCTTCATCAAAATTGGCCTCGCATACAACCCTAATCCGCTGCGTAAGTCAGATTCTCTTGGTATAGAATGATTCGTGGCTTGATGATACGACTGCCGGAGATGCGCACGAAAGATGACGACGTGTCTGACGATTGCACCTCCAGACTTGAATGCCTCTCTCTTGACTTGGGGGGCAATACACTCTTTGATCGGTATTGTCTGTTGCTGTGCGCCTGTCTATGGAGCTCTGCAACCCTCGAGGCTTTGGAGCCGCATTGCCTCCAAGGCCACCGCATGCACTCCGAGGTATAAGTCGAAACGTGGGAAGAAGAATCCATTCTTGCCGACCGGGCCATGGCAGACTGCACCAGTCGATCCATATTTCCAAGGCGAGGGCTGGTTCCACACCAATGGTTACAACGGCAGTACCAGGTGCCTTGTGACTAGTGATGCTCGGCGTGGTGTATCCTGTGGCAACGAAAAACATCCCGTGGGCTCAATACAGGTCGACAGATGTGTGGACGTTGACTATCCCAGTGTTTACCGGACATCTGAGCAAGAGGTGGATCATTTCCCAGAGCACTCTCAGCCTTTAAAGCCTAGCCCACCCCATCTTCGTGCCCCCAGGGCGCCACCAAATATTTGATGGACGCAGTACTCAGGTACTGGCTGTGTGAGATGGATGGACAATGTGCCACTGGTTGCCACATGATTCGTGGTTTTATTTTATATTTTACAAAGTCTTAGTGCAAAAATATGGAGCGAAGTAAGCTGACCAGTTGGGAAGCCTACACAGTAAGCGTTTACGCTCAGGTAGAATGTGGTTGGATACCTTCCGGTGTCGGTGGGGACAGACTAACAGTGCTTAGCCGAGGGCACGCAGGAAACTGTTAGTGGGCCTCTTATCCGGCTCAGAGGCGGCCATCCGGGGGCATCCATCCCCCTCACGATTCTACCATTTTTACCATTGAAAGAGCACCAAGACTCTGCTTAAGATGGCACCGAAAGTCCTCATATTTGGTGCCGGAAGCATCGGTGGTGTGTACTCATACATACTGTCTCGCGCTGTGCCAGCCGCCAACATCACCGTAACATGCCGCTCCAACTACGAAGCTGTCTCCAAGAACGGATTCACCGTGAACTCGACTCTGTGGGGCAAAGGGCTCAACGTGAAGCCAACGGTTGCCAGGAACGTCGCGGATGCGGTTCAAGCCAATGCAGGGGACCCGTTCGACTATGTCATCGTGACTAGCAAAGCTCTCAACACCACGCCGTCGACGGCAGAGCTCATCAACCCAGCCGTGGCGTCCGGCACAACGACGATAGTGCTCATCCAGAACGGCATAGACACCGAGGGGTCCTTCGCAAAGCTGTTCCCGGAGAACCCAATCCTGAGCACGGTCGTCTACCTCCCCGCAACACAGGTCGAGCCCGGCGTCATCGAGCACCAGGAGGTCGAGCTGCTGCACATCGGCACGTACCCGGCGTCGGCGCCAGAGCCGCACAAGGCCGCGGCAAGGGCCTTCTCGGACCTCCTGACGGCCGCCAAGGCGTCCTCCAAGGTCCACGACGACGTCCAGGCCGAGCGCTGGTCGAAGCTCATCGTCAACGCGTCGTGGAACTCGATCTGCGCGCTGACCCGGTCCCGGGACCGGCCCCTGCTGGACGTGAGCAACCAGTCCGGCGCGTTCAGGGACTTTATCCGCGGGGTGATGCTGGAGATCGCGGCGGCGGCCCAGGCGTGCGGCTACGCGGACGTCAACGCGGAGCTCGTCGACTTCCAGCTGCGGCGCGCGTCCGTCCGGTCGCTGCCGGGCATCCAGCCGTCGATGCTGGCTGATGCGCTGGCGGGCAGGAATATGGAGGTCGATGCCATCGTGGGGAATACTGTGAGGCTTGCGAGGGACAAGGGCGTCCCGACGCCAATGCTCCAGACGATTTACTTCCTTGCGTCTGGGCTTGACATGAGCTTCACGCTGGCGAGGTCATGACCGGCATCACATGGATTTATTGTAGAATGGGGATGATAGAGTTTCCATGATTTAGATGGATAATAGAGTATTGATCTTCATGTGCTTTGATCGTCTCAGACCATGAATGAGTTGCCTGTGATTCTCAGGTAGCGCGGAAAGCGTAGCCCACTCGTTCAACGTCATAACTCGTACACTGTCACGACCGTTGTCATATCGCTGTGTAACGAACATGATGGCAACGAGGCGTAACTGCACATTTCAAATCAACAGACACATAAAGGGCATTCGAATTTGATCCAAGTTTCGCTTGACGCAGTCTCCGCAACAAGCCTCAACCTCAATCATAACTCACCCCAATACCACCAACTACAAATCGATTCGACAATCACACAAAATCTCCGGATCAGTCCCATAGTGTCATACACAAAATGCCTACAGAGTTCAAGCTCAACACTGGTGCAGTCATCCCTGCCCTTGGACTCGGCACGTGGCAGGATGCCGACATCCAGGAGGATGCCGAGAGCCAGGAGGATGCTGTCTACCACGCCCTGAAGGCTGGCTACCACCACATCGATACCGCACAGATGTAAGCTACTCCCTCACCTTGATGATATGAACAGGTTCTGTAAACAATAGTTCAGATATGGAGCAGAAGCCGCCGTGGCCAAGGGCATCAAGAAGTCCAGAGTCCCCCGCGAGAGAATTTTCCTCACCACCAAGCTTTGGAACAATGCGCACCGCCCCGATGACGTCGAGGAGGCTGTTGATGCGTCTCTGAAAGACTTGGACACGGACTACGTGGATCTCTTTCTCATCCACCGGCCCGTCGCCTTCGCCCGTGGCGACGAGTTGTTCCCCATGCATGGTGACGAGCCCAAGACGGCTGACATCGACTACGTTGAGACCTACAAGGCCTTGGAGAAGGTCTTCAAGAAGGGCAAGGCCAAGGCCATCGGGATTTCCAACTTCAGCAAGGCCGAGGTGGAGCGGGTACTGAAGGAGTGCGAGGTCGTCCCTGCCGTCCACCAAATGGAGATGCACCCCTGGCTGCAACAGAAGGAGTTCGCCGAGTTCCACAAGCAAAAGGGCATCCACATCACCCACTACTCGCCTCTTGGAAACCAGAATGAGATGTACGGCGACGAGGTGGGCAAGGTTATTGAGGACCCGGTGCTGCAGGAGATTGGAAAGAAGCATGACAAGACGAGTGCTCAGGTTGCGTTGGCATGGGGTATCGCTCGGGGTCACTCTGTCATCCCGAAGAGCAAGGCCACCGAGCGAATCCCCCGGAATTTCCGGGGTGGCTTCAAGCTGGACGAGGACGACTTGAAGAAGATCGATGGCATCGACAAGAAGCTGAGGTTCAGTGACTACTCCGAGTCATTCGGGTACCTAGGGTACAGCTTCTTCACCGATCTGGACGGCAAATAGTAATTGCGGGAGAGTCAAGAACGTGCGCCTTTACAATTATTGAAGTCAATATCGCTTTTTCCTCTTCTTTATGTCTGCATTTACTGTAGTCTTGGTGTCGTGCTCACGAACGCAAGGGTATCCATCTAGAACAGCCCCAGATCTAGCTCAAAAACAAATATGTATAACGTCGCACTGTGGAAGCAGACTGCAGACCAATCCACCAATATCATCAATCAAACAAATTGCTTCTAGTTCAAGACTTCAACTCAGCTCCGTCCTCGACTTTCTTGACCTCGGAGATAGTACCCTCCCGACTGCTGGAAGACTCCACAGGCGTGGCAGCCTTATCCTTTCCAGGCCTGAAGCCTCTGAACACGAGGGATATCTGTTTCCTGCCGTCTATAATAGGGAAAAGCCCAGCAACAAGCATTGTCCCCCAGACCCAGATGATGGATATGACCACCCAGGCGGCGAAGAACTGGCGGCTGAAGATGTACTTGGCGGCGTACATGGGCAGCGGCCAAAGGACCCAGTGGCCAAGGAAGGTCGCCAGGGCCCAGGCGCCCGCGATGACGCCCCAGTGCCTGAGGCTCGCCCGGTCCTCGGTGTACGACGACGTGACCTCGACGTGGGACCCGGGCGGCGCCCTCGGGTTCTGGCCCCGGGCGGTGGCGCTGGTGTTGTGGTTGTCGAACAGCAGCCTCTCCTTGCGGAAGTCGGCCCAGTCGTAGTCGGCCGGGCGCGCGAGGGAGATGACGACCGAGTACAGCGCGGGGCTCAGGGCCGAGGCCGTGGTCCCGTAGACGCAGGGCAGGGTCGCGCCCGTCGCTGCGATGGAGATCTCGCCGTAGAGCGCCTGCGCCGAGCCCAGCCAGACGGCGAGCCCCGTGGCGAGGCCCAGGAGGGGCGAGACTATGGCGGCGAGCTTGGACTGCTTCTTCCAGAGGATGGTGAAGGTGGTGGGGAAGATGCCCGGGCAGGTCAGCACGCCCAGCATGTATAGTGTCCAGCCGAGGTCGACGCTGCCGTAGTACAGGGCGGTCGAGAAGGCGGCGGAGAAGATGCCGAAAATTACGACGCCGATGTGGCTCCAGCGGATGACGTCGCGGTCTGTCGCGCCGCGGTTGAGGTACTGCCTGTAGATGTCGAAGGTGATGATGCTCGAGACGGCGATGACTTGGGCCGAGATGGTCGAGGTCACGGCCATGAATGTGATGAGCAGCACTGCGGCGGCGCCTCCTTTGCCTGCGATAGCGACAGCTGCATACGGGAGGACAAGGCCGTTGGAAATTTCTACCGTGGACATGCGATCTGGGTATGTTGGGAAACGAGGCGACTGGATTGCCTCGAGGCCGAGGGCGGAGAGGGACATCAGTGTGCCGAGACACCAAGGGATGGCGAAGTAGGCGATCCCGCCGATGATATATCCTGGGACTACCGCCTGTGGAGCAGCGCTGAATGCCTTTGTGAAGAAGCCGGTGTCCATGATGACCAGACCAAAGTTGGCGAGAATGTGGATGATGCCAAATAGAATGGCCTTGACGGCGGACATGTCAGCTCGAGATTCCGAAAACACAGATAATGCTGCGAATACTTACATCTTTGCTTGCCATTGTCAGGTAGGACCCGTCATGATTTCCTGCAACAGGATGGGCCTGCCCAGCCTTGACCACGAGATCAAAGAGATGGCCTGGAGAGGATATCTCGGGCACCGAGAATGTTGCTATGGTGAAGTAGCAGATTATAACAGTGATGATAAAAGTGTGGAAATAATCTGTCAAGAAAGTTGCCTTGATGCCGCCCACAAATGTGTACAGAACCACACTCGCCGGCAGCAAGAAGATAGCTGCTACCACTGGCATTCCGGTCCTGTATTCCACGTCAGCTTGGACGGAAACCGTGCACTGTGGGACTGAATTATCCACTCACAGCGCCGAGATAGCTGCACTTGCGCCGAGCAACATATTTGCCACAGCGATAATGTTGTTGATGAGACAAAGTGCGATCCAGACTATGTGCGCAACATTGCCGTATCGTATACGGACAATTTCCAAGAGTGTGTGAGCTTCTGGAATTCGCATCTTGCATGCAATACCCAAGACCGCAAAAAAGACGATCATGGGAGAACATCTATATGTCGTGGTCAGCATTGCGGATGGGTGATACTTTGAGGTCGAGCTCAAACTCACCCAGCAGCAAACCAGAAAGGACCCGCAATGCCGTAGTTATATCCTACTAGGGTACTTCCAAGCATCGCCGTACTCCATAGCCAACTTGATATGACTGCTGAGGCTGTCAATCCAGTGCCAACCCGGCGATTCGCAGTCATGAACATTTCAGTCGTCCTGTTATCCTCGCCCACTGTCCTTTTGAGGAGGTAAGTGACGAATATCATGATGAATGCAATGAGAAAACCGATGAGTACGACAACCACATATCCGACAGCCTGAGGCAAAGGAGGCTCAATAGTGCCACTCGCCGCCGCGCGAGAGAATATCGAAGTCATTGTGAAATATGCAGCCCTGACGCTGAGAGGGTGACAGTGGCGATCGGCACAGGCACCGTTGCAACCAGACGGAAGTCACGAATATTTAAGAGAATATCAAGTCTCCGATTCTTATCGGGGGCTACAAGTATCCCAATAAGCAGTCAATCTACCAAACATGTGCGCGACGTAAGTTTGCGGCCCCACGCTGCCGGGTTCGCAGCGGCGATGGTGTCATTATGCCTAACATGGCATCTCAGTATAGTCACAGTCCGGTGTTATGGCTAGTCAGAAGCCAGTGTACGCCATGAAACGTTCTCTTCCAAGAAATTCAAAAAAAGAAATAACAGAGTACCGAGCTGCTGGGTCGACAGGCGCGGATAGGTGCGACGACACGGTGAGACTGGGCGAGTGGGTTGGGATTATCTATTGCGACTCATTAGGCTCGATGACGCGAAAGCAGCTGGCCCTGTTGCCATGCAGCTCATGCAGGCGATCCCATGGATCAACCACCCTTTTTACCATCGCAATCCTGCTAGTAGCTGCGCATGCGGAGCACGATCGGTAAATCGCACGTGGGGTAGCTCGAGTATGGGGTATCTCACGAGTTGATTCCGTCGTGATGAAAAGGGCTCGGGTTTCTGCCCAAAGCTGAGGGCACACCCGCGCTCCCCAGCTCGTCGTTCCGTCTCGCCCCCTTATCTTCCCAGGAAAACTTTGGAACAATGGCATCATCCCACCCTCAATCGAGCAATGGGGCATCGGGCTCCGGCCCGGGCGCCAAGAAGCAGCTGATCATCAATGCCTTTGTCGAGTCCTGCAGCGGCCATCAGTCCCCCGGCCTCTGGAGGCACCCCCGGGACCGGTCCTCGGACTTCAACAATGTCAGGCACTGGGTCGAGCTGGCCCAGCTGCTAGAGAAGGGCCATTTCCATGGCATGTTCATTGCCGATGTGCTCGTAAGTGTTGCGACCCGATTCAACAAGTTCATGATGCTGATTGTGAACACCAAAGGGCTCCTATGATGTGTACAAAGGCCCGCGGAATCCCGACCCGGCTATCGTGTCTGGAGCACAATGGCCTGTCAACGAGCCGCTCGCCGTTGTCCCTGCCATGGCGGCGGCGACAAAGAACCTCGGCTTTGGTGTCACCCTGGCCACGACCTATGAGCAGCCCTACCATCTCGCTCGGAGGCTGAGTACGGTCGACCATCTGAGTGGAGGTAGGGTCGGGTGGAATATCGTGACTGGCTACCTGGACTCAGCCGCGAGAAACCTCGGGCACACCGAACAGCCAGTGCATGATGAGAGATATGCTATTGCAGAGGAATACGTCGAGGTGATGTACAAGCTTTGGTGAGTCGACTTCGCAGCGGGCCAAGAGAGTGCAAATTCAAAGGCTGACGCCCGAGGTCCAGGCAATCGTCGTGGCGCGACGACGCAGTGAAGCTGGACAGGGAGAAGGGCATCTACACGGACCCCAAGCTCGTGCGCACCATCGACCACGTCGGCAAGTACTACACGGTCCCGGGCCCGCACATCTGCCAGCCGTCGCCGCAGCGCACTCCCGTGATCATGCAGGCGGGCACGTCCAAGGCGGGCAAGACGTTCGCGGCGCGGCACGCCGAGGCCATCTTTGTCGCCGGGCACAGCCCCTCGGTGGTGGCCAAGAACATCGCCGAGATCCGGGCCGCGGCGCGCGACGAGTTCGGCCGCGACCCGGCGGGCGTCAAGTTCCTGGCGCTGCTGTGCCCCATCATCGCGGACACGGCCGAGGCGGCCGCGGCCAAGTACGAGGAGCTTGTGGGCTACGGGTCCGAGGACGGGGCGCTCGCGCTGTTTGGCGGGTGGACGGGCATCGACCTGGCCCAGTACGGCGACGACGAGGAGCTGCGCCACGTCGAGTCCAACGCGATCCGGTCGGCCGTCGAGGCGTGGTCCAAGTCGGTGCCCGGGGTTCCAAAGTGGACCAAGCACACCGTCGCCAACCACATCAAGGTCGGCGGGCTCGGGGCCACGGTCGCGGGCACGGCGGAGGAGGTCGCCGACGAGATGGAGAGGTGGGTGCGCGAGGCGGACGTGGACGGCTTCAACCTGGCGTACGCGCTGATGCCCGAGACCTTTGAGGATGTCATCGAGAAGCTGCTGCCTGTCCTGCGTGAGCGGGGCCTGTTCTGGGACGGGTATGCGGTTGATGGCGGCACTTACAGGGAGAATTTGTATGGCAAGAAGGGGCTTGCTCGGCCTCCGCCAGACCATGCTGCCGCAAAGTATCACTGGAAAGCTGAAGATTAAGATTGGAAAATATGGTGAAGATGGGACGCCATCACTGTTGTTTTCATAGTTACAGTCCATATGCGAAAGTCCCGAGTAAATAAAATTATCAACGATCAATCTATTCTACCTGTGTGTTCAAGGTTAGTAAACTCACCACCCCATCCATTTAGAGCTACTCCGAAAGCGTAAGAAGGAATGCGAAGGAAAAGCCCAATGCCCATCAGCAGGCCTACTCAGGCACGCAAGGCGTAGCACATCACGCTGATCTAGGCCACGCCCATCTGACCGCCTCCCCGCGAACCCCCGGGAGTAGTCGCCAATGGACACCGTGAGGCCGCGTGTGCAGTTTAACCTTTTCCACAAGGTCGGAAGCGTGGTTCAAGGCCCCTCTAATCTGACCCGAGAAGCCCGTTGAGTCCAGTCCGAGTAACTGGGGGTATCGGGCCAATAGGTAACCGACCAATTCGGACACAAGCATCGGCTGGCCTTCGGGAGCGGCAAGAAGCGCTTGAAGCATAAGCGACTTGGGGGCGTATGGAATGCTGATGGGCTGCAGAGAAGCAGGCGGCTGCTTGGTCTTCCACGCCAAAATGGCCACCGTCTTGCGAGCCCACGAAGGCACTCGCCACTGCTTAGCCTGCCACTGCTTAGCCTTTGTGGTGTCTCGCATGACAGACTTCTCTAGAAGGTCCGCAACCTCGCTCAGGGCGCTGGATAAAAAACGCCTGAGGCGACGACTGGCTTCTGTCTCGCGAAATGGGGGATATCTCTCCTCAATGTAGTCAGCCATGTCGCTCGTGGACAGCCATTCGCCATCAGGGGCTGCCAGGAGGGCCTGGAGCGCGAGTGCCCTGTAGCTATAGTTTACATCGGGGGGCGCATCGTCCTCCTCAGTGCGAGTGGGCGGTTGTGAAGGAGACGGCCACCAACCAGGAGGCGGCTCCTGAAAGGTAGACGGCCGCTGAGAAGGAAGAGGACGGCGAGCAGGAGTCGACTGCTCAACAAGTGTCGGACGCGGGACGACAGAGGGCTGCATGCGCGGCAGGGGGACCTTCTCCAGCACGGCGACTCCGTTGCGAACTACTCTACGAACCTCGGGCACTGGGGCCCAAGGCTGCATCTCATGTTCTTCCAACCGGAAAACGTTCCAATTGTCCCTGTGTAGGAATGCCCGTTCTCTTGCCATCCGCGCAGCCTCCGCGTTGGGGGTCATCCCCCTGGAGCGGGCCGCCGTGACACCGACCCGCTGTGGCTCAGGCCTCCGGTACGGGTGATGGCGGTGGACCACGGGGCGGACATGCGTGATGACGCAGTCTTGTTCGTCTTCTGTCTCGTCTGCCACGTTTTGCTGCCGGGTGCCCTGCGCAAGCATGCACAGGATTTGAGCCGCCTGAAGGGCTTCGTGGTCTGCGGGGTTAGTCATTTTTGAATCGGTCAACTCACCTGAGATACTCGTTCTGCTTAGCCTCACAGTCGCTGTTTGGTTGTGTGCTTGTTGAGGAAGATGATAGATGTTGGAGTGGATGATGGTGAGTGATTTGGTCAAGCTGGGTAGATACTACGAACTCGCTCACAACTATTTTATAGAGGGACGTCCTTAGTATACCACGACGCTAGACGCTGACGACAATCACATTGTTTGAATCCTCATGGATAACTTTGTCTTTGTGTAGTGTTTTATCCTCTTGAACACAAAGCGGTTATCATGGCTCTTGGTTTCTGCCGAAGCATCCCGGATGAGCACTTTGTGTGTTCGGTTGGTGGCTAGTCTGCTTTGTGGGAACAAATCAATTGTTCTGTTCTTCTGAATCGAGACAAGTAAGTCCTGACGAGTCCATAGTGTGATTCTTGTCTGTAGATGAACGGAGCAGCGACGATATCGGTTTCTTTTTTAATGAGCAACCTAATCGAGAATCGTCCCGCACCTTCGGAGAAACGTTGTTTTCATCATGATAGTCACCAGCTCTTTCGGGACAGTGTCCCCGCGGAAATGAGACGGGGTAAATAAACATGTAATATGACTGGTCGATGGTCTACACCATCTCATGATCACGGCTTACTAAGTGCATGCGAGACTGCAACCATCCAGTGACATTGTATAAGAGTTTGGAATCACTGTGTTGATCATGCATCTTGCAATGACAACATTTCCAGGCCGACATCAACTTCGAGTTCTATCCCAAGATGTCTGGCCGGAACCTCGCAGAGCTGGGCGAGGAAGTCTCCCGCCTCACTCGGAAGATAACACAACAATTGCAAGACAGAGGTCAAGCGATCCCGTCCATCCACGACATCTCATCTGCCGGAACAGAACCTGTGATCGATGGAGAGTCAGCACTAAAACTGGCAGAAGCAGCGAGGGAGCTTGAAGCCCTCGCCTTGGGCCCGCATCAGACCTTGGGGCTCATGGGACTTTCTGTGAGTATCCAGAATCGCGAGCCGCAGATAGATCACTAAATGTTCAGGTACACGATGCCTCCAGCCTCGGCGTCATCGCCGAGTTCGACATAGCCAGCCTCGTGCCACTCGACGGCTCGGCCACGTTCGCAGAGCTGTCAGAAGCAACCGGCCTCGACGAGGACAGACTGAGTGCGTGCCTCCCCCCAACACGACACAGCGGCGTCCATCCCGTCTACCGGGCACTGCTAACACCCAAGATCACCCCTCGCAAAAGCCCGCATCCTCCGCTACGCAATGACAAACCTCATCTTCCGCGAGCACCCCCCGGGCCAGGTCCGCCACACCGCCCTCTCGGCGCACCTGTCCCGCTCGCCCCCCACCGCCGCCTTCCAGCGCACCCTGGCCACCGTCTTCAACCCGGCCAACGCCTGCCTCCCCGCCGCGCTGAGGGCCAGCCCGGCCACGGCGTCCCTGACGCGGACGGCCCACAACGCCGCGCGGGCCACCCCCGAGCCCTTCTACGCCTGGCTCGACGACGCCGCCGCCGCCGCCGCCGCTGCGAGGGGCCCGGGCGCGGGTGGGCCCGACCTCCGCGCCGTCTTTGACCGCGGCATGGAGGGCATCAGCCGCGGCGGCCAGCGCCTGCAGGACACGGACCTGCGCGCGTTCCCGTGGGGTGCTGTCCTGCCCCCCGACGCGACGGTGGTGGATGTTGGTGGGTCGAGGGGTCACTTCGCGCGCGACCTGGTCGAGATGAACCCTTCGTTCCGGGTCGTCGTGCAGGACCTGCCGCGGGTGGTCGAGGGGCTTGCGGAGGAATTCGCCGTCGGTGGAGGAGGTGGTGAAGGGGGAGGCCATGTGACGTACCAGGCGCACGACTTCTTCGACGCGCAGCCCGTCGCCGGCGCGGACGTGTATTTCCTGCGCCACGTGATGCACAACCACCCGGACGCGGAGTGCGTTGCCATCCTCCGGGCGCTTCTGCCCGCGCTCAGGGAGGGCGGCAGGGTGCTCGTCAGCGAGTACGTCGTGCCGCCGTATGAGGACCTGGCCGGTGGGCTTGGGACAAAGGCCATGAGGTGAGTGAACGGTGTTGTTGTTTAGCATCAAGTTTCTCTTCACAAAGCAGGCGGGGCGTGTAAGCTGACAGGTGATGTGTGAGACAGGCAGATGGACCTGATGGCCATGGCGCTCTTCAACGCGAAGGAGCGGACGAGGGACGAGTACGCGGCGCTGTTTGGGCGAGCCAGCGAGAAGCTTGTCCTGGAGGGGACGCATCAGGTGCCTGATGACCCCAGGAGCTGCATTTTCGAGGCCATTTATAAGGGCGAAGCCTGAGCTTTGATCCAGGAATTCGTAGATCACGCGCGAGGAATTGGACCTTATCGCAATGTATTCAACAACCTTGCGGGAGAGGGCGGCAAAAGGTCGTGAGTGACTGTGGAGGGCCTGACTTGATGCTGTGCTCTCCCATGGATGGCTGGCTGTCTACTCCTGAGACAGCTGGGTACGCACGCAGACGCGTAGACACAGAAGCCTCTTCCAAAAGAATTCGTCGATCGCAGGAAATACAAGGTGCCACACATGGTCTGACATTTTAATACAACAGGTACCTGGCCAGGTATGGCTGCAAGACTCCTAGACCTCCCCTTCCATATCCATTTCCAAACTCCGCGCAAACCATCAGAACAGAAAAGACGGGGTATTTTGTGCTGTGATACCATCGAACTCCCCTGAACCTCTCTGGGGTCTTCCTCCCTTCTAAGCAAAGGACAAATTGAAGCCCAGGCAAGAGAAGGCCATCGAGAGCGAGAAACAAGCCGCTTGAAAGCACAAGACAACGAAATTACACATTTGTATTCCCTCGTGTATTCTTTGAACACAACAGTCCGAGATCGGCACACTCAAGGCAACTCCTCATCCCACCCATCATCATCGCCCTCGCCCATCTCGACGTCAAACTCCGTGTCCAGCGCCGCCTGGCCCTGCCGGATCAGCGCCTGCAGCTCCCCGTTGAGCTTATCGAGCCGCGACGTGTTGCGCTTCTCGGCCGCCGCCCGCTGGGCCGCCAGCTTCTTGGCCTCGTCGTCCAGGCGCGGGCTCAGCTGCGGGTCCATCTGAGCTGGGGGCTTGCCACGTCCCGCCGAGAGGCTCGTGGCGCTCCGCCGGTGGCCAACGCGCGAGGGCGTGCCCGATCTCGGTATAAATGATGGGGTTAGCGGCGAGTGGTGGAGCGAGTGGACTGAGTGGTGGGCTGAGTGGCGACTGGTAGGCCGGCTGGGGGAGACACGCTGGTTGTTTGGTGACTGCGTACGGATGTTGGCGAATGGGTTGGGGCCAAGGCCCAGACCCTGCCCCAGACCCTTTGGCTGTGGTATCCGGGAGCCGTTGATCGCAAAAGTCGGCGTGGCTGGCGTCGACCGCGAGGGAGGTGATCGTGGGCTGGCAAAGCTGGCGGCCTCGCTGGCACCCAGCGTTGGTGATGCGACAGAGCCGCCCGCATAGGAGGCGTTGGAGGCCATAGACAGTCTCGATGCAGAGCGCGGTGGCTGGATACCCGACTTCTGTTCGAACCCAAAGCGCGGCGAGGTCACACTAAACCGTCGTGCAGGTGGGTTCATGGGGCCGGGTGCCTTGGTCGGGGTCGAGTAGGGCTTTGGCTGTTGTAGACGAGAGGCCATGTTGGAACTCCGGGCCGGGATGCGAGACGACGGTACTGATGTCAGTGATGAACGTTTGGTGTTCAACGCAGGCCTGCGCAACGGCGACCGCTGCTCGTCCTCGTCGACCATGACCCAGTTCCGCCTCAGCTCATCCGACTCGCCAATTAAGCCCGTCTGTCTCCTCTTGGGCGCAGGTCGATCGGTTGTCGAGTCTGGAGACTCCTCTCGCTGAAGCTCTTGCCTTTCGAGCTCTTGCCGCTCAAGCTCCCGCCTCTCCTGGTCCCGCTGTTCTTGCTCCTGCTGCTGCTGTTGGACCCGCTGCTGCTCCTGTTCCTCCTGCTCTTGATAGCCACGGTATATTTCCTCTTGTCTGTGATCTTCGTAGTCTGGGATACTGTCTGGAAGGTAAGATATTACGTCGGAGGCGAACGGGAAGGCGCCCGGTGGGCTGAGCGGGTTATCTTGTTCCTGAGGATAGGATGGTACGTCGGTTGAAAGACGGAGTGGGAGGGGGTTGTTGACGGGCTGGCCGTTCGTCTCGTAGGCCTTCCCACCGCCTGCCTTGAAGCCTTGGAAAGCACCAGCGCCGCCCCTACAGAATTCCCACACTTTGCCCACAACACCTCCTATAGCCTGAAAGGCAAACGTGGTCCAGCCTGCAGCGCGGGGAGTGATCGGTGCAGTTGTCGTGTTGGCGAGGCTCGACAGGTCCAGGGACGGGGACGACGGGTCATCGTGTGGCCTTTTTGAACCCAGCTCCAGGCGACGGCGGTAGTCAATATCCGAGTACAGGCTGTCGTCGAGCCCAGCAGTGCCGGGTGTGACTTGTGTTCCGGGCGTCTCTATTTGGCCAGCCAAAGTGTACCTGTCCTGGCCACGCGCACTGTCCTCCATGGCCGAAACCTTATCAAAATACGAGCTGGAGCCTCTGCTTTCATCGTATGTGCGCTTCCTCCCTAATTTCGGGGCGGGCGTGCTGTTGTTGGCGGAGGTGTTATCCGAGAGCATCGAGCCGGTGGACTTGGAGAGGTTGTAGGTCGAGGCGGAGGGCGAGACCGGAGGGCGGAACATGTTGGCGTTGAGGGCGGTGGAGGAGGTGGTCGGCTCGGAGAAGTGGAAAGCGCCTGGCATGTGAAATGGCGACGCAGACGCCATCTCGGGGGAAGAAAATTCACAGGGCCAGACAGAGGCAAGCCGATCGCAGGCACAGATTGAATCGAGGCGGAGGGCCGAAGAAGTGAAGGGCCTCTCGAGGTGGGACGGGAGAGCTCGTGACACAGCTCGAGAGCTCTAGGCTCTGGTAAGTCGTGCGTGGTATATCCAGGGAGACAACGTCGTGGAAGGACCAGGGAAGAATGCAGTAACAGTACGGAGTGGCAGGTGATGTTCCCGGTCTGTTGTGTTGGAGCTCGAGCTCAGGGTCTAGGTTCCAGTCCTCGTTCACGCACGCTCTGCCACGGCTTGGCGCGAGTCGTGAAGCAGCATTTCTGGCTGGAGCTGGCCCCCCTGCTGCGTCTCCCCAAAATTACTGTCAAATCTCCGTCGAAGCCGTCGAAGCCGTCGAAGCCGTCGAGTCGGGGTGGGCTGTGTGTCCGGCGGTGGAGCTGTGACGAGGGTGTGGGATGGGCGAGGCGAGGCGAGGCGAAGCGAAGCGAAGGGGAGATACCCCAGGACCGGATCTGGGCTGGACTGGGCTATAGGCAAGTAAATAAAGAGGGCAGCAGCAGGACAGGCAAGACGACGTCAATGGCGACAGGGATCAACGTGACCGATCCGATCTAGACGCGGGCCAGGGTCCAGCTTCTTCTTCTTCTCCTCGCGCTACTCGGTCGAGAAACAAAGACGATGTAGCAGAAACACTGGTGATGATCAGACGATGCTGCGAGGAAGCCGTAGAATAAATTTGACATGTTTCGAAATTGATGAGCGCGTGGGTGCGTGGCCCGTTGCGTGTGGATCTCGTCGAACTGGCGGTCGACCTGGTGCTGCAAGATTACAGGTGCTGGTCTCGCGGGTCTGGGGGGAAAGTGGAGCCTGGCCGCTGCAGGGCAGTGGGAGGGAGCCAGGGACTGGTAGCGAGCAGCAAAAGAGAGCTTGGGGGGCGGGTCGATCCGAGCGAGCGGTCAGACGAACGCGCCTGGGTTTGGAGCGGTACGTACAATCAATGCCCACGGAAGCGGGCGGGGTCTCCCTGGCAACAGTCATCCTCATTAACCCTTCGAAATACACCCAACCAGGAAACCATCCACAATGGCATCTACCATTGCAGCACTTAATGAGGAGGCAGCACAGATAATCTATACGCCCTTAGAGCCAGGGACAGTTCGACTGGTACATTTGCATCCCGCCTCCGACTCAGAAGCCGGCGTCGTTTGTTCGCTGGAGCATGCACGGCTCGGCGGCAACCCAAGATATCAAGCACTATCATATGTCTGGGGCAGCCAGGACGACCCCAGAGAAATCCGCCTCAACGGAACGACGGTACTCGTTACGCAAAACCTTTACAACGCTTTGCGTCGTTTGCGGTTGCAGCACGAGACCCGCGTCATCTGGGTCGACGCCTTATCTATCAACCAATCTGATATCGCTGAGCGCAATGTAGAGGTGCAAGTGATGAGGGACATATACTCGAGCGCTTACGAGACACTTGCCTGGCTCGACGAGAGCTTGGGAGAAGACGGAGAATCACGCCTATCCACTTTGACTGACCCCGGCCACTGCCCATCGTCCCGAGTGAACTCCAGGGACCCTAGGGAGACTCTCTCCGCCATGTCCAGGCAGCGTTACTGGAGCAGGATCTGGACAGCCCAGGAGGTCAGGTACTCGAAGCACGTCACTTTGGTCACGACTTGTAGTGAAATCCCTTTCGACAGATTACTCAGATTGCAAGACGTAGTCTCTAGTCTCTTTTCATTATCCCGAGATGGACGTTACTATCAAGGAACACTTGGCTTGCCTTTGCGGAATTTTCAAAGGAAGTGTCTATCAGTTCGGCCACTGGGTCTCTCGGATAATGGGTATCTCGATCTGAGCAGCTGGATTGATATATGCTGTCTCAGAACATGCTCTGACCCAAGAGATTTTGTGTTTGGTCTGTGGGCCTGGTTTCCACCGCAAGTGAAGAGCAGGGTCGAGGTCGATTATTCCTTATCGACGGCTCAAGTTCTTGGGAGTTGCAAAGAGGCCTTCCTGCTTACCACGGGCACGCTCGACTTTCTCGGCTTGTCAAATCTGTTTGGTTACACAGAATCCGCTGCTTTGCCATCGTGGGACCCGGAATTATATTTCAGGGGCCCTTATAAGGCCAGTGGGGAGCTCAGGTACATGCCCGAGCTATTGCGCCTTGATCGTGACCGCCGATGGAGCCAGGCCGTCTTCACCAGGCTATCAGAAGATCTCCGGACACTTCACGTCAAGGGAAATCGTATAGGAATAGTAACTATGGCCGCTGCGAAAATGACAGATGCCGGGTTCGGCCCTGATAAAAACGTCTTTGCTTTCACCTTTGCTGCTATGGAGTCTCTGCGGGTGAAGGTCGAGGAGGCTGAGAGGTTTTCATTTGCTGTCAGGGCCCTCGATGATGGCGATGACACGAACCTACCTGAAAATCTCGTCCGGGTCGCGGAGTTCTTGCGGTCACCAAGTACAGAAAAGGCCATGATCAAAGATGACATCTATGAAATTAAGGCGAGATATCACCGTAAAGAGGTCCTTTGGGGAACCACGAATCTACACATCCGTCAGCATTTCTCCGTCACGCGCCTAGAGGCAGACGCGTCCGTTGCAACCGATGGGGAGGGAACTCGGGAGTTGTTTGGGCTGCTGTGGCATACGACCGCCAGGCCCGGTGATGAGGTGTATCTCGTGCACGGCTGCTCTCGCGCGCTGCTCCTTCGACCAGAGGACAGAGACCCGGGGAAGCATAGGTTGATTGGCTCCATCTTCTTCCCAGGGCCAGAGGGCAAGGAGGACCCCTTCATCAACGAGCTGCTCGCCAAGCCTGATAGTCCCTTGACTGATATCTTTATTTCCTGAGGGCCAGCTGACCGTGCCGGGCCTAACTGCCACTTAACTTGCACACTGCATTCTTGCAGTGTGAAAGGAATAGAGCGTTAGGTGCCATTGATTCACTGAATAATATTCGGAAACCGGGACAGTGAGCTTTTCAGGATTCTCTCGAAGATGGGTTTCCAGAAAACAGGGCGTATATATCATTCGTTATCACTCATCTCAACTCTAGGTGTGGATCTTTCATATCAACCATCCCAATACGAGGCTCATCCATCTCATCTAGATGAACAGCAATCTGTCTTGATCTGTCCTTCATTGCCTCACAGGCGCCGCCAGAGAGGGGGAAGTGTCCATCTCCCGGTCTGTCAGTCCTCAAAACCCACGCCAGCGGTGACGCCTTCCACACTGGAATGTGCTCTTTTCTAGCGATCTCTATAACTAGAAAGAAAAGCAAAAGGGTCAATAAGCTCAGGACGGCGGGGAATAACAACCACAGCCATTGCACCTCCAGGCAGGTCGCATAGTGGTACACTCTCCCCTGTGTGGTTCTCGTGTAATTTGCGCCGTCTGAGGATTGCGCCCAACCATGTGTGCGATTGTAGGTCGTTAGCGAGTCTGATATGTTTCTTAAAGTGCTCTCGACGCGCCGAAATTCTGTGTTTCCCCAGTTATAAATGCTCTGAATGGCCGGTGGCCCTTGGAATCTTCCCATTGAAAAAAATACAAAATCATCGAGAGAGTTCCACCTAACATCCATAGTAGCTTGGACAAAACCTTGTGAGTACTGCCCCACGGAATTGAAGAGTGGATCGGGTGATACAAGGTGGAGACAACCGTTTCCTATGAGCGATACTATGCCAGTGTTGTCTGGGAGGGACTTTGCAGATTGCGCTGAACCTGGCTGCGTCACGTTGAAGTCAAAGGGCTTCCACCGATCCTTCAACTGGGAGTCGGGAAAGGAGTACGTCCGTTCTTGTGAGGAGCATTGCCTGTCGATCATGGCGAGAAAAGGATCATCAATCTCTACGTGACGTGCTCTGCCCCAATTCGCACCAGATATAGTTGTGAGCAGATTCTCTTCAAAAGTCCCGGCGGAGTGGTTTCGCTTTTAATCTGTACACATATGCTTGTTAAGCAGTATGCATCCAGTCCCTTCATACAGCGATAAACGCTTAGACACCCAGCGTTTGAGGGGTTTGTAATACCTATTCAATTTCGACCTCACCTTTCTCGTGAATCAGTCACGAGGCTCTCAGTCTCCAGCTCCAATGCCCCTCTGGATCCTCAACCAGCTCCCGCATGTCCTCGACCCCCCGATCCCACGGCCCAAAACTCCTCGTCCCATAGCTCACAGCCAGCTTTGCATACTCCACCGCTTTCTCCCGATCCCCTGCCGCGTTCCACTCCAACGCGGCGACGCGATAGGGGTGCAGCAGCACGGCGTCGAGCCCGGTCTCTTCGCGCGCGAGGAAGACGAGGAGGTCGGCCAGCTCGGTGGCGTTGGTGGTCTCCTCGTAAGTGGTAGGGACGCCATTCTCCCTTTCGTCGAGGAGAAGCGGCCAGAGGGAGGCCATCTTCTCTAACCTGCCATGAGAGGCGGTGGTGCTGGGCTCTGGGGCGGAGCATGCGGCGCAGGTGCACTGGAAGCCCCATCTATCATGGAGAAAGGACTGGCGGTTGGCGCGGGTGAGAAATGGACTGTGGGTCAGGTCAGCGAGGGCTTTTCGGGCGAGACTCGCTGCTCTTACTCACCTTATGTAGGAGACGGTGATGTCCTCCGCAGCCAGGATGGGCCGAACGGCGTGGATGTCCATTGTGGCGGTGGTGGGGTTGAAGTGGTAGGCTGCGTTTGGGCGGCAGTCGTGGTTCAACCTCGATACTATGTAGTAACTTATCCAGTCAGACCACACATCCATCGGCTCCCATACTCATCGAGCCAGGGTCAGTCCACGCACCTTCAGGAAATAGCGCCCCAACCCCACACCCAGTGACGCCCACATCCATATCGACCATGTACGCGTTTGTCGCGTAGATTCTACCGACGAGGTACCATTCATCCGGCGCCCCGTCGCCAAACACCGCAAGGCCCGTCATCCTGTCCTTCTGCACCGGGGATAATCGAGCCGCGGCACCGTTGAAGAGACGCGCGAGGTGATACTGCGGGACGTGGGCCATGGCGCAGTGGTCGACTATGATGATGGGCGGGTCGCTGAGGATGTGATCTCCCCGTGAGAAGTTAGTCGTTGCGACCACGCCGAGACCCTTGCCTGGGACCGGGCGCACGTCATATTTCTGGAGCAAGGAGCGGCCGTCATACTTTGCGGCGGAGCTGGCGGAGTACAGTACGTCCAGGATGTTTGATGCCTGCTGCGTCTCTGTAAGGATGGGGAGGGTTCCGGGGCTGCCCTTTTCATCGGTCAAGGGAGAGGGAGAGGGAGCTGTGAAGATGCAGAATTCGGTGCCGTCGTTGGTGTGGTAGCATGGGTCGGGTGTTAGGCATTGCTCTTCTGACTTGAGGAGGGTCCTCTCCAAGATGAGGTTGGTAGTCGAGCATTGGGCTGCTGTTCCGACACTGTGAGATGGCGTCTCGGAGGCGGTGCCGTGGGTGGTGGAAAGGCTCAAAAACCATAACAGCAGCCATTGCCGTCGACATTGCCAACGTTGACCCTCGCCCATGCCCGCCTGCTACACTTGTATTGGTAGATGAGCTTCTGTGGTCGGGACAAATCCATCAAGCAGTGCGATATTCACCAACGGGCTTTTTGGCTGAACAGTTGACACGAGCAAGAGCTTCGAGATCCGTGGCCACGGGCCGCAGGACACGGATGGCCTGCCATGTTTCATCTTTCCGCGGACAGGGGACAATCAGGGACTCCAGCTCGGGAGATCTGCCCGAGAACATGGGACACCCATGGTCCAAAATTGGACCAGTAGCTGCTGTATTTTTGTCATGCTCCTTGGACAGCAGATTTCTTGGCGTAGGATTTACACCTTCTACTCCCGCAGTTGCTGTAGTAACCTTTTGTTGCTGATCAGCCTTTGGCCTTCATGCACCTTTTGTTCTTTTTTCCAGTCACAGACGACGAAATCTGACATACCTAGGTATCGTCTTATAACTAAGTCCAAAAAAGACAGCTACTTTCATCTCGACCATGCCCCGAGGACAGAAGGCGAGTGCGCGCGTCGAGAAGAAGGAAGATCTTGCTCCTCCAAAAATGAACGATAAGCGCAAGCGAACTAGGCAGGCACCCATCCCAAACGCTCCGGCGGAAGCTGAGAGGCCCGACTCATATGTGCAAGGCGATGGCAGGCCCCACAAGCGGCCTAAGAGGGAGACCTCAATGAAGCCGAAGACGAGGGTTGCCATTTCCAAGAAACCATCTTCAAAAACTGGCCAGCGGATCAACAAAACGCCCTCGGATCCGCTCAACATTTTTGTTTTTGGTGAAGGAGCTTGCGGGGAGCTCGGCCTCGGCAGCAAGATCGTCAAGGGCCAATCACTGACGGACGTGATGCGGCCTCGACTGAATCAGCTGCTCTGCGATGCTGGCGTAGTTCAGATCACCTGTGGCGGCATGCACGTGGTCGCGCTTACCAAGGACAACAAGATTCTCACATGGGGTGTCAACGATCTTGGTGCTCTGGGCCGCGCAACAAATGTTGAAGAGGATGAAGATGATGAGTTTAACCCTGCGGAAAGCACACCCGGGCCCATCGACGTTTCGGGCCTTGACCTTGATATCCGGTGGGCCCAGGTAGCTGCAAGCGATAACGCCTCGTTTGCCCTGACCGACGAGGGCAGGGTCTATGGCTGGGGGACGTTCCGGGTAATTATTACTCCACAAAACCTCGTTGAGTTCCGCTTCAAGTTTGTTATGATCAACCTTAGCTGACAGTACCCAGTCCAGTGAGGGAATTATGGGGTTCAGTAAGGATATTGAGGTTCAGAAGACCCCAATCCTCATCCCAGATCTCAAGGATATCAGACAACTAGCCGCCGGCAATAACCATGTCCTTGCAGTTGACAGTAAGGGCAAGGTGTACGCATGGGGTTGTGGAGAACAAAGCCAACTAGGTCGTAAGGTGCTGGCCAGCCATCCCAAGCTTGCCCTCAGACCTGCCAGCATAGGGGCTCTTCCAAGACGCGGTGCGAAGGCTGCCCAAGTCGCCTGTGGCTCTTATCATAGTTTTGCCGTTGATGAGCAAGGCTGCGTTTATGCCTGGGGCCTGAATACCTACGCCGAGCTTGGCATCCCTGATGAGGCCGGAGAGGACAATGCTTACCACTTGAAGCCACAACTTGTTAAAGCCCTAAAAGACCATAGGATTGTGAGTATCGCTGGTGGGGACCATCACTCTCTTGCAGCTAGCGATGACGGCAAGCTCCTCACATGGGGGCGGATAGATGGCAACCAAGTTGGTGTGCGTCCCGAGGCTTTCACAGCCGACAATACAATATATGACGAGCGCGGCACTCCTCGTATCTTGAAGAGTCCAACGGTCATACCAGGTAAGATATATCCTATGTAGCAGATTTTCTCCAAACAAGTCCTTGCTAAAACGAACATACACTTATAGACATCCCGCCCATCGTCTCGGTCGCAGCTGGAACAGATCACAGCTTTGCTCTTACTAATGATGGGAAAGCTTATTCGTGGGGATTCTCTTCCAACGGAAGGACTGGGCAAGGCACGGAGGATGATATTAAGATTCCGACTGTGATCGATGGTAAGGCTATCAGCGGAAAGAAGTTGGTTGTCGCTAGTGCTGGTGGATCCTTCTCCATACTCGCCTCACCTCGAACTGTCGAAAACTCTCCTCTTTAAACATCAACAAAATAGCTTGTCCGTAAAGCCGTCCTAATAGCTTCCGCAACCCTCATAGGGTTGGAGGCTAGCTTGGGCTTGGGATCTGGAAGAGGCGGAGAAGACTGAGTAAACACAACCATTATAGTGTACATGCAGTCCCTACGCCATCCCAAGCGGAAGGAGGCGCGCTTGCTTAAAAGGTAGTTTAGGCCCGTTAATGCGACCGGTTCTGGGTGCATTTTTCTTCAGGAGCTTACCTATCGGAAAACGCACCTAAAACTTGCTCACGGCTCTTAAGAATTGTAATGCTCGTCAAGCTCCCTGGCGCATTCCAGCGCTTGATCGAAAAGGATCTCATGAAGGCAATTATTCTATAGATGGATCAGGATCAGATTGATGCTGGTTGATAGATTTGGTTAAAAATAACGACGGTCGTCCTGTTGACTCACGATCTCATTTGCGACGGCAGCAGCCTTGCAAAACGCCGTCGTCACCTGTACGCTTGTGAGCTGCCATTGTTTGATTGCGTTGACGATGGGTACGCTGTCCATGGACAAGATTGGTATCTCCTGTTGACTGACAAATCCTTGGATAAGTGGTCCTGTCAGATCCCTCTGCTTCGAAGCCCGTTTCACATCCTGAGCACTCAGTCTCCATTGCGGGTAGAGTTTGTTGAGCGCGTCGGCGCGTTTAGCCGCAGCTCTAGCTTCCCACGGCTGCGACTCCATTCTGACGGTGTGGTCGATTGAGTGAATGCTCGGTGGACGATTGCGATCTGACCCGGGTGCGCGTGGAAGGCGGGGCAAGAGGTGAAGATAATTTGGATTCAGGACCTTTATTCGGCTGTTGATTCCAGTAGTACCTATCACATTGAGTCTCTCGCTCAGCCACCCTAATCGCAATTAGAAATACCCAGCAGTCTATGAGACCGTACCGTTACAGGGAGGCGGCACAGCAGGCATGACGTGATGATCAACCAGCTCACAGGTCCAGGTGGATATGTTGCCGGCTGCGCAGG
The DNA here is from genome assembly GCA_037177825.1 of Diaporthe sp. P3_1W. Taxonomy (NCBI): domain Eukaryota; kingdom Fungi; phylum Ascomycota; class Sordariomycetes; order Diaporthales; family Diaporthaceae; genus Diaporthe; species Diaporthe sp. P3_1W. The sequence goes on from JBAFXB010000002.1 coordinate 8,675,226, forward strand.
CATCCAACTGCAGCCTAGATGAAGAGCAAATTCTCACGTCGTCAACAGAAGCGGTCTGGTAAAGTCCTTCCTACTGTTCACTTTCCCCCAAGGCCCGTTCATGCCTCTATAGTCTGACATTTTGAAGCAGCCCTTTCCCAACTTGATATCTGAAGAATGGCCCAGGGAGAACCAGAGAGGTCCGTACAGATGATCTCAAAGACTGATGATAATTCGATATGGGCTCCCAGCTGACAAGAATTGCTCAGGCATTTCTACCTTCCGAACGAGGTAGCATGGAGCAATCTCATGCACCTGCAAGAAAGATACTTACAGGGCTGGGTGACGGTATACACCAACAGGCACGCATGGGAGAGCATCCTGCGCGTGTATTTCCCAGACCGTAGGTCCAGCTCTTAACGTCAGGACTGTCCGCCCTTGAGAGGACAGGCCAAGAAAGGACGAGTATAGTGCGGGTCACAGGACAAAAGACCACATCACGCTCCTCGCGGCATACGACGCAAATCATCTCGTGGGCTCATGCTAATACTTAACCAAATAGACATTGACGAATCCCGGCTACAGCTACAGTTACAGCCAGGTCAGACGCCACGGGGGACAGCGTACAGCGTTGATGCCCATCCTTCCGACCAAGGCGAGAGGGACCACGGCGCCGGCGGCAGCGCCACCGTCCAACGCATCATCATGGATCTCCACGCACGCACACGTCACAAGCGCGACATCCTCTACGTGAAGTGCAGCCCCCCGAGCGACAATGATGCCCAGTCCCAGTGGAACAGCGCCATGAAGGCCGCCGTGGCCCGCCTGGGACAGAGGCACGCCACCCGCGCGCTGTACTTCATCCTCGGCGTGGGGATGGAGTGGCTGCCGTTCTACTGGGATCCGAGGAGCCCTGCGCCGGCGGGCAAGGCACTGAGGATGGCCGCGGGCGGAGGAGAGGGCGAGGAAGAAGGCACTTCAACCTGGTACGAAGTCAGCCCCGAGGTCCGGCCGCCACCTGGCATTGATGCTGGGCATGTTGACGGAGAGGGTGTCGTTCGTACGGACCGGGCCAAGTCTTTGGACTGTTTCACTGTTGCGCCGACGGGGGCGGCTGGCGAGCTGCCTGGGTTGGCTTTTCAGGAGGACTTGGACTTTTTGGAGGAGTTTATCGGGATGGTGGAGAGATATGCTGATGTCGGGGAGAATGACCCGGATTCTGAGTGACGGGGGAAGAGTGCAGATACATGTGAATATGCCAATGCTGTTGGTGATGCAGGTGTACAACCTCGAACGCAGTGGTTGTGCGAGTGCCGTGCAGATCAGACAACACCGGGAGACGCCACATACCACCATGACCACTGCCGTAGCTCTTCAAATCCACCGGAAACCGGACACCCTCATGCAAAGCTCAGTATTATCGTCTTGTATGTAATGCCGCCACCGGATCTATTGCCCATGACCAAAGACAAAGCCAACCCGCCCACTCGGTATGTGCCTCCCACGAAGCATCAAAACGCCTCAGATCTGAGCATCATCCTACAGATGCCGTCCATCCATTGTCTCCACTGACACAACCGCATGCGCATGTGACTTGCGATCAAGGCGCACCGCCAGCACCCTTGTAGTACTCATCGACAGCCTGGAGGTGGTCCTCCGTCACGCCACCCTTGACACCAGCATCGCCATGGATATGGCCCTCACGACCCCAGTATGCCTCCCTCTCCTTGATGATCTCGGCCGCCCACTCCTTAGTCTCATCCAGCGCGAGCCGCGTAGCAACATACGCGAACTCGCCGAGGTCGAGCTTCCTCTCGCCCCTCTTCTCGTACTCGACCATCTGCAGCAGCAGCTCCACCTTGTCGATGTCATGGACGAAGTGGCTGTCGAGCGTCTCGCTGTCCTCGTACTCCTGCCACAGCGCGCGGATCTCCCCGCCCGCCGCCTCGCCGCCCAGCAGCCCCCCGAGCAGGTTCCCCGTCAGGTAGTCCATGGTCTCTGCCTCGCGGCGCGACTTCTCGGGTTTCGGCACGCCGTCGACGGGCGTGATGTCGCCGACCAGGCTCTCGGCCATGTCGTGCACGAGGCACATGCGCGTGCACTTGTCGCGGTCGATGCGGGCGCGCAGCGAGGGCGGGGCGAGCATGCTGATCATGGCCATGCGGTACATGTGGTCGGCGATGGACTCGCCGCGCGCGATGCCGAAGCGCCGCCACCCCTCGCGCTTGGTCGTCTTGAGGCGCTCCAGCATGTGGAAGTAGGGCACCGGCGAGGGGGAGTTCTCCTGTGGCGCGCCGGTCGAGATTGTCGCGAGGACTTTGGCTACGGTCCAGTCGCCGGTGATCTTGGGGGTGAAGACGTTGGAGGGATCTACGTGGTGCGGCATATGGTTAGCAGGCAGGACGAGAGGAGAAAGATGGCAAGAGAAGAGAACTGGTGTGCGTACCTGGGTTTGCCTGCTCGATGCGATCGTCGAGGCCATTGGCCGGGTCGTTGTTGACTGCGCTTGGTGACATGGTGTCCGTGTGGTGCGTATTTCCGGGAATGCTTGACCAAAAAGAATGGTTAGGACAGAAAGGTGGTACCGAGAGAAGGGCGTCTGTGGGTTTATATCGTCGGCGCCGAGGCTGAGGGTATCAAAAGGCCAAAAATGGATCAGGCAGTCTCCGTTCGAGAAGATGCGACCAGGATGCAGCAAAACCCAGGTCTAAGAAAGAGCGAGGCGAAATGTAGCAAAGTGAAGTGCCGGACGGACAAAACCAAGGCAGAGAGCGCGCAGTCGGTGTTGCCAGGAGCAAGAAAGGCAGAAATCAGATGCAGCAAGATCTAACTACACGAAACCAAGCAAACGGGATGGATTTGTTGTTTGGGCGTCCCGCCCGTCGCTGGGTGATCGACAAACAGTGGGTAGGCGGGGGCGGGGATCCCCTGTCGGATCTTATCGCCCGCACCCGACCCATGATAGCTGGCAGCTGAGACCTGCCACCACTGGCCTGGGCTGGCCTGGCCTTGCCGCCTTACCGCCTGCGTACCTAACCCAACGAGGTAACCTGGCTTCAACCTCACTTTGCCGCCTCCCTTCGACGCCAGCCAGCCAGATTAAGCGAAACTCGACATCTCAGCCACCTTTCAAGTCAGAGTCTTCATCTGTTTGGGGGCATATCTGGCCCTCCCGAGCCTTATGGCCGTACGGAGGTCTCACATCTCACAGGCTCTGTCTGTCCCGAGTGACAGCAGCCGTTGTCTGATCCGGGAAAGCCGTGACGCCTTCAGGGGAAGGAACCACAGTTGCCCCACGAGATGCTGAAAGGCCGTCACCGCCTCAAGCATAACAAATCATCTGGGCAAGTCCAAGCTCATGGATATCCTTCTTGAGCCTGTTGCTGGTTGTCACAACTGCGTGGCCAAGTGGCCAAGGAACAGCCAGCCGTCTCTTGCCCTACACGTCCAGCAAGCTCGTCCTCTTTCTTGTCTTCGACGCCGACGATATTATGTGTTGGGGACTTGACAAAGCTTCTTCGTGGCCGAGTGGCATCAATGAGCATCCCAAACCAGCAAGCACCAGCAGTCTTCAAGGCGTATCAGTTGGAGCCGAGCCCTTCGCCTACTGTTCGACATTTCCAGGCCCCGCAATGCCCAACTATGAATTGTTCAGCTGGGACGGAGCGTGATGCGAAGATTGGTATCTGTGCCAGCTAGAGCGAGACCCTCCCTGAACAGCCAACCTGTGGTCGAGTGATGACCCTCATCACTGCCAGGAACCTCCTCAGGGGTGGCTTAGACTTTGAGTTACTTCAGTGCTGGCCTGGCATTCTGTGCTTGTCTTGTGACCGTTTTGGAGGGCCCACGCCCCAGCAGAGAGGTCGGTCTCAAGTGAGCACCATGTCGGCAGTTGCGTCGAGGGCAGACCCTGGCTGGGCTGACCAGGCGAGGCTGGCTTCCCAATGTCTTGTCCCCAGTGGGTTGGTTTTCAACTCCGAGACGCGAGCAATTGTCAGCTTTCTGTCCCAAGTGGTAAACTGTGACGCGTCGCTACTTCACGAGGCAGACGCGTTGTTGTTGTTTTTTCTTCTTCGCTTCGCGGGATCAACCCACGAGAGCAATGAAAAAAGAGTTTGTCAAGCTGAAGCTTGAAGGTTTTCAAAAAATTGAGAGAGTCTGGCCAGACTCATCATGAAACAGAGTTCCATGGAAGATCAATCCAGCCGAAGCCGGAGAGGAGACAAAAGATTGAGTATGAAGCCAAGCAACTCCAAACGCCGCCCGAAGGGCGTGTTCGTGCTGTTGTCTTCTCTTGGTATGGTATAGTATAGTATATAGGTGTGTGTGTGTGGACCCTGAGCACAAGTATTCCTCCTCTTTCTGTGCCCGGCCTCCGCGGCATTCTCCTTCCTGCTTCATTGGCAACACGGAACACGGTTCCCAAGTCCTCCTCTTTCGGTACTCATCTCCCAATCCGGTGTGTGTAGGTCGGTGCGGCGCGAGGGTTTGGACGGTCGGTCGGCCGGGTGTATACGGTCGGGAGGGTCGTATGCGTATACGGTCGTTCGGCTCGGGCATGCGGTCGGTCGGTCGGGAGGAGGGGGGGCGGAGGAGGGGGGGCGGAGGAGGGGGGGGGCGAGGTTTGTCGAGAAGAGACACTCCCAAATCCTCCTCTTTCTGTGCCCGGCCTCGGCCGGCATTCCACTTCCAGCCTCACTAAGCTCACGGAACACGTCCCTCTTCCTCCTCTTTCTGTGTCTCTGCCAGTCTGAGGTCGAGGGTGGGTGTTGACTGTGTTATGGTCAGCATGTGGGATTGAGAGGGGGACGAACCTTTGAAAGTCAAGCGAGGAGGGCGCCGGCGCCATGAGGAATGTCGAGTGTGCTGCGGTTGTTGTTAACGAGGGTGGGGTGGTGTGTTTGTGTGTTGTGTGTGTGTGCGTGTGTTGTTGTGTGATTGTGAGAGGAAAAGGGAAGGGGACGATGGGGTTGAGTGTACTTGGTGTTTGGGAAAGGTTGAAGGTTGACGGTGGGGTTGACAAAAAAAGATGGTTGATGTTTTGTGTTGACAGTGGGGTGCAAGACGCGAGGCGCGTGCAAAAGGTCGCGTCTGAGGTGAAGCTCTGCTGAGCAGCTTTGCCTAGCAGTTTCACTTGGGGAGCTGTGCTTTGCTTCAGTGAAGGGGGAGGGACACTGTGGACTGTGAGAGGGTAGAGAAGAAGGGGATTGGGCATGCTTGGGGATGAAGGGAGCGAGAAGGGTGTTTTTGCGGTTGACTGTGTACGCTGTGATGTTTTGGGGATGTGAGGAAGTGGAAAAGGAGGGTGGATGTGTTGTTCCCATCGTCGCCGTCGCCGACTTGGACGAGTTTACGGAGCGAGGGTGCTGATGAGGGTAGAGAAGGGTAAAGAAGGTGGGAGTGATGATGTGAAAGTATTCTGCAACGGAGGGGACACTCGATGAGAGAAGGATGGGAGGGAACTTACAGGATTGTCGTGGTGTCGAGCTTGGAGGGAGAGATGTTTGTTGATGCCCTCACTCCTGGGTTTAAGTACTGTTTTCGAGGGGGTCTCACCGGGCTTGCCCCTTTGGGATTCTGCCGCATCAATGGTCAGTGAAAGGGAGCTCACGTGAATACGTATCGCAGCTGGCACTTTCAGGGGGCCATACACCTATTCACAGAGACCTAGGGGATCTCGCCCCAGGGAAATAGCTGCTGTTCAGCCTGAGTAGCGCGCTGCTTGGGGGCTTGGGAGTTATACTACCAGGGATCGCTGGCTACGACGGAGCTGAGGCTTCATGATGGGATCACGGCGATCATGTTTTCTTGCTCTGAGGACCTTCGATCTCCTGACGCGATGCTCACTACTAGCTGACGATCGCTGTTTCATGGCTCCAGAGTCGCGTACGCCCTGGCTCTTCTCTTGATATTCCTTTGCGGGGCTGAGTATACTACACCAACGATTTCGGCGTCTCGATACGATCGAAGAGCTCCAAGCCAGATGGAGGTGGAACAACGCTCACACATGTTTACAAGTCCAAACGTTTCCACCACCAGGTTCTTCACAAGGTGAGCAAGCTTGAATCGCACATGGGGTCATGTTTCCAGAGCGCGAGAAGAATACTACGATGGCCTGGCAAGCAGCGAGTTATTTACAGTAAAAAATCAATTCTTGAGAGGTCCAGCCTGCTCAGGTATGTATCACGACTCCTGCTTCGAGCTCTTCGTAAAGCCTCCTTTCCGCCCACGAGATGAGTCCTTAGGACTTCCTCTGTAAAATGTCTTTGTACCAAGACTTCATCCGCCTCGTCGCGCCACCAACCCGATTCAGTTGCCCCTCCAGCAGGATAAAGTCATGGGCATCCCGAGGTCTCACGTCGAGGACAACATTCGTCCCAGGATTCCTCGCCCTGATTCTTTTCGCAAAAGACACGATCTCCTCCCTCAGTACCTCGCACCTCCCCGCCGTCACCAACACATCGCTCACAACCTCGTCCACGCCGTCCCACCAGGTGCTGTCTTCCACGTCCCCGGGCATAGCCCAGCCCAGCGCCTTGACTGCCTCCGAGCTTTGGGCCCCGCCGAACCCGCTCGTCATGAAGGCCGTGGACTGTCTGACTACCTTGGCTGAGACCATGTCCAAATACCCATTCTCCCGAAACGCCGGCCCATCGTCCACACTGCTCAGCCACGGCGACACCAAGAACGCCCCAGCGAACCTCTCCCCGTCCCCGAGCTCGATCTTCCGCGCCCCTGGGACGGGGTGGACCAGGTGCGCCAGCAGCCCAGCAGTCATGTGGCCGCCGCACGAGTCCCCTCCGAAGACGACGTCGGCGGGCGAGACGCGGCCGCCGTCCAGGACGAGGCTCAGCGCCTCGGCGGCCTGGAACAGCTGCGTCGGGTAGGTGGCGCCGGGGCACAGGCTGTACTGCAGGATCGCGACGGCGACGTCCTCGCCCGCCTCCTCGGCGGCGGCCAGGTAGGCGTTGCGGCACCAGTTGAGGTGGCCGACGTCGAGGGGCAGGACGAAGCCGCCGCCGTGCAGGAAGAGGACGAACTTGGTCGCCGTGGCGCGGTCGCCCAGCCAGAGGATCGAGCTCTTGCCGTCCGAGAGGGGCTGGATGTCGCGTCTGAGGCGGGACGAGAGGTTGAGCTTGTCGTCGCTGTCGTCGCTGTCGTTGTGCGTCAGGATCGCCTTGGACAGCGTCGCGGCTAGCCAGACGAGGTAGACTGTTCCTGTCGGCGGGAGAATAGATTGAAGCTGTGTGGGCGTCAGGGTGTTCATCAGGGTCCGGAGCAGATTGCAATACATGTATGGCAGCAGTGGGAGGCCGCGGAGTATGCATTGCGGAACTGCATGAAGGAGGTTGACGAAGAGGGCGGGCGGCGCTGTCAAGTTTGTTAGTTTCCCAGGTCTTCCCTCTGGCCGTAAACGGGCGGGATGGTTTTGCCTCACTGATGATGAAGAGCTTGATGGCCAGGTTGAGCAGCCCTAGCCAGGACAGGCGGGCTCGCTGGTAGAGTTCAGGAGGTGCCATGGTGATTTGTTAGATGAGGCTTGCTTCGCATTTCAGTGCTGATCTGGAGTAGTGGTGTGGTAAAACAGTAGTGGACCAAGCTCACGCCAGAAAGTGAACCATCATTTGAGCTAGGACTCCCAGATCCGACAGATTTATGCCACGCTGCATGCATATTTTAGACTGCATAGGTAGTTTCGGAGGATTTGACGAATTAGTGGGACCATCTTCAGATACAAGTCATAGCTGAAGGTGGATGCAGTGGTGTGCGCCTCAATCGTCAGCTTACACCTCGCACCAGCTGTAGAAGTAGTGCTGACGATCCACATTTATTCACACAGAGCTGCCTCCAAAGGATTCATTCTAGACACTAGCATGACGGTTTAGGCCACACACATACCACGCAGCGCGTTCGTGAGGCTGTTCAATGTCTTTCTGATTGCTACCTAGGTAGAGGCTGGGAAGTGGAACAAGTGATAGAGACCATATTAGAATCAGTCTTCCGCTAGAGATCCCGCTCGAAAAACGATTGAATGATCCCGACATTGTTGGGTTCGTACTCTCTCAGCTCAACAGTACCATCATCTCTCAGAAAGGTATTTGGCTGCACGAACTTCCACTTCGGCTCGTGCTTGGAAACTACGATCTGCCTCCAGATCTCGTACTCGCCATCAACTGCACTTAACGGCTCGTAGAAGAGCCGACAAGCATCGATATCGGCAGTAGAGTGCCACACGTGAATTTTGCACAGCATGCGGCCGATTGACGGCTTGCCATGGGACAAAATCTTCGAGCGATCGACATGAACGAAGAGATTTTGGGCTGCCGAGTCATGTTCTATCCACATGACGCCATTGCCGTCCCCAAGTAGATGCTTGAAAATGGCGAATTGGGCCTGGGATTCATTAATATCAAAGCTGAATATAGTACGAAAGTCCGAAACTCACTTGATCATGGTCACCTCCCCAGACTTGTTCTTCCACATTGAAGCTCCGTAGTGCGCGAAGACCTTCCACACCGATCTGGAGGTACGCGAAGTAGACCACTGTTGGACACCAACAATTAGGGCTGAGGATATTCATCTCAGGGCATTGAGATGTGGGGGATGGAGTGAACACGTACAATCGTCCGCGGCTGGAGTACTGTGCTGGTTGTATCCAAACAGGTCGAGGATGCTCTTGTTGTCGGCCAGATAGCTTGACATCAAGAAAGCCCGACACTCTTCCACTGTAGGCGCCAATTTTCCGAATACGCTAGGCCAAGTTTCGCCGGGCTTGTACCAAGATCGAATAGCCTCACCCGTGACGGGACTGATGGGCGGGTTATCTTGGTCATAATTGAACTGTCCAGGGGCTGTTTCGGTCAACAACTTTCCGGTCCCGTGACCGATGAGCTCATGTATGATTGTTCCAACGAAGCGGACAATATGAGCGGAACTCGTGTAGGCCGCGTTTTCTGAAGGATGAACATAGTGGCAAGGACGGCCAGGGCTGTTGTTGAGGCTCAATCGATTGCCGTAAACCATGTTCTTGACGCCAATCCTCTTGCCATCGTCGTCCTATTTGAGGAATCAAATCAGTCTCCAACCGAACAAGTGCTGTGGCAGATTGCATCTGTGGCAGCTTACAATGGTAATGTTTGTGGCTTCCCATACCGTGCTTGAAACGGAGGCGAGTACTATGAAGTGTCAACTTCTTGCATTTGTCTCCGATTATCGAGGTACTCAGACATGTAAGGCATCGCAGAGACTCACCATGGATGATAGCGAAGTCGGGTATATCTACCTCGCTAGGTTCGAAGGGTCCTTTGCCGTTGTTCTCGCCGGCTTTGGCCCAAGGCAGCGTCCTGATGAGTTCCGTGGACATTTCCACCAGTTGGTGCATCTGGCTTGTCTCCTCGGATTGAGCGATCCCGGCGGCTGCTTGCCACTCGGCTCTCGCTCCGTATGGATCGCGATAGCCAAACAGAAAGCCCATACAGTGTTCAACTTGAGGGGCCTTGTCTGTGACCCATATCTTGTGTGCGGTGCGGAAATCCTCGTAGTTCCCGGTGCGGAAGCTCTTTACAAGCTTGGAGAGCGCCATCTTCTGTTCCTTTGTTGTCGCGTATTTACAGGCCTCGTCTAGATCCGCACAAATCTTGGCCATTTGCTTAGAATGGTCACCACGACAAAGATAGACCTTGGCAGGAAGCTGCCCTTCGACGTTGACGTTCGCGAGAAATTGAGGCTCTGGGTCATTTTCCGACGAGGCCTGAAGGATTTCGAACATGGCCTGCCCATGAGTCGTCTTGTCGTTGTGAGAGACTTTGCGGAGCCGAGTGTTCTCTGGAGCAATGTTGTTGGCGTCCATTATTTTTGTGATGGCTTCCACCTCTGCCTTCGTAACCCGCTCGTTGCCTAGGTAGTAGCTTGACTGGCTTGTGTCGCTGGGGTAGCCAAGCGTAACTGGCTGACTTGATGTCATTGGGTCGAGGATATCCTCGAGCTTCGTGCTGGCTGCGGGCGAAATGGTCGCCATTTTGCGAATAGCTTCTTTGGGGATACCCGGAATCACCTTACGGTCTCCATCGTCCTGTAATCACAACATTAGGAGACCGTCTTTCAGCATGGAGGCCTGGAAGGGTGGATTGTAGACTCACAAAGAAGTTGCCCAGGGCAGAGAGAAACGTGCCAGCAAACTCAAGCCACGTGTCGAGGTCCTCCTCCGCCACGCCGTAGTCGTAAAATCTCTCCCATCTCCCATTGCATGCCCTATGTAGCTCAAGAATGAAGTCGAAAATGCCCTCTGCTTCCGGAGATGACTGGCGGAGCATGACACGACCGCCGTGCCAGCAAGCTCGAGCTAAGTGGTGAGCGTAGCGTCTGTAAGGCTGCTTGTCTTTGACCTCCTCTTTTGCGAGGCTATCGAAGACATTGACTGCCTCCACCCTGTGCGTGGCCTCATGGACCCCGCGGAGACTGGATGCCATCGTCAGACACAGTGCACTATCCAGTCGTGTTGCTATGCATGTGCTGCAGAACTGTTCAGTGGTTGAAAAAGAGCCTCAAGGAGGGGGAAGGAGCTTGACGGTGCAAACAACAGCTCCGAGGTGCCCGAGGGACTCAAGAGGCTGCAAGGGGGGGTGGCTGTGAAGCGAGACGAGAACATGCGAAAAGACGGAAGAGTGGCTGCAGGAAGCCATCACACCGAGGAGGCAGGCTGTCACATTTAACGCTGATCCTCTGCAGGCTGCCTGCGGGTGGGATTGGGCAGAGATACGAGCAAACGCGGAGTGACAAACAATTATGCTCAACCTGGAACACGTCATCTCTGTCCTACCCCATGGAACGCAGTCCGGAAAGGAGACATACCTTTGTGAGACTGATGAGGTAACGGGGCGAGAAACGCAGCCTATGAAATCATTTCAATGAGTTACCCGGGCGGGGAAACGGTTACACAGCAGTGAAACCTGCTCACACGCTGCACAGCGCGGGGACCAATTCCCACCAGGTACCTACTAAGGGCGTGATTAGCTGAACAACCCAGTGTGGTATGTAAATTCCACTGGCGGCAAAAAGGGTGCTCATAAGGCCCAGGAGAGCGCCTTAATCCGTTTTTAGCTATAAATTTAATATATTAGTAAATTTAGTTATTTAAATAAATTTAAATTAAAGCTTTAATATATATTCTTTATTTATTAAAGTTTTCTTTTATTATAACTCTTTTAAAATAATAAGTATTAATTATATTATTTATATTAAATATATTAATATTTTATATATTAAAATAAAAGATGAATTTATAAATAAAATTAAATTATAATTATATATATTTTAAGCTTTTTTAATAAATTATTAAATTATAATTTATAATTAAGCTTAATATAATTTATAATTAATAATATAATTAATTATTATTTAATATATTAAAAATAATTATAATATATATTATAAAAATATTATTTTTAAATAATTATATTAATATTATTATTTTTAATATTTAATATATTAAGAATTATAAATTATAAATTTTATTTTTATTAAATAAAAATTTAAATATTAAAATTATTAAAATTATAATATAAATATATAAAATAATTATATAAACTTTATAAAATAAATATTTATTTAATATATTATTAATTAAAATATATAGAGTATTTTTAATAAAACTTTATAATAAATAAATATTATTAATATTATATTAATATTATATAATAAAAAGCTTATTAAAAAAAAAAAATTTAATATTATATATATAATATAATTTATTTAAAAGTATTTAATATCCTTAAATATTTAATTTTTTATAAATTAAATAAATATATATAAGTAATAATATTTAATAAAATTTAATTTTTAAAAATTTATTTATATAAATTAATAAATAAAGTTTTAAATTTAATCTTTTATTATTAATATTATTAAATTTATAAGGTTATAATTTAAATATTTTAAATTTAAAAGTATAATTTAATATATAATTATAATAAAGTTATTTTTAATAATTTATAAATTTTATTTAATAATAAATTAAAATTAATATAATTTTAATATTATATTTATTTATATATTATATAATTAATATATAAATTTTAAATTTATATTTAAGTTTTTTATAAAGATTTAATTATTTTAATTAAAATATTAAGGAATTACTTTAATTTATTAAGATTTCTTTAATATTCTTTAAAAATTACTTTCTTTATATTTACTTTATAAAAAGATATAAAATTAAATATTTAAAGGTACTAAATATTTTTTAATAAATTATATTATATATTTTAATTTAAAGATTAAATGTAATTATCTTTATAATTATTATAAAATTAATTTTATAATAATTATAATTAATATATTAATAAATAAAAGAATATTAAATTTATTTAATTTAATAATTAAATATAAATAATAATTATTAAATATATAAATATAATACATAAATATATTTTATTATTTATAAATATTTAAATTATTAAATTAATTATTAATAAATAAATAAATATAAAATTTATTTTTTAATAAAATTTAAATAATATTATTTTAATTATTTTAATTATTTTAATTATTTTAATTATTTTAATTATTTTAATTATTTTAATTATTTTAATTATTTTAATTATTTTAATTATTTTAATTATTTTAATTATTTTAATTATTTTAATTATTTTAATTATTTTAATTATTTTAATTATTTTAATTATTTTAATTATTTTAATTATTTTAATTATTTTAATTATTTTAATTATTTTAATTATTTTAATTATTTTAATTCTTTTAATTATTTTAATTCTTTTAATTATTTTAATTATTTTAATTATTTTAATTATTTTAATTATTTTAATTATTTTAATTATTTTAATTATTTATATTATTTGTATTATTTGTATTATTTATATTATTTGTATTATTTATATTATTTATATTATTTATATTATTTATATTATTTATATTATTTATATTATTTATATTATTTATATTATTTATATTATTTATATTATTTATATTATTTATATTAATTATATTAAAAATATAATATTTATTAATTATTTTATATTTTAAACTTTAATTTATTTATATTTAATAATATAAATTATATACATTAATTTTAATATATTTTATATTAATAATACTTTAAAGACTTTAAAGCTTTTATTTAATATAAAATGAAGCTTACATTCTTTTCAGGTGCTAGGTTTTGTGATCTCTCTTCTTCTCAGGCATTTTTAGTTCTACCTGGCCCCTCTGGGAATGATTCATCTGTTGTTGACCATTGAAACCTTCAGTGGCACCGGCAGAGCACCTTTTTGTCATTAACCACAGCAAACATTTGTGTTTCATTAGGAGATTTCAACAGCGTCGCAGTTATGGACACAGGCGAACTGTAAGTGCCTTAGCACCTCCTGCCCCCTTCCCTACAACATGTCATTGCTGTGATAGCTGCTGATGCAAGCCAGTGAACAATACTTTGCTTCTACCTGGGTCATAACTATTGAAAAGTCTGAATCCAAACATGATAATGATATCAAGGAGATCATTGAAAAGTTCATGTCATGGAATGCTCTTACCCAATGGCTCCTCAATCGCGCACCAAGATCACTTGCGAAAATTCGGCCTTCTCTCAGTCACCTACGATCATTCTCCGACTTCTTCCAGGCGGAGCTTGGGCCGGATCTTGATGTGTCGTACCTCTGGGGTTCTTTGACTTGCCTGCTCCAGGTGAGTCTTTTCTGCAAAACAGTTCCTTTCTCATGCAGGTAGCTCTAACTACCGTGGTTTCAAACTCCAGCTGGTTGCCAGAGACTTGAAAACATATGAACAGGTCCCCCGCATGATCAAGTCACTGGCACTCAAGACTGAAGCATTCAATTCCTACTGTGCAAGGATCCACGAGATTGGTACCACTGTCAAGGAAGTATGTTTCGACATGCAGCTCCAATTCGTGGAGTTTTTCACATTCTCGATCAAAGACATACGTGACACTGGTAGGACATGACATTCCTAATCTCCCAACTTTGTGATACACAATAGTACCTCTCGTACCTATGAGGCGCTGAGAAAGCAGCAGAACAAGTTCCCTCCGACCAGCGCATACAGAGGCGCTATGAGATGGCAAGCTTAGAAGTTGGAGAAGCTCTATCGCGCCTCGAAAAACTCACTTTGATCCAGTTGCCAAAAACTGGGAGTGAGATGGCAATCCGAGGACCACCGCCTAAGATGCGCTTTAGCATGATGCCCCAAACCAAAACCAGTCGTCTTTTCGACAGGGTTGATGTCTTCGTAAAGCTTGATGAGCTTCTTTCGCCCAATGCCGGGGAATTCGAGTTGCAATCTGTTGCTTTGCATGGCCTGGCCGGGGTAGGTAAAAGCAGCATTGCTTCGTCTTACGCCGAGAAGATGTTTTCTAACCAAACTTACGACGTGGTGCTTTGGGTATGCAGTGAAAAGCCCGCCTCTTTGCAACAGAGCTTCACCGAGATCGCCATACGGCTGAAGCTGCCCGGCGCACAACCGCAGTCACATGATGAGAATCAAATTCTTGTGCAAGATTGGTTCCAGTCCACTAGTAAGCAAGGCATTTCCATACAGGTCTGAAGTGACACTGAAGTTTCCTCGGCGGCAATAGCCTGCAGTTGGCTTGTAATCTATGACAATGTCGAATCCGCCAGTATTCTCAGCCCATACTGGCCACGAGCATCTACTCATGGCAGAGCCATCATCACGACACGAAATCGATCGCTGGCATTCGAGCCAGCAGCCTCTGGACTTGAGATAGTCTCTTGGGACGGTCAGACTGGGGCCGACTTTCTCATCTTCCTCCTGAAGAGAAGTGTCGGCCGAGACATTGCTTCAGAGCGTAAATTCGCTCTCACTTTGTCCGATCGTTTGAGCGGACATGCATTGGCTATTCAGCAGATGGCCGGTCTCATTCACGATGGCCAGTACTCCATCCAGGATTTCACGGCCATGTACTTGAAAAATCCACGTTCTGCTCATGCTATGAACGAACTTGCGGCGCTTTGGGACTTTTCATTCCGCTCCCTAGACAAAAATAGCTTCTCGCTCTTGGGAATCATTTCCTTTCTGATGCCAGATCACATCGCTCCAGAGATTCTTGAGCCCAAAGATGATCAGGCCTTGCCTTCAGATATGGAATTCTTGAGAGACACATTCACTGGGTGAGTATCATTACTCCACAACCTTCATCACGTATGGTTAAATCTGCTAATCATGTTGGTCAGGTTTACCGCGGCTTTGAGGAAGCTTGCAACTAGAGCTCTAATCCAGCGAAACAAAGATACGAGAGTTGTTACTGTTCATCGTCTGGTTCAAACCCAGTTTCGATATTTCCTGGACGTCAAAGAGCGACAGAAGTTCTTTGATGACACCGTTGCTCTTGTTGAGTACCTTGTTCCACAGAGCGAAATAGAGAAAGGCCAACTCTATGATGCCTGGACGAGATACAACAAGTATCTGCAGCATGTGATCAATCTGAGAGACATTTTCGACGAGGAGCGAAAGTCATCGACATCTTTCAAAGCGCCGCAAGCCTTTTGTGAGATACTTAATGGCTATCAGAGGTATTTTGCCCGCGCTCGAAACTCAATGATGTGACGGGACACATTAGCTCTCAGAATACTAATGATACAATTTTCATTTTACAGGTATCTCTATGAGAAGTGCTCATTCGAAGAGTGTGAGAAAACGTGTGCAATAAATCGTACTGCTGTTTCGACGCTTGCCTCGGCCATGGACAGGGTAGACCTCGAGGGCACTATTATTTCTCACCAGGCGCAAGTGCTGGAGAAGCTTGGAAATTTTGATGAGGCTCTAGAAGTTTGCCAACAGGGAATCGACCTCAGACTTAGCGAGTCGCCTCAAAAGCAGATACTCTTGGCCTACTCAGCTTGCAACCTTGGCATCATCTACAGCAGTGGCAACGACTTCCAGAAGTCTAGATCGTGCTTTCAGGAAGCGCGCAAATGGTGGAACGCTCATTTTGATGGCAAAGGCGAGACTCGAGCGTACGGCGCGTCTATTCTTGTGAGTGAGGCCAGATGCATGATGGGCCTCGGTCAGCTTGACACTGCGGAGGAGATGCTTGAGACAACCATTTCGCAGGTGAAGAAAGAACTGCCTCTCAACTTTGGCACATTGGCTTAGTGAGTAAAAGTCTCGAGTGATACGATGAAGCAAGATCTGACACCTATGCTGCTAGCGCGCAGTTCTGCTACGGGATATTGGACCGTTGCCGACACGAATTCGAATCCGCCGAGGGGCATTTCATGGAAGCCCAGAATGCATGGTTGATGGGTGAAAACACGCGCATGCATCCATTCAACGCGGGCATTCTGTACAAGATTGGCGTTGCTTGTCTCGATCAAGGCAAGGTCGAGGCCGCTATGTAAGTTGTCCGGAGAAGGATCCATTTGCACGTCTGGCATGCCAATCCCTCTGACCTTGCTTGGTAGCAAACACATCAACGATTCGTTGGAAGTGACTGACTTCTATCATCGAACCATGCCAGCGGAGCATGGCCGCAATCTCTTCAAACTCTCTGAAGCACTCTTCCAGAGTGGAGATGGCTCGGCCAGTGCTGCAGCAGAACGCAGAGAGCAAGCAGAGTTTTATTTGAGGATGAGAACGCCTAATGCCATAGAATCGGGTACGGAGAAGGCGTACGACGATGTGATCCCGGTCTACTGGAGATAGTCAGTGTCAGGCCCTGCGTCAATTTACCTAGGCACGCAGCACCTGGGCAGTGAGCAAGGACGACTACATCACTAGAACGTTGAAACAAGGGCAGATAGCTGTCGAACTGGCGACGCAAGTTAGTATGTAGGACTTCATTTGAATAAATGACGAATGCAAAACCCGTCGGCATCCAGGCACTCAAGTTGGAAATCACTCTTCCAAAGTCTATCCACCACTTACTGCCACCCATCCCCCGGCGCCCACCCTTTGAAGTCGTCGTTCTCAACAAGCACAGAAGTATATATAAAGAAAGCGTTGGTACAACCTCATCCCTCAATTGATGTTGACTGTTGTATTCGAGCTTGCATGTCAGTGTGCAGGATGGATAGCATAAACCATTTGGACGACACCAATAGCCATCTGCAACAACGCCAATAGCAGACTTGCACCACCAACCCAGATGACCGCCCAGAAAGTGTACCACTGGAGTGGGTTCCTTCGATCGCGCCATAAGTCCTTCACCTTGCTTGGCTGACGCCGCATATTCAGGGTTGTAATTAGTTAAATTAGTTTAGTTAATTTCAAAAACTAACTAATTTAGTTTAGTTAATTAAAAAAACTAACTAATTGTTTTAGTTAATAGGATTAACTAAACTAACTAAATTAACTAAAAATCAAGAAAAGTGGGTAGTACAGGGGTGAAATTCCTACTTTTAATCCTTAAAATTCCATAGTTCGAACCATATTAAGACCAAAATGCCCTTTTTTACTCCACTTTTATTTTTTTTAGTTAATTTAGTTAGTTAATTTTAAAAACTAAAACTAATATTAGTTTCTAGTTAATCTTATTAACTAAGACTAAATTAACTAACTAAGAAAACTAACTAAATTAACTAAAACTAAGAAACTAATTTACAACCCTGCGCATATTGTAGCGTTGCAGCGCTAGCAGACGAGGGCCGAATATTGGAAAGTCATCCTGGGCTGAATATGTGTCTGACTCGATGAGCTGGCCATTTATATTGTGAACAGAAGTAGGAAAAATATTCCCTTCGAGTCGAGGTCTTGAATGTTTACCAAAGCCAAGAGTTACGAAGCGCCAATGAGACCGAAGGGACAGCGTGCATAGTCTTTCGAGCAATGGATCGACTTGCTTATAACGGCCCAGGGCATCGACAGCGTGAGCGTCTGATGCACCCTTCCTTGACCAAGTATCGAGAAGATGAGAAATCCTTCTGCGAGATTTGCGGGACTGGCCGAAAAGGAGACGGTAGGACAGAAGAATTTCGCGATGGAGAAGAGCTGATTCGTTTGACGGATGAGATGGGAACCGGGACGGAAGAAGCTTTTCAGTAATGCTGTGATGCTTAATTAGACGACAGGGACCGAAAACACAGTGCGACTCTCTTCATGGTATGCTCAAAAATTAGCAACTCCCGAACTTCACATACCTGTCAAGAACGGCGACTCTGTGGTCGGACAGGATCTTAGTCGCACAATAGGAAGGGTAACGATAGATGCAAAGCTCTCGTGAAACACGGTCAAAGGCGAGGTGAGCTGTCAAGGTATCAACCAACTTCAATTTGACACGGCCGATCGTGGAGAGTGAATCGTAGTTGAGAACGGAGACGTAAAGCATGTCTTCGAGACTATACCCTGAGCTCACCCCTGACGATGTAGCGGTTGGTTGTTCGGGATCCGGAGCACGTGGCCGGTACAAGCTAAACATTTTGCTTGTAGGCCGCCGTATGTCAGTCTCCGTCGGTGAATAGAAATCCGACGTATGCATGCCCATGAAGGGATGTTCTGCAAAGAGGACAGGAGGTTCTTCTTCATAATCGCCTGGCTCGGTGGGTGATCGTATTAGGCCCGTCGACTCTGGTGCGAAGACTGGTCTGAGTGTCCCTGAACTCCAGCAAAGTACCGCAAAAATGGCTTGAAAGATCTGCTTCCTCTCGTCTTCGGTTGGCTCGTGGGCCGCCGTCCGACGAATCTTGTTGTATATCTTCTCAATACTAGGATCGCGGTCTTTGGAAGGGTCATAAGTATGATAAGCGTCAAGTACAGTCGAGCACCAACGCCAGACCCCGGCCGTAGTTGTTGGGGTCTGTTGGCCGATGAGCTTCCAGACGCAGTGGAAGCGGTCGACTAGGAGCTCATTGAAACAGAGTTCCAAATCATCGCAGAATATGTTTAGGCCCGCCTGCGCCAAGCTGTACGCTTCAGCGGAGCCAAAAAGGTAGTTTAAGGCTCGCTGACGGGGTGTTCTTTCCTACTCAATCATGAAATCAGTCAGAGCATATCGTATGAGAATGAAAAGTGGTCAGGACTTACCTCATTAGTGGCAGCATCAAGGACAGGCGAGCTACCATTGCCGCTCATGTTTCTTAACGGAATGGATATCAGCCCACGACTAGACTGGTGACTTCCCATGTCTTCGGGCAGGCCTAAAGCAAACTGTTCTTCATATTGCTCCATGTCGTCCGGTATGTTTAAGAACAGGGACGGCACTGCAGCAAGAACAAAGATCTGAAATTATAAAGAAATACTAAAGTAAAATATTTAAAATATAATAAATTAAGTTTAAATAAAAATAATATAATAGACAAGTTAAGTTAAATATATATAAAATATTATAAATTAATGTATAATAGCGGCTTGGAACAAACATTCCACCCACATGATTAGGCTCCCACTGATCCTCCTCCGTCTGAGTGGGTGGCAAAACGTTTGGTGGCACAGGCAGTGTCACAAAGGGTAGCAACCTGAGACATTATTTTCTCCACCCCGCCGCCACACTGTGAGCTACTTTGGTAGAGATTGAGGCTTGTGCTTCCATTTCCCGGCAGTGGTCCAATCATGCTCTACATTGTCTGTCATGCAAGGCATGTCACAAAATTTACATGAAGCCCCGCTGCGGTCATCGCAACAAAACAAGGAACTGATAACATCACTCGGAGCTGAACATGCGGTGTCACTGGCGTTTGTGGATCAGTGGAGGCTGTGAATGGCAAATAGAACTAGATTGCGACCCTCCTATACATTCTTCCAGCTTGTACCCTTGTGTCGAAAATTTACGACCCGATGAAGCAAGCAAATCCAACTAAACCCAAGTCTCTTACCATCCAGCTCGAGAATGATTTGAACTTCAGCACTTTCCTAAGCATCGGCCTTCTGTTCCGCAGAAATGCATTAGTGATCATACCGGCACCGTCAGTCCTTGACCCATGAAAAGTGTGCAGCCTACCTCATCCACAGGCTTCTCCTTTGGAGCACTGAGGTCAACAGTCTTCTTCTGCAAAGCAGTGGTGCCGTGGTTGCCACTATCATCTTTCTTTTCAAGGACAAGTGTGCCGTCACGGACGTCCGGGCGACTCATGGGATCCAGGTCTGACTGCCATTGCTTCCATGGCTGATCGAGACCTGCTTCGCGTTGGTGAGCTTCTGATGGCATTGTGGAATCTTGCCTGACTTGGTTTACTTGGGTGTATGCGATTCTTGGATGGATACTGAGACGAGGGAAATTTGAAGCGTCCAACAAAAGAGTTCTCGAGTGAACAGCTGGCTATTTATGCACGAACAGAAGCGGCAAGAGTCCAATGATAGTCGTGTAGCCTTTGATCCCCATGTGTGCAGTGCAGAGGCTTGGTGTTAAGCACCTCTGCCAGTCTGGTGCCCAATCTAGGTGCTTCAGTCACTCGGAAGTTATTTCTAACGTCCTATGGCTATTGAAATACTATTTCACTAATAAATTTAAATACTTTATTAGTTAAATAAACTATAAAAAAGCTATTTTAAATAATATAAACTAAATTAAAATAATTAAAGCTTTTTAAAATATAAAATATTAAAGGCTTATTTTATTTAAATTTATATTATTAAATATTATATTTAAATTATATATTTAATTTAAAGCTTATAATAAAAGTTAAATAAAAATATAAAATATAAAATATAAAATATAAAATATAAAATATAAAATATAAAATATAAAATATAAAATATAAAATATAAAATATAAAATAAAATATAAAATATAAGATATAAAATATAAAATATAAAATATTAATATTATAAAGAAAATATTAATTATAAAATATTTATTAATAAAGATTTTAATTAAATTTTTAAAAAATTAAATTTAAAAATTAAAAGTATTTTATAATTTAAAGTTTATTTGCTTTATTATATATTAGTATTTATATAAGTGGGTGCCTAATAAAGTAATAAGCTAGTAAGTTTAAGGTGATTATCTATACCCTTGCAAGGTAAGACAGGCAGATCAGCACGGCTGTAAAGTATATACTGCGTTGATTCGCACTGTCCTGCGTAGGATGCAATCCTCCGTGCCGCCTTCTTGCCACGCGGCCCAACAGCCAAGCCTTGCAAGCTAAGCGAAACCCCTCGGCGGCCCATCGGGCCAGAGCAGTCACATTCGCCTCAGAAGTGAGCAATCACATGCACACCAGAAGCGAGCAATCACATTCGCATTAGAAGCGTGCAACCACATTCATCTTACTTCGTGAAACGTTGCATGTTGTGGCTTGCTTGCCTGGTTGGGGAGGTAAGACAGCAGAACTCCCAGTCACGCCCTTGCCCGCCGAGCAAAGTGATTATCAGCGACTCGATCGAGAGTGAAGGCGGTTGCACAACAGAGACTATTGTGTGGAATCATATCTCCAACCACTAATACTCTGTCGCCAAATGACCCCGCCGAAATCCTTCAGATCGGGGGGATCGAGTGAGACACACCATGGGAGAAGGGCAAGGTATAGGCAAGGCTTCAACCGATGCAAAGCGGCTTGAGGCTTAAAAGAACCCGAGCAAGAAGAGGGAGAGGAACCTCAGGCGGAGTCCAAATACAGCCCGAGGCCTTCTTGAGAACCAGGTTCGCCGAGGCCCTTCGCGTCAAGCCTCATAGTAGCAACCTGGTTTGCTAATGAGTCTGGCCATCATACGATTGGCAACCAGGATAATCAGGCAGTCATGGAGACCTCAATCCATTACATTGCAAATACACCGAACTTGAAAACCGAAAAGGCTTTCAGTACCGACTTTCCAGTTGACCACGTCAAAGGGGCTCGCCGACGAAACACCGAACCTGACCACCGCTCGGTGATCGTTCGCCCCATCGAGGACCCGACTAAATGGAAACTTGACGTGCACGGATTCTGCATTGTCAAAGGCGAAACTCACCTGGACCCAAACAGAATCTACGAAAACAAACATGAACTGCAAGATAATTATTGGCACGAACTCGAGGCAATTTTGCACCGGGAATTTCCTCAGTACTCGAGGATCGAGTGTTTCGATCTTACCGTAAGCTATACTGGCATTTAGTTGATAATTTATTCTTCTTTTCCACACATGTGCCTGGTTTGTTAATCGTGAATTGGCTGATTATTTTCGTAGGCGAGAAAGAGGGACGCCGACTTTCCCAATGTCATCAGGGCCTATCGTCCGAGATATGAGCAGCCGTCACCAGTTGCTCATTGCGACTGGTCCAAGGACGGGTCATTGACGGTCCTCAATTGGTGTTTCCCTGGAAATGAAGGTTTCTGGGAAGGGAAGAAATTCGACATGCTTAAGTACATTGCACTCCAGTTCCACGACTTTGTTCCGTCGCTGCGATGCTAATACATTCAACTTGCGTCAAGCGTCTGGCGGCCGCTGAGGGAACCAACAGATGATTGGCCTCTTGCCATCTGTGACTACACAACCATCGACTTGGAGAACGATGTCCTACTGAATGACGCGATTCGTCGGGACCGGGTGGAGGAGATCTGCGTCCTCCATTACAACGAGGCACACAAATGGTATTACTTGAGAAATCAAGGGGTTGAAGACCTTCTGGTCTTCCGCAATGCTGACTCGGAAGGAAAAATGCCACGTAAGTCATTGGAGACTGTTTGTCAGTGCACAAGCAATGCTGACTTGATATCCAGGCGCTTTCCACGCGGCAGTCGAGAATCTTAATGCAAAGGGCCCTCCCAGAGAAAGTGTGGAGGTGAGACTTGTAGCCATATACTGAGGATAGATCGTCGAACTGCTTCAATGGATCAATGACAGTCTCACGATATCCCTCTTTGTCACGTGCCAATTCAATACTATCAAGATAAGAGAACACGGTGCGCTGGGCTCACCTGCAGACCTGTGGCAGTTTGAGACTTGCGAACGATTCCATCTTGTGAATTCCATTCTGTTGAAAGCAGCTTGTCATTCCGCAATATGTCTAGTTACCGCAAAGGTTTCCCAATCCATCGGGCGCATTTTGACCAAGCACAGCGATTCTGCGAGACATTTATCCCCCATGCCGAATTATTTGGCGTGGCCAATGGGGGCCATAAGGAAATCCCTCAAGGCCTTCTCATGTCCCAGTCTGCTGAACCTTTCTGTCAAATTAATCACACTTGATCTGAAGTAATCGAAGTCTCCGTTGAAGGGCAGGTCTGCCACCTTGATGTCCAAAACCTCGTCTGAGCATCCTGAGTGACCCGACAGCAGAACTTGTAATTGATAAGTCTGGCGGCTGAAGTCGAAGTCGTGGCAGATTCGGAATTCGCAGAGATCTTTCTCAGGTGTCTCGACCTTTCCTCTCGCACCAAACACAGCCATCTGTTGGAATCTCAGCACAGCGCTATGAAAGGGCGAAGCTTCGTCCGCTCACCTGATCTTTCGGCGATGATGAGTCTGCGACCAGATCTCGAGAGTTCCAGATAGGCTGGCAGAAATCCCAGCGCAATTTGTTCTGGCCAGCGTGGGAGATGTGGGTGATGGCAAGCTGTTGTATATACGTCGAGTGGACAGTTTGGATGGTGGTCATGTTGAAGGATTCGGCGTGTATGTGTGTCTGTGTGTGTGTGTGTGTGTGTGTGTGTGTGTGTGTGTGGAGTGTGTGATGCTTGGGTAGGTATTGCTTCAATTAAAGGAAGAGATCCTCAGGTACCAACAGAAGAGTGTATTGACAAATGCGCCGGTAACGGGCTTTGCCCGAGATTTGATGTGCGGATGCCAAGTCGCCGACATGAGACGGGCACTACGTCTGTACGGTTCAAAGGGACAAGTTGACGGTAGAAATATGTTGATTCTCATTAAGGGTTGCCTAAAAAGAAGGAAGCTCCTGCTCCAAAGGAGCTGCGAGGAAAGGAGGGCTTTTGAATGGGGCGGAGGGCAGCTGTAGCTTATCGATAAGGGCTGCCTGCCCCCGGCGTACCTGCAGGTCCCTACCCCCGTCACACAACACCATTAAAGATTGGCAACACCTTATGCAGTACCTATTGTATCTTTCAAAAGCAAGAGCAGGACGTAAGATCATGATGCAAGGGAGGAGCCCAGTTAAATAAGGGAGGGCGGGGAGACTAATATAAATATATAAACTAATATATTACTTACTTATATTATATATAAAGAAAATAATTTAATTTTATTATTATATTATTTAATAAAATAAAGCTTTTATTATTAAATAAATTTTTTAATTAAATAAAAAGTTATTAATTATATATTATAAAAATAACTTATATATATATATATATTTAATTATATTAAAGTTTTTTAAAATTCTTTAAAGTTTTTAAATATAAGATTTTAAAAATTAATAATTTTATTAATATTTTTCTTTTTTTTTATTAAATTTACTTTAATTATAACTGTTTTATTATATATTAATTTTATTTAAAATTATTATATTAAATTTAATTATTATTTTATTTTTTAGTATTTTAATAATAATAAAAATTAAAAAATATAGTATTAAATATATTATTTTAATAATAAAAATATAAAAAAATATAAAAATATTAATTAAAATTAAATAAAAACTTTTATTTATTTAAAATAATTAAATTTTTAAATTAAATTATTTTTAATTTAAATTATAAATAAATAATATATATAATTTTATAAAATTAAATTTTTTAAAGAAAATAATATAAAAGATAATAAAAGATATTATTTATATTATTATTAATATATTTTAAAAAATTATATAAAAAAAAGTCTTTAAAAAAAAATTATTATAAAAATTATTTTTTATTAAATTTATAAAAATTTAATTTTTTAATAATAATTAATTTAAAAATTTAAAAATTTAAATAAAACTTTTATATTTTTATTAAATTTATAATATTTTTTAATTTATATTTTAAAATAATATTAATAAATTTAATATAAAATATATTATTATTATAATTAATTTAAAATAATTAAATTAATATATTATATTATTAAATATTTAAAAATATAATATAAATAATAATAATATATTTTATTATATATTTTAATTATATATATAATAAATATATAAATATTTTATTTATAATAAATTTATTTTAAAAGAATATATTAAAATTAAATAAAAATTAAAATATTATAATTTTCTTTTTAAAAGCTTTTTTATTTTTATTTTATTAAAAATAAATTAAAGCTTTAATAATTTATTTTTAATTAATTTCTTTTATTTAAAATATATTAAAGATTATTTTTTATATTAATATTTTTTAATTTTATAATATTTTTAATATAAAATTATTAATTTTTTATTAAAGCTTATAATAATTTTAATATTAAAAGATAAAATTATTTTTATTAATATAAAACTTTTTTTATAAATTAATTAAAAATATATTAAAACTTATTTATTAATTTATTTTATTAATTTTTTATAATAAAGCTTTATAATAAAATATTTAAAAATTTAAATATTATTAATTTAAATTTTTAAATTTAAAATATTTTTTAAAAGCTTATATTTATTAATATTAATAAAAACTTTTTATTTATATATTTATTAATTAAAATAAAATAAAATAAAATTTTAATTAATTAAAATAAAAATTTAAAAAAAGTTTTAATAATTATAATAAAATTTAAATATTTATATTTTATTAAAAAAGATTAAATATATAATTAATATATTATATAATTAATATAATATAAAATTTATTTAAATTTAAATATTTAAAAATAATAAAAACTTTAATAAAACTTTAATTTAAAAATATTAATATTATTATTATAATAAATAATCTTTTTATAAATAATATTAAATAATATAATAATAATATATAAATATTATATAATTTTAAATTTAAAATATAATTTAATATTTATATTTTATTAATTATAATATATTTTATTTTTTTTTAAATATAATATTAAATTTATTAATAATTATTTTAAATATAAATATTTTAAAAATTAAATTTTATTATTTTTATAAATAATATTTATTTTATATTTTTTAAATATTTAATATATATTTTAAATAATAATTATTTATTATAATATTATTAATAAATATAAATAATATTTTATATATTTTATATTTATAATTTAATATTTTATATATTATATTTATAATTATTATTTATTTATTTAATATAATATTAAAATTATTTTTAAATATATATTTTATTTATATAATATATTATTATAAATCTTTTTTTAAATATAAAAATAATTAAAGAATTATAACTTTATTTTTATAATTATATTTATTAAATTATAATTATTTTATTAATTATTTATAAATAAAAATTAATATTTTATTAAATTATTTTCTTTAATTATTTTATATTTTTTATAAAATTTAATTAATTTATTTAAGTTTTTATTATTTATTTTTTTATTTATAATTTTTATTTTAATATTTATAAAAGATTTAATATTTTTAAAATAAATTTTATAATCTTTAAATATAATAATAAATATATTAATTATTTTAAATAATATTAAATTTAAATTATTATTTAAAGTTATTTTTATTTTATAAAGATTTAATTTATTATATTTAATATTTATTTTTATAATTATTTATATTAATTTTATTAATTTATTTTATTTATATAATAAAATATATTTATTTTATTAATAATTTATTTTAATATTAATTATAAATATATTTAATAAATAATAATTATATATATTAAATTAAATTATTTTATAATTTAATAAATTAAATAATTATTTTTTAATAATTTAATAATATAAAAAAATAAAATTATAATTATTATATATTTAAAATAAAAATTAAATATTTTAAAAAATAATAATTTTATATTATTTATTTTAAATAATTTATAAAAGCTTAAATTATATAATAAAAATATTTAAATATAATATTTAATAATATTAAATTAATTAATAATTAAAAGTAACTTTATTTATAATAAATTAATTTAATATTAAATTTAATAATTTATTAATAATATTAATATAAAAATATTAAATATAATTTAATATTAAAAGTTTTAATATAAATTAATAATTTTTAATATAATATTAATTTATAAAAATAAATTAAATAATTATTATTTAAAATTATATATAATAAATTTAATTATAATTATTTATAATTTATATTATAATTTTAATTTAATAAAAGAATTTAAAAAATATAAATAATTTATATATTATTATAAATTATATTTTTTAATTTATATTAATATTTATATAATTATTATTATATTTAATAATAATTATTTTAAATTATATTAATTTTAATTTTTATATTCTTTTTATATAATTAAAGCTTTATATAATAATATTAAAATAAAAAAGCTTTATTTTTAAATAAATAATTAATTATATTTTTATATTTTAAAATATAATATTTTTTTATTATAAAATATTTTCTTTATTAAATATTAATTAATTATATATATAAAATTTAAATTAAAATAAAATATTATATTATAATTTATAAAACTTTTAAATTTAATATAAATAATAATAAAATAAATAAATATATATATAATTAAAATTATTTATTTTATTTAATATATAAATAATTTTTAATTAATAAAATAAATCTTTAATAAATTTAATTATATTTTATATAAATATTAATATAATATAATTATTAAATTATAATAATTTAATATTATATTATTATTAAATATTATTTTAATAAATTTAATTTTAAAATAAATAATTAAAACTTTAAATAATATATTAAATTTAAATATAATTATTAAATATTTTAATTTATTTAATTTATTTATTTATTAATTATAAAATATTTTAATATATAATTAAATAATAAATATAAAATATAAATTATTATTATTTTAAAAAGTTTTAATAAAATTTATTAAAAATATTATATATTTTATTTAATTAATATATAATTTATAAAAGTTATATATTTTATTAATAAAATTTATAATATATTATTTTTATAATAATTAATATAAATATTAAATATTAAAAAAAATATATTATTTTTATTATTTATATTTTTAAATATATTAAAAATATTATATAAATAAAAATATTATAATTATTTTATTAATTTATTTTTATAATTTCTTTTATTTTTTTAAAATATTTTTTTTATTATAATATTAAAATATATAACTTTATATATATTAATTAATTTTTAATAATTAATTAATTTATAAAGTAATTTTTACTTTTTTATATTAAATTAATTAATTCTTTTAATATATAAAATATTTTAATATATAAATCTTTTAATATTTAACTTTTTTAATTAATATATATTTAATTTTATATTTTTTTTAAAAGCTAAATTATTAATAAGCTTATTATTTTTTATATAATAATATATTAAATTAAATCTTAATAATTTATAATTAAATAAATTATTTTTAATATAATATTAATTAAAATATTATATATTTATTATAAAATAAATTTATATATTATTTATAAAATAAATTTATATATTTTATTTTCATTATTAATTTTAAAATTAAATTTATAAATTAAAAATAATATTTTTTATATAATAATAAATAATTCTTTTATAATAATTAAATTTTATTATTTTATTAAAAAAAAACTTATAAGTTTTATTTATATAAAAATATATTTTATTATTAATTTTAAATTATTTTTAATAATAAATAATATTATATAATTTTTTAAATTTTAATATTATAATATTTATAATTAATTAAATATCTTTTTATAAATACTTTTATATAATTTTAATATTTAATACTTTTTAAATAATATTAATAAATTATTTTAAAAATAAAAAAATTTAAATTTAAATAAAAGTTTATAAAACTTAATATTAATTAAATATTAATAAATTTTATTTAAATTTTATTATAAAATAAATAAAATATTAATTTATAATTTATTAAAATATTTTATTAAATAATAATAAATAATTATATTTATATTTTATTTTTTTTATTTAAAAGTATTATTAAAATATAAATAATATATTATAATTATAAATAATTAAATATTAAAGCTTTTTTATAAATTTATTTAAAATTATAAAATAAATTTAATATTTTAATTAAAAATAATAATATATAAATAAATTTAATTATTTAAAAATAATTATTTTTTTATTATTATATTTTATTTCTTTAATATATATTTTATATAATTTAAAATTAATAATATTTATTTAAAGGTTTTATATATAATAAATATTAAAATATTAAAAAATAAAAATTCTTTAATTATTAAAATATATTTATAAAGAATATAATAAATAATTTTATAATAAAATTAATAAAAATAATATATATTAATTTAATTAAAATTTAAATTAATTAAGAATTCTTAATTAATTTTTAATTTTTATATATATTATATTAATAATAATAATATATATATTATATAATATAATATTTCTTTTTAAAAAATATATATTATTAAATATTTTAATTATATAATTTCTTTTAAATTAATATTTATTATTATATATATTATATATAATTTTTTAAATTAATATTTAAAAAATTATTAATTATTTTTTATTATTATTATTTATATAATATAATAATTATTTATATAAATAAAATAAATAATAAAATTTAAAAATAAAAATAATATTTTTATTATAATATTATATAATAAATTTATAATTTATAATATTTAATATATATAATATTTTTATAATTTTATTATAAATAAATAAAGTTTTATAAATATTTATAAAATATATATTTATAAAAATAAAATAACTTTTAAAAAAAATAAATTTAAATTATTAAAAATAATATTTAATATATTAAAAATATTTTATTATTTAATTATTTTATTATTTTTTATTATTATTTATAATAAAATATTTAAAATATAATTTAATTAATTTATTATATAATAAATATTAAATTAATATTTTATTAAATAAATTAAAATATTAATAAAATATTAATTAATATAATTTATTAAAAGAATATTTAAATAAATATTATTAAAAATATTTTTTAAAATATTATAATTTATTAAAATAATTAAAAATTTATAATAATTAAAAAGAATTATTATATATAATTATTTTATAATTTATATTAAATAAAGAATTTTTTATTTAAAAAGCTTATAATTATTTTTATTTTAATAAAATAATAATTAAAATTATAAATAAAATTATTTAAATTAAAATATATTTTTTTAATTTTTATATAAAAGTTTTTTTAAATTAAAATATTATTATATTAAAATTATATTATAAATAATTATTTATTTATAAAAATATTTTTTTTATAAAAATAATTTTTTATAAAGATTTATATAAAAAATATATAATTTTTAATAAATAAAAGTTTAAAATTTTTAAAAAATTTTAATTTTTTTAAATATTAATTTATAATATATATAATAAATATATATTTAATATTTATTATTATTATTAATAATAATTTAATTTATTTAATAATCTTTAATTAATAAAATTATTTTATAATATTATAATAATTTAAATATTTAAATATAATATAAAATTATTATATAAAAAATATTAATAATATTTTAATATATTTTAAAAATTTTAATTAATATTAAATATTTAAATCTTTAAAAAGCTTTAATTTTTTTTAAATTATAATTTATTTTAAAATATTAATATAAAAATTAAATAATTTTATTAAAAAGTATTTAATATAAAATTTAATAAAAAAAATAAAATTTTATATTAATTAAAAAATAAAGATATTTATTTTAAATAAATAAGATATTCTTTATATATATTAAGAAATATTATAATATTATTAATAAAAATATAATAAAAATATAATATTTATATAATTAATAATTTATAAAATATTATATATAAATAAATAATTTTTAAAATTATATTAAAGTTATTTAAAATTATTTTAAATTATAATAATTTATAATTATAAAATAATTTTAATAAATTAAATAAATTAAAAATTAAAATAATAATAATAATAATAATAATAATAATATATTATTTATTATAAATAAATTTAATAATATTTTTTTAAAATAATAATAAATACTTATTTAAAATTATTTATTTATTAAAAAATTAAAAATTAATAATAATTTTATTTAATATTATAAATATTATATTAAATTATAAAAATAAATATAATAAAAAATAAATATTATTAATAAAACTTAATTAATTATTTTTTTAAATATTATTATAAATTTAATTAAAATTCTTTTTATTTTATTAAATTATTAAATAATAAAAATAATTAAATTTAATTTATTATTAATTATTAAATAAAAATATTTTTATTATTTATTTTTTAAATATATTAATAAAAGCTTTATATTTTTATATATTAAAAAACTTTTTAATAGTTTTTTAAAATTATTAAATAATTTTTAAATTAATAATATAAATATAAATATTATTTTTAATAATAATATTTATAATATTATTAAATATATTAAAACTTATAAAATTATAAAATAATATTAAATAATTATAATTTATTTTTTTAATATTCTTTATAAAAAAACTTAAATTTAAATTCTTTATAATATTTTTATTTTTAATTATATAATAAATAATATTAAAAAATAATATTATAAATAATATTTTATTAAAAAAAATATTTAAAAACTTTATATTAATATTTTTATATTTAATTATATAAATTAAATTAATTAAAATATTAAATTTATATTTTATTATTAATTAATTTTTTAAAATTATAAAATTTAAAATTAAATTTAATTATATTTTTTTAATAATATAATTTATAATAAATATAATAATAAAAATAATTATATTAATAATTATTATTATTTTTAAAGCTTTAATTATTTTAATAAATAAAATTATAAAATAAATTAAGTTTTTATATTTATAAATAATATTTAATTATATATAATAATTAATTTTAATTATAATATTAATATTATTATATAATATTATTAAATAAAAACCTTTTAAATTTATTAATATATTTATTATTAATAAATAAATAAAAATAAATATAAAAAAATATTTTATTAAAAAATTAATATATTATATTATAATTTAAATAAATTATTAAATTAAATATTTATTTTTTAATATTAAAGAAAATAATAAAATTATATTATTTAAAATATATAATAATATTATTAAAATAATAAATATTAATTTATTAAAAATAAAATTAATTATTATTAAATAATATATTTATAAATAAATTATTAATAATTTAAATAATTATAATTTAATAAAATAAATTAAAGTTATTATTAAATTAATTTTTATATATTAAAAATAATTATTATATAAATTTAATTAATTTAATAAAATATTTATTAATATTTTTAATAATATAAATATTATATTTAATAATAATTAAATTATTAAAATATTATAATAAATTATAATTTATATTAATATTAATATATATTTAAAAATTTAAATTATTTAATTTAATTTAAATATTAATTTATAAATAAATATAACTTTTAATAAAAATATTTTTTAATAATTAAAATTAAATTCTTTTAATAATATTATTTTTAATATATTAAATAAAAATAATTAAAATATAAAAAGCTTTTATTAATTAATTAAAGTTTAAATAATTATAATTAACTTTAATATATTTATTTTATTTAATATATTTAATTAAATATTTAAATATTTAATTTTAAAAATAAAAAATATAATTATAAATAATATAAATTTTTTTTTTTTTTTAAATAATAATATTAATAAATAAATAATAATTAAAATTAAAAATACTTAAAAGAATAATATTAATAAAATATATTAAAAATTATTTATTTAATAAATATATTTTAATAAAATAAAATAATAAAATATATAATTTTTTATAATTAATTTATTTATTATTATTAATTATATTATATATTTTTTTATTATTAAAATTTAATAATAAATTTTCTTTTTTTTAATATTTTTATAATTATTTTTAAGCTTATAATCTTTATATTATTTAATATTATAATTATTATAATTATAATAATTAAAATAATATTAATTATTATTATATAAATATAATTAATTATTATAATAAAAAAATAATTTAAAAAAATTATATTAAAATTAAATAAGCTTATTTTAAATACTTTATAAATTATAATAATATATTAATAATATATTAATTTAATATTTAATTTTTATTTTTTTATAATATTTTAAATAATATTAATTAATTATATTAATTAAAATATTTTTTATTTTTTTAATATTTTTTATATATTATTTTAATAATTTATATTTTTAAAAAAGCTTAAAATATATTTAAATTTATTTATTTATTTTATTTTAAATATTATTAAATATTCTTTTTTAATTAAAGTTTTTTTAATTAAAATTATTTATAATTTTAATATATTATAAATATTTTTAAATAAATATTTAAAAAATAAATTTATTTTTAATAATATTTTATAATATTAAAAACTTTTTATAAAATTTATAAATAATTTAAATAAGCTTTATTAAAAAATATTAAATAAGTTTTTTTATATTTTATTATATATTTTTTTATAAAGCTTATAATAAATTAAATTAATTATTTTATTATTTTATTAATAAATTATTATATTTTAAAATATAATAAAAAATATTTATATAATTTTATTTTTATATTTTTAAAATTATTTTTATTAAAAAGAAATTTTAAATAATTAATAAAACTTTAAATATATATAAAAAAAGAATTTATTAATTATAATTATATTTATATTATTAAAATTATTATTTTTTAAATTAAAAATTTTAATTTTTTTTTAAAGTTTTATTTAAAATAAGAAATTTAATTTTTATTAAAAAGAATATTATAACCTTAATTATAAAGATTTAAATTTAAATTTAAATTTAAATTTAAATATAAATTTATATTAAATAATAAATTATATTAATTATAATTATTATTATTAAAAATATTAAAATTATTTAAATTTAAATTATTAAAATTATTATTTAAAGTTTTTATTTTTTATTTTATATTATTATTATTATTTTTTTATTTATTATTTTTTATATTATTTTTATTACTTTTTATATTAATAAAAAGCTTTTTATAATTATATAAAAACTTTATTTTTAAAATTTAATAATTATTAAAAATATTATTTATTTTAAAATATAAATTTAAAATATTATTAACTTTATTAATATTTAAATTTAAATTATTAATTAATATTTTAAATAATTTATATATATTATTTAATTTATTATTAGCTTTTTATATTAATATTAAAACTTAATTATTTATTTATTAAATTTTAATAATTTTAAATATAAATTAATTAATTATTTTTTTAATATAATAAATAAACTTTTTAATTATATTATTATTTAAATAAATTTATAACTTTTTTAATATAAATAAATATTTATTTTTTATAATTATATTTTTATATTTAAAAAGCTTATTAATTTTATTTTTTATTATATTAATTAATAAATTATTTATTTAAAAGATATTATTATTAATAAAAGCTTTAAAAAATTTTATATTATTAATTATATAATATATTAAATAATATAATTTAATAATAAAATTTTAAATAAATTATTATAAATTATATTTTAAAATAATATTTATTTATTATTAATAAAATAAATTATTTTTATTAATATATAAGCTTTAATTTATTATAATTTTCTTTAAAGCCTTTTAAAGCTTTAAATATTTTAAAAAATTTAATAAATTTATAAAAAGTTTAAAAACTTAAATAAAATAAAGTATTTAATTATTCTTTTATATTTTATTATATATTTAATCTTTTTTTTAATAAAAATATTTTAAAAGTTATTTTTATTAAATATTTTATTTAAAGTTTTTTAAATAAAAAAGCTTAAATCTTTATTTATAAAATTAATTATTAAAATAATATTTATTTATTATTAATAAAATAAATTATTTAATTAAAAAACTTATAATAATAAATTTTATTAATTAATTATTTTTAATAATATATAAATTTTAATTTATTATATTTTTAAAATAAAAATAATTTTAATAATTAAAATATTATAAATTAAAATAATTATAGAAAATTATAAAATAAAATATAAAAAAAGAAATTATAAAATAATATAAAAAAATAACTTTAATTTTTTAAATAAATATAAAGTAATTAAAATAATTTATAATATTTATTATAATTAAATTATTTAAAATTAAAATAATATTATAAAAATAATTATTATAATTATTTATTTATAAAGAAGTTTATTATTTAATTAAAATTTTATTTTATTTATATAAATATATATAAAGTAAAATAATATATTATTATTAATTTTAAAAGTTTTTAAATAAATATATTTTATTATTAAATTAAATTAAAAATATATTTTAAATAAGAATATTTTTTATTTTAAAAAAATTAAAAATTAAAATAATATTTATAAATATAAAGTAAAATTAATATTATAATAAAAGTTTATTTAAATTAATTTTATTTTTAAAGCTTTAAAAATATTAAATAAACTTAATTTTATTTTTATAATTTAATTATTTATATATTATATTTTTTATATTAAAAAAATATTAAATAATTAAAAAAAAGTTTTTTTATAATATAAAATTATAATTATTATTTATAATAATTATTTAAAAATATAATTAAATAATAAATATAAATTATAAATTATTATTATTTTAAAAGTTTTTAATAAAATATATTAAAAAATATTATATATTTTATTTAATTAATATATAATTTATAAAGCTTATATATTTTATTAATAATATTTATAATATAATATTTTTATAATAATTATTATATTAATAATTAATGTTTTTAATAAAAAATATTAAAAACTTAAAAATTTAAAATAATTATTAAAATAATTAATATTATAATAAATAATTCTTTTATTAAAAATTTATATATTTTTATTATTTAAAATATTTAAAATTATAAATATATAAATTTAAATATTTAAATAATTATTAATTTATTTAAAATTTTATTTATATAATTTAATTTTAATTTTTTTTAAAGATATTTTATTAATATTTTTTATAATTTAATATTATTTATTATATTTATATTTTAATTTATAATAATAAAAAATAATATTTATAAAATAAATAAATATTTAATTTAAATTATATAATAATATTTTATTATTAAATTTAAAAAAATAATATTTAATATATTTATATTTAATATTAATAATAATAATTTTATTATTATTAAAAATAATTATAAAATAATTTTTAAATTCTTTTTTTAAATAATTTTAAAATTATTTTTAAAAAAAAGAATTTTAATAATAATAAGATTTTTTTTATTTTAATAAAATAAAAAAAATATTAAATATTATTATTTAATTTTTTATTATAAATATAATAAAATTAAAATTAAAAAAATATTATTAATATTTTAAAAATATAAATAAGTTTTATAAATTAATAAAATAAATTTAAAAATATTTATTATATAATAAAGATAAATTATATAATAAAATAAAAAAATAATTAAAATAATTAAAATAATACTTTATTTTAAATAAAATATTAAAAATAATAATTTTATTATTATAATTAAAAAATTAAATTATATAAATTATATTTATTATTAATTAATAATATTAATTTAAAATAATATTTTAATAATTAATTTAAATATTTATTTTAAATAATTATAAAGCTTTTAATTTATTATTATTATATTAAATATCTTTTAAATATAAATTTATTTATAAAATATATTAATTTAAAATTAATTATTATTATTATATTTTAATTATTTTTATTTAAATATTTTATATAAATTTTAAATAATAATATTATATTTTTTTTAAATTTAATATTTTAATATATTATTAATATTATTAATACTTTAATAAAATTAAATAAATATATTTAATTTATTAATTTAATTTATTAAAATAAGTTTTTAAAATAATTATAAATTTATTTTATTTAAATTAAAACTTATTAATATTTTTATATTTTTTATAATTAATTTAATAAAAAATAAATTATATATATAATTATTTTTTTTAAATATATTTAATAAATAATAATTATATATATTAAATTAAATTATTTTATAATTTAATAAATTAAATAATTATTTTTAAATAACTTTATATAAAGAAATAAAGTTATATTATTTAATAATATAAATTATTATATATTTATAAAAATAAAGATAAACCTTTTTAAAAAATAATAACTTTATATTATTTATTTTAAATAATTTATATTTATTTAAATTATATAATAAAGATATTTAAATATAATATTTAATAATATTTAATTAAATTAAAATAACTTTATTTATAATAAATTAATTTAATATTAAATTTAATAATTTATTATTAATATTAATATAAAAAATATTAAAAATTAAATATAATTTAATATTAAGGATTTTAATATAAATTAATAGCTTTTAATATAATATTAATTTATAAATAATTAAATAATTATTATTTAAAATTATATATAATAAGTTTAATTATAATTATTTATAATTTATATTATTTTTTATTTTATTAAAATAATTATTATTATTTTAATTTAATAAAAAGATTTAAAAAATATAAATAATTTATATATAATTATTTTTTTAAAATATAAGTTTTAATATAATTTAAGCTTTATTTTATAATTTATTTTAATAAAAATAAATTTAAATAATATAAATAAAATATTTAATATATTTTTAATAATTTTAAATATTATAAATTTATTTTTAAATTATTTCTTTTAAAATTAAATAATAAATAATAAATAAATAGAATTATAAAATTATATTAAAAAAACTTTATTATAATTTATATTATAAATTTATATTAAATTTATATAAATTTTAATTATATTAATATTTTAAAAGATTTTATATTTTATAATAAATTAAAAAATAAAATAAAAACTTAATTATTTAAATTAATAATTAAATTAATAAATAATAATTTAAAATAAATTTAATATATTTTTTTTATTAATAAATTAAATTAAAATTTAAAAAAAAATATTAATAATAAATAATAATTAAAAAGAAATATTAAAATTTAATAAAACTTAATATTATTTAAAAAAAAACTTAAAAAAAAATATTAAATATTATAATTATAATAAAAAAGATTTTTTTTAAATAAATTTATTAAAATAAAATAATAAATTAAAATTTAATATTAAAATAATATTAAATTAATTTAATTATTAAAATATTTATAAAAAGTTATATATTTATAAATTTAATAATATATAATAATAATAATTATAATATATATTTTTATATAAAAAGAATATTAAAATAAGTTTTAAAAATATTTATAAATAAAAAAAACTTTATAATAATAAAAAGAAATTATTTATAATTATAATTAATATTAATTAAATAATATTTTTAAATTTAAAAAATTAAGATCTTTATAAATAAATAAATAAAATATTATTTATAATATTTAATATTAATATTATTTAAATTATAATTTTAAAATAAAATAAAAATATAATAATATTAATAATTTATAAATATTTATTTATATTATTATTAATATTTAAATTATAAAAAGGTTTTATAAGTTTTATATATTTTTAATAAAAATTAATTATATTATATAAATAAAATTAAAAAAAATCTTTTTAAATAATTATATATAATAAAAATAATAAATATTTATAAATATAAATAATTATAATATTAAAATATTTAATAATATTCTTTTAATTAAAATTATATTATTTTTAAATTTTAAATAAATTAATTCTTATATTATTTATAAAGCTTTTAATTATAATAATATTATTAATTAATTAATTATTAAATATATTTTAAATTAAAGCTTTAAAATTAAAATTAATATTATTAATTTAATATAATTTTATTATTTAATAAAAATAATAAAATAAAAAGGCTTATATAAAAGATTATTTAATAAATTAAAAAACCTTTAATAAATATTTAAATAATAAAAAATAATTAAATTTAAATTTAAATAAACTTTAATGATTTTTATTAATATAAATTAATTTTAATTAATATAAAAAGATTTTCTTATATAATAAATATTAAAATTTATAAATATATATAAATTATATTATAAATTAAATAATAATATTTTATAATATTTTTATATAATAAAATATAAAATATTTTTATATTATTAATAATAATAAATTAATATAAAATATTATAATAATAAATAATATAATATTATATTTTTAATATAATTAATAAAAAAAAAGATTTATAAAAATAAAATAATTAATATAAATATTAATTAATTAATAATTATTTTAAATAATTATAAAATAATAATTAAATTTAATTTTATAAATATAATAAAATTTAAAATTATTTTAAAGATTATTATAAAAAGAATATATAAAAAGTAAAGCTTTTAATCTTTATTTAATTAAAAAAAAAGAAAGAAAAAAAAGACTTTTTAATAATTATTAAAATTTAAAAGTTAAAGGCTTTTTAATTATAAATAATTTATATATATATTATATATTATAATTTAATTACTAGCTACTTTATTTATAATACTTATAATAAAAATATTATAATTTAAAGAGAATACTTTTTAAATTAATTAAATCATTAATTAAAATTCTTAAAATTAATTAATAAATAAAAGAATAAAAATAAAAAAGAAATTAAGTTTTAAAAAAAATTATAATTTTAATATTTATATAAATTTATATAATATATTTATTTAAGAATAAAAAAAGAATTTAATTATTAAAATAAAGATAATTAATTTTTTAAATAAATTAAATAAATAATAATATTATTTTAATTTATTATAAATTAAAAGAAATAATTAATTTAAATAATACTTTAATAAATATATTATTTATTAAAAGATTTAAAAATTATAATTATATTTTTAAAAGAGATGTTATAATAAATAATAAAATAATAAAATTAAAAATATTATAAAATAATAAACTATATCCAGGAGACAAAGAAGTGAATAAACATATTTTACTGCTCCCGTATGTACTCCGTTGTACGACCACCGAGATATACTGTAGCAGTACTTTACCTGCATGACTACTACAGTAGGTCTATATCAGGGGCAACGAAGCCCCTGGAGTTTGCGCACCTTGCAAAGGAATGATTGCCAATGAGATGCCCCATGAACATGAAGTAGCCGCGATGGCGACGCGTCTCCCCCGCGATGGCGACGAGGCTCCACCCACGATGGCTTGGGAATCCCTTTCGGCAGATCTTGAGGTAGCTCTCTCGTTCGATTGACCCGAAAGATCCTTTACTTGTGCGCCATTTTCCCTCTTCTTTTTCTCCTGATCAAGTTTCCGTGCAAATACGGAACGTGGTTCACCGTTCGATGGCTCCACTGGACAAACGACACGAGCACCGTTGTCATCCTCGTCTCA
The DNA here is from genome assembly GCA_037177825.1 of Diaporthe sp. P3_1W. Lineage (NCBI taxonomy): Eukaryota > Fungi > Ascomycota > Sordariomycetes > Diaporthales > Diaporthaceae > Diaporthe > Diaporthe sp. P3_1W. The sequence goes on from JBAFXB010000002.1 coordinate 8,715,422, forward strand.
TTTCCGTCATCGGATCCGTGTTCGTCGAGCAGTGAGCATTGGAACGAAACACTGTCACGCCCACTCCCGCTCCATGTACATATAGACCGTAGGATTTCTCGCCCTCTGGGGGGGGGTGTTTGATTCATTCTCATCGACAAACCTTCTCTCTCATTTTGACACCCAGATGATTCTTCCTCCATCCCTCATCAAGGAGTCCCACGCCAACATGCGGCATTTTCAACAAACTCTTGCCACTCTCCCCAGCTGTCCGACTCGATGGACAGCTTTGGATGTGAAGACAAACGCACCAAAGGCTGAATTTTGATCACTCAACCCACCCAACCTGAAGACAATCTTTCAACCCATCCGTACTCTGATAATTGCTCTTGCTTCGGATGCGGTTTCGAACGCTGTTCAAATTCGCGTACTTAACTAGAAGCAAATCCTTCTTTCGTCTTGTTCGAGAGTTACCAACCGGCCTGCCATGCCTTCTTCAACAACCACCCGCCCAGAGCAACTCGAACGTGGCTCAGTAAGTCCTTCGAACGCGCTTCCGTTTCTCTGTTCTAAGAATTCATATCAGAATGCTCTCGACGACGACGAAACTGCTGGTGATCATGACGACTACGATGCTGGCCATGAGAAAGACTGCGTGAGGTTTTGGCTCACGGACTGCCAGGTTGCACACATTCTAAAACGCTGACGCATCGCTAGCTTCTGGGCGAAAACAGCTTCCGTATTGGGCAAGTCAATTTGATGGGTCGACAAGGGCGTTCGGACAAACGCCTTCGGGATCTCATGGAGCACCAGCTTCGGGCGGCGACTCATGCCCCAGACGATTTCCTGGACATCATTGCGATACAAGATGTCCCTCAAAGGCTGGCCTTCAAGACCTGGCATACTCATCGAGCCTGTTACGATTCGATAGCGCCCCTCCAAGAAGGAGACCATCCACAATATCTGAACGAGCTTCGCCGTCAACAGCGTACACCACATCCGCAGCAGCCCGCCAAGAAGAAGTCAAGGAATCGAAGGGACTTCATTCCAACTCGGAGCGAGAAACGCCAATTGGTCAGGCTGCCACTTGTAGCCTTTCTCATCTCAAATGAGATTGATCCATCCTGCTACTTGGTCAAGGCGCATTTTGGCCGAAACAAAGACTTGGCTGCCACCTTGACGCTGGAGACGGAGATGGGCAACCTGGAAATCCACAACGTTTACAATACAGAGCCTAAGTCTCTCCGGCAGATTGATATTGACTTACTGCGATACACAGTTTGCCCACCCCGCAGCGACAAAACCCGCCTGTCCATGCTTGTTGGCGATTTCAACCTCCACCACTTGGCCTGGGAACCACATTTAAAAGACGGAAGCAACCCAAGAGCGACTCATTTTGCGGACACAATGCGTGCGAGCGAAATGCAACTGATCACAAAGCCTGGGGTGCCCACATGGACGATGCCCCGCGGCCAAACCTTTACGAGTTCGACGATTGATCTCATGTTCGTCAACCAGACCCTAGCACCATTTGTCCCCAAAGATGAATGGCGTGTGATTGACGTGGATGCATTCAAAACCGATCACTGTGTTATCGGCGCCACCGTTGTTACACGTCCACGACAAGTCTTGGATCGGAGGTTTTGCTGGAACTTGAGCCGTGATACTTCTTTGCGCTTGCGAGAAGGTGTCAAGAAAAGCTTCAGCAAGCTGTCCATCCATACAGCCTTACTCGACGAAGCCTCAACGGAAGAGTACGCGGTGCGCTGTTGGGACGCCATTACGAATCCTGCCTCAAGATGCGTTCCACTTCTGGACCCTGTCACCCGTCGTCCCCGCCTGCAAAAGGCCCTCCTCAACCAGAGAAAGGCACGTGCATCTCAGAAGTTTGTGCCTTCTACCAATAGAAGTCGCAAAAGAAAGTTCCGTCGGTTTCTTTCGAGTATCGACCTACATGGCCTTTACCGAGTCTCGCGCGGATCTGCGAAGTGGAGGAAGCCCCGACTCCTGCCCCACATGCCCAGGCTCCTCAAAGAACAAGATGGTGCCCCCGAACTAGTGCCACACGGGTACCAAGAGGGCGATCACTTCCTCAGAACTATCCACGGCCCGGAGACAGGCGATCTCTGCAATTCCTCGCCCCCTCAGATGCCAAACAAGTCATTGTTGGAGAATCCTGACGAGTCTGAAAGACGACTGACTTCAGGAGAAGTCTCTGATATCGTGAAAGGTCTGAAGAGACACAAAGCAGTTGGCGTTGGAATCATTGCCAACGAGGCCTTGATTACATGCGTGGACATTGTTGAAAAACACCTGGAGCACCTATTCGAGGCCTGTTTGCGCCTTTCGTACCACCCTAAATTATTCAAGAAATCTCGGACCATCGCCATACCGAAGCCAGACAAGTCTTCCTACGCCTGTCCTAAGAGTTGGAGGCCCATCACACTGCTAGGCGCCGTGAGCAAGGTCTTGGACAAGTTGATAGCCAACCGGCTCACCGGGTTTGCAACAAAGACAGGATGTTTGCCCGCAAACCAATTTGGAACCCCGGGGAAAAGCACGACAAACGCGCTGCAGTTCCTCTTGAATCAGGTGTACACAGGTTGGTCAGTCGGTCAGATGGTCTCGCTCTTGAGTCTTGATATCACAGGCGCGTACCCTCGAGTCAACCGCAACAGACTCCTCGAAGCCATGGCAAGAAAAAAGGTGCCCGCCTGGATTATCCGATTCGTGTATTCCTGGCTCTGTGGAACTCATACAGACCTGCACTTGCCAGGTCGTGCGCCCGAGGTCTTTTCCATCAGCCTTGGTATCCCCCAAGGGAGCAGTCTCTCTCCCATACTGTTCGTCTTCTTTGCCTCGGGCCTGTTGGAGATTGAATTGGTAGACATTGGCGGCGTGCATGCTTCCATCTTTTCTTATGTCGACGACAGCTACATCATCGTCCGAAGCAAGAGTTTCGTCAATAACTGCAAAGCGTTGAGCAAATTGCACGGCCGCGTGCTGGCCTGGGCCGGTGCCAACGACGTTGAATTTGCGCCACACAAATACGGGCTGCTACATTTGCAACGAGGACCCCTGGCCAGACGCTGTAAAACTCTGCCTGACATTCAAGGCCTAACTCCCAAGCATCTGGAGGCACCCGAGGGCTACGACGTGCCACACCTTCGTATATTGGGGGTCATGGTCGACTCGCAACTGAAATGGGGCCCGCATATTGACCACGTGAGAACACCCTTGCTTAATTGCACAAGTCCTTGATGCATTGGCTAATCTGATGTCACAGATCGCGAAGAAGGTCAAGACGCAACAGTACAACTTTTGGCACATCTCTCGAACGCAGACAGGCCCCAAGCTGCACCAAATGAGACAGTTGTACATGGCCAAGGTCCTTCCCATCTTTTCATACGCTTGTGCCGCCTGGTATCTCCCTAGAGACGCCTGTGGCAAGTACGCAATGAACTGCGCCTACATTAAAAGGCTGGAAGACCTACACAGAGACTTTCTCCTCGATGTTTCTGGTTGCATGAGGGGAACAATCGCCGAAGTCCTCTTCAAGGAGCTGCACATTCACCGCATGTCCACCTTTCTGGAGAAGACTGCCACCGTCCAGCGAGCACGGGAGCTTGATACTCCTCAACACAAGGAACTGTGTCGCATCCGAGAACGCACTTGGTGGAACAATCGGAGCAGTCCCGAGGACCGTCACCCCTACCATCAGCTTGATACTATCACGCGCAAAATGCTTGATGGTGCACTCAATTCATGGCGTGTCATTGATCTGCTTGACCGTCGGAAGTGCGTCAAATGGCTGGCCAACCAGCGAGCGGAGGAAGCAAGCCGCGCAGCTTGGGAGGACCACAAGCTCGCCTACATCACGAACAGACCGGGACGCATCCCGGCAGCATACTCGGACCCCAAGGGCTGGGGAAAACACAACCTGGAGCGGTATGCCAATCTGCCCCGGCACCAGTCGAGCATGCTGTTCCAGTGCAGGGTCGAGGTCACTGCGGTAAACGTGACCCTGTTCAGACAGCGTGCGCACAAGAACAACGCGGACAGGTCCAAGGATACACCTTGCTGCCCATGTGGCCATCCGCAACAGACCGTCGAGCACATGTTCAGCTACTGCCCAGATCTGGAGGAGGCCAGGGCCAAGGAGCTCGTGCTGAGAGTGGGCACCAAGCACGTGGATGAGCTGCTGGCAAATCACCCCGCCGAGGCATCCGCATTCGCGGTACGGCACTTTCGCATCTGCAAGGACAAGGACGCCGAGTTGTTTCTGCCGCAGAAAGAGGGTCAGCAGGAGGAGAAAAGAAAGAGGGGAGGCAGCGCGAAAGGCGCCAGGAGGAAAGAGCAACTGCAACAACGGCGGCGGCGACACGAGAAGCAAGGGGGAGCAGGCAAATACGAGAAGCAGGGGGAGGAGGGAGGCAAATGCAAGAAGAGCAAGGCCCAGAGGAGGGCGGACAAGGCCCGGAAGATGTGGAAAATCAGGAGGCGGCGGGAGGCTGTCGAGGGATAACTGCATATCATTGCAGACGGCCAAAACTCAGACGAGGTCACATAGTATCTAGGTATCATGTTGAATAAATCCAGCAGTTTTCCCCCTCAGGCTTCGGCCACACTGTTTTTTAAATCAACTGTTCATGTAAGTGAGCCAGTGTCCAAAAGACACAGCCTGCTCAACTCCCTCTTATACTGGCCCATGCTAACGTTTCTCCCCGGGTAGTGGTCTGGCTGCTGTCTGCTCAGCTTTCCGACTGTCCTTGTGAGTCTATGCTCCTGACTGGAAGAGTCTCAAGACAAGAGCCCCCCAGGTTGCTGATTTACTAATGACAGCAGCAGCCCTCAGCTCGTCCACAAAGGCGCGGACGGCTTTGAACATCTCGTCGCCCTTCTCTGGAGGAGGGTAAGTTATTTCTAATACCCTAGATACCTATTTCATAAGTACTAATATATTATAGAACGTTGAAATCCTTCTTTCTCCCCTTGTTTTTCAACTGCCTTTCAATCCTTCGAAGGGATACTTCATTGTTAACAACAAAGTGGTAAATCCAACAGAGTGTAATATTATTACACTCTTTTGTGTTGCCAATCCTGTTGCGAATAGTGTCTTTGTCTTCGTCTGAGAGTTTTGCAATGTATTCGCGGAAGCGGTCTGGGTGAGAAAATCGGATTGCCATTTTGACTTCTATTGAAGTTAGGTAAGGATCCCATATAGTATAGGTGTTGAGTTGATTTGCTGATGTCTTCTTCTCTTAGCAGCTTTGGGGTTGAATGTTGGCTGTAGTGTTAGTAAGTGCCTTGGGAATTATTTCCTGGTCTTGGGTTAATGACTTACTTGCAGCTCTGCAGGCTTACCTGGTTAGGGTCTTCTTGAGAGTTTGTGTGAGTTAGTTTCACCGGCGCCCCTCATCTTTCTCGGCTGTTCTGATGTGGAGGATCCCGCTAGTCTTGTGGTTTCTTCGGAGATCCCTTGGGAAGTCAGTTTGCCCCAGAAGTTCCGTGTGCAAGAAGTATTACTAACTTGTGCCGTTCCAGGATGTGTGTCGATGTGGGTGGAAAGAGATCAAGTTTTCGACTGGGACTGCGTTTGTGGGATTGTTAGTAAGCCCAGCCAACCCGTTGCACTCGCTTTAGACACATTATTAACTGATCGCAGCATTTTATAGAGGTACGATGGTGATTGTGAGACCGCGATGGTGGGACCATACTAACAGTCTCAGAGACTATTCTGGTCTTCGCCGTATGACTATTTGCCCGACTGTAAGTACTTTCCCCGTGGCATCTGTCTACTCAAGGTTAGATGCCTGGCTGAGTATGTCAAGTTGACTCCAAAGCGCCGTGGCAGATTAGTCTTCGGCTACTTGTGTCGACGGGCAAGTCTCTTGTCTCTTCCCAAGGCAATGAATATGCAACACCTACTAAATCTCATCAAGTTCTAGTCTATGGCGCCGTCAGAAGCGATTCTCGCTAGCCTCGTCTGTGCGGCTGTCACTGTTTGCTTAGCCGCAAGCTGTGAGTACCCCAGCTCCCGCACTCTGACATCTTGACTTTACTGCATACTAATTATACAGACAGACAATTGTGTTCGAAACCTACTGTTATCGGCATTGTGTTTTTTTTCAACGCTAGGTGTTTAAGCGTTTATCACTGTATGAAGGGACTGATGCATACTGCTTAAAGAGGCATATGTATACAGATTAAAAACGAGACCACTTAAATTGGGGCACCTCCCCAAGCGAAGTTTTTATTTCCTTCCACTACTCCATTGCGAGAGGGTGTCTGAGGGGAGATCTGAGTTGGGCGGTGGGGAGATGTTGCAGGAAAAGGACAGGGCGGTGGACACAGGGTCGCTGGGGAGCTGCAAATAAAATGTTGTTCCCCTGCCAGTGTTGCCATGATCTAGATGCTGTGAATGTCTCCCAGAGTTCAGCCGTGGTGAGCAAGCCCAGAATGCCCTAGGCCAAAGACTGAGATAGAGGATCAGCCCCGTTTCTAGTTCATTGACTTAACGGACAAGTCGAATCCGAGCCTTGAGTGCCGTACCGGCTGGGCCTTTCCTTTCAAGACGTATAGACTCGTGAGCCCAATGACCTGGCGAAACAGGCATCGGGTCCTTGATTTTCGACTGAGAATCTTCAGTTCCCTTTGATGGAGAGTGCCCAGGGTGTTGAAGGGAACGGTTGTCATGATTGTGCGCACCTGCGCCGGCACACATCCTGTTACGGCACAAGAAGCCTATTGCGCCAAAACACCACAAAAGAGGGACGTTGTAATGCCGAGAGCATTACCGTGGCTTGCACCTATATACGTACTGTAACACATCCCGGGTTTTTGTTGCACTACAGAGGAAAATGGATGCACCCACACCTCTGCGTGTGGTTTGGCCTTCATATGGTGACTTATCTTTCAACGGCACGGAATCCACGCTCATCTGCTTACATTGAATAGAAAGCATGAATCAGGGCTCATTCCCTGACAGTGGAAACAAGTCAAGAATATGTATTACCCAGCAGTACATCTGGTGCCAAAAGTGGTTTCGTTTTTAGTCCATATGCGAACGCTTCTTAAGCAGTGTGTGGTCGGTCCCTTCACGCAGTGGTAAACGCTTAAATACTTTGGTGTCAAAACGCATCTCGCTCGAGTCTTGCACTTCGCATCTCTGACTGTAAAATAAAATGAAAATCAGGCACCCCCGGCTTCGAAGAGGACCATATATGAACACTTCGTTCGCTTTTGGATGGTATGTCAAAAACTTACCCAAGGGCTTGCACCGCCGGGCTACCAAATGGAAGATGCTTCTTCTATATCAGTAGCGGCTTGCGGGAAAAGCTGAAAAATATGTTACTGCTTCCACTGGATACAGCTTACTAGAGTAGCTTGCTGTCGCTGCACTGGAGGCTGACACCATCTGCTACTTAAGTAAATTCATTTCGCCAAGGAGGTCGTGCCATTCTGGCAAAGGCGCATTCCGATACTGTACTTTCAGCGTTTATCACTGTGCAAAAAGACCGCCTACAGCTCTATGATAACTCGTGTGGCTTCAATTTTGATCCGCATACGTCTCGGTCCGCGCTATAATAAGAGCACGCGAACGGATTAAAATGTTAGCTGGCCCAGAATAGGGGTGCCAAAAAACCACTTCTGCGCCCAATCTGACAATGTCCACTCGCGGTGAGCCTCAATCATGACCTCGGCGTCCCACGGCTCGCCAACGTAAAAGTTTGCGCGGACAGCACGGCAGGTACCTTTGGATATTTCCCGCAGCGCCTGTGGGAAACCCTCGTAGAAATAGCCCCAGATCCTCCTCCTGTCGTGGTACGCAGTCTTCGGGAGATGACCCCGATCGAAACTCTCACCGAGGGCTATCTGCCACGCCGCGTCGCGTTGGACCCTCTGGAAGACCTGCGCACAATTCTCCGGAGCTGGATTGCCATCCAGGACTAGCGTGAAGGAGTCCGGAGGCATCCCAGCGGGCACAAGGGCCAACGCCTCGACGACCCAGCGAGCTACACGCTCAGTGACATCTTCCTCACGGTACCGACCCCATTCGTCACGTTCCCAGCCTGAAAATGGTTGGTAGCTAGTTGATTCAGGCGGCCAAATGGTTCTCCACAGATTTGCTCGTCGTTCAATACGAAGGTTCGGGTTTTCCTTGCAGAAGTCGATGAGGCCTAAGCCATGGCATTCCGAGTTCACACAACGGTCCTTTTCGTCCAGAATGATGTATCTGATGTTCCTTCGCTGGACTGGAATGCGTTCGAGGAATTCGATGGCGATTGAGGCAGCTGACAGAAAGTACTGTCTTTTCTCAGCATAGTTCGTCGAAATTCCATGACGTCTGCGTGTGTATTCTTCTGCAGTCGTGTGGGTTGGGCGTGCATGTGCTGGATGGCGTGTATCAGCACTGATGTCACAGCGTGCATCGTCTTCGGGAATGGTCCAGGGTTTGTAGAGCGAGTGATATCTGATAAAGTCACCAACGCGGTCCTTGGTGGGAACCTCATAATCCCCAGCCTCATCAGTGTCTGATCTCGCATATTGAGACCAGCAGTCTCGGGACGATATCAGCTTCAGAGTTTCTACCGCTGCCTGCCGCTGCAGAGATGGTACCTCGCCCCAGTAGGCCGGCTCGAAGAGTAGCTTCTGCACTTGGTGACCTGCGAAGTCGATCCATTCATCCGTCATATCGTCAAATCTGTCGCCAGAGCGATGGGGTTCGGACGCTCTGTAAGTCCAAATTAGTCTTTACGCTTGGATTCACGCACCTCGGGGGAGTTGTATGGGGCTCGCCGCAGCTAAACTTTGCCATGCTGAAACATGAAGGTCACATCGTATTGAACAGACTTGCGCACCGACCTTACCTGTACTTGCACGAGAGCGAAGGGCCGTATGGCAGGGGGGAAAAGGGCGAGATAGTAAATGGTTACTCACATCAACTGGATGGTTCTCAGGTGAGGTTCGAACTTCGGAAATGCCTCCGCGACGGTGCGGCAAACTGATTCATCAAAGTTGGGTACAGGCCACCATTCGTCATGAGGCTGGTTTGATGGGTTGCGAGAATCCTCCTCCCAAAGGCAAGAGAATGTTCGGTTCCACCAACCATATGAGGTAACCTCACAATAGGATATGTTGCGCTGCTTTGCGGCAGGAGCACAAGAGCTGAAGGTGATGGTATTGGTGTTCAGAGCAAGGCCCTGCATCTCTGCAGCGATCTGACGACACGAGAGCATGAGGTTCAAGTCGATGGGCGTTCGGCCTCCGGACGGAGTGGTGCAACCGAGTTTGCCAGACTGTAACAGATTTTCAGCGCGCGTCAAATGGGATACACAAGTCAAGAAGAGTTGTTTACCTCAAAGTCGTATACATAGCCACCTTCGACTTGAAGATAGTGTTTGTCTGGAAGATGTTGTATTAGCTTGCGGTCATGTAAAAAAAAAAAAAAAACAGAGATTGCATCCAAACGAAGAATGTGTTCCTTTCGATCGCCTGGCGAGGGTATTTCAACCCTTCCAAGACTGGTAAAGACTTCCACACAGGGGAGGGGCGCACAAATGTGGTGTCCTTACAGATGTTGTCTCGCAGCTCCCTAGGGAGGGCCAGCAGCATGCAGTCATCCTTTGACTTTGCATCGTTTGAGTTCGCATCGTTTGAGTTCGCCATGGCGGAGGGTGCGAAGGTTGCGATGTGGTTATAGTGAATGAACGGGTATGAGTGGTGGATTGTGGCGGTAAAACAGGTGTGGCTATGGCACCAAAAAAAGAAAAAAGGGTATGGGTGAGGAGCCGAAATATCCGAGTGTGGGGACCGGGTTATATGCAGAGGGTTTCAGCGCTCGAGCAGCGCTAGTCGGTATATTTACAGCGTGCCCGGGTGAGTCATCTGGCGAATATATAGGTGCTTGGGCCTCTCGGCCCCTCGCTAACAAACTAGTACCTGGGTAGGTTGACTTATATGGACACTAATTGATTTGATACAGTGCACGAATTGTCAATCACAACCATGGTGTCTTAACTGAATGCGACGGCGCGCAACACTACTAGAAAACATGTTCAGTTCCGACCGTAGGCGGGTAGTGTCAGTACTAGTAAGTTCGGTGGGGACGTTCTTGACATTTTTTTATGATGCTTTCGCAAATTTGGTGAGGTCCTTTTGAGAGCATGAGCCTTTGATGTTTCGTCTGAAAGGACCGCCCTCAGCCGCATAGCAGGTTGTATAGTGACTGTATCAAGTCTGATATCAATGGGTCAAGCTCCTTCAGCCGGCATACCGTGAAGAAAAATGAGGCCCTATCTAGGGATATCACACTAACGTCACCTGGTTTCCACAAGCAGGCGGAGACCACGTCACCTAATGCAGAAAATGCGGCTGCACACTTATGATCTGAGAATGCATTATCGTTATACTGGAATCTGCTCACAGCCGACTTAGCTTTATCCAATACCAGCCAGTCAGGCCAGGCAATCTGCAGCCACACCATCAAAAGATCCAACCAATCTTGATGTTACACAACGTTTCGAGTTCGAATACAAGGCCACAGGGTGAATGTTATAAGCGATGATGTCTTGGAATTCGAAGAAGATACGTCCATAAGGAGAAGATTGTCTGCTTCATAGCAGCCGGAGTCGGCCCGAGTTTATAGTTTGGAGAACTGCGTATGAGGAAGCGCACTCCTTGATAGTGTGACTTGTTGCTGACCCCAACGCGGCATGGAGTGAGTGGGCTGAACACATCTGAAAAGGCAATGTTTTAATTGTGGGTGTAGTCGAAATAATTAATCAGAAAGTTGATCGATTCTGTGGATTCCGTGGCACCCAACCGAAAGCCAAAGAACCCGAATGAAGTGCAGCGAAATGGCAGTGGTCTGTCTACGATCACTAGCAATAGCTGCAGCAACAAGTCGTGGATATTTACTGACAGTAACCGCGCCGTTCTTGGTCGTTGAGCAGCTTGTTTATCAGGACTAAGGACGACACCTGACAGCCGCCTCCACCAACCACAAGCAAGCTCTCAATTGCTGCCCGAATGCCAGGAGCCCAAACGCTCATTGGAAAGAAGCCGGCCGTTCAGCTGCAGCATGTTGATCATTTGCCCTAACCCTTTTGCTTTGCTTCTACTCATTAGCTCAGGCGGCCTTGTGACTGCACCATGAGCTAAAGTGACTCTTCCGAAGTGCACCAAAAAGCTTGCTTTCCAAGATTTGGCCCAGGGAGCATTCGCCACCTCCGTCATGCCCCCACCAGCCACACACGACCGAAGCCACCTCCTTTTGTTGACCTCGACAGCACCCCTCGCGGCGATATTCCATGTCTATCGTCCTATATCGCTGTCTTTATTGATCATATCTGCAATTTGAGACGGAAAGAAACCAAGGAAATGTCGGAAAAGCCGCAGGAACAAGAAGCTGCTGCTGCTGCTCCTCCTCCTCCTCCCGCGAGTGGGACGGGAGCCGCAGCCGGAGGCGGAGGAGGTGGAGTGCTGCCCATGGCCGAGATCACCCAGGCTGCAGAGGCAGCAAAGGCCGCCGCGCGGTTCCAAGATGCCGCGGACGCCCTCAAGAAGCAGGCTGCGCTCGTCAGGGACCCTGCCGAGCGGGAGAGGTTGTGGCAGGCTGCGTACGCCAAGGAGAAGGAGGCACACGGGGAGAGCAAGAAGGCGAGGTGTAAGTCACATCAGAGAGCTGCTTCCGTCACATCACGAACTAGATCCGGTCGCAAGGAAGGTGCTGACATGCAAACCACCGCCTACAGTGATGGCATCGGGATGGGGCCAAGGCACAGGACTCGGAATCGGTATCTCAAGTGCGGTAGGCATGGGGCTGGGCAACCTCGTCGGGGCGCTGCTCAGCGGAGTCGTTGCTGTGCCGGGCAGCCTGATCGGCGCCGGAGTCGGCGCGATCCACGGACCATGGTACAGATTCGCCGACGCGGTTGCCGGAAACGGCGGTGGTGGGACGAAAGCTGATGAGGATGCTGGTCATGACAGGCTCGGAAAAGATATCAATAAATCGAAGTCGGGCGGGAAGGAGGGCGACGAGACGGATGATTCGGAGCGGGACGAGGAGGCGCACAAGGCTATCGTGGAGGCTGCGAAGAAGCTCGAAGAGGAGGAGAAGACGAAGTCGGGGGAGACGAAGACGGGACAGAAGTGAGAAGGCGTCACTGATGTGCGGGACGGCAGGTGAAAGGTTCGGAGGGTCTATTTCTACACTCGAATCGGGCGGGACGCGGCATTTGGAAGGTAGCATACAGGAAGCGAGCACAGCGATGAGTTTGATACCTTCTTTTCTTTGCAAACACTGAACCAATCCATCTGGCTCCGGCCAGCTCAACTGTTTCAACAGCTTATCCTTCTCTAATCACGGCCAAACAATTCACCTGCGAGAAACATCACTTACCACACTCCTGTTCGGCGGGCACCTCATTCAGCGCAGCCTAGTCCTGGAGATGGACTAATGGCTGCTTATGTCAATCAACACCCCATCACGCCCCTCTGCATACGTGAGGATGCGGCTGCCGCGGACCAGGTCATGATCCTGTAAGGACTCTTGGACAGCATGCTCGCGTCTGCCTTTACCGGCCTCGTTTTCACCTCCTCGCAGAAGCCCTGCCCCCTGGAGGAGGACCGCATGCACGCTGAGCTCGCGTTCAGGCTGGCTAGGGTCCTGAACTTTGAGGTTGGCCTGATGGGAACTTCACGGCCCGGGCAGAATCCTCGTCCGGCCTTGCTGACGACCAGGGAGAAGCAGAATATTCAGGCTAGGCAGATGAAGAAGATCATGGAGAAAGAGGTTGTCCAGATGAGTAAATATGTCCAGGCTGGGAAAGCCCGCCCGCAGACGTCACGGAGTAAGAAGGTATACAGCGGACTTCCGCAGAGGAAGGTCTCGAAACGCACTGCTACTAACAGACCGGATGAGATGTTCGGATCCTAGGTGGTTGCTATTTAGCTCGATCCTTCTCTGCAGGCACCGAAGGGGGGACTGTCTGTCGCGGAGGGAAAGTGAGCAACCTAAGTAGGATCGGCGTCATGGTCAGATTCACGCGCATGACTACGTAGGCGTCTGTATGCTTCCAGATACCCATGAACTAGTAATGCGAATTTTATTTTCCCCGAGGATATACCAAGTATGCATCGAAATTATAGCACATTGATGCCGCCATATTATCGTGAGCATGATTATAACCAAGTGTAGGTGGTTGGTGTATCGGAGCTGTGCTACCATAGGTCTTTTGAGTTCATTGGTGTGATGACTAGTCTGACACAACCAATTAGCCCCACGGAATCGATTGGTTTAGTTGGGTAAACGGTGCGTACCTGGACTACCGCCACGATTGATCATGATGGAGGCTGAGACGGTGGACCGCTGGAGGAAGACGTCGAGGTTGTTTTCTGTGTCGACGATTGAGAAGAGTGCACTTCGTCGTCGTGGTCCACCCACGGCCAACCGTAGGGCTCATCATAGACCGTAGCATCAGCGGCTCTGACTGCATCGGAAGCAACTCCCACAACATTTCGACGAAGGATGCGCGGGCAGGGGTCGGAGACGAAGTCGGGGCGTCGACTTTCTTCGACGACGCGTAGGGCCTGGAACTCAGCGGCGGTGGTAGCAGCAATACAGGCAGAATAGGAGCGTGAGGTCGAGACAGCTAAAGCGATGGCTCGGATAGCTTGCGCGGCGACCATGGCAGGATCCCGCTCGGCCAAAGCACGCCGCAGTCCGTAGACGGCGGTGACGACGGCGGCGTAGATTGTTTCGTTCCGGCTTTCCATGGGTGGAGGTGGTATGTCTTGGCCCATGTCGCTTGGAAATGATCGTGGAGGATTCTCGGCGCGAAGGTTATCGAGGTCTTCGCTCCCGCTTGATCTTGTCTGAGCAAGCACCTGGTATGGAGGTGGGGAATCGTGCCGGTTGACGTAGGAACAGAGCGGAATACGATCATGGGAAGTGTCGCGAAGCGGTGGTGGCGGTCGTGACTGTGATGATTCGCTGGTGGACTTCAGTATGCGTCGCAACCAGGCTCCGAATCGGCAGAATATGCACGCCATCGGGAGGGTCGAGGTGATATTTCCCAGATAAAATAGAGGCACAGGGAAGTCGAGGGTTGTTGAGGTCCAGAGAGAGATTGGGGGGGAGATAGGGAGAGCGTAGATAGCAAGTCGGATCCTTGGATAGGCAGCGATGTTCAGTAGGTGTTAAGAGTCTTGTGTTGGAGGTAGATGGGCTGGTTGGGTATTGGCCAGCGTTGTTTTTGTTGTGGACAGAGTTTTAAGGCAAGACTCGGAGTCGAGGGAGTCGAAACAGCGCAGGCAGCCGTGAGGTCAAGAAATGGAAACAGCACTGCGTCCCTTTCCATTTTTCTACTTGGGCAGGCGTGACAGCACACACCACCAAGGGTCAAAGCACCAAGGTACCTAGGTACCTAGGTACCTTCTAAGGTTGGCAGGTTCGCGGTTCCTCGACGGTCTCTGGATGGTCCAACACTTGTAGTCCATTGGGGCTGTCGGCCTGGTCCTAAAGACACCCGGCTGTTGCCTACCTGTTTGGTCGCATCTATGGGGGGCTGGACTAATCAGCCTATGGCTTGTATCGACTCGATATCTGGATCGGAACGTCGACTCAACAAACTTGACATCATCGGGCAGTAACATTGTTCAGCTTTGGCAGACAAAGTGTCCGACTGCTGCTACGTTTCCTCCTCCTTTCAACATGGCGACCCTCAGGCTGGGATACCCTCCTATGGGATAATGTCTAATTGGATCTTTTCAATGTTCATATGGGTTAGTATAGACAATGTTATGAACATCGCAAAATACTCTCAAGACTGGAATTGGGCGCCTTCATAGCTCGATGCAAGCGTACTGCTCTCGTCAATCAAGCCGGTATGACCTCTTCTTGAATAAAGACTCCTCCATGGACCAACGTCCAAGAACGTGCGCCATGAGCAGCGAGTAATCCACGTCTACAGGTCAGGAAACAAACTCTTCAAAAGTGGGATATGGACATTCGTGGAGGAACGGAGGCAGCGATTGGCTGAGTAAAGTCATCACGGACGAATGAAAAGGTATCTGATTCCAAACTTGAAATGCGTAGAGTTGAGATACAGTGAGACCTCTGCTGAACTGGTAGCCGGAAAATAGTAGACAAAGCAACATTGTCAGCTTACTACTACAAGGATACGTAGCCATATTTGATGCTCATCGCCTAGGAATTCAACCGTGGGCAAGACTATCAACCACGAATGAGTAGAGTATCTTCTGCAGGGGTCGTGTGGACATTATTACTACGGGCCAGGTTCAAGGACATCGGGTCCATCCCGCTCGAGCTCATGGCTGTGCCTCAGGAGACTGCGTCTGTACTTGAGCAGTGAATGAATGCATTGTGAATAGACAAGCTGGGCCAATCTGCGGGGCAGAGCTTACCATAGCAACTCGAATGCAGTTCAATTGACACCTTCAGGCCCCGGGGTGCCCAGACCATCTCGACCTTTACTACCACAAGCCAGCTCCCTTCCACATTCCAAAGCCCCCAGTCCTGACCACCACACCGTCCCACCTGTTCATCAATCGATCCAACTCGAAGAAACGCCACACTCGATATTTCCAGCCCCAATCCATCACCCTATTGCCAATTACCTCCTTTGTACCATCGCCACCATGGATCGGATCCTCAAGGGACGTTTTCACATCGCGAGCCAATGTATGGCCATTGGCAGAACTGTTTCGTCGTATGCGAAAAACGCCCTCAGGCGCTTGAAGATCATGAGACGCGAGTCTCTGAACAAAGGCTCGAGCAGTCGCATGCGCACGACTGCTTCTGCACGCGCCCGAGGTCGTCGCAAGGCAAGACATATACTGCCTAGCAGCTCCTCAACCTCTTTCACGTCGGCTAACCACAGAGAATAGTACCGCGCGTTGTGTGCGACGTACTCGCGCTGCTGTGACGGAGATTAGAGGTCTCCGCACAGCATCAGCAAGCAACGTCGCCACGATGGGCGGCCAGCCGACTATACCGTCGACGGGGACGGGGACGTGAGCATGGGCTTCGACATGGGCGCCCACACTGCCTCGATCTTCTTCTCAACGCCGCCGTCGACCCCACGAACCTTTCCCTCCCATACGCCCTCGACTCCCCAGAGCTCTGGGTCCTCCTTCTCCCAGATCTGCAACGACACCCCCTGTCCTGTCAGGAATGCTTCCCTGCTGCTGCCCACCTACCCGACTACCATGGAAGGCGTTGTATTTACCTCACCTAAACATACGCACAGTGGCCAACCTGCTACAGCCCAGCCGACGGCAGTCCTGCAACCTGCTCCCCAGCCGACACCAGCTCAGCCTGCTTCTCAGCCTCAGCATCCTACCGGTCAAGCAACGGCCGCCCAACCCCCTGCTGTTCCCGTCGCTAAGAATGCTGCAGCCTCAGCCCCTGTGTGGGTGACCAATGATCCTGCCCAAGTATTCAAGGCACCCTCGTGGTCTGACGCTATCGCACCGCGCTGGACAACGGTCAAGGCTTTGCCACATCTACCGCCTGGGACTCAACTCTGGGATGCCGCAGCTTCTGTCCATGTCTGGGCACTTAATGACCCTGCCCAAGTCTTCAAGACACCGTCGTGGTCCGCAGCTATTGCACCGCGCTGGGCCACTGTTCAGACTCTGCCACAGCTACCGTCCGGAACTCAAGTTTGGGAATTCAAGGGCTCACTGGTCCCGGCCGTTCCTCAGCCTCCTGCGAGCAATGACTCGAAACCAACTCCTGCCCATCAACCGGCTTCGTCCCATCCGCCGACGAAGCATCAGCCTACGATACCTTCCGTCCAAGCCCCCACAGAAGTCATCCAAGAATTTTCCTTTGAGGATTCCATGCAAGCTCTCGTGGGCCAGTTGACTACGTGCCATGTGTCCGAGCCCGGCACATGGGCTTGGTCAGAGCCAAGTGTCTTCGGCATGTTCATCAATGACAAGACCAAGCGCGAGAGTTTCCTCGCACATCTGGTCACCATGGCGAACACAAGGCTGCCAGCAAGTGACGGCAACGACGGATTGAACAAATTCGAGCCCCAGCAGGGAGCCCCAGGGGCAGCCATCCCACAGAGTTCGACTGACATTCCCCCTACCGAGGACAATGGTTCATCCTCTGCCACTCCAGAGGCCATGGTCCAGAAACAGCCTTCCGGTGCGGTGGCTTCTCAGGAGAGCCCTTCTGAGACTCTGTCGGCTGAGCAAACCCATGCTCCACTCCCCGCCACTACGCAATCTGCTATGGCCACGGAAGTCCACACGAAGAACGAGGACTCAGATGAGGTCATGGAAATGGAGGTATCGCAGCCTGCCGACGAGGGTGTCGCTGAAAATACTCATGTTCAATCCTCCGGCACACCACAAAATGCTACGGCCACGGGTGCCTCCAACGATGGCGACTCAGACGAGGCCATGGAAACGGACAGCTCTCAGCCCGCTGAGAACGGCACGGGTGTTTCTGCACAGGGCGAGCCCGACCTCACAGCCAGCACGTTTCAATTCGACAGCGTGCCCCAGCTTTTTGCAGAGGTCAACAACCCGTTCATCAACGCAACGACCTTCCCGACCAGCAATCCCCCGGTCACCATCCCGCAGTTCGGTGGCCAGGCGCCCTTTTCTGTGGCGCCGACTGCAAACGGTACGGCTTCGCAGGAACAGCCTTACGAGGTCGGTGGCGACGAAGACCCGAACGTCGATCTCGAGGTCGACTTCAGCAAGCATTTCAGGCGCGCTGCTCGGGCTCCTGCTGACGCTCCTCCCACCGCTCCGCCTGCTTCCAACCACCCGGCTGCTTCCTCTGCTCAGGCTCTACCCCCTGCTGAGAGCCCTCCGCCATCCGAGAGCCCCCCGCCTTCTGATGCGTCTGCTTCTCGCGAGGAATCTTCTACAAATGAGGCTTCTCCACCCACCGAGACTCCTCCTTCTTCTGTGGCGTCTTCTCCTGCTGGGGTATCCCTTCCTGCGGAGATCTCGCCTCCCACCGAGTTGTCTCTTCCTGCTGGGGCTTCGTCTCACGCTTCTCCTACTGAGGTACCCCCTCCCGCTGAGATCTCACCTCCCGCTGCCGAGGCTTCTCCGGCTCTCAACCCCCCCACTGGTCCCATTTATCAAGCCTCTGCTCCTGTTCCAGCTGCTTCGGTCCCCTTTTCTGCCCCCCCTCTTCCCTCTGGCGGCCTTGACCTCTCTGCTTCCAATCCTCCGCCTGTTCCTCGAGGGGAGAGAAAGAGGCCAAGGGAGAGGGAAGACGAATCGATGTACGACCGAGAAGACCGCCACCCCGCCAAGATGAGTATTTACGGCTGGCTTCCCGACATCATGATGAGCGTGAAAGAGCAGCATGAGCGGACGAAAACCATAGTGGCGCACCTCAAAGCCCATCCGTATATAGGTTACGATGCGGAGTACGCAATGACCATGATGAACGACATGTTCTACGACATACTCCCGCGGCTAGTGTCCGAGCTCTTGTTCCCTCTCCCCGAGTGGACAGAAGCCGAACAAGAGGACGAAGCAAAGGTCTTCGTGGACTCGATGCTCGAGGACGAGCTCAACGAGAGGAGCTTCGAGATGGTCCAGGAAGCGTATCAGCCGCGGTTTGGGATGCAGTTTGCCCTCTGCGAGCAAAACCTCTTTCATGTATTCTACGACTGGTTCTGCAATTTCATCGTAGATGAGCTTCCGGATCTCGCTCACAAGATGACGTACGAGGAGATCAAGGACCTGGGCGACGTCTTCGAGGAAGCCGTCTGGAAATACATGGACGAGCACCCTCCCAAGGACCAAGATTAAGCAGTCCACAGACGACTGCTTCCAACCTGTTTCAGTGTCATTTTTAAAATACTGTACGACTATCACAGCTCCTAAGGCATATTTATGAAGTGCGAAACCATGACGCCTGATCAATACTATCGGGCGAGAGGTTTTTTTCCTTTCTTCACTCCCTTTTTCGGCACCGACCGCGCCGACATTCTCCTGACATCTCCAATGCGGCTTCATTGTCGACCTACGATTCAATGCCTGCACCTGTTTGGCAGTCGCCCAGCACCCACCATTCTGACTCCTACAGGATTGGTTGCGATGTGGCTGTTCATCTTTCGAGCTTGCGAATCGAACACCGATACAGGAACATTTCTCACGCAGAAAAGGGAGGAATTCTCAGATTGGCTTGTTAGGTGCCACTGTCAGAGCGAGGGTTCTCAATTTGCGAATCGAATACCTACGCAGACTTCCCACTTGTTTGGGGAATCGCAGGACACTTCTTCGCATCAAATCAAAGGACAACCGGAAGCACCGCCATTGTCCTCAACCACAAGGCAAAATGTCTTCATCAGGTCATCTGCTCTCGATCTGCGTCGCCGGGCCAATCCTATTTCCACTCCAGCCGCCGCCACCTACCCCCCCCCCCCTTTGCCGACAAGACCATCAATCCACTTATCTTCATACATCCCGATTCAGATTTGTTGCAGCACAATCGCAGCAACAAGATCTTCTCACCTCTACTCTGCAAAGCCCTCTTGCAAGTGTGCGGATACATGCCCTCTCTGTCTGGCCAGCAGAGCCGGCAAGTTGAAGTCCTCTTGGGAGTAAAGGTTTGCACCACGAGAAGACAGGCATTTCAAATCTTTATCGAAATGTGAGACATCGTCTGCCCGGAATTCTGCTCCTTTGTAAGGATGAGCGGGCAGTCGACCCTCGTTCTCGCCGTTTGGTCTGGTCACATCCTGTGCA
This sequence comes from Diaporthe sp. P3_1W, assembly GCA_037177825.1. NCBI lineage: Eukaryota > Fungi > Ascomycota > Sordariomycetes > Diaporthales > Diaporthaceae > Diaporthe > Diaporthe sp. P3_1W. The sequence goes on from JBAFXB010000002.1 coordinate 8,735,156, forward strand.
ACGACCAACGCGAGGTGCTCTGTCACGTCTTGGGTGAGAATCTTCTGGGATGTAGGAATTGATATGGAAGACAGGATCGAAGCCTAAATGACAGGCGTTTCAAAAATCCTTATTGGAACGTGAGTTGTCTTCTGCCTTGGTGTCTCCCTTTATGTGGGTGAACAGGCATTAGGTTCTCGTCCTTGGATCAAGGACTCTGTCCGGCTCTTCTGTCACGGCAAATGGAGGTCATTTTGGCAAGAGGGAAAGATGTGATCGCATTGTCTGCTCATTGGTAGGAGGGATTATGAGGTGGTACTATGCTTATGCTGCTGAGATTTCCAAAGGCTTCAGCGGAATGATATGCCAAAAGTATTCATATGAGAATTTGGTGAAGACTAGTAGATACCAAAGCCGCTTCATTCGGAGGGATAAAAATGAACAGGTCGCAAGACAGGTCTCCTGGGGAAAACCAGCACAGCATCAATTTCTTCATCCAGAAGAGCTCGTGATGTAGTCATTATTTCAAACCTGTCACCCTAGCTTCCACGCTCTTTGCTCTCCATACCGGAGTGCCACCTGCCCCTTTCCTGCCATTTAGGCACAGATCCAACTGACAATATTTGCGGTGAGATGCTTGCGGCACGTCAGATCGGTGGAGCCGACCTCGGTGGCCGCCCACGACTGGTCCGGTGTCACAGTGCAGTCCGTCGTTCTGACACAGATTTCATCAGCGCTGCAGGTCTCAATCTAAGACATGCCACCAGCGGAGGAGACCTACTTGTAAAGGTTACAGCCAGTGATCGACCCCCCGCTCGGGATCGAGATGTAGTTCACATTGCCGATAAGCGCAGCTGGCGCTTCGGGGAAGTCGTCAAAGGTGTCTGCCGCCGGGGATCGGGTGTTAGTACTTGTATGATGCCCAAGTTGCGTCAACCCGTGATGGGTGGGCTTAGGGCGCCTTACAGCAGACGTTCGCCTCTACTTTCAACGTTCCGCATGTCCCTGCGCCGGCCGTGGGCTGGGCATAGGGGCATGCTCCGGTGGCGTATGTGGACGCCGTGCAGAACTGGATGTCTGTCGTCCCAGTCCGGGGAACGACGGCGGCGCTGGCCAGACCGGCGAGGGCGGAAAGCATAAGGGGGGCGGAGAGCTGCATATTTACTTGATACTAGTGCTGACTTGTGCGAAGGTATTGGGAGTAATGAAAGCGTGAATGAGTTGGTCCCGGATTGAAGGTGTTCAATAGTTAATTTCTTAATCACTGCTGCGAGACGTAACTCCAGAGCAAACAAGCATTCATCTACAGCCACGACCTGAAGCTTATATAGTCCTAATGCCGTATCACCACCTCTAGCATATCCTCCATGCCGTACCACGATCCCTCTCAGCTGGAAGCACCGGGAGCCCAGGCCTGGCCGCATGACGTGAGATTCCCACCGTCTCCTCACCGACCTCCTAGCAGCTTCCTGTCGCGTCAACTCAAAAAACCTGAGATACGGGCTGCACGATCCCTCATGAAAGCCCGACTCCTCCCCTACTGCTCCCTCACCGGCACCCGGAGCCTGCAGGGACGGCGCGAATTCTCTCTTTATCGCAGCAGGATCCGCCCTAGCGGCCCCGGCGAGGTGCGGTGCATAAGGCGCAGCTGGCGCGCGCGCCCACCCGACTGGTTCTGGACGGCCAGGGCTGCAGGTGGGAAAGGCGACTATTGCATGCAGCTCGGAATGCGGCTCGACAAGACTGCTGCACGACAAGCCTAGCCTGTCCCCAGGGAGGCAGCCGTTGAGGGAACCAATCCATCTTGGTCTGCGAGCACCGAGTGCACAAAAACGTGCGCAACCCCCCTTCAGCCACTTTATTCTCGCTGTTTTCCCTCGATATCTCCGGTTGGCTGGTCCTGTGTCAATCATTACATGGGCGAAATGGGCTCCTCGTATCATGTCTGTCGATGCATTCGGATAATCGACGACTGAGCCTCTCTCACCGTTCCCACCCGTTCCCTCCCCGTGCTAGCCAGGGTCTGATTTTCTCAGCCGCGGCGGGCCCCGTCCCCCGGAGCGATAACCGCTAACAGCTAGGGACGAGATACTATACCAGGCGCGCATGCCTAGCCCTCGGGCCGTCTTACTCTGTTGAGCAGGCAGAATGAGAGCATGCACGTCCTACTGTTTACGATGTGACAATATCGACTGGTCAGAATTTATGGGCTGAGATAATAAAAAATAGAAAACTTATTTTGGTTTACGTCGTCTAAGCGAGTCCACTTACAAATGGAGATTACGGAGATACAAAGGGTTTGAGGTTCCCTTCACCCTTTCAAGTTCTCTCCCACCTCGGCCCTCGGCTCCGGGCTGATGCACGACATGCGTCAGAGCGTGTACGGGTACGTATAAACATGTACCGCAGGCCACAGAGGACATGACTCTCCGACCCCAAGAGATCTGTTCTTGAATCATTATTCTCCGATGAGGGACCCTCTTCTATCCGCTGCGAAACCGAGGCGCCTGAATCATTTGGGCAAGACTCTGTTGCGAAAACGAAAAAGAGAAAAAGAGAAAGAGAGAGAAAGAAAAAAAAGAGACACACAACTGCCTCACCTCCTCACCTGGGAGCCAACGCCCAGTAGTAGCTCGACGCTCCGCCCAGAAGTTATGCCTTTCAATACCTCATCGTGCAGAGGTGCGACAAACCTTGGGAAACGTTATTCGCGCGGTCAAGGTTCCGCTTAGACGGTGATGTAATTTTAGAGTTGCCCAGGTGCCCAAGCTTCGGAACGAACCTACGTCGGAGTGGACGTGTGGGTGGGGTGGGCACGGTTGAGTTATCCCATTGATGATTGTGACAGACGACAGACAGCCTTGTTATTATTATCTGTCACCAGGTTTTCGCAGCCCTCTCCCTGGCAGCGAAGAAGGAAAAGTGACAGACTGCCCGCCCGTCAGGTCTGCCCGCCCGCCCGCTGGGCCCCGAGTAATGGGACCGCAGGCTCAAACCACCCGCCCGTACGGCAGACACAGGCACAAGGACCTGGCCCTTGGGGGGCCCCCTACACTACAGTACTTGCCGACACGTCTGGGGGGCCTTGGCGGTGCTCCACGCACCCCGTCGCCCAGACGTGTCGCCAATGCCAGCTTGGCACCCACACGCCCGCAGATCGCGGTGTTTGCTCGAACCAGCGCGGTCCAGTCCAGTCCAGTCCAGCCAGTCAGCCAGTCAGTCGTCCGGTCGCCGCATACATACACATCCCCGGCGGACGGTCAAGGATGTATCCAGAATGCCGGCTATAACCGTCCGTCCCTTCTTCACACAGCTGAACTTCTACTTTGGCCCCACAATGCCATAGGGCTCACTCAATGGATCAACGGCGATTCCCCCCCCCCCCCCCGGCGCGGGAGGAGTATCCCCGGAGCAAGAGAGAAATAACGGGCGCCGGGGTGGTAGCTGAATTTCCGGGACCTCGATTTTTTTTTTAAGGTTCCCCTCTTTATTATTTTGGTTCATGATGATTCCACGGCCCACCTGCCGCGTACAGGATCGCTGCGGATTGTCTGCTCGGGTAGATATCAGGCTCACGGGGTAGGCCATCCGCGGAACCAAGAAAAAGCCAAATACCCCTGGCTAGTTTGGCCCTTTGCCTTTTTTTCACTTCGGGGCTAACATACGCTTCCGGGGTGGACGTTCGCGGAGCTGAGACTCAAGGTTGGGCCGTAAAACGGCCGTTGCGATCGAGTGCGTACAGCAAATAGGGCCATCAGGCTCGACTAGCGATGTGTGTGTGTGTGTGTGTGCGTGTGTGCGTGTGTGTTTTGGTATCATGTGTATGCGCTCAACGAACAGAGGTGGCATAGCGTTGGTTTTGCCCAACATGCTAAGCTTTTGCCGGATTGGGGCCGAACTACGTTTCCATTCATCCCAAAACTAAGCTTTTGGGAAGCCCGTGGGAACGTAAGCCTTGTTAAAGCACATGCGACAAGGGCCGTCAGCGCAGCAACAAGCGAGGGCAAAAACTCCCTAACGGGTGGAGCCCGCCGTTTGCCTCGCTCGCCTGGTTGCAGCTTCGTGCAGCTCGCCTGCCCGCTTGAGCCTCAACCTTAAATCCTACCGCGCGACGCTTTGCTGGGCCGCCGAGGGGGCGGGCGGGAAACAAGGGGGCCCGGCGGCTCGACATCCGAAGGGCTGGCCATCCTCGAGGCGGTCGGGCGAATACGCGTGGGTTTGCGCCCGGCGTCGTGGGGCCCCCCAGGGACCGACCAGAGGAAACCTTGAGGTGAGGAGCGGACGGGCGTGCGTGCGTACGGGTGTACGTGCATCAGTATATGCGCGCCTGTGAACGGCCGCGCAGAGATGTGTGACGGGTATCAGACCAGGGACGGGGTCGCGTGCTGAAGAACGGCCCGCGCGGATGGATGCGGGCTGTCCGCGGGCACCCCGGGCCCTCCCCGGGCCTGCGAAGGGTAAGTGGAATGGCAGGGAGGGTGTGGGAGTGCAACTCAAGCTTAATGATATTTATAGGGTCCGAGATATCCTTTGGCGCTGGCGCAGCAGGCGCAGGTTTATCCATCACCTCCGGTAATGTGAGGCGAGACGAACAGGGGACGATGAAAGAAGAGAGCAAAAAACAAAAACATGAAAACTCTCACCGAAAGTTCCGGGCAACTGACCGCCCACGGACATGGCGGAACGATACTTCCGAGGAGCAACGTCCGGACGGATATTCGACAAAAGACCGAAGTGTCGTCGACTGGCGACCGAAGTCTCTCCGGCTCCGGGCGAGCCAGTGAGATGCTTGGCCGCACATCGCCGATGAGGTGGGATGATATATCACCTCACAAGGGTTACATGAAATGAGAAATTTGGAAAGGCGGTGGAGGGGGCAGGGACGGGAAGGGACAGCGGGAAAAATCGAGAGCATTGATCGCCGGCTGCCGGTGAGGGTTGCTATTGTTGGTCGTCACGGCAAGAGACCCTGTATCAGCCCTAGGAGCGGGAAAGCCGAGGCTTGGAAGCGTTGCGGTGCGGCTTTTCCTTGCAGGCAACCCGGTCGGGGCAATGTGCATGCGGCACGTCCTTTTCCTGCTCCTCGTGTGAGGCTGCTCCTCTGATAAGTCCCGTCCCTGACATAGATTACAGCTAGATTATGGCTTGCGACTGTGCATGAACCACACTAGCTGCCCAACGGCAGGAGTCGCATTAGGCCCGTGTGCTAGTTAGTAGTCGCTACTAATAAGCAGAAGGGTGGTGTCGTACCAGAGCGAAGTAAACAGCAGAAATGCTTGTCCCAGGACTGCCCGCATGCTAAAACAAGGACTATGGGCTAGCCGCATTCCCATCGAAGCTTCAATGCGCGCGCCGTCCCGCCGGTTCGACCTGCCCGGGGGAGGGAGGATGGAGAGGGAAAACGTTCGCCTTCGCTAGTACGTAATACGCCTGCTGCTCCTTCTTCTCCAACGGGGGCCGCAAGCTACGCATTGACCCGGCGAGGGGGGCCTAGATCGATGCTATCTATAAACCGTTTAGTGGAGGCGAACAGAGACGCAGAACCCGCGCGGCTTACAATCATGGCCCTCTGGCAAAGCCACACGGCACTGACGCAGCACCTCGTTTGGCTAACTGACTTGGTCTCTGGCAAGACGATCATCTCGCCTCGGCTTGGCACTGCCGGGCGTCGCGGATGAGATGGGCAGATGGACAGGCACGCGCGCAAATAGACAGACACAGAGGCTTGGCAGGCTGTGTTTTCGCTGGCCTTGGCGGGGTCATGATAGCATCGCCGGCTCATTCTGGCGGCGTGCTGCTTGCGCGGCATCTTGGCGCCCAAGAGAAGGCCATTCCACAGTGCAGCCAGGCCAGCTTGGCCTTTGTGGCGGCATTAAACTCAAATCCCGCCGTGGTGTGTGGGGGAAGAGAGGGAGGCAGACCAGACGAGACGAGACGACGACGGCCGGGATGAAGAAGACGGACGGCCAAGCCCAGGGCTCACGGATCAGGTGGTTTGCTCATGCCTCATGCCTCATGCCTCATGCTCTGGTGCTAGTGCTTCAGGACCCTCCTCTTGGCACATCAAACTCCGCTTGTTTTGATGATCGAGCAGGTTCGTGAATGGAATCGTGATGCTTCCGTGAACACCTGCACTTGGCCCTGGCTTGGCGCCTTCTGGGGGTCCCTTGGGGCCTTGGGGCCTTGGGGCCTTTGGGGGAGGGGGGTCGCTCCCGGGGGGTCTTGATCGACAGAGAAGAGAAGGCCACGCCGAGCGTTGCCGCTGGGCCTGCGCCTCACTCACCCCAGCGACCCATCCTGCCATCCCACCATTCAGTCGACAAACCCCTCCAACCCGCCCCGTGGCCTTATGGCGGCGCCTTCGGTGAGTGGGCTTGGTGGGTATCAGTATTCTGTACATAGCTCAGTACATAGTACATGCATGGGAGGTGGTGGGGAGACGGCGGTGGGATCGATCTCGGGGGTCCCACATGTGCAGATGGGAGACGGACGGTTGGGTCAGGGTCGCTAGAAGCGCAACCTTGATCGGAATCGGAGCGCAGAAGTCACTGGTCACAACTCGACTGCAGCTCACGTGGCAGCTAATCCAGGTACCGGGCAGCCCGGTGGGAGATGGAGATACTACTGTCCTACGGTAGTAGCCTCCCCCTTCGCTACAGTTTTGGCCGAGGTTGGCGGGCTGCGACAGGGACGGCGACTGATGTGCGTGCTTGGGCAGCTGGGCAGCCACCCGCAGCCGCCGTCAGGCATGCCAGAAGTAGGAGCCCGAACGGCCGCTTCGGAGTTTGTTTCGAAACAGAGTGGTATCGTGCTGTACTGCGGTACGTCCAGTATTGCTGTGCATACCATAGTACAGCATGTACATGTGTACGTGTAGACTGGGAGGCAGCCCCGGCCCCGGCTCCCTTCAGGCCCAGCTGCGACGACGCAATCACCGTAATCTATTCCAATCCCGACGTTGCAGAGGTCCCTGCATGGCGGCATGGCAAGGCAGAGAGGAGCCAAGCGCCCGCCAGGGATCCAAGCTTGATCTACCCCTGCCAGCTTCGGCGGGGTCCCTTCTGGAGGTTTGGTGGGTAGGTGGGTAGAAGTAGGTGGGTAGGCAGGTAGCGTAGTACAGTAGATTTGGCTGAGGAAACGGCAGCATGGCAAGTTGCCGTCGGGGTTGGGGGGGTTCTCCCCGTCACATCGCTCCACGAGTCCACGAGGTGAATCCAGGTGCTCGATATCCACGTCCCTGGACCGGAACTCTGGATCGCATCAAGGTTTGGGACCGCCCTCTTGTTTTGTGCGTGCTTGTTGTCTTGGAGGGTCGCCCATCGCCCTTCCATTGCGCCCGGACGCATACATAGGAAATGTGTGCACCGTAGGTTGATGGGACATGCATCTGTATTGTACTGCACGTCCAATGTAGACGCAGGCACCTGTGGCAGTCATAGCTGCATGTGCTGTAACGGCAGCGCTTGCACAGAGCCCTTGTGCGTGATCTGACCCGCCTGAAAGTTCAGCCCGCCAGCCGGACCGCAGGCGACCAACCAGGGCCCATCTGAACGAATTCTGTCGTTTTCTGGACGTCTGTCAGTGAGCCAATCTGTCAATCTGTCAACCGCCCAGGCAGTCAGTCAATCAGTTAGTCAGTCTCTCAAATCAATCAGTCAACATTCCACACCCTGCCCTCGCGCTGCCTCAATCCCCGCCCCTCTTCCGCCGCGAGGCCTGCTGTTCGCCGTGCCACTAAGTCGGGCTGTGGAGGTTCTTGGCGGTCGTCTCTCCTTCATTTCACCTCTCCTGTCCCTCTTCTTGGCAAGCAAACCAGCGAAATCATCGCTTCCGGCCTGTTGTGGCTCTGGCTCTGGGTTTATTCTCAGCTCCTCTGGCTCCTGCTCTGCTTTCCCCCCCCTGGCGATCCGAGCGAAGCCACACCCGGCAGACATCAGATCGGGCAGCTTCGGGGAAACCTTGGCCTAACTTATTGCAACCCGAGTGACTGTTTCAACCTGCTGCACAACATGTTCAGCGTGACAGGGCACGCACGTCGTGTCCTCGAGCAGCAGTGATCACCGCCCCGAAGATTCCGCCGCTGCCACACACGTGGCATGGCCCGGGATGGTGGGACCAGGCCACTTCCCACCGCCCCCCTACTACTCCGAGCGCGGGCTGCCGGGGGTGGACAGGGTAGGGTGGTAGCGGGTGGGTGCTTGGGAGGAAAGCCCGGAGCAAGCTGTGACAACCTTGTTCTTGGAAACCTTGTTTCTTCCTCGCTGCCCGCTACGGCCAGGGAGGCAGGGCAAGGAGACTGCACAAAAAAAAGTCTTGGGCCCCTTGGGAGCTCTCAGCTCGAGCCTGAAGTATCGCTCGTGTGAAGGGCTCCACCTTGCGGGATATGCTTCAAGCATCCCAACCTAATCGGAAATGATCTTCATTCGTCGTCCTCTTGGGGCCCTTGGATAGCCATGGCTCACATGCGATAAAAGAGCTCCCCGCCCCCGCCGTCATGTCGAGCTAGGTGAGAGGTTAGGTATAAGCCAGACAGACCAGACCAAACTGAGAGACGACAGCCAGAGAAACATTGGACTCTCTGCGAGTCTGCCTCATGATCGAGACCCTGCCAGCAGTACGAATCCCCAGGTGTCGTTAAGACCAGCGGCATCTCCTCGCCTCCATGGTGGTTCGAGCATGTCAAAAGTACCCGGACATCTACAGCAGCTACTCTCCCCCCGCCGTCACCTTCACCAACACCACCACTACGGCCCCTCCAACACGCCCAAGACACTCCCGCACCGCCCGCCAGATCCCTACCGACCTGGCCGGCCACCCTGAGCCACCGATGCCAGAATCAGCCATAGCCGCAACATATCGGGGTCACGTTGCCTCTACCCAGGACGCCTTGATCATCATAGAAGCCTGCTTCCGGGGCGTGCTGTACCACACCTGCCGCCGCCCGCGGTCATCTGAGGAGTCATCGCTTGCGAAGAGCGGGAACATCTTTGTGTATGAGAGCCGGTCGTCGGGCATCAGGAACTGGGAGGACGGGATAACGTGGTCGACGCCGCAGAGGGTCGGCAACTTTGAAATTTGCCGGCAGCTGTCGTCAAGCTCAAGCCGCAGCAGGTCCAACGGTACGAGCTGATCCCATTCCCTGTTTCCTCTCCTCCCGCACCATTTCACATGGTTCACGTGCTGATCATTGTGCCTGCATAACAGGAAACCACAGCAGTGCCGGAAGATTGTGCAGGAAGTCGATGAGCGTGACCGTCCGCGGCATCACACACCACCTCATCGCTTACTTCAGTTCCCGAGACTTCACGGCAAATACCCTCCTCTCCCCGTCTGCAGACTTCGGCTTAGCGGACATCATCCCGCGCCCAGAGCTGTACAGCCAGGGCTTCCGAGCGCCCATAGACGAAGACGACCGCGATGAGGTGATGCTCCTGCTGAGGTAGCACAAGTACAAAGCGCATCCCGCGAGGTGGCGACTTCCGCCATGTGCCGCATGCAGGAGCGCGCAATGCTCAAGCCGCATTCAGTGGGCGACTGTCTCGGGAGACTCTGCAGCTGGTCGAGAACCGAAGTATAAGGCGCTCGAAGTGCAGTCGTTCGATGTGAGGGATCGGGTCGGCAAAACAGCACGACTGAAACCGCCGTCGTCGCCACCACCTCCCATCCACATCACCATGACCATTGCCACAACCACACGACCGTCTTCTCCACCCGAAATACCAGAACAAATTGGAATGTCATCCAGGCCGGTCGGCAGGGGTGTCGCCGCGTCTTCTCTGAACCGGGCAACAATCAAACCAAAAATAAGTGAAAAATCTATCTTCAAAAAAACATTAATCAACAACAAGGTCGGGTTTGGGAGGGTTGCGATAGACTTCCTTTCTGTCTCGGGTAGTACAGGCACACCATGAATACAAGGCGCCTGTTAAATGAATGACCAATCCCTAAACTCTCTCGTGCATCCTGTGATGGAGCGTGGGCCTTTGGCGGGAGATTCAAAAGTTCGGAGTTGCGTGAGACATGGTCTCCCAAGGGGAGGAGTCTTCGCCGTGGCACGCTTCGGCCGTGGTTGTCTTGCTGTCTTCCTGTCTGCCTACCTGCCTGCCCTAGTAATCCTCCCAGAGGTCCTTGACGTATGCCTCCGTCAGGCGCTCGTCGGGACCGTGGGACTCCTGCCACCTCTGAAAGCCACCTCTGAGGACGCACACCTTCTGAGCGACATGGACTGCCTTCCCTGCACCGCCCTGTTGTTGTTGCCCTTGTTCTCCGGCCTGTGGCGGTGGTGCTGCTGCTGCTGCTGATGCTGCTGATGCGTGCTGGCCCTGCACGCCGGTGCCCTCGGGCGCAGCGACGGAGTCCTCGCCGAACTTTGCCTCGCGCTCTCGGATGTATCGGAGGGCGGCGCTGGGCCCGCGCTGCTTCGACAGGGCGCAGTGGAAGACGACTGTCTTGGTGCCCTCGAGCTGGCGCAGGAGGGTGGGCAGCCACTCTTCGAACTGGTGCGAGGGGACCCAGCGGGAGCCCTTGATGTGCCCGCCTATGTGGTCTGTGGGAAGAATTGCAGGTCAGTGGCGGTACTATCGCCGTAGAAGGCACTGATGGAAGGGTGCACGCAAGCTTTGGATCTGCGTACCTCCATCGCGGACGTCGATCACGGCGATCGAGTTGTCGGGGGACTTGAGCGCGAGCAGCTCCTGCGACAGCGCCGTCACCTCCATGCGCGGGAGGTTGGCAATTGTAAATCTCGACATGCTTCTTCTGAGGATCGTGTTCATGGAACTGGGAGGGAGAATCCAGCGTTTCGGGCACGACGGGTTTGGCTTGCTGATGCAGGAAGTTGGAGCTCTCTGAAGCTTCTTGGACTTCTGCGGTGACGTACGCACCCCCAACCCTTGCAGGACGCCGAGCACAGGGGGGAGGCGGCTCACGCTGTTAGACCGACCTTCATCAGGTTGACTTCCTCTCCCATCACAAAATATCTCGCATCCAAACATTTCACATCGAAGTGAACTCGCACCAACATCTGAACATGAAGGCAATTGATTCAAAAGATCGACCGATATCTTCTTCCCTAACAACAAGTCGCCCCAAGCCGTGGCGATGGCCAGGAGCCATATGAAGTTCTACATGTCCGCTACTTCTTGATGGAGAACTCGGCTGGAGAGCCCATCTGCTTGAACAGCTCTGCGTAGGTCAACCCACCCTCAGGCAGGCCAGTGAGGTCAGGCATACCAAAATCACTGACCAGCCGATACTCCCTGTCCGCAGCCGCCCTGTTGCGCACATAGCGGCCCGCCTCTCCCTTGGCGGCGTCGCCCTTGACGAACGTCCAGCACCAGTGGCTCTGGCCCTCGACCTCGTGCGCCAGCTTCCAGAACTCGAGCGCGTGCGCCCCGCCGTCGATGTCCATCATGACGCTCTCGTCGTTGTCGAGCCTCTCGTCGACGTAGTAGAACTTGTAGTCCCTGCCGGCCCGCTTGTACGCCTCGGCCGCCGTCTCGATAAAGTACGCCGCCGCGTTCTTGGCCATCCCAAGCGTGTGCGTCTCGGGGAAGATCTGCGTGTTGGTCATGTTGCCCACGTAGAAGAAGGCCTTCTTCGCCGACGCCGGCAGCGTCGCCCACCCCTTGACCGCCAGCCGGGCCGCCGCGTACGCCGAGATGGTGCTCACCGTCAGGATCTCCGTCAGGCGGGCCGACGAGACGGTGATGGGGTCCGCGGTCGAGTTCATCTGCCCATCGGAGGCTGCGATCGCAGGGGAAGGATTAGCCTCGCGATCCCTTTGGATCCTTCATCCCACATTGGACTTCCTCCTGGACTGCGGCTTTCTGAAGTCACTCACCGCTGTATACGACCACGTGGGGGACGCCCAGCTCCTTGGTTACCTTTTCAAAGGCTGCCTCCACTGTCTTGGGGTCTGTCAGGTCGGCAGGCACGATCAGGTCAGTGGCCGCCTTGACCTCCGCTGACGGGTTGCGCGAGACCCCCGCCACCTTGTAGCCCTCCTTTGCAAACTTGGTGGCGGTCGCAAGGCCTGTGTTGGCCCCCACGCCGAAAATCAGGATAACTGGTGATGAAGACATCGCGAACTTGCTGCGTGGGCACTCGGGAAGGTTGGCGTTAGGGTGATGATTCAGAGTTGTGAATAATAGCGTGTTGGTAGATTGAGCCTGAGAATAAATAGTGCTTGATATCTGATCTATTTCCTCTTACAAGGTGGGAGAACCTGTCGCCTTTTATTGTCGTCTTCAATCATAGTCTTTACTCTCGCTCGGAGACTTTTAAGTCGTTGCCATGCGTACTGAGAGTGTTCAGCGGACGTACGTTATGCCGTTCCCCACCTGGACAATCTCGGGGAGTTAAGCCACGTTTTAAAATCGGTGTCGGTACAACATAGATCGTGTTCGGATTTGTAGACGACTGATATGTCTCCTTTGGTGTGTTTGTCGCAACGATGACAATTACTCCAGGTTCGGGGTCGAATGAGACGGTCAGCACGGACGAGTTCGGCCGAGCCCTTGGAGATAGGTTCGCCGCATCCTGACATCCTCTAATTTTGCAACAGATCGTTTTCTCTCAGAGCCATGGGATTTAATGAGTGGTAACTCTCGAAAGATCATATGGAGAATTTGAACGGAGCACGTTTGAGCGAATGGGCAGGGGAATCTCCGATGCGATTGCTATGTCGTTCCATGATCACTTGTTGAAGGGAAAAGCCACAGAATGACAGCTTTCGCGACGGGTTGAAGAATGTATCTGGCTCGTCTCATTATGATTCAAGAATACTAAACTGTTCTTCTTTTCGTCCTTCGCGATGGGATGCTGCTATCTCAAGAAAGGTACAAGTGAGGGTGACGTTGCAGTGCCTTATTGCTGGGTGCCTGTCGGGTTGTTAAATACGTGTTGTTGCTGCGCAATATCGTGAAATTCTGGGTGCCAATTGAGTGCCAGTAATTGCCGCGAGAATCCAGACCGCAAAGGAGTCTTGATACATTCGTTTGTAGGTGCATTAGAGGTCTAGTCGACAACTACAGGAGGGATGTGCCACAGCACATGTGTCCACGAGACTCCACCGAAAGTAAGGTGTTCAGCCCAATATTCTTCATTTCTCAACGAAATATTTGCCCAGTCAATTTTGTGTCACAGAAACTGGATGTCCGATTACAAGCTAATGGACACGTTTCATGCGATGAGTGCTCCAGGTCAGGGCTATGGTGGGTATCGAGCCCCGTCACCAGCATCCTTCGCTACCATCGCAGTGTGCGTACAAGGAGCTCACTTCTACAGCGCCTCAGCCGCCTTCTTCTCCAAGGCCGTCATGGCCTCCAAAGCCCGACCAACAGCGTCACGAGCCGCCGCCTCCTGCACATCCTCACGCACCTCGGCAAACCGGCGCTTCCAGAAGCCCCAGCGCTCGAGGTTGAGGCCCCTCGTGGCCGGGATCAACTGGCCGCCGACGTAGGCGCGCCCGGTCTCGGCCGTCTCCTCGGCCCAGACCCCGAGCAGCGAGTCCCTCCACAGCTTGTCCCCGGCACGGATGATCCACTCGGCCGCGACGCGCACGCGCGTGTCGACGCTGGCCTGTGGCAGCGGCTTGCCCTGGTCGTCCTTGGTGGCGTCGCCCTCCAGGCCCGAGCGCAGCTCCCAGATGCCGAAGGTGCGGAAGGACGGCTGGACGTCGCGGAAGATGCGGGCGACGAAGGCGTTGAGGCTGATCCATTCGTCCAGGGACAATTCTTGGTCACTGGCTGGGTCGACGGCCTCGAATTTAGGACCTGTGGGCGCGTGGGCTGGTGTGAGCATCTTAAACTTTTGCGGGACAGCAGCCGCATGGTTGCTCTGCGCAGGATGTGATCTTACTTTCATTCCACTCGTCCCTCATGAACATGCCGAACTCAGCCAAGTCCTTCCACGGCGCCTCGGCGGCCTGGAGGCCAAGCAAGATCTGGACGAGGTCATCTTGCGCAGGGTGGTCGGGTGGGATGCAGGCGGCAGTGTAAGTGAAGACCTTCCACGTGTTCCAGGTAAAGTCTTCGGGCCTGAGATCGGCCTTGGCGAGCTTCTCGGGACTGTAGGAAGTCAGGTAGGCGACAAACTGGCCCACCTTGTCGTCGCCTGTGGGCCCTTTGGATGCATTGAGTGTCTGCTGGAGCTGGGTGAAGACTTCGGACTGGATGTCATTGAAGAGACCGCGGTCCTCGTTTGTGATAGTATCAAAGTTCAACGTTGTTGTGGTCATTTTGAAGGACTGTCGAGCATAAGCTGCTGGCGGATGGGCTGAGTGCGAGTGCGGGGTAAAAGAGACAGCTGAACAGCGAATAGAACGGATGGGTGAGGTCAAAAAGGACAAAATCTCAATGTTCCCGTAGTAAAGATTGTGGACTTGGTGATGTGTTTGTTGGGAGTGTGTGGGGTTCTTTCCTATCTCTATGGAGATGATTGTTGATGTTGATAGATTCAAGTCTTGAATAGCTTTGGCTAGACCAAAATTGGCAGGTCGGACCAATAAGATGACGTATTTCGACCACGCCATGCTGGGGTAAACAATGTGCATATGGTGGTCGGGCATGACTTATACGGGATTGGAAACGTCTCAAGGTCCCCGGGATTTTTCTTTTCTTATTCTCTTATGACTCTTCTGGTGCTTGGTTGATGATACAAAATTCCGAAGCAATCTGGTGTTGCGCCCACTAACAATGGTACTCGCTCTGGGTTGTGGTATAGCCTGGGCCGTGTAAGGATCAACCTAGGAAGGTCTCTACAACGGCCACTTGCTTCCCACGGTAATATGAACCATTCTCACTGTAAAATTGGACATTAAGCTGAAGTGATTCGAGAACTGGGTTATGTGACGATACTGGCCATGAATGATGGTCTGGAGAGACAAATTATGGCTGGGCATGAGCTAACCCGGAGCAGTTTGAGTCTGGTGTTCGAGCTTTGGCCCTGAAAAACAATGCGACATTTAATCAAAATTGGACATTATCAGATCCAGGTCGACGGTTTGTTGCATACTTCAAGTGGCTTGCCCGGACCCCAGGCCTTGGTGCGGCCCGTCTCATGAACACCAAGGTTCCAAGGTTGGCTGCTTATTATGTGTATGAGGTGTCTGTTGCTACATCCTGCGCTTTTCCCCCACATCCAGTCATGTCGGCCCGTGTAGCAGATGCTGACATGATTTTATTCTGTCCCCGGGGCCCCGTCCACGCTGGAATGGTGTGGATGTCGTGCTCGGTAGCCCAATCCCGCGCAACGAGTTCCCGCCCTCCCAGAACCACCAGGGGAACTCTTCGCCGTATCCCATCTCGCAGTAGCCAGGCCCCTGCCGCGCTATCTATTCCAAGGACAAGACGGAGCACAGGTCCGGATTCGACCTCATTTACCACGACGCCACTAAGGCTGGTCGCGACGACAGCAACATGTGCATGGCTTCTTATCATGAGAGCCAGGCACCGCCTGAGGAGCGTGTAGTTAGGCTATTTATCGCTGGAGCAGGCTTACTGTTCGCGGTTTTGTTGCCTTGGTGGCTGGCCCATGTTGGCAATACTGCTGTAGTCAAGTGATATTGTGCACTGTCTGTGTAGAGGAGGAAGCGGTAGTCATATCTAGATACATATAAGCTCAATACCCATTTCAAATCTGTATTTTCATGCGATCATGATGTAATGGGATTCAAGGCTATTCAACAGGATGGTGTCTTTGAAAAAGCTATTCCGTAAGAGCCTACCCTTACTGGAAATATTTTCACTGGAGGTGTCCCCACTGGAGCTAGTCCCTGTAGAAAGAAGTCTGTGAAGGATCCACAATTAGTCTTGTAGCTGGCAACTAGACATGTATAAGCTCCTATCCCGTCCGTAATTAACTTTTATGTCTCGCCACCATGAGCCTCAGCCTTGGTCGTAGGCGCTCTACACAAATCGTGAATTGTAAAATTGGAATATGTTCAGTGAATTACGGGCTTCAAAATACACACCCTGAACGAATGAGTACATACAAAAGGGAAGAAATGGTGTTGTTATAAGCGCGAAGGCCACAGCATCGATGAGCCTAAACGGGTGGGCTTATGGGGGCCAGGACATCGGCTTATTGCTTCATTGTGGACAAAACCAACTTTGGCACGGACATGAATATCGATCGGGATCCAATTGAAGATGTTAGTGAGATTAGGAGTCGCAGTCATTACAGGCCAGCCCTTTTCTTCGGTACCAACCACTTAAGTGCCTGGAAATGGCCAGACCTTTGTGAACACATTACGTGTTCAATCCCAATCTGCCCCGTAATTTCTTCTCCCAAAAGCGGACACAAGTCCCACTGCCCCTGACTAGATTCATTACTAATAATAACCTTACCTCCCCTGTCAGCAGTTCTGCTATGCGAATACTCTACCAAACTTCTCACACCTATGCACTACTATCAGGCCAACCTGTTCCGCCCCTTCATCATCCCCGTTGAGACTTATACTTGTCCGTGATACCCTGCGCAGGGTATTTCTTGGGGCTGTCACAGGGCTTATCATCCGGATGAGTGCAGCACAAGCATTGGACATAGGTGTGATGGCTCACACCGGCAACCAGTGGACATTTGTGCTGGCCGTCACCGCCATTTTCCTCAGCGTCGTTGTCACCCTGCAAATTCTGTCGTCCTACGCCAAAGCCTCCATAGCGGCGCCGGCGGAGATCCTCACCTTTATCGAGGCCGTCGATTCTTCCGTCGAGGAGAATGAGAGCTACGATCGAGATGTATTGCGCGTGCAGCGCCTCGACGACAAGCTGCGGCTCGGCCGGCTGCTCCGGGAAATCCAGAGGGGAGGTGACGATTTGCGAGAGGAACTCAACGGCCTGTTAATGAGCGAAAGTGGAGACCTCACAACCGACGGTTACAGCGATCTCCGAGATCTGCGGCTTAGAGCTACCGCACGCCTGCTCTGGGCCTCGAAGCGCAGTTAGTACAATTCTTTTCCTATCACAGCCTCCCATCTCTAGTGTTTTTAATCTTCCGGGATGCATCATTTGAGGCTACATAGCAAGGAACTAACACACACCAAGAGAATCTCGAGGACAAAGTGCGCAGACTAGATATGCTTCGTATGCGCTTCCTTGTGGCCTACATGGGCCTCGTCTCAGCTGGCCGTGTTAAGAAGTACTCGTCGAAATACTCGGAGAAGACTGCTTCTTTCGCGGGCACGAATGGTGCCCCGCCGCCTCCGCCGCCACCTTTACCACCGGCGCTGCCCCTTGGCGTAAACTCGGCGCTCAAGAAAAAGATGTCACGGCGCCGGCTGAGCCGCGCGGCAGCCATGGGGCGCGGGGACAACATCGACGGAAGCCGCAAGCAGGGCTGGGCAGGGGTCATCCGGGAGCTACAGCTGTCACCGCTGCTCCAGAAGCGCCATGCGCACGCCAGCATCGGGAAGGCCATGTCGCCCATCAAGTCGCATTTCATGGTGCCTGAGCCGCCGTCGCATCGCGACCCGACACAAGCTGACCATTGTCAGTACGAGCACCAGAAAGAGAAGTTTCCGGATTTCAGGGGTTAGGATTTGATGTAGATGCGAGTAACAAGCGGGGGATTGGTGATTTTTACGGCTTTTGATATGCGTTATGCCCAGGGATGACTCTTGCTTACAGATACCCTGCTTCTCCGAGGGCAGTCATGCAAATATGACAACACAACAAGCACCCTTGTTTATTTCTCTTTCATATTATTCCAGAAATTACTGTCATGTTCATTATATAGCCTCGTCTATTCAATACCAATACCTGCTGTGGTGTGCCTGGGCAGTGAGCTTTGGCCGAGACACCGGACAAGAAGATCAACTGCAACTAAGTAGTCATATGGTGCGTTATCCGCCTTCCCAAGCAAGTTCATCATCCAAGGAAAAATCTGGCGCGTTGGGATTGTGAACTGACCGATCCCAAAAGCGAAGCTCTACAGCATATTGGTTCGGTGAGAGGCAAGGGTCTCCACCAGCTCGTTGCACATCATTTTCCCCCGCTCATGGTCAAAGTGGATGCCTAACAAGTGACACTAAGACAAGCTCTATCCAATCTCGTGGGCCCTTTGCCCGACGACAGCTGCGGCTGAGGCGGAACCTTACACTGCGCGGCGCTCAGCTGAGACAATATACGGCCAGACCTTTCCTCTCCGCGCGGACATGTTGAAGAAACAGGTCGCTCCCTGTCAAATTTAGATTCTTGGCAGCTGCATTTGCTCCAATCAGCAATGAACTAGTCCATGCAGCTCGCCGCCACTGCAGGTCCGGCCCGTGTGTTGGCTTTCCTGAAATGAGCGTGAACATGGGGAAGCGAACGAGCCGGTGCGTAGCTGATCGCGCACCTACACCGCATGTCGCCGCGTGTGTAACAAAGAGTGCAGAGATCATGCCTGATGCGGCAATCCGCAGCCACCGGTAGTCTCTTCGGGGGCGTCGAACTAGAGGCCGCCATCGTCAAGAAGTGCTTATGCCAAGACCAGTTCAGCCCCGAAGAGAGACAAATAGCGGCGTTTTTGGAAGGTCTTTTTCTTGAGCCGCAGCCGCCTCCCGATCCTGCGCTGTCAGATTGGGGTATATGCATGAGCTTGTTTCGACGGACTCCGGTTTGCTCACGCCCGGAGATGGGTTGGATTTAGCCGGCGACCGAGGTGCATAAGAGGGGAGGGAGACCCGGGCCAAGACCAGAAACCTCGTGCTTGACAGGACTGGGCATTGCCATCGGTTACACATCTTGTAAAAACAGAAATGAGGAGGTCTCTCTTGCACGGGGCCTGCGCGCTCACGGCTCTCGCCAGCCTGGCCGCCGCGTCTGCGCCATCAAGCCCGAGGAGAACACAGGTTGGCGCGCCAATCCTGCGATCCCAAGTGACGACGCATCGTGGTGAACTGTCAGGCTGGGGTAGGTTCCGGCGGTCCAGTCACAGGAGGCAAGATGCGACGGCGCTGGAGAACCAGCAGAGCGGCACGTCCTATACCATCGACATCGAGATCGGCACACCACCACAATCTGTCACCCTCATCATCGACACCGGGTCTACGGAGCTCTGGGTGAACCCGACTTGTGAGACATCAGGGCAGCCCGAGTACTGCGAGTCGTTCTCACAGTTCGACTACACCGCGAGCTCGACTATCAATGACACCGGCTATTCGAACATGTTGGCGTATGGCAAGGGCAATGTCACGATCGAGTACGTGACGGATGTCGTCAGCATCGGATGTAAGTCGAGTCAACGCATCTGACAACTCAGGAATCGTCTTCTCACTGACCGCCACAGCCGCCAGTATCACAGACCAGATTTTCGGCGTAGGCTTCGAGTCGTACGAAATACCCCTGGGAATACTCGGCCTTGCACCACCCACAGACTCCGAGGAGCTCTACACATATGTCCTGGACAACATGGTGGAGCAGGGCCTGATCGACAGCCGGGCCTTCAGCCTCGATCTCCGAGACGTCGATAGCCCGGACGGCTCGGTCATCTTCGGCGGCGTTGACACGGGCAAGTTCATCGGTGAGCTGCAGAAGTGTCCCATCATCGAGCCCCTGGACACTCCCAGCGGTGCGGACCGCTACTGGATCTACCTCACTGGCCTCGGAATGACGCTCCCCAGCGGCGAGTCCGGGCTCGTTGCCGAGGGAGAGCTGCCTGTGTTCCTGGACAGCGGTGGCACAATGACCAGGCTGCCCACCGAGGTGTTCGAGGCTGTTGGGTCTGTGTTCCCCGGCGCGCAGTATGACTCCGAGTCTGGGTACTTCGTTGTTGATTGCGATGTTGGCTCCGGAAGTGTGGACTTTGTCTTTGGTGACAAGATCATTAGTGTTGCCTTTGATGACTTTATCTGGCGCGTGCCGAGCATGGAGGATACTTGTGTCCTAGGCGTCTTGGCCGACGATGGTAAGTTGATGCTGTAGTCCTCTCGCTGGTACAAATCTTGGAAGGAGACTGACAGCATGCCACAGACGAGCCCGTGCTGGGTGACACATTTCTGCGCGCAGCATACGTGGTCTACGACCAGGACAACCGAAACCTCCACCTCGCGCAGGCCGCCAACTGCGGGACCAGCCTCGTCGCCATATCCACCGGTATAGATGCGGTCCCATCCGTCACGGGCGACTGCACGGCTACCGCATCCGAGGCTGTCCTCACCGGATCGCTGACTGCGACAGAGGCCCCGTCGACCATCACCAACGGTCCTGGTGGGCTCAACTCGGCTATCGCGCCAGGCCCTGGCGGCACCCAGACTGGGAGCAAGGTGGCGAGCAGCCTGTGCCTGACATGCAAGGACGCTGCCACGGGGACGGCAAAGGCTTCTAGAACGACAGGGACTGCGAATGTTGGTGCGATGGAAACAGGCAGCCCATTAGCCGCCGTCGGTGCGATGGCGATGGCTGCTTTGCTGATTTGATGTGCCAGGCAGGAATTGGTCATAGCAGGGAGGTCTGGACAATATTGTACACAAGATAATGACGTGTGATAATATTCTATAGAAAGTACCCAGTAGATGATATCGAGAAAAGCCCTCATTCACTCATGATTCCCACACAAACGCCTGAGCTAATGCCGCATGTCAATCTGTGCCGTGCAAACAGTGTGAAAGTCGCTATGTGGACCCCAAAGTAGTCCGATGTCTGCCAAGCAGAAACCCAAGCACAACGTGTAAACTGAGAATTGGCACCGAGACCGCCCAGATACTCAACCTTCATGGCGGTCCAAGAGTATGGACTCGGCGGAATCTGCCTCGGAAGCCTCTTACGGAACCTTATTTAGCGCTCTGACCTTACCTTGATTTGACTTCTTCGTCTCCTTCTCCTCGGCTTTCACCCGCTTTCTCTCCTCCTTTGCCCGAATATTGCGCCTCCACTGGATGCCATTCTTCATTATTAGCAGCAGCAGAGGCGCCCCAGCCATGTACAAGAAGCCGAAGATCATGAACGTCCAGCCAACCCCCATAGCGTCGATCATGGGCGAGACGGCGCCCGTCGCCGCGGCGCCGAGCAGACACCGAGTCAGATTGTTCGCAGCGGTGGCCGCCCCGGCCTTTTTGGGATACATGTCGACGATCAGCACGCTCGACGCATTGGTGTACCCGATCATGCCGACGCCCATCAGGAACAGCAACACGCACGGCACGGCGATGGGAGCCTCGTACTGCAGCGCCCACCCCCAGGCAAAGAGGACAACGGTCGCGAGCGCCAGGAGCGGCAGGGCTACCTCGAGGCGCGCGCGCTCCACGGGGAAGTTGGACAGGTCGTCCTGGGCGCCCTTGGTCAGCGGCATGCCGAGCTTCCTGGCGTGGCGGCGGTAGTTCCAGTTGATGGCCGGGCCGGTCACGAAGGCCGCGACGACGGACCCGCCGGCCATGGGGAGGTACATGAGGCCGATCTTGACGTCGTCGAGGCCGTACAGGCGCTCGAACTGGGAGGGCATGACGGTGGCTATGGCGTAGAAGCCGGCGAAGACGATGGCGCTGTAGCCCAGGAGGACGCCGAGGAGCGGCTCGAAGAGCATCTTCAGCGAGTCCAGGGGGTTGCCGAAGCCGATCTTGAGCTTGGGCCGGTTCTTCCTTGACGTCGCCATCTTGATGCTCCGGAGCGCCTCGCGGTCGCCGGCCCTCTCTGCCTGGCGCTTCTTCCGGCGGTCAGTGATCACCTGCCACAGCGTCCTGTACACGGGGTGGGGACGGATGCTACCATCGCCAACCAGCTTCCGGCACGTCTCGGGGAAGAAGAACAGCATCAGTATGAGCGTGGCGGCGGCGAGGATAGTCAGGAACCAGAATATTGACCTCCAGCCCAGGTACTGCGAGAGGACCCCGCCCAGCACGGGGCCCAGGCTCGGGGCCAGCACGATGGGCAGCATGGTGATGCCGATGTAGTTGCCCCTCTCGGCGCTGGTGATGGTGTCGGCGATGACGGCCTGGCTCAGCGCGACGGTGGCGGCGATGCCGGCGCTCTGGAAGCAGCGCAGGACCAGCAGCTCCGAGTACTTGGTGCACACGGCGACGCCCTCGTTGGCGAGGATGTAGATGACGAAGCACAGCACGAAGGCGGGCCGGCGCCCGGCGGTGTCGGCGAAGCCGCCGAAGAACATGGGGGCGACGCCCTGGAAGATCATGTATGTCGTCACCGTCAGGTTGATCTGCGAGGCCGACACGTTGAACTCCTTGGCGATGACGTTGAGCGCCGGGAAGTAGATCTGGCCCGTCAGCGGCGAGAAGAAGGCGGCCATGGCGGCGGCGAGGACGATCATTCGCTTCTCCCCGGATGTGAAGGACGAGTACGGCGGTGGTACTGCCTGTGATGGGTCTCCATTTAGGCTGGGTGAGATGACGGGCTTCTCGCTTGGAGGCTCATTGTCCGGGCTACTTGGGCCGTCCCCTTGTCTGGATTCTGCCGTGATGGTCCATTCCTTCAAGTCGATCTTGTTATCCGCTGGGGATTGCCCTCGACTCCAGTTTGGATCTGAGTCTGGGCCTCCAGCCTTCTCATGGAGGGTGTGTGTCTCTTGAGCCATCTTCTGTTTTACACATACTTGCCATCTCGCATGGGACTCAAGGACAGAAGGTGCCAAGCAGGGGCCCTATATAAGGACGACGGAAGGAGGAGATAAAGTCATTGTAGGGCAAGCGCCCAGGCCTGTCGGTCTCGTCGGTGCCGGCGGGCGCGCCCTCGGCGCGCTAGTCATTATCTCTGGCCATGAGACTCGGCACGCAATCCCATTTCGTCCCCTGACAGGTCGACGGGATGCAAGACGCAGGGCAGTTCGTCCAGAGTGCCGAGACGGCACCGACACTGCATAGGGGCAGGAATTACCCATGCATAGGTAATACTCAGTAGGTACCCGGAAAACTCATAAGTAATTATAGGGATAAAATTATTTATAAATCCTAGGTAGGTAATTAAATCTTCATTTCCTTATTTATAAAATTATTAATTTAATTTTCTATATTAAAAGTCTTATTTATATAGTTAATTAAGATATAAATTAAGATAATTTTATATAAATTTAATAACTTTAATTTTTATTTAAAAATTAAAAACTTTTATTAAATATTAATAATAAGCTAAAAAGCTTAGCAGAAATTATAATAAATATATTATTACCCTAGGCGGTTTATTTAATAAAGTTAAGGGTTTTAACTTATTCTTTAATTAATAAAATATTATTTAATATAATAATTTTATCTTTAATATTAATTATAATATTATTTATAATATAATCCTTATTATTAATTATAATATTATTAATATTATATATAATATAATTTTTATTATTATCTTTATTAATATTCTTAATATTATATATAATATAATCTTTATTATTATCTTTATTATTATTTTTATTATTATTTTTATTTTTATTTTAATTTAAATTTAATTTAAAAAAATCTTTATTAAAAAGGCTTTTATTTTATTTATTATTAAGATTTTTATTAAGAGAATTTTTATTTTATTTATTATTTATATTTTTATTAAAAGGATTTTCATTTTATTTATTATTAAGATTTCTATTAAAAGGATTTCTATTTTATTTATTATTAAGATTTTTATTAAAAGGGCTTTTATTTTATTTATTATTAAGATTTTTATTAAAAGGATTTTTATTTTATTTATTATTAAGATTTTTATTAAAAAGATTTTTATTTTACTTATTATTTAAATTTCTATTAAAAGGGTTTTTATTTTATTTATTATTAATATTTTTATTAAAAAGATAATTTAGATTTTATTTAAGCTTTTATTTTCTACCTTATATTTTTATTTTTAATTTATAAGGTAGTAATTAATTAAGTATTATAAGAAAGAATATACTTATATTTATTATTAAATAATTAATAAAGTAATAACTTTTTATAATAAATATAATTATATTAATAAGCTTTATATTTTTTTTTATAATAATAATATATTTATTATAAATAATATTAAAATTAATAATTATTAATTATTAAATTATAAGATTAAGATAATAATTAAGATAAACTTATTAATTATATATATAATAAAGTAAATCTTTATACCCTCTTATAAGGTATATAAAGTAGCGATTTATATTTAAAGATTTAATATATAAGAAATATTTTTTATAATTTCTTTAATTAAATATTAAAAAGGAAGCTTAAGAATTAAAAGGTTGGTATTTAATTAATACTTCTTAATTTATTATAAAGTAATAGTTAAAAAATAATTAATATAAAAAAATTAAAATAAAAAGTTAAAAATTTATTATTAAGTTTAAATTTATATATTTTTTTGCTATTATTTTTAATAAATAATTATTTAATATATTTTTTATTATTTTTATCTTTAGCTTTATCTTTATTATTATAATTAATAATTATAGCTTTTTAATTAATTTAATATTAAATAGTTATATATATTATAATAATTATAGTTAATTAATTATTAAAAAAATATTAAGATATTAATTAAAATAAAAAGAAAGTATATTATATAGCTTAGCTATAACTTTTTTAATAAATAAGTAAATATATAAAAATTATAAAAAATTATAATAATAGATAAATAAAATACCTTATTTTTTAAATTAATATTATATTAATAAATAAAATAAGAAGAAAAAATAAATAATATATATTTAAAAATAGCTTATAATAATTATAAGAAGCTATAAATAGATTATTAATAAATTTATAATAAGTAATATTAATATTAATAGTTATATTTAATTACCCTTTTATTATAATTATTGCTTTATTATTAATATTAAGGGAGCTTAAAGCTATAGGTATAAAGTGGCCTATATATTATAGCTACTTTATATAAAAATTTTATATAAATAGCTTTTTATTAAGCCTTCTTATAATTTAATTATTTATATTTAATTATCTACCTTTATTTATTATATTATTTAATAAATAATATTTTTAAATAATAAATATCTTAATTAATATTTTAATATTTATTTTTTTTTTTAACTTAATATATTTAATAAATATAAATATAATAAAGAATATTTAATAAATCCTTATATTATTAAAATTAATAAATATATTAATATTATAATTAATTAAAAAAAAAAAATATATTAAGCTAAAGATAAAATTAATAAAATAATTAATTATATACTTATTAAGCTTTAAAAATTTATAAAATAAATAACTATATTTATTATTATAAAAAAGTTACTTAAAAAGAATTATTAAAATATAATTAATTAAAAATAATAAATTTTTATTATTAATTATTATTTTAATTATTATCTTAATTATTTTTAATTATTAATTAAGTATATACTTAAATTAAGTTATTTAGAATTATAAAATCCTTATTAATAAATATAAGGAAGATTAAGTAAATAAAAATCTTATTAAGAATAATATTTAATAATTTAAAAAGGAGGAAATTACTTAAAACCTCTTAAAGTATATTTATTATTTATATATTTTAATTAAGAAAATTATTAATTTTTATAATTAAAATACTTTAATTAAAAATTAGGAATTTATAATTATTTAAATAATAATAAGCTATTTTCTTAAGGCTATTAATAAAAATACCTTTATAATTATTATTTATAAAATTATATAAAAGCTATAAGAAATTTATATTAATTGAAATTATTTTAATAACCTTATTTATTTTAAATTAAATAATAACCTTAATAAATATTTAAAATTACTTTAAAAAACTTAAGTAAATTTATTTTAATCTCTATCTTAATTAATTAATTTAATATTATATTAAAGCTTTAATTTTAAAGCTATAATTAATAATAATTACCTTAATAATTTCTAGGATTATTAATATAATATTCTTTAAATTCTTTATCTTAAGTTTTAATTTATATAATATTAACTTTAGAAAGCTATTCTTTATTTTAAGATATATTAAATCTTCTTAAAGCTTAATCTTATTATAGTTATATAATTATCTTTAAATATTAACTTTAATAAAATTATTATAAAGAATAAAACCCTTTTTAATAATATCTTTTAAAATTTATTAAATAAAATAAAAACTAAGGATTATTTTAATAATAATTATAAGGAGATCTTAAAGGATAATAAAAAGTATGTTAGCGTTAATAAAGAGTTATATATTATTTACTTTCTAAATATCTAGGAAATCCTTTTTCTTTTAAAAGTAATTCTTTAATATAAATTAATTTAAATTAAAACTTAGCTGCTTAAAAAGTATAATTTAAATAAAAATAATAAAAAGAAAAAGAAAAAGAAGATAATTAAGGTAGCTTAAAAAAAAGATATAAAGTAATAAATAAAAGGTTATTAATATATTTTAATTAATATCTTAATTTTAAGGTATATAAATCTTATTACTTTAAGATTTAAATACTTTATTATTTAAATAAGGAGCGTAAGCTCCTTAAGATAGGGTAAGTTTATTAAATTTATATAATTTATTAACTCTTTATTAATTATAAATAAATTCTTTTCTTTTTTTAATTATTTATATATTATTAAAGGCCCTTATAGAAAAATTAAGCTATATTATTTTTATTAAAATTATTTTATTTATATTTATATTAAATTTATTTAAGCTTTTAATATTTTATAAAGGATTTAATAGGGAAAATATATAGCTTTTATAATTAATTGCCTTATTATTCTTAAAGCTTCCCCCTTTTTAAATATTTATAATGCTATATTTAATTTTATAATAGCTTTTATAGAAAAGAGGCTTATTAAGCTTATTTCCTAAATATTCTTTTATAAAAGTAATACTGATAATTTATTGCTTAATAGTATATATATTTATATATATATACCTAATTCTTATTTAAATTACTAGGTAGCTTTAAAAAATTATAAAAATAATAAGATAAGTAATATTTAAGTACCTTTAATAGGATTAAAATAATAATTAAAATATTTTTATTTAGGCTTATATAAAATATATATTTAGCTAAGAAATATAATAATAAAGCTTTATATAATTTTAAATATTTTAAATATTTTATTATTATTATTATATAAAGAAATATTATATATTATTTATTAATTTAAGTATATATTATTATTTTAATAAATTAAAATATAATATAAATTATAATTATTAATATTATATTTATTAAGTTAAATTATTTTATTTTTATTAAATTTTTTATTTATTATTTTAAATAATTAAAGGTTTTTTAGAAATAATATCATTTTCTTAATATAAAGTGTATATTATAATCCTATTATAATATAATTAGTTTTATATTTAAATTATATTTTTAAAAATATATTATTAAAAAGAGTAATTAAATATTTCTTTAATGCTTTTTAAAGATTAAAAATTACTTCCCGCTGTTATTTAAAGTTATTAAATATTTTAAAATTAACTTCTTATATAAGTTAATTAAATAATAAAAAAGAAAATATAAGCTTAATATTTTTTTATAATTATTTAATATCTTAATAAATAACCCTTATATTAAAGTTAAAGGTATTTTAATTATTATCTTAATTAATTAAATATTTATATTTTAATTTATTTCTTTATATGCTATTTAATTTTATTATTATTTACTTAATATAATTATTACCTTGGATTGGTATTTTTAAAAACTTTAAATTAGTAATTATATCCCTTTTTAGTTTTTTTTATATTATCTTAATTTTTTTCTTTTAATATATATTAGATTTATCTAGGGCTTGTAATTTTAATGGTATTTTAGGGATTTTACTTTTAACCCTTCTTAATAATAATTTTAATAAGGTAAAGGGATTATTTTAAATATTATTAAAGTATTTATTTAATTCCTAATTTAATAATTATTTAATATTTAATAAATAAAGTATTATAATATAATAATATAGGAATTAAAAAGGAAGTAAAGAAATATAAATAAAGATGGAATTTAAATTAAGAGCTATAATTAAGGATTGATTTTTTTATATATATATATAGGGATTTAACTTTAGAGTATATATTAAATCCTATCTTTTATTATTAATTATTTTATATATATATTATTAATATAAATATTTATATCTTAATTTATATTTTAATTTTATCCCTTCTTTTTCTTTTATAATATTTCTTTATTAAATTATTATTATAGCTTTCTTATAATTTATAATGTTATTACTTTTATTTTTATAATCTTCCTTAATAAATCTTTTTAAAAGTTATAAAAATCTATTTAATACTTCTACTTAATATATATCTTTGCTTAATATAAATAGCTTTTATTAATTATTTAAAAAACCTATTTTATATATTTAAATACTTAATAATTTAAATATTTATCTTAATTTTCTTTTCTTTTTTATTATTAATATTAAAGATAATATATATTATTTTTAGTTTTAATAAATTAATAATTTTTTATATTAGTTTTATTTATAATTATTCTTTAATTATTAATAATATATTAATAAGAATAATATAAAAAAGTATAATAATATTAAAATATACTTTTTTAATAAAAATTAAAAGTTATTTAATATATAATTAAAATTTAATTAAAATATTTAAATTATTAAGAATATATTAATTATTGTTTATAAAACTTATAATATAAATTTTATATATCTTATTTTTAAAGAGTAAGGAATATCTTTTATAAAAAAGTATTTTATTTTAATAAAATATATAAAAGTAGAAGTTAAGATTATTATTATTTAACCTTTAGGCTTAAGCTTTATAAAGAGCTTATTTATTTTTAAATTAAATTTAAAGAAGTAATAAAAGTTAAAATATAAAAACTTAATAATATTATTTAATTAACCTTATTTCTCTTATTTTATATTTTAATTTAATTTTATTTATTATTTTAATTAATATCTTAATTAAATTAATAAATTAATTTATATTTAATGGTTATATAAATTACTTAATAATAATAAAAATATATTATTAAGCT
This sequence comes from Diaporthe sp. P3_1W, assembly GCA_037177825.1. Lineage (NCBI taxonomy): Eukaryota > Fungi > Ascomycota > Sordariomycetes > Diaporthales > Diaporthaceae > Diaporthe > Diaporthe sp. P3_1W. The sequence continues at coordinate 8,763,962 of JBAFXB010000002.1, forward strand.
ATTTATTTTTATAAGTAAGGGTATAAATTTAAGGAAAGATTTTATATTTATATAATAATATTTTTTTAATAACTTATTTATTAAAAATAAATTTAATATTAAAACCTTATATAAGGTTTTATATAACTTTTTTTAATATAATATAAAGTAAATCCTTTTTATAAAGCGATTAAATATTAAGGTTTTATAAATAATTAATAGTTAATTATATAAAGCCTTAAAATAATCTTTTTAAGGTATTATTATTATATTTATTAATAAAGAATGAAATCTTTAATATATACTTATTAATATTTAATAATATAATTATTCCTTAACTTAAAGCTATATAGCTAAGCTTATAATAAAAATACTTAAAATAATATAATTAAAAGTAAATATTTTTATTATTATTATTAATAATACTAAGAATTTTTCTATATTTATTATTAAAAAGATTATTAATAGAAAATTACCTTATATTAAGTAAATTCTAAAAATATATTAAATTCTTTATATTAGTTATTTTTTATAATTAAGTAAAGATATATTTTATTAAAAGATAAATATTTTAAAAATTAAAATAAAGGTAAAAATTAAATAATATAGGTTAAAGGATTTAAAGGCTTTAATTTTAAAAATTTTAAATAAAGATAAGGAAGATTATAGCTAAATATTATTCTATATATATTTATATCTTAATTTATATCTTAATCTATTTATATATTAAAATTAATATTAAATTCATTAACTTATAATTTATATAAATATTAATATTTAAAGAAGATTTAAATTTAAGGTATTATAGTATAGAGTTATTAATTATAAAGAAAATTATTAATAATTATTTTAATTAACCTTTAATATTTATATAAAATAAAATTTAATAATTAATATTATTATTTATATATAGAAACTTTAATATATAATTAATATTTTTATTAATAAATATTTTTAAAAAGAAAAAGATAAGGGTAATTTAAAATATCTTTAATATTATATATTTACCTCTTAGGATTAGGATCTTCTTAATAGCTTTATTAAATATATTATTTTAATCTTTTTTTTTATTATTAAATTTAATAATAAGATTAAATTTCTCCTAAATATTATATTTTTTAGCTTTAGCTTTATTCTTTTAAAATTAAATAATTTTTATTAACTTTATTTAATAAAGTTTTAAGTTAAAAAATAAATAATAAAATAATACCTTTTTAAGGTTATTATAATATATAATAAAGTTTAAATATATATTAATAAATTTATTAATTTAAATAAAATATATAATTTTAAAATTCTTCTTTTATTACTTTTTAAGGGCTTATATAATTAATAATAAAAAAACTTTAATTAATTTAAAATATATAAATTAATTAAATAAATTAAGGAAAAATATAAAATTAAGTTTAAGATTAAATATTAAAAATATTACCTTTATTTAATAAATAAAATCTTATCCTTAATAAACCTTTATTAAAGTTTTATTAAAAAGATTTTAAGTAATCTAATTAAGCTATATAATATTATAATATTATATAATTAATTAATAAATTAAAAGCTATAGAAATTTTTTAATATTAATAAGCTTATTTTATTTATATAATTTATTAAAATTAAGATTAAAATTAAAATAATAAAGTTATAAGGTAAAATAATATTAGAATTTTAATATATAAATAAATAAACCTTTTTATATTTTATAAATATAATTATAAATATTTTTAATATTTTCCTATTTATAATTATATTTAAATATATATAAAGCTTTATAAATATTCTTTTTATTAATAATTAATATAATTTTATAATTAATAATATTAAAGCCTTTTTTATATTATATATTAATAATAAAAAAATAAAAAAGCTATATTAAAAATTAAAAGATTATTAATATTATACTTATTATATTAAAAGGCTTAAGAAGACTTAATAATTACTTTATAATATATATATTCTTTAATTTTATTAATTTATAAATAAGATATCCTTTATTATAATAAAAGATATTTAAATTATATAAATTAAATAAAATAAAGCTATAAATATAGCTTAAATTTAATATTAAATAGAATAAAGGGATAAATAAATTTTTATTTAATATATAACTTAGGTTATATATAAGATATATAGGATAGCTATTTAAGTAAAGCTTAATAATAATAAGGGTAGATTATATATATAAAGATAGTCTTCTTGCAATAAAATAAGGAATATTATTAATTATAATAATTTTTATAATAATAATATATAGAATTAAAATATAAATTAAGATAAAAAAATATATATATTTTATTTAAATATATAATTTAATACTTAATAAATTACTTATAAAAATACTTATTACCTATAGATATTTAAGATTTAGTGATTATATAAACTAAGTTTATAGACTTAAGGTTTAAGCTTGGGTACCTATGGGTACCTATGGGTGGGTAATTCCTGCCCCTAATACTGCATGCACGCCTTGCTGTTCGAATCTGTATAGTAGGCGCCCAGCCCTCGCTGGTCCAGACTATTTCAGCTACTTCAGCTGTGTTATGCGTGCTTGATTGTTTTGAGCAGTTTCAGTGGAGCAGCCTACTCGTTTCAGCAAAGGGGCTCGCAAACTCCTTTGCTCTACACCGGATACGGTTTGCTTAATTCAGGTCAAACGTTCCACATCCACATGGCGTGAACTCAATACCCATACGAGGAAAACAGGCCCTGCACCCGGGAAACCCGGGAACCTGGTTCAATGGGACCACTGCCGACGTTACATTGCCGTTCATTTTAGCCGTACAGCGGAGTTCATGGGACCAGAACCCTGGCCGAACCGGCACCGAGCTAATGCCGATCACCCACGCGCCATGTGCTGAATGCCAGGCACCAATTGTGCTGTTGAGTGGCCGGCCTTCATAATACAATTTGTGAGCTCCATGCTCAGCGAAGTAGCTGCAAAAAATAAACACTTACCTTGCCCACGGCGGCCGAAACCCCATCGGTCATCCGAACTATATGTCAGCTCGCTCAAGTATGAGCTTGACTCTTCGCTTTTGTTTTCGTGAGTCCTGATAAACAGCCAGCGTGGAGCCTGGGCTTGTTCTCACTCCACAAGCCGGAAATTCGATCCTTTTTGGCTCAGCGGCGTAGCTGTCTAGAACATGCTTACTCGAAAATGCATATCCATACTTCTCTCTTTTCCTCTGCTCTGTTATTAACTGCAATCCAATGCCTCCGAGTTCGAGGCGTGTCTCTGTTGTGGGACTTTCCTCTACGCAGGTGGGTTGCGTGTGCTGCTTCCTGGTATAAATCGGGTGTATGTACTATCGTGGACAATTCTGAGGACAAACGTCTCAGAGTCCGGTTAGGTCTTTAATTACAGCTGCCATGAATCGTGTCTGTCCGACTAGTCCCTTGGAACGCTCGTTTCACAGCCTTCAAGAGATGGCAAAATTAGGAATCGAGCCACGCAACCTGGGACAGTCTTCCGCGGTCTGGCCAAAGACTCATGCAGGCCACCCCAGCAAACCTTAAAATCATAATTCAGGTACGGATCTGGCCAGACAATTTACTTTTAGTTCCCGTTCACCTTCCCACGAGTCCAGATGTTCAGCCCAATCTTGGACCCCTTCAACACCGGCTGCCCTCCATGCGCGGTGTCCCGGTGCCCGGACCCGTCCTTCCTGAAGTTCACCCAGAACACCGCATTCCCTGGGATCGGGCGCACCGCCAGCCCCCTCTGGTACGAGCAGTCCAGCCACTCGCACCAAGGCCCCTTGTCCTTCCACGCCGGCTGGAGGACCATCGGGAACCACGTCGAGCCCCCTTCGATGTCGTCCGAGGCCTCGAGCGTCGCGAAGAAGCTGGTGATGCGGTCCACCGGCCGTGGTGTTGCGTAGTGCCAGTCGTAGTGTGTCTCGAACGACCCGCCTGCGGTGTACTTGAGCACCGCGAGCTGCTCCATGGTGGCGTTGGGTGCGAAGCCCTGGAACACCGCTGCCCGAGACTTCACGCAGTCCACTACGGGATCACCGTTTTCGAGCCAGGCGGTCTCGCTTTTCCTGGAGCTTGAGTCTACGTAGACCTTCTTGTCTCCAGCTTGGTTGTTGAAGTTCTGCACCACGGACGGCTCATATTCTGCTAGACTGTGATCGAATGTGTCAGTCCGGTTATCACGTCGAAGATGCGGGCTGAGATGAGACTCACGCAAGCTTTTTGAGATGCTCCGTCTCGTATGGTGATATGAAGTTCTCTATGTAGACCATGATTGGATCATACGACAGGAACTTGGGCTTCATCTCCGAATGAGTGCATGTGTAGTTGCTCCCCTTGCTCTCAGATGACACTGCCGCTTGTGAGGGCGAACTTCGAACTATGTCAACAAGCGGCTGTGCTTCCCCGCTGCTGCTGTCGAGCACCACCCGCGCGCCGCCGAGGTACAGGACAAACGCCCCGATGGCCGCCGCAGCGTTGAAACCAATCAATGCTTTCGAAGCCATTTCAATGTTTGTAATTAGAGTAATTAGAGTGAGCAAATCGTTGTGAGAAGAGATCTCGGTGCAACAGTCAATTGAAATCTGGCATCGCTTGAAATAGCTGGCGCAGAAATGGCCTGCACACGGATGATTTCTCGAGCAGTTGAAACACCATCGGATCCGAACTTGAAACGAACCTGCACCCCGTCCACTCGCATTCTGCCCATATTTGAAACATCCTTGCAACCGCCATCACATTCGAGAAAGACATCAGATGAATTCTTGCATTTCAATATACATGGAATGGATGCCCTAGATTGCTTCCGTTTCTTGGCACGCGTAACATGGCACAGTACGGCAAGGCCGGGCCACGTAAAGATAAATGTTAAAGCAGTTGACCAAACGAAGAGCGAAATGATAAAATTGCTACGAGCACCTGATCAACTAATTCATGATCTGCTTAATACATAAAGAACCTATATCAAGATGTCTAAGTTCCACAATAGAACGACCTCCTTGAGGACAACCAATCAATCAACGGAGTAGATGAGAGCCTCGCCATATTGTTTCTTCGACCAGTTCTGAAGTCCCTCCAGCAGACTATCCCCAAAAACAGGATCGAAGCGGTGGCCGCTCTTGAAGTTCGCAAGACAGCCTCTCCATGTTACCCATTTCTCAGCGAGGACTCCCTCAGGCGCCCTCAAGAGACCAGCAGGCACGCTGACGATCTGCTGCTCGGGCGTCGGCGTCCGACTGTCGCATGAGAAGATGACGCTCGCGCCACATTCGCCACAAAACCCCCGCAGCGTCCCCTCCGACGACACATACGTCTTCAGCGTGCCGTACGGGGCCAGCCCAAGCGGCATGGGCGGCTGGATCAGCGCCCGGGGCACGGGAACCCAGGGCACGACGTGCACGCCGGCGTTGAGGCGGCAGTCGTCACAGACGTCCAGGAACGCCTTCCATTTCCCCTCCTCGGTCGGCGAAACGTATCGTGATATGAAAGGATCGTTCTTGACGGCGGGTACGGTCGGCCTGGAGATCGTGAACGACACACCGCCGCAATGGCAGCCCACCCGTAGGACCTCGTTACCCTCGCCGTCAAACTCTTGCTTGGGCGGGTTGTCCTTCATGCCTGCTGACCACCAGCCGCTGTCTGGTCCCGGGTTGAAGGTTCTCATCTCTCGATCGCCCATCTTGGGCAGGAAATCGAACAGTCCCGAGCCACCCGTCGAGCCCTCCGTGAAGCAGTTGGTCTTCATCTGAAACAAGTCCTCGCCTTGCTCCGAGAACAGACTCGTGGAAATCCTCCACTCCAGTTCCGTTGTCCCCGGCGATACTTCTAAGTCTCGATCTCCGATGTGGCTCCCGCAGGTGGTGCAGAAGAAGCGCTCGGACTGGGCATGGGCGTGCTTGTAGCCTGTCAGATTCGATAGTGACGAAGGGGCGATGAACTTGGGCTGAATCTCCGAAGGCAGTACTGCGTGGAATATGCACAAAGTTCCATGAGTATAGCGGCAGATACTGCAGTGGCAGAGATGTACAGATAAGGGAAGTTTGGCTCGCGGAACATCGATGCTGTACTGCACTGCCTTGCAGTAGCAGCTGGCCGTCAACGTCCTGGTCGCACCGTCTGTGTCTGTCATTTTTGCGTATAAGGAGGGAGAATAGAGATCTTCATGGGCAAAGGAAAATTCAGTGGTGAGAAATCTAGGGGTCTGGGAATACTCTTTATCAATTCACTAGATTAGGCAGCGGGAGCACTTGTGGCGCTTACTGAGCGGGGTTGGTTTGAGTGTAAGCTCCTACTGTAGATGGTTTAGACCAAGACCGGAGTCCCTACCACATCTGCTCTCATCCTGGTGAGCAAACACCACGACGAGTATGCGCCACTTACGAGGTCAGAGTTCCCGTTGTTGGGAGACTGATTTGCCTGTCGTGGCTGTTCCACCACCGCAGCAGTGTCTGGCTTTGTGTTCTTCAGATTTCATGCAGGGTAGATTAATACGAGAAGGTTGCATGCAGGTTACCGCAGCGTGCGTCGTGGTTGCAGCACGGGTGCCGTCCCGGAAGTGTAACGAGATTGCGCACATGTTAGCCAACCAGTGACAATTCCAGTACGTCAACCGTTTGCAAGGTCAGTATAATTATTCTAGCAGTACAGTTTTCCGTCCTGGTTCGTCTTCTCTTCCATCGCCAACCTTTCTCTCACTTTCACTTGTCGAAAGGACTACGCCGACAATGCGCTCGTCCAAGGTGCCCAGGGCCATCGTGTCACTATGGTTGGTGACCTCAGTCGTAGCATCAGCCACCGGTCTTGGCCGATTTGATGAGTCCAACAATACAAGCACGCAGGATCTCGATGAAAAGCGGGCAGCGGAGATCCGAGATGCCTTCCAGTTCGCCATGGACGGGTATTTCGAATACGCATTCCCCAACGACGAGCTGTGTCCCGTCAATAGCACCGGAGATAGCAACCGAGTCTATGGTTGCGGATGGGGGCTCAGCGTGGTTGATGCCCTCGGCACAGCCATCATTATGGAGCTTGACGACATCGTGGACAGGTCTTTGACCTTCATAGACACGATCGACTTCACTCGTACACCAACCAACAATGCTTGCAGGCTTTTCGAGGTCAACGTCAGTATCTACCATCCCCACCTCTCCACATTCGTCCGCCGGCGGTTGAGCGGCACACGGAGGTATGTGGAACTTGACATCTGATGGAGACCCTAGATACGCTATCTTGGTGGCCTACTATCCGCGTATGATTTACTCGATGGCCCATTCTCTCATATGCAGAAGAATGTAAGTAAAGAATATCCACAGGAATTTGGCCGTGAATACACAGCGGAAACAGCCAGGCTAATGACGAGCTTTCCAGACTAGCAGGCTTCTTGAACAGGCCCAGTCTATTGCAGATACCTTCAAATATGCGTTCAAAACACCGACAGGACTACCTCGAAGGAATTTGTTTCTCAACAACCAGTCATATGAAGTGACCGAGGACAGCGACTTGACCAACCCTGCAGAGGCTGGGACTTTGATTCTAGAATGGACACGGCTCTCAGACTTGACAGGGCTGCCCGAGTATGAGAATTTGGCAAGAAAAGCGGAGGCATACCTCCTTCAGCCGCGCAGCCCAGGCGTGGGTGAACCGTTCCCAGGACTTATTGGCATCTCCGTCAGCGTCCTCAATGGGACCTTTACCAGCAGTTTCGGGGGCTGGATAGGAGCCTTGGACAGTTATTACGAGTATCTGATCAAGATGTACTCCTATGCACCTGATCGGTTCGAGTCATACAAGCAGGAGTGAGTGCCTTTGAAGCTGGAAGCTTTGGTTTTGTATCGGATGCAAGAATGCTGACAGCGGCTAGATGGATCAAGGCTGCCGAGTCCACCATCACCTATCTGAGCTCGAACCCAACGACAGCTCCAGAAGTGACCTGGTTGACGGAGTACAACATCACGGGAACAAATGGCTCAAGGTATCTCATCCCACAGAGCCAGCACCTGACCTGCTTTTCAGGCGGTAATTTCATCCTCGGCGGTGTTGCGCTGGAAGAGCCAAGTTATGTGGATTATGGGCTAGAGCTGGCCGAGGGGTGCCGGCAAATCTACGCCCAGACGGCCACAAAGTTGGGCCCCAACGACTGGGCGTGGTTGGACTCCAGAATCGACAACTCCTCGGGCCAGGTGCGTCCCGTCCCAGAGGACCAGGCTGATTTCTACGACCGCTCTGGGTTCTTCATCACTGGCCAGACGTCAGCCATCGGCGCAGAGGCGCTCGAGAGCTGGTACTATGCCTACCTGGCCACAGACGACCGGCTCTGGCTCGATTATATTTGGGACTACTTCGTCTCCATACAGACATACCTGCAGATCGGATCAGGGTACTCACCTATCCTGGACGTCAACAATGCCACCTCACCACCCGAGAGTATTCCTCAGCCGGCCAACGCCACGGGCCTGTTAAATAGCTATGAGAATCTACAGCCGAGCTTCTTCTTGGCCGAGACTCTGAAGTATCAGTACCTGGCACACCGGCCTGATATTGCTGTGGGGTTTACCAACACGCCCGGAGCAGATGGGCAATCATGGGTTTTCAACACGGAAGCCCATCCCATCCGAACAACCATTCGGGATGTTTAAAGAAAGAGAAAGGCAAAAGTCCCCAGTGATCACTAACCTCTGTAAACAGTATCTCTGGGTTTTACTTGTATCTATACAGATAGCTGTAGTAAAATGTAAACCCATGCTGACAGACCGAGAATGTGTTGAGTGGTGAACGTGGAAGAATATTTGCCCGACGATCTGTATGAGCGGATCTATGGACGCTGGGATAGTTCAGATGATTCGCAGTTGCTCTAAAACCCGTCGGTCCATCTGGCCACCACACCACCACAACTGCAAGCTGTGTCGCAGCAAGATTCTGTTCTGCCGTTTCTGTCACAATTCAGAAGCGACTGCGCAGGCAACGGATTCACCAAGATGAAGTGTTGGTTGATACCGCAGCAGTTCAGCCCTACGGCCGGGCAGGTCTGGGCGTAATCACGATACAAGGCCCCTGGCCTGTGCTAAATCAGTCTTGTTTGTTGGTTCCTAGACACCTTGGCGGACCAGATGCAGCTTCGCACATGAGACAAGTGCCTCTCCCAGAGAACTCACGTGCAGGGAGCGCGCCGCACGTCAGCACACCATCATGATGTGACAGATCACACTACACAGCCCAAGTGAGTTCAGCGTGTACGGATCCCAGATATTTCCCTAACACACATTTCATGATTGGCCGGCGGGTATGTGGCGAAGTCTTTCTGAGCAAGATTTCTTACTGGAAAAACATATTGAGGAACAGTGGGTCTCTCCAGAATGGTTGAAGATCTGTACACTTTGCAGCTAAACTGTGTGAGATAATTACCTGTTCTAAAAAGGGTAAGGGCCGTTCGCGTCTACAAGGAAACATATGGGATCCTTACACGCTGTTGGTGCTGCTCCTCACCTTCAAAGAACCAAAAATAAATGCTTCAACCGCGAACATCTCCTGAACCAACGTCTCGACCGCCGAGAGAGGAGGCCTGATGGCTTCATTCCTGAGACCATATCGCCGCAGAGGCTCAACCAGGCTACAGGCCGCAAGCCCCTTCCTGGATTCAGCTTGGAACGCCAACCACCATACGGCCGTTCACAGATGTGGCCAGGCGGCGTGGGATCATCAATCGTCATGAGATGATGGAGTCGACCACGTTCTCTACTCTTTGAGACCGGAAAAATGAATATATAAGCTCCCATGTGCTCGCTCTTAGGATCTGAATTCTAGCTGTAGACATTCAAACACCATTCTTCACAAGCACTACTCTTCATAAACACCACTCTTCACATACCACACTCAGAATCCGGCTGAAGGCCTTGTCATCAACGTTTACATCCTAAGTTTGTCCACACCCAGGCTGCTCTTGCAAAAGTGGTCGGCTCTAACAAGATTCACGAACAGAACCAAACACTTCTAAAACCAAACATCACCATGGCTTGCGGATGCGAAGAGCGTATTACCAAGAAGAAGTGGAAGAACTGCACCGCCACTCCGAAGCATGAGAAGGAGGAGAAAACACTCGTCACTTGCAGCCAAAAGACGCACACCGGGTACAAGAAGGTTCACCTTGGATCTACCCTAGTCAAGACTCCAGGGCACATATGCCCAAAGTGTTGAACCATACTACCTGGCATGTTGCCAATGGCTTGTACGGTTCTGTGGGTGCATTCTAGGTGGAGGGTGGAGGAGAACGGCACATACCTCGGTCGGTTGACAGGTTGTGAACACACTCGTTGACAAAAACCACGTCTCCCTGGAGAGCGTGCACGTTCATTTGTTAGATTACGTCTTTGGAATTCAGTACTGATTGCAAGTGTCGTTTAACTTGGTCTTCCAGTGTTTGTGCTTGTGTATCCCAAGTATCACCGCGTGTCCGGCATCACGCCACCTTCTGGAGAGCTCCGATGTCCTCAATGACCTCCTTCGCAGATTCGTACTGCTGCCTCCAGCATTTCTGAGTGATATCACCACAGGCAGAGGAGTCTTGCGGGAAGACACCCTTCTCAAATCGAGATTTGACCTCATCATGCCAGCCAGGGTCTCCGCTGATGATATCTGGAAAGACCTCTTCTCCGTGCATTATGAAATAGATGGTCGACCCAAGGGCGAAAATATCTGTCTTGTAGTCGGCCGCAAATTCGTCCTCTCGCGGGCAGCAATACCGACAAGGCTCGCCGCTCCAGCCATCCACAAGAACATCGCCATCGTCGGAAAGATACTTTCCTTGAAAATCGGCCAGTTTTACATGCATTTCCCGGTCCATAAGGACATTGGTGGGCTGGATGTCGCAGTGGAGCACCCTCCGCGAGTGGATGTGTGCCACTGCCTCGGCTAGTTCACGACACCATGCCAGCCTCTGTTGAACAGACGGCCGAGGCTGATCTGACGCGGACACGAAGTCAACGATTGTACCGTTGGCAGCACGCTCTAGGTAGAGCCCGGCCTCTGTGAACCCCTTGTGTGCGACAACACGGGGATGGCGACCAACTGCGGTGAGAATCTGGTCTTCGAGTTCAAGGCGTGTCCGGTCGCCACCGGGCCTCATCGGATACTTGAGGACTGTTGAATCGTCGACCTCCCCGATGAAAGCGCTGGTTCCGTTCGCAATTACACGTCGCACACCCGGTGGACAGTACCACTTGTATTCAACGACCTCGGGCTCTTCCATGAGGCAAGAAATTATGAGAACGAAATTGGTGAGATTTCTTTTCTGTAGCGATATCAGCAGCCTTTGCTGCGCTCCAGGCAAATATGGGAGATGAGGTTTTCTTGGCAAGCGCGAGTTTTTTCGGTTGGTTGGTGGTCAGGTTGGTTGTTAGGAGAGTTCGGTTTTCTTTGCTCCGTTCCAGCCGCCTAATTTATCTAGGCGAATGCCTCCAGCTGCGGGGTTTCACGTGCATTCCTCGCTCCCGGTTGCTGTGCCGTCCACGCACATATCATACGAGCAGTCTGCTCATGTACTCTGCTGATGTGGTGCAGCCTTGGCCACTTACCGCCGCCATACATTTTACCTTGAGAATTAAGCTCTTCCTGCTCGGCTCCCGGCCATAAAGATACCGGTTAGAATTCGATGTTGAAGGCAATCATTCACTATCTTCGATCGCCGTGACCCACTGAGGCATAGGTATTGTGTCCGTATCTGGGCAATGATATTATACTGTAGAGTCTCAAGCCTCATTCATATTGACTGCGGTGGGATCTATGGCAAGCCTTGCTACCTACGTCGTTGCATCGAAGCCACGTCGATATTTACATGCAATGTATTGCAAATTCTCATGACTGCGTCAGCGGGGGAAAAACACTAACTAGATTTGCTTTTGTGGTCCCAAGCCTGGGAGCTTGAATCTCTGCAAAGAACGACCCCGGATTTATTGGCCATAGTCCCTTTCAGGTGCTATGATGCTCATTCTAAAACCAAAAACCATCATTTGGATCACTTCTGTCAAACGCCGACCTGCCCAGGTGTCTGCCATCTAAGCCCATGTTTTCTGACGCTTTAGACTTCCTTTTGACGGCTGGCTCCTCATCGAAAATGTCGACGCTTGCCTCAAGAGTGACAAACCCGATCCCTTGTGCCTCAGGCTAAACTTCGACGGTTTCTTCTTGAGATTCTTGTCCGGCTCTCGGGTTTCCGCCTGAGCCACTTGAACCGTGTTGTCCTTCTCCTTCCTGGTGATGGCGGCCTGAGCCATTTGAGCAGCCTTGTCCATTTCCTTCCTGACGATAGCTCCCATAGGATCCGCACTCCGACTTCCTAAGGAGCAAAGACGCCCTGGCGCTCCAACACCTTCCAGACTGACCCACTCCTTCGCAAAGAATACCATCGTTCCCATGTACAGTTCTGGGGCAGTGCCATTAGCCTTTCGCTTCCCGAACATGGGCCACTCCTTGGGCAGGTTGTCCCACTCTTGCATGGCGAAGTCGCTAGGCCGCAGGGTCTCGGGGTTGTTGGGTACCATTCTCAGCTCGTCTCCGGTCAGAATTCCATGCCGCATACGGTCGCGAACCGAAGTATTTGCGACGTCCATGAAGTAGATCGGCTCTGGCAAGGAGACTGGACTCGCCATGTCGAGAACCACGGAAGTTAGCACAGTGATGGCCCTGACCTTTGGGAAGTTGTGCAGGATGAAACGCAGTTTCTTCAACCATATGTCATCCTTCTCTTTTGAGTGGGACAGCGAACTGGCGTTGATTGCGACCTTCTCGACGACCTTCAAAGTCCCGGGCACGCCACCACCTGCCTCGAATCCGATTTCGACGTCGGGGCGCTCGTAGTATTCGAATACGTAGCTGTCGATAAATAGCATGTCAAGTGGAGGGAAGAAACGCTTTTGCCTGGGTATGGGCTTGGGCGTGTTTTCCGATGCATGCTTTTCGGCCAGCGTTCCGAGGTGGACTCCACCGAACTCGGTCGGGTAGACCGTATTGTTTCTGAACTTGATTTGCCATTTTGGCCAGAAGATATGGTCTGTGGGGAGCCTTTCAGTCACTTTCTTTCCCATTGTGGCTGTTGTCTTTGGTGGTTCTTTTGGCTTTGGGTTCAGTTTGCTTGGTTGGCAGCCCCATGTAAAATGTGTCTGGTGGCAGTTCTTGGGCAGTCTGACTTGCTCAAGTAGGAGGAGGGGCACTCGTGATTAACGCTGCAGCAACAATTCAGCGTCTATGTTTTGTCACTGCCTTCGTCTGATGTCTCCTCAGATCACGGCAAGAGCGAGGTCCAGATGTAGACTCGTTTGCTGAGGCCAAATAAAAGTTGCCTTTTTTGCAAAAAAGTTCTCTGGCCTTTGCTTCTCGATCATCTTGTATCAACGCAAAATTGAGTTTTTATCCTGAACACTGCTGCTGAACGCTCCTGCAACCACATGGTCGATAGCAGCAAGCAGACACTTTCTAAACTGCCCAAGTCCCATGCAGTTTCCACCAGATGCCACCATAATGAATCCACTGTTCATGTGGTTTTAAGCCTTTGAAAGTATGACACAACACACCTGGTGAATGGCAACCCTCTGCCAGATGATCAGCAGGGCTGACCAAATACACCATCCCCACAAATTCAAGAAGCTCAGCCTCAAAGGTAGCTCACCAGGGAGAGCTGGAAGTAACTTTTATTTAAAATCATTGCAGACAGCACTTTCTCACATTCCGTGCCTTGCAATAAGCATTGTGCCAAGTTTGTGGCCATGCACAAGCTGCCCTGGATTGTCGCCCCACCCATATTTGGATGAACATGTAGTCCATCTCCTTGATCGAAATTCTTAATCCAGGGCATTGAGTATGTATAGAATTTTATTTTATTTTTTCCTTTTTCCCAGGTGAGAGCGGCAGCTGTTGTAAGGGAGATCCTATACCGAAACATGAGTCCGGCTAACCGATAGCCCCGTTCCCAGGGCCGGAAGGCATGGAAAATACTGGCCAAAAAAAGGTCCCATGTGATGCGTGATTCGAATTTCTCATCCGGATGGTCCGTTCAGTTGGGAACCGACTGCAGGTACAAGGAGACTAGGGCCGCAGCCAAGTGCTGATCCAAAACGCCGGTCCGTTGTCGATACCCTGGAGCCCCTTGTTGAACCGCGGCACAACGGCCAATTAGATGTGTACAAGTAGCACCCCCCCTAACTGAATGAAGTCGCATAATAGCGGTGTCTAAATTGACTTTCCAGAGCCTCGTTCAGGCACCTTTCGGTTATGCCCCACAGTGCACACATATCGGGGCCGCAGCCTCGGGTGGAAATGTGGGAAGCCTTGGGAGGATCAACCTTGGTCCTGACCTTGATTGATTCAAGAACTGAGCTCCAGTCCCAATCCGGGGCTTCTTGACTGGCAGGGCGCATGAAATCCAGCGCGGCCCAACGTCACCAGAAGGACATCAATGCAATTCTGTGTTCGGCGCACCTGGAATCGTTAATATCCATATGCTTTGTCAAGCAAACTGTCATGCGCCGCTCGCATGTGGCTCACCGACCTTATGCGTCAGACAGCAGGATCGAGATCCAGGATGTGTATTCCCGAGACGAGCTTCGCTCATGATGATGATAAAGTCTAACAGGCTCCTCGATCGCCAACAGCAGTTGTCGCAGACCAACGTGCCACAGGACACACGTAGCTCGCCCGTTTTCTTACTCACCTGGTGAACAACGAATCCATTCGCGATGGCTACCGCAACCCAGACACAGACGACCGAAGCTCTGCCCCAGACTCATGAGAGTTCCACTGCGGGCCCGCTGGTTCACCATTCAAACCAGAGCCAGGAGCTCATCCATGCCTCTCAACGTCGCGAGACGGGCGCGCTGAGCCAGCAACCACGCCCGCAAAGCGCCGTGGTCTACCAGCCGCCCACCCACGAGGAAAAGCCCGGTGAGAAACGAGAAGCACAATTCTTGCCATGGTACACACGGTGGGGTTACTCCATCTCGCTGGGCGCAGCGCAGGGGTTCCTGAAGCCGGCCAGCTTGATTCGTGATGTCCAAGATTCCATCCGCTCGCCCTTGCACCAACCGAATCTTCTCAAGACCTACCAATGCCGCCCAAAGCTTCCTGTCAGGTGAGAAATCTGGCCCTGGCCTTTCTCAGAATTTGAAGCCCAGCTGACGTGTTGCAAGGGTTTTCTTCCCTAAGCCGTATGATAAGGAGAAGCCTCGGCAGATGCCCCTGTGCTTCACAATCCACGGGGGCGGGTTTATCATGGGAACCCCCCAAGACAACGATGCATGGAATGCCAAATTTGCCAGTCGGTACTCGGCAACAGTCGTTGCCCTGAACTACAACAAGGCGCCCAAGACGACGTTTCCCATGTCGATTCACGTGCGTATACACTGCTGCTACATGCTGACTATGAGTGCCAGCGAACTTGAGGTCCGCAGCAAATGCTGAAAGTGCTCTATGTCTAGGATGTCGAGGCACTGATACTTGCGACTCTGTCCGATCCCGAAATTGCTCCTCACATCGATCGTTCCCGGATTGCCGTCGGCGGCTGGGATGCGGGCGGAAACCTCGCCTGTGAGTGACCGTGTCCGATGATGGAGTCCCATATCATCTCTTCGTACTAACGGGACGATTCAAGTGACTGTCACCCAACTACCCGCTATCCGGCCCATCGTCAGCTCAGTGTTCGCCTTCTACCCGCCATGCGACTTCACTGTGACGCATCACCAAAAGAGTCGGCTCCGGCGATACAAAGCCGGGGTCGGTGGCTTCCGCGCCCGCGAGACGGACTACATGCTTTCCATGTCGCCCATGATCGACTGGTCGTACATCCCTCACGGGACCGACCTCCGCAACCCACTCCTCAGCCCGTTCTTCGCGGAGCACGACATGCTCCCCCGCCGCGTCATGATCATCGGGTGCGAGCTGGATATGTACGCCCACGAGGCCTGGCGCACCATCAGCAAGCTTGCCGGCCGCGAGGTGCCTGCCATGGAGCAGACTGTCGGACGCGAGGGCCAGTCCGACCACGGGCAGATGCTCTTTGACGACGACCGCTTCCACTTTGAGCAGACCTACAACGACGGGTCCAGCTACAAGTGGCTGCTCGTCCCAGACACGAGTAAGTAGTGCTATGTTCAGCAGGGTTGAGACTCCTTCTGACAGAAACCGTGCAGTCCACAACTTTGACCAACGCATCGGCGGCGTCGTGCGCGAGCCGGACTTCCGAGCTGATGCCGAACACAAGAGCGAGGCCTGCCTCAAGGAGATTGGCGAATGGCTGCTCGGCCCGTTCCATTCAGCCCGGACGAATGGGGTGGGAAATGAGCACAATGGTAATACCAATGGTACGGCCGATGCCCATCATCAGATCGAGCAGTGAGGCTCACAAATGGCAGAAGCCTGGGTAAGTCTGAGACCTTGAAAAGACCCACAGGCTCGTGGTCTTGGCTGACAGTGATGAGAAGTGGGTGTGAAAATGTTAGTAACTTCAGAATGTAGCTAAATGATACCAGACGCGTCGACTTCGATAGTAACTGCTTGTTCTGTGTTTCGTTGAATATTGCTCGTGATCTTGAAGTTCGTGATTCAACTACTTCCTAATACTTCATCCAAATATCAGCATCATACACTCTCAATGTACCATCCACGGTCTATTTCAGTTAACAATGTCAGACTTTGCGCCATGTTGGAGCACTGCAAAGACAGAGTTTTTCATTCATATACTAAAGCATGAATATTGTCATTTTCTCATGCAACCTCGCCATCATTCCTCCCTGGGTTGCTCATACACGGACAAGCAGCACATCTCACCTCAGCACCTATCCCGCATATAGCATTCAAGACTCTTACAGCAGCAGAATACAGTATATTTCTGCAAATATATACAGAATGAAGCACCTTTGATAGTTCATTTTTAATGAGAGCGGATATTTGCACCGGTCAAAACGGATAGTACACCGGTACTTACAGCCCACCCTCACTACACGTACACCCCATTTCCGTTTAACACGCCTAACTTGCATTAAGTATATAAGTGTTAGATATATAAATTGAGTATATAGGTATTAGGTATATGATTTAGGTGTGTAAGTGTTAGGTATGTAGGTATTGGGTTTTGGGTGTGTGGGTTTTGGGTGTGTGGGTGTTGGGTGTTCATCAACAGGGAAAACACCCGTTGAACCATATCTTGACACTGATAGTATCAGTATTGCGTGGTGTTGGTTGCGCATGGAATCATTGCACCGTCTTCACCTTCTTCGTCTTCTTGGCCTCCTTTTTGGGTGACCCCTCCAGACGGTCTCTCTTCGATTTGTTCTCGGCCGCCTTGCGTTTGACGCTCTCCCCCCTCTTTAGTAATGACTCTTTCCTCTCTTCTTTAACTTCGTTCTTGATGAGGCTCCAGGTGTACTCCAGCATAGGCTTCTTGCCCTTTATATAGGCCTGGTGAAGCTTAATCTCGTCGTCGGACCAGTCTTTGGGCTCCTTCGACTGCAGCTGGGCAGCCCTTTCTGTTTCGTGCTCGAGGCGCTCGTCGAGACTGGGGATAGTCTTGCGGACTGACTCCTTGTTAGTCAAAACTAGAGAGTGTCGGATCCCCTCGTAGCTAGAAATCAGGTGATGGAGGCCCTGTCCTCGTAGATGGCAATTCGATCCGCTCGGGAAAGAAATGCGGACCCCTAGCTCCTTCAGCACTAGGTCGCCCCCTGTATTAATAGTCAGTATAACTGTCAGGAAGCGGGAAGGGAACCAAGGACTTGCCAGTGAAGTTGCCAAAGCAGGTCAGGGCCGCCAAGCCTTGCATCCAGTCCGTCACGTCGGTGTGGCCCTCTGTCAGTGTGTCTACGAGCTGTGCCATGTACCCATATGGATTCTCGCCTGTGGATAGTGTTATTCAAGATTGTGTCAGGAGAAATTGCGAGGTATTGTTACTTACATGTCGTCGCCAGTGTCACCTTGAGTTCTTCAGGCAGGTGCTGACGAACTCCCAGGTAGTCTTCATATAGTTTCTGGTCCCAGGCCTCCAAAACGAGTCTCGACACTTTCGCGGCCACACCATAGACGCCTCCCTTGAGTTTCGGAAATTCTTCTTTCCACGCAGTACTCTCGAGTAGCCTGGGGTTCCGGCAAGTATAAAACTTTTGAAAGCAGAGACCATTGAAACCGCTTCTGTGGCCAGTCTCGTGATGCAGCCCGTAATGCTCAACTCCGCAGACAGCGAAATGTGGTTGCTGGCATTCTGTTGAACGTACGTCTTTCTCGGGGTGTGCTGCTAGATGCACCGCCTGGCTCGTAGGATGCCGCAGGTCGTCAGGCCTTTTGTAGGGGAAGCGCCAGGCGAATGATTCGGCCGCGGAGCTCATCTTGTCCATGGTCTCCTCTGGGAAGAGTTTCTGTACTGCACTCGTGACCACGCCGCAGATCAACTCGTGTTTCCCGTCCCTCAAGATGACGACATCGAAACCTTCGATGCGTTCACACGCATTAGATGCCTCTCCATCCAGGATGAACTGGTGAAATTCGTTTCCTTTCCTTCTAGGGAGATTCTGTTCCACTAGAGCAACTAGTTCGGGTGACTGGTCCGCCGGCGGTTTTACGTTGCCACTCAATTCGTCAGTCAGTCTCGATTCGAAACCGGCATCGCCTCTATGGTTGTATAGTTCTTCGTGGGCCAAATCGACGAGCTTCGACCATCTAACGCGGTTGTATTGGTCACGGAGCTCTGCGCGGTCTTCCGCAAGTATTCGACAGGCAACATGCTCCACCTGAGCGTCAGAAGGTGGTGGTCCCGCTTTCGCCGAAGCCTCTGCCAAGATTCGTTTTGCGGTCGTCGATGTTGAGTACTGCGAGTTCGGTCCCTCGCGAGCATCGATGTTGTAGTATGTTTTGCGGCAGACATGCCATTCGCCTGGGGAGCCGGGTACGGTGAACACTTCTGTAGTGTACCCTTTATGTTCCTCTGACTTGGAGTATTCGCCCACTTGCAACTCTGTCGCATCGCACTTGAGAATCTTTGAAAGAAGATCCTGGGTGTTTTGTGCAAGTTGAGGGCCAATGTCTCGATCGGAGAGGTCCTCAACCTTGACCTTGGTGTCTTCAAGGTGGCAAATGTTGGAAGCCCACGCGTATAGGTGGCCCTTAACTACCTCTTCTTCAGTCTCGTCCTTCTCTTGAACCTCGATATTCTCTTTGGTGACGACATCGCCTTCGGCCTTGCTTTGCCCTCTGACGTTTGGCACCAGGCGGTGAAAATTGACGTCTCCGTGATGTCGGACCTCGTCGTCGAGAGGCTGGGGTTCAGCCCGGGCTGACTTGCCACCTGGGTGGATGCGTTTGGTGGTTTGCATTTTGAGGATGGAAGGAGTATTATATATTTATTGGCTTAATGGTGCAAGATAACGACTTTGAGTACGGATGAAGAGTTCTCGTCATCGCTTCACAATTGCGTTGTTGTTGTGCGTTGTCCGATGAGGCGTGTTGTCGAGCTGGTCTCGTGTGTTGTTATTGAACGCGTTGGTGTATCATCGGCGGTGATGCCACAAAGCTTTGCCGAGTCTGCAGGAGATGGGACGAGCATTTACTTGCTTATGGGTCCGTGCATGATGATACTGTCTCTTTCATTATCGATAATACTTGTGATAGTGCTTCGGACACCAGAATTCTCGTTATCAGCTGGATAGCAATTCAATACAAGACAGGTGAATCTCTCTCCCATACCAGTGCTCTACTGGTATAGTGCTTGAGGCCTTGAAACAACACTGTAAACGACCTGCGTTAAAATCAAGGACAGGCCTGTGAAGTGTATGACTATAGGATATAAATCGCCATAGACCGAATGCTTCCTTACCCCCACGGGTACAGAAGATCTCCGTGATGCTGCAGGATATATGCGTAGATGTACCCTGGTAATAGGAAATATGGCATAGCAAGTACCCAAATCTCTTGTGTTGACAGTATTTAATCTTCTTTAAATACGCAGAGGGGATTCTATGATGGCATGGTGAGGTGTCTTGGACATGGATACCTTGGACAAGCTAGTTAGAGAACCCTTTCGCCAGGAGATTGTTGTCCAGTGGCTTGGATACATGCTCCAAATGTCGCAAATCCTGATCGATTTATAGAATCCATATGGCTGAAGTGCATATTTCTGATTCTATGGGCAGATAGTAAAATTCTGAGAAGGAGAAGTGCCAGTGGAATGCGCATAGCCAGTCTTCTATTGCCATGCACAGAAACTTTCACCCGCACACAAGACGATTCCGGCCAGCACCCCCTGTTGAAATGGAAGGACTTGACTGGTTTCGGTCTTTGATACTATGTTTCTATAGAATGATTGGCTGTGGAAACAGGGGCGGGACAAAGGGCATCAATGGGTGCTATCGAGGCGAATCGTACAGCCGAAGATACCAGATGAAAGCATGACTCCATTCGGGGCGATAGCAGTCCATCGTAGTCTCGTGATTCAATCTGCCTTGCATATCGCTACATGCTGATCATTTGATAACAAGAGTACTCCAATTAATCAGTGTTCTGAGGGAATTTGGTAGGTCGACCCGTGAAGTCACATCCGATGCTGCAAGGCCGGGCCCTGCTTTGTGGGAAGAGAGACAGAGAAACATGGATGATCTGAGGTGACGCATTTATATTAATGATGGCTCCCAAATTGCTGCTTATCATGTCATAGCCTGGAAACATACTAGCGATTGTCACTTGGTCACAAGGCTCATTGTCAAGTACTCATTCTATTTGGTAGCCCTGGAGGTCAACAATCACATTTTGCATCCAACCTCTAGTCACATGACCTTAGCCAACCACAAAGCGTGATGGAAAACAGAACCAGAGTCATAGGAGGTATCCTGGTGTTCCCCAAGCGCCCCTGGAATGTTGTTTTTTTATTCCCCAGTTGTCTGATTTTGGGTCACGCCATAGTCATGTTTATTGGTCACACACCACTGTCGACATCAGGGTTTTGCGTGGAATGTGGGTGGATTTGATTCGCTGATTTTCAAGCTTTCATATCCACAAACAGGCGGACTGGGTGAAGACTATAAATACATACGTCTCAGAAATGCTGGCGCTATCAGCTGTCAGGTAGTGTACTTATCATTAGCTAGGCTTCACGGCTCGCAGAAGTATCCGAGACCGAGGGGACTAAGACAAGAAAGCTGGGTTACGAATGCGAGTCTGCACAGCCCAGATGAAGCGAAGATCTCTTGGCCACCCAGACAAGCTTAACACGCGGCCTAGCGGCAGGTGTGGGAGCTTGATAGATGACTAGGTAGCAATCTTGGATAGAATTCAGCCAAGCCGGTTTGCTTAGTGCGTCATGCCTCCATGGCAGGCCTCAGGACTGGCTGGACTCGCTGATCCAGGAGTCAGGGCCAAGGGGCCAAGGGACACACAGCACCCCTTCACAGCCGGGCTTGCGCCTCCAACTCATCAAACCATCTGCCGCCCGCTTCATTTTCCCGAGCTCCGCCCAACTCTGCAAATCCGACCATGACGCCTCTTTGTTGCTTTTTTCGCCCTTTTCGCAACATTCGATCCGGACTCATGTTTCGAGCCAGCGATTGTCTTCTGCCTGGGGTTTGACCCATCGCCTGGTGACGGACGACGTGTTTCCGTGTGTCCACGATTCAGGTTGGACAGGGAGAAGCTAGCGGCTTTAGACTCCCAAAAAAAATGGCCGATCAGAGGAAATCCGACCGCGATGGCTCAAGCGAGTGGCTCGAAATGTCCGCCCTCGAGGGCTCCGTCTCCCGGCCCAGCGCGCGACACACACTTCTGGACGAGGACGGGGTCCGGGCAAGCAAGCCGGGAAAGGTCGCATCTCTGGGTGGAAGAGTATTAGAGTTCCTCCGCTTGAGACGAACCGCGCGAGCTGGCCCAGATGGCCGCAGGATACCATTGCGACTCGGGGAGGAACCGCTCCTCGATGAGCGGACGGGACGCCCGTACATTTCCAACCGGATCAGGACCTCTCGGTATACCATCTGGAACTTTGTCCCGAGGCAGCTTATCTATCAATTCTCTAGGCTGGCCAATATGTATTTCCTGATCATCGCAATTCTCCAGATGATTCCAGGATTCAGTACGACGGGACGGTTCACGACTCTCATCCCGTTGTTGATATTCGTGGCTCTAACCATTGCAAAAGAAGGGTATGATGACTGGAAGAGATATACGCTGGACAAGGCCGAAAACGCGAGTAAAGTCACCATCTTGGGAAATGAGCACGGTGCAACAGGCAAACAGCACGGGAAGCGGGTGTCCGCAGCAGACTCAGAGCTGGCTTTAAGCCCGTCCTCGGATGGAAGGACCTCGGGCACACCATGGACGACAACGCAATGGGGTGACCTAAAAGTCGGGGACGTTGTTAGGCTAGTGGGAGATGAACAAGTGCCGGCAGACATCGTCCTCCTCTACGCCGACGAGGGGGTCGCGTTCGTGGATACCAGGGCCCTGGACGGCGAGACCAACTTGAAGAGCAAGATGGTGCCAGCGGGCTTAAAGAGGTTGGATTTGGTTTCGGTGCAGAATATTTCGACTTCCGAGGTCTACCTCACCATCGAGCACCCAAACCAGGACCTTTACAGCTTCGACGGAACGGCTACAGTCGATGGCAGCGAAAGGTTGCCTCTGAATGTGGACAACGTCATCTATCGGGGATGCGAGATCAAAAACACAAGATTTATTATCGGCATGGTTATAAACACTGGCGAGGACACCAAAATTCGCATGAACGCCAACCGTAACCCGGAGGCGAAAAGACCGTGAGCACTATTCTCCCCCTTTTGCGGCTCCCCGTCTGTTGTTCTTTTGAGCGCTCCAGAATGTATCACTTTCGGACCCGTAGCGGGTAATTAACACATGGCAGTGCTCTCGAGAAGTTTGTCAACCTAATTGTCATATTCCTTGCCTTATACATGCTCGTCACCTCAGTACTGCTCTACATGGGCTTCAAGATCTACTGGCAAGGCTCAAATATACCATGGTATCTCATGCTGTCGGACGTCTCTGACCAAGAGGTCATAATCGGTTTCATCATCCAGTTCTCGAATGTTGTCCCAATGTCCCTCATCATGGCCATCGAAGCGGTCAAACTCAACCTGGCGGTACTTGTTGCTTCTGATGTCGAGATGCA
The DNA here is from genome assembly GCA_037177825.1 of Diaporthe sp. P3_1W. Lineage (NCBI taxonomy): Eukaryota > Fungi > Ascomycota > Sordariomycetes > Diaporthales > Diaporthaceae > Diaporthe > Diaporthe sp. P3_1W. Next base: position 8,787,051 of record JBAFXB010000002.1, read on the forward strand.
CCACGAGGAATCAGACACGCCGGCGGGCTGCAACACGAATATTATCCTGGACGACCTTGGCCAGATCGGCTATGTTTTCTCGGACAAGACTGGGACGCTCACTGACAACATCATGAAATTCCGCAGGATCAGCGTGGCGGGAACAAGCTGGTGGCACGAAGATAGAGGACTTACTGCAGGCAAAACTCCTGAGGCTCTCGAAGGACGGGGCAGGACGACGGACGACCTGGTGGCGCAGATTCGCCAAGACCCGAGATCTACGCTCTCCCAGGCAGCCTACGAATACATCCTAGCACTGGCAGTCTGTCACACATGCCTCCCCGAGAAGGACCCCGAGACCGGCGAGATCACGGACTTCCAGGCGTCATCGCCTGATGAGCTGGCTCTGGTGAGAGCAGCACAAGAGCTCGGGATCCTGGTCATCGAGCGCACAACGCAGTCGCTTACTCTCGAAATCTCGCATGGTCTGGGTCAAGGAGGGAGACGCGAGACGTACGAGATACTGGATGTGATTGAGTTCAGTAGTAAGCGGAAGAGGATGTCTATCGTTGTCCGCCGCCCGGATGGTAGGCTCTGGGTCATTTGCAAGGGAGCTGATACGATTGTGCTGCCGCGTCTGAGAAGGGCGCAAATGGACGCCAGGAGACAGTCGCTCAGGCAACACCAGAGGGGGTCAACTAACCTATCCTTTCCCAGGCGCTCGCTGGAGTCTCCGACGAGTCCAGTGTCGGTGCACACGTGGAACCCTGGAACCCAAGGCTTCTTCGATACGAACCCATACGCCGGACGCTCGAGTCCTTACCCGGAATCGCACGTGAACGAGGAGGAGACACTGAGCCGATGCCTCGACCACATCGATGAGTATGCGAGAGAAGGTCTTCGAACGCTTGTTTTCGCACACCGGTATCTGTCCAACGACGAGTACAGATCGTGGAAGAGGGAGTACCACGATGCCCAGGTCAGCCTGACAGACCGTCAGAGGAAGTTGGAGGAAGTGGGAGAGAAGATCGAGCATTCGTTCGACCTAATCGGAGCATCGGGCGTCGAGGACAAGCTGCAGAAAGGAGTGCCCGAGACGATTGACCGCCTGCGAAGGGCACGCATCAAGATCTGGATGCTGACAGGAGACAAACGAGAGACAGCCATTAACATTGTGAGTACCGACATCTCTTTCGACGGCGAATCACCACCACAGCACCGGCACGATCGAGTCGACGATCACTGAAAACTGACACTGGGCTCCAACAGGCACACTCGTCCCGCATCTGCACGCCGGAGACGGCACTCTTCCAGCTGGACGTCGAAGACGGCGACCTAGAATGGCAGATCTCGGACATCCTCAACTCACCAGACCGCCAAGCCGCCCCGCACAGCGCCATCGTCATCGACGGCCAGACGCTCACCGCCCTGGAGCAGCCCGACGCGGCGCGCCTGCGCAAGACCTTCTTCGCGCAGCTGATCCCCACCGTCGGCTCCGTCATCTGCTGCCGCGCCTCGCCGTCCCAGAAGGCCCTGCTGGTTCGAGCGGTGCGCGACGAGCCCTCGCCGCCGCCGGGGACGACGGCCCTGGGCAGGGCGTGGTGGTGGGTGCGCACCAGCTTCACGAGCCACCGGCGGCCGCTGACGCTTGCGATCGGCGACGGCGCCAACGACCTCGCCATGATCACGGCCGCCAACGTGGGCGTGGGCATCTCCGGGCGCGAGGGCCAGCAGGCGGCGCGCGTGGCCGACATCAGCATCGCGCAGTTCCGCTTCCTCTCGCGGCTGCTCCTCGTGCACGGCCGCTGGAACTACCACCGCATCACCCGCTTTGTGCTGGGCAGTTTCTGGAAGGAGACCTTGTTCTGGTTCCCCGCCGCGCTGTACCAGATCGCGGCTGGCTTCACCGGCACGAGCCTGTACGAGTCCACGGCCCTCACCGTCTACGGCTTTGCCTTTTCTACGGCCTGTACCATGACCATCGGCGCGTGGGAGAAGGACCTCAAGGCCCGGACGCTGATGGCCGTGCCCGAGCTGTATGCGTACGGCCAGCGGGCGCAGGGGCTGAACTGGGGCGTGTTCCTCTCGTGGATTGCGAACGCCGTCTTGGCTGGGACGGCGATATCCTTCCTGACGTGGCTGGGCTATGGCGGCGCGTACACGACCACGCCTGATGACAACGGGCTTTATGCAATCGGCACACTAGTGTTTATTGCATGCATGATCTGGACAAACGTGAAGATACTGTGAGTTACACTGTGCCTAACTACAAGCATTTCTCTCTTTCTTTTTTTATGCTGGATAATGCGTACTGATGCATGGCGGATAGGATCCTGGAGATGCAGTACAAGACCATACTTGTGCTCCTTATATTCTGCGCCGAAATCGCCCTGATCTGGCTCTTCCACATCGTGGTGGGCTACGTCTTCACCTCCCTGGTCATCAGCCCCTATTCCGTGGTCGACGGCTTCATCCGGAACTTTGGTGGGGATGCTGCCTGGTGGGCTACGCTAGCCCTCGTACTGGGTGGGCTCTTTACTGTGGAACTGTCGGTGGCCGCGCTGAGGCAGCGATTTGCGGGCTCCCTGAACCAGGTCTGGAGGACCAGCGAAGGCCGGGACAACGTGAGGGCGTGGGATACGCGCCTCTGGAAGGAGATCGAGCGGGATCGCGGGTGTAAGGCTCGGCTGGAGGAGATGGCACGAGAGTGAGTGATATCAACTGAGTGCACATGTGCGGAATGCGTCGTTCTGCGAGGTATCTAACTAAATACAAACATGCTTGTAATATGTACAAGAATAGAGAACGCTTCGTGAAGGCCCCGGTTCCATCTCAGGGCAGTGATTTTGTCTTTTTTTTTTTTTTGATCTCCTTTCTTTCTGGTATTATTTCCCTCCCTTGTGTGAATCACCAAGACGAACCGTCATCATCATAAATCAGTTGACGTCAAACCGATCCGCGTTCATGACCTTGTTCCAGGCGGCCACGAAGTCATTGACGAACTTCTCGCCCGAGTCGGACATGGCGTACACCTCTGCGATGGCACGCAGCTCCGACTGCGAGCCAAAGACGAGGTCGGCGCGCGTGGCGGTCCACTTGTCGGCGCCGGTGGCCCGGTCGGTGCCCTGCCAGACCTCGCCGCCGTCCGAGTCGGCCCACTTGGTCTGGATGTCGAGCAGGTTGACGAAGTAGTCGTTGGTCAGCTGGCCGGGCGTCTCGGTCAGCACGCCGTGGGAGGAGCCGTCGGCGTTGGTGTTGAGCACGCGCAGGCCACCCACCAGGACGGTGAGCTCGGGCGGCGTCAGGCCGAGCAGGTTGGCCCGGTCGATGAGGATCTCCTCGGTGCGGGCGCGCGCGTTGCCCCGCCCGAAGTTGCGGAAGCCGTCGGCCTTGGGCTCCAGGTAGCCGAAGTTGGCCACGTCGGTCTGGTCCTGCGTGGCGTCGACTCGGCCGGGGGTGAAGGGCACCGAGGCGTTGGCGAAGCCGGCGTCCTGGGCTGCCTTCTCGACGGCCGCGGAGCCGCCCAGGACGATCAGGTCGGCCAGGGACACGGGCTTGGAGTATGCGGACTGGATGCCCTCGAGGGCGCTGATGACGTCGGACAGGTTCGTGCCGGCGCCCGTGTTGACGGCCCAGCTGATCTGGGGCTCGAGGCGGATGCGGGCTCCGTTGGCGCCGCCGCGCTTGTCGGTGTTGCGGAAGGTGCTGGCCGAGGCCCAGGCCGTGGAGATGAGGGCCGAGGCGCTGACGCCCGAGTCGAGGATCTGCTGCTTCAGGGTCGAGACGTCGGAGTCGTCGATGGTGGTTCCGTTCGAGTCGGGGAGGGGGTCTTGCCAGATGAGCTTCTCGGTGGCGACCTCTGGGCCAAGGTAGCGGGCCAAGGGGCCCATGTCACGGTGGGTGAGCTTGTACCCTGGATACATGTCATGATTAGCTTCGGCTCTCATGAAGGCATCGATGGTGGCATGGCATGGCATGGCATGACTTACAGGCACGGGAGAAGTCGTCAGTGAGCTTGGTGAAGTTGGCGAGGTAGACCTGGGAGATGTTGGAGTAGATGGGGTCGTGCAGCAGAGCCAGATCGCTGGTCAGCATCCTCGGCTTCTGGAAGCTGCTGTTGTCAAAGGGCAGAGGGTAGTTGGCGGTGGCGTTGAGGGCCTCCCACTGGTGGGCGCCGCCGGGGCTCTCGACGAGGGACCACTCGTTGTGGAACAGGGACTCGAGGAAGTTGTTGGACCACTTGGTGGGCGTCTTGCTCCAGGTGACCTCGAGGCCCGACGTGAAGGAGCCGGTGCCCTCCTTGAAGCTGCCAGCCCATCCGAGCTGTTGCTCACCGAGGTCAGCAGCCTCAGGAGCGCCTCCCACCTCGCTGCCGTCAAAGGCTCCGTGTGTCTTGCCTGCAAAAGGGTACAACGTCAGTGGGTTGTGTTCAGATCTATACCGGAAGGGGTAGCAGCCCTGCGAATATATCCGCGGGTGTCACACTGTGCTGCGGAGGAAGACGTACCGAAGGCATGGCCACCGGCGATCAGGGCGACAGTCTCCTCGTCGTTCATGCCCATTCGTCCGAATGTGGTCCGGATATCGAGGGCCGAGGCGGCAGGGTCAGAGCTGGCGTCTGGGCCCTCGGGGTTCACATAGATGAGACCCATGTGTGTGGCGGCCAGGGGCACCTCGAGGTTCTCGGCGCGGGCGCTGAAGTCGGTGCTGCCGTTGTAGCGGTCCGAGTTGCCCTTGGGGAAGAAGGTCTCCTCGGAGCCCCAGTAGATGGCCTCGTCCGCCTGCCACGTGTCGACGCGGCCACCGCCGTAGCCAAAGGTTGGGAAGCCCATGTCCTCGAGGGCGACGTTGCCGGCGAGGATGATCAGGTCGCCCCACGAGATCTTACGGCCGTACTTCTGCTTGATGGGCCATACCAGCCGCCGGGCCTTGTCCAGGCTGGCGTTGTCGGGCCAGCTGTTGAGCGGTGCGAAGCGCTGCTGGCCCATGCCAGACCCTCCGCGGCCGTCGAAGGCCCGGTATGTGCCCGCGCTGTGCCATGCCATACGGATGAACAGACCGCCATAGTGGCCGAAGTCAGCCGGCCAGAAGGCTTGTGAGTCCCTCAGCAGGGACTTGAGGTCGGCCTTGACAGCATCGACTGGAGCATGGTTAGTTAGAGGTCTGAAAGGGGTCTTTGTCATCTGTCTGGCCAGGGCACATGTGACTTACGGTCCAGGGAGTTGAAGGCCTCAGCATAGTCGAAGTCGGCGCCGTACGGGTTGGACTCGGCGGCGTTCTGGCGGAGGACATCGAGTCGTAGTTGGCAGGGGAACCAGTCTCTGCTACGGGTGCCACCGCCGGCGACGTTGGCCTTCTCGGCACACGTGCCAAACGGTGTGGCGGCTGAGTCCTGACGACGGTCGAGGAATTCAGATGATGAGTCCCTCTTCTGCTGTTGCTGAGCAAACGGGCAGGAGGCAGCCGAGACCAGGGGCGAAGCCAGGAGGAGGGCCCGGAGGATATCCGGTACAGATGGTGAACCAGACATGATGGCAGTGGGAAAAACGATTGTAACACAACTCGAGAGGTTGGTGCCAAAGGAGAGGTGGACACTGAGGCGGTGGAAGATGGATCCAGCACTGGGTATATATATATGCTAGCGGGATTGTTCAGACGAACCCTGCCCCCAGAGATGGACGTGTACTGCGTAGTATTACTCGGGCTGGTGGAACACAGGGTACAAGGCGGTCGGCCGGTCGCACGCACGTAATACAACGTGAGTGAACTTTAAGGTTGGCTTGACACATTTGGAATTCGCACGAAATAGGCGAGCGTGTGCTCCATGGCCAGGCAGCCCAGGTGATTTGTGACATGGCAGGGCACGACATGGCCAGGGCACTGTACTGTACCTCTGTCATGTTGCCCTCCTTACAAATCGATGCTCAATCTCCGACGCTAGACTTCTGTTTTCCTTACTTGTCATCCCCCGGGGCAAGGAAAACGACAAGGGAGGACTGTCTATGACGATCCCAACCAGGACCGTAGTGCGGTGGAGACGGTCGATAGAAACCACCTGATAATGAAGCTCGCCATGCTGGCTGTCGAGGTCTATTGCCTTGGCACGGTCCAGGTCGACGAACTCAAACGAGTCAAATGGGCAATAAGCGGAAGCTGATTCGCCATGGAGAGGGGGTCCCAGGCTTAAGTGGCACGGGGGGGGGATGGAAAATGGAGGGTCGACGAGTCGACAGGCAAAAAGTGAGTGAGTGATGAGTGGCAGGGCGATCATCAGAAACTTCTGGATGCTCACAATCGCAACACTCCCCAGCGGCCGGCTCTACACACACCACCACAAGCACGCACTAGCAGGCCCAGAGGCCGGCAAACAACGTGGACGGGGGTGGCTGCACGTTGCCCGGCTCGCAGGGAGCCGAGACCACACTGCATGCATGTCCAAGGCCTCAAATTAGGCCAATCAGGGGTAACACTTTCCATGTGACAAGGAGACGCTGGGGTCCCTGGTGGCGCCCGCGGTTACAATCCGGCTGGGTGTTGATCCCTCACCAAGTGCCGAGGTGTGTTCCTTCTTTTGTCGGCCCCGGTTGGGCTTTTTTTATGGTAGCTATGCCGCTAACGATATTCCGACAGACGCTCTGCCCAGATACTAACGGTTGCATTTATCTTCGACATCGAAAGATGATCATGCTCCATGTAAGCGCCCGGGGTAATGGTCGAGAAGGTTTGCCAGTGCGCAGAGCAATGCCAGTGCTTCGGGGTCGGTACTCGGGATCCGTGGCGAGAACTTGGCGTTTCTATATTGGATTTCGTGCAGGAAACTCCATAACGTGTGACATAGAAACGCTTGAGTATTTCCGGCCATGCGGTAACGAGGCTCACCAATCACACAGCAGATGACACTGGCCGTCCTTTTGTCGCTCACCGTCTATGCACACGTACCGATCGTGCCCCGCCAGCCCGCCTAGGGTTGCCGTAAACAGCAGTTCTGGTGCTTATATCGCGAACCTTGTGATGGGACTGCACACGACACACTGCACACTGCCCAGAGACCACGAGAACGATGCCCAACAGCTCGACGACGCAGCTCTCGTGTCCAGGAGATTTCAGTGGGCTTCGCCGTCCCGCCCAGACAAACGTCCTGACTCACATTTGTTTCCTTACGTCACGGTGTCCCCGGGCGGGACAGTCTGATAAATGCTGCAAGACGGGCGGGAAACGCCTGAACCCACCCGGGTGGATCTGGAGAAAAGGGACTAGGAGGGCCGGCGACGTCACTTGGCTTCCTAACAGTGCACTAGGAAGATAACTTCTGGATCGGTTGGGGTGAGCAGGACCACGATCTGCGAAGTCCCCGACACAAGTTCCCGACGATTTGTTTCCGTCAAGAACGGTGAGTCGTCCTGTGGCATCTGGGGACACGATGTTGGAGACGATGTAGTGTAGTCAGCTCGTGCACTAGATAGGAGACGTGGCGCCCCCATTCCCCCTTTACACCTGCCACTGTAATCCCGATCAGTGCACGTAGTAATAAGGAGGCCCCGTGCATGCTTTCAGTCTCTGCGGTTGGTTCTTGGTTCTTTTGGAGGGATGCACAGCACAAATTCGTCCCGGGGAAATGGGTGTTAAGTGTGGGCATGCACGGAATGGTAGAGACGGCCATTCCGCGCGCCCACGAATCACGAAGCTCCATGCCCGGCGACCGAGGCCACCGAGAGGAGGCGGTGCGCGCAGCGTGACCGTTACCGTGAGTGATCCGTGGCCGTGGCCGTGACCGGTGGCTCACCTTTGCCAGGCCTGTCAGGCCTGCCTGCCTGTGCTGCCCTGCGATGCCCTGCGCTGCCCTGCGCTGCCCTGGCAGGTGTGGCCTGGCCTGCCTGGTGGCCCGAGCCTTGGCGCGTTCTGCTTTGCATGCTTGCATGCTTGCCTGCTTGCATGGCGGTAGTGCAGTGCAGTGCAGTGTCAGTGTAGAGGTGGCACACTGCAGCGCGGGTGCGGAAAGGCAAGATCTCTCGCGAGCCCGTGTGGTATGGTACCGTGGTAGCAGTACAGTCTGTGCCCAGGGTTATGCTTATTTCGCTACCAGGATCTGCCTCCCACTGCAACGGTGCCACGACTCGCGGGCGGAGGCTGAGAGACTTGGAGGGGCCAGATCTGGAGTCTATTCTGACTGACTGACTTGCCTGCTTGCCTGCTTGCTTGCAGGATGGCCGGCTTGTTGTTGGTTTTGCTTGTTCTGTATCGAGAAAGGGCAGAGATGGCGTTGTACTTGTGGCTACTGGTCACGGGTCTCTCCTCATTCGGGCAAGTCTTTCGCGTGGGAGATGGGGCCTTGGGCGCCCCCCAGAATGCACACTGTCCTTCGGGCTTTGGTCGACCCACACAGGCTTGGTAATACAGACAAATGCATGGATGCACTGTACTGCCAAGTGGGCTGCCAACTGCAAGTTGACGCATGTTGGTTTGTGTTGGGCTGACGAAGTCGGTGTAGGTAGGCAGGCACGAGGTACTCGGGGCACGAGGTAGGCTCTGCAACGAGTCAAATGGGTGGGTGTGAGAGAGTGATATCCCAGACTCTAATTATGGAGCGATTCTGGCCGCCCAGTAATGTGATGTGCCTGCTGTCAGATCGTCTGGTAATAAAGTGAGTTGGGAGATGGTCCGATATCTCGAGATATGACGGCGCCGTCGTCCAGTATCCTCGCGACCATCGATCTCGGCGCACAGCATCAGGAAGGTGTGCGACATGTTCCTGCATGGAAGCGATATCAGCCCACCCAGAAATCTCGACATGCCCAAGTCGATAGTGTGGGAGCCCATTTGGCAGTTGGGAAAGTAAAGTTGGGCGAGCGGCCGCGGGTGGTCCAATGTGACGTGACGCACACCGGTCGGCCATTGTCGTCGATATGATTACTGTGTATCTATTGTTTGTACTGTTGGGTGCAGGTGCAGACCGCATTCGATGTTGGGTGCGTGAGTTGGTGTCCCGAAGCCAAGCCCGTGCCAATCGGCTGCTCACCTTTTGGCCCCCTTTTGGCCCTCGCCAGCACTCCGGCTGGGCCCTCATTTTTTTCCGACGCCACCAACCAACCCCACGCTGGCCGGCTGGCTGGCCCCCGCCCTGGCACGCCAGACATGCCAACGCCTAGCCCCCCTGTACTGGCCGGCCATGGGTGCCGGGTTTGGCCCAAGAGACATAACAAAAGCACACTGATGAGCAGACAGGGCAGACAGGCAGACAGGGCAGACGAAGGAGTATCGACCGCATCGAGACAGAGAGTGCAAGGCTGGAGCTGGAGCTGGCATCGGCCGCCAGCCCAGAGGAGAAGGTTCCCTTGACCCATTTCAGGGGCGTACCATCGCTCAAAACTCGACAAGTAGTCGGATCCTCCCAGACAGAGTTTGATCCAGGAGTGTGTGCATCATTGCACTACACCACATGGAGTACCAACCTTCATCTATCTGAACTCGGAAAATAGGAGGCAATCTGGGCCTGGCAGCGCCCGCCGTTGGATTCCGTTTCCGGACCTCCATGCCGCGCCGCGCGCCCATGACTTTCTCTCCGCAGAGCGCAATATGTGCAATAAACAAATCATCAAGATCCCGCGCCCAGGGCCGTTTCGAAACATCCCTCGCCCCCTACCCCCTCCCTCCCCTCTCCTCTCCCGTCCCACCTCCTCTCCAGCCCTGTCTGCTGTCACGGCCGGCCCCCCTGTCCCTGTCCCCTGCCCTATCCCCGGCCATGGCCCTGGCCCTGGTTGGGCTTGCGGAAAAATACACAGGCGAAGCGCGCACTGGACGCCGGATTAGGGCGAGGCATGGGATGAACGAGATGACCCTTGGGCCATCGCAAGCCGTCCCGTCTGCCGTCCCGAGGGCACTGGGGCTTCAGAGGGTTCTCAGGGCCCAAACTTGGAAAGATATTCCGAATATTGACAGTCTATCCCGGCCGACGTTGCAGGAATGACTTCAGTGGTCGTGCTATGCAGTATGCTGGCGGTTTCATCTTCTGTCTAACTGCGCAGCAGCACACGTGCGGTTGTACTGGAGGCTGGCAGGCAAATTAAAGTCAAACTCCTCCTCTCTCTCGGCGCCTGTTCGAACGCCGGGAGCCGGCACCTGCTCAACGGCAGGCGGGGGAACTGTTGATCGCGGTGATCGCCGGGACGGAACGGCATCACAGAGCATTCCACCGGCCACACCTGCCACAGCGGGTATAGCTCGGCGTCTGTGGACACTGAGCCCTGCCATCCAGCCATCTAGACCTCACCCACTCCGTCACTCTTGCTCCTGTTACTTGTGATTGATGCTGTCGCCAAAGGACCCCATCTACATACATGTACATACATACACACAGTATCTTACCTCTCGACCAGTCAACATGTAGTGTCGTAAAAATAGCATCCTCATCACATCGTGCAGCCGTTGTGATGCGTGGTTTGCAGCTGCTAGCGAGGGCCAAGCCCAAGATTTTCCCTTGTGGTGCAGTAGGAGCAGTCACTGCACCATGCGGCAACTCACTCTCACACCACTTTCAGCTGCAGCCGCCCGCATCGGGCTTAGCACGCGAACCTTTTTGCTTCGAGGTGCCATGGTCGGGCCCGGCCTGCATCTAAGGCAAATCACTGCACACGCCATCTAGCCATACATACAGTGATTTACGCCATGGTATGGGTACTGTAGATTATGACTGACCCATGCTCTACACTACGGTACAACTATCATGACCCTGCTGCGAGTAGGGTCCGATCTGCAGCATGATTCTCTTCCATCATCGGCGACTTTTCCCGCCACACACACACACACACACCCACACATGTGGCGAAGGGGGGTCCCCTGTATCAAACATCGATTCTCATTGCACACTCTGTGCAACCTCTCCCTTCCGCCAAGATGTGTAACCGCTGGCTTCTACTGCATCTGTCATATTCCGCAGGGATTTCCGCGGGAGGTATGCTGCAACCATATCATACTGCACTTATTATTACTGTGTAGGAGTGTTTCCTCCCTCCTCGTGGCTCATACCAGACAGCAGTCAAGAGCGCGCGGTGCCTGACGCGGGATGTGGAGCGGAAAGCGGGTTGGTGTCCGATATCGAAATTTAGATCGTCCCATGATCGAGGTAACAGTAGCACCATCCCCGCTGTCAGGGAGAAGAGAGCCCTATGGGCTAGCTGAGGCGCCTCGCCAAGACGTTGGAAATGCACACGGCTTGGTATGCCTAGACTTTCCCCCCCTTTCTCCTGGAGAACAATGTCTCCCAATGGTGATGTTGAGGAACGCGCGTACTGCGGTGAGTCGCAAGATGTGCTGCACGCCTGGTTTATTGTTAGACCTCTTGGCGGGTATAGTGGCACATGATGTTCACTTCTGCACCGAACAGAGGTGGCGAAAGGCGTCCTGTCTCTGAGCCATATCCGGGGCTGAGATGTGCACTGTCCCGACCAACCGCCCTACACCTATTTCGACAGACGATGTGATCGAAGATGCTGCTGACGATGTGACGCCAGGCGGGCGACCCATCACTTGCCCGCAGCTGGACCAACTGAATCGCATTGTGGGCTGCTGCCACGATGAAACTGGCATGTCCAAAGGCCTTGCGCATGGTGGAGACTCGGACGAACACCTCAAATGAGAAGCTGCACAGTACGGCTGAGACAATGTCATGTGTTGACAAGGGGCCCTGTCCCAACGGACCCATGGGCATCTCCAGGAACGATGGCAGGAGCATACAATATTACTCCTGCATCACTGCATAGTTCAAGAAGCTCGACTAAAAGCGCCCGATCAGGTCAATTGACTTTGCCAGGGACTTGCCTCCTTCTTAGTCCCCATAGTTGAAAACTACAATGCAATGCTGGATGCAAATGCCCTCATTCAAGCTTTAGACCCGCCGCTTAGAATACAAAACTTCTGGTTGGCTGGAGCCTATTGCCTTTAGAGTAGATGTTGATCCCAAGGTTCTCGTAGATCAAAACGCTAACGAGCCCGGCGAGCTTGAACTCTATCTTGTGTCATGTCCTGGCCTGACAAACAGATTACCAAGTGGCTACACCTTACTCACAGTACCTAACGGACCACATAATGACCAACTTCAAAGGCAGTTAGGGGTCAGGAGGTCGAAACACCCTCTCGCTTATCGACACGTGAGATTACTTTCATTACGGTAGCATTCATGTACTTACTGAATACTGGGCAGTTTCCGGGCCAAGGCAGGCCATGCCTACCTATTTGCGGGTGAAGCGCCGACCCGGCGCCTCTACATCGTTCTCCATCATGTCCTCTTACGCAGGGCTTCTCTGCCTTCTCTACAGGATCAGAGATACCACGCTATCGCCCGCCTGAATGTAATCTTACGACCCACGGACACGTCAGCCTAGGTTGCTCCTGTGTTTCGATGCAAACCAACCTCACCGAAGATCAAAGCCGACCTCGCCGGAGCTAGGGGAACCACGCACGAGCTGCTTCACTGCTCCAAGCAAACTTCCAAGGTTTGACAGGCTTGTAGAAAAGTAACTCGGGCATTGCCCCGTTAGGGTATAGGATGGCGGCACAACGTACTCCCGTACGCATTTCGCCTTGCTCGATCCTATTCCTTGATGATGTTAGATTCATGCTCAGCAAACCTTCGATGGCAAATTTCGCATCAAATCCCCAAAGTAGAGCCTGAGTACCGAGGCCCGAGTGCTCCAAGTTAGTGCTCTTGATAGTCCTCGCAAGTTCGGAGAGGCCCAGCAGCCCGCGGCATTGCATCTAGGTTAAGCGATTTGTCAGTCTGTCATACTCGTGGCCGGTGTAATCACGCCGATCCAACCTGATCATTTCCTCCGGGAGGTCTGGTTCAAATTTGCTGCAGTGATACAAGCCAGGAGGTGGTGTAGACCGAAAAAAGTAGCACAAGGCTAGAGGAGTCAACAGTCACACACGTTGGGTAGTACAGACTCTATAATGGCGGAGCCTATGCCGCAATATGTCCCTCCATCCCCATGTATCTTGTCTTGGGCCAGACGTTGATTGTGTGACGTGTTCACAGGCTATGGAGACACTTCCTGACCGAGCACCGAGCTCCTGCGCCGGGAAGCCAACTTGAAGTAGCACTGGGCATCATTGAGCCAATGGTCGAGGGCCAATAGGCCCGATTGTTGTCGGGCTGAAAAGTGGCACATTGCCAGGCTTAAGCCTCGCTTCCTTCCTTCCAAAAGACAAGCGAGATATGCGCTTGTTTAGGATCATGAGTTGAGGCCAGCATCATAAGATTATAGTAGACTTGTATTTTCAAGGCGGAGTCTGGTCCCCGGTTCTCGCTGATCGTACAAAGCTTGATAAACCGAAGTAGTGCGAGCATTTGTAGCCCTAGAATCACCAATTCGGCTTTACTCCTTTGTATACCTTCTAAGACGTACACAACCTGTATATTGCGCAAGCTTCTGATCACCCATCGAAAAGAAGAGAACGGATATTCACACCCGCCAAAGCGGGTGGTACACCCCTACATCACTCACACCACAGCTGCAGCCCGTTAGAGCATATCAGGCAGGCCTATTTGCATACGCACCCAACACCCAACAACCCACACACCTAACCCCTAACTTATATAAGTATTGGGTAAATGGATTCAAGTATATGTTTATTACTATGTATGGTATGTATGATATGTACGGGTGTACTCCAAGTCTACAGGTGCGAATATCTGTTCTCTGTAAGAAAAGGCCGAGATTCAGCGGCATATGTTACATGTATGATAATGGCTACCTTTCGCAGTCGAATATCGTCGCTTCTACATTACCTAGGTAGTTTTCCGAAATTGCCTAGAACAGTCCTTGGTGCCCCTACCCAGCACGGCGTTATGAATCGGTCCTGCATAGACTTACCTATGGGTCCAGTAGACCGATCCAGCCACAAGCTGGCTCCAGACATAAAGACTTGTGATCTAGACCGATTATGGAGACGTAGTGACATCACCCGGAACACACTGTCACATACATTTTGACGGCCAGCAGAAGACTTCGTGCCCTTTATTGTCGCCGAGCCGGTAACATGAATTTTGAGCAGACCACTCTAGTTCAATGCATGTCATCTTCTTCCCGCACCAGATACAAAATCGGTCTACCTTACCATCACAAAAAACTTCGTAGAACTGTATGTGGCATTTCAATCGCGATCGGAATTATCATTGCCAAGTGTATGAAAGCTAGAGTCGCTCCGTCAGCCATTCAAAATACAATCACAAGGTCTTGTTCCAGGAGCTGTTGCGAGAGGCTCAATATTACACAGAAGCATACACTTCACATGACCCATGGACATATCTTTGCATGATGTTTCTCAGAATATTTAGCAAGATCTAACGGGAACCGTATTCTTGTGTCGTAAATTGTATAATGGAGGAGCTGAAGGCAAAGTTATGCAATAAACGACGAGTTCAAAACGGATCTCCTATCCCCAATAATACCCCTGGTCGGACACAAGATTACAATTCCTGGTCGCTGTCACCGCTCATGTGCCCTAATTGTTGACAGCTTTGAGTGGAGGCTGTACAGCTGGCCTACATGAGTTTGGGTAGAGATGCAAATTTCCTACTGATAACAGCCAGGGAGCCTCTGGTGGGAACAAGAAGATGTATTTTCATGTATTTTTTATATGGACTATCTGATGGGAGCACAGGTACAACATCACTGGCATGTTATTATCTGGTTATGTGAACTCGACGTGTGCCAACACCGAGCGGAAATCAGAATACTTCCCAATTCAGCCCAATGCTTCACATGCGAGAGCACAACCAGACTCCATGATTGATCATCGAGCATTCGTATATTCAGGAACAAAAGTAAAAGGGTAGCACTTGTGGTTTGGCCATTTCCCATGAATCCAAAGTTAAACTGATAACATTTCAAAGAGGCTGCTGGTCACCAGCAGTGAACAGGGCGAACGCCGTGTTCAGAGATGGAGAGTGCACGTCTTGGACAGCGGTGCTCTGGTTAACTCAGCTGACCGTTCTGAAGATCCGAGATAAGCCGAAGTTTGCCGAAGGAAGGCTGTCGCGCTGGCTGCAGCACTATCAGACCCACGGCAAATCAGGCAGGGTAAATATTAGTGCATGGCAGGACCTCCACCGCCCGGCAGAAAGACGCGGTGCAGCTCAGACGACACGCAGCGCGTCGTATCTCATCTCAACCACCAGTCCACCTCGCACCCGCAACGTGCCTTCTCACCCCGCTGAGATAAGGAGGCCAAGCACCCGCGATGGCAACAGAACAACAGTATGACGGGTACAGCCCACAGGTGGCAGACGACTGGCCCAGTACCGACATGTCCCAGCTGCAACACGGTCCCGTCTCGGACCCCGCCGTCGCAGACCCCGCCGGCGACGACCTCGCCTACAAGCCCAACACGCGCGGCAACAGCTTCAACAACCCGCCGCCAAACGGATGGCTCTACCCTCACAAGAAGGGCATCGGCACAGGCTCTAATCTGGAGCCCTTCAAGGCCGAAATCGAGACTCGCACCCAACGAGGCGAGAACTGCAAGGCCATCGCCGCCGCACTGAACGCCATGGGTGTCCAGACGAGCGACCGTGCTGTCAGTCGTGTGCGCATCAGATGGGGGATGAGGAAGAGGGTAAAAATGACCCCTTTACCCAGCCGCATGCTCTGGAACACCACGAGCTCACTGACAGTTCTCAGGCCCAGCGGAAGGTCAAGACGCCTCCGCCCGACGCCGACACCGCGCGGCTCAGTGCCAAGTCCAAGGTTCAGGCGATGAGGAAGGCCGAGCTGATCCGCATGACAAAGGAGGGAATGTCCCCAGAGGAAATCTACCAGAGCCTGACATCTCGCGGCATGGAGCTCAAGAAGGGCGTCGCAACGGTGCTGCGTCTGCAGAGTGCGTGGGGTGTTGCGCGCGACGAGAAGCGGTGGCTCGGCAATTTCCGACACCAATGCCACAAAAAGGCAAAGGCACAGCAGGAAGATGCCTTCACCGACATCGCAAAAGAGCTGGGCGTGCAGGATATCAAAGGTTGGGCCCAAGAGAAGATGAAGGAGCAGGCTGCCAGGCAGGCAAGGCACGAGCTGGCGTTGAAGCTCATGGGGGAGCACGCGCCGACGAACCCAGAGCGGAGGAAGTTGCAGAAGCCTCGAAGGGCCAATGGTCCTTTCGTCAAGCAGGCACAGGCGAACGACGACGAGGGGGGTTCTGACATTGGGAGCTCCGAAGATGAGCCAGAATCGGGGTCAGACTTTCCGGACCCAGTCACAGACTTGAGGTTTGGGTTGGTCGAATCAGCTCGTCAAGCTGACCAAATCCCCGGGAGCGACGGACTTTTGCCGTCGCCGCACGACCTTCATAACGGGGAGCAGCCTGTCAGTTATGCAGCAGCTTCTACTGCCAACGATTCATCCGGTGTCGGTGGAGGCGTTGAGGCTGGTGAGTATCACGACTACCCGCCGCTGCAAGACCAGCCGGATGATACAATGTACGGCTCCGAAGACGACCAGCACGGCATGGCAAGTGTCGCATCTCGCGTGTCCTCACATATGGTCGACCCCATAGCCCAATCCACGTCTGGCCCGCACTTGCCCATGGTCCAACATCCACCGTCTTCGAATGAGATGATGGCCTCGGCTCCTCCATACCCAAATCCTCTTGGCTCTTCTGTGTCGTCGCAGCCCCCTGAGGTGCGATCGACACAGACAGCTCCCACAACCACTGTTGCCATGGTTCCAGGGTACGGAGAGAAACATCCTACACAAGTCGACGCGAGCGTTACATCTGCGTCCAAGCCCACGGCCTCAGTCACGTCTGGTCTGGTGCTTCCCCCTGAAGAGGCAGAGGCCAACAAGTCGACGCTCAGTACGCTCGACCATTACAATGACGCCGCTCGAGTATACAAGGAGTTGTTGGAAGCAAGGAACAACAACAAGCCGCTTCCTGGCAGCTTGACCGGCATGCCGCCCTCGGCGAAGGAGGTCGACTCTGCCAAGCGCAAGCTGAAGGAGGCTACCCAAGCCATGATGCTCGCGTTGGACTAGACATCTGGGGCGATCATTTGCCTATTGCATTAAGATCACGGCACCCGCGATGTTGGAGCCAGAAAGCTCCGAAGAGGCAAAGACAGTCATCGGCGGCGTATATTATTGCGATGTTGTGACTAACGCAACCGTGCAGAATATCAAGCGTGTCTACGATTACATAGGTTTTAAATCTCAGGGGTATTGTTGTATCCGACACCCAATCATGCCTCAAGCCGCGTACAGGAACCACTTCATCCGATCCACGAGCCCCGAATTCCAATCCTTGTTTGCTTGTTGCTTGTGCTGCTTGCTCTTCTCGGTCTTGACGGGTGCGTCCGTGCCATTCTCGCCCGACTTTGCTCTGCGGCTCCCGATGCCATCCTTGAGCGCCTTCAGCCTCCCTCCGGACGACGCAGTGTCCTTGTCGGCGGCGGCGGCCCGCTTCTCGTGCCCAGTTGCCGCTGCTGCTGTCCCTTCCTCCTGCGGCGGCACCTCCTTCTTCTCGCGCTGTCTCCTTGCCTTGAGGCCCTCGATGCCGCTGCCGATCCCGCCTTTGATGGACTTGAACCTTCCGCCGGAGGAAGCCGGGTCCTGCTGGGCAGCAGTAGACTGCGGGATCGGCTCAACAGTGGAAGGATTGGCTTCGACGTGGGTCTCAGCGCTGTCCATCGTCTCTGCTTGCGGTCTCTGAGCCTCCTCGGTGGCGGGGACCTCGCCCTGTTCAGTTCCACGTCTCCTGGCTTTCAAGTTCGTGATCCCACTCCCGATGCCTCCCTTGACGTTGCCGAGCCCATCCCGGATGGACTTGAACCTTACTGCCGCCGCGGGCCTCTCAGCGCGGTCGTCGCCACTCCCAGGAGCAGCAGCGGCAGCAGCAGCCACATCAACGTCGCCATCGATGCTCCCCGACCGTAATTCAGGCTCAGTTCGCGCTGCCTGCTGGACGGGGACCTCGCTCTGCCCGTTCTCGGGCGGGCTGAAATGGTCCTCGGCAGGCTCCAGGATCTCGGGCTCCGAGGGCACCAGCCGAACTCCGCTCGGCTGTGACGCTGACGATGCAGACTCCCGCTCCTCGGCGACGGTACCAGTGGCGGCGGGAGCAACAGACGAGTTGTTAGCCGCGATGTGCTCTTCCCGCGCCGCAGCAGCCGCGCCCTCCACACCGTCGGCGGCCTTGCCCTTGCGGCGCTTGTCGCGCGCCTGCTTGACCTTGGCGGCCGGCAGTGCCACACAGCCGGCGACAAGGCCCGCTATGGCACCGTGCTTCTTGACGCTGCTCGTATTGTTTCTGTCGTCTACCTCGGCCACTGCCGCTGTGTCGTTGTCGTTGTCGGTGGCGTTCTTCTTTACATTCTTTCTGGTCTTTCTCCGTTCCTGAAGCACTCTGAGGCGCGCCTTGACCTTGGCAAACCTGGCTTCCTTGTTGACCTTGGTGCGGAGGGCCTTTACTCGCTCTTTCGCCCCTGCGAACTTGCTGGCCTTCTTCTCCTTTGACGTGGCGTCTTCTGCGGTTGCCGTTGTCGGCTTGTCCCTACCCTGTCGCCTCTTCTCGAGTCTTTGCTTAACCGCCAGAGGTCCAGCAACCAGCACACCCGTGAGACGCTGCTTCTTTGTCTTGCGCGTCTGCGTGGTCGTGTCTCCAGCAACAGTCTGGCCTGCGGCATCCGTCTGGTCATTCGAAGAAGCGGCCGTGGTTGCTGCGCCGTCAGCGTCTGCTTTCTTTGCTTTGCGCTCTGCTAGGCGTTTCTTGATGGCGTCGCTTCGGGTGCTCAGGCCTTGTTTCACGCTCCCGCTTCGCTCACTCAGCCGATGTTTCATAGCGACGCGCCTACCCGTCTTCGCCTGCTGCTGTTGCTGCTGCTCCGTGTCCTCGGCATTACCATCCGTCTTGGTCTTGCGGTCTCTGATCTTCTTGAAGCCGCTCGCGATGCCCTTGCCGATCAGTATCGGGATGCCGAGGATGAGGATGACTGGGAAGAAAATGACACCGGCAGCCTTCTGTGCCTTCTCCTTCTTGCTCTGTTTCTCAGCTGGGTCGGTGGTGTCCTCGGTCCGCTGCTTCTTGCTGCGCTTCTCCTTGATCGCAGCAAAGCGCTGCTTGAGTGCCGCGGCCTTGCCCTTCTTCTCTGATGGCTCCTCCTCTGGCTGGCCTTCCTTCGTCTTGCCCTTGGCTGGCTTCCGAGTTTGGACTCGGGCCACGAGGATGGCGAACCTGCCAGGCTTCTTCTCCCCGCTCATCAAACGCCCTCCCTTAGACTGCCTGACGTGCTTACGGCACTGCTTCTCCCAGGCCCTGGCTGCCTTGGCGGTGATGGCCGAAAGGTCCTCCTCAATCTCGCGTGCTTGCCACTGTTTATAGATTGTCAGCGACGAGGCTTGAGTCACGGATATCTGTTCGGCCTCAGAGGGGCATTTTGACTCACGTTTTCATCTTCCAGTTGCTCTTCTGCGTCAGGGAACGACCTCTTCTCCGGCTCCCACCCGATGCTCGCCAGGACTCCGGCTGCAGTAGGCGCTGCTGTCGGACTTGGGAAGGCGTGTCCGTTTGCAGAGTGGCAGCTCTCCTGTACATACCGTGACATGATGTCCATCGCCGGCGAAGGGTAGAATGTCAACTGGAACCGTGAGCCTTTCTTAGCATTCCCGGCGCCTTGCGAGTCGTGTCCAGCGCCGTGAGCCCCGTCGGTGCTGCCAGTAAATAATCCCCCGCCGGTCTGATCGGCGATGCCTGGTGCTACTTCAGGGGTCTCTTCGACTGTCTCCTCCTCGAAGTGATCGAGGAAGCCTTCCTCTGGAATCTCTCCCAGCTGGTGGCCTGTGAAAGGCTCTCCTTCTGCGTTGACAAGCCCTGCGCCCTCAGGGGCCTCTTCCTCGGAGTAATGGTCGAGCTCGCCCTCCGTGAAGTCGGTGCTGGGCTCGGCATTCTCAGCTGCGTCTGGGCTGGCAGCGTCTGGGCTGGCAGCGCTTGGGCTACCATCCCTATGCCTCTTGCGCCCTCGCTGGTTGATCTGGCTCCTGATGGTTGCCATTGAATTCCGCAGCTTGGCGGAATCAAATGACGCTCTGATCCTATCCTTTCGATTTGCTTGTGGCTGCCCCCCCTCCGTTACGCCTACCACGACCTCCTCCTCCTCCTCCTCACTCTCACTTCCTCGGGGGCCACGGGTGCCGTCAATGATCGCTTTCGGGCTGATCTGCAGAGTCTTGGGCTCCGGGCCCATCTTCTTGGTGATGATCTTCACAATCGAGCTCGCCTTGTTCGCCGTGATCTGCGCCCGGAACGTCTTGAGGATCTCTTCGGGTGTCTGATCCGCGGAGAGCGCCCACGGGTGGATCATGACCAAATGAGCCACGGTCTCGGGCTGTATGCGACCAAGGAAGACTGCGCCATCATCGTCGCCCTTTCGTTTCTCCGACGCCCAGATGCATCCTCGGATCGTCGCGCTGTGTAGAGCGCTTAGCGAGACGCGCTTGCCGTTGTGGGCGTTGACCTTGGCCTTGCGAACATTCTGCTGCCAGACTCGGTGGGCTCTCCTGGCATATGGCTCCTTTCCCCTTTTTGGCTTGACCAGGTGCGGCGGGGGTGGCGCGTAGAGGAAGTATTTTGGAGGTATGTCTAGAGTTGAGCCCTGGATGGTGGGCTTGGGGAGAGGAACGAGAAATGCGATCACCGTCTCCGGGTCGCGACGATAGCCCACTGCGTTGATCGTGCTTTCTCCGCGATGAGGCACTGGCCTGATGACTGAATTGTCTTCAGGGGGGGAATTGTTGGCTGAGGCCCGAGTACGCGATGGACCGGCCTCTGTCTCGTCGTCGGCTGCAGCTGTCACCTCCTGGCTCGAAGTTACTGGCTGCGATGCCTCGTGATGGCCCTCCTGGGCGTCCGTCATCGCATGTGATGGCTGTTCCGGAGGATTCAAGGTGCTTGTAGGTAGGTTCTCATGTTTTGCAGCATCCTGAGTCGTTTCGTCATGTGACAAGTCGATACCAGAGTCCCGCTGTCCTTCTGGTACCACAGCCCCCGGCTCGCGCTCCGTCTTGAGGTCTTTCATGTGAGGCGGTCCATTGCCGTCGATAGCTCCCGGGACAGCGCTGTGCGAAGCGATGTGAGTGTCTGTCATGGCCACGGGCGGGTGCGGCTTCGGCTTTGGTGGTGGCCTCTTCTCGGTGGCCTGGGTGAGACGAACAGGCGCAATTGAGTGAAAGCTTAGCATGGTCGCGGATTATATGACAACTCAGGGCGACAGGGCGGCATCACCAGGAAAGGCCTTCCGGGACTAAGCTTGGTGGGTTGGGCGCTTACACCATCCAGCAATGCCAGCGCATAAATCTATTGCGAGCGGAGCAAAGAGAAAAGTTGGTGGATCGGGCAGAGGTTCGCCGTGTCACATGGAAAGATCGGGGTGTGCGCCTGGAGGTTCAGCGCCCGGTTGTTTCACTATGCCCATCCCTTGGTCTTAGCCAACGTAATGCATGAATGTACGTACCACACGCTTGCTAGTCATGCCGACACTTGTCGCCTCGATTTCTATGAAATAGGGCGTGCATGCGCATTCCATAAAGGCAATTTCCTTGCTCCTCTCTGCGGAGGACGAGGCATGGTTGGCGCTAGATTCTTGTTAACAGCATACCGCCGACAGCTCCTCCATGTATATGCTCAACTAGCACCACCAGGCCGTAATTGTTGCTGCAATGGCATTGATGGTGCCACGTGGAGACCCAAGCGACCAGAACAACCGTCAGCCCCTGTCTCCAAGTCCCGACGCTGCAAGACCGGACGAGATGAGTGCAGCCGCCTAGCCGACCAGCAAGCGCAGAGGTCGCCATGACGTTGCGGCCTGATGGAGGCCATGGGCTGTTTCAACGCAACTCGCCCTGGATATTCAGCACTCGCTGGTGTCAATTGGCTTTCTATGCCGTGTCGGAGTCCCCGAGGCGTGTCCACCCAGACCTCGCCCTCGGGAAGTATTATTACTTACAGTGTAGTATGTCGGTGAGAAATGATCTAGTGCGAGGGAGACTCAATCTGGTGTACGCTAGAACGATTCGATCTCGCATGCATATGCAGTACATGATTCGATTAGAGGCCTGCCTACAAACCATGCCATCGAAACATCCCGCCAGTCATGTGATACAGCATTACGCCCCTTTTTTTCTTGACTGACCGCAATTTCCACAATGTTCGTTGATCCGCCTCTGCCGATGGACATAGAAAAAAGAGAGAGAATAAGGTTGACTACAATGGTTGTCACAGCCACACTAATGATCGCTTATGAAAGATTGATGACCCACCAGACTGCTTCTCTCGCTCTCGGATAGCAAGTTGCTCCAGGAAGGGTGAGGCACGTGACCACCCCCTTCACAACCCACCCGGACCAGCCTAATACCTCGTACGCATCCGCACCGGGCCCTTGGCCCGACAGCATGACGTGATCTCTCCGCCGTCATCCTCATAATCCTCATCCTCATCGCGAGATCTCTTCTGTACCCTCGCTGCAGCCCCAGCAAGTCGAGGCTGTACTGGTGTTGCCCCCTCCTTTGCCTTCGCCGCCCTGGCGTCGGCCCGTTCCCTCTCGATGTACCATTTCTCGTTCCCCGATGCCTCGCTGCTTTCGTACGGCTCCGACTCATACCCCATTGACTCGGTCTGCGATTCATCCCCCTCGACGTATTCCGCCGCTTGCAGTTTCTGCAAGTCGTACTCGGTCAGCGCATCGACAAGTTCAGCCTTGTCAGCCTTGTCAACCCTGTCGGCACCGTGCCTCATGCGTATGCCCCTATCCCTGATGGCTTGCCTCAGCCTTCCCTCGTGGTAGATGCTGTAGTCCCTTTCGAGTTCGAAGTGCTTCCGGAACTTCATCCGGTGCTTGTCGGGGTCAATTCTCAACCCTCGCCAGTCGAGCTGTTCCTTCTGGAACTCCCGCTTCAGCTCGTCAAGCGTCCAGAATTCGCACGCCTGGATCCTCGGGTCCCTTGGGTCTGTGGGGATCGCTACAGCCTGGTAGATGTCTTCTTCGTCAAGGTCGGCACCATCAGCACTGCCATCAAGCCCGAAGCTCCCGAGAGCTGCGCCAGAACCCGAAGCCCCCGGAACGTTGTCAGGTGGGGCATCGTAGCCAGTAGTAGCAAGTGCCATCAAGTGTCTGCCCAGGCGGCGAGCCCTCTCCTCTGATTCGGGCGTGGCCACCGGCGCGGCCGTACCTTCCGGTACACCAAAGCCCAGGATCACTCTGCCTAACTCACGAGCATAATTGTTCTGCGCAAGCACGTCTTCGGGCTCGAACGGAGAATCGTCAACAGCAAAGTCTTTGTCAGCAAGGCTCAACAGCTTGGAACCTATCCTCCGAGCAGAGTCATGGTTGGTACTGGCTCCATGGCCGTTATCATGGCCACCTTTGTCGGCAGATCCAGACTGTCGGGTCGTGGCAGGGTGCTCAGTTTTCGTATCGGCCTTGTTGTTGATGTTGTGAGTGGAGAGAGCGGAGGGACCGTTGCTGGTGCCCGTCGTCGTAGGCGAGACCTTCGTAACGTGCCCAGTAGTCTCTTGCTTTCCATTGCCTCCACTGCCAGCGTCGGATAGTTCCTCAGCAGAGACACCCATGTAGCGCAGAACCTCATCCCTCGCTTCCGGCTCGCCTGCCTTTAAAAACCAACTACCTACTTGAAACGCCGTCTTCTCGTGTAAGAAGGCGTTGAAGTGCCTAAACACCTCTTCAAAAGTGTCGAGTGCTTCTTGGTCGTCCAGGCCGACGCAGATGAGAGTAAAGAGGGTCAGGGATGCAAAGAACTTTTCGACATCAACCTTATTTCCAAACAGCCGTTCGAGGTCGGGTTCGGGGCCGTTTCGTACGGTGTGCACGAGTTCGACGTAGCGATTCTTCAACAGTGGGTGGTTCCAGAAGGCTCTCGCCTCGTCGAGACTCTTGATGCTGTAAAGCCTGCCCCTCGGGGTGTTACTGATGCCTGTGGCCACAGGAAACATGAACCACATCCAGTGTTGCGTCTTGCGGCCGTTTTGCAGATCGAGCATTGCACCTTGAAAGGTTGAAAGACTTATGTTTGTCTTTTCGTCTTGAGCGGCAACGAATCTCTGCAAGTTATACTTATCTGGCGTCGGCGTCACGGCTTTTGTCGCACCACCTGGAGGCTTGGTTGACTTGGATTCGACTACCTCTGGAGGATTACCCGCAGCCGCGGCGTGGCGTTCTCGCACGTACATGAGCATATTCGGCAGGCCGTTGCTTGTTTCATTGACGATTTCGAATGTTACGAAGTCCGCGAATGAATCAGGGGGACCGCTGAAGTCAAATTGTGCAAATTCGATGTCGCTCACTCGCAGAGCAGCCTTGTACTGTTTTATATTTGTCACTCCGGAATTTCCGGGGTTCGTGTTGATGATTGACTGGAGCCTGTATGTACAGTCGGCTCGGTCCCCCGGTCGTGTTGGATCGTCCCTAAATGCGGACATATCCAGTCGTTCGGGGTAGGTGAGTTTGGCGTCCTTCAGGTGTACAAATTGGCCAGGACCGCCGGATTTGTCTATGAAATTAGGATAAACGAGCAACACCTCTGGGAGATATGCAAATTTGTCGAAGTCGTGGACGGGATCCTGCATGTTATTACACTCGGGACAGGTCCTCGGACGGGCCAGTTTCTCCCACATGGCTCCTGAAATTGCCTGCTCCAAATTCATTGACTTCGAGACCTCAGCATTCAAATAATAGCCAGTGGGTTGGCCATCGTTGGTGGGTTGGCGTCGCAACACTGGCTGGGTGCACCCGCAGCGCATCGGTGCGTAACGGACGGTGAAGAACTTGAACAGCTGCTTGAATCTGATGGACAGATTGCTACAAGGACATTGGATTAGTGGCCCCGTTCACTGTTATTGCTTGGTTCTCGGCACTCACACGTCGTCACCACCAGCCTGGCCCTGCTGCAATTCAGCATTTTCGATCCTGTCGAAAAGGTAGTAGATGAAGTTGTGGACGATGTTGTCGGACGGCCCGAAGTTGAATGGTGGTGGCTGACCCGTTCTCTTGTTTTTTATGCATTCCCAGACGGTTCTCATCAGGTTGTTGACCGCATCCCGCTGCTTGTTTTCTGTATCTTCTCCTTCTGCCCAGCCGCGGAAGCTGCGAGCCAACCGATACAGTCCATCGAGGAGAGGGTCGTTGAAAGCATTCTTTTCGACGGCCTCTTCAAGGAAGTTGAGGAAGGGAGAGACATTGAACAAGGCCATCAGAGTCGCGCCAAAGAAGGTCCGGTCCACGTAATCCGAGTACATGGGACAGAGCCTGTCATCCTCGTCAACGCGCTCCCTGACCAAGGAATGGCCAGGGCCCACAGGCGCCGAGTCCAAGACCGCTTGAAGAGTGTCGTGGACAGCTGCCCTGGCTGGGGAGATGGGCAGATCGTGGCCATCCTCCTTGAGCAGGCCTGGGGCCTGAATCCGCGTGGGGTCTGTTCCGGCTGCCATATCGACTGCTTGGCGATGACCCGGGCACGACGTTCATAGACCTGGATCGACCTGCCGGCGTCGGTAAAACCAGCATTCATGCGCTTGAGAACCACGGGCACAGGGGCGCTCAAGTTTTCTGTCCTGGTGGTGAGATGTAGTAAAAAGTTCCTTTGTTGAATGCATTCAGCGCCGCGGGCCGTTTGCGGCTGTGGCTGCAGGAAGATGCATTCGTGGAATCACTCTTTGTTGATTGTGTTTGATAAAGCCTTGTTTACTTGGCGCCTGCCCACCCTGGGGCTCTGCCTCCCGCACGGAATTGGGATGATACATTCCTCGGCTCTCCTGGCTGTTTTCCCGCTTTGGGGATGGTGGCAGATAATCTACGTGCCTCGCACCGAACCACCTCACTGAATGACAACCTGGTGACTGGAATTGTGGCTTGCTCTTTGACGCATTGCGTATTATGACACTGACTGACTGATCAGTCTTCAAAGCAACAGACAGCCTGAAGTGGCGAATGCTACGAGGGGCACAACGCAATCACGGGATTGTGTGAAGTACGGAGTCTTCGAGGGCATGGAAGGTGCTGTCATGGCATTGGCTGCTATTGTTCTTCTCCGTACCAGCTTGAGTACGAAACGAGATAAATCATACACCAGGATGTGGTCTCAACGGTCAAACAGTGCAGTGCAAGCAAAATTAGTAACAAGATCGACGTTTGCATAATGATCGGAACCTTGGATGACACGGCAGCCGGACAGAACACTATGAATTGATGATGCCATGCTGAGGGTATTTTGACATTTGTACCCAGAAGTTGTGATGCGTACGAGTAGTTGAAACTTTCCTTTTGTATGCACACTCGTCAGTCCAAGATCAAACACAGATGCGCTTGAGGGGCTTGCAAAATTGAACTACTGATGACCGCCTTGTTGAGATGATTTCGTTGTCGATGCAGTCATCAAACTAGGGACTGCTTTACTCACATGATAACCCGTCATTTTCATGGTCTGTCTCATCTTTTGCCACCTCGTCCAGCCCAACTCGTCATCGAGACTGTAGCCCCTGGCTAGGCCAGCTTTATTCAAGAGAACGGATATTCGCACCCGCAAAAATGGAGGGTACACCCATACATCACTCGCGCCATAGCTGCCGCTAATCAGAGCACATCACCTACACACCCACACACCTATACACCCAATTTACACACCCAATTAACATAATTAATTAGCCCTAGGCATATAACCCAACTATGGACATGAGGCGTATAGATATTAGGTATATACATTGGGTGTGCAAATTGGGCGTGCAGATTAGGTTTGTGAATTGGGTTAGCGCCGGTGATGTATGGTGTACCCTCCATTTTTGCGCGTGGAAATATCCGTTCTCTTATTCAAAATCCTCTGCACTGCGGTCGATTATCAGTGAATGCTGGCTCCACTTGTTCATAAACCTGAGGACTTATATATTCCCGCCACTTGCCGTGGCCTCAGCCAGCAGGAGTTCAAGACAATTCTGCGCTCCTTGAAACCGACTGGGCGCAGTTGTCTGCATGTCTTGACTAAGGTACCTGGGTATGGGCATCCATCCCCCTGTCCCTGGTAGCACCGGATGCACTTGTGCTGTCCCCGCCATCTTGAGCCCACTGGTATCAATTTGAAATACGCGGAGGAGGTCGCGTTAAGGTTGTCCCAATTCCACCCCACAGCCGCTGGGAGGCGTTCGAACAAGGGCTATAAATAATCTGAATCGACAGACACCGGGGACTTTATTAATCTCCTATTTAGACGCCATGTTGCCATACATTGAGTGTGTAAACGAAACGCTGCCCATGTCTGCATACGTATGTCTCGGGGGCTCGCATTCTTGCTTCTGTCCGTGAAGCACGGACAACCCATTGCCAGAATCTGGTCCAAAGATCCACCCGGTTCGCGGCTCGTTTGATATGACAACTCTAATTCCCCGTTTCCAGACATTCGACGAAAATAATCTCATCTGGTCCAATCTAGCCCAGGCAATGGACCAAGATCGATGATCCACGGGGCGCAGAGGTCCCGACCTCTGGGAGCCGGTCCAAGGTGCCGGAAAGTGGAGGGCCGGCCGCCGTTCTGGGCACGAGGGCTCCAGATTCAAACAAGCCTGTTTCGGCTCGCCCAGCCTAAGCCCGATGATGGTCCAAGGCATATGCGCCCGTGTTAGCTCCACACCTCCTCCACCGATAGGGCTGTTTCAGCCCCAAGTACCGCCCGCCCCTGGACAGGCGTGATAGGCGGGTGGGCCACACGTGTGCTCACCAGATGGAAAACGCGCCGACACGAGTCTCATCTGAAGTGTCATGCAGTCTTCTTGGAGGGGAGGAGTCGTCGTCGTCGTATTCGTTCTGGAGACGAACGCAGACAGGGCCACCTTGACGGACTCTTCAGCCTCCCCGGCGCTGTACAAAGGCCCTCGTCTGCCCAAATAAGATGCACTAGCTGATCATATTGGGATCGACACCTGGACATCAGATGCATCACTATGGCTGCTCGACGCACCAACTTCAATTCGCATCTGTCGTTTTATTATTGATCATTTTTTTTAAACTTTCCTTTTTGTAGCTGCTCAGCCGTGCTGGGCCACGGCGACACTCATTCACCATGGACAAGTTAAAGAAGAAGGGGCAGGACATCAAGCTCTTCTTCAAGACGGACTGGAATATCGTCCGGGCGAGGAGATATGCTCGGCGAAGCGGGAGGGAAATACGATATGGTGCCGGACGCTACCTCGCGAACAAGTTTCCCATCGTTCAGTGGATTGCATCGTACAGTCCAAAGTGGTTGTTTGGCGATGTGCTCTCGGGTGTGACCGTCGGGGTCGTGCTGGCACTTCAAGCCGTGAACCTGCCGTCGTCAGCCGGAGGAGCGATATCAACTCAACAGACACTCATTGCTAGTTGGCTTCCCGGGTTCATCTATGCCTTGACGGGCTCTTCCAAAAGTGAGGGCACTCATGCGACCCATCTCTTTACTTGGACTCTGGATTCAGTCTGGGTTACTGACTGTGAACTTCCACCGCAGACATCAGCATCGGGCCGACCTCAGCAGGCACATTACTATCTCTTCAAATCATCGGACCCTTCGCCGCAGCAGCCCGGATCCCTCCTTTCATTATATTGCCAGCGTTGACTTTCTGTGTTGGAATATGGTTCTTGCTGTTCGGCGTGTTGGGGCTCGGCTTTTTGTTCGACCTCATTCCCATTTCGATAAGCCTGGCCGTGGTGAGTACTCTTGCACTCAATCTCATAATCGTGCAAGTCCCCACGTTACTCGGCCTGAATGGGATTCCTCCAATCGTGCCTGCAATCCCGCCAGCGATAATCCAAAACTTGACCAACATCAGCCTGAGGACACTGGCCATCAGCATTTCGGCCATCGTTTTCCTGGCAGCTCTTCAAATAGTCTCTCAGAAATTCGGCAAGAAGAAGACTGTTGCGGGAAGGGCAGCTCGGGTAGGATTCAACATGGGCGGCCTGTTGGTTGTTTTGATCTTCACCATTGTCAGCTTCCTGTTCCTGCAGAATGTTCCCATCGCCCAGCAAGTCGCACCATCCATCCCCCCAACGATGGGAGGTGCAGCAGCAGCACCAGCTTCTGCTGCGGCAGCTACTTCTCTGCCGCAGGCGTCAGTCAACACCACCAGCACCGGGGCGGCGCAGATCATCATCCCGGCCAAGCGGGAAGAGCCCCGGTTTGCCCCTGGAGCTGAGTTCCCTTCTGGAAGTATCGGCTCAGGAGTGCAGCGTCGAAGTGAACTACTGCCCAACGGCCAGCCCTCCAACGTCTCGGTCGCTGCGGCGTCGACGGCTTCTGCGGCCGGCGCTCCTCCACCACTGCCAAAGCTGCCGTTCTGGGCTGCATTCCCTGGCTTCAAGGCGTCGATAGTCTCGCCACTTCCGCCCATCACGGATCTCATCAAGGCCCTGTTGCTTCCCAGCCTGCTCGTCTTCATCGTGCTCAACATCGAACACCTTGTCGTCGCCAAGACATTCGGTCACTACCACACTTACACCGTTTCTCAGAACTCCGAGATGTTCGCCGCTGGCCTGTCGAACTTGGCCGGAGCATTCTTTGGTGGCGTCCCCGTCGGAGGCGGAGACATGGCCAGGTCGTCGCTGCTCGCCGTGACAGGGGCCAAGAGCCCGCTCAACCAGATATTCACAGCTGTTAC
The DNA here is from genome assembly GCA_037177825.1 of Diaporthe sp. P3_1W. Lineage (NCBI taxonomy): Eukaryota > Fungi > Ascomycota > Sordariomycetes > Diaporthales > Diaporthaceae > Diaporthe > Diaporthe sp. P3_1W. The sequence goes on from JBAFXB010000002.1 coordinate 8,816,700, forward strand.
TGTCCTAGTTGTGATGATGCCACTCAGCGGTGCCTTGAGGTTCCTGCCTCAGGCCGCCCTCTCCGCAATCATCGTGGTCGCCGTAGTCGACCAGCAGCCGCCGCAGAAGCTGCTGGGCGACTACTTTCGGCTGTCGTTCGCCGACTTCTTGGCTTTCTTCATGGCTTTCAACATCGCGATCGTCCTTCCGGCCGTTGGAGTGGCAATCGGCACAGCGGTGGGTGTGGGGCTCCTAGTCCTGTACACCCTGTTCAGGGCCATGTTCTCGCGGCCCAAGGCCATATACGCCCCCGATCTCGAGTACATGTTCAAGGAGAGGGAGTTCAGGCCGTGGCAGCAGGGTGACATGATCCCTCTGGGGACTCAAGTGCTGAAGCTGGAGACGGACATGGTCTGGACGAACGCCGACCGTATCAGGAGGCATGTCGTCGATACCTGCATGATAAACAACTCGGGCGTGGCGGTCGATAGCCTCGACAAGCCTGAGCGGCCGTGGAACTTCCGGATCCATGAGCACGTGGCAGCGCTGAGACGAAAGCACAATGTTATGGCCGACGACGACGACTCCGAGTCTCTCATCCCGCGCCGCCCTCGCCTGCGCGTTGTTGTCCTGGATATGACCTCGACCTCGTTCATTGACTCGTCCGCGATTCTGAACCTGGAGATGATGAAGAGGCAGTTGCGAGAGTGGGCAGGGGACAGCGTGGAGTTTCGGTTCGTGGGGCTGAATGCGCATGTTTCGAAGAGGTTCGAGCGGGCCAAGTGGCAGATCATCGACCCTTGTGGGCCGAGGGTGGTTGAGGAAGGGGAGGAGTACACGACGAAGGACTTGAAATTTGATCATCTGCCACACGCTATACATTTCATGAATCCCCAGATGACGCTGAATGGGATGTGGGAAGAAGTGGCCGTTGTGATGGGACAGGACATCGACAAGATTGACAAGGCTTATGTCTAGGTGCAGCCACACAAGACGTTGTCGAAAAGAAACCGGATCTGGTTGGTCTGGCGCCGTTGAGTACACAATGAAGAGGCAGAAAAGTGAATCGATTTTAGTCGAGCCATGAGCAAACAACTGGGTATAACGTGGGATTCTAGTCATATTGTGGCTGAGAGATATGTCTGCCTAGGTAGTTTGTCACTTTCACGCTCAAGTTTACGGGACATGTCATTCAGGTTTTCCTGAGAAGGTTAACCTTCAAGCTTCATTACGCGTTGGGCAAAGACATGCTGGTAGTTCATCTAGAACTACATCTCATCACAATAATTGATTTCAGAAGCTGGTTTGCTGAGGTAGCTCAAACAACTCAACGTGCATGGTATCTAACAAGCACCACAAGAGGAGACAATCACGGAACAGTCTATCTGCAAAGTACATACGTCCGCAATCGATACTAGAATCGGCCGCAGGACACATAAAGCGCCGCCCCAGAATACAAGACGGAAAGAAAGATTTACCAGCCGGCAATAGGCTTGAATCGGAGATACATGCCCCCCTCGGGTTTCATCGTGATGACACCCTGCACACGCGGCTCCTCCTTGGTATGCAGCTCAATCTCAAACTTGCCAATAACACCTGCGACGGCACATCTCAGCTCGGCCTTGGCAAAGTCACGGCCTATGCATGCCCTTGGGCCGTGGAGAAAAGTTAGCTCGGCGAAGTTGGTAGACGTGCCGCCCGTCTTGTTGGGCCGAAGCGTGCCGTCGTCAGCCTTGTCGATCCACCGCTCCGGGACGATCATGTGTGGGTTTTGCCAGAAGTTGGAGTGCCTGTTGATGGCATAGGGGACGAGCAAGAAGTCGGTGCCCTTGGGGACATGGTAGCCCGCCACGGTGGTATCATTGATGCTCTCCCGCACTGTCGCCGGTACAGTTGGATAGAGGCGAAGCGTCTCCTCGCATACACCATTCAGATAGGGCATGCTTTCTAGCAGATCCGAGGTGATTGCCGCGTCGTGGCCCGGAATAGCCTCGTGGATCTCGGCCCGGAGCTTCCTCTGGACCTCAGGGTATTTGGCACAGAGGTAACAGGTCCACGTAAGGGCGCTGGCTGTTGTCTCATGCTGATGCAGGTGCACGATGTCAGTTTATGTGCGGCTCGGACGTCTTCCCTCATCTCTCATGGATTCTGTGAACTCACCCCGGCAGCCAAGAACGTGAGCATCTGGTCGCCAATCTCAGCGTCGGTGAAGTCACCGGTCTGAATAATCCTAGACAGAATATCGTGCTCGGACAGGTCACCGCCCTCTTGCAGCTCAAACTTTTTCTGCTTAATGATGTCCCTGCAGACGCCGCGAAGGAAGGTGCCGATCTCGTTCAGGACCTTGTTCTCCTTGAACGGCAGCACTCGGATCAGCCATTCGGGGATCATGAAATGCATGCTCAAGAAGACAAGACGGCTGAACTCGGGCCGAAGCAACTCAATGAAAGCGTCTGATACATCGTTCCGTTCTGCTGTCAACGACTTGAAGTCCCGTCCCATGGCGGTAGGGCCGATGATGTCTAGTGTGAGTTTACTGGTCCTCACGTGTCAGCACGCTGTTGTTGGTCCCTGATAGATATTGCGCTGGCCTACCTTGCCCACTCGCTCAGCTCGATGACGCCAAACCCATCGTCTCCATCGGGATTCTTGGCTAGGTCCTTCTCCAGCTCTTCCAGCAAGATATCTGTCTTCTCCCACATCAGGTTGTACAGTTCTCGTATCCTACGAACATGGAATGCGGGAGTCAAGATCTTCTTCTGATGCTTGTGCTCGGCCCCCTCGCTCATGATGAGACCCCAGCCGATCGCTCGTCCCAAGAATGCGCGCACACCCCATGGCTTCTGGAAGTCGTAGGAGTTGGTGTTCAGTATGTCGCGAAGAGCGTCTGGCCCTGCTACCAGGATTGGCGAGAGGCCGATTACCCCAGGCATCTTGAGGAGCTGAGCATCTGGTTCCATCTCCATCCATCGCAAGGCGGACTTTCCACGTGGGGACTCATAGAGTATCTGGCCACGATTGCGCTCCTATGAATGAATCAAGTTAGACATGCACCCCCCTGCAGATTGCAAAATCCCAGAGAAGACTCACTCCTGTAATGGTGGGAACATTCCTGAGCGGGTCTCGGAAGCGAGGAAATATGATGAACTTGTCGACAATAAGAGCGGCGAAAGATACGGCGATGGAGCTTGCGTACGGTCGGGCTAGTACAAAGTCTGGTGCTATAGGAGGCCGAAAAACGGATAGGAGATAGCCCAGCACCCCTCCAAGTGCTAGTATTTTGAGCAGGAGTAGCTCGAGTGCACGTGCGGGATTCATGTTTCTGCAGTATTACTTCACTAGCCTAACATGTGGCAGTTACGTGACGGTCCCCAAAATTATTGTCGAGGGCACGCAGAGACATCTTTATTGAATCGTAGAGCTGAGATGCAGCCTGAAACCATGCGAGCTTGATGCCATCACAAGTTGGCCCAGTTGGGGTCAGTGTGCCTCGGCAGATTGCTGAAACATCTGAATGGACGCTGAAGCTGCTGCCCGCCGAGCCCACAGCAAGGAGGACCCCGGACGACGCCAGTCCACAGCACAAAGCTCGTGCGGAATTACCACATGCGGCCCCAGGAGGGCGGCTATTCATCTGAGCATGAACCCCATCTTGGAGTGCATGTGAAAGTCAACCTCACGGAATGCCCACAGCGAGGCGTAATGCAATCTTGGATATATCGAACTGCCAATATCGACCCGAGGCTGCGGCGATGACACGTATACGGGCAACGTCATTGAAGAAGCAGCCGTTGCTGTGATTCTTTCCAAACGTCGAAGTTGTCTTGTGATCTCGAAGGTGCTTGCGAAACCGAGCTTGTGTCGGTCCGTCTGTGCCTTGCCATGTAGTAAGCAGAAATATTCCCACCCCAGCCCAGCTCCAAGGCAGCCAATAAATTCGCATGCTGCCAGGTGTTTTCTGCGTAGAGACACGATCCCAGTGGGAAGATTATTATTGAATAATCATTGTCTGTTCGTAAAGATGTATCACGCCCTCATACAAACCCATGTGGTCAATCCGGCCCTGCTTGTGACATCTGTGTAAGGGTTGGGCCCACCGGCATGTTGAAACGAAGTGTCCCGCTCAAGTACAACTCTCCTTCTGTTACATCGGTCCGGGCCGTACTTGTACTCCTGTGGCCGATGGAAAAGTTGCTGTGCAGTCATCCCACCACGACGCTGCTGACTGTGGGGCAGCATCTAGATACTGAAGAGCGCCTCATGCTGTGCTACTTTCGCTTATCTCCACTTTCAAAGTCCCGTTCATTGATTGGACGATTCTTGATGTGCTTTTTTCGCGATGCTTGAACAGAAAAAAGCCCAGCTAAATTGGCTGCATTGGCTTGCATAGCACTTGAGACTGGAGCTTCCTTGACAGCATTGCTAATTAAGACTCTAAGAAGACTTTGTGACCAAGAACACTTCTGTCCAGCGGAATAATGGCAGGGCTGTCATCAGACGGGAAAAGGTGACAGTGACAAGTATTACACTCAATGCAGGTGAGATGATGACGGTTTAGGCCTCATGCCGCATCAGGGAACATGAACACACCCACACCCGCTGAGCGTGGATTAATTGTTGTAGCCAGGACCAACGACTCCACTTTATATTTTCACTGATCAGTAGGATCCACCAGGCGCGACGTTAGTGACAAGAGCCGGATGTAATCGACTGGCTCCTTCACCGGTTTTGCGCGCCTGTCCGCATTATACTACTTGCCTTGAAAAGTGCAAGTTACTTTCTAATCGAAATTGTCTCAAAGAGGTGGACAAGAATCACCTCAGTGACTTAATTGGCACTATGATCAGTACTCAATTCATCCGGGAGGGGGATAATTGTGCCAGTGACGATCCAAGCTGGAACAGTGCATGCGTTCGCATCCAGCCTCATCGGAAAGCCTGCAAGAAGCAAATCGAGAGCCTTGAATGGACTTTTGGAAAATGCATATGAAGACTCTGTCTATTAAGGCCGCTCCACCATCTGCACCGAGGTTCCTGCAGTGATTCTTCAAGTCCCTGTTAGGAGCACCAGACCACACCCCGTGGGGCCGGAAACAACTTTGGAAGCGACAGAGTTGGAGCAATGGAAACACTGGTTATTAATCAGCCCGAAAAGTCTATCTCGCTCTCGGCCGGCGTCGTCGGCTCGTCTGAGAGAGGAGGTGGGGGGGGGGCAAACAGTTGGGATGGTAGTACCAGGAGGAACGGAGTTTTCAAACATGCCTGCGGGCCGTCGCGACATTCAGTAGTCTGCGGCCATAACCTTGTTGTCACTTAACCCTTTGGCCGCCGGACGAACCCCACCAAAGGATTACTATACATACATTCGGAGGAACACAAGCTGGCATATTGTCTCCACAGTACGCGAATGCATGCTTCGCTGGCCAATTGAGAGAGCTCGGTGGCCGCGGGTAATGGTGCATGTTAGCTCCGGGTTCCTAGGGCAGATTGTCGGAAAAAGAAAGGATCCTTCCCCAATCCTCCTACGCCCCACGATACCATGTGCTGGGCACAGTCGTGTCCTGATGCACAGTGCACATAGAGGATGCAATGGCTGAGAACGAGCAATGCCTGCACGGTCGGTGCATGCACCGCGGGAATGTGCAGGCACCTAATTATACAATGTGTAAGCGCACCTCGAGTGCCCTTACCCAGTGCATATCTAGATCGTGCACAGCGCGTTGTGTAACGTGTACGTACGAGCCGTGTGATTTGTCGGTTGAGGCTCGGACACGGCGATGCACGGCTGCTGGGGCTGTGGTTGGCTGGGTCTGTCCTACTGTATGTGCAGTAAGAAGCATATTTTCGACCCTACTGCGTGGTACTTTCAGGGTATGTGTACATCTACCCTCTCCTTAGCTGGAGCTGGCCATGACGTACCTAGGCACTGTCCTCTTCCGCTGCTAATAAGGTCCAGGATCAGACATGCGTCCATCGAGTCACGCATTGCCAGTGGATGGCACGGTTAGGGTCTCGTTTCCAAGCAGACTACTACGTCTTCCCGCTACGGTAGGTTTGCTTGAGAATTTCAGGGATAGGGCCAATGACGGCGCTCATCCTGGTCGTTCCTCTTGTCCTCTTCAAACACTAGACAGACATTTGGCATGGATCGGTCTGAATGTTCCGCCGCCACTCCGCTCCACCATGCTGCAACGCAACCTCACGGCCGACGTCCTGCCGCCCCGCCCTGATCGTCTGTGCTAGTCTACTTGATATAAGCTGGACTTCATCCGTGTCTTGCACTCACTCATGGTTGATTGTATTGACCACTAGGCCCTTTATCACGAGCTAAAAGGCCGGCATCACTCAATCCTTTCGATTGCCTTTAGCTTGGCATCCTGCACAACACACACACACACACACACACACACACACACACACAAACAGTCCCTCAGTCTCCACTGCCTCGGCGAACGCAATCATGGCACACATCTCTGTTGTCGCAGTACTGCTGGTCAGCGTGTCCTATGTCGTCTTTCGAATGCTCAACAGCATTGTCGAATCGCGCCGGAGAAGTGCCAAAGCCCTCGAGTTGGGTTGCAAGGAACCGCCGATGGAGCGTTTTCGATGGCCATTGGGAGCAGACATGATAAAAGACGCCCTGCGTGCTGAAAAGACAAAACTGTTCCTGGAATGGATCCAGGAGCGTACTGACGCAATGGGCGTCTATACCTGTAAGCTCCCAGGGCGCACCTGTCGCCTACCTGCCTCCCCGTGCCTCAATGATGACCGTGTCTCTCTTCTTAATCCAAGCTGCCTACTTCAATGCTGACTTGAGCTGCCTGGCAGGGAGGTATTCTACACTTGGACAGACCAACGTCGTCACCATGGACCCGAAAAACGTCCAGGCGATCCTGGCAAACAACTTTGGGACCTTTGACCTCGGCCCGCAGAGAGCAGGCATGTTTTGGCCGATGCTTGGAAATGGAATCTTCACGCAGAGCGCAAAGGACTGGAAACACTCTCGGGAGCTCATGCGGCCGCAGTTCACCCGGGACCAAGTGAGCGACCTGGAACTCGAGGAGCAACATTTGCAGAACATGATGAGCGCGCTGGATGACAGGATACAGCCCGATGGCTGGACGAACCTGGTCGACCTGCAAGTCCTGTTCTTCCGCCTCACACTCGACTCTGCGACCGAGTTCCTGCTCGGCGAGTCCGCCGACTCGCAGCTGCAGAATATTCCCGGGTACAGCAAGAAGCTCAACTCGGCAGAGGACATCCACAACATCGACTTTGCCTTCCACTTCGACAGGGGCCAAGCCGGACTTGCCACGCGCGTTCACTTTGGGCCGCTGTACTGGATCTACAGCTCGGCCGCGTTCCGTGAGTCGGTCAGGCAGTGCAACATGTTTATGGATCACTACGTCAAGCGCGCGCTCAACAAGGACCTGCGCGAGAAGCCCGTCGAGCAGCACGGCAAGCCCAAGTACGTCTTCCTGGACGCCCTGGCGGAGCAGACACAGGAACCCATCGAGCTGCGCTCGCAGCTGATGCACATCCTGCTCGCGGGCCGCGACACCACCGCGTCGATGCTGGGCTGGCTGTTTTTCCTGCTCGCGCGCGACCCAGCCCGCTACAAGAAGCTGCGAAACATCGTCATTGAGGAGTTCGGAACATTTGCCCGCCCCAAGGAGATCACCTTCGCTCGCCTAAAGGCTTGCCAGTACCTGCAGCACTGCAACAACGAGACCCTGCGCCTGTACCCTGTTGTACCCATCAACAGCCGCTGGGCCTACAAGGACAGCGTGTTGCCCACGGGGGGCGGGCCCAACGGCACAGACCCGGTCTTTGTGCCCAAGAACTCGGCTGTCGACTACTGTGTCTACGTCACGCAGCGCCGCAAGGATATCTGGGGCCCTGATGCGGACGACTTCAGGCCGGAGCGGTGGGAGGGCCGCAAGGTCGGCTGGGAGTATCTTCCCTTCAATGGAGGGCCTAGTAAGCAGCTTCCGCATACAGAATTGACCCCCTTGAGAAAGAAAACGTCCCATCTCCAGCCTACCTCTCCCAGTCTTAAACCAGGATGCAGGTTTGAGACAAGCTGCGGGCATGTTGTGGCCTGATCTTCCCTTCTACTTGAACAAGACTTCTTCTTCGGTACTTTCTTGATGGCTGACTACTATTGCTGCAGGAATCTGTCTAGGCCAGCAATTCGCCCTGACCGAGTCGAGCTATGTGACCGTGCGGTTGCTGCAGCGGTTTGATGCCATTGAGAACCTGGAAAGGGACCCCGTGCGCAGGCAAAACCTCACGTTGACGAGCTGCAGCGCGAACGGCGTCAAAGTCAGGATGCATGCGGCCGCTGAGTGATGCTAAGTCTTTTGAGGCTGGCGTTGTGTGGTTTTGACAACCGTAAGTATTATATAGAGCATTGGCTTAGATTGGCGTTTAGCGGGGGGTTCACACGGCGTCCATGTATATTGGCTGGAATCAGGGATGGATATATATCATTGTATCTCTCCTCCCGAAAGTGGTGGGCTACATTAGTATAGCAACTGATGCCTACAGTTATGATCGATGCCCGAGGCTGATTCGCAGCCTCCACTTCAACTAGAGTCCTCCATAATGAGACCCCTGCATATCATTCCTAGTCTCGTGATTCGTAGCGTGATATCCTCACACGCGTGGTCGGGTATTCTGTGGGATTAAGTTTCGCCGCAAATGTATAGAAAAGACCTTGTCTGGCCGATAAGAATCCTCCGTTGTGGACCATTACTCGAGACTTCTCTTGACCATGGCGTGATGTCGTGGTGGATACGGAAAGGCGACGTGCACTTGTGGATCAGTACTCCCCACCAGATACAGGTTTTTTGCCAGGTTCATTGGATGTCAAGAAAGCGAAATGATTACCTTGAAAATAATATATAAGACGTCGTGCTCCCAGCGGTACGGAAGGGAAACTAACCTGATAGCACGAGCCCATTGCGTTGAGCACTAATTATCACTACGTCACGACTCGCGGACTACGCCACGGTGGTTTCAACAAAGCGAAAACCTGTCCAGGACAGAGAAGTCAGAAAACGCCTCCAGCCAAAGCACGAAAAAGCACAATCCGGCCTCTTGCAATCACATCGCTCTCGAAAGAATTTGAAGTTTATAGCAACCTCATAACGATGCCCCTGCCCGAATTTCTGACAAACACACCCCTTCACCCATCATTTGATCGGGACATCCGGGACACGCACCTGATCTATGACTATGACGCGCAGGACGCGAACGGCAACCCGGAAAAGTGGCGGTATGAGATGTGGTTCTTTTCCGAGGACAAGATCAACTATGCCATCCACGGCGGGCCCATGGCCGGGAGGATAAACTACCAGACGTGCCAATACCAGTGCATCCGCCCGGGTGAGCTTTGGCAATGCTCATGGCTGGAGTAGGTAACCCTCGGCTCTTCTCGTTTATGTGCTCCTATGGACACACACGTCACGGCCCTCAAGATCATATCAAAGCTGACCCGTGATCGTGCTAGCAGGGAAACCGGGACGGTGTGCTCTCTGGTGTACGATATCCCGAACAGGAAGATTTCGACTCTGATTTCCTTCTCAAAAGGTCACTGGGAGCATCCTCAGGAGGCGCACGGCGACAAGAGGAAGCCGGAGGACTTTGAACGCTGGAGGGGTCTTGCGAAGCTGGGCCACCAATCGGAGAGGTTCATGTTGTCTGAGCAGGCTGACATCAAGGAGGTTTTCAAGGGTGCAGGAGACCTTGTACCTATTGAGCGAGACGTTGTGACGATATGAGTTGGGATGCAGCACACACGCCTTGTGGTCGTCATTGATGGCCTTCCTGCCAAGGTATTACTAGCCTCGCAATTCGAGACAGTTTTCCAAGCCCGGACTAGCCAGATTTGCTGGAGTATCGTCCTTGCAACTGGGACAGTATCCCGTGGGACAGTATCCTGTAGGACAGTTTCCTGTGGGATCACCTACCATGGGATGATCTACCACTGGTCAATCTTCTATAAAGTACTAGTACCCTCCTTAAGATAATCTCCAGCAGAGTAATCTCCCATGCGACAACCTCGTAAGATGCGTCCTATTGGATAATATATAATTATATAATTTATATTATAAAAAGAATAGTTTGTAAAGTAAGGTTATTAATAAAATAAGTAAGGGCTATTTTCTTTTAAATAAAATAAAAGCTTTTATAATATTAATTATTAGCTTTATTAAATTATTTATATTTTTTATAATATTTATTATATTTATATTATTATTTAATTTATTAAAATAATAACTATTATTTTAATTTAATAAAGGAATTAAAAAAATATGAATTCTCTTTATAACACGGTTAAAGAATTTAAGTAGGAAGGAATCACTATTAGTGGCATTAGTAAGCATTGCGGTAAAGTCTTTGTCGTTCGACAGGGCCAATTCCTCTTTGTCTTCCGAGTCGACGCTTTCGCCCGAGGCGTCATCCCATTCCGCGTCACTGCCATCCGAGACGTCGACTTTCAACTCATATAGTGCCGGGTCAAGGTGCTCCCATTCTTGTGCCAACTGCTCTTCCACGTCATTAGGGAAGTCCTCAAGGGAGGGTATCTTGTCACTTGGATCCGGAACGGATTGTCTTTTTGTGTCCGAGCTCGCTTCTATGGCGGACGTTGCGGGAGAAGGGGCTTGTCGTCATCGTCGTCATCGTCATCATTAACAACGTGGGCCAACTTCCTCTGGCCGAGGCTTGATTGTCCTGGGGCTGGAAGTTGGACGAGCTCTTGCTCATCCTCGGGAAAGCTGGGGAAGTAGCTGGCGGAATAATTAGTAGTCGCCCTCTGAGGTCTTGTAAGATCTGTGGGCAGCCGCGGGTCAAAGAGTGTACAATGACTTGAATACTTGGCTACCTACGTCCGGGATTCATCTTGCTGCTCTCTTCACCACGAGCTGGGGGTGTGTTTGATGTCCTTCCGTTGGCAAAGCCAGACGAAGGTACCGGCCTCCTGAGAGGTCCGGTGTTGGACTCCAATCACATCCCGTAACGTGGAGGGAGAAGAGGAGGCGTCGAGGACGCTGGCGAGGAAGGAGAGGAGGAGACGAGGAGACGAGGAGACGAGGAGACGAGGAGACGAGGAGACGAGATAGATGAAGGGTCGGGGGCTCTCGACAACTTGAACCACCCAAGTAAAACAAAGCTGCCTCCACAGCTCAAAGATCAAGTTCGCCAGGCGAAAAGTACCGGCCTCCTAGGAGAACCGGTAACAAGATCGATGAGTGCTTCGGCAATGAAGCTATCTAAACGGGTATTCTCGCACAAAATCACCTGCAGATGCAGGCAAAATGAGGGATCTCCGTAAAGAGAAAAGAGAAGAGAGGACAGGATCCCCAGGAATTTGCGAAGGGCTTTTCGGGGTGCCTCCATGGCAGCAATCCCGAGAGGAAGGTGCCATAGCAGCGCTGGAACCTGTGGTCATGTCCCCATTGTTGAACATTGAGGAAGGAGCAGGAGCGAAGTCTCCGGCGCGACGCACAACGTGCAGGGTGCACCGGTGTACCTGCCTAGGTAGCCATGTCGAGTTCCAACACTCTCGAGCTCAATAGACTGTCAAAAGTGGTGACTTCGTCATCCTTGGATGAGCGGAACGGTACCTAAGAGGTTGTGGGATCATGAACTGTGTGTTGTGTCCGGCGCGTCAAAACGCTGTTGAGCTCGTCGAGGTGCCCGGGAGGATGCACTGGGACGACAGCCACCGCAGACCTTCCTTGCACTGCTTATTTCTCAAGGAGGCATCCTACAAATTCGTCACATTCTGCATGATCAAATGTTGGATGGTCAAGGAGCACTTACAGGCCATTTTTGACCGCACGTCTTTGTGGTGCTCAACTTGAGTTGTCGAGGAAGGAGCAGTGCGGCAGGACTACGTCCGATTGGACGACCATAGCCGGCAGCTCACCTAGGGTATGGCACGCTGCCCTGCCCACTGGAAATTTGGAAACGGGCCTTGTTGACTTCGATTGCATTCATCTGGCGCGAATAAAGTGCCAGCAGTGCTGTAAGTAGCATTGCTGTCAGTATTGATTAGCTGGGCAGGAACAGATCTTTCTGGGGGGGTGTTGGGTGCGGATTTTCTGGACCTCGCCGCCATGACATGGTCTGAGCTGCCACATGGACAATTAAAACTGGTGTTGGGTCAAATGGACATGTCCCCATCAGCTGGGTGGTCCTACTGGTCCAGGACTTATTATGAGGGAACAAGGTGTGCATGTTTCTTAGTCTTCAAAACTGACCTCGGGAATCTTGGCCAGCAGCACCAGGACGGTCAGCAGCACCAGGACGGCCAGCAGCACTAGGACGGCCAGCAGCAGCAGATTCGGTGTCAGCTTGGCGGCGTCAACTAACATAGACGCGGACAAGAATAACAAGCACTACCATCTTCACGATAGTCTTGCCTACACAGGCTACGTCGAACTCATTGAAAACTCCATTGGTCACCAGTGTGGCCTTTCCGTTATGTGTGCATGACACACGAGCTATTGTGGAGAACCGATCCTGTTGGGGATGGCTTCAAGGGTGTAGAGTCCCTCACTCCCCAAAGGAGATGCTGACTCTTGTTGATATGGACTGACTGGAAGGGAGCCGGCGGCTTGTCGAATAGATCTTTTGTTGTCCGATGGGAACACCGAATTTCAGAGACGCCAAAGTTTCCGATACGATCAGGCAGAGTATGCATGTTGTTCTGTCTCGTTTCCAATGTGAACTATGGTTATGCAGCCGATATAAACTGGAAGGAGAAAAAAAGGCCCGTTGCTCGTGAGGATCTAGGTCTGCATGGCCCGATGCGTCGCAGCACCGCTCAAGTTTTGCAAGGTTCACCTGGTCGACGACGTCAACTCCAGCCAGCGTAAACCGTAGTTATGTAGTCATCTGTTTGTTTGGTGAGGGCAGCGACCTTGCCGACGTTGACAATCCCTTCCACCTACAGGTTGGCTCTGTTGTTGCATGTCGGCGGCATCCCAGGCCCCAAGGGAACGCACAATCCATCTCTTGTGCTTGCTACAAGACACTTCTCTTGAAATGGCGAGCGAATGATACATTGTGGCGTCGACAGACAGTCCGTTAGATGTGCCCTCATTTTTTTCTGAACACACGGCATTCAGTGGGAAGGGGGCCTGGCGAGAGAAGACCTTCGGCGCTACACGTAGATGCAAGGCTCGAGCCTTGCATCTGCTGTGGGTACCTCCGCGGAGTACCTAGCAGAATGCAAAATGAACTGGCCGTACCTCAGTACCAGAATTAGTACCTTGCGATACTTCCATTTGTTCACACACCAAAGCCTTCAATTCTATTCCAATTTTGATACTATTGGAATCAGGCGCCGATTCTCAACATCTCATGCTAATTAAAATTGAGCACATAACATTTGGATGTTGAGCAATTCGGATTCTAATGTGAAGGGTTCTGGTGGTTTAGGTGGGGTTCCGGTCGGTTTTTTTACAGACTGCCAGCTAGCTTGAGCTCCACCTGCAGCTCCGCGCTAGTCCTAATTGGGACTAGCCCGACTCCGCCTTGCCTCTGGTGTCAAAACACCAAAGCTGCAGCACTTCTGTTTCTGTTTTTTCTTCTTTCCTTCTTCATCCGGCGACTTGTGCATATTTGTCTCTGTTTACAGAGACCGATTCCCTTGTCGTTTTGGCCGAGATAGACTTCGGGTCTATCATTTTTTATTTATTTACAGTAGGTAGGAGCTGTTCGGAAGCCCTACTGACTTGGAGGAGTTCACAACTCACTGCGCGCCGAAAGCTGACTTCTCGACCGCCACCGATTCTCCTAGGAGATCGGTACTTTTGCTTCGGCAATTTGGTTTGGAGACGACGCCTAGGTGCTAGGCGATTGTGGACGAATCCACCGAGGTGGGTGGAAGACTGCTCGTGGCGAGCGGTTAGGTGAGTTGCTAACGGACTTTGGATCCCACCACCAGTTCTCTTAGGAGGCTGGTACTTTTGCTCGGCCTCGCCGTTGCAATCGGGTTCCTTTGTCCTTTTCTCTCCCCCTCACCCTCACTACATCATCCGTCATGTCTCAGCAGAGCATCGACAACACCAAAATGGCTGGCAACACCCCCCAGTCAACTCCTGGCGACGCAGGCAGCAGCAGCAAGTCAACCCCGGCCGCCCCAGCAGCACCCAAGACGTGGGCCAAAGATTGCGCTGTCCTGGTCGAAAACCCCGCGGGCCCCATCATCGCGAGCGGCAAGGCACTCGGCAGGACCTCCAAAATTGGTGCGCGTCTGGTCGCCTACAGGGTCGCCGACACCAATCACTGGATGGGCTTCCAGCTCGAGTTCCCTCTCGACCAAGCTGTCAATGAGGCTTCTGGGTTCGGCGTCCGCCATAAATGTAAGTCCCACGCATGCAATTCACTGTTCTGAGCTGACATTGAGTGCCAGTGGATCGCACTGTGGCTAGCGGCAAGGTACTGCCCTACGACCAGCACCGCGTCACCGTCAAGTTCCCTCGCGACGCAATCCACAAGGTAGAGGACGCCCCGCCGACGCTTCTCGCGCGTTTCCCCAACGCCCAACACAAAGAGAAGGGTCTCGCGCTTGTCACCGTCCAGCTCCAGGACAATACCGACGTGGTCGTTGACGGATTCGGCCTGCCCTTCGCCAACCCAGCTGACCCCGAGCTCGAGTCATGGGTCGACAACACCAAGGCGATCGCGGGCGACTACAAGCTTGTCGACGTCCTCCAGCAGCGAAAGTTCTACTTCCTCGTGGCCTATGTCACGCGCGTGGTCCAGAAGCAATGGGACGCAGGCCTGCTCCCCGCGCCGTTCAGCTACCCATACGGCACCGACCACGCATGGGACATGGACAAGTACCGGGAGCTCATCGCGCAAACCAAGAGCCCGCGTGCTTTCCGGCCGGCCTACAGGTAAGCACCAGCGTTCTCATTTTGGACACTGTCGTCCTTTTGGCGCCTTGCACCCAGCAAGTGACTGCACTCGCATGACAAGACACTTGTCTCACCACATACCTGCATCACTGGAGGAGTGTGAACTGACTTTACTCATGTAGCTTCGACGACGACAATTCACATGTCGCTGTAGTGACCCAGGCCGCCGTCCAGGACGTGGTGTGGCTCGACGATGCTGCCGCGGAGATCGCCAAGATTGGGTTCCCGGCGTACTTCGTCAACAGTGGGCAGCTCGCCGACGAGGACACCACGCGCTTCTATGTCGTCATACCCCTGACGGCCGAGTTCCGCGAGCGTTTCGACAGTGCCTGGCGTCGCCTGACCAAGGTCGAGTCCTTCAAGGTACACCTGTTCCAGGACGCGAGCGACGACATGGCAGAGGGTCACTGGTATGTCTGAAATGCTTTAAGAGCCAATGTATTTCAAAGCTGGGCACCGATCGACACTAACCTTAACCCAGGGACTGCAAGATCGTCAACCACCCCGACGGCGTCGAAGCCCTCGCAGCGCATCCCACCGAGAAGCACGAACTCGTGCTCTTCGTCCGACGTCCCCTGCCCACCCAGAAAGATCGTGGACCCGCGTTCCCTGTCAAGACTTTCGGCGACCGTGCCTCAGCCAACGCAGCGTTGAAGAAGGGAAAGGAGCAATAGAACTGCGCTGCTCTCAACTTCGACCCGCAGCTCGAGGACTTCCAGCGAAAGGTGAACGCTGCGTGCCTTTTCCTCCCTGGCGCCCCCAAGGCAGACGGTAGGGATGCCATCGACGACGACACCAAGGTCAAGATGGAGCTGCACCGAAGTCTCCTGCGTGGAACCGGCTTCTACCAGTTCATGGCCGCCAAGCCCGCCGTCGCTGGTACTGACGAGGCATCGACCGCTATGGACAAGCTTTCCCAGGGCGACAAGGCTCCTGCCAAGCTGCGTCAGCTCCCGGTCGTCGATCTCCTGGGCTCGGACAAGTACGCCGATGCCGTCGTCGAAGAGGCCCTGCCCGCGGACCGTCAACGATTCCGCGCCTACATGTCGGAACGCCTGTTGGGACTCGGGATCATGACCGCAGTGAGTAATCCGGCATTTCCACCCATTCTTGCTCGTGATCATCCTACTGACCGCTGCGTAACCACAGGGCCCCGGCTTTGGCAAGACGACCGCCATTTCCGCCGCCGCTGTCGGCATGTGCAGGAAGCTTGGCAAGGTCCTCTGCTCCGGCCCCACCAATGTGTCGGTCGACAATCTGGCTTCCCGCGTCGACCGGGTCACCACAAGAGTCGTCGAGCGCTTCAATGAGGGTAAGCAGCCGGAGGACCCAACCCGCGCCAAGTACAATGTCGTCCTCCGCGGTTTCAAGGCATCCGACGAGGCCCAAGCCTTCGTGAACCTCCTGCGCAACCCGCACGACAGGGAGAACGCCGTTCCTCACCGTGGCTGGAAAGCGACATCCAAGTGGACGTTCCCCCTGTCGGGTGCCTTCTGGCTGCTTGCGCTGTTCCGCGCCGAAGT
Organism: Diaporthe sp. P3_1W; assembly: GCA_037177825.1. Classification (NCBI taxonomy): domain Eukaryota; kingdom Fungi; phylum Ascomycota; class Sordariomycetes; order Diaporthales; family Diaporthaceae; genus Diaporthe; species Diaporthe sp. P3_1W. Next base: position 8,833,141 of record JBAFXB010000002.1, read on the forward strand.
CGCGGGTGTCCGACAACTGCGCCTCGACGACAGCCCTGGCTTGTTCGCTCTCCAGAAGCACATCGACGAGCAGCAGGACTTCGCCGCGCTCCGCGACCTGGCCACTGGCAAGACGTCTTGGGAAGAGTACTCCAAGGGCAAAATGGTTTCCGAGGGCGCCATCGACAAGCTCCTCACCGTCCTCGTCTCCAAGGTGGACATCTTGTGTACCACCCCGGCCATGACCCAGAACCACGAGGTCTACTTCAACTTCAAGACGTCCGAGGCTCGTGCTGTCGTGGTAGACGAGGCCGCCTGCATTCACCGGGCCGATCTCTACTGCGTCTGGGGAAACACGTTGCTGCCTTGCGTCCTCGGCGGTGATCCAAGACAATTGCGGCCAGTGGTCATGACGGGGTCAGAGGAAGACACCGAGGGCAACCTCCTACACCGTCTCGTGGAGGATGGCAAGATGTCGCCTTTGGAGGCCCTCCAAGCGTCCGGCATCCCCGTCTACCGCCTCTTGACGCAGCTCCGAGGAGGAGAGGAGGGAACAAGATAGATAAAGGGTCAGGGGCTCTTGACAACCACCCAAGATATCCAATGACATTTCACATCGCATTCCATCTGCTTAACTCCGCCCTGCCGCTCTCGTCTACGAGAAGCCCCGCGCCTTGACTCTCACTGTTTTGTTACAACTTAGGACGGAAAATGACCCTTCTCTGGGCCAAAGTATCCTCGCTCGGGAATGGGCAATATACCGACACTGCTGCCATCCACCCCTGCCGAGCTGACCGTGTTCCCCCACCACTTGACGCTGACTGGACGGTAGGAAACGGCAAAGAACATGACCAGCGCGCTGATGGCGACACCAGCTGTTAGCGCGGCGGACAGCACGTAGTTGTACTTTTCCCACCATGCCAGGTGTCGCCGTGGCAGCCAGTACATGAAGATGAAAGACCTAGACAGCATTGTTAGCCCATGCCAGGTCACGAGGGCTAGCGAGGACAATACATACAGAATCATGCCCGGAGTCTTGTACGACAGGTTGGACGGCGCCCAGTGCTGGATCCCCTGGATGATGAGGATGGGGTTCAACCACAGCAGAGACGCCACAAATGGGAACAAGGAGCGGTCCAGCAGCTCGAATGTCCGCGGCCTGAGCTTGGCCCTCAGCCGCTCCTTGACGCCAGGCAGGTAGATGGGGCCGTAGTACTGCGGGACGAGAAACAGAACCGAGATGGCCAGTCCGATGAGGAAGCACCACTTAAAGAGCGGGTACATGGAGTTAAACATGATGTTGGAGCCTAGCACCCCCCACATCAAGCTGTTCGCGTACATCGGGGCGCCGTCGTTGGCGCATGTGAACTTTTGAGGCTGCGAGGGCGTGCAGATGCCCTCGACGTGGTTCATGATGAAGTCCTGCGTGCCCACCGCCACGAAGCAGGTGATGATAATGGTGCCGATCTGGCTGCGGAAGACAGCGCGCGGGGGTATCTTGCAGTAGTGTGCCATCTTTTGGTCCTGTTCAGATGATTCTTTTGGTCAGTGACATGTGTGGAAATATACGACTGCCATAAGATGAAGCCAGCAGACGGCAAGAGGCGAACTCTAGGACGTCGCAGTGAGACCCAAGGAGGGAGGAAGGCCCAAGAAAAGAAAGCGGATATTTGCACCGGTCAAAACGCATGGTACACCGGTACTTATAGCCCACCTTCACTACACCTATATTTATATATAAATTGGGTGTCTAGGCATTGGGTATATATCTTGGATGTATAGGTGTTAGGTGTATGGGTGTTAGGTGTATAGGTGTTAGGTGTATAGGTGTTAGGTGTATAGGTGTTAGGTGTATTGGTGTTTAGTATATGGGTATGGGTATTGGGTATTGGGTATGTAGATTGGGTGTGTGGATTGAGTAATTATGTGAATTGGGCGTGGGCGTTGGTTTTATGCTGATGATGTACCGGTGTACTATCCGTATTGACCGGTGCGAATATCCGCTCTCCAAGAAAAAGCACTGACCTGAACATAATTGTCACTTATCCAGCCAGAGTTAGCGAAGGGACTGCTTAAGAAGCATATGTGTACAGAATAAAAACGAGACCACCCACCTATATCCAGCCAGAGCCCACGAACCAAGCGTCTGGGCGTACAGGTAGGCGTTATAATTCCCCGGCAGCAAGAAGCCGGTGATAACTTGAATCAGCGAGCCGAGCCCAAGATTCGTACCCGTGGTTGCGGAGAGGAAAGACAAAGGCACGGCGAAGATCAGGTTGATGCCGATCACGAGGAAAGTCAGCCACACGGGCGTGGCGAGGTCGTAAATCTCGAGGAAGACGACGGACAGCACGATTGCCAGCACGAGAATGAGCAGGAACCACCAGTCGGGGACCTCGGGATAGCGCGCCATCAGCCTGGCTTCTGTCAGCGCATTGTTCGGTCTACTACCAATGCAGTAGGTACATAGCAGGCGGATAGCTTTTTGGTGTTTCACCAATACGATGCAACAATGAGAATGCAAGTCGTCTGAGCACTCACCGGCTGTGGATGTCCATAGCACCCTCATAATTTCCCTTGCCGTGACGTATCCCGGCCCAAAAGTCCTTGTACGCATTGGAGACGGTCTTCCACTGGTTGAAGGTGATGTAGAGGAAGTAGACTGGGTAGAAGGCGAAGTTTGCGCCGACAGTGAGGATATAACCAGCAGTGTAAAATGGTGGCGAGTATTGCTGATATTTGACCGGGTCCAGCCGGTTATTTGTGATGACCTCCTGGACCTTGTACGCAGTGCCATTGTTGGTGAAAGCTGACGACGAATTGATGGGCAGGTAAGCAGTATTATACATGTTAGTATAGTAGATTCCCAGGATTATGAAGCCGCCCAGGATGGCACTGATGTACATGGTACAGGTGGCAAAGAAGGGCTGGGCCAGGGCGGCATAAGACGAGGTTGCAACGTTCCAGTCGAAGGTGGTGATGGGGTTCAAGAGCCCCAGCCCGAGGCTCGACCCCGTCAGGATGGCCAGCGTGATGCTCTGGGGCGCGATCCAGGTCATCCAGTTGAAGGTGCTCAACGCTGTGAATAGGTAGCCGGGGAACCAATAGTAGAAGAACATGGAGACGGTGCAGATGTAGAAGAACTTGTACCGGGACGCCGTCCAGTTCTTTCCGAACGCCGGAATGGTCTCCCTGGGCTCCGTCCTTGTCAACGCCCTATTGAGAGAGATGGTCGGCATGATGGTCGGCCACACTGCCTTGACGGGATAGACGCTGAAGCGGCGGAGGTAGCCGGCCAGGCCCATGCCCATGGTCTGGACGAACAGAGTCAACATGAACTGGTAGCCAAAGTTCACAAACTTCTCGCCGTAGAACATTGGCATCTTCTGGACCAGGATCATGGAGTAGCTGTTTGTAGTATAGATAGCGATATTATACGTGATAGTTGAAAACATCTGCTCCTTGAACGTCCACGGGCCTGGGTTGAGGGAGTGGCGAGTCCCGAATACTGTGATGCCCCAGTCGGGCAGGGCATACTCGAGGACCTTTGCGCACGGGAAGAGCAGGATCTGGATCACAGCCCCGCCGAGGGTGATGGAGGGGAACCGCGAGTTAAAGAATGTCGACATGAATGTACCGATCACGGCCTTCACACAGTTGTCAGCACCGATATCTGGCCACACAAGGCGGTCATGTGTTTATTTACATACCCATCCTATGCCGAGGAAGTAGGCGCGGAACGTCTCAATCGGGATGTTGTCGTTCATCTCGAGCTCCTGCACCGCGCGAACCCCGGGATAAGGCGACGACCACTTCATCATGGTGGCGTCGATCCTGAGGTCGCGGTCGTAGAAGTCCCCGTAGAGCTTCCTGCCCTGCAGCAGGCGGGCCATGCGCTCTCTCATGTCGCTGGGGAAGTTCCAGTCGTCCGAGTGGAAGCGCAGGCTCTCAGTGACGATTTCGACCGCCTCCTCCTCGCTCATGTTGTTGATCTTGTCGAGGATGTACTCGGCTTCACCGTTGGGCGCCAGGATCTCGAGCATCTCATGGGGAATCTGGTCGCCCCAGTTCTCCTCCTCGCCTACATGGTGAGGTGCCTTCTCTGGGTCGGCGGGCGAGACGCCCTCGTTTGCGACCTCGACCTTCTCAGCCATGTTGACAGACCGGCCCTACGAGGCAGTGAAAGACAGTCTTCTTACGGGCCAGGCCTTGATGGGAAAAGAAGATGCCTTGCGTATGGATAGCCAGGAGGACAAATAGCCTGAGGTTTCGCGCACCAAGTCGGTTGGAAGACTCAATTGACTATCGCAAGAGGGGACCAGGAGGATATCAATGTTTGTGGTTGGTACGCCCAATGAACCAGGTCCCACCCGTATCACCGGGTCCTGTGTAGTACTGCCTGCCCATCAATTCCACTTCCATCGTGCTATTGACACCTCAGATCAGCGGTTGATTGGGTGTCTGAGAAGGACACTGATAACCCATGCAGCATCGTGCATGGGCATGGGCATGGGATGGGGAATTCTGGTCCGGAGGTAGTATCAGTCCCTCTCGGGGGCCCTGTCTGGCCCAGGTACCCCACACTCACCCTCCAGGGACCAACAGAACACAGAACTTCCATATCAGACGTCCCCGGCTATTAGAACCCGTTGGTTGCGCCGAAGGGTATTATCGGTCCAGTCTAGACCGAATCACTCTGGGGCTGTTGGGCAACGATCATCCCCTCCTCTTTGGTCCCTGCATCACGAGGGCGAAGTTCCTACGAGAAGATTTCCCCGCTTTATGCCCTGCGTTGGTCTTGACAATGTAACGTAGCACAGCACCGCCGACGCACACTCAGAACTAGATAGCTAGCTGTTGCTTCTCCAGTACTCAATTGCACCGTGCTATTATTCGCTTACAGATGTTCTCCCGCGCCATCGGCCTAGAACTGTGAATTCGGCTCTGCCAAGCACACTCGTGTTTATTTTTTTTGGTTCGCTGGGGTTACATTGCAATCGCGGACGCGTTATTGCATTCTTTCTGAATCACCCTCGGTCCAGCCACTCGGGCTACCGTGAAGGCTAGCTTATTTCCCGACGGATGCGGCTCTAAATGGAGTCAATATGTCAGGAAAGTAGAAATGTTCACCGCAGCATGGATTTGATAACAATCAAGGCAAGGCTACAGGGCATATTATAGTCGAGTTGTTTGTAGTCACAATCATTCCACAATAATCCTCCTTGCGCCGACACCAAGTCTGTATGGTTTCGAATCGGAAGGTCCCGGTCCTGTGCGACAGCAACGAGTCCAGGATGTGAGTATGTGTGTAGTAGGGTTCAAGCTCACACTAGGGAAACACAGGTAAAGTGGCCATGACATTTTCGATGTATAAGTTTCTCGCCTTCTTGAATAGGCACGGCGGCCTTGTTACGAGCTGACTGTGTAAAACCGTACAATTAGTGCCACTGGTTTGGCCGGTCAAGTACACGTTTAACCTTTGCGTAGCATCCCTCTTCTATGGTGGCTCAACAGTAGCTCGCTAAAATACACATGCTAGAGGACATGATGTAATACTTATCAGCTATACAGCAAACTAACTGCCCAGTGTGCAACTGCAATTCTAATACACCCAGTTAGGAGGCTTGCCCTCGCATTGTCCCTCTGAGTACGACCTAGGCTTACTATATGAGGGTATCCTACCATAACCTTTAAGCTATTCTTTTCTACCCTGCAGATTCTGTGCCATTCAGCGGCAGGGCGGGGTTGAGCAGATGGAATGCGATGTGAAATGTCATTGGGTATCTTGGTATCTCTAACTGTGATGTCCTTAATATAGAACATTGCGTCCGGCAAACCTCTGAACACAAAGCCCGTTTCTATCAGCATCCTAAGAACCATATCGCCGTCGCGCCGGACTTGCCGAATGGTACTTGAGTGAAACAGTACCCATCAAGGTTGCCGTGCGTGAAAGTCCCCTTCCAAGACTGCCTGGTCAGCGCTCTTCCAACGAGCAATATAGCTGCCTCCTGCCCACAAGGCCTGGTCGTCATTTTGTATGTCCGAAAAGGCAATCACCCACGACCCACACGCTGCTTGACTTATCACTTGGTGGCTGGGCCTCTCCAGGTACTCCTCTTGCCAGACTTGGACACAACGATGGGTCGGGTGCGCGGTTGCAGTGGGGTGTACCAAGGGAGGTCTGCTTCATCTTTCTCCTTCTCCTTGTGCTTGGGGTCCGTTCCTCTCTTCTTCCTAGGATTCCTCCGTCGCTGAGTCCCATCCCGTGCTGCACTAGCGATCAGCATCGCCTCTGCCTCGCGTTCGCCGCCCTCTGTACTCTGAACAATCACACCATGGGCCCGGCTTGCCGTGCCCAGACAGACAGGGCATTTCCGTCCTTCGAACCTCGAACCCTCCTCCAGCTGCTCTCTTGACATGCCGCATTCCGAACAGTGAAGCCCACAGAGAAACCTATAGCAGCCCTCAACGCGACATTCAACCTTCCACGTGCAGTCCTGGCCCAGGTGCGCACCGCCACAGCGACAGCGCTTCAACTTACACTGCGAGCCGCTGTGTCCCTTGATCCCGCACATGCAACAACGGGACTTGCAAGTCATGGCGTTCTTGTGCTTGAAGTGGCCCGCTGGGTGTATATTGCCACAATCCCGCGAGCAGAGAACAGCACACTTCGCTGCGACGTGGTACTGCGGGAAGGGCCCGCATTTACACCTGTTTTGCTTCGCCACGGGACAGTCTGTCGCTTTGTGGAGGTTCCCATACTCTTGGCCTGGAAATCCGGTGGATAGCCTGAGTTGGGAGAGGCTCAGTGCATTGGCAAGGCAGCTACTGTCAGAGCTCGGTGCGCCGCAGAACCCGCATGGCTCTGGGCAAGTCAAGTGCCACGCCGCGCAGTTTGGGCATGGGCGCTTGCTAGATTTGTACCCCGCTGCCTCGTCCAAGACCCTGTGAAGCATTCTGTTGAGCCGCGCCCCCTCGACCTTTTCGACCTCTATATCGTAGAGGAGCAAGGTGTGTGGTCCGCATCTGTTGAGGGCATCCAGGCGTGTTGCGTATTCGGGTGTCCACGGTGGCTGCCAAGAGCTGTGTTGGGCCTCGTATTGAGCATCTTGCTGGCGCCTCTCTTGTTCGTATACCTGTCTGGACCGGGCCTTCCAGTCAAACATCTCGGCGATTCGCGTCCTGCTTAGGCTTCGCCGTCGGCTGCGTTGGTACATTGTGCCGAGCTTCATCTGCGGAAATATCAAGGTGCCCCTCAGTAGGTTGACCGACCGCGGAAGGCGGGCGGAAGTGAACATGCCATGCGGTGGCTCACTTGTTGCACGTCGACGCGTGCGCCTAGCTGACCTGCCCCTCTCGACGACGCCATCGCCGCACGCGGCTGTCGACCAGACCCCGCTCCGCTGCAGTCCTCGTCCCGTCACTCCGCTGGAGAAGTCAACCGGGGGCGATGATTCCATGGCCTGCAGCCACTGCCTCTTGGACCGCGAGCCGCATGACGGGACATGTAAGACTCGTCTGGGCGCCGGTCCCTCGGGCCAGGGGAACGCCATGTCCATCATGCGATCCTGGGCGCTTTCATGGTGGAGAAGTACGTCGTTCTTGCTTAAATCCGAGCTATTCGCCAGGAACTGCACCCTCCCAGCTTTGGAAGACAAGATTCGTAGTCGCAGCTGGGGAAGGGACGCACCCCCGTCGTGCAAGGGCGTCAGACGTGCTTCTTGCATCTTTTTTCGGATGTCTGCCAGGCGCTGAGCATCTTCCTTGTACCACTTCTTTCCATCACCCGCAAGTTCTTCGGCATCATGCCTTTTGCGCCTCTGGGCCATTGCAGCATGAGTGTTCTCGGCGCGTGAGCCGCTGGGCAAGGTGTTGTACGAGGACAGGCTGGGCGGCTGGATTGTCTGCAGCCATAACCTCAAGCAGGCGTCGTCTGTCTCGAAATAGTGTCTCCTCACCAAATCCTTTATCTCTTCGCCAACAGTCACGCGGGCCTTTCCTAAATCTTCCACTGGGACATGCCAGGTCTTGCGCGGGGCGCCAGCTTGTAAGAGTGCGGTCGAAGTGAGCACTTTGGCGTACGCAGAGGGATAGAAAAGCCCGAAGCGGTCGTCGGCGCTGCTGCAGGTGGTCAGCATCTTCCGCAACAGCTCGAGGTCCCTCGCAAGAGATTCGTCGTGACGCTTGATAGGCGCGAAGTTGTGGAGGCCGTTCTCGTAGCTGCGATGCATATCATAGGCCTGGGCGAGGCCCTTGCTGCCTGGGAACAAGAGCTTGGACATGACACGGTTGACGAGGATGTCGCGGGCAACGAGGCGGTGCTCGTAATGGTCGAAGGGGAGGTCGATGTCAAGAGGGTAGTGCCGGGCGTTTGGCAGCTGCTTGTCGCCGAGCGTTTCGTTGGACGGAGCCATCTTGAAGCTCGAGAAGGTCGTGCCCGAGCTGTCTGGGTGGCGGCAACAAGTCGGGGCCACGGGGATGGGAGGATGTTCGTTGGTGAGGTTGAGAGGTGGCAGCCCAAAGAGCAGCGAAAGATACGACAGGCCAGAATACCGTCTCGCGTTGTTGATGCGACAGAGGTCGACGTTTGGCTCTCCCCACGCCGTCGTCCGCCTCGTTGGTCCTTGACCTCATAGCCTTGCCCAAAAGTGCACAAAGCACCCGATGAGACAGTGGGCCGAGTGGGAGAGGGAATTTGAATGACCGGAAGGGCTGATGAATTGAATTTGTAGTGGATGCAAATGGCAGCACAAATGGTGGGAGTTGCACTATGAGAGCCTGATATCACTTCGGATTAGGCCACCAGCAGGACCTACACACAAGCACTTCGGTACGTGCCTAGGTACCTGGATGGCGGGGTGGGGTTGGTGGGGGCTGGGCTGCAAGCATCCTTGCGTCACAGGCATACCCATGGGACGATGGCAACCCGAGGACGCTAGAGGTGGTCCCACTGAAAGTCTCCCACTGGAGGCTACAGTATCTCACTGGAAGCTATCCCACTGAAGTTTAACCCACTGGACATCATCATACTATCAGTTATGCTAGTACGATGCACGATAATGCGGGAGAACATCATCACGTGTTCTCACCTCCAGCACTCAGGCGGTGATTGACCTTTGAAGCAGGTGTACATTCCTTCCTTGCTATCTGCGCCGCATTTTACCATCTCACGTCGTGCAACCCACATGGGTGTCTGCATGCTCATTCTGGGGGCGAAATCGACATCTTTTACGGTCTCAGCTGGAGGTCGGGTAGATACTGAAGGTGGCTTGCCGGCCTTGCGAGACCCGCAGTAACTACGCCGGGACTTTCGGACGCCTCACCGATGCCGCACAGACGGCAACGCTCTCCGTGGCCATCATCCACATTAGAGACATCGGCGTCTGTCACTCCCATTCCAAGCTGCCCTTTCGGAGTGCGTGTGGCTTTAGCAGATGCCACCCCACGGATCCCTGAAGCATCTACGATGTGCCCCTAAACCAAGACGAGAACGGGCGGCTTCTAGGCCCAGGTGGAAGAGCTCAGGCTTCCGCGGCTTTTCTGGTACAGGTGATGAAATAATGATTTCACTGCATTTTTGCACGCAGTGTTCATGGCGATGCATTTATCAACCAGCACTCTTCCGGAGAGACAGACCACTAGGGTATACTAAGAACTTGAACAGTAAGATAAACGCCAACCCGAAATCAAGCACAGGCAAGAGGAGGTCTGCCTATAGCTCCTGTGATTCGATATTCACATGGAGACAGCTATCTAAAGTCCGAGGGTATGTTCACTGGGGAGCGAAGAGTGAGGCCGTACGCCTAGATTACCCGGAGTTCACATTCTATACAGTTGGCCGAATATATACGCGCTTCTACGGATGCGGACAGCCAGGTGAGGAGTACCTAAATCGAATTCAGAAAGAGGACCTCTACTCCATGGAATGCCTGATCTTAGACAACCTCTCGGATACGGGCGACGTCCTGCATGCGTGGGAAGTGATGGAGGTGCTGTCCAGTGTTGCCGGAAACCTGCAGGGATGGACCCTCAACTGACAAGCACCAATAAATGGCATCTACTCGATCCACACCATGCCAAGTCACGAGGGCTCAAATGGGACTTGTGAACAAACCAGTCTCGATATGAATGACAGTCTTGTTCGAATTACAGAAAGACAGCACTTGAACCACCACAATTTCCATTCTGCTATTAAACCTTTACACTTTTATTAATCACTGTCTGCCTGAAGCTGAGATAACGTGTTTGACCGGCGTGGGATGGATTCTCAAGGGCCTGAGTTGCAACTTCGGACCTCCCACGTTGGTTTCATACTCCTTTCACCGGCATCAAGATGTACGTGGGGTAACGAATGAAACGAAGGTATGTATGAAATCTGTAGTTGATCATATGTTGTCTATTCAAGGGTGGTTAGTTATATACACTATCTATATCCATACTTCAAGCGGTGCTCAAGTCCTCGAGTCAGCTTAGGCACACAGGGTGCTGTTGCTGGCGCTCAGCTTCGACTGAGGGTATAGCACGATCGGGTCAGCCTTCATCGTGACAGAGACAGCACCGTCGGTGCCCGCTGTGTAGCGCGCACAGCTCACGAGATCGACATAGACCTGGTCGGCAATGTAGCCAGTGGAGCTAGCAGGAAGCGAGATAGCACCAACGTTGCCAGCCTCTCCGACGTTAGTGGTAATAGTCACGACGTCAGCCTTCTTCATTGCAACGGTGTGGTCATCACTCCAGATCGGGTTAGCCTGGAAGGCGATGTATGCAGTTGGGTCTTGGTTGATGGCCAGCGTGCGAACACTGTTGAGTGTTGAGATCCACCCATACAGCTCGGAAGTGGTGTTGTAGCTCGAGGTCCACATGGGCTCACGGTTGTAGGGGGCCGCCGTGCCGGTGAACTCCTGCCACTGCTCTTGTCCCTGGTAGATGATTGGGATACCGTCCATCAGCACAGAGAAGGCCAGAGCGTTCTTGGCGAGAGAGATGTCTTGGGTGATGGAAGAGAAGCGGGGGTTGTCGTGGTTCTCGAGGAAAGAAGAGAAGGTGCTGGTCTTCAGAAGCGACTTCATCTCGTTGATGCCGGTGACGAGCTCGGACAGGGTGGCCGAGCTGGATCCGAACGCACGGGTGAGCCAGAAATACCTGTTGTCGCGTTAAATTAGAGTCTCATGTCACATGGGCGATACATGGGATATAGGAACAGGAACTCACGCAGGGTAGTTGACGAAGCCTGGAACATCGCCGACCCAGGACGGGAAAGTGGATGGATCGCCGTTGAGGATCTCACCGGTACCGAAGACACCAGCGGAGGCCAGGAACTCCTCCCAGAAGTCCTTCTCGACGTGCTTGGTTGTGTCAAGCCGGAGTCCATCGATGTTGTACTTGGTGACGAGATCGGCGATCCAGCTCTTCCAAATGTCACGGACGTTGGCGTTCTCGGTTCGAAGATCGGCCAAGGAGACACCCGAGGTGCCCTCCCAGCACTTGATCACGGTCTCTGGGTCGTCATCGTTGATGACGCAAGGGTCATGGTAGTACGAAGCAGAGTTGAAGGGGGTTGCCTGCGTGTAGTCGCACGATGACATGTCTGCAGGAAAGGCCATGTGGTTGGTCACCACGTCGATCATCAGGTACATGCCGCGCTTGTGGATTTCGTCGGACAGCGCAAGCAGGTCGTCCTCGGTGCCGAAATGCTCGTTCAGGGAGTAGATGTCCTGAGCCCAGAATCCGTGGTAGGCGTCGCCGAGGCTCGTGCCCCCCTCGATGTTCTTGACAATGGGGGAGATCCACACGGCAGTAAAGCCCATGTTCTGGATGTAGTCCAGCTGGTTCTTGATGCCTGTCCAGGTGCCACCACAGAAGGTGCCGAGGTCATTGCAGGCGGCGTTGGAGTCGCCATCGGGCAACGCGAAGCGGTCGGTCAGGACCTGGTAGATGGACTGGGCCTGCCATTCTTCCGTGCTCAGCCCCTGAGCAAGACCGGCGGCGCCCAAAACCACCGCAGCGGCCGCCTGGGAGGCACCACGAATAGATCTGACCATGGTGAAAGTGATGATGAAAATAGCAAAAGGAGTGACTGGTTCTTAAAGATAAAGGAATGTGATCGGCGCAGGGGCCGGGGTAGAGAAATTCAAGATGATAGAGAGAGAAGGGATCTACTCAGCAGGGACGCCTCCATGCTCATGGTCGGGATGAGGGCGATGTTTAATAGTTTATCCTGGCCTTGGCGAGGCAGGGGGCTCCTCCAGGGGCAAACAAGCTGATCTCGTGAAATTCTACGTCTAGACTGTTTACGGGCTGCTCATCTCAGAAGCACGTATGAGCCATATCCACTATTCGGGCGGTACCTACAAGCGCGCGGCTTGACTCGCAGGCGAGATTGACAAGGGATCAAGGATCAGAAAGCCCCACAAGACACGATTTTGACAGCAACAGAGCTCGATTGGCTCGGCCTATCCCCCGCATCGGATCTGCACGTACTACTTGTAGTCTAGTACGTGCTATTTGTGTCATGTTTCTCGGAATATTGGTTCCACCGACCAACCACACGTCAAGCTATTATCTCGAAAGCTGCCGGCCATCTGGCAAACATCTTCCTCTCAAAGCGGTCACAGAAACACAGCGTGGACACAGTCTTTGAACCCCTCCAGGATGTCAGCCCCACTAAAGCTGGCCGTCATCGGCACCAACTGGATCACCAACTCGTTCGTGCAGTCGGCTCACGAAAGCAAGAGGTTCCAGCTCGTGGCCGTCTATTCCCGCAGCCTCGAGACCGCACGCAAGTTTCTCGCAGAGACGCCGTCCATCACTGATGCTTCTTCCGTCAAGCCCTATGATGATCTGGGCTCGTTGCTTTCGGACGGCTCCGTCGGAGTTGACGTGGTGTACATCGCCTCACCAAACTCCCTTCACCATGAGCAAGGATTGCTGGCTTTGAACGCAGGAAAGCACGCCATCATCGAGAAGCCGATTGCTTCGAACGGCGAGGAAATGGCGGCTCTATACAGCCTCGCCGACTCGAAGGGCCTCTTTTTGCTCGAGGCTTTCAGGCATATCCAGGAGCCCAACTTCCTCAAGCTGCAGAAGCTTCTGGACAGCGAGACCACTGAGGCTGGGAAATTCGGCCCCATCTACGGCGCCAGTGTCACGATGGCCGTCTACTCGTCTCGTTATGCCAAAGTACTCGAAGGTGAAGAGCCAAATGTGCTCTCGCCCAAGTTCTCAGGGGGTTCGCTTTGGGACATGGGGTGCTACCCTGTAATGTTCTCAGTCGCTCTGTTCGGAAAGCCTGCAGCGCAGACTTATCACCCCGTCATCATCCGCACTGGTGTCGACGGTGGCGGCCACATCATCCTCCAGTACAGCACGGAGACATCCAAGCACAAGGCCAAGTTCACCGTTCACGCACACACAAGCAAGATTTACACGTCGACCGCGCCCACAGAGATATACTGCGAGAAAGGCACTATCAGGGTCAACGGTGCCACTGGCGTCACTGATATCAACACCATAGAGTTTGTACCTCGGGGTTCAAAGGAAGGCGAGCAGCTGGCAGACATCAAGCCCGAATACCAAGGCTTGCTGAATCTGACGTGGGAGGCGAAGGAGCTAGGGCGCATAATACAAGAAGGCGACAGGAAAGCCGAAGGCACGCTGAGAGAGCTTACAACCGATGTTTTGACGGCCATGGAGAGCATGAGAAAGCAGAACCGCATCGTCTTCGGGTCTGAGAAGTAGAGTCCCATGCGAGCCCGATAGTGGAGGGAGCCGTCAGCTTCAGACGATCTTTCAAGGCGAATGCATCGTGTCAGCTACTTTTTCAGATGTTCCAGAATCGCGGGTGGTATTGGGCCAACCCAAGGCCTACGCGCCTCGGTCGGTGGTTGGGTGTTGCTAGATCGCGACGTAGTGGCATCCAAAGACTCTTGGGGGGGGGGGGTCATCAAGCGAACTTTTAATGCATGGATGGGCGTATTCCAGGTCAGCAGTCAATAGGAGCTTCGAGTATCTGTTCATTTGACTCTAGGGTACTCAAGCAATGTTGCATGACCCGTGGAAACGTGATATCGGAGTATTCATCCCCAATCAGGGACCGGAGCCTAATCAATACGCGGTGCGAGAAACTGGATCCAGGGGTTTAGTATCATCTCGAGGCAATTCAATAAAGGTACACATTCGCATAAATTACCTACGGGCAAGTAAAGATTCTTGTACCCCCCTTCGTGCACGGTCCTGACCTGCGTCGCCCACTCTCGTCGATCTCGTTTCCATGCGCGACAGGGATCTGCTTTGCACGCAGTTGAAAGACAGAGTGAGGGGGAAGAAAGGCTTATTGCTATACTTTCTTGGCTGCGCCGCGGGGCACAAACACGGTGCCAATGCAATCGACCGCGCTCACGTCTATCTCCCGTACTGATGCGCCGCAGGCTTGCAATCTGCCGGGAAACAGGAACCAGCGGGAGGACAAGACAAGAGCCAGGGGGCCAAGTCCAGGTCATTGGTCGCGCTAAATCAAACAAGGAGACGTCATAGATGGCAAGAGGATGGAACCGCGCTTTCACAGTACGAAGACAGTTCGAGCTGAGATATTTTAATGTGCCAGGCAGATTGCTACGGTTTTGTCATGATCTGTATGCGAGATCTCTCGAAAGCGAAGCTGGGATGTCCTAATCCCAGCGAAATCAGAGACCGATCTCCGAAGGTCCGCGTGCCGAATAAGCTTCACTATAGCCACGGCTGGGCGTACATTAGGCATACCGAGGCAGCACCGAGGCCTTGGACTTGAGCACCCTGTTTCGTGTGTTCATGCTAGCAGCGTGAACAGTTGCTGCTAAAGCTCTGATGACGCCTTTTCACCTTAGCCTCTCTGTCAAATGTTCAGCTGTGCAAGCAGTATATATTTGCGGTGACCCCTCGCCCCAAAAGTCCAAGGCTTATCCGCCTCGCATCGCCATGAATAGGGCTCTTTGTCAAGGAGCCTAGTGTCTAATTAACTGTCCCTCGTACCTTCCCAAACGGAGTCATAGCTACCATGCCGTTTGTCGCCAAACAAGCTAACAGGAAGAGAGTAGTGATTGTAGGGTCGGGCTGGGCTGGGGCCACGATGTAAGCACCATTCTTCCCCTTTGACAGTTCCGCATCTGTGATTTTTTAGAGTGTTCCAGAATGCATCACCTCAAGACCTGTAGCAGATGAGTAACACGTACTAGTTCTACCGCCCTCGATGAACGAAAGTACAAGATTACTGTAGTCTCACCCGAAGAAACGACCCCTTACACGCCTCTTTTGGCCAGCGCTGCGTGTGGCCTCTACGACTTCAGGTATGCGCCTTTTCTTCGCCATCCTGGAAGCATCCTGATCAAAGACACAATTTATAGTTAACTGACGTTCCCGCAGTCTTGTCGAAGCACCGGTCCGCCATCAAAGGAGGGAAATCAGATACATCAAGGCCACTGTTGACGACGTCGATTTCGAGAAGAAGGTTTGCCGTTGCAGATCCGCCTTTGACGACCTTCCGAGCGAGGGGCAGTTCTCTCTGCCCTATGACTACCTGATATTAGCACCTGGCTGCACAAACAACACTTTTGGTACGCCGGGCGTGAAGGAACATGCCATGTTTGTTCGTACTGTGCGAGACGCAAAAGCCATCCAAGGCCACATTCGAGATTGCTTTGAGAGGGCATCGATGCCCGGCCTCACAGGCGAAGAGAGTAGGTCGATTGTCGGGTTCTTGCCCCCTCTTCCCGACGCAAAACCTCTTAACACTTACTGCCATCTAGTTCGCAACATCTTGCACTTCGTCATCGTGGGTGCAGGACCGACAGGCGTGGAGATCTCCAGTGAATTATCCGATCTCTTCCATAATGACTTTGCACGGCTGTATCCTCACGTCAAGAAACATGTCCGGATCTCGATCCACGATGTTGCTCCCAATGTCTTGGGCGGCTTCGACCAACACCTGCAGGAGTATGCGATGCACAGCTTTGACAAGCGTGATGTTGAGGTGCTCACCGAGAGCCACATAGAAAAGGTTGACGAGGGTGCTATTTACACTCAAGAACTCGGCAGAATCCCTTGCAACACAGTCATCTGGGCGACGGGCAACGGCTCGACAGCGTTGGTTGACGGGCTACGATGCCAGAAGACAGGGAAGGGTCTTGCTCGCTTGCTGACGGATGACTTCCTGCGACTCAAGGGTACGAATGGAGAGCCTGTCCCTGATGTCTACGCCCTCGGTGATGCTGCAGATGTCGAGGGCGCCAGCCTTCCCACCACGGCTGAGGTTGCATGCCAAAAGGCGAAGTGGCTGGGATCTGCCTTGAACAAGGAGTTTGAGGAGGGCAAAGTGAGCAATTTCCAATATCGACAGGCGGCTGTGGTGGCGTATTTGGGACACAGTGACGGTGTCATCGCAGGAAAGAGCGATTATACGGGCGCCGAGGCCTGGATCGCTTGGCGATCCAAGAACTTCCTATGGACAAGACAGTGGAGGCAAAGAGTCTTGATTATTGTGAGCTGGCTCCTTGATCGGCTGACGGGGAGAGCCATTGCCCCATGGTGATGATGTTTGGACAAGCAATACGTCAGACATGGGTTGGTGGTGTCCAAGTGAACAGTCATCTGACTCACTTGGGGGCGTCGTACGTCAATCGTCTGTTGTTTCCAATTCAGCGTCGTCAGCCAGTCACCACTGTAATTATTAGTATCTGAAATGTTTGTACTTGTCCACATGACTCTTCCAGTTGAAAATTGGCATGTCACTGTTACTGCTTTACACTCGAAGAAGTCAAGTGTCTAATCACTAAATGGAGTGTGACATGGCCCATGATCATTGTCATGACCTCCTAGAGTTCCAACATATAAGGTTTCTCCCTGCCTTTGTCCAGAAAAAACGCAACATGAACCTCTTATGGCTTTCTTTGTGCATCACGCCCCGTTAGAGACTCTCGACACCATCAACCAACAACTCACCCGTAAGTTACCTGGGTATATCTTGCGTCGATTCCCATACTCCATACTGTGAAGTATTTACGTGTCTCTAGCCCTTTCCAGCAATCTTACTGTCATGGAAAGAAAAGCGACTCACCTCTGTTTCTCTTTCAGGTAACCAATATTTCTTCATCGCGGTCTTCGAAAGATGCGATTTTCCTTAATCTCCACGTCGGCCCTGGAAGCCATATGTCTATGCCTTTCGCTGGCAGCGGCCACCAAAATTGATCAACATGCGCCCACCCGGCCACCACATAACCCAAACATGCAGCCACGAAATAACTCTGGAGCATGTCCCGGGGGACACAGTAATTTGAACATCACCATTCAAAACGACCAAGATAAACCTTTATTCTTTTATGTCACTGGGAAGGACCCCGACACCAATGACAATTTCATCATTCTTCAGCAACAGGATGATTGCTACTCGTGGTCCACGAAGCCCGCATACACGGATAGTTCTACGATGCCCTACTACTTCGTCAACGCGACCGATGAGAGCATCCAGTTTCATAGCGAAATACAGGTAAATGGGAGCATTTCGTTTTGGCTCCCAAGCTACGCCAACAGCGCCCGCCTGTACGTCGCTCAAAACAAGCTCCGGTTTGGCACCAATATTGGGAGCTCAAGCGAGGGCTTTGTTGAACCGTCGTCAACCAACCAAGACCTTCCCGAGTACAACGTCATTTGGCAATTCATTGAGTTCACCTACGGGGAGGAGAACTTCATATTGAACCCATCGTATGTCGATTTTGCAGCAATTTCGCTGGACCTCACCGTGGAGTCTGCAAACGCAAATCCGTATAGGGTCCCAGGACTCGAGGCCGACGCGCTGGACAAGATTTGCTCGGAGCTCAGGAATCAAACGCAAAGAGACAACCAGAGTTGGGCGAAGATGTGTCTTACGGACGATGATGGCCACAATCTACGAGCAATCTCGCCGAACCAATATCTCGCCCTGTACCCTAATGACACGATGGCAACCTATTACAACGAGTACGTTGACAAGGTGTGGGAGAAATACACTGATCAAAATCTCACAATCAACACCCAAGATAACGGTAGTGGCGGAAAGGTTGAACTAGGCCGCAACTTCATCTGCAAGGTCAAGCCTGAGGATGATCTGCTTTGGTGCGGCGGCGAGGATGTGCCCAGTGAGACTTATTCTTTCAGGAAGCCGACCACGTCTGAGATCATGGGCTGTGTACAGGGCTCTGAGGATCAGAGCTCTCAGGATAGGAGCCCGTTCACGGTGACCGGAGGCAACCAGTCGATGATTGTGCCTCGTCTCTGTGCGGCCTTTACTCGAAGCACATTGCTACTTGAAGAGGGCCATATCCAGCCCAACAGCAAGATCACGGCTGACCAATACTATAATGACACAATCACGAACCATTATAGCCGGATTATCCACGAAAGACTGATAAATCACACCGGTTATGCCTTTGCTTACGATGACACAAATCCAGTGTCCGACCAGGACACAACGGGCAACGCTGCTGGGGTCATCCAGGACGCAGACCCGCAACTTCTGTTGATTACGGTCAGATAGCTTTGATAGACAATTTATTTCGATCAATTCTCAATCCTACAAACCCGCGTCCGTGACTTCGGTACCTTGTATGTTTGGTGACTTTGACCGGTCGGGGTCAAGTTTCAGCAGTACTGTGAGTGCAGGTGCTCACACCAGTCCCAAAATTCCTTGGCCTTGCCATTCTCAATGGCCTCAAGAATATCATCTCTGACGTTCTTCTTCTGCAACCTTCCGAAAGGCAGTATGTACACGCCATTTGTGTCGAGCCCGACCTCATTGGAGAACCCAGAGAACAACATGGTGTATGCACCCATGACTGCAGGGTAGAAGCTCGGCTGCATAACAGCCAGCAGCCAGTTGGGTTGATGCTTCCAAACTGTCGTGTTGATCATGCCAGGGTTCTGTGTCACACTCACGATGCCCTCAGGCCCCCATCTCCGTGCGCCGTCAACAGCAAGGAACCAATTTCCCGCTTTGCTGACTGCGTAGTCTACGGACGCGTTCTCTGACCCTGTCCCTGCGGTATTCATGCGGTCCAGCTCTGCCAGATCGAGCCCTCCTTGCGGCGCGAAACGCTCGATGATCATGGACGACGCCCAGATGATCCTGGTCGCCCCGGGCGCTGATGACTTTGTGGCTTTGCGGAGCTGTGGGAGCAGCTCTTGTGTGAAGAGCAGCGGGCCTACGCAGTTGATACCTGTGGACGTGTGAGTACAAGACAGGGTTGAGAAGACGGGCGGGAGCGGATTGGAAGGAGAGAAAGCGTAGAAGGCATCGAGAAGAGCAAGAAACGGCGGGCAACAGGGTTAGTGTGGTGAATTACCAATATGTCCCTCCAGGCCTTGCTTCGTTTTTGTGCCAGCCGGGGCGCCGGCGATGCCCGCATTATTCCACAAGATATCAAGCCGGGATTCACGTTGAGCAAAAGAGGCTGCGGACGCTTTAATGGTCGTCAGGTCGTCAAGGTCGAGGTGCATGTACTCGAGTGAGCCAGGTTGTGACGTGGTGGCTGCTTGGTCAACGACCTCCTTGATGGCGGCTCTCGCACGCTCCTCGGAACGGCATGCCAGATAGATCTTTGCGCCGGTTGGGTACAGGAGTTTAACGAGCGCAAGCCCAATGCCCGAGTTGCCGCCTGTGATGATAAAAACGCGGCCATCTTGACGAGGCACATCCGCCTCTGTGAATGCCGGCTGTGGCGGGAACCATTGGTCTTTGATGTCGACCAGCCGGTCGTATGACAGATTGCTGAAGAGCTTCGTGAAATCGACGATAGTGTTGGGCATCCTGATCAGGTTGCTGAGGAGGGATGCACGCGACGTCGCTGTGGTTTGATGTGTGTACGTGTGTTTGTGTGTGTATGAGCTGATGTTGATTTTGGCTCGGAGATCAGCAGTTTCCAAGTGACATCGAGGTCCACTGCAGTGGATTGCCCACGATAGGGGCGCAGGGTGAGCGGGCAGGGGTAGCCCTTGCTGGAGGCTAAACCATAGACCTCGGCAAGTGCAAGTGGATGCCGTGCCTGATGTCGGCCTGCTTGTGTCCTGGCTAGTACCGGACCGTTCCTTGTCGTCAACTACGATCCCCCCAGTCTTGGAATCCGTCAACTGCGTTAGCATCCATCACTGACTCGCCTATTTATGGCCATCCCAGCTCCGCCAGCTCGGCATACAGCGTGCGCGATGCATTCTCCTGCTAAGGTAAAATGTTTGGGATTGGCCTATTCTATGTCAGGGATACTAGTAGTCTATCCAGCCAAGACGTGAGTTCGGCCGAGTCTGCATATTGCGCATGCTGTGTTAGAACGGCTTGGTTAGTCACACTTGGTACTGACGTGTTGACAGTTTATCGCTAGGACGCACCACCTGGCTTTAATCAGCCTGCCCATATGTTTGGCTCAGAGTGTCATGAAGCCTTCCCCACAGCCCATCCTGCCACGTGCGAACCATGCTCCACTCCGGCAGCGTCTCTTTGATCATCCACAGCCAGCCTCCCACGATAAAATCTGCGTACGTCGGCGTCGTGGCCCCTGAAACGAGAGGCCCACTGCCCTTCTCGACATACCACTCTGCTAGCTCTCCAAGCGCCTTTTCGAATTGTTTGAGCATCTCTGCTCTCTCGAGGCCATGGACTGCGAACTCATCCCAGTCTTGCCTCGCCGCCCGCCTGCAGAACTCGGCTCTAGTCCTTGCAGCAGTCTTTGGGTTGAACGGTAGGTTGTGATAACCTAGCACTACATATTTGGTGAACACCCTGTCTACAAGGGCATTAAAGTCTCGGTGTGGAGCAGCTGCAGAGTCGGGAAAGAGCTGCGGCGAGCTGGGGTATGCCTTGTCAAGGTAGAGAGCGATCTCGAACGAGTCGCCCACCACCTGGCTGGCGGTATGGTCGACTACTACCGGTAGGGTGTAAAAGTCGGTACTGTCCATGTAGTGTTTTCGACATGGGGCAGCGCCGAGGCCCTTTCGGACTTTGGTAACCTCGGTGAGTTCGGTCCAGCAAGTCTCGTAATCCAAGCCGGAATGGACACGCTTGAAATTCAGTGCATACCTGGCTCAACGCATGAGAAAACTAATCATCAACAGCTGCCAGGAGAGCCGGTCACCTACCTCGTTTTGCAAGGATTCGGTGCGTATGGCCGTATAGGTGGCCCCGAGGCAATATCGTAGAATGTGATTGGCTTCGGCATGGCGCGAGGGGTGCCAGGGGGCGGAAAAGGAACGATGAGATGCGGTCTGCCAAGAGTGTTGTCATTCATTGGGCTTGCATCTACGGCAATGCATGCAAAATTGGAAGTCGGTGCGTTTGCCTTTTTCAGTCGGACTACGGGACAGTCGATATTGCTGTGTTGACAAAGTGTATACTACAGTCTATGTCTCGTGGGCGATAGAGAATGACTCATAATTACCACCTTCATGCTGATTCTATAAATCTAGACTCCTGGGTAAGACAATGTCTCACCGAGGAGGTGTCATTGTTCGTCACCCGTCAGCCGCACTCTCCCACTCCTGTAACACACTCTCTTATGTGATTCTTGCTCGTGCAAGCATGAGAGTTGTGTATCCCCAAGACGTTTTCCCGGCTACTCCCCTGACCACGCCTGGGGTTTCCGTCTTCACTTGCAGATCATGCCTTCATCCGAGACCAGAGAGGTCGAGACTAGGCGACAGACGTTGCCATCTTCGATGACCGGTTTCGAGGCGACAACAATCTTCGAATTGGTTTTACACTTTACTAACCCCTCGAAAATCTGCCTCGACCATGGCGCCTCCGTACTTCATCGAGAATACATCTAAGTGACTCGCTGAAATAATACCGCTGCAGGATCTAGGCTGCAGATGCTGAGATCTTTTTAATCAAGCCCTCCAATTCATCATCCGTCATGGATGGCACTCCAAGTAGTCCGTTGTCGGTCTTTGCCCACGGAGAAAAAGTCTCCGGCTTGGCATTGGAGTATCGGATCAACGTCCCAAAAGTCGCCATGTCAAACTTGCCGCTGAACAGGTCAGCCAAAGCCTTGCCGTTGGCCTCCTCCGCATTCACGTTGATGACCTGCCACCCATCTGCCCCCAGCACCGACTGGGCATGCTTGAGCATCTCATGGCAACTCTTGACGACAGATTGCACATAGACCGGCCTGTTCTGCGTCTCTTCAGGGTGCGCCATGATCCCCGCAACGGCTTTTCCGACCGAGTCTAGAGTCGTCCAGACAACTCGATTGTCGCCCCCGTCCATGAGCTCCGCTCGCTTCTTGGCAAGATCGATGCCCGCGAACCCGGTCCGAAGGTTCCAGTCCAGGAATGGCCCGTTTGCGACAATGGTCCAAGTCATACTTCCTTTCGACGACTTGCACTTCTCGTAAAGGTAGTTATCCCGCTCAACACGCTTCGAGAAGACCGGCAGGGAGTTGGCAGCCTTATTAAGCGGGTCGAGGCTCCAGTCCGAAGGGATGTACCGATAAACTCCTGCGGCAAGCGAGGCGTCCATGAGGCGCTTGGGCGTGTCATCCTGCACAAGCGTGCAGTCGACGACAGCATCCTGTCCAGCCAGTGCCGCGGTGAGGTCATCAGTGGACTCGAAATCGACCTTCTTGACCTTGGCTGAAGCTGGCAAGCTGCTGGTGTCGCTGGACTTGCGCACGAGGATTGTCACCTCGAACCCATGAGCAAGAAGGTTTGCCACTACGGGTGTACCGACATTTCCTCGGCCCTGTGGTCAAATGTTACCATGATGCTCAAAGAAGCCGCCCGGGGCAGATTGAACGAGAGTCCTTACACCGACAACGGCGACGTTATGGATCTTTTGCACCATTTCGGAAATGCTTTGGTCGGGTATCTGACAGATGCTTGGCAACGAAGTTTATTCTTCCGGTACGCGGTTGCTCCCACTTTGAACAGACTGCTGCATTCCACCAAAGGGCCGGACCGCGTGGGAGTATAAATATGAGAGCCCATGCGTGACCGGCCCCTTGCGAAAGAACGCACAAGGTAGCTACAATCCTCTGAGACATTGCATGTGGGATGATTCCAGGCATTCGAGTATGTGACGTACGAAAGTCTCTGTGTTGACTCCTTTCCATGTGATCCACCTGTGTTCATACCAACTCCACTGACAACGGTCAAGCCGGACTACCTCATAGCTACGGAGTCCCGTCCCGGAGGTATAGTTCGATGCAGTCGCATCGCGCCAGAACTAGCTCCTGCGCCTCCTCCGGACGGTGTGTTGGGGAAACCATGCGTTGTGGTTTTATGTTTGCTTAAATGGGACAGATGAGGTGAAACGAGGATGCATGTGAAGTTTAGATGTTTCAGCGCGGAACGCTCAAGCTTCGTACAGGACGTTACAATGAACTGCTGGAAACGTCACAATGCCAAGGCTCGGTGAACGAGACGTTTTACCGATCTGTATCGACTTTTCTTGAACAGAGATTTAATCACTGCCAGAGCAGATGATGAATCAGAACACGGCTCGAACCTAATGTTGACAAGGAACGGCAATCGTGAAGTTGAAAAATCGTCGTACATTTATTAGTCTATATCCGAAGACTACGGTACGTTTACTCAGCCAGACTTGTGTTGTCATCAACTAGGAGCTCACTCTACGATGCAATTCAGATACAATGTATATGTGTGAAGCTTAAGGGGTACTGTTTTATGTACTCAATTCTGCATTCTAAACATCTACCAAGCTACCCATAACCCAGCCATGCAACTGCTTGGAGCACTCGGCTCCGCTCGATGTCAACGATTCTTCCCAGACATCTTTCTCAGTCACTGCCGTCAAACGTGTTTAGTTCGAGTTAGTGACGGAGAAACCCTTGATGGGGAAGTTGTAGTTGACATGGTGCACTTCGACATCTCCGACGCCATTGGGGATGTAAGAAGATTTGTCAGCCGCCTTGCTAGCATCGATGCTGTCCCAACCGATCGCCCCGACAAAGACCTTGCCGTGACCTTCGACCTCCTCCGTAGAAAAGCCAGAGGCGCCGCCACGAGAGCCAGGCATGCTGAATGCTTTCTCGATCTGGGCCTTGAGCTCATCTTCGTTGCCCGTGCAGTTGCGGATGGTGACCATCTCCACGATAGGCGAATTGATGGCCTCGCGCGGCGCGTAAGGTCTGAACTTGATAGTGTAGCCCCAGGGCTTTCCGTTGAGGACCTGGCCCATCTGATCCATGGACTTGGAGTGGGCATCACTTGACACGAAGGCGTTCTTGGCTTCGGGAGACACCCAGCCTGCGTGGGTTAATGAGTGCTCAGCCGTGCAGGATTGGCTCTGTGGACTCACCAATCATCAAATCCAAAGTTTGCGGATCCTCACTGCGGGGGCCCCATCTTGTTCGGATGTAACCAGGCTGCCCTTTGAGGGTCAAGAGGAGCTGCTTATAGGGCTCTTTCCAATCCTCTACGCCGCCCTTCACCGGGATAATGACCCGTTCAGTAATTGCAGTTGGGGGAGGGGGTCCGCTGGCGGCCATTTTGGATTTCTGAGGCAGGCTGTGAGATAAAGAAATGCAGTAGTTCTTGTCCAGGGGCGGTATTATTGCTCAATGATAAACTTAGAATTACGATGAACGAAAAGCTGGAAACAACTGAGCTGACCGCAACTTTATATGACAGGCTCAGGATCGAACACATGGTGACCACATGAATGGACATTCCATGTCTCCACGGCCACTGGTAAGAATTTCCTTCATCGGACCATCGCATTACTTGTCGAGTCCGGATATACCACCGCTGCCTTGTTGCGATCCTTCCCTAGAAAGCTCCATTGTTTTCCGCCGACGCGACTAAGGAGAAGGTCCTTCGGAAGACAACTCTTCCAAACGCAATGCTACGTCCCCTGGCATTTCATGCAAGGCGGCTTGATAGCACTGACGAGCCCGTCCTCCTCCGGACGTCTTTCCGACGAACCCCACTCTTGATTTGCCTCCAGTATCTACTCGCAGCGGATGTCCGAAGCGCAGCATGTAGCCCTGTCTCTGACGGTGTCTTCTAAGATCTGGACATACGGCTGTCAGGTGGAGGTCAGGTTGACTAGACAGCCTTGACGTCTGCCATGTTTCATCCGAAAGATGTGCGAACCTAGACGGCACGGTGTTTCAAAGAGGCATGATAGGATCGACTTGTCGACCCGCGGAAACAATTACTGCAATCAGGAAACCCGGTGTCATGCAGCTCATTTCGAACTGCGCCTCGATCGCCAAAGGTCTCGTCCTATTCTGACCCCGGTAACGGGCAAAGCCTACGGCTACTAATAACCCAAATTCGCATGGAACGCCTGGAAGTCATGATGAAACCATCCCCACGCGCCACCCGTGCCGGGCGGACTGGACCTTGTAAAGCAACATGAAAGCCTGCTGCGGTATGGAATCTGTTGGTCAACTGGTTTCGCATATTGCAGAAAAGGTTGAGTGGGCAGATGGACAGGCGGCGGGCAACGAGGTTGAATCATGCGGAGAAGAGACGCTCTTCCAACCGGCCCGAGGCTTCCGCAGCGGGGCCAGACCTTGACGCTGCAGATCGATCATTCATTCCGGAAGCTTAGCTGAGAGGAACTGTATACTTGGTACCACGGCGAGTTCGTGGCACAGTCATATCATATGCTGCATCCAGTGCTGAGTCTGGTGCTGGCACGTCTGCGGTTCGGCTATTGGTCTGTGGTCGATCGCAGAAGATAATTGAGTTCACGTTGTTGTATTCTCCATTTTCAGTGCTAGTTGCCCATCGCATCTGAAAATCGGCTGGACGAAGCCAAGAGAACCGCGAGATCCAACAACATTGGCTGACAGCTTCAGACAGCATCCCACCATCGATCTATCACGTGAGAAGGTGTGGATTGTTCTCATCCGGGCATGCTAAATTTGTGCCGTTCATATCTACCAAGATAACGGTAAGCCATGGCCACCTCAACCGTTCCGAGATTCGCGGAGTGATCAATTCATGTGGAGATGCGGTCTTGTGAAAAAAAGGTCGCTGAAATATAATGAAATTGTCATGGCAATAAATGTTTACATATGTACTTGTTCCAATCAGACCCGACCAATTTAACCTCCAATAACCCCAGTCTGAGCATCCAGTGACTCCCGTACCCTGGCCAGCTATAAACTCGGTGTGCACAACTAGCTAGTCGTAGCCCTGGCACATGGGCGAGAAGTACGAAGATATGTAGTCACCGTAACCCAGGTGGCCTCTTCCGTAATTGTACGACGTGTAAGACAGGGCACCTGGCTTTGAGAAATCCATACCGGGTCTATTTTCAAATCCATGCTTGTCAGTCATGTTGATTGTTCGAATGTATGGAAGCCATGAGGCGATAGCTACTACTCACATCATAGCCGCGGCCAAGGCGCCCCTGGCGTACTTGCCGGCATGCCGTTCGTAGCCCAGCAGCTCGAGTGCCTCGGTAAAGTTCGCAGTCGTGCGGATGTCGTTGGAGTTTGTTTGCGCCCAAGGCAAATGGCACTTGACCTCGATCCTCTCCTGGCCTGGCCTCATCTCGAAGACAAAACAGGTTCCCACGTGGTGGTCCTTGGGGAAGCGGGGCGGCTTGGACTGGTCTGTAGCAATCCCGTTTGGCTCATCAAGGAGGAGGTGCCATATTTTTGAAAGATTCTCGACGCCGCGCATGGTTGATTCATCCATTTGCAGACCACCCAGGGTGCACACGTCGCGGATGGTACTTTTCGAATTCGACTTTGTCCGAGCGTACACCTTGATGCGCGCCTTGGCCGGGTCGATGCAGTCGATGGCGATCATTTCCACAGGCATACGCTCCTTGTACCCTGCCAGGAACTTGGACAGCTTGTCTACTACCTTGCTAAATCCCTGCCCGCCGGGCTCAAGGTTACGAATGGTGTCCCAAGTCAGGTCCTCGGTGCTGACGCCAGTGGCAAGGTGCTTGAGCACGGGGAAGAGGTAGACCTTCATGATGCGCTCGGCCCCCTTCATGTCAAATGCCACAAAGATCTGCGGCACCCGCGTCTTGTGTGGTGGGAGAGCGGCCTTCGCGGCGGCCACCTCGTTCTTGTCATGCAGAAACCAGCGAGACCAGACCTGCTCGAACCACCGCGTGTCCGCACCTGGCGCGACATATCGTAGCAGTGGTAGCAGTGTCGCGATCTTGTCCCCGGGGAAGGGATTTTCCGGGTCGTCATTGGCCAGGAGCGGCTCGAAGGTATAGCGCACCACGGTCCCGTCGTTCTGGAAGTTCCATGACGGTTCGACCGGAGAGCCATCCATTGTCAACAAGGGACGGACAGTGGCTTGAGGTGTAGGTGGCCCGTAGGTCGGCACCACTGCGTCTCGATACACGCGCATGTGGTCGAGCTGCTGCTCGTGGGTATAAGAGCCAGCGCTGCGGAGGAGGGTGGCCAGCAGTGGCGCACTACGCTGCCACCACCAGTTGTGGTCTGGATTTGTTGGGGCGTCAAGACCACCAATCTTGCCGCTGGCCATCAGTCCATTTGACTTGGGGCTGATGTCTTCGAAAGCGCCAATAGCTTTGGAACCCCAAGCGGGCTCGTCGTCTTCGGCAAGTCGGACCATTCTGTGTAGCGGTTGAATTGAAGCCGACTCGGCTGCGGTTGCGGTGGCCGTAAGAGTGCTCATTACTGGATTGGTTTGATGAGAGCTTGAAAGCTGTAGTTGGCTCTCCTTCACAAAAGAGAGCGCAAAGAACAAACATAAATATTCACCAAGCTTTGAAACAGGTCGAAGGCTACCGTGGCAAGCAAGCTGTTTTATTTATGGCTTTGTGACAACGACGGCAGAGCCCAAGCTGCCTCCGCCCCCAACCACTACCCATCCGGATGCCGGCGAGAAGCTTTCGCTGCCAGTGATAGGTTTGATGTCGAACATGGTTTTGAGAATAGCCCTTGGCACCAAGTCAAACTCATTTTGGTCTCCATTCACGTCACGGCTGGCCAGAAAAGACGGAGTCCGCGTCGCTTCCGGAATGCGACGGAGCCCAGTCATGTTCGGTTCGCGGAACCCAGTAAAGTTAGATTCTGCACCTGAAACAGAGTCCCGAGGCGGCAATCGAGCAGACATGTGAGAGGAAACATGAGGCCTTACTGCACATATCGCAGCACCAGGAGAATTGACGGCCTTCGAATGGATTGGGGAGGCACCGAAGGGCGGAGGTGCGCGATCACAGCCACGTTTCAGACAGGGTGCGACATCAACCTTCGACGGGAAGGATGATCATGCCGTTGCACCACAAAGCCATGTTCATCTGATCTAGTATCATCGATTCATTCCTTGTCAATATTCGGCAACCGGTAATCTGTGGGGAGTCCGGAGCTGTACTCTTGGCTCAACTTTGCCGGTGACAGAACATGGGGATTTGGTATCAAAGTCAACAACCAACACTCGACTCTACCTAGGTAGGGCTGTTTCACATCGACAGGTGGCTATGGGGATATCGTACAATCTCGTTCCACCACATCACAAGTCACCGTTCGGGGTGAACTACACAACACGGGGTCTCGGAGATGTTGAACTAGACTCGCTGTGTCAATCATTAATCATTGTAATTACGGGCACACACACCTACACATATATATACTGGTCTTCCTACTGATTCCTAGAATTTGCTTTCTTCATACCAAATCATTCACAAACTTCATTCGCATCGTTTCAACACCCATCTCCAACATGTCTCCTCCAAGTGCAACGGGTGTAGCAGACGACACCGCTGGACAGCCCGCCAATGGAAGTACCGGCGTACCGAAGCCTCGATGCCTGCCCCCCGGGTTTACCGACAACAAATTCTCAGATTTTGTCTCCGCCATACACTCACTCGTGGGCAAGAGCAATCTTGCCGTCATCACGTCTGAGACTGTCTTTGACGATGGCGATTATGAGACAGTTGACTGCTTGACACATGACATGCACAACTTCTACGACCACGAAGAGTTTATTGCATCGGCGCTCGTGCGCCCACGCCATGTCCAGGATGTCCAGGCCATTGTCAAACTGTGCAATGACTTTGCTGCGCCGCTATGGGTCTTCAGCAAGGGACACAACCTGGGCTACGGCGGGGCGGCGCCTCGCGTGAGCGGAAGTCTTGTGATGGATCTCGGCAAGCACATGAACAAGGTGCTGGAGGTTAATGCTGTCGACTGTTACTGCCTCCTCGAGCCGGGCGTGTCATATCTCCAGCTGCAAGAGTACCTGCGCGAGCACAAACTCGACGACAAGGTCATGATGGACGCTCCTGAATTGGGGTACGGCTCCGTGATCGGCAATGCTCTTGACCACGGGGTCGGATTCACGCCTTATGGAGACCACTGGATGATGCACTGCGGGATCGAGATTGTCCTGCCCACGGGTGAGATTGTCCGCACCGGCATGGGCGCCATGTCCAGTCCCGAGGGACGGGAGCAGGCCAAGCAAGGCGTGCACCCGGCGGACCAGAAGCCGAACGAGTGCTGGCAGCTCTTCCCTTACGGCTTCGGCCCTGTCAACGATGGCATCTTCTCACAGGCTGGAAATGGAATCGTCACCAAGATGGGCATGTGGTTGATGCCGCGCCCGCCGGGGATGGAGGCGTTCATGGTCACGTACGAGAAGGACGAGGATCTTCCGCAGATCATCGACATCATTGGACCGCTCCGCGTCAACATGATCTTGCAGAATGCTGCTGCGCTGAGGCATGTCGGCCTGGACCTGGCACACTACAACTCGCGGTCACACTACACAGATAAAGCCTTGGACGAGCCTCTGACTGACGAGGACTTGGACCGCGGAGCGAAACAGCTCGATCTGGGCCGATGGGTCTACATGGGCGCTGTATATGGCCCTCCGGTGATCCGTGAGGCCCATCTCAAAATAATCAAGCAGGAAATGTTGAAGGTGCCGGGGAGCCGTTTCTTCAACGAACAGGACCGCAAGGAGACGTTTGGTACCTTGGAGTGTCGGGCTCACACCATGAGGGGCGTGGCAAACATGGATGAGCTGGGCTGGCTCCAAACATGGATCCCGAACTGCTCCTTTATGTCGCTGGCGCCGATATCGAAAGTTTCGGGCGAGTCGGCCTGGGCTCAATACGTGACGGCGAAGAAAAGATTTGATGAGGCCAAGTTGGATTACATGGGTATCTTCAGCATCGGAATGCGAGAGATGCGTAAGTCAGGCCTCCCTCTGTCGACTGCAGTATCACTAATCATCAATGACAGATAACGTCGTATGCATTGTCTTTGACCGCAAGGACCCTGACGCGCGCCGCCGGGTGCAATGGCTTGTCCGCACCATGATCAAGGACTGGGCAGAAAACGGCTGGGGCGAGTTCAGGACGCACATTGGCATGATGGACCAAGTAGCCATGACCTATGACTTCAACGACCACGCACTCATGAAGCTGAATGAGAAGATCAAGAACGCCCTCGACCCGAATGGTATCTTGGCACCGGGCAAGAGCGGAGTCTGGCCGCAGCAGTATGACAAGAAGAAGTGGATGTTGGGTGAGGACTACATCAAATAGACCGAAGATGGATCTGGCGACCTGCAGTAACTCATAGATATCAGGAGTTTCAGCTGTATTATAACGAATTTGTAAATAAAGAGACCGTGCTTATCTTGCCATTATTAGTTGTACAGTATACATGATTCCTGACCTAATCAGTCTGAACCCTCTGAGGATCTCCCACGGGCCACAGACTCTCCGGATCAGACCGAGGTTCCGTCTTGGCTTCTTCCACTGCGTGAGTGTTGTTGTGCCTGCCTGCGACTAAGAGTCTGCATTGCTTCTGGTACAGGCAGTAGAAGTTCCACGAGCCCCAGAGCTGCGCCGCCGCGAAGAGGATGTGGAGCATGGGAGTCGTGATCTTGAACGCCAGTGTCCATCTGTTCCACAAGGAGCCGAACATGTACATTGTCACAATTGTCTCGGCTATCGTTCCGCTCAGGGTTGTGGCCATGGCTGCAAGGAAAAGCCTTCGGAGGAAGTTATGCGAGTCAGGGTAGACTCTGTACAGTATGATGGTGACATGTGGCAAGAACTCGGCGATGATATCAAAAGCACCTGTCCCAAACCCTCGCGTTAGTGCCTGTGCTATTGACAGTGAAGGGGGTGCTGGCGGTAGGCTTGGCTTTGCTCACTCACCCCACACCAGGCAGAGAGAGAACTCGATATCAGCATCTGGCTCTCTGATGAGATCTAGGCTGATTGCAATTGCCGACTGCCCGATCATAATGGTGCCCACGTGATGTCCGACACTGACTGGGGATATCTTGGGCCGGTAGAAGAGCTCGAAAATGTACATTGCCATGAGCATCTGTGACACGACAATCAGGATGTCGCCCATCGTGACTGGCGACGTCGTTCCGGAAAAGCGAGTGTGGAAGGTGGCTGTCCCAAAAACAACAGAGATGAAGGGATAGATGGCCGCAATGAGTATTAGAATCTTGGTGCCGCCTGCTATGTGGTGGTTTACGAATCCCCTGCGCACGGTCTCGTCCATGGTCGTGTATATTGCGCCATATATCCTCTTGAGCAAGAATCCTTCCAGGATGTAGAATCGGATAGCGAAGTACACCACGAATACAATGCTCATTATCAGTGCACTGAACGGTGCCAGGATGGATATTGTCGTCAGGGGCATCCTGTCGAGGTGCTCGTCATGGCGCCTGGCCAAGACATTGTGGTCATCCATATGGAGCAGTAATACGGGTGGAAACAGAGAGTAGAGCAGTCGGCTGGCATCTGTATGTGCTTAATGGATTATCGGAACGGGAAGTTGTAAGGCAACGTGTCAACACAGGAGCGCTCTGGGCCGGGAGATAGATGGATGAGAAAGGGCGCGCGTGCGGGGCCGGAAGCATTGCTCATTTATACACCGCGCCGAGAAGGGCCTGAGAAGTACGACGAATGTAATAGGATCTGGAAAGGAATTAGCACTTTTCAGGGTCTGGAAAGGAAACGTCCGGTCTAGGATCGGTGAAACATGGCCGAACGCACGCTGTAGGAGTGAGTACATCGAATAGATTCAGCTGCGACCTCCGTGCTTCGCCCACTGAACACGATGCAACTAATCCCGAGGCTCGGCCCCAGCTAGCGGTCCCCCCAACGCAACGGAGACCCTGCGTGCAAGTGGCGGAGCAGCTGGTTGGATACGAGCTGGCAGCCATTGCAGGCAGTGGTTGGGGGCGTGAGAATCAGTTGCAGGCTTGAGGTTCAAAGATATTCCAGATATCTCTGTGCTTCCCTCGAGTCTTTCTTATTCTCACTTTCGTCAAAACCTCGAGTTTCAAGAAGTTTGACCCCAAGTCCCATGAACGCAATGGCTCAATCCAGCTAACCATCTACCTGGGTGGCCGTGCCGCTAGCCGTCGTGGCTCGCAAATTAAACTGCGCAGCAGTGCATGAAGGGGGGCCTGTTCGGCAGGGTGTTCAGGGGTTGGTCTTGTAATTATGCTTTGACAGAAAGCTTGGTACGGGTAGCGCCGCTTTAGACAGGGATGGGGTGGGTTTTAATGACCACCAGGCCACGAGACACGGAGACACGCTATTGTAAAGTTGCAGCACAGACAGGGGTTGCAACGGACTAAGGGAAAGGATGAAGGAATCATTGAAATATCTCTCATTCCTGTACTATTGGATGAGACATAGGCCATGCAGTTTCTTTCGGACCGACGACCAAATTTGGTCCCTTCCCCACTGCCTGGAAGAAATCGCCCTACTGGCTCTTGAAGCTCCCACGGAAGACAGTGAAGGACCTGACGCGCCTCGACAGATCATAGGTGAGATCTCACTAGGACCATGACCTGCAGGCCTCCATTCCGTGATGACTCGAACCTGCTTCTATATCCTTCACAGAGGTTACTGGCTGACTACCTCAGGCTAGGTACTGTTCTAGTCCGAACCGTCCAACCACAACGACATGCAACAGCTGGTTGCTCCCATTTCTGCAAAAGGCATACGCTCAGCATACTTGACATCCCGTGTTCTGACAATATATCTAGTCTTTGGCTCTATCAACCTGCAAAAAGTTTATGCACTCGCAACCACATGTGCTCACTCAACACTGACGCCGCACTTGGCCATCCAAATTTGCCTCCTTCCAAGCCCAAATGTTCTCCCTGTGGCCCTCTCCGTCAAAGCCCAGCTTGGACGCTTCGTCACTGTCATGCCAGACCTGGAACACGGCCTTCTCGTTGTCATCGACCCACGCACGGAACATGCCCGGGCAGTTGTGGTCCTGAATAATCATGTTCCGAGCTTGGACGATATTCCCCTGCGCATCTCTCACCACGGTGCTCTCAATGCCGATCATGCCGCCTTCTCCTTCTCCGGTTATCATCCAACGATCTCCTGCTGACTTCTGCAACTGGCCCCCGGGTCCTGTGACAGCAGTCAAGGCTTGCGCAGAAGGCACTCCGCCCCAGCGTGCAATAGCAGCTGCAGTACGGCCAGCGTTAACGCGGAGGAACGAGTCCCCGTTGCCCGTACCAGATGTTGCGAAAGAGCGGGTAGTGGTCAGCTGGGAAGGTGTGGATGATATGAGCGGTGTGTAAAAAAAGGGAGTTGGCAGGCAATCGGCCATGAGTCTTCGCAGTGCGCCACTGAATTCAAGGACCGAACCTGAGCGGCGGACTGCCTCCAACCCACGATCCCAGAAGGTTGCGACGGGAGAACAAGAAGGCTTGGAAGCGCCGGCCATTTCGTCCCATTCCTCTGCCCAGTACCCAGCGCCGGGAACAGGTGTGTCTCCAATCCGGCCGGTCAGCTTGTTGGTCAGCCCGCCTGTGCTGGTTGCGCAGCAGACCACGCCATCCGAGTCAAGGGCCACGGCGCCAGTCGTGCCCTGCGGTAGGTACTCGTCTGGTGACCAGGTTGCCGAGTACTGCCTCCCGGACTTCTCCTGCTCTAGGGCGCGAATGTGCTCGTCCCATCTCGTCTGCGTGAAGAAGTAATTCGTCGGCGCGAATTCGAGCCCATACCTTTTGGCCAATGACTCCGCCGCGGCGCCGAAGACGAGCGTGTGTCCCTGAGCGGAGGGTACGTCGACATCTACCGAGTCGGAGCTGCCATTTTGGTTGGTCTTGCCGTCGGACACACCCATGCTGTCTCGATGGCCTTGACCCTTTCTCCCCCACAGGTCCTCCTCGCCATGCTCTAAAATCTCTCGGGCGAGCAATACTGCGCAGAATCGATAGTTAGGCATGAGAGCACGGAGAATGCCACCCTCAAGGGGGCTGGGTGTTGAGGCAGGCAGTCCTAGGGAAGACATGACACTATAACAGGAGGTTGACCACCCTGGATTGTGTCTCGAATCCTAACGGTGCTTACTTGGATTCTTCACATGCTGCAGGCCCAGGGCTCCCGCAGCGCGCTTGGCGTGTCCCCGCGACACCATGACAGAAGCCTCGAGCTGCTGGATGCCATCACGCGTAAAGACTGCGCCTTTTCCGGCGTTGAACAAGGGGTCATTCTCAAGAAGGGTGACTGCGTAAGTGGCGACTTGGAGTGCGGATGGCGGGCAAGCGGCCTGCATATAGGTGTGCGTTTTGGCGATCTGACATGGAGCCGTTTAGTCCAAAGGTGCCCAATAAACCAGGCCGGGACAAAATCATCCAATGTACGCACCATGCCAAGGAGCGATCGCCTGACAGCTTCATATCGCTCCGGGGTTAGATTCGTCGGCTTGATGTTCCCTGCTCCGCCGTGAATGATGAGCCGTGGCTTAATCTTGGGCGAGGACTGTGGTCGTTTATACTCCATGTTTTCTGACCCTGTGCATAACAAACCCGGGGCGACTGAAAGCGTGCTACAATAGCAAATTTGGTTTCTGCTGCTGGTGTGAGAAATCGGGGGAAGGATTTCTTGAGGAGGGATATTTGGGACACGGAAGGGACCACGGGGCATAGACTCCTTATCGCTTATCTTACCGCCGTAGCCATCCCGTCAGAGGAAGGCGTCACTGCCTGACACACAGGTGCCGATGTGTGGAAAGTGGCCGGCATCGGTCCCGAAATTCCGACGAGGTCCTTCTTCCCGCGCTGTCAACAGCGAAACGGTTGGCGGCTCCAAGCTGAGGCTGGATAAATACCGTGAAACGCGCCATCTAAGAACCTATAACCTCCAGATCCGCGGATCTGCGACGTACCACTCACTGAGGACTCGTGGTTGCCCTGCTGACATCCAAGCACGAAATGGCAAAGAACTTTACAAACGTCACAACACGACCCCCTTCGTAGTTTGGTTTGGGAGACGACGGCACGCAGCCATCCATCCTCCAGTGCCATTGGGATCAGATATATAAGGACGCAACTGATGCCAAGAGCAGTTCAGTTTTTCCCGTCCTTTGTTCAACTCATTCCCACATCTCATTCATTAAGACTCACGCTCCCTTACGACCTGGTTGTCGTCACCTTCTTTAACAAATACTATACTTAATCAATTATAATCTTAAATATTCGCTTCGATATTACATTCCACTACCCAACATGGTTCGCATCGCTCTCACCACCGTTCTGGCTTGTGAGTTCCACCCCCCCCCCCCAAGCCGCACTGGCCGGATGCCAAACCTGAACACACGAGTATTGACTCCTTTTGACGTGAAAGTCGTCGTCTCCGCCCTTGCCCTGGCTCCCAACAACGCCGGTGCAAAGGATGTCGGGAACGGCAAGGGCCAGCAGTTCACCACCGGCGGGTGTGTCGCCGATGCGGACTGTCGCAGTGCATGCTGCGCCGAGATCAACACCAGTGGCGTTGGCATCTGCTCCGCTGAAGGCGCCCAATTTCAGAACGGCAAGCAGGGCTGTGGCTTTGATGACCCGAACTCTGCCGCTACCATCGCTGCTGCTCAGGCTCAGGTAAAGAAACAGGGCTTTTAAATAATCCCGGCTTGCAGTCAAGATGACCATGGGTTGGAGGAGTCTGTGATCCTTTGGGCAAGAACATGGTTGACCGTCCGGGTTTCCGCCACTGGATTTCTTCGAGCGGGGGCCAAATACTAGATTCTGGTCCACATGATCGCTGCAGGCTTAGTTGAGGTCTCAAATACACTGTCAAATACTCTAAACTGTAGGTGAAGGAGTATATATATATATATATATATATCAAATGCCCACATAACTGTGGTGACATCTACGTTGACTTCTCAGCCTCGTCCAACTTGCTATGCTCGCCCTTGGCCGCCGTCTCCACATCCCGCCCGTGTACAACAACACCCACGCCATTGCCAGCCAGCTCAGACTTCAGAATAGGCGGGCCAGCAAAGTGCTTCCTACCCCAGACGAAGTACCAGACCATGCTGATGCTCGCAAACCCGGCAAACACAACACTGGCGTAGTTCATCGAGGAGGCGGTCAGGTCCGTGAGCACCGAGGGCATGCAGAAGATGACGATGGACAGCGCGACCCAGCACAGCGTGATGATGTTGATGGCAAATCCGAGCTTGCCGAGCGAGTAGGACGCGTACGCAACGGCCTTGCGGCCCCTGACGACGGAGACGAGGATGGGCAGCGCGTAGGAGGCGCAGAGGCAGATGGTGGCCACGCCGGTGAAGCTGTTGAAGGCGGCGGCAGAGCCGAAGTAGATGAGGCCCAGCAGGCAGTCGACGAGGAAGGAGAGCGTCAGGCCCCACAGCGGGATGTCGAAGCGCTTGTCAATGCGGCTCCACAGGCCGGAACCGGGGATGGCGCCGTCCCGCGCGAAGGCGTACGTGCACCTGCTCGAAGCGGTCAGGGCCCCGATGCCGGCGAACAGCCAGATGCCAAGGATGAGGAAC
Source organism: Diaporthe sp. P3_1W (assembly GCA_037177825.1). NCBI lineage: Eukaryota > Fungi > Ascomycota > Sordariomycetes > Diaporthales > Diaporthaceae > Diaporthe > Diaporthe sp. P3_1W. The sequence goes on from JBAFXB010000002.1 coordinate 8,869,878, forward strand.
AGGAGGCCAAACCCGCCACCTGCGCTGCCGGTCGCGGTCTTGAAGATGAGGCCCACGGGCTGGCCGTTGGCGACGCTGAGCAGCTCCTGGACGTCGGGCAGCACGAACAGCACGGGGATGAGGTACAGCAGGCCCGTGACGCCCGCGGCGACGACGGAGAGCACGATGGCCTTGGGGACCTCGCGTTCAGGGCTCTGCACCTCCTCGCACATGGCCGCAACCATGCCGTAGCCGGTCAGCACGTAGGCGGGCTGCAGCAGGCCGACGAAGAAGGACCAGCCCGGGGCCCAGCCAGAACCCGAGGCGTCGAAGTGAGCAAAGACGAACTCTCCGCTGCGGCGGCCGCCGCGAGCCATGGCCAGCAGCACGACGAGGATGATGATGACCGATGCGCCGGTCCACCATATGCAGGCTGTGTTGATCTGGTCGAGGTAGCGGCTGCCGAAGATGTTGACCAGGTATGTGACCAGCATGACGGCCCAGAACATGAGGACCGTCTGCCAGGCGGTGGCGACAAAGTCCTCGCGCCAGAGGGTGATGCAGCTGAGGATGAGCTGAGCGCCGCCGAAGTTGATGGACAGCGTGACGGTCCAGTTTCCGACAAGGGTGAGCCAGCCTGTGTTTGTGCATCGATTAGATTACATCCCGAACGGCGAGACCAGTGAGTCCTGCAAGGCCTTCCGCAGGGTTGAATAAGATAGAAACCATGATAGGAGAGGAGTGAGTGAGCAAGTGAGTGAGTGAGTGTACGCACCAGTGATCCAAGACGCTATGGGCGCCCATTCGGGGGTGGATAGCAAGGCGGCCCAATAGTATACGCCTCCGGCAGTCGGGAAGACACTGCAGATTTCTGCCAGGGAGGCGGCGATGCAGATGCTGATGAGCGACAACATGACCCAGCCCCACAAGACGGTGACGGACTGGCCATTGGCGAGCGAGTAGAGGAATGTGGTGGACAGGCCATACGGCACGGCCATGATGGCGAAGCTGAGGCCCAGCACCGACAGCATCGACAGCGAGCGGGGCAACTCGGCCTTGTAGCCCATGCGGGCGAGGTCATCGTCTGCCGCGCCGCCTCCATGGCCGAGGGCCGAGTTCCGGCGCGCACTGGACGCTGACGTCGAGGTCGGGGGTCTGCTCATGGTTGAGTTGGATGTGACGACGGTGGTGTCCTGTTGTCGCCGGTTGAGACACAGACAGACAGGCAGGCAGAGGCACACAGACGAGGATAGAGAGATACTACAGGTCGTGTGCGGCTGCGGCTGTCTTTTTTTTCTGCTGTGGTTGCTGGGCAAAGAACAAGAGGCCAAGGCCAAGGGGGTTGCAGTGCGTGAGCTAAAGTGCGCGTGTGCAGCGGGCTAGCCGGGTTATCAATGCATGGAAGGGGATCATCAGAGGAGCCTGGAAGCCCCAGGATCGGATAAGGGACTGGGCAGCGGGAGATGATGGGCGATAACTGATGGCTCCGGGGACGATAGATGGCTAGATACTGCACATGATAGGCAGCGTGACGACGACCGAACGCCGGCCCCCGACCAGGAACAGGTTAAGGCAGTCCCACTTGTTGGCAGGGGCCCAGGCGATAAGAAACCTGCATTTCCCGGCGTTGGGTGCGGCGGGCACTGGGAGGAGAGAGCGCGGGAGGAGGCACGTCTTTGTCTGCCGTGTCTGGGTGTGTCTGCACGCCCAGGGCACTTAGTCATGGCGCCGAGGTAATCCCAAGCCCAATCTATGTAGCTGATAGTGCATCAAGACGCATCCAATTTCGTAATTAGCGTTCAAATGGGTTCCGACAATCTGGGGCCCCCAGAGCGTGGCGTCTCCTTGGCAGCTGGCCAGCCAGAGCGAGACCACCAGTCTGCATGGGCACCATGTGTCTGTCTGTGTGTGAAACACTCGCTGATCACTGATCAACGGCCATCTCCATTTGCCGGCAGCACGGCACCACATTGGCCATGCAAGGGCAGGCGAGCACTTGTAGTTATATGACATCAGGTTCCTCAGAACTTTTTTTTCTATTCTTTTTACATCAAGATGCTGTGTTGCTCAGCCCACTTGGAGAGGAAAGAGTGTCTCGTTGCGTTAATATTCTGGCAGCTACATAACTTGGTGCCCAACCTCGTGTGCTGGCCCACTCGTAAAGGGCAAGACAACTCTCTCCTATGCATCTCTTCCACACTACCCTGCTTAAATAATATACACATTAGATTCGCGATTTGCCATAACGCACTTGGTGGGACTTTTCGCCGTTGCTCCTTCCACGAATGGCTGGCTCTGTACGATATATATAAGTATACAAGGTGAATCTTGGGCATCAACGTAGCCGCTCTCGAGTGTTCCTCCAGATAACCCACAAGGCCCACAACTTGAGTGTAGCCGATAAGGTCAATCAAGTACGGATATTCTTAACTGGAGTCTCAGGTCGATTAAGGACATTCGCTTACGTCAGTGGCTGGCTCATCATGGCTTTTTATCCTTTTGCTCCCTTCAGGGTAGGCTTTGAACAGGATCCGGGCCTGCTGATTCGTATCACACCCTCCGTCAAGTTTTCATCCAGCGATATTCCTGGCGGAATTCCGCCCACGAGGTCGGACAGGCCGGCGTTGGGGAGCAATAAGATGACGCCCAACTAGAGGTCCCCGGTGTCCTTCCACTCGACAAAGGCAGATTGAGTGAAGTAGGTGATCTTCTCGAAGCAACGAATACGGCAGTTATTCTAAATATCATCAAGGCCGTTTCGACATGCCTGTTCCTTCCCAACAAGCTAATAAACCGCGAACTTGACCACAACATAAAGAACATAGCAACGCTATCTCAGACTCTCCGTCTCCAATTCTATGTCGACATCGCCGGCTTTAGGGCCACTCTGCTTCTCTGTTAATTTCAACAAAACTGCTACAAGTCGGTAACTTGCATTCAAACTGGTTAGCAGCCATGTCGATGAAGAACGTGGGTGCCTCCTAAGGAGCCAGCGGAGGGCTTTGTATCGCTCTTGGGACACCTATGTAGTCTTTCAGAACATTCCGCTCCCTGCGGAGCCTGTCATCTTTGCCTGTCCTTTGCGCTTCTTTTGTAGCAACTCCTTCCTCAGAGCTCAGCTCTTGCTTGTTATGCAGCCTCAACCCTCCAGGCACAATCAGAGAATGTAAATATTAGTGAAGAACTGACTAGAAGAGAAACCTTGTGTATTCAACCGGCTAGACCGAAGGAGGTGTTCTGAAACTTGTGCCACGGATATGTTGTGGATAAAAAGAGGACTTCATGGCGTTTACCTTGGAATGAAAAGCAAACAACGATCATAATCTTCTCTTCCCTCCCTGCTCTTTCAACCCCATCTCTCCCCTTCCCATCCACACACAGTGCCAGTGCCTTCTCTTTGCCTGACTATTCCGTACGCACACGCACATTCGGAATTATACCTGGACGCACGCGGTTAATCTACTTCGCGCTGTTTGAAGTTGAAGCACCAGACTCCTATTGCGCCCAGTCCATAAACGCCCGCCGAGACGAAAAATGGAAGCCCCACCGCAAAACCGCCCAACTCCACACCGGCAGAGAACGTCAGTCCAAGCAGCGGCGCGGCGCCCAGCACCGCGGTGCCTTCAAAGAGGGCCATTGTCGTGTATAGTAGGGCGATAGACCTCCGAGAGACGAGAGATGTTAGAAACGACCGCATCGCCGAGGCGTATCCGGCGCCGAACACGTTGATGATCATGACTGCGGCAAGCATTGCAGCCAAGTTAGGATCATTTTCCCAGTAGGCTACATCTGGAAGGGATCGAGCAGATACTCAGTCGGTCTGGAATGACGGGATCACTCACAAGTGATGAACAAGGGAGCAGTTGGCGCCAATGCCATTCCTAGGCACCCAGATCCCAAAAACAGCACAGATACTCTAGAGAGTTCCAGACTGGCCATAGAGGCTTGCCAGCTCCTGCCCAGTAGCCAACGGTTTGCACTGGGGAGGACGAACAAGAAGAGAACTATTTGCGTGGCGGCTTGTATTGATATCAGGTAGCTTGTCTGCACTCAGGATTTCGTCAACCTCCATAAAGACTCTGTTTGCGAATCCCAAATCTAAAAACACGGCGGGGCGTCACTTACCCTGCTGAGTGGCCACCCGAATTTGAAAGACATGTACTGCAGGATTAACTCTAACATCGGCCGGCTCAGCTTCTGGACTGGCAGGACAAGCAGGCCGATAAATACAAGTCGGTTGGTTAATATAGAACCTATGTCGTTACGTATGTAACGCATCAGATTAGTCAGAGGCCGCCGTATCTTGCCCTGCGTAGCTGGCTCAGCCTCCTCTCCAGCTGAGTCGTGATTCCCGTCATCTGGTTCTTTGGCCTTCTCCTTGATGAAGAACAGGGCAATGAAGCCAAGTGCCTTCACTGGTATGCCCACGAGGAAGGTAAGGTGAGGCCCGATTGCGTCTAGAAGTAGCACGCCTATCGCCGGTGCGACCATCTCAGAGACGAGGATCACGACGTGGACGTAGAAGAAAGCTTGGGTCCTGCGAACAAGAACATTAGTCCCGCAGATACCAGGGCCGTTTGTTAATCGCGACCGGCTGACCTGAACACCTCTGGGACAGTAGCAGCCACAATTGCCATTATCATCGGCCCGAAGAGCGTCGTCCCTCCTCCGAGTAGCACAAAAGTCGGTGCAGCGTAGAGGGCCCGAAGGGGGAAAGTTTCGTGGAAGTAGAGAACAACAAATGTCCAGGTGTCCCTGAGGATGAATCCAAGCAGACACGCGCCGGCGACCAGCCTCCGGCCGCGGGCATCGGCGAGTATGCCGTATGGCACCGCGAACAGCAGGCCGGGCAGGCCCTCCAAGAGGCCGAGGAAGCCCCGCAGGCGAGCGAGCGGGCTCTGTATGTCCCTTAGCTTACATAGGTGCTCCGGCACCGTCCCGCCGGGCCCGATCACGCCCGGGTCCCGGGCTTCGTAGTACTCTCGGCAGAGGCCCATCTCGAGCATCCGGATCCTCGGGCCTTCGCTCATGAACATGGGGGCGTCGACCAGGAAGAGGAGCAGGAGGCAGGAGTAGAATGTCCGCCATTGTTGGACGTGCTGTCTGAACGCAGATATGCGATCTCTGTATAGGGGCCAGCTGCCTCGGTCTGTGCCGGGAGAGGGCACGGAGAGGAGGGCCGAGTCCTCCGTAGCTGTCAACAGTTCGTCCTGCTCCATTTGTTGTCGTGATCCAAGAGATGCTTTCTTGCCAACTATCACAGGGCTTCTTTGTCACTAACGAGGGGCAGTAAACGAAGCATCAGTCGACAATGCGGTTATCTCGCTGTGAGATGTGAGGGCTAATCTGTATTTACGAGCGGATTTCATGTATATACGCTTGGTCTTGCGGAGATATTCAGCTCCCAGGGTGAGCTGAACAATGACGATGATCTGCAATTGTGAGTGGTGCAGCGCAGTGCCGGCCACTGGTCCCGCTTCCTGAGGTGCTTAATCCGAAGCTTGTTGGATGGCACCTTGGGCGTTTTGGTCCAATGCTTAGCCGGTAAGCAGCTGCAAGGTGATGAAAACGATAAAGCAAGCAGGCCCAAGTACCTTACCTTATCTACCTGCTAAGCCCGCCTTCCCCAATTCTCTGGTGCTTGGACTTTATGCAACGTCGATCTGGCCTACGATTCAAGTTATGGCATTTCGTAGGGCCAATTTGTTGGCACCAGTGGCGGGCCTGGCCACAGAAGTAGATGTGCAAGAAACTGCGTTTTCCAGTGCACTACTACCTTGTACACCCCCTCTGAGGCTGTGTGTCATCCCAGACGCTTTCCGTTGCGCAGCATTCTTCACAACCATACCTAGGTATCCTGATCGGCTCCCGGCTGTCCTTGTCACAGAGCCTACCCACTCGCATGAATTAACCAAGATGCATATCGCTTGTATAGCTAGCCTTGCCTTTACTGTGCAAAAAGATGACTCTAATACCAGTGACAAGATGATGCACTGAATCCTGCGAAATATGGGATCTTCTCAATGTTGACGGGGCAGCCATTTACTGCGATTCTAGTGATCGAGGTGTAAGCATTTTCTGATGTAGTTGGCTCTGCAGTCAGTTTCGGTGTAACGCCCTCCCAAGTTAATGAAGGCGTCGAGTCTAGGTTCTGTATGCGTTGTAAATCCTCTATTTTTGGTAGCAGCCAGTAATTGCCTAAGCATGGCGACTGCGAAAATTGGCAGGCAAGAATGCGACAGAATCATCGCGTTCAAGCGTGGATCTGAATGTCCAAGGCCTGCGATCGGATAAGGATTCTGGACTGCAATTCCGGGTGCCTTGGTTTGCTCGAGTCCTGTGATCTGGGTAGGAGTGGAGCATCCATACCAGTTAAAAAGAAAAAACGGTCATTAGATGATTCGTTGCCCGTACGATCGGCCTCGACGATTGATGGCAGAGCCATAGCTATCCGCCACCTTGTTTAAAAGGTTTGATGGTGTGCGAGGTTTGACCGTAACTATACAGATGTGTAGGTCATGAGCATTGGAGTGTAGTACTTCCCCGAGTGCACGGCGGTGAAGCTTCAACCTGTATTAATAAATGTTATAATTGAAGAAGAGCAGATAACGTTGATCTACATCCTGTTATTTTCCCCATCATCCTCGTCATCGAAAACAGCAACCTCCCCGGAAGTCCCATCATGCTCGTGGTGGCCACCAAATGCACTTTCTACATGCACTTCCACTGCCTCTGGGCCACTCCCTACGACTCTGTCTTTTGGAACCCACCAAAGCTGAGTTGCGCCCAGGATCGCAACCACAGCACACCCACCCCAAGCAGCAGCGCTCCCGCCGACATCATAGAAAACGCCCACCAGAGGCGAGCTGATTGTTCGAGCGATGCACACAGCACTCATAGCAAGGCCATTAACGCGACCGAGAACCAAGGGTGATGGGCACGCATTCTTGAGCAATATCAGGGCACAAGGTGTGAGAATGATGCCGAAGAAGTTCTGCAGAAATAACGTGACGTAGATCCCAGCTGATAGGGTTACAGAGTCAGGAGCCTCTTCGGTCAGTCCCACGGGCCTGAGCAGGGAGAGGAACGGCATCATGACATAGCACACGGGATAAAGAATCGTCGGGATCACGAATGATAGCCAGACGCCTGTGCCTTCGACAAAGAAAGGAAAAATGACGCCTTGTATGAAAAGAGCGATGAAGCCGTTGACTGCGAGGAAGCCACCGACGTCGTGCAGGCTGTAGCCCATACCACCTGAAAGATCCAGCTGAGGTGAGCGGGCGACGGTGGAATTATATGACGGCGAGTCGAGCAGATAGATGGGGAGGATGGCACCGAATGCCATTTGATGAAAGGCAGCAATGACAAGGGCGAGAATAAGCATGATGACGGCAAAGTTGAAGGCCTTCTCTTGGCCTTTCGCCGTCCCTGTCGCTTGTGGGTCGCCTTGCTGCAAGTCCTGAAGTTCGGGCCGTACTTGTATTGAGTGCATAGTTCCGAAAGAGTTGTGTCGGAGGTCGAAGCGCTGATCTGCTGCTGTCGGCAGTCCTTCCTCTGCAATGAACGGTCTCGTACCGTGGCGGATCTCTTCCATGATGGACCGTGGCTGGCTGGTCGTCCGGATCAGAGGGGTATTCTCGTCGTCTTGCTCGCTGTCTGTTGCATGCGCCTGCTCCAGTCTCTCCTTGATGAACTGAGGGTTTGTTTCATCTAGGAAGATGATGCCCTGGATGACAGCAATCACAATGACCGCCACTGAGACCAGGTTGGGCAGGAGATACGGATATCGTCCAAAGAGACCATCCTCAGAGAAAACATCGGGATAGAACTTTGCGGGTTGCGCCAGGAAGCCACCCATGGCACTCCCAATGATGCTGCCAAGAAACCAAACAAACGGCTGGACGGCATATGCTCGTGGTTCATGCTCGGGCTTCTTGACCATCTCTGCCACCATAGTTTGCATCACGGATACGTTCCCGTTCAGGCTTCCTCCAACGAACCGTGCCAGTAGGGCGACCCAGTAAGTCTTGGCCAGGCCAAAAATGAGGCTGGAAATGGCGACTCCGCAGAGGCCAAACAGCACGACGGGCTTCCGCCCGTATCGATCTGACACTGCTCCCCATAGCATAGACGTCAGGGCCTCAGCGACTGCGTAAGCAGAGACGAGGAGACCAGCGTAGAAGGAGGCGTTAACGTCGGTGCCGTTGAGATCCTGCACCATGATGTACGTGTAGGCCAGAATCGAGTTGAATGCTATGGGCTCGGAGAAGCGGCAGATGGCGAGAATCGTAAGCTGGTAGGTGGGGAAGCCATCGTCGACCTTGACATGCTGCTTCTTGCTCGTGTGCCCGTTGCGCCCAAGATCTGCAGGCTGTTCATCGTGAGGCATGATATGGCAGATCTGAGGGCAGCTCGCTTTGAGATGAGAAAGACAGCCAGTTGGAAGGGGAAGGCGAGAGCTCTGTGGAGGAAGTGAGAGGAACAAAGTCTTCAAGATGATAAAGGTCTTCAAGATATGAGGTTCAAAGTGGAGTGCCCCAGTATATAAATCGGGATGTCGATCCCCGGCGCGGGCAAGGATCCTACCCCGGCCGGCTGCGATGCGCACCTAGCGTCTCACGCACTTGGCTGCCCACCTCCTCCCGGCCTGTTGGGATGCCAACACTGATCGAGCATTGGTGTAAAGCAGACAATAGTAGGTAATATGTGCATGTGCATGAATCTTTCTTCGCTTGGCGCGTTGCCCACATGGTGCAGGATATTGCGGCAAGGGCTTTGGAGGACGGGGACGCCGCGCGACTCGCGGGAATAAAGGAAGAGAGGTGCGAGTTGGTCCGAGAATTGAGGCGGCGCTCAACATCCTCGGCAGACCTGATTGGCTGAAGTGGTGAGCAGCTAACAAGGTGTCTCGTCACGCGTCCCGAAATTCCGGGGCTAATGGTAAATCTGTGGTAAATCTTGATTTGCTGCTTTGTTAGTGACTGAAACGGGTTCCGCCTCTCTCTACGTAGACCTTTTCAGACTCACTCATCCACGCTCTACAACGTAGAAATAGCAACGGTATCTGCTAAACCAATCATAACAAATCAACAGACCAGGGGATAAGGACAGTCCAATGCGTATATATAAACCGTCTCATCAGCACAAATCAAGGCATCCATTGAAAAAGGAAAAGTTTGTCCCCGCCCAGCCGAACTTGTCTGTTCGCGATGTCTCCAGAGACCATCGCTGCCACCTTCGATTGACGTTTGCATGGAAGATCCTGATAATGCTAAGCAGCCCTGGACTCCATGTCATCAGAGGCTGTAGTCGCATTCCCAGAACGGTAGACACGGCCCTCCCACAAAGCCATCGTGCCATGCTATAGCCCTCTTCCCTCCTCTCCGAAATCAACCGCAATAAAACGCCATCATGTCGTACCACTGGACTACGCTCCCAATCAAAAAAGCCCAACTCCCAACGAATGATGCCACAGAGCCTCCCAGGGTATCTCCACTTAGAAAGAGAACACCGGTGACGGCGAAGAGAATCGAAGCAATGACATTCCACAGCGATGCCTGCCAGGCAGCTGACCCGAAACGAGGCTTATGCCACCGCTCTTGTGCAAATAGCAGCAGCATGATGTTGGATATAGTAAATATCCCTCCCCCGATAAGCAAAGGTGTGAACACGAATGTCGACAGGCCGACAAGATCGTCAGGAGCCAGCACGCCTGGGAACCCGAAGACGACACTGGTGGTCAATACGGAGCCGGCAACGAGCTGCATTGCCCCCGACTGGAATGGCGTTGTCTTCAACGCATCCTTGAGCATGCCCCAGCTTGGCAGCCATACCCAGGTGGGACTGCTCAGTAGTGCCGGCTGGTATGTCTTCGTCTGCTCCTCGTCCCCCTCAAACTTAGAAGACGGGGACGAGGACGATGAGACAGGCTCTATGGTGCCGTTGGCAGTATTCCAGATGGCAGGCATGGTGAGAAAACCAGCCGTTACGAACAAGGCGGCTCCGATCGCGTTCGTGATAGGTGCTGCCAGGGTCGCCTCTGTTGGAAATGCTGTCAGAGGGGCCACTAGTGGCAGTAGACCAAAGAAGCCGTTGATAGCGAAGGATATGCTGCCGACGATGAAGAGAATTGCGATGATCCAGTTTGCATCCCGGTAAGGGTAGACTGTGGCCATGACCTTCAGCTGTTGTCGAAAGCCAGGGGAGCCATATTGGTTCTGCTCAAGTTCCTTGTTCCACTCAATGTCGTAAACGCCTGATGAGCTTTTCGATACCCTGGCAAGGTCGCACCTGGCCCTATACTCGGCGTGGTCAATCGCAACGAATGTACGTCTTCGCTGAACTGTAACTGCAGTCGACTGCCGACGGGTAGAGGGACCAGGCAAGCCGCCAAGGTCGTAATAGGATGCTCGATGGGAGTTTGCTGCATTCATGGCTGGCTAGTTACGGTGAGTCAGTACACGAGCATCACAGCGCGAGAAAGTTCATTTTGAAGTTCGTACCTAAAGAAGGGGTCGCCTTGAAAGAAAACAAGTACGGATTTCAATTCAACAAGAGGAAGAGAGGCGGTGAAAGAGAAATAATGTTTTCTAGGCCAGCTAGACGACGACAGAGCCGCAGGAAACGAATATCTGGTTTATGAGCAACCCGTGGAAGATTTATTTGATCCTCGTCAACAGGAACAAGACCTTGTAGGTAACCTTGTGTCAGATTCCGGTGATCTTTGCATTGCGAGTGGTGTACAAACCATCTTTCCAAAGAACGTATTTGATTTGCGGCGAGGTTGACACCACTGGCATTAGTGATGGTACCAGTGGTAATGCCTCTCATCATTGGCGATCATCTTGTCGTTGTCGAAGCTTCGAATTTAGAAACTGTGTGCTTGGCAAAGACGAGAAACGAGCACCGTTTGACGTCTTGGGATTTCCAAAAGCGATGCATTGATTCAGTGTGGCGTTTCATGGCAACCGGCCGGTCACATACATGTCGCTGGGGTCAACAGAGTTCAGGATTAACGAAAAGAGTCAAAAAAGTGCGATCATCGATCAGGAGCACTGACATCTCCCGGCCGATCACTCAAGTTTGTCCCGAGTCGGTCCACGAACCTTGTTTCACCCGCCAAAAGTGGCTGCTCCACAGGTAGCCCGCGCTTCTCAAGCCCCTATCCTGGCTGGTGCGTCCCCATGTTTTGGAAATGCGTTCTAACTGCCTATTCGGTTGAAGACCCTGTCCAGCCCGCGAGAGAAGACCTGTTATTGGATGCCTCAGACGCTACGGCCAGGGAGTGGACCGCGTGTCGTTGGGCTAACTATTTGCAATGGGTCGAGTTGCCATCGTCAAGATGCAATGACCTACTCACTGCTTCTTAGGTGGTCGAGCCAATCTCCTACTTCATAATGAAATTTCCACCACGTTCTCGTCCATCTGAATGCACCATCTGGTTGTGTTGTACGGCACTCTCTTCTAATTTATGGCGAATTTTGGCCGCGTCTTAATCTTGTCATCACAGACTACAAGTACCCGGGCATTAATTCATTCTTATTCACCTCCACAGCTCTCCCGCAATTCGCCATGGCAGACGACGAGCACTCCGCCGACTCAAGACGCCCAACTCAAGGTGACCGACTCTCCGGAAGATTGGTGGACTCCAATGAGGATGATATCGAAATCCTTGGGAGGAAGCGACCCGCAGTCTTCAAGAATGCCTTCACGGAGATTGGGTTCTGCCTATCTATCCTCGCATCCAATCTTGTCTCTGTAAGCCACCCCGGCCTATACTTCGGCGTGCGGCGTTGCTTCACATTGCTGGAGGACGGGCCAATGGCGTTCGCTAACAGCGGTGTCACGTTTCCATCTCACCAGGAGTTTCTCATCAGCGGAATGAACGTCCTTCTTCCGAGTCTTGTGCGCGAGTTACACATACCATCCGAGAGTCAGACATGGCCGGCCAGCATATTCACCCTTGTGGCTGGCGCCTTCCTGCTGCCATTCGGCCGGGTTTGCGATATGTATGGTGCCAGTATTGTTTTCCTGACCAGTATCGCTTGGCTGTCCATGTGGACCCTGGTCGGAGGATTCAGCCAGAATCTTGCCATGCTTCTCGTCACCAGGGCTTTCCAAGGGCTGGGATCCGCCGCGAACCTCCCAGCCGGCCTGGCGCTCCTGAGCAACGTCTATCGCCCAGGCCCTCGTAAGAACTTTGTCTTCAGCCTGTACGGGGGCTGTGCGCCGTTCGGCTTCTTCGCAGGAATCCTTGTTGCCGGCCTGAGCGGCCAGGTCATCCACTGGGGGTGGTTCTTCTGGATCGTCAGCATGGCGTTGGCTGTCACAGGCTCCGTATCACTCTTTTGCATACCTCGCGATTCGCATGCTCTTCAAGGGTCGATGGACTGGTGGGGCTGCGCCACCAGTATACCAGGCATCTTCCTGCTAGTCTATGCCATCACCGAGAGCTCGCATGTGAGAGGTGGCTGGGGCTCGCCACAGATCATTGTGACATTCGTCCTTGGCCTTCTGTTCTTGGCCGGCTTTGTCTATGTTGAGAACAGGCGAGCCACACATCCACTCCTGCCTGCAAGCATCTTTGCTCCAAAGCACACGGTTGTTCTGTTTTTGTATTTGTTCCTCGTTTATGGTTGCTTCGGAATCTATCTCTTCTATGCCAGCTTCTAGTAAGTGAATATACTTGTACGAGGGAGAATATCTACTGACTTGTAGGACAGCATCGAGATAGTGCTTAACGTTCCTTCCTTCCTCGCTGCCCTCTGGTTTGCCCCTTTGGCCGCTGGAGGTATCATTATCGCTCTGGTAGGGGGTATGACGCTCCACCGTCTGTCTGGGACGCTATTATTACTTTTATCAGCCAGTGGATTCCTGGTCTGCGTGCTCCTATTTGCCGTCATGCCGGAGCACCCGAGCTATTGGCCGTGGGTGTTCCCAGCCTTGGTGTGCGCCACGCTCGGAATCGACATTTCGTACAATGTCAGCAGCATCTTCATCACCACAAATGTCGCCAAGCATGAGCAGGGTCTCGCTGGTGCATGTGTCAACGGTCTCGTATTCCTAGGCATAGCCTTTTTCCTCGGGTGGGCGGACTTAGCAGTGGCCAAGACGGCCTATCTAGGGACCAGAGGAAGCTATAAGACAGCATTCTTTCTTGGGACCGGCTGCGCCGGTGTGGCTATCGCACTGGTCGCATTGGGTATCAGGGTGGACAAGGCTACAAGTGGCCTTACTGCAGATGAGAAGGCCGACCCGCATGACGGGTCTGTTACCGTCGATTCTGCCTTGGAGCCTGATCGTCGGGTGGTGGGACGAAAGTAAGGCAGTCGTCGACAAGCTTTCAGAATCTTCATTTAGCAAGAGTGGACCCGTCGTCTCATCTGAACGGATAGATAAGGGCCACAATGGATTCATGATAATGCAGCGATCATATCAGCATCAGCTTCTCGTCCATGTCATAGACATCTTCGAGCCACGACCTCCTGTCATATGCCGGCAGTGGGTGCGCCCAAATTCGGTGCAGAACTGACAGTCCCCTTTTGATGTTCCACATATGGATCATGCCGTAGAGCTGCTCCAATGCATTCGCAACCCACACTCGCTGCTCCGGAAGACGTGCTTCTGCCCCAAGGATAAAGGCGGGCCAGAGGATACCCTTGAAATGAGAGTCGCTCGGTGAAATCTGTTGGAGGTGGTGCAGAGTGAGATCGACAATGTCTCCCACCAATAGTCTGTTATCGCAGGTGGCGCCGAGGGCTTGCGATGCGTAGATTACGATGGCCCCCTTGTAGGCAGAAGCCATGTGAAGTCGCTGCTCATAGAGGTCTCTACCGGGGAAATGGAGCGCCCAGTCTGAACAAGAGAACTTCTCGAGTCGGTTTAGTGTCAATTCTGCTTCATTCTGTCGGAGTTCTTGAGATTCAGATTGAAGCCCATTTAAAGCATGTAGAACCCCTACCAGCTCAGCAGGGCATCCGGTCCAACTCCAGCTCTGGGCCCGTTCCAAGACGGCGCTCACATCGAACGGTGGGAGCTCTTGAGCAGGATCTATCTTGGTTCTGCTCAGAGTTGAGCCGAATATGGATATCCTAGCACCGTCTCAGTGGAATGACTTGACAAAAGCAACGAACCTTCGAACATCGGATGGAGAGAGGTAAGCGCGGAGAGTCATTGGACATACATGGCATACGCCTCGCGGAAGAATCCGTGGAATACAGAGCTTCCGGTCGATGTTGATGCATCCTTGGTTTGCCGAAGACACATGAGGTCTTTCATGCCAGCGAGATGGTGATGCCACGTGGGAAGTTCCGTGTCTAACATATCGAGCCATGTGAATAGAAATGACGACGCCACAACTGCATCGGAGCAATCTTCGCTGGATAGCGCGGTTCGGAGGCTATGTGTCGCTTTATAGGCGTGTCCCATGACAGTGGCATAATCGACAGAGCTTAGTTCCGGCTTCGCCGTAACCAGAGAGCTCTCATGGCTTCGTGCCGCTGGGGGGGAAACAACACTAGCCCGTGCCTGATGATAGACAGAGATCGCAACGATGATGTCCCGCATCGCAATATTATGCGGCATTAGCAGTAGCATTTGCTTGAACGGGTTGCCAAAGTCATCACCGTAGATAGTGCACTCGGTGCAGCACTCTCGTAAGTCTTGAGCCATGGATCAGTTTCTTGATCGCAACAGTCCGTTTAGTTTATTTGACGAGAGGCACTCACAATATTCAATGTTCCTCCTGGTGCCAAGACTCAAATCCTGGAAGACGGGATCTGTGGGGTTTGCAGAAACAGTTGCGTTGGTGTGGGGAATTTGATTGCCGGCATCAATGCTCCGAGGGGACATTGACGATGTTGGGAGCACGCATGACCCATTGAACCTTCGGCCGTTGGCCTTCTTGCGGCATGGAACTCCGGTCCAGACGATGGGTTTGTTCGAGCTATAACCCAAGCACTCGCGATGGTTGCTCCTACATTTGAAACAGGTCGGAAGACTAAGATCGCATTTGACACGTCGCCGCGCACACGTCCAGCATGGTTTGGATGTAGATGATGCCGAAGCAAATTCACCAGACGGCAACATGGCTGCTTGTGTCATAGTTTGATATTGTGCTGGACAGCACCTTTGAGATGTTGTGTCCGGAGGCGCAAAAAGTGGTAATTATTGAAAAGTTGAAGGCGGGACAGATGGAGTCTTGTTTCATCCCTGTTTCATGTAGACCACACAGCCCTATAAAACACTGAATTCAAGTACGCCATCAGCAACCCAATTACATACGTGCCTAGGATGGTAGCGGATAGCACCTGGCAACACGCCGACGCAATAAGCTTCAAATCCGTTCCACGAAAAAGAGATTCAACCCTGCTTTGTAATCCAGGTGGCTTTCTAAGCCGGGTGCATTTCGTCGACACTCACGCTTGTACCGAAACTTCTGGCTGTCTTTGTGGAAATCGAGCCGAGAGCCTTTGGCTTTAATTTCAGAGACGTATTGACGATGCTGGAGGAGATCGATGGTGAGTCTATCGGGCAAAGAGTGCATTGGTAGCGTAGTATGACTTGGCCAAGGCACGGGTGACAGCGGGCTCAGCGCCGGCGAACATGGGGAGAACAACCGGCAAAGGAGTGGATGTCATTATCAATTCTCTGGCGGGTCCTCTTTTCGGGGCATCCTGGTGCATCATTGCGCAACATGGCCGTCCGGTGCAGTTTTGGAGAAGAGGCAGCCAGGCCGGACGACATCTGAAGATGAGTCCATTCAGGCGGTATGCTACTACTCGTATGAGATTCTTGCCAGCGATGCACTTGATCTCGCCCAAGGAGACAGCCGCATCTGGTAAGAGAGACATCTGGGCCATGGAGGCAGTAAGCAACCGAGCCTGAGTTTGAATAGCGCCCTCGGAAGTGGCTCCATTTCGGTGCAAGGTAGAGCGGACTTCATTTAAATCGATGTATGTCTCATTCCTGTAATTCCTATCATTGCAGACTAGGTTCAGCGGAAGCCAAGCTTACAACATGGGCACGCCCACATCTCATTCGTGTTCCAACGCAGCTTAATACCGCGTGCCCGTGAGGGGTGGCATCTGCCGACTGGCTTCCCAAGGGCAACTCAATGTTAGTGCTGACGTGCCAGTCTGCGGGGGCGGAGATGTAACACAAATGTGTAGGTTGTAGTCAGATTTGAAGTGCGAGGTTACACCAACTAGTGATCCAGTTTCCGACTCAGGGGTCGTCCCACGAAGTCAAAGCACTGTTGGTATAAGTGTAAAGCACATCGTAATGAGAGCCCATGTTTGATTCCCGCCATCCTCGCCTTGTAACTTAGGCCGCACTCCACAATGTCTACCACAAAGTCCACAGCCAACCGCTACAACTTTCTCATAGTCTTCTTAGTCACTTTTGGCTCCCTAACCTATGGCTACAACTCGGCGATCATTGGAGCTGTGCTTGGGCTGAACTCGTTCTTCAAGTACTTTGGAATTGACCTATATGGTCCCAACGCGGCCGAAAGCTCGCGCATCACAGGTGCCACAAATGGCGTGTTTGCAGCTGGCGGCCTCCTGCGCTGCAACTTGATGACTTGGCTGGGGGATGCCTTTGGACGCAAGGTGGCGATACAGGTGACATCTGTGTTGTGCGTCATCGCGGGCATCATCCAGGCTGCTTCGGTGCACATTGCAATGTTTCTCGTCGGCAGATTCCTCATGGGTGTAGGCGTTGGCATGGTTAACGTCATCACACCGCTCTACCAGAGCGAGATCTCCCCGGCTCACTTAAGAGGGCGCATGGTGGGAACACATGGCTTCATACTTTGCGTTGGATATGTGAGTTATCTTTTTGTCTCTGAGCAGGTTTCCCGCCAACAGTCGCCCTATACGCATGCAGCTGATTAATATTCCAAGGCTCTGGCTGGATGGACGGGGCTCGGGTGTTTCTACCTCTCGTCACCGGACGCACAATGGCGTTTGTGTCTCGCGCTACAAGTCGTTCCACCTCTTTGCTTGCTCACCGGGTCGATCTGGCTCCCTGAGTCTCCGCGATATCTCATGGCCAAAGATCTAGACGAAGAAGGTCTCCAAGTTCTGCGAGATCTGCACCGCGTGCCTGGGTGAACAGGATGATATTCTGGCACGAGAAGAATTTTACCAGATCCGCCAGCAACTTCAGCTTGAGCAACGAGAGGGGTGGAGACAAGGTTGGCTGAAAGGATGGATCTTGATGTTCCAAAGGAAGTCGTGCCTTAAACACCTCCTGTTCGGATTCCTCACTCTGTAAGCTTTATCAGGACGTTTTTGACACCAAAGACTACTCTAATGCTTTCATGATAGTGCTCTTGTGCAATCGACTGGGTGCCTCGTGATCAACAATTACCAGGTTCTTTTATACAACGGTCTGGGTCTCTATGGCTCTCTGCCTCTACTTCTGTATGCTATCTGGGATAGCTGGGCTGCATTCATGAATTACATAAACTCTCTGTGGCTTGATAAGTTTGGGCGTATTCCTACTATGGTGATCGGGCAGGTACGCATTCCATGACACTCTTTCTACTGCTCCTGTCTCCGATCCTCACCAATTGACGACGCATAGATCGGCGGTGCCGTTTCAGTCGCTGGGTTTGCAGCATGTTTGGCGAGGTATGGGAACACGGATAATAAAATCGGAAACGGATTTAGCGTGTTCTTCTTATATTTATGTGAGTCAACATGGGTCCTACTATCTTCCAGTCTGCGGGGATATTAACGGTTTAATATAATAGTTGTCACTTTCTTCGCTGGCTCTATGGACGCCACTTCGTACGTATATGCCAGCGAGCTCTTCCCTACTTCGATTCGCACCCAAGGCGCCGGTTTCAGCATATCTGCGTTATTTTGTATGTCGCTCATCTATACCATGTGCGCACCTGTTGCCTTCACCACGATCGGCTGGAAATACTACATTATATTTATCGTCCTGCCTCTCATTGGAGCAGCTATAATGTACTTTCTATACCCTGAGACAAAGGGGCTTACATTGGAGGAAATCGGGAAGAAATTTGGAGATGATGTGGCCGTCGATCTGTCAGCCATGAGCGAGGAGGAAAGGAGGCAACTAAACATGCGCCTGGCTAGGGATAAGCCTGAAAGGGTGGCAGCATAGAACATGTGTAGGAACTGAAAGCAGATTGGCATGATGAGCATGGTGTCAGTGAGATGGTATTGAATTTGTTAGTTTCTGTTACGTTGCGCACTTAAGTCTTAGTAACGCTTCCCCTGGGAATACGATGTGACAAGTATTATAACACATCCCGGCACAATGGTGATTTATGAGCAGAATCAACAGGGTTGAAATACAGGTTTAAATTCTCGAAATCAGGACATAGGTTCATACACTAATGAAATAATGTACAATTTATTTGCTTCCAACAAAGTCGAATGATTCAAATTGTAAACAAATGCTCCGGCATCCTGTTATCCACGTGTAGACAGTGATGGTTTGATTATTGCACCACCGACCCTCGCGATTATTACAGATCAGAAGTTGCAGGTAGACGTTGTCTGCTGGCGGCAGCATTGGCTGAAACCAAAGAGTCCTACGTCTAGCACGCACTCATCCTGATAGTCACATACTGTAAGTCAAAAGTTCAAGTTGAAAGCACACTCTCCGCTGGCTTACCGCTTCAATCCTGCCTCCAGAACTCTGGCAGCAGACCTTTGTCTCGTCTTTCTCCAGCACAACCTGGTCGATCTCGTTGGAGGTGCAGCAGTAGATAGTCTGGGCTGCAGCGCTGTAAAGCAGTGTCTATGATTAGCCATGTTAAGACATGATAAAGCTGGGTCAAATATAAACGAACCTCGCAGTAAGGAAGCATGTAGCGATGAAGGCGGCGGCATGCATTTCGATAGTGGATGATTGAAAAGAGGGTCAAGTGTATGTGGTGGCGAAGAGAAAAAGCTGGTAGATGGCGGGTGAGTGCTCTGATCTGGTCAGTCACGGGCGAACCTGACAGCATATTAACACCTCGGAATATGAAGCTTTTCTTCCAGCTCAGATTTTGTTGGCTGTGCGAACCAGCTAGTCGGAAAGACCGGAATAGACACATCGGACTACCCGACTCATGAACCAGTATCTAGTACACATATAGCAAGACCTTAAAAACCTTAAGTACATTTCAGGGGGGACTAACATGTGCATTAATTACAGTGTTGACATCTCTAGTGGCTTGGGAGATATATGCATCCTACTTTGGCACTTCTTCGGCGACCTCGTTCTCGGTTACGTACATGTTCTATATCTGGAAACGAATACATGTCCCCTTGCCTCGGAGTATCTTTCATGGCTCACAAGTCACACCCCAGCACGCCCCGGCAGACACCAGTTGCTAGGTCCTTGGCCTCTACCTCGGTACCGAGAAACGAGCCTTCTCCCCTATCCCAAGTGATGTCGGTGATTGTGGCGTGACGTTCGTCGGTATGTGCCGATGCGCCGTCCCCGTCCGGAACCGCCAAGACCACGTTTATGCGAAGCGATTCATCCCCAGTCCAGCTCCTGTGCACATGCACCACGAAGTCACCTCGCGCGTCTGGCTCATCCGCGCGGCACATCCAGCGGTCCTCCATTGCTGTCGGCTTGAATCCTGCGAGGAGTTTTTTGACGTCGTTGCGTGAGATGCCGATGTTCCAGGGGGCAGTGATGGGATTCTTCATGGTGGTGATGTTCTGATCGAGTTTCGTAGCCGACAAGTCTGCGAACGGGAACAGCAGGGTCTAGTGAGCGGCTGGATTAGTGATTGTGTGAGATGACGAGATAGGTGTATTGCTCGACTTTGACGACTTGGGCGGACGTGTACTTTAGAAGTTCCGGCAAATCCGTCTTAATCAATGTTGTAATGTAGCCCTAACGGGATAGCATTCACCGCTTTTATCCATTCCGTAAGAAGCTAGGAGGTAGTCCAGGGTTCAGAATTATTACGGCAGTATGGGATGCTCGTACAGCCTTTGACTTGCCTTGTTTCTATTTTAAGTCGTCTGATACAAGGGCCCAGGATAGCGTTGTTTCACCTTACACCTTACGCTTCTTTCTTAGCCATCTTTATCATTAAGAGCCAAGTATTACTACACCCAGAAAGAGTTATCCAATTAATTAAAAACGAGACCACACCCACGAGACCACTTATTAGTAAACAATCTTTTGTGGCTATAGCTTTAATTTGATATTAAGTCTTCTTATCTTAAGAAAGCCAAGCTTAGGTAGAGGCTTAGACAGAAACTTAACTGTGTTATAGTGTCGACAGCTAGTCTCGGGATGGCCATCATGCTATCTCTCGAGTCAAAGATGCTCAGCCGCTATGAAGCTCGCTGTGAAGATCTTAGGCACGGCATGTTGGTACACGAAAGAGAAGCAGTTAGCACCAGAATCGCCAGGACAAGTATAAAGATGAATAAGTCCTTGCCAGTTATCAGCCCAGCTGTCATCCTCAACCCTAATTATCGCTCCTTGCTTCTCGCTGCTTTATCAAGCCTTGTCTTACACTCATTTCCACTCGTTACCACCTTGTCTTGCCGCTTACACGGTTTATCGTCAACATGATAGCCCGCGGGAATATTTTCATTCTACTGGTCCTCAACCTGTGGACTGCTCTCTGCAATGCGCAGTTCAGTGTGTGGCGCGCCGATACCAGGACTCCGACCGAGATGCGTGCCGCTGGCCTCTTTGCTCCCAGGGGAGCTAGCCAGATCCTTCAAATTGTGCCAAACGTCAGCATGTACAACCATGCGGTCGGCGCCGAGAATGGCGCAAGTCGAGATAACGACGGCTATGTCTCGACCACCGCCAGCGAAACCACAGCTGTCAACTTCCTCAGGCAGATGTTTAATGGCAACGGCTACGTCTATGAGATAGCTGCGGCGGCCAACTTCATCCAGGTCTCCGGCACCCTCGGTCAGTTCAGCCCGTACCCGAACGAGCAAGAGTATGCGGCGCTCGGCGGCTTCAGCTGGGACCAGGTTATACGTTGGAGGCACTACACCAACGGGGTTGAGGACTCTGCCGGCCTGCAGGACAACAATGAGTACGAGGGCAGAATTTATAACAATCTGAGGCCTACCAACGGCGAGCCCCGCCTTGCCGGGTTCCCTTCCACTCACCGAGCCTGGACCATGTCCCCCTGGAATGCATTTGCCCAGGGCGGCCCCGGCTGCGGTGGCAGTGGTGCGCGCTCTCTTCACTCTCGCCAGGGTACTTGCACACCCACGGAAGATGCCTTCAAGACCGCTCAAAGATTCATCGACGAGAACTGCTGGGCCAAGTCCGACTGTGGCTAATCGCCGAGAACCGACCACATTGGTTGAGTTTGCGGCGTCGGCGGTGGGCGCTTCGCAGCCAGAGCCATGCCTTCTCGGGCAGCAATGACAGATTGAGAACGCTGCATATGCGATGTTCTGGGGATGGGGAGGAGAGGGAAGGTGATGGGTTGCAGGATAGTTCAAGATAGGCTATATAATCTTTCATTATTGCTGATTTCGTTTGAGTCTTATTTATTCTCTTCTTAGTGTCTCTTTATTAGATAGTAAGGGGATATACTAGTGGGTACACATTAGTTTTGAATGCAGAGATTTGCATCCACAGAAACAAAGAGTATATCCATATACATAAGAGACCAACAAAGGAGACTCCCAAGGGCGGCACCGCCCGAACGGCGACATAGCCGAGTACAACGACACAAATAAGAGCAAATTAAAGCATTCTGCGGGGCGGCCCCTGAGGACGAAGTTCGTTTTTCCCGCTTGCCGATATTCGCTAGCACTTGTTTAGTTAGTGTCCATGGGAAAGGAAGCCTATGGCTTGCTTGTGTGAGTTTGCAAGAAACACTGTTGCCTGCCCTCTCCTAGCCCTGAGTACGCGCCGGAGAGGCACACAGCCTTGATCCTCATCAAAGACTTATTTAAAACTGTACGGTGCCTAACTATTACATCCCACATGATGCTTAACCCGCTCCTTAAGATTGCAAGATTTCATTCCGACATGAATCACCCTGACTTGCCGGTAATATTAGAGATACGTGAGTGTGTCGTTCCTTTAGCTACTTAAACAGAAAGTGATCTGACATGATACGAAGGAAGGAATTCATTCCGTCTGGTACCAGTATCACGATGTCTGTCGCACCTGTCTGCGTATCGTCGGCATGCTTTCCGCCCGTCAGAGTTGCAAGGTTATGTCCGTTGATATGGGAACAGTGAGTGGAGTCATGTCTGGTACATGTCGCGCACATCACGTCTTTATCTTGCGGCTTGTCGGATTCAATTGGCATAGTGAGATTCGGGACAAGCGCCTTGTGTCTCTTATAAGAATGCAGCCCTGAGGCAACGCCAGGGCCAAGGATATGACGGCACCCACAGGTCCCCGATCCCCACCCAACAGCCCACCTGCAAAGGCAGACATGCACATGTTGGTTGCAACACTGCTTGCGGCTCATCTCTGATGCAACCACATCTAACGCCACGAAGGAACTGCAGTGCACCGAGAAAACCACCCGAGGCTTCAGGACAGCCTCCAATGTGACGTTAATGTCAGATTTCCAAAGCAGGTATCCACGCGAATACGAAGAGGTGCATCGCACCTTGTTCAAGTCCGGTCGAACTCGCAGCCTTGTGGGTTATCAAGCACAGCTTCTGCAGAAAATACCAGAATGAAGGATGCAACTCGGTCTGTTGGCGCGAACAGGGTCAATGCTTGGTGGAACACGATTAGCAAGACACCTACTGCAGACCCTCTATATGTTTGCACAGTGTGGGTCTCAATCCATCGCGACGAAGTCCTAAAGTAGTTCCACTAATAGGCACGTTGCCTTCAAATGCATTCTAACATGTTGGTTGTGCCCTTGCATAATCAATTTGCTGAGCCACCGTTGCCTAGCCCCCAGGCCCCCAAAGACTGATGGCGGCTCGGCGGCTACCCGGATTAAGGGGAGGGGTGACACTGCGGCTCTCCGCATTCAGGACCAACAGGAGGCAATGTTCCATTACACAGTACCTAGGTTGACCCGCGTACCTACTCCGGATCACACGCAATGCCGCCAACACCTCCGAACGCGCACATAGAGGGTGATTGAACCACTACCCTCAAACGTGGTCTGCAAATGTAGCCTTCCCCTCCGTTTCCTTTTCATGTCCCCTTGCCTTGACTTCAGAAACAACAGTTTTCTCTCCAATCCTCACACAGGACAAGTCTCAATCGTGCAATTTTGGCAGCCCTGTTTACACGATTCTTGTTCACATTTCTTTCTCAAGCGCCAACGACACAATGGGCCTCTACAAAGTTCTCCCTGACACCGTCACTGACGTTGATGTCATCATCGCCGGAGGTTTGTGGCAATTCACACAGTCTCTCTTTAGCCCCGTGACTGATCCGTGATACAGGAGGCGCTGCTGGCTGCATTGTCGCCGGAAGACTTGCCGAAGCCAACAAGAAGTTGTCGATTCTGCTCATCGAAAGCGGCCCAAACAACTTCGGGGACCCAATGGTCACGGTACCTGCGTTTTGGCTTTCGCACACCGACCCAAATGACAGATACACCTGGTCCTACAAGGCCAGCGCGTCTCACTACCTCGCTGGAAGGGAATCGATCGTCCCCGCAGGTCGCATTGTAGGTATCCCCTAAGCCGAACACCACACCCTCTCCCGCTCCCAGACCCGTTGTGTTGACATACCTCTAGCTCGGCGGAGGATCTTCCGTAAACATGCTATTGTATAGTCGTCCTCAGCGGTCAGAGCTGGACGCTTGGAACACGCCCGGCTGGTCTGCGGATGAGATTCTGAAGTACATGAACAAGGTACGACAACCATGATAAAGACTGGAAGCCTCTTATCCGCACTCGAATCTGACCCCTTGATAGTGGGAGACCTACCATGGGCCTTCAGGATCAGAGAATCGTCATGGGTATGACGGCCCGATCCATGGTAAGACTCATCCCGTGATCATAGCACCCAAGAAGCCTGTGTGTATTTCATGGAGTACAAATACTGGAACCTAAAGTCCGAGCAATTTGCTAATGGGAATATTACTCGAGTTGGCCCTGGAAACTACCGTGGCAAGGCCCTAGAGAATGACTTTATTTCTGCCGTCGAGAAGATGGGCTGGCCAGAGCTTCCTGATAATAACACCCTGGACTCTATCAACGGCTCAATGCGGGCTCAGCGCTACGTCGGCCCTGATGGCAAGCGTCAAGACACCGCCCACGCATACATACACCCTAAGCTTGAGAGTGGAGAATTCCCAAACCTCCACGTGCTGGTTGAGACCGATGTGGATCGTGTCATCTTCGACGACAATAAGAAAGCCGTTGGTGTGGCCTTCCGACCGAGCGCTGAATCCCAGCCTGAGGCCGACCAGAAGGTGGCTCCAAGGATTGTCAATGCGAGGCAGCAGGTTGTTCTGGCTGCAGGTGCTCTCGGTACCCCACAAATTCTTGAGAGGTCTGGCGTCGGCAAGCCTGAGGTTCTCTCGAGTGCTCAAGTTCCACTTGTCGCCTCTGTTCCAGGAGTGGGCGAGAACTACATGGTAAGTTGCGATCTCAACCAAGAAGCCTTTTCAAAACCCCAGTTGACTAAGTTGCCTCTTTTTAGGACCACCACATCATGCTCTATCCTTACAAGACTAGTGTCGGCCCACACCAGACAATGGATGGGCTTCTCACAGGCCGTGTCAATGTTGCGGATTTGATCCCAAAGAATGACCCACTCCTCAGTTGGAACGGCGTCGACGTCCAGTGCAAACTTCGGCCGTCCGACGATGACATCGCATCCCTGGGTAGTCATTTCCAGGCAGCATGGGATAAAGACTTCAAGAACACACCCGATAAGCCTCTGATGATTGTATCTATTGTCAGCTGCTTTCCAGGAGACCCATCCGGCGTTCCAGCAGGGCAATACATGGGGATTGCTACATTCAGTACTCATCCCTTTTCCCGCGGCCACGTCCACATCACAGGCCCCAATTTCAGCGACCCTTACGAGTTCGACGCTGGGTTTCTCGGTGATGAGAACAGCATCGATGAGAAGAAGCACTTCTGGATGTACAAGAAACAACGTGAAATTGTCCGGCGCATGGACAACTTTGCCGGTGAGGTCGCCGCTGGCCACCCGGAATTCCCCAGCGGCTCGAGAGCTGCCGCCATTGACACCAAGGTATCTTCCGGACCTGTACAGGATATCCAATACTCACAGGAGGATGACCGGGCCATCGAGAAGTTCCTCAAGGAAAGGATTTCGACGACCTGGCACTCTATGGGTACCTGCAAAATGGCTCCTTTGAACAAGGGTGGCGTGGTGGACCCTAATCTCAATGTTTACGAGGTGAAGGGCCTGAAGGTCGCTGACCTTAGTATCCCGCCTAGCAACGTGGGGTCCAATACGTGCAGTGTAGCTATGGCTGTTGGCGAGAAGGCTGCAGAGATCATAATCCAGGAGCTTGGGCTTACGGAGTAAGTGGAGGGAAGAATTGCAGAGTTTGATAGCTGTAGATCTATCTCAATTTCCTATTTGCTAAAAACGATTTGATCCATGCATGTTATTGCCACTCCAGGCTCAGCCTATAGCATGATTACTGCCTTGGTCTAAGAGTTCCAAAGCTCTTCTTCCCAGTGAATTATTTCTTGGCGATCGGAAGAGGTTCGCTATGCGCAAGTTCATAAGCGTCCATGGGGCCGGTGCCAAGTGCTGCGCATGCTTCCCTTCGCGGTCATGTTTTGCGCGACATTGTTGCCTCAATCGGACTCTGTCCTCGTTCTGAATTTATTAAATGGATACTATTTTGAGCACAGGCTCTTGAGACAACTCATCGTCGATCATTTGTATGGTGAGAAGACCAGTGTGCAGCTGGAGCACATCTCCAACAGGAAAGGTCTACAGGGCAGAGCCTACATGCTATTTTTGGTTCCTTCGGAGGACCGTGCTTCTCGGCCATGCACGTCTCTCTGAGGGAGGCACTCTCGTATATGTACCCAGGTAGCTGATGATCTGGGAGATAATAGCTTACCATTGGGCATCCAAGCGATTGTTAAGCAGAAGCAGCACCAGGCGGCTGTACCATATAAACCAGGATAAGATCTCCACTAGCCGAGGCTGACAGCATGCGCACCAGCAGGGGGGGTTGGGTCTGCGGCACAGCTTTAATGGCGACGACCAAACGAGGTTTCTGACGCACGCCCAAGTCGAGTGATGATTTCGTAAGAGGCGCATGTGGGTGAGATTCGAGCCGAAGTGAATGCTTGTTGGTTCTGCACCCTACAGCTGCATGAGCAATTTAGTGTAGGAGATAACATTCGGGGGTAGTATGGGTTAGGGCCAACACCATTTTGGGTTACATTCTTCTTTATAGGCTGGATTTAAAGCATGTCTATGCAGGAGGCACAGTCATTAGTGATCACCAGCTTTACACAGCATAGTACTGACTTGCACAGTACTAGGAATTTCGGCGCTTACCCGGTTGCCAGAAGTGGGCCAGGTAGGAGATACTTCCACCTCGTTTGACCCTTCGCCAGCAGGGCTTACCTCGGAATGTAACGGTCAACGGACATCATCCTTTCAGGCGAAGCAGTAATAATGGTCACCTATGCCAACATCGGCATGCTGATTTCTGTTAGTTGGTGCTGGTAGCTACTGTGCTGCGAAAGCCTGTGGGTTTATACTCGTGCTGCTAGACGAGAAGGCCTGGACTTAGACCAAGCTTGGACCTGACCGCGTCTAGGGGCCATAGGAGTGGATGGACTGCTCTACAAGTAATTCGAGAGAGTGCGATTTGCGCTCGCAGTGACCCACGCCTCGCCAAATATCAACATCTCATATCTCTCTGTGTTAGCCACTGGTATATCCTTTAATGCCTTGGATCCGGTACGCCGGTTTCTGAACTGCCTTCTATTTTCTTCAAAGCCCCATTATGGACCCAGAAGTCGATGGAAATAAGGTGGATGCAGTCGCTATATGCGGCTTTGCCATCAAGTTCCCCCAAGAGGCGACATCTGCGGATGCGTTCTGGGAAATGATGGCGAATCGTAGGAGTGTCATGACAGAATTCCCCCCAGATCAGATCAATACATCAGGATTCCAGCCACGCAGTGGAAAAAGAAGCAACACAGTCAGTCTCGGCTTCTAGCCGTCCTCGCGAAAATCAATTGTGTCTTACAAGTTGTCTAGTTCCCAGTCAAACGCGGGCATTTTATTAGAGAGGATCTTTCTGTCTTTAATGCCGACTTCTTCAACATTCCTCCCGCTGAGGCGACAGCCACGGATCGCATGCAGAGGTGGCTTCTGGAAGCGGCGTATGTGTCTCTTGAAAATGGTTAGTTGCCCGCTGAGTTCATAGAAGTCGAGCCGTATGAAGCTGATTACCACATGCAACCAGCCGGGATGCTAATGGAGTCCGTCTCTAGCAGTAGTACTGGTGTATTCACAGGCTGCTTCACCAACGACTACCTGATCCAACTCTACCGCCACCCAGAAAATACTCCAGCATATATAGCGACCGGAGTTGGTGCCAGCATGTTAGCGAACAGAATCAGCTGGTTCTTCAACCTACGTGGCACCAGTATGGCAATCGATTCGGCGTGCTCGAGTTCCGCAACTGCTATTGATCTGGCGTGTCAAGGTCTGAAAACTGGATCCTGCAACCTTGTGGGTCTTCTTGATATCACCGATGCTGCTCTACCGCAGTTTCTCAAGCAGGTACTAATCTATCCAGGTCTAGAGTTTAGTTGCGGGTTGCAATCTTACATTTGCCCCCAAGTTCTATCAGTCCATGTTTAACATGAATTTCCTGTCTCCTGATGGCCTCTGCTATTCTTTTAACCAGCGAGCCAACAAGTACTCCCGTGGCAAGGGAATTACGGTCGTTGTACTCAAAAGGCTTTCGGACGCCATTCGAGATAGCAACACTATTTGTGCAGTAATCCGTTCAACTGGGTGTAATGAAGACGGAAGGATAACAGGAGGCATTACTCAACCAAGAGGTCTCGCCTGAAAGCGCCTAATTCAGGAGACATATCGCAAGGCAGCTCTATTAATGGCGCATACGCGATACTTCGAGGCCCACGGCATAGGAACCCCTATCAGGGATCCTATTAAGGCTATAGCGGTAAGTAAGGCATTTAAAGACTTTTAATTTATATTAAATCCTTTTTATATATATATATTTTCATATTAGTTTCTAATATTAAACTTATTAACTTATATTTTTATAATAATATTATAAAGTTAAATATTAATTATTTTAAAAATATAAATACTTTAATTAAAGTTATTAAAGCTATTTTTATATTAAAGAATAATATAATTTTATTAAATATAAATTTTAAATATTTTATTTTAAAATTTAATTATATAATATTTATTAATTAATATAAAAATTAATATTTCTTAATAAAATATTATAATTAACTTATTTTAAAATTATAATATACTTTTATTAACTTATTAAAATATAATAGCTTTAATATATATATTATTTTAAATAATATATATTATTATATATATTTAAAAAGTATTTAAAAAACATATTATATTAAAATTACTTTTAATAATAATATTTATTATAAATTTATATTATTTATTTAAATAAATTATTTTAAATATTTAAATTTATAAATAAATTTAAAACATTTTAATTAAATTATTTCTTTTTAAATTATTTTAATTATTAATATATTTATAAATAATAATATTTATAAAATTAAAATTTCTTTTTTTAAATATAAAGGTAATTAAAGACTTATAATTATATTTTTTAAACTATATTTATTAAATTATAATTATTTTATTAATTATTTATAAATAAAATTTAGCATTTTATTAATTTATTTTAAGAATCTTATATTTTTTAAATTACTTTTTTAATTTTTTAATTTTATTTATCTTAAGCTTTTTTATCTTTAATTTAATATTTATTTAAAATTTAATTTATTTAAGATAAATTTTATAGCTTTTAAGTATAATTATAAATATATTAATTTTTTTAAATAATATTAAGTTTAAGTTACTTTTTAGAATTACCTTTACTTTAAAAAAGATTTATTTATTATATTTAATATTTATTTTTATAGCTTTAACTTTATTAGCTTATTTTATTTATATAATAAAGTATATTTATTTTATTAATAATTTATTTTAATATTAATTATAAATATATTTAATAGTTAATAATTATATATATTAAATTAAGTTATTTTATAAATAGTTTTAATTTTTTAATTTAATAAGTTAAATAATTATTTTTAAAAGGTCTTAATAATAAGCTAAATAATTATTTTTAAATAAACTTATATAAAAAAGCAAGGCTATAATTATTATATATTTATAAAGATAAATCTTATATATATATTATATAAATATATAATTTAAAAAATAGCAGCTTTATATTATTTATTTTAAGTAATTTATATTTAAAGGCTTAAGTTATATAATAAAAGCATTTAAATATAATATTTAATAATATTAAATTAAAAATAGCTTTATTTATAATAACTTAATAGCGTTAGTATAAAAAGTATTAAAGATTAAGTATAATTTAATATTAAGACTTTTAATATAAATTAATAGCTTTTAATATAATATTAATTTATAAAAAATTAAATAATTATTATTTAAGGTTATATATAATAAATTTAATTATAATTACTTATAACTTATATTATTTTTTATTTTATTAAAATAATTATTATTATTTTAACTTAATAAAAGAATTTAAAAAATATAAATAATTTATAAAATTAAAGTTTAAGCTTTTAATTTAATTTATAAATAATAAAAAAAGAATTAATAAGCTTATAAAAGCTTATAAAACTTATTTATTTATAATTAATAAATAATAATTATAAGATATTTATTTTTAAAGAAATATAATTTATATTTTAAATAATTATAAAAGTTATTTTATATAATAATTTCTTATTATTTTTAATTATTTATTATTATTATAATTATTATAATTTTATATTTTATAATTAATTTAAATATAAATTATTAAGCTTAATAAATTAAAATTTATATTTATAAAATTAAATATATAATACTTTATAATAAAAAGAAATTTCTTTATTATTTATTTTTTAAAATAAATTTAAAAGCTATAAATTTATATTTATAATACTTTAATTATAAGTAATTTATATATTATATATATTATTATAATTTAACTCTTTTATTTTATAATAAAAGTTAATAAATCTTTTTTTATAAAAATAAATTTTTAAAATTAAATAAATTTTTAATATTAATAATTTAAAATAAGCTAAGTATTTTATATAATTTTTTAAATAACTTTAATATATCTTTTTTATAATTAAAATATTTAATTATTTATTATTATTAAATATTCTTTTAATAAATTTAAATTTATATAAATTATATTTAAATTATATATTAAAGATATTATTTTTATTAATATAATATAATTATATTAATAAAATTAATTTTAATAAATTAATTTATAAATTAAATTAATTTAAAAAGTTATATTTTATTAAATTAATTATTTAAATATATAATTTATAATATTAAATATTTAATAAATTTAAATAATAAAAATATATAATTATTTTATTAAACTTAATTAAAAATATATATTATTTATATTATTTATAATATATATAAATAATTTATAAAATATAATATATATTAAAAGAATTATTTTAAATAATTAATATAAATTATTATTAAATAAAAAATAAATATTTATTTAAAGATTTTATATATTAATTATTTATCATTTAAATTAAATAAATATATATATAATTAAATATAAAAATATAATTAATAAATTAAATAAATTAACTTTATATAATAATTATAAATATTATAAATTTATATATTATAAAAACTTAAAATATAATTATAATTTAAATAAAATATTTTATAAAATATTTATAAATTATAAAAATATTTATAAAAATTAATAAATTAAAAATTATATATTCTTTTAATATTTTATTAAATAAATTATATTTAATAATAAATTAAAATAGTTTTTATTTTTTAATTTTAATATTATTTTTAAAATTTATATTTTAAATTATTTATTTAAATATTTATTAATTATAATAAAGTTTAAATTAATAAAATAATTTATGTATTAATTTAATTTAAATTTAAATAATTTAATATAAAAATATTAAAAATATAAAATATATTATTTTAATTTATAAAAATATATTTTAAATAAAATAAATTTAATTTATTTTATATAATATATAAATAAATATAATAAATAATTATTTAAAATATAATTAATAATTTAATATTATTTATATTTTATTTTATATAATATATAAGTAAATATAATAAATAATTATTTAAAATATAATTAATAATTTAATATTATTTATATTTTATTAATTATATATTTTTTAATTTATATAATAAAAATATTTTTAAGAAAATAAAAGTTTAATATTTTATTTAATAAAAATAAAGCTGTAATACTTTTATTAATATTTTAATTATTTATTAATAAATAAAATTTATAAGGTTTTAAAAAGAATTAATTATAAAAGAATAAATTAAAAAATAATAAAATTTATTAAAAAGCTTTATTATTAATATTAAATATATTTATTAAATTCTTAATACTTTAAATTTATATTTTTAAATAATTATAACTTTAATTATATTATTATTATAAATATTATATATTTAATATATAAGAAATTAATTCTTTATATTATTAATAAAAAGATTAATTTTTAAAATATAATATTTTTATAAGATAATTTTATAAGAATTATTTATAAAATATTTTAATAAATTTAAATTAATATTTATTTAAAATTATTTAATTATATTATTTATAATATAAAAATATAATTTAATTTTAATAAATTTTAAAATAAAGTTAAAATTATAAAATTAAAATATAAATAAATATTAATTTAAATATATTAATTAATTAAAAAGATAAAAGAATATTATTTATTTATATAATATATATTTAAAATTTTATAATTTAAAATTAAATATTTAATATTATAAAAAATAATTTTATAAATAATTATTAAAATAAATAATAATATTATAAAATTTAATAAATTTATTTTAATATTTTTTATTTTTAATATATATTTTAAAGTAATAAATTTATTTTTATAAATATAAATAATAATTTAAAAGTTAAAAGCTATTTATAAAATAATAAAGATATTAAATAAATATTAAGCTTAAAAAAATATTAATTAAATTTTAAA
Source organism: Diaporthe sp. P3_1W (assembly GCA_037177825.1). NCBI lineage: Eukaryota > Fungi > Ascomycota > Sordariomycetes > Diaporthales > Diaporthaceae > Diaporthe > Diaporthe sp. P3_1W. Next base: position 8,902,067 of record JBAFXB010000002.1, read on the forward strand.
AATACTTTATAATTTAAATATTATAAGTTTTTTATAACTTTTAATTTAAAGTAATATTTTAATTTTAAAAAAGAAAATTAAATTAAACTTTTTAAGCTTATTATAATAAATAAATATAATATAATTATATAATTAAAAGATATTTTCAAGATATTTTAATTAATAAATATAAAATTATATTATTATATAATATTATAAAAAGAAAATAATAATTTAAAATAATAAATTAAAGATATAAATTTAAAAGATATTTATTTAAATAATAATATTAAAAATTAAAATTAAATAAATAATTTATTAATTATATAATTAAAAAAAAATTATTAAAATTATAAAATAAATTAAATTAATATATTATATAAAGAAAAGTTAATAATTATAAATTTTTTTTAAGTTAAAATAAAAAAATATAATTATAATATTAAATATTTTACTTAAAATATTTATAATAAAAAAACTTTAAAAATTAATAAATAAAAAAGTAATTATTTTTAGAAAATATAATAAAAAGATTTATTATAATATATAAATATTTAAAATATATTTAATATATAAAATAAAAAAGTTATTAAAAAATTTATTTAAAAAAGTTAAAATAATTATTTAAAAATATAATAATAAAAATAAAACCTTTATTTTAATATAATTATTAATAATTTAATATATAAATATAAAGTTAATTTTAATTTTAATATTTATAAATATATTTTTTAAAATATAATTTTTAATTTTAAAGAATATTACTTAAATATATATATAATTTAAAATTTAATTTTAATAAAATGTTATTATTTAATTATTAAGTAAATTAATTAATAAATATTTATTAAAAAGTATTATTAAAATTATTAAGTTATTTTATAAATTAATAAAATTAAATATATATTAATTTATAATTTATTAGCTTTTCTTATTTAAATAATTATATATAAATATATTTTTATATAAATTTTATTTTTTTATTATAATTAAAAATATAATTAATTTTAATATTATTAAAACTTTAATATTTTATAATTTTATATTTTTTAAAAAAAAATATTTAATTATATATTATAAATTTAAAAAATTAAATTTTAATATTCTTTATATATAAAAATAATTTAAATTTTAATAAATATAAAATTAATTAAAATAAAAATATTATTAATTTTATTTAAAGAAAATAAAATATATTATTAAAAATAATATATTAAAGAAATTTAAAATAAATAATAAATAAATATAAATTATAAAAAGTTAAAATAACTTAAATTATAATAATATTTTAATTAAAAGCTTTATTTTATTTATTTATTATAATATAACTTTAATAATTCTTTATAAAAAATAATTATAAATATTTAAATATATATTTTAAATAATAAATTAATAATATTAAATATAAATTAAAATATATTTTATTTAATCTTAATATAATTAAATTATATATATTTATAAATAATTTATTTATAAATATAATAAATTTAAGCTTTTAAATTAAATTTATTATTATTTTTTAAAATAGAAAATTAAAAAGAAATAATTTTAAATTATATATTAATTTAATTTATTAAAGCTTAATTAAATATAAAAAAGTTATTTATAATATTTTAATTTTAAAAATATATAATATAATAATAAGACTTAATATTAATATTATTATTTTAAGATTATTATTATTATTAATACTTTAAATTATTTATATAAATTTCTTATTATTTTATAAATATTTATATAAGCTTTAAATTATTATTAAAAAATATTTAATAATAAATATTATAATATTAAAATAATTTTATAAATAATAAAAGATTAATAAAATAAAATAAATATATAAAAATAATAATTTAATTAATATAATATTAAAGATTAAATTAAATAATATCTTTATAAAACTTATAAATTAAAACAAACTTTTAATTTATATAAAAAAAGATTATATATTTAAAAATAATATAATTTTCTTATTTAAATTTATTTTTAAAATTATAATATTTAATTTATTAATTTTAAAAAATAATATTTTTTTATAATATTTATTTTATTTATTTTAAAAAATAATAATTTATTAAACTTTTTATAAATTATTTCTTTAAAAAATATTATTTTTTATAATTATTTAAAAAAATTAGATTTTAAAATATATTAATTTTATTTTATTATTTAATATAAAAAACTTAATTATTAAAATATAATTAAAAAATAAAAAGTTTATTAATTTTATTTTTATTAAAAATAAAAAATATAAAAATAATTTCTTTTTTTTATTATTAAAACTATTATTTTTAATTTTATTAATATTTTTATTATTATTAAAAGAATTATTTTAAGCCTTTTTATTAAAAATAATCTTTTTAAAATCTTTTTTTATAATATATTTAATTTATTTTTATTTTTTAAATATAGCTTTTAAAATAATAATATTATAAAATTATTTTTTAATTAAGTTATTTATAATAATATTCTTTTTAATATACTTTTTAATACTTTTTTAAATTAAAATTAAAATTTAAATAAAACTTAAAATATTTTATATATATATATATAAATAAAAGAATTATTATATATTTTATTAATATAAAGCTTATATTTAGTTTTTTATATTTAAATTATTTTATTTAAAATATTTAAATTAAAATAATTTTAATAAGCTTTTTAAAAAATATAAAAATAAATTATAATTATAATTAAAATATTAAAGATATTAATATAAATATTATTATTTTAATTATAATAAATATAATATTTTTAATATTTAAAATTAATATTAAAATAATTTTTAATTAATTTATTAAAAATAATATTATTTATATAACTTATATAAAATATATTATATTTTAAAAAAAGAATATAATTTTCTTTTTTTAATATATTTAATTTTAATATTTTTATATTATAATTTTTAAAGCTTTATTTTTAATTAAATAATTTTAATATTATTTTAAAAAATAAATAATTAAAAATAACTTTTTAAATAAAAATATTAATATATTATATTTAAAAATAAGATTTTAAAATTTATTATTATTATTTTTTTATTTAATTTATTTAAAGTATTTATAAAATATAATTAATTTATTTAAATATTTTAAAAAATATTAAAATAATATATATTTTAAAAAATAATATTAAAATAATTATTTAAAGAATAATAATAAAAATATTTATTAAATAATAAGTTAAAAATAAATATTTTAAAATAAAGAAATTAAAATTAAAAAAATTAAAAATTTATATAATAATAAAGAATATTAATATTAATTTTTAAAATAAAATATTAAAAAATAATAATGCTTTTTAAATTATTTATTTAATTAAATAATTAAAAAATATTAATTTTAATATTATAAATTATTTATTTAATAAAGTTATTAAATAATAATATTATTTAATTTTTAAATTTCTTATTTAATTCAATAATTTAAAAGTAATATTTTTAAATTTAAAAATTATTTATTTAATTAAAGAATTAAAGAATATTATTTTATTTTTAAATTATATATTTATATTAAATTTTAAAAAATAATAATTATAAAGTTATTCTTTAAATTTATAAATTCAATAATATTTTATTTATTTTTTAAAAATAATAATTTATTAAATAAATTAAGTATTAATATTTATAATTTCTTAAAAATTAAAAAATATTAATATTAAAAAATAATTTTATATAAAGTTTTAATATTTATAAAAAAGTATTTAAAATACTTTTTTTTAAAGTATTTTTTATTTTAATAAAATAATTATTATTATTATTAATTATTTATCTTAAAGTTATATTATAAAACTTTATATAAAATAAAGCCCTTTTAATATATATATAAAGTTAAATTATTTATTATTTTAATAAAGATTTATTTATTAATTTATAAAAATTAATATATATAAAAGTAATAAACTTATAATTATATTTTTTTTAATTAATTTATATTTAATTATATTATATATTTATAATAAAGTTTTATTTATATAAAATAATTTAAAAGTTTTATTAAAAAAATATATTATATATTTAATTACTTTTTATTTTATTTATTATTATAAATTATTATTTTAAAAATAATAACTTTATTTATTTATTTAAAATAATCTTTAAATTTCTTTTAAATAAAAATAAAAATATTAATTTATTTAATTATTATATATAAAGTTTTTTATTTTTATATCTTTTTATTTTTATAAATAATATTTTTATATTAATAAAGATTTATTTATTATAATTAAAGTTTATTTTTATAATTATTTATAAATTATTAAGTTTATATATTTAAAATTATATATAATAATTAAATATAATTATTTTATTTAAATTTTAAATATATATATTAATAATAATATAATAAATTAAATAATTACTTTTAAATAGTTCTTTAATATAATATAATAAAATAATAATAAAAATATATTTAATTAAAATTAAAACCTTAATTAAAATTAAAATAACTTTTATTATTATTTATTTTATTTAATATATATTTATTTATATTATATAATAATAATATTTTTATATAATATTTAATAATATTAAATTTATTTATAATTTATAATAATTTTAATTTTAATAAGTAAATAATATTAATATAAATAATATTAAATATTAAATATAATTTAATATTATAACTTTTAATATAAAATAATAAATTTTAATTATAAATAAATTTATAAAAAATTATAAAATTATTATAAAAAGCTTTATATAATAAAAAGTATTATATTTTATTTTAAATTATATTTTACTTTTTTAAAATATTAATTATAATTTTTAATTAAATAAAGAAATTTAAATAAATATAAATAATTAATAGTTTAAAATATTTTAAAAAAATAATATAATAATTTTATAATAATATTATTTATTTAAAGCTTTTTTAAATAAATATAATTTATTAATTAAAATAAGCTTATAATAAAATAAATATTTATTTAATATAAAAACTTCAATTAAATTATAAATTATAAATTAAGATTTATATTATTAATTAAATATAATTATAAGTGTAGCTTAAGAATAACGCTGGATAGAATCATTCTTATTTTAACGGGAGGAACGCTGTTTTATTAAAGTTTTTTTATTTACATCAACAGTTCTCACTGAACTAAAGCAACCAACTTCCTTCCAGACACCTGGCCTCTCTTCAACATATCTAGGCCACTGATGACTCCCTCAAGGCCCCCTTCCACGCTCTGCGTAGGATGGGCCCTTAGCTCGCCCCTGTCAAGGAGCCTCTGAAACATTGCCACGCACCTTTTCGCCAGGTCGAGGTTCTCCTTGCTTGCCGGGCGCATGTAGTCACCACCCAGGTTGATTTCCTGCCCCACAACCTCGGCCGCCAGGACAAAACATGGATGCACGGCCCGGCGTTTCGCCAGCAACTCGTCCGCGACCTTTTCGAGACATACATAGCGCCCACCAGGCCTCTGTATAGCAGCGTAGCAGCAAGCCACGCTCTGGTCGTCGGCGATGCAGTCGAGGACGTAGCGCAGCCGGCCGCCCGTGTGCGCTTTAATCTTCTCCGCCACACCGGGGTCCGCATAATCAAAGGCGGCCACGGCTCCCCGATCGCGAACGAGGTCGAAGTTGCGCGGCGAGCAGGTGGCCACCGGTTCGTAGCCGGACAGGCGCAGGAGCTGCACGGCGACGGTCCCCGTGGCGGTGCTGGCGCCATACACGAGCACGGGCTCGCGCTGCGTGTTGGGCCCCTTGCTGGCAGCAACGAGAGGCGAGTCGGGCGTCCCCTGGAGGGATAGCGCGTCTGCGCCCCAGAAGGCCAGGATGCATGTCGCGAGCGCGGTGCCGAGTGTCGCCGCCTCTGCGACGGGGAGGGTTGGTGGGACACGGAGCAGGACGCTCGTGGGCACCCTCACGTATTGGGCAAAGGCACCGCTGCCGAGTCGCTGCTCCGGGGAGAATGTCATGGCGGTGCCGCAGACCATGGTCCCGGGGGTGAGGACGGCCGCGAGTTCGTCATCGTCCTCGATGGAGATCTGCACGATGGTGCCGGCGAAATCACCTCCAACATAGGCACCGGGAAGGGGGAAATTGGTGAGGATCTTGTGGTCACTTGGATTCAGGGCGACGGCTGCAGTCCGGATCAGTGCAGTGCCAGGTAGCAGTGGTGGAACGGCCACGTTGTCCCTCAGGCGGGGTTGCCCATCGGGATCTTGGGTGATGGCCCACTGTGTCGAGGGGTGATCCAAAGGCATGCTTTGTTGGGAATCCATCAAGGTACAGCATGAGAGAGCGTGCTGTGGGACTGGTGAGTAAAGAAGCGGCATCAATTCCCTCGAGTGCTCTGGATGTCAAGGGATACTTGTGTAGCCTCTGATGTGCCGGGGGGGGGGGGGGGGAAGGCGCCATTACACGCGGCTAAACAGATAGAGAAATCTCACCCGATCAACACGTTAGATAATGAGTCCCATAATAAATACTCACAAAGTCACGTCACGAGATGAATTAGTGAAATCATTGCGATTAAAATTGAATGATATGTACTCAAAATAATATATTTCTTTAATAAAGCCAATGTATATAAGTGAGTAAAAAGGAGAGTTAAATCAAGCCACTCCCTGATTTATCTAGTAATATACTTACAACAATAATTTAAAATTTTCTTTTCTTTTGGTTCAAACGGGATAGACACAGAGTGGAGAGGGATTTTAAAACTCCTAGTCCTTTCTCCCCAGATACCAATAGCAAAAAACCTCAGATATCTCATTTCAAGCTATTCAAACAGCGAAGTCTGGAAATCGATCGTTTAATCAGGAGGAAACATCAATTTAAAAGATGTATAGTACATATCAGGTCGTGTGTTCTGTGGCACACCGGCACTTGGCACAAGCAACGTTGACCTGGTTCTCAACGTGGATGCCTGGACCGCTAAACTGTTCCGAATTTGACCCAAGGTCATGCATGGCGTGTGCCTGGAAACAATGCTTGCTCTGGTCCCATGCAACGTCTCGCAAGGAAGAGTTGTCCTCGTAGATGTGTTGCCATCCCTGGTTCTTTCCCGTGCTGTCTGCCTCCGATGTGCTCCCATGGGGCCAGGAGCCTGCAGAAGAACCCTGTGGTGATGTGCGGCTGCGCGTTCGGAGCCTGAGAAGACTCGAACTCCAGAACCCTGGCGTGGGACGCAGCGGCTTGAAGACTGGCACGCAGCAGCATATGATGCCCACGGCCATCTGAACATTGGACAAGAGTCCGACGAGGGCATATGAGTCTTGTGTGCAACATGTATATTAATAATTTGTAGCCCAGAATCAGGGGACACTGGAACTTACAGGAGTCCGAGCCCTTATATGTCACTGCAATCTTGGCGATACCCAGGAGACCGGCTCTATGACCCAATGGATTAGTGCCTATCTCAACGACGAGAGCATCATCATGACTCTAAAGCGGGGGTTCACTCACAGAGCGCCTAGACCAAACAGAACATAAAGTCTGATTTTGGTCGCCCGAGACACTTTCAGCTCCCTGATCATATGCATGGCGAGACCGACGAAGGCGACATCAGTGAAAGAGTTGACACTCTCCGTCACGGCAATGACGACGCCCTCGCTGATGCATGTTCCATCAACCAGGGGGTACCAAAATTTGTGAACCGGGTTGCACGAGAAGATCTGCACGAAAGAAGGCACAACGATCCATATCGTCTGTAGAGCGACGAGACCGTGGATGGCTTTGCGGTATGCGAGATTAACACCGAAAATGCGGAGGTAGAGGGCTGCCACGCTGAGCTTTGCGAAAAACTGTTGCAAGGGATACAGAACAAATGCGACGAGAATCCACTATGGTTGCTCAGTTGTTGGCGTCAATACTCAAGGCAAGCCGAAAGATGACGCACCTTGCGCTCTATTGCGAAGTTCTCGGGGTAGTTTGCAATAGCTTCTGCAACACTGAGCCCATGTGCCTCACGAGCGGCTGTCCGGCACAGTGAGGTGTGAGCACGAAATGCTTGGTACCGCGTGTGAGATACGGAGGACTGTACCTATGAAGATCGCAACGTCGTGAATGACGAGCACTGCCCAAGCGCACAAAGCAAACCAATCCTCTAATCCAGGCTTTCGCTTCGCCCGACGCGTAGCGACAAATCGCAAAGCTGCCGTTAGGGTAACGATCGGTAAAGTGACGACAACAACGATAAATAAAGACCAGCTTGCTTTATTAAACTTCATTGTTCTGTTATTTTAGATTTTCAGGAGACTTTAGATCGACAGTATGAGTTCTGTATTCTCCTCTGGGTGATTGACGTCCAATCTTATTTTCGGGATTGAAACCGCAGTGATTATGGTATGAGGGAAGGACCTGACTGATATATGCAGACTGACATTCCTCATGTTTTAGCCGAGAATCCTACCTGGGATGGTCGGCGTTCATGCCGCCTCGGCCTGGGGGCCAAATATCGTACCTAGTAATCAGAGTAAAGCTAGACCCAGCGAGTTCAGACTTTGTGCTTCTACCAAGAACACCAAATACATATAATCATGGAAGTGTCCTTACTCTACACCGAGTAGTCCTAGATGCATGTTGAAAAACTTTATTGGAGCCTGTCCAGAGCAAGAGCTGAAGGCCGATCGTCGCTGGCCACGAGTGAGAGAAATAAAAATACACACGCTTGGTACTTGTGTAGTAGGGGAGGCGCGGCAGCAGGAAAAATGCACGAATACAGGGACTGGCTGCAGCACATTGAATCCTACGGGCAGAGTCACAAAACATGCATATGCAAATAAGCCAACGTGCAGAGCAATTGGGGTCCATAAACCGGATATTTGACCTAACCCAGCGCTGCTGTACTACTCGACTAGGGCGAAAGTGGCAGGCAGTATTTCGGTTGGGAGACATGACAGGTGATAATTTTCTTCCTAGGCTGGTAAGCGGCACATTCATGGCTTATTCACCTGGGCAGCGTCGTAACCTCGCTTCCCAAGGCTATTGGTGCCGCGTCTAGCTCCGTTGCATCGTTTCTCTGCTAACTCCAACTGCATCGTCTCCTACCGTACATGCACTGTACAAACTCCCCATCAACGCTTGCAGACAACCTTCATGACGACGCTCAGTGGATTGCAATCAGAGTGTTGCATTTTTGTCTCTGACCACGCTTGTAAAGTAAACATCTCTCTTTGGGCTGTCGGCAGCAAACGCAATGGCTCGTCCGGTTGGCTTCCGAAGCGCGACGCTGGTGGCAGCAATTCAGAGCTTCGTGACCACCAGATTCGGACTTCCATCTGAGGGTTTGCCGTCTCAGCACTCTAGTCCGGCCTTGACGGTGTTTTTTCTGGTCTTTGTGCGCTCCCTCGCTGTCCACTTTACACTCGCCCTTGCCTGGAACAAGCTTATCCAGCCGGCATTCTTAACTCCTCTACGGAACGTACCAAGACCAAAGACAAAAGTCAGCATGTTATGCGAATATAGTTCCCGCTACTCACATACTACGAATCATGATTAACTAACAGTCTCGACTGTGTTTCTAGTGGGCCATACGCCGTCTTCTCCATGGCTTGGGTTCTGAGCGCCACAACAACCACGGCCAGTTGTTGATGGACATCGTCAGAGATACGCCAAATCAAGGACTCGTGATTCTCAACGGATTTATTGTTCCGGATCGCCTGTTGGTGACCACGGCGCCGTTACTTTCTGAGCTGCTCGTCCGTCGCCCTTACGATTTCGATAAGCCCAGTAATGCCCGGGACTTCATGAGGCATTTCCTTGGCGATGGACTCATCATCGCCGAGGGAGATCAGCACAAGAGGCTGCGTAGGGAGAGTTTGCCTGCGTTCAGCTACCGCCATAATCAGGACTTGTATCCTATGATGTGGAAGAAAGCCCTCGGGCTCCGGGACGCACTACAAGCTACATTCCACCAGCAGCACGCAAGGACTCGTTGTGGAAAAGCCGAGATCTTCACCTGGGGATCCAGAATCGCATTTGATGTTATATGCACTGCGGCATTGGGCCGTGAATCAAACGAAGTGCAGCACCCGGACTCGGACAGCTTCTTTCGAGACCACAAGAACGTCACTGGGCCACACATGTTACTATACTGGACAATGTCGATGTTCGTCTCGTTTCAATTCGTCAAGATGTTGCCTTGGCAAAAGAATAGGGACTTCTTGACAGGGACGGAGTCTTTACACAAAACGTGTTATAATATGGTCCGAGACAAGAGGGAGGCAATCGCTGCCAAGGCAAAAATGGGCAAAGCAAGTGACGAGCAAGACTCAGACATTCTCTCACTACTCATAAAGTCTGGAGAATTCTCCGACGATAGGGAGCTGGGCAATCAGCTGCTCAGCTTTCTCTCTGCTGGGTAAGTGCTGTGGATCGTCTCCTTGAGGTTACCCAGTCTCCCTGAGTGCAGAGTTGCGATCTTTATCGTTTAAAAATACCCAACTAATCAGAGATTATGTTTAACAGCCAGGTAACAACTGCGGCCGCTCTGACATGGACATGCTATCTACTGACCAAACATCCCGACTGGCAAAGCAAGCTACGAGATGAGCTCCGCGGTGCTCTTGGTTCCATGACAACGAAAGAGCCCGAGACAGACAACCACCGAACTGACATTGCCGGTATTCTCGAGAGTCTACCCATCTTGAACGGAATCTTGAACGAGACTCTGCGACTGTATCCTCCAATTCCTTACACCATTCGTGAAGCCAGCTGCGACACGGTCCTTGGCAACCAGCTTGTTCCCAAAGGCACCAACATCGCCATCTCCTCGTGGATAATTAACAGGTCTCCCGATCTGTGGGGTCCCGAAGCCGATGTCTTCAGCCCAGAGCGCTGGATTGACGTCGTTGCCGACGACACCGACGGCGAAGACTTCCCGAAGCGTAGGCCCAACAAGTCCGGGGGCGCCGCCAGCAATTACCATTTCATGACGTTCCTGCACGGCCCACGAAGCTGCATAGGCGAAGACTTTGCTAGGTCAGAGCTGAGGTGTCTTGTCCCTGCCTTGGTCTCGCGCTTTGAGTTGACATTGGACATGGAGGACAAGGATGTCATTCCCTCCGGGAATGTTACCATGAAGCCGTTGCATGGCCTGCACTTGAATATGAAGATCTTGGGCGAGTGAGACGCGAAGGTCACAGGTGTTTCCTCTTTGCTGCCCCAACAAGAACATTTATTATTGAATTTTGGCAGATCTTTTCCAGTCATGGGTTCACTGCGAGGACTACTTTGCCAATGTTTTCGGGGAAGGCCCAATGAGATTGTCAGACTCAAGCACACAACTCTCATACACTGAAGTCAGTCATTCGGTCTTCCACTACCATCGGCACCTCTTCGCCTTGCAGTGCTGCTTGAGTTAAGGGGCCATTTCCGGAAACCTGGCAGTCTTCGCCACTTGGCAACAATAGTCTGGAGCGGTCGGTGGAGCCCAACTTGTATTTAAGACAAATCAGTCCATCGCCGCGGTGGCAAAAACTGCATTAGTTAGAATGGGTATGCATCGTACGCCAATGTTCAAAAAGCTTTCTCCCAGCAACGCACGCTCCGAATGAGTACAAACAGACACGCATTTTACTATTCTTGTCTCCTCACTTGAAGATTAATCAAAACCTCAATTGTCCAGGAGCCGGTATCGGGTCTTGATGGGCGCTTAGGTACCGACATGTACAGCGCTTAGGTACTTTGGTAGGCATCCATACACTGTGCCATCAGGCCCGTCTGACTGCTTCTCAGAGGTTACACCAACCCCGCCCCGAGTACTACCATGTCGCTCTCTCCCTTTGCTGCCCATTCCTGTTCTGCTCTCCGGAAGACATGTTCCACCAACAGGTAATCAGAGCTGAGATATGATATCTCAGTTACAGAAATTCCATTATCCAGTGATTAGTACGGTCCTATACCATCCAGGTCCCTCAAACCTAGTCCGTGAAGCTATTGGGAACGTTGGGTTGTCAAGGACCAAGTGCTTGCGCCTACATCTCGCGACATGCCTACCGAGATTGCTATTATTGGCAGTGGCTGTCGGCTCCCCGGCGGTGCGAACACGCCTTCCAAACTTTGGAATCTCTTGCGGTATCCGAGGCCTGTTGCTGCGGATGTTCCATGGACGGAGCGGTCGAACCTCAGTATTGGCGTGTATCATGGCGAAACTACCTATGTGAAGCAGGCGTACTTTTTACAAGACAGTGATGGCCAGCGACAATTCGACGCTGGATTCTTTTCTTTGTCCCCAGCAGAGGCAAATACCATGGACCCTCAGATTCGGCTCCTTCTGGAAACCGTCTACGAAGCATTGGAGGCGTCCGGTCAAACTATCGAAGGACTTCAAGGATCGGACACAGCTGTGTATGCTGGGCAGATGGTGAACGAATACGAGAACATGTTGAGCAGAGATCAGGACAATTTGGGAACATATCATGCGACGTAAGCGTAATCAAGGACAAAGTCTCGCCGTCCATGCCAGAAAGCTGATGCAACAACAGCGGCGTTTCTCGGGCGATGCTCTCCAACAGGATATCGTACTTTTTCGACTGGCACGGACCGTCCATGACAATCGACACAGCCTGCAGCTCCAGTCTTGTCGCCCTTCACCATGCCATCCAGCAGCTGCGGTCGGGACAGTCACGGCTCGCGATTACGGCCGGCGCTAATATTATCCTGGACGCACAAAATTTCATAGCCGAGTCTAAGATGCAGATGCTGTCTCCCGAGGGCCGCTCACGCATGTGGGATGTCTCAGCTAACGGTTATGCTCGCGGCGAAGGCGTGGCGGCTGTGGTTTTGAAGACCCTCAGCGCTGCTATTCAAGACGGCGACCATATCGAATGCGTCATACGAGAGACGGCTGTCAACCAGGATGGAAAGACACCTGGGATCACCATGTAGGTCCAGCTTTCTCATGCCGAAGACAAGTTGGGCCGCGACTTGTACGCCCCTGGAAAAATAGCTGATACGACTTTTGGATCTATAGGCCAAGTTCGGCATCTCAAACATCGCTCATTCGGGTATGTTACGCGCAAGCAGGGCTTGATCTGAGCAATTTGTCAGACAGGCCACAGTTCTTCGAGGCTCACGGCACCGGGACCCAGGCAGGAGACCCGGTCGAGGCCCAGGCAATTCGAGATGCATTCTTCCCGGCACCAGAGGAAGGAATTTGCGGAGATACTGGCCATGGTGGCGGTCTGCCCATCCTCCAGGTGGGCAGTATCAAGACTGTCGTCGGGCACACCGAAGGCACCGCTGGACTCGCGGGGCTCCTCAAGGCCTCACTGGCGCTGCAACACGGTAAAATACCTCCAAATTTGCTCTTTTCTCAACTCAACTCGCGCATTAAGCCATTTTATGACAATCTTGAGATTCCGACGTCCCTCACGCCGTGGCCGGCTATGCCCCCTGGAGTGCCCCGACGCGCAAGCGTCAACAGGTAGGCTTTGATCAACCTCAACTTTAGTCACAAATACTAATTTGAATTGTGTTGTTTCTTCGCAGTTTTGGATTTGGTGGCACAAATGCGCACGCAATTCTCGAAAGCCCTCCAAGTCCCACTCAACCTCCCATCACTACTCCGTTGGTGGCTTCTGTGCCATTTGTCTTCTCGGCTGCTTCGACAACCTCACTTGCATCCTATCTCTCGAACTTCCACCAATATCTCGAGCAGCAGCAGGCTGATGAGATATCGTTTGATCTCACAAGCCTGTCTTACACGCTCCATGCGCGTCGGAGTCGGCTCCCCGTGGCCACCGCCATCGCCGCTTCGAATATTCACGAGCTTCGCACCGGCATCCAGAAGAGGCTCGAGGCTGCGCACACCGACCCTGAGCGGCCGATTGGGATCAGGCCGGCCCGTACCGCCAGAGATTCATCTCCGCGCACGGTGCTGGGAGTATTCACTGGCCAGGGTGCGCAGTGGCCTCAGATGGGCCTCGAATTGATAACCGCTTCAGATGAAGCCCGGGCCACCATCGAGGGTATGCAGTCTCGGCTCGATAGACTACCTGCCGAGGACAGGCCCTCGTGGACCATCCTCGAGGAGCTACAGCGTGACAGTGCGACGTCGCGAGTCCACGAAGCTGCTGTCTCTCAACCACTGTATACGGCTTTACAAATCCTCCAAGTTGATCTTCTACGATCTGCAGGTATCCAATTCCATACTGTCGTTGGACATTCTTCTGGAGAAATTGCTGCAGCCTACGCTGCCGGTTTCCTCTCGCCTGAAGATGCCATCTGTATTGCATACTATCGCGGGCTGCATTCTGCCTTAGCGCTCGGGCCTGCAGGACAGAAAGGATCGATGCTCGCTGTAGGAACATCAGCGGAGGATGCCCAGGATCTCCTCGACTTTCCGGAATTCCAAGGACGAGCCGGCCTAGCTGCAATTAATTCGGCAAGTAGCTTGACTCTGTCTGGCGATGAAGAGGCCGTTCAGCATTTGCAGACCGTCTTTGAAGATGAACAAAAGTTCGTCAGACGACTCAAGGTTGATAAAGCTTACCATTCCCACCATATGCAACCATGCTCTGAGAGATACCTGGCCTCACTGGCCGCACTCAACGTCCAGAAAGTCCAGGATTCTGCGAACGATACTGCATGGTTTTCCAGTGTTCATGGCGAACAAGTGACCGGCATCCTCGATGGCCTAGATGGTCCCTATTGGGACAGGAATATGACGAGTCCGGTGCTTTTTATGCAAGCTCTGGAAGCTGCCTGCGTCCACGGCCCCTTTGATATGGCTATCGAGGTAGGCCCGCATCCGGCGTTGCAAGGACCTGCCATGCAAACGATACAGGATTTCCTGGGCAATACAATCCCATATACTGCAATGGCCCACCGTGGTATGTCCGGTATTATCTCCTTCTCAGAGGGTCTAGGGTACATATGGACACATCTGGGGAGAGGTGCGGTCGATCTCCAAGGCTATCATCGCTACGTGTCCGGTGACGCGCCGGTGAAGTTCTTGGCCGGTCTACCCACGTATGCTTGGGATCACAGCACCGAGCACTGGCATGAGTCTAGACACGCGAGAGCCGAACGCTTCCGAGGCCCAGCCCAGGAGCTTCTGGGCCACCTGACACCGGACAGCACCGACCATGACATGCAGTGGCGGAACATACTACGGCCGGCAGAGCTCCCATGGATCATGGGTCACCGGTTGGCTGACGTTATCGTATTCCCGGCCGCCGGGTACATCGCGATGGCCGTGGATGTGGCCACCATTTTGTGTCGAGACCAGCCAGCCGCGCTTGTCGACGTCCTGGACGTTGATATTGGCCGAGCCTTGGTATTTGACGGCGAGGGCTCCAGCGTCGAGGTTGTCTTTTCCGTCACGGGCATCCATAGAGAGGCAGAAGTGATTACGGCTGCATTCCGAGTCCATGCTGCGTTGGACAGAGACGGCAATGAGCTCGAACTCAGGGCCAGCGGTAGGATACGAGTCCGATTGGGCGAACCAAGTCCAACAAGTCTGCCACCCAGGCCCGCGCCGCCGTCTTCCCTTGTCAGAGTCGATTCCTCCCAGTTCTATGACTTCCTCCGCGCGCTGGGCTACCAATACTCTGGGCCCTTCCAAGCACTCGAAAAGTTGCAAAGAAAACTCGGCGCGGCAACGGGCCTGGTCCGCAACCACGAGCCCTCGACCAGGTCAATACACCCCGCGGTGCTCGACGCGGCCTTCCACGCAACGGCCCTTGCGCGCGGTGCGCCATGGGACGGTTCTGTATGGGCCTTGCATGTCCCGAGACGAATTGGCCGAGTTACTTTCAACCCGAGTCTGTGCTCAGAAGCAATGTCGAAGGACGCGACCTTTCCATTCGATGCGTTCTGGCCGCAAGCAGGCTTGCACGGGCGAAGACTGGTGTACGACGTTGACGTCTACGGTGGCGATCAAAACCATGCCATAATCCAGGCCGAGGGCCTCGAAGTCGTCCCGATGACACCTGCCACGCCGCAGAATGACCGCAACTTGTTTTCAGTTTTGGAATGGGGCGTCGCCTCCCCAGACCTTAGCGAGGATATCGCGTCACAATTGGCCGAAGATGTTCATGGTGCTTCAAGATGCAGGGCCTACCTGGCAGAAGCCGCGGCCCAGCTGGTGCATCGCTACCCTCACATGGATATCTTGGAGCTGGGTGCCGGAACTGGGGCTGCCACTATTGCGATTCTCGAAAGGATTCAGGGCAGCTTTGCCTCGTATACCGCAACCGATCCCGGCGGCCCACCTCGATTGGACCAGATGGCCTTCGAAGACGTTGCGGATAAATTCACAGCAGACCAGTTTGACCCGACAATGAATAGTCCCGTCCCAGCGCTCCGCGATGAATCATTCGACCTTGTGCTTTCGTCTGGGGCGCTTAATGAGTCTCCAAATTTCAGGTCGACGCTGCAGACTGCCCGTCGTCTACTCAAACCAGGTGGACATCTTGTCATGAAAGTCTCGCAGGCACCAGTCTCGTCAGGCTTCAATGCTATTTCGGCCGCCCAGGCCGTCTATGACCAAGGGATGTCACCGGGCCTCACAGTGAAGGAGTTGGATGCAGTGCTCCGCGAGACCAGGTTCTCAGGAGTCGACACCTGTACGCCAGAAAATGGGATTTGTGCTCCTTGGGGAGTCATTGTCACCCAGGCCCTGGACAACAAGATCCGACTTCTACGTGATCCACTCTCGCCCTTTCAATACCGCGACAGCAGAATTCATATTGAGGACCTCGTGGTACTGGGCACTGGCAATTTGCGGACCACAGAGCTAGCGCAAGAGCTTGCGCGAGAGCTCAAAGGTTTCTGCGCATCCATTAGGATGGCTGGTTCGCTGTCAGACCTTGATTCTCTGCAGCTGACCCCGACCAAGACAATCATACTGAGCGTGACGGACCTCAACCAACCCGTATTGAGAAACTTGAATGAAGCGGAATGGACGTCCCTCAGGCGGATTTTCCTTGAATCGAAAACGGTTTTCTGGATCACACAGGGTAGGAAGTCAGGGGACCCTTACGCGAACATGATGATTGGCCTATTGCGTGGCGCCGTCGTCGACAATCCGTCGCTTCAATATTTGTGTCTTGACTTCGAGAAAGCCTCGACGGCCAACGCCGCTATCGTAAGCGAAAGCCTCATGCGCCATGTGGCATTATCTGAGGGGCACAGTCATGGACAAAAACATACGCTCAGGATCGAGCGGGAATTGATGGTGGATTGTAAGGGCCGGCTCCTCATCCCCCGGGCCGTACCGAGCAGAGAGATGAACAAGCGCTACAACTCGGCGCGTAGGCGAGTGTTGTCCCGTCCCCAGCCAGGCAAGGACACCTTGATCATTCGAAGTCACGGATCGGGATGGGACTTGCATCAAGCTCCTCTGGTCGAGGGACATTCCACTGGAGATGGGTGGCGTGTCATCACAACCCATTCCATGTTGTCCAGCATCCGGGTCAGCGACTTTTGTTCCGCATTCCTGATCATTGGCCAACTAGAACATTCTAGAAGCTCTGTTGTTGCTTTATCTCAAAAGCTCGCTTCAATGGCGGATGTTCCAGAAGAGCTCTCGTGTCCAGCCAAGGTCTCGCTGGGGGAAGAGGCTCAGTTCCTCGCACTAGTAGCATACCACATTTGCGCCTCAGTGGTGTTGCGTGGGCTTAACAGTGGCGACAGGGTTCTTGTCTACGAACCTGATCCAGATCTTGCTGAGATGATCTTGGCTGAAGCCGGGCGGCTTCGCATATCGGTCACATTCATCACCACACGCGTGGTCCCGGCACACTCGCAACGGCAATGGCTGAGGTTGCACCCTTTAGAGCCGTCTCGAGCGCTGTCCAGGCTCCGACTTGAGAGCTTCTCGGGGTTTGTAGACTTCTCCGACAAGTCTCAATCGGACCCTGTAAGAACTCGTTTGTGTTTGTTACTGTCGACCGGCTGTCGCAAAGAGTCTCTACACAGTCTATTCCCCGAGGGCCCATCAAGTATTCAATCACACACACATGAGACGATTCGGAGCCGACTAATCTCGGCTGTTGCTTATGCGAGAGCGGCGTTACAGAATCCTATGAGCTCTCAAGAGGTTCCCATCCCGACAATCGCTGTTGACGCGTTGACTGAGCACAACCCCACCATGCCCTCAAAGTCCGTCGTTGACTGGACAAGAAAATCACAAGCTTTGGCTGCCGTCTGCCCTGTCGACGAAGAACTTAAATTCTCACCCTCCAAGACGTACTGGCTTGTTGGCCTGAGCGGTGGTCTTGGCCAGTCGTTGTGCAAGTGGATGGCGCAACATGGAGCCCGCCATTTTGTCATTACGAGTCGGAGTCCTCGGGTGGAAGATTCTTGGTTTGATGAGATGAGCAGCCTGGGAGTCGCACAAATAAAGATCTCGGCATGCGACATCACCCGTAAGAGCGAAGTGGTTGCCCTCTACCGTGAGATATGTGGAAGCATGCCTCCTATCGCGGGGGTAGCCCAGGGCGCAATGGTGCTTCGTGACACAAACATCCGAGACATGACCCTGGACCAGCTCTCCGCGGTGTTGAGACCCAAAGCCGAAGGCAGCATTCACCTCAACGATCTTTTCCAGGAGAACACGCTCGAATTTTTTGTCTTCTTCTCTTCCGTGGTGTCACTAGTTGGCAACAATGGACAAGCAGCGTATTCAGCAGCGAACTCATTTATGGCTGGCTTGGCTGGGCAGCGCCGTCGACAGGGACTCGCGGCCTCTGTGATTGACATTGGTGCTGTCCTCGGGGTTGGTTATGCCACCCGGGTCGAGGAGACGCCGTTCGTCTATACACACGGGGGGATGCAGCATCAAGGGCTCATCGGCATGTCTGAACAGGACCTACATCAATTCTTTGCCGAGGCTATACTATCTGGGCGCCCCGAGTCTTCTAATCCAACAAAGATCATAGCAGGCGTTCGCACCATCTCCCGACAGGACGAAATAGTGCCTTCCTGGGAGAACATATCTCTGATGAGCCACTTTGTCCTGGACACCCGAAGAGCAGCTGGTGATGACGGTCTGTGGTCCCGTAACAGCCAGACACTTGGCGCGCGTCTGGCTGAGGTCAAGGACCGGGACGAGCTGTTCAATCTGTTGGGAGACGCGTTCATCACACGGCTTGGTACTGTGCTTCAGCTCGATCCTGCTGGGATGGCCAAAGGGGACTTGACCAACAGACGTCTGGATGAAATGGGTATAGACTCCCTCGCAGCGGTTGACATACGAGCTTGGTTCATGAAGAACGCCGAGGTGAACATCCCGGTGCTCAAGATTCTCAACGGTGCTTCTGCCGGGGAGTTGCTCGCTGTCGCCGTTGAAAATATCCCAGCACGTCTTGTTCCAAACATGAAATCCACCTCCGATGATGCTGGATCCGAGACCTTCAAATCGGCCGCAGACGGTTCTGGTGCAAAGGATAACGGCAGTTCTAGCACGTCTGGCACACACCGGGACTTGCTCTCAACCGCATCGGACACGGACTATGATCACAGTGGCATGGAAGACTCAGACTCCACCCTTGTGAAGATAATCCCGCTTTCGTCTTCTCAGGCCAAGTTTTGGGCCACCCTTGGCCATGTTGAAGGGGGAACTGGCCTCAACCGCAGCCTTTCTGCCCGCATCAATGGTCATCTGCGCATTGAAGACCTCAAACATGCTGTCCTAGCGTTGGGTGAACAGCATGAAGCGCTAAGAACTTACTTCATTGAGCGCGAGGGCGTAACAATGCAAGCTATAATGGCAACCAGTGTGTTGCATCTGGAATGTAAACACATCAACCACCTTGATGAGTTCGAGAAAGCGGCGAAGGATGTCCAACGGCATGTATTTGACATAGCCCACGGCGAGACTGTAAGACTAGTGCTCCTCAGTCGCTCTCTGACAGAGCATTACCTTATTGTCGGATTTGTCAAGCTCGTGCTTGACGGGGTCTCGTTCCAAGCCCTCTTGAAGTCCCTTCTTCAGCATTACATGCAGATACACCCGCTGCCGGAGATACCACAGTTTTCTGAGTACTCGGAGATGGAGCGCAAAGCCCTAGCTTCGGGGAAGATGGCGACGGAGCTCGGCTTCTGGAAAGAGTATTTTGCGGAACCGTGCCCTCCTCTCCCCATTCTTGATCTTTCATCAGTGCCCACCCGTCCCCGGCTTTCCACTTGCGAGCTTACACGAGCAACGCTGAGAATCCGTCCGGACACAAGGGCCAAGATCCTTGAGGTCTGTCGGCGATTCAGGGCAACGCCTTTCCATTTCTATGTCGCTACTCTCCGTGCCTTACTCCTTCGGTATGGCCAGGGACAAGAGGACGTCGTCATTGGAATGGAGGACGCCAATCGGGAGGACCGTATGATGGACACGATCGGGCCGTTCATCAACGTGCTGCCTTTGCGACTTCGTGCCCAGATCACCTCGAGATTCGACGAGCTCCTCGAGAATGCGCGTACGCAGTCGTACAAGGCTCTCGCCCACTCGAAGATTCCAACGCAAGCTTTGGTAGACGAGTATGTTCTTCCTCTCCCCACCCGCATGCATGTCACTGACACAGAGACCTGCCAAGACTAAACCTGCCGAATTCCGCTACACATTCCACTCTGATCCAGTTTGTCGTGGACTACCGCATGGGCCAGAGCGAGAATCTCCAGTGGGGCACAAACCACATCGAGTTTCTGGATTTTGAGGTTGGGAGGTTGCCACTGGACATCTACGCTGATATCACAGATAGCCCCGGTGGCGACGCGTACCATGCGTTCAGTATGCGGAAGGACATGTACGGGCCAGCTGCGGTTGAAGCTTTCACGAGGGCCTACGAGTCGGCAGTCGAGGCATTCGTGAATGACCCCTCAATGACTGCTGACGGACTGGTCGTGCAGGGAGCGGCTGAGGTTAGGCGGGCTGTCAGTCCTACTCTAGGTGAGGACTGCTGATTACGATGTAGCCTCAAGTAGCAAAATTTCATAGAAGTTCTAACGCTGTCCTATAGATATAAAGATGCGGCTTTGGCCGTCCGGCGAGGCTCATGAACTTACACAAGGGGGCATCGAAGCCGAGTCCTCCACCGAAATCGCCATGCAAGATGCCTCAATAGTCGAGGCTGACTGTCCCCCGCGCAAGGCGAAGAAGCCCATTTCGTTCTATCTTGCCTTTATAGGGCTATGCTTTTCAATCTTCACCTTCTCGCTTGATGTCACCACTCTCCCTGTAGCCATCCCGGTAGGCTCTATCCCCACTTTTGACGTCTCAGGAACGCAGATATAGCCAAGACAAGGTCCCTCCCAAGTTTGCTGACTAGGAAACGGCAGTCCATCGCCAAACAGCTGCGAGGCACGAGCATCGAGTCCTTCTGGGCCGGGATTGCCTACCTCCTCGGTATGGTCGTCACGCAGCCGCTGTACGGCGCTGTCTCGGACATCTTTGGTCGCAGGCCTCCCCTGTACGTGGCCTTCCTCCTCTTCGTCGTCGGCTCGCTCGTCTTCGCCCTCGCGCACACCATGACCGCCATCATCACCGGCCGCGTGTTGCAGGGACTGGGCGCCGGCGGCCTGAACGTCCTGTGCGATATCATAATCGCGGACATGACTACGCTTCAGGAACGCTCCCTTTATCTGGGACTCACTGCCGTGCCCATCGCACTGGGGAGCATCCCGGGCACCAGCATCGGGGCGCTCTTTAGTACGTATGCCGACTGGAGATGGATTGGATGGGTGAACCTTCCCTTGCTGGGCGTGGCCTTCCCTCTGGTCTTCTTCTTTCTTCGTCTGAGACCGATCGATGGGGGACTCCGGTCCAAGCTGGCGCGCCTGGACTGGATCGGCCTGGGGCTGGTCACGGTCGGCATCACCCTCTTCGTCACGCCCTTGAGCTGGGCGGGCACCGTGTTCTCTTGGGCCTCGTGGCAGACTTTACTTCCCCTGCTTCTGGGTCTTATCATGCTTGCCGTCTTTGTCATCTATGAGTCCAGACCCGAGTCTCCCGTTATTCCCCACCAACTCTTCGGTTCGAGGACCGCTGTCACGGCCCTGCTCGGCGCTTTTGTTCACGGCATGACGCTCTATTCGCTGCTGCAGTATCTGCCGTTCTTCTACCAATCCGTCATGCTGGAGACCGTTCTGGGTTCCGCGGTGGCCCTGCTGCCCACGAGCATAACCACCTGTGTTACCGCCGGCCTCTGGCTCGTGGCACTCAGCAGCACCGCCCATGGGGGCTACCGCCTGCGCATCCGCACCTGTTGGGTTCTGTCCACCGTCGGCTCCGGGCTGTTCGCCCTGTTGGGAACGGGATCGTCCCGGTCCATGCGCCTGGGCATCCCGGTCGTGTGGGCGGCGGGGACAGGCGGCCTGATCCAGCTGCTGATGCTGCCGATGCAGGCGAGCGTGCAGAACGTCGACGACATCGGCGCGGCTGTCAGTCTGCTCCTTTCCCTCCGCTACGTTGGTGGCCTCGTGGGCGTGGCCATCGGCGCGACTGTTTTCAGCTCTACCTTCGGCGCCGCCGTGGCCAGAAGCGTAGATGCTGGCCACGAACTGCCCGGCTCGCTGGCGGTCTTGAGAGATGCAAACAACGCCATTAGCTTTATCCCTACCTTGAAAGCCTTGGAGTTGCCCCCTGAAGTAATAGCTCCTATCCTGCAAGCATATCTCGAAGCTATGCGCGCTGTGTTTTACACTATGACAAGTTTCGGAGCGATTGGGTTCTTGAGTTCAGTCTTTATGGATGTGCTGAGTCTCGATAAGGTGGAGATGGGGCGTCAGCGTTTTGAGACGTGAGTGCTTCCAACGGGTTGGGGCGTAAGTCCCGGTCAAAGCGGCACTGGCAAGACTTTCTTTCAATTTTGGTGTTCTGCCTAGTAGCGTCTTATATTGGCGGCAGATTGCTTAACTTCACTCATAATATGAAAGATAGTAGCATGACTTCATTGGAAGTATATATGCTTCTTATATTTAAATGATGGCTAAGCTGGCCTTTCTTAATAGCTAATAAAGGCAGCAACCTTATTATATTTTTTAATATTATTTAAAATATTTAATATTTCTTTTAAAAATATATAAATTATTATATTTAAGTCTTTAAGCTAAATTAAAGAATATATAATATATATATTATTCTTATAATATTTAATATAAAGATAAACTTTTAATAATTTAAAGTTTAATATATTTTTTAAATAATTTTAAATTTATAAATTAGCTAAATAATTATTAAAATAATAAATTATTAATTAAATCTTAATTAATATTATTTAAAAGAAATATTATTTAATATATTATTTAATATAATATTTATATAATTATATATAAAATTATAATTTATTATATATTATTTTTTAAAATAATCTTTTTTTAAAATAATAAAAAGATTTAATATTAAGCTTTTATTAAAATAAAATAATTTTTTTTTATAAAATATTAAATATAAAAAAATATTTTTTAAGTTTTTTTTTATAAAATAACTTTATTAATAATATTTATTTATTAATAATATTTATTTATTAATTATATTTAATTATAATAATAAAGCTTTTTAAATATTTAATAATAAATTAAATTAAATTATTATATTTAAATTAATATATAATATAATATTATATAAAATAAATTATTATTTATATATATAATAAATATTTTAATAATTTATATAAATAAATTATTATTTTAATAATATTAAATTTAATATTATTATTAAATTAAGTTTTTATATATTATTAATAATTTATTAATAATTAATTTATATATTATATAAAATTAAAATATAATTAAAGTCTAAAAAAAAAGATTTTATGAAATATTTTTAAGCTATAGAAATATCTATAAAGATTAGAAAATCAAAGCCTATATATTTTTAAGTATTTTATTAATTAAGTTATACTTAATAATAAGTTATAATAACCCCTATTCCTTAATCTTAGTATTACCCTTAAAACCTATATCCTAAATTACCCTTTTAAGCATTTATTACTCATAATAAGATTTAAAAGCTAATAAATTAGCTAGCATATTAACCTAATTTAAGCTTAAATAACTTAATATAAAAGCTTTTAAAAAATAAAATATATTCTTTATTCCTTAATTTATAAGAGTATATATTAAATAAAGTAAATCTAGCTTATTTTATATAATATATAAAAAAGGCATAATAAGTAATTAATTAAAGTAAAATTAATAGCCTTATCTTATCTATACCCTATTAATTATATATCTATTAGCTTATATAAGGAATAATATATTAAATCTTAAATTAAAGCTTTTAAAGATTAATTTTTCTTAAATTAATAATATTTAAATAAATTTTTTATAAAGATATATATAATTAAGGCTAGAATATAATAATAAAAGTATTTAAGATTAAGGGGGTATATATTAGCCTTTTTAAAGCCTACTTATAAATAAGCAGATTTCTAGCCCCTACCCCCTTATAATAATTAAGCTAAATTTAACTATATTTTAATATCTACCTTAATAGCTAAAGTTATATTTAAGGTTGTTTTTTATATAATATCTATATTAATAATAATAATAAATGCACTTTTAATGCATTACCTAAGATTAATATCTATTATATAAAATAATTTAAAATAATAATAAGGTATAATAAAAGTATATAGCTCTTAAAAGATATTAAATATAAAGCACCCTATATAATACTAAGGCATAATTCTTTTATTCTATAATATATAAATTTAATATACCGCTAGAATTAAAAATAACTTAAATAGCTAATAAATACCACCATTTATTATCCTATACACTAAATTATTATTTTAAGAAATATATATTATATATTATATATAATATTAATATAAAGATTATAAATATAAATAATAATTTTTAATATTAAATCATATCCTTCCTTTATTATAAATACCTATTTAATATTAAAACTTTAAACCCTTAATCTTCATTATAATTATTATTAATATTAATATCTATACTTAAATTACCCTTTAAATTTAAAAACTTAATATTATAATCACCTATATTAAAATAAAAATATCCCCTATTCTTTATATTATAATCTAAGGTATAACTTTTATTAACCTTATAATAATCCTTATATCTTATATATCCTTATTTAATTACTAATCTTATTATATAAGTCTTTAATAATACCTTAAAAAGCATTTAAAAGGCTATCTTAATAAACCTTATAACATAGCTTATTAACCTTAAAATATAACCTATTAACCCTAAAAGCATAAAATAAGATATAAAATAGCTTATTTATTTTATTTTAATTAATAACTTAAAAGTTATAATATTTACTACATTACTTAT
Source organism: Diaporthe sp. P3_1W (assembly GCA_037177825.1). Taxonomy (NCBI): domain Eukaryota; kingdom Fungi; phylum Ascomycota; class Sordariomycetes; order Diaporthales; family Diaporthaceae; genus Diaporthe; species Diaporthe sp. P3_1W. The sequence goes on from JBAFXB010000002.1 coordinate 8,927,238, forward strand.
TATTATTTCTATTATTAGTATTAACTATAGCCTATATTTCCTCCTATTTATATTTAATCCAGCGTTTTATATAATCTTATAAAAAATTAATATAGCTATAAAATTCTCTATATAGCTTATCTTTATAAGGCTAGCCGTTATAATATATCTTAGCTAACTTAATAGATACTTAATAAATAAATGCTATATATCTTCGCCCCTCCTCTTCTTTAGCCTTACTTTACTTTATAAAATAAAAAATAATGCCTTTTTTATTAAGTTATTAAATTTTTATAAATAAAAATAATAAGTAAAAGGTAGTCTTATTAAAAGCAGAGCCCCTTATAGCTCTTACCCCTTATAGTATTAAAGAAGGCATTTTAATTTCATAAAGGGCAGGTTAATCTTTAAATAATAGTATTAATAAGCAGCATTAAGATATGTATAATAAGTATAACTTAATGATTTATAATATATAAAAAAAAAGCTAAGTTATAATTATAATTAAAGGATTTACGAATAAAATATAGATTAAATTAAAGTAAGGTTAATAAATAAAGCTATTAAGAGAAATCTTTAAATTTTAGATTAAAATAGGTATCTTTATAAGCTAAAGAATTTTAGAAATTTATATAAAAGGCCTTGCTAAGTAGAATATATAAATTAGGGGCCGTTTATTTAAAAACTAGCTTTTTAAGAGCTTTTTAAGTTCTTATTAATTAATTAAAAACTTTAGCCTTATAAAAAGAAAAAGCCTTATTTAAAGATAAGCCTTATAAAGTATTAAGTTAGCAGCTTTATAATATATAGGTATTCCGTTAATTAAGGTATTACTTAAAAGCTAAAATTCTTTAAAATAAATAAAAAAAAGCCTATAAGTATTCTTAAAATTAATTAATATCTTTATAAATTTATAACTTAATAAGGCTTATTTATAATAATAAAGGATATTATTTAAAGATTTAATTAAATATATAAGCTTATTTATATTAAATAATAATTATTACTACTCTACTTTATCTTATAATATAAAGAAAGTTTATTTAAATAAATAAATATCTTATTATTATATTTTCTAGCCTTATAAATACTAATAGCTTATCTAAGCTCCTAGATATTAAAATAAAAAGAATTAAAATTATATTATAATTTTATAATATTAACTTAATTATATTATATATTAAATCTCATAATTAAATTAATACCATCCTCCTATACCTTAAAGGAATATAATTAACTACATATATAGCTTTAATTATAATTAAGACACGCCCCTTAAAATATAAATAAGAAACTATATATATATACCTCTTCTTAAGGCCTAAAGCTATATTACTTCCTATTTATACCTTATTTTAAAAAATAATCCTAAAAGCTAACTTACCTAAATTAAACTTAAAATCTTAATATTCTATACTAATTAAAATATTACCCCCCCCCTAAGATTAATCTTAAATCCTTCTCACCTAAATTCTAAATTAAGGCCTCCTTATTAATATTATAAGGGAAATTTATACTTATTATTTATTTTATAAAGCTTTTTAATTAATTTTTAATAATCCTCTTTAATATTAATAGCCTTTTTAATCTTAACATCCCTTATTATATTATCTCTTTTTTACCTCTTATCCTTAAAATTAATAAGATATTTAGCCTTATAATTATTAAGAAAAAGCTATATAAATTCTTTAAATTATAAATACCTTTTCATTATCTTATAATCCTTAAGGAATTTCTTATAGCTTATTAAATCATTCCTATTTTATTACTTATAAATAAATATATTATAGCCTTAAAATATTATAATCTTTATAAAGATAATCTACTTAATTTAAATATTAGCTTTAACTTCTTAATTCTAAACTTTCTTTTATACTTTTTCCTATTTCTAAAAAAATATATTATTTAAAATAATAATATTATAATTCTTAAGCTTTTTTATAAAAGTAATTATAATAAAGATATAAAGATTAATCTTAGGCTTATAAATTAAGATATAATCTTAACTATATTTCTTATATAAGTAGTTAATAGCTATTTTTATAACCAGCCTTATATATTCCTTAAGGATAATTTAAAAATAAACTTTAAAGTAATAATCTTAATTATTAATCTTAATAATATCCTTATATAATATAATGACTTTATTATAAATCATCTTATTAATTCTTATATATTATATTATAATATTATTTTTATCTTATAATATTATAATAAAAATTTCTAAACTAATAAAAAAGATGTTATTACTAATATATTAAATATAAGCTTCCTAAAGGGATTTATTATTTTCCTTAATAATTTTAATTATATTAAATATAATATAAATCACTTTTAATTTCATACTTTCTATAAAGCAGTTAACTTTAAAAACTAAGTTTTATAGCTAGTTTATATAAAGGCATATAGCCGCTATTATTAAACCATCCTTAAAAAATATATCATTCTTTATAAAATAATTATAATAGTTAATAGCATTAATAAATATAATAAGAGTTTATAGGTTAATCTTTACTTTTTTAATAAATAAATTATAAAATTAATTATAATAAATATTTTTCTTCTTATTATATTTAACTATAATATTCCTATTTAGCTCTTAATATTTATATTTATAAAGAAGGTTAATTATATAAGCTTTAAATTAATAATATACTTTAATAGTTAATCTATTAAGGGAGTTCTAGATATAGCTTTAGGACTTAGGCGAATTAATTAAAGTTTTCTTAAGTTTCATTATTTATTTAATATACTTATTTAAGCCTATCCTAATTAATAACCCATTTTTAATAATCTTTAATCTTATAATAAATAATTTTTTATAAGTATATATATGCTTTCTTATTAAGGGATATAAAGGATTATTTTTATTAATTTTTAGTTTTATAATAAATAGTTTTATAAAAGTATATATATTCTTCCTTAATAAAATATATAGAGGATTATTTTTATTAATCTTTAATCTCTTATAAGTATATTTAAATAAAGTTATAATATTTAAAAAGGCTCTTTTTAATATAATTAATTTAATATTATTATTAACTTATAATATATAAGAACTTATATTTAAAGAATAAAAAGCTATTAAGGCTTTTAAATAAATAAGTAAATACTTTAATTTATAAAAGTTATCTATATTATGCTATAATATATTTAATATATTAAGATTATAATCGCGAGTAATAGTAGCTTAAAACTTTATAAGTAATTTTTTAAAAAGTTAATATTATTAATAAGTAGATATATATTAATTATTAAATTTAGATTCGTTGCTTTTAATAAGGTTAGCTATAAAGTAGAAGGTATAAGATTAAATATATAGATTTTTAATAATAATATAAATAATTCCTTAATGATTAAAAGGGAAATAAGGGAGGCTTAGTGCTTATTTTAAAGCTATTTATTTAAGTAAATAATAAAGTTAAATATAAAATACTTAAATAATTAAATAAGCTTTATAAAGATAAATTAAATAGCTTATAACTTTAAAAAGAATTACTTATTAAAAAGGGTTACTTATAAATTATTTAAAATAATAAGATTAATAATAAATTTTTAAAAAATAAATCTTTTATTAATATATTCTATTATATAAATTTATTTAAATATATCTTAAAAAGTATAATTAAATAAGAAATAAATATTAATAATTACTTATCCTCTTTTCTTTATATCTTAAATAATACTTAAGTAGGGCTTTAATTATAATTAATAGCAAGCTTAAAGGTAAAAGTTAATAGCAGCAATTAATAGCTTTACTATTAAAGGCAGATTAATAAACCCAAGATATTCCCATTACTTAATATAAGGCTCTTTAGATAGTAGCCTTTAAGTTAATTAAATAAAAAAGTTTCTATATCTAGGCTTCTTTCTATCTCTCTTCCTTAATAAAATAAGGTAAAATTATCCTTATATCTTAAGCTTCTTAGCTATAAACTCTTAAATTATTAAATATAACTTAGCTTATTAAAAATATAATTTCTAATTAATAATTAAGCTATATTTATATTAGGGTATAAAGTAAGTAAATAAGATTATTAAAGATATTTATTTAAAAAGGCTAATAAACCTACCCTAAACCTCCCCTTACTATTTATACTATTTATTTTTCTATTACTTATTAAATATAAGAAACCCTTAATTAATTATATATATAATATATTATTATATTAAAGACACTTTAGCTATTATAAATATATAAAAATTAAAAAAAAAAGGTAATAAAGGTTATTTAATAATATTTAAGTAAATTATATCTTTCCTTAACTTAAATAATAACTTTTCTTATTACTAAGCTATTACTTTATATAATTAACTAGCCTACCTTTAGTTATATTAAAGAATTTATTTATATTATAATCTTTATATTTAATAATTTAATATTATTAATATATTCCTAGGTATAAAAATGAAACCTTATAAATTAAATTAGCTTATTAATATATATTAGCCTTATCTTAATACTAAAAAGCATAATCTTCTCTTTTCTTTAAACCCTTTTATTATAGCTATTTATCATATTAACTTATACTTATTACCTTTAAAGGTTAAAGCTATTAAAGATATTAATTACCTTATATAAATAAATATAATAATTATAATAACTTAATATCCCTTTAAGCTAATTAAAAAGATTTTAAATCTCTACTAACTTATATTACTATTATTATTAACTAATAGCATCCTAAATAATATAAGTTTATTAAAATCTTTATTATCTTAAGTTATATAAATAGCTTATTAAGCTTTACTCCCTTTTATTTAATGCTTAATTTAATAATTATTTATAACTTCTTATAGTTTTATTAGCCTTCCTTTATTATTTAATTTAAATATTATTTATTTATCTTAATTAGCTCTTTTATATATTAATAGCTAAAATAGTTTAAATAAGATCTTTCTTATAACTATCCTTAGCTTTAAAAAAGATAAGCCTTTTAACCTTTACTTTAATTATAATTAAAAACTTATAGCTTAAGCGCTATATTATACTCTTAATATTAAAAAGCAATAATAATAATAATAATAAAGCTAAAAGATTTTTTTAATAATATTAATAATAAGCTTAATAAGCTTATTATATAAATTAAATAAGTTTAAATAAAAAAAATAATTACTTAAGTATAATAAAATTTAATTTTAAAAATAAAATTAAGTTCTATTTAAAGCTTAATAATTAATAATAAATTTATTAATATTAATAATAAAACCTATCTCTTTTAATATTAAAATATTAAATAAACTCTAAGTAAAGATATCTTAAAGCTTATAAAAAAGAAGGGGAGTAAACTTTTATATAGCAAAGAATATAATTTAAAGGCTTAGCTTAATATTCTTTCATCCTATTAATAAAAACATACTATTAATTATAATCTTCTTTATAATTAAATTATAAATTAAAAAGAAATTTAAAAATAAATAAATTAATTCTAATTAAATCCAGAGCTTTAGCTATAAAGACCTTAATAAAAATAAACCTAATAATATTATATTTAGCAAGCTAATACCCTTATAATGCTAAAAGTAATAATAATATAATCATAGCCTAAATTTAAGATTCTATTCTTATAAAATAAAATAAATTATTTAAATTATTAATAATAAAATTATATTTAATAATTATATAAGTATATTTTTAAGAGGGCTAATTATAATTAATAATAATTATATTTCCTTCTTTATTTAAAGAATTAAATAAACTTTAAGTATTTTTAAAATAATAACTTAATTTTAAAAAGATAAAATTAATTAATATTATTAAGCTTAATACTTTAATATAAGTAATAAGAGGCTTATAAATAATATATTATTTATTTAATTATTATTATAATTAATAATTAAATTAAACTATTTATTAATATTAATAAAAGTTATTATTAACTTTAAGAAGCTATATAAGCTCTTTTTTAAAGATTTATAAGCTATAAAAACTTCCTTTATTTATTATTATAATAAAAGATTAATTATATTATAAATCACTCCTTTACCCTTCTTATTATTCTTTAATTTACTAATTATCTCCCTTTATAAATAATTACCTACTCTTATCTTATTCCCTTATATATTTTTTATTATATAATTAAAATGCTTTAATATCTCTCTTATATTAATTAAGTTATCCTATATACCCTTATTCCTAATAAGTTATTTATAAAGCACTATTTATTATTATTCCTGCCTTATTATTAAAATTAATTACCCTTTAACTCTTTATATAAAGGGCTTATATTTAATTAATTATAAAATATTAAATCTTAAATTAATAAAGCTTAGCCTTAAAATTAATTTTAATCTTTAATATATAAAATTAATTTAAAAAAGATCCTTATTAATTAAGTTTTATATAATAAATTTATTAAGCTTATAATTAATATATAAATAAGTACCTCCTATTTTTAAATAAGCTATATTTTCTCAGCTTAATAAAAATATAATTTTACCTTAATTATATTTATATAAAGCATACTTACTTAATTAAGCTACCTTAAAATACATTATAACTTTATACCTTTTTATATTATAGCTATTTATATACTTAGAATAAATATTTAAAAATTAAATATTAAATAAATAAAGTAGTAAAAATATTAAAAAAGAGTAGAAATAATAATATAATCCCTATAAAAGATTATAATTAATTAATTATAATAAATACTAAAGGTTAAGGTAATAAAAAGAAAATAATTAAAATTAAAAAGAAAATCTTCTTTATATATATATATAAAAATAAATTATAATATTTAAAGCACTTATATATTATTATTAAAGCTAACTTTACTACTTAAAATAATCTTAAAGAAAAATTAAAAAGATATTATTATTTTAATAGCTATTATAATTAATATATACTTATTTATAATAAATATATTTAATAAGATTTTCATTAAGGCCTCTTAAGTTATTATAAATATTAACTAGGTAAAGCTTAATATTAAAGATTTAGAAACTATATAAGTATACTTATTTACTCCTTTAATCTTTCCCTAAAATAATCTATAATGAATTTTTCATAGGGTATTTCTTATATTATTAAAGGATTTAGCTAAAGCTATAAAGAAAGAGGGATAAAATACCTTTAATAAATATATAAAAACATCTAAGTAAGAGATCTCTCTTTAGCTTAAGTTATATTTAAAAGGTATTAACTTAGCTTTTTTTACTTATTATAAATATTATATTTTAATAATAATAATTATTTTAAAAAGGTTAGTTAATTAAAGCAACTTAGTTTATAAGATAAATATAAAATATATAAAAAGGTAGATTCTGGAAACCTTTAGTTAAAGATAAATTAAATCTTTAAAGTTAATAATTATCTTAAAACCCTAAAGATTAAAATTAATTATTTATAAGGTAAGGGAGGCTAACTTTAACTAACTTATAATTATTATATTTATAATATAACTATTATTATTAAATCTAATTATATAAAAAATAATGCTATTAAGTTACTTAATAAGGTGCATTTAATAATATTAAACTCATTTAATATAACTCTTCTTATATAATATATTTTAACTTTAAAAAGCATAGGAAATAAGCTAGAAGCTAAAAGCTATATATTATAAGCTATAAATATTACTTAATATTAAAGAGTAAAAAGGTAGTAATAATAATCTTTATAATATAAAAAGAACTTAAATTAAAAATTAAGCCTTATAAAAAAGACTATTAAATCTTAAGCAGCTAATGTTAATTCATAAAACAGCTAATAAGTATAATAATAATATAAACCTTGCTAAAAGACTAATTAAGGATATAGGAGTTAAAAGCAATTAATAAATAAAGTTATTAATAAAAGCAGTATTTATAATTATAATATAAGGTATAAAGAAAATAAAAATATAAATATAAATAAAAGTAATATTAAAGTTAAATACCTTAATATTATTTTATATAATATAAAGTATAATATAATAAATTTAATTATATTTATAAATAAAAAAATATTAATATTAAATTTAAAAAGCATAAAGTTAAAAATAATAGCGCTTAGCTAAAGTTAAAGGTATAAAGCCTTTAGTATTATTAATATAATATTATATTATATACCCTTTTTAAGCTAATAAAATATCTTTTTAAACTAATCACTTTAAGAAGGTATTATATAATTATTATTAAATTAATAAAGGCAGTTATTATAAAATTAATATATTTAATCTATATTATTTCTTATAGCAATATATTAAGCATTTAAGGGAATTTAATTAAACTAGCTATAAGTTCCTTAATCTTAATAATAACTTATTTACCTTATAAAGGTTATTCTTATATTAATAACTTCTACCTTAGAATTATTTATTACTTAATTAAATAATTAAGAATAATAACTATTAACCTTTATATTTCATTACTTAAAGATATTAATAATTATTTTAATTATATTAACCCTAAGTAAATATAAATATCATTTCCTGCTATAATAAGTTATATTAAATTATTATACCTATTTACCTTTTATTACTTTTAAGAAGTATATTATAAAATAATATTATTAATAAATTATAAATTATTAACTTAAAATTATAAAGCACCTATTATTAAAAATACTTTAGGCTCCTCTTAGAATAAATACTATTTAGGTACTACTTATATTAAAAAGTCGACCACTATTAATAATAATAACCTAATCCCATTATGCTAACCTTAAAAGGCAGTAAAAGCAATTATTTATTAATTAAAAAGAGTAATTCTATTAATAAATAAAACTTAAGAAACACTATTACTTAATATATATCTTATTTAATAAGTTAATAAAGTTTAATACTTAAATTAATAATATAATTAATAATATATTAATTTATAGCGCTAATTATTATAATACTAGTTATTATAAGGAAGATTAATAGTAAAAGGAATAAAGGGAAGGATAGTAATAAGAATAATAATAAAAAATAAGGTAATTTAAAATAAAAGGGTAGCTAAGAATAAAAAAGTAAAGAGGAGGATAAAGATAAATAAGGTTCTTAATTAGTATTTATATTATCTTAATAATACTATTAATATTTAATAATTCCTACGCTAGTTATTAAAACTTATTAATATAAATAATATATATAATATTCCCTTAGGAAGCCTTAGTATATTATAATTATAAATCCCTTTCTTTCTATATGCTTATATAATAGCTGCTATTTTATAATATAATCCTTAAAAAGATTATAAAAAATATTAAGGCTTATAATAATAATATTTATAACCCTTACTTAAAGAAATTTCTAATATATAATTAAAGCCTTAGTAATAATATAGCTAATAATTAAATATAATTTAAGCTTAATAATATAAATAATAATTTAAATAATAATAAATAATTAAATACTTAAGATAAAATAAATAAGATTATTAATAATAATAATGCTTAATTATAAATTTCACTAGCCTTATATTTAATTTATTTAAAAGCATTAAATTAGCCTTATATATAATTACTTAAATAAAAAATATAAATAATATATAAAAGTATTAATAATATTATACCTTATTAAAAGTTTTAAAGCCCTTATTAATATTAAATTAATAATTTTATAATATTATTAAAGTAAAAAATAAAGAGCTTAAAGGTAATAATAGCTAGTATTTAATATAAAAATAAACCTTAAATATAATAAGGAATTAATAGGAGATAAATATAAATACTTAGGCTGAAATATAATAATAAACTTTATTACTATTAATTTAACTATAAGGTAATATATAATTATCTCCCCTTTTCTTATCCCTATAATAAAGTAATATTTATATATTATTTAGAAACTAAGTTTAATATAAGCTATAAGGCTGCTTATCTTTTATAATAAACTTAAGATAAATCTTAAAAGAATTATTATCTTATTAAAAACTTTATTAAGGCCTTATTAATACCCTTATTATCCTAAAGCTATATTAAAGATGCTAAGCAATAATTATTATAATTTAAGATTATAATAAAATAGTAATAACTAGCTGCTATATTTAAGCTAAATTATATATAAAAGTAGTTTGCTATAAACTAAAGCTATAATAGCAGCATTATATAAGCAAATTAAGTCTCTTCTATAAATAATCAGGTGCTGTAATAATAATAAAGTATATAATATAATGATAACTACTGGCATTTAATAATATAAATTATAGCCTAGCTATAATATAATAATTATACATTATATACCGGGATTAACTACTAGGTATAATAAATTAAACTAATAAATAAATTATAAATAGGTAATATAAAGGAAAAGTATATAATAGTTATAAGCTAGTTATAAGATTAATATTATATAAATAATAACTATTAAACGGCATTAAGGTATATTAAGTCCTCTTTTTATAAGGTATATATTGAATTTCATTATTATTTATTTATTATTTAATATTATTTTAATTAATTAAATTATATAAAATTTAATAATATTAATTAATTAATAATAAAGATTATTTTAAATAAATAATATAAAGCTAAAGATAATTAATTCAATTAATATAGAATTCTTTAAGATAAATAAAATAAAATCTTTAAATAAATACTTTAATATTAAACCTTATTATTAATATAATAATATTATAATACCCCTACTATTAAATCTTATAAATATATAATTATATATTAACTTTACTTATATTTAAAAAAGTTAATTAAGTCTCTATTAATATATAAAAGCTTATAACTCTTTAGCAGCTCTTTAAATAATTAAGTATATATAAAGAGATTTAATTTTATAAATATTAATATAAAGTATATTAGCTATAAAATACTATTCTAATAAGTAAATATTTATAACACTCTTTAACCTATCTTTATAATTTTTTAATTATTAAAATAATTTAGTTATTTAATTAAATTATTTTAATAAATTATAAAAAGGGTTATTATAGCCTTCCTTCCCTTAATTAATTATTATTTTTATAAATTAACTTTTATAAATCTTCTTTATTAAAATCTCCTTTTTTTAAAAGTAATTAAATAATAATTAAATAGCCTTTCTTAAAAGGAGGGTTATAAAATTAAATAAAAGCCTTATAATAAAAATAGACTTAAAATTAAAAAATAAATTTATAGCTAGAAAATAACTTTATAAGATTATTATTAAGTATTTAATTTTATTAATATCTATAGCTTAAATTAAAGTACCTTTTAAAGGTAGCTCCTCCCTTAATTTTAATAATTTAACTCCCTACCTATCTTCTCTTTATTAACTAAAACGCTTAATTAAAAGAGCTAAAAGAAGATTAATTAAATCATTAAAATTAAAAATTCTATTAAATCTATAACCTATTAAAGCATTTAAATTAAAAAGAAAATATTATTAAGAGATAAATAAAGGATTCTTTTTTAGCTAGCCGCTATTTTAAAGCAAGAAACTTACTATTAATAATTAAGAGGGGATTATCTTTAAAAGAAGATACCTTTTAAGAGAGGCTATTACTATTATTATGCGTATTAGGTGGTTTTAAAAATGGTTACTCTAATTACCGTATACTTTATAACTAATTTTACCCCCTTAAAGCCCTTTCTTCTAGCTTAAAATAATTATTATAAAGACCTTTTTAATTAAATCTTTAATTTACTTTAAGTTATTAAGCTTATATAAACTTCTAATAAATTAAAATTACTTTTAAAAGTTAAAAATAATTATAAAATAATAATAAATTAAGGGTAGAGGGTAGATTTAGCAGGAAGGTGCCTTCCTTTTAAGTAAATCCCTTCTTAATTTATATAAAGTAGCTCTCTTGCTTTAAAATAAAGGCTAATTAAAATAAAATCCTTTATTTTATCTCTTAGCAATGCTTCTTTTTAAGTTTTAGCCTTCTAGTAAGCTATAAATTAAGTATTTATATTAAATTTAATTAATCTACTTAATCTTACTAATTTAGCTAGAGGTAAATAAGGAGTTAAAGTTATTAAAGTTAAAGGAAGGAGCAGCTAAGTATTAAGGGGTACTTAAATATATATTATAAATGCTAATAGAAATAAGTATTAGTTCACGACCCTATAAGTCTATTTTTTTGCTCCGTAATTATCTTTTTACTTTATAATCATTTACCCTTTATAATTATTCCCTTAAAAAAGGTAGTCATTTAATTATTTAATTACTTTTTAAAATATAAGGCTTTTAAATATAAATTACTATTAAATAAACTTATAAAAATAATAATTTATTAAATAGATAAAGGTTATAATAACCCTTTCTTAAATATACTAAGGTATATAATAATAGCTTTAAGTTTATTTTCCTTAACTATTAATTTAAGCCTTTAAAACCTATTTTAATTTACTAAGAATTTATATATTATTAATAACTTATAATAAATTAATAATTTAATAAAGAGTATATTTAAAATAATTATTTTAAGTTAAAAGAGAGGGCTTTAAGGTAGGGAGATAAGCCTAAATATATATAAAGGCTATAATAACCTTCTCTGCGGCCTATTAAAGTATAATATAATAAGTAAAGGTAGGGTTAAAAGTTAATATTAATTAAGATAACTTTATAAAGGCTTAAAGTGATTAATTATATTAATATTATTATTAAAAAGATAAAAGATATAAAAAAGGGTAAGGAGCGGAAATATTTAATTTATATTAATTATAAAGACCTTATTAAAGCTACTTTAATAAACTTTCTTAAATAAAATAAAGAATAACTTTATAAAAAATAGCGCTATATATATTAATATTAAAATTTAATAGGTTATTATATTAAACTTATTTCCTCTTAATAACTTAATATTAATAAAGCTTACCTTAACTATTTATTAAACTCTTATACTTAATTTAATATTATCTATTAACTAGCTAATAATTAATTATCTAATTTATATATTTATAGGCCTATATTATTAAAACCTTTATTTAATAATTCTCTTATATTTTATATCCCTTTAAAAGGTTTAATTAAGTAATTCTTAAATTTTATAATCTCACCTTAAATAGATTTTAGCTATATATTACTTATATCTTAAACTTAAATATTATATATAATTATTATTATAATATTTAAATTATACCTTAAGGACTTTAAATCCTTTTTATTATAATATTATTATATCTCACTCTACTTTAAATAAATAACAGATAGCTTATATATTAAACTTTAATATTTATTTAATAAAAGTTGTTAGTAATTAGCTTATTTATATTACTTATATAATATTCCTATTATAATTTATAACGGCTAATAAATTTATTAAGTAGCTTATTAATTATACTTATAATTATAATATAAGTATTATAGCATTAAAAGGTATAAAGGTATATTATAACTACCTTATATTAATTAATAATAAGTATTACTTTTAATATAAAATAATTAAAAAACTAATTCCTTATATTCTTATAAGGATTTTCACCTTTAAATTATATTCTTTATATCTAGCTAATAATTTAAAAAGCTTTACTTAAATATATAAGTAAGGTTTAATACTTTTATATATTTATTAAAGCTATTAAATTAATTAAAAAATAAGATTATTAAAATATTATAATTATTAAATATAAAGATAATTATATAATAATTTATAAAAACCTCTTTAATAAGATTAAAGGATAAGGCATTAAGAAGTTTATTTAATCCTAATCTTAATTATTAAATATTAAGAAAGTTAAAAAGTTAATTAAAGAAGGGATATATAATTATTTATTAAATAATTACTTAGTAGCTATTAATTACCTAAATAAATAAAGATAGCTTATATAATAATATATAACTTATATTAAGGTTTAATAAATAATAAATCTATAATTATACTTATAACTTAATTAATAATAAATTTAAACTAAAATCTCGCTATTTTTATTAATATAATTAATAAATATAATTAAATAATTTAATATATAATTCTTATTAATAAAAATATACCCTAAGATATAAAGTTCAATACTTAATATCTTAAAATACTTATTAATAATAAGAATAATAAGACTATAAATAATAGAAACTATATAAATTAAAATAAAGAAAATAATAATATAAATAAAAGTAAAAAGAATAAGAATATAAATAAAAATAAAAAGGATAAAAATATAAATAAAAGCAAAAAGGATAAGAATATAAATAAAGGTAAGAAAAATAAAAATATAAATAATATAAAAATAAATAATAATAAAAGTAATAATAATAATTATAAAGATTATATTAATAATAGCTAAAAAGGCAATAAGAATATAAATAATAATAATAAGGGCAGCAAAGATAAAAAAGATAAAGAATATTAATTATAAATAAAAGTAAAGCAATAAAGGCAAAGAAAGGATAATAAGATATTTATTAAATATATAGTTGTAATAAATAAGACCTTTTAAATAGAAACTCCTCTTTCTTTAGCATTTTATAATAATTATTATAAAAGTATTACTATATAAATTAAAGCTTATATTTATAAGCTTAAAAGGAAGAAAAAAGGCTAGCTAAATATAAATATATTATTTAAATAGCTATTAATAATAATTATATTATTTTAAAATTACTTTTACTTAACTCACTATAAAATAAATAAATATATCCTACTACACCTTATAATATATATATTTCTCTGCCTTATTATATTAATAATAAATAACCTTAACTTTTTATATATATTATATTTAGCTAATATAATTTCACCCTATGCTAACTTTATAATATAAAATAATCTTTAAGGTAAGCCTAAAACCTCTACTTACTACCTTATATATATAAATAAAATATTAATTAAAACCTTAATTTAACTTTATTATACCTTATAAGCTTTAAAGCATAGCAATGCTTATAACTAATAAAATCCTCTTTTATAAAATAAAATTAAACTTATATTAATTTCTAAATATAATTATTATATAATTTAATCCTTCTCACCTTATTATACTTAATATAATCTAAGGTATTAAGGTAAATCTAATTATTAAGCCTAGTAATAAATATAAATCTTAATTAAGTCTCCTAAGCATAAAATAAAGAATTATAATTATTATTATTATACTTAATATTTAATATAATAAGAGAGTAATTCTTATTATTAATTATAAGGTCATTATATTACTTAAATATTATAATAATTAATATAATATAGCTTAAGCTAGCTTATTTATTAAGGTTAAGGAATAATATAGCTTCTTAAATTTCAACTAGCTATATTAATAAACCTATATAAGCTTAAAAAACAATAAAGGTTTCCTTATTAAGCTTATATTATAAAACCTTATTAATATTATCCTTAATAAATAGCTTATCTTATTAACCTTCTTATCTTAAAGTAGCCTTTAAAGTATTTATTAAATTATTAATTATATTATATTATTAAAAGTCTTTCTCATAAAGCTAAACCTACCTTTTTATATAATATAATAAGATTTTATCTTAAATATCTATCTTTTAATATTTAAAAAAGCTAAGTATTATTTAAAATAAGTTAATTAGGAAATTAAGTATTTTATAGCTAATCTTATAAAGTAAAGGGTGAAAATAATTAATCTTTATAAAATATATTAAAATAGCCTTCCTTTCTTTCTTAATAAAGTTAAGTATTAATATTATATAATACCTTATAATTATTTATAAAAGTATTTTATAACTTTACCTTATTATTTAAATATACTTAAAAGGCATTTAAGAATAATAAAGTTATATTAATAAAGCCTAGGAAATAAGCTATAAAGCTATAATCTTCCTATATATACCTAATTATAATGCAAATTATATAAGCTTTCTTAATAATAAAATATAAGCATAAATAAACTAATAATCTATAAGGAAAACTGCTATAAGGCTCTTATAAAAAAATTAAATTATTTTCTTAAAGTTTAAAATAAATACTTAAATTTAAAATTAAATTAAACTTTAAAAACCCTTAATTAAATAAATAATAATATATAAAATAAGCCTTAATTTAACTTAATATAAAAAAGCTATTAACGCTCCTAAATATTAAAGTAATTTATAAATTTAAATTATATAATTAAACCTATAGCAGCCTAGTAATAAATATATATATAAGTAAATTAATAATTAATATTTCTTAAATAAAGCCTTTAAAAGTTATAAGTATTAAATTTCTAGCATCTTTATAACTTAATAAGCAAGATTAAAAAAATAAGTTATTGCATTATTTTTAATAATATATAGCTATATTAAATTCATTTTTATTAAAAGGCTATTTTAAATTAATAATAATATAATATAATATATTACTTATAAGATTACTTCTTAAGTTAAAAAAACTTAATATAAAGATCAAGCTTTAAGGCTTTTTAAATTTATAATAATAAATAAGTTAAATACAACTATATTATAATTATAATATAAAATTAATAAAGTCTTAATTAATACTTATACTAATTTAATTCAGCGCCTTTAAAATAACCTTCTTTATAATTTTCTTTATATCTTTTTAAATAATCTCTTTTATATAATCTATATCCTTATTAGCTAACCTTATATTTAATACTCTTATTATATTAATAAAATTACTCATTACTTTATTATATATAAAGTTTCTCCGCTTTAATTTTCATTATTAAGAATTAAAATGCCTATTTAACTTATCTTATATTATTAAGCAACTAAAATAAATTAATATATATTATAAAAGGGCTAATTAAATTTTTATAATAATCTTATAAATAGCTTTAATAACCTAAGCTTCCTTATTATATATAAAGTTTCTTTATTACTTATATAAAACATTTATAACATCTTTAAAAAAATTAAGAATTAAGAAAAGATTATCCTTATTAAAATCATTATTAATAATTTTAATTATATTTAAAAGGGATATATTAAATATAAGATAATTAATAGTAAGTCCTAGAATTTAATATATTATTAATTAATCTTTAAATTATATAAAAAGTTATATAAGATACCCTTACTTAAATCAAGAAGTAATTCAATAGCCTAGTTAATATTTATAATTATAAGAAAACCTAAGACGCAACTTATAATATAAGGCTAATTTAAGGGACCAGCTTTACCTAAGGCACTATTATTCTAAATAATTTCATAATTAAAAGAAGCTTAATTAAAAGCCTCTTTTTTATAGCTAAGATTTAATAAATAAAATAATAATTAATAACCTCTTTTCTAATATACCTAAAGTTATATTAAGTCCTTTATTAAAAATATATATTATAATAATTATAATAAAAGAGCTACCTATTATATAAATATTTAAAAGCATAATAAACTTAGCCTCCTATATATCTTTTATAAAAAGGAATATTATATATATAGCGCTAATAACCTTTAAAATCTCCTTTTTACACTCTTAAATAAGATTCTTAATAGCCTAAAATATTATATAATAAAGATCTCAACTTAAAGATATAATAATAAGCTTAAAGATATTAAAGTAACTTATAAGATTAACATATAAGCATAAATAAATAAAATCTAATAAAGCCTACCTAGGTTGCTTAAAGTAATATAAATAAAAGATAAATTAAGAACCTTTATATAACTAAAAAGAAGAAAGATATTATATAAGCATAAGAAACTATAAATAATATTAACTTTAGCTATAATTATAATTAAAAGCATAATACTAATATTAAGTTTATAAAAGAAATAAATAACATTTAAAATATAAAAGAAAATATAATATATAGTATATATTAATTATCTATAAAAAATAATAAAAGTAAATTAAATACTTTTCATTTTTAAAATAAAGCAATTATATACTTAAAGTTATTAACACATATATTAAAAAGAAATTAAGGAATTAATTAACTATCTTATAAATTATATTAAAAAAACAGGTAAATTAATATATAAAAGGAGAATATAAAAGATAATAACCCTTAATATACTTTAAAATTAAAAAATATAGAATTTTAAAATTTAATATAAAAATAAGTAAGGGTTAATATAAAAAGCCATTATAAATAAAATAACGTTAACCTTAAAAAAAAAAGCCTTATTTATTTTAAAAATCTTAGCCTTAAGAAGAAAATAAAACGTTTTATAAAAGGCCCTAGCTAAATCTAAAATATAAAAAGCTTAAGGATTATTCACTTAATTAATAAAAAGCCTATAAGTTACGCCTTAATTATTTAACTACTCTCCCTAATAGCAACTAAAAATAATTATTTATTAATATTAAGGAAAGTTATTAATTATATTAATTAAATCTATTAACTTCTATTTATAAGGTTAGGAATTTAAATAACCCTATTTTTTATAAGCCTTAATAAATAATATCTTAATATATAATTATTTTAATAATACCTTTTCCCTAGCTATTAAATCAAAAAGCATATATTAAATAAAATATTTCTTACCTTCCTTATATTATTACTTATATAAATTTAATTAAAAAAATCATTAATTTAGCTATTATTTAAGCTAATTAATTTATCTTATATACTTATATTATTAAAATATAACTTATATAATATATCCCTTATTACCTTATTAAGTTTTAATAATTAATCTTTAACTTACTATTAAATAAGCTTTTATTTAATTAATTATAAAATATTAATTCTCTAATTAATAAAACCTTAAATATTAAAATATTATATCTTATATATATAATTAAGTATTATATAAAAGAAACCTTTAAATATAAAGTTAATATAATTAAAAATAATATATAAATATTTATATATAAGCTAAATAAAGATATTTTTATAAAGCTTAGCTAATATTAAAAAGCAATATTACTAATTATAATACTAACTCTACCTTTTAAAAAGCAGATATTTAATTATAATATATAAATATAATAAAGATCTTATAAATAACTTAGCTATTTATAAAATTTAATATATTAAAAAGGATAATATCCTCTATACTTATATTAAAACTATATTTAATAAAAAAAGCTGCTTAAACCTCTTTAATATCCTTAAGCTTAAGGCTAAAAACTTATTAATCTACTTATATATAATAATAAGGTACTATTACTTACTTATAAATAAAGGCTATAATTTATAATATAAGAAAGCTATCGTCATTATTATTTAATTTAAAATATTATAATATAGCAGTAAATTAAGCTTAAATATATATTAATTATACTATAATAATACCTATAATATTATTCTGCTAATATCCTTTATTAATTACGCTAGCCTTATATAATTTAAATTAAATATTAAGTATTATAATAATTATACTTAATCTAAGCACTCTTATTCCCCCTTTAATAAAAAGTTTAATATAAATAAAGAAGTTAAGAATAAATTTACACCCTAAAGGTTAAAGGCAGATAATAAAATCCTTAATATAATAAAAGAATTATTATAATAAATTAAAAGCATTTATTAATAAAAAGGCAGGGGGGGGATAAAGGTCTATATTTACTTAAAAATATTAATAATAAAAGATAATAAGCTAATAATAAGATGAAAATATAAGAAGGATATTATAAAGCATAAAGCTATATCTATACTTACTTAAATATATATATTATTTTTTATATTATATAAACCTTTTTATAATCTACTATAAAGTTTTTATAAGGTATAATACTTTATTATTATATAATTAATCTCTTATCTTAGCTTTAATATTTATTCATTAAAAGCTATATTAATATCTTATTTAATAAATCCTTAATAAAACTCTTAATTATTATAAGTATTCTAAACTATTATATAAAAAACACCTTATTATATTAAGTATGCCTTATAATATACCTTAATATTAATAACTTAAAATAATACTTATTTAATTATTATTAAATTACTTTAATTTATAAATATTATTATTCCTATTAATATTATCTTAATTATTATTATAAATATTAGGTCTTTTTTCTCTTTAGCTAAATTTAAGCTAATATTTTATTTATTTAAATAGCTTATTAAGATAATATTATATTTTACCTTAAATTCTATTTTTAAAATTTATAAAATTATTTTTATAATATTATAAATACTAAATATTTAAAAGGAAATTAATATATAATAATTAATATATTTAATTTAATACCCTAAATACTTATCTCTTATTCCTCTATTATTCTTATATTAATAATATTACTTAGCTTACCATTTATCTTTTAATTATACCTTTACCTTATTTAAAAGTTCTATAATATAAAAATAAAATGCATCTTAAAGGCTAGCTTATTATACTAAAAATCGCTAGCTTTAAACCTTTAAATCTTTAAAAATTTAAAAGAATAAATAGTTTATCTTATATTAAAAATTAAATATTAAGTTATAAACTTTATTATATTTAATATTATCCTTAATATTATTAATAGCTAATAAAGTCTATTTAATAACTTCTTTAATTATTATTTAGCTATATATATTATTAAATAAGTAATTAAATTAATAGCTAAAGTTTATATAAAGCTTATTTTATTAAAAGTAAAAGCCCTTATTAATTAACCTAAGCCCCTAAATAATTAAAAGATGAAATTCATTATATAAAAGCTCTTATTATTATTTATTAACTTCTTATACTTAAGTATTAAACCTAATATTTAAAGTATTAATAAGTTTAGTAATTAAAAAGTTATAAAAAAGGAAAAAGCCTACCTTTATAAATAATCTGCCCTATTATTTAATCTATTAACTAAGATAAAGGTATATTAATTTTATTAAATATAAATATATTTTTAAAGCTTTCTTTATTCTTTAAAATAAGAATTCTTATAAAAAAAATAAAATTATAAATTTAAGTTATATAAAAAGGATATTAATTAATTAAAATATAAAAAGAAATTAATTATATAAAATAAGCTATACCTATATTAAATATTATAAAAGTATACTTAAATAGCTATAAAGCCTAAATAATAAATTAATTAATAAAGCCCCTAAATTTATTTTAACTAAAAATTAAAAGTAAATATATTTAAGATAAAATTTATTATAAAAAAATAGATTTCATTTAAAAGTTAACCTTATAATATAAGAAAGTAATATTAATTTCCTACTTATTAAATAAATAATTAAAAAATAATTAACTTTTATTATATTAAAAAACTTAAGCAAAATTATTAATAATATTTAAATAATTACTAAGTTTCTATTTATCTTTTTTTAATTAATAAGCTATTATATAATAAGCTTTTTACTAGCCTTTAAATCATTAATAAATTAATATATAAATAATTTATTACTTTATATTTAGCTTTAATTATATACTTAATACTAAGCTAATTATTAACTTTCTTATAATCTTAAATTAACTTACTTATTATAATAATTTAAGCCCTATTTATAAGTTATACTTACTTAAAAATAAAAAACTTTTAAGATTTTAAATTAAACTTTTACTCCTACTTAAAACTAAATAAATAAATAAATTTATAAATAGTAATAATTTTAAGCTTAAATTTCTTATTACTTAATTTTAATATTTAAAAATCTTTACTTTTATAAATTTTAATTAAATATAATATAAAAATAAGATATAAAAAGCTTCCTATAACCTTTAAAATATTAATTAATTTTTTATAAATAACTAATATATCTCCTTATAAAGCTTACTCTAACTTAATATTAAATATATTATAAGCCCTTAATACATTAAATATATTCTTAGCTACACTTAATTATTAATATCCTACTTTATTCTATCTCTCTTTATTTCTATCCTTTATTATATATATATCCTTTTATAAACTTTAAATAATATACTTATTTAAATTTTAAATAAAATCTCTACTTTTAAGGTTATATAAGCCTTATTATATAATATTTATACCTTTAAAACTTACTTAAATAATTTATTAGCTAAGCTATCTCTATTAATATTATCTAAGCTATATCTCCTATTTAAACCTTAATTAAAACTTACTTATTTAAAATATTTATTAAATCCTTACTTTAAATATTATTTTAAATAAAATTTAATTTAAATATACCTTAAAGAATACAATAACCTATACAATTAAAGCCTTAGCCTTATTATTATATTTATTATTATTTAAGCTTATATTTAATATCTACTGCTTATTTATTAAAATATTAAATTTAATTCCTTATTAATTCTTTATAAAGTTAATAATAAATTCTTATATATATTCCTTCTAAGCTATATACCTTTCTATTATCTTATAACCTTTAAAGAATTCATTATTAATTATTAAATTTACCTTTATATATAAATCTTTATTAAGTAATTAACAGCTATTTAATATTATAATTATTATTAAAAGAGCCTATTAAAGGTTTAATATAATCTAAGCCTTTTATATAAAAACTACTTATACTCCTTTTAAGATAAAACTTACTAAGGAATTAATAATAAAGCTAAGTAAATATTCCTTTAAAGTTATTATAATATAAATAATAAGATTAATATTAAAGTTATAAATTAAAAATACTAAGCTATTTATTTAAAATTAATCTAAATCTTTATTATTCTCCTTATATTAATTATAATTATATACCTTATATATATAAATATTCCCTATCTTTATAATAAATTTAATCTCCTCTTAAAAAATTAATTAAAGATAAATATCTATAAAAAAAAAGCTATTAACTTTTATAATAATATTTATTATTACTACCTTAATCTTATTAAATAAGGCTTAATTAACTCCTTAAAGCTACTTATTAATAAACTTATTATTAAATTAAGCCCCTTTAAGATTATTATTTATATTTATATAATAAAACTTTAAGTTAATATATTTAATATAAGCAACTTAAAAAGGTATATAATTAAAATTAACATTATTAATTATATAAAAAATAATATAAAATATTTATAATTTTATATTATCCTTAATTACCTTAACCTTTATAATTAAATTTTAAGGTAATTTAAAATAAAAGAAAATAATTATTATAGCTAACCTATTCTTATAAATAATAATATTAATTAAAATAATAATTATATTTAAATTAATTATTATTATCTTAATAAATAAATTATATTCTTATAAATATAAAATACTCTTATCTTAATTATAATATAATTAAAGGTCCTTTAATATATTTTAATATTTAAGATCTTTTTTAAAATTAAATATATATATAAGGGGTTAAGGATTAGCTTTAAAGATAAATTTATTTAAATAAACTATAAATATATTATTAAACTTAATTATATAATTATTAAAAGTATTTCCTTATAATAATAACTTTATATATCTTATTTTACCTTCCTTTATTAATAAGCTATATTTATTAATTTATATATTAATAAAGATTTATATAAATTATAATTAATTAAATTAAAAGTCTTTTAAAAATAATATTTAATTAATATTAATAATATCTTATAATATTTAAAAGGTTATTATATATATATAAGGTTCCTTAAGGCTAACCTTATAAATTATAATATTAATTAATTAAGAAATATTATAAATTATACTATTATATTTATTAATTAATAATATTATAAGGCTAAGAAAGATTTATTTAAGGATAATTTAAAAGTAACTTAAAAGTATTTATTAATTAATAAAAATATAACTCCTTATAAGCTAATTATAATAAGCTATATTAATAAATTAAATTTACTATAAAATTTTACTAAGCTTTATTTAAGTAAATAAAGTATATTTTAAAAATCTATAAAATGTAAGCATTAAGGCTATATTAAAATCAAAGATAACTTTACTAAGGGAAAGAAAGGAAGTAATAATAATACTTTATTTACCCTAAAAGTAATTAGAATATATAATAAGTAAAGATAAAAGCTTTTAATTCTAGAGTTAAGTAGCAAAATGTAGATAAAATAATTAATAACCTTTATAAAAATATATAATTAAAAGATATACTAAGGGATTATTAAATAATATAAAATAAATAAAGGTTAATTATTAAAGTTAATTTATATAAGCATATAGTATTTATTATAAGGAATATATATTTAAGTTAGGTTTATTAATTACTTATTTAAATAAGATAATAATTTAAGAAATTAAAAGTATAGAAATTAAAAATATAAAAATTAAAAATATAAAAAATAAAAATATATTCTTCTATATATACCTAGTTTATAAATAGCTCTTAATATATAAATATAAAGCTTTAAAAATCATTTTAAAAGCTTTATATAATTTAATTAAATTACTTTATTAATTCTGCTTCCTATTTTTAAGAAATTTATCTTCTTTTATAAGATTTATCTTAATTAAACTATAAACTCTTTATATTTTAATATATTTTTATAAACTTATTTTAATTATTAAAAACTATAAAAAGTTTCCCTTTTTAAGTTTTATTATATAACTTAAGCCTTAATAAATATATCTTTTCCTTTAAATATATAAGGATAATTATTAATAAAATCCCTTTACTTCCTTCTTTTTTACCATTATCCCTATATTTATTAATATAATATTAAGATTAAAGGCCTATTTAAATAAACTAAAAACAATATATTTAAGTAATAACTTATAAACTTATATTATTATAATTATAATAACTTAAAGCTTAATAATATTATACCCTTAAACCTCCTTTATTATTTAAGTTTAATATTTATAAATAATAATTATCCCTTATTTTTATATAAAATCCCATCTACCTTTAATTATTAATAATTATAATTATATTAATATAATTATAATAAATATAATAGCAGCGACTTAAAATATATCCCCCGCTTATATAGTTATTATATATATACTTTATTAATAAATATAAAGTATATTTTTAATTTTTATTAATAAAGCTTTAAATAAACCCACCTTATTATAATATTAAATACTTATAAAATAACTTTATTAAACTCTTTATAAATTCCTTTAAGCTTAATAAAGCTTAATACTTAAGTTATTATAACTTAATTATTATATATAAATCCTATTAAAAAAAAGTTACTTAATAATTAAAAAGAAATATAAATAGCTTTATAAGCTATTATTTAACCTTAATAAGCTTATTATATTATATTTAACCTTCTACACTTATATAATATAGCTAATATTAAGGCTAGATTTAATATAATAGCTATAGCTAATAATTATAATATTCCTTAGCTTAAGGATTAAATAACCTATTACTTAGCAAATTAATTTATTATAGCATTTTAATATATTATAATACTTAATTATTTATAGTTATAAGATATTAAGATAAATATCCTTAAGCTAAAATACATTAATAAAATGCTTATAATCTTTATTTATAAAATATTATAATCTTATAATAATGCTATTAATATTATTACTATTAACTCCTTATAAAATATAATTATTTAAGTAAGATATAAATTAACTATAAAAATAAGAATTTATAATATTAATATTACTAAATTAATTAAATTTTTTATTATAAATACAGCTAAATTTAATAATAATGCTAATATTAATATTATTTAAACTACTTTTTTATAAAGTATATTTATAATTATTATAATTAACCTTATAAATAAAATTAATTATAATAATTAATTATTAGCTATTTATATATAAGTATTATTATTAATACCTTAGGGCTATATTATCTTTAATAATTAAGGAGACTTAAATATCTAAGCTATAATACATTTTATATATATTAATAACTATAGCTATATTACCTTTATTAACCTTATTCTTAAATTAATTAAATTATAAATAAAATAATAAGTTAATATTAAATATATATAGCTTATAGCTAAGGGTAACTTACTTAACATTAATTTATTAATTTATATATAAATATATATAATCCTTCACAACTTTATTAATATAATTATTAGCTTTATATAATTATAATTATATATATAAATTAATAATTAAGCAATATTTAATTATTAGCAAAGTAAAATCTATTATATTAAAAACCTAGCTATTATTATTATTAATGCTATTAATTAATTCATTATAATTATTATTTAAAATATATTAAAAGTAAATAATCTAAGATATATAAGCAATTAATAAGCTCTTAAATGACTTATAATAAGCTTTTATATATAATGTAGAAATAATGCGTATATATATAGATAAATAGATAAGGATATACTATTAACCTAAGCATTAATTACATAACCCCCTTCTTAATAACTTATAGCTAAATAATAAAGGTTATAATATTCACTGCCTCTTTCCCCTTTATACTTTAATACAACTTAATATACCTTAATTAATATATTTAAATATATAACTTAGCTAATATTAATTAATAATTATAAGGGCAATTATAAATAGTTAGGTATTAAAAAAGATAATTTATTACTTTATTACTTTGCCCTTTAAATAAACCCTTAAAAGTAATTATATTAACGTTATTACAGCATTTATATTTAAAAGTTAATAATATTCCTTTTATAAATATAATAATCGCTATCACTTAATATTAATATTTATATCTTAGCTTTATAATAAATATCTATTATATCTTAAATTAATATTAATTTTATTAAGCCTTAGATTCGCTATTACTTCTCATTAATAACTTCATTTATATTAAACGAATACCTTAAATAAATAAAAGATTCTATTATATTTAAACACTTTATATACTTTATAATTAACTCTTTAATGCCTTTATGCTTATCCCTAATACTACTTTATATATATATATAAATACTCTATTCCTACTTATATTTATTAAACCTTATTATTATTTATTATTATTATTATAATAAATACTTTTAAACTAATATTATTATTAAAGTAAGGATTATTTATTAAGGCTATAATGAATAATATATACTTTAAGTATAATTAAATAAAATAAATTAATTTAAATTTATAAAGAAAGCTATTTTTTAAAAATGCTACCCTTAAATACCTTATAATATATATAATATAGCGAGTTAATGTATATAAATAATTATTTATAAAAGATATATATATTAACTTTCTTAATAATTTTAATAAATAAAGTAAAATAATATTTAAAATAATTAATTAAAAGATTATTAAAGAATTAAAGAAAACTTTTTATATAAAAAGAATATAAATTAGCCTAAAGATAACTTATAACTTAATAGTATTATAATATATATTTATATCTTTTAAGTTCCTTATTTAGCTTAAAGGCAAAGCCCTTAAAACCTATACTTTAAATAAAATTATATATTACTATAAACCTAAAAAGGATTATAAAAAGAAGAAGAAAAAGGTAAAAGAAAAGGATTTTCCTAACTTTAAAAAAAAAGGATTTACCTTTAAATTTAATAATAACTATAAAAAGAAGAAGAAAAAAACTAAAAAGGATAAATTTAATAAAAAAAATAAAAAGAAAAAGAAGAATAAGGATAATAAAAAGAAGAAGATATTTAAGTCCTTAAAGGATAATAAGGAATAATCCTTTAATAAGGATAATTAAAAAGATAATATTATAAATAAGGAAGATAAGAAAAATAAAAAGAAAAAAAAGGATAAAAAGGATAAAAAGGATAAAAAAAAGAAGAGTAAATTTAATAAAAAGGATAGTAATTCATTAAATACTTTTAATAACTCTTTTAATAATAATTCTTTTTATAAATCCTCTTTTAATAATGAATATAATACCACTTCTAATAACGGCAGTAATAATAACTTAAATCTATACTTAATACTACTTTTAGCATATATTAAAAACAAACTATTAAATTTAAATATTATAGCTAACCTTAATAAGTATTATTAAGATAATGAAATATATATAAGAGAATTATATAATATTTTAAATAATAAGGTTTATATCTTCTTTAATATTTATAAGAACTTTTATATTAAATTAAGCTAATTTTAAGTAGCTTATATATATATATTTAAGGGAAGAGCTAAGATTTATATATTATATAACTTTAATAAGATAAATATATTTATTAATATTTATTTAAAGTTAAAAGTATACTTTAATATAAATAATATTTATTAAGATTATTATATAAATTAAAATATAATAATATTTACTAGTTTATAATAAAAGCATCTTAATAAAAACTATGTAATAATCCTTTAAATACTATTTAATAAGCTTACACTTTATTATAAAGCATTTAAATACAATAATTAAGGTAATAAATTATTAAAAGATAACTTGCTTTAAGCAATTAAAGGCATATTAAAGTTTAACCTTACTTTATTTAAACTACCCTTTATATTTAAAGCATTATATTCCACCTTATAATTAATATTATAAGTCATTAAGTTATAATAATAAACTTAAATATATAATATTAAAGATATTAAATATAATAAGGATTATAAAGAATATAATAATAATTTAAATAATACCTTTTACTTTAATCGCTAATATAATAATATTTAATATAATAACTATAGCTAAGGTGGCTTTTATAGTAAAGGCGGCTTTTAAAATAATTATTAAGGTAACTTCCACGGTAAATACCGCAGCAATTTATATAATTTCTCTTATAATAATAGTTATCCTAATTATTATAAAGAATATAATGGCTTTAATTTATAATAAGGTGACTTTTAAAATAATATATAAAAGAAAAAATGCTTTATTTATAAATATAAGGGATATTAATTTATATAATATTCCTTAAAGGAATATTAAAGAATAAAAATAGTATTTTATCTTTCTTATAATAATAATAATAAAAAGAATATTAATAATATTAAATATATAATATTCCTTATTAATATAAAAAGCCTTAACCTAAATAATTAACTGCTAGCCTTTTATATAATAAGTAAAGCTATATTAATTAATAAGAATTAAAATCAAGAGATTATATATCTTTACTTAATAAATAAAGCATTTCTATACTCTTTATTATTAAAAAAAAAGGAGCTTATTAAGAATAATAATAATATTCTTAATTAAATCTTTACTTTTATAAAATAATACTTTTAAGAATGATTTTAAGGCATTATACTAAATATTAAAGCAGTAACATACTTTATAGCTAAATATAATTAATATTTTACTTTATAATAAAATTAATTATTATTATAGCTAAATACTTCTTAGGTAAAAAAAGTATTTATTATATTTAGCCTTAATAAGAAGTTAACTTTATATAATATAATTATTCTTAATATACTTATTAAAAAGATTATCTTTTATATAATTAATATTCCTACTTTATTCTTACTTTATATTTAAAATATAAATACTTTCTTTATTTACTTTTATAATATTATTAATAAAATAATATATTAAAGATTTAAAGATTCTTATAAAAAAACCTTTTTAATAATTTAAAAGTAGGATTATTTATAGTTCTTTATCTTTATATAAAAAAATATAACTATTTATTTTATAAAGCTTAAGCTTTAATATCTTTATTATTATTTTAAATACTTATTTATTAACTAGCTTTCTTATCTCCTTATAAATATTAAATATTTTATTAATACTTTTATTTTAAAAGTAATTTAAAAGTTTTATTATTATTATTAGCTTTATAACTTTGCTTTAAAGAAATTTAAATTTACTTTTAAAGATAATATTAACTTTAATTATAAATTTATTATTAATATTCTTTATTTTAATAATAAACTTATTTTATATATTATTAATTTAGTAATTAGTTTTTAAGCTATGCATTTCCTTGTATTTCTTTTAATTAAGGATATTTAAAAAGTACTTTAAATATATTAAATTAATACTTATTTAAGATTATTAGATTAAATTATTTATAATGCTAAAATTAACTTTTTATCTACTAAGTTTTAAAGTATTATAAGGATTATAAGCATTACTTATAAGTAAGTACCTATAAAGGCTTATTAATTTATTAATAAAGTTAAATATTATTATATTCTTTTAAAAAAGGCTTTTAAAATTCTTTATATTAAATTCTTTAAATTATATTTTAAAAAAGCGATTTTTTAAATAACATTTAAGGCAATTAATAATATTATAAATTTATAAAGATATATTTTAATATTCTTTATCTTTAAGGTATATTTATATTTAATAGCTAATTTTGCTTTTACTTTATTTACTTTAAAGTAAATAAAAGTAATATAAAAAGCTATATATATTTTATAAAAACTTAATATTAAATAATAAGTTAATATAGCTTTAAATATTTAAAATAAGCTAATAATAAGTAATATATTTATCCTTTTTTTATTAAATAAAGTATATATATAATAAGAAAAGGAAGGTTAATAAAGATTGTATAAATTTCTATTTATTAATAATTATAATATAATTCTTAATTTATTTAATAATTTTATTATATTTAAATTAATATTTATTTAATTATATTTTTAAAATAAGATTATAAAGAATACTTTAATACTTTTAAAAGTAATATTAAATATTAAAGCAAATTTATTAGCTTTTAATATTAAGCTTTTTTAACTTTAATAATAAAAATAACTTCTTAATTTAAAAAATAAATTAAAGTTAATAATAATTATATAACCTACTTTTAATAATACCTTCTTAATAATAAAAAAAGAAGAAAAGGAGAAAAAAAAAGAAAATAATTATATTTTTTTTATTTAAAAGGAAAAGGATAATTATATATTCTTATTAAAGCTTTATTATAATAAGGTAATTAATGTTTTTAATAAGCTTTTTAAAGAATTAAATTTAATAAAAATCTTAAACTTTATTAAAAAAGGTATTTTTTATTTTAAATTTTATAATTTAATATAATATAATAATTATAAGCTATTTAATTTTTATATTATTTATAAAATTAAAAGTAAAATTAAAAAGTTATATAAAAAATTATATTTTATTATTTAAAGGTATAATAATAAAGATAAAAAGGATATTTTTATATAATTATTAATAATTTAAAGAATAAATTAATAACTTATTATAATATTTATTATTATTTTAATAAAGGGTTAGGGTTAGGGTTAGGGTTAGGGTTAGGGTTAGGGTTAGGGTTAGGGTTAGGGTTAGGGTTAGGGTTAGGGTTAGGGTTAGGGTTAGGGTTAGGGTTAGGGTTAGGGTTAGGGTTAGGGTTAGGGTTAGGGTTAGG